>OY856377.1:15402667-20202667 GCA_963693495.1 Malacosoma neustria
AAAAACTACGTAAGCCCGAACAAAGACTAGACGAAGATTATGGGAGACACTGTATACTTCTATTACATCTCGTTCTTCAAGACTAAGTTATATTTATGAATGTTTGTCTCTTTTTGGTGTCGTTTTTTCATTTTATCGAATTTTCAAATCACAATGGTTCTAAAGAGGTTTCACTTCAAAAATCAGTGCAGTTTAGACCCTGGTAACAAACCTCAAACGTTCTATGTATAAAAAAGAGTCAGCAAACGTAGCAGAACCGAATAAAGTAGAGCTACTAACAAGATCCTAGTTAAGCCGTACATTTGTAAACCAGATACCCATTGACTAGATCAAAGAGGCCGTCTGCGATGGAGATGGATGATATCGAATTATTCTTCGGTTCTTAGCATAATTGCGATCTGAGACGATATCGATTTAAGGATAAGTAACATGAGATGTATAAGAAATATTTTTGATCCTTTTTGTCTTTAGTTGTGTAGAGTAACATCTAAAAATATGCAGATACGATCAAATTATATTACTTCTAGTCTAAATTTTAAATCAGAAAGTACAAGTTTCTTTTAGGTATAATAAACCCTAAAAATATAACGGAGCGTTGGATTTTTAGATCTCAGACGCAGTCGCGTCGATGAACAGTTTTCAAAAAGGAGGGTATACCGGTATAATGGTCTAACTCAAACAATACTCGAGTAATTTAGAATACACCAACTTTTCAAGATTTGACGATGTGGTGAAACGGGTTTGGTACGTCGGAGTGTAAGCGGAATCAAGACATCGAATTTATATTATTCGTTTATCATTTGATTCGAAAAGTATATTATTCGTTTATCATTTGACAAGTACCCTTATCCATAACACAAGCGCTCTGCTGCTTGTTTTGGGAGTAAAAGGCGTTGTGTCAATTGATCCACTTTATTTATATATCTTACCAGTACTTCCCAAACCTTTTTCGTACTCATACCCATTAATAAAACTTTTAATTTGTTAGTACACTTTGATAACTCCATACCTACTTTTAAAATTGTGTCGTTTCTCTTAAGGTATTTATTGCCAATCTTAACTTTGAAATATAACCTAGTACTGTCGCTAAAAACTTTCTCATAACAGTTTTATAATAATTTTATTAAAAAGTTAAATTATATAGGTAAGTATTTTAATTTATCAGCATATCTGCAATAACCAATATAATATTCATGTGACCAATGGGACCCCGTGTACTCTATGGGTACGTTAACCACAGATTGGAAATCGCTGATCCAGACTATAATAATATATCTGGATTAAGCAATCTCACACTACCATATACGTCAACTGTATTTAATCGGGTAAAACCTAAAACGGTTTAACATATAAAATAATTTTATTCGTGCAAACAATATTTCAATGTTACTTTACATGTCTCAAGTATTTTTTTAGTAACAAAAATATCAAAGCTTAATCCATAGTAAAATTAATTTATTCTTCCATTTTTCTCTCATGAAATGATCTTTATATAAGCTTTTCTCTCATGCCTTATGATTTCATCTTTAAAGTAAGGCCTCGCTTCTTCTTTGAAACCTATAATTCACTTTTAGTTCGCTGCAAGAAAATTCCTCGATATTTTCTTCAAGAAATTCAAAAGAACAAAATGTGCAATTTATTTCTTATAAATATTTTTCAAATTGTAAAGTAAAATTTTAAGATTCCATATAAAAAATCATATGTGTATAAATTCAACAGAAGTCATATCCTGGGAGAAACTTTATGAGAAAATAAATTGACAAAAAATAACAAGTCTGTGGAAGAGATACTAAGAAATACATGCAAAAACAAAAATTGCATAGATGCAAAAAGCGAAGTCATTTAATCCAGGTATAACCTTACTTATGATTGCCAAACACGGGTTCAAGTATGAAATTTAGTATGAAATTTAGTAAAACAGAGAGATGAAAAGACTAATAATCTGTCCAAATGATGAGCAGAGAAGTATACTGGATTATAAAAGAAAATAAGAAGATAACACATTAAAAAAATTTAATTTTACTGAATTAAACTTGTGCAAAACAGAAAAACATGGAAGATAAGGGGGATAGAATGGCAAGCCGAGAATTTTGCCGAATCTTACTTAAGAACTTGTAAACTTTGTTAAATACGAGTATTCCTCCACAACAAATGCTATCTTTATAAATTGTGCTATCTATAATTTATAATTGTGCTATCTTTATAAATATAATAATAGGGATAAAATATTGAACAAATATCTACAAAGAAAAATCTCTAACTACTTAGATTAAACGAAACAAGTTACTTAAAACACAGGCCTGAATAGACTATCTACTTTCTAAAGGAATCTTAAAACCCAACTAACGAATAAGACTTTTTGCAAATTATACACAACAGCAGGAGTTAACTGTTCGGTTTCTCCTTTCAGGGTCTGGGGTATAAACGGCGGTCAATCTCGCAAAAATTTATTAAAATTCATATATATTTAAATTTTTTTCTTATTACTTCTTAATCAAGAAAAGGTAGAATCATCAAAAGAAAATAATGAAAAAAGCGCACAGGTTTCCCCTGTGTGCATAACATTGGATACCGACTCCACTTAGTAAACAAATTGGACGCTGCCGCACGTAATATTAAGCCTTTCATTTTCTTTTTTTAGGAAAAGAAGAATAGGATTTTATATTACGGCTAAGTTTCCGGAGGAGGAAAAATGCCCTTTTTTATTATTGCTGAAAAATAGCAGACAAGCTGACGGTCCACTTATTCGTAAGCAGTTACACTGCTATCCGCATATGGGTTCTGGAACCTGGGTCACTAATTCCGGAACACAAAACAAGGTTATCATAGTGGTATACTTATAGACTAAGGGCAGTTTGAGACCCTACCACTTACGACAAGCCGGTCTCTGCCGCAGGAGTTTGTATTCTTACTCCGCACCTGCACTGAGAAAAATACTAACTGCCATGCGGAATCGCAACTGGGTCCTGTGAGGCTCACAGCTCGCAGTGTAGGGCATGCACACGCTTCCATGTTTTTAAGGATATTTTCCGAATATCAACTAGAAACGCAGGAGTCTTCCTACTCAGTTCGTTTAAGTCCCGGTGTTGGGTATTGACGCTACCGTCACCCTAAACAATATACGAAAATAGAGATCCTACAAGATTAATGATGTCAAACCGTGGCACTGCTTTAGGACATAAGAATATACCTGTGTGACCATTAAAGTGTACAATCGAAAACCCACTTCGATAAGGCAGTTGCCTCTTAAACAGTTTAAGAAAGAAATGGTTGTATGGCGGGTTGAAAAATTATTTAATAAAATATCGGACTTATTTCAATAATAATGTTTTATTTTAATATTGTGTTTTTATAAGTTGTTCAGTATTACATTAAATCACGCGCACTCGGGTATTATGCACACTTGAATGTAAATAATTAATTACAGGCATGCAAGAAATATAATTGTAGCAAAGAATATGTAATCAATTTAATTGAAATAATGACATTAATTTTTAAATACTGACATACGTCATCTTATTTTATGGACATGTAATATAATGATACTAATTAGAGAGCACAAAATATGTAAACTATATAAAATAATATTAATAATATAATATTATTTTATTCCAGCTTTTTAAACAAATTTGTATGCCAGAAATGGCGAAACATGTTGTTCATTTATAAATTTGGATAAATCACCTGTGTATTGTATTTACCATGTTTCTTACAAACAATCATTTTTTATATTTATATCACGATGCTGTCACCATCCGCATGGTTGCAGGCCTCAGCAATCCGAAGCAGAAGATCCCCGGTTGCCAGGGACATTTCAAGTCTCTTCCCCTGGCTCCTATAATTGTAAGCAGTTTTCGTTTCCCCTTTAGCATCTGTAATTAAACATTTGAATATAAATTTTTTTTCAACATTCAAATATTATGTTACGAAACGAACAAAAGGCAAACAATGTGCAGATTCTGCATGTTTACTTATGAAGATTGCATTTAATATCCGGTTGAATGAGGAAGTTACGCTTGCTTACTTGAAACAACTTAAATTAAACATCTTTGTGTATTATTATACTCAAAGTTAATAAAACAACGCTCTTTCAAACAGAATATTTTATAAATATTTTCTTCACAATAGTGAGCATTATCTATTTAGTTAATGTTTCTCCAGAACTTTTATGCTACGTTAAGTGATGTTTAAGTGTGGTTCTATCTATAAATAATAATAGAACTACCCCGTCACTTACCTAATACCTAACCTAGGAAGCCAAAAAGTGACATAGATTGCGAAATGGATTAATATTGTTGCTAGTTTACAAACAGTGAACCGTTTGGTTTTTCTTTCGGTGTTGGTAATTAGGAAAGAGTATATAAATTAATATAAAGGAACCAACAAAACCGTAACTTTTTGCCTAAAATTGTGTCTCACTTGAATATTCAAGTCAAGGGATATCCCTTAACCAAAAAATCATTTTAAAATCTGTACATGAGGTAAAAGTAATTTGGGAAAAAATATAATAAAGTACATTATATATAAAAAATAAACGCTTCTCGCTAACTATTACTTTATGCTTAACTCATCAGCATACTAATGAAGAGCGTTAAGAAACTTAGTTAAGTAAACTGTTAGATCTTCGTAGAACAGCTGTTTCGCTCCCAACATAATAAAAAATAACTGTTGCATTTAAAAATCCCTCGACTAGTATGTTTTTTTTAGAATGATTTCAAAATAATCTTAACATTTAAATGCAATAATTCCTTTTTATATAAGTATGTGACTTAGAGAGGTTTTTCCCCGAGACAAAAAAAAGGTTGTGATGTGCTATGAACATACTGGCAATGAAAAATATTATATTTTCTTGTATAATTATCATAATCTGCCAAATAATTTTCAATCGGAATGACAGATAGGAATTGAGAAAACAATCCGCTTTTATATTTGATTTTATAAAATGCATTCGTTAATATAATAATAGTCAAGAATCTTTGTTTCATTAACCTGGCAACCAGTTGACGGTACACAGTACCCCACAAGTATTCACCACGAAATACAATTTCTATGGTTTACTTAATAAATGATTAAATATCTATTAGGTATTATATACAAATCATGTTACATTGTACGTAATTAATTGATATTATTGATTTAATTCTGATTATAAATTATAATTAGATTGCACTCCCTTTATATATATTATTTCATCGTCGGTAACAGGCATTAAGGCGTAAGGTGCTTTATGTTTATAAATGTGCGGCTTACACGAGAAAACCTACTTAAACGTGCATTTCTGGGAACCAGACCCGTAACCTCTGCATTGCTTATTTTGTAACTAACTGCAGCGGATTTAATATTATATACAATTTAGGAAAACAAAAATGTGTCCATTAAAACAGCTATCTTAGGTCTCTTATTTACGTATTGGTTCTGAAAAGGTATTAAAGGTAAGTTATAATTAATTTTTTATTTCATCGTGTCCATAAAATTAGAGATACAAAGAGAACCATCTGCAAACCAGAAATAGTCATATAATAACTAAACTTACATAAATAGATAGAATAGAAATATTATATTTTAACATAATGAAACGACTGTTAAAAAATGTATTAACTTTAAGTTATAAAGATTCTATGGCCACGTAGTCCCGCTATTAATCAAAACAAAATAATTTATTTCTATATAGAATCACACAGATCACATAAGCTGGCTAGAGAAGAAATAGAGAAACATATTGAGAAATATATTTATTACTAGCTGACCCGGCAAACGTTGTTCTGCCATATAAATAATAAAATGTCAAAAAATTAAAAAAAATTTGGGGGTGGGTCACTCCTAACATTTAGGGGGATGAAAAATAGATGTTGGCCGATTCTCATAGATACCGGATAAGCACAAAAAATTTCATCAAAATCGGTCAAGCCGTTTCGGAGGAGTATGGCAACGAAAACTGTGACACGAGAATTTTATATATTAGATAAGACAATAGAAGTAACGTAATATAAAGTAAAAACCAACAATGTTGTAAATGAATTAAATAAATAAATACGAACAAAAAATATATCTCAGCAATTAGTACTGAAATTATTATCATTCGTAATATCATTATTAAAAAAGAAATTGGGAGAAGAATTTCAGGACCACAAAACACACGTTTGATTTTCCTTTTAGAATTAGAGGGCCTATGCAGCAATTACTTGTGTATAAAAAGTCGCCATAACAATATGATATATTTTCTTTTGGTTCTTTAATTAGGAAAAAGTGAAACTTTAAAAAAAAATAAGAAAAAACTTTTTATAAACTATTCCTTTAAATACTAATTCAGCTCAAGAAACATTTTAAAAACATATTGTTCCATAAGCTATTTCCATTTTCTCTCAAAGTTATTGTCATATTCGTCTACTTGCAATCCTGGAAATATCATTTCTTATTTTTGTTTATGTTCTGTATCGGACAGTGATAGATAGTCTGCCAAAGGAACGAGTTATCCCTTGCAAATATTTACAAAACTTCGAAAAGGCAGCCGTAGGGTCCGCGGATATTGATCCTTCGTTTTGAAAAATTGCAATCTTAATTGATCGTAAGTTTCTTCTTTTATTATTTGAAAAATATATATTACTGCTTTACACTTGTTTTTTAAGTTGACATCATCCAATGATTAAATACTACACAAACCGTGGAGCTAGGCGTGTATTTTTTTAAATACTAACTTTCGAGGAAAATGGTGTCTCGGCAAACATTGTTCTGCCATATAAATTTAAAAAAAGAACCTAATTACGTTTGGTGTGAACGTATTTAGGTATCTCGCCTCCTTCAAGTTTTATTTTGACGACATCAAGTAGCCTATCCCCTCCTCCAAGGTACAATCTATCTTTATACCGAAATTTATCAAAATTAGTTCAGCGGCTTAGACATGAAAATGTAACAGGCAGACAGATTTTCACATTTATAACATTATAAATACACATGGTAAGGAAAATTGAAAAAATGACAAAAAAGAAAAATGACCAAATAAGACTACAAACATTTTTATATAAAATATAAATGCTAAAGATCATCCAAGCCGCAGCTGGACTAAGGCGTGTGGACCAAATAAGGTTAATACAGGACGGCTAGAATTTCCATTTCCGTCCGTTAGTCCTAATTGGATGTGGAACATGTTTACCTGCACACGGAATGAGTTGATTTTCATGACACCCCACCGCCACCCTTTGACACGGTTCAACCATTATTATTTGCTTGGCAACGACTAATTAAATCTGGTTTATACTTGCATCATTGCATTGCATCATTGCAGTAATCATAATATGGCTACTCTATACCTTACCTAGTTATGTACTGCTACAAACTGACTTTTAATAGTTCACAGATGGGAAAAAAGAGCAACCCGCCGGTTCCTTTTAGGATTGTAGCAGTGACGGATTTGGTACCTATAAAAAATTAATTTAATATTTAAAAAAATTACTCACAATTTATGAGCCCCAGTATCTTTTTTCTCAGGCAGGGGTGTGCCCTTGGCCATATGTGTATGAGCTGCGACCCACAATTCCCAGGAGAACGCACCCGCGACCGTGGGGATTATTGATAACGTTTAAGTATGTCTATCCAGTAGAAATAGAGTTATAAATAAATTATTTTCACCAGATTAATTACTGTTACCTCCATAATAAACAACGTTGAAATTATAAAAACCATTTAATAATACAATAAAGATGCGGTTAAAACGTCAAGCGAAAATGTGAAAACAGCCTCGCAATTTAAATCGCAATAAATTGTCAGAAGATCAAGACTTAATAGCTCCAATAAATAACAGTCGCTACTAGAAGCTCCAGGAGTCGTCAGCTTACGAATTACGTAGACTTGGAAGGTTTCTAAATATAGATGACAGGAATTTATTAAAAATGTCGACTTAAAAAAGTACTCTTGAAGATAGTCATACAATAGCGACATGGCTGCTTACGATTAAATATCAAACATTTAAAAATCGAAAGGAATAGGTCATTTACAATATTTTATTACTTATATGTCAAATAAATGTTCTAGCACTGTCAAAATTTGAAAACATTATGCTTACATTACACACATTAAAAAAATCTAATGACAATCCAATACAAATATCATTAAATAAAGAGAATATCAAATTAATAGGAACATATTAATAGGATCATAAATACATGAACCGATTTGAGATACACTCATATATTATTGTTACTATACACGGTTAATAAAAACGTATCATTTTAATTATTATTATTACTTTTACATTGTTTATAAATAACAAAAAAAGCTAAAAAATAACAGACCATAGCATCCCACTAATGGGTTCGAGCCTTCCCCTAACGGTATACCAGTGATTTCGGTATTTTTTTATTTTTATTTATTTGGGAAACAAACAATTACAATACATCATAATATAAAGAAAACATAAAAATTAACAAATCAGTAAAGTTTCCACTTATAGGTAATACACATAACTGCATCATCCAATAGAATAATAGTGATGTCATAAAATTAAAATTACAAAACACATTAAAAATAATTGAGAGATCTAAACATAATACTTAATACTTTAGTCATTTACATAATTCGAATATTTTCAATTTATAATTTATAATGTTAGAGCAAAAAATGTCTACACTGGTGTAAGATTTATTATAATCAAGACAAGATCTGTGTAAAAGAGTGTTTCTTGCTAGATTCGACTTTATTAAAGGTAAAGAAAAAAGTGACACTTGCCTTGAATTTAAACGGGGACACCTCAGGAATACTTGACTTATAAGGAAAGGGGAATCAATGTGATTGTTGAGTAACTTGAATAAAAATACTTGGTCTCTCATAGCCCTCCGCACTGATAATGAATAAATTTCAGGCAATTGTTGATAGATACGATCACATTTACCTAGTCAGGTCATAAGTATTGTCACACAGTAAAAACTTTTCTTTCAGAATGCTGGCCACAAAAAAGTTTATTGAATTCGAATCTCGAATTGTTCATGAAAATAAAAATGTATACTTTTAGAATTTTACTCATTTTTTAAATATGGAGTGGACGCTTAAAGAAGACCGTGTTGCAGTTATTGCGTTGCATCGTTGCGGTTACGCGCCAATTAAAATTTTTAACATACTGAAAAATTTTAATATAACCAAAAGATTCATTTATCGTACCATCAAACGATACAATGAAGACTCTAGTGTAGATGACAGGTCAAGAAGTGGTCGCCCTCGGTCTGTTAGGACTCCAGCAGTGATAAAAGCTGTGAAGGCACGAATTCAAAGAAATCCCAAACGTAAGCAGAAACTGTTGGCCCTTCAGATGGGGTTAAGCAAAACCACGGTGAAAAGGGTATTAAATGAAGACTTAGGGCTTCGGGCATATCGAAGAAAAACAAGACATCGTTTGAATGCTCGTCTAATGGACCTGAGACTGAAGAGATGCCGCGCTTTGTTGAAGCGGTACGCGGGAAAAAAATATCGGGAAATTCTTTCTTCGGATGAAAAAATGTTTACCGTAGAAGAGAGCTACAACAAACAAAATGATAAGGTGTACGCACACAGTAGTGAAGAAGCGAGCAACCGTATTCCGCGTGTCCAACGAGGTCATTTTCCATCCTCGCTCATGGTATGGTTGGGAGTTTCTTATTGGGGCTTAACAGAGGTACATTTTTGTGAGAAAGGTGTAAAAACGAATGCTGTTGTGTATCAAAATACAGTCCTGACGAACCTTGTGGAACCTGTTTCTCATACCATGTTCAATAACAGGCACTGGGTATTCCAACAAGATTCGGCGCCAGCTCATAGAGCGAAGAGCACACAAGACTGGCTGGCGGCGCGTGAAATCGACTTCATCCGGCACGAAGACTGGCCCTCCTCCAGTCCAGATTTGAATCCGTTAGATTACAAGATATGGCAACACTTGGAGGAAAAGGCGTGTTCAAAGCCTCATCCCAATTTGGAGTCACTCAAGACATCCTTGATTAAGGCAGCCGCCGATATTCACATGGACCTCGTTCGTGCTGCGATAGAGGACTGGCCGCGCAGATTGAAGGCTTGTATTCAAAATCACGGAGGTCATTTTGAATAAACTTTAATGTCATAAGAATCTATGTTTTGTTAAGTTCATTTTGGTATATAAATGGTTACATAATGAATAAACTTGTTACAATTATTTTACATTAAACATGTGACAGAATTTATGACCTGACTAGGTATATTTCAAGTGTTTTATAAATTTAATTTGTACGGATTCAATACTGTCTTTATATATATTGTACTGTGGGTTCCACACTGTAGATGCATATTCCAAGATGGATCTCACGTAAGAATTATACAGTAAGGTCAATGTGGAGGGCATTTTAAAATCTTTTCCAACTCTAAGAATAAATCCCAAAATTTGGAAAGCCTTATTAACTATGTAATTCATATGGGAACAAAATGTCAATTTAAAGTCCAAGTGAACCCCAAGGTCTCTCACCTCAAATACGCGTTCCAGAATACTATCACTCAAACTATATGGTATGCAGGTTTCCTCATGATGTTTTTTTTTTTCACCATCGATACATGGCTATTTATTATTTATCCGTGCAGGGGTGGAGAAAGAATACTAACCTCTGTGGCCGGGGTCGGCCTGTCGTAAAAGGCGACAAAACAACCCACCCTAGCTACGTGGTAGGGCCTCAAGCCCGTCTGGATGGCGACCACCTTTGGTCTTAAGTATGCCGCCATAATAACCTTGTGTTGTGTTCGGGCATTAGTGACCCCAGTTCCTGTACCCTTATGGGACAGCAGCGCGTTCGCGATGCCACTGGTATTACAAACACCTATAGGCGACGGTAACTGGTAAATTCTAAGCGGGCCGTCTGCCTGTCTGCTGTCCTACAGCAATAAAAAAAAATATGCTTTTTTATGCTATCATTTGTCCATTAGGCGAGAAAAACTGGCTGAGTGGTGCATGCCACTGTGGGATTCAATCCCATGACCTTTATATTGGTCAACCACTAAGCTACCTGGTAAATAACTAAGCTTTGACAAATAGCTAAGCTTGACACTGTTTTAGGACTAGCATTACACACATATATTTCATGTATATGTTAAAATTTATTGTAAGTTGTTTTTATGTATTACCAGTTGACCCGCCAAACGTTGTTCTAACATATGAAATTAAAAAAAAATGTAAATGTCCTTTCAAAGTCCAATCTATGACTATACCGAAATCCATCAAATTTGTTCAGCGGTTTAGGCGTGAAAAGGTAAGACACAAACAAACTCATTTTCGCATTTATAATATGAGTTAAATTTTTGTATTAATTTAATGTGCAGCTTGTTAAAATAAAATACTTCTTTCTTTATTTCTAGATTCATTACACAAACACAAAAACATAATACACAACATAATGTATAAGGTGGCAGTACACATTCTATAAATTCCAGTCTTTTGTGACGTCATTAATCAAATCAAAAGAAAATTAAACTAATTTAGATATCGTTGCGGAAATAGTAAATTACCATCTTTGAAAACTGTACAAGATAATAGCTCTGGGAATATTTAATTAAAATAAGTCCGCTGAAACTTCGGGTTAAAATGCTCTCTTAATTAACATTTACCAAGACAAGTTTAAGCAAACTATTCTTGCGGTAAAGGTTTAGGAATCTCTAAAACATTGACTGATTAAAGTTTAAATATATAAGCAAATTGTTATACACTGTACGGGATCCCACCAAGGCGTAATGAGAAGTGAACTGCATATGGACGGTTAGAATGCAAGTAAAGTATTTAATCCCGAAGTATTTAATGATTTTCGTTCATGCTAATATTATAAATTTGAAAGTAACTCTGTCTGTTATGTTTTCACGCCTAAACCGTTTAACCAATTTTTATGAATTTCGGTATTGATTGGATCTTGGAGAAGGACAAGGGCTACTTTTAGTTACGAAAATGTTTTTATTAATTTATATGGCAGAACAACGTTTTCCGGGTCAGCTAATTATAAACAAATATATTAGGATAATTCAAACGCCATCTACTCCCAAAGAATAGCATAGCACTTGTGTTATGGGTATTAGAAAACTTATATACAATATAACATATATCCTTTTTTAAAATAAATACATATATAATACATATTATACAAAAACACCCACACTGGAGACGGGAATCGAACCAGTTTTCTCCGCAATCGTACTGATATGCGTCAATCATTACGTCTCGGCGGTCATCAATAATAATTAAATATTCAGCTAGTTAACTACACAATGCCTGTTTGTCGTTCGCTGAAATCGAATTAAAAAGTTACCAATTGGAAGCGGGCTCTTTTCAAAATAATTTATGATTCAATTATTTTCGACATTAATATGATTGCATGTCCGTTCGAGAATGGCATTAACCGAATTACTTGAAGCTAATTACTGGCTTCAAACTCCAAGAGAGTTTTAAACAACGTATATCATATATAAGAAAGGCACAGAGCTGTATTCAGAAATTAAGATTGCTTATTTATCAGAATAAAATCTTATTTAGAAATATTAAGGATATCTGTAGCGTAACGATTTTAGATGTATTTATTTACGGAATATATGTTTAAGTAATATATTAGACGGTGAATTGTGTTACAGTATATTTATTTATTAACGAAAGCAATTTGTGTTATTAATGTCACAAACAATAATTGTCTTATTAATTATATATTGAAGTGAAAACTTCTTTCGCGTGGTTGTGATCTGATACTCGATGAAACGGAAAAACGTCACACCATTGTTTTACTCCAACAATACCAACCTTATTAATAATGGCTTAAGGATTATTCTATAATGTCATTTTAAATGATTGCATTACTTACACATATTTATTCGGATTGCAACTTTATGACAATGAAATACAATTGAGCTTTTCTTTTTCTTTTTAAAGAAGCTACTTTGGGGAATAATTTAATATAATTTTAAAACAGTTTTTGCAAAATTTTGAAATTTACTTTAGTTAACTTCAACGCTTTGATAATTTCACCCCAAAATTTCGAGCGGAGTAGCTCATAGGTTGGATCTCGGGGATTCGGGTCGGTCCGGGTTTGAATCCTGACTTGCATAACTTCAAAATTTTTCTTTTTCTGTTTATGCATTTAATTTAATATAAATTTAGAATACATTTTTGGAAAGATTTGTAAACATCAAACTTAATAACTTGGACTTGGATTCACCTGAGTTCGAACCCTGACTCACTGACGTTTTTCTTTTTTAAATTGAAGTTTTTCAAGGTTTCACTTCTAACACGTGTGATCTGCACACATGTTTTTTATAAAATAAATAACATCAATTCAACCTGGTGTATATCAAAACCAATCACCTATCATACCAGATCCATCTAGTTTTACATATGCTTTCCTTTATTTTAAGATTTCATTGTCTTACGTTACAACTTTTTAACACGCTTTTATTATGGTATGCGTCTGCACGTCTGCGCGTCTGCGCGCCTGCGGGTCTGCGGGTCTGCGCGTCTGCGCGTCTGCGCGTCTGCGCGTCTGCGCGTCTGCGTGTCTGCACGTCTGCGCGTCTGCGCGTCTGCGCGTCACTGCGTCTTTGCGTCTATGTAACAGAT
Organism: Malacosoma neustria; assembly: GCA_963693495.1. Classification (NCBI taxonomy): domain Eukaryota; kingdom Metazoa; phylum Arthropoda; class Insecta; order Lepidoptera; family Lasiocampidae; genus Malacosoma; species Malacosoma neustria. Next base: position 15,416,238 of record OY856377.1, read on the forward strand.
TCATTGAACGTGATTTTCACCCCTTTCAAAATGACGGATTGATTTGAAACTTTGCACACTTATCAAGGACCGATGACAATGCAATAATCTGTATAGTTTCATTATCCTTACCATAATCCTCAGGATTAATGAATTCAGTGACCGGTTCTCGTCTGATCACCAAAGTTAAGCACCGTCGGGCGCGGTCAATACCTGAATTGGTGACCGCTGGGAACACCGCGTCACGTTGGCGTTTTGCTTTTTTTTACACGCTTTATATTAACTTGACCTGTGTTCAATGGAATTTTTCGAATTTTCGGATTTTGACTCGATTTTTACCCACTTTGAACAACCAAAATAATTCAAAATTCTGCCGAAATTATTTTATAGTTAATCAAAATATAAAGCTAAAAATAAATTATAGTTTAAAAAAACTAAAAAATACGCTTTTTTTCTTTTAATGTGGCTCCAATGCTTTAGGCACTGATTTGCCAATGTCAAAGTATAGACGTTTATAGAAAAGGCAGGTGGCGAAAGAGCATAATTGCAAGGATCAGGAAATAATTTTGACAATCATTTTAATTAGTTAACTGCAAACCAAGAGGAAATGGTAGTTTAAAGTGAAATGAAATGAAAATGAAAAATATATGAATTTAAAAATAAAATGATACAATTTTATATGAATATAAAATCAAACTAAAAAGTAAAAAATAATTTTCAATAAATTGAAATTAAGGAGAGTGTGTTTAAATTAATTAACATAAAAATGAATTAACTTGATTTTAAATACCCTTTATGCAAGGATCGAACATACTGCTTAGGCAGATTTACTCGCTTATTGTACATATTATAGCATAATTGCCACGCATCGTCTACCTTGCACAAGCGTGGCAGGTATACCGTCCGTTCCCTCTAGGGGTACCAACTCAGCAATGAGACGTTATATACTGTTATTATAGAATATAATAGAAAAGAAAAGAATTATAATTAAATGAAAAAAGATAAAAGTAATATGACACAATGAATCCAAAAACAATTTTGATAATGAATTGAATAATATCCTCTTCTTATTAATTTATTTCCTATTAAGGTATTGGCCTATAAAACACAAGAAACGTGACTGTTTCCACATAATTGCCAGTAAATTCTACTGTAAACGTGATTTTCCAAGAAGGAATTATGTGTTATTAGAAAAAGTAATTAGCGAAATCTTTAGTGTAAGTTCAAGTGTCTGAAAACCACTATTTATTAAAAATAAAGTCCTCATATTTTTTTCTCTTTATATATAAAATAGGGGACTTTTCGAAAAGCACCCTACAATTGTTTCGTCGGTTAGCAAATATAGGCACCCGAAACAGACGTGGTCAAAATAAATTATACACATGTCCTTTATAAATCCAAACTCTTCGGGAAAAGTATTTTAGAAACAGACCCTTTAAACTAATTTAAAATTTAATGATATTATGATTTGAAACAATAAAAAGTATACTTTAATGTAACTAACTTTATGAAAGAAATGTATAGTATTGTGTATTACCTAGTTTATATTACCTAATTTCATTTTTTAATTTAGACTACATTAGTAAATAACTGTAAATCCTAAAATCTAAATTAAATAATGAATGTTCTAAATTTTGTTGTTTTATAATAGAGGTTAAAGAAATTGCCTGCCTAAAATGACATAAAACCTTCATGATGTGAGATTTTCTAATAAAACTTTTTTCACATAATATCGATAAGGTTCTTATTTTAAAAAATTTGCTGCATTTGATTTTCGAGTTTCAGTAGATTTTTTTTATTCAGTTTTGACTTGAAAGATAATATATACTTCGAAAATCTGATACGCGAAATTAACGGGACAGAAACGGCTCGCAATATCAACGCTACGTTTGGAGAGGAGATGCTTTCGTAATGGAAATTTCAACTGAAAGAACGAACCACCTGGAAGATCGCCCATATAGGTGAATAACGTTGAATTGAAGAAAATGGTGGAAACCGATTCGAGTCAAATCTTCACCAATATTGCTCCACGATAACGCAAAACCTCACACTGCATGAGAAACCGTTGTAACTCTACAGGAGCTGTAGTTAGAAATCATACGTCATCCACCGTACTCAACAGATCTAGCTTCAACGGACAACCATTTTTTTCGTGATTTGGACAATTTTCTACGAGTTAAAAAATTTCTTCCCAGAAGGTAGTATAAAATACTTTCACGTAGTTTGTAGATCCCCAGAGTTCTATCGTAAAGGCATAAATGAACTTCCGTTTAGATGACAGCAATGAGGGTTAATAAATATTTTGATTAAATAAATATGTTACATCTTAGAAAAAAACAAGTTTCAATTTTTCAGTACAAATCGGCAATTTTATACTATAACGCCTAATGTTACGAATTATTATTATGTAATATTCATATAACTAGTAAGGTATATGACATGATTTTTTTTTTCCTGAAAATGATCTACCTTTTGGTAACTCATTTGAAATTACAATCTAGCCTTATACGTAGACTAATTAGTAATATAAATTTAACTTAATTTGCTAAGTAGACTTTACTAAGAATATATCCATTAACACTTTTCTTAATGTCTCTATTAAGGGGAAGTCACTTTGTTCTTGTGTTCTTTGTACCTAATTCACTACATTACACTAGCACTGCACTAAACTAACTTAAAAGGTTTTTTCCTTCTTAGTCTTCTCACTATGTCCATGGTGTCGAGGAGTTGGATGGCCTCGACGTTCACATGATGATGAAGCCTTTGTTCATGAGCTTCGGCGTACTTTTTAATAACGCTGGCAACGAGTTCCACTTTAAGGTCCCGGTGGAGTTCGTCATTTCTAATATACCAGGATGCATTGACAATACCCCTGAGCACTTTGTTTTGGAAACGTTGAATTATCTGAATATTACTTTCTTTGGTACAGCCCCACATCTATATACCGTAAGTCCATATGGGCATGAGAACTTGTTTATATAATAGTATTTTGTTGTGTACTGACAACGTGGAATGCTTCCCTAGCAGCCAGTACATTTTCTTATAGCGAAGCTCTACTTTATTGCGTTTCTTTTTGACATGGGCCTTCCAGCGAAGCTTTGCGTCTATTGTTATATTTAGCTGTATTTTCATATGGTATCACTTGGCCGTTTATGTACACCGGGTGATAAATAAATCTCTTATTTGTAAAATCTATATGAACCGATTTAGATTCATTAAGTTTCACTCGCCATTTTTTCATCCAATCTTTTATGGTATTGATGGCTACTTGCACCTTTTCTACTGCTTCTTCTTGAGTTACCCTAGTTGCAATTATAGCTGTGTCATCAGCAAATTTTGCAATGGTACTGTTTTCTAGCTCTGGAATATCAGAGGTATACAATAGGTACAGGACCGGACCAAGTACACTTCCTTGTGGTACTCCAGCTTTTATTTCCTTAATCTCTGAGAATACATCTTCTTGTCTTACTCAAAAGGTTCTTTGGGTAAGATAAGACTCTAAAATATCTGCAAACTGATTAGGAAGCATATTTCTTATCTTATGTATAAGTCCAGCGTGCTAAACCTTATCAAATGCTTGTGCTATATCTAAGAAAACTGTTGTAGAAACTTTCTTTTCTTCTAGTGATTTTTCTATAGTGTTGATAATTCTATGAACTTGATCTATTGTAGAATGTTTTTCCCTAAATCCAAACTGATGGTCAGGAATTAAATTTCTGCTCTTAATGATGGGCTTCAATCGTCTCAGGAGCAGTTTTTCAAATAATTTCGACATAATTGGCAAAAGAGATATCGGCCTATATGATGTGGTTTCTTGAGGTGGTTTACCAGACTTCGGTATCATTATGACTTCGGCAACTTTCCACATGTCGGACACGTGTTTAAGTCTAAATATTGCATTGATTAGTGTGGTGAGGTTAACTATGGCTTTACGTGGAAGTTTTTGGAGAACTTCCCCGGTAATGTGATCGTAGCCAGGAGATTTCTTTAGCTTCAGATGTTTGATCTCACGCTGTACTTCTCGCGGCGTTACCAGTTTTATTTCTAATTCATCTTGGGATAATTCATTTGGCGTAAGGTCTTCTTCGTTTCCTTCGTTTGGTTGAAATATGTTCTCTAAATGCTGTGCAAACCTGTATGCCTTCTGTTCGTTACTTATTGCCCATTGATCTCTCTAATAGGAGGGATATGCATTATTGGCTTTTTAAGGTTTTTTGTCGTTTTCCATAGTGAGTATTCAGTTGTTCGATCACTTGTGAGCTGACTAAGATAAGTATTTAAATTTTGATCTTGAAATTTCTGACATGATGATAATAATATATTTATAAGACCTTATACATTATAAACATTTAAAATTTTATATCATAAAATATTCTCTTCACCATATCAGTTACATCCGTGTAGAAATTAATAATAGTGATTTTATACCACTAATACAACATACTAATTGATAAAAACATCTGTAAAATAGGCTATTAAGAAGTATAACATAAAAATACGTGCAATATAATAAATTACAATTTTCTAAAAACTTAATTTTCAGTAGTATTTTGTGACCTCATGTTTTAACCATATTTACAACGTGATATTTTTAGAAGAATCTATGATTCAAATATATAATATTTGATAATGTTAAATATTGTCTAAGCGTTAACTTGATATAACTTTCACATTTAGAGAAAATATATACAGAGAATGACTTTTGTCTATACACAAGAGCATTAATAACAGTAAATGAATAATGCAAGCCCCTTAAGTCCTACGTCCTAGTTTACTCCCCTTCTCTGTATAAATTATGTCGGCCTTGATACGGCTCTGTTCAATCTCTGTCGCATTAATTTCCTTTTTATACCCATCGATTTTTATTTCTCATATTAATCAAATACATTTAATTACTATATTAATATTTACAATTGGTTTGACATATAATCCAAATTAAGTTTGAAATTGTGAAAACTGTCTTACTTTCGTATTTTTTTTTACTAATTACTTTTATCTTTTGCAAAAAATGGTACACGTTTAATTTCTACACGGGTAATTACAGTCTGACCCGAGCTTGCAGACGGAGTATTTACTGTTACGATGCACTACAAATGATCATTTAATGAGAACACTGGCTGATATTATGTGTTAAAGTTTTTAGATTTTTCTAAACGCACTAATTTTGTAAATAGATCTTATACATCGCCTATAATATGTTTTACTTACAACTACGTATTAATCTTTTGTTTTAACTCTAATTAGTTGCTATAAACAGATATCCAAATACGTTCCTGTAGCATATTAAAGTGGCGAATGGAGGGGGGAGTTCCAAATTAAAATTGCTTAATTTTCCAGAATGTATATTATGTAGTCGAGTAAGTATGTTTAAAGTTGAAGATACTGTAGATAGCTTCATTAACTTGTATCGTTAACACTTCTAATGGGATTAAGTTAAGCTTCTAACTTTAATATTCCTACCTTATCACTTCAACAAGAACGTTAAGTATAGTTTAATTTAACTGCATTATGTACAAGTTTGAAGTCATTTTAGCCAAGTGGTATCACTGTAGGAGGCTTCCCGTGATAGCACTCACCGCTTTTGCAATTTTTCTCGTGAAATGTGTGTTATTTATATGTTATAATGAACATTATTATCATTTATCGATGAATCAAAACGTAGAGAGGAAACGTATATGCCGAGATTAGCAGTATATCCCCAATCCATATTGGACAACGGTAGTGGGTATTCCTGCCCGTCCATCAGTGGAATCGATTCTTCTTATTCGATCACTTTATTCCAAAGACATATAATTGAGTATTGTAAGGATTACTACATTACAACTGTAATATTACATGTCTATTGTGACTACTACAGTGACTGTATATGTACTGAGATGTACCTAAACTGATACGGTTTTCGATATCAATTTTTTTTTTTTTTTGGGCTTTTTATACAAGTATAATGTCAGCCCCATTTTATCGTAATTAGGAACATTACTAAAATATCTGATTTCTAAATCTTAAAATTATTGTAAATGAAAACAGCGGCAGCAGAGAGCGGCCTCGAAATGATGCTCTGGAAAAAGTTGACTCGCAGAAACCGTACTGGTCGCTCTATACTGTCTTTCGTTCGGACACATTCCATCAAGAAATATCATCAACTTTTCCACAGTTTGTACAATTAGGACTATTGCTCCTACCACCAAGTGATAAAATTTATTTAGTGGAATGTGTCCGGAGCGCAATCTGTGAGCGACTACACAAATTCTTTTATCAACCTCACTATTGGCAAACCAGGGGATACGAGGAGGCTCGCTTTGTAAAGTTATTTTATATCAGATGCCTTTTTCTCTAGATGCTATGTTAAAATATTCTTTCCATTCTTTGTAATATTCTTCTTTATATTTCACCAAAACTTCAAAACTATTTGCTTCAATTAACAACTCCGAACCTTCAGAAACAGCCGATTTCGCCAGTCGATCCGCCTCCACATTTTCCCGTAAGCCAATATGCAATGGAACCCATTACCAACGAAGTATAAGATATGTTCTAATATATCAGAAGCAATCGATGTGCCTCTGCGTCTAGAGGTTCATAGGACTATATGCTGGAGAGCACTTTGACTGTCAACAAATATAACACATTTTGCGCAATGCATTCTTTGTAAGTATTTAAGTGCTTCTGATATTGCAACTAGGTCCGCTGTCATTATACATAAGTTACCATTTAATAATTTAAAAAGGCCTCTATTGCTATTCTATAATCATAAAATATCGCTCCAAGACCTCTATCAGATTTTGAACTATCTGTAAATACGACCTACGCATCATATTAGGAGTGTATTTCTTGTATGACTTTATTCTTAAGGATGTTGGTATTATGGGATTTCTTGTTTAAATTAATATTATCTAAATTTTTACAGATTATATCATCTACTTTAATACTTGATACCCAAGTATTAAATTTGTTCATCATTGATCACTTAATTATTACTACTATAATATAAAACAATAAACATTGTCTTTCCTTAAGATCGTAAAAATTCAAATTAATTACTCTTACTTAGTAAGATATATCTGTGCCAATGGACTCACTACCAGGAAGCTAAAAACATGTGAATTGGAGTAAAAAAAAGTCGGAAAGCGGATCCCGAGCATTGAAGTGGAAGTTTGGGTGGCAACCGAGATTTAGCGCTAGAATGATGATGAGTAAGACATGCCTATCATTCGTTTTTTATTACTAATTTACAGGCAGTAAGGAAAGCGACCGATTGATTTGAAGTTTATGGAAGCAGACAGCAGTAGCTCCAGGAAAAAGACCAATTTATATTATAAACGTATTCTCCGTCTATTTAAAAAAATGTAGGACAGCTATATAAAAAAACTCGCACGCCCAGAAGAAACCCTTATAAGAACAAGACAATCAACATGCAACTTAATATTAAAATAACGTTGAATTTAAAAATGAGGGAAAACCCGGTACGAACGAAGTAATCTATTTATTATTAAGGAAAATTGGGTATAGGCAGGTGGGTCATAAATTACGGTTAGAGGTAATTTATTGCATCCGTGAAAAGATCCAAATCTTAGCATCAATGTTAAAAGGCATAACAATAAGGGAATGTAGACATTAATGTTTTACACCTAAAAGCTTTTAGCTCGTAAATATATTTCGTACAAACGTGGTTTTTATTTTATAACCGGTACCTAAAATATTTTACGCGTTCGAAGCTTGTTGCAGAGTATGAGCTATGATATTTTAATCAGCTTGCAGTTGACTTTTTAATGATTGATTTATTATTTACATTATGCGATTTATGTAATGCATGTATAGGATAATATACATGAAAAGCTCGCGGATTTACCTAACCTTTTTATATAACTATTCAGTATTTTTCCAGTGTCGCTTAATATCTAAAACAATTTGACTGGCTTTGAAAAATTCTTGTATAAAGTTCAATTTCGGTATAATGAAGCATGTATTTAATCATTACACCTGGTCACATCGATTGCAACGGCAAGGCGTATATGCTGCCGCGTGGTTCTGTCTATTACTTGTTTAGTATCCATGACACAGCCACTCTGGTGATTACTTTGAGAGTAGATGGTGCTGTGTGAATTGTTGCAAAATACGTGTGATATTTAAGAAACAATAAAATAAAAATTGGCCATCATGGGACGCCCGACAGATGTGAAACATTCAAGTTAATATAAGAACTTATAAATAATAGTACATTAATAGAAATACCAAATTTATAAGATCTGTCATATTGTATTGAATGCTGGGTCACAAGGGTGCTAGAAATGAGAGTGGGTGGACACAAAAGGAGGTGTAGACCAAAGAAAAGGTGGATAGAATGTGTAAAAGATGATATGGTTAAAAAAGGTGTGAATATTCAAATGACGGCTAATAGAGGACAGTGGAAGGAGAGAACATGTTGTACCGACACCACATAGTTGGGATAAGAGCATGAAGAAAAAGAAGAAGTACCAATTTTACCGACTTAACTATCGAACAAGTTATGTCGATAATAATCGTGTTAGTTTTTTAATAAAGTGAAAAACTGTGAAACAATTCTGTGATTAGTGTGTATTTACCGTTCATCATAACCAACGTTACATACATAAATATTGTAAACATTAAGTTCAATAATTTCTAACTCATCAACTCGAAATCATTGGCGCATTTAGGAACACGTTCGTAATATGCGTCATAGAAACGCTTCGTTGGTAGTTCGAATTTGGCTGCTATCATTGCGTGTTTTTATTACTAAACCAGCTGTACCCGCGACTCCGTCCGCGTGGAATAGTGACTTTGGGCAGAATTTTTTGGATATCTTATGGTTTATTTTAGATTACAAACCCTATAAACCTTAAAATATAAATGAAATATGCATACAGTCAGTATTATCGAATGCAACTGTTACGCCATGCGCCTCCGGAATACGTACGTTCGAATCTACAAAGTCTAGCCTAAGCTAAACACTAATTCATATGATTGATGACATAAATTTGAGATGCTATATTATTGTAAAGTTTCATTAAAATCCATTCAGTAGTTTTTGCGTAAAATAGTAACAAACCTACACTCTTACAAACTTTCGCGTTTATAATATTAGTGAGATGTGTTGTGGGACAAGATGGACCGATGATCTGGTCAAGATCGCCGGAATAGGTTGGATGAGGGCAGCGCAGGACCGATCATCGTGGAGATCTTTGGGGGAGGCCTTTGTCCAGCAGTGGGCGTCTTCCGGCTGAAATGATGAAGATGTGTTATTCTGATGTATAATAATCTATATTATTGTAAAGTTTTATTAAAATCCATTCAGTAGTTTTTGCGTGAAAGAGTAACAAACCTACACTCTTACAAACTTTCGCGTTTATAATATTAGTAGGATTACGATAACTTATTAATTCTGTATTTCGCGTAAGAAATATAAATAGCGTGTCGTATACATACGATCATTTTCTAGACGCTGATCTCTAGATTCCAAATTTTCTTGAATCCTATCGACGCGCTTTATATACCCGCGGAGGCGTGTAGAAGAACCTACAATGTCCAGCCTAAGCTGAACCCTATTTCATATGATTGTTGATATAAATCTGAGGTCAACTTAAATTTGAATAAAAAATTTCATAACTTATTATTTTTAATAAAAACTATTTTTTTTTTCTAAAATAAAAATAGCCTATGTTACGCCTTGATACATCAGCTATCTGCCAGTGAAAGTCCCGTCAAAATCGGTGCAGCCGTTTCAGAGATTAGCCGGAATTATCAGACAGACAGACAAAAATTGTAAAAAATGTTGTTTTGATCTATGTATCGTCTATACATCCGAATGCACTTAGTAATAAGCGGTTATTTTAATATTACAAGCAGACCCTCCAATTTTATTTATTTGTATAGATAATGTTTTACAACAATATTAATAGAGAAAATATGGAACAAAGTAATTAATGAACAGTATAATTTCGCTAATGAAATAAAAATAGTACGAAGCTTACGTAGAGAAGCCACGAAGCCTGTACTACAGGCTCTGTATACTATATATGCAGGCACACATACAAAGGTGTCTTAAGCGGCGGCGTGGAGGAAGGGGGCATGATGGCATTAGAGTGTTATGCCGTTTGCCGTGATTTTACTGTCAAGGCGCGCCAATAGAGGTTTCACATCAAACGACTAAACAAGCATGCATAAAACGAGAAACGTAGTCCATTCGATACTATCATATAATGGCTCATGATTTTAGCATGTGCGTATGAATTAACTAATCAGAATAATTGGAGTGACGATGAAAATATGACGACGCGAAAACTTGCAAGAAGGTTACTAATTTGATAAGTTGAAGATGTTTGGCGAAACACACTTCGAGGTTTTGACGCACATTGCAATAATTATTGCCTATTTTCTTAGTTATAACAAAATTACACTTTCACGTATTAACAAGTTTGGTCTCAGTCGTTAGGTATATGAATCTCATTTTATCTTCTAGAGTAAACTTAGTATATAGTATAGTATAGGCATTTGCTGAAAGAAATAATAATAATATTTTTGTGACAATTCACACAGCGTCATCTAGTCCCAAACTAAGTAGCACTTGTATTAAGGGCCAGCGAGCTATATAGTTTATATTGTTTAGTAAATATAAATAAATTTTTAAATACCCAAACTAAGTAGCGTAGCACTTGTGATATGGGTACTAGATAACTAATATATATACTTTTTTTGTAAATACCTAAATACATACTGTACATAAATGCCCAGATGCGAGATGGGAATCGAATCCGTGACCTCTGCAAGCGTACCATCATCATCCCAGTTATGTCCCGGTTGCAACCCAAACTTTCGTTTCGGTGCCCGGGGTCCGCTTTCCAACCTTTTCTAATCCACTTCGCGCGATCTTCAGCATCCCTGGTAGTGAGCCCATTGCCACGCATATCACCCCTTACGACGTCAAGCCAGCACTTTTTGGGTCTACCCCTACGGGGCCGGATGGAGGCGGCATGGCCAGACATTTGTTTCCCACGAAAGCATCCGGTTGCCGTAAAACATGGCCGTACCAACGGAACCGACACTCCTGCAATTTATCTGCAATGTCATGGACATGAAGACTGCCGCAAATGCGGGAGATCCTAACGCGGTCCTTCCGCGTTACTCCACACATCCACCGCAGCATATTCACATCTGCAAGTGTACCGAAGTACGTTAATCGTTACGTTACAGAGATTGTCGCGTATATATAAGTAAACTCATAAACCTTCGTAATTAACCTTCGTCCCTGAAATATTGAGACGATGTGCTGTCAGAAATTATCAATATAACCTAAATATTTTGTCCTGTGTGGGGATCAAACCCACAAACGAACATGTATGATCGATTCGTGGCTATCGCCATACCATCGCTTCGTTGTCAGTTTGATAAGGCCCTTATAAAGTTTTGCACCACCTATTCGTTAAGGTCGTAGATCATGCCATTCTCAGTCGTATTTAATAACAAGACTGATATTTCAGTCCATTCTAGTTTTATCTTTGCACACATAAAAACATAAAAGTTCTAAAACAATAGTAGCTACCTCTTCTCTATAGAATATTCCAGTCTTTTACTTCTATAAATGAACGCTATATTACTAGTTTATTAAGTAATAATGTATAATTTATCAAATGGCTTTATATAGATTTATATTTTAACGGACACACCAAAAAATTTTATTTTTATTTAATACTTTTACATAGCCACTGCAACATACGTATCACTAAAGCATTAAATACATTATATTAAAGCTTACTTAGGTAGTAATAGAAAGCCAGGAGCGTCGCTGAGTAATGACCAAAAGTCGATCCTGCAATGCCGTCAAGGCTTTGGATAACGACTGGGGTTTTGGTCGGCATGCCGGTGCGGCCACCGCTGGCCATCACATCTCGGTCATGAAAGTATTGCTCATCACGATGTGGCAAAACTTTGATCTGCCATATAAATTATATATTTATATGTAATATGCTATAGGTATATATAAATTTAAAAAAATAGTATATGTCCTTCTACGAGGTTCAATGTATCTCAATACCGAAATTAATCAAAATTGGTTCAGCGATTTAAACAGACAGGCAGACAGAGTTACTTTGACAATTATAATATTAGTATGGAGTATAAATATATGTATGTCTTCTTAGGTTACAAATACGAATTGAACAATGAAAAAGTTTTATATCAAATTTTTTTGAAATTTTTAAAAATCTTACATTTATTTTCATCTCAAAACCTAACAAAAGCTATCTAACAAGCCTTATATTCAGTTATTATTCTACTCCACTTAGAAAAATACATATAAAAGTTGATAAGACATATTTCTTCAGCACAATTCCAAACAAAATGCGTCAACCAACACCCAAGTCATATATCTCCAACGAAAATAATCATAAAATAAAAGAAAAACAACAAAGAACTATTCAGCCATAATGTACGTGTGTAGACCATAAAAGTTTCCCAAGAAAATCCAAACAGAAATTTAAAGTTTTTGGTGTAAAAAATTGCGGGCCGCGTGCACACCTTACGGGCCGTTGAATGAGAGATAACGAGGGGAGTTCGGTTATTTATGACTAACGAGCCTATTCACCGGCGCACTGCCTTCAAATGAAGATTTATGAAACAGAAAATGGCGGATAACGTACATCTTGAGTATAATTTGCAGGAGACGTGGCGCAATCTCGAGCCCTTAATCTGTAAAGCCAGGTCTCGAGCATGGGACACTCGAGACAATTTCTAGCAATATGTTTAACTCAAACTCAATATTTTATTAAAAGTAAATTCGAAGCCGAAATATTTTGAAAGGCACGCATGTATTTTATAATTATTAATATATATTATTTATAATATGCACTAACTATACTGTATCCGTGCAGGGGCGGAGAAAGAATACTAACCTCCGCGACCGGGGTCGGCCTGTCGTAAACAACCCACTCTAGCTACGTGGTAGGGCCTCAAGCCCGTCTGGATGGCGACCACCTTTGGTCTTAAGTATGCCGCCATAATAACCTTGTGTTGTGTTCCGGCATCAGTGACCCAAGTTCCTGTACTTTATGGGACAGCAGCGTGTCCGCGATGCCATTAGCGTTGAACACCCATAGGTGACGGTAACTGCTAAATGCTAAGCGGGCCGTCAGCCTGTCTGCTGTCCTACAGCAATAAAAAATAATTACCACCATTTTACATCCGTGGCTGTTACAAGGATAAGAAATTCGCAAGCAACACATCTAATTTTATTACGTGTTTTTAATTTATGATTATAATGGATTTTTTTTATCACGAAATCATGTAAGATCAATAACTGAGAATGCATAAAAAATCTTATACAAACAAATCAGGGTGGTATACAAATAAGCTTATAAATATAAAATTAATGAAAATGGCCTCGAGCATGTTTCCAGCAGTTGCCTTTTAAAAGTTTATGACATATGCAGTTAATAAATTATATAAAAGCCTTAAATAATATTTACAACATAAAATGATATTGGTTTTAACAGTCAAATATTTACGGCGTACAAATATTGAATCATTAAACAAATTTTATTAAAATACAACTCAGTAATGTAACCTGTGATGCATTATGACCTGTTAATATGTCCCGAAATTCAACGAACGTTCAAAAAATGAAACTACGCGCTCTTTTTATTTTATATTTAATCCATAAACATGTTTTTGTTTTGAATATTAACGAATGTTGTGTTCAATATTAAGCTGAAAAGCTAGCTAGCTAGCTAAGAAGGACGGCTGTTTCCATAGTAAAATTTCCTACAGTATAGTCTGGTGTTATCTTTTTAGTTTCTTAAACTTAAATTTATTTATCAGTATAATTCAAATTATAAGGATGCGATAAGTTAAATTTGCGAAAATATCTCTCAAATAATACTCAACATATTTATTAAATGCATATAATGGGGTAATAATCTGTGTACCAAAATTTCAGCTATTATATATTAAATTCAAAAACAACTGTGATAATTTTGTCTAAGAACGCAAACATAAAGTGTTTTTACTTTAAAGATGATGATGATGATGATGAAAGATAGAGTGTTATATTTATTTAGGACAGATTAATGTATTTTAAGTACATATGAGCCAAAGAAAATCATACCCTAACTTCAACTCAGAGATCGCGGATTCGATTCCTACGACAACGTGCACGTTTTGAATAGTTTTCTTATCTAATATGCATATTGAAACATAACTACTGGCGGTGAAGAAAAAATTTCGTAAATAAACAGTCCACATGCCTTGAACGAGTGTGCTAAAAATATTATTTATCCGTTCTCCCTAGAAGCAACCTGAGATAAGAATTGGATCCATTCAATTATTATCAATACAATGAGCTACTATTTGTCGTATACATATTGATAAAAATGAAATAAAAAGCATTGCCTTTGCTGTAACCTATGAGAGAAAGTAATAACGTAGAAATCTCCTGAAATGGCAGGCTCACATTTGCCGCAAGCCGTAACACTATTGACAGGAATCGAATTACGACACTGCACTCCCGCTGTCACATTTTATTCTCCCACTAATTGGACCGTGCAATACTGATTGCTCCACTATTTATATAGTATATTGGTATAGTATATTAGTATAGTATATATTATTTTATTTATAGTATGATATCATTGTTACTTAGATACATATTTCTTTAATTTATTTTATTGTTACGGAATTATTGGTAAAGTAAGGTATTTAATAATATCATGACGCTATATTTGTTAATTATAATCAATAGTTTTTTTCGTGCAAGGGTGGAGTAATAATAATAAAAGGCGACAAAACAACCCTAGCTACGTGGTAAAGCCATCTGGATGGCATCCCAAACCCATTTGGATGACAAGCACCCTTGGTTTATAAGTATGCCGCAATAATAACCTTGATTTGTTTTCCAATATTAGTGACCCAGGTTCCAGTATCCCAATGTGGAGAGCAGCGTGTTTGCGGTGCCCTTAGCGTTGCAAACATCCATAGGCGACGGTAACTGCTTATTTTTAAGTGGGCCGTCAGCCTATCTGCTGTTCCTCAGCAATAAAATAAAATGCTAAGACTTTTAGAAACACAACAAAAATAATCACATGCAAAAACGCTCGGAATTATATTGAAAAACAGAACGCTACGACTCTACGCATAAATAAAACGCTGGTTAGCGTAGTAAGGCTAACTTACTACGAGAGCACGAAATTAGTAATTACACTGCGACAGTGCGCGTAAGGCGTAGGCGAAAGCGTAGGCACTAAAATCTTGCGTGTGAATTTTTGATAGTTTCGTCTATATTGTATAAATATACTTACTAAATAAGATATTATATTGATGTTCTATTATATAAATTCTAAATTGTTAAATATTATGCTTTTTAATTTCGTATGGACCCTTATCATATTCAAGTATATGTTATTAATGGTCTAGCTATGTTAAATGTCTGATACAAAAGTAATATAAAAAATTGCTCACTTTAGATTAAAAATAATAAGTAAATATAATTTAAAATTAACAATATTATATCCAGATATCCTAAAGCTCACGATAATAAACGAAAGTTGAATGATGTTTTATATACTTACTATTAACAGACACGTATCCAAACCAGAAAAATCTGTTTGCAGATCATACAAATATTACCCTGTGTGGGTATTAAACCAACATACACGACCGTTATAAGACATTCACGTAACCACTGATCCAGCCGTGCTGTCGGTCCAGATACTGTTTACTTAGAAGCAGTTTCTATTTTCAATATGATACTTAGAACCACCATGTAAATTATAATATTAAAAGACTTACGTCCTACTGCTCGGCTCAGACCTCCCTCTAGAGGAAATGCAGAGTATGCCATTCACAATTGTCAAAGGTGTTACATATACCGGTCATCTTGGTATGCTGATTTACTGACGATATTTTCCTTCAACGTCAGTATATATACATTAGGAAAACTAAGTTAAATTACATAAGCGATCCATGCCAACGAGGGGTTCGAGGTCACGACCTTAATATTAATCTCCGAATATGATACCACTTGAAAACTATCACCACTTGATGGCAGTCATTAAAAAATAATATACAACTTTTTATAACATATAACAAATAATACCGTATAACGGAGTCCCATCATAATGATTGCGTGTATTTCATTATGAAAGGATCAGTCGTTATTGCGCCAATAATTAACGTGAACAAGGCCGTGGATTAAAACAAGCCAATTCGATAAGTATTGCAGATATCGAGGACAGCAATTAAACGAATGAAATAAAATTGAATAGAAAGCATTTGTTGAAAATTACTAAGCTCTAAGCCGAAAGGGGCCAATTTGCATTTTATTAGCGTGAGATCGGAATAAAAATGTGTTTATTTTGGAATGAAACCGAGATGGCCCAATCACAAAAGACACAGTGCAGAAGTAAAACTCAGGTACTTACTGCATATTTTATACCTACTCTAAGCTAGAGCCAAGCTACGCAAGAGCACGGAATTGCCTTTTTACACGCTTTATATTACCTTCACTTGTATGTTTGTATGTATGTTTGTAACCGACTCCTTTGGGGGCGATTTTGACGATTCGTTTAAACTTTGTAGCTATATCGAGGGCCGATGACAATTCAATAAACTGTGTAGTTTGTATCATTATCCTTACCAGGATCCTCAGGATTATTGAATTTTCGGTTCTCGTCCGATCACCAAAGTGAAGGAGTGTCAGGTGCGGCCAGTACTTGGATGGGGTGGCCGTCTAGGAAAATCGCGTATCGGTGGATTTTTGTTCTTTTTTATTCTTCTTAAAATATATAATTTTATAAAATTTTATTTAACAATTTTCTTTATATTAAGTTGACCTAATGGAATTTTTCGGAATTTGACTCGATTTTTACTTACTTTGAACAATTAAATCATAATTCTGCCGAAACGCCATCTGGAACGTAATTAATAACATTGCCAGAAGATGGCGTTATATTAATAAAAATATTTACCGATTGGATATTGACAACAAATATCACGACAACAATTATATTATCACGCTTTTATTTTATAGTTGATGAAACTAAAAAGTTAAAAATAAAATATAGTTAAAAAACTAAAAAACACGCCTTTATAAAAAATCAAACTAAAAGGTAAGAAATAATGTTTTCAATAAATTTAAATTTAGGATAGTGGGATTAACAAAAAAATTAATTTTATTGTAGAAAAGCGTGGGGTGCTTTTTAAGATATTTTCAAAATAAAAATTGACAACAAGCACCCCACACTTTTCTACAATAAAATTAATTTTTTTGTTAATCCCACTATCCTTAATTTAAATTTATTGAATAAATTATTTTTTACCTTTTAGTTTGATTTTTTATAAAAGCGTGTTTTTTTTTACCTAAATCCCTCCACATTACACTAGCATTTCCAGAATTTTAATGTCCATAGTGTGGTTTGGCGTGCGTACTATTAAGGACGTCAAGCATTTTTGTGTCTAGCCTTTCAACTACTGCAAAACATATGTATGCACGCCATTATTATATAACCTATAGGGTATTAAAGAGTCCTATCAGGTAGTTATAACTAGTTATCCATCAACAGTCAACTCAACAGTCCGTTGGCTATCAAAGGCGTATTTTTCATTAACCTTAAATAGGTAAAAAATTGAAATTTACTCATAATATGTATTTTCGATTAGTAGTGTCAGTTATTGAAAAACTTAAAAGTAATTTGGCCATAACTAGCGTGATTTGGCCATGTAATGCGTAGAGAAGAATTCCATATAACAAGGAAAATGATAGAAATGAGAGTGGATGGATACATGAGTAGAGAGAGAGAGACAAAAAAAGATGGATGGATTGCGTAAAAGATGATATGGCAAAAAAGGGTGTGAATGTTGTGATGACTGCTAACAGAGGAGAGTGGACAAAGAGAACTTGTTGTGCCGACCCCATATAATATGGGATAAGGGCAGAAAGAAGAAGAAGATGTATTTTCGATTACTGCTATATCAATTAAGATAAATAAACAAAGATCGATTACATATTTATATAATAGGCTGACGGCCCGCTTAAAATTTAGCAGTTACCGTCGCCTATAGATGTTTGCAATGCCAGTGGCATCGCGAACACGCTGCTGTCCCATAAGGGTAGATGATAGAAATGAGATCAAAAGGTGTTCGTGAGAAAAAGATTTTTGGTTATTTAATCAAGTCAATTATTTCCGATATTTCATATCCGGGAATGTCAATGTATTGTTTGTGTGCTCAAAATATGATTTTTAATTTCTGTAGCGGTGTTTTGTAACCGACTCCTAAAGAGATCGAGTGGCAATGCAGATAAAAAAAGCTACGTTATAACTGAAACGCAATGGTGAACACAAACGGGGTTCGCTTCGAATGCTATGCAAACAAGATATTGCCAGTTAGACATTGTTTAAGTACTTTCAACGAGTTGCTTTTAGTGTTCGGTAGCCTCAGTTATTTGATGTTATTTCTTTTACTTTACTGAAACAAAAGTTGAGAGCAGTTTAACAGAAACTAAATTTGTCAGATATAATCCTTATAATTTTAGACAATATATATAATACTAGCTGTGCCGGCACGCGTTGTTCTGCCATATAAATTTAGAAAAAAAGTAGCCTATGTCCTTCTCCAAAGTCCAATCTATATACCCGAAATTCATTAAAATTAACAGACAGACAGATAGAGTTTCTTTCACATTTCTAATATTAGTATAGATGTGCATTAATGCCGTCAGTACACTTACATGACGATAGCGCCAGTCTTTATATGATTATTTTCTGCTGGAAACGTGCAGCTTTCCCTGACAGTTGAGAATAATATCATAGGGCGAACTTCTGCGTGACCTTTTTCGTAAATGTTTTTCTTGACTAAAGAGGCGCAGGACATAAGATAAGTCTCAAAACCAAAGAAAAGATGGATTAATTGTGTAAGAGAAGAAAAATCCTATGAATTTTGAGATGACTGCCAACAAAGGTGAGTGGAAAGAAATAACAGAGAGAAGAAGAAGTTTGTGGCAAATGTAGCACTCTAGGCAACGTGTGACGCTATTCTCTTTATAAGCCGAAATAATAAGGACGTTTATAAATAAAATGGAATATAATAGCAGAGATTTAAGTTAGAAGAGAATCATGTATGTTGCCATTACAATGACAGCGATGAATGCATAAAACATACCTTACTAAAATTTTCATGACCTCCAGAGGCCAAAGTTGGCGGCATCTTATTGAAGTTAAAAAACGAGCAACCAATACGATATCCGAAAATGATAATTCCGATTGAAAGCAAAACTACAAATGAAAATTTTGAAAAAGGAAGTTTCAAAATTTGAAAAATACTTAATAATACTATATTCCTATATTATATTATTGTGTAAAGGAGATACCAATAACCTCATGGTCCAAGTTAAACTGCTTTCGACTTTCACCTTAAGTAACTCTCTAAATTTTCAAATAACTCACAGAGCGCGTCTTATCAACAAACACACCTTAAAATAATTGGTTCAATATACCAAAGTGATGTTCAAGTTAAATTATATACTTAGCTTACACGGTATTATATAATCGTCTTTAAAATATAAGTATTAATAATAATACATAAAATTTTATTTTATCCGGAGTATCATTTAACCATAAATTTCCTTAAAACCTATGTAAAAATTTTAACTTTATTCCCTGCAAGCGAAACGAGCGTAAATCTTTTTTATACACACAAAAATCAGTCTAAGAGACAATAATGTGACGGAAAAATCAAAATTACACGAATTTAACAATAATGTAACAAGACCACAATAGCAGCTTCCTCAATAATCTCGCCAGGGCCTGATCACGTCTCTTTAATACGCACTGAATTCATATTATGGCCCTTATTTTCCTGTGACTGACTGACTTGCTGCGAACAATTAAGAAGCAGTCGTCTATTTGGGTATTGATTTTTTATTAGCTTTACATGATAAATACATTATTTTTATCAACTTATATGCTGAAAATGTGTTTTCTATTCACACCTCTAAAACGTAGAATATAATATCAAACCAACAATCTGCAAGATTACTGCCAGATAAAAAAAGAAAAGAGTAAGAGCGCAAATTTTGTATAGCTTATATTTGATAATAATTAGACAACCTACTTGTGGGATACATACATTTCTTAAATGCAGATGATGATCAACATGTCACTTTTTTTAAATTTAATTGTAATAAGGGCCTACGCAGACCGGGACGGTATGGCAAGGGATTTTGACGTCAGTCAACGCACATTAGCCGCTTAGATACCGCAGCATTCCAGCGCCTTGCCACGGCACGACAAAGCACGCCTTGGCAGCTCCTGCTGCCCGATACACTTTTAGTCTTCAGTTGCGTTTGATCAAGTCAAAACGAACGCCGGAGTGCTTGGCATGCCGTTGCCTACCCGCAGTACGCTACGGCATCCTGCCGCGGGAGCCTGTGGCGCGTCTTTCAATGCCGTGCAATGAAATCCCTTTCGATGCTACGGCATCATTTTAAAGCATAGCAATTTATGTAGTATTTCTATATCGATACGTTTGAATGCCCATTAGTAAAAAATTAAATCCCTTGCCATGCCGTCCTGGACTGCGTAGGCCCTAAACGTACTACTTGAAAATCAGAATAGAGTGTGCACTGCGCCACTTGCGTGTTCATTAATCTAGGTATGGTAATATTCTGGTGTACCCGTTCGCAATATACTTATTAAGGTTATTATTTAGTGGTCTTACAAAAAATAACATTTTTGTTATATCACAATAATTATTACAATTTTTGATAATAAATTATTTATCAATAAACATACAATGTACCAGAAAACATAAACATTTGAATGTGTATGTCGTTTCAAATTTATTTTTAACTAGCTGTGCCCGCGACTCCATCCGCGTGGAATAGATAGATAGATAGATAGATAGATAACACTTTATTGTAAACCAATTATATAAACACAATGAAACTTATTTACACAATCAATGAGTACTTGACTTACAATGGGCGGCCTTATCGCTACAGAGCGATCTCTTCCAGGCAACCCGGGCTATAGAACATTATTGGTGTTACATTGATGTGGAAGGGAGGTATGGTAATAAATAATAATTATATTTTATTTACATAATAAATAGATAATATACATAAAATTCAATAATATATATAAAATATAATAAATAAATAGATAAACATACTTAAATATCTATATTTGTAGAATACATAAATAAATATATGTTTTGTTGTTACACTAAAGATAGGTAGTGATTTTTAACCAATTTTTTAAAAGTTGGTAGTGACTTAGCTTGTCTTATAGCAATAGGCAGTGCATTCCAGAGTTTGATAGCATGAACAATGAAGGAGTTATTATAAAAAGAAGAAGTATGAACAGGAGTTTTAAGCGATAGTTCAGTAGATGTACGCAAATTTCGGAGGCCAGACGAGTTAAGAAACTCGAATTGATTCCTGAGGTAAATAGGGGCTATAATAGGAATAGTGACTTTGGGCAGCATTTTTTGGATATATCTTATGGTTTATTTTGGATTACAAACCCTATCAACCCTAAAATATAAATAAATCAAATATACAAACTGCGTTCGAACCTACAAGTCCAGCCTAAGCTGAACCCTATTTTATATGATTGATGATATAAATCCAACTTAAAATGTATTAAAAAAATCCGAAACTGATCACTTTTAACTAAAACCATTTTTTTTCTCTAAATTAAAAGTAGCCTAAGTTACTCCTTGTTACATCAGCTATCTGTCAGTGAAAGCCCCGTCAAAATAGATCCAGTCGTTTCAGAGATTAGCTGGAACAAACAGACAGACAGATAGACAAAATTTGTAAAAAATGTTATTTAGGTATATGTACCGTATATACATCCAAATTCACTTAGTAAAAATCGGTTATTTTAATATTACAAACAGACCCTCCAATTTTAATTATTTGTATAGACTAATATAGTAGTATAAAATGTTCGTATTCTGTCAGTCTGCACCCGACTGAGGCATGGGGCGAAAATACCAATGCGAAAATTCACCAAATAAAATCAAGCTCATGGATTTATTTATATCCAACGCCCTTGGTATTGCAACAGTAAATAATAACTACAGCTAAATGGAACCTTTTATTGGTACCCTTTCGTTTTATTCTACGATTATGTCATTTTTACGATCGTACCATTGGTATATTTACGTATTTTTATCGGCCAACAAGCATTGCTGGTATAATAAAAAAAATCGAAACTATTCATGTAATAAATGTTTCTTATAAGTAACTAAAATTTAACCGAATGTTCATGTTTGTGAAACAATATAAA
The DNA here is from genome assembly GCA_963693495.1 of Malacosoma neustria. NCBI lineage: Eukaryota > Metazoa > Arthropoda > Insecta > Lepidoptera > Lasiocampidae > Malacosoma > Malacosoma neustria. The sequence continues at coordinate 15,438,512 of OY856377.1, forward strand.
TACGTGTAATTTATTTGATTCACTTTAAAGTTTAATATAATAGTTTAATATAGGAATAGGTTGGATGAGGGCAGCGCAGGACCGATCGTCGTGGAGATCTTTGGGGGAGGCCTTTATCCAGCAGTGGGCGGGCGTCTTCCGACTGAAATGATGATGATGATGAAAGTTTAATTTTCTAATTAAGATTGAACAAGTGTTCCTAGCAGTGATCTTCTCCAACTATTAAAAAGTTTATTTTCGTGTAGGGGCAGAGTAAGAATACTAACCTCTGCGGCCTGTCGTAAAATGCGACAAAACAACCCTAGTTACGTGGTAATCTGTCTGGACGGTACCACTCTTAGTTTACAAGTATGCCGATATAATAATCTTGTATTGTGTTCTGGCATTAGTGACCTAGGTGCCTGTACCCCTATGAGACAGCAGCGTGTTCCCGATACCCCTAGCGTCGCAAACATCTGACATCTGTACCTGCTTACTATTAGGTGGGCCGTCAGCATGTCTGCTGATCCTCAGTTATAAAAAAAGTAGCTGAAACTTTGAGAATATTCCAAATAATCATGAGTCTTTAATATGTTAAAATATATGGAATTATGAATATAAGCCGTAAAGACTTAAGAAAATATATTTCTCATTTAAATAGGATATATATAGTTTTTAGGATTCATCGTAGAAAATGGTTTAACACGCTTTACTAATATTCAAGAACTTGTTAATAAGATTTATAGTTATATCTATTTGAACTCTTTAAGTCCATTTAGAGGGATTTAAATTAAGTTAAATTAATTTCGTAACAAAAGAGCTTCGTGTAAAATATATCTTTCAAAAGTCCTAATGAATCTTTATCAATATTTAATTCTTCTTAATACGTCTCTGGGAGATTGTTCTCTCCAATAGGGGGCCTCTACAATAGACTCTAGCTGGCTACCCACTAAAGAATTGAGTATATTTCCCTGTAGTATTACTTCTTGTTACATGAGCTATCTGCCGGTGAAAGTGCCGTCAAAACCGGTGCAGCCATTTCAGAGATTAGCCGGAACAAACAGACAGACAGACAGACAGACAAAAATTGTAAAAAATAATACATTCAAGACTGAGAATATATTATTCATATTCTGCTAATTTTAAGAGATTCAGAGCGTAACCAAAGTTTCCGCCATCAACAAATGTCTGAAAGTATTATTTGTTAATTTTATAACTTATTTAAATTATGATAATTCTTTATAATATACTCGTATATAAATACAGAATTGAGACTTTAAGACAGGTGATTTCAGTTTTTGTTCACCTTTATTACTTGGTATCTGGAAATTTGCCGTCGGTTCAAGCTAACAGAAACACATACATAAGTAATAACAAAAGTACATACAAATATTAATTTACCATATTAATCTTTCATAAAATAATTTATTTCTGGGACCTAAGGATATTCTACTGTACTAATAAATTTATATAATAGAACTGTTGTTTTTTCTTGTACAAAACAAATATGTATTTATTTAAAAATAAAGTATATAACGTGTTAACGGGCATCTCATCGCTTAGAGCGATCAATTCCAGACACCTTTCAGTTGGATAAAATATATCGAATTATAATACAATATTCAATGATATAATTATATATACCATATATAAAATTTTATATGTTTAAATAGAGTATGTTTAAATTTATCTTTGATGTTTATATTAAAGGAACAATTAGCATTAAATATCAGTGAAATAATAATTGATAAAACATTTTCCAAAAATTCAAATAAAAGATAAAATTTTAAAGATAAGTTCAATCACCGAGACGGTCAATAACTTGAGTCAAACGTTTCACATTTGCATTACTTGGAAATCGCAAATTTAATTTCAATTTAAAGTAAGTTTTATTTGTCCATTTTAATTAGTAAATTGATACTTAAGAGTACTACGATAAAATTTTAAATATTACCTAGAATTGTATTACAATGATGAGCAAATTAAATTCAGAATAAAACAAATTTATTTTCTAACGTTTGTTGTTTTGTGATGTATATATTGTTTACTTATTTATTGTTAGCTGACCCGGCAAACAAAGTAAGCCTATATTCTTCTTTTTTTATAGCTGTAGGACAGCAGACGGCCCGCTCAAAATTTTTCAGTTACCGTCGCCTATAGGTGTTTACAATGCCTGTGGCATCGCAAACACGCTGCCGTCCCATAAGGGTATAGGAACTTGAGTCACTAATGCCGGAACATAACACAAAGTTATTATGACGGCATACTTAAGACCAAAGATGGCCATCCAGACGGACTTGGAGCTTTACGTAGGTAGGGTGGGTTGTTTTGTCGACTTTTATAACAAGCTGACCACGCCTACAGAGGTCAGTATTCTTTCTCTACCCCTGCACGGATAAAACTTCTCCAAGGTCCAATCTACTTCTATACCGAAATTCATCAAAATGGATCTGCGACTTAGGCATGAAAATGTAACAGACAGACAGATAGAGTTGTACCCACATTTATAATATTAAGTATTTATTTATTCATTCTTACACTTATAATATTACTATGGACTTATGTACATAGTAATATTATAAGTGTATATATATATATATATATATATATATATATATATATATATATATATATATATATATATATATATATATATATATATATATATATATATATATATATATATATATATATATATATATATATATATATATATATTATTATAATGGGCTGGAGGCCTACCCATAAAGATAAGGACAGTTTTCCTGTATAATTGTTTAAGCAAATTGGCAGGTATATAAACCGGTAGTCGTATCGTGACAGTTTTTTACATTTCTTCTTACAGTCAGCACAAGTATGTAGCAGTTATGGTAATACTCAATTGTAATACCCCGAATGAAAACATTTGTTTGTGAGCCTCATACCCTCTATCGAGAAGGATAAGAATGTTCTACTAGTCATATTGGTTATCCATCATCTTAGACGAAAATTAAAAATCATCATTCAATTTAAAGTGCGGAGTCCTCTGCTCAATACTAAACCTTAATATTATTCCTCCAAAGTAATCCTATAGGCAAATTTTACGACTAGGGCAAGTAAAGTTTTTAATTATATTCATACGGTCATAAACTAAGTAATCATTATGGTTTTTAGCCTAAACTAAAAAGCTTTATTTCTTAATAGTACTTTAATTTCCTTACGATGTAAATGAAAATATTTCACAAATATTTTCAAAGCAGAACCAATCATAGATCAACGTCGAAAAATGGCGCGAAACTGTCTTGGCACTTCTGTAAATATTTGCGCCAAGTTTACAATTTGCAAACCTACGTGACACACAATCCATCAATGTCAGCAAAGAAACGCAGACATTACAACCTTTAGACTATAAGTTTGGACGGTTAATGTAATTGAATTGTATGATAACAGTATTGTAATTTACGCTACAATGAACTCTTTTATTTTGCCAACTTTTTGTATGACGAAGGCAAAAATTGTTCTTTATTTGATCTAATTTATGTATTCGCGACTTAGAAACCATACTTGAATGAAGAGAAATGAGAATAAATAAATTTACTAATACAACTTACTAGAAATACAAAAGGAGGAGTAGACCAAATAAAAGACAGATGGATTGTTTTGCTAATGAACAGAAGACAGGCTGACGGTCCACTTAATAATAAGCAGTTACCGTCGCCTATGGATGCTTGCGACCCTAAGGGCACTGCGTACACGTGGTTGTTCCATAGGAGTACAGGAACCTGGGTCACTAATGCCGGAACACAACACAAGGTTTATTATGGCGGCATTTTTTTTTTTTTTTTTTTTTTTTATTGCTGTAGGACAGCAGACAGGCTGACGGCCCGCTTAGAATTTAGCAGTTACCGTCGCGTATGGGTGTTTGCAACGCCAGTGGCATCGCGAATACGCTGCTGTCCCGTAAGGGTACAGGAACTTGGGTCACTAATGCCGGAACACAACACAAGGTTATTATGGCGGCATACTTAAGACCGAAGGTGGTCGCCATCCAGACGGGCTTGAGGCCCTACCACGTAGCTAGGGTGGGTTGTTTTGTCGGCTTTTACGACAGGCCGACCCTGGCCGCAGAGGTTAGTATTCTTTCTCCGCCCCTGCACGGATATACTTGTAAACCAAGAGTGGTTACAATCCAGACGCGTTTGAGGCCCAACCACGTAGCCAGGGTGGTTTTGTCATCTTTTACGACAGTTCGATCCCGGCTGCGGGTAGTATTCTTATTCCGCCCTTGCACGGTGTTAAAGAAAAATTAAGCAAAAACAGTGTGGATGTTAAGATGACAACTAATAGAGGTAGAATAGAGTAGAAGAAAAAAATCGCACAGTGCCATCTAGTCCCAAGTAACCAGCAAAGCTCGTGTTTGGGTACTAAACAACTGAAATACTACTTTTATACATAAACACCAAGACTTGGGACGGGAATCGTACCTGTGACCTAGACAGGCGTTGTGACGTGCGTTATATTTTGCGGCACTGACATGGTCGAATGATGTATATATAGCATAAAGTTTCGTATTATAGGTTTCCCCAGAACACATCAAATGCATCGAAGAAATAATAAAAAACAAATATTAATTTATCCCGTACATCTACTACTTTCACTTTGGAGCTCGAGATATACCGTCATAATATACATATGACTGTGACAGGACTATTTAGCGTGTTTCCTTTCTTAAACAAAGAGGCATGAGGAAGAAATAAAAATTGTATGAGAAATTTGTTGAATAGGAGACCATTTCTTTACTGTGAACTTTTTCCCTTATTAGGATTTCTTAGGAAGGTTTTAGCCCTTTTTTTTGTTGCCGTGTAGCAACAGACAGGCTAACGGCCCACTTAATTATAGCTTAATAGTATGCAGGATAACACGCTGTCGTTCACGTAGTGAAACTAGAGTGTGGGTTACTTATGCCAGAACACAACACAAGGTTATAAGGCAGCACTATTCGAGACCAGTGATGACTGCCATCCAGACGGACTTGTAGCCCTACCTAGCTAGGATTGCTTCATCGCCTTTAATGACAGGCCGTCTTCTATCATAGAGGTCAATAATCTTACTGCGCCCCTACACGGAAAAAGCTCTCGGTGAGTACCGTAAATAATACTTTTGATATATAAATAATACGATTGAGTTTATAGTCGAATTCATCTAGAAAAAAATTAATATTTAAAATTTAGAAATTTTTCGACTACTAACCAATTAAATATATTATTTCATCATAAATATTTTTTTCTAGTTTTTAACATAAATTGTGGTATACAAAGGGCAATACTCAATTCTTAAGATTAAATCGCTGCTGGAAATCACTAAATCCCGTCTTAATAAGATAAACTATTTAGCTACCAAAGTCCTTAAAGTCCAAACGGAGTAGCCTGAATGCAGTAACGGAAATGCAATTACTAAAGTTAGTTGTGGCTGACGTGGCTTGTATCCAACTTATTAGCACAGCGAATTCACAAGTATTACAAATTAAATTATATAGGTACATATGGTAGTTTGTTTTCTCAGTAGATATAAATTAGGGAGCAGGCTTAAGGCTGTTAAAAAAAGTTGTTGATGATATTTTAATAGAGCACCATCCTTTTTATAGAATTCAAATAAATACGAAGTTTATATTGTATTCAAAATAAATATACAACTGGCAGACTGACTTGGCTATATTTATATATTGGCTATATTTCTCTGAGACCACTTAATATGCTATTAAGCTATTAATAGCAGTTACCGTCACCACCGTCCTACGCTGCCATCCACGCAGGGTAACTGGAACCTGGTTTATTTATGCCAGAATCATCAGGCTTGGAGTCTTACCACCTAGCTAGTAGTATTATCGCCTTTTACAACAAGCCGGTCAATACCCCTGTGGCCGGGAGCAGCTTCTTATTATGTCCCACGGAGAAAAAACGGACTATTTGGAAAGCTTTTTAATATTTTGTTCTGTGTAAAAGAAAATAACATATAAATACGAAAGTCTAAGCTAGATAGTGAAGATAGGGCCGTAAAATTCATCAAAAGCTCAAAGACTGCTTGCTGAGTGATAACTCCTAATTACAGTCCACTCAATAGATCTCTTCTATAACAGATTAAACATATCTCATATGACTTTACGAGTTCGTAACCAACCATTACGGCTGTCAGACGCCCCCACGTACAAATTCATTTTGCAATGCGTCAGGGAGAGCGTGAGTAAATTAGCCATGACGTGGAAATTGAAACTCAGGTAATCCCGGCATGCGAATTAACGAGAGGGCGCCACTCACATCCCTTTAATGAATAAAGGGACACCATGATACCCCTTTATGTCTCACTACGCGTACAGTAAAGCGCGCCTAGAATTAGTTAACCTTTGGTATGGGAGAACGTCATTGTGAAATCAAGTGACAAAGTAGGTAATTTTCATTTAAATGGGTAACAAGTACGAATATTTATGTTGTCTTAAAATTAAATTTTATTGTCTTCATCTTATATATAAAATTCTCGTGTCACAATGTTCGTTCCCGTACTCCTCCGAAACGGCTTGACCGATTCTCATGAAATTTTGTGAGCATATTGAGTAGGTCTGAGAATCGGCCAACGTCTATTTTTCATACCCCTTAGTGATAAGGTCACTATTCCACGCGGAAGGAGTCGCGGGCACAGTTAGTTTATTATAACAACTTGCGCTTGTATTTTTTTCTCTATCATTCATAACGATATGAGGTTTTTCAAAAAAGGCGTTATAGAATTTTTTAGGGACCGACAGTGCGTTGGCAATGCCATAAGTAAAGGTAACCACCTGATATCAAATGGGCCGTTTGTGCGATGAAACTTTAGGATGATTACGGGCGCTCGCTTAGGTCTCTAACCCAAAAATTGCTATAGTTTTTAATTTGACCAAACAATTTTCATGTGAACTAACATTGCAACGAAGCTAGTTCTTAACAAAAATTGTTTTTACTAAAAGTTTTTCGTGCCATTTCTTAGCAGTAGGGGTTCTTATTGCTGTAATGTCACTTCTGTGTAGCCTTTTCGTAGCCTTATGGACCAGCGTCTGGACCCCAAAAAGCTATCTGCGAAGGTCTTTGTACATAATAATTAAATAAATAAATATTAACACCATCTAGTCCCAAAGTAAGTACCAAACTACTTGTGTTATGGGTACTAGACAACTAATATACTACTTATATACTTTTCTTTTGCAAATAAATACATATTATACATACACCCCAGATGCGAAACGAGAATCAAACCCGTGACCTCCGTAAGCGTACCGATGTGCGTTAGCCGCTACGCCAGAGTGGTCGTCGCTATTTATTCCCAAGCTGAAACTTAAAGTGGTTAACTGTTTTAAATAAAGTGATTCTTGTAAATTTTAGGGAAAACCCTAAAGTTTTCAACCACTATAAACATAGTACATATTTATTTTGAATATGATTTTTCACTTCAGATAAAGCCATCACTCAAGATTATTTTACTTGTACTAACGCCGTAATTTTAGGTGAATTACAAAATATTTGAATTATCTACAAATAATAATTTGTATATGTCTAAGCGTCGTGAACGTTAATTATATAATTGCAAACAGCTCTTTATGGTTTCACATAGTAAAAGGAACTGTTTTTATTCCAATTATATTGTATAAACATCTATTCTTTAATCATTATAAAATAACTTTCTATTTTTTAGATAAACAACCTTCATTTCTTAAAAGCCTACTTACAAAATAGTCGAACCCTCTCAAAGAATACACTTAGATTACAACGCTTTAGAGAAATAGGGCCAAGGGTGTTTCCTTTTCCGGTACAATTCTAACAATACCGCGTTGTGTATGTGTATCCACACAAAGCCTCGAATAGGTTTTGGAAAGCTTCCTGTATAAAACCAATATTGTCGCGAGGCGTGAGTAGACTTGGCCGTTGCAACTTTAGTTTCATATATATGCTTGTTGCTCAATAACTAGTGAACAGTTATAATGATCACGAAGAAACTGTTTATTTTATTAGTTATATTAGCGCTGTTGGATTTCATTGATGATATCAGCCTCGTTGACATTATAGCGACCCTTTAGGTTGCCTATACTACCAACGTCTCCGATCCGATATACAACTAGGCTAATAATAATGAGTTCTGGTGAAGGTGTATTCGAAATTCCATATTCCAAAGTTCCAAAATAAAAGACCACGCCATTTTCTATTCTGGCTCAAGACTCCGCGTCATGAACATCTGCCCAAATTTTGTAATTTTTAACGTGTCTATGTAATGTGTAATTTTTTTTGTAAACACTATAAAAGTTCTCGTTGTTTGAACACATGAAAAATTAAAGTGCAACAATATACAAGTAAAGTAGTTTCATTTGAAACATCAACACAACCAATAACTAGGAATAGACCAACTGCGTTTTTTTTATTACTGTAGGACAGCAGACAGGCTGACGACCCACTTAATAATAAGCAATTATCATCCTTTTTGGATGTTTGCGGCGCGAAAACCATTGCTAACACGCTACGATGTAAAAAAAACGCCTTCAAAAAAAACTATTCCAAAACAAATTAATATGCACTAAAAAGTGAAAAAATAATTGCATATTCTTCTATCACTTAATAATCAATTTACTTTTTCTACTCATTAATATGTAGGTATGATCTATATTACGATAATATAATGTATATAGTTACAATTATTGTTATTTTTGGAGTCGGTGTCAATAAAATAAATCAATAAAAAATGAATCTCCGAAATCGGTTGGCGTGATATTTAAGATTTATATCGTTTTCTCATGGATACCATTGCCAGAACTGGACCAAATTGAAATGGGACCACACGGCAAGCAGCTTTCATATAAAAAAAGAATCATCAAAATCGGTTCACCCAGTCGAAAGTTCTGAGGTAACAAACATAAAAAAAAATACAGACGAATTGATAACCTCCTCCTTTTTTGAAGTCGGTTAAAAAAGCTTGAATCTTATACATTCTCAGTGTAATGGAATGAAATATTCTGGAGAATCTTTGCGTCCATGACCGCAAAAGCTCTAGATAGTGAGAATGAACAGCACTTGTAAATTTAAAAAAAATAGTTGTCATAAATAACTAGTTTCAATACTTGTTATTGAATGGTCAATAATGTTACCTATGTATGTTGTGAAAGTAGGTTCGTGCCTCAATGACCCGTGACCAAGCTATGACATCACAAAAGAGTCACGTAGGAATCTCGGCCGAGGCGCTACGCATGACCTGCCTTCACATCGGACTCACTCGTAAGGCGCCCGGTAATCCGGTTTGTTGTTAACTTTTTGCGGGGATATAACTTAAACATTAAGGTCGATATTTATTTCTTTTTCTTTTAATACTACTGAATGTAAGCCAAAAATATATAAGATATTCTTCATTGCTGTGAAACAGGAGACAGATGGATACCTGCGACGCTACAGGCACAGCTAACACGATAACGTCAACGGAGGTTATCTGACGCTCTTTTTGAAATACTAAGTCATATTACGGTAGAAAACTTTCAGCCAGAAACTCATTCCAGATTCTCGCTGTGCGCAAAATGTTCTGGAGAATTTTTGAGTGTATGACTGTAGAGGCTACAGATAGTAAACAGATAGTAAAGAAGAACGCTCTTCCGATAGCGAGCAGTTCGGTGAGAGAGAACGCTACCTGCGTTTGAAAAAAATATGAATTTATGTATATATGACATATTCCATACCTACTACTATCACTGATTTTTTTTTACGTAATACGTGTTATACTAATATTTGTTGAGATGATGGCTAACAGAGGAGAGTGGAAGGAGAGAAAATGTCGTGCCGACCCTATATAATATGAGTAATGGGCAGGAAGAAGACGTGTAGTACTAGTAATATACACATCAAAAAAGTCTAAGCAACATGTACTAATTTAAATTTTAGGATGGTTTTGGCCGCTGTATGGATGAACTTCCTGAATTCACCTGAGCCTTTCAGTATTTCCGGGCCGACGATACACTCGCACCCTTCTTGTATCAGGCCTAAACCCGAATCGCGATTCATCGGAAAACATAATATTATCCCATTGTTCCTGGGTCCATGTTCTGCGTTCTCTACACCATTAAAGTTTAAAAATTACTTTCTTTAATAGTGGTGGGTACCTTAGTAATATAGTTGGTGCAACATAAAATACACTTTTACCCATCAATACAGTATTATGTTGAGCTATGCAAAATCGGTTGTTGTCTCGTCTAATACGATTATCTGTAAAACGACTGAACAAAAATGGATTGGCTTTGACAAATGATGTTATTTCTAATATTTTTGATTGTTTTATTTAAGAATTTAAGGCTTTATAATTATATTGTCCAATTATAATACAACATTATAATCGAAACACGGTAAAACAATGGAAATTTGTGGCCAAAATTATAGCCCGTCAAAAACAGATGTCGAATGTACAGAATATATAATTGAAATGTTAAGCCTTGTTATATCTGCAAATAATAAGCAATGGCCAATACACCGGCATTACAGGCCCCAATTAAAGGTATTCCATGAATCCGCAATTAATAACGATTTACATGCAAAGCTTTTGTTCAGCAATTATAAGCACGGGAATAAAATAAAACTTAGCGAATTGGCCACCAACCCACAGTACATTTAGAACCGAATACATTTGGAATACAACGAATACCTTTTTTATTGCTATAGATAGCATGCTAATGCTGATAGCTGGATGAAATGGCAACAGGTCGAAGGAACAATATGTGACCCAAGAGTACCACTTAAACTCAAAGTAAAAGTTATACATCCGAAATAAGGTCTGTCGTATTGTATGGATCGGAATGCTGGGCCACAAAGAGGAGGAATAAAAGGATGTTACATGCTGCGGAGATGAGAATGCTGAGATTACAAAAAAGAGCTGTGGACTTACAAAAATGAATATAATTATATATGATTATATTAGAGGAAGTGTAAAAGTAGCGCCAGTTATTGAAAAACTTAAAAGTAATAGACTAGCGTGGTTTGGCCATGTAATGCGCAGGGAAGAATGCCATATAACAAGGAATATTATAGGAATGAGAGTGGATGCATACAAGAGTTGAGATAGACCAAAAAAAGATGGATTTATAGCGTAAAAGATGATATGGCAAAAAAAATGTATAGATGTTGAGATGACGGCTAACATAGGAGATTGGAAGGAGAGAACGTGTTCTGCTGACCCCATATAATGTAGGATAAGGGCAGGAGGAAGAAGAAGTGATAGCATGCTGACGGACCATTTAGTAGTAAGCAGTTACTGTCGCCCATGGATGTTTGCGACGCCAACGGCACCGCTAACACGCGGCCGTCCACGTACGGTAATTGGAACCTGGGTGATTTATGCCGGATCACCACACAAGGTTATTATGGTGGTATATCTAGAGACCAGGGTGTTTGCCATCTAGACGGTTTTGGAGGGCATCTAGCTAGGATTTTTTTGTCGCATTTTACGACAGGCCACCGCGGCCGCACGGATCTGTATACTTACCCCGCCTCCATATGGAGAAAAAAAGCGAGAGGGCCTTCGAGGATTAAGTCATCTATCAGTCAATTTTACCCTCTTAACAGTAAAATGAATTTTGCTTTTGAGATCAGGAATCAGATAGTAATCACTCTTATTTTTTAATTATTCTTTATACACAACATAAATTATATATACAAACACTAAAAATGGAGCACGTGTACACATATGCGAGCTTAGCCTTACAAGAGTGTTCTCTCTTGTAAAAACTATATAAATCATTTATAACAAAATACTTTTTTCTTTTCATATTATACCATTCGTATTTTTATCCGTGCAGGGGCGGAGAAAGAATACCAACCTCTGCGGCCGGGGTCAGTCTCTCGTAAAAGGCGACAAAACAACCCATCCTAGCTACGTGGTAGGGCCTCAAGCCGGTCTGGATGGCGACCACCTTTGGTCTTAAGTATGCCGCTATAGTAATCTTGTATTGTGTTCCGGTATTCGTGACCCAAGTTCCTGTACTCTCATGGGACAGCAGCATGTTCGCGATGCCACTGGCGTCGTACACCCATAGGCGACGGTACCTGCTAAATTCTAAGCGGGCTGTCAGCCTGTCTGCTTTCCTACAGCAATAAAAAAATACCAGTACTAGAAAGGGATTTGCTTCAACAATTGCAACATGAACAAATTTAACCTTGTGAAAATAAACTATATATTAGTACCGCTGACTGTGAGCATGAGGTACTCGATTCACTACAGGGTTCAATCAAAAACGATCATTTTGATACTTTGCTTAATTTTATTATTCTAATACTTAGCCTATAGATTTTATATTACCCATAATACAAGTATCTTTAAAAGAATATAATCGACGTGATATGATTATGTGCGGTTTAATATCAAATATATTATATATAATATTACTATATAATATGTTGGAGAAACATTATTTGGGCCGACATCGTCATTAGTGGTTACGAGCTTAGTGGGCGTCATCAGGGTAAAATGCTAGCACAAAACACAATTATCGTCAGCATTACACAGTAATTTTGTGACAAAAATAAGACCGAGCAGCGAATTCAGGTCACCGATCTTACTTTAACAAAACTCAACTATCCAACTCGATCAGCTAACACCACTTGAATTTTCACACCAAAAACCACCGACTCACTGATGTACAGATGGCGTGTCGACCTCACTTGAGACACATCCTCTGCTCTTTAAATGAATTACTGTTTATATCATAAATTAATTATTTATTATTAATTAATTCAATATTCATAACTTTTACATTATAGAAACATGTAACAAATTAAATTAAATTTTAAAATTAATTACAATTTAAAGAAACAATATTTTGAGTTACACATACAAACGAACAGTGAACTCAACAACATCATATAACAACCAACTCAATATAGCTTCCTCCGACATACACAATAATCAAATAGGAAAAATTATATATAAAAACTAGCTGACCCGGCAAACGTTGTTCTGCCATATAAATAATAAAATGACAAAAAATTAAAAAAAAAATTTTGGGGGTGGGTCACCCCTAACATTTAGGGGGATGAAAAATAGATGTTGGCCGATTCTCAGACCTACTCAATATGCTCACAAAATTTCATGAGAATCGGTCAAGCCGTTTCGGAGGAGTATGGAAACGAAAACTGTGACACGAGAATTTTATATATTAGATTGTTTATGTACTATCCTTATTCAATGATTATTCCTGCATGTTTAGAAACCGCTTAATCCTTGTATCCTTGCCTATAGAGGCAATTCACCCTGACCACAACCAGTCATCAATAACGTCACCGTGTTCTAAGCCTGCAGCTATCTGTGCATCATTTGTAAATGTCACGCAAAAGCTGTGCTAAGGAATAGTCGGTCTTATATATGTAAGTCAAAATACTCTTTATTCTAAAAAAATCATATACGTATCTGACAAATATTCCTCATTTTTAGTTATGTAACTAAGTAGAAAATCTTTAATCTAAGATGATATTGTTTTAGCAAAGTACAGCATAAATGTCACAAAATTATAACACCATCCGATGCGATATATTTTAAAATAGGAGGTTTTTCAGTCTCATGTTTCTTATTATCTTTCATATATTTTAACAATATTGACAGAACGAAAAAACATCTTATTGTCAATGAGTCGTTATTAGGTTTATAATATTACTAGCTGACCCGGCAAACATTGTTCTGCCATATAAAATGAAAAAAAAAGTAGCATATGTCCTTCTCCATGGTCCAATCTATCTCTATAATCATATATCAAAATTGGTTCAGCCGTTTCAGCGGATAGACATAGTTACTTTCACATTTACAATATTAGTATGGATGAATCTAATCAATATTTGATCCTCAATACAGCATTAATCACACTTTTTAAGAAACTAATAGAAAGAGACATTAGTCTTAACATGAATGAATTTATGTCAATATGATTACAGGCCTAGGTACTAAAACTTAATCACAATAGATTAATTCAAAATTATTTTAACGTGATGATTTCAGCTGATGAAACTATCATCAGCATTTTGATGACCTCTTGGCGTAACGGCTAACGCTTGAGGAAATCACGGGTTCGATTCCCGTCCAGCGTCTGCGTGTTTATGTATAATATTTATTTATTTACAAAGAAAATTACATATGTAGTATATCAGTTATCAAGTACTCATAGCACAAGTACTAAGCAACTTAGTTTAGGATTATGTCACATTGTGCGAAATGTCCTAACATATTAATCTATTTATTTAAAACTATTCCTACGAAGTAGAAGAAGTAAAAGAAGATAATATAATGGGACTCAAAATACAATTTCTTAATTGCTATGGAGTTCATTCAACTTTATTAGTCATTCCTATAATTATATCGTTAAATCTTTCTTTGTATATTAAAAATGAAATAATAATAAAAATGATTAAGTAAATAAAACTGAAATCTGTAAAAATATGTGCCCAGGATGGATGACTAGGAATACTTCCACGGAGTTCTCGTATGAAAAATGTACGATCAAACTTAAAAAGCCTTCAATAAATATAAATATTGACTAACATTCACCCAAAATTTGAAGCCAAAAATATGAAACCAAACAACCTCTGGAGAAATACAATATATAAAATAAAGGTCTCGAACACAAATAATATTATTGAAATCAAACTTATTTCTCTAGGTAAGCTACAACATGCGTGCTCTTATTTTGCTACATTCTGATAACTCAATATCTGTCAGCGAAACTAGAATTTCCCGCGGCGGAGGTGGAAATGAAATAAAACCTACAAAAGCGTATATTGTACACGAAAGTGCAGAGGGAGTTGTTATATTTTCATTTTTATTTTGTAAAAGGACTTCGGTGAGATTTCGTCTGCATTTTCTAATGTCGGTACAAAAAATATGTTACTATGAATTTCAGTGCCACAGAATAGTCCGGTCAATTTAGACCAAAAAATGAGGGTGAAGTTACATAAAGTCCCAACAATCTGAAAATCAGTGAAATTGTTCAAAACATAATTATAAACAATGTTTAAAAGTTCCCCATCATTCCCGTATATGGATTTTTTTTTATTCAAGGTCAAAGGTCAAAAAAATGAGTTTTTCGTGATTTTCAGCAAAACGGTAAGTTTTATCATAAAAGTACCCGAGACAAAATTGTAGATCATAAAATTATCTATAAAAAATGTATGAATCCTTTTTTCCTACAAGCCACCGTTTCTGAGATATAACGATTCAAAAAGTTATAAAAGTTGTAGAGTATCTAGAGATGTACACTGACGGACTCATAAACTGCATCAAAGTAATAGACGACTTTGAAATAAATATTTTAACCAAGTATGCAAACTTTCTATACAGATTTAAATTGAAACCTCTAGATTGGTTCGTGAACTTTATAACAAAGTAGGGTCATATCCTTAAGTTTAAGTTTGTGTACTGGAAAGGACCTTAAGACTTTTTTGAAGAAAAAACAGATATTTAAGGAAAATTGGTTTAATTAAAAAATTGGTTTTAACAATAGACACAAACTTTATGCAAGGGTTTATTTATGTTTTAATAAGGTGTATTACCTCCACGTGCCCTTATTACGGATTCTAATCGGTTCCGCATAGATTTTATTAGGGTTATTAAAAGATCTTGCGGAATACTGTCCCATTCTTCTGAAAGTACTGTTCTTAGTGCTGCCACTGTCGTGGGCAAAGGGTTTCTCGCATATACAGCTCTTTTTAAACTGTCCCAAACATGCTCAATGGGATTAAGATCCGGGCTGCGTGCTGGCCAATTCATTGTACGTATCCCAACCTCTTCGCAATATTGTCGAACTTGTGCAGCAGCGTGCGGCCGGGCATTATCCTGCATTAAAGTAAAATTTTCGCTTATGAATCCCATGTAAGGCACCACGTGATCTTCTAAGATCTCTGTTATGTAGCGATGTGCAGTCAAACCCCCTCTATTACCGTTTTGATGGACCATGTCTATGAACACAAGTTCTGTTCGCCCGTTCATCGATATGCCACCCCAGACCATACACGAACCGCCTCCAAAAGGAACACGCTCCTCAATGCAACTTTGAGCATATCGCTCCCCACGTCGACGATAGACTCTTCTGCGACCATCTGCACCATATAAACATGTCCTACACTCGTCCGTGAACAATACGGAGGCCCATTGCTCTTCTGTCCAATTCAGGTGATCACGCGCAAATCTTAAGCGAGCTTGTCTGTGAACTACAGACAACTTTGGACCATTTGCTGGACTGAAAGGGGTGATATCCGCTTCCTTTAACCTTCATCTTATTGTTCGTGCACTCACGTTTACTCCACGCACTTCATTAAACTCTGTTTTGATGTTAACTAACGTGAGGAAACGATTTCGCAGGGAAGTTGTAACAATAAATCGGTCATCACGACCGGTGGTTGCTCGAGTCCTGCCTGTACCACGTCTCCTTCTCTAAGAACCTGTCTCCACAAACCTTCTGTATATTCTAGAAACCGTAGACTGGTTTAAATTTAAATTTCTACCAATCGTTCGTTGATCCAAGCCCTCCCGCACCAATGCTACAATTTGAGCCGCTTGTTCGGACGAACTATCCACATTATGGTTCAAAAACTCTCGATGAGTTAAAAAAACTAACCCAACAATTCTGCTGGTAACAATAATTCAATTGACAAAAGAATAAAAAATCAATGAGAATCAATTAAAACGTTGCTATCAATAACACGCAAATCTGATACTACGAGTAAATTTTCTTTTCCCGGCTATATTCATTTGTTTTACTGCAGTTCTATTTTTAAATTTTCCTTTTTTTGAGATTAAGAGCCAGTCTCTCCATATTTATATAATTTCATCTAAAAAGTTTGCATACTTATTATATTATTATAAAAAAAAATCATTTCAAAGTAATCCTGAACTTTGATGCAGTTTATGAGTCCGTCGTTTATATACGTGGCGTAATCATGCATATTATGACGATAACAACTTTTATAACTTTTTGAATCGTTATATCTCAGAAACGGTGGCTCGTAAGAAAAAAGTATCGGTACATTTTTTATAGATAATTTTATGGTCTACAATTTTGTCTCAGGTACTTTTATGATAAAACTTACCGTTTTGCTGAAAATCGCGAAAAACCCATTTTTTTGACCTTTGACCTTGAATAAAAAAAATTCCATACACGGGAATGATGGGGAACTTTTAGACATTGTTTATAATTATGTTTTGAACAATTTCACTGATTTTCAGCTTATTGGGACTTTATGTAACTTCGAATGTCTAAATTGACCGGACTAGAAGAGTTACTATATACTTTAATTAGTAATTGTAGAAGTAAAAATTAACTAACTTAAACTCATTTATTTTTTTGTTCTAAATAAGTTCCTAGCTAAACCTTTTGTTATGTCAAATATATATTTTATAATTATTGTTTATAATATGAATTATAATTATCAACGCTTCATAACGTTGGGCTGTTACAAGAAGAAGTGGCAAAAAACCCTACGTCTAATTTTAATACATATTTTATAATTTTATTTATTTACTTAATTTTCAATCACAAATTGATTATGCTAGCTTCAATAACCTAATCGGTGTAAACTAAATCTATTCAAACTACTTTCTCGCGCTGCTACCGGTACACAAAAGCTGAGACATGGTTTTGACAAGTCACAAAATAGTAGTATTTAATATTTCTAACTAATTCTATTTGCTAACCACAACAGACTTTGGACTTTAAGACTACATGTTAAATTCCGGCTGCGCGAACGAACCAAAGAACGTAGAGGATCGTGGTTAGTTTAATATGCAGTCCCTGTATTTTATTTTAAAGCCACACTCCCATCGGCTGCGGAGTATCGACCCAAGCAAAATATATAAGCACACATCGCTAGAGTCACAAAATATTCTTATCAAATATTTTTTCGAACTGACTATTAATCTATATTTTGTAAAATACAATCTTTTTATTTCAGAGTTTAATCACTTTTATAGACACGCAACAAATTTACTACCAATGGCTTTAATAGCAGTGCTGGGAATTGCCAGTAACTAAGAGATAGAAGTATTTTTATATACATAAAAATATGTTTTATATTAAAAAAAACGGATTACCATTTTAATGGTAACTTGGACATATTAAATAATTCAGGCATTTCATACATGCGTTGCAATAAGGCATTTATATTTTTCACGCGTTGTGTATTATATACATTTAGGTTACTTATTTTATATGGCGGCTACGTGTTGAATATTCGCCCCAGGCTGTATGTACGCATTATTTTCATTACGTAGCAAAAATAATAAAGCTTATATCTAATAATAATAAACAGGGCAAAGAGACTTAAACTAATTTACGTTAGGACTTAAGGTTTGCTTTACGCAGTCTTTAGCGTCTCTGATAGAGTTAATTTGAACGCATATCACCCTTATTATATCAATTCAGCAGTTCTCAGGTGTGTTTGTATTGCCGGGACCCGACGGCATAGACAGCAGACATTTCTTCCCAACATAAGTAACCAGTTGTCGTAAAATATATTCTTACTAATTAAGGCGATGCTCCTGCAATTTACCTGCAATGACAGGGACATGAAAGATATCGCAGATGCGGGAAAAGCTATCCCTCCATATCACGTTACACATCCACCGTTTCTATCTCCGTGACATGCACTTACAATTAGACTAGTACATAAGCATGCCTAGCGACAAACTGATAATGGCTGCCCTGGGGTCAAGGATTACTCTATTATCTCATAAGGATCCCGCAATCGAGGAAACAAATGTCTATTTCTTTGACAATAATTATTGGAAATGTAACTCACTATTCGCTTTATTTATTCAGATCTTTAGTTTATTATCATCAAACATCGAGATCCTTATACGATATGGGGTAGTCATGAAAATGCACCGATGAAAAATGGCACCCAAAATTTTCCCACTAGACAATACATAGCCACAGACGCAAAGTTAGGGAAGTAAAAACTTGACGTACAACTAGATAAGAGACAAGAAAAGAAGGAGAAATTTCAAAGAGATAACATAACTCCCTTACACATTTGCAAGTCATAAATAAATAGTAGATAGGTCGAAGGTGAGCAATTTAAATTGCGAGCTCTCTAAAATACATTAAAATAAATTAGACACATTTAATCTCACATTCGCAGCTCATCCGTGTGTACTTATTAAAATAATTAATTAAAATAACAAGCGACACACGACTAGTACTGAGCAGCGCTCAAAGGAACTGTATCGCATTTATTGACACAACCTGTAACTAGAGGGAGTTTACTTTACTCTGCCAGTATATTGTTACGTACATCACCCCTTACCCCCCCCCCCCCCTCCCGCGACGCTTAGTATATTTTACAAATCCGTATATGTGTACCAATGTACATATAGGTACAAGAAAATTCAATCAATAACGATGAATCGAGATAATAATTTTAATATAGAATTACTTATTTAAGTAGTTTGAATAGAAGAGTGATAAAATGATTAGTCCCTGATATGAAATCGTGTTTGATGAGAAATTTACACATTTTCATATAAAGTAAAAATAATAAATTAATTAATTTCTATCACTCACCGAACACAACGAACACGGTTTCTGGTGATGCTCTGGCCGGAGATCGCCTTTACGACTAGGATACCTACGTTTTGTTCCCAAACTAGTAAACCTAGATTGTTTTATTAATCGGTGATTAGAGACATCGGAAGCTGTATATGTTGGAATACATCTACTTATTGCTATGGGACTTAAGGGAGGATGAGACAATAATTAACATACTTATAATACATATAGATAGATAATATTAAGAAAATATACATTAGTGAGTAGAAATGTTATGATTTTAAAGTATTTTGTAATGTGTATAGTGCGAATAAGTTAATAGTCAGTTACTTATAATAAACCTTAGCCTAAAGTAATTCTAGTAGCTTTATTACTACAAATAATGCTAACCTAACCACAGTCGCGAATCAGGAATATTTTATTGTAGGACCGAAGCTCTACAACAGAATATCTTGCCCGGTGAAGTCACCCACCGTCTCAAAACCACGCAAAAATGTGACCCTAACCTTCTACATTTACTGTCCCACAATACAATTACTTAGTGTAATATCTTGCGGGAAAGAGGAATGAGTGAATTATATAATGCAACGCGAGAAGTTTCCCAAGCTGTGAACAGCGCTTGTACTTTGGAGATCGCATACCACATTTACCATTGGCGATACGCCTATGCCTATCAAATGGCGAGCAAAAGGACTCTGGCCAACTCATTCAAGTATAGCAAGGAAATACTCATTCAAGTATACCATCTTGCGTCATGTCGAAGAGAAAACTCAAGTCGGCTCAAGCACTTACATCAAATCAGCATATTAATGGCATTGTGGATAGTATGTGTTTGTTCAACCTTCCACGTACTCACACCTCTCACAGATCTAGCAATCCTTTTTTATCGAAGTAATAGATTATAGTTATAGGTATATAGTTATACAACAGGCAATACCGCCTTATCCATAATAGTGATCGTTAATGCAATCTAAATATGATAATTAAGAGTTGAGTGATAAATCGAAATTCCTCTATTCTCACTTTATAAACGTATACCAGAAGAATAATTGTGCAATCCACGTAGCAACAGCAGCCGGTAAAATCGAAGTTACTTTTTTATTACTTCACTAGGGTAAAACGTGCACTAAAGTTCAGTACAATTTTACGGAGATAGGAGAGGAATGGAATTATAAGGATGACATTTAAAACATCACTGTGAGTTAAAAGCAATGGATCAAGCATGTGATGAATAAAGTTCTAAAGTACATATTATGCTACATATGTAACGCCTTAATGCCTATAATGCTTCAGTGTATGTTACGCCTTTATGCTTATTTGTCTTAATATATAATTCCTGTGTATTACGCCTATCGTGCCTTAACTAACATGCCACGAGAGCAAAAACAAAAAACCTTAGCTTTATAAAACCAGAGCCGAGTAAATGCAGTGTTAATTAAATGAGTTGAAGAATATCGCGTACGAAGTAATTCTACATTATTACACACGCTTCTCGGTATAAAATTTGTACCCATGCGTCTAAACTTCGCTTTTGTGCCCTGTGTCTATTTTCCGACTTTTCTCCTCTACTTCGCACGATCTTCGACATCCCTGATAGTGAGAAATATGCACACACGTCACCCTTTACGACTACTAAGATTACATTTACTCGACGTCTAAGCTAGGGCTCTGATGTATCAATATAATGAAGCCAATCAGAAAGCGTATACCTCATGCAAATGTAATTAGATCAGCTGGTTTTCCTTATGTTCTAAATTAATATCTTAAAACTAAATTAGTGTCGAAACAAATAGGTATTATGTGTCTATGTAAGTGATTGTGTGATGTGCAATGATTTGTAATTATATTGAATATAATATAAATATATATAGAACATAAAATTAGTTAAACGGAATATATTATTTGTGATTTACACTTGTATAATGTTAAAATTTCATTATGTAATTAAAATCGAATATTTCGTATTAAATGGAACAAAAGGCGTATGGTCATTACGCGCAGTGCCATGGACAGACTTTCGAAGGTATGGCGAGACCGAAGCATAACCAAGACCACCAAGACCCGTCTCGTAAGAGCGCTTGTATTCCCGATTTTCCTGTACGGGGCCGAGACATGGACGGTGAAGGAGCGGCAACGTATTGACGCCTTGGGCAACGTATTGACGAGAAGGGAGCGGCAACGTATTGACGCCTTGGAAATGTGGTGTTGGAGAAGACTGCTTAATGTCTCCTGGACACAGCACCGCACCAATGTCTCCATCTTGAAGGAGCTTAACATCGGCGAGAGACTGTCATCGGTGGTGCAATCCCGAATACTCCAGTTCTTTGGACATGTGACGCGACGCGGGGGGGACTCCGTGGAGCGGCTCGTTGTGCAGGGCCGGGTAAATGGCAGTAGATCACGAGGGCGTTCGCCTTTGCGATGGACGGACCAAATTAAGTCGATGACACACACTTCCCTAAACGACTGCGCAAGACAGGCTTCAGCTAGGGACAAATGGCGCGCGGTGGTGAAGCGCTGCCGGGCGTCTTGCGTGACCACGACTGCTCTGTCAAGAGTATTCGACTGAGAAGAAGGAACAAAAGAATCGGAAAACCATGAAGTTGATAAATTATTAAACCTAATCGGCTTACTTGGCAATCCAAAAGCTCCGTTTTGGACTGAGTCTCACAGACTCTAAGCTATACCCTATTACGGAATTACACAAAATAATAATTGAACCATCTGGACTTACTCGCGTAATAGCTATCCTAATTGTATTTACTCGGCTGGACCTTAGTTCGAGAAAATAACAAGCAAAGGGTTACGCATACCCGTGAATTATTATTAAATTAAATCGCGGAATAAGAAACAACACTGACTCTAATCATTCCCTACGTCAGAGTTTCACGGAAATTAATATATCGTGGATCGCAGTATAGAAAATAGACCAAGCGATCTACACTATGAAAAATCAAAATTGGCCTTATTCAGATCCAACACAATGCAAACCACCATAATCAATCCTCTATATAGAAAAAAAATCACACGATGCCTGAAATTAGTCTCCAGCTGTTGCTACTGCCTTTGACTTCACCCAATATATTCCCTTAATTATATTTAAAATTTCGTCCACTCGCCATAAAAAAACATTGCGGTACGTGCCACAGTAAAATCTTATTACAGTATGTCAACATTGCTATTTTGATTAAGAAAAACTTAATAAATAATGACTATATTGTCCAACGTCAAGAGCTGTTAAACACACATACACATCTAACACGACTTAGACTTCAACCAAGCTTGAGACTTACAGAATCATCGCCCCTATCTTTCTACACGAAATTGCCATACTGTTCCTCTATTAAACTGTGTCTTACAACAACAAGCACACGTTCAGGAATCTCAAGTGCTGTTGACAGATTAAAATCTTAGAATATTTGACTAAACAGATAGGATATCCCTAAAGTTCCGCCTACTTACAAGTTTGTCCAATAACATCGACGTTTTCTTTAATTTTATAGTATCGCTTAAATATAAAATAGTTGTATTAACTTGGTACTGTCACAACATCAATGTGTATTAACATTTGCACATTCATTACGCAAGTTTTAATGTATACAGAAAACAATCTGATACAGATATTGAATTGACGCAACTAAATTTGATTAAAAAAGAAAAAACCTGAATACCCTTCCTTTATTTCCCATTCTAACGCATATAATCTATTCCTGTGGCCTGTAGACATAGGTAGTCGGATCACAGGCCGGAGAGGTAAGAAACCAGAGACAGCTGAAACACAGAGGATACCGGACTAAACCACCACTGGCCCGGCCCACCAAGATGAGAGGCACAAGCGAAAGCATATCCCTCAGCCCGACCGTCGGGCAGTAGAAAACGCAGTGATTCTAGTTAGTATACCAGCAAGGTGCGTCTCCCTATCAAGAAAGTCCTTTTTTTTTGTTCTCGGGGAAAAACCCTCTCTTGACGGGTTCCCCCGGCCCGGGGAGACCGAGGGATATGTGGGACTCCGGGAAAGATATTCGGCCATCCGACTACCCACTAAAAAACCCCGCTGTTCTCCTATCGCCTACGCCCGGGTCTACGGATATGTGGCCTGCCGATCTCGTGGCCCGGGCCCTCGCCAGCCCGCCCTTTGTCTCAAGGCAGGCCCCTTCTAAAGGTGTTGGTGCCAGGGTGTCAGGGTTTTGTCCCCCCCCCCCCCCCCGGCGCTCTTCTGTAATAACTCTAAGAGTTGAGGGTAGCCGCGAAACAGCATGCAGCCCTCACCCTCGCGGCAATAGTGCGGGCGGCGGATCCTCCCCCGAGGGGCCGCCCGCGGCTGCTTTTTACGGCGGCCGGAGGGCGTTACTTGCCCTCCGACGCCGCCGACGTGGCCTGCGTTGGTAGTAGGGGAGTGTAGTGGTCGACTCCCGCTCCCGCTCCGCCGCCTCCTTTGCGGACATGACTGCCTCGCAGAAGGAGGCGACGGCCGTCCATCCAGGATCGCCCCCGACTATGGACAGAACCAGGGCCGGGAGCGACAGGTCCGCGCTGCTTTGGGCGACGAGGGCGCGGCGCTTCACGCGCCACGCAAGACACACGGTGACAGTGTGGTCCACCGTGTCCTCCTCGTTACCCGCGCTACAGTGGTGGCACCCCGACGTCATCTGCCGCCCTATGCGACACAGATACCTCCCGAAGCAACCGTGTCCCGAGAGAACCTGCGTCAGGCGGAAGGTCAGGGCGCCGTGGCGCCTTTCCAACCATTACAGTAACACACCACAAGCTCCAACGGTATAGTGTGCAAGCATTGCCACTTCAAAAACCGTGTCATCTATTTACTGTATTTTGCGACATCCTAGTGTGAACACTCATGTTGGATGGGACCACAGGGGCTAAAACATTTAGAAACACGTACAAAATGTACCAAAATAACAGTTTTAAGTCCTTTGTACTTAATTGTTATTAACTTGCGTATTAGTTTTGTTAATATCCGGCTTATTGTAAGCCGAATAAAGGGACACTATAATTAATATTTATACGTTTTTAAATGAGTATATCATAAGCCCGCTGCTAATTCCAGTGAACAATGTTAATCTAATTTTTTCACATTCGAGTTTGGTAACATTTTAGTAAAATTTGATTCGTCTCCTGATAGCCTGTCAATGAATTTATTACAGCCGAATATGCCCTTTTATTATTTGTTTTGCTATTTTTTGGATTGATTCATTATTATTCGGAGATATAATTATGGTTTCAGCTTAAAGAACTGATTTTTCACAGGCCTAATTTTAAACCACTTAATTCCATTCAGAGATTTCTCCAGAGATCAATACAGCAGACAATAGTCGGAGAGAATCACATACAGCCTGTAAGGGATGCATAAAACCCTCCCGGCCAAACTCAATTTTTGATGGATCATCAAAGAAATATGTTTATATTCAATAGGATTGAATCACATTTCGTTTGAATAAAATCAATCACGCATTATAAGATCAGTCGAATTTTACGGATAAAATGTTACATACTTTTTTCCATATTATTGAGGTTTTTCCCCATCTCGCCAGTGTATTATGTTCAAAATCAATTTCAAACTGATTTAAAAATCATTATTAATCAACCTACTCGTTGTCAAATAAAGGGAAAATGGAACAAAGAGCTTATTGGAAAGTGCGAGATGCCGATATTATCTGACAAAGCACTCCCTGGATTTCGTGTTCTGTGAAACGGAAATCAGGGAATGAGATAAAGCTATGGGTCCAGGCTATAATTCGTTATTTCAGTTATGTCTCGTGCAATGCGGTTAGATCGGGTGAGTATTGGTAACTTTTGTCTGTGCCTCTTTTGTCATTGTTTTGTCCTTCTTATTATATCTCTCGTTTTGCTTAGATGTATATCTCCATGAACAAATTATGTAACCTCGCTAGTGTATTTATTATGGTAAGTTTTGATATATCCGCATAGTGGAGGATTAAATGTCAACGACGCCCTACGCGAACACATTATTGGTCAATTCCTCTTTTTTAAAAATTTCTAAAGCCTTTAGGGGGGCGGGGGATCCCTTTTCACCCATTTCAGAAATGCTCACGTTCTGGTTCTGAGTCACTGAAATAGGTAGAATCATCGCTGAATTTAGGATATCTGTCTAAAATTTTGTTGTGTGTTATTTAATTAAAATATATGTTATTTTAAAGTTTAGGCTTATAATATTATGAAGAATTAGTGTACAAAGAGATTCTACCAACCAGGAAATGTAATTAATATTCACAAAATGTAATAGTTAAATGTATTACTAGTTATAACAGTTTTTTTTTTATTATTTTATCGGATCACACAAATAACTATGGAGGCAATTCAACAATCTCAAGCAGGGATTGTGGAGATATTTCAATAGCGAATGTCGCAATTTGAGAACGATTTGAGATGCTTCTATTTCCTCTCAATCGTCTATTAGTGTATCAACTTTGTCGTCAGCGTTTTTAATGTTCAAAAACTTTGTTTTGCAGGCTCTCAGTAGCCTCCAACAGCAAATTGAAATAATAGCACGAGATGTCGATCACGCGTTCGCGTAGAAAAATAATCCTCGTCCATTGTGCAGCTGAAAGCAAAGAAAATCGAACAAAAAATTGTTGTGAAGATAATACGAGAACGTCTTGAAATTTCTGAAATTTCGGAAACCGTTATTCGTCGTTGCTACAGA
This sequence comes from Malacosoma neustria, assembly GCA_963693495.1. Classification (NCBI taxonomy): domain Eukaryota; kingdom Metazoa; phylum Arthropoda; class Insecta; order Lepidoptera; family Lasiocampidae; genus Malacosoma; species Malacosoma neustria. The sequence continues at coordinate 15,464,725 of OY856377.1, forward strand.
ATCATCCAAAGAATCCATAAAATCGCGACCGATTTTGGTGAAATTCCATCATATTTCAATTCGCAATAATTTATGGTACTTTAAAACAAGCCTCAAGGGAACTGGAATTACAACCTCGAAATTCTTAACTACACGTCGCCACAACATCTTCATTGCAGCTCGTCAAAAGTTCGGAGTCAGTAAGTACTGGACGCGTGATGGGATAGTGCATATGATTGGAGCGGATGAGACTCATTACCGAATTAATTATCTAAACGAACTGAATACAATCGCCAAAGACACTGCAACTCAATCAAAATTGACCTAAGTCACAGCTAACAGAGAAGCCAGACGTAAAAATTAAAAACATAAATTTTAACAAAAAAAAACCGCCTTTAATAAAAAAAACTATTCCAAAACAAATTGATATGCACTAAAAAGTAAAAAAATAATTGCATATTCTTCTATAACTTAATAATCAACTTACTTTTTCTACTCATCAATATGTAGGTATGATTCTACTCCCGCATTCGCGGCAGCCTTCATGTCCGTGACATTGCGGATAAATTGCAGGAGTGTCGGCTCCGATGGTATGGCCACGTTTTACGGCAACCGGATGCTTACGTGGGAAACAAATGTCTGGCCATGCCGCTTCCGCCGGACCCCGGCAGGAGGGGTAGACCCAAAAAGTGCTGGCTTGACGTCGTAAAGGGTGATATGCGTGCCAATGGTCTCACTACCAGGGATGCTGAAGACCATGCGAAGTGGAGAAGAAAAAGTCGGAAAGCGGACCCCGGGCGCCGAAGCGAGAGTTTGGGCTGCAACCGGGATTCATCGCTGAGATGATGATGATGATGAATATGTAGGTATGATCTATATTTCGCATAGGGCGGGAGATGACGTCGGGGTGTCACCATTGTGGCGCGGGCGACGAGGAGGACACGGTGGACCACACTGTCGCCGTGTGCCTAGCGTGGTGCGAGGAGCGCCACGCCCTCGTCGCCCAAATCGACGCGGACCTGTCGCTTCTGGCCCTGGTTCTGTCCATGGTCGGGGGCGATCCTGGATGGACGGCCGTCGCCTCCTTTTGCGAGACAATCATGTCCTCAAAGGAGGCGGCGGAGCGGCAGCGGGAGTCCACCACCACACTCCCCTCCCGCCAACGCAGGCCACGTCCGACCTCCGGCGACCTCCGGCCGCCGTAGAAAGCGGCCGTGTGCGGCCCCTCGGGGAAGGATCCACCGCCCGCACTATTGCCGCGAGGGAGAGGGCCGCGTGCTGTTCCGCGGCCCCCCTCAACTCCTATAATATAGGAGAGCGCCGGGGAGACGAAACACTGACCCCCTGGCGCCAACACTTTAGAAGAGGCCCGCCTTGAGACAAAGGGCGGGCCGGCGCCGGCCCGGGCCACGAGATCGGCATGTCACATATCCATAGGCCCGGGCATAGGCGATAGGACAACAGCGGGGTTTTTTAGTGGGTAGTCGGATGGCTGAACATCTTTCCCGGAGTCCCATATATTCCTCGGTCCCCCCGGGCCGGGGGAACCCGTCAAGAGAGGTTTTTCCCCGCGACAAAAAAAAAGGTACGATCGAAGAAAATACGAGCGAAGAAAATTAATTGAATCTATGTAAAGTTCTTCTCTCTTTTCGTACTTATTCTGCAGGAAATAATGCTGCACAAAACATTTATATATTTTTATAATTAGAACTCAAAAGATACTCTAAATTGTTTGAATATCATAATTTCAGCCGGAAGACGCCCACTGCTGGACAAAGGCCTCCCCCAAAGATCTCCACGATGATCGGTCCTGCGCTGCCCTCATCCAACCTATCCCGGCGATCTTGACCAGATCATCGGTCCATCTTGTGGGGGGCCTACCAACACTGCGTCTTCCGGTACGCGGTCGCCATTCGAGGACTTTTCTGCCCCAACGGCCATCAGTCCTTCGAGCTATGTGCCCAGCCCACTGCCACTTCAGTTTTGCAATCATCCGGGCTATGTCGGTTACTTTGGTTCTCCTGCGAATCTCCTCATTTCTGATTCGATCTCGCAGGGAAACTCCGAGCATAGCCCTCTCCATTGCTCTCTGAGCGACCATGAGCTTTCTCATAAGGCCCATAGTTAGCGACCACGTCTGCGTTCCGTATGTCATCACTGGCAACACACATTGGTTAAAAACCTTCGTCTTGAGACACTGCGGTATTTGGGACGAAAAGATTTTACGGAGCTTCCCGAACGCTGCCCATCCGAGTTGGATTCGACGAGTGACCTCTTTCGCGAAATTGGACCTGCCTAACTGGATCGTTTGACCCAAGTAGACGTATTCGTCAACAATTTCGAAAGTACAGTTCCCAACTGTTACGGGGGTAGGTGCGACATGGACATTAAACATGATCTTCGTCTTGTCCATGTTCATTTTGAGACCTACTCCTTGGGAAGCTGTATTGAGGCCATCAAGCATATGGCTTAAGTCTTCCATGGTTTCAGCCATGATTACGATATCATCTGCGAATCTAAGGTGAGTGATGTACTCACCGTTAATGTTGATGCCCAGTCCGTTCCAGTCCAGAAGCTTGAAGACATCTTCCAACGCAGCAGTGAACAGCATCGGCGATATGACATCGCCTTGTCTGACTCCCCGCTGCAGTCGGATAGGCTTCGAGTTCTGATCCTGGAGACGGACTGACATGGTGGCGTTTTCATACAAACGCTTCAACGCTTTGATGTATCGATAATCAATGTGGCACCTCTGGAGAGACTGAAGCACCGCCCAGGTCTCGATCGAATCAAAGGCTTTCTCATAGTCCACGAACGCCAAGCATAGTGGCTGGTTATACTCCTCCGTCTTCTGTATAACCTGCCGCAGCGTATGTATGTGGTCTATGGTGCTAAAACCTTTTCGGAATCCGGCTTGTTCGGGAGGCTGGAAGTCGTCAAATCTGCGCGCGAGACGATTCGTGATGACCCTTGAAAACAGCTTGTAAACATGGCTCAGAAGTGATATCGGTCTAAAGTTCTTCAAAAGGTTTTTGTCGCCCTTTTTGAAGAACAGCACCACTATACTTCCGTGCCAGGCCTGCGGCGTTTTGCCATCGAGGATGACGGAATTAAATAGCTTCTGGAGGATTTTAAGCACAGGAGTACCACCAGCTCTCAGAAGCTTGGCTGTAATTCCATCATCACCCGGCGCCTTGTTGTTTTTAAGCTGTTTAAGGGCCACACTAATCTCGTACAGACTGACGTCTGGGATATCTACGGTGTAGTGTCGGGTTAATTTGGCTCTTGGGTCTTTAGCCTTGTTGTTAACAGGTGCCCGTGTGGTCGTGTATAGCTGTCGTGTATTTCTGTTTGAATATAGAAAACTCGAAAAAAAAGGTGTCGCAAGCGGAGGTTTATTTCCTTCCATATATCTTTATTAAAAACCAAATATCACAAAATTTAGAACTCCAATAATACCAAACAAATAAAACTATTGCTACGATATTGCCAATTTGTCACCAAAAAGGGGCAATGACAATTTCGTCGAGATTAACAGGGCGCGTGGATTCGTCTGTACCGGCCGTTCTGAATCCAATCTACCCAAATTGCACCGATCAATTCCGGGAACATACGAAAACCAATGTTTCGATTATTAGAGACACCCCACATATAATCAAATTATCATTCCAACTATGCCACAGGGTTGATATTTATAATGAAACTAGTTGTGCCCACTGTCCCAGCTTTGCCGAATATTTAGACGTGGAGACGGCTGCATAGGGGAAATAGTATGAGGCGCGCGCCAATTTGCTTAGTTCTATTTTCAATTTTAATTTTCTAAACTGTCTTATTAACCGCTATAATATATAATATTTCGAAGTTTTTCCTGTAAAAAATAGACGTACAAAAAACATAGGAATCCGTATATTTATAAACGATTGATAAGCTAATATATGTCGGAGAAACATTGTTTACGCCAACATCATCATTAGTAGTTGCGAGCTTAGTGGACGTCATCAGGGTAAAATGCGAGCACAAAACACAATAATCGTCCGCAACACAATAATTTATACACGCACTACGCTTCACCGAAATTTTGTGATAAAAATAAGAGCGAGCAGCTAGTTCAGGACACCGATCTTACTTTAACAAAACTCAACTATCCAACTCGATCAGCTAACACCACTTGAATATTCACACCAAAAACCACCGACTCACTAAAGTAAAGATGGCGCCTCGATCCCACTCGAGACACATCCTCTGCTCTGATTGGTCATTAAATGAATTATAATATTCATAACTCTTACATTATAAAAACATGTCACAAATCAAATTAAATTAAGATTTTTAAAATTATAATTTAAATAAATAACATTCCTAGTTACGCATACATAGAGACTATCAACTCTACTACACAGCTCATACAACCAACTCAATATAGCTTCCTCTGACATATAGATTTTTATTGCTGTCGAACAGCAGACAGGCTGACGGCCCACTTAGAATTTAGCTGTTACCGTCGCATATGAGTGTTTGCAACGCCAGTGGCATCGCGAACACGCTGCTATCCCATAAGGGTTCGGGAAATTGGGTCACTAATGCCGGAACACAACACAAGGTTATTATGGCGACATACTTAAGACCTAAGGTGGTCGCCATCCAGACGGGCTTGGGGCCCTACCACGTCGCTAGGGTTGTTTTGTTGCCTTTTACTACAGGCCAACCCCGGCTGCAGAGGTCAGTATTCTTTCTCCGCCCCTGCACGGATAAAAGGCTTCCAAATCATATTCATATTAAACATTTTAATTTAAAAAATGACATTTATATGAAGCAGTTTAAATATACGAAAACATTTGTTCTTCGTGAGATATAAAGCGCTTTTAGTGCAGCTACCATCTCATTAGAACAGGTAAATTGTTAAAGGACGTCCATGCTTGTGACCTGCAATTAGATGCAAGCAAAATACAAGCCAACTGTAGCGCTCTCTTGTGAAAAGCTTGTTTCGTAATTTTATTTAAGAATAAGTTAAAATTTAGGTCAGGTGTCTCTTTTTGAGTATATTCTTCATATGTATTATAGTGTACATATATGTAACCAAGCAGTATATTACAAGGGTCTAATCAAGATGTCACATGTTTCCTACAATAACATGCACAACTTAGTTTTATCTCGCTTAACGTGCATATGTACAAATCATGCGTCACAAGATCTCTAAAACTTTGCAACCGATTGAATTGAAATTTAGCATAATTACTCAATTTTTGATGTAGACGCTCATTAAGAACGGATTTACGGAAATATAACCATTTTTTATTTATTTATACGGGTGAACAACGTTGGCCGGGTCAGTTAGTCTAAATAAATATGAATAAATGAAATAACATTCATCGCGAGATCTCCAAAACTATACATCCGAATGACTTGAAATTTGGCATAGTTACTCGTTTCTTGATGAAGACGCTCACTAAGAACTGATTTTACGGAAATATTACATAAAATGTTTTTTTTCGACAGTAGAACGTTCACGAGTCAGCTAGTTATAACATAATTGTTGCGTACCGCCGGTAAGGAATGTGTAGAGTAACGCGGAAGGACCGAGTTAGTAACTCTCCTCCCATTCGCAGCAGCCTTCATGTCCATGACATTGTGGATAAATTGCAGGAGTGTCACCTTTGCTGCCCACGTTTTACGATAACCGCTGGCAGGAGGGGTAGACCCAGAAAGTGCTGGGTTGACATCATAGGGGTTAATATGCGTGCCAATGGACTGAACAACAGAGATGCCGAAGATCGTACGAAGTGGAGAAGAAAAAGTTGGAAAGCAGACCCCGGGCGCCGAAACGAGAGTTTGGGCTGCGACCGGGATTCAACGCTAAGATGATGATGATGACCGGCGGTGAGAGAAACATTGTGAAGAAACTTTAATACCAAGATCACCGGTATTTGTAACTTACATCAATAGGATTTGAACAAACTTTGTGGCTAATGTTCATTCTCTATAGAGGGCCACCCTAGCCTAGCCTAGCTGTGGAACGTTATAGGTTGTCATTGTTTTCGAAGTGAAACTTTGCTAGCGCCGTTGTGATGTGAAAATTCGGTGAAAAGAAAAAGCGACACTAAAAGAGACTAATTCATAAACACGATTTAGCCTACGAGAGAATGAAATAGAATACAGTGTTTCCTATAATCTTCGTCTCATATATCACCATATACACTTATATATGAAACTAGCTGGCCCGGCAAACGTTGTTCTGCCATATAAATTTAAAAAAACAATAATAAAAGTATAGTATGCCTATGTCTTTCTTCAAGGGTCACTATCTCTATACCGAATTTCATCAAAATTGTTTCAGCCATCGCGGACTTTTTATCGATCTTTTTAAAATATACTTACCGTAGTATATTAATTTGATCTATCTCGTAAGGTTTAGCCATCGTTTGCGATTTAAGCGCACTAAAATGTGTTTGTTACGACATCACATTAAAAATCTTTGAATATTTCTGCTTTTCTATACTATAATATGTATGTATCATTATCACCTTCCTCTTGAATCACTCTATCTATTTAAAAAAAACCGCATCAAAATCCGTTGCGTAGAAGATCTAAGCATACATAAGGACAGACAGCGGGAAGCGACTTTGTTTTATACTATGTAGTGATGTAATCTGCTTTTCTGAAGTCACATCTGCTTTATGTGAATTGTACACACACACTTTTTATTATAATTATTTTAGCCTCCGTATAGACTGCACTAGGCCACTAAACTAGCCGTGGCATCGTACTTGCAGAATTAACGCGTAATATCTAAAATGATTTAAATCTTCAAAAATACAAGAGATCCTTTAGTTTAAAATAACATAAACCTTGCCCTATATATCCATTTACAATACCTAGAAGGGCAAGAACTGTAATTATGCCCCGGTTATTAATTATTCTTTAGCGCCGATTATAGGTCGTTTCGTAGAAACTGGAGATTTATCTTTATATCTTTACTATAATAATATTCCAGTACTCAATTAAAATTAAGATCTTAATTGTAGCGACCCCTCAGTTCGCAAATCACAGTTTCAATTTATTATATTTCATTTTTGATTAAAAACTTTTTAGGTTATTTTTATTATGTGTAATACTCTACACGCCAGATGAGTATTCGATATTATATTTTTTTTAATATACCTAAATTCTAAAATAAAAAACTATGTACACCGCTATTATTTCTTTCTGACTCAAGAATATTCTGAATATGCTTTGGTGGATGTGTGGACTGATGCGGAAGGAACAACCGCATCCGCGGCAGCCTTCATGTCTGTGAAATCGCGGATAAATTTTAGAAGTATTGCTTTCGCTGGTATGACCACGTGTTACGCCAACCGGCTTCTTACGTGAGAAACAAATATCAGACCATGCCGCTTCCGTTGGGCCCCTGCAGGGGAGAGGTAGGTAGGCCCAAAAAGTGTGACGTCATAAAAGGTTATATGCGTGCCAATGGACTGACTACCAAAGATGTTGAAGACCATGCGAGGTGGAGTAGAAAAGTCGGAAAGCGGACCCCAAGCACCGAAGCGGAAGTTTGGGTTGCAACCGGGATTAATAATAATAATAATAATCATTTATTTCGGAAACCAGGTTCCATACATAGTCACAAAATCATTAATTTAAATAACTAAACTAGATAACGAAATTTAAAAAAAATGAATATAATGATTCCATGCAGTAACAATAATAACAATAACGCTAGCTAGCTAGGGTGATAATGACACCGCGTAGTAAACATCCGTTCGGAATTTCGTAAATTTATAAGGTTATATTGTATCCATCTAATTTATAATTTTCTTGTTTTGTAACACCTTTAATACAAAAGTGTAGAGTGTTTTATTTCCACATAACTAGCAATTAGTGAATCGATCAACTACATCCCCAAAATTTATTTTTACTCGAACAAATAATAAGCTAAAATTTCCATCAGTATTAAAACTTGATTGATAAGTAGTCTGATTTATGCGTGCCGTATCGATGCTCGTAAAAGATAAAACATTTGTATGGTGCTAAGGGTTTTGATCTGGATGTACGTGTCCGACAATTGTATGTTTGTAATAGAGTTATGTATGTGAAGTCGTCATTGTAAAAATAAAACTACGCATAAAAATTTTCTAATGATTTCATTGTAATATAGTTTTCATAGAAATTAACTAAAAAATTATATATTAATCGAGTTTTATAAACTTTTCCAATACTTAATACAAAATGAAAACTTAAAATTATTTCATAAACATACTTTAAAGTTTTCCAAGAAGCTCTAATTTAAGAACTATAAAAAAAATTAACAACAGAACACGCCTACAAAAAAGTTTCTAAAATAAAAATGAAGAAGATTCTCAAAATATATAGCCATGTTATTCCTATTTGAAGAGTTCTCCTGATCTCTCGGCGCATTATGCTTCGTAAGTCGAACTATTCAAGTTCCATCCTGACCGACAACGTTGGCTGTATTTGATAGCTCTTAGCTTAAACTTGAACGGCTAGCTTTTGACATGGGAGTATCTGGAAATATTTGCAGTGTTTTTCGTAAGAAATAAATAGTCTTTCATATTACGAAATAAGATAAGTACAGACAACTACTAAAATAATATGAAAGTTTAGTTTTCTTTTTATGAAACATTTTACGATTGATTTTAAAGATGTATTTTTATTAATAACTAGCTGTGCCTGCGACTCCGTCCGCGTAGAATAGTGACTTTGTGCAGCATTTTTTGGATATATCTTTTAGTTTATTTTGGACTACAAACATCACTAACTAAAAATTTCAGAAACTGAACATTTTTAGCTCAATTTTTTTTTTCTATAATAAAAGTAGCTTAAGTTACTCCTTGTTACATCAGCTATCTGCCAGTGAAAGTCCCGTCAAAATCGGTCCAGCCGTTTCAGAGATTAGTCGGAACAAACAGACAGACAGACAAAAATTGTAAAAAATGTTGTTTTGGTATATGTATCATCCAAATACACTTAGTAAAAAGCTGTTATTTTAATATTACAAACAGACCCTCCAATTTTATTTATTTGTATAGATTTTTCAGCAACCGTATTCATTGACCACTCACCGCTGTAGCGAAAAGTTTGTAAAACGTAGTTTCAATAATGAGAAAAGTTTGTGACATATTTATAAAACTTTATAATTCTTGTTTCATAACAAAAGTTTGATTCATAATCGCTTAGTCGCTGACAGCACGCTGTTACCGTCGTCTATGGATGTTTGCGACTCCAACGGCACCGTTAACACACTGCCGTGCGCATTGAGTTACTGCAACCTCGTCATTAATGCCGGAACACAACACAAGATTATTTGGTGGCATATTAGAAATGGGCTTGGAGCCCTACCACCACATATTTAGACACTTTTGACGAAAGGCAGATCCTGGCTGCAGGGGTATTCTTACTTCGCCCCTGCACGGAGATGTTAGAACCCTCTTTGTCTAAATGTATGTAATGTATCAGTCTATTGAAGTAATAGAAATAAAAAATATGTTTCGAAGATAGTATCAAATAGTATCAATTCCTTGTGACAAATCTATCATTTCAGAAGTTTTCTCATCGGTTCCTTTTTTTTTTTTTTTGGTCTCATCGGTTCCTACTCTTAATGTAACAAAGCATATATATTATTAAAAGAAATGTCCGAATCACATTAACACATTATGTTTTTGGAGTTTTGGAGGTTCTTAGTCAGTTTTTATTAAAAATAGACTTTTTTATTTCTAATTTTACATTAATATTGATAATTTTGATCCGTGCAGGGGCGGAGAAAGAATACTAACCTCTGTGGCCGGGTTCGGCCTGTCGTAAAAGGCGACAAAACAATCCACCCTAGCTACGTGGTAGGGCTTCAAACCCGTCTGTATGGCGACCACCCCTGGTCTTAAGTATGCCGCCATAATAACCTTGTGTTGTGTTCCGGCATTAGTGACCCAAGTTCCTGTACCCTTATGGGACAGCAGCGTATACGCGATGCCACTGGCGTTGCAAATACCCATAGGCGACGGTTACTGCTGAATTCTAAGCGGGCCGTCAGCCTGACTGCTGTCCTACAGCAATAAAAAAAATATTGTTATGAATTCCTGCTACTAATTTATGTAAAAAAATAAGTAAGTTTATGTATCTACGAAACTATTTAAATCAAAAATAGCAATTATTGAAGCAAAATGAAGAAATGCACCACATAATATAATAAAGCTCGTCTAAGCACAAATGACGCGCCCCACTACCGTATTTACGCACACCTGAAAATTTGAAATATGAACGCTATATGTACACTTAAAAATACCATTGTGATTCGTCGCCCACTTGCCGGTTTAACTGAAACAGAGGGACACGCTTCGTTAGACAGCAATAGTACCGTCAGCATTTCGACTAAAAGGTATCTTAGAAGTCAGGTAACTAAAATATGTTACAATTATAACATTGAAAAAAAAATTAGTTACTTTTAATGAATTATACTCATTTATTATACTTACCACGAAAATATGAATCTCGAAAATTATAACAAGTGGCTCAGGACACAATTACTGCCCAATCTCCCGGAAAACATTGTCGTAGTTATTGATAACGCTTCATACCACATCGCTTTATCAGAAAAAGGACCTAACTCCCATTCAAATATATGGAAACATGGCTTGCTGAAAAAAATATTTCGTTTGACGAAACTATGAAAAAAATAGAACTCTACGATCTAACAGTAAATAATAAGATCGATTCAAAAGGTTCACTATCGACGACCTCATTCGATCAAAAGGATCATATTCTTCGACTGCCCCCTTACCATCTGGAACTAAATCCCATCGAAAAAATCTGGGGGATATTAAAGAACTACGTGGCTAGTAAAAAATTTTAGCTGTATTATAGCACTTATAAATGAACGACTCGAAATGATTGATCGAACAATGTGGGAAAATACATGTAGGCACGTTGAAAATATAGAAAAACAATGTTGTACAACTATTCATAATTTGTCAGAACACACGAGAGAGCGGACGTATTTCGTAGACAGGTCATAGTTTACAGAATTGTCGTCGCTCCCACACACCTGAAGTGTCGCTATTGATATTAGCAATCACGCTTCTAAATCGATTATTTAAGTAGTGGGGTGCGTTATTTGTGCTTAGACGAGCTTTAAGTAGGTATTATTAGGTAAATCCAGACGCTAGCGGGACCGACACTGTGGCGGAAACTTTTAAAGGGGTTAGAGAGAGTCAGAGACATAAAAAAATTAAAATTTTCAATCATTTTTTTTTTGCTAGTAAATCATTTTATTTTATAAAAGTAATAATATGGTATCATTACATAACGTTTCAACTTGGCGTCTTGAAAATTGGAAAAAAATAATCATTTTAAAAGTTATGGCTTTTTGTGTAGATCCAGTTCCAACAGAAGTTCCTTGCGGTCACCATCACAAATTCTTGGAGATTCATCTAAAATCAATTGGACAAAAAATAGTTTTCTTTAATATATGCAATGCCTGAACTAAGCTTATTAAAAAAATTAACATAATTGCGGCCCCAGGAAATATTTCTCTAGATTTTTAAGAAAAAAAACCAACAGTTAATTGTTTATAAAAAATCGAAATTTAAAAAAATCCTTCGAGTAGGCACTATTTTTTATGTTTTCCAAAAGCTGTATAAATTTGATTGAAATCTACTGAGTGGTTTTCGAGTTACAGTGGTCACCAGTCCAAAAACGTAGTTTTGAGAAAAATGCTACATAAAAATGTAAAACTTTAAATAAGTTTTACATATTTATGTGGCGAATTATTTAATTACTTACACTACTAAGTCATCTATTCCTGGGCCATGTAATAGTTCATCAGCCGTTATAGAAGCTTCCAAAATATCAATTTGCTGTTGCCTACGTAGCATGCTACCTTCTCGAAAGCGTGCTTATCTGCCACTTTCACACCATCCATTTTTTCGGCATACCGATGAGAACCAGGCCCATAATTAAGTCCCAGTGTATTCATTATGATCAATAATGAATTCGTACCTTCATTGAATACACTAATAGTTACGTATGCAGCAATTTGTACGATAGTTAAACTAGTATTTATGGTTTTTGGTCATATTTTCCACACTAGTTGGTTGAAGCTCTCATGGCTTGATAGCTTCTAAAACATCAGGAGATAAAGGAGAATAAATAAAGTAGTAGAAAGCGATGGGCAATACTTTCATTAGTGTATTTTTTATTTTCCATTGATAATAAATATTTGTTTTCATTAAAAAAACGCTACGAATTAATTCCAACACCTAATACTTTAAGAAAACGCAAAAAACGATTTCTAAGAACACTTTGGTTAATTTGGTTACGACACAACATTCAGATCGCCATTGCTTCGCAAGCAAACAACGCACTAGAGGCGGTTGCAGCATTAGCTGATAAAGTGAACGAGATCGCACCACCCAATCCATTAGTTGCTTCAACGAGTACCAGCTCAAATCCAAGAATGCTGGAAGAATTAACGCGACAAGTTTCTGAGCTCAGGGTTATTATTATAATAACAGCCCATGGCGTCCCACTGCTGGGCTTGGGCCTCCCCCTAGGGGGATGGACAGTCCACCCGCCTCGCTTGTCAAAGGCGGTTTGGCGGTTACACATACCGGTGATGTCGGCTTGCAGATTTCCTCACTATAATTTCCTTCACCAATAATATATGGCAATTATGCTATAATATGCACATCAGACACAGTGGTATTCAAACCCAGAATCTCTAGATTGGTCTCAGAGTGTAAGGACACTAAACTATTAAGTACTTTTTTCTTGTTCTTGAGTTCTAAGTTCTTGAAAATCATAAGTAACACGACTAAAAATACTTTATAACATAATCCGTATTGTTCTCTTAAGGACACGACCTCGGATCTTTGTATTATATTAAAATGAAATATAACATTTATATTTTACCCTATACCCAAGCAAGTTTAGGTTAAATTTTTGGACCTTCATCCGTCACTTGCAGACAGGTTGATTGAAGATAGTTTTAGTCCTAATAAATGTATTTTACACTTATACTCTCTTTTTTTATTGCTATAGGACAGCAGACAGGCCGACGACCCACCAAGAATTTAGCAGTTACCGTCACCTATGGGTGCTTGCAACGCCAGTGTCATCGCGAACACGCTGCTGCCCCTTATGGGGCAGGAGGATGGGATACAGGAACTTAGGTCACTAATACCGCAATACAAAGTTATTATGGCGGCATACATAAGACCAAAGGTGGTCGCCATCCAAACGGGCTTGGGGCTCCACCACGTAACTAGCCCCTGCACGGATAATTAATACTCGTTGAATATATTTAATATTTTATATAAGTTACGATTATACCACTGTTATAAGACAGTGGTATAATGAACAATGATATAATTTTCCTAATTATTATGAATAGTACTCCAAATACGTTTTGATCAGCTAAATATAATGCAGATGTTAATTTTATACAGTATAATACATTATTATGTAATATATAAATAAATATTGCGGTGTAATATTATACGTAAATACAACATCAAGGGCAATATTTGTGCAAGTAAAATATTGTTCATTTTAATCGTATTTGACTAATAAAATGGCGGGACTAATTTAATAAGATGAAATATAATATTAATATGCCAAATAAATCATTCTGTTTCATGTAAGAATAATGAAGTTATTTATACCAATATCTTAAAATATCAAAAACTTTGTTGTAAAGTCAGCGGCTTTTTCTATAAAGCGTGAATAATTTTTTTATTAGGAGGGACTAAAATACTAATGCTGAAAATAACATATTAAACCACGTCTATTGTAATGTATGAGTTACTTATCTCAGATCAGAGAGCTTGAATGGGATTTATTTTCTTACAATATCATCAAAATATTTTTCGTTACTTAATCCTGTGAACCTGCATTCTTATAAGATATTTTTTAGCAAGTTTAAAAGCTTAACATACGTAACAATTTACCAACTTATATTCAAACTATTTTAAAATTACACACATATTTTTACTAAACAAAAATGACACATCCATCGATCCGTGCAGGGGCGGAGAAAGAATACTAACCTCTGCGGCCGGGGTCAGCCTGTCGTAAAAGCCGACAAAACAACCCACCCTAGCTACGTGGTAGGACTTCAAGCCCGTCTTGATGGTGACCACCTTTGATCTTAAGTATGCCGCCATAATAACTTTGTGTTGTGTTCTAGCATTAGTGATCCAAGTTCCTTTACCCTTATGACAGCAGCGTGTTCGTAATGCCACTGGCGTTGCAAACACCCATAGGCGACGGTAACTGCTAAATTCTAAGCGGACTGTCAGCCTGTCTGCTGTCCTACAGCAACAAAAAAAAACATACCGATAAGACCATAAAATCCGTTATAGCTACTGTCACATCTTTGAGCCCAGCGACATGACATGTGTTCCCACATAAGTATCCGTCGATATTCATTAAGGTGGCGCCACAATAACATCAGTTTAAATTTAGAGGAAAACTTCAGAAGTTATTAGAGTGGTATACAGAATTTTTAACTCTGCATACTTCAATTTGTCATCTACAGGTACATTCATTCGACTACTAGCGCCGCATTGTTGCAGATTTTTATTTATAATTTACAATGTACAACTGGACATTTTTTCAATTTCTCCCCCATATGAAACGGTTTTCCATTACTGTCCATACTCATATACAATCGCCATTTCATGATATTTTCATAATTCTATATATTGCTATGAGCCGCAAACAATAGGATTATTTGACACGTTTGGGACTAAATATAATCTTTACACAATACATTCACACCCAGAGGAACATCAAAACGGTATTGTCTTTTATAGAAACAAATACATTTAATTTACGCGTATACGATTCATATTATTCCCATGCGAGTCACTTTTGTATTGAAGTTTGAAACTTACACCTTCAATCCATCGTCAAACAATGTGAAAATCATTAATCAATAATATACAATATTTTTTTATAGTTAGTGGTACTGATATTACTAAGACGGTGAATATTTCTTCCTTGTTTTTACAATATATTACCCATGAAGATAAACGTGTCATTGAAAGACAACGATGGTAAATAGTTCTTAAGAGTTTGACTTCATAAAAATACGCTACGAAATGTCCGGAGAAGCGAAAGCTTTGGATGATGATTGATGAATAATTGATTGACTGAAATATTTAAAAATATAAAATTAATGCATAAATACATATATTATATTAAACTGTAGTTTATTCGTTTATTTAACTTAAACACAAAGCGGCTTGACATTAGAAAATACATTGTGTAGTATTTTTGAAAATTAGATTTCCTTAGTTTTCAAGTAACAGCTTTTCACACATCATTAACGTGATAATTAAATTCTTCTTTGGTCGACCATCGTTCATTTTAATGAATAGGTCTCCCTAAATTAATAAGAAGTCTCTTGAGACTGTTCAGCGTCAATATCAACAATATTGTTTCAAACAGCTTATATCTAGAGCATACGGGGTCACATTTCAGGTTTCATCGAGACGTCATCTCTACTTCTGAACTTATCTACTCATCATGAACTAGCAGGAAGATGAAATCAATAATAAAAGATTGGACCACTTAATTGAAACAAAACTGATAGTGTAAGCACATGTCAAACTTGGCGTTTACAGTTCTCTGCACACGACTGAACAAAACTTGTTTTGGATATTCTATATTGCCAAGACTTAGTATTTGCTTGACTTTATTTTCGTTCTACTTAGTTTTATTGGTAAACTCGCTTGAGACGGCTTTGAATGCCAATTTAAAACTTATCTTCTAGTTTTTGACTTTACAAATTTTTCTTAGCAAAACTTTATTATTAAATATTTTAAAGCTATATTTACGTTTTAATATTTATAATCATTAAAAACACAAAATGTCTTACCTAATATTCAAACTGTCAAGAACCTTTTTCACTGCTTGATTTTTTAGTTGTTTAGTGGAACAGCAGACAGACTGACGGCCCGCTTAGATTTTACCAATTACCATTGCCTATGGATGTTTGCAACGCCAGTGGCATCGTGAACACGTGCTGTTCCATAAAGGTACAGAAACTTGGTAACTAATGCGAACACAACACAAATTTATTATGGCAGCATACTTAAGACCAAGGATGGTCGCCATCCAAACGGACTTGGGGCCCTACCACGTAGCTAGGGTGGATTGTTTTGTCGCCTTTGTCTACAGCCCGACCCCGGCCGCAGAGGTCGTACTTATAATATACATATATATACAATTACAATATATATACTAGACAACTGATAGACTATTTATATAATTTTTTTTATAAATAAATATATACTAGTTGACTCGGCAAACATTGCTCTGCCATATGAATAAAAAAAGTAACCTATGTCATTCTCCAAGGTCCAATATATGACTATACCGAAATTCATCAAAATTGGTTCAACAGCTTAGGCGTGAAAAAAAACAAACAAACTAACTTTCGCATTTATAATATTAGTAGACGTGAGACGAGAATCGAACCCGTGACTATCAAATATTCAAAAAGTGACACGTGTCTATTAAAAAGTCAAATATTACTTTACTTTTAAATCAAGTACATTGACCTACTTTAATATTTTATATAACTTACCGGTCAATATGAAGTTTGTTGACTTAGATATTTCATAAGGACAATTTCCTTTGTGGAACAAACTGCGAAACAAATATTAATTTCAGTAGAATATTGCAGGAGTAAATATTAAATAATAATTTTGAGAACAAATAGACTTTTATTGATTTAAGAGGTATAAGATATGACTTTTTTATTCCAGGGAACAGTGGACAGGCTGACGGCCTACTTAATACTAAGTAGTTACCGTCGCCTATAGACGGTTGCGACGTTAGAACTGGAACCTTTTTTTGCTGTAGGACAGCAGACAGGCTGACGGCCCGCTTAGAATTTAGCAGTTAGCGTCGCCTATGGGTGTTTGCAACGCCAGTGGCATCACGAACACGCTGCTGTGATAAGGGTACAGGAACTTGGGTCACTAATGCCGGAATACAACACAAGGTTATTACGGCGGTATACTTAAGACCAAAGGTGGTCGCCATCCAGACGGATTTGAGGCCCTACCACATAGCTAGGGTGGGTTGTTTTGTCGCCTTTTACGACAGGCCGACCCCGGCCGCAAAGGGTAGTATTCTTTCTCCGCTCCTGCACGGATAGAAACCGAAACCTGGGTGACACAAGGCTATTAATGATATTTAAAGAACAGGGGTGGTCACCATACACACCGGCTTGTTTTTTGTCACCTTTTATCAGGCCGCCCTTGCTCCTCCCTTGCACGAAATTAAAATTATCATAAAATCTAATACATTGTTAGATACTCAAATGTTTTACTAACATATCTGAACGGTTGAAATTTTTTTCGTTCGTTTAGTCGGGGTATATGTAAGACTCTATTAGACCTATTCAAAACCCCGCTTTTCATCATTGCCTTGTACCTAGGCTGATGAACAACTGACCGGTTCACACTACTATATCGGGGCCAAGGCGTCTTAAGCTTATGGCTGTCTTCGTCAGGACGACGTGATCAAGTTTCTCAGCTCCCACAACCGCCTCGCCGTTTCCTTAGGGCACAACAGCCTCGCAAAAGGAGGTGATAGAGATTAATTCAGACTCGCTTCCAACCATAGCAAGATCAAGGCCGACCAACCAAGAGCGAGAGATCGATATCGAAGTGAGCAGAATACAATAAGGGTGCGGTGTTTACCCCACGAACACTTGATACAATTAATCCTTATTAAACACTATCGGCGTGCTCTTACTGCATAAATACCCGATTAAATTTATGATACTCCTAAATTTATAATTACTCTTAGAACTGATAAATATACGAGTATGATGATATTTTATATTTTAATAAAAAAAATCTGTAATATAACCTACATATTATTACTTTATTGACGTTCTTTTAATACCTTTGCAAAAAGATGATATGGCGAAAAAACCTGTTAATGTTAAGATGACGACTAGTAGAGAAGAGTGGAAGGAGAGAACATTTTGTGTCGATCCCACATAGCTTGAGACAAGGGCAGGAAGAAGAAGAATCTTCTTAAAAAACTACGAAGAAAAAGATAGATAGACTACTCTTTATTGTCCACCAAATATTATATACATGCAAAGTAACTTAATATTAAACTGATAACTAGTGCACAATAGGCGGCTTTATCGCTATGAAGCGATTTCTTCCAGACAACCTTAAGGTCGGAATACAATCAAAAAACGTTTTGCTATATACAGGGTGACTTTGACAAACCCGTCCAAATTTACACAGAAGAATTTTTAGTAAAAGTTATGAGAAACATGTATTTTAGTTTTGTATCACATAGTACAAAAATGTTGAGTAATCAGCATCACAAAGTCGTTCAAAGAACTCGCAATTTACATAATACGGCGCTAGTGTCAATGACCTCTCCATCTGACATAGTAAAAGGCCGAAGACGGCGGCATTGAACCGGGCGAGCGAATACGCACTACTCATTTACGCGGGTGTGACAAAGACAGGTAATAACAGGTTAACGTACACTGTTTGCACCATATGATTATTCCGTACGATTGAATTAATGATCCTATATGAAATATTTTATGGTGAAAATTTGACATACAATTTTTTTTTTTGCAAAAATGAGTTCCTTTAATGATGTTTAGTGCGTAAAAAAAATTTGGACGGGTTTGTCAAAGTCACCCTGAATAGGTGGCGCGCTAAAAGTAATATAAAATGTGATAATATATTAAACAATGTTTTAATACGCATTATGTTTGGTGTTATATAAATCTTTAAACATTATCGAGATTGCCCACTTTTTGTGATAAGGTGGAAATGTTTGATGTACACCACTTGGGGGCTAGCAGCGTGTATAGTGTGAGACTGCCCTAACCAACGCCCATGCTCCCCCCACAGTTTACTAGAAAACGCACATCGCTGGTATATCTACAAAAAGCACCCCTATGTCCTTCTACTGCCCACCTCCGGGGGGGAGGGATATGTTTTCACGTTCGCTTCCAGCCTGGCCGGTCTTTACTATGCGTCAAAGGTGTCTGTGTGACTTACCCAGATTGCCTTTAATCGCCCACAGAGTAACTTCTCGAAGTAAAATTCTAAAAAGATTTTTCACATAACCAATCTGTGCATAATATTTAAATAAATTAAATATCATAAAATAAGACGTAAACCAATAATATTTTCTTAGATTTTCACAAGAAAAAAAATTCTTTTATTTACAATTATGTATTCCCAAAAATAAACAATTAATTAGCTAGTACAAGTGAGGGCCTCATCTCAAATATAATATCAAAAATATTTTAACCAACTTCAAAAAGGGTAAGGGTCATTTGTTTAAATCAGACGGGATAACTCATTGTATTCTTAAGCTAAAGGGTTAACCAAAATCGGCTAACTAAATTAAGGGAATAAAGGGCTCTAGATATTTTCCCTTTTAAAAATATTAAAACACGCATTAATTTTGTGAATGCTTTATTTAACATCTTTAAATCCTTTTGTATGCCTGCACCAGACTCCATTATTTGATAATTATTAATAAAGTACTCGACAATTTGCTAATTAAAGGCTTGGTATTTTCTACGATGTATATTAATTCTTTGATCTTTATAATTAATCGAGATATAAAATATTAGATACAGATATAATATACATCTGATTTTTCTTATTTCTGAACGAAACCTCGTTGTGTAAGAATACGATACTTTCTCTCCGTGCAGAAGCGGAGTAAGAATGACCTGTAACAAAACAACGTCAGCTAGGGGGTAGGGATTCAAGGCCATTTAATTATGTTTAATGTAATTATGAGGCCATTTAAATATGGCATCATAATTACCTTGTGTTGTGTTTCGACATAAGCGACGCAGATTCCAGTTCCCTACGAGAATGGCAGCGTGACAACGATATCCTTTGCATCGCAAACATCCATAGGCGACGGTAACTGCTTACTAATAAGTGGGCCGTCAGCCTGTCTCCTGTTTCACAGTGTTTATCCGTGCAGGGGCGGAGAAAGAATACTAACCTCTGTGGCCGGGGTCAGCCTGTCGTAAAAGGCGACAAAACAACCCACCCTAGCAACGTGGTAGGGCCTCAAGCCCGTCTGGATGGCGACCACCTTTGGTCTTAAGTATGCCGCCATAATAACCTTGTGTTGTCTTCCGCCATTAGTGACCCAAGTTCCTGTACCCTTATAGTACAGCAGCGTGTTCGCGATGCCACTGGTAACTGCTAAATCCTAAGCGGGCCGTCAGCCTGTCTGCTGTCCTAGAGCAATAAAAAAAGTGTTATCAGGTTTGAATTTATGTGCCCATCAAATAATTAGTTGACATTTTTATTTATTTAATGTACTGTCCATTTACGTGTCAACTCTATTAAGAGTCTGAGACCCTTAAAATCCACTTCGTTAGCATTTCCTTAACTACGTGCCAGTAACTCGCCGGCCACTAGGGAGCAACTCTGTAGATTTGGGGTTAAATTAACGGCCGCCATATTGTCAATTAACGTATGCCTTAACTCGCTGCCTTGCAACTTGCGGACTGTCCCATGGCGACCTCGAATTATTCGAGTACTTACACTAGTTAAAGACTTCATAACTTAAACGTAATGACTAATGTTATACAAGTAATCTATACTACTATTATAAAGAGGAAAGTTTTGATTGTTTGTTTGTTTGTTTGTTTGTTTGTTTGTTTGTTTGTTTGTTTGTTTGTTTGCTTTGAATAGGCTCCGAAACTACTAACCCGATTTAAAAAATTATTTTATTGTTGGGAAGCTACACTATCCCCGGGTGACATAGGCTATATTATATTTTCAAAAAAATTAGGGATCCTTACTAAAACTCCAATAATGTAACCCAAAGTGTAAAAAAATTACCTAAAATATTATTTAAATCGCGTGCGTTGCGAAAACTATTGATGATAGAAGAAAATAATGTACTACAACTTTGTAGAACACATCATTATTTACAAAAAGTGTCGCGACAGTATATGTCTAACTATTATAGTTATGCCACAATAAGTGTTCTTTTATTTTAAAAATTTAATTGAAATGCCGCCCCTAGAAAAGGCTCTTTATTTGGATCTTGGTATTAATCCTTATCAAAATAAATCACTTCATATTCAAAACTGTTTCAATACCTTTATATAACTTTTTGAATTATTCAATTCGGATATTCCATTCGAAAGATATCACGAGTTTAAAAATGTAAGTATTAGAAAAATGTTGCGTGGTAGCCGCTCAACCTGTTCGGCTAGCTAGGCACCACCTTATGCAATGTAGGCGTGCGTCACTGGGGTCTTTACAAAAATTAGAATACTTATTAAAAAATAACGAAAAATAAATAAAAAGTAATAACAAAAAAATCATTAAAATAAAAGCTCATAGAAATAATAATATTCAAACTTTCTTTATAATTTTATTTTTTTAGTAACCTGACGCAAATAGAAGGGTTTGCCCTCAGGGGCGCTCCTCTGTCCGAGGAGTGCATGGGTGTGCGTACCCGAGGTGCCCGAGCATCCGTCGCTTCACTCCCCTCTCCGTTCGAGGCAACAGAGTCCTACCTTTCTTTCCGTCTACCTCTTACATCCTTTCCAACTTAGCTCTCTGTTCGTGGCATGGTCCCCGATGGGATGGTTGTGAATACTGATTGGGGTCCCGGGTTCTACCCTGGGACCTGATTTGGTAGTCAAATCCATGCCTATTTCGACTGCGCCTGCACAGAGAGTGTTCCCGGGGCGGGAATTGTATCCTCGCTGTTGGTTGGTCTTGCTGGGCCGGCTACGACGTCAGGCGACTCTACTTTTTCTGGAGTGTCGTCTGGTAGTCGTACCCACGCCTGACTAGCACGCGACGGGGATGCGAGTCCCGTCCGGAATTGGCCGCGGACCTGTCGCTCCCGGCCCTGGTTCTGTCCATGGTCGGGGGCGATCCTGGATGGACGGCCGTCGCCTCCTTTTGCGAGGCAGTAGTGTCTGCAAGGGAGGCGACGGAACGGGAGCGGGAGTCCGCCACCGCACTCCCTTCCCGCCAACGTAGGCCGGGTCGTCGGCGCCGGAGGGCGGGCAACGATCTCCGGCCGCCGTAAAAAGCGGCCGAGGGGCCTCGGGGGAGGATCCGCCGCCCGCACTATTGCCGCGAGGGAGAAGGCCGCGTGCTGTTCCGCAGCCCCCCTCAACTCCTAGAGTTGTTACAAGAGAGCGCCGGGGGGACGAAACCCTGACCCCCTGGCGCCAGCACTTTAGAAGTGGCCCGCTTGAAGACAAAGCGTGGGCCGGCACCGGCCCGGGCCACGAGATCGGCAGGCCATATATCCGTGGGCCCGGGCGTAGGCGATGGAGAACAGCGCGGTTTTTTAGTGGGTAGTCGGATGGTCGAACATCTTTTCCGGAGTCCCTTATATCCCTCGGTCCCCCCGGGCAGGGGGAACCCGTCAAGAGAGGTTTTTCCCCGAGACCGAAAAAAAATAGAAGGGTTTAATTTTTAATTTTTTGTTAAATACCCGTGCGAAGCTGGGACGGGCTGCTAGTAACTTAAATATATTTGCTGCTCATCCAAGAACATAATTGCTTCTTACAACGAAAACCTTTCCTTGTGTCTGAAACTTTATTACTGTTAAACCAAATAGTGTACTCCAATGTAAGTGGAGTACACTATTTGGTTCATGTAATAATGCCTCGCCGTGCAGGGGCGGAGAAAGAATAACTAACCCTGTAGTAATGTTGCACACCACTAGCTGTCAGAGATATGTGTCCAACATCACCTAGAATGACAGCTGTTGTGCAATGGCCGTCCTCCATTACAAGAAGAACACCACAGTTGTACTAAATATTAAAATTAAATAAATAATAAAAAGTATAAATAAAACAATAAAATACTAAAATAATAATCTTTTATTACAATAACACAAACCCCTGCGACCGGGTTCGGCCTGTAGTAAAAGGCAACAAAACAATCCTAGCTACGTGGTAGGGCCCAAGCCCATCTGTAGACAACCACCCTTGGTCTATAAGTATGTTGCCATAATAACATTGTGCTGTATTCCGGCATTAGTGACCCGGGTTCCTGTAACCCTATGGGACAGCAGAATGTTCGCGTTCGCGGTGCCCCTTACGTCTCAAACATCCATAGGCGACGGTAACTGCTTACTAATAAGTGGGCCGTCAGGCTATCTGCTATTCCTCAGCAATAAAAAAAGTTAGTATTAATTATTCTTAATCTAAGAATTATTAATAATAACAATAAATATGTAATAAAAAATAATTAATGCTTGTTATCTAAATGCATCTCATGAAAAACATAGATAATATGTAATAACTAGCTGACCCGGCAAACGTTGTTCTGCCATATAAATAATAAAATGTCAAAAAATTAAAAAAAAAATTTAGGGGTGGACTACCCCTAACATTTAGGGGGATGAAAAATAGATGTTGGCCGATTCTCATAGATACCGGATAAGCACAAAAAATTTCATCAAAATCGGTCAAGCCGTTTCGGAGGAGTATGGCAACGAAAACTGTGACACGAGAATTTTATATATTAGATATTAAATAAATATTTGAGACAATTTACACAGCACCATGTAATTCCAAAATAAGTAGCATAGCACTTGTGTTATGTGTACTAGACAACTAATGTACTGTTTTTTATTATACTTATCTTTTTTAAATAAATGCATAGATAAACACCCAGACGCAAAACGGGAATCGAACCCATGACCTTCGCAAGCGTACCGAAGTGCGTTAGCCCGGTTAGCCGTGAAGGTCGTCTTAACAATCTGTCGGCAGAAAATCCTCAATTTTTCAGGCACACGGTCAGGAGAGACCCAGACAGTTTTGAGAGACTAATTACACCGGCTAACATGATTTTTCTTGTTTAAGATATCATCAATTTTTTCTACCAATATTATAGTGCCTATGAAATATTATACTGACTATGAAATTAGACCTGATTTTATCACATCAGGATCACATCAGGTTTTTAGTAAAATTAATGCATTGGCTATTTTATTTTTTTAATAAAATGAATTAGATAAATAATGAAATTTTGAAGATTTAGAGGTCGCGGATCGCAATTTTCTATTTCCCGTTTAAATTACAGAACTTTTTTTTTACTTTGTAATTTTATACCTCTGTATCAAATCAACTTATGGCAAGGATCGTCTTATACCTAATTCTCATAGTAAATTGAACGCTCTATAAAAAAGGATTCTTAGCATATTTCGATAAATTGATAGAAGATTCAAAGCTTGGCTGGCGTTCAAGAATGTTGTTAACATTTTTTTAGGAAACCACAAACATGTATCAAAAATTGTGATGTAATATGAGTGTAAAGCTCCACTTTTTGATTCACATGTGGATTTTTCCCCTGATAATCTTGGTAATTTTAGAAACAGGGAGAATGGTTCCATCAAGACATCAAAACTATAAAAAAGACACCAAGGTCAAGGGGATGATAGCTGGTTACTGCTGGTCACTTAAACGTGATATTACAGATGATATTCACAGAAAATCACAGATGCAATTTTAAAACAAAACGCAAAAGATGTAACTGAAAATAATCCTGTAGTATAATAATATATGATAGTACTTGATATTTTCTTTATAAAAAATGTATAGATGTATTTGTAACTCAATTTTTATTTCTTAAAATTCCAAAATATACGTTATTCCCCCTATTGTAAAATAATTTGATGTGATACAGTAAATACGTGTTTGTAAGTATTTCTGTGTTAAAAATCACTCTCAAATAAAAACAACCTTCCAAAAATTTAATTTGTCAACCGTGTTATCAATGGCTGTGTGGACGAAAAGAGTGGCAGGGGGCGCTTTCCAACAAGATGTATACAAACAACTCAGGAAGTTACGAAAGCCGATTCATCCACCCAAATGGCACAGGACAGAAAAGTCTTGAAACAAATGGTGTCCAAAGTCACGACGCAGTTATAGGCTATTAGTCATAAGTTACGACAAATAAGAAGTTATTGACATGTATTTATAAATGTATATAGCAAACTATGCGCCGTATATGAAACTATCCTGAACCACATGCTTAAATATCTCCAGGCCTTAAATCACCTTGTTTTATGCGTAAAGTTTAAGCATAAAGGACACTTTATCAAGACAAGCCAGAGTTTACTCGATATACGTAAGCGGCAATATGTTCTTTTAGTCGTCGATCAACGTGAATAGTTCAACTTTGCTAGCAGTATTTTTCTGTTAGAACGTAAGTTCAGATTAAACTCAACATGATTTCTAGAAATTAAATTTAATAACTTAGTTCATTTTATAAAATACTAGATGCGCGCTGATTAGTAGATTCACGATAGCAAAAAAACCCAATGGGTCTTACTTCGATATATTTAATCGTATAATTTGAAGAAATATAAATAAAACAATATTCATGTTATTTACTATGAAATCTTTAATTAAGAAATGTATACAAGTGTAATATATTTCAAAACGTAAAATAGGTTTTGAATAAATATTGTGATATAGTTACTATAATAATGTTAAAATCAGACAAACAGGGATTGGTTTGTCCAAAGTTCAGTAATATAAACCTAAAATCTAAGAAATAAGCGACATCACCTTGTAAGATTGTCGGCCTGGTCTATTAAACAGGTCTATAATTTAAAACTATTAATTACTTAAGATATGATCGACATTTAATCTTAAATTAAACTCACAATTTCAATAACTATGACCGCCGTACTTTATAGCAAACTGTACTTACAGCTTCGACTCTCGCAGTTTCCTTATACCGTTTCAGAAATTCCATTACAGTTTGTATTTTATTAATTTAATATTGATAACTTTAAAACTAATAATAAATTTTAATTATTGGTTTAAAATAATATAATATATTATATAATAATTCTAATCGTTGATTTAGTATAGAGTCTCCATGTCGTTTTGATCTATGTATCAAAGGACCGGAGTGAATAAATGACTCTATCGAAAACCTTTTAAGGCTCTTTTTACTTTCCGAAAGTGTTTCAGGGAAAGTAAACATACACTTAAATCAGTTGTATTTATCTTCATAACATCTGAGCGGGGAGGAATTAAGAATCGTATATCGTCATTTATCATTATTAATCCGTTTTCGTAAAACGTTTGGAATATAAATAGCTGTAAATAAACACGCAAAAGTTGTTTGGATACCTAAAATATTTTGAATAAAAATTTAACACTAACCACAAGCCTTTTTAATACTGTAAAGGATAACAAGGACACGGTCGAGCGCACGCACCAAGTGAAATACCTGGGATCTGTATTTCAAGCGTCTGGTGACATTGATTGCGACGTCAAGGCACACATTGCTGCCGCATGGGCAAAGGTAACTGGCGTCATTTGTGATCCCAAGATGCCGGTAAAGTTGAAGGGACAGGTGCGGTGGATGTGTGGAGTGATGCGGAAGGACCGCGTTAAGAACTCCCGCTTTTGCGGCAGTCTTCATGTCCGTGACATTGCGGAAAAATTGCAGAAGTGTGGGCTCCGTTGGTACGGCCGCATTTTACGACAACTGGATGCTTACGTGGGAAACAAATGTCTGACCATGCCGCCTCCGCCGGGCCCCGGCAGGAGGGGTAGACAAAAAGTGCTGGCTTGACGTCATAAAGAGTGATATGCGTGCCAATGGGCTCACTACCAGGGATGCTGAAGACCGTGCGAAGTGGAGTAGAAAAAGTCGGAAAGCGGACTCCGGGCACCGAAACGGAAGTTTAGATTGCAACCGGGATACAACGCTTAGATGATGATGATGATGATAACAAGGATTTTGGCGTTGCAAACACCTATAGGCGACGGTAACTGCTAAATTCTAAAATATTAAATATATTGCAATATACACACGTCAAAAAAGTCTAAGCAATATAATATAAGTAATATAATTTAAATTTTAGGATGTTTTTCACATTATAACGTCGTATTTTATTTTTAAAATAATATTTTTAGGGTCCTATGATGTAAAAATAACAGCTGTTGTCTTTATAAGTTCTTTTAATAATAGAAATTAACAATATTAGAATATAGTGTAGAAACTAAGGTACATAAGCAACTAAACATTTTTTTACAAAATGAAATTTCTAAAGAAATTGAATTTATTGTGAAAGAATAGGATAATTTAATACAAAGTATGGCCTCCTCTGCTATTCAGAACTTGTCGGCAACGATTATTCATTGAATTAATGAGACTGTTTATGTCATCTTGCGGTATTCGCTCCCAATGGAATTGTAGCAAATCCTTCAGCTGTTGGGTTGTTGTCACTCCGTCCAAATCCTTCAAAACACGTCTCTGGAGCATGTCCCATGCCTGCTCAATGGGGTTGAGGTCTGGCGATTGTGCAGGCCAGGGCAATACCCGGATGTTCTCCGTTGCCAAGTATTGACTGGTTCGCCGAGCTGTATGTGAACGCGCATTGTCATGCATTAACGTAAAATCGGAGCCTAAGGTTTGTGCAAATGGATGGACATAAGGTCTGAGAATATCCTCAATGTAATTTTCAGCGTTTATGTTTCCATTTACAAAAACGAGCTCAGTTCGCCTGTTCTTCATAATACCCGCCCATACCATAACTGTTGAGACGCTGTATGGATGAACTTCCTGAATGCACCTGGGCCTTTCAGTATTTCCGGGCCAACGGTACACTCGCACCCTTCTTTTATCAGGCCTAAACCTGAATCGCGACTCATCGGAAAACATAATTTTATCCCATTGTTCCTGGGTATGAACATGGGTTCTGCGTTCTCTACACCATTCATTTCGACGAGCGCGATTCCCGTGACGTATCGGTGGGCACCTAATTGGGCGTCGAGCTCGTAGGCCGTACTCATGCAGTCGATTTCGCACAGTTTGGGGACTTACATCAACACCACTTGAATTTTGTAGCCTCAAACTTATCTCTCGAACGGTTAACATCGGCTGGCGTCTTGCAGTCAGTTGTATGTACCGGTCTCGCCGAGTGGTTGTACTCCTTTTACGGCCTAGATGCTGTTCAGCGGGTTCCTTTGTATTATTGTAGCGCTGCCAAAGACGACAAATAACATTTCTATGAATGCCAAAATGCCGAGATACCTAAGATTGATTACTTCCCGCTTGCAACATCCCTACAGCTCTTTGCATTTCATTTGCCGTCAAATGACGTCGCTCCGTGATGTAAAGAACATCTAACAATTCAATTTTGTCGCTAACTTTATTTAAATGGTTGGTAAAATTATAAAATCAAGACTAAACGTAGCAATAAAAACGCACTTAAATTCAAACAAATTCCCTTTCATTTAATTTTATGAAAAAAACAAAACATAATCGATTTTTTTTTTTACAACCAGCCAGTATGTCATCAATAACAAAAAAGTTTACATACCTACGCACTTTGAGTGAGTAAAGACTTAGAAATTAATTAGTATAAATGGTAAATTTGTAATATCATGCATGTTGCTTAGACTGTTTTGATGTGTTTATTTTAATAACTCCCGGAGTACAGAGTGGGGTACAAGGGAGGGAAACGTTAACTTGCGGATGAGCGCCCGCTCTGCAGTCAGTGAGCGTTAAGCTAGCGTGTAGTAAAGATGCCAATAAAGAAGTGAAGGAAGTTGTTTATTGGATTTCATTTCACAGGTTAAATATCAGAATACTTGTGTCATGGGTACTAGATAACTGAAATATTACTTACATACTTTTTTTTCCCTAAATAATTACTTAAACAACCTTTTGGGACGGGTACCGAATACCCATAACCCCTGCAAACGATCCAACGCACGAAAGCTGTTGCATTATGGAGATTGTTCATTATATTATTTATAAATGTAATGAAAAGTATGTAAAGTAAGATATATAAATTATATTATGTTAGACGGATACGACGTGCTCTTTCTAGTGTCAAATCACTGTAAGAGTACGCAACATATCTGCGCTGTGTCCGTCGCCCGCGTATTTACAATTTAGCTCTGGCAGCTTAATTGGATGCAGGTAACTATGTTTGCGCCCGAGAGGCCTTCCGTGTCTGTGCTGGGATTAATAATATGATTGCACTCTATGCTCTAGAATTTTTTTATATTTATTACTGTATTAATGCGCTCAGTAGCGTTTAAAGTTTGATAATTTCAATTTCGGTATTATATTAAGCAATGCTGTAGTTTAAAGTTATTTTCAGTATTTACAGGCCATAACGTCTCATTTTTGGGATTGAGTCAACCCAAAATTTACCCTATATACATCTCTTATGCCTGTCCAACGAAAATGGCTTATTCACCTGTAATCTGGGTGTAGAAAGGAAACAACGATGGTTGGGTTTTTGAAAAAAATAAAAATCTCTATAATGGAAAGATTTTTGAATCCAATACCGAAAACACGCAGACAGTTCCTGAACAAACCCGAGCGCGTGTGACGTCATAATGTTAATTTGACGACGACTCATCGTATCACGCAGCTGATAGGTTTTGATTTTTTATCGATTAAATCTTGTTATTATCGTCAATATATTGTTAAAAATATAAAAAATGTCGAACCTTAAAAGTTATCGTACTTGCTTCGTACTATTCGTATTATTATGTACGAATACTTTTATCCGTGCAGGGGCGGAGAAAGAATACTGACCTCTACGGCCGGGGTTGTCCTGTCGTAAAAGGCGACAAAATAACCCACCCCGGCTATGTGGTATGGCCCCAAGCCCGTCTGGATGGCGACCACCTTTGGTCTTAAGTATGCCGCCATAATAACTTTGTGTTGTGTTCTAGCATTAGTGATCCAAGTTCCTGTACCCTTATGGGACAGCAGCGAGTTCGTGATGCCACTGGGGTTGCAAACACCCATAGCCTGTCTGCTGTCCTACAACAATAAAAATAATACTATAAAAACAATTCCAAAAAAATATTTTTAAATGTTTCTCAAGATATTAAACGTCGAAACAAATGGTTCCAAACAGTGCGACGATCTAATCCCAAAACAATTTTTTTTTGTTTTTTTTTGTTGTGAAGATCATTGTGCCTAGTTTTTAAGTTTTTAAGAACATAGTTTTAATTTGGTGAACAATAAAGTGTTTTCATTTCATTTCATCATTTGGGTATTTTAATAATATAGTCATTAATAATTATTTATTTAATCAAATGAATTGAATAAATATATTTAAATATAATTCAATAAATCATATATTATTTTAGAGTCTTAGTCAAAATTGAATTGTCCAATTTGAGAATTGATCTTTTGGTTTTAAATTAAATATTTTATAACAATACCAACGCCTGATAATCGACTTTTTCCAATAGCACGCAACTTCAGTAGGTGTTGGATCTTCACTTCTCCAATGAGTCCACATAAGTAATGCTAATGCATGTTTGTACCTGTACCTACATATATACAAATAAATAAAATTGGGGGGGGTCTGTTTGTAATATTAAAATAACCACTTTTTACTAAGTGCATTCGGACGTATACACAGTACATATACCAAAACAACATTCTTTTAAATTTTTGTCTGTCTGTCTGTCTGTTTGTTCCGGCTAATCTCTGAAATGGTTGCACCGATTTTGACGGAACTTTCACTGGCAGATAGCTGATGTATCAAGAAGTAACTTAGGCTATTATTATTTTAGAAAAAAAAAATAGTTTTTGTTAAAAATGATAGGTTTCGGAAATTTTATAATCCAATTTAAGTTTACCTCAGATTTATATCATCAATCATATGAAATAGGGTTTAGCTTAGGCTGGACTTTGTAAGTAAGAACGTACGTATTCCGGAGGCGCATGGCGTAACAGTTGCATTTAATAACACTGACTGTTTGCAATTTCATTTATATTTTAGGGTTTATAGTGTTGGTTTGTAATCCAAAATAAACCATAAGATTATATCCAAAAAATTCTGCCCAAAGTCACTAATCCACGCGGACGGAGTCGCGGGCACAGCTAGTCAAATATATAAAAGATTATTTATTGAAGTGAAAACTTCTTTATCATCGTTGTGATCTGAATCTCGATGAAACGGAAAAGTGACAGTATTTTTTGCTCTAGTAATGCCAACCTTATTTATAATGAGTTAAGGCTTATTCTATAATGTAATTTTAATTGATTGTATTGCATTACTTATTATACATATCTATTCAATTGCGGCTTTATTACAATGAAATGCAGTTGAATTTTTTTTTTCTTTATAAAGAATCTACTTTGGGGAATAATATAATTTAATATAATTTTGAAACAGTTTTTGGAAAAATTTGTAATTCGTAAACTTTAGTTAAGTTCCCATCATGCATTCTGGGCACGCCTAGGGTGGCGCAGACGGTGGCTAGGATCCGGCCTGGAGGTAGCCTTGCACAAGACGGAGGCCCTGATCTTCTATGGGCCCCGTCAGAGGCCGCCACCGGGCTTGAGTATAACAGTGAGAAGCGTCCGCATCACCGTCGGGCGGTCCATGACATACCTCGGACGGGTGCTCGACGGACAATGGGACTTTGTGGCACATTTCGAGCGCCTACCGCCAAAACTAGTTCGGGCGGCGGCGGGACTCTCCCACCTGCTGCCGAAAGTCGGCGGCCCAGGCACAGTGTGTCGCAGGCTCTTCGAGGGGACCGTGCGGTCGATGGCCTTTTATGGGGCCCCGATCTGGGCGGATCGCCTGAAGGCTAAAACGATGGCACTGCTACACAGGCTGCAGTGCGTTTGTACGCGCGTCAAGGGGATACCGCACGATGTCTTTTGAAACGGCCTTCCTACTGGCCGGATTCCGTCAAGGCCCGCGTTCTGGTGCTGTTATTTCAGTGGCGCCGGGACGCGGCTGAGCGTATAAAGCGGGTGGAGCTGCGCGACGAGATGCTCATGGTAGAGTGGAAGGAGCGTCTTGCGCATCCCAGCGCGGGCCTTGCCACCATACAGTTGGTGAGACCCGTAGTGGCTGAACGGCTAGAGAGGCGCCACAGCGCCCTGACCTTCCACCTGATGTAGGTCCTCTTGGGGCACGGTTGCTTCGGGAGGTACCTGTATCGTATAGGGCGGGATACGACGTCGGCGTGCCACCATTGTGGCGTGGGCTACGAGGAGGACACGATGACTCACACTGTCGCCGTGTCTTCTACGTGGCGCGAGGAGTGCCGCGCTCTCGTCGCCAAAATTGGCGCGGAACTGTCGTTCCCGGCCCTGGTTCTGTCCATGGTTGGGAGCGATCTTGGATGGACGGCCGTCGCCTCCTTTAGATGAGCCAACGTAGAACTGCGGTGATGCCACACCAACATGAACGTGTGCCCCCGCAGCTCGTACCACGTCACCCGTGGGTCGTTGCCCCCTGAGTTTAAGCCGGGGTAAAGTGTGTTAACTCAAGGCTCCAAAATCTCCCCCAATAACAGACTATGGGAAGAAAACCCGGATCAAGACACTAAAATTTCTACTAAATAGATAGAGTAGGGTATACAGGATGAAACTAATTGCACGCCTTTTTCGTCTTACATTTACTGTCTTTGAATTAGAAAAGCCATACATAAATTATATTAAACAAAACTT
Organism: Malacosoma neustria; assembly: GCA_963693495.1. Taxonomy (NCBI): domain Eukaryota; kingdom Metazoa; phylum Arthropoda; class Insecta; order Lepidoptera; family Lasiocampidae; genus Malacosoma; species Malacosoma neustria. Next base: position 15,497,202 of record OY856377.1, read on the forward strand.
CTATAGAGCTAATGACATTCTTACAACTGCTACTCCTTGCTACAAAAGTATCATAACAATAGCGTAAAACCTTTCCTAGTATTTCCTTTACTAAGACTAATACAAACTTTAAGTTATGTAAACGAACAAATTATTAAATCAAATGAAATCTCAAACCCAAGATTCAATTCCAAATGTCCTGACTCGAAGACAGCTCATAACTTTAACATTTGACTTCTAATTTACATGAATTATAAACTTTCCTATAACAAAATACGCACGCGGCTGAATTTCAAGTTTAAAGGTACGCAAAGTAAATTTGAAGTAAATAAAATGTTCAATTATACTCTTAAATAGAAACTGTTTGAAACTTAATTTTAATTATATTATTGCAATTAAACTAACTAGTCGTAGTTGGAAAAGTAGAGGACAAAGGAGGGAAAAGAGCCAGAGGACGATCCCCGACTAGATGGTCAGACCAAATAAAAGAAAGGAGTGTTACAAGGTTCCAAGACGTGGTAAAGATGGCTTGATAGGAATCGCTGGAGAAATTTCGTTCGTTCCCGCGTGAACGCATCACTAAGCAATCACGATCTTTAGGCATAAAGGACCGAACAGAATGAGAGAGATTATTACAGGAACTTCGAGCGTATTTTTTATAATACTTTATGGTTTTTAATAGTTATTGTAGAGCAAGCAACCACTTACCTAATGGTGTTAGGGACGTTGGCAATATACTGATGAAGCGATGAAATGGATCACAGGAAAAAGCCTAGTAAGTATAGTCTTTTGTATAATAAAATCTTTTTAATTATGAAAAAAACAAAACTTCCCATACTATAAAATATACGTTGATAAATATCGAATGTAACTAAAACTATTTTAATAGCATGAATACTGACAGAACAGTCCAAAATATGTGAAAATGCCTTGCTTGTGAAATTCAATACTGCATAAAAACCCAGTGTACGTTTCTGAGCTTTGTTCAGTGTTACCTTTGAAGTCCAGTGGGCTATAGAAGTTATGCCTGATAATAAAAATGCTGTAAAATAACTCAAAAGACTTAAGTGGAAGTGGGTTCTGGTAAGTACAGCATAAATTTCAAAGTCTAAGTTCGGCAATACAATCTAAATGCTTTCTTCAATTAGTCATTATCATCTTTCAAATAAACGAATAATTACTAAAATATTGAGATAATTATAATTAAAATGTTAACAAGACACTAGTTCTTACTGCTATCTATAGACAATGTTCACATAGCTTACATTAATATTTAGATTTAGAGCCTGAATTAATTTATGATTATAAAGCACTGTACAATTCTAAAATATTTTTACTGCAAGTAACAAAAATTGCTGAACAAGTACAACGCTAATGTACACAATAATTGTATAACAACAACCAATTTACAAGTCGGGAAAAGCAATTTAACAGGAAAGCAAAACATAGACATAGGTATTTGTCGTTAACGTTTACTGTACCCGAGATAATTTGGGAAATTATCAGTTTTAAACACGCGCTGGTTGTCGTAGGCAATTAGCCGCAGGCTGCCGCCGGGCCGCTGCTTTGCTGGCTCAGTATTGCCAGGATTTAACTGGAAAATTACACTAACAATCACACTAGTTAGTGTCTAACGAGGTGCTTGGGAAATATACTATTGCTATAATTGGTTAGGTTGAGGTTTTGATGGTTAGTTGTTTGATAAGCTTTCAATTCAATTATAAAGGGAGATATGTATAATAGAATACAAGTTTACACGAAATCGCAAAATTATAATATTATTATTAATTTGATTATGGATATTATCAATTGTCCTAGAACGACATGACCATTCATAATTTTCGTTTTGTTTTATTGCATAAATCGTACTTATAAGCAGTGCAAGTATAAATGCAAGACCAAATTTACTCACAAAAACTTACGTAAGGAATGAACATTGACATAACAGTAAATAATATGAATATTTTTTTTTGTTATACTTTTTGGCGTTCGTGGACTATGAGAAAGCCTTTGATTCGATCGAGACCTGGGCGGTGCTTCAGTCTCTCCAGAGGTGCCACATTGATTATCGATACATCAAAGCGTTGAAGTGTTTGTATGAAAACGCCACCATGTCAGTCCGTCTCCAGGATCAGAACTCGAAACCTATCCGACTGCAGCGGGGAGTCAGACAAGGCGATGTCATATCGCCGATGCTGTTCACTGCTGCGTTGGAAGATGTCTTCAAGCTTCTGGACTGGAACGGACTGGGCATCAACATTAACGGTGAGTACATCACTCACCTTAGATTCGCAGATGATATCGTAATCATGGCTGAAACCATGGAAGACTTAAGCCATATGCTTGATGGCCTCAATACAGCTTCCCAAGGAGTAGGTCTCAAAATGAACATGGACAAGACGAAAATCATGTCTAATGTCCATGTCGCACCTACCCCCGTAACAGTTGGGAACTGTACTTTCGAAATTGTTGACGAATACGTCTACTTGGGTCAAACGATCCAGTTAGGCAGGTCCAATTTCGCGAAAGAGGTCACTCGTCGAATCCAACTCGGATGGGCAGCGTTCGGGAAGCTCCGTAAAATCTTTTCGTCCCAAATACCGCAGTGTCTCAAGACGAAGGTTTTTAACCAATGTGTGTTGCCAGTGATGACATACGGAACGCAGACGTGGTCGCTAACTATGGGCCTTATGAGAAAGCTCATGGTCGCTCAGAGAGCAATGGAGAGGGCTATGCTCGGAGTTTCCCTGCGAGATCGAATCAGAAATGAGGAGATTCGCAGGAGAACCAAAGTAACCGACATAGCCCGGATGATTGCAAAACTGAAGTGGCAGTGGGCTGGGCACATAGCTCGAAGGACTGATGGCCGTTGGGGCAGAAAAGTCCTCGAATGGCGACCGCGTACCGGAAGACGCAGTGTTGGTAGGCCCCCCACAAGATGGACCGATGATCTGGTCAAGATCGCCGGGATAGGTTGGATGAGGGCAGCGCAGGACCGATCATCGTGGAGATCTTTGGGGGAGGCCTTTGTCCAGCAGTGGGCGTCTTCCGGCTGAAATGATGATGATGATACTTTTTTAGGTTCGTTTGTTATAAATTATGAAAGTAAAATTTTTACTGTGCGCGCGCACACCAATACCTTAAAGTGACAGGATAAAGTTAACTGATTATTATGATTTCTCAAGTTTCCGTGAACTAAACTGACGGACTCATAAACTGCATCAAAGTTCAGGATATCACCCCTTTTAGACCAGCAAATGGTCCAAAGTTGTCTGTAGCTCACAGACAAGCTCGCTCAAGATTTGCGCGTGATCACCTGAATTGGGCAGAAGAGCAATGGGCCTCCGTATTGTTCATGGACGAGTGTACGACATGTTTATATGGTGCAGATGGTCGCAGAAGAGTCTATCGTCGACGTGGGAAGCGATATGCTCAAAGTTGCATTGAGGAGCGTGTTCCTTTTGGAGGCGGTTCGTGTATGGTCTGGGGTGGCATATCGATGAACGAGCGAACAGAACTTGTGTTCATAGACATGGTCCGTCAAAACGGTAATAGAGGGGGGTTTGACTGCACATCGCTACATAACAGAGATCTTAGAAGATCACGTGGTGCCTTACATGGGATTCATAGGCGAAAATTTTACTTTAATTCAGGATAATGCCCGGCCGGACGCTGCTGCACAAGTTCGACAATATTGTGAAGAGGTTGGGATACGTACAATGAATTGGCCAGCACGCAGCCCGGATCTTAATCCCATTGAGCATGTTTGGGACAAATTATTGTAGTTTGTATATGCGAGAAACCCTTTGCCCACGACAGTGGCAGCACTAAGAACAGCACTTTCAGAACAATATTCATTCCCCTTATCGCCCTGACGGCCAGGGATACCGCACGGTGTCCTTCAAAGCAGCCTCCCTGCTGGCCGGATCCCACCATGGGACCTCGAGGCCCGAGTCCTGGCGCTATTATACCAGTGGCGCCGGGATGCGGCCGAACGTGGCTCTCGACCCGCGCCTCGCGAAGTGGAGGTAAAGCGGGTGGAGCTGCGCGACGAGGTGCTCATGGTGGAGTGGAAGGAGCGCCTCGCGTACCCCAGCGCAGGCCTCGCCACCATCGAAGCGGTGAGGCCCCTCCTGGCCGAATGACTGGAAAGGCGCCACGGCGCCCTGACCTTCCGCCTGACGCAGGTCCTCTCGGGGCACGGTTGCTTCAGGAGGTACCTGTGTCACATAGGGCGGGAGATGACGTCGGGGTTCCACCACTGTGGCGCGGGCGACGAGGGGGACACGGTGAACCACACTGTCGCCGTGTGCCCTGCGTGGCGCGAGGAGCGCCGCGCCCTCGTCGCCCAAATCGGCGTGGACCTGTCGCTCCTGGCCCTGGTTCTGTCCATGGTCGGGGGCGATCCTGGATGGACGGCCGTCGCCTCCTTCTGCGAGGCAGTCATGTCCGCAAAGAAGGCGGCGGAGCGGGAGCGGGAGTCGACCACCACACTCCCCTCCCGCCAACGCAGGCCACGTCGGCGGCGCCGAAGGGCAAGTAACGACCTCCGGCCGCCGTAAAAAGCGGCCGCGGGCGGCCCCTCGGGGGAGGATCCGCCGCCCGCACTATTGCCGCGAGGGTGAGGGCTGCGTGCTGTTTCGCGGCCCCCCTCAATTCCTAGAGTTGTTAGGAGAGCGCCGGGGGAACGAAACCCTAACCCCCTGGCGCCAACACTTTAGAAGGGGCCCGCCTCAAGACAAAGGGCGGGCCAGCGCCGGCCCGGGCCACGAGATCGGCAGGCCATATATCCGTGGGCCCGGGCGTAGGCGATAGGAGAACAGCGGGGTTTTTTAGTGGGTAGTCGGATGGCCAATCATCTTTCCCGGAGTCCCACATATCCCTCGGTCTCCCCGGGCCTCGGAAACCCGTCAAGAGAGGTTTTCCCCGAGACCAAAAAAAAACCCTTGCATAAAGTTTGTGTCTATTGTTAAAACTAATTTTTTAATTAAACCAATTTTCCTTAAATTTCTGTTTTTTCTTTAAAAAAGTCTTAGGTCCTTTCCAGTACACAAACTTAAACTTAAGGATATGACCCTACGCTGTTTTAAAGTTCACGAACCAATCTAGAGGTTTCAATTTAAATCTGTATAGAAAGTTTGCATACTTGTTTAAAATATTTATTTCAAAGTCGTCTATTACTTTGACGCAGTTCATGAGTCCGTCAGTGTATATTTACAACTGTTTCTATTATATTCATAAATTTACAACACGGGTTTAATATTAGAGGAGATAAAAAATTATGTTTAAAAGTGACTTTTATCTTTAAAAACTTTTTAGTGCATTTATACATTCAAAGTTAACTGTCGGTGTGTATTCTTTTAAATACTCTACTACTCTACACAATTTAAATGCTTGACTGGATTTAAATGCTTATTTGAGTCAATTTAATTTTCTCCAAGACCATAAAATATTTAGCATTCAGTGTCATAAATATGTATTTCTTATACTTATATTAATTGAATTAGCTAAATTAAATAAGGAATTTACAGGTCAAGGAGGTTTTACACAACAGATCTTAACCACAAGACCACAAAATTCTATTAAAATTTTAACTTCAAATCACCGAATTTAAATACATTTTAACTGCTCCGAAAATAATTTGTCCGTGAATCAATTAAGTTCGCTAAAGTGGCAACACCGCTTGCAAAAGGCTTGCCAGTTTGGTACACGTAAATATCAGAGCCGTATCAAAATGAAGCTTCATTACCACATAAAACTGCTTCATCCTGGCCTCTTTCCAGTGTATATATTTGCTTAAACCACTGAAAATGAATTATTTATTAGAATGCTTAACTGAAACTTAATTTTTACTCCCAGAAGTATTTTATAAAGGGTTTTCATGCTATGATATTAAACTATAATTTTATTCGAATGTTGTCTGTTGTTTAGTCAACTATCTAAGTGATTAGTTAAAAAAAAAAGAATTTATACTTCACAGCTACGCATACGCATTTTAGGAAGGTGTTAACTATTTTTTTTTATTGCTATGGGATAGCAGACAGTCTGACGGCCCGCTTAGAATTTAGTAGTTACCGTCGCCTATAGGTGCCAGTACACAACACAAGGTTATTATGGCAGCATACTTAAGACCAAAGGTGGTCGCCATCCAGACGGGCATGGGGCCCTACCACGTAACTAGGGTGAGTTGATTTCTCGCCTTTTACGACAGGCGGACCCTGGCCGTCGAGGTCAGTATTCTTACTCCACCCCTGCACGGATACAGATCAATACATACGTTGAAGAATTTTTCAACCACTCATTAGTATATATCTAATTCTGAAACCTAACTATACTCAAGACATGACACAAGCCCGCAATCAGACTCACGTGACTTCTCGTGGTGCTGGTGCTTCAAGCGTTAGAAGGAACACCTTGTTAGTTTTAGTGGATTTACCAACGAAATTCTACCCCTTTTCAATAGTGTGTATAAATAAACGCATAGCACGGGAGTCTCACACTTCCTCTCTACGCGTGACCCAACTATCAGGATGTTCGAAAAGAAATTCCACCTTAAAAATAAAAAACCTTGCAATACTAGACACACAAGACAAAACCGTCTCCTATTTTCTACATATAGTATTCTAGATTGTTTTTCTTTTTAAACTGCGGAATACAGAACTCCACGAAATATAAAATTAGACTTTTAGTTTAACTAGATGGCTAGTGGAGTACTTAGAAGCCTATCTAATAGATTACTTCGTATGTTCTACAAAAATATGGCTAATTTGTTATGAGTGACAGTGTTATGAGTAAAATAATTCCCATGCATAGCAAAAATTTAAGTTTTTACTTGCTCCTGTAAAGTCCACTCCAAATGAAGTTACGTATTCGAATAATTAAGCCGACGATATAAAGAATTTAATTAACAGAAGTAATAGAACAAAATTGATGTTATATATAGTCCTATCAAATGTTAATGTTTATTTAAAACGCTATATACATCTCAACCCTTTTCCTCAATTCGCCCTAACATAATGATTCTAAGTATAACAACCGCAACGAACGTAAACTTGTAAACGTCCCTTCAGTTTAACCAAATTTAGTTATAATCTGAATAGGTTTGTAAATTCCATGAAACGCACACGACATAATTTATGTTTAAATTCAAGCTAGGATACTCTGTGAACCGCAGACTCGGTTCAGTAATTATAGGTTAACGAAAGTGCCTCATGAATAAGTTAAAGTAAATAATTAAACAACAATTTACATAAATGTTAAGTAATTTACAGAAATTCAAGTTCATGCTTTGTATCCTTTAGCAGTGTCTATTTATTGCAAATGCCTACATAATATCACCATTTAAAACATAACAATAAAAAGCTTTCGGTCATCATCATCATCTTAGTGTTGAGTCCCGGTTGCAACCCAAACTCTCGCTACGGCGCCCGGGGTTCGCTTTCCGACATTTTCTTCTCCACTTCGCACGATCTTCAGCATCACTCGTGGTCAGTTTATTGGCACGCATATAGGACAGTAGCGAGTTCGCAGTACCCCTAACGTCGCAGACATCTATAAGTGACTGATTACTATTAAATAGATCGTCAGCCTATCTGCTGTTCCACAGCAATAAAAAAAGCCACAAAAACGAAACAAAGAGAAAAACAACACGAATGAATAGACGGTTCAATTACTATTTACAGTAAAAGCTCTTTTTTCTCGGGGGGTATATGTTCTGTAAATATGCCACGAATACGAAAACCGTATGGTATATGGAATGATAATTTATATGGTATATAGGTATATCGTGCCTAGGTGACAAAATAAAAAACAAATATATAAAAAATCAGTTTAATTGAAGTTTTTGACCATATAATTAATAACATATTATCTTCAAGCTTAGGCAATGGTTTAAAGAATTTTGTGATTTTTTTCTTGCTTGGCCGTATTCAAGCTCCTTCAATTCACACTGATATTCAGCAGTGGCATCAGCAATTTGCCTCTTAAAAACAAGGCTTCGTTCCATAGAAGGATCAATATTCATAAAGAAATCACAAAGCTCATTTTTTTATTGCTGTATGCCAGCAGACAGGCTGACGGTCCGCGTAGAATTTAGCAGTTACCATCGTCTATGGGTGTTTGCAGCGCCAGTGGCATCGCGCATGAGTGTCACCTTCGCTGGTATGGCCACGTTTTATGGCAACCAGCTACTTACGTGGGGAGCAAATGTCTGGCCATGCCGCCACCGCCAGGCACCGGCAGGAGGGATAGACCCAAAACGTGCTGGCTTGACGTCGTAAGGGTTGATATGTGTACCAGACTGATCGCCAGAGATGTCGAAGATCGTGCAAAGTGGAGAAGAAAAAGTCGGAAAGCGGACCCCGGGCGCCGAAGCGAGAGTTTGTGTTGCAACCGAGACTCAACGCCAATATGATGATGGATACCTATTGGAATCCTTTTAATTAATATGTATGTACCGGTGCACCTATAAGATCCGTGAATAAAGAAATCTTTAGCCGCGAGTATAGGAATTGGGTCGCATTTTTTTAATCCGCGAATAGTGAAAACGCGAATAAGGAGCTTTTACTATATCTATAATTAGGGAATCGAAAAACAATCGTTCAATTGTTACGAGCTTTTTTCTTGTGCGTTCTTTATCAAGTAAGAAAGAAAGGCATCGTCGCAAAAGTATGTTGAAATTTTCTCCTGCTATGATATGGATGCATTCGGGAAATCGTGAATTACTTATACATTTAACTAAGATAATTAACACCAAAATTAGTGATAATAATTCTGTTTATTAAACTATCACCTAATCACCATAAATTAGAGCGGTAACTAATCAAATCATTAATAATATTAATTCGGGAGCAAAGCTAATTATTATCACGTAATTGAGATTTGTAGAATGCGATGATTAGATTGTTCATATATGTGGGGCGTTAATTAATGACTTGTGATATTTAAATATTATTTCAAGAATAACCCGTAGTGTAATTTTATTCTAAAACATATATTTTACATAAGTTTTATTTGAAATAGTTGCTACTTTAGCATAGCGTCATCTACTTATTAATTTTTTTTAATGTACGTTGTACAATATTAACAACATTAACTGCAATTATTCCTTTGATCACAACAGGCTATGTAAACTTTGGATGTAAACGTAATAAACTTTTAAAAAGTATAGAACTTTAAACTTTTCCTATAATAATTAAAAGAGGTATGTTTATTTATTCTGTATGAACCTGGCAAAAATTTACTTGTGTACATGGCAATTCAATAATTATTAAAACAATTAGTTTATTAAAACTATATTATATATAATTAAACATTTAGTATTTTTTGCTGCACTGAACAAAAAGTGCTTTTCCAATACTTGATTTTAATTTATTGGATATGTTACTGGTCCTCGTTATTAAATTTTTTTCCTTGTTATATGGCACCAGTGCTTTAGGCACTGATTTGCGAATGTCAAAATATGTTACAAAATATTAAGATTAGAAAAGGCAGGTGGCAAAAGTGCTTACTAAAGTATAACATCCGTTCACTCGTACACGTTCGTAAGACCGTTGACCGAGTGAATTCGAACGACTTACGACACTCGCCGCCTACCACGGGATTCCGAATCACGCATCTCAAAGCGCGGACACGCTATTAATTCTAATTAAAATATTATTGATATTATGTTTTAATTCTGCAAAATCCAACATCACTGGATTTATTTGTACCCCGAATTGGGTCAGTGTTACATACACATTCTTTTTAATATCGTATAACGTGTAAATCGTAATTATATGCAATTCAATTTTAGTATTTTTTCATGTTTGTGTTATACTTTACGCACAATATTTTAAATCGCCTTTTTTATTGTTAACTGCTTCATCGTTGATACTATTATTGCGTAGCAACCACGACTCTGTACTTCTTCGTGATGGCTTGGCAATCAGTCGATAAAGAAGGGAATGCCCTAAGACTGGATATCACTGAATTCTAGGGTCCACTCCAGGCCTTTTTTTTTGGTATCGGGTTGGAAAATCCTCATGGAGGCCCTCCGCCCTCGGGGAAGGGCGAAGGGGACTGTCAGACTCTTACTGACTAAAAACCAACCCGTGTTCCTCATGTACCTGTGTGTCGGAGGGGCGGGTATCGCCGAAGCATTCGTCGCCACCCCCCGACGGGTATTGGCCCGCCAGATGGTCAGGCGGGCCCCGTCACCCACTGCGGCCGTCACCCCGGCCGCAGGACTCCACTATGAGGCGCGCGCGGAACAAGACGCCGCCGCCTCGAGGCCTGCCGCTGATCGGACGACAAGACGCCCCGAGTCTGCCGTCCGCAGGCCGCGCCCTACGGTGGCCGGAAGTCGGCCACCCTACGGCGCTCAGTGCGTCTGCTGCGAGAGGGGAGAGAGGAGGCAGTTTCTCTCGCCCTTTCCGCCGCCTCCTTTGTGAGCATCACGGCCTCGCAAAAGGTGGCGACGGCACTCCACCCTGACTCGCTCCCGACCATGGTAGACACAACAGCCGGAAGCGAGAGGTTTCCCGCAGCTCCTACGGCCGCAACCAAGTCTCGGCGCTGCTCGGCCCAAGCTGGGCACTCCGCCAACGTATGCTGCGCCGTAACGTCGCGGCAATCACCACAATGGTGGCACTGGGACGTCGGCTCCCGGCCTATGCGACACAGGTATTTCCCGAAACACCCGTGTCCAGTAAGCACCTGCGTCAGCCGGAAGCCGAGGGCGCCGTGGCTCCTATTGAGCCACTCCTCTAGAATGGGCCTTACCGCCGCTACGGCGGCGTGCCCCGCCATGGGTTGCGCTAAGCGTGTCTGCCACTCCGCCACTAGGACCTGGCGGAGCTCTGCCCTGCGTGCCTCAATCTGTCGCGGCACCAGGCGCTCGCCCCGCTCGACCGCCTCCGCGCGCCACCAATAGAGCGATGCGAGGAGCTTTGCGTCGAGGTCCCAGGGCGGGGATCCAGCTAGGCCTAGAACATGTTCCTACAACCCGACGTAACTATCGATGACACGCGTTGTGTGCCGACGGTTAGCGGTCTACTGCCTGCCGCGAGGGCCAAACGCACATGCCGTGTACTAACCGCCGAGAGTCTACAACTTCTTATATAAATGTAGCGGCCCGCTCATAAATGTAGCGGCCCGGTAGTTTCATTTCCAAAGAGTAGCGCCTAGGTCTGTTACAAAAGCAAAGATAAGGAAAATTTTAGACGGTAATTTTTAATAGCAAATTACGAACCAGGAGAAAATGAAAGTTAAAAGTGAAATATTAGACATGATTTTAAAAGTGGAATGATACAATTTTATAGGAACATTTACAAAGAAATACATATTTATTATACATACTATTTTAACTATTTACAACTAAACGCTAATATTATTAAAAATTGACTTAGAACATTTGTAAACTAAAGAAAACGCTAATGTTAGAACATTTATCTACCATAGTTAATAAAAAAATTACATTGATGGTGGAGTTGAATTTTTTGACAATCGAAGAATATAAATGTTCAACTGAACCTTCACTTAATCCGCACTCACATATAGAGTTGTCACAAATTTTTAGTTTATTCTAAAATCCCACTTTGCATACATGACCAAGACGCAGACGAATTATAATGGAAGTAATTTTTTTGGGCGATGACGATAACGGAAGAACCAGGAGATTGAAGTGATAGAGGGCCGTAAATTTCTATATTATTTTTGCGATTTTATAGATTTTATGATTTTAATAGATTTTTGCCACCACTCATTTCAAATTTTAATCATTGAGCCCTTTGCAAGGACACGTAAATTTAAATTATACACTGTTTTAATACAATATATACATAGTGAGGGTATGTAAATTTTATAAACCAATTAGATAATCAAAGAGGAACTAGCTTGGAACAAAAGGCTATCAATAATAATAATAACAAAAAATATAAACTGCTTGCTTGACACAACTGGCAGCATTATTATTTCCACGAATACCGAAGTGGCCAGGAATTCAAGCCAGAACTACGTCTAAGCTTAAAGAAAAACAAGAGTGGAGAGCCTTTTTAATATCAAAAGATAAAGAAGATAGCTTTGAGCGAAAAAGAGATTTGTTAATATCCTGTAGGCAACTCAAAGAATCTGTGAAAATTATAAAACTGCTAATATGGTGAGATTATAAATACAGAATTGCTTCAAGCAGAGCAATGGCCTCTCCAAAAAAACGAAATTGGGGTATTTGATTGTTAAAGATAATTTTAAATTTTGGAAACCATACAGCGCGGTTCCATACGGCGCCAACAGGACCATCGTCTGAAAGTCTAGATGGATAAGTAAATACAAGGAGTCTATTAGACCAAATTTCTTGAATGATTTTGTTAAACAATTGTTTTGCGCCAATTGAACCTTTAGCTATTCCAAAGTTAAGAATAATTTTAGGTAAGAACAGTGATTTTGAATGGTAACTGTAATTTTGAAAGGATTCAATTGGGAATTCAATAAATTTCTTATAACATTTAAAGAGATTTGTGTTTGCAGTATTTTGATGTTCGACTAAGCTGGAGAAGAGAGAACACTAAGTAAAGGATGGTTAGAGAGTTTAACGATTCTATAAAATAATTTATCCGCTAGGAATTGTCGCCGTAGAAAAAGGGGAGGACCAAGACACTCCACTTGTAGAGCGCTGGTCGGGCAAATGTAATTTGCGTTAATCAGTTACTGACAATTTTAAATTGTTTATTTATACTCTTCTGATTTTTGCCTTTATCTTAACAGCACATAATGTCCCACTACTGAGCTCGGGTCTCCCGTTGGGGAAATGGATAGTATACCCACGTTTGCCCAAAGTGGATTGGAGGATTAGACATACCAGTGATCTGGGTATGTAGGTTTCGTCACGATATTTTCCTTCCCAGTCAGTGCAAGCTATCGTGAAATTCGAACTTGGAACCTCTAGATTAGTCTCCGAAGCCACTAAGCTACCAGGTATCTTTTAATCTATTATACATATTAAATTTATTACATACATATTATAACATATATTTGGTGTACTGACGACGAAGGAAGACAACTTTATCAACACAACGAGATCACGTATGCCTTCAACCCTATAATATATTTATCCACTTTTATTCCTTCTAAAATATCCTAGAATGGTTACTCTTTGATTATCTTATGGATTATAAAATGTATCTTAGCTCGTTGTGTCGCTTAACATAGGCCTCCTCCAACTGCTTCCATTGCTCTCTGTCTGCCGGGACTCTTGTCCAGTACGGTCCCAGGGCCAGGCGAAGATCATCTTCCCATCTTCTTAGTTGACGTTTCCGTTCTCTTGCACCCTCCCTTGGATACCACAACGTGAGCTGTTGGCTCCACTTGTTTACTCTGCTTCGTAGCATTTGTGCTGTCCAGCCCCATTTTAGATGGTCGATTCGGATGAGTATGTCAGGAACTTTGGATTTCTTGATTGATATTTACTTAAAATTAATGTAGAAAAATAGGAAACCAAAGAGATTTTATATTATAAATAACAGAAATTCATCAAAATAAAGTTTCAAGTTGAAACCGACTTGGAAGTACTAAAACAGAACACGTTTATACAAAACAATTCGTATTCTTTCCAGGAACAGCATAAGTGTTGCAGCAATAAGAAGCCTTGATATAATACCCTGCAGTTTTCGGCTCACATAAAATATTAAACAAAACCTGACAATTGGTTAACATAAAAGAGATTTGTTTTGATTCGCGATTTGATATGTCCTAATCAAAGTCCAAATGATTGTTGACGCTGTTCTTTTTTTTAATTTTTGGTATGTTTCTTTTTCATCTATTAAGTATTATGCAGTTTGGAATCGAATATTTCACTTTAGAATCCAAAGTACTGTTGGACATCGTCACAAGGCAAAACTGTAAAGATATCATAGTCTTGGAAAATATTTATAATTAGGATAAATAATGAATTCGAAGTGTTAGGGTTGCCATCTGAATTGTTCGAAACTAGTAAACTTCGCCTCTTAACTACGTTCCCTACTAAGGTAAATAATATGTATATAATTATATTTATCCCCATATATTTATGGGAATAATTCACATAACGACATCTAGTCTAAGTAAGCAGCAGACCTATGTTATATGTACGAAATAACTAATACTACTTTTGTAAATAATTACATATCTTTACATAGTATGAAATGAAGTCGCTTCCGCTGTCTGTTCGCTTAGATCTTTTAAACTATTCAATGGAATTTGATGCAGTTTTCAACAATAGATAGAGTGATTCAAGAGGAAGGTTTATATGTATATTACATACACATAAAGAACAGAAAAGCCGAACAATTTAAATGTTGTAATAAACATATTTTTGTGCGCTTAAATAGCAAACATAGCCTTTTTTATTGATCAAATTAATGTACTACGGAATTGTATATCTTGAAAAGATCGATAAAAAGGCTGCGATGTCTGAACCAATTTTGATGAATTTCGGTATAGAGTAAACCTTGACGAAGGACATAGGCTACTTTTATTATTGTTTTTTTATTTATATGGTAGAACAACGTTTGCCGAGTCAGCTAGTTATACATAAATACCTAGACGTGAGACAGGAATCGAGCCAGCGTGCGTCAGCCGTAATAACATCCGTCGTCAAAATCGAAAATCATTTTCCCTTTAGAGGATGAAGGATTGCATGAAATGTGTGTAAATAAACAAATTTATACTATAGAAATGTAAATAAATAGATATTTTTTCTAGACTTCCCTTTCCAGAAAAGGACGCTAAGGCTCACCGACGCAGATAGACTCCATAGTAAATAATTCAAGTTAGACAGGACACTTGTTTAAAGAAGAGATATACTCTTCTTAGAGTGTTCTTTATCGTATAATACAATAAATGAATATACTAAATAAACATAGTGGCACGATTCACAGCGCGCCATCTAGCCCCAAAGTAAGCTTTATTTGTAAATAAATACATATATAAACAGTCAGAAACGAGATAAGCATCGAACCCCTAACCTCTGTAAGAACAATATTATTCTCATACTAGCTGTTCTCGCGCGCTTTGCTGGTCGAATAACAGAAAAAAGTAAATCGAAGAAATATGAGAAGTTTTCGTACGCGTGCGCGCTACACTGCTTGCCCCACTTCTTCGCGACAAGAAAACATAAAAATCGTTGTTCTTAAAACTTTAGTAACTTCATATTAAATAAAGATATCGCAATATTTTTTTTATAAGGGCCAAGTGTCTCAGAAATAAAAATTTGATTGAAATCTATCCAGTAGTTTTGCCGTGACGCACGCTGAGCTACAGACCTCTATTATTTTATTTATAAAGATTGTTTTATATGTGTGTATTATATAAGGCTACTCCACTTGATATTAATTCATGTATGAAACAATTTCTGACAAAACATTTCACAGACACACCGTACTCGTACGTGCGAACGGCTAGTAGAATAATAGCCGACAGAGTATACAAAGACGAATGGACATCGTTTGTTCCGGTTTGCTGTCATTAACCCAGCCTCAAGGTACCCTGGGTCACCGTCCATTCCCACAACTAATCCTACTGTTGGTAATACCAATAAGTTCCCGCCTAAAGATTTATCGGGGTCAAAACCTACGTCGTGCATATTTCATGGCGCTTACTGCGAGTTACCGTTCGACGCAGCAATGCGCTCGCTTAAATTATGTTTCGAACTAGACGAGTAATAATTGTTTCACTCAAACTCGATTTTAATTGATAAGTTCTCAACTGAAATAGTTGTTTAAAGTCAATTAAATGTTTAGCAGTTTGTTGTCAACAGTAAGTCATTAATGTAGACAAGTATATGTTTGCGAAAAAAGCTGGCAGTCGCAATCTAATTTCTGGTACCTTACCGCAGAAAAG
Source organism: Malacosoma neustria (assembly GCA_963693495.1). Taxonomy (NCBI): domain Eukaryota; kingdom Metazoa; phylum Arthropoda; class Insecta; order Lepidoptera; family Lasiocampidae; genus Malacosoma; species Malacosoma neustria. Next base: position 15,513,033 of record OY856377.1, read on the forward strand.
CATCCATTTAAGAAGCGTTTAGGTCCCTAACAATACTCATCAGCACACAGCAGTGCAGTTGAGGTTTTGCAGTTGAGACTTCGAATGCAATCATAATAATACAAATATAACATAATAAAGCTAATACAAAAATACTTTATCAGGCAACGGTAAGCGATTACGTAAGCTATCAGTCCATCTGTAATTCTACAAATGTGAAAAGAAGTGGCAAATTTAAAATTCTAACCTCTAAAATTTACGTTACTTTTAAATATTCACCATAAAATATCGAAACATATTTTGAACTGAAATACATAGATTTGTACACCATTAAATTAGCTTTTAATATTGAAAAAATTGTAAATTATTATGAAATGGGTATTATTATTTATGTAATCTTTTCTGTTCACAAAATTATGTTTAAAAATAAAAGTTTCTAAAATTAAGAAAAAGCACACCAAATTACATGTCAACAATTAAATTTTCAATAGATTTGGATTAAAATAAAGAAATTATCATTTTTCAACATCAAATGTTCACTTTAAAGCATAAAATTAGCTACTGGTGTGGTTGTAAGGAAAGATGTGTGTTAGTGTTAGTTATAAGTACGTTTTATTACAATTAGTTTCCAGTAAAAATGTACTTAAGTGAAATCACAAAGTGTATTATGTCGACCTCGCCGTTGTTCGTCGGACACGTACACGTTTACGTACCCAAGCCGGCAAGGGGCGTTTATGACGGAATCACAAATGCATTTTTCGTGTCCTGAAAAAGGGGATTTAAGCCTCTACTCTGGGACTTTTGAAGAGTACGTCCACACGTAGTAGGCACTAACTGCGACTGTTGAAGAGTACGTATACACAAATGTCACCCGTTTAGTAAACAATTGTTTGAAACATACCTTTGTCCCTGTGTACTCTGTTTTGTATTTAGATAAAAAAATAAACGTTGGGTAGTTGCATAGTTTTAGCGTGGTTGCCGGGTCCGCTATTTTATGTTTACATGAAGGTGTGGTAGATTTTTAATGCTACCTTATCAAGGGTTTTTTTAATGCTACCTTATCACGAGGTTTTAATGTTATTTTGAGTTAATACATATAAAAATATAAACCCCGTTAATGAAGCTATTGGATCTGGGAAAATGTTCGTGAAGTTTCTTTCTATATGTTGCATCAAACGTTGTGTTCCGCCATTAGTTCCTGTACCCTTATGGGACAGCAGAATGTTCGCGATGCCACCGGCATTGCAAACACCCATAAGCGACGGTGACTGCTAAATTCTAAACGGACCATTAGCCTATCTGCTGTCCTACAGCAATAAAAAAACATTGCACTAATATTGGTAATAAAATAAACAGTTTACTTCGTGATTATTATAACTGTTCACTAGTTATTGAGCAACAAGTATATATATGAAATCAAAGTTGCAACGGCCACGTCTACTCACGCCTCGCGACAATATTGGTTTTATACAGGGAGCTTTCCAAAACCGTCAACTACAGTATTAAAAAAAACTCCTATCTAGCATTAAAAAAATGAATCGCATATCACAGTTACACCATTATGTTGCGCATTTGAAAGTGGCTTTTCGAACGTTGTTTTAAGTGTAGGAACATAATAATTGATAGAAAATTATTTAAAAGTAGCGCCAGTGATTTAGAAAAGTAATAGGCTAGCTGATATGTCCATATAATGCGAAGAATCCATATCATGTAAAAAGAAAAATGCTAGCAAAGAGAAAGAAAGAAAGAAAGAAAAGCATTTATTTAGGAACAAAATATACATATGATACATATTATACATTTAAAAAAGTTCACTATAATAATAATTTTGTCTTAAATTGGACCTAATTCAGCATTAATGCTGGTTTGTAAAACCAGCGCTGGTCTTCCATTAGGCCCTTGGAGTGACGTCACGAACACTCCAAAACCTTCATCAAACCCCCACAAAATAAACAATACTAACAACAAAAAAAACATCCATAGCGTTACACAAAAAAAAAAGGTAGGTTAGGTTAAGTATGAAAACAAAAAAAAATTCTATAAAAAAATATGTTTTATCAAATAAAGACAACTAGGAAAGAAGAATAAATTTAGGAACAAAAAATTATTGTTCGTTAATTAATACAATTACAAGAGAGTAAAAATAAGGTGTGAATGTTCAGATGAGGACTAATAAAGAGTGAATAGATAGAACATATTGTACAGACCCCACATAATTGTGATAAGGGCGGGAAGAAGAAGATACAAAAGCTAAAAATAATATTGTAATTTATAAATTAATATTTTAATTATTTACGTAGGCAATTATTTATAATTTAATAATTAAATACTCAATATCCTTTCAAGCCATATGTAGATGACTGTGACATACACCTTTATTTTTGTGATCACACAATCGATATTTATACGCCTGTCTTATCAATAATGGATATCGCCTGGTGTAAAACGATCGCTTCAATCTCATATAAAAAATCCTTTTGCACGGCTCCTGTCTTTCTTTACGACTAACTCATAAAAAGAATATGAGTAAGATTTTCTTTCCTGACGGGAAACAGTTAAAATCACCGCCAGTATATGTACATAGCCGGAGGCGAAAAATTTTGTGTTATATTGAAAAGTTTATCACCTTAACTCAGATTTTTTAAACATTATTCTGACTTTTCATACTAAAATTATATATATATATATATATATATATATATATATATATATATATATATATATATATATATATATATATATATATATATATATATATATATATATATATATATATGCGTATATAAAGTTATTTTTATTTATTTCAGTACTTGGAGATGAAAGTCTGAGCAATACGTCCTATCAGTACTAACCTACGGAGCCAAGACATGTACACTGAGAGCCGGAATGATTCACTAATTTCAGTCACTGAGCGGGCTCGAGTGTTTGTCTTATAGAAAAAATTCGAATTGAAGGAATCTGTAAAAGAATCAAAATCACCAATATAGCTCGCAAAATATTCAAGCTGAAGTGGCAGTGGGCTGGTCACGTCTATCGCAGGACAGATGGACGTTGGAGCAAACAAGTCCTGGAGTGGAGACCGCGTCTCGACAAACATAGGATCCAGTCCGATGGACTGATGAATTAGGAATCAAAAATAACAGCAAACCGTATTTAAAAAATGATATTACGGGAAACGTTATTGTGCAAATTAAGTAGCAAACATAATTTAATTACGTTCACCTCTAGTTTACCCCCTTTAAGTTACATTTTCGCGACTTAAAGTAGCCTATGTCCTTCTCCAAGGTCCAATCTATCGTTATACCGAAATTCATCAAAATTGGTTCAGTGGTTTAGGCATGAAACGTTACAGACAAACAGAGTTACTTTCTCATTTATAATATTAGTATGGATACCAAAAGGCTTCCGCGATTTACCTCAACATAATCGTTTAACGTTTTCCAATTTGCATTTAGAATACTCACACGCTCGAAATTTAAAAGTGTCGTCAAAACCGAATTACCTGCATAGAAATAACCGTTTGTTTTTAAATTACATTTGAAGAATTTCATTTTACTACCCTCTTATGAGACTTTGGAATAAAATAGATAGTTTTCTCTTGCTATTTTTCTTTTATTGTGCATTATTTTCAGAACTTTTACGTTTTCAGAAAATGCTTTTTAACGCAATGATTTTAATTTAACTACTTATGTGTTTAGGCAATTATTTTTAAATATGAAGGTACCCTAAAACTGCAATTTAAGACGATAAACAACAACTGGCAAGACAACTTAAATATGGTCAGTAATTAAGAGATTTTATTGGTCAGCCTTGGGAGAAGCCAGTAGCAAAGCAATAAAGTGGGGTAGATGCTGAATATTATCAAGATTTAATGGATAAAGGGTTCTGTACAATAACAGAGTTGCTTAAATTATTTTATCTTATAATTTGACTTAATGACAGCACTACAGTGTTATTTATTGTATTAAAGTTGATTATTTTTATATTTTCAACTAGCTGTGCCCGCGACTCCGTCTGCGTGAAATAGTGACTTTGGGCAGCATTTTTTATATATATCTTTTGGTTTATTTTGAATTACAAACCCTATAAACCTTAAAATATAAATAAATAAAATATGCAAACAGTCAGTGTTATCGAATGCAACTGTTACGCCATGCGCCTCCGGAATACGTGCGTTCGAACCTACAAAACCAGATTGATGATATAAATCTGAAGGTCCACTGAAATTGAATAACAACCTACAATATCTATAGCCTAAGCTGAACCCTATTTCATATGGTTGATGATATAAATCAGAGGTCAAGTTAAATTGGAAATTATTTTAAGCTAAAACTATTTTTTTTTCTTCAAAAATTAAAGTAGCCTAAGTTACTCCTTGTTACATCAGCTATTTGCCAGTGAAAGTCCCGTCAAAATCGGTCCAGCCGTTTCAGAGATTAGCCGGAACAAACAGACAGACAGACAGACAAAAATTGTAAAAAATGTTGTTTTGGTATATGTACCGTGTTTACATCCAAATGCACATAGTAAAAAACGGTTATTTTAATATTACAAACAGACCCTCCAATTTTATTTATTTGTATAGAGTATAGATATACATCTATACAGATGTATAGATTATTATTAGAATCTTTGACGTGTGAAAGATTAATCTTATTTAATCCAACTGATTTGTATGCCACATTATTGGCGATATATTATAAAATAGCTCCTTAGTTAATTTTCATGGCCTTAACAGCGCAATCGGCCTCACTCAGTCTCATGCGCGTGGATAATGCTCTCCCACCCACGGAGGTATTAAAATTGAGTTTAGGGGATGATTGGCCCCTTGGATCGGTCTGTCTTCTTGTCAAAGGTTTTAAAATAGTTGTCTGGTGAACATATATAAAAATGCAGCATCAAAATTTACTTGAAGTTAACTAATTATTTTGGGAGAGGTGAAAGTGTCTGGGGGTATTGACGACTGATAATTTACGTGAAGTAAGTAATATTTTTATGTACCTTGATCACCTGATACCTGGAAATTGGCCGTTTGACCAAGCTAGCAGGTAGACATGTGATCGTAGTACATACTAACACTACTCAATCGTCCACATTTTGTCCGTCAGAAAATACGTGACGTCTGGTGTCCCTGGGATCTTGCTCTATATGTAAGTATGCATGTTCGATCCTTGCATAAAGGGTATTTGAAATCCCGCCACCTGATTTTTGTTACCTACCCTAACTCTCGGTGAAGTGAATGGTGAAAGCAAGGGTGGAACGGAGAAATATTAATTAGTGACCAACAAGCTCCTAAACTGGCCGGACAGTCAACGTTCGACCTCCCTGGTTACTCCAACAAACTCTAATTGGCCGTGCCATTAAATCTGTTTGTTCAGTGTTGTGACATCAGCTGGTGTCGTGCAACAGTCCCTCCGCGACCTCAACCGAACCTGGAAGGGGTGGAATCAAGGTCAATGCGAATTTCTTTGCCCACTGCAAGGCATCGCGTCTCTAGCCACCGCTCCTATCACATCCTCTCTCATACAGTCCACTGCTCTCGAGCTATCCTTCTCATTCCTGTACGGTGCAATCTCGGTCCATGACCATCCATCTTACAATATTTTTAATGCGAAGAGAATTTGATAGTTATTTTTTTAATGTTCAGGAACACATAAGTCGCCTTGAACACACGTTCTATTATAACATTCAGCAAAAAATATCGTTTAGGTAATAAGTAATTAAATAACCAATTAAGAATTTTAAGGAAGGAGTTTTCTCCGTGCAGGCGCGAAATAAAATATTAAAAGATACTAAAGATAAAATAACCTAGTAGCTACGTGGTCGGGCCCAAGCCCGTCTGGATGGCATCCACTTTTGGTCTATAAATATACTACCATAACAACCGTGAGTTATTTTCTTGCATTAGTGACCCAAGGTCCTGTATCCCTGTGGGACAGCAGCGTGTTAACGGTTCCCTTAGCGTTACAAACATTCATAGGCGACGGTAACTATTAAGTGGGCCTCTAGCCTATTTACTGTTCCTCAGCAATAAAAAAGGGGAATAATATTTCCCTTGAGCGTAAGAGGGTTAGGGTTTAGGTGTAAGAAGGTGTGTGTGTAGGTTGTATTGTATTGTGTATGTATGTTTTATTTATGGGTGGTAATTATACCACCCATAAATATTAATACCACCCATAAAATAAATCACTGTCTTATAAAAAAGGAAATAAATTAGAACTATATCATTAGCCCCTTTTAGACATTAAGACCTCGGACAGTTAATCTCACACAAGGTACGGTATATAAATTCTTTATTCTCAGAATGGACATAATGAAACGGGCCATTTCCACTGCGTGCTTCGTAAATAAAAAGGAAACTATTCAAAGGGAATGAAGGAAGGCAAAAATACCCAACAAACTCGTTTCCCGGCGTACATTCAACTCCTTTTATTCTTTTAAATAAAAGTTGGCTTTTATCACTGACAGAAGCGCTGGACTCTATTACGCAGGACGAATTCAGATCCAAGTTTACCAACAAATAAACAACTGTTAAATAATAAATTGATATGTTCCATGTCATCGCCGTTTATTTTGTCATGTTCCATTTGCATAATAAATGTTATATTCAACAAGTTCCCAGAACTGGAGATACTCCAAGAAATAATAAATAACAATCATAATTATCTTTTCATCTTTTAATAATCGTAATTATGTCTTAACTATATACATTATGCATTTATTCCAACTACAAATTAATGAATTTAAATTTTTGCTGTTAATTTAAACAGAATCTGAACTTATGCACTTAAACAAGTTTAAAAATCTTTAGTTTTAAGAACTAGGGCCACATGAAGAATTTTTCAAGACTTTGAAACTACTTTTTATAGCACCATCTTCTCGCTAGATATATTTTTTATTCAAAACCATTTAAGTACGGTTGCCTGGAACAGATAGCTGTAAGCGATTAGACCGCCGATTTTTCACCAATTTATTATATACTTTTGCTGTAGTTTCTAATTCTGCTGCTGCCGTCTGCGTAGGGGTACTGAAACCTGGTCACTTATGCCGGAACACAAGGTTATTATGGTGACATATTTAGAAACAAGGGTAGTTGCCATCTTTTGTAAATAAATACATATTATACATAAACACTCAGATATAGGACGGGAATTGAGACCGTGACCTCCGGAGATGTTCTGGAATTCGTTAGCCGTTACATCAAGGAGGTTGCCATAGTGCTGAAATATATATAAATGCTAGTATATATAAAACCAACATAAAAATATAAAAAATTAAATTGCTAAACCGTAAAAGAAGTTAATACTAGATAATGATCTCATTAAAAGAAATATATAGAAAACTTTCTATTACCAGCTGTTTACATAAACTTGGATTAACTAAAAGTCTATAAACTTGGATCTAAATGGACAAAGAATGTGAAGCTGTGATGACACTTGAGTGCTTTCTTAAAGTGTTAACCCGTTTTAGTTGAAACTCCGTGGGTAAGTTTGGGGTAGTCCCCGCCTGCCTTATAACAATTGGGCAATTTCATGATAAGGTACCGTGTCCAAGTTTGACTTTTTATAAGCTACTCTTTTGTTTGGGAAGTATTTTAAGTCACATTTAGTTAAGACTTTGTTAGAAGTATTTTTTAATTTTATAAAAGCGAACTTTACACCTTCGCATGCCATATACTGACGTTAGTATGACTGAGCCATACCAATTTTTTGACTGCAGAGGGTTAGGTTAGTTTAACCGGTGATTCGCCGGTTTTTTAGTATACAGTTATGAAATAATACCTATGAGCAGTAACTGAGAATATCGATATTCTCAATCTGCCTTCTAGCGGTTTTCAAACTTACATACATACTTTAAAATTTTACTAATAAAATTATTTTACGTAATCAAATCCATGGAATGTTAATTACAATTGACTTAGACTCGCTGTCAGCCCTGGTTCTGTCCATAGTCGGGGGCGATCCTGGATGAACGGCCGTCGCCTCCTTTTGGGAGGCAGTAATTAATGTCCGCAAAGGAAGCGGCGGAGCGGGAGCGGGAGTCCACCACCACACTCCCCTCCCGTCGCAGGCCACGTCGTCGGCGTCGAAGGGCAAGCAACGACCTCAGGCCGCCGTAGAAAGATGCCGCGGGCGGCCCCTCAGGAGAGGATCCGCCGCCCGCACTATTGCTGCGAGGGAGTGGGCCGCGTGCTGTTCCGCGGCCCCCTTCAAGGAGAGCGCCGGGGGGGACGAAACCCTGATCCCCTGGCGCTTTAGAACTTTACACTTTAGAAGAGGCTTGCCTTGAGACAAAGGGCGAGCGGGCGCTGGCCCGGGCCACGAGATCGGTAGACCACATATCCGTAGGCCCGGGCGTAGGCGATAGGAGAACAGCGGGGTTTTTTTAGTGGGTAGTTGGATGGCTGGATCTTTCCCGAGTCCCACATATCCCTCGGTCCCCCCGGGCCGGGGGAACCAGTCAAGAGAGGGTTTTTCCTCGAAACAAAGTAAAAAAACGTCTTTACGTTGAATCATGTTTTTCAGTCAATGCTGACGATCCTATTGCGTTACAAGAGCTGAGCTTGTATTATAAACTAAATACATTATAAAGTGTGAATGGCGTGTTATCCGTGTAGGGGCGGAGAAAGAACTGACCTCTGCGGCCGGGATCGGCCTGTCATAAAAGGTGACAAAATAACCCACCCTAGCTTCGTGGTCTCAAAGCCCGTCTGGATGGCGACCACCTTTGATCTTAAGTATGCCGCTATAATAATCTTATGTTGTGTTTCGGCAAAAGTGACCCAAGTTCCTGTACTCTTATGGGACAGCATTGTGTTCGTGATGCCACTGGGGTTGCAAACACCCATAGGCGACGGTAACTGCTAAATTCTAAGCGGGCCGTCAGCTTTTCTGAAGTCCTACAGCAATAAAAAAAACTTAAAAATTAAATCCAATAACATGGCTTCACCAGGATCAATATACAGGGCTTAAACGTTATAATTACAAAATGCATAATGAGTTGTTTGAATTTATATTAAAAGTAAAGAATATTTGATGGTATCAGTAAGCTCCGCAAGGAGCTTATTTTTAATTTCCTGGAGATTCACTCTAGTTCAAGGCGGATACAGGTTTTCTCACGATATTTCCTCCACCGTCGGTACATGGCAATGTTGTTATTATATTCGAGCCAAACCGCCATATTAAGCCAGAAAAGTTGCCGTAGTGCATGGCATCAAGCCACAAAATACCTAACTAAACCTATAAAACCATAAAACATAAAAACAATACAGAGAACTAACGGCTGTTTGACTAAACGAATTTTAATGACGATCTTTTAAGCTGAATCGCAACGATTTAGAAGATAAATTGATTTAATGTCGTCATTAAAATTTGTTCTCTCCGTGCCGGGGCGGAATAAAAGTACTATCCCCTGCAGCCAGGGTCGGCCTGTAGTAAAGGCGACAAAACAACCCTAGCTACGTGGTAGAGCTCCAATCCCGTCGGGATGACTACCACCTTTGGTGTTTAAGTATGCCGCCATAATAACCTTGTGTTGTGTTCCGGCATTAGTAACCCAAGTCCCTGTATCCTATGAGACAGCAGCGTGTTCGTGGTGGACGGTAGCTGCTTTAAGTGGGCCGTCAGCCTGCCTGCTATTCCTCAGCAATAAAAAAAACAACCGGCTATAAGAGGGCATAGAAATATTATTATTAATAGTGTAGGTATAGAAACGCAAGCGTTTCAATTTAGTTATTGGGATCACAGCCCTTATTACGGGCTAGTCTAGTTTCAATTGTGTTACCACCACCGAGTACGATTAGTGTCTCTCGTAATTAGAGAGTGACATGTAATTCCGAGTTTCCCAGTTGGCCGACATAGAGGCGACTTGGGGAATTAGAGTACTTGCTTGCCCAGAGCCGACCTATCCATTACAGACCGTAAAATTGCCTGCATCGTGTGCTCCCTACTTAAAATATCATATTTTTATATTAAGTTGTAAAAATAGTAATTTATTAGTATTTATTTCTAAATGAGTAAGTGTAATTCGTTTCCAGAAATAATGATTGCTTTAAAACTTTCTTGGAAAACATAAGTAATAAAATCTATATTTTTATTTTTCTACTAGCTGTGCCCGCGACTCCGTCCGCGTGGAATAGTGACTTTGGGCAGCATTTTTTGGATATATCTTATGGTTTATTTTGGATTACAAACCCTATAAACCCTAAAATATAAATAAATGAAATATACAAACTGCGTTCGAACCTAGAAAGTCCAGTCTAAGCAGAACCCTATTTTATATGATTGATGATATAAATCTGAGGTCAACTTAAATTGGATTAAATTTCCAATACTTATCATTTTTAACAAAATCTATTTTTTTCTAAAATAAAAGTAGCCTAAGTTACTCCTTGTTACGTCAGCTATCTGCCAGTGAAAGTCCCGTCAAAATCGGTCCAGCCGTTTCAGAGATTAGCCGGAACAAACAGACAGACAGACAAAAATTGTAAAAAATGTTGTTTTGGTATATGTACAGTATACACATCCATATACACTTAGTAAAAAGCGGTTATTTTAATATTACAAATAGACCCTCCAATTTTATTTATTTGTATAGAGTATGGATTGTTATTTGCCTTTATAATACTCGTAACACTACCACCATATCTTCTTTACAAATAAATAAAATTGGAGGGTCTGTTTGTAATATTAAAATAATCGCTTTTTACTAAGTGCATTCGGACGTATACATACACGGTACATATACCAAAACAAAAATTTTTACAATTTTTGTCTGTCTGTCTGTTTGTTCCGGCTAATCTCTGAAACGGCTGGACCGATTTTAACGGGACTTTCACTGGCAGATAGCTGATGTAACAAGGAGTAACTTAAGCAATTTTTATTTTAGAAAAAAAATAGTTTTTGTTAAACATGATGTTTCGGAAATTTTTAGTCCAAATTAACTTGACCTCCGATTTATATCATCAACCATATGAAATAGGGTTTAGCTTAGGCTGTACTTTGTAGGTTGTTATTCAATTTAAGTGGACCTCAGATTTATATCATCAATCTTAAGAAATAGGGTTTAGCTTAGGCTGGTTTTATAGGTTCGAACGCACGTATTCCGGAGGCGCATGGCGTAATAGTTTCATTTAATAACATTGTTTGCATATTTCATTTATTTATATTTTAGGGTTTATAGGGTTTGTAATACAAAATAAACCAAAAGATATATCTAATAAAAACTGCCCAGTCACTATTCTACGCGGACGGAGTCGCGGGCACAGCTAGTACGATATAAAAAATCTGCTCTGGGTGTAAGTGTTCGCGTCAGTTGTTTATTTGTAAAAAAAAACAGGTTTACATCTAGTCTATACAAATAAATAAAATTGGAGGGTCTATTTGTAATATTAAAATAACCGCTTTTTACTAAGTGCATTCGAACGTATACACGGTAAGTACATATACCAAAACAAATTTTTTTACAATTTTTGTCTGTCTATCTGTCTGTCTGTCTGTCTGTTTGTTCCGGCTAATCTCTGAAATGGCTGCACCTATTTTGACGGGACTTTCACTGGCAGATAGCTGATGTGACAAGGAGTAACTTAAGCTATTTTTATTTTAGAAAAAAAATAGTTTTTGTAAAAATGATGTTTCAGAAATTTTTAGTCCAATTTAAGTTGACCTCAGATTTATATCATCAATCATATGAAATAGGGTTCAGCTTGGGCTGGATTTAGTAGGTTGAATTTCCAATTTAGTTGACCCCATATATCCAAAAAATGCTGCCCAAAGTCACTATTCTACGCGAACGGAGTCGCAGGCACAGCAAGTTGTAAATAAATTTCATAACGTTCATTCTACTTTTTTTAGTAATGACACGGCACGATTAGAGCATTTGGCCAATGTCATATAATTTAAAATAACCTTTGAAGGATTTTAAGCGCGTGTTTCTTTTGATAATTGTACACATTTCAAAAACCTTTCATAATTTTTTTTTTCTATTTATAAGCTCACGCCAAAAACCAATTTATATATACTATAATTTTAAATTTTATTTCAATTTTTAATAACGATTTCTTCACCAATATTTAAACTACTAAACTACTAAAGGACTTTTTTAATTATTGTAATAGTACAATATATAACGTAGGTATAGACCTATGTTACTAGAAATGAAAGTTGATAGATACTTTTGAGGGGTAGATCTAAGAAAGGAAAGATAGGTTGCGTAAAAGATGATATGGTAAAAAAGGTGTGAATATTCAGATGACGACTAATAGAGGAGAGTGGAAGGAGAAAACATGTGCCGACCCCACATAGCTTGGGATAAGGGCGTAAAAAAGAAGACTTTCGTTACTCTAATATTTAGAATAGTAGAATACTAATTTATATCATGTATGTGTAATATGAATCAGTTCATTGAAAAGTTACATTTGGGGTTGTATTTGTCAGAGGACGCAATTTTATTTTTTAGAAATCAAGGAAGAATTAGTGTAAAGTTAAATCCAAGTTTGTGGGGTTACAACGCTTTTCCCATGGCCGCAATCTTGGAAAAAGGGGTGCAAATGGTTTTTATGGTTTATCTGACCTAGGTCTCACAAAAAATTATTAAGACATTTTTTGTTGTGTATGTTATAACCATGATTACTAATGAAACATAGAAACTTAATTGCAATTATTTACACTTAAACTGAATGGAAACAAGAATTCTCTAACGACTCAACACTTAAATAGGTCTTCAAAGGTATATGTGTTAGTAATAATTATGTCTTAGTATACTGATGATATTGCGCTGGCAAATGTGAGAGGGGTAGGTTAGTGCGAAGCGTGGAAAGCGTCGCTTAAGAACCATGACCTGAAATTTTATGTGGGGAAGACCGAGTACTTGGCCTGTAACTCTAATGATCCCACAACCATCCACACAGATTATGACAGGGCAAATACCTGAGATATGCATTTCACGCGTCTGGTGACATCGACTGCGCGTTCAAAGCTCGCACTGCTACTGTTATTTGAGATCCGAAGATGCCAGTTAAGTTTAAGATTCAGGTCTAAAAGACCATCTGTCCTATGTTTGAACGGGTGTGGAACATGGCCGGTACAAAAGCGACATAAACAGGAACTACGTGTCGTGAAGATGAATATGTTGCGTTGGATCTGGATTGACGCGGAAGGGCCGCGTTAGGGATTCCACACTTCAGCAGCCTGCCCGTAACATTTCAGATAAATTGTAGAAGTGTTGCCATCGCTGGTATGGCCACGTTATGCAGCCAGCTACTTACGCCCCCGCGTTTTTTCCCCAACAAATGTGTAGCCATGCCGTCTCCACCTGGCCTTAATACCTCTCGCTTGATGTCGTAAAGATGATAAGCATGTCCATGAACTCACACCATGGATGCCAAAGATTGTGCTGAGTGGAGAAAAACGTCGGAAAGCAGAGGTTTTGGTTGCTACTGGAATTCAAGAGGCTTAGTAGATGTGATGTAGAAGAGTGATGCATCACAGGTGTGATCGTATGTTTTTTCCCAAATTGGAAGCGAAGTTTAAAAGCTAATGTGGATAAACTTCAGAAAGACCATAAAAAAAAACTAAAATTTGAAATATTTTCTCCATCTAGGGGCGGATTAAGAATATTGTCCCCTGCAGCCAGGGGTAGCCTGTTGTAAAAGATGACAAAACAACCTTAGCTGGGTGATAGGGCTCCAAGTCCGTCTGGATTGCAACCATCCTAGTCTCCAATTATACCGCCATATTACCTTACCATATAACCTTTTATTGTATTCCGGCATAAATGGCCCTGATGTCGCAAACACCAATAAGCGACGGAAACTGCTTGCTATTAAATATGCCGTCAGCCTGTTTGTTGTGCCATAGACATGAAAACCTCAAATATAAATTCCTTTTTATTCCTATCGGCGTCTTTAATACTATGGACTAATTAATACTAATAATATTAATAATAATTAATAAGTTAATACTCACTTTTTGGTAGTAACCCATCATTTAAAGGCATTTTTTTATATACTATTCGAGGCTCGGAGGTGATACACTTAAACATAAATTATATTTATTGAATCCTATAATCCAAGATGATTCCAGTTACCAGTTCATAATAGTAACCCGCCATAAATATTAAATCTGTCAAGTGTGTAGAAAGCCTTAGAGTAAATTGCACTATCGTACCCAACCAGCTCCAAAGCTCTTCTAGCTCGAGGGAGCGAAATAGAGCCGTCGGCATTATCACTTAATGCCTTCAATTCTGGCGCACCATCGTGGTTTTAGAGGGAAACATTTGTGCACTTAATACTAGTGTTGGCAGCTTCCATTTAAGCGCCCAATTGGTTTTGGAAACGCATCCGGATATAATCAACACAATTTACATAAAATATTTGAAGCCATTTTTTGTTTTATTTTTACCTATAACATAGATTTTTACGATAACGTAGATAATGTGCAGCTTGTTGGATTAACTGACAGATCAATTTAGCTAGGAATGCCAAAGCACTTTTTTTTCGAGGAAAATATCCAATTGACCATGCCCCCAACCTAGGCAGATAGGGGGGTATCTGGGACTCTAGGAAATATTGTCAACATGCGACTACCCAGTAAATAACCCTGCTGTCCCCCTAACGCTTACTGCTGGCGCCCATGGATAAAATTATCCCATCAATCGCGTGACTTAGGTCGAAATCTTAACGAGTTGAATTTTCTATTAACTGTATATTTTTACTAATATTTTTATTTAAAACTATAATTAATTTATGGACGAAATCCGTAATGAGGAACTCCCTAAGAGAACCAAAGTAACCGATATAGCTCGCAATATATGCAATGGGCTGGTCAAGTTTGTCGTAGGACTGCAAGTTTGCAGGGCGGGGCTGGATGGAAACCACCAGGGACCAGGATTTATGGCGCAGATTTGGAGGTCTACGTCCAGCAGTGGACAACGGACGGCTGATAATGATGAATACTGAACTATAACTATACTTTAATTTTACAAACTATTGTTGGTTAAATTGGAAACGATTGCACGATATAACAATTCAGCTATTTATCCAGAAACAAATTAAGGTATTTTTATTTCTAAAGTAACACTTGATAAATTAAAAGTTCTTTATTTGCATAACCACGGTGCATATGATGTCATGCAAAATGGTCTACACGTGAATGTAAGTGGTGTGTAAATATTAACTTTTAAATTAAATTAATTCGTAATGGTATGCAGTAATAGTTATCCACGTTGCGTTGGAAGAGTGTAATAGTTTACTATCATTTCCTTTGTCCGTACATGTCAATAAGCTATATTATTCATTTATAACTATCTACATCGTAATGATGTAGATGTAAGTTAATATAATTTACGGGGTGACATTGCCGCTAAGTGGAAAAAACCCTTTCCATAAAAAAAATAGTTATCTAGTACCCATAGCATTATGCTACTTACTTTAGGATTAGATGGCTCTGTGTGTAATGTCCCAGTAGGAATAAATAAATATTTGATTACCTACAGAATGCCATATTTGAATCAGAAATTTAAGTTTACTGTAATTTAAAAATTAGTTGTGTGTTTAAGATAATTAAAATAATAATAACCTCTTTCTTTATCTTATTCATAGTACTTAAAAATAGAAATGAAACCCTCTATTTTGCTAAATAGAAAATATAAAATAGATTTAAATAAATTGGTCTCAATACAGCAACAATATGTAAGGATCTGTTTTATTACGAGATTACTTTAGCTCTCAAAGTAAATCCATCTGTCCTTTGTCTTCTAATAATCTTTCGACGCACTGAGTTTAGACGAATCGAAAGTAGAAAAACAATAATAACCTTAAAACACTTCCCAGTGTTTAATATCCCAAACTCAATCGTAAGTCGTTCTCTTTTAGAAAAATTTAATTTTACGACTATTTCCCGGGTACTGAGAATTTGGCCCCGGACGAATGTTTAAATAATGTCCTTTGAACAAGAACAGTCGTTTGCCATTCGCATAGAATGACAGGGTAATTAATCACTCAAAGCCCCGATACAGGATGGTTGCCGACCAAAAACAACCCCAGGGGCAAATTTTACCGGGAATAGTGATGGCAGTTACCGTATGTAAATCAGAAATCTTTTATTATCATGACCGGCAATTCTAAAGCTTGAAATAAAGACCATTCAATTATAAAAAAATTATTTTAATAAACGTTTTTAAGACAAATTTATTTCAATTACATATCTTACAAATAACGTATTGAATATCAAGAAACTACCACCTTGTTATGTCACATTGACACTAGTCAGTAAAAAATATTATCTATAACCAATAGACTAAACGAACGTACATTAATAATCTTCGTCGGGAAATTTTAATTCTTTTATAAGCATTTTTCCAGGTTATATCCAAAAATACCATTTCAGAGGAAGGGGCACAGTGTTATAGTCACAGGTCTGGACTTCTGCGCGATTACGCCTCTGCGTTCTTGTTGATAGCTGTATTTTCCTTTGTAAAGAGAATATAGATGAGCTCAAATTTGGGTTTTTAAAAGGACATTGCCGTGTGATCCCAATCTTTTACCTTATAATGATGGATTGATAAATTTACGATTTGGCTAAGTAAATAATGAGCTTTTTTGTAGACAAGCTCATATGGTCTGTCAGAAAATTCGAACTATGTTGCCATATATGCCCGTTTGGATGGCGACCACCTTTGGTCTTAAGTATGCCGCCATAATAACCTTGTGTTGTGTTCCGGCATTAGTGATCCAAATTCCTGTACCCTTATGCGACAGCAATGTGTTCGCGATGCCACTAGCGTTGCAAACACCCACAGGCAACGGTTACTGCTAAATTCTAAGCGGGCCGTCAGCCTGTCTGCTGTCCTACAGAAATTATATATATATATATATATATATATATATATATATATATATATATATATATATATATATATATATATATATATATATATATATATATATATATATATATGACGGAAGTCATATTATTTAACGGCTGCACCGGATGTGGCAGCGGCCATTGACGGAAGTCAAGTCGTATTATTTAAAAACTACACCGGATGTAACGACAGCCATATTATTTAACGAGACGGCGTCTAGGGGGCGCTAGTGGAACGTGCACCGAGTTCGCCCCACCTCCGCCTATATAAGGAGCCGCGCTGTTGAGCCGGCACGCATTTCAAACGAATGCGTCTTGATGCACGGACCACTGTCTCTCGACAGTCAGTACTGCTGTACTGCTGTACAGTACTGGGAAGATATACAGGAGACTTTGAAAGCTCAATTCTCATGTTGATTCAGGATTGAGACCCCCGCTCAAGCATGTTTACGACTTTGGCAGTAATTGAAAACATCCCAGATTTAAGTTTACCTGAAAAGGTGGTGACTGGCTTTGCCATTTCCGTATTATCTCAGTGCGATGTTCAAATACGTCGTAAATTAAACTCGACTGTTGTCAATGATTCCCAGCTATTTCGAATGCTACGAGGTATTTCCTTGAAAAGAAAGTCAGAATGTTAAAATGCTCTCGCGCCACGTTCAGCTGTCGTGGCAGCTGCAACATGTGGCAGGATTGGGCATCGTGGAGCTGATTGCTGTGACAGAAACAAACCACAAAATCGCTCCACAACTGCGGATAAACGTATCGACCAGAGGCCACACCCCACCTGCTACGTTTGTGGGAGCCAGGCCACGTCGTCTCCACCTGCCCAAAAAGGGTTGACAATATGAAGAAGCAACAAGTTGCTACAGATCGTTCGGGGTATTATGGACTGTAGTGGTATGAAATTTCTCTTTATTTTCGATTCCGGTTCGGAGTGTAGTTTAATTAGAAAAGCTTTTCACACCTTGTTATTGGACAACGATTGCATGACCTTATCAACATGACTGGTATTGAAAAGACTACCATTAGTAGCACAGTGCAAATCGTTTGTGTGAGTGTCGAAATTAGCGTCACTCTTCATGTAGTTCCGGACGATTGCCTGCGAGACGCTATTTAATTAGGTAGAGAAGTGTGATATTCTAGTTGAAATTTCCAAGACCGGTTTAATATTTAAGCGATGTAGGGAGTCTAAATGTAGGGAGTCTAATGTGTGTACCAAAACCGAATCAATATTTAACATTGATTCAATTAATACCGACCTAACGGGATCTGATAGAGTAAAACTTTTTGACATATTAGCGCAATATGCTGAGAATTTTATTGAAAATTTTCCACTGAGCAGTTGAAAATTGATCAAAGATCCTCATAGAGTAGTACATAGGAGACTATATTGGTTGTCCCCTCAGGAATCTAAGGTAGTTGATGATAAAATTGAGCAATTGTTGGCGGCGAATATTATTATAGAAAGTTCATCCCCATTTGCGAGCCCTTGGTAGATAAAAAAAAACGGTGGAACACGCATGTGTGTCGACTATAGGGAATTTAATAATACTCGACCGATTCATTGTCCTTTACCTCTGATTAGCGAACAAATTGACAACTTGATGGCGCCTCAATATTTCTTCCTGTACATGAAAATTCCATAGAAAAAAAACTGCATTTGTAACCCCAAAAGGGCAGTTTGAATATTTGGCTATGCCCTTTGGATTACGCAATGCCCCTTCCATTTTTCAAAAGGCAATTAATACTGCTTTAAAACCCATGAATGATGAAAAGATTTTAGTTTTCATGGATGATGTACTTTCAATTTCAAAAAGTATTGATGATTGGGCTTCACCGTTTAGACAAATTACTTAAACCACTCCAATGCAGGGTTCTAGTTTAATTTAAAGAAGTGTTCGTTTCTAAAAGTCCAAACCGAATACCTCGGGTATATAGTTTCAGTTCGTCATTACTTACATGGACGAAAAGTCACTGTAACCGATTGTAACTCCCTTAAAGCTTCTCATTCAAAGCGTGATATTGCAGGCTTACGATTTTGATATCGTGTACACAGAGGCAAGATGGCTCATGCAGATTTCTTATTCTGAACCCCGTAAGGTAAATTTTCTTGAATTGGATAAAGTTTGGTTAATCGTAGAACAAGAACGCGATTCACTTTCTGAAATAATATCAAAAGTCCGTAATAATCAATTACCTAAAGAGATATTGCACAAGTATGATTTAAGACAAGGGATACTGTATAGGAAGATAGAACGTAGAAGCGTTCCTGGTTGGTTACCTATTGTGCCTCGTTCTTTGGTTTGGTCCCTCATTAGCCATGTCCATAATGAAATAAAACATTTAGTTTTTTGACAAGACTTTAGACAAACTTTATGAATTTTATTGGTTTCCTGATATGGCTAGATTTGTAAAAAAGTTTAATTGCTGTGTAGTATGTAAAACTTCCAAAGGCCCTTCAGGTGCACAGCAAATGCAGTTGCATTCAGTTCCCAAACATCTAGTCCCTTGGCATACAATTCATTTAGATCTAACAGGAAAACTTTCAGGAAAAAGTGATAGAAAGGAATATTGCTCGGTTTTAATAGACGCCTTTACAAAGTTTGTACTGCTTGAATATACTCCGGCCTTAAGTTCTTCATACGCGGTAAGAGCAATTAAAAATGCTGTGAACTTATTTGGCGCTCCGAAGCGCATTATCGCAGATAGAGGACGTTATTATGACGGCAAAAAGTTTGGGTCATGCGAACTTTAAATTCTTATTTTTATAGAATGTAATACTAATATTACCTGGAAGGATGAACTGGGAGAGGTTCAGCTTGCTCTTAATAGTACGCGTTCCAGGACCACAGGTTTTACGCCTATAGAACTGATGTTTGGCATTCAAGGTTGTTCACTTAATCTAGCTAAAATAGCTCCTAGTTGTTTTGAAACAAAATATTCAAAAAGTGGCTAATGTTGACACTATAAGATTCAATAAATGAAAAGCCCGGTTGCAGTAGGTCAATTTGCATTTTTTAAAATGCGAAGAAAGCCGTCAAACTGAATTGGGCAATAAATTTAGGGGACCTAATTGTCACTGTATTAGATAACGACCGTTATTTACAAATTAAAATTAAAAATTAAATTAAAATTATTTACAAATTAATTAAATTATTTAAATTAATTAAATTACAAATTACAAACAAATTACAAATTAATTAAATTATTACTTACAAATTAAAATTAAAAATTAAAGGTTATTTACAAATTTACGAAATTGATAGTGATGATAGTAATGATGAACGAACTGTGACGGCAGATAATGAGTTCAGTATGCCTGTTGTTTCTGAATACTATAAGCTCTCGAGCATTGACTGCAGATGATTCAGAGGAAACACTTTCTGTAAGCTCTCGCACCTTAAGCGCAAATGATTCCGAGGAAACTTTATCTCTTAGCTCTCGAACATTAAGTGTAGATAACTCCGAAGCTGTAATAGAATCTTTAGAGTGATCAATTAGTATGGTATCTTCTGCTATTGTGGGAGACCTGTGATACGCTGTAGGAATCTCGCCTGCCTTAGTGGGCGACGATTCAGGCCAGCCTGTTTGACTTTGCTGTGGTGATGATAAATGATACGCTGTAGGAGTCTCGCCTGCTTTAGTGGGCGACGATTCAGACCAGCCTGTTTGACTTTGCTGTGGTGATGATAAATGATACGCTGTAGGAGTCTCGCCTGCTTTAGTGGGCGACGATTCAGACCAGCCTGTTTAATCTTGCTGTGGTGATGATTAGGGATGCGCTGTAGGAGTCTCACCTGCTTTAGTAGGTGACGATTCAGACCAGCCTCTTTAACTTGCTATAGTGATGATCAGTGATGCGCTGCAGGAATCTCACCTGCTTTAGTGGGTGACGATTCAGACCAGCATGTTTGAACTGTAGGGATTTTTCCTATTGTAAACCTGGACCAGTAATACTTACCATATTGATATGTAATGATGATAATGGTGGGAATTAACGAGTCCTTTTCTTAATGCACTCGAGGACGAGTGATTTATCAGAATGGCCGTGACGGAAGTCATATTATTTAACGGCTGCACCGGATGTGGCGGCGGCCGTATTGTAATGGAAGTCATATTATTTAAACGCTGCACCGGATGTGGCAGCGGCCATTGACGGAAGTCGTATTATTTAAAAACTACACCGGATGTAACGACAGCCATATTATTTAACGAGACGGCGTCTAGGGGGCGCTAGTGGAACGTGCACCGAGTTCGCCCCACCTCCGCCTATATAAGGAGCCGCGCTGTTGAGCCGGCACGCATTTCAAACGAATGCGTCTTGGTGCACGGACCACTGTCTCTCGACAGTCAGTACTGCCCAGTTATTGGATATGGAACGTTGTCTCAGGCAATTAGTACTGTCCTTATTGCGGTGGGTGCGTGGAACCCTGTCTCTGACAGGCAGTACTGCCCGGTTACTGGACGTGGAACGTTATCTGACAATTAGTACTGTCCTTATTGCGGTGGGTGCGTGGAACCCTGTCTCTGACAGTCAGTACAGCCCTAGGTGACCGCCCTCACCTGTCACATGACTAGTTATTTATTTAAATGTATTGCATTTCTGTATTTCTATATTTTTCTAGATCTAACTGATTGTTCGAATGAAATAAATTTGTATATTGCCATATCTGAGTTGCCCCTCTGATGTCTGGGCTTAACCCGACATGTATGCTTAGCGAATCTAACGCTACAGCTAATAAACTGTCAACGTGAAATCCAGCCGTAGCACTCGTAGACGGTAGCGGGTCGACGACATCACCCGCGTAACACGGAGACAGCGTAGCGGGTGGGATGTCATCAGTACGGTCATCATCGCCAGGAGGCAATGTCGACGTTGACGGCTGAGTGGACTCCAAGGGGTCTGCTTCATCTAGAATCAATCGGAACCATTAATAGGCCCTAACCTACCCTTTCCCAATTTACAGACACCTGCTTAGCGAATCTAACGCTACAGCTAATAAACTGACAATTCACATCAAACGATTTTATAATTAGAAATATGATATGAGGTAATTCACTATGTACATAACAGATCAACCGCAAAACAATAATGGAATAGATTAAGGACTAAATTAACAACAAAATATGGCCGACGTATACCGCACGACCTATCAAGGACACGTGCTTGCCTAAGAACCGAACCGACAATAACGAAATGAGAGGCAGACCGACAGCTTCCGCACGCGATGACGACCGGACGAAAAAGAGGACTGGCACCTACTTGCGGCGCATTATACCTAGTCAGGTCATAAATTCTGTCACATGTTTAATGTAAAATAATTGTAACAAGTTTATTAATTATGTAACCATTCATATACCAAAATGAACTTAACAAAACATAGATTCTTATGACATTAAAGTTTATTCAAAATGACCTCCGTGATTTTG
Organism: Malacosoma neustria; assembly: GCA_963693495.1. Lineage (NCBI taxonomy): Eukaryota > Metazoa > Arthropoda > Insecta > Lepidoptera > Lasiocampidae > Malacosoma > Malacosoma neustria. The sequence continues at coordinate 15,535,307 of OY856377.1, forward strand.
AATACAAGCCTTCAATCTGCGCGGCCAGTTGTCTATCGCAGCACGAACGAGGTCCATGTCAATATCGGCGGCTGCCTTAATCAAGGATGTCTTGAGTGACTCCAAATTGGGATGAGGCTTTGAGCACGCCTTTTCCTCCAAGTGTTGCCATATCTTGTAATCTAACGGATTCAAATCTGGACTGGAGGAGGGTCAGTCTTCGTGCCGGATGAAGTCGATTTCACGCGCCGCCAGCCAGTCTTGTGTGCTCTTCGCTCTATGAGCTAGCGCCGAATCTTGTTGGAATACCCAGTGCCTGTTATTGAACATGGTATGAGAAACAGGTTCCACAAGGTTCGTCAGGACTGTATTTTGATACACAACAGCATTCGTTTTTACACCTTTCTCACAAAAATGTACCTCTGTTAAGCCCCAATAAGAAACTCCCAACCATACCATGAGCGAGGATGGAAAATGACCTCGTTGGACACGCGGAATACGGTTGCTCGCTTCTTCACTACTGTGTGCGTACACCTTATCATTTTGTTTGTTGTAGCTCTCTTCTACGGTAAACATTTTTTCATCCGAAAAAAGAATTTCCCGATATTTTTTTCCCGCGTACCGCTTCAACAAAGCGCGGCATCTCTTCAGTCTCAGGTCCATTAGACGAGCATTCAAACGATGTCCTGTTTTTCTTCGATATGCCCGAAGCCCTAAGTCTTCATTTAACACCCTTTTCACCGTGGTTCTGCTTAACCCCATCTGAAGGGCCAACATTTTCTGCTTACGTTTGGGATTTCTTTGAATTCGTGCCTTCACAGCTTTTATCACTGCTGGAGTCCTAACAGACCGAGGGCGACCACTTCTTGACCTGTCATCTACACTAGAGTCTTCATTGTATCGTTTGATGGTACGATAAACGAATCTTTTGGTAATATTCAAATTTTTCAGTATGTTAAAAATTTGAATTGGCGCGTAACCGCAACGATGCAACGCAATAACTGCAACACGGTCTTCTTTAAGCGTCCACTCCATATTTAAAAATGAGTAAAATTCTAAAAGTTATACATTTTTATTTTCATGAACAATTCTAAATTCGAATTCAATAAACTTTTTTGTGGCCAGCATTCTAAAAGAAAAGTTTTTACTGTGTGACAATACTTATGACCTGACTAGGTATAGAAGCGGTCGGCCCGTCCCTCACTCGTTCCCACTTCACACTCTAAAAGTGAATCTCTTTAGTTGTTTTAAATATCAGCCAGTGATAATTTTGAATGTTGTCTTTGACAGTTGTGGCCAACTTCACACGGATGGTATTTCCTTAGGAGTACATCTGATATATATATATATATATATATATATATATATATATATATATATATATATATACCAATATATATATATATATATATATATACCAATATATATATATATATATATATATACCAATATATATATATATATATATATACCAATATATATATACCAATATATATATATATATATATATACCAATATATATATATATATATATATATATATATATATATATATATATATATATATATATATATATATATATACCAATATATATATATATATATATATATATATATATACCAATATATATATATATATATATATATATATATATATATATATACCAATATATATATATATATATATATATATATATATATACCAATATATATATATATATATATATATATATATATATACCAATATATATATATATATATATATATATATATACCAATATATATATATATATATATATATATATGTGGCTATATGGATATACTATACTAAGATATCTATACAAATAAATAAAATTGGAGGGTCTGTTTGTAATATTAAAATAACCGCTTTTTACTAAGTGCATTCGGATGTATACCCGGTACATATACCAAAACAACATTTTTTACAATTTTTTCTGCCAGAGAGTCGCCTAACGTCGTAGCCAGCCCAGCTAGACCGACGGACAGCGAAGATGCCGTTCTCGCCCCAGGAACACTCTCTGTGCAGGCACAGTCGAAATGGGCATGGTTTCGACTACCAAATCAGGGCTCGGGACAGAACCCGGGACCCCAACCAGTACCCGCAACCATCCCACCGGGGACCGCGCCACGAACAGAGAGCGAAGTTGGGAAAGGACGTGGGAGGTAGACGGGAAGAAAGGTGGGTCTCCGCCGCCTCGGACGGAAAGGGGAATGAGGCGGCGGATGCTCGGGCACCTCGGGTATGCACACCCGTGCACTCCTCGGACAGAGAAGCACCCCTGAGGTAGCACTGGCAGATAGCTGATGTATCAGGGAGTAACTTAGGCTATTTTTATTTTAGAAAAAGAAATAGTTTTTGTTAAAAATGATGTTTCGAAAATTTTATTTCCAATTTAAGTTGACCTCGGATTTATATCAACAATTGTTTAATTAATAATAGAAATAAGAATTTTAGTTCACAATTTTCCGATAGATGTCGTTAGCATTTCTGAAGTTATATTGAACAGTTGTAGTGTTTGTGATTTAATATTATACTACCCACATTTTACTTAGTACCATCAACTTGATTTGTGATTGGAATCAAGATGACTGTTTTAATTCTATCGGTGTGCTTTGGTCATTTGTATAAGATGTTTATATTTTTTGATACTCCCGAGTGTTCTTCCACCGTGATAAATAAAAGGTATAAATGAGTGTGAGTGTTTAATTGACCAAGTGGTCCAACGAACCGGATAATAGTGAGTAAACTGTAAAGTGCAAATATTAACTTAGTAAATTCAGTGAAGTGTTGGACTTATAATATTTCCCATCAAAAAAGACTTAGAAAAATTTGTGCTACAAAACACTTAGAAAATTTTAGTGATCGTGTCAAAAAGGACTTAGAATATTTGTGTTGAAAAACACATAAATTTTTTGTGAAAAAGGACTTAGGAATATCTTAACGATTAGTAACTTAGTTTCTGGCAGTGAATTTGGTTGTCTTTGGTTGCTTGTGTTTTTACATATAAAATTTAACATGGCGGATAAAAATATGAAACAATATATTGCACAATTAAAGACGAATTCAACTAAAATTGAGAAGTTATTTACAAACGCAAAAAAATGTGCTAAGGATAAACGAACGAGAGGGTTTTTGGATTCACGTCTGGAAATTTTACAGGAATATTGGGCTAACTATACAAAGACTTATGATGTTATTTCTGGATTATTAGATACTGAAACATGCGATGTTGACTTAGAGAAACATTTTGAACAAACTGAAGAATATTATTTAGAGTTTAGGGCTTGGCTTAAGGACAAGTTATATGAATTTAAACAAGATCTAGGTGAAACTTCAAAGTCTGAAATTCATGTATCTGATGAACTATGATGACGCCTGGAAAAAACTAAATGAGAGGTATGATAACAAGAGAATGATCGTTAATAATATAGTTACCCGATTTTTAACCCAAAAGACCTTAACCACAGAATCGGCTAAAGGTATAAAGGATCTTATTGATACCTCAAGTCAATGCCTAACGTCCTTAACAAATCTAAAGATCTGTGCATGGAATGCCATTGTAGTGCATATCCTTGTCTCCAAGTTGGATATTGAGACTCGAAAACTTTGGGAGCAATCTTTAGAAGATTCCACTAGTATTCCTACATATGAGGATCTCCAGAGTTTCCTTGAGAAGCAATTCCAAGCCATGAAAATGTATGCACCAAAAGGAAAAACTATTCCACAAACACCTAAAGTAACTAACATCAAAAGTTTCGCTACTAAAATTGACAACATTTGTACTTATTGCACACAGAATCATTATATTTGCCACTGTAAAGAATTTGCCTATCGCCCCATACCTGAACGTCAAGATTTTGTAAAAAAAAAAACATTTGTTTTAACTGCCTCGTAAAAGGTCACACAGTTTCAAAGTGTAGACAGAGTACAGTCTGCAAGAAGTGCGGACGTCGTCATCATACATTGCTGCATTTTACCGCTTCTAAGAACGACAAATTAATCGAAACTGATAAGGAGAAAGATGACCCAACTAGCAATGCATCTAAAACTTCCTGTAACTTGAGTGTTAACCTAAAAGCTGAAACAAAAGATGATCTTGTTATTTTAGCCACTGCTGTGATTAAAGTAGAGTCAAAGAACAGTGGTACTTACGCATTAAGAGCTCTTGTTGATCAGGGTTCTCAGGGATCTTTTATCTCCGAAGCAGCTGCGCAGTTATTGAATCTTGATCGCACTCCAATTACTGGCAAAATCTCTGGAATTTCTAATACATCAGTGGTCACTACAAAATCTATGGTCACACTTACAGTCCACTCTACAAAACACAATGCATCAACCTTCCAGGTAAATGCATACGTTTTAAAGAAACTCACTTCATTGTTGCCTTCACGTGAGTTCTCACAAGATACTTGGCCTTCATCTATGCAGTTGGATCTGGCTGATCCCAACTATCACAAGCCAGGGTCTATTGAAGTTCTGCTTGGTGCCGACGTGCATGCATACATAAGGCTTACACAAGTGTAACTCTCTTATTGCACTCAACTCTCGCCTAGGTTGGCTAATCTCAGGTAGAGTTTCACAAACTGGATCGACAATAAACGAACATAATACAGTTGTTATGCAAACCAAGATTGAGGTCGATCAGTTACTAAGACGATTTTGGGAGATTGAAGAGAGTTTACCCCACAAAAAACCTATGACCGAGTTAGAAATACAATGTGAAGAGCACTTCAAACTTACTCACACTCGCAATGCTGTTGGTCGGTACATTGTCCGTCTACCATTTAAAAATAATCCACCCACAAACCTTGGAAATACAAAACCCCTTGCAATCAGCCGCTTACAGCACATGGAAAAACGTTTTACACATAAACCTGAATTCAAGGAAGAATATCACAAATTTATGGAGCAGTATGAATCCCAAGGTCATATGATGATGATACCTGAAAAGGAAATAGTTACACCTGAAGTTTATTATTTACCTCATCACGCTGTTCTTAGACCGACGAGTCTAAGCACGAAGTTGCGTGTAGTCTTCGACGGAAGTGCTGCACCTGTAAATGGAAAATCATTAAACGATGAACTACTTATTGGCTGTCCTCTTCAACAAGATGTCAGAGATCTCATAACTCGATGGAGACAACACCAGATTTGTTTAGTCGCAGATATTCGTCAGATGTATCGTCAGATTCTAATATGTAAAGATGACGCTGACTATCAAAGAATTTTATGGCGAAAATCTCCAACACAACCAATAAAAGAATATAGACTACTTACAGTTACTTATGGAACATCTTGTGCACCCTTTTTGGCCATACGCACTCTTCACCAATTGGCTGAGGACGAGAAGAATGATTTCCCAACTGAAGCTGAAATCCTGAAAAGCGACTTATATATGGATGATCTGCTTACTGGTGTCTCCACAACGGAAGACGCTGTGATGCTACAACAAAGGTTGACTGAACTTTTAGCTCGTGGTGGGTTCCCTTTACACAAATGGTCCTCTAATAGTAAGTTAGTGTTGTCCCAAATCCCCAGTGTTGATAAAGACTCACAAAGTGCGGTTAATATAAAACTTCAAGATACAATTAAAACTTTAGGTATTACATGGAACTCGGACTCTGATAACTTTGAACTTAATTGTAATTTAAATCACGATAATAACACAATTAACAAAAGAAATGTATTGTCCGGAATTGCTAAATCTTTCGACCCTCTAGGTTGGCTAACACCTGCGATTATAAAACTTAAAATCTTTATGCAAAAACTCTGGTTGGCCGGCTTGGATTGGGACGAAGAGTTGACTCCTGATCTTAAAGAGGAATGGGTTACTTACCTTGATCGTTTCACGCACATTGAAAACATTCAGTTCCCTAGATGGCTTGGTGTATCTAATGACACCATTAAGCGGGAGCTGCATGGATTTAGTGATGCCTCTTGTGCTGCATACGCTGGAGTAGTGTACCTCAGAGTTTTGAGAAATGGTGGCAACATTAACGTTTACCTTGTTCTTGCCAAATCCAAGGTTGCCCCAGTAAAGCAAGTATCTCTCCCACGTCTGGAACTCTGTGGTGCATTACTAGTAGCCAAAATGATAAATCATGTTAAAACCGTTTTAAAAATACCTGACAATGATATTTACACTTGGACAGACTCCACGATAGTTTTGGCTTGGTTGCGTAAGATACCAAATACTTGGACTACATTTGTTGCAAATCGCACTTCAGAAATTTTGACACTCACAAATAGTAACCAATGGCATCATGTTAGTTCTGCAAATAATCCCGCTGATTTAGCATCACGTGGATGTTATCCTTATGATCTACAACAGTCAAAACTATGGTGGAACGGACCTCAGTTTTTATACAAGGCACATGAAATTGAATATTCTTTATTTGAGATTTCTCAAACCGATTTAGAAATGAAACCCACCCCAAAAATATTATGCAATGTAAATGTTACCGAAAATAATGATGCTATTGCAATTTTAACTCGATTCTCCTCGCTGTCGAAATTGATTCGAGTCATTACTTATTGTTGTCGTTATTATAATTTATGTAAAGTTAGAGTGCTTAAGAAAATGTTTACTGAACCTGCTTATTTGAGCGCTAATGAGCTTGATGATGCTTTTAATCGATGTATTAAACTATCACAATTGATGTCATTCCGCGACGAGATCTCTCGCTTAACGCTAGGTAAACAGGTTGCCAAATCAAGTAAGATTTATGTACTAGACCCTTTTATCGACGATAAAGGCATTATTCGTGTTGGTGGTAGACTCGCGAATGCAGAGATTCCAGGCGACATGAAAAACCCGATTCTGTTAAGTGGCACTTGTGCCTTATCTAAACTTATTGTTGTAAATGCGCATTTGAAATCTCTGCACGGAGGCAATCAACTTACTTTAAATATTGTAAGACAAAGGTTTTGGATCACTCGAATTAAGTCTTGTCAAAACTGTAATCCACAAATGTGTCCCTTGTTTTAAACAGAAGGCTAATCCACTCCCTCCTTTTATGTCAGATTTACCTAAATTCAGGATTAAACCTAGCCGACCCTTTCTTACGAGTGGAGTAGACTTTTGTGAACCCTTTACAATGAAATTGTATCCTGGTAGATGTAAGAAAACCAGTAAAGTTTATATTAGTCTGTGCCGTAACAAAAGCCATTCACTTGGAACTTGTCACTGACCTCACTTCTGCTGCATTTATTGCCGCTTTTCGGCGTTTCACCGCTCGACGTGGTCACTGCAAGGAGATTTGGAGTGATCACGGAACTAATTTTGTAGGCGCGTCCCGTGAACTAGATCTCGCGTTCAATAATTCACAATCTCAACTTGTGGCTGAGATTTCTGAACTTCTCGCTAATGATTTCACGCAATGGAGATTCATACCTCCTCGAGCTCCACACTTTGGTGGAATTTGGGAGTCAGGAGTGAAAAGTATTAAAGGACACTTAAAACGGGTTATCGGCCAAGCCTTCCTCACATACGAAGAGCTCGCTACTTTATCAGCCCAAGTCGAAGCTTGTGTAAATTCTCGTCCCCTCACTCTTATCAATTCTACTCTTGACGAACCCCCATTAACTCCAAGTCACTTTCTTGTCGGAGAGCCCTTAATTGGGGTTCCTGGGCCGTCTTTGATTGATGTTAACTTAAGTCCGTTGAATCGATGGCACATAATCCAACGTATGGTGCACTGTTTGTGGCGTCGCTGGCAAAACGAATATTTAACTACGTTACAGCATCGTTACAAATGGAACATAAGGCGACCTGATCTTTCCCTCGGCACTGTCGTTCTCGTCAAGGATGACACACTTCCCCCTGGAAAATGGCTTTTGGGACGTATTATGCAGAAACACCCAGGTGCTGATGGTGTTACAAGAGTTGTAACTTTACAGTACAAGGACAATATTTTTAAGCGACCTATGGTGAAAATATGTCCTTTGCCCCTGGATGAGTCTGACTCCTAGTAACCAGAAATTTGTTTTACTTTGTTTGGTTTATATCTTGTCGTCAGGTCTTAAGGACTTGAGTCGTCCTTGGCCGGCGGAATGTTTAATTAATAATAGAAATAAGAATTTTAGTTCACAATTTTCCGATAGATGTCGTTAGCATTTCTGAAGTTATATTGAACAGTTGTAGTGTTTGTGATTTAATATTATACTACCCACATTTTACTTAGTACCATCAACTTGATTTGTGATTGGAATCAAGATGACTGTTTTAATTCTATCGGTGTGCTTTGGTCATTTGTATAAGATGTTTATATTTTTTGATACTCCCGAGTGTTCTTCCACCGTGATAAATAAAAGGTATAAATGAGTGTGAGTGTTTAATTGACCAACAATCATATGAAATAGGGTTCAACTTAGGCTGGACAATATAAGTTTTATTTCTAATTTAAGTTGATTTATATCATCAATCATATTATGAAACTAGCTATGCCCGCGACTCTGTCCGCGTGGAATAGTGACTGGGCAGCATTTTTGGATATATCTTATGGTATTTTATTACAAACCCTATTAACCCTAAAATATAAATGAATGAAATATGCAAACAGTCAGTGTTATCGAATGCAACTGTTACGCCATGTAAGTAGTTTTTGTTAAACATGATGTTTCGGAAATTTTTTATTCCAATTTAAGTTGACCTCAGATTTATATCATCAACCATATGAAATAGGGTTCAGCTTAGGCTAGCTGTGTAGGTTGAATTTCCAATTTAAGTTAACCTCAGATTTATGTCATCAATCATATGAAATAGGGTTTAGCTTAGGCTGGACTTTGTAGGTTCGAACGTACGTATTCCGGAGGCGCATGGCGTAACAGTTGCATTCGATAATAGTGACTGTTTGCATATTTCATTTATATTTTAGGGTTTATAGGGATTGTAATCCAAAATAAACCATAAGATATATCCAAAAAATTCTGCCCAAAGTCGCTATTCCACGCGGACGGAGTCGCGGCCATAGCTAGTTTAAAATATATCCGCGACGTTAAAAATAGCTTCCTTTCGTTTTAAGTTATATTTTGTCATCGCAGAAACGTCACTGCGGTCGCAAGCACAAGCAATTTACAATTCCAATCCACGAACTGAGCGCCACCTATTCATCATTTAGATTTATTGCTCTTTATCTGGCTGATCTGTTTTCTTGTTTAATTAATGGCGGGGGAAAATTTCGTCGCACAAATTCACAGAAGTCCACGTTTTCAATGACATTTTGTTGATGCCGTCCTAACACCCCGAGGGCCGACCCTTATTCGTGCATTCAAATAATCCCGAGGGCAGTTGAAATACTTTGTTCCTCAGCCCTTAACAGTTATATACATAATATATAATAAAATATAAGTTTGATGACCTGACTACGACAGCATCACGGATTCTATTCTCGTTCCACGCCTGGGTGTTATTTATGAAATGTTTATACAAAAGTATAAGTACTGTATCAGGTGTACTCATAACACAAGCGCTTAGCTACTTAATTTGGAGCTAGATGACGCTGTGTCTTTTGTATCACAGTATACACTTATCACCGACTCCAAAAATAACAATAATTGTAACTACATTATATTATCGTAATATAGATCGTACCTACATATTGATGAGTAGAAAAAGTAAGGTGATTATTATGATAGAAGAATATGCAATTATTTTTTACTTCTTAGTGCATATTAATTTGTTTTGAAATAGTTCTTTTTCTTTTCGAAGACGGTTTTTTTTTTGTTAAAATTTTTGTTTTATGCTAAAAAAATGTAAGTCCCAATTAGAAAAATTGTAGGAGCTGGAATTTGTATATCAGTTTTTGACTTTATATTTTGTTCCTAATCTATAGTAAATTCAATAGGTAGAATTTCAAGATGTTCTACTTAAAATTCTACCTATTGTTTTACACGGTTTTTGGTATCAAAAACGGAGCTTTTGTTTTACACGGTTTTATCGAGTTACCTATCTTCCATGTAAATCGAGGGATGGGTGTATTTGTTATTTATAAAGATTGAGGGTTTGCCGGAATTTATTCATAACATTCAGAGCAAATACTCTTTAATGTGAAGGGTAGGTCCAAGTAGACATTGGCTAACACGTGTCCAGGTCTTACTTAACTTTGTATGTTAGTATGATCGTCTAATAAACATACAACAAAATCATACAGAAAAATAAATAAAAAAGGAGACTTTCCCGATCTTTATTCAAAAACTAACAAAAGCGGAAAAGTTTAAATTTCCCATTAAATTCCATTGTTCCGGCGACACGGCCAGCCGTAGGACTAACTACGCCATAAAACTGTTTATAATTCAAACAACCTATTTAAAAGTTGTTAAAATAATTAGGCCCGTTCATGGTTTTATACTTTTATTCTTTAATCTTAACATTATCACACAAGTAAAACGCAACTATCCTTTCGCCATCTTGATTGGAAGAGGAAGAGATTTCAATTAGTGTTGCCAATATAAATGTATATAAATCAACACGCCTCCTTACATTTATATTGTAAAACACTGTTACAACAATCATTATTTTATTTCAAATTTAACATTTCTCTAAATTTTATGAATTTAACATTTTCCAGAGCTTTTGTAAATATATCTGCAATATTATTTTCTGACTCTATTTTTACAACTTCAATATTTCCTAGCTTAACATTTTCATGTATAAAATGATAGTGAACTTCAATATGCTTAGAATTCTTAGTAAAGTTTCCATATTTAGAAATAGCTACGGCTCCTGAATTATCTTCATAAATTTTAACTGGTTTACAAACTTTATTGAATACATCATCCATTAGACACATAAGAAAATTTAACTCTGTTACTGCTTCTGATAAAGCTACATATTCAGCAAATGTTGAGGACTTTGTTACACTACTTTGTTTCTTTGATTTCCAGTAAATAATATTTCCAAACAATCTAATGACAAATCCTGTAGTAGATTTCCTATCTAAAATATCTCCTGCCCAATCAGCATCCACAAAACAATCTAGAATATCAGCGTTACTATTATTACAATATGTTAATTTAAGATCTTTTGTCAAATACAAATACTTTAAAACTCTCAATGCATACTTAAAATGTGTCTCATTATAACAGTTTTGAAATCTACTTAAGTAATTTACACTGTAAGATATATCAGGTCTAGTACCTGAACTAATATACAAAAGAGCACCAATCAAATTTCTATATTTTACATCCTCATTAATATCAGATTGTTCCAATTTTAAATTTATTTCCATAGGAGTCTTATACATTTTTGCACTCTCAATATTATACCTTTTAGCTAAAGACTCAATATAAGATTTCCGACTCAAAGTTAAGACATTGTTTTGATTATACATATATTCAATCTCAATACCAATATAATTTTTTACTTTACCAATATCTTTCATTTTAAACCTTTCAGACAATTTAGTTTTTATATCAGCAATAACCTCTACATTTTCACAACAAATTAATAAATCATCCACAAATAAAAGAATATAAACAATTAAGCTGTTCTCTTTTCTAACATATAAACAATAGTCATATTTACTCCTGCGAAAACCAAAATTAATCAAAAAATCATTAAAACATTCATACCATGCCCTGGGGCTTTCTTTTAGACCATACAATGATTTATTTAATTTATAAACTTTATCAGTTCCATTTTCATAACCGATTGGTTGCTTTACATAAACTTCAGATAATACTCTACCATTTAGAAATGCTGTTTCAACATCCATTTGATGAATAGCTAAATTATTTTGACAACAATAAGATAATAGTAGCTTAAGTGTAGGCATTTTAGCAACAGGTGAGTAAGTATCATCAATACAATTTGTTTGCTGAAAACCTCTTACTACTAACCTTGCTTTGTATTCATTTTCACTCTTCCTTTTATAAACCCATTTCACATCAATTACCTTTTTTTCCTTGGAGGGTCTGTCAACTAGAGTCCAGGTATTATTTTTTATTAAACTTTCCATCTCAATATTCATTGCTCCTTTCCATTTCATTGCGTCATCACATGTAATCGCCTCCTGAAAATCAATTGGAGCTGACGCATCACAGTAGTTACAGTATATGCAATAATAACCAAATTCTTCATCAAAACGAAGTGGAGGTTTGATTTGTTTTCTTAATCTTCTATTTAGATTCTCATCTTCACTTTCTCCTACATTCTCTTTATCATTTTCTGAGTATTTTAACATATTTCTTTCCTCTTGGATCCTTTTATCTTCCTTTTCCTTTTCTTTTATTTTATATTCACTATCTTCTTCCTCATCTTTAAAACCACATAATTTAACATCTTCCTCAATTATATCACAATTTCTAGCAATAACAACTCTGTTGTTAATTAATACTCTGTATCCAATATCAGTATAACCAAGCAAAATTCCAGCTTCTGCTTTCTTATCCCATTTAGACCTTCTTTGTTCTTCAGGAATTCTTACAAAAACTCTACTTCCATATAATTTTAGATTTTGCATAGATGGCTTCCTTTTAAAAAATATTTCATACGGGGTTTTCCTCTCAATAGTATTAGTTAAGGTTCTGTTTTTAAGATATGCAGCTGTTTTAGTTGCCTCAGGCCAAAATCTTCTTTCTACCTTTGCTTCTGATAAAAGACATCTACCCATATCCATCAACGTACGATTATATCTCTCTGCTGTTCCATTTAATTGATGAACATATGCTGGACAGGGTTTTATCACTATTCCTTTCTCTTTTGCAAACTGAAAAACTCTTGCATTCATATATTCCTTCCCATTGTCACATCGCAGTTCCTTTATCATTTTTCCTGTCAAGTTCTGTACTTCATTAACATACTGCACCAAGTAATCATATACCTCATCCTTTGATCTGATACAATAAACTTTGACTAATTTGCTGTAGTCATCAATAAAACTCAAAAAAAATTTTTCTCCATTATATCCTGTAGTCTGATGTGGCCCATTTAAATCTGTATGAACAATCTCTAATATCTCTTTTGCTTTTCTTCGATTATTAGCAAATGGTAAATTATGCATTTTATTTTCAATACATATTGCACACTTTAAATATTCATATTCAATCTCTTTAGGTAATCCTTCTAATGATTCATTTTTACACATTAAATCCAATTTTTTAAAGTTAATATGGCCCAGAGTACGATGTAGTTTTTCCTTTACAGTCATATTTGTTTTACTAATATTTGCTTCCAATATTTCTTCACACATGTAACTTTTCATCTTATACAGTCTTTCATCCTTAATTGCAATTGCTATAATCTTTCTATATTCATTGTAAATTTTTGCAAATTTCCCTTTTGAGATGATTGAACAATTATCAGTAATTTTCGAATAACTTAATAAATTTGCCTTCATTTCTTTTACAAAGAAAACATTTTTCAGTGTGACTTCAGATTTTTGTCCATAGACTAAGAAATAAGCTTTTATATTACCAATTTTTGTAGCTTCTAATATTGTTCCATTAGCAATTTTGACTTTAATAGGTTTGTCCAATATCTCATAAGTATTGAAGTATTTATCAGTGTTAATAATGTGGTCAGTACATCCACTATCTAGTAACCAATTTATTTGACCCTTTGGCTTATCATTCTCTTGCGTTGTGTATGTATTGTTTGCAATAGTAATATGATAACTGTTACCTTGACTCCCTTGATTATTATGGTAGTAATTTCTTGAACCTTGTCCTCTGTTATTGTATGAACCACGTCCTCGTCTTGGCAAACTATGTCCTCTATAACTTGGTAAACTATTTCCTCTATAATGTTGTATACTATTTCCTCTATAATTGTGTATACTATTTCCTCTATAATTTGAAAGACCATGTCCTCGACCACGGTTTACATTTTCTGCCTTACAATCTCTTCTTAGGTGACCAGGTTTACCACAACCAAAACAATTATATGATCGGTTAGTATCTGCTTTAAAAACATTTGATGTGTCTTCTGACATTTCTCTCATATTTCCTGTACTTTTCAATTTTATTTTGCTTTTTAAATAGTCCACTGTTCTTTCTCCCTCTGGCAAGACATCTATTAAATCACCTATGTAGTTGTAACTCACTGGTAGTGCTTTTAACATGTAGTTTAGTTTTTCTGTTTCTGATACCGTTGCACCGGCTTGTTTCAACTCATTTACAGCTTTTTCAAAGTCATCGAAAAATAAAGACACTTCAGAATAATTTTTCAATTTGACACTATCGAGTTTATGTCGACATACTATTTGCAACGCCGTTGATTTCTTTAGGTACATCTCATCAAATTTATGTATTATTTCGTATGCTGTATTTAATTCACTTACATATTCCAACTGCTTGTTTGTTATAGCACTGTAAATATAGTTTGTTGCTTGTATATCTCTATCGTCCCATTCATCTTTGTCGGTTTCAATTTTTGCTCTCATTACTACATCCTTGCACTTTTTGAACTGTAGAAACTTAATTATCCGTATTTTCCAATTACTGTAATCTGTGCCATCGAAAATTGGAATATTTATATTATCACTATTTTTTGACGCCATTTTTCTTCTTCTTTTTTTTATCACATTTATTCTTTAAAGCGTTGTACCAACTAAACATTAAACCACTGTTCTGCTACCATGTTAAAATAATTAGGCCCGTTCATGGTTTTATACTTTTATTCTTTAATCTTAACATTATCACACAAGTAAAACGCAACTATCCTTTCGCCATCTTGATTGGAAGAGGAAGAGATTTCAATTAGTGTTGCCAATATAAATGTATATAAATCAACAAAAGTATTTTGTTAAAAGAAAGATACCGAAAAAGTTTGCCATGGTCTTTATTTTTTTTGTTTGGATTCTATGAAAGCGCCATTATGACTATTGTTCTATTGTTTTGCAATTTGTACTTCTAATTTTGAACAAAAGAAAATTTACAAGAAAATTATATTGATAAATTAATTTTATATTAAAAGCCTTATTACGTCTCACTTTTGGCCTCAGGCCTCTCACACCCCGCCGCATGGGAACGGGCGATGGGGTAGTGTGGGACTCCCGAGCAATGCACCCGTACGTCTCCTCTAGGCTGCGGCACGCATATCACTGCTATACCCACTAAAACCGCCATGGTGATCCTTCGCGCGTCTTGAATACAGAGGCCACAGCCGCTAGACGCGACGAACTAATCAGGCCGCGGCCCCTACTGGCGCTGGCCCACTATCGTAGGCCTCTTCAAAGCCAGGATATGATGGCCCCGGCATTTTCTTTCTCGTGTAGGGGTGAGTTGGGCGTGCGGAGCACCCACGCGAAGGAACAGGGCATTATACTTTGCACGCTTATACAAGGCGGATTGGCTAGTTACACATACCGGTAAAATTGGTATGCAGGTTTCATCGTGTGTTCCTTCCTTTTAGTACGGATCAATTATGTCAAGATTGCAGGATTTATGTGACTCCAACGTCCGTTGCTCAACTTTGACCGGATCAGGTCAAAGTTGAGCAAAAGGTCGGTTGTTTGCGTTATCTATCCTACGGCGACAACTCTTTGGTAGCTGCTACGATGACATACTGATTAAAACCCCGATCGTCACCCTAATCCACATCAGTTATTACCATCTTTTTCATTACCGATATGTTTTCACGCCTATTCCTAATTAATAAGCAACCCACGTTGCATAAATAATAATTATAATTGATTTATCTATGGGACAATCGCCTTTTGGTGACCGGGTTCAGTGTTTCAGAGGGTCACCATTTGGGTTATAAATGAAACAACACCAGGGATGGTTTAGCTGAATCAATACGGAAGCCGTATTGAGTACTGATCCCGTACTGAATAATTTATTTCAAAATTCGTGCTCTTTATATATGAATTGGCTGGGGATCGTCGACCAATCAGAAGCGTTTAAAAAGTAAACAAATGCAGATATTTTTAGAGGACACAAATTCTTGGAAATTAAATATTTCAACCATGGCTTGACAACAGGATTATCGTTTCTCCGAAATTTGGTCGAGTCCTCGTCCCGCACTGCCGCCTCCGCAGGCGACGTTGATACGCGCGTTCGCGCCGTTCGCGGTCATTCCCGGCTGAGACGTTGCGCAGTGAGCATGTGGTCGCGTTGTCGATTTAATATGTACGTTGTTATTATTATCGCCCGAAGTCTCTTCCGAGAAATGTAATGAAGTTGAGGGCGATGCTTCGTGGATAGTACATAGCGACGTGGCCGACGATGATGTATGATGATTTTTCAGAGCTTCCCTGTTCCTTAATATACGTGGCTACAGCCTTTTGACACTTGATATGACTGGTGGTCAACTAAACAGTCCAAAAATGTGTGACCCGCAGTGATACCTCAAATTGTTCTATGTGACCCTTGACCAGAAAAGTGTGACGACCACTGGTCTAAACTTTATGTGTGAGCACATTATTTTATTTATTTATTGTAATTAAACTATATACCATTAAATTGCTCCATAAGGATTTATAATTGTTTCTTTTTCACGATTAAAACCGCGTTGAAAGTTGCGTATAGTTGACAGTACACATATTTTGCTTACATAATTATATCAACTAATTAAAATAGTTAATTAAACAAAAAATTAACAATTTCGAAAGAGAACAAATGTATTTTATGCACGAACAATCGAAAATAGATATTTACGCGTCATTATTCAAGGAAAAATATTAAAAATTACAATAGGGGGCTAACTTGAAGGTATATTTTTAACAAACTTTTTTAAAATAAATAAATGGAGAACAAACAATTATTAACAGTGAACAATTAAGAACAAACGAATTAATAGAAAAAAAGTCAAAAATAGAAAAAAATCAATTTTTGGTGGGCTAACTTTAGTGAACCTGCATGAACTGTTGTGCAGTTGTGCTACATGTTTTTTTATAAAAGATTATGGCCTGGTAAAGACAGTTAATGTTAATTTTATAATAATATAATATTTTAATTCATAATATACGTTAGTAAATTACTAAAATAATTAATAAAAATAATAATATATACTCAATAGCTATTATGAAACCTTGGATTAAAGAGGTCAATCAACTTTATGAGAAAAGTTCAAACTTAAAAATTAAATATATTATGGTTAAATTTCGACCCCTGGGCGACCACTAGTAATAATAATTTCAGATATTGACAAACACACAAAATAATTTCATCATTTTTTATGTATTGCTTTAATTTTGGTATGCAATATCACCAAAAAGCAGATAAATATTATTGCCTTCGATGAATACTTGAAAATTTCTTTCCCACCACCATTTTCATTACCACCGATCTCGGCTTCCACAGTCCAGATTCCACTTTCCTGGCTATTCCCCATGGCATACACATGTTCTCCACCATCCCTACCCTTAAAATAGAAATAAAAAACCAACTTGTAACTGAAAATTTATTTTTCGTTATAAAATAATTTTGTTATATCAATTAAATCTAAATATAATTTAAATAAAAAAGACACTAGGATTTCGGCAGTAAAAAAATTAATTAGCATAAATATTTTTATATTATATAACTTGTAAAACAATAAATTTTGGGTATAATTTCATATTTTATGCGTAAATAAAATATATACCACCAAGGCCTAGCTACTTATTTCCATTTAACCGTGATAAGGTATTGCTATCGTTGTTTATTATTTTAAAATGCAACATGTGAATTACCGAACCTTTTATAAATTAAGCTTATATTTTGTGCACGTGACCTAGACATTAATATTTTCAAATCTAGCTCCGTCTGCATGCTGGATAAAGTAATTGTAGCTTAAAGATTAATCAGCAGAAACATCATGCAAACGAGAAATCTATAAAGCGCTGAGTTATTTCTAAATTTAGAACAGACTGTTTAGACATGTGTCACATGTATTGTGACACAACAGTTCACACTCTAGCTTTCATTTATATCGAGGAGCGTTAAAATATATCGGTAATTAGTATTGTATTTTTAATCATTCTCTTTCAAAAATTTCGAATATAAATTTATATTCATAAAATTTTCGCAAATATCCTATTACGGTTGATTAAGCAAACCATAGACAAATAATTTCTAACAGCGCCATCTATTAAACTTTATAGTAAACGCGTTTGTAGTGAATCATAAGAAACGATGTTTATAGGACATTTCTATCAAAGTTTCGCGTTACACAGTCGTATTCATTCGTGTAAAGAAGCAGTACTGTCATCCATACGCCTAGAAATGTCCTTGTCGTGGTCTATTTGATTGTTGCAAAAAAATCTAATATAACTAACAGCAGTTGAAAAATATATTTACACGCTGAACATCACAATAACACAAATAATTTGCATTTTTACAATACTCATAGGCACTTAATTAAAAAAATTGTGCATTAATTTCATAATAACCTAACTACATATGGACAATGGCACTAGACGAGATATTTATAAAATTTTTGTACTTTAACAATACGAATGTACATGCTTTATTCGTTGCTCATTGACATGATTTATCGAAATTATTGATTATTAAAAAAAATCGGTGTGTGACGCCGCACGCGGATCATATTAGGTATCGTATTAGCTAATAATAGTAAACTAGCTGTATCCAAGACACCACTGGAGCTGCAAGTTGGGATTAATTTTTTAAGTTACTTCATTTAACATTTGCTTTTTCATAACATCGAAAAACGGTCAACTTCATCTTAGCGTTAAATCCAATAGCGGTTGCAACCCAAACTGCCATTTCGGTGCCCGCGGTCCACTTTTCGACTTTTTCTTCTCTACTTGACACTTCTTCGGCATCCCTGTGAGTACATTGGCACGCATATCACCCTTTACGATATCAAGCCAGCACTTTTTCACTCTATCTACCCCTCCTTACGGGGTCCGATGAAGGCGACATGTATAATGCGTTTCAAATAAGAATAGGCTCGACTTTGCGCCATATTGTGTCGTCATAGCGTAGGTTTTTAATATTTATTCCACTAACTGTTGTTTAAAATAAAATTAGGTATATTACCTGTATTTATGACTTCAATTTAACTCACCATTATTGATACGCAAATAAGGTTTCGTTCTAAACCGTACTTTTGTAGTGACATTTGACAGATAAAGGTCATTGACGTTCCTATTCTTAATTGAATCGCATTGTTAGACATTGTTCCCCACGTGCGTTTGCCGCAACACGTGGCCATATCAGCGAAGGCGACACTCCTGCGATTTAATAACATCAGAAAACAGTGAACGATCCAAAATCGATGTAAAGTTTCCAAAACTATTGCATCGTATCGGAACACAAACAATAGGTACTGTGTTTTATACTGCATTTAACAGATAGTTCTTATTTTGACATTGCGAACTGACAATTCAATTAATACAATTTATATACAATTATAAAGATACATAACATTCTGTGATGAAGAGAAGTAACATCACCCTAATAACGCGAAGCGTGCATTTAAACATATTTGTATATCTATCCCATTAATATTCAGATGCAAAGTGACAAAAAAACACTAGAAGATAGTAAACTACAATTTCATATTGTTGGTAACTTTACCAATCCAAAATAATATAAACTCCTTTATTCCTTTTTTACATTGAAGTCACTCAGTGTTAATCAATGATAGCATGGGTTAATAATACTAATCAGACTAAATCACCCCACACCATACATTTGAGTTGTGTGATATTTAAGTGAATATTCCGATTTTCAGTATATCCGAATAAAATTAAAAATTATTCAACAACCGTCTAATCTCTTGACGATGCTAGAAATGCGTGAAATAAGAAATTTACACAAATAATTCTGAAAATTAAAATACCAATATTGAATTGCATGTGTCCACCTCCCGATACAATTAAAAAATGGACATGTTCCCGTTTAATGGTGATATCTTAGCTTGGTTATTCGGGACGTTGTAATTTAGAACTAATTCAGTTAATTGACGCAACGCCCGGGCGGGTGGCGCAAGCATATCCCTCCCTCCCGGACACCTGGCAGAAGAGGAACTCTGGGGTGGTTTTTAGTGGGTAGTCCAGCGATGTACGTCCCCCTTGTCAACTGTGAGGGGCAATGCACGGAATTCCCACACTACCCCGTCGCCAGCCCCCAGACGGTGGGGTGTGCATTAAGCATTTTCCACCTCATTACAAAAAAAGATAACTGACGCATCTCACTAAATATAAAAGTATTTACAAAGTATATATACATTTAACTAAGTTTTTTTTTTCTTAATTGTGACTCCCAAGCTTTAGGCACTGATTTTTTGTAAATTATAAATCATTAGATCACGTTATAAAATTGTGGCGTTAAACAATATCTGCCAATTACAGGCAACACTAGGGACCGGACGCAGTGCTGTCACACAGAGACAAGATTCATTCATGATGTCCCTCCGCTTCTATACGCAGCCATCAAGGGCTTATAAATTAACTACTTTGAGTTAACAACTAAATGTGTATTTATATGTATCGTATTAATTCTGTAATATTGACATATATAAAGTTTGCGATACAACGTGATGTTGCATTCAAGACATCCCAAATAATATATATGACATATTTGACATATGTATGTCATATTTGATCAAATGTAGAACCGATAAACTTACAAACGTCTTATGAGCCATCCTATTATATTCGTCTTAGCAATGACGGGTATACTACCCTCCATAGGAGGCGTTGAGCTGTTTCTAGAACGAAATACATATGTGACATCACAAGAAATTAAACAAAAATGTTTGCATACTTTTTGCAATACATATGGTATTTGCTTAAAAATAAGCAAGGCGTCATAAAATCCTAATAGAATCCATTCTATTTAATATTAGGGTATGATTACACTTCGTCTGGAAGTAAACAGTGAATATTCTTTGGTGCACGCTGTCTATGGTATTGTATGAATGTTCATACTGTAGGCAGCGTGTATCCACTAATCTTGGAAGATACAAATACTTGTAACAATTAATGTGAAAAAGACCAAAGCTAATTTTATCACATACAATTTTTTTTAAATTTTATGACATGGTATCGAGGTTATTAATTTTTGTCATAGTAACTAATGTTTATATTATTTTTTACACCAGAACTTATATAAGTCAATTTCAAATTGTATTATACATTTAATATTTTGTAATAATCATTTAAATTTAAATAAACATTTCACAGATTTTCATACTGTACTTGAATAGGGTCACGTGATCTTAATTTTGGGTACATTATTAATTTTACACATATTCAACAACAATTTGACAACCATTTAACTTGTTTGATTAGTGTAAAATTATACAAAAATTTAAATAATATCTTTACATCTAATAAATTAGCACCTATTAATTCATAAAAGACGATTTAAGTACTAACAATTCGAATATAAATATGCAACAGTAATTACAGCATCTTTTGTACATTTTAAGGCTTCTCGTTGTTTAGATTTTTTATTGCTGAGTAACAGCAGGTATGCTAACGGCCCACTCAATAATAAGCAGTTACTGCCGCCTATAGATGTTTGCGACGCTAGAGGCATCGCGAACACGCTGCTGTCCCATAGGGGTACAGGAAACCGGGTCACTAATGCCGGAACAAAACACAAGGTTATTATGGCGCCATACTAATAGACCCAGTGTGGTTGCCACCCAGACGGGCTTGTTCTTGGACCACATAGGCGGGGGGGTTACTTTGTCGCCTTTTACGATAGGCCGACCCCGGCCACAGGGGTTAGTATTCTTACTCCACCCCTGCACGGAGGTAAATGTAGATAATAAAAAATGTAAACCGACTAAGCTATTGGTCTGTGCAAGTATTTATTGCTACTCAATTATTATAATTATATATTGATAATAAGAAAAAAAATGTATGCGTAAACTTGGAAAAATACTACACGAGTATTAAAGGTCCTCATCAGCGAAGTGGTTAAGTTCGGTTACATTCAAAGGAAACAGGAAGATAGCACTTCGAAGTCCGAAAAACCATTACGCGCATTTTGTAGCCCGCTTTTTAAAATGTCGATAGTATTTCCTAAGTGACTGATCATATCTTGATTAAAAATTACACGAAAAAAAAATTAAACGTGGCTTAAGGTTTTTACAGGATCGACTACCACCGGACCTCCTAACCTCGAAATGGGAAACCTTGTGGCTCAGGAAAGTGACACTCATATAATATTACATCATATTTCTAGCATCAATCACGCTTTCAATGTAATCGGTCTGAAACACTTATACTAAGGCTTAAATGACGATAACATCCAAAAATAAGATGCCTATACGTCACGGGTTCGTATGAGCCCATTCGAAATTCAAAAAGTTATGCGTAAACGCATTTTCATTGGTATAATCAAACGTTCTGATGTAAATGTCTTCCCGCCTTGAGAATCGAATTTAAATTAGTCAATAAATTTAATCTAATTAAGCTGGCTTTTCACTATGGGATATAATATAACTTATATCCCGAAATATAAATTATATCCCGCGATTGGCCTTCACACTGTGAGATATATATTTGACTAGTTTCTTTTCGTTAATTTCGTCATTGTATTACGCCGCAGGCGACGTTCACAAGTGAAATCATCTTTCAAATAAAATGTATATTGTTTAGTTAGATAGCCTCGATAGTTCATCAGATGAACATGACTCGAACTGTGGGGCGATGGCGTAGCGGCGGCGCGGAAGGTGTGCGGGGGGACAGGAGAAATATATAGCTTTGAAAATATCGCTCGATTGGTCGAAAAAATATTTATAGTTTGAGATGTAATTATGTCTCTGTTTGAATGGTTCCAATTTAAAGTACGGTGAGCGATATTTATTTATATCTCGAGATGTAAAATATATTACATTATATCCCATAGTGAAAAGCCAGCTTTAGAATAGTTTGTCTAGCAAAAACTTTTTTAACATTTTTTTAAACTCTATAAGGCTTTAACTAGCAGATATGGTAATTAATATATACTATTGCTATAACACAAGCTATGATTCCCACTTTTCGTGTAAACTCTTCAAATGTTCGTGTGCTCGCTTCGTCATATTTAACGTGGGTTCGATTTCCAGGAGACCATTTTCACCGATCAAACTCAGTCCTGCTAAACCTAAATACGTATGCATTGGGTCAGTGCACGTGTCCGGCCATTTTGAAAAACCACCGACCACACGATCCTGAGTTTCGTAAACATAGTGCCTATTACTACCATAATTACTATAGTGTAATGCATCTAAAATTTTCAACGACGCTCCAACCCAGAAACTATAACATGTATCCACAGGCTTATTTGGTCTCCCCTGGAAACCATCTACCTGTCGTAGTAAAAGCCACCTTTTCAGTCCTTCTGTTTGCTCCTCTGTCAGTCTGTGTAACTGCTTAGTGAGACTTAACGTTGCCAACGCGCAGAATGTTGTGCCGCCGTGGGATTCCAGCTCTGGACATTGGGCGATACCGTAATCGTAGCTCTGTAAAAAATCGAATTAAAATTACAAAGAAGAAATAATGCTTAAATAAAATTCATATAGCCAACAACTAAGTTGCATAGCACTTGGGTTCAAACTAGACTTTCTACCATCTACCTCAAAAGGATTCTTGAGTCCTTCGTTCACATTGCCAGAAAAAGCGGTGACAATCTTGAGAAAATGATAGTAACTGGCAAAATTGCTGACAAGGGACCTCGTGGCCGAAGTACGATGCGTTGGTCCGACCAAATCGACGCACCGCCCTAGACACTACGGTCTAAAATGCGTTACACGCTGCCGAAAACAGAGGAAGATGACGAAAGATAATGAGGAGATGGTCACGACCCTCAGATATGAGGAACGCGACTCAAGGAGGACTTGTGTTATGGGTACTAGACAACTGATATACTAAATACCCACACGCTAAACGGGAACTGAACGCGTGATCTCCGCAAACGTACCAACATGCATTAGTCGTTAAACAGGAGGTCGTATATGCAGTACCTACATACGACTTAAAAATAAAAACGAAAGCAGGATACATAAATTACAACTTGAAAATAAATAACAATACGAAAAGATGAAGTACCCTACGAAAAGGACGCGCATGTACTAGTGCAAGTTTTCCTTTCAGGGTAATCCCCCAATGAGTCAGACGACTTCAGTTGAGCATAGAAAAGTCAAATATATTCCGTCGATTTTTTTATGCTAGTTACTTCGAAATAAGATCGGTAAGTATCACGGATGGGCACCAAAGCAAACGTGAGGTACTATTTTCGTCTGCCTCATCCTGCATCAGGGCGCGAAATTGTACCACGAGCGATACAAACGGTAATCAAAATGTGAAAGAAAATGAATAAAGAAAAAAAACATTTAGAAAATACTCTGATAACACCGTCTATCCTAATATTCACTCCTACGTTAGAAAAAAGATGCCGGGGGCCCACTATCTTACCGGTCTTAGCTCGTCGCGTCCCGAAGCCCCGACACTCAAGGCTAAGGAAGGAACACTGGTGTGTTCAGTGGGTATACCAGCGACATGCGTCCTTCAGCCTAGAGAAGGGGACGTACGGCTAAATTATACGAGGAGTCCCACACTACCCCGCCGCCCGTTCCCAAGCGACGGGGTGTGCGTAGTGCATTTATGCCTCCCAAAAAAGGCCGGACCATGTTAATTATCTATCTATGACAATTGGAGCGTTTTCTCTTATGTAGAACCGTATGAACATAAGACGTTTGAGGGGATAAAGTAATAATATACAAACTTATCTCTATTTGATTTCTGTTTGATTACTATTATTTCAAAAAAATGATGATAGTAGATCGAGCCGACAACAACCAACCGGGAGTCCAAAATATAGCGGGATGCGAGGTAGTCAAGAGCTACGTGTATCTGAGCTCCACTATCACCAACGCTGGAGGCTGTGAAGAGGAAATTCGAAGACGTTGCGCCATCACTAGATCCTCTGTAGAGAAGCTCACAAAGATTTGGAGACCGCAGAATAACCAGAAATACAAAAGTTCGGCTAATGAGATGCCTGGTCTTTCCAATCTTCCTATACGGAGCTGAGACGTGGACGCTGAGGATGCAAGACCGTCGCAAGATTGACGCACTGGAAATGTGGTGTTGGAGACGCCTGCTCAGAATCCCGTGGACCGCGCACCGTACCAACGTTTCGATCCTGAAGGAACTTAACATCCAAGAGAGATTACCGTCGACTGCGCAAATACGAATCTTAAAGTTCTTCGGGCACATCACCCGTAACGAGGACTCGATGGAACGGCTGGTTGTGCAAGGGAAAGTCGAGGGCAAAAGATCTCGCGGGCGCTCTCCGACACGGGGGACAGACCTCATCAAATCTGTGACGCACTCCGGCATCAATGATTGCTCTCGCTCTGCCAGACATCGATGCGAGTGGCGGCGCATCGCAAAAACAGCGGTGGCGCAGAAATTGACCGATGCATGACCACGACCACTCTGTCAAGAGTGTACCAGTAAGAAGAAGAATTTCAAAAGTAATTTATAGTGATTATAATTATACTTCAAGAATTTTATATGTATTATCGTTGCTAATACTCAAACGGTAATTATGAGGCACTCATTTTTAAATAAATAATAATGTTATCTGTCACGTACATCCACTTAGTCAAAATAAACAAACATAAGAAACTGTTCAAGATAATTAAATTCAGCAGTAACACGTATATTTATTCAACATAATAATCAAAATATATACTTTAATACTACTAGACAATCATCGCAGTCCTAGCTGTTAAATATTTATTATTATAATCCAACTTAAACCCAGAGTAGATATAGTTAAAAAAACTGTTTAACTTATATTACATTCTCTAATTTTTTTTTTATTGCCGAGCGGCAGACAGGCACTTAATAGTAAGTTACCGACGCCTTAGATGTTTGCGACGCCGCGCCAGGGACACTACGAACATGCACATATAGGTACAGGAACATGGGTCACAAATGCCGGAACACAACGCAAGGCTATTATGACATCATAAACCAGAGATGGATGCCATCCAGATAGGCTTCAAGCTCTCCACCTAGCGAAATCTATATTGTTAAAATGAAAGCTACGATGTTTATTTATGCAAAGCTTTATATATATATTATTTATTATAATTAATTAATTAATAATATGATTTTATTAATGATACTGTATTGTATGTAGTGTTACTAATTTTTTTTTTTAGTTGGAACTCAGCAGACTAACTAGTAAACGGCTCACCCGGAAGCAGGTGGTCACCATCGCCTATGAACGTTTGCAAAACCAGAAGCATTGCCAACGCCCTGCCGGCCTTAAAGAAATTTCATAATAACTTTTTAAAAAAAAACCTATATAGTAGTGCGACGGAAAAACCTCGGCCAACTCCAACCTCGGAAGCCATTTCAAAACCGGAAGTTTTGAGAACCGTTTTTCGGAAATGGGGATGAACACCTAGTTGATGTCATGCATCATCATATCATCAGGAAAAGCGCATTTTTTTAAACCTTAGACACGCGTGGCGGATATATTATCTGTTTATCTTATGGTGATACCCGAGACACTAGTGGAGCTGAGAAAAAAATTTAATCGATTTTAATGTATATATACTTACAATCGAGTTGAGAATGTAATCTGTAGCCTTCTGAATATCGAACCCAGACCAGTCGTTGAGAATGTAGCTGACGCACGCGGCGCAGTACACGAAACGCATGTCCGACTCGCAGCCCGACAACGTCGCCGCGAAGTTGCCCTCCTCCCTCTGTAACGCTTTCACTCCTATAACAATACGAACCAAAATGTTAGCTGGTATTGCCCCCAGTCTGTCTGGGTGGCAACCATCCTTGGTCTAAATACGCCGCCATAATAACCTTGTGTTGTATTCCGGCATTAGTGACCCAGGCTCCAGTACCCTAAAGCGGACAAGCGTGTTCGCGGTTCCCCTGACGTCGTAAATATCCATAGGCGACGACAACTGCATACTATTAAGTCGGCCGACGGCTTGTCTGCTGTTTTATAGCAATAAAAAAAAAACTTCCCGTGGAATTAGGTACGCGTAATGATATTTCAAGAGAACTAAGTTATATGGAACTCATGCACTATGATTTTACTTTCAGCATAAGGAATCAAAAAACCGAAATATAGGCCGTGTCCCAAATCTACGTAGGTGCAGTAGCAGACTCCCGTCTAGTTCGAAAGAGGTCACAATAAAAAGATCATTAATCATAAACTTATTTTTATCCGTACAGGGACGGAGAAAGAATACTAACCTCTGTGGCCGGGGTTGGCCTGTCGTAAAAGGCGACAAAACAACCCAACCTAGGTACGTGGTAGGGCCTCAAGCCCGTCTGGATGGCGACCACCTTTGGTCTTAAGTATGCCGCCATAATAACCTTGTGTTGGCATTAGTGACCCAAGTTCCTGTACCCTTATGGGACAGCAGCGTGATTGCGATGCCATTGGCGTTGCAAACACCTATAGGCGACGGTAACTGCTAAATTCTAAGCGGGCTGTCAGCCTGTCTGCTGTCCTACGCAATAAAAAAAACTAAATAATCATTGCAATAACTAGCATACCTTCTACTAATGCTTTCCTATTGACCCTTGACAAATCATCGCCCAGCGCGAGTAAAATACACAGCCCTGTATAAGTCATCGCAAGATGGCCACATCTATAATGGCTACTTTCATGGTCCAAACTTATATTTACTGTTGAGGAGCCTTGAAAACCGCACATCGACATGTCGCCAGCTAAAACAAATGATGAAAAATAAAATGAATAATTTTGTTAAATAGGCATGATTTGAATTCACTTACGTAGTTTTTCAATATGTACTAATCCTTATAATAATTCTAATTTCTGATGATGATATCATCTTTTACGCAATCCATCCATCTTTTCTTTAGTCTACCTCTGCTTCTATATTCATCCACTATCATTTCTATCATTTTCCCAGTTATATGGTATTCTTCCTTCGCATTACATGACCAAAACACGCTAGTCTGTTACTTTTAAGTTTTTCAACCACTGGTGCTACTTGACACTTCCTCTAATATACTCATTTCTAATTTTATCTATCTTCATAACTTCACACATCCATCTCAGCATTCGCATCTCCGAAGCATGTAACACTCTTTCGTCCCTCTCCTTTGTGGCCCAGCATTCCGATCCATACAATACGACAGATGTACAATAGGGATAACAATACCTATATGTATATATGTATTGTGTTATCCCTATTGTATTTCACTATTTCCTCAATGTCTTTATATAATGTGTAATGTTAATGTGCCATATTTATACTCGTATACATATTATTTTTAAATACTCATTTTATCTTCACTTCCTTTCACAGACTAAAAATATTTTCAAAATCACATTTCGCGCGAAATTGCATAAGTCTTATTTCATACTAGCTGTGCTCGCGACTCCGTCCACGTGGAATAGTCACTTTGGGCAGCATTTTTTTAATAAATCTTATGGTTTATTTTGGATTACAAACCCTAAAATATAAATAAACGAAATATGCAAACAGTGTTATCGAATGCAACTATTAAGTCATGCGCCTCCGGAATACGTGCGTTCAAACCTACAAAATCCAGCCTAAGCTGAACCCTATTTCATATGATTAATGATATAAATCTGAGGTCAACTTAAATTGGAATATAAAATTTCCGATACTTAACATTTTTAACAAAAATAGCCTAAGTTACTTCTTGTTACATCAGCTATCTGCCAGTGAAAGTCCCGTCGAAATCGGTGCAGCCAATTTCAGAGTTTAGCCGGAATAAACAGACAGACAGACAAAAATTGTAAAAAATGTTGTTTTAGTATATGTACCGTGTATACGTCCGAATGCGCTTTGTAAAAAACGGTTATTTTAATATTACAAACAGACCCTTCAATTTTATTTATTTGTATAGATATTTCCATTTTGTGAGTACTGTCTATAATAAAAAATAAATACATAAGTAATTCAGCCGCTTAATCCGGTATTAACAAGTTTCCTTCAAAACACTGATGGTCTATAAAAACGAGTTTTGTCATTTGCCGCGCTTTAGTTCGTAACATGTACCATAAAATACGAGTTTACTCCTTTCGTAATTAAGATGTGTTAAATACAAATGGTTTAAACAACACTATAATTATTGGCAACATACGATTTTTATTTATTTATTTATTGTTAGCTTGATTTGACTTTAAAACACCAAAAATCCTTATAACTACATTTTTCTGACATGAATATAAGACATATTTACTCAATTCTTACTCGATGGCACAACGGCTAACGCACTTTAGTATACGCTTGCGGAGGTCACTGATACGATTTCCATCCCGCGTCTGGATGTTTATGTATAATATGCATTTATTTACAAAAGGAAAGTATTTATTTAGTATATTAGTTATCTAGTACCCATAACACAAGTATTATTTTACTTACTTTGAAACTAGTTATCCATGCAGAGGCGGAGAAAGAATACTAACCCCTGCGGCTGGGGTCGGCCTGTAGTAAAAGGCGACAAAACAACCCACACTAGCTACGTGGTAAGGCCCTAAGCCAGTCTGGATGGCTACCACCTTTGGTCTTAAGTATGCCGCCATAATAACCTTGTGTTGTGTTCCGGCATTAGTGACCCAAGTTCCTGTACCCTTATGCGACAGCAGCGTGTTCGCGATGCCACTGGCGTTGCAAACACCCATAGGCGAAGGTAACTGCTAAATTCTAACCGGGCCGTCAGCCTGTCTGCTGTCCTACCGCAATAAAAAAAAACTAGATGGCGCTCTGTGAATTGTCCCAGCATATATAGCATATATATTAGCTCGAGCCCTGACTTGAATGTTTAGCACATTTTTTTACGATTGAAGCTGAAGAATATTAAAAAAGTGTCATCCTAATTGAGATTCTTTTAAAAGATCGCATGAACAGAGATAAGTATTATATTTATTTATATAATTTTTCAATCGTAATAAAATGTATGTAATAATTCTAGATTTTACAACTACTGTATCTTCTCCCTACCCTGATAAATGTAGCAACAGTTTTAAAATTATTTTACAACATTTTAATAAGAATTATGAAAATATTTGATTATTATTCCAAAGATAAGATAGAATAACTAACTATATAAGAAGTGATGTCAAAAGCAATTCTCAATGCCCTTAAACTTTAAGAGGCCAAGCTATGATGTCAGCAAATTTTAAATGAATAATGAGTATGTTAGAATACGGAGTTTAGCTTTTGTACACATTATTGTCAGGAAGAAATCTCTCAGAGCGATAAGACCATTGCATTTTAATTTAATTTAAATTGTGAAATGGTTTTTGAGTGCAATAAAGTATATTCTACTCTATTTTTACTTTGGATCTAGTAATAGTTGTATGATTCAAGATTTAACTGAAAGAAAACTGTATTTCGGATCGTGTTATAAACTATATGTAGAATTTACCAATTAAATTCCCGCATGTACATATAAAATATAACAAGATTGTAGCTAATAGGAAGCTAAAATCATACCAAGAAAATCTTAATTAATATATAACATAGTAGATTTAAGATATCCCTCACGTACAAATAATATATACTTGTATCTTTAGAAAGATAAGAAAATAGTTACATTATTAATCTAGGAACAATTCACTGCATCATAAAATGATGTCAAGCAGTATGAATTGTTATTTGTTTACTTTAAAAACATTCCCATAAAAACATAGATACAGCAAATGCATATAATAATTATGTAAATGGCATTCATATGTAATGTGTATATTATAGAATTTTTATACCAGTTTTTCTGTAATTCTCTTAGGCCCACATTCAATCATTTTGTTCATATATTATAGCTAATGGGTTTTCACAACATGTTTTAGAAGTTAGACTATTCCTTATGGAAAAAAGTAACCAAAGTAAGCAAATTAACCAAAAACCTTACAAAGTTGGTTGCCTCTAACCCTCCAATACGCAAACAGGATGGTTCTTGGACTAAAAGTAACTTAGAGAAAGGTGAAGCTTTCCACTTGGGTTATTTCTTCACACTAAACGGAGAAGGGAACTAAAATCAACAATGAAGATAGTTTTAAGTGTCTAAAAGAACCATTCCAGCTCGATCTTCACATAAAGAAAATAAGAAAACAAGAAGTAATGGATATTATTAAAAATCTCAATAAAAAGAAATCCCCTGGTTATGAATTGATTAGCGCAAAAATTATCTGTGAGGTTCCTGAAACAGCCGTTCTATTTTTGACATACTTGTTTAATTCTATACTCATAAGAGGCATTTTTCCACCTCATTGGAAGCTGGCTATAGAAGGTAGCTCAAATAAAAATGACCCTGAAACCAGGCAAAGCTCCCGAAGAAGTGTCATCATACAGGCCCATCAGTCTACTGCCCATACTGTCTAAAGTAATGGAAATCCTCTTCCTTAACCGATTGAGCACAGTCATAACAGAAAGCGATATCATACCCGACCATCAGTTTGGCTTTACAAAAAAGCATAGCACTGTAGAACAGGTACACAGACTAGTAGAAGAAATCCATAATGCCTTAAAAAAATAAGGAATATTGTTGTGCTGCATTTTTGGACATTTCACAAGTGTTTGAGCGAGTTTGGCATGAGGGCCTATTTTATAAAATAAAGAAACTACAACAAATTATTACATATTTTGAAATCATATCTTGCAGAGATTTTTCTGTGTAAAACAAGGACGAGAGACAACCATGGAGCCATAGGATCCATGGCGGAGTTCCTCAAGGAGCGTGCTTGGCCCTACTTTGTATCTGATATTCACCTCAGACCTACCTATGACTGACGGCGTTTTAATAGGTACCTTTGCGGATAACACAGCAGCTCTAGCTATCCATGACGAGCCTACACAATCCAGAAACAAGCTGCAAAGGTACCAAGAAAACATCACAGAATGGTGGTGGTGATGGAAGTGCCTGGCGAGTAAAGGCTAACGAAACAAAGTCAGTACAGGTAAGTTTTACCTCTTAGTGAATATTATAATAAGCCTTTATTCATAAATAGTAGACCTGGCAAATGTTGTTCAGTCCAATGAATTTTAAAAAAAAGTAGCATATGTCTTTCTCCAAGGTCCAATCTATGACTATACCAAAATTCATCAAAATTAGTTCAGCGGTTTAGGTATGAAAGCGTAACAAACAAACAAACTCACTTTCGCATTTGTAATATTACTTAGGATTATGTAATTTTCATGTTCTGTAACTTAGACTATGAGTCTGAGTGCCTATTATTATATATTAGGAAAGACCTCCTCAAGCTCATGCTAGCGTGCCCTTTGCAGAGCTGCTTGTCTCCACAATGACCTAGCTGTCAGCTTCAGCTCATCCTCCTCATGCTTGTTGCACCTGCTCCTTTTGCCACCTCTTATTTATTCATAGCACAGCAATAAATACACTTACTTTCTTTATTTGGATGAACTTGTAACCTGTACATCCATTCTATTATCCTAGATCTAAGTTCAAGATTCACTGAAGATATTGCTCCCAGGACATCCAAGCCAGCTACCGAAAAATAAGCTATAGTCACTCTGAAATAATAAATAAATTACAAATTTATTTCATAACATATATTAGTAATCTATTGATTTGGAATATACAATATGAAAATTATTATTAACAGAATATCTAATAATCTAAATCCATCACTATTGATTTGTGGCCATTTACATTCCTTGCAGCGTTTACAGGACTCTCTTGCAGATTTCTCATATGATTGAAGAATTATTTGATGGTATACATATGACAGTATATTTGTTCTTTGACCAAAAGGTGATCAATAATAACTTCCCCAAATTGTAACATATTCATATTTTTAGTACCCCATCTTTTATGAATATTATAGGCATTCACGGGGGAAGATCAGCATATTAATTGTATTATTACTTTCGGTACCATTTAATGGTTTTTCGTAAACAACTGTACCCTGATAGTTGATCTGATAAATCAACACCTTTTTTTGCAATATTATAATCAAACACAGCACTGGGCTTTACTTTTCCATTTGTTCCTTGTACAAATTTACACCAGAGATCGACCCCGTCATGAATGTGTTTATATAAAAAAATTATATAACAATAGACAATAGTTTTAAGATTATCATATTCTACACAAGCCAATATTTTATATTATATTACTTTAGATGAAAAGGACATTATTAAATTAAAATTATAAACCTGAAGTAATAAGAAATGAGAGAAAAGACTTAGGACTTTACAAGTATATCAACCTTTGTTAGAACACATTCACAGCCATGGTAAATTAAGGATTTTGCAAATTGTAAAAAGTTTGGATAATAAGGTCAAATAAGCATAGTTGATAAAAATACTTTCACTTTTCAATTCTATTGAACTTTAACATTCATTTGATAAATTATATTTGGTTTATTACAGAAATATAATTTTATCAATAAAACTATAAGAAAGAATATTTACAATATAAAAAAAATTTCATATAGTAAAAATGGATTTTTTTTTGGTTTTATTTAGTTTTTTGGTTGATATTAAAATTATAGAAGTTTTTAGGGCTTTAATACAATATAAAATATAAATAATATTTTAAACAAGGATATGTGATTAGTAGGAAAATATTGCTGTTAGAAATGAGTCAAATTACTTCTAAGAATAGATATATTTTAATAGATATATTTATAACCTATGGAACTAATTTTATAAGAAGTGTTTATTGTTTAAATTACCTAGTAGTATCATGAGATGATAATGATGAAGGCAATATGTTTAAAAAGCGCATAAAATATTTAACGTGTTGTCGGTGAGCCATATCTTTGCACTCTTCATTATTCATTTCTAATTCTTGGAATTAATAAACCTGAAATACTCCCTTCTTCCGTTTTAGCAATAGCACTTTGCAAAAGTTAAGAGATTAATATTCTACTCTTCTCTCTCTCTTCTTTTATAGGTCAGTAAACTTCAAATTTATTTAGCAAACAATAAAAAATATACACTACACTGTTTATTCACAGATAATTTTATACCAAATGTGAAACACGACTTTACTGACACTGAACAGATTTTAAGAAACCATGGCTTTAAATATTTGGATATCGGTCACGTTATTTACACGAAAATGACTTTACATGTATAGAAAAAAGGTTAATAATCTATTAGCACAATATATGAGCATCAAGGTGAGATTGAAAACGGAATCAAGGTGAAATGCAAACAGATGGAAGTAAATGTTACTGTCGTCTTGACACATGACAGTTGTGAATTGTGATTTTTTTTGGGAGGTTTAATGGATTCTATAAGAAATGCATGAGATCCTCCGAGAATATCACCAGTATCCTTAGAAAGTTAAACTTCTTCATTTTTTGTCATAGAATCATCAGCTAAGAGAGAAAACGAAGATCTCTCAGATGTTGTAGATATCTGATCATTTGTATTATTATCAGCATTAACTTCTACTGCAAAGGTCGTTCCAAGAGCATTATTTAAGTAAGAATCATCTCTAGCAAGACTAGTCATCACAGATAATTTTTTTAAAGTCACTCATGTCAAAAAGATGGTTAAGAAGCATTGACGTGGACTTCGTTAGTTCGTTTTTGCTCCTCAAGTCAAGTCTGATGAGCCAAAATTAGTCAAATAGTTTTTTTTTTAAATTCCTATAAAAAGGGGGCATGTGATCTGTGATCATGTCAACTATATATGTCAGCTGTCAAGCACAATGTAATGTCATTGGAGTTGGACACTTTCTGTTCGCTAAGATTCGAATACAATGGTCGACACGTAGTCCGAGTTTTTCATTTATTATCTCGCCCATCCCGCTCTGCCAATCCTGAAATACAACGAAAACAGAGCTACGTGGGAATGGGCGGCGGAGTAGTGTGGAACTCCCGTGCAATACCCCCATATGTCCCCTTCTCTAGGTTGGGGGACACACGTCGCTAGTATACCCACTAAAACCACCCTAGTGTTCCTTCACACGCCTTAGTTAGTCAGACCGCGGCCCCGACAGGCGCCGGTCCGCTTTTGCGGGCCTCTTCAAATCCGAGACGATGACGAGCTCCGGCATCTTCTTCCTCACGCAGGTGTGAACTGGGCACGCGGAACACCCGCGCGCGCACCTTTCTCGACCATGTGTTTGCGGGCTACGGCCCTTTCCCAGGGGGCCGCGAGACCGATCACTACGGCGACCGGAGGTCTGTTGCCAATCTCCGGCGACGAGTGTCCCTGAGTGAGCGGGAGGGAAGCTTAGCGCGCTCCCTCTCCCTCTCCACAGCGTTTGCTTCCCATCCTGCTTGGCTCCCGACCATCGCTAGGATGATGGCTGGGAGTGAAAGGTCAAGATCAATGCTGGCGGCGAGGACTTGGCGCTCCGATGCCCATGCGGGACACACTTCGAGGATTTGGAGTGCCGTCTCCTCGTCGCCTGCGTCACTGTGGTGGCACTCTGTCGTTTGCTCTTTTTGAGCGATGCGACACAGGTATCGCCCGAAGTAGTCGTGCCCTGAAAGTACCTACCTGTGTTACGTGAAACGACAGAGTGTCGTGACGCCTGTCAAGCCAGTCTTGCAGGGTGGGCCGCACCGCTGCGATGGTGCTTTGGCCCGCACTTGGTTGCGCAAGTCTTTCCTTCCAAACTGCCGTGAGATTTTCCCGGAGCTCCACCTCGATTTCACGAGACAACCTTTGTTTGTCGGCACCGGACGGGGCCGTCGTCCAGAGCCACCGATATAGCGACGCCAAGATCTGGACCCACGGCATGGATCCGGCGAGGAGGGAGGCCACCTCGAAAGACACCGTGCGGTATCCTCTGATGGCCCTGACAGCCAGTGTGCCCTGCGGTTTTCGTGCCAACGCAGCGCTCTTGGTCATCAGGTTCTCCGCCCAAACGGGAGCTCCACAAAGGGCCATTGACCGTACGGTTCCTTCGTATAGTTTTTGGCACACTGAGTCTGATCCCCCGGTGTTGGGGAGCAGTCGAGCGGGTGCCCCCGCCGGTTCCGTGAGTCGAGTGACCAGCCGGTCAAAGTGTGCCGAAAAGTCTCATTGGCAGTCAAGGACAAGGCCCAAATACTTGAGCGTTGTCCTGACGCCGCGCCGATGCGAACGCCTCCCACAGTGATGTGCAGGTCTTGAGATGACCCACGTCGTCGGTTATCACGTTTCGGTTACAATACTTAAAAAAATATTCTAACCAACAACTCAATAAAAATAATAATTATGTTTTTGTATTTGTAAACAATCGCAAACATTATATTAGGTCTTTACCTATGAAATTGCCGTTTTGTATAAAAAATTTAAACGAATTTTTTTTTCATGTATTTTTTATTTGTATTAATCGAAGTAATCACCCATGCAATCAATGCATCTTTGTCAACGCATTGGCAGTTTATTGATGCCCTTCTTAAAGAAATCAGCTGGACGGGAGGCAACAAATTCTTCAAAGGCAATTTTGTACTGCCTCTCGGGTATTGAATTCTTTCCCACTAAGAAGTTATCCAAATTCTGGAAAAGTTGTAGTCTGTAGGCGCAAGGTCTGGTGAGTAGGGCGGATGACGGAGAACTTCCAACCCCAGTTCTCGCAACTTGGAGACCGTCTGCTGTCATTGTCGTGCAGGAGCATCGGAGACGAGCGATTGACCAATGCTGGTTGGAGATGTGCCAGCTTCTCCATCATTGTGTTCAGTTCTTCACAGTACACATCTGCAGTAATGCTCACCCCGTTTGGTAAGAAACTGTGATGAATCACACCGGCGCTAGACCACCAAACAGTGACCATCACTTTTCTAGAGGTAACTTTTCGTTTAGGGCACTGTTTAGGTGCTGAACCAGGATCAACTCTAATTCGTCTCTTTTGACGAAGAGATATTATGCTCTTGTTTGTGAATGTTTTTTTCTCAAAATGATCCCAAATCGATTGTTTATGCTGTGTCATTTATTCCTGATAAACTTCTTTTTCAAAAACAGGTACACTTTTAGAGGTGCAGGGGTTCCTGGTAGAGATGAGTCAGAATTATTAGAACAGATCCGAGTATTAGGTATTTTACGAGATTAGGCTGCACCTAATCCCATTTTGTCAATGTGTATAATCCACCTGATCCACCTAATCTTCGTATTCTTAAAACATAAAATCAAATGTTCAGCATACGATCCTACCTGTTCCTGCGCTATCTCACTCACTTACACGTTGCAACGTATCTCACCATCCCGCTACACATCTTTTAGAGCCGTAGAAAGCGAGACAGCGTTATACAAGGGATACCTTATTGAACCTTCTTTCTTGCTCACTCACAGCGCGTGCCATATGTTTATCAGATTTACGCGGGAGAGCATGGTCACACAAAAATTAAAATAATAATACGAAACATAGACGTAAAAAAGTACTTTATAAAATTTTCCTTTTTAATTAAATAACCCTTTTTTGCATTTATAACACACAAAAAAGATTTTCAATACATATAGATTTACATATTTTAATAGTAATGTACATACCTAAAATAAATGTATATATCTATAATGAATTGAAATCTTTTAGATACGCCATCTTACGAAGGTTGAACATCGGGTCTTTCGAACTAAATCGAAATAATTGTTTTTACACAACAGTTTATATTATATACCTTTAAGAGTAACTTCAATCCTTAGTAAGATGACAGTCCTAAGCTAATAAATATGAAGGGAAGATACCAATTCATTGAATACTAATTATAATAATGAATAAATAATTTGTTGTTCTATTAAACTGTTCTCATTCAAAAATATCACAAACAACACTTCACAGTTTGATAAATACTTATTCCTAATAACGAACTCAGAACTTGAATTTAGGAATAGGCAGATTGAGATTTCTTGCTAGGTATTGGTTGTGAATGAGATTAGGAAGATTATGTGGATTAGGTATTTGGATTAGGTATTTCTTAAGATTAGGAACAGGTGGATCTAGTATCCGATTTACCTAGTACGACCCATCTGGTCTCCAATAGGTTTGTTGTTGAGGCAGAGTTCGTCTTCGGAGAGCTGCTTGGTAGGTTGTTCGTAGTAAGTTACTCAGTTCTAGGATTCCATGATTCCATAATTTATTGAAAAAAAGGCACTGTGTCTATATATTTGTGAAAATGGTCTTTATATAGATACTATTTTACTACGATACAATATAAATGTTTATCTGAGATGAAAGATTAGTGCGTATCGTGTCGCACGCCGTAAATGCGTGTGGTAAAAAGTGCCCAATCAAAACTTTGAAATATGAGATTCTGAGGTAACTCCTAGTAAAAATAATAAACAAGTCACATGCTTATCCACTCTACACTAAAACTCAATAAAGCCTCTTTCCATGTTATTCAAAAACAAAAATCCCTACCAAGAAAAAAGTAAGTAAAAGATAGGTACACATTGTTGTGAATCCCCAATTTTATCACAGAAATATTACGATACCTACCGATCATATTTATTTGGGAAATCCTCTTTCATAAAACTAAAAGTAAGTTAATAACTTATGAAGGGACATCCTCGATTTTTTAATTGTTATAAAAACTTTAAAAATTTAATACAAATTAGTATAACAACACACGAACAGTTCGCCAGATTAAATTATTTCAAATCAATCCTCAATTAATGAATTAATACGTGAAAGCTACTTGTACTATACACAAGTAAAAGATTGAGTTTCGCTACTTTTTAAAAATCATTCTCTTATTACAAAACAGAACTGCACTATGTACTAAACGTGTTTATTAACAATTATATTTCTATAAATTACGATGCGGCTTAACGACTGCATCTATAGTCGTATTTTTAATTATACGAAGCCAACTGACAGTAGCTAATGTCACTTTGTAAAATAATGTTGCCATATTTAAAGTAATAGTGATGCGTTCAGTTCCGTTCAATCAGATGAATGAACAATGAGTGTGAATAGTTAATCATTTCAAACTATAAAAGAATATTATTTCTATTTTACAATAAAATTGTATAAACATGCTCTGATATAACTTACTAGTAGTATGTAACTAGAATCAGTTTTTTGACGGCTTATTACAAAGAGCGGTGTGGCAACTAGTGCCAACACCGATCAACGCCGCGCGTCGGTCGCCATTTTGTTTGTAATTCGGCTTCTAACCTCTGTTCTGATAGCACGAATGTTTTTTCTGCACTCACGCTGTTTAGTTATTGTTTTTGTTAAGTTTTTCGTTACGTTGTGTTTGTGGTAATTGTTGTGCTTATTTGTTGCTATATTGTTTCGTACAAACGATATGGATCCTCAACCAAGCACGTCAAGCCAAATCTTATCTCCAAGAAAGAAGAGACCACGGATTGCTTTAAGCGTTACCGAAAAAACTTATGATACAAAACGTCTACAAACACGTATTTGAGGAGAAAGCTGCTTCACTATTACCTATTGAGGCTTCCGAAAAAAAAAAGAATGTGTTTCGAAAACAGCTGACATTTTGGGAATTGGTGTAACCTCAGTTTACAGTGTATTAAAATAATACAAAGAAAATGAACAATTTAAGTCTCCTGAAAAACGTGGACCGAAACACAATTTCAAAGATAAATTAGACGATTTTACTTTTGCCGCTATAAGGCGAAAAGTACATAATTTTTTTATGTAAAAGAGCCAGCCACCCACCATTATAAAGGTAACTTAAACTTTATTCATTCTACTGCATTATATTCTGTGTCCACTATATTCTGTGTCCACTATAATGTTCTTTGTAAAACCAAAATAATAGATTGCGTAGACTTCCTTACTCAAAAACTTTTTTATTACTTTACATATTCCTAAGGTTGCCAAAACTAAAACCAATTTTCGTAGTAGTGATGGATAATAGATAAGTGATGGATAATAAATAATAATGTAATAAGCGATGTTTTTTATTTTCATTACCTACCTATAATTGTTATATTTTATACATTTATAATTTCAACTACATGATGTATTGAAAATAGAACAGTCTTACAAGTTTCCTCGGAAAGTTTTCCTTAATGTTTAAAACACTCAGTATTCATTATAGGTAGATACTATAGGAATATAGTCGTCGAAAACTCGTTGGTATGTACAAAGCACGACTAAAATTCGAACCCCGTACCCGATATCGGCAGTTCGGCACACTAACTATTCACTAGACTATCGAGGCAATTTCATTCATTCAGGAGTTTTTTCAATCATTCAATTTGTCACAACACTATTTTTATTTCATCAAAAACTGACAACACAGTAAACGTCAGTTGGCTTCGTCTAATTAAAAATACGACTATAGTACGACGTGTCCCACCACAAAGAATATGATATTTCGAGATTAAAAGAGTTAGTTTGCAAGAGTTTTTCCCGCTCGCTTCCAAATCTTTCACTTTTTAACTCAAGGTCCGAAAACTATGAAAAAGAGAAGATGTTGCTTTTAATACTTACTGGACTATTTGATAGAAACTGAACTTTATAAATATTTTTGTAAGTCGGGCGAAAAAATTATCAATGATTATCGATTACCTAGAATGATTATCGATTTTATTTAAACGTCAAAATAGTCAATTGATTATATGTATTCGATTGATACACCACTATCCATTCGTACCAAATTTTCAACTTCTCACTTTGCAACTTTTTAACTTGTCTCTGGTCTTTTTCATGGCTGACGTCCGATAGTCGTAGCCGCAGTCATGAAGGTTCTTATATTTATAATTATAATTTTACTGTAAATTTAAGTAAAATAATATGTGGATATAATACAGTGATAAATATATTTTCTGGTTATTAGGAATTTCTCAGGCTATATTAAATGATTTTCGAGAAAATCATTGATAAAATTGATTTAGTTGTGAAGTGTTACTTTCATGCCTTTATAGACAGTGTCTTGTGTTAAATTATTATGAAATGTGTAAAATTAACATCAAAATAACATAGTGCATGTTCGAAAATCTTAGAATCTGTCTAAATGGTTGCCTTATTAAATAATGTAAATGTGATTGTTTATAACCTCAATTTGTTTTAGTTGAACGTCTCATTCCCGGCAACGGGATGTCAGAAGTTATTCGAAGTGGTAGACGAGCACAAGCTCCGTATTTTTTATGAGAAGCGCATGGGAGCTGAAGTCGAGGCCGATCAACTAGGCGATGAATGGAAAGGTTATATGCTTCGCATTGCCGGTGGCAACGACAAACAGGGTTTCCCCATGAAACAGGGTGTTTTAACAAACAGTAAGTAGAGTATTAAAAATATGTAAATTATTCTTTGACACAATCTAGCAAAGATATAGCTTTTGTTTATTTATTTCAGGCCGTGTGCGTTTATTAATGTCAAAGGGACATTCTTGCTACAGACCGCGCCGTGATGGTGAGAGGAAGCGTAAATCAGTCCGCGGTTGTATTGTTGATGCCAATCTCTCAGTTTTGGCTCTAGTTATCGTTCGTAAGGGTGCCCAGGTATGTAGTTTTCTATGTGGAGTCTGTATATATATAAACTTTTATAATAAACACAAGGAGATTTTTAAATATTGTTCAATAAATTATTGTTAGTTAACACATTAACTGCCAAGCATTGTGATGAGTATGTGGTGATTCGTCGTTGCAGGTTTAGATTTTTTATTGCTGTAGGACAGCAGACAAGCTGATGGCCCGCTTAGATATGTATATAAAGACATTTGTTTGTGAGATTAATAATTTTCAAGATATTATTTTTCTTGTGGCCATCGAAAGAACATAATTTCATCTCCCACATTCTCTATAAAAATCCCCACTAGAAAAAAATTACCACAAACTAAGTGTCTGTCACCAATGACTGACATGGTGTTTAATGTGTTAGTACATAAATGAAACTGAGACTATAGTTGCTTTTATTTTGATAATCCTTCAACAAATATTTATATTAAAGTTAGTTATCTCAAAATAGTAACTTAGGTACTTTAGTCATGGTGTACAATCCCTGTTCTTACTGTTTCCTAGTTCTTCAAACCTAGGTAATTATATGCGCCAGGGTATAATAATTGGCATTATGAAATATTGCTTTTGAGCTTTATGTTCAGTAGCATTTCTTATACCATACATGTTATCAATCATTAGTTTTAAATGCATAAACATTTTCAAAATGATATGAGTTTTTTTATTATTGTGTTATACAAGTTACGAAGTTGAGAATATTTGACAATTACCTCTATATAATCATATATTGATTTGCTCTCCATGTACAAGTTAAGTTGATCTAGGTACTTTAGGCAGGTTGTAGTTTCCATCATTACTGATTGATTTGGGTATGAAACACCATACCCTAAATCTAACTGTTCTCAAAATATTGGACTTCTAGGGGTTTTTTTTTTTTATAAA
Organism: Malacosoma neustria; assembly: GCA_963693495.1. NCBI lineage: Eukaryota > Metazoa > Arthropoda > Insecta > Lepidoptera > Lasiocampidae > Malacosoma > Malacosoma neustria. Next base: position 15,577,452 of record OY856377.1, read on the forward strand.
AATTCCTTAATTTTGTCTATTATATTTTTTCTGATTTGTATCCAGTTTTTATTTTTTTTAAGGTTTTTATTATATACATAGTAGATAAGTTGCTTTATAATTACCATCATGAAAAAATAAGGTAACTTAGCAAATTACTTTGAAGTAGATGATTGATTGAGGAGCAAAGAGATGAATTTGTAGCATTTTTTTTTTGGAATATTAAAAAAAATTTATGGCAGCTATGTATGTTGCAGATCTAAAAGTATCTACATTCTTCCTTCCAGCTATCCAAAATAGGATAACAGTCAAGGGTGGTATGAGAATTCATAGAAAAAAATTAAGTTTCCTACAACAGTGAGCTCCAAATTAGTAAAAAAAAAGGGTGCCTGGTTCAGTTACCTGTTGTGTCTATTGTTCTTCAAATTCACTTAATGCATGCAAGGGAGATAGCAAAATACACAGGCCATTTTGGCATGCTTGTGTATAGTTTATTAGCTCACATGATCCAAAATTTTTATTGAATGGATAACTACTTAATAATCTTTATTTTCATAAATTTTTCAATGCTTGCCCATGTAACAACAATACACAGAATATAAAGTGGACCACTGTTGTGATGTGATGCCTAGTAAAAAATAAAAAGAAATGAGGGCATTTTTAGTCTCCATAGATGTCAGTTTCTTTTTTTTTTGTATGAATAAAAAAATTTGAATAAAATGTTAAAATAAGCTTCCAAAATACATTGTCTAAGCTATGGTATACTCCGGACGCCGAGCAGGAAGAATTTCGGCCATTGACCTGTTATTATCTGTCTCTGCCACTCCCTCGTAAATATAATGCCGCTTTGCTCGCACAGAGCAATAACCGACGGTGGTCATTGCTCTATGTATCAAAGCGGCATTATATTTACGCGGGAATGACAGAGACAGATAATAACAGGTCAATGGCCGAAATTCTTCCTGCTCGGCGTCCGGAGTTTAGTACTGTTGCTAGCAATTCAACATATTCAGCTCTTAAAGTTATGTGCAAATAAATAAATACTAATGTATGAATGAAATGAATGAAAACTTTTTATTGTTCACCTTAAATATATATACAAGAAAATTAAATAAACTTACAAGCTACTGAACAATGGGTGGCCTTATCGCTTATAGCCATTTCTTCCAGGCAACGTACTGTATTTAGTTCTTCAACCATTATGAAATCCAAAAACAAGTTATTTTTAGATTTAAAAATTTCATTGTGTTTTGTATTATCCCATATCTTTGTCTATCTATCATCTCTATCTAAATAACTTTTATAAAAAATTATAATGATTCATTAAATTATAGCTTACATTCCGTTTTGCAGGAGATCCCCGGGCTAACCGACGGCAATGTCCCCCGTCGTCTTGGGCCCAAACGTGCATCCAAAATCCGTAAACTCTTCAACTTGACTAAGGAAGATGATGTCCGTCGTTATGTCGTCAAACGCCTTATCCCCCCCAAGGAGGGCAAGGAAAATGCTAAACCTAGATACAAGGTAACAGATAATTATTGACTATATAAAATTACTAGCTGATACCCACGACTTCATCCGCGTTGCTTGATATATTAACAATGTTTTCGTCATGAGGTAGGAGAAACTTCCCCTCGCTTATGCATGCGTGCTACACCGCGTTCACTTCTCCCAGGCAAGGAAACCCACATCAAATCCATTCGTTGTTTCTTAAAACTTAATAACTTTATATTAAATGAAGATATCGCAATAATTTTTCATTAAATAAGGGCCAAATTTCTTCGAAATAAATCGTAGAAAAATTTAATTAAAATATATCCAGTAGTTTGCGTGATGCGCGCACAACTGCAGACATCTATCATTTTATTTATATAGATTGAAATTCCTTTTTTTATAAGAAATAATCTACAGTTCAACAAATTCATCAAACATTTCATATCTTGTCTTGGTTTTTTCCTCTAGTTTTTGACTCATTTCATTTATGACAATTTTGTAGTGGTCTTACAACTCCAAGGTATGATAGAGGTAACATGGCTACATCCTCTCATAATTTACTCTATGTCTGTTCGGACTTTCATACTACTTTCATACCCGCCTATAATATCCCACTGTTGGATTTAAGTCTCTTTCTGGAACAGGCCATTTACCATATACTATAGACTCACTTCACATATAGTTTTTTTTGTTCTTGAGGTGAAAACGCTTGATGCACACCCCACTGTTTGGGATTGTTTGAAACTCCCGTGCTTTTACTGATTTATGCCACTACGGCACTACTACTACAGTACCTCCCTATTACACTTATCTCATAAATTACTGCTGCACTAGTAACTTATTACAGTAGTTAAAATGGCAACCCTAATGACAACTTATAAACTTTATACGTGTGATCAGTGGAGTCACAAATGACACAAGTATACTTAACTTATTAGGCGGAAATTCGTCTCTTGACATTGCTGAATTCATGTCCAGGTACTAAAAGTAAATTTATCCTCTCGAGCAAGTACTAACTAGTTAACCTTGTCTATCATTGACTAATCCTTGCCTGTTTGTGGTGCACTTAAGCAAAAGGCCAGCCCCAAAGCTTTACGTATCTTGTATATGTGGTTGACATAAGGATTTAAAACTTGATGGAGCCCTCTAAAAGGCCACCATAAAAAAAAAAACTTGATGTTTAGGTGTATGTACCCAAAATGTGTACAATGGGGTTTTGTAATATATAATAAACAAAACCACTTGAGAACATCAGTGAACCACTAATGGCAGAATCAAGCAAACAAAATGAGGTCACAAGTGACCTCTCATGTCATTCAATTTGTTAACTAGTTTATCTAGAATTGTATACCAACATTGTTTTATTCCCTGATTTATGTATTGTTTTCAAGTTAACTTATGCTTGAAAACAGCAGCATCGGGGTATAAAATATTGGCGCCGAGCAGAAGAGTCAGACTCATGTCTGTCTACTTTTACAGTGTGCCAAACATCATTATTTTTAAATTAATCATTGCTAGAAATTTTACGCCATCTTTAACTCTGCTCTTTGTTTTAATAAAAATGTTGCCAGATAAAAGATATACAAGAAACAAGTCAATTGCATATAATATTTAAAAAAATTGTGAGTAATTACTTATCATTAAAATGTGATAAAAAACAAGTTTTTTTTTATTTTTATCTTTTTTTAAAAACTTTATTGGTTAAGGATAAAAGAGATGTTATCTGACCACAATCACTGTGTAATCGCACACCAGATTGAAAGATTAAGGATCTGACAATGCTGTATTGTAATCTGTCTGTGTTTTATTGTAGGCCCCCAGGATCCAAAGGCTAGTGACCCCTGAAGTACTGCAGCGCAGGCGCCACCGTCTCGCGCTCAAGAAGAAGCGTCTCGTCAAGCGCAAGGCATCTGAGGCCGAATACGCCAAACTGCTTGCACAGAGGAAGAAGGAGTCCAAGGTATACTCTTCACCAATAGTAGTTTGTTATAAAAAAAAATTGTAATTAATTTATTTAAGCTGCTTAGTTCCGGTTCTATTACAAATTGAAAATTACCTAAATTTACAAAATGAATTAAAAATCAATTACTGAATATTAATAATATATTATGAACTAGCTGATACCCACCACGACTACGTACGCATGCGCGCTACAGCGCTTGATCCGCGGCAAGAAAACACACATCACCAGAATACGTAGTGCTTATAAAATCGTCTTTCCTTAAAACTATATTAAATGAAGATATCGTTATATTTATTTTTTAGATAAGGGCCACGTGTCTAAGAAAATTTAATTGATATTTATGCAATAGTTTTGCCGTGATGCGCGCACAACTACAGACCTATAATTTTATTTATATAGATATTATTGACCACAGTTTTTTTTGCTAACAGTAGTAGGTTTAAATTATGCTAATGGTATGAACCATTATATGGTCGGCTTAATTATCACAATGCTTAACTTCACAAAATATCTAAATAAAACTTTTAAATTTTAATATCTAGATGGCTAGTGGAGTATTTTGAGGCCTATCATTGGATTACTTCGTATGTATGAGAGTCGTGTGTGATAATTTGTTGAGTGACAGTGTATGAGTAAAATAATTCCCATGCACAGCAAAAACAAAGATTTTACTTGCTCCTGTAACATTTATCTCAATGGAGTTACATATTCTGATAATTAAGCCCATGATAACGCTGCATTACTGTCAGTTGAAGGTCTCTATGGAGCGGCGTAATGGTAAACTTGAAGATGTGGCACGGGTTTAATTTCAGTGTAGCATCTGGATGTTTATAATAATAAACATTTATTTCAGAAACCAGGTTCCATACATAGACACAAAATACAAAATCATTAAATTACATAACTAAATAAAATGAATGTAATAATTTCATGCAGTAACAATAATAATAAAAAAAGTGTTTATGCAGTATATTAGTTATCTAGTACCCATAACACAAGTGCTATGCCAATTTGAGACTAGATGGTTGTGTGTTACTTATCACAATAAATTTATTTATTACTATTTAATTATTTCCTTTAGCTTTCAAGGGCTATCACTAGTAATAATTTCTCAACAAGCTTAATATTTCATAAACTATGCTGCCAGTTACAAAATTCTGAAATACAGTTGATATCATATAACTATGCATTATGTGTAGTAATCATATTAGACTGTAATAGAAAAGTGCTGTGTCTTACCCCTTGACTTGTACTCTATACGTGTTAAGGTATTAAATCAGCAACAAATTTTTATCCATGCAAGGGCGGAGAAAGAATACTAATCTCTGTGGCCGGGGTCGTCCTGTCGTAAAAGGCGACAAAACAACCCACCCTAGCTACGTGGTAGGGCCTCAAGCCCGTCTGGATGGTGGCCACCAAGGTGGTCTTGTCAAATTGTGTTCCGGCATTAGTGACCCAAGTTCCTGTACCCTTATGGGACAGCAGCGTGTTCGCGATGCCACTGGCCTTGCAAACACCCATAGGCTACGGTTACTGCTAAATTCTAAGCGGGCCATCAGCCTGTCTGCTGTCCTACAGCATAAAAAAAATCAAATTATAAGTGAACTTTATTTTTGTTTCATATTTTAGACAGGCAATGTAATTTGAAGAAAATTCGAACTAAATAGGCTAGTAGAATAAGTAATGAGCAAATAAGTTAGAAAATTTTAAAATGATTATAGGTACATTTATTCGGATTACATAACCTTGATATGTTTGCATTATTACATAATAGCAAATAAAATCGGTAAATTTATTTATGATTTTAAGAATTATTGAATAAAAAATGTTTTTTTTTCGTAGGCCCGTCGCCAGGAAGAGCTCAAACGCAGGCGTTCAGCTTCGATACGTGATTCAAAGAGCTCCGACAAGAGCGCGCCGCAGAAGTGATCTAATTGAGCTAATAAAAAATGTAAAAACTAACTATAGTTTTATTTTAATACATTTATTTGGAATCATAAAAGTTGATCTACTACTTTAATTAGCCTATGAACATATCAGTTTTTGCCATCAATATTATTTATCAACTAGCTGTGCCCGCGACTCCGTCCGCGTGGAACAGTGACTGGGCAGCATTTTTGGATATATCTTATGGTTTATTTTGGATTACAAACCCTAAAATATAAATAAATGAAATAATATACAAACTGCGTTCGAACCTACAAAGTCCAGCCTAAGCTGAACCCTATTTTATATCATTGATGATATAAATCTGAGGTTAACTTAAATTGGATAAAATCCGAAACTGATCACAACTAAACCCATTTTTTTTTCTAAAAGTAGCCAAGTTACTCCTTGTTATATCAGCTATCTGCCAGTGAAAGTCCCGTCAAAATCGGTCCAGCCGTTTCAGAGATTAGCCGGAACAAACACAATAATTGTAAAAAATATTTTGGTATATGTACTGTGTATACATCCAAATGCACTTAGTAAAAAGCGATTATTTTAATATTACAAACAGACCCTCAAATTTTATTTATTACTATAGACTAGATTTGTAATTATGTGCCTTTATATTTATTGCTGTGAAAGCATACAGGCTGACGGCAGTGGCGGATTTGCAGTCTTGGCCGCTCTAGGCCCCAGGCCATCTATTAAGTACCAGTATAAGTGTTAGTTGACATGGGTTATCAGTACTATGAACAACACCAGTAATTTATACGTTTTAATTATAATTAATTACTGCAGTTTTAAATGTCAACACCTAATGTTCGATCCTTGCATTGGGCTATTTAAAATCCCGCCACCTGATTTTTGCTATCTACCCTCACTCTCGGTGAGGTAATAATGGTGAAAGCGAGAGTGGGACGGAAAAATGCTGGTTCCTGTGTCAACATTTGACATGAGATAACCGCCTTTGCACCGTGTGCAATATTTATCAATACTAAAGCGCACTCCACATTCACACGAGTATCTCGTGTTTTTCTCGCGAGATTCTCGTGTGAGTGTGGAGCGCGCTTAACAAAAAAATCTTCTAAACGAACGGGACGGTCGACGTTCGACCTCCCTGGTTACTCTAAACTAATTGGCTGTGCCATTAAATCTGTGTTCAGTCTTGTGACTAGCTGGTGCCGTGCAACAGTTCCTCAGCGACCTGAACCGAACCGGGAGGGGGTGGAATCAAGGTCAGTGCGAATTTTTTTGCCCATTGCAAGGCATCACGTCTCTCCAGCCACCGCTCCTATCACAACCTCTATCATACAGTCCACTGCTCTCGAGCTGTCCTTCTCATTCCTGTACGGTGCAATCTCGGTCCGTGACCGGCATCGTACACCTAATATTTTGTAACAGTACGTTTGTTTAACCTACGAACGCACGAGCGAGTGTTTTTAAAGGATCGCGCGTATACCTAACAATATTCTTCCTAAATCACTTATAAATACGAAATAACTTATACGTACATTTTATATGAACGAAATAATTACTTCACATTACATTATCTATATTTTATTTGTAAAAAGTACAAAAGTGATTTAGGAAGATTATTGTCATACGATGCGGTGCAGTGCGGCCCACCATAATGTGCGCGAGCCTTTAGAATATTTACGTACTTTGAGTTATTTCTTGATCAGTGAATTTTTTGTCATGATTTGCCGCCCCTAATATCTGGCCGCCCTAGGCCCGGGCCTTAAGGCAAATCCGCCACTGGCTGAAGGCTCATTTAATAGAATGTTTTATATGATAAGGTTACCGTCTCCTATGGATATTTGTGATGCCAGGAGACTGCTAATTCGCTGCCGTGCGCGTAGAACAGTCGACGATAAACATTACGGTTTCTGCCAGGGGCGCTCAACGGTCGACGCTATCTTGCAGCTGAAGAGTTCGGTGGAGGACGCTGTCTTTCAGGGCGAGGTGTTAATGGCGGTGTCTCGATATCGAGAAATCCTTGAACTCCTTCCCCTGGAGCTCGTCAGGTAGGCACTCCGATACCATGGAGTTCCTACTTACCTGTGCCGTATCATCAAGGCATACCTCAGAGCCGTCCTCTACTCGTTTCAGAGAGGATGGAGTCGAGATGTGATGTCTACGACTGCGCCATCGGCGTCGGGTCGACAGCCGATGGAACTTGGCGGTGCACTTTTAACGAAAGACCCCCGACTCATGGGGACAACCGGGGCTTTATCGCGTTTGCTCTCTAACGTCTGGGTACCAAACGCAGCGTACCGGAAACTGCAGGGATCGTACGATCGATGGCCCTATACGGGGTTTCGATCTGGGCAGATGCTGCTCCGCAGACCGCAGCGAGCACTGGCCGTCAGAGAAGCGGAGGGGTATCGTAAGATCTTCGAAGTGACCTCCGTTCTAGCCGGATCCAAGGGATCTTGAGACGAAGGCCCTTACCCTCTTATACTTCTGACCTTCCTGCGGGGTGAAAGACCTTCCGCAGCGATCTCATAGTATCATGGAAGCGATAACCCGTCCGTCCCGTCGGCGAAGACCCGTCCTTCGAATCTGGATAAACAGACACGGCACATGGCACCCTGACTCTCACCCATACTCTCGGGCCACGGGTGTTTTGCGAGGTACCTACCTGAGTTGGATTGGCCAGAACACGATGCCAGGGTACCATCACTGTGGCACTGGCGACGAGGATACGGCGCTGCACCTCCCAGATTTGACCTGCCACTTGACCACCGTCAAAACCTCGTCGCCGTTATCGGGAAAAACTTATCGCTCCCGACCATCCTAGGTATGGTCGAGTATTTCCGGATGAGACGCCGTCGCCTCCTGCGAGGCTCTTATGCCCCCAAAGGAGACAATGTAACGGGGGCGGAAGCGACTTAATTTTTAGGTGCTATTGAAATAGATTAAAAATAACAAGCATTTATTATTCAAACCAAAATCTCAACAATCACAATGACCTATAACTTAACAAAAACGATCACAGATAATTTCTTAATACATTAGACTATTGTGATCTTTTTAATCGCGTTTTGAGTAAACCCAGACCGACATAACGCGCCATCACTCGAAGGTAGGATGGGTTAAGTTTCTTCCGCCTCTCCAGTAATGACTTGATGAGGTTTTCTGTAGATTCATTAAAAGGTCGCTGGTAGTCGGATGCCTAAATCAATACAAATTAACTAAAATATGTATATATACCATATAAAAATAAATTACATTTATTTTTTATTGTTATGGAAGGCTCCTGTGAATGTGTGCGAAGCGAATAGCACCGCTAACGCTGCTGTGCTCGTAGGGGAACTGGAACCTCGGTCACTAATGCCGGAACACAACACAATGCTATTATGGGGCATATTTAGAGATAGATAGAGATGGCCATGTCGAGAGAACGATTGACGAAAAAAGTGTATATGGCGAGTGTGAATGGAAGTGTTGGAAGGGGTAGACCTAGGCGGACATTTCGAGACCAGATCAGGGACGTCTTGAAAAAAGGCCAGGTCAAGAATACCCTAAACCGAAGGGCATGTATGAAGGGAATAATGAAAGTGGACGAAGCGAAACAAGTATCCAAGGATCGTAGCAAGTGGAAAGAAGTGGTCTCTGCGTACCCCTACGGGAAAGAGGCGTGATTATATGGATGCATATACGTACGTACGCACGTATACACAATACAGCATGCAAGTATTCAATAACTAGCACCAAGCGCATTTTATCAGTAACTAGCTGACCCGGCAAACGTTATCTTCTGCCATATAAATTTAAAAAAAAACAATAATAAAAGTAGTCCTTCTAAAAGGTTCACTATCTCTATACCGAAATTCATCAAAATTGGTTCAACCTTCGCGGACTTTTTATCAATATTTTTAAGATATACAATTCCGTAGTACATTAATTTGATCTATCTTTGACTATCTCATAAGGTTTAGCCAGCGTTTGCGATTTAAGCGCACAAAAATATGTTTGTTACGACATTACATTACAAATCTTTGAAATTTTCGACTTTTCTGTACTATTTTTTTTTTTTTTTATTGCCTAGGACAGCAGACAGGCTGACGGCCCGCTTAGGATTTAGCAGTTACCGTCGCCTATAGGTGTATGCAATGCCAGTGGCATCGCGAACACGCTGCTGTCCCATAAGGGTACAGGAACTTGGGCCACTAATGCCGGAACACAACACAAGGTTATTATGGCGGCATACTTAAGACCAAAGGTGGTCGCCATCCAGATGGGCTTGAGGCCCTACCACGTAGCTAGGGTGGCTTGTTTTGTCGCCTTTTACGACAGGCCGATCCCGGCCACAGAGGTTAGTATTCTTTCTCCGCCCCTGCACGGATACAAAATAAAATGTACATAAAATGTATATAAAATGTACGTATTAAACATGTAAACCTTCCTCTTGAATCAATAGTTATTACTGAAAACTGCATTAAAATCCGTTGAATAGTTTAAAAGATCTAAGCGAACAGAGCGGAAGCGACTTCATTTTATACTATGTAAAGAAGATAATATTTTTATTAATATTAATAGTCTTACTAATTCGGCTTAGACTAAATTACTAATGGTAAAGGAAAATATCGTGAGCTCTTGCGTGGTGGGGTACCCACCCTACCACCCATACCTAATGTTCAACCAAGGACAGGTTACGCACTATAACGTCAATTAACGTCTATATGACTACGCCTTTAGTTCCCCCCAAACCTCGATGTCTGAAATTTTGTAAATTCCACACAAACATCTGGACATATTTAGGTATTTAAGTCTGCTTACAACATTGTTCCTCCTGCCCTTATCCCACATTATATGTGGTCGGCACAACATGTTCTCTCCTTCCACTCTCATCTGTTAGCCGTTTACAATCTTGTTACGTATAAGAATTCCAAAATAAAGAAAAACAAAATCTTACTGTCGACTTAGCAATCCAAACAAGTTCTTCTAATAAATTGTTTTCATTATCATCGGGCAAAAATGGTACCCCTTGAAACTGAATTTAAAAAAATCATGTACTGATCATTCGTGTTACTTCCAAGATCATTAAAATATACTTTTCAACATTTATGACCATAAAATTATTCCCAGAAAGAAGTGGTCACAAAATTCAAACTCATGACAACTCGGTAAACGCAAAACAATTACCATACCACCTTTGGTCCTATGTATGCCGCCATAGTAACCTTGTGTTATGTTCCGGCATTAGTGACCCAAGTTCCTGTACCCTTATGGGACAGAAGCGTGTACGCGATACCACTGACAAGAAAAAGAAAATAATTAGTAGTAATAATGAGACATGGTCAAAAAAGGAACAAAACTCATTAAAAAAATAAAGAATAAAAATGTACCTATTAAAAGAAAATTATTTTTGTCATACCTTCCAACTATCGTTCATATTTTCTTTCTCAATTACTTCAATTTCCATGTCGAGTTCAGTGGCGCGTGTTATTCTATTTAGTGCAATGCCTTGTAGTATCAGTGGTTTGAAGCGCACTAAGTTAGGCGTCTCCTTTTTATTCGTTAACAATAACACTAACAGCGCATGTCTTGAATTAATTTCGAATATCCAGTTTTTTAACTATAACATTAAATTTTATAGCTTAAAATAACGAGATGGATATAAATCCAAATATGAAACTTGTCTAAACTATTTTGAAGTAGGACAGAAGATACTGGAATATGAACCTAAAAATTTGAATATAATCATCCAAGCCTATAATCTCGGCTGACATCGAATCTTTCACTTCAGAGTTTACGTCAAGTTGATTTCTGCACGCTTTTTTGCGTCGATAACAATTCCTTCGAAGAGTCACGAGAAAGATAAGTTTTCTGAGATATCTGTCGGAAGTCTCATTAGGTCCCTGGTAGCTCAGTCGTAATACATTCGAAGACCGATCTATAAGTCCCAGGTTCAAATCCCACGGCCTAGGCAATTTTTCCTACCTAATGTGCATATTATAGCATAATTGCCATGTAAAATATGAAATCATCTAAGAACCCGCCTTGGGCAAGCTTGGTGGGTATACTGTTCGTACTCTCCAGGGTAAGATCCGAACCCGACAATGGGACGCAATGGGCTGTTAATTTTTTTATCTCTCAGAGACAGAAAGTAGTCTTTTGCCCATTTATCGGTTAGAATAGTATGGTTCGAATATTATTTACAACTTCATCATTTATTACCAAATTCTAAAAAATGACGCTTGATTAGGTACTAAGCAGAAAGGAAATTTAGCAAATCATATAACGGACCAACCTCTGTTAATGTATCCAGTATTTTTCTTGTTGCATGATTATCAAACACACTAACTAATGATTTGGAACCAATTAATTGACAAAAGTCTTCAATATTTGAAATATTACATAAACGTGTACATTTCACACTTGCAATATTTGTTGTGGATTTACATTTTCTATGTACTTTCGTGTAAGATTTCTTTTTTCTACACCCAGTTAGGCAACTTCGTTTGCTATCGGCTCTTTTTGATAGTGTTTCGAAATATTCTATAGATTTTGTAACACATGAATCAATTCTACTATAATTATTATGAATAAATTTCTCGTATAATGTGTCAAGATTTATATCAGTGACTGTAACATTCACTTGCTTTTCAATACCTTGATTATTTACATTAAGATACAAGCTAACTTTACTATTATAGTCATTACAGTTGAAATTCGAGAATTGACAGCATGGTCTCTGACTGATTACATCTTTATATTTATGAAAGCCTCTAATTATATCATATAAATTGAATTCGTAATTATTGGAACTAATTAGATCATACTTAGGGGGATAATATGGTAGTAAAGTTGTTTTATTTATTTCAGTTATAGCTTTACTAATTGGTTTGGTATCAAGATTAGATAGTGGTATCGAGATATTATTAAAATGTGCTTCTTTTATGAAAAATATGTTTGGCATTACATTTAAATAAACTCCTATCTCATTTTGCAATGCTGGCAGTAACTCACTAAAATTATATACTACAGCAGGTAGTTTTGCTTTATGAATGCCAGCTCTAAATTTTCTAGGATATTTCCTAAAAGCGCCATTAAGTAAACCTCTAACTTCTGCTGATATTGGTATGTAAGGACATGGGAGAGATAGCGGACTCTCTTTGTGACTTAATTCCGTTATTGTAGATAACTTTTGTTGCAAAGTTTCCCCTTTTTGTATGACATTTATGCTACGTATAATTTTTGGAATAATATTGCAGAGTTCTGCTGGTATCATAGCGTTGAGCATTGTTATTTTATATTTTAACAAGTTTGTCTTATTACTTGTACCAATAATAGGTATCAAGGAATGTACTATTAGCCCATTCATTTCAGTAGGTATTGTCACTTCAAATTGAAGTGTTATATTAGTTTCACAATGTTTTATAAGAATATTATTTTTGTCAAAAGACTCAATTTCTAGGGCAGGAACAATGTCATCGAATCCCAGTGCTTTCAGTGGATCCAAAATATTTGCTTTCTTTTCATTTGAGGCATCAATTAGTTCTTCTTCACAAGATGTAGAACTATTTCTTGTATTTAACACTGCCTGAATTGATACATCTTTATGACCTGCAAGAAAAGCGATAAATACCGTTCATTCAATATAATTTTTTTGCTATAACGTGTACTTATGGATGCTAAATAATAAAATTATTGAAACATACTGAAAGCATACAATTCCTTTTCATTCTGATTGTCAATATAATATACCCCATTCCGTACTTTCTTTACAACATTTTCGATAATATCGCTCGCCCATTTAGCTTTCGACCAAGAATGACGTGTTTTATCTTGAGGTTTTCGATTAACTCCTGTGTTTCTCCTGCTAACTACTGACTTTTGAGGTGAAACACTCGTTTGTTTAGTGTTAATAGTCGTTGTATCTATACTGTTATCAATTTTAGTAAGGGATGTTCCAGCTTGTACGCCAATTTGTTGATGTGATTTTATACTTTGCGAAGATGGTTGCTTTTTGTAAAGAAATTTAAGCATTTTGTCTCTAAATTGATGTACTGAGTTCTGTTTTGGATTCTTTTGTAGTTTTTCTTTGTGAATTTCACCTTTGTTATCATTTACAGTAGAGACAGATGTTTTATTTTTATTTGTTAAGTGTTGTTGATGATACATTTCTGTATTTGTTTTCCATAATTTATCTTTATGCTTAACTTCTATTTTCATATAAGACTTCTTATCCCTGGATATATCATCCACAAATTTATTTTGTTCCTTGTACCATTCAGACATGTATGGCCAAATATGCTTATCTAAACCATCAAATTGTGGACTTTCGTATTTATCAATACACGCTGGAGTGCTAAGTTTATTGATTTCCTTGATTTGCGACATTATTTTATGACCATCAAGGTTCATTTTCATGTTAGCAATCGCTGGCTTTATCGATTTTGTAATTATAGATTTTTGTTTTTGCATCTCAAGGCGCTTTGATAATGCTATAATTTGACCTTTGCTCAAAACTACTTTAGTGATACCCTTCATTTGTTTAGCAGACACGTTTGATTTAGTAAAGACTCCATTTGATAGATCTGTAATAAGGAAATAATATTTAATATTGAAGAAAGAGGGATATTTATTTAGACTATACATTATTTAAATCAGTTTTGTTTTCCAATAATTACCTTTAATTGTGCTTAAAGTATATCCTTTTGGCAGATCATTTGAATTAGTTGGCTTTTTTGGTTGAACTATAGTTTCCACTACGTCATCTTCTTGGTTTAGGAAATTCCTGCTACTTGCATTATTTTTTATAGTGATATTTGATACTGATTTCTGTTCTACAGGTGCATTGTTATAATTATTAGTACATAAATCTCTTAAGCCCTCGTTGACTTGAAATATTTTCGTTTCGTCTCTTAAACTTTTCGTGTCTAAAGACATAGGTTCAGGCTTTCTTTGTCTAGTCAAACGCTTATTTTTAACCCTGTCTCTAACTTGCTTAAGACTTTTTGGTTCATTTGCAGTTATTGTCGAGTTTCTGTTGTGAATAATCTTCTTCTCAAAATCTTTACACATGTTGCAAAATTCGTCCTGTTTGTCAATGATAGTCACGCGGTCACAACTTGAAAATTGGGACAGAGGTTTTGAAGGTTTACTATCTACTTCGATACTTGAAATGTATGCAAATTCTTCTGTACAAGTCTCAAAATACCTGTAAAATATATATTACTAGCTGACCCGGCAAACGTTGTTCTGCCATGTAAATTAAAAAAAAACCTATGCTCTTCTTCAAGGTCCAATTTACCTCTTTTACCAAAATTCATCAAAATGAAAACGTAAAAGACTTGAGTTATATTTATAATAGATGACTCGGTGAACACCTCATCGACATTTATGTAAAATGTGGTCAAAAGTTAAGCCGAACAAAACGAAATAATAGAGCATACAAATACATAAAAATCAAGTGAAGCACAAATTAACATCAAAACGGAAATTCGTCACTTCATCAATCTCCGATGGAGTAAGCTTTAGATTAGTTACTACCAAATTTGCATTAGAAATAAATTGTCATCTTTTATTGTATTTATGGTTCACTGTTTTGGCGATATCGGCTTACACATAAAAGACAGATGTATGCTGTCGCGGGATTTTTTGTACATTTCAATTATACATTAAATACGTGTAACTCTAACGGTTTTTACAGCGCACGCCAGAATATAGCTCGCAGACAGCAGAATTATTTCCTACTTGACACATATCGTTATATTTTGGACAATTCACTAATATCTTTATAAATTTCCTATGTGTTATTCTGATGTACAAGCTATATTATTGTAAAGTTTCATTAAAATCCATTCAGTACTTTTTGCGTGAAAGCGTAACAAACATATACACATACAAACTTTCGCGTCAGTAAGGATTTTTTTTAAATATATTAAGGTTTTATTTATATAACACGTACCTAGCTTCTTTCCGACTATTTCGTCTCTTTTTCTTTGGTGTAATAATACTATCGACAGATGTAGGTGGCGAGGGTCTAAATTGAAACCTATTAATATTTTTCAACATCGCCCAAATATCATTTGCCTTAACATATTCGCCGCGTGCATTAGAAATGTTGCGTCGCTGACAGTCACCATTATATTGTTTAATTACATCAGTTGAACTAAAATCCAAATGATGAACGCCCAATTTCGAATAATAACTAGTATCTCTCTCACAAACTTCGTAATTCTTCGGCTTCAGTGTCTTTCGCTTGTTATTAAGCGGTATGCGTTTTTTGGATTTTGTTTTGCGATTTTCGTTTTCTCTATTATAATATTCAGACTCGTTCATGTCACTAACGGTACAAGCCTGAGGCATGACAGCAAATTCATTAGGTAATGTATGAATTGACTTTCGAACCTTTCTATTAACTTTTCTAAGTAATTTGAATTCAGCGGAACTGGCTTTATAAAGTTTAATTGCAAGAGGAAATGAAGATGTCAATTCCGATGCTTTTTTATGCACGATTCTTTTGTCAGTGACTTGAGATACCATTTGAATTTTGTTGTCTTTTAAATAAGGAGATCCTCGATTTATGAAGATATCTTTATAGCTAATATCTTTAATATTACTTCTGCTTGAATGACTTATTCTGGCACTACTACAATTATTTATACTTTTAGCACTACTATTCGAACATGTCGACTTTGCTATATTTTTGCTGCACACTGCTGAATTTATAGCCATGTCATTTATATTAAAATCTGTAAATAATAAAAGAGTAAAAGTAAAAATAATAAAAACAACGAAGTGTTATTTCGTACTATACTCATATAAAAAGGATAAAACGCAATAAATTATAAAAAGTAATGCCAAACCAAAAAATAATGCAAGAAAAAATCTGTTTCGTATACTCACGGAATTTCTCACAATAATTTCGATTTCATAAATTATAGAATTCTGTCTACATGGAACCACCAGACTAATTATGTGTAAATAAATCAAAAAAATATTCATATACGGCTACTCTGTCATTATTTCGATAACTTTGACTGAATGTAGTGTTTTGTTTCAAATGTTATAAATTGTGTGTTGTTATTTTATGGTAAGTTGGATAAATATTCACATCCATACTTTTTGTTAAATATTTGGCTAGCCAGTAGCCACCAAGTAACAATAACAATGAATGACCTGGAAGTAAACATATGTTTTTTGACATAACTAGATCTGGTACTCAAAAAAAATTATACGGATTTGACTACGGGTGTGGCCTATTTAAGGGTAATATTCGTGTCACTTTCTAATGAAAAAATATTAAAGTTTACCATAAGTGATCTGAAACGTGGCGACAGAGCAAGTCAAAAAATAGCCAGAATATTATAGCTAAACCCGTTATGGTCTAATGGATAGGTTTCTGAAGCGCGGGTTCGGCGGCGTAGCGTGGGTGACTGCCGCCAAGATGGGGCGGAAGACAATTTTGCCGTCCTTTTATTTAGGTATTTCAATTTAATGCATATTATATCTATACTAATATGATAAAGAGGTAAAGTTTCTGTGTTTATGACGTTGTAGGGGGTAATCTCTGGATCTACCGAACCGATTTTGAAAATTTAATTGTGTTGGAAAGCCCATTTATTGAGGAATGTTATAGGCTACATAACATCACGCTAAAATCAATAGGAGCGGAGCGGTAGTGAAAAATCTGCCCATGTTGAGCCAGGCGAGCCTGCTAGTATTACATACATTAATTCTAGATCAAGGATGAGCAACACGCGGCCCGCGGGCCGCTTGCGGCCCGTTATACATGTGTGGAGGTCGCAGACACCTCCGGGTCGTATTGTTGGAGATAAATGAAATCCGGGGAGCGTGGATGCTTACAGTCGTTTATTCCAAAGGCAGAAGTTTAATGTACAAGGTTTATGATTATAAACTAGATAATTGTATTCACATTTTTGCCGGGAAGGGAAACCAACGCTTAGTAGTTGTCAAAATCTGACCGCCTTATTTTTTATCGTGGTTAGTGATGTGACGTGCAACTAGTGCCGCCACACCACCCCCCCACGGAAAAAGATACAACAAAAATTTAAAGTTGAAAACAACAGTATCGAGCTAATAATAACATTATAAATTACTATAATCACTTATGCCTAAAATTAAAAAAAAAATATTACAGTATTAATATTACAAATGAAATTAACAATTATTAGTAAAATAATTACAAATAATAATACTATTAAAGTATGATCAGTCAAAATTCTTAAATCTAACACGTCTGCCAGAGCGTGTGGTATATGGCTGTTTAACTTTCTCATCTGGAACTTTTATGGGAATTGGTACTACCGTTGGCAACTCTTTCTGGTTGACAGGTAACTTATCTTGGTTAGGTGGTGTAGGCAGATGTTCAGCTTGAATGCGTTCATTATCAGTATGATCTATAAAAGCTGGTTTAAGTCTGTCTACACTTACTACAACTTTGTTGTTTTTAACGGCTAGAGTGAATGTTTTTCCATCGGGCGAGCGTTCTAATATTTTAAATGGACCTGTATATGGCGGTTGCAGTGCCCGGCGAACGGTGTCATCTCTCAAAAAGACATGTGAGGTCTCCCACAAGGTTCCGTTCTCAGTCCGCTTCTTTATAGTTTATATACTGCGGATTTGGATTCTTCTGTGAACTGTTTTTGTAAAATATTTCAATATGCAGATGACATTGCACTGTATACCTCGTCTACCTCATTTTCAGATGCTACATGTCGTCTCAACTCTGCTCTTTACTATTTAAATGAATGGCTCCTAGAAAATAATTTATCATTATCTCCATCAAAAAGCTCTGCAGTAATTTTTTCCCGAAAACGAAATATTCCGAATGTTTCCATCCATATTAATAATATCTCCATCCCGACTGTCATGACGACTAAATTCTTAGGCATGTTTTTAGATTCGAAACTTTCAGGTGTCCATCATTTAAATTATATTTGTAATAAAGTAGAGAAAAATATTAACATTCTTCGTGCTCTATCTGGAGTTAAATGGGGATCTCATCCATATAACCAAAAACTCTTGTATAATGCTATAATAAGAAGTCACTTTGACTATGGTTGCTTTTTACTAGAGCCTTGTAGTAAGCTTTCATTAGCGAAGCTTGACCGAATTCAAGCCAGATGCCTCCGTATTATAACAGGATCGATGAAATCCTCCCCGACCAGCGCTCTACAAGTGGAATGTCTTGATCCTCCTCTTTTTCTACGACGACAATTTCTAGCGGATAGATTCTTTTATAGAATGATTGAACTCTCTAACCATCCATTACTTAGTGTTCTTGATTCTCTTCTCCAGTTTAGTCGAAGTTCAAAATTCTGGAAACACAAAACTTTACCAAACCTCCTCAAATCTTATAAGAAATACATTGAACTTCCAATTAAACCTTTTCAAAATTACTCTTACCCTATTTTCCAACACAGTTTTGACAGTCTCTTATTCTCACCTAAAATTATTCTTAACTTTGGAATAGCCAAAGATTCAATTGGCGCAAATCAACTGTTTAACAAAATCATTCAAGAAAATTGGTCTGACAGACTCCTTGTGTTTACTGATGCATCCAGACTTTCGGACGATGGTCCAGTTGGCGCCGCTGTTTGGATTCCTAAATTTAAAATCATCCTTAATTATAAAATCCCTTACCCCAATTCCGTTTTTTCTGGAGAGGCCATTGCCCTGCTTGAAGCAGTTCTGTACATAGAATCTCATCATATTAACAAATCTATAATTTTCACAGATTCTTTGAGTTGCCTACAGGATATCAACAAATCTCCTTTCCGTTCCAAGCTATCCTCTTTATCTCTTGATATTAAAAAAGCTCTCCACTCTTGTTTTTCTTTAGGCCTAGACGTAGTTCTGGCCTGGATTCCTGGCCACTCCAGTATTCATGGAAACGATAGTGCTGACAGTTGTGCCAAGCAAGCGGTTTATATAGGGTCTAATAAATATAACAGATGCTTCCCTCGTGATTTATGTGCCCTTGTTAAACCCTCAATGATTAAAATTTGGAACGAGTGGTGGCAAAAATCTAGTAAGATCACAGCCAAATATTATAGCAATTTACAACCCTCTATCCCTTCAACCTCCTGGTTCTTCCGTTATCGTCATCTCCCAAAAAAAATTACTTCCATTATAATCCGTCTCCGTCTTGGACATGTATGCACACCGGTTTTTTTGAATAAACTTAGAATTCGTGACAGCTCTATATGTGAGTGCGGCTTAGGCGAAGGTTCTGTTGAACATATATTCTTTGATTGCCTAAAAATTTCTACTCCCTTAAATGATATCCTTCCCAAAGACATCCCACGTCCCATCAATATAAATTTTTTATTAACTATGGTTGATAATCAGTTTATTAATGTTTTATGTAAATTTTTAAGTTTAAATAATATTAGCGTTTAGTGTAATTAGTAAATAATATAAATATTTCAAATAATATGTAAAATAAATATGTACCTTTCTGTAAATATTCATATAAAATTGTATCATTCTATTTTTAAATTCATATATTTTTCATTTTCATTTCATTTCACTTTAAACTACCATTTCCTCTTGGTTTGCAGTTAACTAATTAAAATGATTGTCAAAATTATTTCCTGATCCTTGCAATTATGCTCTTTCGCCACCTGCCTTTTCTATAAACGTCTATACTTTGACATTGGCAAATCAGTGCCTAAAGCATTGGAGCCACATTAAAAGAAAAAAAAAAGTATTCAGAAATTCAGTTAAAACAAACTAATAATATTTTAAAATTTTTATGTACTAAACACGAATTATTTGTTAGGAATCAATTAATTATGTCTGCCGCAGAAAAGAAAAAGGAAATCATACAATATGTTCCATTTATGTCGTTTGTTCACCCTTCTTTCTGGCACGCCCTAACAGATTTAAAAATTAATGTAGACAAATTAGACGAAACCACAAAACAAATACACGGCCGTTTCACCTTTCGTGATGATATTGGACCGGTGTTTGAAGTGGACGGAACTTCATTTAACAAGTAAGTTTTTTCACATTTCTTAGGTACTTTAAATTTTTTTTCTTTTGCTTGCTTTTGAGTGATGCTAGTTTTTTGTTTTCAATAATATGTGATGAATGTGTAGTAATATCCTTAAAATTAATTGAAAGTTGTTAAAATATTCTTAGAGTAATGAGTTACAATATCATGTAATGGTTCGCCAGAATTCTCATTTTGTATATATTGAGAATATGGCTTGTGTTCCAACTAAAGTCATGAATCGGCTACTGGAGTCAAAGTGTGAAACTACAGCAACAGTAACCCTTGTATTGTAGTGTGCTATAGCAGACCTATTTGCACCTGGACTCTAGGCACACTCAAAAAGCAAATCCCTCCTATGATTTGTGTTGCTTGTTGTTATATGGACATTACATGGGTACCACATTACCCCTCTGCAAGCCGCCAACCAGTAGGTTATGTATTAATCATTTCTATCTTGTGGCGCCTCACTCACCACCTTTTTTATATTTAGCGTAGCAATGAAAAAAGACAAAATATGTCACAAGTTTACTTCCTTATTCACTTAAAAAATAATAGCTGGTGACATGGCATAGTTTCTGTGAATCCCTGGTTAACAAAGTGTTAATATAACACTTCAATACATATTCCATAATAATACAATAGATCCATATTAATTTAATGTTCTAATCCAGCGTTTCTTAACCTTTTTTATGTCTCGACCCACACAAAAGCCAAAAAGTTAAGTAAAAAGTCTCCCAACCCGTACTATAAAATTACAATAATATTTTAATTGTTTATTCATAAGTTTAATAACTAATTTTTATTTTATTACGTCTCGATATTGTATCATTGGTAAAAAAATTGTTCACATTGGTATTGGGTCTGGCTAGGGGAAGAGCTAGCCAAGGGAAATGAATATGAAGGTTACTCACAATTCTTGTTACTCATCCTTATTTCGCGTGTTCCCACTAATGTTACGCTCGTCAGAATATTCAAACACATACAGCTATTTGTATTATTTACACCTTTTTACACTCGATTATTAATAAATTATTCCGTTTTAAATCAAATAAGACGGAACCGACTCACTCACTCAAAATAATAATCGCAATCAAATCACTCGAAAACAATTTACTTATGAGTGTTTGCAATGATGATCCACGTATAGAAATACTTTCAAGTGAGAAAAAATGCCAAACATTGCATTAATTAATGTTCCTGATTAATCATTTTAATTAAATAAAGTAAGTTTTTCTTTTCATGTTATTATTTATTGCATCGTAATATTTAATTTTTTAACATGACACTAAAATTCATTCCTTTAATAAAGGAATCTTTTCTATAGTTTATGTTTCAATGTCTTATTATTTTTCAACAGACTGCAACCCCTTTTAATAACAAACGCGACCCCTGGCCCCCTAGCTGGTTGAGAAACTTGATATCTAAACAGATACTCCTATATAATTTGGTTTATTTAATTTCAGATCCCTTGACTCAGAGCATTTCCAAGTAAATATTACTGGTACCATATTAAATAAGAACACAATAGAAGAGTTCAAATCAATTGACAAGGCTGCCTTAGTAAATTCAACTGGAGAGCTGATATGGGCCAATTTAAAAAATACATGGATCTCAAATCCTAGTGTTCTACTAAATTTCTTAATATTATCATTTGCTGTAAGTAAATATCTTCTAAGTATTTTGATTTCACTGCTCATGGTAGACTGTAATACTTGGTGTTAGTAGTTATATTGTTTGCCATACTGAAGAAAGAAATTTGTATATTTTTTTATTGCTGTAGGACAGGAGGTAGGCTAATAACTCAGAATTTAGCAGTTACCGTCGCCTATAGGTGTTTGTAATGCCAAGGCTCGCTAACACTGCTAACTGCATAGTGATACCTGGCCACTTATACCGGAACACAACACAAGGTTATTATGGTGGCATATTTAAAACCCAGGGGGTGGTTGCCATCTAGACAGGCTTGGAGTCCTATCACCTAGCTTGGGTTGTTTTGTCGCCTTTTACGACAGGCCGACCCCGGCCGCAGTGATCAGTATTCTTTCTCCGCCCCTGCATGGATAGTTAAGTAAGTAGTTTTTCGAATCACCGTCAGGCGACACGGCATCCAATCTAACTTGAGGGTAGATTGGGAAGAGGATAAGATAAGGTTCCTAACCTATACTTTTCTTTTGAATGTGGCTGTATGAGATAATAGTTATATAATATGTTCTCTAACTTTCTCTTCTACATAACTTTTTCTTTCAATCAATAATATTATTACAGGATCTGAAGAAATACCATTACTACTATTGGTTTGCTTTTCCGGCACCTAGTCACCCAACTGTATATCTCAAAGAAAAAAGCACAAAAATATCAACACATTTTACTAACCAACATTTAGAAGACATTTCAAAGGGATACAAAGCTTTAGATGATGCACAAAAATGTTTTTTCATCGTCACTAAAATTGATGACAAAATCTCTGTGAGAATGTTAGCAGAGTTTTTTAAAAATGATATTATGGATATGGCTAATAGCTATTTGGTGTTTTGTGATCCAAGTAACAGTAGTAATCCTGGCTGGCCTATGAGATTACTTTTGGCGGCAGTTTTACAGCATTATCCTAGTCTGGCGAAGGGAAATATTAAAGTAATTGGATTAAGATGTAGCATCAATGGAAGTTTGGAGAATAGTCGTGTCTTTACTGTAGATGTTATGCCTGAGGTAATTAAATATTATGTGACATGGAATAAATGAAATTTATAATCAAAGTTTCAAAATATTTTTGTCAAACTTAATTTTTATATTCAAAATAACTTCAGAGTTAGAAAATTTTATGAAAGATATGTATTCTGTGTTTAATTATAATATATGCCCACATTACCACCGCTTCTGTACCTTCCTTTTCTTTTTGAGGAAAACTTCCCTTGATAAATCCACGAGATCCCAGAGTCAAGGGATATGTGGGACTCTGGGAACTCCTATCGCATAGTGCCTGAGCCCAATCTTGTGGCTCAGGTTGAATGTGTGTGGCTGTTATAAGGTGAAGTGGCAAGAAACTCCTCACCAACACGATCTACCACTAATATACATATGTTCTCTTTTGTTTTTCCATCACAAAATGTAAATGCTTTATATCAAAATAGCAAAAGAAGAAATTAATTCTCAAACAAGAAATAAGGAATATCTACAATATAGTGTAAACAAACTTACAAATATGAAATTAATAAAAAATGCTTGTAGCTCCCAGTTATGTAAAAGCAGCTTTATCTTCAATATATAGGACTAATTTTTTTATCGTCTAACCCATAATTCTGAAATAAAATGGTGGTATTTCTCATTTAAATAGGTTTCTAATATTGTGTATATACACCTTTACAGGTTGACTGCTTATATTTGTAATGTAGCGTTTAGTTTTAAAGATATCTTTTTTTTATTGCTGTAGGACAGCAGACAGGCTGACGGCCCGCTTAGAATTTAACAGTTACCGTCGCCTATGGGTGTTTGCAACGCCAGTGGCATCGCGAACACGCTGCTGTCCCATAAAGGTACAGGAACTTGAGTCACTAAAAAATATCTATAAAACTCTATTCAATAAATTTCTTGCCACACGCTAGAAAAGCATTTAAGTAATTTCATGAATATACATGAAATATTATATAATTACAGGGTTACCAGTCTGTGGAAAGTGCAGGCTGGGTGGGATGGGAGAGAAACGATAAAGGTAACTTCGGTCCTAAACTTGCCAATATGTCTGCATCTATGGACCCCGTCGTGTGAGTAGTTTTTAAATAGTTTCTAATTGAAATCATAATATGTATTACTTTTTTTATTTCCGATAAATCTATATACTAGTATCACGCCAGTACAACGAGGGGCAATCGGCGCAATTATGTCACTTGCTACATACGTACTACCTATCCTAGCTTTCGTGGGGGTCACAGGATCGACTTGTTCATTGCTCTGTGATGCCTACAAACAAAAAAACATAGTACCTGTCGTAGTCAAACATTTAAATAAGTTACAATTAGAAACTGAACGCTAAATGTGCCATATTTGACTGTAGCTCGAAATACCACGAGTTTCCTTCAAAGAATATTGACTATATGACGAAAGCGTCCACCGCCTCTTCCCTGTGACCAAGTGTGTTATTTGAAGATTTTCCTTTAGTTTTTTTAGAATAATATTGTCCGAAGCACGAAGGCGAGTCCATCTTCTAATCGCATAGAAGTCCGCTCTTTCTTGTTCAGCAAACATACCAGATACACTGCAGCATCTGGGCAAAAGCATCAGAGAGCGATATGTGTTATTATATTGCATTCTAATGGTAGTTAAAGACTTCTTGGTGCAGTTTACCTATAGATGACAAGTAGAAAAGCATTGACAAAATTCTCTAAATAGTGTCGCTTTCACCAGTTCACTGCACTTTCAAAATATACGTGCTAGCATATTATCTCTTAAAGATAAAGGCTTTTCGCTCACGCTCAATGTCCTGGTCCTCAGATTTCCCAAAAGTATGTGTCCTAAATACTTGAATTGCTCTGCGTATTGAATCTGTGCCGTTTAACTACACCGGCTATAACCTCTCTGGACCCTCGCCGGCCATAAAAATCATTGCCTAATGATCATCATCATCATCTCAGCGTTCATCTCGGTTGCAACCCAAACTTCCGTTTCGGTGCCCAGGGTCCGCTTTCCGACTTTTTCTACTCCACTTCGCCTGGTCTTCAGCATCCCTGGTAGTGAGCCCATTAGCACGCATGTCACCCTTTACGACGTCAAGCCAGCACTTTTTGGGTCTACCCCTCCTGCCGGGGCCCGGCGGAGGCGGCATGGCCAGACATTTGTTTCCCACGTAATCATCCGGTTGCCGCAAAACGTGGCCGTACCAACGGAGCCGACACTCCTGCAATTTATCCGCAATGTCACGGACATGAAGACTGCCGCGAATGCGGGAGTTCCTAACGCGGTCCTTCCGCGTCACTCCACACATCCACCGCAGCATATTCATCTCCGTGACACGCAGTTCTTGCTTGTGTCTCTCTAACACCGGCCACGTTTCACAGCCGTATAAAAGGACAGGCCTAATGATGGTCTTATAGACTTGTCCCTTCAATTTTACCGGCATCTTGGGGTCACAAATGACACCAGTTACCTCACGCCATTTGGCCCACGCGGCAGCAATGCGTGCCTTGACGTCGCAATCGATGGCACCAGACGCGTGAAATACAGATCCCAAGTATTTTACTTGGTCCGTGTGCTTGACCGTGTCACCGCCTATGCGTACGGGTGTGGGATCTGTGGAGTTACAGGCCAAGTACTCGGTATCAAAAATCATTGCCTAATGATGTCACTTACTAACTTCCAAACGTAGTTTAAAGTTTACCTAGGTTGAGTTAGGCTAGATGCTTTACATCAAATGTGATTTTTAATGTTTATAAGTGAACATATTTCAGATTAGCAGATACATCATCGGACTTGAATATAAAGCTGATGAAGTGGCGGTTGGTTCCTGATTTAGATGTAAATATTATGAAAAATACGAAGTGTCTATTATTAGGGGCTGGCACCCTTGGATGTCATGTTGCGAGAGATTTATTGGCAAGTAATTTTGTTTGGTATTGTTAGGTAAGTCAAAACTCTATTCAAAAGTTGCCGCGTATATATAACCTCTCAACAGAACAAAGCGCGGCAACCGCTTGAACTGTCAAACGTCATTAGTGATGGGAATTCGTAATCGATTCAACGCTAAGATCGTAGTGTTTTAGTTAGTTAGTTTATCGCAATTTTTTCAGGCGTGGGGCTTCCGTACCATAACATTCTTAGATAATGGTAAAGTGTCCTATTCGAACCCAACAAGGCAAGTTCTATTCAATTATCAAGATTGCCTTTCTGGGGGTAGGAAAAAGGCAGAAGCGGCAGCTGAAAATCTGAAACACATACTGCCAACTGTTGTAAGTAATATAAATTGTTTATTTTTCATTATTTTCATATAACACTATAAATATATGCAACAACACGAAATGACGATATATAGTTAGAAAACGCTGTAAACCATTTTTTTATTGCTGTAGGACAGCAGACAGACTTACGGCCCGCTTAAAATTTAGCAATTACCGTCGCCTTTGAGTTTTTGCAACGCCAATGGCATCGCGAACACGCTGCTGTCCCATAAGGGTACAGGAACTTGGGTCACTAATAGATCGCGACCACCTTTAGTGACCACCTTTGTGTTGTGTTTCGGCATTAGTGACCCAAGTTCCTGTACCCTTATGGGACAGCATCGTGTTTGCGATGCCACTGGCGTTGCAAACACCCATAGGCGACGGTAACTACGAAATTCTAAGTGGGCCGTCAGCCTGTCTGATGTCCTACAGCAATCAAAAAAGTAGTATATTAGCTATATAGTACCCATAACACAAGTGCTATGCTATTTAGTTTGGGACTAGATGGCGCTGTGTGAATTGTTGATATTTAATTTAAAGTTTTCACAAGTTTTGTGTTAAACATAGTTAATTGATTGCAGAATAGTAAAGGTATAGTCGCTCATATACCTATGCCTGGCCATCCCGTTGGTGAATCGTTGAGAGCCGAAACAGTGGCCGACATTGAAACGCTAACAGCGGCCATCGCTGAACACGATGTGATATTCCTCTTGCTGGATACGAGAGAGGCTCGATGGCTGCCTACTCTCATTGCTGCATTCTACGGAAAGGTATGTTTTCTGCTACTACACATATACAATTTTTCCCACAACAAAAAGTGTGCGGAGATCACGATTTAATAATAAAATTATACAAGTGATATAGGTTGTCTGGTACCTTAAGTAATTATTTTGTGTATAGGGCGAGCCTCCTCTCC
Source organism: Malacosoma neustria (assembly GCA_963693495.1). Lineage (NCBI taxonomy): Eukaryota > Metazoa > Arthropoda > Insecta > Lepidoptera > Lasiocampidae > Malacosoma > Malacosoma neustria. Next base: position 15,604,637 of record OY856377.1, read on the forward strand.
TCACCCATTCCGGGGCCTGCGAGGAGTCCGAACTTAACGCCGGTTGATATCTATGTCACAAGAAATCCCTAGTTTACGACGTCTCGCCTGTGTCATTCGTTAAGTCACAACTCGAAAAATAATGCGACTCTACGTTCGCAATAGGGGTTACTAGTATAAATTTTATATTTGTGTTTTTTGTTTTATTGGGTACTAGCTGACCCGGCAAACGTTGTTCTGCCATATAAATAATAAAATGTCAAAAAATTAAAAAAAATTTTTTGGGGGTGGGTCACCCCTAACATTTAGGGGGATGAAAAATAGATGTTGGCCGATTCTCATAGATACCGGATAAGCACAAAAAATCACTAACTCAATTTAGTTATCTGCCTACTGCCTACCCCCTAAGAACGATGGCGTGATTATTTATAGCCTATGACCATTTCTAGGTTATCATCTATCACCATACCAAATTTCATCAAAATCCGTTCAGCCGTTTAGGCGTGAAAGAGGAACAGACAGACAGACAGAGTTACTTTCGCACTAGCTGACCCGGCAAACGTTGTTCTGCCATAAAAATAATAAAATGTCAAAAAATTAAAAAAAATTTTTTGGGGGTGGGTCACCCCTAACATTTAGGGGGATGAAAAATAGATGTTGGCCGATTCTCATAGATACCGGATAAGCACAAAAAATCACTAACTCAATTTAGTTATCTGCCTACTGCCTACCCCCTAAGAACGATGGCGTGATTATTTATAGCCTATGACCATTTCTAGGTTATCATCTATCACCATACCAAATTTCATCAAAATCCGTTCAGCCGTTTAGGCGTGAAAGAGGAACAGACAGACAGACAGAGTTACTTTCGCATTTATAATATTAAGTATGGATTGTTTTAATTAATTTTATGGAAATTTTAAAGAAATTAAATTTAGTAAACTTAAATTTAGTTCGAATACGAATTTCCGCTGCTTCCTTTGTGATCTTTTTTTTTCAGTTTCTTTGAAATAAGTTCCTAGTTGTTATGCATTGTTGGAGAGCTAAGAAAATGGTTGTTTTTAAAATAATCTGCAAGCCTTGGCATACTTGAGACTTGTCTCATAACTTTTTTTGCTTTGAAGGCATCTGAAGTAGAAAAAAATATTGAAGTAATATCGCTTTTCGTCTCGCATTTTAAAATTTGAACCGATAATTGTTGTTTTAATATTAATAAATAACCAATGTTAAATCATTTTTATAAATCAGAAGAAAAGAAATTAGATTTAAATTGATACTTTTTTTAAATATGTACATTTTTGATGTTGCATTTTTGACTTATTATGAAAAAAGGTAAAAATATGATAACTCAAAAATGGTTCACTTTTGCATAATGCATATGAGGGTTAAAATTATCGCAAATAGCAAATATCACCCCTATCACCTCCTACCGGGAATACGTCGAATTACCAATAACCCTTTATATTTATTATGACCCCTAATTGAATTTCCTTTAAGTCCGTCATTCACATTATTTCTGTAGCTCTTGTCATTTACGAGATAATTTTATGAAAAAATCAGGTTTAGTGACCCGTACTTTCTCGCCAGTGTTTATGAATTACGGTTTCGCTGCAATACGGACTTCTGCAGAGCATTTAATTCTTCAGAAAAAACCTATATTCGGGCAGCATGATAGCATGATATGCCACTGAGCTATAAAAATAAAATATTTGATAATCTAACTTTTAGATATCTATATTTTAGATGGGAATCTTCAATTCATCCGTGCAGGGGCAGAGAAAGAATACTAACCTTTGTGGCCGGGGTCGGCCTGTCGTAAAAGGCGACAAAACAACCCAACCTAGCTACGTGGTAGGGCCTCAAGCCCATCTGGATAGCGACCACCTTTGGTCTTAAGTATGCCGCCATAATAACCTTGTGTTGTGTTCCGGCATTAGTGACCCAAGTTCCTGTACCCTTATGGGACAGCAGCGTGTTCGCGATGCCACTGGCGTTGCAAACACCTATAGGCGACGGTAACTGCTAAATTCTAAGCGGGCTGTCAGCCTGTCTGCTGTCCTACGCAATGAAAAAAATATATATTAAGGTTTTTCTCAACTGCAGATAGTGATAAACGCGGCTCTAGGCTTCGACAGTTACCTGGTGATCCGGCACGGTGTCGCCTCGGCGCCGCCCCACGCTGCCGACGTGACCGCGACTTGCATCCCCGGCGGACAGCTGGGTTGTTACTTCTGCAATGACGTCACTGCTCCTGGCAATGTAAGTATAATTATATTAATTGAGATTTAGATAGCGGCAATTATTTACCCATGTAACCCATACTAAGAATAAAATACACTCGGTGCAGGGGTCGAGTAAGAATACAAACCCCTGCGGCCGGAGTCGACCTGTCGTAAACCCTAGGCTACGTGGTAGGGCCCCAAGCCTCGATGGCAACCACCCTTGGCTTATAAGTATACCTCTATAATAACTTTGTGTTATGTTCCGATTCTGTGTGACTCAGGTTCCAGTAGCCCTATGCGGATAGCAGTGTGTTCGCGCTGCTTCTGGCGTCGCAAACATCTATACGCGACGGTAACTGCTATTATTTAATGGGTCATCCGCCTGTCTGTTATATCCAAACTATAAAAAAGACCACCTTATAATTTCGTACGGAGTCTTAAAAGGCGACAAATGGATTATTTTTGCCAGTTACAGACAGCAGAGGTAGAGTGCCATTTGGAGTCTCTTCGTGTTTCCATTTCGTAACAGATTGCACCCTTTTACCCCATGCATAGCAAAGAAATAATGTTTAAGAAGATAACAATATAATTTGTTATCCAAACCTAATATTAATCCACTGTCCCTTTATATAATACTAGCTGACCCGGCAAACGTTGTTCTGCCATATAAATAATAAAATGTCAAAAAATTAAAAAAAATTTTTTGGGGGTGGGTCACCCCCATTTAGGTCATTTAGGGGGATGAAAAATAGATGTTGGCCGATTCTCATAGATACCGGATAAGCACAAAAAATCACTAACTCAATTTAGTTATCTGCCTACTGCCTACCCCCTAAGAACGATGGCGTGATTATTTATAGCCTATGACCATTTCTAGGTTATCATCTATCACCATACCAAATTTCATCAAAATCCGTTCAGCCGTTTAGGCGTGAAAGAGGAACAGACAGACAGACAGACAGAGTTACTTTCGCATTTATAATATTAGTATGGATTGTATAATTAATTTCAGTCTTTAAAAGATCGGACGTTAGACCAGCAATGCACCGTGACTCGGCCCGGCGTTGCAGCCATAGCTGGCGCGTTGGCTGTCGAAGTTCTGGTCGCATTATTACAACATCCTTTAAGGTAATGACTATATATTTAACATTAATTATATTATTTTACTTTCTAAGTATCAAAACAGCGTTCGTTGAGCAGTAGAGAAGATCCTGAAGAAAGATCATCATCGTTCCTAGCGTTAAACCCGGGGTTGCAACCCAAACTTTCTGACCTGAAGCAAGAATTACATACAAACAGAGAGGATAGAAATATAAAGGGTTTTAGGATAACGGTAATAATCTTCATTGCAAAAGTCGAGAATATGTTCAATAATTTGTTGCCAATATGCTGAAAATTGAGTTTCAAAAATTATTTAGGGATGGTACCCTAATACTATGTGACCACAAATGTTTACCACCTTTCCTACCTCCGTTGGTGACCATCCGTAGTATATGAGCAGACCGCTACCATCTAGTTTTCACGTAGTAAATCATAAATACGGTTTTCAATTATTTTTTGCAGGCAGAAAGTTAAAATACAAATATTTTGGCTCATATTTGTCTTTAATAATACAGCGCTTGTCATGTGACTCCAAAAGCGCATACATATTTGTAATAACAACTAAAGTCTAAACTCCAGACGCGCCATATTTGAATATAGCGAAAAAGCGCGAGATATCCTTTAGAGCAGTGTTTTTCAATATTTTTAAATACGCAATCCCTTTAAGGGTTGAAAAATTCTGGCGACCCCCTTGGGCTATGGCGGTCTCTCTATGGAGAGACAAAAAGTTAGTAAGTAATTTATAAGACTACATTTATGATTTTCTCTATTTTGGTACCTATCTATATTCATTATTAAGACCTACATTCTGTAAGAAGCCGCGACAGCTTTGAAAGTAAATACGAGGTAAGTTGGTAAGGCTGCGTGCGGCTTTGATTTAGACACCAGTTTGCGCGGACCTAACTTCGCGGCATTGCCAAACCGCATTATCGTCGCGGGCGAGAACTTTCCTTTGCCGGTGACCCCCCGAGAAAGGCTTCGCGACCCACAGATTGAAAGACACTGCTTTAGAGGATATTGAAGACGTGACAAAAACCTAAGTCCCTCCTTCCCTGTGTATTTTGCAGACCCCTCCCTCCATAAACGGGTCACGTAGTATGACATGCGTACAACATGCCTTAGTTGCATACCTTGTAAGGTAGCGGATTTCGCTAATTACTTGTATTTAAGAAGATTTTTTGTCAGTAGATTGCAGCTTACATATTTTTTATTGTTGAGGAACAGCAGTCAGACTGACGGCCCACTTAATAGTAAACAGTTACCGTTGCTTATAGATGTTTGCCACGCACCGCGAACATGCTGCTGTCCGCGTAGACATTATATCATAATTGCCATGTACCGAAAGAAGGAAAAAATCGCGAGTAAACCGACCTAGATCAACGGTGTGTAACTCGCTAATCCGCCTTAGACAAGCATGGTGGATATACTGACTGTTCTCTCTGGAAGGATACTCGAGCCCAGCTGTGGCATGTCATAGACTGATAGACTTCTAGTAATAAATGTTTTTAAAAACAGTTCCATTTTATCTGTGCAGGGGCTGAGAAAGAATACTAACCTCTGTGGCCGGGGTCGGCCTGTCGTAAAAGACGACAAAACAATCTACCCTAGCTACGTGGTAGGGCCTCAAGCCCGTCTGGATGCCGACCACCTTTGGTCTTAAGTATGCCACCATAATTAACTTGTGTTGTGTTTCGGCATTAGTGACCCAAGTTTCTGTACCCTTGTGGGACAGCAGCGCGTTCGCGATACCACTGGCGTTACAAACACCCATTGGCGACGGTAACTGCTAAATTCTAAGCGGGCCGTCAGTCTGTCTGCTGTCCTAAAGCAATAAAAAAATATCACTAACTTGCAATAAAAATTTTATACAAAAATGTACACATAGGTCCACAGCAAACTATTTAATCTTCCATCTTTGATTTGAAATCAGAGAAAATTGTACTGTACTGTTGTCTCTGGTTCGAGTTTGTGTGTGTCGATAAAACAACATTAATCATATAAAAATTTTCAGGGCAGAAGCCCCAGCAGTATACAACCTAAACACTGACAAGGAAACAGAACTACCTGAAATGCAGGGAGTTTTGGGTCCAATACCACACTCCATCCGGGGCTTCCTTCACTCCTACCAAATGGTTGTGCCCACTTGTGCTAAATTCAGACAGTGCATTGCCTGTTCTGATGTTGTGGTCGAGATGTACAGGAGAGATGGAATCGACTTTCTGATGAAGGTGTTCAATAGTGGCAGTTATTTGGAAGATGTCACTGGTTTAGCTGAGCTGCATTTGGCAGCTGAGATGGCGGATGTGAGTATTCTTGAATTTCCTTTTTTGTATATAACTGACAGTCTTCGTCGGTGTTATGGTAATCATTTTTAAATTTCAAGGCTCTAAGTCAAACTTGTTTGCTAAAGTGCTGTGTAACAAATGAGGAAACTCTGTTAGTACCGACTCAGTTTGCTGTCAAGGGTTGGAAGGATTGGCAGTCACCTAGCTAATTTTAACTAAATTTATTTTATATGGTATCTCAATACAGTAATTTTTGTCCCAAATGACTACTGATGCTACCGAAGAACACTCTTCGCACCGTGGTAACGTTCAGCAGTGAATTCTTTTCGGTTATGCACTCCAATGATGATGACCAGTGGAGTCATTAACAACAGTCTTTGTCTCGCCTCCCTGTGTTATCGTGGAGAAGAAGAGAAGACTTGATATAGACGTGCTTATTGCACCTGTATACCTTCAACCTATGTGCTCTGAACCAAATATCTGGACGTTTTTTCTGTAATTATAATTTTTTTCGAGGAAAATTGTTTTTATGAGTCTCTCCGACCACTGCGATTGTGGGACATTGTAGGACCCTTCAGGCCTGCCTACTAAAACCCCGCTGTGATCGCCTAGTATCTGTGCTGACGGATAAATAGTTTAACAATACCGTGGCTCAGGTCGGCAGCCCGCACTTTGTGTCAGGGAGATCTTATCAGGAACTTAGTAAGCAATTACGACTGAACTGCTACGGTAGGCCTATGGATGTTTGCGACGCTAGGGGCACCACGAACACGCTGCTGTCCCATAGGAATACAGGAACCTGGGTCGCTAAAGCCGGAACACAACACAAGGTATTGTGTCCGCATACTTATAGACCGAGAGTGGTCTATACGTACCAATCCAGAGGCTTGGGGCTCTGCCAAGTAGAAAAGGGGTACGCCAGGGGTTAGGTTTTTGACGCATCAGCGTTCTTGGGGTAGTGCGGAACAGTACACGCGCTCTCTCCTTTAAGGTAGAATCGCCCGAGAGCCGCCCGCTGCCGCTGTTTCCGTAACTACCTAACCTAACCACTGAGTAAATCGACTCGATGGGTGATTTGGTTCTTTGACGTTTATACGTTAAAATTAGTGTCCTTTGTTCCAGATATTAGCAATTTCTGATGAAGAGGATTGAATATTATAAACAGAGGATATATCAAGCTTCATTCGCTGCTTAGTTTAAAATAAGTATTTTATGTCAAGCAGCTTAATGTGTTGTGATATTTTGTTATTATGCATTCGTCCCACTTTATATTATAATAAAACAAGAATACATTTATCAATATTCACCTTAGTTGTTTTATTTGTCAAGTATCCAAAAGTATGTATGTTGAAAGACTTGAACCAAGTGTTAAAAACACTCGTGTCAAGTCTGTTTATGGCTAAACTCAGTTTACGGCTACATTTCAAATACCCTGTCGACCTTGGATTACGCATTCCGGTACGCTTGCGCAGGTCACTAGTCCGCTTCCCATCTCGCGTCTAAATGTTTATTGTAATATGTATTCATTTACTAAAGTATATATGTAGTGTATTTAATACCCATAACACAATGCTATGCTACTACTATGGGACTAGATGGCGCTGTGTGAATTGTCCCAGTATATTTTAATATTATTATTACTTTTCTAAAAAAAAAACTACGTTTATGATATGTATGTTTGTTTGATGGTTCCCTTTCGTTCGCCTAATTATTATTAGGTATTTATTAATAATGGTATTTAATTTATCTAGTCCCAAAGTAAACTAATCTGACATAATAGTTATCCGTGCAGAGGCAGAGAAAGAATACCGACTTCTGCGGCCGGGGTTGGCCGTCGTAAAAGGCGACAAAACAACCCACCCTAGCTAGTAGGGCCCCAAGCTCGTCTGGATGGCGACCACCTTCGGTATTAGTATGCCGCGATGGTAACTTTTGTTGTGTTCCGGCATTAGTGATCCAAGTTCCTGTACCCTTATGGGACAGCAGTGTATTCGCGATGCCACTAGTTGCAAACACCCATAAGCGACGGTAACTGTTAAATTCTAAGCGAGCCTTCAGTCTGTCTACTGTCCTACAGCAATAAAAAGATATATACTGCCACTGTCGGGAGCAGAGCCGGATGGATCGCAGTCTCCTCCTGTGAGGTATACATGTTTGCGTAGAAGGCGGAACTTTCATCCCTTTCCGCAAACGCGTCGTAGACGGCGGTCCCACGCAGCTGTTGCGACGAGGCATACGTCCTTTACTGTGACGCCGCCCCCTCCATCCCAGATTCACAGAAAAAATGCCGAGTGTAATTTCCTTACCCCCTAGCGCCTACTATGGAGGTCTGCCACACCAACAGGGGCAGATGCCTGCCTGGTGGCCCAGTTTCGGGCAGGCACCAGGTTTTGGCAATGACTATCTTTCCGTGGCTGAGGCGTATCTATAAGACACATCTAATATGCTATTTATATATTTTTCATAAACACCGAGACTCGGGTCAGAAATATAACTGGTCGTCATATATAATGAATACGAAAAACCTCAATAAAAATGCAACTTTTTTCTATTATATACACTTTAATACGTTTATTTTATACCTTTCACAAGATTAAGGGTGCATAGTCAGATGTATGGCAGGCAAAGGCAGCTTGTTTTTCATTTTGATTTCCTTCACAGGCTTCGGTGGCTTGATTTTTCTTCCGTGTCTGCCCGTCTTTCGTTGCCACAGGCCGGAGCGTGGCCTGTTTCCCAACCACCTATTGCGTTGGGGGGAACCTATCGGCGTGGAACCGTGAAGTACGTTTGACAGACGACCTGTAATTATGGCGGCTGTTTAAGATAGCAGTATACCGTGTGTTTCATCCTTGCATAAATTTACCAACCTACTATGTACATTTTATTGTAATTGTATGATTAATAAATAATACTAATAATTAAGAGTAGATGACATCTCGCCTCTAGATTTTGTTAATTACCCTCACTCTCGGTGAGGTGAATGGATAAAAGCGAGCGTGGGACGAGGTAGCGTCGCGTGCGCTGAACGTGCGGGCCGGTCGACGTTCGACCTCCCTGAGGACCACTGCGCTGTGCGCAAATGACTTCAGTAACTCAAACTCTCTTACTGGCCGCGTCAAAACCGTAGTATTCAGATTTGTGCTAGCTGGTGCCGTGCAACTGTTCCTCTGCAAGCAAATCTGAACTAAACCGGGAAGAGAATGAATCGAGGTTAAAGCGAATTTCTTAGGCCACTGCAAGGTATCGCAATAATCTCTCATCAATTACTCCTCTCCCTCTTATCGTCCACTGCTCTCTCCCACTGACCCATTATACGGTGTACACATATTTTGGTCTGTGACCGGCATCGTAAACTATGATTTACATACACGATTAATCTACAATCGATCATTTTATGCTCGATTTAAAAGACCAGATTATGATATATTCGATATGAAATCGTAAATTATATTTTTAAATCATGATGAAAGTAGACAAAATCATAAAATTTACTATAACTTGAACTTTAACTCTGAATAACTTTTGAACTAGTGAACTTAGTGAAAAATTATAAACCACCTTTTTGTAGAACGTTAAATTTCCTACAAGAATATGTATAGTTCATTACAATTGTATTATTTGTCAACGACATATAGAATTCCGAATAAAGAAAATAATTTTCTTCATGTTATATTTCTATTGACAACTTTGACTGCCGTGGGGGCCGGGTTAATATTGTGGAAGAAAATTCAATAATACTCCAAATAAGGACCACTATTATTACAATATATTAATAGATGGTCTCCCTTCTCCAATGACGGCATCATGTTAGAAATGATTCTCGTCATGTAATGCTCAATCAAAGGTGTAAGCAAATATCCGTGCAGGGGCGGAGAAAGAATACTAACCTCTGCGGCCGGGGTCGGCCTGTCGTAAAAGCCGACAAAACAACCCACCCTAGCTACGTGGTAGGGCCTCAAGCCCGTCTGGATGGCGACCACCTTCGGTCTTAAGTATGCCGCCATAATAACTTTGTGTTGTGTTCCGGCATTAGTGACCTAAGTTCCTGTACCCTTATGGGACAGCAGCGTGTTCGCAATACCACTGGCGTTGCAAACACCCATAGGCGACGGTAACTGCTAAATTCTAAGCGGGCCGTCAGCCTGTCTGCTGTTCTACAGCAATAAAAAAAAAAAAAAAATTACTACAGGTATACAGGTAAAGTTTTAGTGCTTCAAGACAATTTGACACAATGGCTAATGGATAAAGGGTTGTATACAGTAACAGAGTTCCCTAAATTATTTTAACTTATAATTTGACTTAATGACAGCACTACAGGGTTTTTATATTTGACATTGTTATTAGAATTTTTGACATGTTTTCACATGTTACTTAGTCCAACTGATTTGTATGTCATTAATGACGAAACATGTACATATTGTGAATATTTCATACAAATAAATGATTTGGTTGATAGATGTCTCGACAATTCACGAAGCCCGTTTAGTTCTAAATCAAGCAGCAGCGAGCTTCTGTTATTGGTAGGTACTAGACAACTGATGTACTTTTTTTATTGCTGTAGGACAAGCTGACGGCTCGCTTAGAATTTAGCAGTTACCGTCACCTATCGGTGTTTGCAACGTCAGTGGCATCGCGAACACAACACAAAGTTATTATGGCGGCATACTTAAGACCAAAGGCGGTCGCCGTCTAGACGGGCTTGAGGCCCTACCACGGAGCTCGGGTGGGTTGTTTTGTCGCCTTTTACGACAGGCCGCAGAGGTCAGTATTCTCTCTCCGCCCCTCCACGAATAAATATTGCACGGTACTTCTTATATACTTATACAATTAAGGCTTGTTTCCCTATTTATGTAATGTATTTATTGTCATGGTCATTTTTACATATTGTAATCTCACTATGGGCCGGCTGGGCGCCTGACTAGTTCGTCGCGTATCGCGGCCCTAAGACGACTCGACTCAAGGAGAACGAAGAAACACTGGAATGGTCTTGGTGGGTATACCAGACACATGCGTCCCCCAGCCCATAGAGGAGGTCATAAAAACGAGTAGCAGTATTGCATTCTTCGTAGTTTTTCCACTGTTTTTCACTCAATCTGCGCGCGATCAATGCAGCGAGTGATAGAAAGCCGTTCTATGTGTATATTAAGCGCATTTTACTCGAATCTAAATGGGATACTGTAATCTGGATTTGCCTTTAATGTAAGCATTGCAAAAATACCCAACAAGAAGACCTCCGAGGAATAGCTCTGCCTGAAAATCAACAATAGCATCCTATTGAAGACCAGGAAGCCCAGAGTGGTAACCACTGACAGTTGGCGAACAATCTGTTCCGGTCAACCACCCCCAAAAGCGTATTGCACGGATTCCTACTACTCCGCCGCCCGTTCCCACACGGCGTGGTGTGCGTAGTGATTTCCACCACCCAAAAAAGGTAATTTTTTAACACTTACCAACAACTGCCATACAATGTTGGTCAAAACTGAACTGTCGCTTAGAGGGCATTTGAACAATAACTCTGTCGTCCTGTTTCCTTAAAATCGTGCCAAATGTACCCGCAGCGTGAATATATAGTCCTCCTTGCCCTAAAATTAATGTTAACATCAATATTTAACTTACTTTTAAAAATGCTGGCTTGGTCTTAAAGAGTGACATACATGCTAATAGACTAATTACCAGAGATGCTGAAGATCGTGCAGAGTAAAGAAGAAAAAATTTGGAAAGGCGGACATCGAAGCGATAGTTCGGGCTGCAATCGCTATTTAACGCTAGAATTATGATTACAATTACTTCATCTTTTCTTCTCATCTTAAATTTTTTTCACCTAGATTGTATAAACTGTTAATTCAGAGCAATAAATCCGCTGTTTCATTATAACACACCCCAATAATAGTTTTCTTATGACGAATTACTAGTTTTAGTTAATGATGAGTTAGATACAATCCGACTCTCTAAGCTCGTAAAGGATAACCAACAAAATAGTCACTCTTCTTTAAGCGATAGGGTAGTTTTATTTTTGCCCTAGATCAGGAGGAGGAGTCTACTTATCTAGATATTATCCGTGCAGGTGCGGAGAAAGAATATTGACCTCTGCGGCATGTCGTAAAAGGCAACAAAACAACCCACCCTAACTAAGTGGTAGGGCCTCAAGCCCGTCTGGATTGCGACCACCTTTGGTCTTAAGTATGCCGCCATAATAACCTTGTGTTGTGTTCCGGCATTAGTGACCCAAGTTCCTGTACCCTTATGGGACATCAGCGTGTTCGCGATGCCATTGGCGTTCAAACACCCATGGGCGACGATAACTACTAAATTCTAATTGGGCCGTCAGCCGTTTGTTATGTTTGCTGTCCTACAACCATAAAAAAAGATCTTGCATTACTACACTAATATGTGGAAAACTAAGTTCTCTCTATATATAAAAATTCCCATACAGTTTATCGAGATAAACGAACCTGGTTCCTTTTCTATGCAGTGGACAATTGTGCCAATTGGTAGAGCTCCTAATATATATGCGTCTCCTTCATTTGCCCTCACTGAAAAAAGTTTGTTCTGTAATTATTATCACCTTCTACTAAAATTTTATTTTATAAAAAAAGTATACACATATACAGTTATTATTATATGAATCTAATAACACTAATATTCACTAATCAAACATATTTCTGTGTACAAGGGCGGAGTAAGAATACTAACCTTTGCGGTTGGGATCAGGCTGTTGTAAAAGGCGACCAAATATCCCCTAGCTATGTGGTAGGGCCCCCAAAACCCATCTGGATGCATGATTATAATGAATATATTACCTGGATTCCTGGGTAATTCCCTAGATGACTTCAAAATATCCCCTGATTTCATATTTTCTGTGGCTAATATATATTTCAGTTTATCTCCAACTGCTACAAGTGCTATATGAGCTGTTCTACATCCATCTTCCATTACCTATATCCCAACAAGTTTGCTTTTATGATGGGGAAAGATTGATAAATATTCAAGTCATGATGAGAAATCATTAAAACGTTATATAACGACAAAGACAACTGACGACCTCGGTGGCGTAACGGATAACGCACGTCGGTACGCTCGCGGAGGTCACGGGTTCGATTCCCGGCTCGCGTCTGGGTGTTTATGTATAAAATGTATTTATTTACAAAAAAAAAAGTATATAAGTAGTATATCAGTTGTCTAGGGCCCATAACACAAGTGCTACTTAGTTTGGGACTAGATGACGCTGTGTGAATTGTCACAAAATATTATATAAATATAAAAATATATAACAGCCTATAACATCTCACTGCTAGGCTGAGACCTCCCCTGAGAGGGAATATAATAAATAATAAATATGCTGTGACACTTCACACAACACCATCTAGTCTCAAAATACCATAGCAATTGTGTTATGGGTACTAGACAATTGATAAATACATAATGTATACTTTTTTTTGTAAATAAATACATATCAATACAAATAAATAAAATTGGAGGGTCTGTTTGTAATATTAAAATAACCGCTTTTTACTAAGTGCATTCGGACGTATACACGGTACATAAACCAAAACTAGCTGTGCCCGTGACTCCGTCCACATGGAATAGTGACTTTGGGCAGAATTTTTTGGATATATCTTATGGTTTCCTCAGATTCAGACCTCAGATTTATATCATCAATCATATGAAATAGGGTTTAGCTTAGGCTGGACTTTGTAGGTTCGAACGTACATATTCCGGAGGCGCATGGCGTAATAGTTGCATTCGATAATACTGACTGTTTGCATATTTCATTTATAATTTAGGGTTTATAGGGTTTGTAATCCAAAATAAACCGTAAGATATATCCAAAAAATTCTGCCCAAAGTCACTATTCCACGTGGACGGAGTCGCAGGCACAGCTATAAACACCAAGACGCGAGACGGGAATCGAACCCATGACCGCAAGCATACCGAAGTGCATTAGCTACTACACCATGGAAATGGACAATACCTGCCATGCTTATCTAAAGTGGATTGGCAAGTTACATATGCTGATGATCTGCAACTGATGTATGCAAATTTCCTCATGATGAAATTATACTATATTAAGCATTGCATGCCTTCAGTGCATTTGAGCCATAGGACTTCTAGATTGGTTACCATAATAAGCAGTGCATCATGGTAGGTATTTCAACCATGGGATCCCATGGTCTCTGAGCTTCCATGAATTGAGCTTCCAAATACACCAGTAATATTATTATACTTGCAATATAGAAGTTGCAAATTAAAATATATTCCAAATGTTTTGCTTAAATCTCTAACATTAAATGTAACATTTGTGTACTCAAATTCTAAGTTAAATATTTAGCAAAAGAAATTTTAAAGTTGTTTTACTAATAAAAATATTCAATTTAAGATCTTAAGGGCTACCTTAATCATCAACCTTTTCACTTAGTGGAATGATAGTTAATCAACTGTGGCATCCTTTTTTTTCAGTATTGGAGTATCAGAGAACTATTGCTTTCTTAAACAACACATTGATATGAGTAGTTCGTAATTATCAATGAATAACATTAAGTACTATAAAGTACCTGAATGACTTTTTCTTCTAGTGGAGGTCCTTCAGTGGGTCCAACTCTGTACCAATCAATCCAATGGTATTTGTGTTTGATACCACCACCTATACCCTTTGCTACAACTCTGCCTGTAAAAATAAATAGTACTTTTAGAACTTGAAATTGAGGTAAAAATAGACATTCTGAATGCCTCTATTAATAAGCATACAAACTTGTGTCAAAATAGTCATACATTACGCAAGAGAGGGTAGAATGAGGGTAGAAAGAGCATGGCGTAACAGAATACAGAGAGGGTAGAAAGGATATAGTGGTATGAATTTGTTTTACTTTACCTGATGAATTTTTTTAATGTAAATGCAGTAGCCAAGTGGTATTTTACTTGGAGACCAACCTAGAGGTTGTGGATTCAAATCCCACAATTGCATACACTGCTCATACAGTTATACTCATATAATATGCACATTATAAACCAATTATAAATGGAATTAAAAACATATAGCTGGCTTAGTTAACAGAATGCTTAACTCAATTTGAATGAACTTTACAAAAGCAAGTAAAAACTTTGTTTTTGCTATGCGTGGGAATTATTTTACAAATTAGCCATATTTTGTAGAACATACGAAGTAATCCAATAGATAGGCTTCAAAATGCTCCACTGCCATCTAGTTAAATTAAGCCAACAATATTATAAATAAAAACCATATCACCAGTTACCAACCAATCCTATATGCGCATGCATGGTGGACTTACTATCGACTCGCTCTAGGGGAACCCTGCATTATATTATTATTTATTCCAATTTTGATATATTCTTAAGTGGTCATGTCAGCATAATAAAGGAAATGGTATGGAAGGTGACCAATGTAAAATGATCTACAGTAATTATGACAACAGTCAACAAAAAATGCCAATATCCATAACAAAGATTTAAAAAATTAATTAAATTGCCGAAATTACTGTTTTGTTTTAACTAATAAATAGAAAATTTTGTAAGTCTGATAATTCTCTCAACAACTTCAAACCATTTTTATCAACTAGAAGACTTACAGGTCTGTAGAGCTTACTAAAAGCGGTATACACAATAAGTTAGTTATCTCTTACTATAAATTATACAAGATTTTTTTTAATATTAATAAATTCCGTGCAGGGGGCAGAGAAAGAATACTAACCTCTGCGGTCGGGGTCGGCCTGTCGTAAAAGGCGACAAAACAACCCACCCTAGCTACGTGGTATGGCCCCAAGCCCGTCTGGATGGCGACCACCTTTGGTCTTAAGTATGCCGCCATAATAACCTTGTGTTGTGTTCCGGCATTAGTGACCCAAGTTCTTGTACCTTTAAGCAGCGTATTATCGATGCCACTGGCGTTGCAAACACCTATAGGCGATGGTAACTGCTAAATTCTAAGCGGGCCGTTAGCCTGTCTGCTGTCCCACAGCAATAAAAAAAAATTGACGCACCAGACACAGGATCTCTCCCAGCAAGATTTGTGACTTCAAGCGGTTTAACTGTGTATTCTTCAGGGAAATGAACAATTCGCCTGTATGCTTTGCCAAAACCAGGTTTTGGTTTTACTACATTCGGTTTACTGGCAAAATTTACCGCTGATGCATGTACAGCTCGATTACATATTCGTGTAGGGGTAATAGTTAGCCTCATAAACAAGCCAGATAAAGCCATTGTTATTGATTAATATTATTTCAATAAATTATTACTTTTCTTTTCAAGTATACACATAACCTCAAAATTAGTTTTTTCTTAAAGTCATATGTCAAGTGTCACTTTATCAACAAAGCTTACGAAATAGACAAAAATTAAAAAGCCCAGCCACAATTTAAAAAACAAAATGAATGAAATTCGAATGAACAATGTCGCCCTCTTCCGTCAACTTGTATTAATTTTTTCGTGAATGTGGCGTGTGTTGTTTGGAATATTGTGAATCGTAAATAAAAATGCTTTAAATGGAACACTTAATCATATTGCGAATGAACTTCCAGTGCAGTGTAGTAATATGTAACGAAGAAGCATTCAATGAAGACAACAATTAAGACATAAAAAGCTGCTACTGTCAGTATTTTGTCATATGTTGCACGCCTGCCTTGAGAACTCTAAAGACAAAAAAATAATCAGTAATTCTGATGCTAAATTGATAATGCAGTAAGTATAATATTTTTGTATTTCATAAATTTCGAATAAAGTGAAAAGGTCAGTTGTCATTTTTATGTTATGTTTGTTCATAATGCCTTTGCTATTAGCAGGTTACTCTGTGTACTTGAATTGTAATCATCGTCCAGTTGATGGTTAAAAATATAATTGTGATTATATATATTTCAATAATCCCTGTTCATGCTACGTATACAAGTGTGTATAAATAAACTAAGATGGTATTTTTTTTGTTACAGAAATAGATGTAACCAGTCTTCCGGCACGTTATCCCGCTTTTTTGTGCCGATGCGGTGCCTTACGAGTGTATCGTTATATTAAAATATGACAATTCACTTCATAATGGTTGTTAGAGCTGAAGAAGAATAGATTCATGATGAGTCACAATTTGGCAGGGATGCCATCTTACAGGCTGCCAGGGCCAGGATTAGGACCTCCAGACTTTAAGCCTCCAATGGACACTCCAACACCTCCAGCCCCTGCGCCCAGCAATCCTAAGAAGAGGAGGAAAACCTCAAATGCTAACAATGCCTTAACACCACAACCTCCACCAACTGCACAAGACTTACTACCTCCTCCTCTTACTGGATATGGGGACACAATTGTAGCATCCAATCCATTTGATGATTCACCCTCAACTGTGTCACATAATGGACCTATGATGAGCCAGAATGGTCCAATGATGAGTCAAAATGGAGCAATGGGAATGATGGGCCCTATGCATGGTATGGGTGGACCCCCAATGAGGCACATGAGCCCACTACCTCACAGTATGAGCCCAATGAACCAACAAATGCCACCAAGAGGAGGTATAAGTCCAATGGGCAACATGAGTCCTATGGGCCACATGGGTGGTATGTCACCCATGGGTGGTCCTAATATGGGCATGAGTAACCATAGTATGGGTCCAGGAATGGGGCCTAGTTCAAGGTCAATGGGAAGTCCAATGAGTCCTATGAACTCAATGCCAATGGGTTCTCCAATGTCATCAGGACCAATGGGTAGCCCTATGAATATGGGATCCATGGCTGGGAGTCATATGAGCAACAGTCCAATGGGTCCTCCTATGCATAGTCCTCTAGGAGCGGGCTCTATGAATGGACCCATGAATGGCCCTATGGGTGGAGGTGGACCTGGCATGAATGTACCTCGAATGAATGGCCCAATGGGGCCAAGCTGTTCTAACGGTTCCATGGTACCTAACAGTTCTATTATGTCCTCTAATCCAATGCAGAGTGGTGGAATGGGCCCAGGACACTGTGGCCCAATGAGACATGGGAGTCCCATGAATTCAGGAATGCAGAGTGGACCTATGGGGGGTAATGGGCCAATGACATCCATGGGCCCTGGACCTCCATACAGTAGCAGCCATATGGGCCATGGAGGGCCTATGGGTATGGGAGGAAATGGTTCTATGGGGATGGGTCCAGGACCAGGTAATCTTGGTAGCTGTGGTCCATTAGCTGGGATGAGCGGCATGGCAATGGGTGGCCCTGGAGGTCAAGGGGTTGGGCCCATGGGACAAGGTATGGGCATGTTTGGTCCTAAACCAATGCCAGTGAGTGCAGGGAAAGTATATCCTCCTGATCAGCCAATGGTGTTCAACCCCCAAAATCCCAACGCACCACCCATTTACCCTTGTGGAGTATGTCACAAAGAAGTACATGATAACGATCAAGCTATCTTGTGTGAATCTGGTTGTAACTTTTGGTTCCATAGGTGAGAAAAGTTTTTCATGTTTAACAAAAGTATTATTTTGTATCTATAAATATTCAACAGCAAATTCACACACATTTAACAATTTCAATGTTAAAATTAGCATTATGTTAAATTATGGCCCATTTACTGTTAATATGCTCATTGTATATTTATTATGTTAAAAAACCTGTGGTCGCAGCCATTTATATATATTTTTTCAAATTGTACTTTACAAGCTGTTATACAGCATATTATATTTGGACTCCTATTAATAAATAACTATAGTATTTTACCACCAACTGGAAGTCAGCTGCTAAATGTAACTTACTTCAAGGCCTAAAAAAATAATTACATTTGTTATTGATATGGGATTTTGTTCTGATTGGATTTAGGATCACCTATAAATCAGTTAGCTAATGATATATATATCATCAGTATATGTACTATACTGATAAATACTGTACACATGTACTGATAATACTGAGTACTTTTAAGGCACTAGACCAGGGTGGGTGCATGTTACGAGGGTGTATCTTCCATAATTATTTTCAAGCTAAAGATGAATGGAATTTTTTCATAATTGCATTTTTAATATTTGCCTATACAAATTTTTATACTCAAATCTAAAGTATAGTTGGCGTGTATGTATAATACCTTTGATTAAAAAATAAAATTATAATAATATATTTAGAAACTAGACATACACACTCATATTAATCTACAGCATCACATAGGGGAATTATGGTATCTAGAAAAAAAGAAATGGCAGACCAGAGAATATTATTTCCCATTTTTATGGATAATTTACATCTCTGATATGAAAAACAAAATAGAAGGCGGAGTTCAAAACTCAATGCATGCAAATCCTAATATTTTGTCAACCAGATTGAGTAACATAGTTTTGAGAAAATTGCATTCAAAGTTTTGCAGAAGGAGAATTCAACATACAAACAAATTTTTTTAAATACTGTATCTTCATCAATTTGATGTATTTCTCGGAAACATTTGGTCAGAGAATTTTTAACAGTTGCATCTATCAGAAAATGAAGAAAAAAAAATGACAGAATATTTTTTTTACCATGTATATATCTTATTAATATTTATATTATATTCTAGAAGAATTTTGTAATAGCAGACAGGCTAACGACCTACTTAATATTAAACAGTTAATGTTGCTTGTCACACTGTGGTCCGCATAGGGGAAAAAGAAAAAGACTTAAAGAAGAGTAACTCTGAAAGCGGGCTCATCTTTGAAGCAGAATCATGATGACCTTATTAATGTTTATAATAATATGATTTTTCATAGGAAAGCAAATTATTTTTAATTGTTGTGGGATAGTAAGCTAACAGCCCACTATAAAATAAGGGCCAAGGGCACGGCTAACACATTACCATCCATGTAAGGATACAGGAATGTGTCACTTATGCCGGAGCCAACCCAAGGCAGTATATTTAGAAAGTGTTTGCTATCCAGAATGCCTCTAGCTAGGATTGTTGTCACAGTTTTTACTCTGCCTCTGCATGGAGAATATCTGTATTTCCGCAGTTATGATAAAATTATTAGTATATCTCAATTAAAATATTTTCAGGGGTTGTACGGGCCTGACGGAGCCAGCGTTCCAGTTGCTGACAGCAGAGGTGTATGCAGAATGGGTGTGTGATAAGTGCCTACAATCAAAAACTATTCCGCTTGTGAAATTCAAACCATAGCGTTGTGCTACATCCCCAATTCTGCCACCTATTTAAGTGGATTATCATAAGTATTTATTACATTTCACTTATTATGAACTTATGTGAATGGTTTTCACGGACTTGGCATATTGTGCTGGTTTAAGAATGGTCTGTCTGTAGCAGTGCAGACATCGTACGTAAAAAGACCCCCACTCTAGTACTTGCGTGTCGCAAACGACATAAGTGAACGACCGTGTGTCAAGAAGCCGAAAGTTGCTCACATGATTGGTCTCTTATGCTTTCGCTCGACACACGCATTGGTAGCCTATGTTGTGAACGACGACGCCCGCACTAAAGTGGGTGTTTTACCCACGATCCGGCTTCACTGTAGTCTTGATAAGAAAGATCTCATCTTGAATAGTTAAATTAAGAGAATCAAATCATAATTTAATCTCTTATTGATGATATACAACTGAAAAGAAATAAAGAGTGTTAAAAGGCAGACGGTCCTGTTATGTCTAGTCTGTTTGATTGTCATTGTATCTTATTTATTTTTTAAAATAATACTAACAATTAATATTTGTTGTATTGATGTCATGTGTTTCTCTTACAACACATATCGGTTCAAGCAAATAACCTGATGGTGCGCCCAGTGTTATTAGACACTGATTCAATAATAAGCAATAATACGTGTTTGTGTGCCGCTTTAGTTTATTTTCTTGTATATATAGATATAATGATTTCCGCCTTAATATTGTCGTCTGGTCTTCGTGGCATTCTCATCTAGTTGGAAAGAGTAAAACATATCGTTGACGTTGATGGAGAACTAAGTAAATCATCCAATATACCTACTAAATTTGAGAAAATTGTGAAATACTTACTATTTTTGAACTGGTTTTGTTTAAGTCTTGAATGATAAAACATAGTTGAATTATTTAATTTTTATATTTAAGTTTGTTATATTACCATCTACTGTTTAGTATTAGAACTTAATTTTTTAGACTTCTGTTTTTGTTATGGGGAAAAATATGGAAAAGCCTGTTAGGGCAACACAACACATTATGCCAGATCTCAGTGTTCAAAGTTATTAAAAGTTGAATTAAATTGGAGTTATTTAGTTCTCCATCTCATCATCATCCCAGTTGCAACCGAATCCTTCGCTTCAATGCCCGGGGTCCGCTATTATATAGTTCGCCATCTCATCATCATCTTAGCGTTGAATCCCGGTTGCAGCCTAAACTCTCGCTTCGGCGCCTAGGGTCCGCTTTACGACTTTTTCTTCTCCACTTCGCACGAGCTTCGGCATCTCTGGTGGTCAGTCCTTTGCCACGTATATCAACCCCTATGACGCCAGCACTTTTTGGGTCTACCCCTCCTGCCGGGGCCCGGCGGTGGCGGCATAGCCAGACATTTTTTTCCCACGTATGTAACCGGTTGCCGTAAAACGTGTTCATACCAACGAAGGCGACACTCCTGCAATTGATCCGCAATGTCACGGATATGAAGGCTGCCGCGAATGCGAGATCCTAACGCGGTCCTTCCGCGTTACTCTACACATCCACCGTAGCATATTCATCCCCGTCACTTGCAGTGCCTGCTTGTGTTGCTCCAGCACCAGCCACGCTTCACATCCGTATAATAGGACAGGCCTAATAATGGTCTTATAGACCTGTCCCTTCAATTTAACCGGTATTTTAGGGTCACTGGTGACACCAGTCACCTCACGTCATTTGTCCCACTCGGCAGCAATGCGTGCCTTAAGGTCGCAATAAATGTCACCAGACATATGAAATAGGTATTTAACCTGTTCCGTTCGCTCGACCGGTGGCCTATGCGCATGGGTGTGGGATCTGTAGAGTTGCCGTCTACACCATGATTTTGCTGTTTAGCATTACTTCAGTTTAGCAACTAATCTTCACTCATTATAGATGAGCGGATATGGAATTGCTTTGTCGACTACAAGAGAACCAATAAAAAAATATTTTATATGAAACAGATATTACCTAGTTTGAGAATGTTTCTAAGCACTGAGCTTATGTACATTCTAAGAAAAATATGGAATAGTACTTTTACCGGTAAATAATTTTTGGTAATACTCAGGATTGAGGTGAGGAAGTAAAAACTCTTGGTAGTCTATATTTTTAATGATATACAGTTTATTTTATTGACTGTAGTCACTATCAAGTTCTAAAGAAGATTATAATATTTTTTTTTAAATTTGACAATATTTGATCTATTCTTTTTTTTCATTTTCAAATATAATATTAATTTTTAAATCTTCGACAAAAAGTTTTTAAGTATTATCTATAATTATTTCCACAATAATGTCTCCTACTAAGCAAAGCATGTGTTAAAAAAACTGAAAAGCAAAAAATAATAAACCGTCTTTTTATTAACCTTAATAATTAAGTTCTTTAACTAATGTAAGTATACCTAAGCAATTCTTTGTCGGCGCCAGTGCCCTCACGTGTGTGCTAGTTGGGGTTGCTGTCTCGCTGACATTAACTTCGTTAACGCTCGGTATTTTCCGGCGAAGGGGCGTGTCATGCTGCACCGCCGCGGCGCATCGTGCTTTACGTAATGAATTAATTTGTTTTTTGCTTGTTTGGCGACGACTTAAAATTACTTAGGTATACTTACATTAGTTAAAGAACTTAATTATTAAGGTTAATAAAAAGACGGTTTATTATTTTTTGCTTTTCAGTATTTTCGGCGGTTTAATTTTTTGTTAAAAAGTTTTTATTTCATAATTTTATGTGGCTATAATCTATTAATTACTATATGCATATATAAATCAATTCAAAAAGTTATGCGTGGTCATAGATATAATCAGTGAGTGAACAATCAATCATTCTTTGTTTTCGTACCCGTGGATTTTTTTTACAAATTTATATGGGACCACCTTCATACCCTTTCCAATAAAAAAAGAATTTTTAAAATCGGACTATTCTGTAAAAAGTTATGCGTGGTCATAAATAAAAAAAAAGAAAATAAAAAATACGCTTCGAATTGATAACCTCCTCCGTTTTTTCGTCGGTTAAAAATGGCTCTTTGAATACATGATTGCCGACTGCTGCCTTAAACTATTATTCTACTTGTGTTTAATTACGTCTGAAACTTTCAACGGCGACAAATCTGCGTGCTTTTCGTACACTAGTGCCCGTTTGTAACACATAGTTTTCTTGTGAAAAGAGGCAATAATAATAATTGTGTCACAATAGTGGTCCCAGTAAAATTCAAAGTGAAAACTCCCCAACATCGAAACTAAATACAACCTGCACGTTAAGCAAAGAGAAGTTCTTCTTTAGACATTATATTATGGTTATGGTTTCTATAAAAATGTGATAGGGTGGTGACCGGTTTAGTCGAGGACCACACAAGGAATACATTTTATAGTGAAAAGAGAGTGTAGATTGAATATTGGTTTTGGCCTTATAGCTATAATTTTTAATATAAATGTGAAGTCATTATAATTGACCCGAGACGACTGTAGTAACAATGTACTTATTATTTTGGTGCCCTGTTTTGCATGTAACAATACGCGCGTTGCATAACGCACATGTAAATATAACGAATCCATACGCTTTGATATTTTTAAGGTGTTGATAATGTGTTTGTCAATTTTTAACTTTTGGAGATTTTTTAAAATAATCAAACTTGTAAAAATAGTCTTCTCTTTTTTTGTAAATATGTAGGATTAGTAAAATGAGATTATAATCGACTTTGAATTATTGGCTCCATATGTACAGCGCGGTTGTGACTTAATTGCGTACAATACTTTTCGAATTACGGAGCTAATAAATATTATAGTCTTAAATATTGTTTATTTTTTGTTAATAACATTGTGTGTATTGAATGAGATGAGTCTTGCAAGAAAATGTCACAGAATGTATGAAATTGCAATAATAATGTGTCTTAAATCTTAGTTATAATTGTTTTAAGATCAGCAAATCAGCTTTCTGTGCCATTTTATTTGTACTATTGTACAAAATAAATTTATACTTAATATTCTATATTATTGAACACTTATTGCCAAATACAGATCAAGCTGAAAACTTGCACACAAATAAATTAATTCGTATATACTATTTGTAATTTTTACTGCTGTTTAATAACAGCAGTATTTATTATTAATATAATAAAAAGTATATTTTTGTTTGGTGAAAACATCTGCTAAAAATAAGTAGCGAAAAAGCGCCTAAAATCCGAAAAACAATTTCAATTATGAATTTGTACTTATCCATAAACTGGATTTATAAATGATGAATAAATGGAATGAACGTATACGGTCGCCATTTTCCTTCATAAATTATACAAATTGGCGGCCTTAAATATACCTTCGCGCATAACTTAATTTATGAATATTTAATTTAAGTTGGAATGATTTCGAAGATTGACTAATTGTTTTTATGAGATTTTAATTTTATGACTACTGAATTAATACTGTATGTCTATGAAATTATCGCTCTGTACTGGCCACTTTGGTGACTTAATTTCATTAAAAAAATAGTATTCTTTTTTCGAAATTTGCTTCTTTTTTGTTGATTTAATATAAAACAGCAATTTCTTCTATTATGATTCCTTTAACACGTAGAATTTTACAATTAAGTGTTTATTATATTATCTCTATTAGAATGAAATGGAGTATGTTTTATCATACGATTTTGGGAGATTATATATATATATATATATATATATATATATATATATATATATATATATATATATATATATATATATATATATATATTTATATTTATATATATATATATATAAGGGCGGTCCGATAAGTACTTAGCGTATAAAAGACAAACGAAAATATTCCTTGTCCCTTTTAATTCAATCCAACAACATCGAACCAGCGATGCCTAACTTCTTTAATCCGTCTGAAAAATAAGTTTTCTGGAGGTCTGCAAAGTAGGCCAACGTGGCGGCGGTAACCTCATTCGACAAAATTTCTACCCGGCGGGTGAATTTTTCGAACTCTGGAGAAATACGGTGGATGGGGCAGTAGTTCGTAGCCTAATTCGACCAATTAGGTCGTGGCGACGGCAGAGATGTAAGCCGGTGTGTTGTCATGATGGAAGAGCACTTTTTACTTCGCCAAATGGGGCGTTTTTTCTGAAATTTGGTGTCGAATCGGCATAGTAGAGCCCTGTGACCGTTTTGGCCTTATCCAGGTAATATTTCATTCAGGATTAACGCGGTCTTTTGATGCCTACTGTCTCGCGCACTTTCAATCGGTAGTCTGACAATACTCTGATTTTTCTGTACGATTTCCTTTCCAAAAAAAAGGGAATCATCAACCGATATTGTTCATTTTTCTAAAATCAGCGGACAAGCCCGTTTCCACATACGGCCAAAACAAAACTACGAGAACGTAGATACTACACGATAGTAAATTTCTTTTGCGATAGGGGCGCCATTGGGCGGCGAAGTACTTATCGGACTGCCCTCATATATTTATTTTTTATTAATACAGATGGAAATATAATATTCTGACAGTGAATAGATATATTTAAATACTTTTATTTATAAAATTTTAATCAGCTTAATTCAATAAAAAAAGAATATGTTTTTATGAGTACATTTATGTGACTCATGAAATTCAATAAAACTTCATATGTATGTAAAGAGAATAAAAATTGTATATAATAATGCATAACAATGAATTTTTTTTACGATATCTGTATTGATTTGTCATGAAATATTGTACAAATATTATATGCCTTTTGCATACTTATCATACTATTGAAATAGATGACCTTAACATTAATATTGCATAATTCGAAATGTGAAAAGGATTTTATAATACGTGATTGTGACATTTTATTATAGATTTGACATTTGTTTATATTTTCTGAGATATTAATTTCTATTTTATATACCAAATCATTAATAAAAATTGTAATATACTTTTTTTTTAATTTGAAGCACGCTAATTACAATGTCCTATGTAAGTGAAAGAGATGGTAACCGTACAAGAGGGCCGTCCATGTTGTGTACTCAAGCAATAAAAAATTACTTTAAATAAAATATGTAAGTTAAAGGCAGCTTTTGCTACTCTGTTTTATATATAAATATTTACACTCACAATATTGTTACAATTGATATTTTTATAATGTTATACACAAATAACATTGAGTTGTGTAGTAGCAAAACCCGCTAAAACGTTTTTTTGGCAAAATGACGATATGTCTTTAGAAAACACTATCAATTATTTTATTGCACAAATGCCATTATATATACCATTATTAAATTCAACCTTTTATTTTTCATTTCGATTCAAATTCTACTAAATTAGCACGAGTTAAGTTAAATTTACGAGATTCCAAAAAATATTGTTATAACGGATTTTACATTACATGCCTCATATAAAAAAAATATTTTCAAGTGAAAAATAAACTGAATTTAAAATATTATTTATTTTGTGCAACAGTATGTATAATGTAGGAAATAATTAAAATAGCAGTCGGCATAATTATGAGAGAAATTAATTGCGAATTTTGTAAATATATTTAATATTGATCGAGAAATAAAATTGTACAGATACTTTAAAACTAGATTATTTTCTAGGTTAAGCTGCCATTAATGTCTAATTTTGATGCTCTTTTACACATCACAATTTTTTACTTTGAACTGGGTGTACAAAGAGAATTGATTTTTAAATTATTGGTACTGATTTGGATTATTTTGATGATGTGAATTATGTGATGAAATCCTTTCTTTTAAATTACGTTCTTTGACATCTAGATGAATATTTACCAGTGTCAGTGAATGACAAATCGTTGTGAATGCTAGAATGTTGTAATTTAAATTTTATCAAATATAATGCTTAACAGTGATCTTAAACTTGTGCATAGTTTATTTTGTATTATGTGAATAATAACAAGCAATAATAAAATTGTTAAATGAAGAATTTTATTTAAGTGCCATTGAAAATCCTTTACTGCATTTTTTCCATTAAATTTGTTTAATGGTGAGGCAAAAGATAAACTGGCAGGTTCAACACCATCGAAACACACAGTCTAGGGAGAAAAATATAACACCAAACTCTTGTCTTTTACAACCTGGGGAATGCATTGGGATGAGACTATTTTTATGACAAGGCCACATAAGTTATGATTTTTTTAATGCTGTAGAACAGCAAACAGGCTGACGGCCCGCTTAGAATTTAGCAGTTACCGCCGCCTATAGGTGTTTGCAACGCCAGTGGCATCGCGAACACGCTGCTATCCCATAAGGGTACAGGAACTTGGGTCACTAATGCTAAAATAATGGAACATAACACAAGGTTATTATGGCGGCAAACTTAAGACCAAAGGTGGTCGCCATCCAGACGGGCTTGAGGCCCTACCACGTAGCTAGGGTGGGTTGTTTTGTCGCCTTTTACGACAGGCTGACCCCGGCCACAGAGGTTAGTATTCTTTCTCCGCCCCTGCACGGATAGAATACCATAATGAGAGTAGTTCCTACTAGACATAGCAATTATTTATGTCAATAATGTCCACTTCTTCTAGTTCTCCCTAGCAATAGACAGTATGCCATGCTTGTCCAAGGTGCGTTACACAGCCTGAGACACGAGATCGGTGGGCCAGTTTATCCGTTTTCCAACGGGTAGGCATTATAACAGTTATTAGTGGTTAGTTGGATGTCGACTAACCACTCATGTATTTCCAGGAAAAAGAAACTATGTTACACATACCAGTGATATTGGTAGTTTACATCAATGTCCATATATGGTAATTAAATAATAATGTGCAGATTACACAAAACTGCCTAAGCGGTATATGATATTGTGGGCATCGAACATGTTTGTTACCTTTATGTTGATCTGTGTAATACCACCAAATAAATACGTATGAGAGAAAAAAAATCACTTGATTATTTGAGTATCATTTAATGGATGTTACGTGTCGTGGCATACATTGTAAATTACTATGTTAATGGAACTTAAAATATGAACTTTCCCTTAAATATTAATAAACTAAATATGAGTCGACTAGTATCTAAAGTGGCAATCTGTGCATTTGGGCAAAAACATGTTATTGATCGGTTCAAAACTTGTAATATACCATAGTAAAAACATGTTAAAACCTGACATCAGCATCAAATCCGGCAATCTATAAAACTTCGAATGCAAACCCGGCCATCTTACGCATTCGACCAATCAGAGGCGAGAGTTCTTTTGCATTTTGTAACGGCCGCCGGTACATTTGGCTCTGTGAATTTTAATGAATTCTTACTGTATTTGTGACTTAAACTAACAAAAAGTACTGAAAATAATATCATGGAAAACCACCCTACTTTAGTAACTAACAATTTTGCAAGAAAGCGCAAGAGGAATCCAGAAAATTGGACAAGAAACCGAGCTAAGGAATTGAGGTAAGTTTACCCTTAGGGTTGTCATTTCTTGTTACATAGGTTAGATTGTCTAATTTGGTTTTATTTTGTTTTAGATACTCAGTGAAATCATTTCCAGATAAAGTGTGCACCCATAATTCCCAAGCACTAAAATGTGCCACATTAACAATGGCTCAGTTAAAAGAATTACAAGAAATATTTTACAAACATCATAATAAAAAAGATCAAGACTCTAATATTAAAATATTGTTCTATTGAACCCGTAAAGCGGAGAGTGGGTTTTAAAGGAGCAAAACAACAAAAATATGCCGTGTTTGTGCGTAATGTTAAGGTGCCAATTTGTCAAAAACTATTTTTAAGCCTGTTCAATGTAACGAAACACAGAGTGGCGTATGTAATGAATAGATTTTTCCATGCTGGAGATATAATTATTGACGAGAAGCGAGGTAAAAATTCCTTTTTTAAATTTAAAAATCTGCTCTGCCCTTTAATTTCAGGTGGAAATCGTAAAGAACATTTGTATGAGGCACAAAAACTATCTTACACAAAAATTACAATCTCATTATTGCAGGAAAACAAAGACGGCTGAAAGAAAATATTTACTCTCAAATTTGAACATCAACAAGCTGTACAAAATTTACAAAGACAGTGAGTATTATAATAGCGCTTTTAAGCAATCGTATTTCCGGCACATTTTTAATTCTTATTACAATTTAGGCTTTGGAACGCCAAAAACAGATGCATGTCCAGTCTTTAGAGCTTGCTGAAAAAGATCCGGACAACAAAGCTTTTCTTGAACTTTTTTCCGTCTCTGCCCATGTAGGTAATCGGAGTCGGGTGATCCCAATTACCTACGTAGTGATCCCCATTGCCCACACTACCTAATCTCGGTAAAACAGTATTATTTTTTGTTTGTAGATGCCGAAAGTTCGTCCTAGAAAGACTAATAAAGATAACTGGGCTATAGACCATCTGGAAAAGGCTGTAAAGCTTATCGATGAACAGAATTATTCAATAAGAAAAGCCGCGAAGACCATGAATATTCCATTTGCCAGTCTTTACAAGAGGTACAAAAAAATATAGTTAAGGCACCTCGTCTCGGCCGTAATACTGTCTTCACTCCTGAGATGGAAAAAGAATTAGCGGACATAATCAAGAAAATGGCTAACATATTACGGTGCACCTACGGGTGCACCCCAAATCAAAGAAAAAGAGCAGCATTTGAATACGCTGAAGCCCTAAATCTGAAACACAATTTTAATACGAGTTCAAGATTGGCTGGTCGAGTTTGGTTTGAGGAATTTGTTACCAGGAATAATATTTCTTTGCGGAAAGCCGAAGCTACTAGCATCAATAGAGTTACAGCCTTCAACAAGACTGAAGTTCAACGATGCTACAAGCTGCTAGAAGAACTAATGGAAAATACAAATTTTTACTGAAAAATATATACAATTGTGACGAAACCGGCATCTCTACCGTCCAAGATCCTGAAAAAGTATTAGCTGTAACGGGACAAAAGAGAGTAGGATCCATAACAAGTTGGGAAAGGGGTAAGAATATGACTATGCTCTGCGCTATGAGTGCTGCAGGTGGATATGTCCCGCCAATGTTTATTTTCCCCCGAAAGAGAATGACCCCGACTCTTGAAAAGGATGGGCCAACAGGAGCAATATATAAATGTTCGGACAACGGATGGATAAATGAAGAACTTTTCCTTCAATGGCTCAAGCACTTTACCCAGTATGCCAAAACTTCTGCAGAAGAACCGATTCTATTAGTATTGGATAATCATGCGAGCCACATTTCTCTGGCCATCTTTGAATATTGTAAGGAAAATTATGTCCATATGCTATCTCTTCCACCCCATACATCTCATCGCATGCAACCATTAGATGTGTCCCTTTTTTGGTCCATTCAAAGCTATGATATTGCTTCGTTGGTCAAAAAAGCATTCTCTAATGTTGCCTCTGTGAGTAAAGCCGAAGCAGGATTCAAAGCAACGGGCATATTTCCTATAAATCCCAATGTTTTTTCAGATGAAGACTAAAGTCTTCATCTGAAAAAACTTCAGACTTTAATCAGAGCCAATTGTTGTTCAAGATCTTGCTGACTCTATTTCAGAATCGACTTGTGCTGATGCTGTTGTCTTCGTATCATCCCCAACAGCTGCTATTGAGCTAGAACGAAATATTCCTATTCCTAGTATATCCACATTTTGTCCCACTACTTCTGAACCAGCGACTGCATCGTTGTCTCAATTTGATATATCATCAACATCTAAAGATCGGCCAAGTATTCAAAATTTCATTCAGATGCCTCAAAAAGTAACTGTTGTCAAGACAAGACAAGGAAGAAAAAACAGCACGCAACGATTTTAACATCTACACCAATTAAAGACGCCCTAATTGAAAAAGAAAATAAAAGGAAGGCCAAAGCTGTGAAAAACAAAGGAAAAGGAACAGGAAAGAAAAGCAAGCCACAGAAGGTCAGTCGTGAGAAGGTTAAGAGAAGAAAATTCTGCAGGAGTCCAATGCTACTTCGACGTCAGACGTGAACACGGATGAGTTATGCCAGGATGACGAAAATGACGATGCAGAAGATGTAGGCAACTTGTCTTGTATGTGGTGAATTCGGACAAAAAAATAAAATATGGTACCGGTGCACTTCTTGTGGGGTCTGGGCTCATGCCGACTGTACTGGATGGGACTCTGCGCACAATTATGTATGCGATATGTGTTGATCACCATTGTCCACATGCTGATCACCATTGCCAACCGATGTTGACAATCGTGATCAAACTTAATTTTTTTTAATTGTTTCTTGTACCAAAATTAATAAACCAAAGTGATTAAAGTTGATCTCAATTGATAGTTAAGAAAGTAAAGTTTATAATAAGAACAGAGCAATAAATAGTTGATTCATAGATTTGCTTTTTTTTTTCATTCTCGCTTAAGTGATCCCCATTACCTATATTTCCCCTATTACTAACATTCGCTTGGTCGCAGATGGCTGCGGCAGCCAGAATAAAAACAGCATTCTGGTGGGTGCATGCTCTAAATGGCTTTTGGAACATCAGGATATTAAAATAATCGAATTGGTGTTTCCAGTAACAGGACACTAATTTATGCCTGCTAACCGGCAATTTGGCATTGTTAAGAAAACAATGCGCAAAATGGATGTAATATTACATCCTGACGTAATAAAAGACATTTTAGGTGAAATATCAACATTGATAAGGCTTGGAAAAGATTGTCCAGTTTTCAACTGGCGAGATGCCGTAAAGTCGGTTTTAAAACCAACTATGTCATGGAATATATCATTCAAAGAATGCAAACAATTTATTATGAGGCGGTTTAAAGTATCCGGCAATGTTTTGGTGAGGGGAGAACTTTACTATGAAAATGATCTTGGAAAATCACAAAATATTTGTCAACGAAATAAAACTATTAGTATATATATATATATATATATATATATATATATATATATATATATATATATATATATATATATATATATATATATATATATATATATATATATATATATATATATATATATATATAATACCTAAACCGTTGCCTAATATAACGCCCGTAAATAAAAATAAATTAGCTGATGTTAACAAATTGCTTCAAAAACATTTCTGCCCAGATTCGAGAGGAATAGAAGCCTTATCTATTTATAAAGAAATATTAGAAACACAGGCCAATCTTACCGCTGCTGAAGTTCAGGATCATTATTGCGAGGGGCCCTTGGAAGAGATCAATGACATGATTTTATATTGATTAAAATAAGATAATTAAATATTTTTGTAAGTAGCTGGCATTACTATTTATTATTCCAATACCTAAAAGTTGTTCTATGCATGTATGACAGTCCTGATTCTGAAATGGCGTCTTTAGTATCAAACGCGGTTATCTGCGCCTTATTCAATATCAAAGACGGCATACTTAAAAAAATAGTATCAAAGTCGGATTTCTGCAAAATTAAAATGGTATTAAATACTGTAATAGAATGGTTATTGGTGAAATACAGTATTAATTTAACCTGTTATTTACCTAATATGTCATTCAAGAGTTTTGTAACTGCAAACGGGCTACAAAGTCAACGATTCGTTTTTTCTCATTTACCAACAATTGTCAAAAAGTCACAAAGCTTTGATATTAGTCGACTCATATATAAAAAAGTATATAAAATACACATCAAAACTTAGAATCAAACAAAATAGAAAATACAGATTTTACACTCATACATGGCAAACTTAAAATAGCTAATAAAAACTGAAATCCATCCATCCATACTAGTCTTAGTCAATAAGTCACTTTTATAATACTTATTTTAAAAGAAATCTGCTGAAAATAAAGCATATTGAGCTATAGATAAAGAATTGACTGTAAAGTTCGTGTTATCAGTTGTCTGGTACCCATAACACAAGTGCTATGCTACTTAGTTTGGGATTAAATGGCACTGTGTGAATCACAAAACATGTATTTTTTTATTTTGCCTAAATTATTCCGCTTTTTTCTCTTTTGCCCTGGTGGTATTTTTTAGGCTTTTCTTATATTTTTTTGTTTTATTCTTAATTTCTAATACATTTTCTTTAGCATTACGCGTTTACATATTATCTATTCCATATTTGACGATCTGGCGTAATGGCTAAGCACGTTGGTAAGCTTGCGGAGGTCACAGGTACGATTCCCGTCCAAGGTCTGGGTGTATTTGTATTTATTTACAAAAGTAAATATGTAATATTTTTTATTTTTGTTGTCTAGTACCCATAACACATATGATATGCCACTTAGTTTGAGACTAGATGGCATTTACATCTCTGCAAAATATGTATGTTACTAATTATTCCGAAAGTTTATCTGAGCAGGGGCAGAGAAAGAATACTGACCTCTACAGCCAGGGTCGGCCAGTCGTAAAAGGCGACAAAATAACCCATCCTAGCTATGTGGTAGGGCCCCAAGACCGTCTGGATGGCGACCAACTTTGGTCTTAAGTATACCGCCATAACTGTGTGGCGTTCTGGCATTAGTGACTCAAGTTCCTGTACCCTTATGGGACAGCAGCGTATTCGCGATGCCACTGGCGTGGCAAACACCTGTAGGCGACGGTAACTGCTTAATTCTAAGTGGGCCATCAGCCTGCCTGCTGTCCTACAGCTATAAATAAAAATACTAGACAAGTAACATAAAACCTGGTTTGTAAATTCTTCGTAACAGCCCAATTTGCCTTACTTCAGCAAGTTACTGTACATTATAATCTATGCTAGTACTATATATATATCTGAGAATCTAATACTATTTGTGCTAGAGATATACATTATAAATTACATAAAAACCTGGTTTTTAGAAAATTAGAAATTGTAATAAAACCAAGATACAGTAAATATTTGTTTACAAATATATACTTTATTGTCTTTAATAGCTGGAGTTGAGCAGTTAGGCAAATGGCAAACTTGATAACAGGTGCTCACTTTGCCTATGGAGGATTGCACCAGATATTGCCAATGCGCTGCTGGCCTCTAAGAATTCTATGACACCTTTTTTTGCAAAACTCCTTATCATATAGTACTGAGAAAACATATGTATATAATAATTATAGCAATTAAATTTAAGAATATTTACAATATATTTTTCAATACTAGATTTAAAAAATCCACAATTACTGTTGGCTACTGGCTTCTTTCCCTTCAGCTCATGGGATGGCTCATATTTATACAAAATCTAGTAACTCACTGTAGATCAAGTGTGCCAGCACTTATATTGATCTATGTCAGTTTAGCATCTCAAACAAAAAGGTTCTCACCTTAAATTTCACATGTCTAAGGTTAATCTGTTGTCTATGAATTTATGTATTAGACATTAATGTATATATTTATATTTTACTACCAAATAAAGCAACTCAGATTGTCTTTTAAAATTAATCTCTATACAGTTTGAATGGCCTGAATTGTTTTCCCATCTGCGAGATTACTAAAACAGATGTTCTAAATAGATTATTTAGAAGTAATTATTGATATGCTTATAAGCAGAAATTATATAAATGTTTGATATTAAAATTAAATACATCTTTATATTTATAAATTTGAACTTAAATTTTCAACTCTTATTTTCTTGTCTAAATTTACATAAATGTCTTGAGCAGTTTTGCAGAGTATTCAGGCCATTTATATATATATATATTTTTTTAATTTAGAACTGTTAACCATAATCAGTACCAAAAGTTGTTAAACCTTTTTCATTAATTGCTAATACAACACCAGCATTTAAGATATCAAAATAATTTTCATCTGTATTTTCATTGTAATCAATACCAATATTTTGATCTTCGCTATAGCATTGATATGTTTCATCTGGAGATTCTGATAGTGGCAAAAGTGGATTCTTTTCATCAGTAGATGACCAGGACAATCCAAAATTTGGAGAATGATCACGGGGTACAGTACTTGCTTGGTCGGTGCTATATTCAAGCTCATCCTCTGAAAAAACCGGTGTACTAGATCTTGGTGGCAAAGTATCATCGCCAAGAGAATCAGACATTGTACTTCTTGAATCTGAGTTCTGCAACCCATGAGCAGATATTGCCATAAGTATTCCTTCATTCTCGATACTGTTATCTACAGGCAGATTGTTTATCAAGGCTGCTAAGGCAAGATTTCTTGCATTATTTCCTTCTGTTCCCATCCAGGATTCAAGTACACTGTTTATTGTATTATCCACAAAGGCTTTTGTTCTCTGAAATTACAAATAAAAAAAAAATTAATCTATTCACACAAATTTTTTCACAATCACCCCAGTAATATCAAATAACATGTATCCTCATGCTCTCTATCACTCTTGAATCCTCTAGGTGGCTGAGGGAATCTTTTCTAATATGGCCAGTGCTTTTTCCGGGGTCGTCCTGTCGTAAAAGGTGAGAAAACAACCCAACCTAGCTAAGTGGTAGGGCCTCAAGCCCGTCTAGATGGTGAGCACCTTTGGTTTTAAGTATGC
Source organism: Malacosoma neustria (assembly GCA_963693495.1). Lineage (NCBI taxonomy): Eukaryota > Metazoa > Arthropoda > Insecta > Lepidoptera > Lasiocampidae > Malacosoma > Malacosoma neustria. The sequence goes on from OY856377.1 coordinate 15,639,656, forward strand.
TGCCATAATAACCTTGTGTTGTGTTCCAGCATTAGTGACCCCAGTTTCTGTACCCTATTGGGATAGCAATATGTTCACAATGCCACTGGCGTTGCAAACATCCATAGGCAATGGTAACTGCTAAATTCTAGGCTGATCTTCTGCTAAACCTTAAAGTTAATGGAATTGATTCTTTACTGTAGTAATTATAAGCTCCATCCAGGACAAAATTAGTTTATTTTAGTAGGTATAGATAAGTGTACAGTTATATGCACGAGTTTTTAATAAAGGAGAAACTTACTTGTAAAGATTGCCACCGAGCTATGCACAGGTCCTCTAAGAAAGAAGGTGACACCACTGCTGACATAGGTTGAGATTGTACATGAGTTACTTGTTTACTCCTTTCTGAAGAGTTGTATGGTACACTGATACTATACATTATGACATCCTGGGTTAGTTGTTTCAGCAACGTTTTGGATTCCGACATCACAGAGTGTAATGCATTAGAGTCTCGTTTCTCTAGGCAGTCTAAAATTTTACGGCTGTTTGCCGTTTCCATATCAGTTTCATTATCTGGATCTGGTTCTACCACCGGTGTGGAAGAATTCGATGTAGAAGCTTCACTTTCTGTATTATCGCTCTTTAAATGATGTTTTCCTTTAATTTGCCATGCAAAACGAGCTTTCTTATGTGGGCGCTCCGTTTCACTTGAAGCGTCGCCATTTTCTCGTCCTTTACATGAAGCTCCATCGCCTTTTCTCGAGATATTCATCACTAATATCAAACAAACTCAATATTGTATGTTTTGTTTACACTAATAGTAAAAAAAATAACACTGTCACTAATTAATAACATATGATCACTTGAAAAGTTGTTAATTAATAAACACAAACTTATAAAAAAGAACTGTTGTAATATGAAAATAAACACAACGTTGAATAGATTAAACACAGCAGTATAACTATAAATCCATTACATATAATTATAATGAAAACGATAAAAGGATTTCGAAATCAAAACCAAAAAGAAGTATTAAACTATGTACTGCAATATTTTTTCATATCAATCAATCAGTATTAGGCTCTTTCACTACCTGCCTTTTCTTATATATACTTTGACATTGGCAAATCAGTGCCTAAAGCATTGGAGCCACATAAAAAAAACAGTACTAGTGACTAGTGCTGACAATTAAAAATTTAGAATACGTGATCGTTGTAAACAATTTTGCGAAAGTCGTATTTTTTACAAACATTGTGAATTGCAAGGACTGAATTCAATTTATTTTTTAAGAAACAGCAGCCATTAATACAAATTATAAAGACATACAGATTTTTTATTTCATTTTAAAGGTTTATTATGTTACTAAGTTCTTTATCGATTTAAAGATTGAGATGATAAAATGATTATGATTGAATTTTTTTCTAGCAATTACCGAGATAATATCGATAGTACTAATATACGTTGTCATTTGATTATCAACAAGGGTGCAGTGACGCCTATTGTGTTGTTATAGTCTGGCCAACGAAAGCTGTCCACGCATTATTTTCAAAAGTTTTGTTATGGCAATAATTTAGGACTGTCAAAATTGACACATTGACGTTTCGTACTTGAGTCATCTTTTTTTTTTTGTGACAATTCACACAGCGCCATCTAGTCCCAAACTAAGTAGCATAGCACTTGTGTTATGGATACTAGACAACTGATATACTACATAAATACTTTTTTTTGTAAATAAATACATATTATACATAAACACCCATACACGAGACGGGAATCGAACCTTGTGTTTACGTAAATCATATTTTCATTGATTTTGTTTAAAATAATTCCGAAAACAATCAAAAGTTCGACGAGGAAGCTTCTGTTTACTATAATTGACAAATATAAAGACATAAAAAGTGATTTGAATCAGAAATCTGTAGAGAAAATACTACGACAGTATTCAATCCTTTCACTTCTAGGTTAGTTTATTGATTTTTTAATGAAACAACTTGATACTTTTCGACTATTTATAACAAATCGCAATATCTTTCACGGTGTATCTACTTTTCAGGAAGTATTAACAACGAGGAGACAAAACTTAAAATTGTGGAAGCAGTAAAGAAATTGAAAACTCGAAAAAAATTAAATCGCGACTTCTGAATCACATTATTTAGAAAAGATATCTTCAATGACAGGTATTACTTTAGAAATTATAGATTTTTAACAGTTACTTCGAAGGGTTTTTATACATGTATGATAATGTATGGATGGCTAAATTAAATAATATACTATCTTTGTATTTTATTATGGTTTTTGACTTTAATGACTAGTAATAATATACTATTACATAATTTATTTCATTTGTTCTCTTCAGATGTAATTGTGAAGACCCTATGAAGAATTAAAATTGAAGGGTTTAAAAATCAAGGACAGTGGAATACTCCGGGGAAAAATCGTCCATATTCAGCAACAGTTTCCAATTTGGATAATTTTGGTATTTCAGTTTCAGAAACAAAATAAACGAATTTTATGGAGTTAGAAAACAAGTCCCAACACTGAGAAGCCTGCACATTGAGCTGAGGGAAGCAATTGAATTTACGGGATGCTGTGAAACCCTTAGAAAATTTTTACACAAGAATGGGTTTGAGTTTCAAAACAATAAAAATGAACGGGTTTTACTTACAGAAATATATGAAATTGCGGCATGGAGACAGATTCTTGAGGACAATACATAAAAAGAGGCTAGAAGATAAACAAATTATTTACCTTGAATAGTATGTCTGATGAGTATACATCAGAACTATAAATTTAAAAAAATCGTGGCGAGGAACTTCAACAAGTGGTGTCACTACTAAAATACACATCAAAAAAGTCTGAAAGATTTAGTACATTGATTATGTACTAAATGTGGAAAATCAGTACAAATTAGGGGACCGTATTACTGAAAACGAACTTGAAGCATTTATAATACATCTTGGGGACAGTAGCAGCGAAGAAGGCAATAAAGCTGAGCAAGAATATTATCAGGTGTAGAGTTTTTGGAATCCGATTTCAACTATGACTCATACATAGCCCCTATGTTTTATACGGCTAAAAGCGGCAAGTGCTCATCCAATAAAGTCCTCCACTGTACATAAAATTATGGATTATTTGAAAATAATAAAAAGACAGATTATTTAATATTATTCATAATACACTCGAAAATTACATCTCATAAAACATTAAAAAAATCGTTGAATAATTAATAGTATCAACTCCGTTTAAGCAGGGTATAGCCAGTGTTAACAGCTCTTGATTTTTTTAAAATTCCCGCCTTTTTTCTTGGACAGCTTTCGTTGGCCAGACTACTTCCCAAATATGCATGTATTGAAGAATAATATTTTAGTATATTCAGTTTTTCGTAGTAGAATTAATAGGTACCTAAGCGCTTAGCACTTAAGATTGACGAGAACAGACGAATGGAAAAAGAACCAAATATGAAAAGGAAAATGGTATGGAAGTATCCACGAGAATTTATCGAAATATCCCTGGTATGATAAGCTGGATATAGTTAGTCATGAGTTCATCACCATAATCAAAACAGATTGCGATTTAGTCACAATTAATGCTGCACCCGCACACCTCGTAAGATTCAATATAATAAATTAAATAGCAATATTAGCACTTTACTTTAATAAAAAAGAACCAAAGTAACCGACATAGCCCGGATGATTGCAAAACTGAAGTGGCAGTGGGCTGGGCACATAGCTCGAAGGACTGATGGCCGTTGGGGCAGAAAAGTCCTCGAATGGCGACCGCGTACCGGAAGACGCAGTGTTGGTAGGCCCCCCACAAGATGGACCGATGATCTGGTCAAGATCGCCGGGATAGGTTGGATGAGGGCAGCGCAGGACCGATCATCGTGGAGATCTTTGGGGGAGGCCTTTGTCCAGCAGTGGGCGTCTTCCGGCTGAAATGATGATGATGATGATTAGCACTTTCTGTAACGATGAGATTCGTTCATTTTTCGCTCGTTTTTCTAGACTAACTAGCCGTACCCGCCCACTTCGCTAGTCGAATAAAAAAAATTTTTTCATAAAGATCCTAAAACTATTTTTTTTTTCTAAAATAAAAGTAGTAAGTTACTCGTTGTTACATCTGCTATCTGCCAGTGAAAATCCCAGCAAAATCGGTCCAGCCATTTCAGAGATTAGCCGAAACAAACGGACAGGCATACAAAAATTGTAAAAAATGTTGTTTTGGTACATATATGAACCGTGTATTCATCCAGATGCATCTAGTAAAAAGTGGTTATTTTAATATTACAAACAGACACTCCAATTTTATTTATTTGTATAGATATTGGCAAGTGAAATAATAGAAGTTAGTGATACCTCCCGCCGCCACTTGTGTGATTTGCTCAAAAACTAAATGTGTCATAGCATTTTATATAAATATGTTAAAAATACCGTGAGAAGGATTTAAATACTTAAATAAAAATCAGTGAACAAGTGGAAATACATGTGATAAAGGGGGAAAAAAGTGAAAATTACTGTGCGAAAATAAGACTTAGCTTAAAGGTTTCGTTACCAGACTATAAAATCTTATTTTAAAAAACAGACGAATGAGAGCTGTCTTAATGCTGCGACATTGACAAAATCAATGCCAAAAGTATAGAAGCTAAAAATAAAGAAATAACCATTACTTACTACTTCCATGACTAAAGCATACTTTGGACATATTAGTACATTTATGGAGGGTACAGCTATAGATAACTCTCTTTATCTGTATTAAAAAAGTATCCGTCTGAATGTGTTTAATTAAGGTGGCGCCACAATAAACATCAGTGTAAATTTTAGAAAAAAGCGCCAAAAGTTATTAAAGTGGGATATAAAAATTTTAACTCCATAGACTTCAATTCGCTTACAATAACTACAATAATATCGTAGTGTATCTGCACTAAATTCAATTTGGCGGACTTCTAAGTGAAAGCTCCAGATGTAATGGGAATAAAACCTTTGAAGTATATGAGTTACTTATAATTCTAAATTCCTAGATATAAGCCACGCAAATTGATAATGCGCTGACACTTTGTCCAATTAACGTCCTTGTGACGTCATCAGCAAAGAAAAAGTACAGTTAACAAAACGTAATATTCTCATATATTAATAAAAGTTTATAAAGGAAATTTGATATGTTTTATAATTATAACTAAATGTTTGAATAATGTTTAACTTTTAATCATCACCATCATCATTCATCACATTTTTGAAAATCTTAACTCTTTAACTCCACTCTTATAATCTACATCAGAGTCAGAATTGGAATCCGAGTCTGATGTCTCGTCAGAATCAGTATCATTTCCCGTGTAAATAACTCGTTGACCAATCTATCTTTTCGCCAGTATTCTTCTTCCAGTCTTTTCACATGATCTACCTCCTTTTTCCAATCTTCAGGAGTGATTGATTGCAAAGCCTTTAAAGTTAAATATTCGATCTAACCCTCCAACTGTTCAACATTATTGTCTGAAACTCTTTGTTTTACGAGGTTCCAAATATATTCTATGGGGTTGAGGTCACAGTTGTACGGTGGCAGTCTAACAACTTCGTGACCATTATCAGCCAATAATTTATCAATAATGTATTTCTTCGGCGTTTGGTGATGTTTTATTATTAAATATAATTCCGGTTATATGAAATATTCCGGGAACTCTATGTTACGTGCTTGGAGCCACTCAACCATCACTTGTTTTTTTGAGCTCATAGTGGGAGTTCTTTCTTCCTCTATACTATGGTAAGAGGCGTTGTCCATTACAACAATACTGTTCAGTGGTATATTGAGTATAAGCCTTTCTTGTAACCATTTCGTGAAATTTTGAGTATTCATCTGGTCATGATAATCGCCTGTTTTTGTCTCCGCTTTAGACATTAAAAGAGCGTTATTGACAAATCCTAACTCACTCCCACCATGAACTATAATTCAGCGGCGATCAGGGATATAATTTTTTATCACTCCAACATACGTGTCGGACTGCTAACACTTTTTACTGTGTAGTGGGCGTGTATCCACGTCTTGTCGATATAAATCACTTATTTTTTTTTAAGCGCCAAGTAAGTCATTTTGTCTTATGCGACGTAAATATTTGAAGCTTGAATATTTAATAATATTTTTATTATAAATATAATTTATTTAATAACGTTGCTAACGGTACTGATGTCACCAACATGGCCGCCAGGCGCATTACCAATTTGTGTGGCTTATATCTACCTATTAATTTCTCGATCAGCAAATCATCACTGATCGCTGTCCTTTATGGAGGAGTAAACGCTGTCAATGTCATAACAGTTTTATAATATTATCTTTAGATACTGTCATTTCAAGGGCTTAGACTATACCATGGAGTTATTAAGTACAATATAGTATTGTACTTATTAACTCCATGGACTATAAACAGCCTAAGGTTATGGGAGTATAGATTAAAATAATTAATACTTGGCATATATAAAAAAAATTGTCTTGATGTTGTAAATGGCAACATTGAGTGCACTTGTATAATTTTAAAGGAATTCGAAGACTTTTAAAATTAAATCATTGTTATCATGTAGGAAGGTATTGGGGAGCCCCTTGTCCTTTGTCGTACTTTTTGTATGATTAAAAAAAAATTATATACATAAAAATGATGTGCATGACATAAGGGATTGTATTAAATCAGGTACATCATAGAACCAATTTAAAATTTCAAGTAAGTATGAACAGAATGAGAGCATAGTGAAACTAAAATTATCCCACGCTGTACAACACAAAATATGAAGCTTGTAAAAATTAAACTCTTTTATATATACATATAATTAAGGTTCATTTTATAAAAGAAATGAAACTCGTAGATATTGTTATCGTTTTTATTCATAAGCATTAAACCAATTACTAATTGAGTGTAAGTATAAAAATACAGTTAAAGCCGTTTATAGTGACATCGTTTAGAAAAATAATAATTCTAAAACATTGCCGGTTGTCACGACTATAGGTTTTTACGACTGAATTTAAGTGGTCCCTTCGATGTCGTTACAACAGGTTTATCATATAACTCATCGTATATATAGATTTAATGTGGTAGTGAGATTCATCATCTAGGTACATCTTCATCTTAGCGTTAAACCCCGGGCAAAACAAACTTTCACTTCGGTGCCCGCTTGCCAACTTTTTCTTCTCCAATTTGGTCTTCGGCATCTCAGATAGTGAGTCCATTAAACCTGGTGAGGATGAAGGACCATATAAAAGAATGGTGCGGCTTAGATTTAGAAAGATGGTAGCCGCGGTGCGGGAAACAAAGGTAGTGCGGGTTCGATAATTAATGTGGAAAGGAAAGGAGACTGAAATACCTAGTAAGTCACAAAGAGCGGCGACTCACCTGAGGTTCTCCGATCTGCTACCTTCCACGGCTGGTTCTGCGGTTTGGAGTCTAGGTCTTTATAATTAGCGGTTCACAATAACACACATATAAAAATTCGCGCGGGCTTAACCAAGACTCAACGGGACGTCACGTCGGCGCGGGCGCTAGCCAAAAGGGCGGCGTGACGGTGGTCAAGTATTTTTCGACATCATCGTCAGGCGCCGCAGCATCTAAACTAACTTGCGGGTAGGCAGGGAAAAAAGGGATAAGATGAGGCGCCCAACCAACACCGCTTACGACGTCAAGCCAGCACTTTTTTTTGTCTTCACCTCCTGCAGCTAGACATTTGTTCCCCACATAAGTTGCCGGTGAGCCGTATAGCGTACGAGGTAGACATTACATGAACTTAATTTTAATACACACATCAAAAAAGTCTAAGCAACATGTAATAATTTAAATTTTAGGATGGTGGATGAACCGCTGTATGGATGAACTTCCTGAATGCACCTGAGCCTTTCAGTATTTCCGGGCCGACGGTACACTCCCACCCTTCTTGTATCAGGCCTAAACCCGAATCGCGACTCATCGGAAAACATAATTTTATCCCATTGTTCCTGAGTCCATGTTCTGCGTTCTCTACACCATTCATTTCGTCGAGCGCGATTCCCGTGACGTATCGGTGGGCACCTAATTGGGCGTCGAGCTCGTAGGCCGTACTCATGCAGTCGATTTCGTACAGTTTGGGGACTTACATCAACACCACTTGAATTTTGTAGCCTCAAACTTATCTCTCGAGCGGTTAACATCGGCTGGCGTCTTGCAGTCAGTTGTATGTACCGGTCTTGCCGAGTGGTTGTACTCCTTTTACGGCCTGGATGCTGTTCAGCGGGTTCCCTTGTATTATTGTAGCGCTGTCAAAGACGACAAATAACACTTCTATGAATGCCAAAATGCCGAGATACCTGAGATTGATTACTTCCCGCTTGCAACATCCCTACAGCTCTTTGCATTTCATTTGCCGTCAAATGACGTCGCTCCATGACGTAAAGAATATCTAATAATTCAATTTTGTCGCTAGCTTTATTTAAATGGTCGGTAAAATTATAAAATCAAGACTAAACGTAGCAATAAAAACGAACTTAAATTCAAACAAATTCCCTTTCATTTAATTTTATGAAAAAAACAAAACATAATCGAAATTTTTTTTACAACCAGCCAGTATATCATCAATAACAAAAAAGTTAACATACCTACGCGCTTTGAGTGAGTAAAAACTTAGAAATTAATTAGTATAAATGGTAAATTTATAATATCATGCTTAGACTTTTTTTATGTGTATATTTAATACATATTTTAAACGTACTTTCTTACTTGTTTATTGTGACATTCCAGCTACTTTTCATCAATTATTCTTTGTTTCATTTTGAAAATAGAAAATAGAAGAGACGTGGAAAAATGTTTAACTTAGTAATTGTCTGAATGGACGAATTTCGAAAAAAATCCACATTTACAGTAATGTAGTATTAGCGAGCGTAATCTACATGTACACATATTGATTTCTTTACTTGTGTTTTCTATGTTATAATTCTATTGAAGAGCTTATCTTAAAGAGCCCATCCTTTTAATCACCTCACAAAGCGGGGGCATATTCCCGACGGTTTAACACGATGATCGTACCAGTCCGTTGGGTTCAGTTGCTCCTTAATCACCGGTCAGGCGTTACCCGAAAAAAGTTGCTTGTTCTATTTGTTTACTTAACACTAAAGTAATCAAACTATAATGGTACGTATTAATTTTATTATTTGAGAATAAATTTAATCGTTTGTATGATTATTTTGTAATTTTTGTATTAGCTAAAGATGGTTTGGGGAAAATGGCGTGATACGTACGGTAGGCGAACATTTTGTAGCCTGCTATTCTGTGTAACTAATTGTATTGACCGAATGAATGGGGGAAAGAATACTATTCGAAATTTAAATTAGATATTACGCAATCTAATATTTATATTTATTTTTAATGTGTAATTTTTTAAAGTTGTGAATAGTTTATTTATTAGACATAGCATACAAGCCTCTTTAGGGGGGTCGAGAACATTTGGACATTTGTATCAAATAAGCAAGAAATAACTGATGAGATCTCTTCCATCTTAAACATTTCTATCAAATTAACAAAAATTTCTCCCATCGTGAATCCGTTTTTGCTAAGAGAAATAAATCGTTTTCCAAATTTAAGCGATTTCTTTCCTTACTTTTTATTTAGGCCATTGATGAAAATGTCAACTCGCACAAGTACGAGGTGGCAAATGGAATCAAACACTTCAAAGCCTCTATTGTTAATTTTGGGTATTCTGATTTTCTTTTTAACCAAAAAATATCCAAATTGACAGACTTAAATTCCAATCGCAATATCCCATCGGCAGATAAATCCAGCAGATTTATATAAATATAATTATATTATATAATATATAATATAATTATTATATTTATATAATATAGTTATAGTTGCATTTGAACACGGATTTAAGATCCACCTTTGCCCAGCATTCTTCGATATCTCTTGCATTGAGAAGTAATGACAGAGTTCTTCTTTCAAATTTTCATACCAGGTATAAAGTATTTGATGTTTATCTCACATCCGACTTCTTAACTTCAATAAAAGACTGTGTCGAAGAAAATGAATCGAAGTGGTTTTGATTTAGAGACGACGACCACAAGTCAATTTTGTTTGTAAGGCCATGGATTTTCTCTTTAGCAGTGATGAGATTTTCATCCCGCCCTTGAAGACTTTTATTCAATATATTTAAATGATCAAATAAGTCAGAAAGAAAAGCCAATTACAAAAGGAATTCCGGGTCACAAACGAATTTGGAGGATTCTGAGATTCTGACTTAGCTTGCTGCAAATACATTAAAAGTTCAGTGCGAAGTTCCGAAACTCGGGCTAGTGCTTTTCCTCTTGACAACCACCTAAGCTCTGTATGATAAATTAAATTTTGGTAGAGTGCTCCCATATTCACAAATTTTTCGAAACAGTCGTGTCTGCTACACTTTTCCTTTAATAGAATTTACAAATTTTATAATAATATTTAGAACTTGACTGTATTCCTGTGGCAAGGTTTTGGCCGCAAGAGCTTGGCGACGGAGAAAGCAATACGTCCACTAAGCGTTTGGCATGTGTTCTTTCAGTCTAGCAATAAATCTACTGTTCACACCAGTCATGGCTTTTGCTCTGTCACTACAAATAGCAATACATTTCTTTTCCCAGCGGATATTCATATTTTGCGTAGCTACGCAAGGCTTCAAGGAATATGTTATGCAAGCACTGGCCTAGTATTCGTGGGAGGGAAGCGCTCTACAAAATAGTATTTCTTCCATTAATTTTTGGTTGTATTCAAAACGCACAAAAGCTACAAATTGCGAACAATATGCAATATCCGTAGATTCATAAAATTGCAAGACACAAAAGTACTTTTATTTTTTCTATAACTTGATTACGAACATCAGTTGCTATAACCCCTATCCTGCGTTCAGTGCTATTGTCAGAGAGACGTATACTTTTGAGTTTTTCGACTTTTTGTTTGCCAAACATAATCTCCGCCATGTCTAAAGCCGCTGATAAAATGATTTTTTCATCAATAGTATGAATTTTCCTGCTTTATCCACACGAAGAGCTACTCGATAACTAGCCAGTAACGCTTTCTCATTTACATTGGACATTTGTACTATAGCAGTTATTTGATGTAGAGCTTTTAATTTTCTTTAAAAAAAATCCACGGGTTTAATTTTTTATTTGGATGTTTTGTATTGAGGCGGCGTAATAACTTCAATGGCTATATGCTTTCTCGTGATAAACTTTCAAAGCAAATATCACACTGTGGTTTATTCTCAATCACAGTAAATCCGAATTTCACGTAACTTTCGTCATAAAGACGTTTTTTGTTTATTTTAGTTTCATCACTCCCACTAAAATTTGACTGTTCTATTGGTCTTTTTAGAAATTTATCCGTTTTCAACCATTACAAACAATGATGTAGTAAAAAGAGTTTATTATAACATCATTGATTACAAATCACTTCAGTTATATACGTAAAAACAATGGCTGGCGTTCGACAAACAGTAGCCGCAACAATTGCAACGCACGCGAGTCACATCGCGCGTACCGCCGCTGCATAGCCCGCGTCGCCCCCATAACGCTCGTTGTGTCTCGCTCACTCATTCACTCAACTCGCATGTTCATCGCTTGATTCGCTTGCCACTCGCAGCGCGGCGTTGGCATTGGCGGCCGGTATCGACCGTAGTCGTACGTATGCGCGTAAATTGTGTTATCTATTGACGACGCATTCGATGTAAAAAAATGTTTTACATACTTAATAATTATGTATTTATCCGAACCTTAATTATAAAAATAATTAACCCTAGTAAAATACATGTAAAACAAGCAACGGGTAGGGGGATCGCGAAATATTTCTTCATATTAAAGGGGCCGTGTCATGAAAAAGGTTGAAAAACACTGGTCTATAGGTACTGAGGTACCAATGGATCAATATACATACCGAAGTATACCTACCTATATTATTAAATATTTTTTTGGGGATTCCCTTACATATTTATATTCAAATATTAAATTTCGAAATTGTATCTATCGATGCTGTTACCAAAATAAAAAACAAACAAGACAAACATATCTTATAACACGCAGTCTTGTAATAATAATTAACAGTAAACCATATTCGGGGGGTCTGTAGGTCCCCTGTGTGTAATGTAGGTCTAGAGCAGAGTTCCCCAAATTTTTCTGTGTCGTAGACCCCTTGCCATGTTTTTCCGTGTTGGGTAGACCCCCTACTGACCTGATATTGATTTCCTGTAAATTTCTAACTGTAGTGAAGTTTAGTGTTAAAAACTTAAAGTAAAAACACATGTTAATTTATACATTTATTAATTGAATTTAAATTAAAACTACTCAAAATAAAATATTGTATCTGTTATGTAAATATACGTAACATAAAATAAACATAAAATAAATTTTTTACTTCATAGGTACTTTTATAAATAATGTATATGTCGGCGCCAAACCAAAGGAGGCTGGTATCAAAATAGAGACGCGCGAAATGTAAACAAACCAAACACGAAAACAAAGCAGCTGTTAGCAAAAAATATGTTTACGTTAAAAATATCTTTGTCGGCTGACATGTCGGCGCGTTATCAAAGGACAGCGGTATCAAAATAAAGTCTCACGAAACGTAAACAACTCTTTTTCGGCGTAATAGCGAAATACGGCGGCACCAAGATCAAATAGTATAATTATTTAACAAACACAAAAACATGTTTACATAAATATTATTTAGGGGAATAAGCCCATCTTTGAGAATACCGACTGGAAAATCCCGAGCACATATTGTTTACCTCAGAATTTCGTATAAATACGAGGTCTCTGGCAGTACACAGGGCAGTCAAGTACTAACCGCCGATACGAATCGTCACCTATACGCGCCTCAAAGAATCGGCTCTGGTAAATATTGTGAATAAACTACATACTAGTTACCAAGTTTGTGTTTTGCTTCACTCACCATGAATACCAACGATGTTGTCGAAGATAGTGGCGCCAGCTCTGCTGGTGCCACGCATTTTTAAAACATTATTATCACCGAGCACCCGTCATCAGAAGTGGGATTGAGACCACTCTCAATCCCAACCATTGCCTCATCGGTTCATCCATCTTCTGGAGATCAGCAGATACAACTGGCTGGACGAATACCGCTAGACGTGTCATCAAACTCCTCGACGGCGGGACCAGCAGCAGAACAAATTACAAGTTCCCGATTGCAATTGAGCATGCCGTACGTAATTCAACTGTGAGTGAAATACTACCACAATTTTTGATGTAATTAATGGAGACTATGCAGAAAATGGCAGAGCACTTATGTGCTTCGTCTACCAAAACAAAAATAAGGATCAAGGAGTATTTACCATAATTTGATCCGGACACCCACATCGGTATACGAAAATACTGCTAGCATATAGATCAAGTAATTGAAGTATACAAATTGAATAATTTTGATGATACAAATGTGAATTGATGGTCACTACTACAACGTGAAGAGATGCAAAAAAAAAGCAATCACCACCGTAATCAAGGTGATCAGTTGACTGTACTGACGGAAAAAGAATCACCTATGCATCAGGATCCTACCGCACAATCAACCGATGATATTACACCAAACTCGCGATAAGGATTGCAAATACAGCCAAACCACGATCTACTGGATGAAGACAATTCATCACAATAAAGTGTCAATGATAATCTACGAGAACCTACATGAATCTGCGAGGATCCTCAACAAATTACAAGAATCCATTACATCTGCTTTACCTGGAAAAAGAACCTTTGGGTTCTTAACTTCTTTCATTAACTACTAGAAGGGAATCGGTCAATTTCCTGCATTATCTTTGACCAAACTGGTGGCTATTACCACCATCGACGACATCCGAGTAGAAGAACTACACTTTTACAAACTGCCAGATAATCAAATGTCCACTAACGTTTTGGTCAACATGGATTTAATGTATGAAACAAACCTCAGCATTATTATCACATCAAGTAGAACAAAACTTATCCATCAGAAACCAGTCAATCATGTGAGCAACAACAATCCAGTGTTCAACGATTTAGATACTGCAATGCATGCTCTGTTTATCAACGATGTATCAACCGGGCACATCACCAATCCTCGGAACCATGGCGCAGGTATATGTTGATGACGTATTAAGCAAATATGCAGATTTTTACCAAGGATTGTCAAATCTCGAGGAAATTCTCATAACTCTACAAGACACATAATATCTGACGGACAAGTAAGACCAAGTTCACGAAATGGTGAAGCTCTCGTCAAGGAACCATTACCTAAAACCGTCAAATAAGTACGACAGTTCAATGGTTTGGCGGGATATTTCAGAAAATATATTCCAGACTTCTTCAGAATTATGGCGCCTTTATATGAGTTGACAAAGCAAGGTGTCAAATGGAAATGGGAACACAAGCACGATAAAGCACGAAACATGATCATAGAATGTCTGACACCTACTACAGTACTATGTCCGAAGAAACTGCACCTATACAACTATATACTGACGCAAGTAGCCTTGGATTTGGCGCAGTGCTAGTTCAATTAATTAATGGACATCAACACGCAGTGGCATTTATGAGCATGAGGACCACTGAAGCGCAAAGCCGTTATCATTCATATGAACTAGAGACCTTAGCGGTAGTACGCGCTATAAAGCACTTACATCAATATCTTTATGGTCGTATATTCACCGTGATAACTAACTATAACGCACTTAAGGCATCGATACATAAAAAGGATCTACTACCAGGAATTCGCCGCTGGTGGGCATTCTTACAAAACTATGATTTCGAAGTAGAATACCGTAAGGGCGAACGGCTACAACATGCTGATTTTTTCAGTCGAAAACCTAAGTGAACTAGCCGTTAACGTCATGGCAAAGGATTTTAACTAGCTAAAAGTTGAACAACGAAGGGACGAAGAACTACGACCAATAATGGACACTTTAAGAGAAGACAACCTAGTTGAAGGCTACACCTTAGAAAAAGACGTCTTAAAGAAAAAATAAAAGTTAATGACCCTATCACTGGACTTCAGCTTTGCACAGTGGTACCAAAAAGCTTTCAATGGAGCATCATTAATTCTTTTCACACTGCATTGAAACACCCTGGTTGGGAGAAAACACTGCAGAAAATCAAAGACACCTACTAGTTCAATAAAATGAGTTCTACAGTCCGAAGATTTGTCGACAACTGTGTGATATGCAGGACATCAAAAGGAACGCCAGGAACAGTTCAAGCACAACTACATCCAATACAGAAACCTGCCGCTTTCCAAGTGATTCATATGGATATAACAGGAAAACTAGGAACTCATAACGATATGTCATCGTTACTATTAACGCCTTCACAAAATATGTTTTATTTTATTTCACCATCAACAAAAAACCCACATAGCACACTTGCCGCTTTGAAACGCACAGTGTACCTGTTTGGAACTCCAACACAAATCATTATTGACGGAGGAAGAGAATTTCTTGGTGAGTTTAAGGATTATTGTGAATATACTGGAATAAATATTCACGCAATAGCACCAGGAATTAGCCGAGCGAACGGACAAGTGGAAAAAGTGGTAGTAACTACGAAGAATGCATTGAATATGATCAAGAATTACGAAACAGAATCGTGGTACACTACTCTCGAAGAACTCCAGTTAGCTATGAATTGTACACCTCATCGCATTACCAAAGTAGCGCCGCTCACACTCATCACTCAGAGAAAACATTGCGCACCCCCTGAACTTCTGAATCTAGTAAATGTTGACAGCCAAAGTATCAAGATGGAAGCACTCACTCAGCATGTACAACAGAAGATGTCTCAAGCTAATGAACAGAACAGACTACGCTTTAACTTACGAAAAGCTAAGATACGTCCCTTTGAGATAGGAGACTATGTTTTAATTAAAAATAATCCACGTAATCAAAATACTTTAGATCTGAATTTCAGCGAACCTTATGAAGTTTCCAAGATATTGGAAAATGACTGCTATTTGGTAAAGATAGTCGTCGGCAGAGGACGTCCTAGGAAAGTTGCTCACGATCAACTCCATCGTGCCCCACAACCCGGTGATCAGGAAACCGAGTCGGCGCGAGATTGCTCACCAACTCCACAAGAAATCACTACAGTACCATCCTGTTTCAAGCCTTCTACACCATCTGCAGAGCCACCACCATCGAATGATAATGCAATTATTACTTCATATAATTAACATGTGAGTATCTTAATTAATAAACATATTTATAACAAATATCACGCAACAAAAACACATAACACACAAAATAATCATTCGCCGAGAATCTCCGAGATTCTTCGAGAACCTCCGAGAATCCTTCGAGAAACTCCGAGATCCTTCGAGAATCCCCGACATACTCCGAGATCCTTCGAGAATCCCCGAGATACTCCGAGATCCTTCGAGAATCCCCGAGATCCTTCGAGAACCTCCGAGATACTCCGAGATCCTTCGAGAAAATCAAAAACTTCTTACTACAAAATTATTGAGCTTTTGTTAAGCCTCAATTTTATTAACAAGCGAGATGTTAACATCTCAATAAACCACACATGTTAGATGTGTCTATTTTCTAATTATTATCAAGCAATATCTATTGCTTACATATACCAAACTCAGGGCAAATAACTTTCATTACAGACAAACACAACGAGGCTGGTGCAGAGCACGCACCGCCTGTCAGTATGGCCGTGTCGGCGCCAAACCAAAGGAGGCTGGTATCAAAATAGAGACGCGCGAAATGTAAACAAACCAAACACGAAAACAAAGCAGCTGTTAGCAAAAAATATGTTAACGTTAAAAATATCTTTGTCGGCTGACATGTCGGCGCGTTATCAAAGGACAGCGGTATCAAAATAAAGTCTCACGAAACGTAAACAACTCTTTTTCGGCGTAATAGCGAAATACGGCGGCACCAAGATCAAATAGTATAATTATTTAACAAACACAAAAACATGTTTACATAAATATTATTTAGGGGAATAAGCCCATCTTTGAGAATACCGACTGGAAAATCCCGAGCACATATTGTTTACCTCAGAATTTCGTATAAATACGAGGTCTCTGGCAGTACACAGGGCAGTCAAGTACTAACCGCCGATACGAATCGTCACCTATACGCGCCTCAAAGAATCGGCTCTGGTAAATATTGTGAATAACTACATACTAGTTACCAAGTTTGTGTTTTGCTTCACTCACCATGAATACCAACGATGTTGTCGAAGATAGTGGCGCCAGCTCTGCTGGTGCCACGCATTTTTAAAACATTATTATCACCGAGCACCCGTCATATATGTTTTGATATTATAAGATAGTATGATGTAAGTAAATAGGTACTATCAGTGTATGTGTTGAGATCCACTATCGTGGACCCCCATTTTCATTTCATGGACCTCCAACTTTTTTTTCGCTGACGTAGACCCCTTGCAGGTTGTCATAGACCCCTAGGGGTCGATATAGACCACTTTGGGAATCACTGATCTAGAGACTGCCGGATACCCACTAAAATGGTTTTTATTGTTGCTGTTCTCCTGTCGCCTAGGCAGATGGATTACTGTCCTAATAATATCGTGGCCTAATCGGCCCCTTGTGTCGGGGATCCTCTTCCATTGTGTATGCCAGGAGATATGGGGGAACAGCGAACCCTAGGGTCCAAATTAAGCTTAAAATAGGTATAGACGCGAGATAAAGGGGGTTAATCTATATAAATAAAATGATTGAGGTCTACAGTTGTGCGCCCATCACGGCAAAACTACTGGATAGATTTCAATTAAGTTTTATTACGTTTTATTTCTTAGACAATGACACTTGGCTCTTATCTAAAAAAACGCGATATCTTCATTTAATATAAAGTTATTAAAGTTTTAAGAAACAATGATTTTTATAACAACTACTTATTCAATGATGTGTGTTTTCTTGCCGCGGGGGGTAATCTGTGCCGCAGAGAAGTGGGGCAAGCGGTGTAGCGCGCATGTGTACGAAAAAAACTTCGATTTATTTTTTCCGTTATTCGACCTGCGAAGCGGTCAGGAATGACTAGTACATAATAATATTATAAATGTCTATAACTCGGTATTTTTTTTCACGTCTAAACTGCTGAACCAATTTTGATGAATTTCGGTACAGAGATAGATTGGACCTTGCTGAAGGATATAGGCCACTTTTTTATTTTATATGTCAGAACAACGTCTGCCGGGTCAGCTAGTATTGAATATTTTAAAATGCTTAAAGATTACGTAAATACTGCATCGTAATTGTAATGTAACTCGGGATTCCCAGTTTCCTCCAGTGCTTGCAACATTAGCTGGTTGAACATACGAAACGCTCATTTTAATATTTCAACATAATATCAATAACATTATCAGTAAAACACTTTCTAAGAAATGACTGGAATATATTATTATAAGATTTCTTGGAATGACAAGCGCTTATATATTTAATATTGGACTATAATCTGCCGTTCACAAATAAGAACAGCGCTACCATTTACTTAGGAAGTCGGTAAAGGCTACAAATAGACTCCTTTTACTAGTTTACTAGGTCCCGTTTTGTTTTACTTCAAGGTTTTACTGTAAATTTGATTACACGTATTTCATTTTCCTTCGTGCCTTGACCCTCTGAAACTTCTCCTTGTTGGACTATAGAAACTAGCAAAGCAGAAGCTGCGGATAATTCTATATTAATATTAATAAATATTTAATGCTCAAAACAATTGTTACTTCTATGTTTCAGGGACCAATCCTATTAATTTTAAGTGCCTGTATATTATTACTTCCGGTCCAAAGTACGCAACAAATGTCCGATGCACAATTGGAGCAAGTCCTATCAGACTCCGCGACGATGGAACGACATATAAAATGCGCGTTAAGCGAAGGACCATGCGATGCTGCTGGACGACGACTTCGGAGTAAGCTAATACAATTTGTTTTAAATGGTTGTTTTTTTATTGCTCTGAAACGTGGTAGTAGGGAGGTTTTCAAAATACCACGCTTGGTCACAGGGAGGATAGACAGCTTCGTTTTCGTTAGGTAATCAATATCCTAAAGGAAATCTTGCGCTTTTTCGAGCTAACATATATTCAAATATGACGAATTTAGCGTTTAGTTTTTACTTGTAGTTATACCTTGTTTTCCAATTACAGAGCATAATGCGACTCAGTGGCGCACAATGCCGAACTATGCTTATGGTTAATTGGAACGTGAATTAGTTTTCAAATGCACCAGCCTTAGAGTATACATAAGCAAGCTATGCTTATGTATACTCTAAGGCACCAGCAGAGTGCGCTAAGTTCAGTGTAGAAAAAAAAAAATAGAATATACATTCGAATCCTAAAATGAAATTGTATTCACATTTTAAATGTGGAATATAAAAAAAGTCAATGTTTGTACCTTCATCTATATTTATATATTTTTTTTTAACACAGTTTGAATTAACTTTGATTATTTCCAAAAAACTACGACTTTAAATTTTTTTATCAATATTATCTATACTATGTATTAATGATGATAAATAAATAAAATTTCGATCAATGCCAACATTGCCAACTTAAAGAAAAAACACTTGTTAATTTTTTGTCACTGAGTTCGTATTCGATTGCACGCATCACTTTTGAGAGTACTCGATTGTGCGAAGCGTTGTTGTAGTTGAAACACCAACGTTGAGCATTATGCCGCATAATGCGCTCTAGTACTGTAATTGGAAAACAAGGATAGTATGCATGCATTTTTGGCGTCACACGGCAAGCCTTTTTTACCATGCTTTACTTAGCTTATCAGAGATAAATAGAGATTTATCTCTATTCGACTCGATTTTTACCCAATTTGAACGATCAATAAAATTCAAAATTTTGCACAATTGTCAAGACGTGATGACAATACACACATTTAATAATTTTATCCCATAGTCCATAATAAGATTAACGCTTTTTGGAAAGATGGCGTTAAATCAATAAAAACTTTTACTGATTGGGAACAAATAAATTATATTTTATTGTTAATCAAACTAAAAAATATTTCTTAACATAAGAATAAAATTACTGCCGAGAAAAATAAATAAATTATAATGCCAATGATTTTACTTTTCAAAGTGTGATAAAAAATATATTAAAGCCCACATTCCCACTATCTGAAATTTTGGCTGTAAGACTCAAGGAGAGAAGGTTTTCAAATATTGGCTGTGTGGAAGCTCTACGAGAGTCAATGTGAACCAAATTTCTTTAATACTTAAAATAACTGTGCTGCGGATGTGCTCGGCTGAGCTGTCTCCAGTCCTTTCTCGACTTTTTACCTTATCCCACTGCAAAGGTTGTGTCCCGGCTTCGTGGAAGGTGGCCCATGTTCACCCTATTCCTATATAGGGTGACCGGACGGACCCGTCCTATAGCGATAACTTCTTTGCTCTCAAAGGTGATGGAGTGGATTATCAACGTGTTGTACGTTACCTTAGGTTATCTGGAGGATTCCCAGCTGCTAAATGATCGCCAATATGGTTTTCGGCATGGTCAGTCTGCTGCGGATCTGGTTTACTTAACGCACGATAACGCACGTATGAAGCCTTTGAGAGCAAAGGAGACGCCCTGGCTGTTAGCCTAGACATCGCTAAGCCTTCGATCGCATCTAGCATAGGATTCTTCTTTTTTTTTATTGCTGTAGGACAGCAGACAGGCTGACGGCCCGCTTAGAATTTAGTTGTTACCGTCGCCTATGGGTGTTTGCAACGCCAGTGGCATCGCGAACACTCTACTATTCCATAAGAGTACAGGAACTTGGGTCACTAATGTCGGAACACAACACAAGGTTATTATGGCGGCATACTTAAGACCAAAGGTGGTCGCCGTCCAGACGGACTTTGAGGCCCTACCACGTAGGTAGGGTGGATTGTTTAGTGGCTTTTTACGACAGGCCGACACTGGCCGCAGAGTATTCTTTCTCCGCCCCTGCACGGATAAAATGATGTGCAGTTTAGAGGACAATTGGAGGGTAAAGCTAAGCTTGCCTCCAAAAAGCTAGGTGTGATAAACCGGTCCAAGCAGTATTTCAGTCCAAGGCAACGGCTTGTGCTATACAAAGCACAGGTCAAACTGTATATGGAGTACTGCTCACATTTATGGGCTGGAGCACCCGCCTGTCATCTCAATCCCTTTGACTCCATCCAACGACGCGAAGTTCGTGTTTTCGGCGATCCCATACTCTAGACACGCTTGGACTTCGTAGAGACTTTGCGTCTCTTTGCATATTCTACCGTCTATACAACGGGAAGTGTTCTGAAGAACTATTTAGAATGGTGCCCTCGTCGTCTTTCTATCACCGCACTTTGGCTAGGTGTTCATCCCCATTTCTTGGAGTTTCTTCTTTCTTGTACGAAACGGTTCTCAAGAACGTTCATGTTTCGTACTCTCAGGATCTGGAATGAGCTTCCGGCTGAGGTTTTCTCAGCGCGGTACGATATGGGGTTCTTCAAAAAAGGCGTTATAAAATTTCTTCGAGGCCGGCAGCGCGTTGGTAATGCCTCTGGTGTTGCAAACGTCCATAGGCGACGGTTACCACCTGACAGAGTGGGTCGTTTGCCTGTCTGCTGATCTCTAGTTATAAAAAAAATTGTATAAATAATAACAAAAATTGCTAAATGCAAGCGATGCCTTATAATATTTTTCTCTCAGAACTTAGAACAAAATGAATCTTTTAACGAATGAACGAAGAACCAATAGCATGAACCGGGTAATACCAACAAAAAAAAAGATATTAATCTTAAATGAACCAGAAATACTGTTTCCCAACAAAAAATATATAATGAAATCTCATGTATTTTATTCTCAGATTGAATTAATAGCACTATATCAATTGCGAATCGATTCCTTCATTACTAATCCGTGATTACTTAATCAATCGGCAAATTTTATGTACAAAATTCTGATAATAATAACAGTTTCTAATATAATGTAGGTGAAGGATTATATTGTTCTTGAAATTTAGCATTAAATTGTTTATTTATTATATTTAATGCTTAATTTAAATAAACGTCATACAACTTTTGGCGACCATTAGCAAAGATTGGGTAAGAAATGATGTAAGATGTATCGTAAATTGAAGTGACTTACGATACGAAGGAATCGCCTCTTGCTCTAGATACTAGCTCCGGTTAATTTAGTAATACATTCATTTCGGCCTATTGACGCAGTAAACGAACATAGTCGTTCTTATTATAGAATGAAAACTATAACATTTCTGATACTATGAATGAACGAATGAATGAATATTCTTTATTATTATTTACACTCAAAAAATCACGACACAAGAGAGCCAAACTAGGCGAAGTAAGCATAGTAAACTCTGCGGCCGGGGTCGGCCTGTCGTAAAAGGTGACAAAACAACCCTAACTACGTGGTAGGGCCCCAAGCCAGTCTGGATGGTGACCACACTTGGTCTGTATGGACAAGTATAACCTTGTGTTCCGGCATTAGTGGCCCAGGTTCTTGTACCCCTATGGGACAGCAGCGTGTTCCCGGCGCCCCTGGCGTCGTAACTGATTAGGTACTATTAAGTGGGCCTCTAGCCCACTAAATAGTGTTATTATAGTGTTAATTAGTGTTAAATGTTTTTAGCATTGGCCCCCTTGGTGCTGAGAGGTGCTTGTCCGCAATGCACAGTGCACGAGACAAAACAAATCAGACGGACCCTGGCCTTTGTTCAACGCAACTACCCCTGGCAATGGGCGAAGATCGTTCGACAGTACGGCTGAAGGAGAAACTATTAAGTGAATACCATTACGTGCAAGTTTTCCCATAGTACTGTTAAGGTTGACTCTGATTTAATTTAAGAAATTAACGAAATTTTAATAACGAGCCATATTTCAGAAATTTAATAGTTTTTTTAAATATATTTATTATCTGTAGTTAAATATAAATATTATTTTGAACAACGTGTAATTAATCTATTTTAACGTAATAAATTCATGTGGGTAGTTGCTTTTTTTAAAACTCATTTGCGTCTCCCCGACTGACAAAACAGATCGACCCGCCAAGACCCTGCTGTTCTCCTGTCGCCTAGTGCCTGGGTCGACGGAGAGCTGGCTTATCCAATATCGACCTCATGATATTGTCCCCCCAGCAAGGATTATCAATAGCCCATCCCTGACACTTGCTTTTCTTATGCAACAATTATTAGAAAAAAAAAAAATTTGGTAAAATGTTATTTTTCTCCTGCTCTAAAAGGAAAACCTTGTGCGCCTTCTTCGTATTTGCCAGCTGACAGGTGAGTTGACTAACATCTCGAATGTCTTGGTCGGAGCGAAGCCCACGCATGATCTACTGTATGATTACAAATGATTTGTTCTAGCTGGCTCTAGTGACCATCAATTGTTTGTAAAAGCCCGATTCAGGTTGGAGCCAGCACGGGGAACTCTTTAAAAAATTAGGTAAGGTAAATAGGTTTTTATTTAAACATTCACAGAAATGATATTTTTATGATACTTATTTACGAGGTTTATTCTATAATAAACATTCTGTAAGTATACGCGATTAATGAAGCCTGTGTAATACGAAAATTTAAATATTATTGAACTAATTAGATAATTGAACGGACATTCATAAAGGTAAATATTTAGGCAACATAGATATTTGTACAAATACAGTTTATGACAACTGATTAATTTAATTAAGCAATGACCTAATTCGCCATAACAATATTTCGCGCGCCATTTGTAAGATCGAAAATGAAATATATATATACTCTGTAACATATATTTGGTAATTCATTGACATCCTCATGTCTAACATTGAAATAAATAATGTAATATTAAATTGTGTTTAATTCATGATCACGTAACTTTGCTTTGGAAACAATCGGCGCTTACGCAGTTAGGGGGGATACAGAGTTAAGTAAGAGGTTACGGCAACACGGCTGGCCCAACCATTCTCTGACCAGACGCTGGCTAAAACGCACTGTGATAGAAAATACATTGAAAGATCCGGGTCAGTAATCGTTGCAGTGTACGGATTCAGAAAGTCGGTCGTAGTGTTTTGGAAACAACATGCTGGTAAGTTTCCTTTTCAAGGCGTTTTTCTATTATTATATAGGTACTATTCGAAATTTAAATATCAATGTTTTTAGAATAATTTAAATACGCTTTAAATCAATTCAGTTTTTTTATTGATTAAATTTGTTTTCAAATAAAAGCTCATCGTTTGATATATTTTAAAATATACATTCGCACACGTTATAGTAAAATAATTTTTTATAATAACAAAATGTTTACCAGGTCATCATGGCTATGTATTACTAATTAATTTGAAAGTATTAAAAGTTTTACTTGTGTGCAAAAACTAGATATAAAAGCAGGGTATTTAGAATATTCAACTCGTGAAGGACAGTGTTGACATGCCTATTGCAAAACGAGGAAAATTCGTTTCAATATCATTTGAAATCGAAACCAATTTATAAGACACTACGAGAATAAAATTTGCTTATTTTTATTATGTAGGTAGAAATTTGAAATATTTTGCTCTCTTTACAAATATTTGAAGTCAGTTGCTCATACTATTTATTACAAAAACCGGTATAAAATATATTTGACAATCGAATTTATTTAATTCTTCATTTCTGTATATTAAAAAAAACGTCACATAACAAAAAGGATAATAAATCTAATCAAATAAAAAGTAATAAAAATATTATAATATAATCTATATTATAGAGATTTAATAATATTTCACATATGAAATTATTTAAATAATAAGCAATTTTATTGGATAAGAAATTTTGTAACTTTTCCTCTTCCATTTTGATTTTTAAAAATTTAGTAATCTAGTAATGTATCTTTCGTTATATATTATAATAAATATTATTATGTACTATCGAAATAAAATTATTTAACTGCCGAAGTACGTTTTGAAGATTCCTCCAGAAATTACCTCCCAGCCTGCTGGAGCGATGATCTGCGCAAGGTCCGGGCTGGATGGGATAAAGCCAGGGACCGGAATTTGTGGCTCTAACTTGGAAAAGCTACGTCCAGCAGTGAACAATGATTGGCTGATGACATACCCAGGGGCCAATATCCTACTTACTTCATCTCCACTTTACGGTCACGTGTATTACCACAAAACATAACTTCTCTGGTCTTCCATCCTATCTCGATCCAGTGCTGGTGACAGGGTTATTTTATACGTACCATGTTCATGTTATGAAATTTTTTTGTCAAGTTAGGGGGCGTCCATAAATTACGTGAGGTGTTTTTTTAAATTTTCTATCCCTCCCTCCCCCCCTGGTGAGATGTCGTGAGATTTTATTCAACCCCCTCCCCCATCCCCCAATCTCACGTGAGATTTTTCAAAATGTGGGTTTCTTACGTAAACGCGTTAGATTGTTATTGTACAAAGAAAAAAAAATTTGCTTCGTGCTTTTATGTACGACTAGTTAAGACTAGTAATCAATATTGCTGAGAGTTTAATTATAAGTGTAATAAAAATTTAACAATAGAATACTTAAATCGTAACTACTGTGATTAAAAAAAGAATATCTACTCTAATTCAATCCATGGAGAACGAATTAGTGAATGATCTTAATCGTATTACGCGATTACGCTCAAGATTAAATCGTAAGCATGTACAATCTGGATTAAATGGACCAAAATAGTATAATTTTTTTTTGTTTCAATCAGAAAAAAAAAATTACGTGCTATTTGCCGAGACCCCCCCTCTCTCCAACGTAAGATTAGATGAGATTTGACTCGACCCCCTCCCCCCCTTAAACACCTCACGTAATTTATGGACGCCCCCTTAGACGATCTGCAAGCTTATGCATTATGGAAAAGGGACGAGTTACTGTCGCAAACTGTGGGTGAAACATCTGGTGGTAGTAAAAACATAGACATGCTGATAGCCCACCTACCTAATACTAATTACCGTTGTCTATGGATGTTAGCGACACCAGGGGCACCGCTGACACGAGGCTAAGAGCCCTATCAGCTTTTAAAAACCGTCCATTTTTCTGTAAAAGTCCAATAGGTTTCATAGAACAATGCATACGCCCCCTTCAATTAAATTTTTATGGGCATGTGTTGCATATTATTCATGTTGATATGATAGCATTATATTACACGTTATCGCTTGTTTGTTTTTATTAAGTTACATTTTTTTTTTTAAATAAAATACGTTCAATCCAATCAAGTTACCAATCCATTGAATTTGCTACCAAGCACGATCGGTCAGTAGCGGTCAATAACTCGTAACCTTAAGAAAAGTTTTGTAATTCCTTTATACCTGTTATAAATTGCAAAACTACAACCATTTATATGAGTCACTTCCGCAAAGAGCTTGGTTATATAATAAGAAACCGTTGCCGCTTCCACGGTGTAGTTAAAAGCACATTAGGGCTTGTGCTACTTTATCCCGAACTATTGTTATTGAATGCTTACATAATCTCATTTCGCCTATTTTTCTAATATTTAATATTTAACTACTATGCATTTGTACCGATTTTATGTGAAGCTTTAGAGCTTCAAACCTGTTTGCACACATGGCATCAATTTTTGCTCGACATTTTGTATTTTCGTGAAACATCCGGAAAACTAAATTTTCATCTTTCCGGCAATTTACAATTTGAGGCCTACTTTTTGCTGGCTATATTTAATATCATGGGTAGAATTGGCGATAACATCACTGTGTAGGGTCCCTTAAGTCAAGATGCTAAGAAGATCTTTTTGGATAAAGGACGTACCTCTCGTGAAGGTTAAGAAGTCACGTTAAGGTTTTACAAAACTTAGTGGTGTTCAATTAAAAATAATAATGATTTGCGTTTGGCTGCGAATTCTGGCAGGAAGTCTCGAAGGTAAAATCACCCAAGTCCTTTGAATACTCCGCTCTTAAAGCGTAGCATTGAGCCGCATCTTACGTGGGAATATTTTGTAATTTTTCGTCGTATTTTTTAAAGAATAGAAGAGCTTATTAATATACATATTACAATTAGAAACTTTTCAGTAACGAGTAGTTATTAAAATGCATGTAAGCGTTATAACTATTTCTTCACATCTCGTCTTGCTATTTTAAAGAAAAACGAAACCATCTATTATTCTGATGACCTAATTTCTAAGAAATTATAGCTGTTTACGTAAAAAATAGCTCCAAACGAAAGCGGTAACATATTAATTGACCCGTGTCGATATTTACAACTCATAATTTCGATCAATTTTTAACTTAAGGTATTTCTGGATTTGCGTGTCAAGTATACCTACTTGATGGTATGTTTATTTATAGCCGAGTATTTTAATATTCTAAGAAGAACTTTTAGCGTATAAATAGAATTTTATTATTGGCTTAAGGATATTTTTGCTTCTCACAGTACCTATATAATTATTGCACGTACTTAAGATATTTAAAAAGAGAACATAAGAACAAGTACAGAGAACAAGGTATTTAAAAAGAGAATTTATTTTTTATAATAGTGCTAAGATGGACAAGGATTTTGCACGTGGTTGGTTTATATTTAACTATGTCCAAGTTTTAAATCGTCTATTTCCTCGTGTTGGTCATCTCAAAGAGTACCGAGGCACGCATCGAACACACTTCTTACAGGTTATCCTGAAAATCTTTCTTAAAAAAAAACACAAGAAAAGATCGTCTATACGGAATTTTTTTAACAGAAATATTAGATTATACTCCCCAACCCCAAAAGAACTTGACCATCATGATACGTAGCTTTAAAACATGTAAACAAGTAAAAAGATATTTGCCTTTTTCGACTCTAAGGATGTATTGGCTAGCCGTATCTTATTACTGGTCGAGGCCACGCAGCCTTACCCTAATGAATAAAATTTTAATAATAATAAATTGTTATTATTTTATAACAATATAAAGGTGTTCAACGAAAACCTGTATTATTCTTTATAGATTTATGATTAAATTTTATTTAATAGACTGACTTTAAACTTAAATAATTTAACATATTCATTTCAATTTTATACAACTGACTGGCTTGACACTGACTACACTAAAAATACATAAACAAGTTTAAACAACATATCCTGACTAGTGTTGTGTATACATCAAAAATATTTTTGTTTCTTAATTATTATTACACTTTGCCGTTACTTTGTGTTTTGAGAGCAATTTGAGTACATTAGGTTTTCAAAAGATTCGCTTCTTATGGTAATTTTAACCCGCAATGCTTGACTTGCTAACCTAGATATTTTATTCAAAATTTACCTTTACCTGGTATCTGGCACAGTTGGGTTTTTATGAACTTTCCTAACTTTTACTCTTTCTTAAAGTTTTTATCATTTTAAAGAGATCTTTTAGTAGCTAACGATCTTTTATATTTATAATATCAACATCTTTTGTTATATTGCATATATTAATTATTATTTAGTTCAAATATTACAAGTATCACAAATATTTATCAAATTATTTTTAAGGTATTTTATACAAAGGTATTACGAGTGTTATCGTTAGAGTAGATTCAAATCAATAGCTAACAGGTTTTGAGGCAAATTCACGGACTTTTTGTTGATATCACGAAGCAATACCGAATGCGCTTGAAAAAAAAATTACCTATCCATTTTTTTACCTTTTCGGCTATGGAAAGAAAATATGATAGAAGATTAACACAAACAAGAAAAAAATCTTTATTTCAACGACCTTTGAATTTCTAGCTTAAAAAGCTTGTAAGAAGGAGTTACTTTAACTCATAATTATTATGAACAATGACCAAAAGTTAATTATGCAATCCACAAAGGCTTTAGGCGATGACCGGGGGTTTTTAGTGCGTATACTGCCACGTCAATCTTGGCTATCTCTTGATACTCAGTTGAATGGTCGCAGTACCAAGGTGGTGAACCCCACATACCCGCGTCGGCTTCCCCACGGAGTTCCGACGCGGCATTAAATAAGGTATAGTTATACCCGGGTAAAAAAAATCTTTATTAGAAATGATTATGGGACACAAATGTGTTCCAGATATGAAGTGCCGTTCAGTAACATTTTAAAATTAACCAAAAAGGGAATTTTCTAGAATGTCTAACGTTGATAAAAATGTAGTTTTAAATAATCATTTAAAATAACCACGAATAAATATCATGCAAAATGTTCGTTTGTAAGTTCAAACCCAAGCAAACAATAGCCGACCGCAAGTTTATTCTGCAAATAGTGTTTTTGTTTTCTTTATGTGTTTATTGTATGTCTATGACCATGTAATACATACAAGACAATCCACAGTCCCATAATATTCCGTCAACAATTTACCTCAATCACGGAGTACGTAAATTGCACTTAAAAAGCCTTTTTAAATTTGCCCTTCACAAACGTCACTACTTCAACGAACGAATTGAACAATATGTTAGTTGATCATTAACTCCATCCATGCGTCATCGATGTCTTCTAATAGGTTTGTGGTAACTATCTCCTGATATGAGAAATCCGCTTCTCGTAAGACAATGGTGGTTGTCGCAAAGCAATGACCAAAAGTCGATCCTATGACCAAAGATGACGACTGGAGTTTTTAGTGAGTACGCTGCGGCCCCCATGGTTATCCTTCGCTAGCCAGTTGAGTGGTCGCAGTAGCAGGGTGGACTCCACATGCCTCCGTCGGCTTCCTTCCGGAGTTTCGATGCGGGACTGTTAAGGTGTAGTTTTCCCCGGGGAAAGAAGGACAAAGGATCCCAGTTGTAGTACGGGATGGACTGTTATAGGTAGTTTATTATTTACATCTTTCAATGATTTAAACCTTGCCAGCGTTTTGGAAACGATGGTACCTTCAAGGAATCTGATTATTTATTAATCTTATATTTGAAGAAATATTTTTCAACAAAATTTTCACATCGGCGTTGGGAGTCTTGTATTTATTGACACAAACTAATACTGCTGCTCAGTTTTGCGTCAGGACCCTACTGGGACACTACATTTTCTTGTATTTTTTTAAGATTCGCTGTTGTATTGATTGGCTAATATTGTACAGTTTGTATTTTCTTGTCACCTGTTCATTATAAATTTATTATCATTCAAATCACGTAGAAAGCATTGATAAATTATCCTTTGTACTAACTCAGAAGTCGCTGTTCAATGTAGAATTAATAATAAGGTACAATGAAACTATAAATAAATAATTCGCTAAATAAATAGTTTTTTTTATTGCTGTAGGAATGCTGAGAGGCTGAACGCCCGGTTAGAATTTAACAGTTACCGTCGCCTATGGGTGTTTGCAACGCCAGTGGCATCGCCAACACGCTGCTGTCCCATAAGGGTGCAGGAACTTGAGTCACTAATGCGGGAAGACAACACAAGGTTATTATGGCGACATACTTAAGACCAAAGGTGGTGGCCGGGCTTGGGGCCCTACCGCGTAGCTAGGGCTGTTTTGTCGCCTTTTACAACCCCGGCCGCAGAGGTCAGTATTCTTTCTCCGCCCCTGCACGGATAAATAATTGTTTCTAAAAAATAAATATAATGTTTTTTTTTATAAATGATTATATCCAGATATATTTTTCTCTATGGTATAATTTCGCGAATGTCATAGTCTATAGAATGTAAAACTTTTAAATAGACTTCGAACATTTAACTTCATTTAGGTAGTTGAGTAAACTCAAGGCTTGTATGCAAGTCGATTTTTTAACAGACTTCGAATTCGCGACAATTATGTGAGTGCGGTTTAAGCGAAGGTTAAGTTACACATAAGTATATATTTCGACTGTTAAAACATTTCTATTCTGTTGTATGAGATCCTTCCTAACGACATTCCATGTTCCATCAATGTAGTTTTTCTATAAACCATCGTACACACTCGCTTTATTTTATTTATACAGGATATTTCCTGTCTTTTTTAAGTTCAAATAAGTAATCTTATTATTCCAAAGTTGCTAATAGTATTATATAAAAATATAAATATCGTACGAGTATAACACCACCTTTGAACTCATACAAAATATTATTATTCCACTTTCAAATTTTAATTATTTTCCATTGGTTCGCATTTAGCCAGTAAAAGTCATTCTGTAAGTCGTTTACTGGTTAATTTTCTGCATTAAGCGCCTTCGCATATCTTCACAAACTAAGATGGTCAGTGAAACATTGTAGCCACCAATGAAAGGGCTATCTAAAAACCGAAAACAATTGCTGTGAATTATATAGGGAAGCAATACGTGTTGCCTTTTGCAACAAACTATAGGTAAATGATGATTAAAATAGCTTAAATATAATCCCAGTCGGGAACGCTTTCATAACAGCGTGACACATTGGATCTTGATATCGTATTTCGTACGGTGAGACAGTGAATGAGACAGTGATAAAATCGGAAAGATGGTCTGTATCAATAGGCGCTTATTATAAATTCTAAGCATATTAAAAATATATAATTAATTTATATATAATAATAACCTATAAGTAGATGTATAGCCTTGTGATTTAAAGTTCACGGGTACGCAACAATAAATTCTACTTTATTTGGTCGTATCATGTACAAAAGGTCGTGTCCATGGTATAATAAATATTACATGACGGATATGCGAATAAATTTCGAAATATTTTTTATATAAACGATTTAATCGTAGCTCATAAAGCGTATTCAACACAACACCTTATTTTAATATAATTTTTCATTTACACAATGATAGATTTATGGCATACAGTTAGCTTCAGTAGCAAAAACTAACTGATACATTTGGCCCATATTTTAACAGCCTCTGTGGCGTAACAGCTAACGCGACGTGCATACGCTTGCAAATCACAGGTTAGATTCCCGTCTTGCGTCTGGGTGTTTAAAATATAATATTTATTTATTAACAAAAGTATATTATGTATCATATTAGTTTTCTCGTACCCATAAAACAAGTGCTTAACTTCTTACTTTGGGACTAGATGGCGTTCTATAAAATGTACTAATATACTTATTAACAGGGCTTTTTGTTGGGGCACAGTGAAAAAAATCAATTTTGGTAACCTTTACAAAAAAGATTTTTTTTAATAGGTCAAAATTATCGAAATACAAAATCTATATTAGCCGCGTGGCCCAGGCCAGTGAAAAAAATAGGGTCACCCTAGGTCATTCCAAGGGAGTCGTAAAAGGTGACTGATAGACAATTCCTTTGCCAGCTTGCATGCGGCAAAGGAAGTGCACCTCTCGGTTTTCCTCTAGGGGTTGGGAGGTCGGACGGCAGTCGCTCCCGCAAAAGCCAAAACTAACCAAATCACAAATGGTACGTACAAGAAAAGGTTCAGTCACGGGATAGGGCATCGCCGCAAAACCACGCGCAGGAACTTCGCCCGAGACCTGTGACAAGTGGACTAGGGCTGCCGTGCTGTGGGTGAGAACAGCTAAAGACATTAGCCCCATCCAAAAGGAAACTCCGCTTCGCAACGTGGAATATTGGCACGCTGACTAGACGCGCGAGAAAAGAAAGATTTCGAGAGTTGGCCGATGTACTCTCCAGGTGGAGGGTGGCCGTGGCGGTCCTGCAGGAGACTCGGTGGAAGGCCAGCAGATCCCGGTTCATTGGGAATAACTACAAGCTTATATACACGGGTGCACCTGGTGGGGAAAATAGGGTCGCCATAGTGCTCTCGGAGGAGCTCCAGGACGATATCTTGGAAGTGAAACGATGTAGCGATCGGCCTATGGTTGTAAAGGTACTTGTCGGTGGATTAGTTATTCACTTGATAAGTGCCTACGCGCCAGAGGTCGCTTGTAGTGACACCTAGAACGCTATCGTTTTGGAATCTATTCGGAGAAGTGCTTCGTGGTATTCCGTTTTCACATGGAACGTTTTGGGTGGCGATCTGAACGGTCATGTGGGTGAGGAATGTGGGGAATTTTAACGATTCCACGGTGGATTTGGGTATGGGATTCTAAATACGTGTGCAGCTGCCGACCTTGCCATCGTGAACACGTATTTAAAAAAGAGACCCTATCATCTCATCACCTACAAGAGCGGGAGGAATGCTACCCAAATAGACTTCTTACTCACTAGGAGACACCACATCAGCAAAGTAGCCTACTGCAAGGTTATACATGGTGAGAGTCTAACTGCACAACATAGTCCCCTTATCATGGACCTCTGTGTGAAGCCCAAAGATAAAAGTGTCGAGCTCCTTCGGCGCCGAATCAGGTGGTGGCTACTTGATGAAGTCAAGTCTCAGGAGGTTTCGTTGTTTCATTATAACGTCGTTACCTAACTCAAGTACAATTCTTTCGCGTTTAACTCTCGTAAATGATGTGCTGTTTTTGAGCATAATTGAAGTGAAACTTCTTTGGGCGCATGAGGATAAAATTTTTACGGATGAAAAGGAAATTAGCCTCACGAAGATGTGAAACGATTTTTCTAATACTTACATTTTTAAACTCGTGATATCTTTCGAATGGAATGTCAGAATTCAATAATTCAAAAAGTTATATAAAGGTATTGAAGCAGTCTTGAATATGAAGTAATTTATTTTGATAAGGATTAATACCAAGATACAAATAAAGAGCCTTTTCTAGAAGCGGCATTTCAATTAATTTTTTAAAATAAAAGAACACTTATTGTGACATAACTATAATAGTTAGAAATATGCTGTCGCGACATTTTTTGTAAATAATGATGCGTTCTGCAAAGTCGTGGTAGATTATTTTAATCTATCATTAATAGTTTTCGCAGCGCACGCGATGTAAAGAATATTTTAGGGAATTTTTTTACACCTTGGGTTACATTATTGGAGTTTTAGTAAGGATCCTATATAGCCTATGTCACCTGGGGATAACGTAGCTTCCTAACAGTAAAAGAATTTTTGAAATCGGTTCTGTAGTTTCGGAGCCTATTCAATGCAAACCAACAAAAATCTTTCCTCTTTATAATATTAATAATATATTATTATACCAAACATTTCCGTTCGAAGCGCAGTCCATTTATTAAATTTGGATTATAAAAAACTATAAGGCGCCAATTCATAACTGTCTAGAGTTCACTAAATAAGTTTGCCAAAGAAGTTTCTCTTCTGACATGTGTACTTTGTACTG
Source organism: Malacosoma neustria (assembly GCA_963693495.1). Taxonomy (NCBI): domain Eukaryota; kingdom Metazoa; phylum Arthropoda; class Insecta; order Lepidoptera; family Lasiocampidae; genus Malacosoma; species Malacosoma neustria. Next base: position 15,673,583 of record OY856377.1, read on the forward strand.
ACGCACTTTTTTAATGTTGTAATTTTTCAGTTTATTAATTTATCATGAAGCGTATGACAGGTTTTTTACCCTATTGATTGCAGAGCACTAAAAAAGTAAAAGTATTTCAAACCCGGAAATTGAACTTTCTTTGGTAGGTGGAAATACATGACGCACACCCCGCTGCGTGAGAACGAGCGGCGGGGTTGTGTGGGACTTCCCGTGCAATGCGCCCGTACGTCTCCTTCTTTAGTCTGGGCACGCTGAACACCCACGCGCGCCCCATTCTCGGCCTTGTGTGTGCAGGCTACGGTCCCCTCTACAGCGTAAAACAGTCAGCGGAGGTCTGTCCCCAGCCTCCTGCGACGAGTGGCCCTGTGTGAGCGGGAGGGGAGCCTGGCGCGCTCCCTCTCCTTCTCCGCCGCCTCCTTTGCGGAAATGACTGTCTCGCAGAAGGAGGTGAAAGCGTCCCATCCGGCTTGGCGATAGTCAGGATCGCTAGGATGATGGTCAGGAGCGAGAGGTCCCGATCGATAGTGGCGACGAGAGGTGGCGCTCTGATGAATATTTGGGACACATTTAAAGAGTGTGGAGCGCCGTGTCCTCGTCACGGGCGTCACAGTAGTAGCACTCTGTCGTTTGCTTTGCTCCTTTTGAGCGATGCGCCACAGGTACCGCCCGAAGCAGCCGTGCCTCGAGAGTACCTGTGTCACGTGAGTGCCGTAACGCCTGTCAATCCAATATTTCAGAACAGGCCGCACTGTTGCGATGATGTGTTGGCCTGCACTGGGTAGCGCAAGTCTTTCCATCCAAACTGCCGTGAAATCTCTTTTGAGAATTTATTTTGAACTTCTCTACTTTCGTTCAGGCTTTCATAAAGATTTTGATAGCAAGGAAATAAATCATGCTATCCTTATGCCGCCGTAATTAACCTTCTGGTAACTCACAGACTACAAAAGATGTCTACAAAAATTATTTAACCAACCCATTAAACGCCATGTCAATCCCTGCTGACTGACGCTTACTTTGTGGCAATTTTCCCTGCGCCCCTAAGTAATTAACAGTTTATAAAGGACCGTTTACAGTGGCCACGAGAAAAATACTAAATATTAAAAACTATCAACCTACAAAAAAACATACTTACACATAACTATGTACTATCTATCCAGACCTGGCTTTTTATACGGCTGTGAAGCGTGGCCGGAGCTGGAGCAACACAATAATTGAGTGTCACGGAGATGCATATGCTGCGGTGGATTTTTTGTAACGCGGAGAGACCGCGTTAGGAACTCTTGCATTTACGGCAGCGTTCATGTCCGTGTCATTACGGATAAATTGCAGGAGTATCGCCTTCGCTGGTATGGCCACGTTTTACGTCAACCGGCTACTTACGTGGGGAACAAATGTTTAGCCATGCTGCCTCCGCCGGGCCCCGGGAGGAGGGGTAGACCCAAAAAGTGCTGGCTTCAAGTCGTAAAAAATGATATGCGTACCAATAGACTGACCACCGGGTATGCCGAAGATCGTGAGAAGCGGAGAAGAAAAAGTCAGTAAGCGGACCCTGGGCACCGCAGTGAAAGTTTGTGTTGCAACCGGGATTTAACGCCAAGATGATGATGATGTACTATCTACACTTGCACATTCAAAATGCTTGAAATTGAATGTATTAACTATATCTAATAGTATCTGGTTTTTTTACAGTCAAGTAAAATTGTGTTTGCATGCGTGGTGCTGGTGGCCATTTGCGCGGCACAACAGGCGCAACGACCTTCAGTCTCTGACACAGCTCTCGAAGATGCTCTCAATGACAAAAGATTCATCCAGAGACAACTCAAGTGCGCTTTGGGAGAAGGTCCTTGCGACCCAATCGGGAAGAGATTGAAGAGTAAGTATATGCTGAAAATTTTCTGACAAGTATTTTTTCCATGTATCCAATAAAAAAAGCAAAATAAAGTAACAGTCACGCCTCATATTTGGTGTCTGAGATTGTTTTTTTTTTAATTGATGAGGAACAGCATACTGACGGCCCACTTAGTAGTAAGCAGTTACCGTCACGTCACCACCGGTAACATCACCGGTACAGGAATCTGGGTCACTAGTACTGGAGTACAACACAAGGTTATAATGGCGGCATACTTAAGATCAAAGGTGGTCGTCATCCAGACTGGCTTGAGACCCTACCACGTAGCTAGGGTGGGTTGTTTTGTCGCCTTTTACGACAGGCCGACCCCAGCCAGAGGTCAATATTCTTTCTCCGCCCCTGCACGGATAAAATAATTCAATATTCAATAATAATGATAAATATAATCGAATTAAATTGAACCCTGAGTACAGAAATTACGACTTTAAAGCTATTTATGTGCACTTGCTAAACGACTGACATAATGGAGTATTGTTATTTAAGAAAATAGCAGGCAATGCTTATATCTAACGCACATTCGCACTAATCTTGCTCAGCTGATATTGATAACATTTATAAATACCAATCTATGCTGGGTACTAAATGCCAATTTTGTTGTCAGAAAAATTACCGGACAATTATGTAGGTTCCCGATTCACATAGAAGCACTAATCACTGTCATCTTTTCACTACTCAGTTCAAGTTTCCTTTTTTAAACTTAACCTACATATCAATCTACCTTTCTACATGTCTCTGTATACTATTAAAATATTATTTAGAACTAAACTGCATAGGCATACTAACATTTGGATTCCTTCTGAAAATTCGTAGTGGAATGAGGTCATCTAGGAATTAAATAAATGTTCTTAAAAAAATAAGTAAATATTATCTTGTAATGTAAAGATGTTTGACTCTACAATATATTTCTGATTCCAGCGCTGGCACCACTCGTTCTGCGAGGCGCTTGCCCACAATGCACTCCTCAAGAAACAAAACAGATACAAAAGACATTATCCTACGTCCAGAGAAACTATCCTCAGCAGTGGGCTAAAATCGTTCGCCAGTACGCCGGCTAGGCTAATATAATTTTTAGATAATTTTTTAATTATTTAAGATTCAAACTGATACAGATAATCTCAAGCAGTATCAAAAATGTGGTGATGCTTGTTTATAGCACCCATTTTGCGATAGAGTATTCGGTTTGAAGCTGGTTTTAGCTTCTAATTGACTTTTTATGATCAACTGTACACATTGTTTTGACAGTTGTTTTTTAAATTTATGTCACAATAATGATTTGATTTTTGACATTTAATCATGTCACGAAATAACTATGACAAATTCCCACATGAGGAGTTTGTCAGGTGTGGTATCGTAGGCAACGCGTGTTTGGAAAATTTTTGAAGTTTTTCCTAATTTTTCTGAGTTTCTAGGATTTGTGTTGAGTTATTTTTACTGGTGGTGATTGATTTAACCAATTATTAAATAGTTATTTACAAATTTTCCCAAATGTCGTCCTCGGACGATAACATACCTCCGGACAGGGGAAAGTCTTTGGACGTTACTATGGATGAACTCCTTGTTATTGGTAACCCCTCTATAAAACCAACAGTAAAACGTACTATATCGTCGCTTCCGGATTCATCAATTATCCCTGAAAAAAGACAAGCTCCTCCTTCTGCCTCAGTCCAGCACACGTACACGCTACCAGGTTACGAATCCAATTTTGATTTAAAATACACAGACTCGGACTGCGGCCCTTTCGTGGTTCATGTTGCTCGCTCTGATAATGATTTTTCATCATCTACTCATATGCGTACATTAAAAATTGCTCAAATGATTTACAATAGTAAGGTATCAGGTATTGATGAAATCAAACATATTGGCAGAAATAAGGCTGCCATTATTTTCAAAACTTATCTAGATGCCAACTCATTCTTAACAAATGACGCCCTCCCTAAGAATAATTTAACTGCTACTATTCCTCGTTTCCAGGTTACTCGGATGGGGGTAGTTCGACAGATTCCATTAGACTGGACCTTACAAGATTTTGTCTCCTGGATTGAATGTCGTTCAGTTCCTACGGTCGTTATTAAAGCTAGGAGACTCAATAAAAAAAAGAGAGCTGAAGGCAAAACTTCTTGGGAACCCACTGGCACCGTTGTCCTTACTTTCCTTGGGCAAACTTTACCCAAACATATATATTGTTGCAACGTTTCTCTCCCTGTGGATATCTATACGCTTCCAGTTATCCAATGTCTTAAATGTTGCAGGTATGGTCACGTCCGCGACCAATGCAGATCACATGCACGGTGTTCCCGATGTGCGGGTCCACATGAAGGTATAGCATGTAACGTTCCTGAACAAAACATATCTTGTTTATACTGCTCAGGTCGACACACCGCCTCTGACCCTAAGTGTCCGGAGTATTCCAGACAAAAATCAATCAAGTTAGTGATGTCTGAAGAAAATATTTCTTACCTTGAGGCAGCCCGTAGATTCCCCTTAGTCCGTACTTCATATGCAGATATTGTTAATGCCTCAAATTCTCAAAAACAAGTCGGTTTGAATCGTTCTTCTTCTAACTATACATTCCCTCACTCAACTCCCGTTCCAGAAATAAATCCTCAAGCTCTCAATTCCAAATCATTATCATACAAGAAGACTGTTTTTGTTGAAAGAAAGCCAAAAGCTCCCCTGGGAAAATCATATGACAAACAGGCTCATAATGATATAATTTCCATTCCTAGTTCGTCGCTTCCCAATGGCTGTGCTCTAAAAGACTTATCATGTAACCCCACCCCCAATGATAATCTTTCTGAAATAATTTCGACCTTGTTAGTTAATATGGTTTCTCGATTTAGTGAACTTTTACCGTACAATGTTCTAGAACAAATTTTATCCTCGGTCTCATCTTTACTTCACTCTCAATCAATACAAGATGGCAGTTCTAATTCAATGGAATAGTCGTAACATTAAAAACAAAAAACAAGAACTTATATTTCTTGCTAATAAATACAAACCTGCCCTATTTGCTATCTCGGAGACTTGGCTGAGACCTGGTTTCCTTTTTAGGATTCCTGGTTTCTCTTGTCTTCGAGATGATAGGGAAGATGGCTGGGCAGGTTGTGCTCTCCTTGTAAAAAGATCTTTATCATTCTCTCGTCTTTCTCTTCCTCCACATTCCTTTGGTTTAAATATTGTCGCTGTTCGTATGAACAATATCTCTTATATTTCTGTTTATATCCCGCACCCAAATTCTCACTTAATACAAGAATTCTCAATTCTTTTATCTTCTCTCGCTGGCCCCTTTATTATCCTAGGGGACTTTAACATCCACCATACTTTGTGGGGTTCACATTTTTGTGATTCCAACTCTTTTCTTTTTATTGATATACTTGATAGATTAAATCTTTGTGTCCTCAATGATGGTTCTCCCACTCGTAGAGTCTCTCCTTTACAAAACCCAAGTATCCCAGATCTTACTTTGGCCTCCCCGTCTATTGGTATCTCACTTACTTGGAATGTCCTTCCTTTTTCTCTTGGCAGTGATCATCTTCCTATAGTATGTACACTTGCTGACTCTTCACGGCCTTCTAGGGTATACCTTTCTCCACTTTTAAAATATAAAATAGAACGTGCAGACTGGCCAAAATTTACTTCCATAGTTGAGAATCGCCTTAATTCTCTTCCTGTCATTAATTTTGATAACTTTTTATCTTTATATGAACTATACACGTCCTCTCTAACAGCAGCTGCGGATGAATCCATCCCTATTAAAAATTCTTTCCGAAATCATATTCCTTCTCCTGCATGGTGGGATTCCGAATGTTCAGTCATAGTTAAAAAACGAAAGGAAGCTGAATTAAATTTTTCTAGGTCTCTTTCCTTGGAGTACTATCTAGAATTTCAGAAAGTTTCTTCTGCAACTAAAAGACTTTTGCGAAAAAAGAAATCTCAAGGATGGCGTACTTTCTGTGAATCCCTATCTCCTAGAGCTCCTGCTTCCTTTGTGTGGAAAAAAATAAAGGCATTTCGGAAATCTCAAATAGATTATAATGTAAACTCTAATAATCTCTCTGTTTGGCTTTCTGACTTCATTTCTAAACTTTCTCCTCCCTTTGTTCCTTTTCAGTTTCAATTGCCAGTTCAATCTTCACCTGCTGCCTTGTCTGATCCCTTAAATGATCGTTTTTCTTTTTCAGAATTATGTTGCGCTCTTCATAATTTACATGACTCTGCTCCTGGTATTGATGGCATACCGTACTCATTTATTTATAATTCTTCAGAATACTCTCAACATTTTCTTCTTAACCTCTTAAACCACATATTTATCTCAGGCTCTGTCCCAAAGACGTGGAAAACTCAGATAGTCATCCCTATTTTAAAACCAGGTAAAGATCCTTGTGACTCTAATTCCTACAGACCCATTGCTCTCTCGTCAGTTTTGGCTAAAATCCTAGAACACTTAATTAAAAATCGTTTGGAGTGGATTATAGAAAACAGAAATATTTTCCCCCAATGCCAAGTGGGTTTTAGGAGGGGTCTCGGAACTATAGATAGCCTAAGCATATTAACATCTGAGATTCGCAAAGCATTTTCCAAAAAACAACATGTTTTAGGTGTTTTCCTTGATATATCCTCGGCGTATGATAATGTCAATCTTAATATACTGAGACAAAAACTCATAAATTTACATATTCCTCCAAAAATTATCAATATTGTCTATAACATGTTTATGGAACATTCTATTGCTGTAAGAGTCTCAGGTAACGTTTATCCTCCCCGGCTTGTCTGGAAAGGTCTTCCTCAAGGTTCCGTCCTTAGTCCCATCCTTTATAACATTTATACGGCTGAATTGGATACTACAGTTAATTGCTTTTGCAAAATTCTTCAGTATGCTGATGACATTGCTTTATTTGCTACTTCTAACTCCTTTACTGACTCTTCAAACCGCTTAAATTCTGCCTTATACTATTTAAATACATGGCTCTCGGATCATGACTTGTCTCTTTCTGTCTCTAAATGTTCTGTCGTTGTTTTCTCACGTAAAAAAGTAATTCCTAATATCAACATTCATGTTAACAATATCCCCATCCCTATTATAGATAAGGTTAAATTTTTAGGTGTTTATCTTGACTCTAAATTGTCCGGTGTTTTCCATTTAAACTACATTTGTCAAAAAGTTGAAAAGAACATCAACATTCTTCGAGCTCTATCTGGTATTAAATGGGGCTCCCATCCATATTGTCAAAAGCTTCTCTACAATGCTATTGTGAGAAGTCATTTTGACTATGGCTGTTTTATTCTAGAGCCATGTAGCAAATCTGCTCTTTCTAAATTAGATCGTATCCAGTCAAAATGCTTACGAATTATCACTGGTGCTATGAAATCATCCCCAATTAATGCCTTACAAGTTGAATGCCTAGACCCTCCTCTTGCCCTACGTAGACAATTTCTAGCCGACCGATTCTTCTTCAAAGTGGTTGCTACTTCAAATCATCCCTTATTAAATATTTTAGATCAAATTTCACAACTGTCTAATTCGTCTTGTTATTGGAATCACAAATCATTACCCCCCCTTGTTACCTCTTTCAAAAAATTAAGCAGTCTTTCCACCAGTATACATCAAAATTACAAAAACCCTATTTTTGAAATTTCTTTCGATGGTCTTCTATTCCGCCCTAAAACTATTTTAGACCTTGGAATCTGTAAAGACTCTCCTGCTGCAAATATCAAATTCCAATCCGCTATTCAACAACAGTGGCCTGATTACCTTCAATTTTATACTGATGCTTCTAAATTATCTCAGTCTGGTCCTGTCGGTGCTGCTGTGTGGATCCCGAAATACAAAATTATTTTAAATTACAAAATTCCTCCCCCTTCGTCTGTGTTTACGGGTGAAGCGATCGCCATTTTGGAGGCAGCTCTCTATATCCAATCCCATAATATTAATAAAGCTATTGTTATAAGTGACTCCCTAAGCTGCCTTCAAGACATTCTCAAACTTCCTTTTCATTCAAGAGATAATTTTGAAATTACTCTAAAAATAAAACAAACTCTCTATGAATGTTATTGCTCTAGTCTTGATGTCATTCTTATTTGGATCCCAAGCCATTGCGGTATCAACGGAAATGAAGTAGTGGACTGTTGTGCGAAGGAAGCTGTCAACTTGGGTTGCAACAAATATAATAAAATTTTTCCCCGTGACTTACGTTTACTTGCCAAACCTCAAATGTTAGACACCTGGAACTCCAATTGGCAAAATTCTTATCTCACTACTGGTAGACATTATGGCTCCCTGCAACCTCTTATTCCCATTAAACCCTGGTTTTTCTATCACAGAAGGTTTCCCAAAAAAATAACTTCAACTATAATCCGCCTTAGGCTTGGTCACTTCTGCTCCCCCGTTTTCCTCGCAAAAATTAGAGTGCGTGACCATTCAATCTGTGAATGTGGTTTAGATGAGGGAACAACCGAACATATATTTTTTCACTGCCCCAAGATTTCTACTCCACTCTATAGTATTTTGCCCAAAGAATTTCCCCGTCCGGTTAATTTAAATTTCCTCCTCACCCTATCTCACCCTAAATCTATAAATATTTTATGCAAATTCCTTGCTTTAAATAATATATATTTGTAACCAGTTTAACTTATGCCGCCTTGTCCTTAGATTCTCAGAAAATATTTCCGGAGACTGTCTAAATTCGATTTACCTATTTCCGCTATTCCATCACCTGACAACTCTTACTGGACCTTGGCAAAATCAGTGCCAAAAGCATTGGAGCCATATACTAAAAACCAATACCAATACCAAAATTCCCATGAGCATTGTCCCTGTAAAAAATAACTAATCGAGTCAATTTATTAAAATTAAGTACTTATGTAATTAATTTCAATATTATTAATTTAATTTTTGTTTGTGACCTAAGAAATAAACGTATTTCTCAGAAATAATTTGTAATTAGATTTAATACAATCCTATAACATTTCCAACCAAAAAATATATGTAATACGAGAATCTAATCTAATAAAGAAATGTCAATTTTACCTTCTACTCTATTGGAAATATGATTTGAGCTATGAACGTTTTCGTTTGGTGATTGAAAATAAAGTCTTTTATAATGTTAAAAGTACATTACTAAAAATCTAAATATAACATACCCTCTCAATCCCGATCTACAGAAATAAATTCATAAATATTCTACAGAAACTTGACAGCAACAATATTGATAGTTTTAAGTGTAGCCTTTTAATAAGACTGTATGATTACGCTAAGACATAAGTATGTAATATACTATTTACTTTATCCGTAATTAAAAAAACTTTTAAAAATAGTGTTTTATTTTATAATCAATAAAATCCATTAATTTTGAAATGAGCACATTGTTTACTTTGTTATAAATTGAAATTTATAACATAAAATGAAGAGGTTCTGCTTGAATGATGAATGAAAATAAAAATGACGTTGATGTTTACGTTATTTAATGATATTACTAAGAATATAATTTTATATTTCATATATTTTTTTTATTTGATTGGAGTTTAAATGTAAAAAAAAAACAAAGTGAATAGAAATCTTTATTTGTTTTTACAAATGGTAACATTATGCATTATATTACTATTTTTATGTTGGCACTTGCTGACGCCGAGCTTTTTTTCATTTCCTGGTGATTCTTTTAATAAGTTTTAGCAAATGTTTCAAGGTTATTTTCTTATTAATTTCCTTAAATTATTCTGAATTAAAATAAATAATTCTTATGTTTTCAAAATAAATAATTAATTTGGTATGTAACCTTATATGAACTACATTTGACTAAACAGTATTACCAACCGATGGACCGAATGAAATAATTTCGTACGCAGTCGGTGATATTTACAACTAATATTTTGCTATTGTTTTGACAATTAAAAGACTAGATAATATAATTCCAATTCACCGAAAAGCCTTGCATTAATATACTGTGAAACATATCATAGGGTGCATTGATATTGACATGGAGTTTTGATATCTGTTGCACTCGGCGTAAGCGACTACTTGAGAAAATATGGTCGTGCATTTTGATTGAACCGATAGTGGTGATGTGTGAACAAACCGAAGTTAATTATTTGGATGGGGAGGTGGTATGGGTGAAGCTGGGCTCGTGCTGGTGGCCTGGCGAGATTGTGGCCCTTGAGAAGTTGCCGCCAGATGTGCTACCATCTTTTCGGAAACCTCCTATAGCTGTAGTTAAATTCTTTCAGGAGGATACCTAGTAAGTATTCCTGACTTTATTAAAAATTATTTTCGTATCAGTTTCACGAAGCAAGTGTCACATTATAATCTATTTGCAGTCAAACTCTTTGTTCTGGAACCTTTTGGATGGGCGGTATTTACATAATTAAATGACATAAGGAATACAGGGATACATTTGAATTGAGCTAGGCGTTGTTAGTAGTCCTAAATCCTTTCTTTAGAAATACATGGAAAATGCTTTTTATACAGTATTATTATAAAATCTATGTATATTTTGTTATCAAACCCTAAGTGATATGGTAGTTGTGACTTGGTATGAAGTAGTAAAAATTAAATGCTGTCAATTTTATCTTGTATTAAATTCCATTTGGTAGTTAAGTGGTAACATAGACTTAAAAGTCACAGGTTGAAATCCAATGTTTGCATGCATCGTTTAGTTAGAAGGTGTGAAGAAGGAGGCACGCAGTGGAAGCAATAAAAACGACTTTTCTACTATATAGTAATGTATATTTTATGATAACAAAATAACAAGTGAATGTATTAGCAGAGTGAGACATTATATAAACTATCCCTAAAAGTCATTCTTTCTCAATTACAAATTCAATCTTTATTCTTTTAATATTTGAACTATACATAAAAACTCTAACATCTCTCGTCTAATGTGCATGTCATAATATTATTTTCCTATACCGATGGTGGAGGAAAGGTACTTGGCAGTTCCATGGTATTTATTACACTTGGAGACCAATGTAGAGGTATCAGGTACAAGTCAGCTTTACCTTAACAGTTAGGCTGCGAAGTGACTTGCATAATTGTTTCCCTAAACTACGGGTATTTTTCTAGTGCTTCATTTTTTGAAATGTTTAATTTATAAATATTATAATTTCATGAAATATTTACAGATTTTATTAATTCTTTTTATATCAAGGTTTTATTTTATATTAAAATAAAAGTTGTTTTAACCATATTGCAATAAATACAATATTATTACGTGCACTCAATAAAAGTTACTTAAGTGCACTGAAAATACAATGTTACATTAACGATGCTCCACAGTTTTAGCAATGTATAGTGAGCATCGCTATATCAAAATGTCACAGCAAAACAGCTAAATAACAGAAGACTCATGTAAAGATTTTTATTTTTGGGGTTAATAAAGCTAAAATCTATTCCAACTATTTCCTTATGTTATATTAATGAATGTTTTAATCTCAGAACTAAAACTTAGTGCCACAAATGGGTTGTGAAGTGAATTTGCTATGTTAAATGGTAAAAGTTGTCTAAAACTTGTGCAATGAGGCTGAATGCTTGTATGATATGGATTATCTGTTTATTAAAAATGGAAATCAACTACTTATAGTGGGAGAAGACAAATTCGTTTTCATTAAATAATATTACAGTTGATATCTCAAATGTCAAGGGAAATGCAAAAAACTTATTGAGTCTTTGTCTGATCAAGAAGTTTGAGATATGAAGTATTTGATGGCTAAAATTTTAACTTAAGAAGGCATGATTTTTCAGCATATTTTTCAAGTAAAATAAAATATTCTATTTAAGTTTTATGGTAGGTACATTGGAAATAATTGCACATTTAAAAAAAATCTATTGTTAGCTTCCTTTTAAGACTCATGTTGTTGTTACATAGTTAGCAGCCAATAGGTACTGATGGAAAAACAGATTTAGGTTTCTTCATTACTTTATGGTACACAGCCGTGTGACATTTTTTTTTATTGCTGTAGGAGAGCAGACAGCCTGATGGCCCTAGAATTTAGCAGTTACCATCACCTATGAGTGTTTGTAACGTCAGTAGCATCACAGACATGCTGCTGTCCCATAAGGGTACAAGAACTTCGGTCACTAATGCCGGAACACAACACAAGGTTATTATGGCGGGATACTTAAGACCAAAAGTGGTCGCCATCCAGATGGATTTGAGGCTCTACCACGTAGCTAGGGTAGGTTGTTTTGTCACCTTTTATGACAGGCCGACCTCGGCCACAGAGGTTAGTATTCTTTCTCCACCCCTGCACGGTTAAAGAAATTCTCACTGTGTGATTCCAAGAATGTAATGCTCTTGATGCATTAATCTCCTTTGATAATATTATTCAGTGGAGTCTAAGCTCTAAAGAAAGAGATTTAAGAGCCTCCAAGATGCTTCAAAGAAGTTTATATAATTCAAATTTTGAACTTTTTTTTACTTATATATTTTTCTCTTTCTTTTCAGTGAATATGTGAAAAATACCAATTCAATATACAAGTATGATTGCAGTCGTAAAAATGAGTTTATTAATAAGGGACTATGTAAGTATTCCTATGTTGTTAGATTTAAAAAATAAAAACAGCCTGGAACATCCCGTTGTAAGCCTCAGAAGCTTCCCTTTAGAATAATAATAGACGCATTATAAACACACCACTCTTGTCCCAAGGATGATGGGTGGATTACACTTACTGGAGATCTCAGTAGGCAGGTTTTAAAACAATGGTTTCCTTTAAACAATTAGTTCTTATTGTAATATGTAAATTAAAAGAGAAATACTGCTTAAGCAGTTAATTCACCATGGGATTTGAAATGGTGACTTCTAGTTTGCTGTCTGGGTGTGTTATCATTTGGTCACCACACATCTAGCTATTGTTACATTTACTATAATTTAAAATAGCAATTGACAAGACTAATAAAGTTTATATAAATTGTGTTAGAGTTTATAACATATCTGAAAGTGAATTTAAACCATTGTGTGTTATGTTTTTTTATCTTGGCCAATTTTAATTAATTGGAGTTTGCACGTGTGTTTTTCATATATATAAACTTTGTATATTAGTTTTTATTTATAAAAAATTAATAACATTGTATGTAATATATATAGCATGCTTTTGAGTATAAAAAACATACAAACTTACCAAAATGCAATGAAAACTAGGTGGTTTTCAATTTGGTAGTGGGACCGTAAGGGACCATGGGTGGGAAATACCAATAAAAAAAATTATTTTCTGTATTTCTGAAAGTAATATCTTAATGACAACTCTGTGAACTATGTTGTGAACTTTGTAAAAACATTTCAAATACATAGAAGGGATAAATATGAATAGATTTTAGATTCTCATCAATTTTGTCTTTGTTGTGCAAGTAGCTAATTCCAGTTGTAACCAAAGATTTGGAGACTGGGGTCCACTGATTAGTACTGAAAATAGTTTGTGTTGTTTGTTGTTTTCATCACAATAATATATGTATACTAACACTGACACTATTATTTCATGTACCGAGACATTCAACAAAAGACAATATATGAAATAATTTGTATTTAAATTTAGTTTTTAAAGGGTTTACTGACATATTTGACTCCACTCAAATTGATTGAAACTGCAAATGAAGTCTTGGTAGGATTTCATTCACTTAATTGTTTGCTATATCATATCCAATGTTGTAATGGATAGTGTTTAAATTGATATTATTTTTATTGTTACAGCTCTATATAGAACAAAACATGGTCTCATGGAAAAATTTCCCGATGATGTGGTGCGAGCTGAAATGATTACTGACGGTGATTTAGACATATTGACAAGAGAGGAATTTCAAGAAACTAAAAAAGAAAGTTATGCAGGTCTGTTCGGTGATACAGGGAAGAAAACTCCAGGTGATGATAAAAAGGGTACTATATAATCAGTTCTATAGACAGCTAAATGTATTCTGGTTAATAAATTCTGGTAAATAATAAACTGCAACTTGACTGTTTACACATTGTCATCTAGTCACAAACTAAGTACCATAGCACTTGTGTTATGGGTACTAGACAACTAATATACTATATATATACTTCTGTTTTGTAAATAAATAACACATTGATCAAAAAGTGTCTGGGCTAAGTAAAAAAAACACAAATTTTCGCAAAATTCGTTTTCATACATGACATAATTTCCATTTAAGGGCAATACAATCGGCCCAATGCTTCTCTAACTTCTCAATACTATGTTTATAGATTGCTTGATATTTGCTCACAAAATAGGCCTCAGTTTCGGCAATGACTTCCTCCTTGGTGCTAAATCTTTTCCCCAGAGCATCCTTTTCAGGTCTGCGAACAGCCAGTAGTCTGGGGGCCAAATCTGGCGGGGTGGGGCAGCAATTCGAAGTGCAATTCATGCAATTTGACCATTGTAGCCATTGATTTGTGACATGGTGCATTGTCTTGGTGGAACAGTGGTTTTTCTTTGCTATGTGGAAACGTTTGTTCTTTATTTCTTCGCTCAATTGGTCCAATAACGCTGTATAGTAATCAGAAATGATCCTTTTTCCTTTCTCAAGATAGTCGATAAACAAAATACCCTGCACATCCCAGAATACTGATGCCATAACCTTGCCAGCCGATTGTTGTGTCTGCTCGCTTTGGGATGTTTCCACCTGCCTCAACCCACTCAGCTGACAAGCGCTTTGACTCTAGAGTATAATAGTGTATCCAGGTTTCATCCATGGTCACATACCAATGCAAAAAATCTGTTATGGTTGAAAAACTTCAGACAGGCCTCTGATGTTGTTTTTGATCTGGTGTTAACAAATGCGGCACCCACTTTGAGTTGAGTTTTTTCATACCCAAATTGTGTAGAATAGTAAGCACGCTGCCATATGATAACTTTGTAACAGCCATCTCCCTGAATTTCATTTTACGGTCGGTGAAAACAATTAAAACAATTCTACGGATTTTTTTTGACGTTTTCTTCATTAACAGCCGTATTTGGGCAACTACTGCGTTGAGCGCTGTTGACGTCGCTACGATCACGTTTAAATTCATTATGCCATTCGCAAATGGTTGATTTCCCTGGAGCAGAGCCCGAATAATGCTAATTAAGCCACTCATTTGCGTCTCGCATTTTTTCCGATCAAACAACAATGCTTGATCAACACACGAAATTTTTTCTTATCCATCTTTGACAAAAACACCAAAGTTGCTTGAAACAAACAACAAAAACTTGAGAACAACATAAAGGATGGCGCTATCGAATGCTATAATAGATTTTGCATATGTGGTGCTATCTATATGTAACCGGTTAATATTATACCCGGGTAATATGTCCGGGAACTTTTTGATCAATGTAGTATATATGCATAAACACCCAGATGCGAGACGGGAATTGAACCCGCGACCTCCGGGGTCGTCAAAAATATACAGTCCCTGGCCAAATTATTAGACGCACTGTAGTTTTTTAACAATTACATGCGTTGTATGAGTTTATATGCAATATTTTCATATTTAAATGTACGTAAAATGGGTTTTTATTCAGGGGGTGTTTTATATGGTTCCATTTTGTATTTATTTTTAATGTGGTGCATTACAGTGGTAACCAATTGATACGCGAACATAAAAAGTACAAACTAGTTTCATTTCTGTTTCTCGAGTGTGTAAAATGCAGATATGTTTAAGTGGCTTTATGCACTGTATTTATTTATTTCGCAGTTTATACTATGCAGCTATTTGTTTATTTTGTGTACAGTGTTTAAATAATCGATTAGAACATTAAAATCATGTGTAAAAAAGGCGATCTTTCACCACGTAAAAAAACTGAAGTAAAGGCCCTTAATAATGCTAAAATGTTTTCGAATCGCGAAATATCACGAAGATTGAAGGTTTCTGAAACTAGTATACGACGAATAAAGAAGAAAATTGAATCAGGGGTCCAATTGAGCCCGATACGAAAGAAAGGATGCGGCAGAACGATTATTTTTACTCCAAAGTCAGAAAGATGTCTAAAGAAAATTTGCCTGGAAAACAGTTTTCCTACCACAAAACTAATAAAATCGCAACTCAAAGATGCTAATGTGAATGTGTCTGAGCGCACGGTTCGTAGAGAATTAAAAGATTTATAGATTTTAAGGCCTGCCGTCCAGCCAGGAAACCCAAGTTAACAGCTGCAATAATAGCAAAGCGGCTGAAGTGGGCCAAACATTGGCGTGATAAAGATGTGGACTTCCAAAATCGGTAAGTTGATGTAATTTCATCATAAATTATACATTATATATCATTTTCGATAAAATAAGAGCACAGGTGTTCAGGATATTTATTGATTTTTTCTATTCTTGACAGGTCTGCTTCAGCGATGAAAGCACATTTGAAATTTTGCAGAATAAAACTCTATTTGTGCGTCGTCATCATGGAGAAAAGTATCATCCTGACTGTGTAGTTTAGACCATTAAGCACCCTACGAAAATAATGATCTATTCAGTCATCAGCGGCAAAGGCACTGGACGTCTGTACGTGGTAAAAGGTATAATGAGGCAAAATCAGTACAAAGAAGTCTTACAAAATCGGTTGATTCCACAGCTCGCAGAATGATTTCTGAATGGGGAACTATTAATTTTTATGCAAGATAGAGCTCCCTGCCACAAAACATGGTCTGTTAAAGCTGTTTTATAAGAGCAAAATATCACTCTGTGGGATTGACCGGGTAATAGTCCCGATATGAACCCAATCGAAAACATGTGGGAGCTGATGAAGAGAGATGTGGCTAAAGATATGATCACAAACAAAACACTACTGTTAGAAAAGATCATTTATGTGTGGAATCATCATCCTCAAATGCAGGAGACAGTACAGTCTTGCATTCATAGCATGCCGCGCAGAATTGAAGCTCTCATAGCGGCAAAATGTGGCTCAACAAAATATTAAAAATTTATTGTATAAATTCCATTTTTTTTCAAAAGTTAATAAACACATTTTTTTCTATAACTATGATGTTTTATTTGTGTTAATAATTAGATAATAATATAAATAATAATAAAAAATACATTTTATCTAGTAAAAAAATTAAATATGAATAACATCACCTGATAATCAAGATTTTACATAGAATTTTATAGTGCGTCTAATAATTTGGCCAGGGACTGTAGTTGTATTATTGTGGCATTATTAATAAGAGGGCATTTAGTTTTAAAATTTTCTCTATTTATAATCAATGCTCATCAAATAGCAAATGTCTGAACTTTAATCAGGTTTAAAATTAATTCATAGTAATTACTATGATTGCAATAGAAATTTTTAGATCTATCTTTAACGTGTCTTAATATTATTTTACAGGCAAAGGCACAAAAGGAAAAAATGAATCTCCAAGTCTCAGACCAATTAGGAAGGTAAAGTTGCAATCTTGTTACTTTCAAATTTCTATTTGAGGTATATGATATAATTAATCATAGGAAAAAAAAGTCTTATGGGGGTAGGCGTAGTATAAACATTACTGAAGTTTAGTCCAGAGATAGATTAGAGATTAGATTCAGAGATAGCTGCAGGCTTTGGGGTATGTGATAAAACTGTATTAATAATTATTAATCCACTTGAAGTAAATGGGGAAAGTAAAAAACTTGAACGATGGGTACCTCATGAATTGAGTGAATTGAACTTGCAAACACGCGTCGACTGCTGTGTTACTTTGCTCAACCGACACAATAATGAAGGGATTTTAGATCGAATCATTACTTGTGATGAAAAGTGGATACTGTACGATAATCGGAAGTGCTCGTTGCAATGGCTGTACCCTGGAGACCCAGCCAAATCCTGCCCTAAACGAAAATTGACAGAAAAAGTTACTTGTGAGTGTTTGGTGGTCTAGCACCGGTGTCCTTCACTACAGTTTTCTAAAATCTGGCCAAACGATTACGGCAGATATCTATTGTCAGTAACTGCAAACCATGAAAGAAGAACTAGCCGCTAAACAACCGAGATTAGTCAATCGCTCTAGGCCACTGCTGCTTCACGACAACGCAGGACCACACACTGCACAACAAACAACCACTAAGTTAGATGAGCTACAATTGGAATGTCTGCGACATCCACCGTACTCCCCGGACCTTGCTCCAACAGATTACCATTTTTTGCGGAATTTGGACAACTTCTTACAAGGAAAAAAATTCAACTCCGATGCGGCAGTCCAAACCGCCTTCAAAGAGTTTATTGATTCACGCCCCCATGGTTTTTTTAGTAAAGGGATTAATGAACTACCTATGAGATGGCAAATGTGCATAGATAACAACGGTGCATACTTTGATTAATTAAAATATCCGGATGACCAAGCTTTGCTCGGTATTTTTTTTTATAAATTGTGTTTTTTGGAAATTAACAATTGATTTTCTTAGTCTAACTTCAAAGCAAACACTCGTTGACTTCGTGTTACTTAACAACGCCATCTGCTGGAATAGCTTTAGTGTTGTTGTGTCGTTAAAGCAATTTAAAAAAAATAGTATTATTATTCGCCGATAGATGTCAGGAAGAGTCATTTTTCAGTTTAAATTGGGACTACTCAAACGCCACCTTTTGACATTTTCTAAAAATGATTCGCTCGTTGAAAGATATGATATCTTTTACAAAAAAAATTTACTATGTTCCTCCCGTACATAACGCGAATTTTATATGTAAGGACCTAATATTAATATCTGATTTAGACCGAGTGGCAACGTACAGACAACTAACAGCACCTTTCTCTTATCATGATTTACTTTACCTTTCTTATAAAATTCGCTGTCCCAGGCGCAAGGCAAAAACCCTTATACTTTGGAGTTTTGATAATATTGACATGGACACCTTGTGGACGGATGTAAATAATATTAACTGGTCGTCTGTCATCAATGCTGACACCGTTGATGACAAGGTAGCTGAATTTAATCAGATAATAATTTTGCTATGATATTCACGCACCTTTTAAACCAGTAAAAATTAGACACGCTCCTTTGCCTTGGTTTACACAGCCTGTAAAAAAGGCTATGTTAAAGCGTGACCAGGCTAAACGTGTTTTCAAACGAACCCTCAGAAGATCATCTAATCAAGCATAAAAAACTTCGTAATCACTATTCTAAACTATACAGGGATGCTAAAAGAACCCACATCCATAATTCCATAAATAATTGTAGCCCTTCTCATATGTCCTTATTATTTTAGTACTTTTAGACTTCAGTAGCGCATTTAATTCGGTCGATCATAATATATTTCTATCTACACTTTCTTCCTTGAACTTTTATTCGCCCGCTATCAGTTGGTTTGAGTCCTATTTTTTGACCGTTCGCAATCTGTTCACTCGGAGAAGTCTTCATCCGACTGGTGCAATATCATTGCTGGCGTGCCTCAGGGCGCAGTGCTTTCACCTCTTCTTTTTTCTATCTTTATTAACTATGTTACTCAAGTAATATCTTCCAAGTGTCATCTGTACGCTGATGACCTTCAACTTTATCACCATGTTAAAATCGATGACTTGGCTAATAGAATTGGTAAAATAAATGAAGATTTAGAGTGTATCACTAATTGGGCAAATGACTTTGGTCTTTTAATAAATCCATCTAAATTCCAAGCGATGATAATTGGAAGCCACTACATTTTAAATCTTTTGAACCAGAGTTATTCCTTCAATTTCATTAAATAATGAGGTGATCCCTCTCTCCAACCACGTTTAGAATTTAGGTAGCATTTTTGATAGTAAATTATTCTGAGTAAATCACATTAATTAAATCAGTAAAAAAATGTATTATACCTTTCAGTTTGAAACACTTACAGAAGTTCCTTGCTCATAAAACTAAAATTACTTTAGCCCATACATCAATGTTGCTTATTCTAGACTACGCAGATGTGTGCAATGTTAATGAAGAACTTTTGAATAAGCTCGAACGACTTCAGGATTTGTGTCTTAGATACGTCTTTGGGCTACGGAAATTTGACCATCTCTCTGAATTTAGAAAACAACTTAAATGGCTTCTGATTCGTCGTCGACGTGATTTACACATTGTAACATTTCTTTACAAAATTCTTCACATTCTTATTTCTCCTATGTATCTACGTGAACGATTCAAGTTTCTTGTCCCTAGCGACACTAGTTGTAGGATCTTGAAATCACTAATCCTACTAAGGATGCCAAAGCGAACGGTATAGTGGCTACTTCACCGCTCATGCAGTTAGGCTGTGGAACGCTCTTCCTCACAAAGTCCGTGAAAATAGCTCGGAGAGTATTTTTAAAATAAAACTAAAAGAATACTTAATGTCTGAAACATGATGATTTGAATAATTAATATCTTATATATTAGGTCTTTACCTATGAAATTGCCGTTTTGTATGAAAAAATTTAAACAAATTTTTTCATGTATTTTTTATTTGTATTAATCGAAGTAATCACCCATGCAATAAATGCATCTTTGCCAACGCAGTGGCAATTTATTGATGCCCTTCTTAAAGAAATCAGCTGGACGGGAGGCAACAAATTTGCAAAGGCATTTTGTACTGCCTCTCGGGTATTGAATTTTTTTCCTGCCAAGAAGTTATCCGAATTCTGGAAAAAGTAGTAGTCTGTAGGTGCAAGGTCTGGTGAGTAGGGCGGATGACGGAGAACTTCCAACCCCAGTTCTTGCAACTTGGAGACCGACTGATGTGCAGTATGAGGTCGCGCGTTGTCGTGCAGGAGCATCGGAGACGAGCGATTGACCAATGCTGGTTGGAGATGTGCCAGCTTCTCCATCATTGTGTTCAGTTCTTCACAGTACACATCTGCAGTAATGCTCACCCCGTTTGGTAAGAAACTGTGATGAATCACACCGGCGCTAGACTACCAAACGGTGACCATCACTTTTCTAGGGGTAAATTTTCGTTTAGGGCATTGTTTAGGTGCTGAACCAGGATCCAATCAACTTGCTGAGTGCTTGCGGTTATCAAACAGAATCCATTTTTCATCGCAAGTAACAATGCGGTTCAAAATTCCTTTATTTGTGTGCTTGTTGAGCAGTGCAAGGCACGTCTCGACGTTTACTTCGCGCTTGCGATCATTGAATTCGTGGGGCACCCATTTGTCAAGCTTTTTTACCTTGCCAATTTGACGCAAATGGACCAATATTGTTTTGACGCTAATGTCGAAAGCTGCTGCTAATTTAGCCGTAGATTGTGTATTATCAGCTTCCACAATCGCCTTTAATTCGTCATTGTCGACCAAAGTCTTCGGACGACCGCGAGGTTCATTTTTCAGGTCGAAATTCCCAGAACGGAAGCGAGCAAACCAATAACAGGTGGTGCGTTGGTTTGTAGTGGTTAGCTCCGTAAACGTCGTTGATGTTGCGTGCCGCTTGTGCCGCGTTACTGCCACGACGGTACTCATATTCGATAATTACTCGAATTTTTAACGTATCCATGATGACGAAAAAGATTGAAATGCGATAAAAATGTAACACTAATCAATAAACAAATGACTACTTTTGGAAAAAGAATTCCATGTTTTTAAAATAAAATTAATTTGAAATTAGAATTCTTAGCCAAACAAAAATTATTTTGATTTAAAATGGCCAGTACTGCAGAACGGCAATTTCACCTATTATTATGTATATCATCATCATATCATAACTTTAATTTCTTGTTATATATGTAATTATACATTATGTATATTTTAGTGCGTGTGTGTGTTTATACATTATTATATTTACATTATTATTATATGTATATTATATTTAATTAGATAGTTTTGTCAGAATTTGTGTGCCCAACCCTGCCTCTTTATTCTTTCCAATCTCCAACATTAGGTTTGCTGGAAGAAAACTTTTTTAGGGTTAAGCGCGCCTATGTACATATTATACTCTATTTTTAACTTCTACGCGTGTAATCAATGTTGTGTACAAAGTATTAAAAAAATCATAGGAATCAGGCTATGTGTTCCTAGCCGGTGAGAAAAATAGAGCTCACATATTTTGCTCCTAAGTTTTATAGGAAAGGAAGGGCATGTTTCGCGTTTTATTTCAAGGTGTCTGATTGCAGTTGTCTTTGTAAAAATGTGCTATATTACTGACGCGGAGCAGGAAGAATTTCGTACAATGACCTCTTTACCTACTGACAGTGGTCACAAACATTTTTGTGTTAAGTGCGATTTACATAAAATGTTAAAATTGTTTATTTAGATTTTAATATTACAACAGTTATAAAAACCGAGTTACAATTACTACGAGGCATACCTTTTTAGTTTTGTCGTTTGAAGAAAAAAACACAACTAAAACCTTTTATTGTACTTTTTATTGCTTTTCAAAGTATTCACCACGTAGCTTAATACACTTTTCCATTCGCTCAAACCAGTTATTATAACATTTATTCCACTTTAAAGTCGGTGTTCAAAATTGCTTTACAATTGTTTACAATCCCCGAGGACGGCGGTCATTGCTCTGTGCGAGCGAGGACTCGTTATATTTACGCGGGAGTGACAGAGACAAGTAATAACAGGTCATTGTACTAAATTCTTCCTGCTCCGCGACCATAGTATACCTTAATTTCCTCTTTCCTTTTTTTCTCTTGCACATTAAATAAATCGCACATGGAAGTTTCATCATAGGGTAATGTTGCAAAAAGGCGTAGAAAAAGTATTGCCCTATTTCAGTTTTCTGCATTGTGCCCGGGAACGTAGGATTTTACCTAACGAACGTAGGTTTCAGCTGTACCGGAGATGAACTTATTTTAAGAAAAGAAGCAGATCAGTCTATTAAAAGTGTAAATGTCTATACTAGTAATATGTCCAAACTATATTTTATATACATAGTTAAATATTTGGTTATATTGCAGCTTTCCTACTGTGCATATAATAAAATAAACGCTTCATAATGATGGGGAAAGAAAAATAATTGCGGCATATCCTTATACAAACGTGGCGGGTATACTATACTAGGCCCAAGACTAGTAGTGGGACGTTATGGCCTGTTGTTATTATTATTTATTTAAGTTATAAAAACTAATCTGAATTTGTTTCAGGTAAAAGAGAAAAGTGACTACAAAGTAGTTATACTAGTGCAAGGATCAAAATCGTCATCCAGTGAGACACCACAAATAGAGAAACCACCAACTCCATCAACGAGTAGTGCAGAGCAGGATTCTCCTGAGAAAAGTGAACCTGAACAAACTCCTAAACCTAAAAATCCTATACTAACACCTACTGCATCCTCTTCAGGAAATTATTCTTGTCATGCGTGTTCATTTACTACTACTAGGCTTAATGTCTTAATTCTACATAACAAAACACACAGCGCTTCGTTCACTCCGTACACACCATCACCGGTTCGGAAAAAACTCACGACCAAATTGCCCTCGAAAACGCCTAAAGTTCGTCAGCCAAAAATAGATAAAAAAGAAAAGACGGAAAAACCTAAAAAATCAACAAGTAAGAAACGAGGCGCCGAAGAGACATATGAAGTTGTCAAGAAACATAAAACTGATGAAGAAATCAAAAGTAGTTTATTGGCAGACTGGGATGATGGTGATGAAGAATCTAATGATGAATCCAGTACTCTGCCAATAGCAGCTTCACCCGAAATTCCGGCTGCAGACGAATCTCCTGCGGTACCCACTCCTGCTGAATTGCCTAGTGCACAAATTCCAAGAGAATCTTCGCCAGAGAAGTGTGGTCAAAGCTCACCTTCGAGTGAAAAACCAGAGTCATCTAGTGATTCTAAATACGAATTTTGCGAAGACGAAGATTGGCCTATAGAGGCCGATGTTGGCAGAAAAATACCTCGCGTGAAAAAACCTAAAAGGAAGGAGGAATCTAAAAGTGCCAGTTTCGACGAGGATGATGTTGCGAGGGAAGTAGCGGAGTTGCTGAATAAAACAGCAGTTCCAGAACTTCCTTCTGTGCCTGATCCATTGAAAGTCGAGGAAAATTTTCCTGAGCCTTCGATCGTAAAGTCTCCGGACAAAAGTCGAGAGAAATCACCAGAGAAAATACCAGATAAACCAGTCATTGAGACACAGCCTACAAAAGCGATTTTTAAGACGAAGACATTTTTTCGTAGTAGACATTCAAGGAGTCAAGATGCCATCGGAAAATATGTAGCTGAACAATTAAATGCTGTGGAAAGGATGGATATAGTGGACAATGAAATAAATGGTTCAGATAATGTATCTTCCCCAGAAGCCAGGGAATCACCACCTATAGAACAAGTTAAAGTGGCTCGACTTGCACCTAAAATACAGTTGAAGAGAATGAAAGCAGAGGCTGCTCAACAACGCGAAAAAGAACGGTTAGAACAATTAGGAGAGTTGCAAGACTCTGATCAATTTAATGTGTCCTTGTCAAGCCTCCCGCATTACAAAAAAGATTTATCACCATCAGATAAAGACAAGAAATATGAATACAATCTCATGAAACCTGCAAGAGATGTTCTTTATCCCACACAAGAGATAAAACCAGTGAATTCGGAGCATAATGATGAAATAAACAGTGCTCCAACTCCTGTGCCAGATTTAGCACCTGAGAACATAGAAACTATTGTAGAAGATATTACTACACCAGACACAAGTACACATAACATCGAAAAAACGATCGAAAAGGAAGACATTGTTAAAACTTCGAGTTCTGTAGACACAGATAAAAGTGACAATAATAATGTAAAACCTGAAATTATTCATGATATAGTTCCGGAATCTAATGATCCTCCTATACCTGTGTTGAGATTCCCCGAAACTTCGTTACAGAAACATTACGAGCAATCTATCGCACCTTATATGAATGAATCAACGGCTTCCGCAGTTGACGCTCTTTTAAGTGTTTCTCGTGAAGCTGATAGAGTAACTAGGGTGATTAGTGTAGATCCACCAGAAGATCTGTTTGAGGATGACAATAAAGACAGTAATCCACCTACTGTTGAGGGTTCATCTGAAAATCTTGAAGATGTAAATTATCAAATTGGCAATAAAATGGATGATGGCGAAATGGAAAAAAGCGAGAAATTTCAAAATATAAATAATTCTGTGGAGCCCGTGGAAGTATTATCACAGACTGATGTAAAAGGGCCTTTAATTAATGAATTAGATATGGAGAAACAGGAGGTACCAGTCTTATCCATACCTGACGACACAATCGTAAAGCCAAACAATGAAGCTGAAAATTATTATTCATCGAACGAACATGAAGTACAAGAAAAAATTGAAAATATGCCATCTGAATCAGATTTGCAAATTGCTGAGACACTCATTAATTTACCTTCAACAGCAATTCAAAATAATAATGATCATCACGAAAACATAAGGCTGCCTGTTATAGAAAACAATATTGAAATGACCAACAAACACGATGGTCAAGTCGAAGTACTGAATTCTAATGAAGTACAATTAGAGGAAGATGTTTTTCGTAAAGAGGTGTTTACTGACAAAATATCTGTCGAACATATAGAAAACGTTGCTGATACGTTTTTGACTTCTACCAGTGATAATACTTTGTCAACTCCTAAGAAAGCTAGATTTCAAACTGAGAAGGAAAAAAGTGAAAATTTGAATGCTGCTCAATCCCTTGTGGAGATGTCAGAATCTATAGATCATAAAATAACTATAGCTGAAACTGTTAATAAAAAAGATTTGATTGAATCTCCAATACCATCAGTAATTAAACAGAACAATGGAATTGATACCACAAGCACAGTTGAACAAAAAATAGCATTGTTATCAAGCGAGAACACAAGTGAAACAACAAACTGCAATGACCCAAAATATGAGACTTCATCTTCAAAATTATTAAAGATTTTAGAAGAGCCTTGCTTACCTAAAATATTGCCAAACAAGCCTAAACAAATAATTATGCCTCCTAAAGAGAGAATTTTAAACTTTGATGTCGCAAAAGCATCAAAGGGTAAACAATCGTCACCTAAACAGAAAATAATAATCCGTCGGACTGCGCCCAGCAAATGTATAATAAACAATATAAGTGAGGTGACCACCCCCGATAAAATCATACTATCGCGTAACAGTAACACTTCGCAAGATGGGTCGTCAGTGCAAACATATACGATTCAGACCACACCCGCCTCCCCGAAGGAGAAGAATACTATTATTATCCAGCCAAAGATAAAGAAGATTGCTAAGCCACAGCTCCAGACACATCCGCCAGCGAAACTGCAAAAGATTAAATCGCAACAATCCATCGTGGTTCCCATAAGTGGGACGAAAACGTCCAATGAATCATCAAATACGGATGAGTCTATTTTCGATATAAGCTCGATGCCGGTCGTGTTATCTGAAGATCTCATAACTCCTGAAAGTATTGAAAAAATGCCAATCGTCATGACGGACGGCAATATATTAAGTCAACAGCCGCCCAAACTGGTTAAGACTAAATCAGCTGTGATCGAGAGCGAAAAAGTCGTTATCACCAGCGCAGCGAGCAAAGCTGAAGTTAAAACGTTGTTAGTGAATTCGGTGAATGAAGTAAGTAAAGGAAATAACACCCCAAACATCCTTTCGAAATCCTCTCGAGTACGCGGGGGCAAATCGATAATAGTTGTCGATAAAGCAACCGGTAAACAGAAAATTATTATGACGGAGTCCCCAATCAAAGAATTAAAACCAACTCCACCTACTATAATACAGTCTGCACCACAAGGTAATAAAACAGAAAAAATATTGGCTTTGCAATCGTCTAGTTCACCGAGACCCGGCCGAACTCAGAGAATCGTGATACACCCGCAATCAGGAAAATCCCACTTATTGGTTGCGAAGGGGCCCGCTGCAGCAGTCAGCCCCAACGAGTCCAAACCCGTATCCGCCAAATTAGTATCGACCTCTGACACGAACACACCGGGCAACACGGTTATGATAATAACGAACGCGCAGGGGACCCAGTCCAGGATCCTCCTGACTCCTGAACATGAAAAGTTTTTATTTCCTAATAAGCAACAAACAAATGTATCACAATTGAAACATATAAATCAACGTATATCGACAAATACGCCTCTGGTTCAAAAGACGGCCGCTACTACCGTGGCGCAAGTGAAAGCTCAAACGAGCGCCCCAATCAAGCTGCAAGCCGCCCCCGTGATTAGGGCGCAGACGAGCATCCCCGCAAAGGCACAAAGCATTCTCCCCGCCAAGACGCAGACAAAAATTGTACCCAAACAAAAGAGCACCATCATCACCTCCAAGGGGCAGCTGATCGTGGGCGGGCGGGTAACAGCCACGGCGCAAAATATCGCCGCGCCTTCAGAAATAAGACCGATAGCAAAACGAATCGTGTCCACCGAACCTAAGAAAATTGTGCACACTATACAGAAGACTCCGGCGGAGCCAATAATATACTTGCAACAGAAATCGGGAGTGGTCATGCAAATCACCGCAGCCCAGTTGGAGCATTTACAGCGGACTGGTCAGATCGTCCAGAAGTCTTCTCCGGCGGGGCTCCTGGACAATAAAACCGTTATTCAAAAGGCTACTCTCATATCTGCCAACGATAAGGCGGCGAGCACCAATCCAAAAACTAGAATAAGGAAAAGTTTTATAGATTCTAGTACACCAGCCAAGAAGACAAAACAAGAGATAGCAATAGCGCCGACGCCCTCGCAGCTGATCGGATTGGGCACCGTAGTTCCCGTACCTGGACTCACTCCCATCGCACCCGCGCCTGCACCCCCTCCCCCCGTCCACAATGCGGCTCCACCTTCCCAGTTCCAAGAGTTCGATAACTTCGAGGAGCTGTTGCCTTCAACAGCGATCGCACGGCAGCCTGAGGTGGTGACGGCAACCCCGCCAGAGCCGGCACCGGCAGCCGACGCGCCGCTCTCCGACGGACAACTGTTGGCAGTGCCTGGTGAGCATTTTGGGGGTCCGGCAGGATCGTTTTACCTCTGCGTAGGCGACAACGGTACACTTGTGCCGATCGACAATCGGCCGCTGGTGCTCGAAAACCATCAGCTAGTGCCGATGGTGACCGAGCCGACGCCGCAAGTGGAGCGGCGAGACATCCTCGAAGCGGCGCTCGCCAACAGTGACGTGTTCCACGCGGAACCGGCGCGGTCTGAGGCCCCCGATTTTCGGGACTTGAATGCTAACGTGTCGGTGCACTGCCGCGTGTCGGAGACGAGCACCACCCTCAACCAGCCGATTATGACGCCCGTGGAGGTGCCCACAAAAGCGGATGGCGAGCCAGCCGCGCCCGCTAACTTGCAAGCGGTGATCGGGGCGCCGCCAGTTGGCGTGCCCACCTCCCTGGAGCTGCCCATTACAGTGACAGACCCGCGCATCGCGCCCAAGGCTACTGACCCACTGGGTTACGCGCCTATCTCCATGCCGTTGCTCACCGACGACGACGCCGTCGGCAGCGGCAAGTCAATGCCCATTCTGGTGGAGGAGGGCGCGCCTTCGCCCTTACCCTTGCTTACGCCACGCTCCGACTCCTCGGAGGCTTCTGCCGAGATCCCCCTGCAGCCGCCCATACAATTCTCTGTCACGGAGCTCGCCCGGCACGTTTAAGTCGCCTTCATCACATATCTTTGTCACTCGAGTGCTTTGTCTCGTTCTCATTTTATATTTATTTTCTCTAAGTACTTTATCAACAATTTTATAAGTGTGTTTTAAATGTGCAATAGTTAAGTTTTAGCCCGTATTATAAATATGATATCGGTTAACTAATCGGCGATGACCCAGGACTGCGTGAGCGTGCGGAGGGGTTGACACTGTAAATATAAGTTAGGGTTGCCGGTGGTCGCGTAGGCGCGAGTCCAGTCGGAGGCAATGTCCATTCACAAGCTGTTAGGTTCACAGTGTATAGGCCTTTGACACTTTATGGACTATTTAGGACGTAAGAGTTTACGAGTGTAAATCGAAATTGAATTATTATGATGTTGATTCGCGAATGTAATATATAAAATTAAGTATATTATAATATTTTTATAATGTGCAGCGAGTTTGGAATTTGTACGACACGTACATGGAAATTGTGCTATTATGCTGTATGGGGAAACGCCCCTGGGAGGAGCAGGCGAGCCCCACGCCAAGGCTGCCTCGATTTCGCATTAATATTAAGTACAATATATTGTTATTGTAATTTTATTTGCATAAGCAATGGATTTGTTTGATTCTTTTATTGTATGGAAACTGTTTAAAATCAATTAAGGAAATAAAGTCTAGGAATACAACCTACAAATACATACATGTGTAGTTTATAGAATAAATATTAGTTAATAAACGTGCGGGTTGCATTTTTTTTTATTTTACCCTCTGAATAAATAAAACAAATTTGTAATCATTAATGATTTATTTAATCTATTTGCGTTTACACATTTTTAGATAGGATTGCATTGCATATTGGATTGTTTTTTTTATACAATGCAAAATAATTTTATCCACGATATCACAACTCCGATGGCTTAATAATAAACTACGTACTACAAACTACGGTAACAATATTTTATAAAAATTCGTATTAAATGAATTGACGCAATATACAACATGAGTGAGACTTATTTCTATATAATACTTTGTTCTATAAACTTTGAAATAGAAAAATGCTTTCGGGTACATATATATTTAGGGTTTAAAATAAATAACCCTTTTAGCCAGCGTCAAAAGAAAAATTCTAAATTAAAAGTGTGAAGGCAAAAAAAGTACTGGATTTGCTCTAAAGCAAAATATAACTTGTTTTTTTATACAAGAAACAATTCCGAAATATTTTTTGTAACATCGCTCGTATTCATTTAGTTAGAATATATAAACTAAATTAACATAAAAAATCTTGTACAAATATGAAAAACAGGTATCAATGGTTTTCGATGAATGATTTATTACCACACGTAACGGCCACTCCGTTATCAATGTCGCAATATCTAATTTTGAATCTTGAGCATTTTTGCTAATTGCCCTACATTACTTCAATTGCTTAACTGAGTTAATCATAACGGAGTGGCATTAATAGTTGCCGGTCCCAAACATTGATAGTATTTGTTCGTGATACGTCGACTACAGCCGCGATTAGTGACGCGGCGGTAAGGCGTCTACGGCTGTCTACTGCAAGGCTTGCCGAGTGGTGTTAGGTAAGAAGAGGCACATGAGCCCGCCGCCGGCGAGCAGCGCGGCCACGATGAAGGTGGGCGCGGGGCAGTACGAGTCCAAAAGCGCAGCGATCACGACGTTGCCGATAATCCCGCCGAGACGCGCAGCCACCATTGATACGGCTACACCCGTAGCACTATATAACATTTTATATATACAATTATTATGTATACAATTTAATGAAGGTTTCTAGAATTCAGAAATCGAATACATAGACAATAAAACGCGATAAATTTAATTTTGAAAATTGGTTGCGAATTTAAAATAAATATATATTTGAGGAAGTCTTGAAAGTAGCGCCAGTGATTGAGAAGCTAAAAGTTTTTATTTAATGCGTAGAGAAAAATGTCTTGTAACAAGAAATATGAGAGAGTAATGAGAAATTACTAGAAATGAGAGTGGGTGGACAAAAGAAAAGATTGGAGTGTAAAAGATGATATGGCGAAAAAAGGTGGAAATGTTGAGATGAAAACTAATAGAGGGGAGAACATGCGCCGATCCCACATAGCTTGGGTTAAGTGAAGAATTTCGCGAATTCAAAATGACCTTCAGATTAGTTACGGTGGTACCTGGTCAAGTATAATGTCAAAATTTTATTGAATGCTGGAATCAATAAGTTGCGAATGTATATAAGGTGGACCCCGAGTATCCAGATTACTTCTGAGTAAATATTTACAATGTAACTACGACCAATAGAGAAAATATAAGATAATAATTACCGTAAGTTTGTTGGGAAGACTTCTGTGATGAGGCAATCCAGTGAAGCATTGCCGCAAGAGATAACCGAGCTGAAGATGGCACTCACAATCAAGTTGTTGGTTTTGTTGTACACGAAGTACATCGCAGCGGAGCACAGGCCGGCCGAGAATGTTGCAAACACTGAAATGTTGAGTTTGGATCCATTTCATATATAACGCACCCTTGAAATGTCAGCAAATTAAGAGATTGTAGGAGTAATATTAATTTTCTTGCTTTTAAAAACTGTTTGAAAAGTTTTCACGACATTAATTATTCATAATCATTTTTTTCTGTGTAATTTGGGCATTACAGTTATCCCTCTAGAGAATCTAGAGTATGTTAAGAGACGTTCAAATTCCTAACTCGAGGCTTGAAGCATTGCATGGATTACATGAATTAACGGTATTCGTTATTCCTGTGGAAGAAATATTTTTCTGTCTATTTTGTCGTGTATATCACTCCCTAAATTCAAAGTTGAATTCAGTGATTTTAGCAATAAATCCCAGTTACACTCGAGTACGGTCGGTCGAAGCTAAAGTCCATTGCTCGTATAGATTGATACCTCGGATTTAAAGGGTGCCAAATGATTTCTGACAGGGATCCTGCGTCACAGAATGCTTTTTTTTTTGGTCTCGGGGAAAAACCTCTCTTGACGGGTTCCCCTGGCCCAGGGGGACCGAGGGATATGTGGGACTCCGGGAAAGATATCCGACTACCCACTAAAAAACCCCGCTGTTCTCCTATCGCCCACGCCCGGGCCCACGGATATATGGCCTGCCGATCTCGTGGCCCGGCCGGCGCCGGCCCGCCCTTTGTCTTAAGGCGGGCCCCTTCTAAATTATTGGCGCCAGGGGTCAGGATTTCGTCCCCCGGCGCTCTTCTGAATCAACAGTTAAGGGGGGCCGCAGAACAGCACGCGGCCCTCTCCCTCGCGGCAATAGTGCGGGCGGCGGATCCTCCCCCGAGGGGCCGCCCGCGGCCGCTTTTTACGGTGGCCGGAGGTCATTACTTGCCCTCCGGCACCGCCGGCGTGGCCTGCGTTGGCGGGAGAGGAGTGTGGTGGTCGACTCCCGCTCCCGCTCCGCCGCCTCCTTTGCGGACATTTAAATTGAATTTGCTCTTCATCATTCTTCTTGACACGAAAAGACAAAAGACAAAAAATTCATATACTTAACTAAAATATTGCTATCAGAACAGTTATATGAAGATGCCCTAGAATTACAAATATAACTTTGTAATTCTAGGGATATATATCTTTGTGTGTCCTCTTACAATGCATAAAAGAACTTGAAATTGCAGTTATTAACACAAATAATCACAAGTTTGTATGAACTGAACGTAAGTTTTTCTTACCTAAGAAGAACTTCCTTCCCAGCCTGTCCATTCCGAGCACGGCGAAAATGTTGGAAGGAATAGCAGCGGCGACTGTAATTAGGGACTCCATGAACACGTCGGAGTGGATATTGGAGTCACACTGTGCTTCAGCCGAGTGCGTGCCCAACTTGGTCACGTACGCTGTCACTTGGCAGATGTCTGCCTCGGCGTTGTCGTGCGCCCGCGACCATTCGTCGAACCGGTTGAACATCTCAGGGAACCACATCATCAGCCCGTAGTAACTGTGTGCACAAATTTACTTGGCATTAAAAGAAAGGTGGGTGAAAAAGTGTGAATGAAAAAGAAGCGGCTTTGCTACTCTGTGTTAAGCACGAAAAAAGTGGGTTAGAACTTCTTACAGAAACATATTTACTGGAATGATATATACCTTAGCGAGTAAGCCATCATAGATATTTGAAATTTGGATTCTTACATAGAGAAAACTTACTCCATCGGAATTTAAAATAAGAGAGATATTGACAGTATTGAGTTCGACACATTGTTGATTTAAATAATAAAATACACTGGTAGTATTATTTTTACCTCAACATCACCAACATATCATCTTAATAAAAATGCAATCGTATGGATACATATTTCGAATTTTTTGGTCCTTCAAGCCGGATATGAAACCCTGACCAATATATAGTTTCCGACTTATGAGTGTAGAAGTTTTTTTAATGAAATATTTATACGCTGTACTAAAATATACCCTGACCATCGTCAGAGCTTTTGAAGATGAGTGTTATATAAACTACAAATTTCCAGAAACAAATAAACTATTTACCTTCAAATAATTAATTATAGATTCCAAATATTTCATCAATTTTCAGTCTAATAAAGTTTTATATATCTATTTATGACCTACTTATTCTTATATATTCTATTTTATGTTAACTAATGTTGTTTTATATATACCGATAATGTATTCAACAGAATTATATAATGAGAATTTAATAATTTGTTATAACAGTGCAGATTACATTAAAAACAAAAGTTCCGTGTCACACCACATAGCTTTACAAGGACATGACTAATTCAGCTTACCCAATATGGAATGTGAAGTTTATTGTAATAGAGATCGTAGTGAATTTGAGTATAGGCGGAACGAATAACTGTTTGCTGTGCTCCACAATGTCGCTGAACATTCTTCTCAACTTTGACTTTGGTTCTTTCGCTTCTATCTGCTTTTCTGGCTTCGTATGGATGATATCGTCCGTTAATATTTGTTTTACTGGGTATTCCTCTTTACTGCGGCCAGTATTCATCATGTAGATGCCTTTGAAGACTTCTAAAGCTTCATCGTGACGGCCGGTGGTAATCAAAAACTTTGGAGACTCTGGTAGCAGGAACAGAAGGGCGGCCACTACGAACGACGGCAGTGACATGACCAATAAGAATATTCGCCATGAGTTGTAAATAAAACTACCCGTAGTTATTCCGATTTCTGGAAAGAAGGAAATTGTGTAATTATTCTAGAGCAAATCATTATCACTTATAAGTTGAAGCCCGGTCACCTTCTGTTTCATACTAGATGTTTGAATAGTTAATCATACTAGTTAGCATGATATCTTCGTACTTTTAGCAGGTTTTTTATTATTATTGAGGAACAGCCGACAGGCCCACTTAATAGCAAGAATTTACTATCCCCTATGGATGTTTGCGACGCCAGGTGCACCGCTAACACGTTGCTATCCATATAAAGGTACTGGAACTTAGGTCACTTGTACTGGAATACTATACAAGGTTATTATCGTTATATTTCAAGACTAGTTCTTGCTATTCTAACGGACTAGGTGCCCTACCACCTAGCTAGGTTTGTTTTGTCACCTTTTACGACAGGCCGACCCCGGCCGCAGGGCAGTGTATGCTTATTTCGCCCCTGAACGGAGCAAGTGCGATTAATATGAAGCCCAAAATTTCATAAAACATATCTATAAGATATATTCTGTGGATATATAATACAGGGTATTTGTTTCATCTTACCACTGGGAATAATGACCCAAGCCAGACCCGCAACGAACAAGTTCCCTAACGTCCAGAAAGCTGCCATGAAGCTCAACATGGCGCCCCGCTTCTTCTTTGGCTGGAACTCCGCGAAGTACGACCAAATCACAGGACCTGATCCACCTAACCTGTAAATAGAAGAAGCATTATAGTATCTAAGAGTAACTACAGATAAAATACTTCTTTGAAATATAGATAAGTATTAAAAACAGGAAGATTATTGACGCAAAAAGTAGGGTCATGACATAATAAAACACCATACCCGGTTTCCAAGTCGGTTTCAAAGTGGGATGAATGCTTGGATGATGATGAAAAAAGGTCAATTTTTTTAATAAGCTAATTTATGATCCCAATATCTATTGAGGTCATAAATTCGTTTTGTCCTTGTATCATTTTTTCTAAATAAATATCTATTTTATCAACCTTGGATTTCCCACCCGCAATCAGTTAAGGCATCAATGAAATGCCGTCTACAAGTTGTAAAAAGTGCTACGCGAGGTTTTTCTCTACTACTAGGATAGGTTAGATTGTATTTGCGTTGTTCCTGACGTCGCAAACACCGTAGGGGACGGTAAATGCTATTAACTAGTCCGTCTCCTGTTTCACAGCTGTAAAAAAAGACGAACAATTTTATCCGTGCAAAGGCGGAGAAAGTATACTCACCTCTGCGGCCAGGGTCGGCCTGTCGTAAAAAGCGACAAAACAACCCAACCTAGCTACGTGGTAGGGCCTCAAGCCCGTCTGGATGGCGACCACCTTTGGTCTTGAGTGTGCCGCCATAATAACCTTGGGTTGTGTTTCGGCATTAGTGACCCAAGTTCCTGTACCTTTATGCTGCTGTCCCAGCAGCGTGTTTGCGATGCCACTTGTGTTGCAAACCCACATAGGCGTCAGCCTACCTGCCGTCCTACAGCAATAAAAAAAATTTTATATAAATTTTTATGAAACTTACGCAGCGCCGTTTATAAAGCGGAAAACCATGAACAGCTCGTAGTTTTGACTGAATGAGGAGGCGACGATGGCTAGCGCGTTCACAATCGAGATGGCAATCAGAACACGCTTGCGGCCCAGCGAGTCGGCCACGGAGCCCCACGCGTACGCCCCCACCATCATGCCGATAAATATTATACTGTTCAGCCATCCCTGAAACAAATTACCATCTTAGACAACATGAAATAAACGTAAAAATTTAATAATCACACAGCGTAATATGAAACAAAAAAAAAACAGATTTACCAAAAGGATGAAATATCTCGCGATGGTATCAAATGAGAACCGGTTTAACGGACTGGTTTCCTATTGGCCCCTGATAAGCTCGGTCATATTATAATTGAGCCACATAAGTATACATAATGTTAAATTCAACTTGAGTAAGCGTTTTAAATACAAATGGGTCTAAAGATGTAGAAATAAGATAGGGCGCTACCCCGTCACTTTACTAGGATCAATGTCAAATGTATTATTACTCCTTCTGGTAGTTAACAGACGGGCTCAGGAAAACCTTAGTCGGTTTTTCTTTAGGCGTTCCCGCGTCAGACGACAATCCTTTCCGGCAGCCTTTTCTCTTTATACAAGTACTTCCAGTCAGCAACAGAAATACACCGTTTAGTATTGTCATATGGTAAAACTTCGACATGCTTTTTTTGCGTTAGGAAAAGATACGGTTGAATTTAGTTTTTACTGTAACACCCAGATAAAATCCTGAATGGCGCCCATCCTTGGTGGTTTGTGAATTAGAAAAATTAGTAGGGAATTCTATTTGACGCTTACACTTAACTACTTAACCCTACTCTGACAGAACACGGCTTTAATGTAAATTACATTTGATTCAATTTAAAAAAGTCATTGTATGTTCAGGCACAAATCTTCAAAAACCCGCAAAAAACCCAAAACATTTGGACATATCAAGATACTCGACAAGGTGTCATCACTTCCGAAAAACAGTATTTCCTCAATTGTCAATGTTTTGACATTTAATTTGCACACTGCGAAATCGAGTGCCCGCTGACATCATTTTGGCAACACAGTTTAATATACTAATATAAGCAATACATGATTTTCGGTAATATTGTGTTGAACACATTAAACGCCACATCGGTCACTGGTCACCGACACTTTGTGTCAATTTTTCCTAAGTCTTAGAGAATTTATAAAAATAATGTAGGACATAAAATTACGATGGCCACAAGAAAAATAATATCTTGAAACTAACCAAAATAACCTAATGAACAAATATCTATAAATAGCTGACTAGAAGAAGAAGAGACTTGAAAACGGCCAAATCGGCACATACTCGTCAAAATGCGTAGCATTGAATGTGTTAACAAAAATACGACCCTAAAGAAATTTACAGTAGGTAGCAGATCCGTTCGAAATTTTCTAAATTCAGAACCGCGTTTAAAACTGTAAGGTAGAGTCTTTTTTATTACAAAGTTAACATTGCCTCGTACCCCTCGTTAGGTCTTCTCATTCATATCATTGTTATTAGTCCTCGATACGTGCAGTTTGACTTGTTTAAACATACAAGTTGGCAAAAAGTAATAATAAATATTACATGTCATTTTATTGAGAAATAATATTGTACTGTTCTTATAGATATTGACAATTCATGGAACATAAAATTAACACTTTTCGACTTTTACACAAATTTGCAATATGTTTACAATATTTGTGATTGCTATAATAATTGTATTACTTTGTAAATAGTCCTAACAGGGTGGTTATGCGTACGTGCAATTTTTGAGTGTTAATCTATTTCTTAGTTTTCATCATTAAGGTATTGTCGCCGATAATATTGATAATAAGTCATGAATGAATGCACATATTTTCCATGATGATGAAACAAGTTAACATATTTGTAAATTTTAAAAGTAAGCTTCAGATTTTTTGTAACAATAATATAATAAATAACTTATGGATCGTTATTACATAT
Organism: Malacosoma neustria; assembly: GCA_963693495.1. NCBI lineage: Eukaryota > Metazoa > Arthropoda > Insecta > Lepidoptera > Lasiocampidae > Malacosoma > Malacosoma neustria. The sequence goes on from OY856377.1 coordinate 15,710,536, forward strand.
ATTTATATTTTCGATTTTTATTGTTTAAATAACCTTTCTGTGAATCCAAGTGATGGGTACACAACAGGAGACAACGATTCGGAATCAAAATGAATAGTCATTATACACGGATCCGAGAGCGCGGAATTGAGAGTTCCGCGCCGCTCGGACTCGGATCCGAGGCAGTCAATGTGTCATTCTATTCTCGAATCTTTTAGACTTCGACCTTTTTACAGACTAATTATTTATATTTACGTAAGATTATGAAGACTATTTTTATAAAAGTATAATCTACAAGTAGTTGGTTAATCTATAGTTATCCAATAATGTATCATGAGACCTCTTTCAAGTTTGTATGTCGTATCTATTTGTTTGGAAGCATCTACAGAATACAAATGTATCTTATTTAGGGGTTATCACGTGCGATCTATCAATCGCAACAATTATGTGAAGCGAACACTATCGTGGCTGTTTGAAGTCTTCGAAAACTATGGAGATTAACGATTTTTGTTGATTTTATTATAGAAATTTACTTATACGTCAAGCCGCATGATTTATACGTTGTCGCAAGTTACATAAGTTTTCAAGAATTACTACGTTTATCTTTGCCGAACAAACATTGTTGCACCGCCTATTAAACGATGGATAATAATAACGTAATTCTTGCAATAATAAATTAAGTTTTTTATAATAACTAAATACTTTTAATTGCCATCATTTCCGCATTGACATATTAGAGCGCCGGAGGGGTGAAAACCTAACTCCACAGCGCCTGCTTGGCTTACGGTAATGGCAATGCTATTTGTCGTTCGGCCCATGCACGTGGCGATTGGAGAACAGTAGATAGGCGTATCAAACTTGATCATCTATCCCTCATGCGGGAGGGGTTGAGGCTTCGAGGTGAATCACTTTACTCTGGCATAAACTTAGAGGGCGAGTACTCCCCCGCTGACATGGACTGGGCTGCCGGAGCACGCACATCTTAGTGAGCACGGGCATCATGACCTATCGGTAGCCTGGTTAGGCTCATAGAGACTCACATTCTATACAACGGAGGATGGCTTTAGGTGGTTGAGCTGTTTATTATTAACTCATTTCCGGATTGACATTGAGTGCGCCGGAGGGTTGTAAACCTAACTTATTTACTTATTATACCTAAATTATTATAAGCCAATAAGCTATAGGTACATAAAAAGTTATAAACATGACTTTGAAATAAAAACATGCACTTGACTTTAAAATGATATTGCGCATTTCATTTAATAGTGATTTAGCTGACATCAATTATTGATTTATATTCAATATACTGTTTAATACTGACAAATTGAGGAAGCTACAGCTTGATTTATTCATGAGATATTAGGTTGTTCAAACGTTAGTATCGATTGCTTTTTAGTTTTAATTTTTGAGGTCTACCTTGTTTTGCGTTGGTGTCCTATTTCAGTTGTTTAGTTGTGCTGTCAATGTTGATGCGAGCTCTGACCTAGTGGTCCGAACTGGGACGTTGGGTGTTATCGTGACTAACGCTAGGATAATTCGTTTTGTATTGCGGGTGTCAATAAAAACATTTATTTTTTATTTTACAAACAATTACTTATTCAAAATTATAGCTCAAATTTGGATTATCATGTTATATTACAAATCGTTTAAAATAATCGATTATATTATAAATCGAGATAAAATAAATGATTTTAAATAACATAATAAAAATACAGCGCCATCTAGTACCAAAGTAAACAGCAGAGGACTTGTATTCTACAACAAGTAACTCTTGTAAACACATTATACATGTTTATGGTATTATACATGTACGTGGATGTTTACTCAGACTCGAGACGGGAATCGTACCCATGAGCCCCGCAGGCGTTCCGACGCGACGTGCCGAAACCGTTCCGCCATTGAATTATTTGTTGAGTTACTAACCAAGCAGACCAGAATAATTTGACCTGTTGGTGGACTATAAAGAAAAATATGAAACTTATCGATGCCAGAATAAACAGTGTTCGAGGTTTTTCCTTAATCGACACTTACGCCATTTTAACAAAAAAATAATAACTAACTTATCTTTAATATTTAATGATACCTAAGTACCAGATTTTTTTATTAATTCACAATCAAAATTAAATTTTTTACTAGCTGTCAACAAAATTTAAATGCCTGGCTTTTTAATAAAAAAAAGACGTGTGGCACTCGGGGACTGCCGCGGTAAAGCTATTGCATAGCATTTTAATCAACTTATGCAATTATAATTATTTATTTATTTTTTGTTTATGGAGTAATTATTTTTTTCTAAAGTATCGATGTTTGCTATCGATAATTTTTGGACAAGATATATCAATACTCGATAGTAAAAAACTATCGATGTTTTTATTATTGAGTATCGATATATCTTGTCCAAAAAATTTCGATAGAAAACATCGATAGATATCGCCCATCCCTACCACACTCACCGCACGTACGCCCCGTAAATATACATGTAGGTATACATAGGTATACATAGGTGTACATTCAAAAAGTGTAACTTGAATTAATATCAAAGAAAATAATTACTGCATAAATAAAATATAAACAAATAATTATAATTGCACAAGTTGATTAAAATGTTTTTCAATATCGCCCATCCCTACGTACAGTCGTAACATATACATACACGTTAAGCGAACGCTCGGCCGAGCTACATGGTAGGCGGAGTGGGGGGTGTTAGGTTTTATTTTCGTTACGGAATTTCTTGATTCGGTCGCCGCGCTCAAAGCCCGCGATAAAAGCTATGCAATAGCTTAAAAACTGAAAAGCAAAAAATAATAAACCTTATTTTTATTAACCTTAATAACTAAGTTCTTAAACTAATGTAATGTAACAAAGAACGTATTGCTCTCTTCTCTTTCTCTCTCTCTTCAGTCGGTCTGTCATAGCTGAGAAACGTGACTCCGTTGCCGCAACTTCCCGACCATCTCCCTCCACTTGTTGCGGTCCATGGTCCGGTGTAATGCCACGCTGCCAGGTATTTTTAGGTGTTCGGATACCTGATCCAGCCGCCTTTTTGGACTGCGTCCTCTTGGCCTCTTACTTACCACCTTTCTTGTCACCATCAGTGTCTCCAGATTACTAGGATTCGTTCGAGCAATATGTCCAAAGTACTTGAGTATTTGGTGCAGGCAGACACCGGAAAGTCGCTGGGTCTTTACTATTACTATAGTAAATATAAAATTCTACTGAATCGGTACAAGAAAGTTTCTAATCTAGGTACTTACTTTAGTCTGCGTGGTGAGATCTAGATCGCACTGCGCCGAGGGTAGGATGAAGGACATCGAGATGACGTCCATCTCCTCGGAGGTGCTGACGAGGCCGCATACTGCCAGTAACAGGTAGTGGAAGCGTCCATACCCTGTGCAAATGTAAATAAACAAATTAATAATGCTTGTGATAGGAATAAATTATTAAATAACAGGCTTGCTAAGACTCTGAACTTAATTTTTTTGTGTGTTTTAAGGTTGTTCGTCTCAGACGACGTAACAGTGACATGGTCGAAGGCAATCCTATCCCGTAGGCTTATAAAATAGACACCACTTTACTCTTATAAGGCCAAGCGATTACCGTAAAAAAAATAAGACTACCTCTCTACTCTCCTATAGAATCGTAAAATCGTATGGAGTACTATTTATTTTTAATTAGCTAGTTTACAATGAGTGAAGGAACTTGTTAGGATTTTACTTTCGAGTCTGGGAAGACTGTCATTTACTGTTATAAAAATGGAATTGAATCACATCTTACACATTTCATCTATTTTGTTGTATCACGGACATTTACTGATCTAAATAAGCACGTAGAGTTATAGACCTACGGCAATATTTAGAAGCGTTTTGAACTGCAAAGTGAATTTGAGTGCAAAAAAAATTAAAAGCTGGTAAAAACGAAAATAGCAATTTTGGTGTAAATTCAATAATGTTAAGATAATACTAGGAATAATAAAAATTAAGGAAGAAGAAAGTGAGCAAGGTAACATTTTTTTTAATATAATAATATATATTATATATGATAAACAAATTACAAATACATGAATTAACTTTTATAGTACATTTATAAAAGAAGATAGTAAAAATAATATTATCAATGAACAAGACCTTACAAACAATGAAAAGTAGTTAAGCTCGATAGAGTTAATAATATCCCCACAAGATGCCACCAATGATTTAAAGAATGCGAACGCAACTCGTAATAAAGCTTTCGCAAACCTTTATATGCATATTTCCCAGGATCTTATCACCTTTGTTTATGCCGAAGCGATGTTTACGTTGGGAACGACACGAGGCGAGTTTCTCAGAAAGAGGTAGTATGTTTATTGTATGGCATACCACAGGGAGCTGTACATGAGCCACTGTCATTCATAAAACATCGCACTGGGCTACTAGATATCGTATTGCTATGTATTTACAAACGTGTGATGTGTTATAAGACACGTATGTTTGTTATGAAATAAAATATTTAACTACGCAGTTCAAATATTGCACCTTCATTGTTTATCAATTAAAATGGAAAACTACTGTATTATTTTCTACGAATATTTGTTCTACATTTTGTTCTTTTTCTTACAAAGGTTTCATGTGAGTATGCTTCCACTGCAGATCTGAAGATATGCTACGGTATTATTACATAAGTGTCGAAAATATCGTAAGTAACGTCCAAAAATTAATGATTTTCGACACAAACGTATCAGTACGTAAGTATTTCAATATGATCGAAAAGGACTATTTCTATTTTTAATTTTTAATCTAAAGAAAGTAAGGTAAAATAAATCACAAATACATAAATAAAAAATCTGTTTAAGTCGGTGTTTAACAAGGTTAAACACGTTACTTTAAAAAGGTAAATGCTAGAATGCATGTTAACATTTGATCAATGTATAAAACTATTAATGTAATCTCGTACATAAATGGCATATTTAGCAAATTATTAATACAATAATTTTGTGGTGTCATTATTTAGAATTACAACATTGATGTCCGGTGAAAAACCTCACATAATCAAAATGTTTGTCCGGAAACTATTATAACATTTTTCCGTTGGCGATGTGGGTTTAATTTTGTATATAATGCGAATGCATTTTGTAGTTCTATAAATATGTTCTATAAACACATATGCTTTTAATCGAATGTGATTTAACTTATATTATAATAATTCATAATATTTCTACAGTGATCCAAAAAAGTTGTATCAAATTTGATACTTTAGTAATGAGACGCTTTACACCTGAGAATTTGACTAACACTGCAACATAGTTTATTGCATCGTTTCAATTATAAATTAACCTGTATCCTAATTAAAACAAAATAAAAATCTCTATGGCATTTAAGTATCATTTTGCATGTCATAACATTATCAATAATCACCATCATTATTATTATTATCGTTTTATCAAATCTAAACATTATTTTTGACGATACTAATCGGTAGTTTTTACCGACATAGACACATGTTTAACTATTGATACAACTATCACTAGTCTCAATGTTTTTATTGTATTATATAATTTAATTAATAAAGGCTGATGATTGGTGTTTAAATTTCATCATTATTGTAATGAAAAAGGAATAGATCAGTGTTTAAGAATGTATAATCGCATACTAAACTTACATATATATTAAAGCTACCTTAATACATTTTATATTTACCTGTTAATTCGATAGCCCTCTCGAAATCAGCTTTTTCCGAGATGGCACCTTTTTCTGGATCCGGTTTCCCTGACTTTTTCAGTGAAACTGGAACGACGCCTGTAACAAGAAAAGACTGTATTGATTTTCAGATATATTTTTCGTTAGTTTGAAATTACAAAAAAGAACTGTATCTGGAATATTTAAGTATCAGAAAATAATGAAATTAGTAGTAATTAATAGTATGGGAAGAGAGAAATACGATATGAAATAATTAATAACAACTAATGTTTTATAAAGAATGAATAACGTCATCGTTCATCGACAAGTGCTGATATTGATTCGTGGTTTGTATGTCAACCCTTAGAGTTTACTAATCTTAAGATTAGTATTTAACTAATGATCAGACGGTCAATGAATTCCTTTGATCCCGCACCGGTTGAGGTCAACGGCATTTTTTCTCAAACAATTGCAAAATTGATGAATTCGTCGAATAGTCTTCTGTTTTTAAAGTCTTAGCTGTGATGAATTATTTCACGCATATTTCTAAATAGTCAATAAAATACTTTTGCCCTGATATTATAACTTTTAAATGATCAATATATGGTCATTTTCAATGGTGAGATTTTTTTGGCCATAATTGCAAAGCGCAGTCATATAACCATTTTTGTGTGTCCTTAAAAATGTTTATTCATTAACAGTAATCACGTGTACACAATGTTTATATAAATAGTAGTAAGCAATGAAAGGTCGCTATGGCAGGTGTTTGTTCTAATACAAGGCTAATACATTGAGAAGAAAAATTATATTAGATATATTAGTTTTTATATCTAAGAACCACCCAGAGGGCAGCAGGTAGTTGGGTTTACATTCGTCATATTTTTTACATGTTGACTTATACATCAAGACATTAATTATCACGCTGCCATTCTGCACGAAAAACCTTTTTGGTTGCTTAATTAATAATTTTTACTATGTACTCGTATACACATGGCCGATGAGTATTCAAAATTATAATTCGATGTTGGAAAAATTCTAAAATAAAACAAAAGATACCCGACAAATATTAAAGTGCAATAATATATATCATACAGTGTGTTTTATTGAAAGTAATCCACATCGGTGGAGTTGACTGCCATTGATGACGTTGCCAGCGACTCGCCAAACGTTGAGCCGATAACATCAACACACAACTAACAATTAGGGGATCGACCAACCACATCCCCCTATATTTATAAAGGTTATAAATAGGTAATTTTAACGTGCAGTTTTCACAATGATATTTTCTTTCATTATCGCATCAAGTATTTTATATGTACATGACGACCAATACCCCGCTGACAAGAGCGTAAAGTTTAAGACGAATCAGGATGTTGAAATTTGCATAATGCACTTAATTAGAAAAACTACCTAAGATAGAATTTGGTATCCTTTATGTTTGTTTAAAAATTATATTAAGCTACCTATTTGCAAATAAGCAGAAAAAAATCAGGAAAGTTGCCCTAGTTTGGGATGTTACCGGGATTTAACGCTAATTGCGATGATTTTTGGAGAATTAATTTACTCACCAAGCTCGGCGGTTTTGGAACCTGGGCCGTTTAGTTCGTGGTCTCTTTTTACATCACAATCTGGAAAAAATAGAAAATTAATAGGTAAGTAAAAAAAATCAGAAACATTTTAAATAATACACTACAAAGTGGAGTTTGGATTAATAAATCTAAATAAAATAAATTTCAGTAGCTTGAAACCTCAGAGCCTGGATCAGATCTTGTGCGGACTTTCGCTATTACTAAATTATTTTTAATATTTAAAAATATATTAGTTCGATTAATATCAAAATAAAAACTATTATTGAGTTACACTCTGTACATACATACATTATTTTTACTTAAAAGTTTTTGAAATACATTCATAAACTGGAACTAGATTTTCAATTAAGAATATGTCAATATGGCTGGATTTCCAATCGCTAATTTGGATGAGTCGCTTATTTTTAATAGTCTGAATATTTGAACAATTTTGGGAAATCCGTAGTGCTTGGGTCGCACGAATTTCAACTTGCCTCATGCATTTTTTATTCGATTGATTATTCGAGAATTAACTTGGTCTCAAAACGTCATTGATAGTTGTAACACATTCAAAATTATTACAATTAAAAATCACTTCTATAAGCACATATTTAATCTAGCAAATAAGTGTAAAAAGGATAGTGGAAAAAGTTTTTCTTCGTTCTTCTTTAGCTGTTAGCCATTTTCACCATATCATGTTTTACACCATCCATCCATCTTTTGTTTGATTTACCTCTCCTCCTGCATCCATCTACCCTCATTTCTATCATTTTCCTTGTTATCATGAGTCCTTTCGCATTATAAAAAAAGAGATTTCTTAAAAATAAATATATTTTGTATGATGAGATAAATTAATGTTTTACTTTAGAGGCTTATAGCGTCTTTGTCACATTTATTAAACGGCGTAGTCTGGTGTGGTGTAAAGGGAGTATAATACACGTTAGCTCAATTGCACAAATATTAGACAAATATAGGACAGCAACTTTAATTCGAGAAAATTCAACATCATTTCGATTATTAGAACGGCATATAAGATATTTCAACATATCAGTGTATGAATATTTTTAACGGTTATTGAAGGATTCAGCGAGTCAAATTTATAATAGTTTGGAATGCATATCGAGTGCATTCATGACATTATCGTCATACGAGTATTATATTAACTAGCTACTTTATGAGCTTGGTAAATCGCTGTGCTCTTTTTTCATGCAAATGGTATTGCAATGTAAGATAGATAGATATTCTTTATTGCTCACAATGAACTTAAAACTAAATTACATACAAATATTAATCTATGTACAATGGGCGCTCTTATCGTTAACAGCGATTTCTGCCAGACAACCTTAGATATTTAAAAATTGTATTTTATATTATAATATAAAAATAATTACATATTTATCAGCTTAATTTTCGGGCGCGTGACATTTTTATTTATAATTATTTAAATATCTTTGTATGTTGTATTTGGACGAAATGAATTTCGATTGTAATCAGTAATAGTCTACATTAATTAATAGGATTATGAAATTGTATGCCATATGTTGCCGAAATATGTTAAACTCAATTTATCGAAGATCATGTCCTGTATTGTTTACTATGTTTCATGCAATAAATCATCATTATTCAAAATATACGAGTATATTCAAGTAATAGGTAAGAATTGGTTAGATGACCGAATGTAGTCTATGCTAAGCGAGTGCCGCCGCAAACAGCGCCCTAAATACGTCCTATGACTGTACTCATAATAAAATGATTATATCTCCTATGTCGGTAGGGAACCTCTCACTACACCGACTCGCCATTGGTTTTAGATTCGGTCATGAAGTATTTAGGAAATAAGATATAATTAATCATTAAGATTGAAGCAATTCTGTCCAAAATTCATTGTGACAAGTGACACCCTAACGCAGGTACACGTACCTACCTATTTGTAAATAAGAGTCACTGTTTAGCACCGAAACGTAATATGCCAAATCATCTGGTACTGTTGTTATCATTGTTATATATGTACTTTTTGGGTATCATCCGGCTACTCTTTTATTCATCGCAGTGCTACTCTTTTATGCATCGAAAGTGTTTAAATAACACTGGTCAACAGTGGTTTTGTTGCCTTTGATATAATATTGATTTCTGATATATTTATGCTCACAGTTCATGAAAATGTTAATGATTTTGGAAGTTTTGCTCTAGTTTTTTTTTAAATCTTGATTTTAATTTTACACTACAAAATACTGAATAAAAATATGAAAAAAAATAACAGAAAATATTTATAATGTTTTTTAATGTAAATTTGAAATTAAATTAATTTGAAAAAATTAATTTAATTAATTTGAAAAAAAAAATATTTTTTAAATAATGTACTATTTATTGTATTAATTATGCATCAAAGCAAAGAGACAGGAAACGTCTTTTATGAACTTTTCTTCTACAATTTTTAGGGGACAATCTCTTTTAAACACCAGCAGTAATCTGTCATCATGTGACAATCCCGTCTACCTTGACACCTTTCCTCCATTACTTTTAGATCCTGGTGGAAGTGTCTGCCTTGTTACTCACTATAATTTCTTGAATTATCAGAAAATCTATCCAGATGACTGTGGAGAAAATGCAGCTTTATACTCATATTTGCTCTTGAATTCTAAAAGCTTATCAACACTTTTTGCACTATTTCTTCATAATTTGATGCTTTATGGTGACCTATAAAATTTTTCTACTACCTAAGCATACTAAACTCTTCCAAGCTTCACTTCCCGGAACTTTTAAAACTGTGATAATAATTGCATCTTTCATAAATTGCCGAATTTGAGGAACATCAGAGATATTTTTAATTATGTCATCAAATAGGTACTTTTAATTTTTCCCTTAGTTAGAATTTTTTTGGAAATATTCTTGAAACAATCGCCCTTCTTGTCTAACGCTTTAACAAATTGTTGATCATACTTTTAGCTTTGTCTCTGTTTAATAATAGTTTCTTTATTACGTCTGCTTTACCGACAGCTAAAGACTTTCTCAAAGGCCACATCCACACATCTTGTGGGAACAAGATATTATGCGAATGAAGTTGCTTTGCTCTACTGTCCCACAGACAACGTATTTGCTACTGTCCAACGGTATTTTGTGTATCCACTTTGTTGACCAAGTAAAAAGTTAATCATTTTCTTTTATATCTTTAAAATATTGGAAATCATATAAACTAGAGCGCATTCATTATTTTCATTAATATATTCGTAAATCGTTAATCGTTATTTGTCTCTTAAATTCAATGATAATATAATTCACTTAATTGTTCCTAGTCGTCACATTTAACGAATATTTATTTCATAAAATAAAAAGAAATTTGTTTTTGAGCAGTGATTTATGTTTTTACTGTTTGGATACTTACTGTGAGGTTTCTTAGGCCCGGGGTCAGTTTCTACCATCCTATGCGGGCGGGCTGCGATATATGGCGGCGGTCTGGCGGACTTTCAAATCTCTCTCAGTGGGCTGGGGTTCGCTTGCAACGGCGCCCTGCTCGTCTGCAACAAGATATATTTTTATTTATTTCTATTTCCACTAATTTATGGATTGGTATATTTGGTGGTTAATACTTCTTACTCCCCTCCTGCATGGACAAAACCTACATATACGTATATTTAGTTGTTAGAATTTTACATCTATACTCTATCTACTTTACCAAAAAATAAAATGTAAACAAACAAACCAATGTTTCATAAACAAAGCTAGAATAAAAACAACATGGCGGTATAATGCGATCTAATAATAAAACACTCCTTCCAATCGACAATATTACGTTGAACAGTACACTTATAATTACTAGCATATAAAACCAGTAAGATTTGGAAACATTGTCTTTTTAGGTTCTTTATAATGTAAGTTAGTTATTACAATTAATGTTATAAATATGTAAATTTTATATGCATTATATTTATCATTCATAATTGTAAAAATAAAATTATATAATGATATTTTTCTAAAAGTAAGGAATAGTAATATAAAAAAATAAGAATATAGGATATATTTCTAATAAATAATTAAAAGTTGCTATGATAATTTTTATATCATGTTGATTATTGTAAAATTGACATCCAAAAAACCCTTTTTACGATTTGTTTACATTTTATTTTTTGGTAAAACGGATAAGGTATAGAGGTGGTATTTTAAATCAGTGTAGATAATAAATTTAATTTTTTTATATATCTCTAGTTTACATAAACTATCATTTCAAATGTATTTGAACACATTATATTCTGAGCACTTGTTTTTCATATAAAAGTGTTCTTAAACTGCCAAACTAATGCTTCTTATAAACTTGAGATTGAAATGTTTATTCACGTGATGTTTTGCAAATGCTTTTCAAATATGACGTCACGGAAGAAAAAGAGTGTGTCGTTTTATTTTTAAGAGTATGTAAATATTCCGTATGACATAAATACTTGGTATTCAAATATTAGTAAACTTATTTCTTAGGTTCTAATTTTTTTTCTCGGCGTTGTAGTACTAGTAAGTAGGCGAAATTATACTTTTTGTACTGAAACTTAGTTTCGGTTATATTTATTTGCATTATTGATAATTTGTGTTTTCTTATGAACTGGCAATGAATAATGTTTAAAATAAATTAATTTATTGTTTAGTGAGTGTTTATTTGTCATTTAGGTCGCTTTTTACAACGCACGTACTTATACTGTCAAACTGAACAAAATATTATATAAAAAATAATAAAAAAATAAAAGAATCATCATAAATCATCTAAATCAATGAATTTAGTAAATAAAGATTTTCTTAAATAAAATACTGTTATAGATAACATTAAATAATTCGTAAATTCATCTTGACCCGTATAGTATATACTTCAGGTCAATATGAATGGCTAACAAAATTAATAAATATTTTTTAAATCAACAAAATATTTTGCAAAAAATCAAATATGTCGAGTGCAGGTCATTCAGATCAAGAGAACCATAGAAATAAAGAGATATAGAGAAGATGCAAAATGACATATGCCTCTTCTGTTCAAGTTCTTTGACACACTGGTAGTGAGAGTGGGACAGATTATCAGTTTACTTGTTTTATAAAACTTTTTTGAGATATTTAGATTATTTAGTTTTGACCATGCCATATGATTTGTATCTTAAAAAACAAGGTAAATAGCTTAAAAAACTTAGATAGAGTATACTCGTATTTCTATAACGGTGGCACCTTCTAGAATCCCAGTGACGTGTATAAGTTAAATTCTACCATCTCCCGCGACTTTAAAGCGAATCTAAATCGGGAACATCAATCGAGTTTTTATAACCTTAACATTGAAATTATTATTACAGCGAACGTAAGCTCATAAAATTAAATGGAGTTTTCAGTTACGTTCCTTGGTGTTTTTACATTTCACCAGACACCCCTTATACATAAATTTTCAACTAAATGATAAACACGTTTTATTTGTTCATTCGTGCCGCTGCCAGAAATCGAAGATTGTAAATAAACATTGTAAATATTATATCACCCTAAACTTTGTTGCCCAAAATAAGTTATTCGAAAAGATCATGAACATTCGAGAATGTATATGATACAAAGGATGGTCGGAGCGATATAGCTTGGTGACATAAACTGATTAAAGTGAAACTTCAAACTTAGCCCATTGTTAAATAGATGGCAGTCTGGTTGCTTGATACGAACCCCGCGGGCAAGACACAATTTTATAGGTCAAAACACATAAAATACCTAATACCTTAACATGTATTCTTATACCAATATGTCTATTATTTCTTAAGTTTAAACCAACACTTAATTTTTTTACGCGTGTATACTAAATAAATAATGAATCATATACGAGTAGGTCATAAGACCGATAAAATAGAAATATATATTTCTATGATAAAAACAACAGCATTCTTAGAGGTAATTAATTAGCCCTTTGAAAGATCTCGTCAAAGAAATAAATACGACAATATTTATTATTTATATATTTTTAATTATAATTGAGTTTCCGTGCGACGTAGCCCAAGTTTTGACAAGTGGATGATTTGAAGAATAAATTAAACATTGTAATATATACTTCGAAGGAACTCAAGATATGTACAGCAAAATTGTTGATTAGCTCTGTTCGGTCCGGGATTTATTTATGTACAGAAGCGTTATCCTAATAACATTGAAATAAATCATAAATGTGTTTTTTGTGTATTAAAAACTTGATTTCTTAATATCTTGGTTTTAAATCTTGAATTAAAAACTTGATTAATCTGTCAAACAAAACAACGTTAAGTTTAATTGATTATCAAACGGCTCATACTTAGACTAGGAGAAAAATTGTTTTAGTTGTTAGTCGATGTACTAGTGACATGATACATACATCGAACCTCGGTCTTTTAAGTTTGATTAGAGCTTTTTTTATTGCTGTAGGACAGCAGACAGGCTGACGGACCGCTTAGAATTTAGCAGTTACCTTCGCCTATGGGTGTTTGCAATGCCAGTGGCATCGCGAACACGCTGCTGTCCCATAAGAGTACAGGAACTTGGGTGGTCATCATCCAAACGGGCTTGAGGCCCTACCACGTAGCTGGGGTGGGTTTTTTTTGTCACCTTTTACAACAGGCCGACCTCGGCCGCCAAGGTTAGTATTCTTTCTCCGCCCCTGCACGGATAAAAAGCTTAGTTCAATTCCCATTTTATACACCTACTAGGTAGTCCATTTAACACTATTGCCATGTTTTGGTAGTAAAAACACACATGAGAATACGGATGTATGTTCTACCAAGTTGCCAAAGTGTCCGTTTCTTTTAATCCCAGTAAGTGAGTGGTTAAAAATTATTATGAATATCCGGCAAACGCAGTTGTTATATAAAATAAACATTTTCGCGATAAAAAGTAGATGTCCTTCGCCAAGGTTTAATCTATCTCTATACCGATAAATCCATCAAAATTGGTTCAGCGATTTAGGCTTGAAAACGTAACAGACAGAGTTACTTTCACATACTAATGTATGGATTCGTATAACTGCTCCAACACCATGTGTACATCAGTGTTATTAAATATGACATTCAGCTATTGCCTCTTAATTAGTACGATCATGTTAAATGTTAAATTCCCGTAATTTCGACATTTCACGTTCAAGACAATGATGTGAATTGTTATATGATTTAAAAATTCATCATGACTAATCTTCTTAATTTTTCAAGGATTGACCCTTCGTACTAGGAAATAATATGTGAGTTATAGTAAAAGTAAATGAACTTAGGTTCGATCCCTAGCATATTTAGTAAGTTAGAAAAATTATTCCGACTAATATGCAAATTTCTGTGGATAATCCCCTTACCGACGGTAAAGGATACCATTGTGAAAATATGATAAATTCTTTCTGCGTCCATCATGTTTTGGAAGAAATGTTTAATTAAGAGTGACTCCATAATAAGACACTTACCATCGCTTTTATATATATAAAATATTGAATAAGTAGTGTTGAATCTTTTTGTAAAACTTCTTAGTGATTTATTTTTCGTACAATTTTATAAATCACAAAAAGCTTTGAAAACATAGACTAAAACATGAATATGACGCAAGCATTCAAGAGACGCACGCGTGTTTCAATGTTATGTGAAGCCAAGTTCAGTATGTTTTATAATGTGCCTGATGACCGAGTACAATAGGCGGGAAGCAGCCGTCAGTGGCTCGTAATCGTATGTACCTCCAGCCTTAGCCGATTATATGTTTTGGTTACTTTACCGCTCACTAAAAATATCTGCGGCTTCACGTGATGGAATTTTTTCATCCTCATTACTAAATCCTTTATATTCTTTAAGCTACGAGCTGGAAGCAGTCTTAAGTTTAAACCTATAGGCTTTCGGGGGACTAATAGGATATCTAGAATTATTTGTTTCAAAATATCAGAAATAAAAAGAAAGTGGTCCTAACAAGAAAATAATTATACGTATTCAGTAGATTCAGAATTTATCAATAATACGTATTGTTTCATTACACTACTTAATTTAAAGATATCCAAGATGTATTGGAGGGTAGCTGTGCTAGAACTTTAATACTAGCATCTCAGGGTACTGAATTATCATAGCTAAGATGGAAGTCGCTTCGAAGGAAATCGTGCGGTACCCCCTTGCTTCTCTATAATGGCTAAAGCACGCTGCAGTCCGCAAAGGAAGAATTACTCATACACGGCCATCGACCTTACAATATTTCTGAAGAGTTTTCGGCAGCAATCGAGAGACAAGCTGTTATCGTCACACGTAACTGGAACTAACTGGTCTATATAACAATAGCTTATTGACAAGAGCAATGAACAGTTCCGGTTGCACTATATCCTTTTCCAGTTAAATCACTCAAAGGATAGCTACGGAATACCCGGTGCATAGTTCTATCACGTTCTTCATTGCATAATCTGCAGACTTAGACAATAAGCCAAACTTAATGTTGTTTACTATCCAATTAAAATAATACAATGAATTAAGGCTCGAGAATATTATTCTCAAAAGCAATTTCTTAAATTCAAATAACCAGTTTAATTAAGGAGGAACCCTTGCTTTTGGCATTTAATACTCTACATGACGTGATTTGCATGAAATATTATCACTATACTACCGACACGCTATGATGGCCGTTTTGACGTTTTTTTTTTTATTGCTGTAGAACAGCAGACAGGCTGACGGCCCGCTTAGAATTTAGCAGTTACGACGGCGACGGCCTATGGGTGTTTGCAACGCCAGTGGCATCGCGAACACGCTGCTGTCCTATAAGGGTACAGTAACTTGGGTCACTAATGCCGGAACACAACACAAGGTTATTATGGCGGCATACTTAAGACCGAAGGTGGTCGCCATCCAGACGGGCTTGAGGCCCTACCACGTAGCTAGGGTGGGTTGTTTTGTCGGCTTTTACGACAGGCCGACCCCGGCCGCAGAGGTTAGTATTCTTTCTCCGCCCCTGCACGGATAAAAATGTTTGTCCACTCCATGAAGTTTCGTATTAATTAGTAATTACATTTGAAGGAGTATATTGCTGTTCTTTATTGTCAATACCTGCACGTCGCTATTGACAATAAAGAACAGCAATTTGCTCCTTCAAATGTAATTACTAATTAATACGAAACTTCATTAGTGGACAAACGTCAAAACGGCCATCATAGCGTGCCGGTAGAGTAGCTGTAGATAATATCAAGGTGTTAATGTTTTCAAACCAGTATTATTACAATGTAGGAAGTCCTTCGCATTGTAACTATGATTTTTCTAGTAGTAATATATACACGCTATAATTATTACTAATGGGTATCATCTTGATTATTAACATTTAGTTCAACACAACCCAAGTATCATCACAGATAAATCAAATCGATAGAGCGGTCCCTACGTATAGCGTCCAAACATATGGTATAAAGTGATGCTTTTGTAAATTCGCTTAAAGAACAGTATATCCACTTTAAAGCATATTTTGTTAGGCGCCCGTGCTAGGGGCGCCTTCTTCACAAGATTCTTCCGCTATTCAACATCAGATCTCCATTGCACCTAAAACTTTCCTAATTTTTCACGATGTTCAGATGTCTTTTATGTCAAGAGACAACAAAGCTATATTTCTTAATATGTTTCCTTAAAATTTCATCTTACACTTTTTAATGGCATGTTGTAGAAGTTTGCTAATTCCACTACACAAGAAGGGGTCGACGAGGACATGTAGCAATTACCGTACAGTGGCATTAATATCGCATGCGAGCAAAATAATGCATCATGTAATTAACGGCAGGCTACAATCCTTTATTCAGTGGCAGATTCAGTGGCAAGAAAGAAAACCAATTTATTTGGTGATTTACAGCTATAAACATTTAAACATTATTTATACTAAACTGCAACAATTAGCACCAAACGAAGTCAACAGCTCAGTAAATTGCTGCATCGAAATAAATCGACACAGGAATGATTTTCAGTGTCGACCCAGTGAGAAGTAATTTATGACCCAAACACAGGCAGGTTTTGTGATGGGTCGGGGCACAAGAGAACAAATTGTAAATGTAAGGCAAAGGGTCGCGAAAGCGTTTGATTGTGTTCGATGGGATTGTTTGTGGAACGTCCTGCATGAAATGGGCGTAACTCAACACCTCGTGTTGATGACCGCTAACTAAGGACGACGAGGTATGGTAAGGGTGAATAACGTCATCCCAGGATCCTTCAAGCCAGGACAGGAAGTAAGACAGGCATGCATTCTTTCTCTCATTCCTTTTAACGTATATACGAATATATAATGAGGAAAGCTTTGGAAGATTGGGAGGGGGCATCTCGGTCGGTGGCTTGAAAATTGGAAATATATCACTCCTTGAATGCAAGAGAGCCACAAAACATAAATAGCCTTTTTTACAGTAAAGCTGAAACAAAATTTCGTTAAGGATTTTTTGCAAAAAACATGTTTTGTAAATAATTGTATACTATTATTCGAAGCGTGATTTGTTGCTGTATCTTTCTGAATTATAAATTATATTGAAATCTATTACCGATGCTCTAAAAATGCAGATAAGTCCCTTTTGTTTTCAAAATCTAAACGATTATTAGAAGAAATATTCCAAAAATTAAAAGAATTTTTATAAATTCAAATTGTTTTTGTGTTGTAATATTTCTTTATAAAAATAAAACAAACAGTTTTTTATTATACAAAAAAAGTTTAACTATCTAATTTGACCATTATACATATCTAATATGTATTAAAATTCAATTTGGAAATATAATAAAAGCTAGAGACCTCACCTTGTGGACTAGGCATTACAGGTCTACATACTACAGACTAGGCATTATTCTCTTTGAGGTCTGGGTCACAACTGACAAAATGGCGGTCTTGCACTGAAGTCAGTGCGCAAAGCGGCTAAATTCAAAACAGACACTTGAGCGGTTTGGGGTCAAAGTTAGCGAAAACCATGGGTGTTTTAAATAGACTCTAAAGTATCATTGATTTAGAGCTTAATTTTCGAATAAAACCGTTTTTACACTTTTTTGATTAGTGGCCCTTTTGCATTCAAGGAGCGATATATGCGGACGACACCACACTTTTCGCATCATCGGAGAAGGAACTTGCTGAATTGTTTCGCAGAGTGGACTATGAGAGTGGATTGGTGGGAGCAGGAGAGTGGATGAAATAGGATTGAGTGGACTCTCTATTAATAAATCGAAAACGAAAGTCATGGTTGTGGACAGATTCAGCCAACTGTCTTGAACTGTAGAACTCTCGGACCTAGAATTTGTCAGTGAGTTTGTTTACCTCGGATTCCTATTGACTGACCAAGGAGGAAGTATATCAGAGATCAAAAGAAGAGCACAAATGGCCAAAGCTGCAATGACTGCCAAGCTGATACGTATATGGCAAAATCAAAAGGTCTCCAACGTGACCAAAATGAGACTAGTTCGAACATTGGCCTTTTCATTTTTCTCTACGGGGCAGAATCATGGACAATTAGGTCATCAGAGCGCAAGAAAATAGATGCACTCGAAATGTGGTGTTGGAGACGAATGCTCCGTATACCTTGGACACTGGTGTAAGGGTACAGGAACTTGGGTCACTAATGCCGAAACACAACATAAAGTTATTATGGCGGCATACTTAAGACCAAAGGTGGTCGCCATCCAAACGGGCTTGGGCCCTACCACGTAGCTAGGGGTGAGTTGTTTTGTCGCCTTTTACGACAGACCGACCCCGGCCACAGAGTTAGTTATTTCTCCGCCCCTACACGGATAATAAAATTTCTATGATAAAAATTGCACGGATTCTGTTCGATAATATTAAATTATTGCATGCATACTATCAATATAGTTTGCTGTTTGTATTCGAAATTGATTTTTCTTTCTATTTGGTTATTATTATTTTTTTGTATTAAAAATACAGAAATTTCATGCTAGGTAAAAAAATGTCGTCGTTTAGACATATGCAATTTTTTTCTTGAATTCGGCCGTCCTTAGTTTTCTAAGACGTAAACATTCCTACATTATTACTACGGTGCGTTAAGCTTAAAGAAAATAAATTATTCATTACTAAGTTTCTTTTTAGCGTAGACTATGATATATGTATATTCTGTGACTATGAAGAAGAAATAAAATTCAATGATGTTTCTAATGGCTTTAATTAAGCATTATTTTTCGTAATACATAGTTCTTTGTATTTTACTTTGAAAAGACCTTTTTGTGATTTACTTTGCTTAATTACTAAGGATCGTTCAACTTTATAGGTTATTTACATAGTCCCAACTAATATTTTAAATGCGAAAGTGAGTTTGTTTGTTACGCTTTCATGCTTAAACCACTGAACCAATTTTGATGAATTTCGGTATAGTCATAGATTGGACCTTGGAGAAGGATATAGGCTTTTTTTTAATTTATATGGCAGAACAACGTTTGTCGGGTTAACTAGTTAAATACAATACGGTAAAATAACTACTCAAAGTATATTACAATTAAAATATCAGATCAACCTTTAGATGACATAAACGAGTTAATATATAAAAAAAACAACGCACTCAATTCACTGGACATGATTTCTTTTAGTCTCGGGGAAAAACCCTCTCTTGACCCGGGGGGTCGAGGGATATGTGGGACTCCGGAAAATTTGTTTGGCCATCCGACTACCCACTAAAAAAACCCCGCTGTTCACCTATCGCTTACGCCCGGGCCCACGGGCATATATGGCCTGTCGATTTCGTAGCCCGGGCCTGCCGATTTCGTAGCCCGGGCCGGCCGGTTGGCGCCGGCCCGCCCTTTGTTTCAAGGCAGGCCCCTTCTAAAGTGTTGGTGCCAGGGTTTTGTCCCCCCCGGCGCTCTCTTGTGTTAAGGAGTTGAGGGGGGCCGCGGAACAGCATGCGGCCCTCACTCTCGCGGCAATAGTGCGGGCAGCAGATCCACCCCCGAGGGGCCGCCCGCGGCCGTTTTCTACGGCGGCCGGAGGTCGTTAGTTGCCCTCCGGCGCCGACGACGTGGCCTGCGTTGGCGGAAGGGGAGTGTTGTGTGAGAGTGTGGAAGGGGTTGACTCCCGTTCCCGCTCCGCCGCCTCCTTTGCGGACATGACTGCCTCGCAAAAGGAGGCGATGGCCGTACATCCAGGATCGCCCCCGACCATGGACAGAACCAGGGCCGGGAGCGACAGGTCCACGCCGATTTGGGCGACGAAGGCGCGACGCTCCTCGCGCCATGCAGGGCACACGGCGACAGTGTGGTCCATCGGGTCCTCCTCGTCGCCCGCGCCACAGTGGTTGCTACCTGATGTCATCTCCCGCCCTATGCGACACAGGTACCTCCCGAAGCAACCATGCCCCGGGAGGACCTGCGTTAGGCGGAAGGTCAGGGCGCCGTGGCGCCTTTCCGCCCATTCGGCCAGGACGGGCCTCACCGCTTCGACGGTGGCGAGGCCCGCGCTGGGGCGCGCCAGGCGCTCCTTCCACTCCACCACTGGACATGATGGCAGAATATGGAGTATTTTGTTTTAACATTTTGCTTTCCACTTGAACAGCTAAAAAGGGACGATAGAATTTTTTAAATTATTTTATAATATTTAGTTATTTGGTTTATATAAATATTTCTTAATGTAACTATTTTTATAACAGTCATTGGATGAATTTAGCTTTACAAATTTGGAGCACTAATCTTTTACTGACAAATAATACAGTATTAGTCCAGGAAAAGGAATTATAACATATGACTATTAATTGGCTCGAATAAATAGAATTTAAATTCATTTTAATATCGCTTTGTGAAGAAAAAACATGTGGCAACTGTGACAAGTAACCAAATCAAGCATTTGCATATTGCAAAAATATTATAATTTACATCATGATCCATTAATTCAAAGTTCAGTGTTATAAAACAAGAATAACATGAATAACAGCTTATTTTTTTATTTGTTATTGGATTTTGGTATAAATTAATAATTCGCAAGTATAGCGTGACGCCAGGGTCAACCCTAACCGCACCTTGGTGACGTCGCGTGTCTACTTTTAATTAACCCTGGTTAGCAATGTCTGAAAGCACTAATAACTTTGCTTTACACAATTAATAAAAAAAAATTCGCCATAAATTAGTGAAGATAAATAATATTTATCTTTTTCACAGATTAAGTGACTCATATTAAGTCTCTAATTATTGTGTTCGAAATTTTAGCATCTCTTTTTAGTAATATTTATAAAATGTTAGTATAATTATGATAATTCACAAATAATTTATCTAAATACATATAAAATAAAATACAAAATATTGGGATGTTACAGATCCTAAGTCTACCTCACCTACAGCTTGATGGTTCCAGTTAAAATACGGACGAAGCTCATACGAAATCATTCCGTTCACTTCTTTCGGAGTGTCAACAGTCCTTGTAGATACTTTGAAAGGAGGTGTCGTGGCATGAAATCTAATTTCGTATTGGGCCTTCGTGATCGAACTATTGGGCATCGAAAATCAAGTTTTACATAGGTATGGACGAAGATATTGTGTATATCTTCGTCCATACCTATGTAAAACTTGATACATCCACCACATCCACATCCATTTTTTATCGCCAAGGAACAGCAAATATGCTGACGGCTCACTTAATAGTAAGTAGTTACCGTCACCGATGTACGTTTGGGACGCTAGGGACACCGCGAACACGCCGCTGTCCGCATCAGGGTGTTGAAACCTGGGTTACTAATGCCGGGAAACAATACAAAGTTAGGCAGCATACTTATAAATCAGGGATGGTTGCTAACCAAACGGGCTTGGGGCCTTTTACGACAGGCCGACCCCGGTCGCAAGGGCCAGTTCTGACTACGCTGCACGGAGAAACTTATTAAACATGTCATTTATAAAAATACATTTATACTACGAGTAATATTTATATAGTTTGATCTCTTATGATATAATCATAGCCATCGAGTTCAGTTCTATGTATGCAGCAAACAATACTAATACCAGTCTAATTCATTGGTGCACGCGTCTACATAATGAACGAACAGTTGACGAAAATTTCAATAACAATCACATATTGTTAACGGACAGTAGGAGCTCTTTCAAGCGCATTATGTACTAATACCTGATAATGGCAATGTTAAAACACCCATTAGTCATGTAGGACATGCATTCGACAATCCTCTACGATTTAAGGAAGATTGTATTCATTCTCTTAATGTTTCATACAGCCAGAGGAACATTTATTATAATCACTAATATTCAAAGTCTCGGTAATTTATTCAACAACAAAACATGTAAATATAACATAATTTACAATCAATTTCAACAAAAATGGCAATATATTTATATATTCTACTAGCTGACCCGGCAAACGTTGTTCTGCCATATAAATAAATAATAAAATGTCAAAAATTTTAAAAAAAATTTGGGGGTGGGTCACCCCTAACATTTAGGGGGATGAAAAATAGATGTTGGCCGATTCTCATAGATACCGGATAAGCACAAAAAATTTCATCAAAATCGGTCAAGCCGTTTCGGAGGAGTATGGCAACGAAAACTGTGACATGGCGAGAATTTTATATATATTCTATTCTATTAAAGCGTTTATGGAAACGGTATTATTGAAAATAATGGTATTATTGAAACACTTTTTTATTCAATGGAAAGTATTCTAGGTAGTTTACGTGCAAATTCAATTTGAAGATAGATTTTTGAACTCAAAATATAACAAAATTGTCTAGACAGAGCCTGATGCTCTTATTCGATACTCGATAATGAGAGACTCTTCATTAAACATTACTCATTTCTGTCCGCACAGATGAAATGAATAGCAACTGGAAATCGTCTGCTTATCGAATTCTGCCTCAAACATAAAAAAAACAGAATGAAACCTGCCCTGTGTTACAAAAAATATTTCTCATGGACAAACACGTTTTCCACTGGTATATAACTATCATAGAACTATATGTTGTTACTATAAATGTATATACTTGTGAAAAAAATTGCGGATTTACAAACAAGTTCACGGTGGGAATTATATGAAGATAAAAATATGTTAATTAAGTCATAAAGAAATAATTATTTGTATAGTGAAGCATATTACAAGTAACTAAGTGTATGCATAATTACTAATTAAGGACATTAAAAACTAAAGTAATAGGCCAAACGGTTACTGACAAATAATGCTATATTTTAAATACATAGTACTGATTTTTTTCAATAAATTTGCTAACCAAAAGATAAGATTAGATTTCTGTTTATCCATTATAAAGAATCAGGGCCAAGTTGAGGCAAATTCGAAAACTAGGCACATCCTTTCGAGAAAAATTGCCCGAACAAATAATCTACAGAATATAGAATGTGAAATAAATAAATAAAATGTAATGAAATAAATAATTAAATAGATAAGATACATAAATTTGAATTGAATAATTTTCATTCGCTATAAATTCTAGTTTCCGAACCTGGTCATATAGGGCCCTATTTAGTGTCCGTTTTTCATGCATCGGTGTGTTACCATGCACCACGTAAACAAAGATAAAGTCAAAATTGTTTTTAGTGTGTTTCTGTAAAAATAAAGAATAAAAAGCACCAAGATGGCGAAATTCACAATGTCCGCCAGGATAATTAAAATATTTACTGGTTTTGGTGCTATAAATCCTTTTTAGGGAAATATATTAGCATATCTAAATTGAAAAAATGAAATAAATTATATTTAAATATAATATCAGTTTATTAATATGTATTGTAAGGGCTGGATTTAGGTACAGGAAAGATCTATGTGGCGACATTTTGTGGAGTCCAGGTGTAGGTACATAATGCGCAAGGAGTTTAGGACTACGTTAAGCGCTGAAACTAGAAATTTATAAAGATCTACATTATTGAATAATTTATATTACACTGAATTTCAATTTTCTTTATTGCTGAGGAATAGCAGACAGCCTTACTTAATATTAATAAGTAAGCAGTTACCGTCGCCTATGGATGTTTGCGACACTAGTGGCATCGTGAACACGCTGCTGTCCCATAGGGTTAGAAAAACCTGGGTCACTAATGCCGGAACACATCACAAGGTTATTATGGCGGCACATTTATACACCAGGGATGGTTGCCATTAAAATGGTAACAGCCTTAGAGTATACATAAGCCAGCTTAAGCTTAAGTGATCCTGTATGGTCGTGTTTGTGGATTCGAGCCTGAAGAGGGCAAAATATTGATATTAACCAATATTTTGTACTCGGTGTATGTCAACTGCATGTTTGTGAAAAAATTGCGATAAAGATTTTCGCAGTGTAGGGAACTGACCTTCAAAAAATTTGTGCCTCCGGCTCCATAGCCTCAAAACTATATGGAAATATTTCATTTTATATTTCATTAGTGTTACACTCCGAAACCAAACTAGAGAAACAACGGGATTCAAACAAGGGACGGTTTGAATCCCGTTGTTGTCCAGTCAATCTGCCTTGGTCAAGTATACCCGCTGTCTGTTCCCCGTAGGGGAGACCCGAGCCCACTAATGGGACGCTATGGGCTGTTATTATATATACAACGTAGTATGTGCTATTAAACTACATATTTTTACCGTTAGAATATCCAAGTCCATTTAGGAACAAACAAGTATACCCAACCAGCTGTCCCCGACGCTTGTATTGAATAATTGTTACTGAATATAAATGCTAACTGGATTCTCTTTTATCCGTGCAGGGGCGGAGAAAGAATACTAACCTCTGTGGCCGGGGTCGGCCTGTCGTAAAAGGCGACAAAACAACCCACCCTAGCTACGTGGTAGGGCCTCAAGCCCGTCTGGATGGCGCCCACCTTTGGTCTTAAGTATGCCGCCATAATAACCTTGTGTTGTGTTCCGGCATTAGTGACCTAAGTTCCTGTACCCTTATGGGACAGCAGCGTGTTCGCGATGCCACTGGCGTTGCAAACACCTATAGGCGACGGTAACTGCTAAATTCTAAGCGGGCTGTCAGCCTGTCTGCTGTCCTACGCAATAAAAAAAAATATTTACTTTATTTTCTAACTATTTTTGTATCAAATCAACAGTGTATCCGAATGAGTTAAACAAATAAGGCATAATTATAACGACGTCACTTCCTGTCAAATAGGCTTGCGACCCTAGAGAAAAGATTAAACGCGATTTAACAATCCTTGCTTTGCTTTTCTTACTTAATTAGATAAGCTATTTTTTGTACAACAGAATATATTCAGTAACAATTATTCAATACAAGCGTCGGGGACAGCTGGTTGGGTATACTTGTTTGTTCCTAAATGGACTTGGATATTCTAACGGTAAAATTTACAATACTTTATTAAAGTATTTAAATTTAGGAACTATCAACGCCATAAATCAGACTCGAACGTCGTATTAAAATTTTATAAATTAAAAGGACTAGTATAGAAACCGGCAATGTACTTCTTTTCTATTGCTGTAATACTGTTCAAGTAAATCTGCAACATTAACACGTTGAACGCTAGACTATAAACAATGTGAATAACAGTGGGCCGCGGCGGACGCCTTGTGATCGCCAATACGTCATTGGCGGGTATTGTCCAGGGAGCTGCGTCTTCACCGTTCCGACTCTTTTTTACTAAAGCAAGAGCACGACCCAAAAATACAGCTTGGCCACTTGGGACAAAAAATCGAAAGTACTTAGAATTTATAGCTTCCAAAAATGGCTGCCATTTGACATTTTGGAAAATAATGAGTACATGCTTTCGTAAGTCACTCATTATTTTTGAATTATTTCTTGAAAATATTTACAAAAAACACTCCACCGATTTTCGGACGATTTTTGATATGGTGTGGCCCTGGGGGAAGTATGATGTCGTACACATGATGTCCGTCATGGCTTTCAACGTGTTAGAGATTAGTAATTATTAGTGAAAAGTTGAAACGTCACCAATGTCCTAAACAAACACGTGCTTAAAACTCGTAAAACGTAGTTTTAGCACATAAAATGCCAAATCTTTTTAAGCAGTACCTCTATTGGGCCATTGCAGGTATAGAAACATTTTTTTATCAGTTTGATAGTTTTCAAGATATGTTATTTTTTCAATGCGACCAAAAGAACTTACTTTTAGTTCCTATCTTCTCTTCAATATTAATCCTCGATGTATTTAAAATGAAAAAACCGTCTGTATACGCGAATAAGGCTCTAGGCAATGTGAATCTTCTTGCAACTCATGGCAAGTACCGAAAGCGTCCACAATTTACACATGAAAATAAAGTAAATGCGTCACATATTTAAGAATCTTTTACCACGTGATGTAAAAGTACCGTTACATTTAAAAATAAATAACGTGAACCAATAATTTGTGATCTTAATATTTTGAAAGTAGTTGACCGATAAATCATGTTCACTGTCATTATGCATTGGCAAGGATTTGAGTTCAATTACCTTTTAGAAAGGATTCGTAAGTAGGTATATGGAACTAATGCATTCAAAACTTGTTGAGTTTTATTTTTTTATAATTTATATGTGAGTGGTCGCGCTAAATAGTTGCCTTGCAATATTTATTATCTCATTTAGACAGTCATTTCGAAAAGTGGTTTTATATCTTTTTTTAAATATATTATTTAAAATATTATTACGATCAGTAGGACGAGGGTTAGCAATCTATTATTAAAACCATCCTGTACTGTGTTTTATAAAAATGAAATTGACAATACACCCTGACTGTCCCCCCGACTGACCCAGACTAGATAAAAAAACAGACCATACAAATATTAAGTCTGAAGTATGGATCAAAGCCAAGACCACCGCACACTGACTTACGTAGTAGCTATTGAACTAGTCATATTATCTTTAAAAGACAAATTCTAACAGACTGATAAATTACTGTATGTGTGACAACTCACGCAACACTATCTATTCCCAAAACAAGCAGCAGAGCGCTAGTGTTGTGGGTGTTAGACAACTGATAAACTAATTACAATCAGACTAGGCATGGGAATCGAACCCGTAACACCGCAAATGTTCTGCCGTGCAAACGACGTTGTGCCACGGAGGTCGTAAAAAATACATAAGGACGTGACCCGACTCCTATACGTCTGAGCTTAACAGGACCTCCATGGCGTAATGGTACTTACACTTCAGTACGCTTGGGGAGGTTACGGGTTCGATTCCTGTCCCGTATCTTAGTGTTTATAATATGTATATAATTTACAAAAGAAAAGTATATATGTAGTATATTAGTTATCTAGTACCTATAACACAAATGCTACGGAACTTAGCTTGGAACTAGATGACACTGTGTGAATTGATTTGATGAAATGACGTTTTAAAGGACTGTAGGATGACCCACTCAGACCATCGGGACAGTTAACTTATCCTATCAGCGTGATAACAGATGGAGCTTTTATATAAGGTTTACTTTTTAGGGTTGAGGATCTGACAAATACAGATCAGATAAAGCCAAATCTAGATAGATTTGTATAAAATATGAATGTAGAACAAATAATCAATATAAGATTATACTGATTACTTGTATAAAATAACAAGACATTTATGATAATGATGACCGTACATTTCGCTTGGACTTCATAGTACTCAACAGAAGACGCCGAGCTCCAAGACCTTTAGCCTCAAGGGAGTTCAAGCACTTTGGTGATAATGATACACAATAAGAATCCGCCTAGAAAATCGCAAAGAAAACCCAATAAAGATGGTCAACATACTCCCAGGAAAAGTAAAGTTTAAATTGCAGATAATTAACTATAACATGAAGAGAATTAAAGAAAAGAGAAAGGTTTAATTTCTAGATCCATAGAAGGATATTTTCCAACTAAAATTTCAATCCAAATATTTTCTTAAGACTCTTATTCAAAGCGTGGAAGATGTAATCTTAATGAGTCTTATGATAATTTCCAATTTTATGATGAATTTAATCATCCATGAAAAATTTTAATACTACGGCGTTTCCTAGCCTGAAGACCATTAAATATAACTCAGTGAAGACAGACATTATTTAAAATAAACGTAATATAAATAGAAAGTAATAATTATAATTACACTTACCGAAATTAAGTTAGCAGCTAGTTAAATGCAAAGTAATTATAAAATAAAAACAACTAATTACAAGTTTCTATTAGCATGTTCTAATTTATATTATATAAAAATGTTTGTATCACAAAAATCCTGTAAACTCGTCAAATAACACAATTGGAAACCATTTCACGTCACTTTCTGTCCTTATTATTCGCATAGATCAGTAAATAGTATACCAAAGGACTTTTGAACAACACTTTATTTTTATTTAATTTACGTGTTCGCGCAAGTACTTGCGGAAGTGCAGAATTGTGATACGTGTTCACGTTTAGAAGCGACGAATGTTTCTGAGCTCGAGCTGATGAGGCTGTTTGCTCAACAATTTTTCAGCCAATCCATTCTCCCCCACCCGCGGCGTATGTTAATTAAACAATGCAAGTTCCGTGGCTATATTGGACAATGATTTATTCATATTTTGCTAATTAATTAAAGTGTCATCTGTGTATTTCAAGAAATATAGGAAATCGTTTTGATCACTTGCGGCATGTCCTAAATCCATTTCTGGATTGCATGAAATCTTCTGCTGCATCTCTTATTTATTTCGTAATAAATGATACTAGATAAATATACTGGAACAATTCACACAATACCATCTAGTCCGACAGCAAGTAGCATACACTTGTATTACGGGTACTAAACAACTGATATACTACATATACTCGTATAATGTTCTTTTGAAAATAAATACAAATTATATTGTACATAAACACCCAGACGCGAGACGGGTATCGAATCTGTGACATCCGCATGTGTACCGAAGTGCGTTAACCGTTACGCCACGGAGGTCTTATAATGCAATACAACATAAAAATTAATTATTCGTATAATTATTTATGACTGTATTTTTGAATTTGTTTAACTAGAAACTACTTTCACACCTTTTCAGTTTTGTTTAAATAACTTTGCTTTCTGTTGTTTATAAATATATTCTTATGTTTATCTTTGAATTATATTTACTTCTGTTATAATAAATAATAATTACCATTTTTAATGGATAACTTTAAGGCCTTGAGTATTTATTATCTAGTGTATAGTCATCATTATGGAAATTCTTAATCCCGGTTGAGTCACTCGCCCGGTAACTGCCATATGATCAAGGAGAAAACGGTTTATATCCTTCTCTGCCTATAAATTAGCAATCCCTTTAGACGTCTTTTATTACGCCTAAGGACTGATAAGTTAGCTACCCCTTAGTCTATAGCTATGTCATCTGTTCTGGCTCAGACAACAAAGCCATATAACGTAAAATATTGAAAAAAAGAGCTTCATGTCATAAGAAGAATATATTTTCTATAATGTTTTACGGCACCCGTCAAATTGACGGGAGAATGAAAATACGTACATTCTTAAATAACCGACTTGTTTAAGTTAACTCCAAATTGCACAATATTTGGCTTCACGTATATGCATGCTGGCGTAATAACATTGTGTTGTGTTCCGGCAGCGTATTAACGATACCCCTGGTATCGTATACGTCCATAAGCGACGTTCACTGTTTACTATTATGTGGCTTATCTGCTGTTTCACAGCAATAATTGCTTAAATAGGTAAAATGAGTAGGTTGAAAAATTGTGCTAAACGAAATGGAAAAGGTCCATGAAAGGAACAGACAGAAGAGTATTGACTCTTATCGATTAGCACTACCAGCAACGAAAGAATGTGATAAAAATTCTATGAATAATTTAAAATGGTCACTAATATTATTTTTCCGTTGATAAACTAAATTAAACAAAATATTCAATTATTTTTATCCATCAATTTAATTAACAATTGCAAAGAAAAGTATATTTTCTTAATCAAAATAATTGTATTTAACTTGAACTCTCAAAATTACCACTTTTTGGGCTGGTAAACATAATTTCTCGAAACTAGTTAATACCTAGCTTATTATGTCATTGAAAATATCACCCAACTTGATGAAATAAGATATTGGTGTTGTCAATTATCGCACATCTGAGGCCTTCCCATGCGCGGAAATTCCCAAATATGTATTTCTTAACCTCTGTCATTCATCGATTTAGAACTGTAAATATGTTTTTTGTAGAAATCACGACGCCGCTTGGTTATAAATGAAAACATAAGGCTGCATCTAATTGGATGATACGGAAAATTAAAGGTTTTACAATTATTTTATATTTAGTTATATTATGAAGATGCTCTTATTACTCAGAAATGAATGTGATCTCATCTAAAAAAATTACAACTCATTATTTTACTAGAGAGTCGTAAAATGCAACTAATTGATTAATCATAATGCTAGTTTATATGCAGTAAAGGAAAGTATTGTTCGATTTTATGATTCGGCATTTTGGGTCATACAAATTTCACAAATACTAATTGCTAAGTTGTAGGACTCCAACCCCGTCTGGATAGAAACCACTCCTCATCTCTAAATATGCCACCGTAATAAATTTAATTTGTGTTCCAGGCTGCGCAGGCGCCGGTTACATCCATCGGCTGCAGGTAACTGCTTACTATTAAGTAATTTCCATCCGTGCAGGGGCCGAGAAAGAATACTAAGAAAACCTGTGCGGCCGGGGTCGGCCTGTCGTAAAAGGCCACAAAACAACCCACCCTAGCTACGTGGTAGGGCCGCAAGCCCGTCTGGATGGCGACCACATTTGGTCTTAAGTATGCCGCCATAATAACCTTGTGTTGTGTTCCGGCATTAGTGACCCAAATTCCTGAACTCTTATAGGACAGCAGCGTGTTCGCGATGCCACTGGCGTTGCAAACACCTATAGGTGACGGTAACTGCTAAATTTTAAGCGGGCCGTCAGCCTGTCTGCTGTCCTACAGCATTAAAAAAAAAAGATAACTTAAGTAAAAAAAATACAGGCAGCCTTGTTCCTAAAAGCAATCTCTCTTTTACTTTAAATGTAGGAGGATATGTACAATCCTAGTGTAAAGTTTCTGTCTTTATTGGGCTGTTCAGAAAGTAATTTCGTTTCTTCTCGTGCTAATTATTTTCTTGCTTGAACAGGTTTTTTGCCTTTTCGGTAGTAAAAAATAAAATATGCCGAAAATGCTGCTTTTGTCCCTCCTTATTTGAAAGGGCACCAACCAAAAACGACAGTGTGAAGTGTATAGAAATAAATGAAGATCACACACGCGGCTTAAGTGTAAATTTGGATGTGAAAGAAAACAATGAAGCCCTCTGTCAGGGAAAACGTAATTACTTTCCGGACAAACTTGTACTTTGGAGGAAAAACGTCTTAAATTCTACATGTCTTAGCCACTTAATGTCGACAATACCTGATGAATTGCTACTTCCGCCCTTATTCGTGCGTAATAATTCCTGATCCATGACGTGTGTGCTTTAATAACATCTAAAATATATTATATAACCCTTTAGTAGCTATTTTGTTTGTTATGTGCTGTCATTTATTATTGATATTCGTGCGCAAGACCCTTAATGGCAATAATTTACATATCGCGTTATCTAAATTAAGGTATTATTAGATTATAAATGTTTGTTTGGATGAAAAATTTCATCCCAATTCCATGGCAAGTTATGGAACCTAGGGTCAGCAGTTCACTATCAGATTGACTCTACTTGATATTATTACGAGGAAGTATATTATTTGACTCCGCGTCTCTATCAAGAACTTTGTTTCTTATTGGTATGGAACAGTAGACAGACTGCAGCCCACTTAATAATAACCAGTTACCGCCGCTTATAGATGTTTGCGACGCCAGGGGCATCGTTGACGCGCTGCCGTCTGCGGAGGGGAACAGGAACCTGCGTCACTTATGCCGGAACTCAATACAAGGTTATTATGGCGGCATGTTTTGACGCCAGGGGTAGTCAGACATCCAGACAGGCTTGAAGCCCTAACCACATGGTAACAGCTCTACCAAAGTCCTGTTATATACACAACCTAGCTAATATTTGACGTTAATAAAACGATGTTTTTATTAGGGCGCCTTATACCTTAAAAATAAAATTATCTTCAATAATTAATTTTATTTACTTATAATAGTATTATTAAATTTTAATTAAATTGAAATAAATAATAGAAAGATTAAGGTGACGTTCTATTAACACGTGCGTGAGGCAGTTGGGGGCGTCGATCGTCGACGTGTCATTCGCGTCAGCCCTCCTGGCCCGCCGTGTGCGAGGCTGGACGGTGCTCACGGGCGTCGAGACGCTGTCGGACCATCGCTACATCCGATTCAGCGTCTCCGCCCGTCAGCGAGAGCCTCCAGCCCAGGTGACCCCGTTGGGTGACTGTCCGCGCTGGACAATTGGAAAGATGAATCGGGAGGTTTTCCGCGAGGCCTTAACCGTCGCTACGTGGTCGAGGCCGGGCGACGTACCTCCCGATGACGTCGACGAGGAGGCGGAGAATCTGCGGTTGCTCATGACCGACGTCTGCGACGCGGCGATGCCGAGGCGGGGGCCACACCAACCCCCGCGCCGGGTGTACTGGTGGAATGCGGAGCTCGAGCGGCTCCGCAGGGCGTGCAATTGCGCCCACCGCCAGTACACCAGGCTCCGAAAACGGAGTCGCCGCGACGCGGACAGAGCGGCCGCGGAGGCTCGGCTCTACGGGGAGTACAGGAGCGCCAGAAACGACCTCCACCTCGCTATTCGCGAGGCGAAGGCGGCGGCGTGGGGGGAGCTCTTGGCCAGCTTAGATCAAGATCGGGGGCGACCCTACAAAACGGTGCGGGGCAAGCTCCGCCCGTGGGCGCCCCCGCTGACCGAGAGTCTCCCCCCGCGCCAGGTGGATGGTTTTGTCGGCGCTCTGTTCCCCACGAGGGCTGAGCACTCACCTCCCGCTATGGTCCCGCCTCATTGGGATGAGAGGGACCCCAGCGCGGACGACGACTCCGTGCCCGACGTGGACCGGGCAGAGCTGGGGGCAGCGATGTTGCGGCTGAAGGCCAAGAACACCGCCCCCGGCCTCGACGGCATACCGGGGCGTGCGTGGGTTCTGTCCCACGACGTCCTGGAGCCCCGACTATTGAGGCTCTTCGACGCGTGTCTGCGATCGGGCCGGTTTCCCCGCAGATGGAAGACTGGGAGGCTGGTCCTGATCGCGAAGGAGGGGCGCCCGGCGGACTCACCGTCCGCCTATCGGCCCATCGTGCTGCTGGACGAGGTGGGGAAGATCTTCGAAAGGATCCTCGCAGACCGCCTCGTCCGGCACCTAGAGACGGAGGGGCCGAACTTGGCGGACGAACAGTTTGGGTTCCGCCAGGGGCGCTCCACTATTGACGCGATCACGCGTCTGAGGAGCCAGGCAGAGGACGCAGTGGCTCGAGGTGGGGTGCTATTGGCGGTGTCACTCGACATCGCCAACGCCTTCAACACCCTGCCGTGGAGCTGCGTGTGGGAGGCGCTCAAGTACCATCGGGTGCCTCCCTACCTCCGTCGCATAGTCGGGGCATATTTGGACGATCGTGCCGTCGTCTACCCGGTCCAAGGTGGGCAAAGTCGGCGAGACGTCGTGTGCGGTGTGCCACAGGGGTCGGTTCTGGGCCCCCTGCTGTGGAACATCGCATACGACTGGGTCCTGAGGGGGGCCCTCCTCCCCGGCGTCGGCGTCATCTGCTACGCCGACGACACGCTCGTCACAGCGCGCGGGAGGAACCCCCGCCAGGCGTGCCTTCTGGGCACGGCTGGGGTGGCGCACATAGTGGCAAGAATCCGGCGATTAGGCCTGGAGGTGGCCTTGAACAAGACGGAGGCCGTGATATTCTACGGGCCCCGTCAGAGGCCGCCACCGGGCCTGAGCATAACGGTAGGAGGCGTCCGCATCACCGTCGGGCCGTCCATAAATTATCTTGGACTTGTGCTCGACGGGCGATGGGACTTTGCGGCGCACTTCGAGCGCCTGGCGCCGAGGTTAGTTCGGGCAGCGGCGGGACTCTCCCGTCTGCTGCCGAATATCGGCGGACCGGGCGCAGTGTGCCGCAGGCTCTTTGAGGGAGCCGTGCGGTCGATGGCCCTTTACGGGGCCCCGATCTGGGCGGATCGCCTGACGGCCAAAACGACCGCGCTGCTTCGCAGGCCGCAGCGTGTTCTGGCCGTCAGGGCGATACGGGGATACCGCACGGTAGACGCAGAAACCGCACTTCAATCCTTAACATAAGTGCTATGCTACTTAATTTGAAATTAAATGGCGCTTTATGAACTGTCACAATATATTAAAATATTATTAATATATTTATATTTTTTCTAATTTAACTTATCAGTCGATGTTACATATCCAGTTTACAGTTTAGAGCTTGCACCGTTATGTGAGTGAATCCGTACTAATGCGGTTTGTATAATCTTAAACACTTTTAAAAAGATAAAATAGTGTATAACCACGCTTTGAAGCGGCTTCCCTGCTGGCCGGATCCCCACCATGGGACCTCGAGGCCCGAGTCCTGGCGCTGTTATACCAGTGGCGCCGGGACGCGGCCGAGCGTGGCTCTCGCCCTGCACCTCGCGAAGTTGAGGTAAAGCGGGCGGAGCTGCGCGATGAGGTGCTCATGGTGGAGTGGAAGGAGCGCCTCGCGCACCCCAGCGCGGGCCTCGCTAGAAAGGCGCCACGGCGCCCTGACCTTCCGCCTGACGCAGGTCCTCTCGGGGCACGGTTGCTTCGGGAGGTACCTGTGTCGCATAGGGCGGGAGATGACGTCGGGGTGCCACCACTGTGGCGCGGGCGACGAGGAGGACACGGTTGACCACACTGTCGCTGTGTGCCCTGCGTGGCGCGAGGAGCGCCGCGCCCTCGTCGCCCAAATCGGCGTGGACCTGTCGCTCCCGGCCTTGGTTCTGTCCATGGTCGGGGGCGATCCTGGATGGACGGCCGTCGCCTCCTTCTGCGAGGCAGTCATGTCCGCAAAGGAGGCGGCGGAGCGGGAGCGGGAGTCGACCACCACACTCCCCTCCCGCCAACGCAGGCCACGTCGGCGGCGCCGGAGGGCAAGTAACGACCTCCGGCCGCCGTAAAAAGCGGCCGCGGGCGGCCTCTCGGGGGAGGATCCGCCGCCCGCACTTTTGCCGCGAGGGTGAGGGCTGCGTGCTGTTCCGCGGCCCCCCTCAACTCCTAGAGTTGTAAGGAGAGCGCCGGGGGGACGAAACCCAGACCCCCTGGCGCCAACACTTTAGAAGGGGCCCGCCTCAAGACAAAGGGCGGGCCGGCGCCGGCCCGGGCCACGAGATCGGCAGGCCATATATCCATGGGCCCGGGCGTAGGCGATAGGAGAACAGCGGGGTTTTTTAGTGGGTAGTCGGATGGCCAAACATCTTTCCCGGAGTCCCACATATCCCTCGGTCCCCCCGGGCCGGGGGAACCCGTCAAGAGAGGTTTTTCCCCGAGACCAAAAAAAAAAAAAAAAAAAAGTGACGTTCTATTAAAGCACTGTTTTCTGCATCTCGTGATGCAATGCGCATATCGTATTAATAATTATAATTACAAAGAATACATAATTAACATTTTGTTCTTTCCCAAAGGTGACCATAGCCAAGAATTAAAACAGTAATTTTATAATAAAAATATTTAACGATTTGAGATATGAAACGTAATAATGATTAAAAATAGAAACAACAGATTATTATCTGGAAATTATTAAACCAATTAAACAAATTTTCACAATCACTGTCACAATGAGCGATTAAATTGCAACGACTCTTGGTGAGGTTTATGAAATTATGATTAAGGATGGATCTAGATGTTGCATGATGGCGTTAGAGCATCACGCGAGATCTTGAGCCAATTACAACTATGGATTTCTGGTTAAACTATATTACAGCCTTCGATTTTTTATTAATATTAATTACAGATGATTTTAATTACTCAATTGCTGCGGTGTTTATTGTATTTTGTCACCTCGTGTTTAGAGATAGTATAGATAATATAGTAAGATTAGAACGTTCTTAGTTTAATTTTTGTCGAGCGTCGAGCGAATCAATTTCATAATTCATCTTAATTTTGTTATCAAATACTTATAATACCTACAGGTTATAAAATTTTGATTTTTAATTTAATTGTATGTAAAGATAATCCACAGCCCTGGGAGAGTACATACAGTTAGTTCTTGTTATAAAATCTAATTACGTTAAAAATACATCCAAATAGGCCACTATGTGAAAAGCAGTAAATTCAGAATGGATGAAATGGCAAAAAGTCTCAGTAACAATTTGTGAGCTATGAGAACGACTTAAACTCAAAGGTAAAATTTACAAGTCCAAAATAAGGCTTGTCGTATTGTATGGCTCGTAATGTTGGGCCACAAAGGGGTAGAATGAAAGGGTGTTACATGACGCGAAGATGCGAATGCTAGGATAAATGTTAGGAGTTACGAAAATGGATAAAATTAGAAACGAGTATATTAGAGGAAGTGTCAAAGTAGCACCAGTGGTTGAAAACTTAAAATGGACTAGTGCGGTTTGGCCATTTAATGCGAAGGGAAGAATGGCATTCTAAGGTTATGTAACTAGGAAAATTATAGAAATGGATGGATCTAGAAGGAGAGGTAGACCGAACAAAAGATGGATGGGTTGCCTAAAAGATGATATGGTGAAAAAGGGTGTGAATGTTGAAATGACGGCTAACAGAGGAGAGTGGAAGGAGAGAACATGTTGTGCCGACCCCATGTAATGTGGGATAAAGGTAGGAAGAAGAAGTGATAAATGGATACCTATAGTAAATTATTCTAAATAATTTATTGATAAACGAATAATTTTCGGATTGAAAAATAACCAAATCTATTTCACGTACTTCTATGATTATCTAAGTGCAAGAAAGTCTACTGGATGGAGTTTGTAGGAAATGATGCACACTGAAAAATTGATAATGAATCTACTTTTGTAGGAAATATGACGCTGATTGTCCGAATTCAATAATAAGTTCTTCAAATACATTCTGGTGGAGTATTTAACTAAAGGTAGATGTTTCTTTAGAAAGATTACCTAGTTTTTAACAAAGATGTTTGTGATCTACATACAAGTTGGTTTTTTTAATTTTAATATAGTAATGTAATATATAACATGTATGTAGATGAAATGTCACTATTCTCCGTCGTCTGACAAGACCTAGTCGGTCGCGGATGAATTCGATACTTAGTGAATCTTTTACTGCACAAGTGCATTTGGCCAAATGTAATAATGTACATAGCATTTACCTCAAATTTGAATGAGATAATCGTGATGGCCTCATACGTCCCCGTATGCCCGTGACAGTCCAAACCGGTCCATCAAGGCGAAGATTTGGTCAAATGCCCAATTTGCAGATAGAACAAAAAGTACGCTATCGATACACATTATTCTTTTAAATTAAAATTTTGTTTATCTTGGACCATGAATCGAAAAATATAAAATAAAAGTAATAATTTATTTTGTATTTATTACAGATGAATTAATTAACAAAAAACATGTTTTTTGCATATAATTATAACATATAGACGTCCCAGAGCTGGGCTTGGGCTTTCCCTTAGAGGGAATAGATGGCATACCCGCCACACTTATCAAGTTTCTCACGATGTTTCCTTCACGGTCGGTACACGGCAATTATGCTATAATATGAAGATTAGACGAGAAAAACTGCCTAAGTGGTGCCTACCGTCGTGGGATTCGAACCTAAGACCGCTAGATTGCTCTCCGAGTATATTATACCACAGAGCTATCTAATACCTTACATGCATATTTTTATTTATTTTAATAATATATTCATAAATATATAAATAATATATTCACTCATTTAATTTGTAAAACAAGACTACCTGGTTTGCAATGTTAATTGACGTACATAATATCTAAATATCATTTTTGAATACAAAAACCTTGATATTATTTGGTTTTTCGACTGGTTCCTTTCTCTGCAACTAATCAATTGTACAATCCAATTCAGTTTTTTTTCTTAATAAATATAATACGATAATGTAATATATACAGACACTCGTTGGAAATATATAGCGTAGAAAAATGTAATTAAGGCTCTAGTAACTTCCGGTTTATAGACGTATGACACTATCTCGAATGCCTTGAGTACTTCATATCCTTACTAATTTAATAAAATCGAAAGTAGATGTATAAATATATTCAATCTGAAATATTGAGATAATTGAAAATCTCAAATATTTTAAAATCGTAAATCAGTTAAATCTTTCGATTGTAAAATATGTCAGTTGTAATTTTCTCTAATGACTTCTAAACTGGCTTGAGACGAAGTCATATTTGTCTAAACTTTCTTCCAAGGTTACAAATATAATTTTGTTTGCAATGAGATCATCAAAAAATAAATAAATTAAATTTGTAATAATATTTATTTAATCCAATTAATTTCATATTTATATTAGTTAGAATATATTAGAAATAAAAATTCAGTAACTTCTTTTAACTTAATTTTAGTTTCAATAAATCATTATAATACAGAATTGTGCATCAGTTTCGGCCGATGACCGTGTTCAAGTCGATTTAGACCTTAAACGTCTAAATATCAGAGTGTAATCAGGATAAATACCGTTAAAAAGATAAGCGATTACTACACGAGGGCGGTACAGCGCTAGTTTTTCACAATCGGCATCTCCCATGGTTGCACCGTTCGAGTGTATTCGTACCATTCTGTTAAAAAGTGGATATAAATGATTTTTACTCATTTAAACGCTGGTTTTCTATATAATACGTAGAAGAAGAAATACATAAGTAGCTAGAATTATAAGAATATCAACAAATAGCCAAGCTTTAATTGACCTTAGGCCGTTAGTTAATTTGCATTAAAAAAAACTTGTTATCGACATACATAATTAATAATACTTAATTTTTAATTATTATTTAAAAAACGCACTTCCTTATTGTATAGATGGGATCCAATCTCGACCGGTTATTTAAAGTTTTCAAAATCGCAAATATTTTTACATAGTTTTGTAGTTCATATAATAACAAAGTAATGCGAAATAAATTGATGACCTCCGTGGCGTAACGGCTATGGCGCTTCGGTACGCTTGCGGAAGTCACTGGTTCGATTCTCGTCTCGCGTCTGAGTGTTTATGTATAATATGAATTAATATGTATGTATTATTTTATCTCGTACCCATAACTCAATTGCTATGATACTTTGGACCTTATAGTGTGTGTGTGTGTGTGTGTGTGTGTGTGTGTGTGTGTGTGTATGTGATTAACCAGAAAGTTGAATAAAATGCAAGATAGTATTCCAGTGGTCAAACTAAAACACATGAAATGGATTTTTACGGCACGTTTCTTGGACGTAATTTATATTACATAAATATATAAGCAAAATACCACTCATCACGAGATTTCTAAAACTATACACTCGATTGACTTGAAATTTAGAATGATTCCTTATTTCCCGATTTAGACGTTCATTAACAATCTTACCCATATAATACCCATATAATTTAATTTATATAACAAAACAACGTTTGCCGGGTCAGCTAGTATTACATACGCAGTGACAAAAACAAACATCGTAGTAAACAATAGTAATTGGATCATGTTGTATGGAATTTGCAAACTATGAACATTGCGCATCGAACGCAATTCAGTTGCTTTGTTTATATACGAGTAAAATATGATTCCGTAATGTGCAACTTTGAAATCTAATCATTTCCCGTAAGTCAGAAATTACAACATATTATGTTTGTGTTTACGCAAAATATAATAATGATTAATTGATAACTATATCAATAAATGTTGTAACTATACAATATTTTTCCCCTTTCTTCTTTAGACAGTCTTTGCAATCTATATAGTTGACTGACACGCATATCGATGCCATTTCTGGGGTCTATGCCTTTTTCTAGGAGCATGGTAAGACTTCTAAGTTGCAGACTTTGTGACAATAGTTCATACCGCAGCTGGCGACTCTCCCAGTCTGCCGCAAGGTCACAAACAGAAAGGGTGCGTCACAAACGGAACATAAATTGACAAGTTTGCTTCGTTTCATTGCTACGCACGGTATGATTTTCGTCAGGTTTGGGGAGTTTAGACGGAAGAGTTAGAGTTACATCGTCTCTGTAAAAACTAGTCTAGTGGGATTCATTTACTTTCTTATCTTCTTCTCTCTTGGTTAAGATAAGACCAGCAACGTACCTCGGTCTCCGGAACACAAATTTGAAATACTTATAAGAAATAATATTATTATTTTAAACATTACCTATATTTGGTTGACAAGTTGCTGTTATTAAAAGCATGTTTGATCTAAGTTTGAAATCTAGTCTCATGTTTGGACAATAGCTACAACATATTGTTTTCGTATGTTTCCAAGATAAAAGGGCATGTCAAGAAGCTATAATTATCTTTATAATGTCATGAATATCACGTCATTGCCGTATATTCTTAAATATGATTACTTAAGATAACACACATTTTAACGGTATTGTAAATAAATGACGTGTGCTTGCTTAAGAGCCTACTCCGTTCCAAGTGCTCCCTTAGCAATGCTTCCATGCCCCCTTTTTTATTGCTGTGGAACCGTAGACAGGCCCACTTAATAATAAGCAGTGACCGTGCGCTATGAACGTCTGCGACGCCAACTGCCGACACGCTGCCATCTGAGAAAAATTTGATGACTCCCCTTTTAAAATGTCCCATTTCGTAGTAGTTACACACCTTACAGTTGATGAGGAGACGCGCGTGGCTGGCATACCAACCCCGGTGCTCCACTACAGCCCGAACACCGGGGAGGAGCAAAAGAGCCAACTCTACTGATTTTTTACTAACATATTATATGACACTATGTTAAAACCAGTACCGCAAGGTTTTTTTTTTTACAAAATTGAACAAGAAGAAACTATTTGCAGCATACAAACGTTTTGGCCTCCGCAGATATTTGCCACAGGCACGACCGTACCAGACCGCTTGTCACTGAAACAGCCGTGCCTATTTAGATGCTTTTCCGTAAATAAATTCTTAATACTATCTATATTTTAATAATTACAACGTAATTTAATTTTATTTGGTGATTAATTAATACTTACATTTTGCCACTTAAAAACAACGTTATATTATGTTGTACCTCTGTCGCCTAGTGGCTGGGGCAATGGAAACATGATATTTGCTAAGACTATGGCCCAGGCCGGAGTAAGCCCGCTTTTGTATCGGGGCTGGCGCCATCTCTGATGGGCTTCAGGAGGAGAAATTTTTTACCCTAGCTCTCTCTTCCTTTGTCAATTTTGAGATTGAGAAGAAGGGAGGAGGAAATCACACGTGCTTACTTCTTGTACCTTGGTACGGGCGG
Organism: Malacosoma neustria; assembly: GCA_963693495.1. Classification (NCBI taxonomy): domain Eukaryota; kingdom Metazoa; phylum Arthropoda; class Insecta; order Lepidoptera; family Lasiocampidae; genus Malacosoma; species Malacosoma neustria. The sequence goes on from OY856377.1 coordinate 15,751,886, forward strand.
CAGCAACTCCCCCGAGGGGCCGCCCACGAACGCTGCCTGCGGCGACCGGAGGTCATTAGACGCCCTCCGCCACCGTTGTCGTGACGTGCGTTTACGGAAGGACTTTACGCGCCTACATCTACCCCCGTCAAAATAGTTTTCAGTGGAGCAACAAAATAAATTTTATATAAACTTATTACGACGCAATTTATCATTGTTTACTCCAATATTAATGTTTACTTTGTTGGCGTAATTGTTGTTTGGAGATAGTGGGAAGGATGCTGTCTACTACCAAATTACTAACATATGAAAAAGTAACGTTTACCGAAGAAGTAAATAGATTTATCAAAGCAGTCACAACACCTGTTTCAATCAATGATGGAGCATAATATAAAACATATAATAAATATATTAATTGGGAATATTGTTGATTTCCTTTATTGCTTTCAAATTTGTCTTGTCCTTTTTATCAATATAATTGTAAGTAGGTGTTTGTTTTCTTTATAACCCTATTTTATAATAAATTACTAGTCAAACAATATTGAAAAAAAGTGACTGACTACCGTTTTTGAAATTTTTTTACGGCTGAGAACTTGATAAAATTTTGTAAACACTTAGTCAATTCCGATAATGTTATATATTCTTGTCCATAAATAATGTAAAATAAGCTTGAATTTATTTTAGTAATAGAATGGACGTAGCAGCGGGTTTATACGAGTATGATATCTAATATATTCATACTAATATTATAAATGTGAAAGTAACTCTGTCTGTTAAGTTTTCACGACTAAGCCGCTGAATCAATTTTGATGAATTTCGGTATAGAGACAGATTAGACCTTGGAAAATGTTGAGAAAATGATTCTTTTAATTTATATCTATATGGCAGAATAACGTTTGCCAGGTCAGCTAGTTTATAATGTATAAAACGAGCTATATTAATAATAATTGAAACAAAGACGTGCATATTACTATTGTATTACACACTGCGTGTTAGTATTGACTAAATGTCATAAATAGATAAAAGGTAGAAGGTTTATATTCAGGTGTCTAGTTTGCTTTTATTTGACACGTGACCCATGTGGTGAAACTAATGTGATTATTTCAACATATTCGAGACGCAATGTTTCGTTGTTCCTCGTTGTATGTTATTACGTAGTATACAAAAAAATAATTAAATACTGTTAATACTTACTTTAAAAAACATTTAAATAACTTATTTTTCTTTGTAGATGAAACTACATGGGGATGTAATTTAAATTTTACTGATAACATAAATCATACTAAACAATTTCAAATCGGATAAAAATGTTTGTCTCAAAAGTTTTATATTTCAATTATAAAATTGCCAACGTTTATATAATTCAGCTTTAATAAACGAATGAATGGTCCTTTGCTTCATCCTTCAATTGTATAATTATGTGCAATAAGCAACGACTAAAGAGAACAATTTCCTAGATGCATTATAAATTATTTAAAAATGTAAACTTCAAAATATCAATTACTTAAAAATAGATTAGAATACAAGGGTTTTGGTGCGGCGATTGTGTAAAAGCCTAGTACGATTAGTCGCTAATCGACGAACAGCTGCGCCGCTGAGGTGTAAGGAGCACGTTCGTGCATAACCAATTATCAGGAATCACTTACCGACGGCTATGTGCCTCGTCTGTGCGGTGTGTGTGTTCTGCCACTGATGTGGCTATGAACCGATGTGATAATGTGATGAACTTACACTAAGAAATCGTTGAGTCGTCTCAAGGAACACTCTCGAAAGAGTGTGAGCAGACGATCGCGCTGACACCACTTATATCAGTATAGGTAGGCCTCGTCGTAAATCAACACCGTCAATCTTATTGCAAATACTACGTAAAATATCTAAATACTATTTGATCTGAGATTTCAAATGAGACGATAGTGTTTTTCCGGTGATATTATTTTCGCTTGGAAATTGAACTAATTCGGTAGTTTAGTAAAAATAACACAGTAAATTAAATGACGATGTCCCTTCCTTTCGATTATTTCTGAAAATAATTTCCCATTTATTCGTAATTTTCAAACGCTTGTTATATCATCTGTTTTAATATATGAAATCATTAGGTGAAAAAATTATAAGCGTTTATTAACGTCCGTGTAAAACATGATTTATTTATTCAGCATACATTCAGTTTGAGCAGTTAATTCCAAGCGACATGTTTGTCTATCAAAGTAAGTACCGAGTATTAATAGCTTTATCAACATTCATTATGTATTATTATATTAACGGTTTATTAACAAGATCTTTAGATCATAACAAATATAATATGTCATGTGTACATATTTATATTATGTACCTATTCCAATAATAAAGTATTAGATTGTTGTTAATAAAAATTCAATTGAAATTTTACACTTTCCAAATGCTTTTCGTTGAATATATAGAAAAAAAGTAAGTAAACTAAAGCGAAACTAACAATTTACAATGCATGAAATTTAAATTATTATGAATAATATTTTAGCAAAAAAAATTCTCACTAATTATTATTGTCTTCTTCCAAGCGTCTCATTCCGCCTGATCACCCTAAGCCAAACAAAAAACTCTAAGGCGCCATTGTTTGCTGTCTGATATCGCAGGGGTAATCCGCTTGCAGCATTTCTAAGATTGAAATGGGGAGCTCCTATGTCCAAGCAAGCCGTTCCAACTGAACATCTAAAAGTTTCAGAAAGTATTTCTATTGTAAAACTACCTTTAAAAGTTTATTTACGTATCTCAAATTTTAACTTATGATAAGATTTCGAAGCAAGCTGTTAGCATTAAATAAATTTACGTCATAATATTATGTACAAACGTACAGATAACTGAAGTCGAAATCATGCAAAAATGTTTATTTACCTAATTAATAAAAATAGAACCGCTTGAAACGTCAGTGGCCGTGTAGGGGCGGAGTAGGAAAACTAACTCATGCGCTTGGGGGTTGACGTAAAAGGCGACAAAACAACCCTAATTAGGTGAAAGGCCTCCAAGCTCGTCTGAATGGTCCCTGGTCTCTAAATATGTCGCCATAATAACCTTAGGTTCCGATATTAGTGATCCACGATGCACTTTCCTTATGCGAATGGCAGCGTGTTAGCGCTGCCCCTGGCGTCGGGAACATCCACAGGCGACGGTAACTGCTTACTATTAAGTGGGCTCTCTGTCTGCTGTTTCATAGCAATAAGAAACCAAGAAATAAAAGAAACCAAATTCAGTATTTATTTGTCAGGTCAAAATAAAAATTATTAACGTACAATGAGGACTTATTTTTTTCAATCTATAGATACATATAAATAAAATTGGAGGGTCTGTTTGTAACATTAAAATAACCGCTTTTTACTAAGTGCATTCGGACGTACATACGGTACATATACCAAAAAATTTTTTTTTCAATTTTTGTCTGTCTGTCTGTTTGTTCCGGCTAATCTCTGATATGGCTGCACTGATTTTGACGGGACTTTCACTGGCAGATAGCTGATGTAACAAGGAGTAACTTAGGCTATTTTTATTTTAGAAAAAAAGTAGTTTTTGTTAAAAATGATAAGTTTCGGAAATTTTTTATTTCAATTTAAGTTGACCTCAGATTTATATCATCAATCATATGAAGTAGGGTTCAGCTTAGGCTAGACGTCGTAGGTTTTATTTCTAATTTAATTAAGTAGACCTCCGATTTATATCATCAATCATATGAAATAGGGTTTAGCTTAGGCTGGACTTTGTAGGTTCAAACGTACGTATTCCGGAGGCGCATGGCGTAACAGTTGCATTTGATAATACTGACTGTTTGCATATTTTATTTATATTTTAGGGTTTGTAATTCAAAATAAAACATAAGATATATCCAAAAAATTCTGTCCAAAGTCACTATTCCACGCGGACGGAGTCGCGGGCACAGCTAGTACTATATAAATAATAGCACATTACAACAAGCACATAGTACATCCTTACTGCAGCCCATGTTTGGCTCTACGAAGAATACAAAGCATAAATGAAGAACGGAAAAACCTTTCAAGTAAATTTGGTTTGTCATTCTATGCGTCCCTATTAAACCCTTGTGAATATTTCCTTAAAATGCATGTATGTGTATAATGTATATATGTATGTGTATATATATTAGTATATATACTATATAGTAACTAAATAGATTTATAAATTAAAACCGTATAGACATTCCTAAAAAAATAAGACTGGAAAAATCGCTGGGCAGTTTGTTTTGCCATTTCTTCTCAAGCCAGCGTTTTGTACCGGTGGTAGCTTAATCAATAATCTGTAAGATTTCATTTTGAAATAAATGATTTTTGAAGTGAAAACTTATTTAGCAGCGTTGTGCACTTTTTTTGTGATGGGTAAAAATTATTAAACTCGCGTCAGATCACGTGTCCTGATCGTAAGAATTCTCCAGTAATACCAACCTTATTAATATGACTAAAGGTTTTTTTTATAACGTAACTTTTAAATGATTTCATTGCATTACTTATACATATCTATTCGAATTGCGACTTTAGTACAATGAAATACAGTTGAGGTTCTGAAGTGAAAACTTCTTTAGGCGCGTTGAGCACTTTTTGGGTGAACAATTTTTAGTTTGTAAAGAAGTGTTAATGACCAATTTAAACTTTAATCCTTGATCATAAACACTTCTTTATAAACCGAAAATAATAATCTAATAGCTCGACGATACAATTCACAAGTTACTTAGTTTTCACTTCTATCGGCAGTCCCCAAAGACTGCCCCGCATTTTTTTTTAAATTTATGTGGGTTCAAGAAACTAAATTCCCTTAAAAAAAACTTTTTGAAAAACTTACTAGAGCCATTGGAATAATAATAAATTAGGCGACCTTGCTGGCGCAACGGCTGATGGACGTCCGAACGCCTGCGGAGGTCACGGAACCAATTCTAGACCCTGGATGTTTATTTAGAAAGTACATAAGTAATATATTACTTGTATGTATTTGCTTTGCTATTTACTTTGTGACTAAATGGCGCTGTGAGAATTGTTTCTGTATATTTATTCATTATTTAAATAAGTAATTTCATCAAATAATATGCTAAATGAAAGATAGGTGACTCGTTTCCTGTTAAACAATATCCATTTGATCCCAAATTGTTTACTTTTATCGACCGATATGATAAATTACGAAAACAAAGAAATGAACGATGAGAATGAACGTCAACTTCCATGCGGAATATTTATTTAATCCATTATTTATTACGCCTAACTCATATCCGGATATTTACAAGTCTAATGTATTCCCAGAAGTGAACCAAGTATTGCTAGGTGTCAACAAATGTACAATTGACGGACGCTCGGGAATGAGAAAAAAATTCCAGTTAAGATTAACGACTATCAATGGCTACATAAGTATGGTAATGGCTACAGTTATGTCTGTGGATACCATCCCCATGGGGGATAAAATATTTGTGTAATACAAATAGTTTGTTTTGCCTGCCTAAAAAAAATAATACTAAATAAATTACATCTATGATATATGCAATTGATAAAGCATAATACGATAAAAGAGACACCTAGGCTGTTATCGGCCTGCGTCACGGTATTGGTCAAGCCACTTATCCGTTGGCTCAGGCAATGGGAGGACAGCGACGTTTTTTGATGAGTCACCCCTGACTCCTGTTGGTGCATTCAAACTTTTTGTCAACAAAAAAGCTTTTCAGAAGAAATAAGTCTTCCGTAAAAACAAAAATATGATTCGGTTCATAAAGTTTTTGTCATGTATCAATCATCATCAGTGATGTTACAAAAATAAAAATAATGAAAGCATAATCATAGCAGCAAGTGCCTTTGTTGATTGATGGCGCGTCAAAGTGACATTGGAAAATTAGCGAGATATCGCCGGCCCGCACTATCGGGTGCACTCGAGGCGACGGATTAAGCACTACTAAATTGACGTGCCAGCAATTTATCAATAACGACAGTATGAAGTGTTCCGGCTGTGATGGCGTGCGACGCGATTTCGGGTACATCATCGGCCACGTCCGTCCGCTCGAGCGACAATCACGCGATCTCGCCACACCAGTGCCTCTTGGACTGGTATGTTTTGACCCTCAGGAGCATATCTGTATGTTGCTATTTCTCTAAAATGATAAGCTACCTCACATAAGAGTTCCTTAGCCGCTACTTAAAAGACGCAGGATCTTCAAGAAATGGTAATTATATCGCCTAAGTCTCCTCTAGATGTACATTCAGGAAAAGAGATTTGACTTCCAGGGAAGCAATTTGCCAATATCCCTGTGCAAGTTATCATCCAAATTTAAACAAGCAACAAAGCTCAAGAAATCGAACTAGACAATCGCTGCTAGACTTTTGTATTAACAGCCCACTACAAACATTTAAGTACTGGGTCCCACTAAAACTTTCAAATCCCAAATTAATTTTACCAGGAGCTGATACAAGGTTCTTTATAAGTGACAGTTATTCATGTAAAAAACAAAATGCTACCGTTTTACATTAATTGTTGATGAGCATTAAGAAAATTTAATTAAAAATCAAATCCCCTATCATCTTTAACCCAGTTATTTTTGGTTGGATTTGAAGTCACTGTCGAGTTTGAATTGACGTTCTAGCATAGTCTATTGGGATTCACCATGAGACTTCTTACGCCCTCTTTTATACTTGTATATCCAAACCTTCGGTGGTAAAATATGATTTAAAATATTCCTAATAACATTCTGTTCCAAACAACCCGTCTAATCCTCTGTGCTCAATGCCACGACATGTTTGATCTTTATTACATTACATACTCAGGAACAGACACTATGAGTGTATAAATTGGATTATCAATGACGGACAAGAAACGGCAATTGTTTCATTTATTTGTCAGTTCACTCGAGAAACTCAAATTCAAATGTATTGTGAACTAAGTCTTATTGATCTTTTTCCTCCTGTCCTTATTCCAAATTATATAAGGTCGGCACATGTTACAAGTTGTAATAGTTGTGGCTTAGTTTTTACAACCGGCCGCCTGCCTGACGTTAGGCCTTTTTTGGGGAAAAATCTGTCATCCTTTTTATTTAAATAATTTTTCTCGTTTCACATTGGAAATAGGACACGAAATTTAGTTGTTAATCATCTAATATATCCTCAAGCGACACTTGTTGATTTCTTCTTGAGTAAACAACATCCGCGTGTTGGTTTGGGGGTACAGGGTGGTACTTTCGCCGGGTCGCCGACTTTTACGGGTTCCGTGCACAATTCACATTCGACAACTACGTCACGAGGACTTCTAAATAGGAAATTCACAGTGCCAAGCGTCTTCGAATGCTCTTGCGTTCCGTTGCGCTTGAATGCAGACACAGGCAGCTTGCGCACAATGCGTCCATCTTCATATATTTTGATGGTGGCTCACAGCAATCTTCCTCTTGGCAAGTTAGAACCCTTAAAACTCGCGGCTTCTTTTCTAATTCTTATACGCGCTGCAACTTAAACCGGTATAACCTTTGCTACAGAGGCTAACCTTCAGGATCGAAAATGTATTTGAAAAAGAAAAGATAACTTGGACTATTTGATATTACACGTAGTTGCTGAAATAAATAACAATTTAGATTCTAGCAAGATGATTCCAATAAGTCCTTCTTTCCCTTCCATTCCTTTCAGTAGTTACGCTCACTCAATATAAATGTTCATTTCAGTAAGATATAACGATAATATTAATATTTTACGATAACGATTAATATTTTATACTTTTTAAAGACATAAAAAGTATGTTTAATTAGTCATTTATAACGATATATTTATAATTGAAAAAATACCTAAATTGTCTAATTATAAGTGTATTAATTAGGAATAAGGGTAGTGGGGTAAGCTTATCCCTATGAAGCTTATCCTTATGTCTATGAAGTAATAGATAAATGGATTACGTTTGCTGACGATAAAGGAAACTATTCAGTTTTAATTCAAATGTCAATCAGAAAAAGCAGCCTCATTTATTTCGTGCATTATCTTTTGGTTTTTTGCTCAGAAAAAAGTTTAACAGAAGCACACTGAGATTATCGCATGATATCGCATACGCGCATGCGTAGAAACTTACTCTGTGACATAATCATCAGCTTAAACAGGGCTTCGAAGAGTGCTATAAGAAGAATTGGCTACTCATCATCTAATACGTATTTACGCCTAATCTAGTAGACTCACTTCTAATCTTAATTTATATTGTTATGGGCGAACGATCTGCGCAGGAATACTGGTAAGGGATGGGAAAAGTATGGGACTTGAATGTGTGACGTACGAGGAGTGTTCAATAAATAGTGATAATGCGATACATTCTCCTTGGAACGAAAAAAATACTAGCAGATAATAAAAAGCGATCAATTCTCTTTTGTTTTTTAAAAATAGAAGTCATTTGTTTGCGTCATGTCGGAACGTGTTCTTAAAAATAGATAAAATTGAAGTTCGCGAGGTAATAAAATATCTCTACTTGAAAATTTTTACTACGGAGCTGGTACGAGTAAATCAAGGATTGATAGCAACATATGGGTTCATGCTCCTCCATATTCTACGGTTGCGCATTGGTATGCTGAGTTCAAGCGGGAAAGAACTTCCCTAAACGACGACGTGACCCCCGCACGGGACGCCCTACATCGGAAGTGACTGAACAAATTGTTAAAAAGTTGAAAACATTGTCTTGGTAAAGCTGGCGAGTTGATGGAACATCCTCCTAGACCTAGCTCGTAGTGATTTCTATCTATTTCCGCGTTTAAAGGAACATCTCAGGGGCCATAAATTTGAAAATGATGATGCAGTAGTCGCCGCGATACACGTTTTTTTAAAGATTTAAAAGATAATTGCGTCATACTAATTATCACTTTTTATTGAACACCCCTAATAAGCTTGGGCTGGATCACGTACAGCAGTGGACGACGATCGGTTTACCACAAAATTACGCTTTCAAGGTTGTACTGACTTTGGGACTCATGATGTGTACAACTTTCTGCATAGTGTTGTTCCATTAAAAAAGGGCAAATGTAAATGACTTTATTTTGTCAAGAGACATTAGGATGACGATGGAGTTCTGATTTGGCTAAAGTCGGTTTATACAGGACCCTCTAAGAAAAAAACTGAATGGGACCCGCCCTTTATGCCACTGATTTGATTGATTTATCAGCCTACAACTGACGGGTTATACAAATAGTTTAACTATTTATTAACTTGGTTTCTAAGTTCTTACACAGCTATACTCTGTTTTAATGAGTATTAATTGAATATGCTAAAAATATTAAAAATTTGATTTATGCATAGTTTGAGATTAGAATAAATTTAGTTTTGCGACTTGTCAATCGCGTTAAGGTATGTTATTTATACCCAACGAATTATACAGGAAAATGTATTTTTTTATTGTTGTAGGACAGCAAATAACTGACGGCTCGCTTAGAATTTGGCAGTTACCGTCGCCTATGGGTGTTTGCAACAACAGTGGCATCGCGAACACGCTTCTGTCCCATAATGGTACAGGAACTTGGGTCACTAATGCCGGAACACAACACAAGGTTATTATGACTCCGGCCTCAGAGGTTAGTATTCTTTCTCCGCCCCTGCACGGATAAGAACCGGAAAGGAACAAAATGATTACCGTACATTTTGTTTTAAAAATTAGATACATATATAACGTAGGAGTCGACAAGAATTTTCCAATAGCCCCAGCAAATCTTGTATGTAAACTGAAAAACAATGTACTCTAACAGTAGGTTTCCTTTTTAAGATCAGAAATTTGAGATGGCAGTCACCTCCATACGCATTAAATGTAGCCAAACCTGGCCCATAATAATTTTATATATTTTTAGTGATATAGGGCATTGATCTGACGACACTCATTATTTTCACCGTGTAACAGTACTAAGCAATGATACTTTTGTGACTGAAAGGAAATAAAATATGTGCTGATATCACACAATATGGGATGAGAGCGAAAAGACGAATATTCTGTACGGAAATTCTATCTCGTTTTATCTGATCTACCAAGATCCTTAAGTAAACCTTACTTCAATACCAGCAACAGCTAGATAGAACTAAGTCGGTTAAACTACTTTAATTTTGTTTTAGATTCCGTTTTACTACTATTCATTTTATTAATCAACAAAACATTTGCTAATTATATGTACGAATGTAAATACTGAACAAGCCAAGGATTAAAGACAATCTTTTATACGTAAATACATAAAACCACTGATAACTTGAAGTATAAATAATATATAACAAATATAATTATGTGTTAAATTACGTATACACTCTAGTGTACCAGATACGATTGTAGGTTTACAAGGGTATATCAGTCGGTTAAAATAACCAGGACAATACATTTGTATAACTTTACTTTAGTTGTAAAATATAGCCATCCAGTATTGTTTCCTGGACGATATAATCATATTTAGATGGATAACTTCACACCCTATGGCACTCACTCTAACTAAACTAGACACCCTTTAACTAATAGTTTGGTACCGATTGGTTTCCTCTAGAGTGGAAAGTCGAATGGACGAGCAATGAATCAAGTATATTATTTAAGATTAGTATAACCTCTAATTTTTTATTGAATTACAAATTCATATATTAAATAGGTACCTACTTAATATACAGTATTACAATAAAAATACATTAACCTGATTATGGTATAATTTAATTTTGATGATACTAAGTAAAATTTTATTAATTAAAAACAAAAATTAAATTTCTAACAATGACCCATTCTCCTGTTCTCCGTATTTATGAACGCAATATGTTTTATCCATTTCGGTGTAAAGTCACCTTACATTACTTTACATTGACACTGAAAGCAATAAATAATTGTGAACAATAGATTTCCTGTTACAATAGGTAATAAACTAGAAAATCACAGAAAACCTAAAGATAGAACGTTAATTTTTTAATTTAAAGTATCTTTCAAGATACATTAATAAAATATTTTTTAACAATAATCAAGAATACTCACGCAAACATAATTTTACTTCAAGTCGGCGAAACACGGAGAGATGTAGCTTTAATTTTTAATGTCCTTTCACCACTTCGATTGTCCATACCTTGTATCTATTATAGAGCACAATTTGAAAATAGAATTTTCACAAAATATCTAATACAATTTTTAGAAAGATGCGGAGTAGTGCTGCGGTCCTTATGAACCTGCTCTGAGCTGGCGTTGACTGAATTATAGCCTGGATTGCACGTCCCGGTGACTCGACCCTGCATGATTCGTTTTATGAAATAATCTAATTTTTTATGATCTAAATCACTCGATGACAAACACGCTACTTCTTTAATCATTCTATTTGTGCAACCTTTTGTGAAAATGAAAGGTATTATGTGTATTTAGTTGAAAGAAAAGTAGACGTTGCTTCATCTAATATAGATCACAAAAGTAAAGGGGTAAATGGAATAGATTTTCCTCATAAATGCGTTAGTATTGGCATCCTAAAATACCCAAAACTGTATACCTATTATTTTTTGAAGAATGAAAAACAAATAATTACACGTCCGCGATATTAAACAAATACAAATAAAAAAGATCAATATATTATTTGAATAGATTAACTGAAGTAGCACAACGGGGGAAAATGTATTTATAAATTACTCATAATTTTGGAACGAATATTACTAAAATGGAATTTAACTAGCATAAAAATACTAACTCTCTGTGGTTGAGCAATAACTGTTCAGAGACACTAAAGATTTATCCGATTTCAGTGTAAATTTAGAAACATTTCTGTTAATTCCTGTTATCATAAAGGTCTGGTTTTCCCAGGTTTTACTTCATCATTACTATAATCAATCAGCATGAACAAAAATAAAACCAAATGTCAGTTTAATAAATAATTTAAAAGTCTTAAATAAAGAGTCATTATTAACACATGCACTGCTATGCATTTTGACGAGTACGTGTCGATTTGGCTGTTGCAAGTTTAGCTCATATAGATCTATATTTTTATTAGGTTGGTAGTTTTTTTTAAGATTATGGTCTTTTGTCACGGCCACTGAAAAAAACTTACTTTCATTTCAAAAATTTATACAAATAAATAAAATTGGAGGGTCTGTTTGTAATATTAAAATAACCGCTTTTTACTAAGTGCATTCGGACGTATACACGGTACATATACCAAAACAACATTTTCTAGAATTTTTGTCTGTCTGTCTGTTTGGTCCGGCTAAACTCTGAAATGGCTGCACCGATTTTGACGGGACTTTCACTGGCAGATAGCTGATGTATCAAGGAGTAACTTAAGCCGCCACAATATTGAAAACAAACAAATGGACAGTGAGAGTTGATCAATCTATTTTGAGGACAGTGAATCAATTGAACTTTATTTAATAAGGTTAAAGCAGGTCCTCAGTTAAATTCAAACTTTTCGATGTCTTATAGGGGAGACGTAAATGCATAGAGTACTACTCCACGTGGGTGGAGTACAGTTCCGTGGAAAATGTTCGAGGGGCGATTATGAGAGGTTTTCTAGACTAACACGATCTAGAGAACATGGGGGCAGAACCTATGTATTTGACACTATCAGGGGTGGGACTGGTCTTTTGCCATGCGTCCGGTACTGGAGGGTTGATGGATCTGTTATCAGTTCAGATCATAATGCAATTCAAATGGAAATTGAACTTGAAAAGCCCACATAAGAAAAGCTAAGAACCTCAACCAAGTTTCGTGTATTATACAAGTGTTTGTATAATACACGAAAAATCAATTGGTCATGTTTTAAAATCTTTTAGAACAAAGGTGCGCGGCGCTTGCGAAAGCCGTCGAGGGCAATTTAGGGGTCAACTGGAGAGTAAGACAAAACTTGCCTCCAAGAAGCTAGGTGTGCTAAACTGGTCCAAGAAATACCAAGGCAACGTCTAGTACTAAATAAAGAAAGAGATGGTGCAACGAAGGCGAAGGATTCAAAATGCCGCACCATCGTCAAGTCAAGTCGTCGTCAAGAGTACGTCCGTCGGAGAGTATTTGGAAGGTAAAAAGAAATATGAGAAAGAAGCAAAGGCAGCACAAACAAAAAGCTAAAAAGAGTACTACACGAGATAAGGAAAGTCTATGGGAAGGTATTTATAGAGTAATTAGAAGTACTGGAAGAAAAGAGGATGAACAGTTATTAATAGGTGAGCAGGGTGTGCTAGGGCTTGACAACAGTGCTGTCTAGGGACGCCCGAAAGAAGCGAAGCTTTATAGTATAATGAATGGTTGTCACTAAGCTGCTAAATTCTGTACCCCAGTCAAAGTTATCAGAAATATAAATAAAATTATCCACAATAATCACAGCAAAGATATGTATAGTAAAAAAAAGAAAAGAAAATGTATCTTTATTAGATTACTTTGGTGTATTAGTAGTTGTTTACAAATTTATAGCTAATATATTAGTATTCAATTATATGTAAGTGCTCAATCTTAAAAACGTGAAAATATGTATATTTAATGGCCTCGACACATATCGAGGGAAAAAGAATACTAAATGAAAAAAAAACATTGTTCTGATTTATAATTTAAATCATGCGTCATGGCAGATATCAGCTGCTTCAATTAATAATGATGGGCAAAGTACAGGGAACACGGCGCTCTGGAAGGCGCAAGAAATCATGGCTGCGGAACATTAGGAAGTGGACCGGAATCAGCAGTGCAGAACAACTATTCCGGATGGCTCAAGACAGGGAGAAGTTTTCAGAGCTAACGGTCAACCTCCAGTAATGGAGTGGCACTTTCAGAAGAAGAAGAATAATTTAAAAAAACTTAATCACCCTTATCTTGAAAAGTAGCTTTCGTGGCAAAAAGTAAATGTACTTCTCGTATCGGAAAGCGGACCCCGGGCGCCGAAGCGAGAGTTTGGGCTGCAACCGGGATTCAACGCTACGATGATGATGATGAACATTGCATATATTCTCTCATGTTTCGGAAGGCATAATTGTTTAAGAGAAATAATAAAATTTGACTCAGTGGCTAGGCGCAATCATCCATTTCCGCTCACACGGAATACCGGAGCGTCCATCGCCTAATAAACACTCTTCTTTGTTGTATTAGATGACAATCGTATTCGTCATAGACAGGTCTTTATCCTTCTTCTACATAGGACGTATTTAGAATAACTGAAATTGCTGCTAGTTCCATCAAGATTGAGTTCCACGTCTACTTTTTACTATAATTTACAAAATGTTGGGCATGGGATAGGCGTGTACTCTTTCAATTTTATTATTAAAAGTAGCTGACCCTGCTAAAGTTGTGCTATATAAATCAAAAAAATTACACTTTGCACAGATTTCCATAAAATCCGTTCTTAGAGACTGGTATACATATGTTGAGCACTAGCCGTTCCCACCGGTTTCGCTGGTCGAATAACAGAAAAAAGTTAATAGAAAAAATATGAGAAGTTTTCGTACGCATGGGCGCTACACCGAATAACTATAAAATCGTAGTTTCTTAAAACCGTAATAAATTTATTTTAAACTAGTTGACCCGGCAAACGTTGTACTGCCATATGTATAAAAAAAGTAGCCTATGTCCTCTGCCAAGGTCCAATGTATGACTATAGGTACCGAAATTCATCAAAATTGGTTCAGCGGTTTAGGCGTGAAAGCGTAACAAATAAACAAACAAACTCATTTTCGTATTTAAGTATAATATTAGTTATGGTGAAGGTATCATCATATTTTTTATTTTAGATAAGGGCCAAGTGTCTAAGAAATAAAACTTAGAAAAATTAATTGAAATCTATCCAGTAGTTTTTTTTTAATGAGCGCCGTGTCCCAACTTGTGCCAGAACCCTTTCATCTACTAGTGACAGCGACCGTGGTTCCACGGGTTTTGGTGAGACCACTTTTGTTTTCGTTTAATATGAAAACAATAAAATCTGCATGATGGATGGTGCTGCTGACACTAACAACCAATTTAGACCACTCTAAACTCTCAACTAGCTGCGTAGGACGTACGAGGTCAGATATAGTGAAATAACATTATTATAGTACAATCATCATAGATTGCGGCTGCATATTAAGGGAACGTATCCGTACTACGTAACCTGTTCAGAAGGAGGAGGGAGATCTTTATACGATATACGACAGATCCCAGGTATTTCACCTGTTGCGTGCGCTTGCGTATCGCCGCCTATGCGCACGGGTGTGGGATCTGTGGAGTTGCAGGCCAAGTACTCGTCACGTATTCAATATCCTGTTGTCACCGCCTTCGTGACGTGATTTCGGCGGGTGTTTTTTGAAGCCAGCGGCAGGATGTTATCGCATTCCTCGCGACATAATTTCAGCGAGGAATTTTAGGAGGCCAGCGGCGGGAGAGACACTTGAATTTGGAGTTTCGAGGAAGTCAGTCTTATGATATAATATAAACGTGAAATTTGTAAAAATTGTAATTTGTTAATAAAAATAGATATAAGTGTTCAATAATAAATCAGTTATAAGTTACTCGGTTAGTTAAAATAAGAATCTGTCTCTTACATCAGAAGTGATATACGAACACGCTCTCACGTCATGCCGCGAAGCCGAAAATGTGCTAGAGAGTACAAATACCGTAAGTCAAAACGTCGGAGCTCCACAAGTTCGTCAAGCACGGAAAGCTCGTTCAGTTCTGAGAGCTCGTCAAGCAGTAGTTCTAGTGATGAGTGGCACGAAAAGGTAAAACGCACTCGGTGTTCATCTCCCCCAGTAAGTCATTGGCCACTAGGGCTCACTACTAAGTCATTGGCCGAAATTATGTGCGTGAACTTTTCTTTAATAATTAGCATAAAACAGATGAAATAGGTCAGTCTAAATTTATTTTTTACGACTACCGTCTGTTTAACCCTCCTAGAAAAATCTTTCGCCAGACCTTTTAATCGCCAGGCTAGATAGCTTTAGGATGGTATGGAGCAAGTAGAATCAACTTAAGCCTCGAAAGTCTCGTGGAATTTCTTACATTCGAAAGTAGACGCTTTTCCTCCTTTCTTTTTCTATTCCGGTAGCGCGCTTGCTTTGATCACATACTGCTTGCATTTATCGTACTCCAACTATTGAAAACAAAATAAAAATTATATTTAAATATTCATACAAAGTAGTATTTGCTTAAATATATAATATATATAGGTATACCTTTTGGTGCAGCACAGAGAATTTGATGAGAGATTTAAATGTTGAAGAGCCGATTTGGTAACACTTTCTCACCATTTCATTAGAACAATAGCATTGACTGGATACGTAGTGTGCGGCATGCGGGCGGACGCTGGTGCCAATCTTCTCATTGCGGTGACCCCAGTCACGCACCGCGCCCAACCCAGCCCCAGGGCGAATCGTAAAACGTGAATTGTTATTTAAGGTCAATGTTAATCTTATCTCTTGATACACGACCCGTGAATGTCTGTGTAATCACGAACATAAAAACCTCGCCCTCCTGAGAAGTATCTTGATATCTTGTATACGTATATTATTAATTTTTAAAGGTTACTTGTTATATTATTTTTATTTTATCTTAAACGAAAAACAAACAGTTTATATTTAGAAAAGAAAGAAAGAAATGTTTTATTTGGACATAATAACACTTATAACTATATGCATTAAGTTGTTAATACATTCAGTATGTCCCAAACTTGGATCCAAGCTCAGCCATCCGGCTAACTAACCGGCACTGTTCTAGCTCACTATATATTTATAACTGATTTACTATGTTGCGACTGAGCATATTTTCGCGTTTTTAAACATGATATACTCCCGGACATTTCTTTAGCACCTCCAAACAGAAATAATGACAGGATAGGCCCAGCCAGATAAAATCCATAGGCTTCACGTCGGTGATAGGTACATTAGCCAAGAATTAAATCAAAAGTTGATAGCAAGCCTCACGTAAACATAGTTTGTTGTCGATGTGTCATGAGATCCTTTGAAGCTGTCGACGAATACGAGATTAGATCAATCAAAACCTGGGACTTTAATCATTTTGACGACCTCCGTGGCGCAATAACTTTCGCACGTCTGAACACGTGAGCGGTTCACGGTTCGATAAGTCTGTGTTTATGTATAATCTTTTACAAAAAATGAATGTAAATAGTATCAGTTGTATAGTACCCATAACACAAGAGCTATGCGTATATGGATTGTTACGGCATATTTATTTACCAAACAACGAAGCTAATTCTAATCCAGGCTTAGATGAGGAAAATTGTATGACATTAAGGTTAGTTTTTCAGTATTTTTAATGACAATATTTACAATTCTAAAAATCATACGTATATTTATTTGGCCTTCTTTCATACTGATAATCAAACATTACTTCTTGGAAATTTAGACTGAGAGAAGTCTATGTTTATTAATAAACATTTCAAATAAAGTTTCCATAAACAGTTTTAAATAAAATGAGATATATTTTTCTTTCTCGTGATGTTAGGATTATGAACACGCAGTGGAAGCAATTCTTCTTCTTCAATTAAAGCTTATGTATTAGTTTATACACTCTTCTATTTGGATGATGTGGACACGTTTATTTGCGTGTTATACATTACGTAACACTCATCTTTATACGAGTATAATGTAAAGTATAAAATAAATATATAAAATTATTCAATGTGTGTACCCATGTGACTGAACTCCTAAACGCTGGACCGACTTTGCTAAAAATATATAGTTGTGTGTTCAAGTAGGTTCGAGAATTGTTTACATTCACAATTCGAGCATCTTAATTTCTTTTATTTTTTAGTGTTGTAGAAACTATAATAGGTAACCGGAACATTTAAACACTCGTCAAACACCAAAGACAACTTGCATTAAAAACCTTTTTTAATATGACATTATTTGTTATACACGTTTTTTTATATATGCTGATAAGGTAATTATTTCTTCATCGAAAGAACTCATATCAACCTATAAACACGTCACGGGACCCGCCTACACGGGGAAGATAAATAGGGTTTCCGTACCCCTAATACGAAACCAATACTACAAGTACTCCTAATAGTAATTAGTTAAACTAACTCCATGACGTAGCAGCTAACGCACGTAAGTACGCTTGCAGAGGCCACGGGTTCGATTCCCGTCCCACGTCTGAGTGTTTATGTATAATATGCATTTATTTACGAAAAAAAGTATATGTGTAGTATATTACTTTGGGACTAGATGACGTTGTGCGAAATATTCAAATATATTTAAAACTGAACATATAAGCTAAGGCGACGTAGAGATGCACTTATTGAGCACAATGTTTGTTCCTGGTAACTCAATGGTATTAAACTCGGCGACTCATCTAAAGGTCCCGGGTTCGAATCCCACGCTTAGGCAGTTTTTCTCGCCTAAAGTACATATTATAGCTTAATTGCCTTGTACCGTGAAGGAAAAGGGGAAAGGCTAGGGATACCGTCCGTTCCCTCTAGGGGAGGGATGATTCTAGCAGTGGGACAATATGGGCTGTGATTATTATTATGCTAGTTCAGTGAGAACTGAATACAGTAGTAATCGTGAAGACCCGGTTTTAATCATTCCTGATCACTGAGCAATAGCTTCAAAATAATGAACTATTCCAATCAACAAATAATCCTTACTAAATAATTACTATCAAAACTCACTTCATCTTTGGTATGCCTAGTAGTGAGTACATTGGCACACATAATAATATCACCCTTTACAAAGTCATGTTAGCACTTTTTGGGTCTACTCCTATCGGAAGCGGCATGGCTAGACATTTGTAATCCACGTAAGTAACCGGTTGCCGTAAAACATAGCCATACCAGCGAAGGTACCACTCCTGTAATATCATGGCCATGAAAGCTGTTGAGAGTTTCTAATGCGATCGAACGAATAATAAATCCGTCACATAGAATGAAATTGTGGATTTGTTTACTTTCCGTTAAAAATGCAAAGCCATTGTTTTGATCCTTTACTATTAACATTTGATAGCCAAAAGTATTATACTGCACCGAGCTTGAAAAAACTATTTTTGTCAAAATAGTTTTTATTTCAGACTATTGATATAGAGCAAGAGCTCAGGACGGCCAGACCTTTGTCATTTTATAAAAGCTGAAAGTTTTTCTGTGCATGCCCCCTATGCAGGTAAGAACGACCAGCGACTATAAAGTTTGGGTTGTGGTTACTTGGGCAGCTAACAGGCAGTGAAGGTGTATAAAATAGTACCTCAAATTTTTAAAGTATAAAGCTCAATTTTTTAATATTTTCTTCGGCATAACTTTAGAAATCTCGTCATCCATTGCCGGACACTTCTGATAGTTGCTACCCCCTGCCAGACACGCCTAAACTTTAATAAATTATCGTCCCCTAAACAAAGAAAATATTGAGTCATCAAAACAGTTTCATTAATTCAATTAAAGTTTATAATTTGCACTATTTTATTTATTTTCTTGAAACCGCTTTAGCTCCTATGCCGCAGTTTGAGCACCAATGCATATTGTACTGAAAATTAATGGCAATCATGCGCAAGCGCATTGGCAACACGAATCAAACAGTATAAATGTATGTTAAAATAATTCAGTGGAAATAAAACAATAATTAATCCAAAATTTTAATTTATTAATAAAACATGAGTTACAACAAATGGCATCTTAACACATAAACAGTAAAGCTGCTCATTACATGATATAAATTTCAACACACCAAAAGATTCAAAGGCATAGCGACTAAAACGTTAAAAATACATCGAAAATGTTATTCAGTTACTAAAAATGTAGAAATCTCTACAAAAGTTAAAGTTAATAATTTTATTTTATTATTTCTTGTACTTATTCGATTTTTGATTACTAGAGTATTAAAAAATTATAAAAATATTTGGAAAACGAAGCTGCAGATATTTAAGCAAAATAACTCTAATAAATAATACAAATATATTTAAAAATATATATTAAAAGTTCACAAGAGATAAAAAAATACTGATGTTAGTTGGTATGATATTGCCAGTCGTCTGCCAGCAATTAACAGTGGACTCCGCGCTCCAAAGTGAAGAAACCTTTGGATGCAACCGAGATTCACCATCATGGAAGATAAAATATATTTGAATTATACTAACAACCGATCGAAATTATTACTTGAAAATTATATATCAAAATTATTATAAATGCCTGTCGAAAGGAAAATAAAACTCCATGAATTGGTATTCCTATAGAAATTCAAAGTAACGTGTGACTGAGTTAAAAAAAATTGAAGATATATAATTTTAAATACATTTTTAATCGCTATAAAACAAAAATACCGTAAAAAGTAAATTTCGAATCAAAAAAATGTTAATGAACTCATAACGACTAAGTTTGATTGTCTATGGGCCGATCCAAATTTTCAATCTATCCGTTATTTTACTGACTGAAGGTAGAACTGTGACATGAAACTGATTTCATTTCTACCATAAATAAGAAAAATAACGGATAAAACGAATATAAGTATCAAAAATGTTTTATAAAATACGATTGTCACCTTAAGTCTATGGAGGCTATTTCATTAACTATTTAAGTACATCGGCGAGTTTATTTCCCTAATAGCTGCATTAGATTTTATAATCTACTAAAACGTGACATATATTATATCTATTTGTAGCGGTATATAACTTCCTATATCTATAAAAGGCAAAATCGTAAGTGCAAGTTTAGGCAACATTGAGTCTATTAAGTTCTTATTCTCGCAGACAGATGGCATGCGCTCGCCGTCGCGCGTCGTTACCACTGAAACTATCGGAAAATAGAAAAACCAAGTATCGGAGAGAACCGTGACAATGGCCTCTTTTTTACACTTTTGATCTCTTTTCAAGCCATTTTTTGTCCTAGTTACATCCCTATTTTTCACTTGAAAGGCCAGGGCTTGCCCTAGAGTCAAACCCGACAGCGCCTTTTGCGTCGACGGCTTTCCCTTTTTTTTGTAGAGGGGCACGAAAAAGCAGTCTATGCTTTAAATATATAGCAATAAGATAATGATACAAAAAATATTTTTAATAAAACTACCTTCAGAAATATATTTGGCGTAAAGTAATGATTTCGGAGGAGTCGAAAACGAGCGAATGCCAAATGCCCACGAGACTTATATAAAGTGTGCGCGATAGCATCATAGAATATGCACAAGGTTTACTAGTCAGTTTTTTTTAATTATTAAGGAACAGCAGACGAGCTGATGGCCCACTTAATAGAAAAAAGTAACCGTCGCCTATGGATGTTTGCGACATTAGGTGCATCGCGAACACGCTTCTGTCCCATAGGGGGGAAAGAAACCTGGATCACTAAAAGTGACCAAGTTCCTGCACCTAGTCACTTTTGGTGTACCTGTACCAGGTGTGAAAGCCTATGATGTAAATGTGTCGAATGAACCTTCTGATATTCTATGTTATAATCAGTAGACTGAAGTGAGCAGTATTTAGCTTCAAAGTTTAAAATCCTTCGGAATTTCAGTAATTTAGAGAAGTTGAGATATGCTGCCAATACTAGGGTAATGTTTCCGTGTACCAGCAAAAATTTACCATGCATCAGTTTCCAAAAGAAAATCATCGAGGAAAAAATACTGTACACATCAATTCACTTGCTATTGTTTGTGGTACATATATGTATATATAAATTGTTGTATAATTTAATAGTTAAACTAACAGTTACACAGTCCATCGTTTACAACTTGCAAAATATATATTTCGCTTATGGCAGAGCGGCTTAATTCACAGATTATTATGACAGTTACTCGCGATTGCATAACTACCTACATACAGTTCACTTTTGTGACTTAGGCCAGTCTGCCAATAGGCGACTCATCTACACATATTCAACATAGTTTGTACTAGTTATGGGGACAGTAAAACTCATTCTTCAAAACACATATTAAAAGATAAAAAGCGTATTAAAGAAAATACTCAAGAGACACTTTATTGTTATACAAAAAGTAGAAGAAATTAAGATAATATATAAACTAACAGTAATTTACAAATAAATTAGAAACAAAAAAAAACAACTTTGTTCTCTTTGATCACACCGTGAAGGCTAGCGAAGGGGAGGTCCGCGGGAGTGGGGCGAAGGGGAGGTCCGCGGGAGTGGGGCGAACGGCAGAGAAACTTAATGCATAGGTGAAGACTTTTAGTACTTGTGTATATATATATACCTTACTAGGCGGTTTGTTATTAAAAATTTGGGCCTGTCGTAAAAAGGAAAAACAAAGGCAGTACATATTGTGTATTTTTTTCCATTTGGCTATCAGTCGACTGGGTCGAAACAGTAGGATAAAATAAATCCTATTAATTAAATTCATGACTGTAATCCAATCCAAATCCGAGCCTGGCCAATTATATTTATTTAAATAGAACTTAAAAATATTTACGTCAACAAATATATTGTATTTGTGAGTAAATTTTTGTTATATACGTAAGAAAAAAGTAATAAATAAAAATATTCACTCCCTAATGGAGAAATAAGTTTAAAAGTAAGCACAAAATTATTATGTCTCAGCTATGACAAGTACTAAACTAAATAGATCAGTAAAAACTATAAAAATCGCACATAATACCTATAAAAAAACCACCGGGCAGCAAGCAATATATTATATCTGGATTATGCTAAAACAACCAACCACCCTACGGCTACAATATTTACAACTTAAAATAACTTATAAAAACCACTAAATTAAACACAGAGAGATTTTAAAAGAAGGCATGATACTGTTGTGCTTTTGCGAAATAAAAATGACCAGAAAAAAATCGACAAACTTAATCTAATTGATTTTAAATACTAGCGAAGTTAAAAATGTTAAAATTAATGCCTAACATTAAAGTAACAACCCCAAACAACGTTACGGACTAACCTCTATTAAAACTCTTCAACATTCAACATCAGTTCGCACCACTGGTCGTTAACTATGTGTAAACCTAGGTATTCACTTATAACAATCGTCTTATGTAAAAATATAACTATCTATTTATCTACTACATATTAAGTTACGGGAAAAATTAACACATGCGTGTAAAAAAAACACTGAGATTTAAAAGTACATACTATAAATTAAAATTAATAAAAAAAGTAGCCACGGGGTATAATATTGAAATTCGATACGCTTTTTTGATACGCATCCAATCGTATTATTTCTTCGACAAGTCGAATATTTCTAAGATAACGAGCACTTTCTGTGATAGTTCAATATTACCGAATTTAAAAAATACAATACGCCTTTAAAATATATTCAAATATATATGTCGTACTAGAGCGCTTCGTTATTAAAGACACTGAATGAATTAAATTTTTTTTTACCCTTTCAGGGGCGGAGAAGGAATACTTGACTCCGCGGCCGGGTTCGGCCTGTCGTAAAAGGCGACAAAACAATCCATCCTAGCTACATGGTAGGGCCCCAAGCCCGTCTGAATGGCGACCAATTTTGGTCTTAATTATGCCGCCATAATAACTTTGTTTTGGCACCAGTAACCCGAATTCCTGTACCCATAGGGGACAGCAGCGCGTTCGCGATGTCACTGGCGTTGCAAACATCCATATAATCATTCAATGTTGTTAAGATGAAATAAAGTTTGGTTTTTCAAAAAAGAGATCACTGAACGTGTTTTTCAATCAGAATTATATCTGATTCATCACATGCTTTTAGTGACGACCTATTTGGGGGTGTATGTCATGATTGCGACCCTGACTCGCCAGCGAGATCTCTGGTCTCTAAATTCTGTAACCGATTCCAGAAGATACATAAAAATCAGATATTTAACATATTCCTGAATATGAAATAATATTCCCAGGTCATGGGAAACTAATAAATAATTGTTGAAAGCGTTCTCATTGTATCTCTTTAACGTATGACTACTTCGTCAGAAACACTGAGCTGACTTAGTCATGAGGTAATCTATCGTTTCAATAATATACCTCCGCCCTCATAGTCGCGATATTTCTGCATTATATAAAAATACAATCCATTGTTTATAAATATTTCTCAATTTTATAAAGAGATTCATATACATGTTCCAAGTCGAAATTGCGCCATTCACAATCCTTACCATCAACGGAATGTTAAGCATACATTATCTGCTTTCTGGACCACTTATTTAGTCATCAATTAAAATAATAACCCAGTTAAATTCAAAAGTGACATAATGACATATTTCGTTTGTATATTTATTGTATGTTTAATTTGTAAGGGTTATTGCATTTTATTTAGTTATTTAAAATTGATGATTAAACAAGAGACCCATCACCTCCGTTTTAGAAACGGTTTTTTTTAAAGTTAATATTCCAATATATACTAACTTACGTGTTACATATAACTTATTAGATTACTTAACACATAAGAGATATTCTAAAGGAGTATAATAATAATTTCATTCGATTATGATCTCTTAATTTGATTAAACAGTGCATATTTAATTACTTATTTAGATCACTAAACTTTATTAATAAAGTATTATAATGTATACAATTTCATTCGAATATTTATATTTTATTTACGTTCTAATATTTTTCAATAACAATTAATATGATGAAAGGAAAAGTTATTCTTCTTAATTTTATTCGAGAAACATGCCACAATAATGCTATAAATATTATTACTAATTTATAATTCATAAAATAAAGTAAATCTATGCAATCTGTTTAATACGCGCATTGCCACACACGCCTTGTCAACGCCAATTTTGTTTGTTTGTTTTGTTTTAAATATAGTATTATCATAGTTCAATTTCATCATTAGGTTTATATCATAAATTTGCTATTAATTTTTTTTAATAAATGACTATATGGAAGCCTTTACTGTCGTATTAAAAGGTTTATTTTAATTTTATTCGAATATTTTTCACGTCCACTTGAATTCAAAAACTATTTTAAATCTTACAAGTCTTGAGTTGAATTGTAGTGAATATTTTTTTAATTTTGAAAAGTCTTAATGTAGGTGGCTGCTAATGCAATTATCTAATTTAGCTACGATACGAATAGGGGTTTCTGTGTTGGATCAATATTACAATACGAAATTAAAGGCACGAACCATTTTCATAACACGAAATAAATGCATACAAATTTTAATGCCGAACCACTTTAATTTCGTAATGTTATATTCCCACTGTTACTATAGGTCATATGATAATAAATACTCATGGCTACCATATATTCAATAACTTATTATTTATGTCAAGAAGTTTATCTCAGTGCAGGGGCGGAGTAAGAATACTGAATCCATGTCGTAAAAGGCGACTAAGTGTAGGTAGGGCTCTGAGTCCGTCTCTGGATGGCAACCGACCCTGGTTTCTGAATGTGCCACCACAATAACACGGTGTTCCGGCATTAGTGACCTAGATTACAGTTCACTTACGCGAAGCGCAGCATGTGACCGTTAACCCTGGCGTCGCAAACACTCATACACGGCGGTAGCTAAGTGAAAACAGTCGTAATGTGCAATTTGCAAATATTGATAGTTGATATAAATAACTTTTATAAGTTTGCAAATACATGACTCGATAGATAAGTTATTGAAATAGGAATTCACGAGATTACCGGGGTGATAAAATTATCTGTTGGGGCAAAATAAAATGTCAAATCACAAAGAAATTGTATGTATGTGCCTTATTGTGTTCGGGTAGGTTAAATATTTTAAAATATTAAATTAATACAATTACTGTAAATGATAAATTTACATTCTTTAAATTAATTTTGCCCCTATACTCAATAGGTATACAATGACATTAATATTAAGTTATATACCTAGTATATCAATGTTGTAAGAGTATCGGTTGAACCGGAGAGATAGGCACGCTCATTGCGGTGTTCAGGTGTTGGGGCAAGCGGGGCATTTGCAGGCGTGCGTGGGCCGGCGTCAGATGGGCCTATGCCTGGCACGTCGCCCGCCCAATAAATACGACGCGTCGAGTGCGGCCCTGGCCGTGCCCTGTCCCAGCAGGCGCCTCGCGATACTATTCACTCTCTCCTTTTGCCGTTCGCGGCAATTGGCATTGTTCGCAGCCTAAAACACATTAATAATATCAAAACACGTTGAAACCAAATAATAATAGACGATTTAAACTATGAGGTCAATTAGAAAAACTTTCGTTCCTTCGATATTTCTATAGAAACGATATAAATAAATTAATGGGACAATTTACAAGGCATCTAGTCCCAAAAACAGCAGAGTGCTTGTAATCCGTAGAGCAATCGTACACGTCACCTCTACAGGTGTTCCATTCAGTAGTGCAGTAACAAGTTGACATTACTTGCTTGCTAAAGTAAAAGCAAAAAAAATTGTATATTGATTTGTTACAATGTGCGAACCTCGAGTTCCATTCGACGTCATGTACGTACGTCACTGGTGAGCGACACTCATTTTGTGACTTGTTTTCCTAGTAATTGCGAACTGATAAAGGAAATCGTAGGAAATTAAGTTTCTTTCGATGGCTGCGCGAAGACCGTGTCTTAAAAATTATTAACTACTAGCTGTGCCCGCGATTCCATCCGCGTGGAATAATGACTGGACAGAAATTTTTGGATATATCTTATGTTTTATTTTGAATTACAAACCCTAAAATATAAATGAAATATGCAAACAGTCAGTATTATCAAATGCAACTGTTACGCCATGCGCCTCCGGAATACGTACGTTTGAACCTACAAAGTCCAGCCTAAGCTAAACCCTATTTCATATGATTGATGATATAAATCGGAGGTCTACTTAATTAAATTAGAAATAAAACCTAGAATGTCCAGCCTAAGCTGAACCCTATTTCATATGATTGATGATATAAATCTGAGGTCAACTTAAATTGGAATGTAAAATTTCCAAGACTTATCATTTTCAATAAAAACTATTTTTTTCTAAAATAAAAATAGCCTAAGTTACTCCTTGCTACATCAATTATTTGCCAGTGAAAGTCCCGTCAAAATCGGTGCAGCCATTTCAGAGATTAGCCGGAACAAACAGACAGACAAAAATGGTAAAAATGTTGTTTTGGTATATGTACCGTGTATACGTCCGAATGCACTTAGTAAAAAGCGGTTATTTTAATATTACAAACAGACCCTCCAATTTTATTTATTTGTATGTATAGATTTTTTGTCAATTCGGCACATACTCGTCAAAACACTTGGCAATGTGTTGGACGTTAGAATTCAACCAGAAACCCACAAACGACTGATGTCAAAGGAATTAACTCATTACCTTGGACGTGTCCGGGAACGTGATAGCCGGGGTGGGCTTCTTCTTAGCCTCCTTAGGGTTTGCATTTTTGTTCGTCTTGTCAGAGTTGCTGGTGCTCTTCGAACCTCTACCTTTGAGGTACTCCGGCGACACTTCGTGAGGCTGTCACGGGGAGAAATTAACAATATTAATTTATATAATAATTAATAAATAAAATTGTAATTAAACCAATTATCTATCTATCTGAAATCTATTTGAAATATTATAAAATTAAAGTTATTGGTTTGATTTTCAACAGAGTAAATCTCGGGAATGTCAATAATAATTGTATGTAGCATAATTCGATAAATAATACATTAGTGGATAATAGAAAATGATCGAAGAATTTATTTTAGAGTAATAAAAATAACATTTTATTTTGTCTATGTTATATAATATTCTTAAAATATATATTTATCTCAGTATTTATAATGAAAACAATTTATATATAGCTGACTTTAGTGACACGTCATAGGGTATTATATAATGTACCAGCAGTGTGATAAATTCAGTAATACTAACTGCATATGTCCTGGTGATCTTGAGGCGGTGGGGGAAGTGGTCGAAGGCGTAGGGCTTGGTGCAGATGGGGTACTTGGGCCGCGAGATCTTGGTGAAGAGGCGCGCCGAGCGGTCCACGCGCAACTCGCAGATGTACACGTGTTCCTCGCGCGCCCCCACCGGACGACCCTGTGTAAACATAAACGAGAATTTTAAACTTTTATTTTATTGCTGTAGGACAGCAGACAGGCTAACGGCCCGCTTAGAATTTAGCAGTTACCGTCGCCTATAGGTGTTTGCAATGCCAGTGGCATCGCGAACACGCTGCTGTCCCATAGGAGTACTGGAACTTGGGCCACTAATGCCAGGACGCAACGCAAGGCTATTATAGCGGTATACATAAGTATACCTAAGTCTATAAAGACAAATGGTGGTTGCCATTCAGACCGGTTTCTACCACCTAGCCAGGTTTTATCGCCTTCAACGACAGGGGCCATAGGTATACTAATTCGGTCGCAGGGGTCAGTATTCTTACTCGGCGAATTCTTGTGCTATTATTTATACATTGAAAACTAATGTACGAAAACTAACAACCTACCTTGCAGTAAGTGTTAAGATCCATGACCCAGCACTGGGACATGACAAGCTCGATGGGCACCGCCTCATACAGGGGCACGCGCATCACTTCGTTGTGGAAAAACCTGGAAGAGAAAATTTACTTAATTTTTTTATTGCTGTAGGACAGCAGACAGGTTGCCGTATTGTATAAAGTGGTAAAAGGGAATTTTTTTTTGACAAATTGATTAAAGCAAAGTTTTTTAGAGGTACCATAAGGTTGCTTAGTATTCTGCACTCGGAAACCAATCTAGAGGTCCCGGGTTCGAATCCCACAGTGGCATGCACCGCTTAGGCTCTTTTTATCGCCTAATGTGCTTATTATAGCTTATGCTTAATTGCCATGTAATCGAAAATATCGTGAGAAACCTGCATGCCGAGATCACCGGTATGTGAAACCCGTCAATCCGCCTTGGGGAAGCGTGGCAGGTATACCGTCCGTTTCTTCTAGGGTCTATTTCTGCTCTAACTCAACATTGGGAGACGATAAGGTATTATTATATTTAAATAAAATGTAATTCTCCAAATAGAACTCACTTCCTCGTCGGCTCGTGGAAAGTCTCGTGCGGCCTGAGGTAGTGGTGTCCGTACACGTATCTCTCCTGCGTGTCCTTGTGCTTCCACAGCCTCTCCACACGGAATATATCCAACTCCGACACCGGTATCTCGCCGATCGTTTGGTACGTGTGCTTACGGACTTCTCCGCCCTGAAAAATTACATATTTTCATACTCTATAACAACGTCATCATATATATTAGTTATTTAGTACCCATAACACAAGTGCCATGCTACTTTAGGACTAGACGGTGCAGTGTTAATTATCACATAAATAAAAAAACAAGGTTGTGTGTTCTTCTGTTGTGTCCAACGTAAGAAGTTAGTTATACTGCTTTGCCGTAACAAAACAAAAATGGCTAGACTTCATCCAGTATGCTACAACACAACTTTTTCTTTGTAAAAGGAATGATTAATTAATAAAAAGAATGCATCGGTATGTATACGATATTGAGGTTAAATATCGATACAATTACCTCAAATCTATTAATGCACTAAAATAGTTTATTAAAGATAAAATTCACGAATTTTTACAATGGCCCATTCACCACCACATATAGTCTTGTTGAGTCGAGTTTTTGAAGTGATAACTTCTTATGGGAGGGTAAACCGCTTCGTTACGTAACGCGTTACGGCGCTATACTGTCTGGCTTCCCTTTCTCTCACGCATACGGCTGCGGTAGGCAGGCTCCTTCTCTCTCACTCTAACCCACAGCGCTAGATCTATTCGAATTGTGACTTTATTACAATGAAATACAGTTGAGTTTTTCTCTTTATAAGATTACCCCTGCATTAGGGTATAATTTAATATAATTTTGAAACAGTTTTTGGAAAGATTGGAAATTTGTAAACTTTAGTTATTTTTGAATTATTTTTGGTTTTATTAATAAATAACCTTTCCTTACATTATCATATTAATATACATAAAATTTAAGTAATAACCTAAGCTTTTCACTTCTGTCGTGCGTCTCGAGACGCACGTTTATTTTTTAGGGTTGATTAAAAAAAATTTTCTCCACCGATATATAATATTTTTTTCTAACGCCCCAAAAGAAGTATAACTTGAAAAAATTGATTGCGAGGTCCAACACACAATTTTTTCATCAGAAATGCTAATAAATATATGCAACTGGGATGATGATTATTAAAAAAATACCTGATTAATAATTACCTTAACCTGAGCAGCGTCCTCTTTCTCCTTCCCTTTGGCGATATTCTTGACCTTCTTCCGGTCGAGGCGCTTCGTCTTAGGTGAATCCGTCTTGCCGCCCCCCTTCTGGCTGACGTCGGGGTGTTTGTCGTCGATGGGGATGTCGCGTAGCACGTAGACCGTGTCCCCTTGGCGCACCTGGAGGTCGCCGCGCATCAGCGACAAGTAGAACTGGTGGCCCTCCTCGGTGTAGTCGTCGAGGGGTATCTCTCTGTCCACCTACGGTCACCAATTTTATCGCATAAGATTTTCTATGAAGTGTTTTTATTGCCGAAAGCGTAAGAGATGCTACAGATAAAATGGGAGTCCCGAGTCTCGGGGTTTCCATGTGAAATGTCTAGTATATTCATATTTATTTACTTTCGAAAGTATTACTGAAATCTGCAAGTGATTCAATATTTCGTTATTATATGTAACAAACACATCTATCTTCTATTATATTTTGATGTTGTTACATAGAACTTCCCATTACTATTATTTAATAAATCATTAATTAAATAATTAATATTAATTATTGCTTTTGTTAATTCGTAACTTTTTAAGCGATGAATTTCCTTATTTTTATGAAATACTGAAGAATTATCCAAACATAACTATTAAAATTGTAATATGGTGTTGAGATAAATTAAGTTTAAAACTTCCTATTTATCAAACATACACATTTTTTGTTCTGAGGGTACTCGACGATATACCTTTTTGTTCGTACACAGGTGGCAGTGGTGGGGCTGCAGGGTGTCCGCGAGGCGCATGCAGCGCGCGTGCTGCCACACGCCGCAGCCGGCGCGCCCGCACTGCACCATCAGCCCCTCCTCCACGTGCAGCCCGCAGATGCACATTATCACCTCCTCTGCAACAATAACAAAATATTTCATGTCCGAGAGAATTTGTCAGCCGAGGGGAGGGAGTCCATCGGGTGATTGCGATGACTCACCCCTTTGGAACTCTAATTGTTTTCGTGTTTCGTGTGTATTTTCTTTCAAAAAACTAAATAAGCTTTTGATTCTTACGACATACATAATTGCTACTCATCGACGGTGAAGAAACCCATGCGTACGCATGTATATTTTATTATTTTCGAGATCAATACTATGCAACCCACCAATCCGCCTTGGACAAATGTGGCTGGTATACTGTCAAGTCCAACGCACAATTTTTTATTTACACAATAAATTTTACCAGTCTAATTTTATAATTTTTACTTCGAAGTATAAGCTACATAAGCTTCTTTCCCTGGGCGTAAATAGATGGATAGATAAAATAGATTTCTTACATAAATTTATATCCCATGAATACAATTTATAAGCAACCATAAAATAATATTTTAACTGCTCATTATAATTGGACTGTTTGAGAGCCAGAATTGTACCATGTACCATGCAATTCTGTTTCCCCTGTAAGTGACACTTACCAGTTTTGGCTTTCTGCAAAAACCCTGCCGGCAACGGCTCCTCGGGGCCGAGGATTTTTGTCAAATATTCGGCAGCCTCCGCTTTCGCCGAGTTGTATACCTACACAAAAGGGCAACGACTACAGCATTGAACGTTTAATATGCGACATCGTAGTGAACACCCGGATAACTAATATTAAATTGTATTCTTAATAACAAATACGAAAGTTGTTTTTTCTACAAAAATATTTATATTTAAATCTTGTACAATGTGACTAAAGAAACTGAATAACTATATCAATATTACTTTTAATTACTATTTATTCTCCCTGGTTATTTATCGCGATTTTCTAGTAGTATCCGACCGAAACTGGTTTTCCGGCCGAAACCGAAACTCACGTAGTCAAGTATAAAATTCCATAAAATACTAAAATTTGGTGCATTTTACCCATTATTATATATAATTAGGACATGAAATGGAAACACAGTATATTAATTTTGTTTTAATCATTTATTTAATATAAAAAATATTAATAACATTTTTATTATTTTTATACTTGTCTGGTCCTATATCTCCGTCCTGCTCTTTGTGTTCTTTGTTTCTATAAATTTATGGAACATACTACGGCGATATTGTTAAGGCGCAGCATACACTCTGTACACTTAAGGGGAAGAAATTCTGCTACGCGTATTCGTCACAAAATTAAATACTTCACATTTTTCATTTACAATCTCTTTTTTACATGTGACTTGATTTGTTAATAACAACAAAACAAAGTTACTGACTCAATATTTAACTATATAAATCATTCAAGTACAGAAACGAAACAAAAATTTACATTTAATCAATTCCATCAAAACATAACATCTAAAGAATGTTAGTGTAGGGCGATAACGCACTGACTAAGTTGTGTTGCTACAGAAGAGGCTTACAGAGCTATCCGAACGGCGCACGACAATTCCCGAACAGGACCGCCAGCGTCCGCCAAAGCGTTGCCGTGAGAAACGAAGTTAGGCGAGCGACCACGACAACTTCCGAAATCAGTTTTGGTTTCGGCAAAAGTTTCGGCCAGAATTAGCCAATTCTGGCCGAAACCGTAACTGCCGCCGAAAATTGATTTTTGGCCGAAACCGAAACAGAACTTTCAGTCCGACACTATTTTTTAGTGACAGCTGACAGGTTGACGGCCCACTTAATAGTAAGAAGTTACTATCGCCTATACATGTTGTCGACTCCAGGGACTCCGCTAACACAAGACAAGGCTATTTAGGCCATATAGAGACCAGGATCGGTTAGGAGCCAGGGTTGTATGACGTCTTTTTACGACTACCTCCAGCCGCAGGAAATGGTCGTTCTTTGTAGGCGGAGATCAGAGTCCAATAGTGGTGTTACTATATTTACCTTTCTAAGCTGAGTGACGATGGTGCCAAGAGTTGATAACTTGCCATGTTCTCTTATAACAGACGACAAAACAGTGTTGATATCGGCATCGAACTGGCCGGGACTGTCGTAGGTGTTGCTGTTGATATTGGCCTGAATGGTGCACAAATCAAGCGCGTGTTTGCCACTATCCTGTTTGGTGCGCTCTGACTTCGCTTTGAGTAAAGGCATCGCCAGCACACGGTCTTTATCGTCTGAAATGCGGTTTAAAAAGTTTAAAATGTTTGCATCACTACACGGTTGTGGGCTTCGTTCCTATTTCAACATATATATATACAAGTGCGGTCAAATATTGTTTGTCTCAGTTTAAATCAATAATAAACGAATATACTGGTACAATCCACACGGCGCCAAATAGTCCCAAAGTAAGAATCAGAACACTTGTGTCATGGGTACTAAACAACTGATATCATATATATACTCCGGACGCCGAGCAGGAAGAATTTCAGTCGTTGACTTTTCTACCTGCTGACAGTGGTCACAAACATTTTTGTATTAAGTGCGGTTTACATAAAATGTTTGAAGGAGAAAAGAATTTACTAAATTATTAAATAAATTATTGTTATTATAGTAAATTATTTATTTAGATTTTATACTATAACAGTTATAAAAACCGAGTTACAATTACTACGAGGCATGCCTTTTAAGTTTTGTCGTTTGAAGAAAAAAACACAACTAGAACCTTATAGTACTTTTTATTGTTTTTCAAAGTATTCACCACGTAGCTGACTCGAAAGCGTCGGCTGCTTCTTTACCGGACTGGAACCTTTGACCACGAAGACTTTTCTTAATTTTAGGAATTTCGTACGTTGACCTGTTATTATCTGTCTCTGTCACTCCCGCGTAAATATAATGCGGCTTCGCTCGCACAGAGCAATGACCGCCGTCCGTCAGCTTTATTATTACAAATTGTGCTAACCTAACCACGACCGTGAATCGGGAATATTTCATTGTAAAACCGAAGCTATACAACAAAATATGTTGCCCGGTGAAGTCACCCGCCACCTCAAGACCCCTTAAAATGCGACACTAAACAAAAAACAAACTCCTTGAATGGACGCGAGGTAGACGGCGCTGGTTCCATTTTAAAACAGTAAAAAAAAACTTAAAAAATTAACAAAACCACTTAACAATTAAAACAAGATAACAAAAACTAACAAACAACAACAAACCAATAATAGACAACTGAGATACCGGTGTCCAAAACCTGAGTGATCAGTTATCACTAACGCATCCCTAGATGGAATGTCGTTAGTTCGTTATTTAAAAATTGTCAAGCCAAGGAATTTTTGTCGTAACTCAAGGTCAACCAAAAAAACCACATGCAAACTAAACAAAATTTACAGTCTCAGTTAAAAAGGTTTACAATCCCGGAGGACGGCGGTCATTGCTCTGTGCGAGCGAAGCGGCATTATATTTACGCGGGAGTGGCAGACAGATAATAACAGGTCAACGACCGAAATTCTTCCTGCTCGGCGTCCCGAGTACACCAAGTCAAATTTAGCGATTATGTTAAAAAAACAATAAAAGTGCGTGTTTGATAATACGTAGACTAGAGATAGGTGGAGCAACGCGAAATAATCCCGCATCCATATCAGCTTTTATCTCCGTGACACTGCGGGCATGGCACACTTAAAGCAAGTCCTCTTCGGTGGATAGACCACGTTTTCTCGGCAACCAGCTACATGCGTGCAAAAGAAATGTTCATCCCAATTTCGGCACGCCCCTCTAGAAGTGGCTGACG
Organism: Malacosoma neustria; assembly: GCA_963693495.1. NCBI lineage: Eukaryota > Metazoa > Arthropoda > Insecta > Lepidoptera > Lasiocampidae > Malacosoma > Malacosoma neustria. Next base: position 15,786,402 of record OY856377.1, read on the forward strand.
TAGGAATGCTGACTTGATATATTTAATTATTTTACATGAGTACCAATGGGCTCATAAAGATATTAGAAAGAAGTATTAATATTATTTTTATTTTTGATAACTTAATTAAATTAACCCAATTTCGATATATTTTAAATAGATCACATCTGAAACAAATTCAATGTATTGCATAATTGAGTTGATAGTTTACCTTTAGCAACAACAAGCGCATTGTAAATAGCTTTAAGCACATTCGCAATCCGCTGCTTTTTCGGCAACGAGGCGTCATCCTCAACCGTAAGTGGTTTCTTGTTGGTCTCTTCGCGGGACTCCCGCAACGCGCGTAACCGGGATAAGAAAACCTCCGGGTTCATTGTATCGGGAAGAGTTACAGGGTTCACGATACTGGTGGTTGGCGTTGGAGGAAGGACTGGGGCCGGGGGAGGAGCCTCAGTAGGACTTGGAGGGGATGGAGGGAGGAGGGAAAGGCGTTCGCGTATACGCCGTACCTATAATACGTTAGTCAATTTTAAATTTATTTTGCAATATTTTTAATTAAATATGAGGAAAGTTATTATTTACAATATTAAATTTACAAAATGTTAATAAAAGCTTTTAAATGTATTGTGTAGGAATCAAATCTGCTACCACTAGATGGCGCCTGTGATAATATTAGCTCACGCTAACATTACCCAATGACGTATTATAAAACCATATGGGAACTGAACGCAGGTCGTCGTGTGACGGGGTCTTATCTTTTGCGCGTATTTAGTAATAGTATCAGAGGTCGTTGTTGTCGTTTAATCGTTGTAATCTTTATCTGGTGGTCGTTTTGATAATATTCGACAATTGGCTGTGGTGGTTGCATTCAAGTAAAGGAGCTTGTGAGTCCTTATAATTCGTAAAAATCTGTTGTTATATCCATGTGACATTTTATATTTAATTATTAACATCATTCTGATTACTTTAATAAAATAGTACAAATAATTAGTAGTTTATTTCACGGTTAATACTGTACCACATCACTGGCTAACCACCTCACTGGTTAACCACATTCATCCACTGCATCCATTATCAGTAAATGTGGTTATCTGGTTGCTGTGGTTGAATGCAACCACTACAGCCAAGGGTTGAATATTATTAAAACGACCACCAGATAATGATTACAACGACAACAACGAACTCTGAGACTATTACTAAATACTAGCAAAAGACCCCGTTTTTATTATATAATATACGAGATTCTCTTGCATCCATTATCTTGTAGGTATGCCAAAAATATAATCAAAATATGTATCAATATTGTATAACTTACACTCTCTAAATTCCTGAACAAGAAGCAATGTCGCTCCTTGACAAGGTTTCTCTCCTTGGCGGTCAACGGCTTCATCTGCGGCTCCTGCCACAACTTGTTTAAGTGCTGCTGGTACTTCAATATCGTCATATTTTTCAAATCGCACGCATTAACCGCTTGTTGTTCAGACTTTTTGTTACATTTTGCCGCTTTTCTCGGTCGACCCACACGCGGTTGGTTGCCGTTTGAGCTCTGCGATTGGTTCGACGCGTTCGAGGGCGTGCGCGATTGCGTTTTCTGTGGTAATTTCGTGATACGTTGCGATTTACCGCCAATGACCCCGCGACAGTCTTCGGAGTCGCATTTACACGGCTAAAAGGAAACAAAATCTATAATGAAGTCCTTATATGTTTAATAATTTCGACAACTGTTAGTGATAAATATTAACTTAAAACATTTTAAATCTATCTGTTCCAAAACCTCATACGAGTGTAAACCTGTTTAAATTAACTTTAATTAAATAAAATAATCAGAACTCAATAAAAAAAAAACACAAATATATATAAATGACTGATTGATATTCGACTTGAAACAAACCTGTCCGACCGCTGGGTTAAACAGCGAGAAGTTATAATCGTAAGTCAACTCTTCTCCAGGATCGATATCGCGCAGCGCGAATAATGCCATTCTAAATGTACCTATAAACATTAAAAAAATAGTTAAAACAACGATAACCTTAGGAGGCGTCTCTCTTGTCATCTTGCTCCAACTTTCGGTACCTCGGATCATTAATCCAGAATGACGGTGAAATAGGCCGAGGCGTGAAAGGCGCCAAAAATAGAATGAAAGCAAACTGGCTGAAATGGCGACAGGGCTCACGAACAATTTGCGACCCACGAGTGCCGTTTAGGCTTAAACGTAAAATATATAAGACCTGTCATATTATATGGATCGGAATGCTGGACCACAAAGGGGAAAGATAAAAGGTTATTGCATGCAGCAGAGATGCGAAGGTGGATGAATGCGAAGAATGATGAGTGGAGATGCAAAAATGGATCAAATTAGATATGAATGTATCAATAATTGCGAAGTATTTTCTACTTCGTAATAGGCTATCCTGGTATGGCCATACAATGCGAAGAAAAGATTGTCCTATAACAAGGAAAATGCTAGAAATGAGAGTGTATAGATGGAAAAGGAGAGGTAGACCAAAGAAAAGATGGATGTGTAAAAGATGATATGGCAAAAAAAGTGTGAATGTTTAGAAGACGGCTAATAGAAGAGAGTGGAAGAAGAGGATATGTTGTGCTGACGCCACATAGGATAGGATAAGGACAAGAAGAAAAAGAGCTAAAATAACTATTAGTGTGTAAACCTTGGCCTACATAGTATTTGCCGAATGTAGGAGCCATAGTTATTCACGATGTTGGACGCGCACATTCAGCTATTCAGCGATATACCTCAACCTGGCGCACAAGTATACGTTGCTTAACATGTACATTTAATGATACAATCAAAGAAAAAATATTCAATATGGAATAACTCCCTTCGCTGACTGTAACCATAATGCCGTATCTTAAGCTGAAATTCTTCATCACGGGTCACTCGTGCTTTTCGACATAAATTCTTTACCACGACTCTGGCTGGTGGTTATAAGCCAAACGGTTAAATTAAGATTATTCTCATTCTAAAGTATCCCTAAAAATTAAAGTATTTTGAGCGGAAAACCATATTTCTATAATTTTATCATAAATCAGAGACCCCAACAAATCTATCGGTGCACAACGAAACGGTCTGGCTTGGTTCCCGTGTCTCAAACAGAAGGCGGTGTCTGAACGCGCCATTTTTGTGGATTTTGTTCTGAATATGATGATTTCTCTCGAAGTCCTGAGAACCCATGTGGTACGACCTCAAACCTGTCTGGATGGCAACCACCCTTGGTCCATAAGTATGCCGTCACTTACCGTTGGAAGTCCACTTCTGCATCTCGCAGTTAGGGCGGCAGGAGTGATTGACGAAGCGGCCATCACCGCCCATGCGGTGACCGTCGATCACCAGCCCCCCGTCCAGGTGCAAGCAGTAGTGGTGCGTATCGCGCGCGTATCGGGTCGCCATGCGCTCCTAAGTGTTAATTACTCAGTTAATATATTTAACCGTGCCTTGGGAACCATACACGGTGGATTATGTTACCTTCTCTCATGTACTAACCGTACAGATAAAGATTGGGATTAGAAATGGCAGCTAATATAACTGGATTGTTACGAATACGAAAAGATGGTCATCAATCATAACGGTTTCTGTGTTGTTGTCCGTACCGGCGAGTGTGAGCGACGCCATTTTTAATCCCATTCTTTGAGTGTACGAGTAGTAAATGTAATATATAATAAAATACACGTGGGATGTGCGGTTTCGCAGAGTAAAACAAGTTTAGTGAAAGATGCAGCGGACGTGTGCGTTTAATTCTGTATTTCAGAATTATTTAAACACTACACTATAATATATTTTAAATAAAATAAAAGCGTGCGTCGTATTGCTCATCGCCGTCGTCCATTCATCGTCTCTTCGCCAACTTCATTCATATGTCCTTTCACTTTATGGCTTCGTTGAAAAACATCATCTTACATACAAACTCTTGTGTTCAAGAAATATCATTCCCACATACATATAAACATATTTTTAATATGTGTGTAGTGTCGTCCGTAACATTACCACCCTACGGGCCAAGCGGAAGATCAGCGCTGACCTTCATGGTGAACATAAAGCTGAGCTTGATGCAATTTTAGGACGTGTCTGTTTATTATACATATTATACTTACTTTAGTATTATATTTCACATATATGTGCAATTATTGATGTTATGTTTAAAAATAAATGCATTTTCTTTCTTCTTCTTTCTTTCTTCTAATAATAGACAAAATAGTTTAGCTGAATTTTTTAAACAGTAAATAAACTAATGACATGTGGATTCTCATAATACCGTCACGAGCTAAAGGGAGAGAGAGAAAGAGAGAGAGAGGCGAGACCATTTTTTTAAAGAAAATTATCTACATTATACTACCGACACGCTATGATGACGTTTGTCCCCACTCATGAAGTTTCGTATTAATTAGTAATTACATTTGAAGGAGCAAATTACTGTTCTTTATTGTGACTAACTGCACGTCACTATTGACAATAAAGAACAGCAATTTGCTCCTTCAAATGTAATTATTAATTAATACGAAACTTCATAACTGGACAAACGTCAAAACGGCCATCATAGCGTGCCGGTAGTTTAGTTGTAAAACTTGTATTACAGGACTTTTCTTAATTAATACAACTATCGCGTACATGCTAAACTATATTTGCACCCAGAACAGGGCAATCTGATTTTTCACATCATACAAGCATTTTGTCTTGCATTTGGCGATGCAGATGGCATTTGAATTTCGACAAACTGTAACAAGGACATAACAATCTGACTGTCAGTATTCGTCAGGATGTAGCGGGAAAAAAAGGTTCTACTAAAATTGTAATAATATCACAATATATCTTAACAAGGTAGGTCTTTTTATAACATACTTTTCCCAATTATTATTTTTATGCTATTACTTATTTTACTATCTAGTTTTATTGTGTTGTCCTAGATATAAGTTTTGTTATAAATGTAAGCAATAAAGAGTTATCTATCTATCTTTTTCACAATATAGCACTAACCTTAAACTCCTTATCAGACACCACTTCACCGATGTACTCCAGAATGAAGTCCCCGGAGGTGATCTTGTGTTTGGTGCGCACCCCCCACCCTTTGTTTTCAGTCATAAACTTCTCCAAACCAGACGCCCACTCGTGACGTTGTATGCGCTGATTCTTGCATTTATCACTACAATATTAATAATATTTTCAACATCACAGTTATGTTAAACTCGAGTTAAAACACTAACAAAAGTTTATTACTGATGTATACACGGTACATATACCAAAACAACATTTTTTACAATTTTTGTCTGTCTGTCTGTTTGTTCCGGCTAATCTCTGTAACGGCTGGACTGATTTTGACGGGACTTTCACTGGCGGATAGCTGATGTAACAAGGAGTAACTTAGGCTACTTTAATTTTAGAAAAAAAAAATAGTTTTAGCTAAAAATGATCAGTTTCTGAAATTTTAAAGACCAATTTAACTTGACCTCCGATTTATATCATCAATCATATTAAATAGAGTTCAGCTTAGGCTGGACTTTGTAGGTTGTTATTCAATTTAAGTGGACCTCAGATTTATATCATCCAAAAATGCTGCCCAATCACTATTCCACGCGGACGGAGTCGCGGGCACAGCTAGTTAGATAATAAAATCATAACTTTATCTAATATGCTACATGTAAAAAATTAGGTTTTAAAATCGAAACTATGCAAATATTAGGATTTTGTGTTAACTGAGGTTAGAACTTCAAACAATATTTTTTATGAAACTCTACATTGGAGGATTTTCTCTCTTGGACCTTTTCAAAGGATCATTTATTTCGACTTAGCCTAACGCGATATCTAGGATTATACGTAATTTATGCTATTATTTGACACATAAATATTCACTTTATTACACATAAATATAATATGTCAAGACAATCCTCTTCGTTTTCCTGCCCTTATCCCAAGCTATGTGGGGTCGGCACATGTTCTCTCCTTCCACTCTCCTCTATTAGACGTTATCTGAACATTCACACTTTTTTAACTATTTTTTTTATTTAGGCAAGACAATATAATCAGTTTTAATTAAATACAATAAATAAAACATGAATATCCCATTTTGAAATTCCCATATGAATAAAAAATAAATAAATTTTATATTTGAATTACAAATACTATTTTGACATTATATGTAATAATAATATTTAAAAACTTGAGCGTAATCCTGTACGGTTTGATGCATCAATGCGAGCAAACTTACAGGAGACAAGAATATTGTTCATACATTGGACATCATCATCATCAATGGGAATAATAAGCATTTTAAGAGCTTATAGAAGATTTTGACACTAGTTTAGATTTGGTTTGCTAGCAGTGTTGTAGATAAAAACATGTGTGCAACTTACATGTGATATAAGTGAAACCTTGAAAAATTGAAATTTCAATATAAAAAAGAAAAACGTCAATGAGTCAGGATTCGAATACAGTCGGATCCGATACCCAAAGACCAAGTCTAAGAGCTAGAGTCCGCTTGGATATACCCATAGAAATAATCCTAGTTATTAAGTTTGATGTTTACAAATCTTTCCAAAAATTTATTCTAAATTTATATTAAATTAAAAACATAAACAAAAAAGGTAAAGTTTTTTCGATCCGAAACCCAGAGACCCAACCTATGAGCTACAATCCGCTTGAAGTTTTGGGGTGAAATTATTAGTGTTAAAGTTAACTAAAGTTTTTATAATTTTTTCAAAACCTGTTTTAAAGTTATATTAAATTATTCCCCAAAGTAGATTATTCATAAAGAAAAAACTCAACTGTATTTCATTGTCATAAAGTCGCAATTTGAATATATATGTATAAGTAATACAATGCAATCATCTACAATGTAAAATTACATTATAGAATAAGCCTTAAGCCATTATTAATAAGGTTGGTATTACTGGAGCAAAAAAATACTGTCACTTTTTCGTTTCATTGGGATTTAGATCACAACGATGCTAAAGAAGTTTGCACTTCAAAAAATGATACATGATATGTTTCTTATGATACAAAGGATCTATCTGTAATGCATTATTGTAATTTGTGATCTCAAAATAATTGAATGAATGTTACCCGCACGGGCATAATTGTGGCGAACACTCGGAGAAGACGAGCCTATTGATGCAATCCTCGTTGCAGCCGGAAGCCGGGGCGCAATTGCACGCGACACTCTCGCATTCTTCTGCAGATGGCTTCACGTCGTAGTACATATCTAAAACAAATAACATACACACAAATTAATACATTTAAGGCGTTTATATTATTTGTGTTATAAAGAAATTCTTTATATGATAATAATATAAGTTTATGATAGTATTTATGGTATATATCTATATATCTGTGGTAAAAAATTATAAAATCTTTTTCAGTTATGTGTCCAGAAAATGGTTGTTTTGTATTTGTTGGTTGTATTAAATAAAACAATTTATTTGTCGTTTGTTCCTTGATCCAATCAATGCGAGTTACTAAACATAGACGGAACCCCCAACATTTGAATCTTGATTGGCCAACGGACGACCGACGTGAACCCACTTTTAAAAGACGCTTTTGACAGACTTAAGGGATCCCATTTATTTTGTTATGTTACGAAAACCAACTTATAATGTACATACTTGTGCGAATCTTTTTATAATTCCAAGATGGAACCGGCTGGTTGTAGTGCTGCTGCCACCAGATGTCGTACGGCAGTGTGAAATGTTGCAATCTTCTGCGAACCCAACGTTCACAATACGGCGGAGGCGCTAGTAGACCAGGAGGGAATTCTGTCTGAGTGACCAAATTTTTACCCTTCCCTTCGGGTTTAGGACTGGAAATACAACAAACAATTAGTTTCATTCATTCAATAATATGCGGAATATATTATGGGAGGCAATAAAGTAGCGAGAACCATCTCATATGAGGGGGAAGTTAAAAAGTGTCCTGCTGTACGCTGTAGATTATAATTCAAAAACCCGCCAGAGTGCGGCGCTAGTGCGGTTACGGTGTATGCTATGAATGTAGCTATAGATAACGATTAAAGTATCCCGAGTTAAAAATTATCTATCCCACTCTAGTAACTTTTGGCGTTTTCCTCTAAAGTTTACACTGATGACACTTTTTTAACACAGAGATAGATCTTCTTACTTCTACCCTCCGTACAATATACACAAATATACTAAAAAAAAACTCACTCGTCCTTGTAGTAATCAGAAAACAGTCCAGCAACTAGAAACTTCTTCCTTAAACGTGGATTTCGTTTTGACACCGCTGGCTTGTCTCTATTGTCCACACTGCTAGCCGGACTGTCGTCCCGCGAAGAGGCTACCCGTTTCTTACAGATAACGTTCTTCGATACACTATCGATACTTTTCTCGAAGTCAATCTCCTTCTCGTTCAGAGGTAGGGGTTCGTTCTCGTCATTATCGCGCATAGTGTCTATGGAAGGCTCGCGTGATTTAGAATTAAATTTTCTGCTGACTACAGTATCCAATGAACTCTCTCTTGAACTGGACTGAATCTCGCGACTCTTCATTACTTGACACGATCTCGATTTGCGTCTAGTCATAATACTTGCGGCTTTAGTGGATTTATCTATTTCTGCGATTGGTTTAATTGCATCAGTCTTCTTGTGTTTACCTTTTGTTTCATCAACGGCATTATCGGAACTTCGCGTCAGTCTCTTTTCACTGGGACATAACATTGCCAGGCTCGATTTCGGTCTCAAAACTATCTTACAGTTCTTCTCAACAACCTTTCTCTTTGAAAATATTTCCTCGATCTCGTGAGACGGAGACATGGCCCTAGTTTTCCGTTTAAGCCTCTCCAAGTTATCTAGACGGCTTGCAGGCCGACTAGTTTTCAAATTCAACAGGCTCAGCGGTATGCTATCTTCAGGGTCATTGCTAACCAGGCTTGCTAAAGAGGGTATACTATCAGACTCACTTAGAACTTCCCATTTATTAACATGATTTTTAAGATCTTTTTCAAGTCGATTATTTTGTTTCAATTGTAAAGCTGGAGCTCTAAGTATTGAAGAGTGGGCGGTCTTCTTCTCAACTATTGTTGTTTCTGAATTAGACGTTTTACTACTGGTTAGGGCGGCAATTTCTTTGCCTTGTAGTTTCTCTAGTGCAACTACAGTTAGTCTTCCTTGCTTTGGACACTCGTCTTTATTAAGAACGACTTTAAGTTCAGGTTTCTTTGTGGATGTTCTTTCTAAGAAACTACTCATAGCTTCACCATCTTTAGGCACTCTCTCAAATGCTGAGTTGTTATCAGTATCTTCAGATGTAAAGTGACTGTCAGAGTGTATGGTGTTATTGCATTCAATCTTTTTCTTTTTCTTCTTAATACTCGGAAAGCCGGTCCTGTTGATAGCTTTTCGCCTTCTTGTTTTCTTCTTAGAATCGACAACGTTCTTATTCTCACTTGATTCATTTTCATCAATTTTCTTGACGCTGTTAATGCTTCTTCTAACTACATCTGAAATCGGCAATTTGTCTGTTTCCATTTTCTGAACCAACACTTTAGTTGGCAAAACTAATTTGCTTTCACGCAAAATATTGTTTGGCTTTTTCTTTTTCTTATTTTCAGTATCTTCGTTATCATTACTCAAATTTCTTTTGGTTTGACGTAAATTATGGCCACTCGTGGTCTCTTGTAGTTTATCAGATATAACAGCAGCTATGGATTCTCCTCGTTTCGGCCTAATAACAGGATCAGGAGTCTCCGAAATCAACGCTAGCGAAATATCAGATTCTGTATCGATAGGACCTAAGAGGGAACTATTACCTTTACCATCGGTCCCTTTAGACTTATTTTTATTTCTACTAGCATCCACCGATGCGCTATGTACGCAAATAGATGATTTAGGAATTTGATCCTCTAAATCAACTGATGGTTCAAAAATGCCCGTCGGCTTGTCAACATTAACCACAACTTGCTTTTCTTCAACTGAAATTTCTTTTTCATGAGATTTTGATTTTTTAGTTTCTAAAACTTTGCCTTTTGAAACTGGTGACTTAATAACAGTTGCCCGTGTGCTTATCTCTTTAACTTTTGTATTTTCGGGTGTCTTATTCGAAGTCTCAATACTATTTTTCTCTTTTTCCAATATCCTAGATTCAATTGATTTACGTATATTATTATTTAAGAGCGTATCTAGAACTTTGGTAGCCGCGCTTGGATTTATTTTCGAAACTAGATTGCTCGTTAGGCCTTCTAGTCTATTTTTCTTACGGGTCATAATTTCGGATTTTTGGGCAGGTGGAATAGCACTTTTATATAAAGTGCGCGCCGACATGCTTTTTAGAGGATCAACGGTCGCACTAGCATTAGTTGAAGAGGTAATATTCGATGATTTCTCGACATCTTTTACATCTTCCGTGGAATTTTGATTAATATCTTTTGCTTCTTTAGATGAAGATGTATTGAGTGCTTTATCTTCTGAAAGCTTCTTAGATAATGATTGTACTACTTGATCCAAGCTTGAATGTGAGATCACTTTATCAGCTTCCAATCTATGACGTTTCTTAGGTGTAACAATTGGCGCAGAATGTCGCGATGGTGATAATTTGGTCTCATTTCTAGGCGATGATATTTTTTGTGCCTCTTGCTTTGTAGAATCAGTCTTTGAATCATCCTTTGGTTTGGGGAGGGACTTTTCTAGGTCATGCACCATCTTGTGAACAGCCTTAAGTTTCTCCGACGTCTCATATATTTTCTTGGAAAGCTCTGATTGTTCCTCTGTGGGTTTCTTTATTAACAGTTCGTCGTCAGTGGCATTTAAAGAGTTTGGCGAGATTTTTGTGGGGGTAGATATTGACACGTCGACTTTAATTGATAAGCTCTCCGTTACTTTGGATGACTTTGGTATTAATTCATCAAAGGAATTTCTTGCATCTGGTGAATTGATTAGTGTAGAATTTTTTGAATTATCAACTCCTTTTTTTACTTTGTCATGCGTTAAGGTTTTCATTTTGGGTGTTTCAATTGATACAGGTTTGGAAGAGTCTCCCAAACAATCAGTCTCTGTGCATAAAAACTTTTCTGGACTAGAATTACTTTTGGAATTATCATCAAACTCAGTTGTAACCAAACTCAGACCCAAAGAATTACTTGTAGATGGATTAATATGGTAATGTCGTTTTTTGAGAGGCAGCTTATGTTCGTTGGTTTCTTTTCCGCCTTTACTCTGCGATTCTGCTAACAGTTTCTTGTGTCTTCTTTTCGACGATGGTGTTGCTATCTCTTGGTTATCCAATGTTTTTCTTTTCTTAGACCCTCTTTTAACCACTTTAACTGGAATTGGCTCTGTACTAACTTTTTCTATTTTTGGCTGTTGAGTGACGTTCGTAATAAGTTTTGGGGCGATTTGGCATAATTTAATGAAATTCGATATTAAACTATCCATATCTTGAGTGAATTTCTGATCTACAAATTCGACAGCTTTGGAATATGTATCTCTACTTCTAGAAACGGATCTAGATCGATGCCTTCTTTTGCTTCTGTGCCGATGGTGTTTATTTTCAGTTTTGATTGTAATTCGTGATGGTCTTTCTGTAGGTTTTAGATTAATTTTAGGTGGGGCTAAAACGACTGTCCTTCTATGCTTTCTGACGTGAAATGAAGGCCTTGTGTGAGGCTTTTTAAAGTTTAAAAACACATTCCTCGACAATGATTTATTGGGAATATAAGTGTTTCTAGCTTTTTCAAAAATGTTAGGTATCTTCTGAGCACTGTCTTTTTTGTTCCCAGATTTTGTCAATTTTCTGCTTTTTGGAGACAAATTTATTGAGAAAAATTTAATACTATCGTTTTCCTTTTTGGAAGAGGTTAGTTTGGATACTATGGATATTGGGGAAATTCCAAATTTCTGTGTAAAAACAGGCTTCAAAGCTGGCAAAGGGCTTCCTATGTAGCTTGATTTAGTCGGAGATTTTAGCAACGTGTTATTATTATTATGGCTAACTTTGAAAATATTACAGGTAGTAACTGGCCTTTGTAACCCAGTAAACACTGGCCCCGGAGCAAAGGGGTCTGAAGAAGTGACTCTTAAAACATGTTTTGAATTAATTTTTGAGTATCCAAAATCGTATTTTGAAAGTAGAGGATATTTTGTGCAAACGCTGACATATTTTGGACTAGAACTGGGCTTTCGCAAATAACTATCACATTCGGAGTCACTGGAACTATTCCCCAGGGTCAAACTACTTAAAGTTTTGTTAGTCAATAATGTTATCTCTTGATCGGATACAAAATGTTTTTGGTTTTTATAGTAAGATCTATCTCTTACTGATCTCGTTTTCTTAAGTTTTTTTATGCGCCTTCGCATGCTCCTTACACTATAATCCGTCTTATATCCTGATTTATCACTTTTGTAACCAGATTTATGATCACTCTTATATCCCGAACGATAATCACTTTTGTATCCAGATCTGCACCCATAGTCGCTTTTGTACCCAGACTCTATAAGCCGACTGCAACTTTTATAATGTTTGAATTCATGATCACTTTTGTATCCAGATAAAATATCCTTATATTTAGGATTTAAATCGATTTGTTTCCACGTAGGATCGAGAGGATCTTCTGCTGCTGCCTCATTCTCGCTCTGATTGTCTCGCCACGCATTGCCAAAAGTTTTACTACTTTTTTTAGGTATACTGGCTAGTTTGCTGTTCAACTCTTTACGTTTTGCATAAACATTTGACAAAACTGATCTGTTCGACGATATTGTTTCATCTTCACTTTCTGCAGAGTCGTATTGATTTTTATCTTTCAACGTTTTAGGAGTTGATTTAGCAGCTTTCGTTTTACTCTGGGGTTTACGACCAACCTTCTTTCTCGGAGGATACAACACCCTATCAGTAGCATATAACATCCTATCTAAAGCTGCTATATCTAACTTATGATCATTTTTCTTACCCTTCTCATATCTGTTTTGCTCTTGTTTTAATGGAACGGGAGAAGGCGCTTCAGTTTTAATTTGTTTGATTTCATTTTCAATCCTTTTCTTTTGATATTCACAATCACTGGAATCAGACCTATTTTGAGTTCGACTTCTACTTTTGGATTTGGAGCGCATTGACCTCTGTTCTCTGGTAGAGTTCTCCTTTTGCGTTGTTTTTCGAGCTAACCTACTATTTGACTCATCTGCATCGTGTCGCCTCAAAGGCGAATGGGTCGGAGAATTGTGATTTGATAAAATACCAGAATCTGGAGACACATTTGGTGGGTCATTATTATTATGAAAGTTAATAACAATAACAGCTGATTTTTCCTCCTGAGATTCGACTGATTTCAATTCATCCGGCTTTCGGACTTTTCTTGGTCGCCCTCTTTTTCGCCTCGAGTCTACTGACAAACTTTTACTATCTTGAGATTCAACTGAATTTATGCTCATTGTATCTAGTTTTTGAGTATCGATGTTATGAGGATTCATATCAGCACCAACCAAAGTTAAAGGTGAACCTTTTAGTAAATCATTTGCACTGCCAATATCTGAAGCACCATTAGTTATATCTAGATTCATGAAATCATTATTATCTACACAGTCCTCTAAGCTAGGTGGATTCGCAATCGATATACCCACGCCCTCTGTGACAGAGGTGATCTCTTCCAGATCTTTATTGATTTGCGTAAGTTCTTCAGTTTGTTGAGGGCTCAGATGTCTCGGGTTGGCCATGAAGGATGGCGCAATTTCAGGTATCGTATTAATTTGACCGAGAACGCAATCACTTATCCCGACACCGTCCATGGGAGGCGCATTCATACTTAAAGTCGGCGTGGTTGCAGTGTTAATAGGAGCCAACGGAGCCGTGCTACTTAGTAGCTGTGTTCGTTCTACGAACTGCTGCAACAGACTCGATGCGTAGTGAGTTGCATTTTGGTGTCCAGCGTCTGAATTAGAACATTCATTTTCGGAGCCGGAGGAATCTGCCGTCGCTCTTTGTATCGCGGCTGTCACCAGCTGAGGCGTGAGCTCCATTTCACTGCTCGACCCATCACCTGTAAAGATAACCAAAGCAATATGTATATACCTAAAAATTAAAATCAAACGCCTAGTAAAGCACGATTCAAAAAGTTGGATATGAAATCTAAAGTTCTGTACGCAAAGATTTCTGACAAATAAAAGACAATTTCTACATACATACATATAATAGCGCCTCTTTCCCGTAGCGGTAGGCAGAGACCACTTCTTTCCACTTGCTACGATCCTTACATACTTGTTTCGCTTCGTCCACTTTCATTATTCCCTTCATACATGCCCTTCCGTTTAGGGTACTCTTGACCTGGCCTTTTTTCAAGACGTCCCTGATCTGGTCTCGAAACGTCCGCCTAGGTCTACCCCTTCCAACACTTCCATTCACACTCGCCTTATACACTTTTTTCGTCAATCGTTCTTCATTCATTCTCACAACATGGCCAAACCATCTCAGCATACCTTTCTCAATTTTTGTCACTACATCTTGTTTCAGACCACAACGTTTCCTTATCTCACTATTTCTTATCCTGTCACTCAGTTTAACTCCTATCATACTTCTTAACACTCTCATCTCAACTGCATTTATTCTGCTTTCATGTTTCTTCTGCCATACCCAACTTTCACTTCCGTACATGAGTGTCGGAACCAACACCCCCTCATGCACAGCCAGACGAGCTTTGTTAGACACCTTCCGACTGTTCATAAAGGAGTGCAAAGCTCCATTCAACATGTTTCCTGCATTCACTCTTCTTTCAATATCATTCTCACACTTTCCGTCTCTTGTAAACTTTGAACCCAGATACACAAACTCATTCACCTGTTAAATTTGTTCATCTCCAATCACAATATTCTGTCACTGTTTCATCTCTTTCAAACACCATCACTTTCGTCTTCTTTATATTCATCTTCATTCCCTTTCTAACAAAAGCTCCACTCATAACATTACCATCTCTTGCAACTCCTCGGCCGAAGACGCAAGTAATACTTGATCATCAGCATAGAGAAAACATTTGACGAGTAACTCATTCATTCTCAACCCACTTTCATTCTGTTTTAAATCTGTCAAGCAATTGTTCTTGAACAGATTAAACAGCCACGGTGAAGCTACACATCCCTGTCTAACACCTTTTTCGATATTAAACCATTCAGTGTGTGCCCCGTTTATCCTTACACAAGCACTAGAATCCCTATAAAGAGATTACAATGCTCGTATGAGGATACTGCTCACACCGTTCACGGACAATGCTGACCACAATTCATTCTTCACCACTCTATCATAGGCCTTTTCTAGATCCACGAACGTGCAATAGACCTTCTTCTTCGGCTATGCACCGCAAGGAAAAGACTTGATCCGTACATCCCATTCCCTTCCTAAATCCCGCTTGCACAATTTCTATACTACCTTATAATTGAAATGTAACTTAAAATTGACGTAAATATTTTAGTTTTATTTTATTAAAAGATTTGGTCTGTTGTATATAAAACATGTCGTATAAAATCTAAATCGATATTTTATTTTCGTCAGTTGCCGAAATTAGCTTAATTACTTCAAATATTTAATTAGTCAATTGAAGCGAATAATACGTGTAATAAACTAAATACAAAAGTTAGGGAAATAGCATCGCTAAACTTACCATTGTCTGCTATAGACTTGTCATCGTTGTCTGGCGGCGCGTTGTGCACGAAAAAGGTCGGGAAATTAGGCTGCTGCGCCGCCGCGCTCGGGGTTTGCTCTGGAAATAGTTCCGCAAGGTCCGCATCGTCGATGACCTGAACCATAATACCGACACTATTAATATCTAGGCGCGTTTTAAATCTTTAGCTTTATATTTTAATAGCACGTTTAATATTAGCTTGAACTTTACGTATTTAACTTAGAGCTGTATGTAACATTTTCAAAATAATATAATGAAATAAATGTTTCACGACATTCATAATATCTATTAATGTCCTGACCAGCAACAGTTTAATATTAGGTCTAATATTTAAATTAAAAAAAAAACTAGATTTTTTTAACAATAATTATGACATGATTAAATTTTCATGGAGATTCGATTTGATCCGTTATCAGTATCCAGTAATTGATATGAAACTGGTTTGTTTATGGTAGAGATTTCCATGTATGATCTAAACTTTGAAATATTTTATCTATTCATGAGAACCTTAATCTGTTCAGCAGGTGTACGGATAAGCAGGTGTTAGTTTTAGTACTCGCAAATTGAATTGCTTATATGAATTCTAATCGATATTGTTGTATCATTACTAAATATACCTTTATTTTTGACCAATGATTTAATTGTTATGGATTTTATTTTATATATCTCAATAAACTATTTTTTTTATTTTTATTTAATATTAACGCCCGCGTATACGAAGAATCCGATTAAAAGAAATCTGTCAAACTGTGGTAATTTTTCTCTCTAAAACAAAATACATTTTCTTTATGTAAGAATACTGATACCCTGCGGCTGGGGTCGGCCTGTCGTAAAAAGAGACAAAACAATCCTAGCTAAATGGTAGGCTACCAAGTCCGTCTGAATGACAACCACACATGGTCTTTAACTATGCCGCCACAATAACATTGTGTTTCGATATTAGTGACAGCAGCGTATTCGCGATGCCCCCGGCGTCGCAAAAATAGCTAGGCGACGGTAACTACTATCAAGTGGGCCATCACAGCCTGTCTGTTGTTCCTCAGAAATAAAAAAAATACAGAGAAATAAAAATCTATCATAGTTAAATATAAAAATTTATGAAAAATGAGTACAAATATTAATATGTTATTCTACCTGTAGTTGACATGCGGCAGCCAGTGCTGCGCTGGAGTCGTCGGCGGAAGCATGTGCGGTCCCGTTGTTGGCTTCCGCAGTGTCAGAGTCGGACGACGACGACGAGGAGGATGATGAAGACGACGACGACGAACTCGTTGACGATGAACTACTCCCGCACGCGGCACTCTCTGCTGCCGGAGAAGCAAACTGCAACAAAGAATTGTACAAATCAATACAAAGATGTTTGATAGAGGTCTCACTGGACCAAGAAGCTGATTTTATATTAGATGCCATTGGACACAATAACGCAAAATCTTTCCTAGTTTTAGGACAAATTCCGGCCGAGAGCAATCTAAAACTTATTTATTCTATTTATAATTTCCATGTATTTTTACTGGTATAAATTTGTGACAATCTGGGTTTCATATTTAACTTTAGTTTATATTTTTTAAATTGCTTAGAATATGTTGATTATTGTGTCAATTATACGAAATTTTAAATCTTATAAATACATACAAAGCGCAGTTTCACTTATACTCTATTGTATATTATGATACTGTCGATTCAGAATTCAACACTTCCGCATAGATAATGTATTATGTTAATTTCTACATCTTTGTAAATTTTTACAAAGGTAAAAGGTCACATTTGTAATTTTATACACTGTCTAAACTATAATATTATTAAATTAATTCTAACGTATGAAACGACTTTACTTAACCGACGATAAGCAATTGGCTGACAAGTGTAGAATAAATATTCAGATTTGAGTTTCGCAAAACATAGGCGGCACAAATTTAAGGACTTAAGTCCTATGTGCCTAGTGTTTCCAACCCTAGGAAAGTTTTTATCTGTGCAGGGGCGGAGAAGGAATACTAACCTCTGCGGCCGGGGTCGGCCTGTCGTATAAGGCGACAAAACAACCCACCCTAGCTACGTGGTAGGGCCCCAAGCCCGTCTGGATGGCGACCACCTTTGGTCTTAAGTATGCCGCCATAATAACCTTCTGTTGTGTTCCGGCATTAGTGACCCAATTTTATGTGTTAGTGACCCTTATGCGACAGCAGCGTGCTCACGATGCCACTGGCGTTGCAAACACCCATAGGCGACGGTAACTGCTAAATTCTAAGCGGGCCGTCAGCCTGTCTGCTGTCTTACAGCAATAAAAAAACCCTGCAATTAAAATTTGATAGTCGTAAATAGGTTAACTGTACAGAATCATTAAATACAAGTCCTCAGTATTACGGTACTTGTAATTGTGATTGCATATTCCAATAACTACTAGGCTGGACAGCGAGCGGCGCTATTAGCGAACGAGATTGATTTGCCGCAATAGGCAGTTTGGTGTCGCAATGTTCGCGACTTGTCCCTTCCCATTTGCAATAAACACCTTTCTATGTGATTTATGGGAATTTTATCTATTTCCGCATAACCCGACCAATATAATCACACCTGACATAAAACTTTTTTATTTCTGTACGATGCTAGTAGTATTGTCACAAGGCAAATCTAGTGAGCTTCAATGACGTTATTGATCATCCGTGTTTCTTTCTTTTTTGTATCGAAAGAGCCTAAATAAATAGAATAGATCTACGTCTGAGATCTTTGGATCTCGCTAAATAACCCGCATAGGTTCTGATCTAAACTTTTTATATCAGGTTTTGACCTGATATAAAAAGTTTAGACCAGAACCTATGCGGGTTATTTAGCGCCAGCTAGCAGGTAACATTAGTTTGGGTCTGGAATATTTTAATGTGACAAAACACCTAAATCCAACCTTTATAACGTTCGAAATTAATTATCCTATCCAATCATTAGCTATCAATCATTCATCTCTTGACCTAAAAGTATTTGTAAGGAATTAAAACAACAAAAGGTGTTTTGCCTTACGACTAGTATTCGTCTTCAAATTAGTGAACCTTATAATAGTTTGATCCAAATTCATACAATGACAAATGCCTCGTTAGACACATACATGTTTCCTTTTCAAGCGATTGAGCTCACGACTCTCGATAGCACAACGAAAGCAAAGGATTTACAACACGAACACAGTATTGTGATTTAACAAACACGATCCGTCCGTTGTAACTGGGCCGCCGACTAGTCACAGATAGAGGTTAATAATTTATTTTGATAATCACTAGGGAATAAATTCGATTGATTTATATTATAAATTAAATTGTTTCTACTGGATCAAACCCGCAAATAAGTACGTCTATTTATTAATTCTCTTATAATAATTGCTCATAACCTTTCATTGTTAGGTTAAGGCCGGGAGTCCGTTCTCTCTAGGGGGACCTAGAGTAGGACCTAGGAACGGACTGTATACATACCCGCTATATGCTTATCGAAGGCAGATATTAATGATCTCGGTGTAGAAGTTTCCTCGCTATGTTTTGGTTCAACATCGAGACAGTTACGTTCTAATGAGGCGGGTAGTCTTGGACTTGATTCGAAACGCAAAATAAAAGGTTGAATATAATATTGTAATATATAGAAGCATTTGTGCAATAAAATGTTGATGGATATGTAGATAGTTTAGTGTTTTCAAAAAACGTTTTAGCGGGCTTTGCAACTACACGCCTTTAATGTGCATGTGTGTACATGCCGTTGTGGGATATAAACCCAAGACCTTGGTTTGATTGGTCTCAAAGTATGATATACTTGAATACCTCGTACATTATTATATATTAATATAGTAATATATTCTTATACAGATGGACTTATACTATCTATATTTTAACTATTTTATCTAGATGTGATCCGAAACTTGTACATCGGAACCTGGGCTGGACTGCTAATTATGGTCACAGAGGAATATTTGCTGCCCATCGTGATTATAAAATAATGTTAACTAAGAAAGTTGGGAGAATATTAATACTCCGTAAAATTAAAGTTCTAAAATGTAAACAACGCCTATAAATAGAATAATGACTGGTGACGGGCGTATGTTGTTTTCAACATAAAGTTGATTTTCCGAGGGTGCTAATCAATAAGGCGGAAGGGCGAGCAACCCTCGGCACTGGAAGGGGTTGAGCAAGTGTCGCGTGGTCGCCAGCCGCTCTTATCACGGCGGGCATATCAAATAAAGCGGAAACGGCCGACCCCGAGGCATAGGGCTTTACGGCGATCGCCGCACTAGCCGTAATTATGGGCTACTTTTTAGGTTTTTAACTAGAATCTTAATGGCCGACATTGACATAAAAATGTATATTTTCATTTGAATAAATTAGTCACGTGTCGATACCTACAGTTTTAATTCCCCTCATTTATGAATGTTAATTAATTATAAACAAAACAAAAATGGATACGATTATACAGAATAATAATAAAATGCTTGGTGTTGAAATTATAAGCGAGGCGTCGCGTCGTGGGGCCCGCGATTTTAACACCGACACGATATTAATCTGGAACATAACCGCGCCGAGTAATGGACGTTTGTGCACAAATAAATATGAAAGCATCGAGTATTTGAATCGACAATGGCCTAACAGTACACACACAGTCACCGCCGACACAAATAATATTGAAAGCATTGCTACATCTACGCTAATATAACATTAACGAACTCGTGATCCATGTAGATTTTGTAGATGATATCTGACAAACACCAGCAAATTATATCTACGATTGAAGACGAACTGTTCGTTATCGAGACTTTCAATAGTTTCTTCTTCTTACACGCGTTTGTCCATTAAGATTCTAAGATTGTTGAATTATCATAGAGCAAATGATCTAGGCGTTCTTATTGCTCTTTGACATTTCTTTTTCTTGAGTAAAAACAGACGAAATAGATGTGGCTAAATTCTATTTCCAAAGGGGTCACTGCCGTCTTATCCCAATCCCTTAATTTCAAGCAGAGTGCAGGTTGCGGGTGAGGTTACACCTCAATATACTTTATAACATATTAATATGTCACCATAATTATAATTGGAAAACTTGAAATAATAAATATCTAAAAACATTTCTATTGTTTTCATTACCAAGACACGAAGATTTATTTTATTATTAATATATGCATTTTCAATAAAATAATTTACTTATAAAGTTCGATACAAAAGCCAGTACGACTGTAGTAATTTAAAGAAAATGTGATATTTTAAAGTCGGGGAGTTATCGACAATCAATAAAATATCCAACAAACCAGTTTAGTACACATGTCTACTCAATTCGTGTACGGAGTAGGTATGGGCTGGTAAATAACATATTTCAAATTAATTTTATAGACGAACATTTTTTTATCGTAATCATCGTTAGAGATTTACAATGTAGTCTACATTGGGCCTCTTTAAAAAAACACATAACTTCTTCGTTGAGCATAATTAGGAACCTACCCACATTCCGGCTGACACACAAGAGAGGCTGGCTGGCTTACTTTTTTCTCCGTGCAGGGACAGAGTAAGAGTACTAACCCCTGCAGCCGGGGTCGGCTTGTCGTAAAAGAACAACCCCAGAGCCCCAAGCTCGTCTGGATGGCAACCATTATTGGTCTTAAGCATGTTCTGGTTATAACGTTCTATTTTGTTCGGGCATTAGTTACCAAGGTTCCGTATCCCTAAGGGACAACAGCGTGTTCGCGGTGCCCCTAGCGTCGCAAACATACATAAGCGACGGTAACTGCTTACTATTAAGTGGGTCGTTCGCACGTCTGCTGTTCCTCAGCAGTAGTAAAACTATGGCCGATCCAGTCCGCCCGAGTGGGTGGCGAACGCGAAGCATCTCTTTTTCACCCGGGCGTCAGACACTGGGATGACTGTAGTGGGGATGCAAGTCGCTGGTATCGATTTGCATCCCTTTGTCAACTGAGGAAGCGCACAAGCGCATAGCACGAGTCATTTCACAGTCAGTCACACTATCCCGCCGCAACCCCCCAAACGGTGCGGTGTATCAAGCGTTTCTACGTCAAGAGAGAAAAAAAAGAGGAACCTGCCGACATGAACCAGGTTGTATTTAATTAGCAGAGCAATGCCAAAAAGGCGATACTGCGAAGTCCCCTGTAAAGCCAGGAGTGACGACCGGGGTTTTTAGTGGGCAGGACTGGCGGTCTTTGCCCCCGGTGCGCTCGAGGGAGTAGACAGCCCCCTCGAGAAATAATCACACATTCCGGGAGAAGGCCGGTGGAAAATGTAACAGCTTTCCCCGGTACATATACAAAAAAAAGGTTTGTATTTAATAAATCCGCATTTGAAATGGTCTATCAGTTTAGAAGCTGTAGTGTCACCAATAAACGCTTAAAAAAACCAGATCCTAAACGCTATCATCGCCATCATGGCGTACAAAGTAAATAAGGTTATTGACGTATCTAATTAGCTTATTTATTATTTCATATTATTTTTTCTATACTTCATCATACTTTAGCGCAAAACAAAGGCGAGCGAGTCTCTCAGCTTTTTTGCCTTAGATAGACGATAAATAATACATCATAGAGGCGGTCGTTGACCTCGTGCCAAATGTTATGAACAATACTCTGCCGAGCATCAGTGAGCTCAAACCGAGATACAATATCTCAAATTAGCCAAATACGAACGAAGAATTCGGATTGTGAAAGCACGTTTGAAAGTATAAACTTCGGCATTTCCAATAAGGGATAGAGATTGTGCATGATTTATAATTTGATTTTTCCTCTTCATACAATCGTTGCCTCTCAGTTTCATCCGAAGCGAACAAGTACTGCGTCTTAGGTACGCTGTTATAAATAGACAGACACACACATTTTTATCCGTGCAGGGGCGGAGAAAGAATACTTACCTCTGCGGCTAGTTACGTGGTAGGGCCTCAAGCCCGTCTTGATGGCGACCACCTTTGGTCTTAAGTATGCCGCCATAATAACCTGGTGTTGTGTTCCGGTATTAGTGATCCAAGTTCCTGTACCCTTATGGGACAGCAGCGTATTCGTGATGCCACTGGCGTTGCAAACACCCATAGG
Organism: Malacosoma neustria; assembly: GCA_963693495.1. Lineage (NCBI taxonomy): Eukaryota > Metazoa > Arthropoda > Insecta > Lepidoptera > Lasiocampidae > Malacosoma > Malacosoma neustria. The sequence continues at coordinate 15,809,039 of OY856377.1, forward strand.
CGACGGTAACTGCTAAGTTCTAAGCGGGCCGTCAGCCTGTCTGCTGTCCTACCGCATTAAAAAAAAAAGACAATTCACACAGCGCCACCTAGTCCCAAAGTAAGCAGCAGAGCGCTTATTATGGGTACTAGAGAACTAACATACTAACTGTAAATAAATACATATTATACATAGACGCCCAGACTCGGGAATCAAACCTGTGACGCTTAGTTTCCTGATCAAAAATCCATATAAAAAATAGATAGATACCACTAAGTAACATCGGGGTACCCCAACCCAACAGGGAAAAGTGAGCAATGCCCTTCTGTGCTGTATATACACCATGTCTATGTAAACCATATTATGAAGATTTTACGTAAGCTAGTAATGGAGTACATATATTATTGTATGACGACCTCCGCGACGTAACGGCTATCGCACTACAGTACGCTCGCAGAGGTATGTTCGATTCTCTCCTCCCATCTGGGTGTTAATGTATAATATGTATTTACTAGCTGTGCCCGTCTCCGTCCGCGTGGAATAGTGACCTTATCACTAAGGGGTATGAAAAATAGATGTTGGCCGATTCTCAAACCTACTCAATATACTCACAAAATTTCATGACAATCGGTCAAGCCGTTTCGGAGGAGTACAGGAACGAACATTGTGACACGAGAATTTTATATATAAGACTAGCTGACCCGGCAAACGTTATTCTGCCATATAAATAATAAAATGTCAAAAAATTAAAAAAAAAATTTTGGGGGTGGGTCACCCCTAACATTTAGGGGGATGAAAAATAGATGTTGGCCGATTCTCAGACCTACTCAATATGCTCACAAAATTTCATGAGAATCGGTCAAGCCGTTTCGGAGGAGTATGGCAACGAAAACTGTGACACGAGAATTTTATATATTAGATTAAAGATGATATATGTAGGATATTAGTTACCTAATATCCATAACACAAGTGCTATGCTACTTACTTTGGGACTAAATGATGTGAATTTTCCTAGTATATTTAGTTATTTATTTTATTTCTGGTAGTAATCACAGGTCCAACGTACAAAGAGATTGATATAATATTTAAGGTAATACAATATGTAAACAAGTAACATTTATCGCAGATATAGCAACCAAAATGAAAGACACCCTAGGGCAACATTCCACAAGAGCTTATAAATACAAAGGGATGGTAAACGAGAGCAATGAGACAGAACGAGGAAACGATGCAGATCGTCGGCCGATCAGGCCATGAACTTGACTATCACGAACTAAACGACCGTCGCGCCAACAAAGCCAGTCGGATTGTCGCGTGCTCGGGAGAGGTCTATCACAGCTCATAAAAGTACACCATTCATACTAATATTATAAATGTTAAAGTGACTCTAAATATGTACATATATATATATATATATATATATATATATATATATATATATATATATATATATATATATATATATATATATATATATATATATATATATTATAGTAACTCTAATAATAAATTACGGCATAGGCTACCTAATAATTTATATGGCAGAACAACGTTTGCCGGGTCAACTAGTCTAACAACAAAAAACATGTGCGTGTACGCGCGTATGAAGTTATACTTCCTTAGTGTAACAACAAAATTAGCTAGAGATTTCATCTCCTATGCTCCAACTCTTTGTTTGTAAAAGCAATGATAAATAAAACAAAAATAATAAATACCGACAATTAACCTGAAATTTATAAATGCACTTAAAAATTGTTTTTTTTTTAAGACAAGAGGCACTTTTATCACGAATTTTTACTATGGCCTATCATTTACCACAATAATATTATAATTTAAAATCTCATACACACATGTATGTATATATTTTATAAATAAGGATATTTTTTATCTGTACTGATAAAACACGTGGTGTAGATTTATGAATATTTGAGCAATAACTTTGAACATAGTTACGATTTTTCACGGAAAGTTCACAGACATCAGCAGAGTGCGCACGCGCATCGTAAAAATTTCACTCTCATTTTTTTTCCACGTTTACCAAAAACGTGCCAAAATAAGTATAACTTAAAAAAAACCCTTTAAATATATAAAAGTTTAATGACCATGTTAAATTAAGGATATGACAAATTTATATAATTACTGATTCACTAAAACAGATAATACGAGACATTTTCCTTAACAGATTCACACATGTCATGCATATTAGCAAACATATTAAAAAAACAATAGTTCACTTCTATAGAGACCCTTATGACGTCGTCGACTGGACCTTTAGTTGTACGTAATGGATACATGTGGTGTTCTAGGATTTTTATTCATCGTTGAAATCAAATTCAAAGCTAATTTTTTGGAATTTGATACATACAAGTAATAAAACAAAAAGTAACGTGAGGGGGGTTCAGAATATATCACAGATCTGCATATTGAGAATGATCAAAATTAGATAGTTTTTTTATTCAAATTCCTATTGCTAGTATACTAGTAAATTTTTTGTAATTAGTCAGCCACCAGCCAGATAGTGGTCTCTGTCACCTATAGATGTTGGAACACCAGGGGCAATGTAAACACGCTGCCGGTGTCAAAAAATGTTATAATATTTACTTCAAAATGGGATATAAAAAAATTTACTTAAGTAATCGCTATCGTTCGCTTAGAAGAACTGGAACATCGCTTATGTCGGAATACAAGGTTATTATGGCGACATAATTACATAGAAACCGGGGTTGTTTATCATTCAGACAGGCTTGGAGCACTACCGCCTAGAATCAACTTCCCTAGAGAAAGAACGGAGAAAACAGTTCTTTCACATATACATAAATTATATATTCCCGTTCTATCAGTTGTAGTACGTAGTAGTAGAAGTAGCGAATATGGTCACAAGTTATTGACTGACTACATTCAATAATAATTAACTCACTCTTAAATACAGCCGCAATAACATCTCGTTTCGCGGCGAATTTCAGTTACTGGCGTCCTTAAACTGATATTTCTAGAATGTTCCACGTCGAAAACTCGAGTAATTGGGTACGATTATAAACTTTATATTCAATACTGACACCACTCCCAACTTAATCGTAATTTAACTTGAATTAATTTTGGTGTTTGCTTTTGCAAGTGAATTATTTATAAATAATTTATGATTAAATTGATTATAAAGGTTGCATCGACTCTAAATCAATATAGCTATAAATGATAAATGCATATTTGCATTAAACCTATCATAATTTAAGTTACATGACCCAAGCTACGTCTTGAGAAAACTAGTTTGAACCCTAGAGCTAACCTGCCATATTCCTAGGGAGTCGTTAAAGGCTACAAGTGCCTTTTTATGCTAATTGACAGATAGCAAAGGTCATTTATTTTTATTTTCAAAGTCTACTGTTCCAAATTTAGTTCATTTTGTGTCACTTTGGTCAGGAAAAGTCACTGTCCCTACTGGGCACCCAGAAATTGAGCCCTGGGATAATAGTCAAGAGCGTACTCCGAGCTTCCCAGTGAACGTTTCAGATACAACCACGGTAGAACACTTGTACACAGTGACAATAAAAACAAGCTAGAGCTATAACCAAGTTTTGGTTAAAAAATTGTATCTTACATACACGACTAACGCGAAGTTCTTGTAAAAAAAAATCATTGCTTAAAACGTTTAAAAACGATATACATAACAAAATTTTGTTTCCATATAAATGAGTGTATATTTATGAATCGACATTATAGAAGAGTTAATGATCCTTTTAGAAAATATCTCGTTATTAACTGGTATGTCGGGCACATAATCAGCTATTAACAAATATGGACTGTGGTCGGCAGAGATCGGACAAGTGTAGCTGCGCTGGCTGCGACCACGATCCGCTAATAGGCGTTTCACACACATTTATTTTCTATTTTAGCTTTTTTTGTACACTCGCTAGCACCTACGTAACTAGATAATAGGGTTACTGAACACTAATTTATATAAAGTTCATTTAATAAAACTATTGACACCAGTACACATGTAATCATTCACACGATCCAACACAATATTCCATCAAAGCTAAATCGAAGAAATATACGTGAAAGAATTAAAAAATACGTCCCATACAAAATTTACTTCACATGTTAATAAATTAATTGTCAGCCCTGTACGAAGGCGGCAATCCGGTGGCGGTTGATTGTACTCATCAAGGATGTGTGCTCTCAAGGACGACGTGGGCTAGACCAACGCGCCTGTCGAACGATTCTTATTATTTCTGCGCAGACACAGCTTGTTTTTGTCTTAACTAATTTATATTCATGATGCCAACTATCGGCGGTTATATACACATTATATAAATTAAAAGTTTACAGTCCCAGTGACTGTAAACTTTTAAAGAACATGAGGGAGTAAGGTGTCCCACAAAGAACTTTGATTGTTAAATCGACGAACTAGACTCCGATGCGTGGTTTTTCTTTTGGGGATCAGGTGGCAAACGTCTCGGCACAAAATAGATAGTGTCGTGAATGGAAATAAATGCGTTTTTTTTTTAAGATAGTCTTCTGCTCTAAGTAAAAAGATGTGTCGCAGGGATTTTTACAATTAATGATTCATCGAAATATAGTAATAACTATAAACGGTACAATTCACCACAGCGACCTCCAGTTCCAGTAGACAGTTAAGCGCTTGTTATTGAATACTCTATCGATTACCATTCCCGGTAATCGAACGTGGGGGTAAATCGAATCGAGGGGGATCACCGCGCAGGCTTTCCGGCGTGCGAAAGCCGTTGCGTCACGGAGGTTAACAATTTATCGTTATATGATCGAGATGATGTACAATAAAGGACATTTCATTAAAAAATATAGACTACATTCGAACAATATAAGACTGATAAATAAAAATATTTAATCAAATTATAAAATAGTTCAATAGCACCGAAAATATGAACAAATGCGGTACATGTGGCTCCTCGCTGAGATTTTAAACGTGTTGCCCCGAGTAATTTATTTAAAGCAGTTTTTATATAGGAGTTAAATCAAGGAAAAAACTATCGACTGCTCTGTACTCCAGGTCAATTACCTCGATATTTTCGAATGTGCGAACCTCATTGTCTGTTACTATTTTTTGTGGCATATGGCTAGTTCATGGCAATTTTTGCGAACAGCCAATTACTTGATAATATTATAAAGTCGAGAATCATACAATGTAAATAGGTACATGGTGAAGATGTACAAATAAAATTTATATAAAGGGTCTTCTTTATTTATAAGCATTTAAATCGTTTACCCCTCAGCACGAACAATGCGATTACATTTGACAAGTCGGCCACCGAGTCACAAAAGAGCGAAAGTACAGAGATTAAGCTTTATCAAATCTGCACTCAAATAACGCAGACAACGCTCCTGCATCTCAGCATTGAATTAGGATTTTGAACAACGATGAAAAAATTCGGACATCTACAATTAGTTTAGGTAAATTACTCGTCACCGTTGCTCCAAAATGACATGGAACACATCAGACGGTCAGTAAACTACAAGAGCTAAGGCCCATTTTCAAACCTTTACATGAATTTTATTCTTATGGTTTTCAGAATCTGGATGACGATGAGGAATGGCGTGAAAATATTCAATGCCCGGGGCAATAGGCTAGAATACCCTTTTGAGAGTTGGTTGCTTGCTTTCCGCCCAACTTGATTTATTCAAAAACAGCTTCGACAATCTTCCACTACGTCGGCAGATACTGTTCACGGGTGACATTTGATTTATAAAAAAATTATTTCGAATCAAAAGTGCATTTTTTAGAGGATTTTACATATAGCTAACTGCTTTATGGTATATATGTCAAAATACTATTCCATGTATAGAAAATATTGTTGTAAAACCAGTAATTAACTTCGGTCATAGCTTTTCTACTGCTAGCATCAAAAAGCGTGTGACTAGAAATTTTCATATGTAAATCTACTCTAATGTACTTTAATCTTTATAGGTATCTTTTTTGCTGTGCAACAGCAGACAGGCTGAGGGCCTTGTTTAGAGGCCAGGTTAATTGCCATCCAGACGGGCTTTAAACTCTACCACCAAGCGTCTATTTAAGAAAGAATGTTCGTGCTTTAGCAATGGACAAAAAAGCGTGTTCCTGCCGCTTGGATATCCGTTGGTCAAAATGTAAGTTATAAAAATCAACACAAATGCAATATTCACTTCTGTGCGATATTTTGTTATCTTGCCAAGGATGAATGCAAAACATCACATCAACGAAGCGCATTGCGGGCAGATCCAAAAACAAAACAAACATCACAAGGACAAAAGATGCACCTTATCCTTATTTTAAATAACCTTAATATATTTTAAACGCATACAAGCTTGTTAGCGTAACGAGGAACTGAGACCAAAGTTTGTTAAATTTTACGGCAGACGAACAAATATATGAATAATTACATTAATTACACGATTAACATTCAGGGTTAGGTTCATTAATGAATATAAATTTACTATTAAAATTCGAGTAACTATTATGCTAATACATTTTGAAATTAATCAGGTATATTTCTGGCGATGGAAAAATCAACGAAATGGTTTTTGGCTATACCTAGCAGATATTTCAGAGATTAGTTTTCAAACTTACGTTGTAGTGTATGCTACTTAGTATATTTTTTTTTTAATTTCTGAGAAACAGTAGACAGGCTGACGACCCACTTAACAATAAGCAGTTACCGTCACCTATGGATGTTTGCGACGCTAGGTGTACCGCGAACATGCTGGTATCCCATAGGAGTACGCATTTACAGCATACTTACACTGTCTCGAAGGTCCATGTATATTTGTGAAGATGTCACTGTCAAGATACGAAAACGACGGTCGAGTGTGAGCGACATACATATGTATGTACAGCGGCAAGGGAAATATATCACATATTCATCATATAGCAGAGTGAGACAACACTCTTATGGGCAATTTCTTATCATCATCACTGGCTTGGCCATTAATAGTTAAGTTTTATTAAGCAATTTTGATATCAACCCATAAACGACTGTCAGGCCCGTCTTTTGATCTACTAGGAAAGGGCAATACTCAACATCCTCACCTGGATCCAATTGGTACTGTAATCTTGGCAGTGTTGGAGACTGCAGTCTTAGCTATGCTGTTAGCTCATGATATTTACGTCGCCGTAGTAATTATATAATACTAGCTGACCCGGCAAACGATATTCTGTCGTATAAATTAAATATAAAAAAAAAAAACAGAACTTAATTATGGTGAACCCTGTTTCACCCCGTTCAAGTTTCATATTTAAGACAAAAAGTAGCCTTTAGTCCTACTACAAGGTACAATCTAACTCTATAAAGAAATTTAACAAATTTGAATTAGCGTATTAGCGTGTATGGATTCAGGTTAACAGAATTTTGGCATGCAGCGCAAATCCGAGAATAATAATACTTTACTTTTTGGTATTTAGGTGTTGGCTCGACAATAATATTTTAAAATTATAAAAAAATTAAAAATTTGTTTACGAAACATTTTTCTCGAAATGATTTTTGATATGATCTACTAACCGAAAATATATTATCAAAAGTTCCATCAAACTAAGAGTATATAAATAAGCGCAATTTGCAGTGCACTTGTACACGACATGATTGGGACGATCTGCGCCCACGCAGCCGTGCACGTATATGGAGATAATACAAACTGCATTACGGGCACTTATACAAATACGCGACATTCAGACGTACTTGTCTGTAATGCGATAATAAAAATAAACAATGTTTATACTTTTTTATCATTTATATTATATATAATTATATAAATGATAAACAAAACAATATTAGGGGAAGTTTGAAAGTAGCGCCAGTGATTGAGAAGCTGAAAAGTAATAGACTAGCGTGGTATGGCCATATAATGCGAAGAGAGGACGTCATGTACAAGGAGGATGCTAGAAATGAGAGTAGGTGTATACAAAAGGAGAGGTAGACCAAAGAAAAGATGGATGGATTGTGTAAAGGATGTTTTTTTTTTTAATTGAGAAAAACAGCAGACAAGCTGACGGCCCACTTATTAGTAATCAGTTACCGTTGCCTATGGATGTTTGTGACGCTAGGGTCACCGCGAACACGCTGCTGTCCCATAGGGGTACAGGAACCTGAAATAATATTAGATATTGATATGGCAAAGAGGTGTATTCACACATTCATGTGAATGTTCAGATTACTAATGGAGGAGAGTGGAAGGAGATCACATGTTGTGCCGACCCCACATAGTTTGGGATAAGGGCAGGAAAAAGATGATTATAGTTAATAAAATAACGAATATATGAAATAATATACTGAAATTTCACACACTCGTTGATAGTCTGACAAGTTTACAGCTTTCAACGCTTAACGGCCAGTTTACACGGCGGAATAATTTATGACCGTCCATCTGCTGCTTACGTTAAACGTGAATTTTGTGTTATTTAAGCCGAGATACACAAAATGTAGGAGTTTTATTGCAACCGGCGTCCGCACCATTAAAACTTCCTCGATATTCAACGGGAATTCATTACGCCACAAAACATTCAATTGCTATAATGAAATGTTAAGTACACGTACACGAGTGTACAATAACTAAAACCTGTGCGAGTTAATTGTTCATTAATAAAATAATTCACAGTTAATAATAAATAAATACATATACAAGACATATGGTACAATTCACACAGCGCCATCTAGCCCCAAAGTATTACACTAAGTAGCACTTGTGTGTTATGGGTACTAGATAACTGATATACTACATGTATACTTTTCTTTTGTACATATACATCCAGAAATACATAAACACCCAGACGCGAGACGGGAATCGAACCCTTGTTCTCCGCAAGCGCACCCATGTGCGTTAGCCGCTACGCCACGGATGTCATTATAATAATCTTCGTAATATTTTCTAAAAGCGAACTACATTGTTCAAATAAATACTAAGGCATTGTTCAATGACACATAATAAATAATCGGTATAAACAAACTGAATCCCAAACGCTCGGATCTGCGGGCACAGATAATCTAAAAACAAAATATTAACAAGAAGATTTGAATTAATAAAAGCGTGGCCACACAATAATGTAGTGTGTCATTCGGCATGAAGGTTATTAAACGAGTCACTAGGACAGGGACGGGGAGGACGCGTCGTATACGTTTCCAGTGGGTGCATATGCATAGCAAACCGCAAGTTACGTGATAACAATAATGCAGTGTGCTTAATCCGACCAATGGGTAGAACAATAAGCCACAACATTAAATAATATTACAAGTAAATTTTATATAGATACACATGAAACGCGTGGCCAAAATTTGGCTACATATCTTTTACAATTTCATATTTTAAATATATGTATATTCTATCCGTGAATCGTCCTGGATAGATATATAATAAATTTACTTGAAAATTGTTCAATTGTTCACCATCGTCACCATCTAGCCCAAAAGTAATACTTGTGTTATGAACTATTCTTACAACTCATATTTTTTTGTAATTTTCTTTTGTACGAGTAGGTAAATACAAAACATCAAACCAATGACCCGCACAAGGATTTTAACGTGCGAAACCCATTGCGCCACGAAGGTCATCCTAAATAATCTGATGAATCCTTTTGTTTGTCCACAAACAACAAACGAAGAGAACCGTTTAGTTTTCTTTTCAGGATTTGGGTATCAGACGAACTGTAAAACCTAATTTAACCACATCTAGTCCAACTTCTATCTTCTCAGAGAAAGAAAGAGAAGAGCCACCGAGACTATCAAAAGTTTTTTGGGTGCTTCAAAGTTAAAATTTGAATGTAACCGAGACAAAACACATCCAAGATTTTTTATTAGTAATATAAAAGTGAACAAATATTTTATAAATTATAAATACAATATGATACTATTTTTATACATTGTTTATTAACATTGCCAAGATGACATTGTAAATAAATGTGTTTCGAATTAATATGCCACTTAAAAGTCGTAACAAGACAGGCACAGAAAAATGTAAGGCGCTGCGTGGGCGCAGCTCAACGACTTGTTAGTGAATTAAGTAATTGAACCAATCAAAGTTTATTATGGATTCTATTAAAGGAAATATGGTAAGCACTTCTGTACTCTCAACCGTGAGTTAAGGTCGAATGATATCGATAACTTTAATTGTCCATATAAAACGAGAGCGACTAAAGTTTTTATAACTATGCATGTATTTTTTTATTGTATTAAAATAATAAACAGTGCCCCGCCCGATGATACGATTTATATTTTTTATCAAATATGTTATGTGGGGCATAAATGTCTGGCCATGCCGCGTCCATCGGACGCCGGCAAGAAGAGTAGACCCAAAAAGTGCTGCTTTGACGTCGTAAACGGTGTATGCGTGCCAATGGACACACTACCAGGAATACTAAATACGATAGATATTTAACGCTAGAATATTGATAATGATAAGCATTCGTATTTTAAACAATTCAAATCGAGTAAAACTCCCCAATTCAGACACCGGGCTTCAGTCTATTAAAATAATGATATAATACTCGATAAAATAATGTAAATTTTAACCAGAAATTCCGCGAGCGAACACATTCGTGAGAAATGATGTCACTCGTTCTTTTTGTCACGTTGTGCCACAAGTGCCACGGATCAGCGCCGAAATAAAAACACGATAATGTTTGTGGGATTCATCAGAATCATTTTAAAAGCCAACCTATCGGAACGATCAAAAATAATACTCACTAAATGACAGGAAACCGGATTCATATAATTATAAGCCATTCATAAGTGATTGCAATGATCGGGCCTACACTCGCTGTGCTATGAATTGAATGCAAGGAAAATAAATGAACCAAACAAGAATTGTAATCTATTAATTTACATGAAACAAAGCAGAGAAAGATTGAGGACTATCATCAAAAATAATTATATATTCACACTAAGTATTCATAAAATTTCAGAGAAGTAAATAAAGACGTATAAGCCTGTCGGGAATCGAATACGAAATCTCAACATCGTACGAGTATTATTATGGAACAGATTTCTAGACCAGAGAATTCAATTGCTAACTGGACTATAGGTGCTAGCTGGCCAACAGACGGTTGACTGTTGGTTGAGTCGTGAAATTAAGTTGGACAGGGCTTGAATAAAATAGTGTAATAATTTTCAGTGACAGAAAACCATTTCAGTAAAACCTGAAGAATCCATTAGCACATTGAGTTAAATTGTACAAATATTAAACTTCTGCTTTAGTCACTAGGGTTTCTAATAGACTTTCTAATTTTCGCTCTCCACTTAACACCACGGGTTTCGATATCCCTATGCAATGGAATCACTGTGCATTTGCAAGCCAGCACTTATTAGTTTTTTGGGAATACCCACCCCTCCTGCCTGGGTCCAAAATCTACATGTTTTATTTTTTCTTTCTCACAGCAATGGCCGTGAAACGACTATATTAACGCAGGCAATACTTGCAATGTCACAGACACGGAAATAACGCTGCGGATTGGTTGTAAAAGACACAGCGTATCCTCTATGAATGCGGCGGTGAACTGCTACTGTCACTGTGTTCTCCAGATGTATACAAGTGTTTGTAATTTGTTAATACGAGCACAAAATATAACCGACATTTCTGGACTGGTTTCTTAATTATTTTCGGACCACACATATACATCAGTGTTATAATAATATCATAGTTTATATAACAATCGATTTCTTTTTACAACAACAAGACTCGAGGATGCCCAAACAGACCTTCCTAGTCATCAATCTAATGATAAAATAAACCTTGCTAAGTTAAAATATATATTATGTTAAACACATTTCAAGTCACAGAAGCTTTCAACAGATCTCTGTTTGATTACATAACGGTGGCTGTTTGATTACATAAGCCCATAGGGTTGATTCGTTCCGGGTCGAGTCACAACAAAATGAGTGGCGTGCATGGTGGAGCCATTGCGGCTCCCAATCGGTCCCAAGCACAGAATTAGGCGCACCATTAAATGTATCGTAACTATGGCCTGTTAATTAAGGCGCGCGGCCCACGGCCACAGACGAACGGGACACATAGTAATATCAATAAACTATGAAGGGCCCTTATCAGGGTTGCCATTAAAAAGTAATTAACCAATCAACATTATTAAATTTAGTAATTTATATACAATATAAATAATTTAATTTTGAAGATTAAAAAATTTTAATCGACCTGTATGATTAAAATCTATGCTAGATTTTAAGATTCTCTTTTCAAACACGGTAATTGATTTTACCCTATTTGGAATAGTTTTCGTTAGACTTTACTTGTTGTTTAATGTTGAGTAGAAATTTAACGTGTTAATTGGGAGGGACGACCATTTTAATTATTTGTTCCAATTCATACACATTATCATCATATAATAGTCTTACAAATGAATTGATCGGCTTCCGAATGATCAGCTCGTATGCTCACGCTTTTTAGCCGGCGAAACACAATTTCCCTATATCATGCTAAGTGATGGCAATACAGAACCCTATTATATTATGTTCATTAGAGGCAGCGAAGAGTTTATTCGCGTCTACAATCCAAACATAAGCAGGCTGTCTTAATAAACTATGATTATTATTTGACAGGTGTCAAACTATAAAACGACGCTTGCACGACGTTGATTCTCGTTTATGTACACCGAAGTCCTATTTAACATAAACTGCCTACTTGATAACAAAAAAGTATGAATTTAAAAGGAATTTGTGATGGCATACGAGTACACCGACTGATTCTATTGACGCGAAGTTCTCCACCGTGTTAGCTGAGAGCTAAGCTAATAAGGCAAGCTATTATAAACGCTTTTGGAAATATGAACTTATGGTATATAAAATTTCGGATTCGGATTTCCTTAAGCAATACATCTCATTGCACAATAGAACGAAACACTGACAGTTCGGGTCCACTTGGAAATATTCTAATTTTACATATATCTATACGGTAATGGAAAAAATTAATGGATCAAAAAAAATTCAGATTTATTGCGATTTTTCGGATAGCTGTATCTTTGTTAAAAATGGTCGTATCGGAGTCGTAAAAAAGGCAATTATTACTTAATAAAACAGTTCTCGTTTAAATTTTATCAAATTATCGTTTATTTATCTAACTGTTTTGATTTATAAATTGGAGTTTAATAGTACATATATAATAATCATGTTTACAATAATGATATAGGTATTATCTATATTATATAATATAAAATATATTAGTATAATGAATTAGAATAATAAATATGTTAATGGATTCACATTCATACTTTTCTTATCAATAATAATTTATGTTTAGCATAATTGAATGTGAAAACGCTCACTGACACGAGATAGCCGCATTCGATTTCCTCATTCATACGCGATAATAATCTAACCGAAAGCAGAAAAGACTAGAGGACAGAAATAAAGTTTCATACTTCATCTCGTTCCTATGAATATGCCTCTATAGGCAATTAACTCCCTTTAAGGGGAATGCATTTCTCTCGATTGTTCAGCGGCGGACTTGCCAACAGGCTGAGTAGGCTAACTAAGGCCGCAAACGCTTTGCAAAATGTACTTATAATTTTATTTTATTGATGCACAAAACAAATTACAACCAAAGAAATTATAAGTTTAGATATTCAACATAACAATCTGGATTGCAATTCAAAGCAGGTGCATACAGAAAAATTGTAACAACAAATGCCTAAAAACCTTGTGTGTATATATTGATACACACACGCACACACACACGCACACGCGCACGCGCACGCGCGCGCACACACACACACACACACACACACACACACACACACACACACACACACACACACACACACACACACACACACACACGCATACACACTCACACACATATATAAGTTACTATCTAATTAAATCTAATGTATCATTAACTGGTCAAATATAAATTATTTAAGAATATGTTTTACTAATTTACAATATGTAAAAAACTATTTTCAAATATATCAAGATCAGTGCTGTTACTTGCCAATTCATTATAATGTCGTGCCATTCTAACAATGGGATTAAAGTATGAGATGTTGTTTTTGTGAACTTCAAGTGCAAAAAGATTAGTGCAATGTGATCTACGCGCAGTATATCTGGTATTAAAAGATATTTGTGAAATTAAATCACTTGAGTTTATAATATAATGTATAATTTTGTACAAATCTTTATTTTTTTAAATATCGAATTCAATTTATTCATGTTTATATATAATACATTAGTATTACGTAGTTACTTTGACATGTAGCACTGCATAATTTTGTATTGTGTCGTATAATGCAAAAGCGATTTAATATATTATTTAATTCTTCATTAATCATTACCTAAATATTATAAGATTACACAATTCAATAAACTATTATAAAATTGTTAAACTCAATTTAAGAAAATTCTTCTTCTATGTAGAAAAAATAAGTATTAATATTGATAATTTTTTTAGCTTCCCACTAGGAAAATTGAAAATATTCCAAAATTAGGAAGTTTTTGATTTCACTCCGTTTTATTCAGAGGCGACAAAGTTAAATAGCCTAGTGACGGTAATAAATGTGTTCCATAAATCCGTAGTCTACAGGCCGACAAGAAAACCAGCACTGGGCTCTCCTTTCAATTTTACGAATCGGACTGTTCACCTCTATATTTGTATTTAAGTAATTATTTTTAAGTGTAAATGGCAACGATTCAGAGAGACGCGCAAATATGTGTTCTTTCAAACACCAGGACAAGAAACAGGAAAAACACTGAGCACTTTTTTAGTATGTTTGTCGTGTAGCATCTCATAGAACTAAGAATTTTATAATATTTTAAACTTTCTGAACGAATCCGTGACATCTAAAATAGTCGAAAACAGGTGCAATAAAAACATATAAGGCTTTTGATTTCTGTTCTCCAGTTTCTGTGCCGAAAGAAGTAGTAATAAAGTTACTAATTTGAATAAACACCACCGTGGTGGTTTTATTTCTTCAAAAATTACTTACATCCTTTTGTAATAGACTTGTCGGACAGGAGGGGTGCTCAGGAAACGTCGGGAATTTAATTAATAGATATCAAAATATGAATATAAAACAGTTTCAAATCATGCACCATAAACGCGGTTTAATATATTTTTAGAACGATAGTGAGTTTTACTTTTGATTATGCTAAAGCCTTATCCTTATCTGCATTTAAATACAATATTTCTTAGCACATAACATAATGCAACCGAAAAATTGTTTTTTTAAATCTCCCTTTAAACTACTTTTAATACAATTAATAAACACAAAATCTCCTACTTCCTAAATAATCAGGTTTATATAGATAACATAAAAGGGTACAGCAAACCCAGAAAAATATGGTAAAGGGCGTTTCCAAGTTTCCGAAAATCGAACTTCTAAAACTCGACTACGTTCTTATAAAACAATAATGTAAGCCAAGTGTCTAACACAAAGGATGTAAAAATTTTAATATCTCTTAAAATCTAACATAATCAATACAATCATATCCAAGCTGGTGATAAAGCATGTCATTAGCATGTATTATGACAGATACAATATGGAGCTAATAAGTTTACAGAGACACAGACAAAGCAGCACCATTAGCTTTGATACAAGCAGTAACAAAGTAAACTCCAACTGGAATAACAGTGAAAGATACAGCCATTAATATCGGTGTATAGCATAGCATTCACTTTGGAATTCTCAAGAAACCCTCGGGTTCCCGAGAAGTTCAGATCGTGAGTGCGCGTCGCGTCGGCGCAATTTGCTTACCCATACAGTGCCGGTGTGCGCCGCCGCAGCGCCGCTCTAATCACGTGTAAAATATTGCCGTGGCCTGTCAATGCAACGCGGAATTGGGACGGCACGTCAAAAGTCACAGAGGAACAAGATTCATTAGTTAGATAGCGCAGTACGATTAGGGTCGATGACATCTGAAGCATTTAAGCCATGGTGGTGCACCAGGTGGGTACATATTGCAATGCCCGCATTTACAGTTATTACAACTTAAATTCGTAACAGTCATTTAAATTGTTTCATACCAAATTTGGTAGCATTTTGTTTTTAATATACTGGGACATTTCATTTCACACAGCGCCATTTAGTCCCAAAGTACATAGCGTAGCACTTGTTATGGGTACTAGATAACTAATATACTACACATTTACTTTTATTTTGTAAAAAAAATAGATATTATACATAAACACCCAGACGAGGGATGGGAATTGAACCTGTGACCTTCGTAAGTAAAGCCGCAAGCGTTAGTCGTTACGTCACAGGGGTCGTCAAAGTAAATATTGTTATTCATAAGTCTAATAGAAGACATTAATACGACGGTTTGCTACAAATAACCACGATGAATATTCTTAGAAATATCGATAAGAATCATAATGATAAATTTGAAAGCATGACCGTCGAAGGGTAACGGATAGACTTGTAGTGCGAATCAATTTTTAAGGACAATAAGAAACAATAGAGGCAGAAACGACCATAAACTCACCTATAATTAACGCGAAGTCACACGCGACCTGCCCCAATGTGACGCGTGACCATGTTCACGGCACTGGCTTCCATAGACATTTCGTTCATTTTTAAATCATTGATACGACAATATAAACCTCATATATTAATATAATGAATTTAATTACTCTCGAAATATTACATAATATAGTCCAGTTCTATATTAATAATGCGATTTGACTCAACTTGCAATATTCACTTTGCAGTTTCAGACTTTATATAAATATAGACATTTCAATCTTTTAGAATTGTGCGAAAATAAATACTAACCCCCTAACCATTTAGTGAATAACTACATCTTAATGGATTAAAGGTTAAAAATATGTTATCAATATAATAGAGTAATCGGTCATAAAACAGCCTGACAGGGTTGACCATATTTTTATTAAATAATATTGATATTAATCATTTTCCTTTCATATTTTTTTCTTAAACAAAGCAAAACAGCTACTTAATTGTTAGTACAAAATCCTAGTTGTTGATTTTTCATCTTCACTTGAACGAATCAATAAAAAAAATTGCGATAGAAAAGAAAATTATTAAATATGACTAAATAAATACTAAATTACCGTGACAATTCACACGGCGCCATCTAGTTCCATAATAAGTAACAAATTTACTATTCAATAACAAGAAAATTCGAAAAACATTAAATATTAGAATGTTTACAAAAAGCGCTTTAAAGCTATAAAAAGCTGGAGTTCAGCAGACAGGCCAACGGCGCACCTTAGCAGGTGGTCACCGTCGCCTATGGAGGTATGCAACATCAGAAGCATTACTTTTTTTAAAAACCCCCGTAATCGTACCGCGCTGGAAAAACCTCAGCTTAAACATATAGTAATTCATTAATGTTTAAAACAGATTATGACTAGACATGCAAAGTAATGAATCTTTCCACTACAAGTAGTCTCTTGTTACTGATCGGCTGGCACGTGCTCAACTCGTGGCATCCGTCACCAACGTCTAATATATTTGACAGGAACAGCAACACATCCGTAACTGCATAGCGATTATAATTAGCATTGATTTTTGGGACCGCCAATACAAATGTCTAAGCTCGTGCGGAATATCCGCAATTACGGATGAACACGTCAATATCCGCAACATCCCTAGCGCATAATCATCATCTTTAATAGGAAATAATGATTCATGATATACATATTTTTACCAGTAATCAATTCATCAAATTCTAAGTTTGATGATACTTGATACTCAGATTTATGAAGTTACAATCCGTTTGGCGAGTTTGGAAAAAATTACGAAACTAATTTTTTTTACGATCCGACATGGTGAAATTCGTTGATAAGTGTCTGCCAAGTTTCAGTGAATTCTGAAACTATATTCACAGTAGTTTCTCAAATATTCATAAATCACACACAACATTATTATATTTTTATTCACATTACGATATTATATTTATTATTTTTTGATACGCGTTTTTTACACGTGTTTTATATCAAAAAATATATTTATTCATAAATATCCTTGTGTGTGTATGTGAGTTTAAATTATATATGGTGGTGAATTTTATCTTTAAATTTTTTTTATATCCAATATTTTTTTTCATTTTATCTATTCTAAATTTGAAGTTCTCTAAACCGTTTTAAGGATATAAAATGTAGTAAAAAAATGATAACATATTCCCACGCATGTGAGTGGAGCCACGCGGGTACGGCGGTTCCAATCACCGCCCGCACTAATTGAACTCGTATTTATACCATGCCAAGCGCGGACCCCAAGTAGTAAGACCAAGGACGAAAGAATGCCACTCACTACACGGTAACCATCTGGATAACTAGATTGAAAACACAAACACGTGTAATTAAACGCGAGCTTTATAATTACTGTTATAAATTAACTTTTAAAATGTATAGTTAAAATCAATCACACTTAATGTATATAATAATTATCATTTTCAGTTTGCAAACATGGTGCTAGACATATCTGCTACGTGCAATTACATAACAACTTAAGGGCACTGTGAAATGACGCATATAAAAAAATTAATACCAACAAAAATAGACCCAATGGTCCTCGAAAAATATTCAAAATTACACTTCAAAAATAAAAATACAATTTATTTTAAAGAAATAACCCGTTATAAGAACTTAGAACTTCATAGAACTAGGATTTTTGTAACATCTATGAACAAATCGTTTTATTGTAATTCGTATTTACTTTATATTAACCATCTGTTTTTTTTTTATTGCTGAGGAACAGCAGACAGGCTGACAGCCCACTTAATAGTAAGCAGTTACGTCACCTATGGATGTTTCTGACGCTAAGGGCGCCGCGAACACGCTGCTGCTCCTATAGGAATAGGGGTACAGGAACCTTGGTCACTACTGCCGCAACACAACACAAGGTTACTATGGCTGCATACTTATAGACCAAGGTTCAATTAGAGGCGGCAATGCAGACAGGCTTGGGGACCTATCACGTAGCTAAGGTTGTTTTGTCGCCTTTTGCGACAGGCCGATCCCTGCACGAAGATTGTTTAATCTTAAAAAATCATGCCATATAATAAATATAATTCGGTACGAACCAGACGCTCAATAGTTTCAAATTTATTATATATATCATACATATCACGACCCTCGTTAACCAAAAAAGCAGGCGTAAAATGCATTCGCCACGAAACCGCAAAACAACGCGTAAAATAAGACCTCGTCTTGAAAGTAAACAGTGGTCAATTAAGGTGGTAGCGCCCGACTCTGTGCCGCATTCAGAAACAATCGAAGCGATGCGATGGGCGAGATACCGGCCGGTAATAACTCTAATGGCGAGATAAGACCGCCACCGCCGCTGCGGATACAAGCTGTTCGATTCGCACATATGTACGACATTCATGTATCATCTACACGTACATTCAGATAGTTAGGTTAGATGTACAATCCACCTTATCAAATTTCCATACAAATCAAGCGATAACTATTTCATTATTTGCAGCTTAGTGAATATATTGGAATTAAAATTTGTGACTGGTAGCAACCGAATAAATCAATTAACTAAAAATTACGTATTTCGTATACGAATTGCAAATCAAAAATCAGTTAATTATAAATTACCTACTTAGAATGGAATAATACCACGTGCTATCATTTTTTTTTTAGATTCATTTAGATTCCAAATGTTCCTCTAAATTAAAATTAAACAATAAAATAACTTAATGGATTTTACTTATACATACTGATATTATATAAATTTGGAAGTAACTCTGTCTGTCTGTTACGTTTGCATGTCTAAACCGCTGAACCAATTTTGATGAATTTCGGTATAGAGATAGCTTTGACCTTGGAGAAGGACATGGGCTACTTCTTTTTTTTATTTATATAGCAGAACAAACTTTGACTAGTAGAACGAACTAGTATGTTTTTAACGTAAAAACGATCCATTTTCCGAAAATAGAATCATATCTTAATTAATTAACTATACTTAAAGAGCTTAAATTTATCATATCGATATCATTCTCGGCGCGTATAAGCAAGTAAGACCAGTTTACGCCGACAACCATGTAAACGATTTATTCCCATGGCTTGTTTTGCATTACTTGATCGGGAGCTAGGGTTGGTTCGTGTGAGAATCGCCACATGTGGATAATTAAGATACAAGATAATATCTCGACATTCATTCCATACTTATAAATGTGAAATTAACTCTGTTATATTTTCACGCATAAACCGCTGAACCAATTTTGATGAATTTCAGTATAGAAATAGATTACAACTTGAGAAAGAGATAGAAATACTCTTTGTCGCAAAAATGAAACTTAAAGGGGGTTAGCGAGTAAATATATATATATATATATATATATATATATATATATATATATATATATATATATATATATATATATATATATATCATCATCATTTCAGCCGGAAGACGCCCACTGCTGGACAAAGGCCTCCCCCAAAGATCTCCACGATGATCGGTCCTGCGCTGCCCTCATCCAACCTATCCCGGCGATCTTGACCAGATCATCGGTCCATCTTGTGGGGGGCCTACCAACACTGCGTCTTCCGGTACGCGGTCGCCATTCGAGGACTTTTCTGCCCCAACGGCCATCAGTCCTTCGAGCTATGTGCCCAGCCCACTGCCACTTCAGTTTTGCAATCATCCGGGCTATGTCGGTTACTTTGGTTCTCCTGCGAATCTCCTCATTTCTGATTCGATCTCGCAGGGAAACTCCGAGCATAGCCCTCTCCATTGCTCTCTGAGCGACCATGAGCTTTCTCATAAGGCCCATAGTTAGCGACCACGTCTGCGTTCCGTATGTCATCACTGGCAACACACATTGGTTAAAAACCTTCGTCTTGAGACACTGCGGTATTTGGGACGAAAAGATTTTACGGAGCTTCCCGAACGCTGCCCATCCGAGTTGGATTCGACGAGTGACCTCTTTCGCGAAATTGGACCTGCCTAACTGGATCGTTTGACCCAAGTAGACGTATTCGTCAACAATTTCGAAAGTACAGTTCCCAACTGTTACGGGGGTAGGTGCGACATGGACATTAGACATGATCTTCGTCTTGTTCATGTTCATTTTGAGACCTACTCCTTGGGAAGCTGTATTGAGGCCATCAAGCATATGGCTTAAGTCTTCCATGGTTTCAGCCATGATTACGATATCATCTGCGAATCTAAGGTGAGTGATGTACTCACCGTTAATGTTGATGCCCAGTCCGTTCCAGTCCAGAAGCTTGAAGACATCTTCCAACGCAGCAGTGAACAGCATCGGCGATATGACATCGCCTTGTCTGACTCCCCGCTGCAGTCGGATAGGCTTCGAGTTCTGATCCTGGAGACGGACTGACATGGTGGCGTTTTCATACAAATACTTCAACGCTTTGATGTATCGATAATCAATGTGGCACCTCTGGAGAGACTGAAGCACCGCCCAGGTCTCGATCGAATCAAAGGCTTTCTCATAGTCCACGAACGCCAAGCATAGTGGCTGGTTATACTCCTCCGTCTTCTGTATAACCTGCCGCAGCGTATGTATGTGGTCTATGGTGCTAAAACCTTTTCGGAATCCGGCTTGTTCGGGAGGCTGGAAGTCGTCAAATCTGCGCGCGAGACGATTCGTGATGACCCTTGAAAACAGCTTGTAAACATGGCTCAGAAGTGATATCGGTCTAAAGTTCTTCAAAAGGGTTTTGTCGCCCTTTTTGAAGAACAGCACCACTATACTTCCGTGCCAGGCCTGCGGCGTTTTGCCATCGAGGATGACGGAATTAAATAGCTTCTGGAGGATTTTAAGCACAGGAGTACCACCAGCTCTCAGAAGCTCGGCTGTAATTCCATCATCACCCGGCGCCTTGTTGTTTTTAAGCTGTTATATTATATATATATATATATATATATATATATATATATATATATATATATACATATATATATATATATATATATATATATATATATATATATATGTATATATATATATATATATATATATATATATATATATATATATATATATATATATATATATAATATATATCAGTCATACTTATTGTATTACTAAGTAAAAGTTACAATTTAACCCTTAAATGCACATTGTTGCCAAAAGTCTACATACTCTTTTTTCTTAAGATAATAAAAAATACATTAAATTTATAATAAAAATAAATAATAACATTTAATATTTTTTTATTTAAATGCTGTCCAAGTGATATTGCACTAGGAAATCATCTTAGGGTTCGAATCCCAAAAATAGTTTATTTAATTCAATAAAAAAAACTCGTGCATTAAAGGGTAAAGTAAATATAATAAAAAACCTGTTTATGATATAATAGAAATCGGTGAGCGACAATTCATGTTGTCAGGGCAACCCTGTGCCCGTGAGGAACGTGCAGTTGTCGCGCGGGCTTATTAAACGAGCGAAGGCTAAGCAAGATAGCAACCGGACCGGCTTATCCCGATTTCCAGTGCACCCTTCTCACTGCATCAATAACAACTATTTTTTATTTGTTATCTAAACGTATACTTGTTAGTATTATGGAAATTCAATTATCGTTGTATCTATTAGGTCTTTACCTATGAAATTGCCGCTTTGTATAAAAAAATTAAACGAATTTTTTTCATGTATTTTTTATTTGTATTAATCGAAGTAATCACCCATGCAATCAATGGATCTTTGCCAACGCAGTGGCAGTTTATTGATGCCCTTCTTAAAGAAATCAGCTGGACGGGAGGCAACAAATTCTTCAAAGGCATTTTGTACTGCCTCTCGGGTATTGAATTTTTTTCCTGCCAAGAAGTTATCCAAATTCTGGAAAAAGTAGTAGTCTGTAGGCGCAAGGTTTGGTGAGTAGGGCGGATGACGGAGAACTTCCAACCCCAGTTCTTGCAACTTAGAGACCGTCTGATGTGCAGTCAGATGAGGTCACGCGTTGTCGCGCAGGAACAGCGGAGACGAGCGATTGACCAATGCTGGTTGGAGATGTGCTTCTCCATCATTGTGTTCAGTTCTTGACAGTACACATCTGCAGTAATGCTCACCTCGTTTGGTAAGAAGCTGTGATGAATCACACCGGCGCTAGACCACCAAACAGTGACTCATCACTTTTCTAGGGGTAAGTTATCGTTTAGGACATTGTTTAGGTGCTGAACCAGGATCCAACCAACTTGCTGAGCGCTTGCGGTTATCAAACAGAATCCATTTTTCATCGGAGGTAACAATGGGGTTCAAAATTCCTTCATTTGTGTGTCTGTTGAGCAGTGCAAGGCACGTCTCGACGCGTACTTCGCGCTGGCAATCATCGAGTTCATGCGGCACCCATTTGTCAAGCTTTTTTACCTTGCCAATTTGACACAAATGGACCAATATTGTTTTGACGCTAACGTCGATAGCTGCTGCTAATTCAGCCGTAGATTGTGTATCATCAGCTTCCACAATCGCCTTTAATTCGTCATTGTCGACCAAAGTCTCGGACGACCGCGAGGTTCATTTTTCAGGTCGAAATTCCCAGAACGGAAGCGAGCAAACCAATAACAGGTGGTGCGTTGGTTTGTAGTGTTAGCTCCGTAAACGTTGTTGATGTTGCGTGCCGCTTGTGCCGCGTTGCTGCCACGACGGTACTCATATTCCATAATTACTCGAATTTGATGACGAAAAAGATTGAAATGCGATGAAAATGTAACACTAATCAATAAACAAATGACTACTTTTGAAAAAAGAATTCCATGTTTTTAAAATAAAAATTAATTTGAAATTAAAATTCTTAGCCAAACAAAAATTATTTTGATTTGAAATGGCCAGTACTGCAGAACGGCAATTTCATAGGTAAAGACCTATTATAAAGAGTATTTATAACAGAAATTATTTATTGATAGGTGAACTCGTTATCCGTTCTATATTGATCTCATTGAATATGATTTTTTAAAACAGTAATTTTGATATCATGAATATACCATATTATACAACATATTACAAAGTATGAACACTAAGACTATTAACAGAACAAATTTGGGTTATTTAATTTTTAGTGCGTCGTAAAGACAACAAATGGTTTACATCTTCTGCTAGCTCACAGCTGGCATAGTAAGGCACCATAGGTTATCAGGTTTTTGATCGGACGATAACTGCCAGTGCAAATAAAAGTTTAGCTACTTCATACCATCTATCATATTTAGCCTCTTCCATCAAGAAAAGATGGACTTGCGGAGAGACACCGACGCAAAACGGTGCTTTAATATTGCACCCTTCTAAAATTAAAATTGGAAAATGTTTAAATGTAGCTAAAATTGATGTAGCTTATCAATATGTATTATGAATAGAGAATACAATCCCGAGCATGTTTTTCGATCCCGGGATTACGGGATTCTTGATGCGTAATCCCGGGATCCCGGGGCCAACCCGGGATTAGACTATATGGTTTCTAATTGGGCTCAAATTTAAAAAAACGAGTAATTTCTAGAAAAATTATTTTAATTTTATTCCACGAGTCCACGACACAAATCATAATATAGTAAGAAAATAAAAAAGACAAAACAAAGACACTATACTTTGTAAGTAAGAAATAACGAGACAAAAAAACTTATTTAGAATTTCGAAAATATAGTTGTAGAAATATCAATGCATCCAAGGTTTGACTTATAAGTTCTACGACAAACATATTATTAGAGCTGTACCTATGTAGTGAGTATCGTACGCTATCAAAGGTTTGTTTTTGTCGACATGTAATAAATGCTATTAATATAATCTAGGCAAGGTCATTGTCAACTCGCAACGGACAACGGAATTCAAACTAGACCTGTTTGTGGCAAACCCGAAAATCTCGAGATTAGCCAAGTACAGTCCCGGGATTTTCGGGGTCAGAAAACGGTCGGGATCCCGGGGTCCCGGGATTTGGGATCCCGGGATTGTATTCTCTAATTATGAATCAGTTTATCAGAAGAATCTGTATTATTCGAATATCAGTAAGAACTAATATGTTAGTGTTAACACTGGCTTAAAGGAAATTTTAGAAAGGAGTCATCCATAAATTACATCACACGTTATGAAAGGAGGGAGGGGAGGGTATCATCGGAATGTGGCATTGTGCGACAAGGGGTGGGGGGGGTTCTTGGAGGTCAAAAGCTTTGTGACCTCACATGTTAAGATTTAAAATACTAAACGCAAAATTTATATGTGAATAAAAAACTAAAAATTTACGGTCATCTATATTTTTTTAACCACTCTCGCTATGAAATTATCTTTCACGCAACAACATTCAACTTCAAAGGCGGCGTTGTAATGTTGATTTTATTAAATATTATTTAATAAAAATAAGAATAAAATAAAATAACTTTTTTCTTTTGATTATTTTTAAATACATTCATAAAATTGAAAAATGTGTGATGTCACATCGGGGGCAGGAGGGTTATAAAAATGTGACAAACTGTGACAAGGACGGGAGGAGGGGTTGAAAAGTCCTAAAATTCGTGTGGCGTAATTCATGGACGGTCCCAAAGTGCAAAAGCATAATCAATAGAAACGCATAAACTTATAAATATAAACGTAAACTAGGGTTGCCAACCCCAAATTTAAAAAACTAGGATATGATGTTGGAAAAACCAGGACAATTTAATTTAAAAACAGGACGCAGTAATAGAATTGCAATACTTAAGTAGGTTTAGTTAGAATTAGTTTTTTTTTCTGCTGCGGAACAGCAGACGGCCCACTTAATAGTAAGCAGTTACTATCGTCTATGTATGCTGCGACGTTAGGGGCACCGCGAACACGCTGATGTCCCATAGACATACACAAGATTATTATGGCGGCATACTTATAAACCAAGGATAGTAGCCATCCAGAGGGGCTTGTGACCCTACCACGTAGCCAGAGTTTACCACGTAGCCACAGAGGTTATTCTTACTCCGCCTCTTCACGGAGAGTATAACAAGTTAGTTACAAATATTATTTAATAATAAGTATTTGAATATTAAAAAACAGGATGCTATTTAAAACTATCCAGGACATCCCAGGACACCACAAAAACCAGGACATGTCCTTGGAAAACAGGACGGTTGGCAACCCTAACGTAAACTATATAATCATAATTAATAAACTATATAGTCATTTGTTGATATTAATCAACACCGCGTTTAATTATAGATGTAATGTAATAAATCTGAAACGAGACATCGACTCACTCATATTCGATAGAATCCCGCTCGCATGATGGAAAGTGGGAACAATCCGCCGCCGTCTACGCACATACATGGAATAGACTGTATACATACATACAACCGGTTCAAATAGCAATTCCATTAAATCAATGCCGCGTATCGAGTTTAGCAGGCAGCGAACGGTGCGACACGGCGACGGTTGGTCGTTAACATCGAAATTTGCGCATCGATTAAGAGCCAAACTCACATCGCATGCCACTGCGCACTTTTTGCTAATATCACCAAAAGGCGGCGTCGGTCGCATGGCGACAAAGGTGCCCGACCGGTTTTACTTACCGGCGCATCAGGTCTCGTCACATACACATCTACAGATGCAACACCACGATCGGGTAATACCGCAAAATGCATACAACCGCTACGCTATTGCGAAATCAAATTAACTAACCGCCGCTAAATATTTCGTAACCTCAGACTATGACGTTCATCTTTCATGTAAACGTAACGTAATATATCTTATATATAAAATTCTCGTGTCACAGTTTTCGTTGCCATACTCCTCCGAAACGGCTTGACCGATTCTCATGAAATTTTGTGAGCATATTGAGTAGGTCTGAGAATCGGCCAACATCTATTTTTCATACCCCTTAGTGATAAGTCCACTATTCCACGCGGACGGAGTCACGGGCACAGCTATATATATATATATATATATATATATATATATATATATATATATATATATATATATATATATATATATATATATATATATATATATATATATATATATATATATATATATATATATATATATATACTAGCTGACCCGGCAAACGTTGTTCTGCCATAAAATAAAATAAAATGTCAAAAAATTAAAAAAAATTTTTTGGGGGTGGGTCACCCCTAACATTTAGGGGGATGAAAAATAGATGTTGGCCGATTCTCATAGATACCGGATAAGCACAAAAAATCACTAACTCAATTTAGTTATCTGCCTACTGCCTACCCCCTAAGAACGATGGCGTGATTATTTATAGCCTATGACCATTTGTAGGCTATCATCTATCACCATACCAAATTTCATCAAAATCCGTTCAGCTGTTTAGGCGTGAAAGAGGAACAGACAGACAGACAGACAGACAGAGTTACTTTCGCATTTATAATATTAGTATGGATATATATATATATATATATATATATATATATATATATATATATATATATATATATATATATATATATATATATAAATACTAAGGGAATAGCAGACAGGCTGACGGCCAACTTAATAGTAAGCAGTTACCGTCGCTTAAAGATGTTTGCGATGCTAGGGGCACCGCAAACACGCTGTTGTCTCATAGGGGTACAGGAACCTGAGTCACTAATGCCGCCGGAACACAACATATTATGGTTATTATGGCGGCAAACGTATAGACCAAGGGTGGTTGCCATCCAGACGGCCTTGGGGCCTTATCACGTAGCTAGTGTTGTTTTGTCGCCTTTTACG
The DNA here is from genome assembly GCA_963693495.1 of Malacosoma neustria. Lineage (NCBI taxonomy): Eukaryota > Metazoa > Arthropoda > Insecta > Lepidoptera > Lasiocampidae > Malacosoma > Malacosoma neustria. The sequence goes on from OY856377.1 coordinate 15,836,587, forward strand.
AGAGGCCGACCCTGGCCGCAGGGATTGGTATTCTTACTCCACCCTGCACGGTGAGAATCCTAACTAATATTATAAATGCGAAAGTGAGTTTGTTTATTACGCTTTTACGCCTAAACCGCTGAACCAATTTTGATGAATTTCGGTATATATTGGATCTTGGAGAAGGACATAGGCTACTTCTTCTTTTTTTTAATTTATATGGCAGAACAACGTTTGCCGGGTCAACTAGTTATATATAAATATAGAATTACTTTAAATTTAACAAAAACTGCAAGGAATACTAAAAGACAAACGTTGACGTACGCTTGCTCAATCAAATATTTCGTTTGAATGTTCTGCTTAGTGTAAGCAGCATGTCAAGTCCAGATGTATTAATAACTTGTGTATATGGTGCTGGAACAAACTACATTGAATCATCGCCGACATTAGATGAAATCGTACACGTTGTGTAATCGGTCATTAAAGTTGATTGCTCGCCATCACATGCAGAAACATATTTATAACAACAAAAGAATATCATTAGTTCAGTCTTTGAAACGTTTTACTAGAAAACTGTTTGTTTGTCTGTGTAATTTAAAATTATAACTAGCAACGTAGTAAGCACGTATGTGTACAATAATTCTCATAATAGATAATTTGGAGGTGCTATTCCATTGTGTATTATTGTAAGTTTTGACATTTTGAAATAAAAAAAATAGGCAGTCATAGACAAAACAACCCCAGCTAAGTGGTAGGGCACTAGGTAGTAGAGCTCGGATGGCCACCATCCCTGCTTTTTAATTATGTAGCCATAGCTTCATGTTGTATTCTAGTATAAGTGACGACCCAGGTTTCAGTTCTACGCGAACGACAACGTGTGAGGTAGCCAGTATTATAAGAAAATCGATCAAACATTTATACAATATAAAATCAGTTAATCATGCGTCACTGTTTAACGACATCGTGTATATTACACAACTATTTATAAAATATACATAATGTTAACATGCTAATTTGAATTTTAATGGAGTATCATTTAAAATTATTGGATTGTCCTTGAGCCGATCAACGACACCGAAATAGTTTTATTGCAAAGTAAATCATCGCTTAAAAATGGTAAAATTGATAAGTTTTTATTAGATATAATAAAAATTCTTTTCCAGGACAAAGACATAGGTATGAAAAGTATGTAAGAAAAAAACACACAAAAAGTCTTGAAGTTTTCGATGAGTAGCTCTATCAACATTCCTCGATTGTATTGAGTGCTTAAACTATTTTATAGAAGGACTAGCTGACCCGGCAAACGTTGTTCTGCCATATAAATAATAAAATGACAAAAAATTTAAAAAAAAATTTTGGGGTGGGTCACCCCTAACATTTAGGGGGATGAAAAATAGATGTTGGCCGATTCTCAGACCTACTCAATATGCTCACAAAATTTCATGAGAATCGGTCAAGCCGTTTCGGAGGAGTATGGCAACGAAAACTGTGACACGAGAATTTTATATATTAGATAGAAGGATGTTATTATATATACATACGTAATGCAACTATTTTCACGTATGATAATGAATCGTGAATATTTACACGGCTTCTGTGATTCTACGTTTGTTTTTAGAATTCAAATCAATAATTTTTCGTGAAACTCTTTTATAAATCCCCCCGACCCGGGAATAGTCTGAGTATGAGAGACTACCCGCTAAAAACCCCGCTGTTCTATCGACCGATGGTAGCCTGGAGCGGCGGACAACTGGCCTGCAGTTCTCGTGGCCCAGGCTGGCGCCTGCCAGCCCCCTGTGTCAAGGTAGGCCTCTTCCATAATAATTATAGAATGACAATTTTGACATATTATAATGAAATTTTTGACTTATTTGTTTGTGATGAATATAGATAGTGCAAAAAATATATATGTAATCAAAAATGATGTTAGACGAGCGTTTTTCCCGCTGATAAACTGATGTGCAGTTTGGTGGGACTATAGCAACTATATTATTTTGTATACTTTGGAGATTAAATTTAAAAAAAAAACCATACTATGATTTTTATTGACTTACATTTACTTGTCAAAATTAATTAGTTATAAAATATTTAAATACAAATAAATCGAAATGTATACCATCCATCATATATTATATATTTTGAAAAAAAAAATCTTATACATTATATAACATTACATGTAAGTACAACCCAAGTAAATTTTAATATTACAATTATTGACTTAATTAAGAAAACTAATTAACCTAGCCAGTTTCGTAACTTTCGTATTTAACGTACAAATTTGTAATTACTATTGTTTGGGTACCTTTTAAGTTTAAAAAATCAGGGAGCGAGCAGAAATTTCTCCAAAATTTTGTTAAAACCATAGTTACCAAAACTACATACATACATATATATAATCGCGCCTCTTTCCCGTAGGGGTAGGCAGAGACCACTTCTTTCCACTTGCTACGATCCTTACATACTTGTTTCGCTTTGTCCACTTTCATTATTCCCTTCATACATGCCCTTCGGTTCAGGGTACTTTTGACCTGGCCTTTTTTCAAGACGTCCCTGATCTGGTCTCGAAACGTCCGCCTAGGTCTACCCCTTCCAACACTTCCATTCACACTCGCCTTATACACTTTTTTCGTCAATCGTTCTTCATTCATTCTCTCAACATGGCCAAACCATCTCAGCAAAACTATGTTTTTGTTATTGCTGAGGAACAGCAGGCAGGCTGACAGCCCACTTCATACTAAGCAATTTCCGTCGCCTATGGAATTTTGCGAAGCTAGGAGCATCGCGAACACGCTGCTGTCCCATAGGGTACACTACTAGGGACTTGGGTCACTAATACCGGAAGACAACACAATGTTATTATGGCGGCATACTTATACACCAAGGGTGGTTGTCATTATGACGCGTTTGGGGCCCTACCACGCAGCTAGAGTTGTTTTGTTTCCTTTTACGACAGGCCTACACCGGCCGCAGGGGTTAATATTTTTACTCTGCCAGTACACAGATAACGAGTATAACGAAGAATTTAATTTTTTTATAATATACAATCTATCTCTGTTCGAATCTTCTAGTTCTCTGTTGTAATCTTTCAAAAAATATATTTAACATTTCTCGCTGTTATTAGTCTGACATAGTGCCGTTTGGTCTCGTATTGCTTAGGTATGAATCCTCAACTACTATGACAGGGGTGCTGTTTTATTTGTTAAATAATCTATTACTATTGACTTAACAAAAGCGCATTAAGGTTTATAATTGTTTATCAATGATACATTATGCATAGAAGATCGCGTCAATCGGGCATAATTTCACGGTCACACAGAATAAGATCTATCTATTACATCGAATCTTATCTCTATTTCAACAAATGAGTTCAATAAACAGGAATTGAAAGGCTAAACTTTCATCAAATCTCATTTACATCACAAAAGATCGGTGGGTCAGAAGTATAGCTTGTACTTAATTTTACATATTATAATTTCCTTATGGGGTAGTAATTTTGTTACGTTTTGGGACATGGTCGTAGGGCTGCGCCCAAATTTTTGTGAGTATTGAACACCCTATTTTACAAAACTGCTACGGAACTTTGTTCAGAATATGCGTAGTTCGCTGTTTAACCCATTTATTTGAGTTCACTAAGTCCGACTTATGAAAAAGTATGTAATGTGGAAAAATAAATTAGATGTACACAAAACGTATGACACCTCAGAGCAGATATGAAATTGGAGAAATCGACATTTAACGTTGATATTTCGTATCGTAGTGGCCCTAATTGCTAAGTTATAATTATTTCATTTCTTCATATCAGTACAAAACTGTCGCAGCTAAGATTATGGTACTTAACAAATTGACCGCCGGTTACTCGGATCCAAGTGATACGGGGCTGTAGCGGTGGCGCCCACTCGGAGCCGTGAATAACGGCTTCATTTTAGCTCCCAGGCATGTTGCGTGCCACACTCGGATACAAAGAAAAAATATTTTTTAATAATAATCATTATCGCATTTAATCAGTCAAACGGTCTCCTTAGATTCTTTATAAAATTTGAAATGGCAGTCATGTGTTCCTCAGTCTAAGATGTGTAATACAGCGCATAGTATCAAACTTAATATCTGTACATCCGTGTTTTTGTGTAAAATATGAACTAGTACAATAATTTATCTATTTAATAGAATGCAACTAGATCCCCTTTTAGCTTGCTGTCTCTAGACATCCGTATGCTTTGTTAAATCTGAATACCGGTATGCTATCTGCTATTAGATATCCCCGCATCAATCGCTTGTCGTTTGTAATACAAGGAAAATACACGTGTACTTATTGTATACTTTCTCAGCTATCTTACATTTAATCACATTTCTAATCTATACAGATTACTGTAAGGAGTTGTTTTTTAAATCCAAAATACCGACCCGACCGACCTACCTTCTCAAGGTTTTTAAAGCCACAATTTTTTTATGAATAGTTTCAAAGGACTATTTAAAGAAAAACTCAAAAACAAAAGTATAACAAAAACCAAACAAAAGCAAGTACTTTACGACAAGTTTCTACAATCCGGTGTAGTGTAACACTAATTATGTGCACGCATAAAACGCTAATAATAAAAGTAGGTCCAGTGATAATTGATGTGAATTATAAGAGGTGATGAACAAATACTGAATCACTCATTAGATCTAGGTTTTTTAATAGCTGACGAATAGCCACCACGCTGACAGCCCACTTAATAATAGGCAGGCAGTAAGCAGTTACCGTCACCTATGGGTGTTTTCGAAGCCCTTAGCGTCGCTGCTGTCCGCATAGAAGTACTGGAATCTGGGTCACTAAAGCCGAACACAGCATAAGGCTATTTATTATGACGGCATACTTATAGATCAAGGATAGTTGCCATCAAGACGGGCTTGGGGCCCTGCCATACAGCTTGGGTTGTTTTGTCGCCTTTTACGACAGGCCGTTAATATTCTTACTCCGCCCCTGCACGAAGAAGTACGGAATATGTACGAAGTCTAGTACCCATCTATAAAAGAAAATGTCTTCATAATACTATTCAATAGACACTTGTTAAATCGTTTCTGCATTTTAAAAATGGAATTACATAAATGTGAATTTTTGTTTGTTAAGCTTTCACGTCTCTACTCATCCGATCATCGTTATACATGCATACACGTTGAGTATAAAAAGAGACTTTTAACCCTTTCGCGCTCAAGGGGATTATATTTCCTTTCCTAAAAATTTGTAATTGACTATTAAATTATTACCTACACCTGTTTTTTGATGAATAATAGAACGTATGTTGTTGTAATATAACGTTCAAGGCTAACTAATGTGTTCCTGAACGTTAAAAAAAGAACTGTGAAATTTCCTTCGCGCTAAAATCATTTGCATAAATCATAATTTTATTGAAGGGATATCTTATGGTCCTGATACAGTTAAGACTTCTTTCAACTTGAATTTAATCCCCATTTTCAGCAACGAGAAATTCATGCTATAGGAATTAGTAAACCCATGAATAGGTTTATACTAACTAAATATGGATAGAGAAAAGAAACACAGTCAATATTTTTAGACTTAGGTACGTAAATGTGTGTGTAACACACACACACACACACGTTTAGAATATTTCTTTTTATTCAAACATTTTTATATTACTGCGAAGATCTTGAACTCTTCATGTTAATGAAGATGAATAATTTCGATATGTGTCTGACGGAATGGTTAAAACGTATGTATCGCGCAACCACGATCTTGAAGTTTCGATTCTATTCCCGGTTGGGTAAATAATAATATTCATTTACTGTCCCAGAAATTTCTCATTTATATCACTCGTAAATTAGTTTGGTTACTTTATATCATTATTATAATGATAAGATGATATCCTTTATGTGCTGATAGTGAATACTTTCATCAAATAATGATTTCATATTTTTTATTTTAACTCATGAAATTATCAAATAAATGTCACGAGTCAATTTTTTATAGTTTCTTTTCATTTTGATAGACGATGATTGATAATGTGATATAGTGTAAACAAGCACCTGGCAATCGTGTTGATCATGATACGAACTGACGAGCTGGCTGACGTACTCCCAGACCTCGCCGGGCGCAGTCCAGGCGGCCGGGGCGCTCGCAGCGTGCCGCATCATGCCCTCATCACCATGTGAATCCAATGTGCCACAACACAATCACAACACTACGTATAAAATTATAATACACTGCGGTTATTGGACGCGTGGCTTGTTCTCGCGTCTAGCGTCCACTAGCGTTGACGGCTTGACGAGCTATTTATATTGTATTATCCTCAATCACGCTCAACTAGGTCGCGATCCACACACCACACACGCTGAAAGTTTAACGTGTAAACAAAACTCATTGCACCTTGACGACGTTGAGATTGATTAAGTGTTTATAATTATATAAAATCACTCACACAAATTGTACTGAGATTGATTTAATATTAAACCGGGCAATGCAAATTGATTGTTGCTTTAAACAATATATTATATATGTGTACCAAGATACTAAATCAAATAATATAAATTTTAAATAAGATGATCTGCAAATAAATGTAGAGATACAATTCATATACAGTGCACCTGCTTCATACGAGCGATCGATCCAGGTTGGATTCAAAATTATTATCACTTAGGAGCCAAAAGTTGGCTTAAAGATGTACGCAGCGGTAACACTTGATCATAGGACAAAGCTACCAATTATGTAAGATAAAGAAGAGTAAATTTTATTCATTCGTTTTTTTTATACCATATTATATATAGTATAAAAAAATAATAATCAATTTTTAAATAATGTGTTGACTATTATATATTAAGTGTAAATTATTATAATAATGTGTTACAATAAATATTTATTTTTTATTTATTTATTTTTTCTTCTAATAAATACAATGACTGACCTGCATTTACTAATGCAGGGACAAGATTATTGCACCAAATCACAGGAGGTGATTGAAAAACATATCAACACAGCGGTGAGAGACGGACGGGGGGAATGATAACGCGCGACCTTGGCCAACGCTAAACGTTTGATAAGAGAAATTCGGCGTCCGCACCCCGCGCACCCCTCGCATACCTAAACACCGCTCTCACAGGCGTTTATCGCAAATTGTTTGTTTTGCATGAAATTAGTGTCGCGACCGAAATTATAATGCGATGACATGATCACGAATTAATGAACTGTTCTTTACTGATAAACAAATCCCCTGTATCATTGTATTCTCTTTTATAACCATCAATTTGCACGGCCTATGTTTTTCACATTTCCCGCCACATATTCGGAGTATAAAAATGAATTTAAAAACAGTTTTGAATTAAAATAAACACATTAATCATAACTAACACAAACACATGACTGAAATACGTTTTAGTCCTTCACACAAATTGTAAGTATAGGTCCACACATACTTTATGGTTCATTCTTCTATATCTAGTCGTGTATACACATCGCACCGGTACGTACGGTCACAGAGCACGGCGTGTACGCGCCCGTGAAATGCATGAACGAGGCGCGCGCGCGTCTCGCCACGAACCAGCTAATGACCGGCATGGCGCGTATTCGCGACCCCCACTCCGCGACTGAGTACGCGCTATCAAACCAGTTTACGTGAAAAATTTTAATTCCTCGGCGCGGGTGACGACCGGTCGCGCTTTCCTCGCGCAACTCGGCCTCCCCCGACGTCGTCAAGGAAAAAGCGCAGCGCCCCCGGGGGCGCGCCGGAAGTGCACCGCGGCCGACACGCGAGCCAAGCGCACCCACACGCCGTGGCTTAATTAAATGGTGCACGGTAATCACCTACCCCCCTCGTTCGCATTCGCACCGAAAACACCTAGCGTGCGGCGACAGCCAGTGTTAATAAAAAATACAAATTAAAGCCCCAACAATTCACACTCTTTACTTTACGAACGCTACATTACATATTTATCGCGCGAGACGAGACGGCTTTTCAAATGAACCATTGTCAGCAGTCGCACCGTATAATTAATGACTATTGAACAATCTGAATGCGTGTAATTAGACAAGTGTTCCACGAGGCTAACAAATAAAAATCTCGGCTTGGATGGATGGAGGCAAAACTAATTCGTCATCGGTAGCCACGTAATTATTCGGTCACGAGTGAATGACCGCGCCACACATGATAGGCAGACAAGAACATTTGAGAAATAAATAGAATCTAGATCGTTTTACGTACGATGATAATTAATTACAAATCAGCTGTAACACTCAGACTAAGAACCCAATTCTCAGAATATATGCTATCTATGCTACATATTATCTCAGAAAATTACCGAAACCCCATGTTAAAATTATCAGTAGATATTTAGATAGTAATGCTATTAAATCGGAAATAACCCTTTCGATTTATTACTATTAAACTATTAGAAATCATAGAAAATTATAGAATATTAAAAAAAATTACTTAGTAATGTGTTAGATATATTTGTAATACGGATAAAAATGATTTATATAAAACAGGACATACATTTCTGTAAACTTAAAAAAAAATCTCATGAACTGATCAAATAAAGTAGCATTTATAAGCAAATCCAAAACATTCCAAATCCGCACCTTGACCCACTCAGACACCCACTGTTGAAACTAAAAGATGCAGACACGCTGGACTTGTGCCAAAAAAACACTAGATCAAAAGGCGAATTCTTAAATTATCCTCTCATCTTTCATTTTAGTAGCGAAAACATTAACTAAATTAAAAACAAATTAAATAAATATTACAAAGAATGTGTTGTAATAATCAATAGATTATATTATCCCGTAAAATCCAACTTCGGGTTTGGGCTTCCCCCAAGAGATAACGGACAGTATAGATTCCATGTACTGGTGATCACGGTATACGTGTTTCTACACGGTGTTTTCCTAACCATCGGTACTTGGCTATTGTGTGATATATAATATGTACATTAAGGCTAAAAGAATTTTCTAAGTCCATGCCGTCGTGGGGATCGAACCCGTATTAACTAACTTGTTTTCGAAAATACCCGGTGTCTTAATGGTATCAATCATTAAGACACCAGGTACATCAATAATTGATACAGTAAAATGTGAAATGAATTGCGCCTTGAAATCGAACTCTCATGGCCTAAGGTAATAAATAAGACGTGTACTAATCCGAAATTATAGGATTTTTTCAAAGCAAATAGGCGTGCGGCCTACTTGAGAGTAAATGATTATTGTCGAAAAGACATTTCCATTAAAGTAAACAGGAGGATAGAAAAGAAAAATAAGAAATGAGCTGGAATTATCGTACGGTATAAATATACTCTGACAATACACACAACGCCATCTATTCCCAAGATAAGCAGCAAACTGCTTGTCTTGTGGATTTTAGACAACTGATTTACAAATGTTTCTTTAGTAAATATAACTACATACATAAATAAGCCGTTGTGCCAAAGAGGTTGTAATATGGAAGAAGATTTAGACCTTTTAGTAAATAGGTAGATAGAATTCTCGTGTCACGAAATTAAAGAAACTGATATCAGCGGGGCTCTATGCTTTTAAATGCTGTGGAAAAGCAGATGGTGCACTTGATAGTAAACAGTTACCGTCGCCGATGTTTGCGACGCCAGAGGCATGGCTAACACGCCTCCGTCCGCGTAGGGTAACTAGAACCTGGGATTAATGCCAGAACACAATGTTATAATAGAGGCATATTTAGAGATCAGCAGTAGTTCCAATTTAGACGGGTTTGGAACCCTACCACGTACGTAGCTGAGGTTGTTTTGTCGCCTTTTACGACAAGCCGCCCTCGAACGCAAAGGTGGTGTTTTCACTTTACCCTTGCACGGCGATGTACAATAAAGTATACATACCGTTACGAGACACAGTGAGTCAGTCACAGAAACCGTGCGCCATACAGTCTGCCAATAGGGAGAGGTGGCGTGAGTTTGTGCGGAAAGCTGACCACGACCGCTATGTCAAGAGCGAAATAAAAGAGAAGAGAAGACGGCCACGAGTTTTGAGCTCTGGCCTTGAAAGCGCAGTTGTAATTTTTTGGGTCTGATTGGCGGGAGGAACAGGGTGCGACGTAGAAATGGCCACCGCTGGCGCCGTATTGGTTCATCTGTCGCTTGCCGCTCCCGCGTACCGTCCGCACGTCTGCGTCGTAATAATTATGAGTGCGAGTGTACACATGCACAAGTCTCCCCAGTACTTTCGCCGAGCGCTCAAAACTCGTGACAGTACCTATATAAACGCATAAATGAAAAACTTGAAGCAAATAATCAAAACTCAGTCTTATTCGATAAATAAAAGAGAATAGTAATATATACTAATAACATGCATATGGGAAATTCAATAACTACATAACAAAGCAGGGTTATAAAATGATACATCTGCTCTACCTTTTCTACAATTAATAAATTATGGGGAATTATCTCTCAACAGAATAGAAACTCTTAAAAATGTAAAGAGGGTGCGGTAAACACACATAATAGCGTCTTTGTGTATGAAAACTGGATCAGATTAAAACGACACAGTTAGGGTGCCATTCCACGGCTCACATTAATACCTTCTTCAACAGTGGAACTTAGTCACATAAATAGTGATAGGGGCGATGACACAAACAAGTTTATAAAATGTAGGATTATAAAGAACCAAATTCAAATTGAACAAAAAACGTCAATACAAAACAACTAATAGCGAGAAACCAGCGAATTGGAAAAATATTCAATCTTAAATCAGACGAGTCACTATAAAACGTCGGGAAAATAGAATTATTATTTGCAATGCAAATAGACTAATGAACATTGCTAAAAAACTATTGTTAAATTACTACATTCTTTCCGTGCAGGGGCGGAGTAAGAACACTAACCACTGCGGCCAGGGTTAGCCTGTCGTAAAAGGCGACAAAACAACCCTAGCTAGGTAGTAAGGCTCATACCTGTTTGGATGACAACCAACCGTGGAGTATAAGTATGCTGCCGTAATAACCTTGCGTTGTGTTCCGACATTAGTGACCCAGGTTCCTGTACCTATATGCGGACAGCAGCGTGTTCGCGATGCCCCTGGCGTCGCAAACATCCATAGGCGACGGTAACTGCTTACCTACCATTAAGTGGATCGTCAGCCTGCCTGCTGCTGCTCAGCAAGAAAAAAATATATCAATAGCAATATCTAGAATCTTATCCGAAAAACACCCGCATCAAACACGTTTTAAGATAATATTGATACATTTCAACAGAGTAGGTACTAACAGGATGATTTAAGACTAGTTCAACGAGATATAAAAAAGAATCAATGTTTTAGTTCGTAACTGTGCGCAAAATGGCACACGTACAATGGGGCCACATTTGGGTGCCGTCTGGAGCGCCTAGTTTCGCTTGGCTGCACATATTATTCACAATTTTATTTTTTACACAAACACATCTTCGTGATTTCAGAATGAAGAAATATTGCTATCTTTTTGGACATGAAACGAATTAAACGACATAATGACTGACATTAACGAAAAAAGTAAGTTCTAAAACAACACTCAACAGTAGAACACTAGAGACAAAGTAAAAGATCGCAGTGAGAAGAAAATTATTTTAGAAAAACCAAAGGCCGAAATTAAATAAATATTTATTAATAAATAAACATATACTGAAACATTTCGCACTGTGCTATATGTGTGAGTACTAAAGTGGATCTACTTACTGACGACCTCTGTGGCGTAACGGGTAACGCTAGCTAATCGATACGATTGCGGAGGTCACGGGTTCGATTCCCGTTTGGGTGTGTGTGTGTGTGTGTATTTATTTCTTATTATTACTTTTCTTTTGTAATAACAACTTACATATTATGTTCTTACTAAATATAAGTATATGTTATACAGACTCGGACTATTTGATACCTAGCTATAATTTTACTAATGATGCGATCCATTAAAAGGAGAAGATGAGTAATTGGAAACAAATTGCCTATGCTTACCATCACCATCCCATTCTCACCCGACATGCTTCTTGTGAACACGACAGGGTGCTAACTATAACATTTTGACCGTATTTTGCATTGACCAGTTAATGTCGGAACGCTTGCGGGTTCTATTGGCACTAGTTTGGGTAAGTAGGTATAATATATGTATGTGTTTACAATAAAAAAAATATTATATCAATTGTCTAGTACCCATAGCACAGGGGCTCTTGTGCTTACTTTGGGTCTAAATGGCACTGTATACTTCACAGTACATTTCATGTCATCAACATCCTAGCGTTAAATACTGGTTGCAACTACAGATGTCAACCGATTACAAATATTCAGCTCTAGTTTAAACAGATTAGTCTAGAGAATAAACCGATTTAAAAAAAATTATAGCTGAAAAACTAACAACACGCTTTTATAGCTAATCAAACTAAAAAGGAAAAATAATTCTTAACATTAGAATAAAATTACTGACGAAAAACTAACAACACGCTTTTATAGCTAATCAAACTAAAAAGGAAAAATAATTCTTAACATTAGAATAAAATTACTGACGAGAAAATTAATGCCACTGTTCTAAAAATCGTGGGGTGCTCGTTATCAATCGTTATATATATATTTTTTACTAGTTTCCGAAATGCCGTGTTAGTTTAAAGGTATTTTACAAAGCAAGTTTTCTGCTTATTTTCGGATACACGCTAGATAAATTTATTTATTTATTTATTGTTAGAACTGTGTACATTATAATGTTGGTAAGTACATTTTGTATCAACAGTTTGCCTTTTTAAAGCGTACAATATTTATAAACGTATTTTTATGCTTCAAATTATTACAAAATAATAGTAACATATTCATTTATTTGCAATTATAATTTTATTATATCTAATTTTTTTTATTAATTTAAAACACAAAAGTATAGAATTAAAATTTTAACAAATAAAAAAATAATTATCATATTTAATTATATTACATTATATTTATAATTTATCAAATTAATAAAATAATATGTATCAATTTTTTATGTCAATTCCATAATAAGAACTTAGCGCTGCCAACTTATTGAATTTCTAGTTAAATCTATCAGTCTGTGCTGCCAATAATGCCTGCTTTAGCGAAATTCTCCACAAATATATGTAACTCATTTTCTCTTGACTTCTGGCTTCAGCAGGTGTTACCGGTGGCGCAAGTCCTTGATTCGGAGAAAGATCAGACAGCTGCTTGTTTTTATGTTGTTTATTCAGCAGCTCATAGAAACACGACGCCATCTCTACATCACCATGAAGTCTTCGTATAACAGGTTGCCCACATCGACACTTGAGAAATATCCTGTGCCGGTTTAACCCTGAAGCGCGTCAGCTTATAGATGAGCCTCTGCCCCTCTAGCGATTTCAACTTATCGTACAGTGGCTGTAAATGGTCTAGTCTAGCTCTGGCTACAGCTCTTTTAGTCGCGTGCTTAGCCACCCTGTATGCGTCATGATCTTCAGGATATCTGGATGCTACTGCCGAACTAGTACGGACCACGCCATTTCTTAAAAAGCACTTTCTTCGCCTTAGTCCCTCTAGACTATTGTTCCAACATCAAATTTGCAACCCCCTTAGGCACATCAAGCACCTCTCTCGCCGACCTGAGGATAGCTGCCTGAATTCTGTCCAAGTAAATCTGGACAGGCTCGCCCTTTCCATCTGCGCACTTTTCGCCTATGGCAACCTTACTGGAAAACCGTACCGTAAGTAACCTCTGGGATGAGTTCTCATCAAGAAGACCATCACCACCTGATTCAATGCTGAAAATGCTGGTCACGTTTTGTTTTTGGGCTTCACGCATAGGTCCATAACAAGAATACGGTGTAGTGCAGTGAGACTCATAGGGTATGACCTTGCAGTTGGCTACTTTGCTGGTATGGCAGCTCCTAGCGAGTAGGAAGTTCATTTATGTACCCTTCCTCCCGCTCTTGTGGGTGATGAGTATTTAGATATAAAAGTAATTAGGTGCATTTAAGAAAAAAATATTAATTAATGTAAATTATTTGTATATTGAAATTGTAAATTGTGGTCCTAAACAAATGCTTTCTTTCTCAGAGTTGTCTAGTGCCCATAATATAAACGCTGTGTTGCATACTTAAAAACAAAATTGCGCTGTGATTTATGATAGTATATTTACCTATCTAGCAGAAGAGGCCATTTCAGTCGCCTTAGAAATTGGATGGGATAACTATTTTTCCTTCCCGTTGAAAACACAGAACAGGTTGTGAATTAACTTTTAGAATAAAGCTTAATAAATACAGCCAAAGCATTCTCGTAGACTGCTAATTAGTTTCCCACTAACGAACATGTTACTATGCGAACTACAGTACAATTAAACGTCTCTAATTTATGAAACCACAATATTATTATACAATAAGTAAATATTTTAAATAAGGACAAAACATTATTACATACATAATAATATAATAACTTTTCCTGTAACTATAAAATTAGGATATAATAATATAAATATACAAAAGTACCTAACAAAAATTAAATAATCAATTTTTTTCAATATTATGTATTATTATAATTGAATCATACAGACCGATTTCATTAATCTTTTATTTACTAATTTAATCAGAATTTATTTATTAACTAAGCGCCATAAAAAACATTTTACTGTCAATATTTATAAGTTACCATAAAAGGATATAAAATAGAAATCAGAAAATGTATTATTCCTTTAATATTAATTTTTCATCACTAGACTACAATCAAATTAATTGTGAACCAGTGCACATGATGCACAGGAACTGTCTTTAAAAAAAACAGTGTATTTTGAAAGGCTACACCAGATAATTTCTACATTAATTGCATATAGGTATTCTACATTCTCAATTTTTAATAGTAATAATTAGTTCTTCTAAAGCTTTACTACGGCAGACTACTTCCTGCCCACATTCCATATTTTATGGAGTCGGCAGCATATATTCTCTGCTTCCACTCTCCTCTGTTAGCCGTCATCTTAACAGTCACGCTATTTTTCGCCATATCATCTTTTATACAGTCAATCCACCTGTGGCGTTTCCGAACGCACCAAAAAAACTGTCATAAAAATTTGACATAACAACTACGTAATTCGCGGCAGATAATTTCGAGATTGTTCGGACATTATCACATTTTGTAAATTGCTAAATTTTGTATTGTTATTCTATAGACAATAAGGTTTACTATAATAAACTTTAATACACATTGTGTTGTTTGGTTTATATTGTATAACACAGTCTTGCAATAGTGATAATTAATAATCAAAATGGTTTCACCCCACTTGAACCCTTTACACCTTTTCTTTGGTCTAGGGTAACTTCTGTAAAACAGTAAGTTAACATTAATTACTTTAAGCGTGTTATGAGACACCTAATAGAAATAATGTTTCTGTTTTTTATAGCTGGAGTTCAACAGACAGGAAAACACCAGAGGCATTACCAACGCGCTGCAGGCCTCGAAGAAATTTTATAATGCCAATTTTATGAAAAATCCCATCTTGTACTGCCATGCAACTGCAAAAACCTCAGTCAGAATCTCATTCCAGATCCTAAGAGTATGTAATATGAACGTTTTTGATAATCTTTTCGCACAAGAGGAGGCTACAGAAAATAGGTATGATGAAAACTTTCGTTTTTATCACTAAATATTAAGCACAATGAAGAATCTGTAATAACATTGTATTTAAGACTTAGAAGCCACCATAGCGCAATCAGCTACCACCTTAACAGGTCTATTTAACAATAGATTAGTAAAGAAATCCTGCTTTTGTAATAAAATTTCTAACTTCTTTATGTGATTTTTAAAATAATTAATAAAATATTCAAAAACAATTTTATAAGCATCATTCCCTCATTGGTCTTCTTATTTTGTACTATATATAAAGAAATAAACTTTGTTCCTAATGGGGATCTCACAGCACCAATCTTACATTATTTATGGATTAATGTTCAAAGCAAAATAATCTTTAGACAATAGCTTATGGTTGTGTGGATACTTATCTAAAAGGTAGCCAAGGTTGAAGTTCAAAGAAACGCATTTTAAGCAAATTCTGCATTGAATCATTTGATGACCATTTCATTCTTCGATGGCTGATGAAACTACGTTCTCAAGTTTCGCCGAAGACGTCATTGAAAAGAGCATTGATACTGTAGTGTTGCGAGTGAACCATTTTAAGTTTGCTATAACAAGATTCAACCAGCAATACTTGGTGCGCTCAAGTAACTATTTAAAAGTGAACGCAAATATGAGATAGTCATGGGTAACAACCACTTTCTTTTTAAGAAATAGCAAAGCTAGGGAGCTAGGGATTATCCTAGCTTTTGTTACAATAAGTGTGCATATGAGAAAATCATTAGATTTTCTTAATACGGGACTGGAAAACATGCCACTAATAAAGTTATAGCCAGAAACAGCGATATCACTTTTAACCATAGTATAAGTTGGAATAGGCTGTGTAATATAATATTAAGTCTTGGTTGTGAATCCTGGGGCCCCTCCAGCCGGGCCGGGTTACTGTAGAGATAATGCGCCCTGCTTGTCAGGACCGCATACACGCTAGTGCAGATACTGACTAGCTACAGTTGTTTCAGTATGTACCTGCATCAGATTACGAGGCGAGAGTCGAACCGGCCTGTTAAGAATGCGGCGCACATACGGTGTCGGAGTGGGCCGCTTGGGGGCCCCTGCGCTTCAATTAAGATATAATAATAGGAAGTGACCTTTCGCTGCAGGCAATCGTAGGTCAAATGCTCCGCAGCGGGAGGAAGTGGAACGCGGTGATCTCCTTCACCGAAAACGTTATTCGGCAGAAGATCATCAAACGTGCGAGATGAGAACGCGGCGGCTCCACCGATTCGTCGTCGTATGACTCTTACTGTGAAAAGGGGGTTGCAGTCGCTAACAGACTTGGAAGCGGCTAGCCGGGATCTCCGATCTAGTGTGACCGCCAGAAATGCCGCCACTGGAAATGTCTAGAGCTTAGCAGAACAATTTAATGCCAAAACGGCGATCCTGAGAAGCCCCACTAAGGTCAAGAGTGACGACGGGGGTTTTTAGCAGGTAGGGCCGGCGGCCATCTGGCCCCGGTCCGCCCGAGGGTTCAGGCACGCCCCGCGGGAAGTAATCCCACGGTCTCCCCCTCCCCCGAGGCCGGCGGAAGCTGTAATAGTTTTTCCCAGTATACAAAAAAAAAAGGCTGTGTAATAAAATGGGTCCCTCTGATTCAAAAGAGCAAAGAAGTATACTTCTAAGTCCCATTGTTTAAGAAATCCTATTATGTATGTGAAAACCCAGCATGAATGAGGAGATGGTGTTCATATTTCCATGAGATTGTTAATGTAGCATAAGACAATATTTAATCCTTCATCAAAATTATAGGGACAGGGACATCAGGAATCATCACAGGGAGTAATCCTTGGTGTATTCCAATGGATTCCTGATGTGAACTTAAGGAATAGCACTAATGAGTGATTTCAATCTTTATAGTGGAAGAGTTTTTTAACACACTTTTATTAGTCTCATGTGTTTGTTTGTTTGTAACTGACTCCTATGAACTTGATTTAGCTTTATCAAGGACCACAATACAATAATTCAATAAGATTAACTCACTATCCTAACTAGAATCACCAGGATTTAAAAAATTCTGACATATTATGCCTGCTTAAATTTTTAAAGCAATTTTGATAATTTTATAATTAGAACAAACAGATAAAATTAAGAACATGTTTTAGTGACAAATTGAACTAAAAATTAAAAAATAAATATAGTTACAAAAAACTACAAAACAAGCTTTAATTATAAACCACACTAAAAAATTTAAATTGTTAGGTCTTTACCTATGAAATTGCCGTTTTGTATGAAAAAATTTAAACGAATTTTTTCATGTATTTTTTATTTGTATTAATCGAAGTAATCACCCATGCAATCAATGCATCTTTGCCAACGCAGTGGCAGTTTATTGATGACCTTCTTAAAGAAATCAGCTGGACGGGAGGCAACAAATTCTTCAAAGGCATTTTGTAAATTTGTACTGCCTTTCGGGTATTGAATTTTTTTCCCGCCAAGAAGTTCTCCAAATTCTGGAAAAAGTAGTAGTCTGTAGGCGCAAGGTCTGGTGAGTAGGGCGGATGACGGAGAACTTCCAACCCCAGTTCTTGCAACTTGGAGGCCGTCTGCTGTGCAGTATGAGGTCGCGCGTTGTCGTGCAGGAGCAGCGGAAACGAGCGATTGACCAATGCTGGTTGGAGATGTGCCAGCTTCTCTATCATTGTGTTCAGTTCTTGACAGTACACATCTGCAGTAATGCTCACCCCGTTTGGTAAGAAGCTGTGATGAATCACACCGGCGCTAGACCACCAAACAGTGACCACTTTTCTAGGAGTAAGTTTTCGTTTAAGGCATTGTTTAGGTGCTGAACTAGGATCCAACCAACTTCCTGAGCATTTGCAGCTATTAAACAGAATCCATTATTCATCGCAGGTAACAATGCGGTTTAAAATTCCTTCATTTGTGTGTCTGTTGAGCAGTGTAAGGCACGTCTCGACGCGTACTTTGCGCTGGCGATCATTGAGTTCGTGGGGCACCCATTTGTCAAGCTTTTTTACCTTGCCAATTTGACGCAAATGGACCAATATGGTTTTGACGCTAACGTCGAAAGCTGCTGCTAATTCAGCCGTAGATTGTGTATCATCAGCTTCCACAATCGCCTTTAATTCGTCATTGTCGACCAGTCTTCGGACGACCGCGAGGTTCATTTTTTAGGTCGAAATTCCCAGAACGGAAGCGCGCAAACCAATAACAGGTGGTGCGTTGGTTTGTAGTGTTAGCTCCGTAAACGTCGTTGATGTTGCGTGCCGCTTGTGCCGTGTTGCTGCCACGACGGTACTCATATTCCATAATTACTCGAATTTTTAACGTATCCATTATGAGAAAAAGATTGAAATCCGTTGAAAATGTAACACTAATCAATAGAAAGAAAGAAAGAAAATAATTTTTATTTAGGACAGTTAAACTAAACTAATATAAAACTAAGTGTTAATAAAATTAAACTTAAAACAAAACTTGTCCTAAAAGGGGCATCAGTCTCAGCATAATGCTGGTCAGTTGACCAGCGCTGATCTTCCGCTGAGCCCATAAGGATAAGGCACATAAGGCCCATAAGGTAACTGCACGGCAGACATTACACCTTTACTTAGCACATAAAACAAAACAAACAATAATATAATCTTATACAAATATATATATGTAGTATATGGTATAAAACTGTAAATATATGATAAATATAAATGCAATAACTAATAGTAATATTAATGAATATACAAGTGTTGCAATTATGAGAAATAAATAAATAAACATTACATAAACATAAAAAGAGGTATTACAATTAAATACCACTTGTGTCCTGTTTTAGGTCCCATTGTGAGTGTTGGTGTTTATTTAAATAAGTCTTTAATGTGCATCTGAATCCAGAAACAGATTGCTGATTTCTAATGGGCGGTGGAATATTATTCCAGCACCTTGAGGCTGCATAACGAAAACTCCCCCGAAAGCCAGCCGTACAATGGCGCTCAGAAACGAGTTGTATTGCACATGTTCGAGAAGCGACCATTCTACAGCTTGATACCCAGGAGAGCTTATCATATAAGTAGCCTGGGACTTTGAATCTTATGACTCCAAAGAGAAGACACGCTAAGTGAAGTTTGCGACGGTGGATCATTTTCAAAATGGAATGCTTATTCAGATATGGTGTAACGTGACAATAAACAAATGACTACTTTTGGAAAAAGAATTCCATGTTTTTAAAATTAAATTAATTTGAAATTAGAATTCTTAGCCAAACAAAAATTATTTTGATTTGAAATGGCCAGTACTGCAGAACGGCAATTTCATAGGTATAGACCTATTATTATAGGAATAAAATAATGAATGAAAGATATTACTATTATTGTGAACAATTATGATGTTGAAGATGATGTTCCAATCATAGTAATAAAATGGTAAACAAGAAACATGAAATTGCAGCTATCAGCAATCTAATTAGGAAAAGCTGACACTTGAACAACTTTTAAGTTCTAATTAACTGAATTGCCAGACTCAACCTATATACATAGTCATGTCAAAAGAAACACACTAGAATAGATAGATAGTTTTATAAAGGCTATGTAACTAAAATTTCTAAATTTGTTATTGATAGATTGCAAAAACTATATTTTAATTGTCAGTATTTATTTCTTTAGTGTCAATTATTACTTTAATAAATTTATTTATTAGATAATATTGATAGGAGATAATGCAACATTAAAAGAAACATGAGCAAGAAGCTACCCTGATTACCCGGTACCCGGGTTTCACATTGTTCACTGGATGCCATAAGAGACAAGAAGTAGTTCTGCCAAAAAGGCACTGTTAATTTTTTTCAGATAGCAGTAATTCCTATTAATGCTATGAAGTGAAAACTCCAGATGCAATCAGAATGTAATAAGATTAATGCTTATAGTAAACTTCAAATAGAAAATATTTTAGCCTTTGTCATATATTTGTAAGGATAATTAAACTTGTATTAAAAATTGTATAATCATTTTTCAAGATGAGGGTCAGGTCTTAAAGAAGATATTCAATTACTTACCTTACTCCTAGGGCGCCCCCTACACTTATTAATCACATTGTTCTGATTGGATTCATCGCTTTTAGTCTTCTTTACACCAGTACAATTAGTCTTTACACTTTTGTCTTTGCATGCAGAATTGTCTTTAGGTTCTTCACACAACTTTTCGTCACTGTCACTTTTTGTCTGCTTCTTTGATATTTTAGAGGGATCACCCTTTTGTGGTGTTTTTGGTGCTAAGCCTTTAGACACCACTTTCAATGGCAAATCATCATCACTTGAAGAGTCTGATGAACATTTGCTACAAGAGTCAGACGTAGATGTTGTATCTGACAACTTGGAGTTCTTAACTATTTTCTCGTTACTTGATTTTGTTTTCAGTTCAATTGGTTTCTTTTTAACGGTTGGTTTAGGGCCTATCTTTGTGGAGGCTCTGCCAGGCGGTATGGCTGCAATTTTGAGTTTCAAGCCTGTATCACTAGATGTAACAGAGAAGTGTGGTTTATGTGTGGAGCTCTGCTTGTTCCCTGTACACTCCCAGTCACTCCCAGATGTTTCAGATGAAGTAGTGTTCTGGAATGCATTTAAAAATTTATAATAAACTTTATTGTAAACCAAAACAATGGAATTATTTATATAATCAATATATACTTGGAATTACAATGGGCAGCCTTATCCCTACAGAATAAGCTCTTCCAGGCAACTTGGGCAGGACATTATATGTTTTATATTCATGAAGAAGAACGTTTTTAAAAAAATGTGTAAATATTTTATCACATGATAAAATATTGGTTATTATTATTATGATGTATTATAATGGCTGTTACATAACAAGAACTTAAATTTATCACATTATGGAAACTACCCTCATAATTAACAATAATTTAAAAAGAGGGCAATGAAATGTAATTACTTCATGCCAATGGACAGAATTTTCTAATATTGTCGGCTTAGTTATCAGAAAGCAACTCAATTTGGATAAACTTTACAGGAGCAAAAAAACTTTATTTTTGCTATCCACAGGAACTATTTTACTCATTACAAATTAGCCATACTTTTCTAGAACACACAAATTAATCCATTAGATAGGCTTCAAAATACTCCACTAGCCATCTAGTTAAATTTAAAAGTCTTATTTTGATTTGTGGAGTTATGCATTCTGATAATTAAGCAGACAATATTATGGATATTATGATTTAAAGGAACCTGATTTGAAAGTGAAAATTTTTTAGATAAATGTAACAATTCGTTTACATTAAATATGACCATTATAATTAGAATTATATATTAACTATAACTCAAATGTACTCAGTTTATTTCAGTGTTTTTTAAAACTACTAGCACTACATTACTTTTAAATATTGTGAATGTCATTCAACTCTCTAAAAAAAACTTGTTTTATTGCTGTAGGACAGCAGGCAGGCTGGCAACCCACTTAGAATTTAGCAGTTACCGTAGCCTATGGGTATATGCCAGGGCATCGCAAACACTGTTATCCACAGTGGTAGTGGAACCCTGTCACTTATGGAACACAACACAAGATTACTATGGCAGCATATTTAAAAACCAGTGGTGGTTGGCATCCAGACGGGCTTGTAGCCCTACCACCTATCTTGGGTTGTTTAGTTCATTCTTTCTCCACTTCTGCATGAATAAAATACTATAACACAGATACTTTATGATGTATGAGTCATATCAATCAATATACTGAATAAGTACACTGAACCACATTTTTAGAATATCACAACTAAAATGTGTCCTATATTCCAGAATAAGATGTTTACATCCTCTTTCATTTGATTTTAATAATCATATTACATTTCAAATTTAAATGTTATGAAATGACTCCATGACAAATTTTTAAAAGTGTACATACACACTTAGAAGCTAGTTCCTTGAGCCATAATAACTGTCAATTAGAAAAAATGGTTTAGTAGTAAAATATATACCTCAGATTCTGTGTTTGAGTCCGTATCACCACTAGAATCTTGATCTTTTGGCAACTCTGTGCCCATTTCTGAAACAAGGTTATGTTGTATTAATGAATGACAACAACAATCTGATAATAGCTTAGGTACACTAAGTTAAGCAAGAAAATCATGATCTTGATCTTATATTCGCCTTGAACTTGAACAGCACTAAAATACAAAATGTAAGCAAATGAAAACGATCTTATTGGCATTACTGTAGCTTACTAATAGAGTAAAACTGTTTGAAAAAATAAACAAAATACGTTCTAAGGCTTTTTATATATTTGACGGTCAATAACCAAAACAAATTGCACCTAATATGCCTTAATGATAGCCCCAATTCAAATGTATGTACTTACTTCAAGGTTGGTCAAGATGTTTTTATAAAGAAACGCAAAGATTTCTTCATTTCAAATCACGAATCAGACGAAAACATCAGTTCTGGAAAGTAAAAAGCAAGCAAATTATATTAATGTTTTAATCGCGTTTTATACCGCTAATTCGAGAAAACTATTCCTACACAACAATTTGTTATAAATGACAGATCTGACGACACTCGCAAGACCAGTTTGTACATCTTGAAACTTCGTGATGTCGATATTTTGTGTGATCATAACTATGGAAAAACAAATAAAAATATAAAAGAAAACTTCACCGTATACACAACCCAATATTTTAATAAGAAAGCATAACGGTCTATTGGACATTGGCGCCAAATAAGTGCATACGTTTACATTTTTGTTATGGATACTAATGAAAGACATAAATTATTACGAATCAATAATGTAAATTCAAAGTTTTGACACAAATATAAACCACTAACCACATCCAACGGCACAGTAATTTTACAAGTAAGATGAAAAAACGTTACACATTATTTAACATTAGCGTAACACTTGGCATTGTGGCATCCATGTTTACAATTCTTTAGTTTCATTTCGCGTTTCTACTCGAGGCGAAGTTAGTGTCAGTCCGATACACAAATGTCGCCGTTTTAATACCACAGACTACCACAGACATACTATGAGGTAAGGTACCAGGGTACCACAGAACACTATTACTCTTAGCGGAGTAGAATGGCTACTCCATATAAAAAGTTGAAGAACAGAACAGCGCTATCTATTGCGGCCCCAAGGAAATATTTTTCGCTAGTAGTGGGAAATTTTGAAAGAGTAGTGGGCGTTAAGTAGCCACTATAGCAGAATTACAAGCAATTCATTTCATTTCTTGAAATAGAGCAGAATTGCAAAATATGAAATTATAAATTTTTTACATCCTCTATAGTCTATCATAAAAACAGGATCGATAGATTTGTCTTAAACAGTCATCTTTGATCTGTTTAAATAATGTTTTTTGTTTTACTGCAAAAAGTTTTTTTGCGTGTCTAACATAAATTTTTTATCACAAAATTTAACTTCAACCTTGAGTTTTTATAAGTGGCTTTTTTTACTTTTACAAAACTTTTTATGTTGAATAATTATCATATTATTTTTTGGGCATTCTTTATAGTTAGGGAGGTGTTTGACTAGTAAATCAAATATGTCCATGTTTATAAAATTCTATTTTAAATAAAGACTTATATTACTAATTGGAAATAGAAGTTTATGATTATTTTATGAATTTATGTATAAACTAGCTGTGCCCGCGACTCCATCCGCGTGTAATAGTGACTTTGGGCACCATTTTTTGGATAAATCTTATGGTTTATTTTGGATTACAAACCATATAAACCCTAAAATATAAATAAATGAAATATGCAAACAGTCAGTGTTATCGAATGCAACTGTTATGCTATGCGCCTCCGGAATACGTGCGTTCAAACCTACAAAGTCCAACCTAAGCTAAATTCTGTTTCATATGATTGGTGTTATAAATCTGAGGTCAACTTAAATTGAAAAACACCTACAAAGTCCAGCCTAAGCTAAGCCTTATTTCATATGATTGATGATATAAATCTGAGTTCAACTTAAATTAGAAATAAAACCTACAAAGTCCAGCCTAAGCTGAACCCTATTTCATATGATTCATGATACAAATCTGATGTCAACTTAAATTCGATTTTATAAATTTCCGAAACTGATTATTTTTACAAAATCTATTTTTTTTTTCTAAAATAAAAATAGCCTAAGTTACTCCTTATTACATCAGCTATCTGCCAGTGAAAGTCCCGTTAAAATCGGTGCAGCCATTTCAAAGATTAGCCGGAACAAACAGACAGCCAGACAAAATTGTAAAAAATGTTGTTTTGGTATATGTACCGTGTATACGTCCGAATGCACTTAGTATAAAGCGGTTATTTTAATATTACAAACAGACACTCCATTTTTTTTTATTTTTATGTATAGATAAATATTTTACTTCTACATTCACTAAAAAATATGTAACAGTTGTCAATGTCATATTCACATATTCTGTGGTCTTAAAAAAATTATGTGTCCAAATTTCAATACAAAATCTCACATTTATTTACTGACATTTAGATTTAGTTATAGTTTTGATTTTTGAACACATTTCAAACTAGAACTATAGAATTACATTATTTAAATTATGAATGAATTAGAAGTATGGGAAGATTTATCTAATATACCAGCAGACCCCCCTAAAATGAGAGATTTATGTGATAGATGCAGGTATGTAATTAATAAATTTCAGGATGTAAATAGTTTTCCATATTATATGCCTTTTCAAATTAGTTACATACCTTAACCAGAAAGACATTTATAAAAGACGTATTATACTGCTACCTCTTTGACTCTACACCACAACTCCTAATATATAATTTACTATAATATATTTTAATATTAAATAGTTATAATTTACTATAAATACTACATTGGAAATTTAATGCAGTTATTTTTTTAGGAGACCATCAGTTGTTTGCTGGTGTATGGCACTACCAGCTGAAAGATTAAAACCTCGAAGTACAGTGATACTCCTGCAACACCCAGCTGAAGAGAAAAGGTGTTTGCGCACTGCACCTATGTTACAATTGGGTTTAGATCAAAACAAGTGCCTCATTTTTAAGGGTAAGAGGTTCCCTCAAGCCAGACATGACAATTTAGAAGACATATTGATACAGCCGAACACAGTATTATTATATCCAAGTAAAAATGCGATAGATATAAAAGATTTAGAAAATGATTCTGCTAGTTATAATTTAGTGGTTATAGATGGAACATGGCCTCAAGCAAAGGCAATATATGCATCAAGTCCAATCTTACATAACTTAAGACAAGTGAAGTTGTTAACAAACAATACTAGCAGCTATATAATTAGGACCCAGCCAACAGAAGGTTGTTTAAGTACTTTAGAGACAGCAGCATTAGCACTATCTCAGTTGGAAAAAGACACAATATATAATGAACAATTAATACAACCTTTGCATATGCTTTGTAAATATCAATTAGAAAATGGTGCAGTTACTCATCAATCTAAAGAGTTTTTAATAAAAACTAAGATGTATCCAAAACTTATAGGAAAGCGACTGTCTAAACTACTGAAGTCTACAAATGAAGATATTGTAATCGAGACTAAATAAAAATTTAAAAAAAATTACACTTGTACTTTTTAATGTCATTTTTTTTAAGTGCTATCTGATATCAATATGATACACCACATTGCATTGTATATAAAATTAACATTGGGTTATTATAAATGTATATAAATTGAGACAATCGACATATTTGTTAAAACCTGCGTGTTTTGTATATTTATATAATCAAAGCACTGGCATGTTTTAAAAGTATACTTTAAAAATATTCTAGTGACTTTTACACCGTAACTTGTTTTTTTTATTCTACTTCTGTCATGTCTTGTTAAAATAAACTCTTGTTAATCGGCATCTTACAAATTTATTTATTTTAAAGAATTGCTTCATATACAGCAATTCTTTTCGGGACTCTGCTTCAACAATATTGTCACCTAGACCCAAAATATGTAACATTATATATTAGATACTATACAACTGATATACTTCTGTAACTTAATATACATTACATTAACACCCTAAAGTGGGACAGGAATAAAACGCGTTATCTTCGCAAGCGTATTGACGTTGACGTGCAGTTATGCAGTAGCCGTTACACCATGGAGGTTGTCAATAATGTATCTATTACTTTTTATTTTATTTTCATTGTTTATATTTTCGGCAACAAGTATTTTGAGCAGTAGAGCTTAAAATATTTCTTGTGAAAGCACAATAATAATTATTACTAGTCATTACGTATTCTATTGTCGTACGGAATTATTTCTAGTGGCATTACTTATGAAGGAAAATGTGTGTCACTTAGATAAAGAATTTTTTTAAGTTTTTAGCCTTAAAAGTTGAGATTACTTATGGGAGTGGGGGAAGCCTTAAATAACACTGTTTATTAGACTTGTGTAAGTAATGCAAGTAATGTATTACGCGTAATATTACCCAACCGCGTACTGTAGTATCACACATTACTCGACTAAATTAAACATCACCCATCACACTAAACATTACGCGCTGTCCGCGCGGCATATCATTGCACAGTACGAAAGTACGAATTGCAATTCATGACTTACGTTGACGTTCGGCAATGTTCGGTATATCTCAGATGCTCGAAACTCGAGGTTGCCACATGACCGTGCCGTGCCCCATCCATTGTTATATCTTCCGCCCCGGGGGTCCCTTTCACAAAACTATTCATTTTGCATTGTAACACCAACGTGTTATGTTTTTTATGTTTATTGTTTAATATGAATGAAGCTATTTATTTAAGTGTTTTGTTTATTATTATTCAACTATGGTGTAGAATTACGATACGCTGAATACAGAGGTAGCGCGTATTTGAGCACCACTTGTGTTTATATGATCATAATTCAAAAATTAAAGCGATGACATAGTTTTTTTTATTGTAAATTACAAAGATTATATATACATTAGGATAAAAGATAAAACCATACACCTGTCCATACAAAATAATTTATTTCCAGCCCGTTCATTTTGCATGAAATTCTGGCGGCGCAAGCCGTAATTATAGATACACTTTACCTGTCACAAATAAGCAAATACCACATTTAGACATACAATTAAAATAATTCTTTAAAACTAGTCTCATATTCTTACAAAATAAACAAAAATTAATAGCGTTTACCTTCGATCAACATGTTGATCGAAGGCGTTTACCATTATTGTATGTATAAAGTAAAAAAAGGTATATTTATAAAAAAAAAGTTTACACGTAAAATTATGTTTATGAATGTATATAAGTAAATTTGAAGGTACGTATAATCTGTACATAAAAACACGCAATCATTGTACATAGTTTAATTTTAAATACGCCTATAATCATGGGTTTTTAATCATTACTCATTCATAAATAAATTTGTTTTAATCCATGAATATTGCCAGTCCTAAGCCTGGAAAACACGTTGGTATAGTTTGATGTAGGGTTGAAATATGAATAGATATATGAAAGATCAACTTATTAACAAAGTTACATTTGCGTAATTACGGCGCGATGGGCGGTAGCGTATTGCTTAATAGTAATAATTTTTTGTCATGTCACCTTAAGACGCACATCGTCGATCAGTAATATCACTACGAAACATCACATCACTCGATGCCATGCCATTACAATATCACAGAAGTGATACTGTGGAGTGATAGAGCGCTGTCGCATAGCGCGACATGGCAACATCACGCGTGATGTTTGGGTTTGGTGCGCTGTCGCATAGCGCGACATGCTGACATCACGCGTGATGTTTGAAGTGATGGTAAAATGTAATATTACTCGAAACGAAATGTAATGACATATCACATCACTTCATGATGCACTGTTTTGCGCATGTCTACTGTTTATTATAGTGGATTAGTGGACAATTCAAAAAAATTCAACAACGTAACCTTGTAACGGCGGGCATAAAATAATATATTTTTTCGTTTTGTTAGAACTGCATAATTGCCTAACTTTATTCAATTACCATTACATATTTATTATAATAAGGACAGATACGAGTAATTTTACGATTTGCTTTCACTAATAAACCATTCTAAACATAATAAACAATTTCTAATCTAAAGAACTGAACGTCGTAAAAATGTTGCGTCAGTTAACCCTTTTTCTTTTTAAACACTAGGGATGTTACTGTAGAAATCGAAACCTGATAAGTAAAATCGAATGAAATGATTACTTGTGAAGAAATATCACCATAAATTAATAATCACGTTGTGATTATAATAAACATAATTATATGTATTGTTCTTTTAACTAACTATAAAAAATACAAAAAATAACTAAATAGAAAAATCATTGATGGTCAGGTTAGGTTTTTTGGTGTGCTCTCTGTCATTTTCTTCTGACCCGGCTTTTTTATTGGACTGATCTTACTGACTACGTTTACCTGGCTATAAATTGGACTCCGATTGCTTAACGATTAGTAAACAAGAACAACTTTACAGTTTTAACATGTCGAAACGGGGGAAAACGCTAAACAGTCTATCTCGCGAACTAGTGGTGAAATTGTACAATTATTTTGAACGTGAATCAGTTAACGATGGGCCTCTTTTACCACTGACACAACCGAGAGAACGCGTTGCCGAAGCATTGGGAATCGGGAAGAGGACAGTAACTCAAATTCTGAAAGAGATATACGGGCAATCAGGCTCAGAAGGGAATACTTTACGAACACCGAAAAAAGAAAGAGGGACAAGAAAATTGTTGGCGTTGATAATTTTGATGCTGCTGCAATTCGCAACCACATTTATGGATATTACTCGAGAAAAGAATATCCTACACGGGATAAGCTATTAGCTTTTCCCGTGTAGGATATTCCCTCCCCAAAGAGGCAGACTTATTTTTTGGCGGTAAATCGTCTCTATCAAAGGTTTTGAAATCGTTTGGCTTTAGATTTAAAAAATCTGACAAGCGGAAAATCCTGCTAGAACGCTATTTTAACGTCAAGTAAATAAAATTACAGATTGGCACAATGTCGTGTTTATTAACGTAACGTGGTTGAATGCGAATTGTTTTTGTTTTCGAAAAAATGTTTTTAATCGATGTTTTTATGCAGGTCACCTCACTATAAATTTAAAACAGACAGACGTCAAATGTTACCTATTAAAATGACTCCATTATAAAGCTACAAATTAATAATATATTGTGACAATTCACACTACGTCATACCAAAGTAACTAGCAGATCACTTGTATAATGGGCATTAGAATTTAGACGTCTAAGTTATATACTTTTCTTTTCTATATAATTACGTATTTCACTACAAAAGAAAAACACATAAATGCGCAGACACGCGACGGGAATCGAACCCGTGACCGGTGACTCCCACATACGTAGGTCGGGAAGTCTTGGAAGGGAAGGTCGTCGAGACGTCGATCAAACGATCTACGATTCTACGATCGATGGACCAAATTATATCACAACAACATTCACAACCACCAGATTCCAGATAATCCAGATTCCTAGAAATAGGGATAATAAAATAATCGATTATGGAAATAATCAATTCAAATCGATTCTTCAAAAGTAAAAACATTGAGACCATGCATCGATATTTTCCGATGCATCGATTAGAAACATTGATGTTTTTTCATAATCGAGTACTATAAAATATTACTTCACAAAGCTATAGTCAACCTATTGACACTCAACACAAACAAACCACAATTTTTACTATCTAACACTTTCTTTGTCCACACGCGTTTTGAGTTTGTATGTTAAAAGTTGTTTAAGGAATCCTTGTAATTAAGAAGAAACTATAATCATGTAACATCAGGCAAACCATCGATAATGCAGTTGTTTATTTAAAAAAAATTGAGTGTGTACTTATGTAAGCACGTAAGAAGTTATGTCTTTGGCGTAACAGAACGAAAATTGCTAAAGATTTCATCTCGTATGCCATAACTCTTTCTTTGTAATATAAAAATAATAAACACAACAATTAAGTTAAAAAGTGTTTTTTTTTAAAGTAAAAGTCACTTGTGTCACGAATTTTTACTATGGACTATCATTCACCGCCATTTAAAAATTTAAAAATAACATACATGTATATTTAAGAATAAACATTTTTTTTATTACTCCATTGATATAAAACACGTGTTTATGAATATTTAAGAAACTACTGTGAATAGAGTTACGAGTTTTCACGGAAACTTCACAAACATAAATACCAAATAACCCATGTCGCTTTGTGGCTGTCGGTATACCTATGAGTCGTAAAAATTTTACCCTCATAATTTTTTATCTACGCGCCAAAGTTCAAAAATTAAGGTTAACTTTTATGAATTATTGTGGATCAGAGCAACTGAAATACTTATAAATATGTATAAACATTAGCAGCTTACCATTGATTTGATATATGAAAATAAATCCATACATTGAGTCACAAAAACATTAGATCGATTCGATTCATCGTCAATTCGTCATATAAACATCGAGTGAATTCGATTCATCTATGTATGTCGAATATCCCTAGAAAATATAATTTAGTTGTTCTCTTTTTAGCCGACTGTCATAGGAATCGGAAACATGGCTGAGGTTTGTGAATAAATTTCGTGATAATCCAAATTTACAAGCGTAATCGAGCATTGAATTTATAAAGCAATAGTGAAATGTTAATTTAGTGTTAATAATAGGTTTGGTAATAGTGTTATTTTCAGACAGTGAAAACAATGTTTATGTTTTGCAGGTTGATGAAACTCTCAAAAAGAAACGTACCTTCAGGAAGTTTACCTTCCGAGGAGTTGATCTTGATCAACTTTTGGATATGCCAAAGTGAGTATTAATATTCCTGATGCATTTCATTATGTAGATATACTATATTATGTGAGCCGTAATATTAATGTTTTCATCTTTCGTTAATTATGTTATAAAACCATACGTGAACTTCTAACTAAATTATTAACTTCACTGGAACGCTATTTTTGAGTACAAGAAGTTCAAACACAATTCATTGGACTCAAAAGACGTGTATACTAAACATAACCTCAAAAATTTCAGTGAGCAACTCATGGAGTTGATGCACGCTCGCGCCCGTCGACGATTCGCCCGTGGCCTGAAACGTAAACCAATGGCATTGGTGAAGAAACTTCGTCGGGCGAAGAAGGAAGCCCCTCCAAATGAGAAGCCAGAGATTGTCAAAACCCACCTCCGAAACATGATTATTGTCCCAGAGATGGTTGGCTCTATTGTTGGTATTTACAATGGAAAAACTTTCAACCAGGTAACATTAGTTACTTTATTTTCTAGTTCTTTGAATTATGTATTATTTTATCATGTATCTTAAACCTTACTACTAACTGTATCATTGAATTGATGATATTCTTACTTTTTTTTTATCCGAGGTGGTAATGCTTGATGCACATACA
This sequence comes from Malacosoma neustria, assembly GCA_963693495.1. Taxonomy (NCBI): domain Eukaryota; kingdom Metazoa; phylum Arthropoda; class Insecta; order Lepidoptera; family Lasiocampidae; genus Malacosoma; species Malacosoma neustria. The sequence continues at coordinate 15,868,422 of OY856377.1, forward strand.
ACCTCTTGAGTGCTTGCGGCAAGGTAGTGTGTAACACTTATGCAATTGCCATAGTTTACAAAGGGATTTGCTGGTATACCCGTTGAAACCACCTCAGTATACCTCCACTTTACAATCATTGGAGAAAGGGAAATGTTTCCTGTCCAGGCAAGCTGGGCTGGCTGTGGTTATGTTAGGTGTGCTCTCCTGTCTATCAGCTGAGTCAATTTGTCTTAACACAGCTGACTGTTCTCAAAAAGGTGAGAGGGGGGTGATATTCATGTAAATCTCTTTCTTTCCCTCTTTTGTGTATAAAATGGCTATGCATTAATATATAAAAAGAATATAATGTCAGTTTTGAAAACATACAACTTTCACTTGGATACTATGAGGGTGGATATAAACTGGATTATTGTTAGTGACTGTCTACAGCTGGTAGGAATGGGCGCGGGCTTCTAGTATGCTTGGATGGGGTCAGTAGGAATGGGGAGCCAGTTTCTTTACACTCCCAACTGGATTGTCAGTAACCTTCGTGATGTCAGAGCAGCAAGTGCACCCTTCTACTGTGCAATACATTCAAGCAATGGATATTTTTCTGAGATTAGTTCAGGGATCAAACATTGTCAAGGACTGGTGATTGCTTGGCATAAGGAGTTCAAAGAAGGGTGAGAATGAGTGGAAAATGAGGATAATGATCGCCATCCTCGGACCAGCATTACAGATGAAAACATTCACGCAGTTCAAGACATTACATATTCTAAATTCTTCACTTATTTCGTCGATGACGTTATCCTGTTCTATAGTTTTGACCTTATCGGATAGCTTTTTCTAGCTACCTGGCCCATTGAATTTACTTTTTCTTCACTAACTCTTATTAGATGGGTCACAATCTCTTGAACATTTTTGTTACTGACAGGCCCTTTTATTGCTGCCCATGCCGTTTCAATGGGATTTAGGTCCAGGTGGCAGGTGAAGTATCATGTCCATGGTCCTTAAAAATTCTGTCTATACTAAAACTGGCTTTCCATTGGAACCTAAGTTCTTTAATGATTCATTGAAGATTTTTTTCTGAATCTTGAAAATTCATATCTGAGCGTAATTTTGGACAGTTTACCAATGGTTGTTAATTCATTTTCAGCTTTATGAAAATTGTGAATACATCATTTTATTACTTGCCGAAATCGTCTATAACTGTCACTGGTTTCATTATTTGTCTTTATCAAGGGTCCTAAACGCAACTATTATTTCTGTACTTTTGCTTTTTTTTTATAATCCTTTTAACTGTACACAGAATATCATTTGCCCTTTATTGCATGTAGGTGGTACTTACGTTCAGGTGATCCAATCTCATTATGTATGATCTGATCATATGTTTGATATACATAAATGTAGTTAATTTCCATTGAAAAAATTTATTGAATCCCTCCATCTATTAAGAACCATCATAGGTTTTTAATTAAATAATTTAAATGTAAACTGCATATTTAAAGACCTGTGTGTATGGTGTACCTGGAAGTCAGGTTCAATTCCCGTTCCGAATGTGGATTTTTATATTTAATATGTAGGTATTTATTCATGAAAGAAATGTATATGATTATATTACATCATTTGTCTAGGACCCGTATACAGTGTCAGGTGGCAATTTTTACATTTTAAAGATTCATCTATACAAATAAATAAAATTGGAGGGTCTGTTTGTAATATTAAAATAACCATTTTTTACTAAGTGCATTTGGATGTATACACGGTACATATACCAAAACAATATTTTTACAATTTTTATCTGTCTGTTTGTTCCGGCTAATCTCTGAAATGGCTCTACCGATTTTGACGGGACTTTCACTGGCAGATAGTTGATGTATCAAGGAGTAACTTAGGCTATTTTTATTTTAGAAAAAAAAAATAGTTTTTGTTAAAAATGATAAGTTTCGGAAATTTTATATTCCAATTTAAGTTGATCTCAGATTTATATCATCAATCATATGAAATAGGGTTCAGCTTAGGCTGGACATTGTAGGTTGAATTTCCAATTTAAGTTAACCTCAGATTTATGTCAGCTAGGGTTTAGCTTAGGCTGAACTTTGTAGGTTCGAACCAGTGTTGCCAACCCCAAAAATCTAAAAAACAGCAGCTCACCAATAAAAAAACAGTAGAAAACAGCAGGTAAAATGGAAAAAAGGCAGATTTCATACTTTCCGCATATAATTAAAACAATTGCCTACTTTTATTAGTTACTATAATATAATAAAAAACAAAAATTTAAGTAATTATTTTTTATTAACACCCTCAATTGCTTCATCTTCAGTGTTTTCACACTCATTTTCCTTTTTAAAATTATAAATGTTGTTGTTAAATTTCTTCATGTGCCTTTCAGTGGTTTCAAATGAGCAGTGATCGGTTAGTGTTATTTCGGATTTAGTGTGTAATGCTCCTTTAATAGTTATAGTCGATATTCTGTGGCGTAATTTGGTTTTCTAATATTAAATAGCTGATATTAACCTTTCTACGGTGGGCTGCTATGTGGTAGGCACAACAATTTCGTCACTAATTGACATAATATGGAAAATGTTAGAGATATCCGTCTCCATTTTTCAATTCGTGTACATGTTTCCAAAAGTCGATAATATCGTAAATTTTGTTTTGGACAATAGATAAATTGACATTTATTAACATTTGCCATTCTCTATCCAGTCCAGCTTTATTATTTAAACAAATATTTAGGAAGAAATAATATCTGCAATGGAAGGAAATTTCTTTTTTATCTCAGGATCCAGAATTGCTTTGCGATTTAACATCTTTAAACATTTTAATACTTCAGTCGTTAAAAGGAATTTTTAATATCTGTTTTGTAGCTTCGAGATAAAACTCCTTACACTTGATGAAAAAATTTTCAGCTTTTCTTCCTTAGTTCTCCAATTTCTCTCTTTCTTCTGATCAGATGGAATGGTGCCAATTCTCATATACGTCGTCAATCAAATACGTCGATACGTACATTTCTTGCAACGGTAAATGTTTCTGCTCATTCGAGAAGTCAAGATTTAATATTTTAGTTTCTTTTGCGTCTAAAATATTTCGTGCTTGAAAAACAGTAAAAATTAGGAATTAAACAGAAAACAGAGGCGTCAATGTGAAAACAGCAAATCTACTGTTAAAACAGTAGGGTTGGTAATACTGGTTCGAACGTACGTATTCCGGAGGCGCATGGCGTAACAGTTGCATTCGGTAATACCGACTGTTTGAATATTTCATTTATATTTTAGGGTTTATAGGGTTTGTAATCTAAAGTAAACCATAAGATATGTCCAAAAAATTCTGCCCAGTCACTATTCCACGCGGACGGAGTCGCGGGCACAGCTAGTAGTAAATAAAATAACTAGGTTTTGTTGAATATCTTTATTTCAAATTAAAATACCAAAATGTGAAATTCATTCTTTAAAAATAACGATCTAAATGACGTCCTTCTTGACGCAAGCACTCTTCTCATCTAAGACGCATATTTTCAAAAACACGCTGGCAGAGATTGTCTGAAATGTTGGTGATTCCAGATTTATTATTGTGTTTTAATTGCGCAATGGTGGTGGGCTCGTTCTGGTACACAACACTTGAGGCGACCCCATAAAAAATTTTCACGTGTAATTCATAAATACTCATTTCAATCATTTTTGAAAACAAAGTTAAAAAAAATACTTTGGCTCATGTTTGTCTTTATTAATAGCGTTCGCCGCGTGATGGCAAAAATGCATGCATACCCATAGTTGCAAGTAAAAACTAAATAAACGCTTAACGTTGCGCGCCATTTCCTTTAGAGGATATTGAGACTACGAGACGAAAATCTAAGCCCCACCCCCTCTATGTGATCAAGCATGGTATTTTGAAGACTACCCTTTGGTATGATGACTATGTTAAATTTGTTACGATTATAGCCTGTTTAAATTATATGTCAGAACGATTGTGTGTGACCTGATCTTTTTAATTGCAGGTGGAAATCAAGCCTGAGATGATCGGCCACTACCTTGGCGAGTTCTCAGTCACGTACAAGCCTGTCAAGCACGGTAGGCCCGGTATCGGTGCCACCCACAGCTCCAGGTTCATTCCACTCAAGTAGTGGGACTTAACACCTTTAGGATAAGTTTAAAAAAAAGTACGCAGGAATACAATAAAGTATCTTGTGTTACAAATTTTTGTCTTTTACTTTACAATTTTCCTAAAATTTTTTTAACAATTACATTAAGAAACATTTAAGAAATCTTATCTAAATAATGTGAGTTGTGCGCGCATCACGACAAAATTACTAAATATATTTAAATTAATTACTTTTATTTCTTAGACACTTGGCCCTTGTATAAAAAAATATTGTGATCTTCATTTAATATAAAAAGCTATTAAAGTTATAAGAAACAACGATTTTATAGAAGTGGAGCAAGCGGTGTAGCGCGCATAGGTACGAAAACTTTCTGTTATTCGACTCGTGAAGCGGACCGGGAACGGCTAGTCAATAAAAATGTTGATGTTACCGAAGTATGCCTAATAGAAATTACAAGAAACACATTAGCAGCTGAACTCGTGGTTAATAAAATTTCCTAATTAAAATTTTAGTGTACAAATGTAAAAGGGACTGTGGTTTAAATGTGTTTGAGTGTTTCCCTTATAAGTACTGGATCAATAATATCTTGGGACCAAATGTAGAGATCAGAGGTTCGAATCTCCCGATGGTCTGCAACGCTTAACAGTAAACTTACCAAAGCGGTATAATTACCGCTACTTTAAAAAAATTTACTACATTAAAAAATACAGTTTAAAAACAAGCTTTTATAGAAAATCAAACTAAAAGGTAAATAATAATTTTCAATAAATCGGGGCGCGGTAGTGCCCCCGCCAAGTCGAACAAAGACCGTACCATCCTTTTCTCGCGGCGGTTCAGGCCATTTTCGACCCCCTATAACTTCGTTGTGGATAAAACTAGAAGCCTGAATTTTCAGTAACCAAGCAGGCATTGTTTAAACACGGTATATTTAAAACTTTATTAAATTTGAACCAGTATAAGAAAACTAGTCTAAATTTCTTATTTTGTCACTCGCTGACTGACCGATCAAGATTAGCTAATTATTACGTAATAACTTAAGACAGAAGGTCCCTTAGGTAGGGACTTAATAAAGTAACCGACTTGGTATTTATTACATGGATCTCACAACTTTTTACCGTAGAAGAACCGAGTTGCGAGACTTGGTTTTTTTTACAAGTTTTGTTTTTGATGGCATATAAATTAAGAACAGTGTGATTAACAAAAAAAAAAGAGTTTTATTGTAAAAAAAAACACCCCTCGTTTGTTGTCAACTGTAGAAATAGTCATTTTGAAAATATCTTAAAAATCACTCTACGCTTTTTTACAATAATATTCGTTCTTTGTTAATCTCACTATCCTTAATTTAAATTTATTAATTTTTTTTAACCATGTTTGATTTTCTATAAAAGCATGTTTTTTAAACTATAATTATTATTAACTTTTTAGTTTGATTAACTATAAAATAAAAGCGTGTTAATATTATTTATTTGTTGTCAATTCCCAATCAGCAAATGTTTTTATTATTAAGACGTCTGACCGCGTCTGACGGTGCTTAACTTCGGTAATCGGACGGGAATCAGTTCGAAAATTCATTAATCCTGAGGATCTTGGTAAGGATAATGGTACAAATTATTCAAATTATTGCATTGTCATCGGTCTTTGATAAGTCTGCAGTTTCAAATCAATCCGTCGTTTTGAAAGGGGTGAAAATCACGTTCAAAGATTCCGTTACATAGATACATACCAAGCTAATAAAAGTGTGTTAAAAATACATCCAATATATTATGAATCATGCTTAGTCACATACTTTTCGCTACAAATAGTAATTTATATAACATTTTAAAGATAAGTCACTTGGTCCGCTGTGCTAATAATGGGTATAAGTACGTGAAATATCGGTAGCTTTGGTGTTAATGGACAAGTATTTTTATCATCCGCTGTTGAATATACAGGGAAAAACTCAGCCCTTTGCATCGATGCCTCTCAGTGACTTACTTTTCTTCATATTCATCGTGGAGTGTCTCCCGCGTCTTACATGAGTTTTTGAATCGGTGGCATTCTAAGTCGCCGAAATAGTACAAGTATCGGTGCCTTCCGATGTCAGGGGAGTTCCTCCTACCTAATAATAATAACGTATGTAGGTGTGCATAACTGCATACCGTCATTTTGTCAGCAATCGAGCGATGAAGATGTGATCAAGTCTAGTGAAGCGTGATCCGAAAGTTGTAGAGAAAATAAATACCTAATATTTATTTAATTAAAAAAAAACTCCATTCACGATTAGTTCTCTATAAGGATACTCCGCCACAAAATATAAAAAGACCGCCCCATTCTATAGAGTCGCATGAGCGACAAATCATTCGGTTTCCCCGGGTAATATAAAAAAGCACGTAACTAGTTTGCCAAATGATAATCCGCCATTGATTCTGAGTGACGGTTACAGGGCGTCACTAAAATTATGAGTTATCCTTCGAGTATAAAACTACTTGACTCCTAAAAGTTATAGGATTATGTGTGCTTGTGTTATACCAATTAAAACTTGCCCGAAGCTGCTGCTATGTCACTCTTATATCTGTCATGCACCGCACAGTACGGAGCTAAGACGTGGACACTAATAGGACTAGTCCACTAATTTAAAGTGGCTCAGCAAGCTATGGAGTGGTCATGCTCAGGTGTATTTCAGGGATTACATTAGTAATGAGATCCGTCAGAGAATCCAAGTTATCGACGTGACTTTTCGAATAAGCAAGCTGAATTAGCAGTGGCTGCTTATATAGGCGGGAAATAGATAACCGTTGAAGTAAATATGTATTAGAATATATACCAGGTCTTGGCAAACGTAGGTAGGACGTAGGACACCTCCGGTAAGATGGGGTGATGATCTGCGAAGAGTGGCTGGCAGTGGATGCAGCAAACCAAAGACTGGGCGTGGTATACCTTGTTTAGCAATGGACTTTTAGTAGGCTGATATGAAGAAATATGCACACGAAGAAGGATGTACCTCCCGTAGATCGTCTAGGTACGTTCTTGTTGACTTGCAGTGAAAAGTGAAAACCGTAAAATGATTGGACACAAAATTTCGCGTATAAATTCAAGTTCACATAAATATGTAATAACAGTTTTATATTGCATCCTCCTCGTAAAATATATACCTACATACAAATAAATAACAACTAAAATAAGCAATAAAAAATATGTGAAATGGCGGAATAGATCTCTTAAATAAACATAATACGCGTTCCAAAATATAATTTAGGATAATAAATTATTGGAATAAGCAATTTCAAAAATATATGATTCAAAAGAAATTTGAATTCAGTTATGATGAACTTCAGTTCATAATTAACGATAATTTTTTTTATTTATACTTTAAAATACTATCTGTTTGATCTATGTAATGGCTTGATCAGTAAATCTTAATAATCATTGGATTGACTATCTGATATTTTGTAGGTAAATGACGTATTACAATCATTATCAACAATAATAAAGTGCTTGTTTAATTACCTAGGATACTACTAAGATAAACACTATTTATATGAACGAAACATGTATACGAATGACTAATTAAATAACAATTAAGAATATATACGCTTGAGTGGCGACGAGTGTATCGCTGGACTTAATAGAAATGCATGACCAATTCGCCACGAGCAAAGAACTGCTGTCTGGACTCCATGTGAACCAGATTTAACCGGCCATGTCCACCGCGAGCCGCCTCTTTGCGGCCGTCGCGTCGACGAAGGCGTCTCTTTTGGGGACACGTCTTTTTGTGTCGAAGTGTCGATACCATAACATTATCCCTTAAAAGGAGCTGCAAATTATTAAAATATACATTTACACATTAAACGTCTATGTATCTAATAAATTATAAAATATTGTTTTGGTAACCTATCTTTTGACTTAAGTAGGAACGTATAAAATTTATTACTAAGTAGTAGTCCACACTATATAGTTATTAAATTAGATTATAACTACCCCATATATTTATTAGGTAGTATAAGTATTATAAGTTTACTGTTGCATCAAATTTTTGTAGCACTGTTGACGAATCGCCCTGGTAGGGTTTTGACGTAAGTATTTTGCGTTGAATATTAAAATAAAACGCCTGCAAAATGACATTTAATGGTATTTCTCGTTTTCTTGAGCCTCCTTGTCCTTAAAAGTGAAATTTCTCGGACATTCAAAATTATTTTACACGTGTTAAGACCTTGGAATGAAAGCTTTTGTTTTCTGCTGTTTCTTATCTACTGTTATCAAATTATGACGTTTTTTTCCAGGACTACAGGGCCTATCCTATAAGTTCAGCATTGGAAACTTGTGAATGATATAACTGCTGGCTCATGAATTTATGACAAAATTCCAAGAATGACAAAATGAAATACATATAACATAAAAATGTTTTTATAACGAAGTAGTATATATTATAGAGCAGTTTTTCGTAAAAAAAGTAAAATAAGGGACCCTGCAGATTACGACAGATCAGTGTGTTATAGAAGCGTGGTGTATAGTAATAATTTATCTGGCGTACTTTGGACAAAAAAGAAATCTGATATATTACTAAATATTTACAAGTTTATAACCTGTAGTTTTTTTTAATATTAAAACAAATTTATAAAATTAATTAACTACATTTTTGTCGACAATTGAGTAACTTCATCTCAAGAATATATAATGTTGAAAATAGTTCCATAATCACTGGCCTGAACTTTGACGTGTTCAATTCCTACCCGTTGCTCTTTATAGTTCACCCCATCTCCGGAAAGTCGGAGAAAAGAAACGAAGTGTTTTACAATTGATTATGAAAACGTTTACTTCAATGCTTGTCGATTAATTTGCTGCTACTTCAGTTTGCCTTTTTCTTGAAGTATTAATACACACCGACTGATTCATCCGGGATCCCTCTGGGTGTTTTTTCATAGTTTTCTTTCTATCTTTTAATGTATAAAACATATTAAAAAAGAATTTCCAGTTGTCAGCAGTTTAAACACTTATTTCATCGCAATGGCATTCAAATGATCTACGAAATTGATGAGTATGCTTCAATTAATTCTGCCTTCATTGGGCGCTGTAAACATTTCAGTTATGAATTGGAATCATAACGCTTCTTCGTAATTAACTGAGTCACAGGCGATACGAGTCACGGCAGGTTATTGAAGCAAATCACATCATATCATACGTAGTATGCTTTTTAGTAAAGCTTTTTAAATTACGACATTTTTCTCTGTACAGGGGCGGAGTAAGAATACCAACCCGTGCCAGGGTTGGCCTGTTGTAAAAGGCGACAAAACAACCCTAGCTACGTAGTTGGGCCCCAAGACCGTCTGGATGACAACCACCCCTGGTGTATAAGTATGCCGTCATAATAACCTTGTGTTGTGTTCTGGCATAAGTGACCTGTAAGGTTCCAGTACCCCTGTGTCGGCAGCAGCGTGGTGCCCCTAAGTGTAATAAACAACCATAAGCGACGGTAACTGCTTACTATCAAATGGGCCGCCAGTCTGTTTGCTGTTCTTCAGCAATAACTCCCAATGTAAAACTAAAACAGCAAACGGGACTATATTATAGAATAAAATAACATTTAGGGTCATTTTACACAACTTCATCTAGCCCCAAATTAATTCAAATTCATTTATTAGCGAAATATGGGGTTTTAAAAATCGATAGCAAAATATAATACAATAAGGACGCCATATTCAGCCTTTCGGCATGCAATAATATATCTACATTCATCATTATACAATTATTTCATTATATTTACAGTCAAGTTACATGAATATTTGAAAATAAATGTCTATTAAATCATTATACAGTATGTACCTATATATGTCATTTACAATTTATTTAAGAATATATTGCGAGGAAATTTTTGCTTTAAAAAAGCGATATGCTAAACACGGAGTGCCACAAGGAAGTGTTTTGGGACCTCTTTTTTTATTTTATATATAAATGACCTACCAAAGTTCATTGTATATCCTATGACATTATTCGCTAACGATAGTACTTTGATAATTCCTTGTAGTGATATAAATATGTATAAAAGTGACATTAATAATTCTCTTCATTCAGTAATATCTTGGTTGAATAATAATAATTTAAAAATTAATATTAGTAACAAAAATAACGCACTTCACACAGAGACCCCAAAATGTTAATATTAAGGTAGAATATGATAATAATGATGTAGAGAATGTAGAATCGACTAAATTTCTAGGATTAATGATTGACAATAAACTGAATTGGAAAAATGAAATTGCCGAATGAAGTAAGAAAATCATCATAGGCATTATATAAACTAGCCCAACATGTCAACCTAAAAGCCTTATTGACAGCCTACTATGGACTTGTCGAGTCTGTGTTAAGGTATGGAATAATATTTTGGGGAAATTCGACTAATGTGAACATGACCTTTTTGATGCAAAAACGTTGTATACGAGCAATGTTTAAATTAGATAGAACTGAGAGTTGTAAACCATTTTTTGTGAAGCACAATATTCTAATGCTTCCATCGTTATATATTATGGTAGTAGCAATGTTTGTACGGCATAACCCACATCTATTCGAACGCATGTCAGGTTAATACGAAACCGGAAGGATAATGATCGGCTTTGTGCGGTGAGTTGCAATACAGCACTGTTGCGAAAGAGTATTATATCTATGGCACCAAAAATTTATAATAAATTCCCTAAAAATATAAAATTACTGAATATAACCTCATTTAAAATACAATTAAAAAAATTTTTGGCGCCAACAATTTAGAAGGGTCCCGCCTTAAGACAAAGGGCGGGCCGGCGCCTGCCCGGGCTACGAGATCGGCAGGCCATATAACCGTGGGCCCGGGCGTAGGCGATAGGAGAACAGCGGGGTTTTTAGTGGGTAGTCGGAAAAATCCCGGAGTCCCACATATCCCTCGGTCCCCCCGGGCCGGGGGAACCCGTCAAGAGAGGTTTTTCCCCCGAGACCAAAAAAAAAATGTTTAAAGATTTAAGAAATAGGGAACGGGTCAGCCGTGCTGCCGCTCTTTCTTTATGTTGCAATTGTCTATAGCCCTTAATCATAAGGTTTTTATATTGCATAACAACTTACTCCGGTATTTGAAATGCCATAATTTTTAATATTTTCTCCAGCTAATCCGTAAATAATAAAAGAACATTTACGTTGAGATTAGCCGAGACATTGTAAACAAGATAACAAACCAACTATACTCATTTACTGAGTTTTGTACTCCGTTTTCGCAAACCGTACTCTTTTCAAATTCTGTACTCTAAAAGTACTCATTTGTATAATTTTATTTTTAAATTTATATTTAAATGAAGAAAAATTGAAGAAACGGAACGATGAGAAAATAGAACTTGACAAAAGATGGGTAGAAATCTTTCGGCATTTTAGAGTAGAACATATCCCACATGAAAATTTATGTTTTAATAGAAATTTCCTTATGTTGTCCAAGGACTAATGCTGCTGTTGAAAGGGTATTTTCACTAGGGAATGATTATTGGAGCATAAGAGGTCGCAACTTTCTGTAAAAACATTATCTGCCGTCATAACAGTCAAATTTAATATGCAAAATGAAAGTTGTTCGGATATGGCTACATTATTAGATGAACATCCTCATTTAGCAAATAAAATCCACTCCGAAGAAAAATATGTTTTTAAAAGAAAATAAAGTTTTTATCGTTTTTTCTTTTTTTTCACCTATGAAATTCTTGCAAAGTGTACTCTTTTTGAACAAAAAATAGTTGGTCACCTTATTAACCATAGTATAAACAAATGCACTAGTTGTTCTAGATTTTTGGTGTGTAAAAAACAGCATAATTTGTTATTGCATACTGATAACAGCGAGTCTGCTGATAATTATGTCGGTTTGATATTTTGACGGCGCGCAGTCGCACGCTCTCATCACCGACTGCATCACCGTCGCCTGTTGCTGGCCCGAGTTTGCATGCGTCGGCTCCGAACTATAGCAGCGTAATAGTTGTAATGGGGACCGCGCTCGTTAATGTTTTAGATGCGAATAATGAATTCCAATCGTGCCGTGTTTTGATTGATTCCGGCGCGCAATCTAACTTTATTTCGTTATCTTGTTTACAATGTCTCGGCTAATCTCAACGTAAATGTTCTTTTAATATTTACGGATTAGCTGGAGAAAATATTAAAAATTATGGCATTTCAAATACCGGAGTAAGTTGTTATGTAATATAAAAACCTGAATTTAGCAGATCCTTTCTTTCACATTAAATCCCGATTGATATGATATAGGGTAGTGATGTTTTCCCTCGTATTTATGATGGAAGAAAATTTATTTTTAGCCACGACATTCCTATTGCGCTTAAAAGTGTTTTCGGTTTTATTATCACTGGATACTTGACCGGGTCTTACTTCAGTGATAAAGTGGATTGCCACACAGTTGCGTCCACATCTTTAGTGTCGTACACTTCTGAGGATAATCTTATTAATGAAACTCTCAAACGGTTTTTTGAGTTGGAATCTTCTTTTCAACAGACAATTCTTGATACGGCGTAAATCCCGAAATCTGCCCTCAAATTCCTTGGATAAGGCAGCTAAATAATTTGAAAATATCGACAAATAGATGTACCATCTTGTTTGGCTTTTGTTACAGTTGGAAAGTTATGCACTACTTGGTTCTGTAGTTCTTAGTGATAGATTCTTAATTTCTCTTCAAAAGCAAATACTTTATTCGCCATTATTTGTGAAATAATTTTATTTTCATCCTGTAAGTCACGATTGAGCTCACTAAGTTTTTCTGTAATGTCGCATAGAAAAGCTAAAAGTCACCAGCATTCACCATTTTCAATTTCACTATAAATTTATTGTTTAATTGTAAAAACAAAATAATTTCTAGTCTTAAGGAAAAACACCGTTCCAAAACTTTTGCTCTGCTTAGCCTTCGCACCGAGGTATGTAAGAACGTCGCTATTATAATGACTGTTAATTTCTACCAAAAGATTTTTAAATTGTCTGTGGTTCAGTTCTCATGCTCGTATATAATTCACTATACCTAATACAGTCTTCATCACGGCGTCTATTTCGGCAACGGAGATACGTGCTGCTAAGTTCTCTGGGTGAATGATATAGTCAAAAGATAAGAGATTTGTTATATTGTATTTCCTTTTCAATAGGAAAAGAAATCCCTTTTCAGATCTGGTCCTTGAAGACCATCCATGCGTGCTTACAAAAACCAATTTATTTATATCAATATCATTGTTCTCCAGAAAAATATTAATTATATTAAGATATTCCATTTTTCCATCCGTGATATCCATTTACACGTCAGAGAATTTAGGCGGAATATTTTGTATAAAGTTAAAAAAATTATTGTCAGAGTATTTGATGTCAGAATTAAAGAAATGTTTGTACCTTAATGTCTCATTTAACTCATATTATCAGGAAAAAAATAATTTGAAAAAAGTTGTATTCCCCATTAGTGTGTTTCGGGCCGCAGGTTGAGTATGGCTGCTCTAATACATAGAGTATAGAGCTCTTTTGAGCTTTAAATACGGATTCTTTTTTACTACTCTTCTTCTTCCTGCCGTTATCTTACATTATATGGGATCGGCACAACATGTTCTTTTCTTCCACTCTCCTCTGTTAGAAGTCATCACAACATTCACACCCTTTTTTGCCATATCATCTTTTACGCAATCCATCCATCTTCTCTTTGGTCTACCTCTCCTTCTGTATTCATCCACTCTCATTTGTATCATTTTCCTTGTTACATGGCATTCTTCCCTGCGCATTACATGGCCAAACCACGCTAGTCTATTACTTTTAAGTGTTTCAATAACTGGCGCTACTTTCACACTTCCTCTAATATACTCATTTCTAATTTTATCAATTTTCGTAACTCCACACATCCATCTCAGCATTCTCATCTCCGCAGCACCCTTTCGTCCCTCCCCTTTGTGGCCCAGCATTCCGATCCACACAATACGACAGGCCTTATTACGGACTTATAAATTTTACCTTTAAGTCTAGAGGGCACTTGTGGATCGCTAATTATTTTTTATATTATTTATATTCTTTTTTACTACTATTGCCTCAAAATGTAATTCCGTATGTAAGTAATATGATAAACTGTTACAACGGCAGATTTACTTGCAGTTTTTCATAATATATAAAATGCTTAAGAACACCTATGGATTTTATTATATAATTTCTCACATTGATCTTTCCAACTTAAGCTATTATCAATATTTAAACCTAAAAAATTACTGAAATCAACATTTTGAATGTCTTGTACGTTGAAACTTATTTTAAGTTCTTTTAGGAAATTCACTATTATTCTTTTTTTTTTATTTAAATTAAGTTTAAGATTATTAGCAGTTAAGTTCCACAGCACTTGTTATGGGTACTAGTTAACTGTGAGTACTAGTATACTACATATATACTTAATTGTAAATAAATACATATTATACATAAACGCGCCTTAGCCGTTACACCAGGAGGCCTGAATATAACTAACTTGGATTAAAGACATAATAATATATTAATTTGCAGAGAAAGTAGTAAGGTGTTACAATTTTCATACATCGTTTGTGTTACTTTAAAATCGAACCAAGGCGTGAAAAATTTAAGTACAGTGAGTTATTCTTGAATTTTTATGACAAAATTAAGTAAATGTATATAGTACATATAACTAGTTGACCCGGCAAACGTTGTTCTGCCATATGAATTTAAAAAAAGTAGCCTCTGTCCTTCTCCAAGGTCCAATCTATGACTATACCGAAATTTATTAAAATTGGTTCAGCGGTTTAGGTGTGAAAGCGTAACAAACAAACTCCCTTTCGCATTTGTAATATTAGTTAGTGTGTTTTGATCGGAGAATCTAATATAATTCTTCCTTCCCGGAAAATTCCATGACTATTCTCGCCTCCATATATACTGGCCTCGAAAAGCAACTCCGAGGCTTGCTGAGATTTCTCAAATATCACCAGTTATTGAAAAACTTAAAAGTAAGAGACTAGTGTAGTTTGGCCATATAATGCGCAGGGAAGAATGCCATATAACAAGGAAAATGATAGAAATGAGAGTGGATGGTAGAGAGTGGATGCAGGAGTAGAGGTAGACCAAAAAAAGATTCAAAAGATGATATGGCAAAAAAGGGTGTGAATGTTGGGATGACGGCTAACAGAGGAGAATGGAAGAAGAGAACATGTTATGCCGACCCCATGTAATGTGGGATAAGGGCAGGAGGAAGAAGTATTTTAAAGTAATTGACCCAACAAATTTATGAAACAAGAATTCTTAATACGGAAAATTACATTACTCGAGAAGTTTGATAATATATAACAACAATAATTATAATAGTAATATAATAATTATACTTTGACAATTAACACATCACCATCTATCTATCATACATTTAATGTAAATTTAATGCAAATTTATAGATCTTACAATGTTTGGCCTGATTTAAATAAATAATAAGCTCAAGTGGCTGCCCATCCGCTTTCGTCGGAATGCTCATATCCCCTCTTTACTCTTCAACATTATGTTCAATCCCAAAACTCCCTGCTATCTAAAAGAGCGTTTTGAATTATTCAAACGTAGTGACGTTAAATCCTTGAGACCTGCAGGGAACTTGCTATTAACACTGCCCTCAAATAACTCCACATTTTATGGAAAATCATTTACCATTACTGCTGTGAAACTCCGGAACTCGCTACCTGCTAATATTCGAGAAGCTCAGTCCATTTATCCATTCAAGAAGCTTCTGCATGAACACTTTTTAAAATCAAGTATTTAATTTCTTACTTTACTCCCATTCTGTTTCTTACTTTTTTTTCTTACTTATTTATGTATTGAATTGTGTATTTATGTATACTTCTTTATACTATCTACATGTACCTATAGTTATTTGCAAACCTTCCTACACATTACATTTTTATTTATTTTATTAATCACTCCTGTCCATCCAAAGGTTGCCTGGAAGAGATCGCTTCAAGCGATAAGGCCGCCACTTGTACAATGTACTATTTTAAAATATATTATGTAATCTGTAAATTTTTTGTACAATAAAGAATAAATAAATAATAAATACATATATCCAAAAAAGCACAGAGCCAGTTGCTTAGTATCCATAACACAAGCGTTATAGGTATAAGACAAGTAATATTAATAATACTTTTATTTTTTAAATAAATACATATTAAATATATACACCCACACTCAACGGGTATCGAACCTGTCACAACCGCAGATGATCCCACGTACTAAAACCGTTGCGCTGGGCAGCTCGATATTTCAATAAAAGCTTTATAAATATTTTTATGTGGAATAAGACGAACGAGCGTGGCTTATTAATGTTCACTTCAGTTTGCTCCAATGTAAATATTATTTGGGATATACTAAAAATAAATTTGCGTACATGCACTGCCTCGTAGTACTGCGACGGCGGTAACTTTCGGATGTTGTGTATAGTCATTGAAACTGGCCTGCATCCCGTCGTAACTAGAACAAATAACGTGTAATTAAAACTGCGACAGTAAGGGCGCTTTTGTGCTTATAAAGAGTGGTGGAAAGGTTTCGCCGGCTCAGGTTGACCGGCTGTGCGGCTGGCTGCACGCGCCGTAGCGTGCGCTTTGATAATAAACGCGAACTAATCGGGGAATCGATCACAAAACTCGACGATATATACGCTTTATTAAATATAAGTAACATTTAACGAAATTAATATTTGTGTTTGCGTGAGTGAAAGGATATTTTATTGACTAGCTTTGGGAATTGAAGAAGAAGCAGCTTTTGACGTAAGTATTATTTTTACAAAAATGCCCATAATATACAAGTACCTTCAAATACGTTTGGTTTTGATAATTAATTTTGTAAATACATTGAAACATTTATCAAAATATGTCACTCGCTTAATTGATATACGAAAAGAATAATGTGAAGATTGACATTCATTATTTATTTATAGTAAGGAATAAATGTTTGTTTAAATTAACGTTATTTAAGTAACTAAAAAACAAATGCATTGATGTATCTGAGAGATATCATGATAAAAGATAAGGAATAGTTTGTAAAGTTTATTGCGGTAAGTAAAATAATAAAATTGAACGATATAAAACATTATATCATTAATTTTGTTGCGAATAATAAAAAAATATTCCATATCTTAATGTGAAAATCTGAGCGAATCAAGATTCTAAAAATATAACTTAAATTTAAATATATAAAAATATATCGTACATATAAGATTTTTTAATATAAAATTTATAATATTTACAATGTTGAAAAAATACAATTAAAGCGAATGGTCTTATGATATTTTTGCTTAATAAAAATACTCTGATAATTGCACGTATAAGCTGATTAAAAATGTTTCATTGCCAATAAGTTCAACAATGATTAGCAAAAAGTGTTTAATTAAATAATGTACGTTGCAAGTATATATTATATACTTGTATATAATGTAATTTAAATAGTTTCCTGTTGATATTGCAGATTGCAATTGAATGCTGTCGCACACCAATTTGTCGTTAAGTCATAAATTCTTCGAAATGTCAAATTGTTTATAGCCTCTTCTTATTTCCTTTTTAGGTTACGATGATTATCAGATTGAAAAGAGGGGCTAAGTAAAACCATAAAAGCCTCAAAGAACAGGTAATTTAGAAGTTAGGGTATCCAAGTTCTATATTTTTTATTGTTTACACATACAATATTCTTGTTAAACGTACCTTTACCGAGTTACAGTTGTAATTTGAGACGTAAGACAACAATTACGTCAACATGTTAAAATACATTATAATAAATCGATAACTCTCATCAAATCGTCTCTATATAAATACTTAATAATAAATATACTTTATTGTAATACTTAAGATTACGATAAACTAAGACCTCTTTGTTTATATACTCAAGAGCACCTTCTTATAATTTTTACCGCACAAAGTAATACATGTTTATCAAAGTTGCGTTCGCTGGTATAATTATACTATTTTTTTTATTCACAAGATAATATTATCTTGTGAATGTCAGCGTTAGAATTTTTATTCGTGCAGGGGCGGAGAAAGAATACTAACCTCTACGGCTGGGGTCGGCCTGTCGTAAAAGGCGACAAAAGAACCCACTCTAGCTACGTGGTAGGGCCTCAAACCCGTCTGGATGGCGACCACCTTTGGTCTTAAGCCATAATAATCTTGTGTTGTGTTCCGGCATTAGTGATCCAAGTTCTAGTACCCTTATGGGACAGCAGCGTGTTCACAATGCCACTGGCATTGGAAACACCCATAGGCGATGGTAATTGCTAAATTCTAAGCGGGGCGTCAGCCTGTCTGCTGTCCTACAACAATAAAAAAATAGTATCTCCCATTCTTTATTAGGACTATTCCTAACTGATAGTAAAGAAAGCCATTCAGTTTTCTGCTCTAGGTAGTGAGATCAGGCATTCCTTGCTTTTTTTTATACCATGGAAACCCGATCTACAGGTACCAGGTCAGCTCCGAGGAGAAGCCGGCGAGGTTATGCTAGCATGGCCAGTAGTGGCCGCCGGCATATCCACTAAAACCTCGGTCGTCGGAGCCATGTATGTCGTAGTTGTACTAACTACGACCTTTATTATGATTAAAAATAAGGAAAAATTGTTATTTTGACTAGAAATTTTAATTCAATGAGCCGATCACAAATATACATGTCAAGGAAAAATACTTTTCCTGCTTGATTATCGTGATTTCAAATTATTTTCCATGCTTACAAAGTGAATAAACAAAAAATAATTTTTATGTCAAATAAATATGCAATGAAGCGATTAATGCCTTTTAATTTTTTTTATTCCGGTTGCAAGACTTCAAAACTTGCACTCAGGAGTCTAGGGTCTACTTTTTCGTTGTCATAAGGTAAAATTAGTATGCTGCATTTACTTCCGGTACCCATACGTGATAATTTTGATACCTATGCTGAGACTAATCTCTATTACTATATTAAATCTATATTACTATATTACTTTGAAAACAGTCTAAACTGTTTTCAAAGTAATATAGTAATATAAGTACATAATAAAACGTACGGAGTAGTTTTGGTAGGGTTGGTCCGTCAATTTAAAGTCGCTGAGCGGGCTACGGAGTGAGCAATGTTCAGAGTTTCTCAGAGGCGTTATATTCGTAACGAAATGATGTCTTCAGCGGCATTGCTTCTCGTATAAGCAAGCTGAAGTTGCAGTGGACCGGCCACACCTCTCGTAGAACCGATAATCGATGGGGTAAACATTCTCGAGTGGAGACCGCGTTTCGGCAAATGTAGCGTAGGGCGCCCAGCAGTAAACCGGGGCGACAACTTGCGAAAAATGGCTGACAAGGGCTAGCCACGAGCCCAAGATAGCCACGAGCCCAGCCCACGCTGCTGTCCTTATGGGACAGCAGCGTGTACGCGATGCCACTGGCATTGCAAACACCTATAGGCGATGGTAACTGCTAAATTCTAAGCGGGCCGTCAGCCTGTCTGCTGTCCTACAGCAATAAAAAAAATTCTTACATTACAAACGATACTCATTCAATTGGAAATGACGTCTTAACCACACGTCAAGATGTGGTTAATCAGAGTGACATCATTGGTTCGGTGACGTACCGTCATGAATTTCTGTTCTGTTGTTTGTGAGTGTGACTGAACATTTGACTCAATATATGAAGTAGGGTTTTTTTTAGCAATTTTAATGTTTGGAGCAGGTTTTCCTTCTCAAATATAGTCCTTCGGTACATATGACTCATGTCATATTAGGTTTTTATGTTAATGACTCAATTTATAATGTTATACAATAGTTGTTAGAATTTTTTACTTTACTAAAATTACATTATTAATTACACTGTACAAACAGGATTACACCTCTAGTTTCTGTGCTCTGATTGCAAATATGCAATGAACATAAGGTAGCTAAAAAAAGTTTCATCTGTCGTTTTTACATTTATAAAACCGAGATGAATTTTAAAATGGCTGACAACCAACAATATGAGCAAGATATAAAAGATTATAAAAAGTTTTACTTCTTTTTGAAAAGGTATTTAAAATGCATCTTGTATTAGAACGCGTCCGACTCGGGCGTAAGCTATTTATTCACATGTCGTGATAGGCAAAAACTTAAACCTTCTGGTTACTTGGTCGGTTAGAATCGTTAATTTGCGAAGAATTCAAAGTAATATAACAACAAATTGAGTTCTTTGTTATCACATGTCACCGTCAAGAACTCTGTTTTACTCGCTCGGCAACAAAGGCCACGTAGTTCGTACATCTAATATCATTGCATTTCATACTTTTGATGTATGTAACAAACAGAAAATTTGTTGTTTTGCGAGGATAATACAATAACCATATCTATAATACGTCTGCATATCAAATATACGTTTAAACTATTAATGTAATAAAATGAATACGATATTTGAAATTTATTGTTTTGACCGTAGTTAGACAGTACTTAGCGCAATCTGACAGTTCTTACAATATACAGCTAAATTGTTTAGGACAAAGTCCGTTACATGTTTGTAATGCAATCCAGCAACGTTCTAATTTGTTGCATATTCTGATTTATAGATCGAAATTGGATACTTTACAATATATAAATAGTCAAATGTGTATCTATGCCAGTCTTGTTTATTTATTTCTTAAAAACTAGCTGACCCTGCAAACGTTGTTTCGCCACATAATAAAAAAAATACACGTTAGATAGAATTTTTGTAAAACCCGTTTTTGACTTAGCTTCGTCTACATCGCGAAATAAATAGCTAACTATGCTAAATTTCAAGTCAATCGGTGTATAGTGTTAGATACCTCGTGAAGAGTGGTATTTCGATTGTAAATCGTACGTGTATTATATTGACCTGCTATTACGCATGGTGCCAATCGCCAACCCAATCGTTGTCGTTATTTGTGCTACAAATCCCCGTCCCTTACTTTACACTACGTCTCGACTAGACTCTGTCTCCACTCCATCGCCCATCGCTCCCGCAACAGGTGACCAGCCCACTTTTAGCTTGTATATTTTCTTGAATGGTAGATGTGGCTAATGGGATCACTTTCAAACCAAAAAGACACTTAGGGACTGATTAGAAAACTATTTATTTTAACTTAAACATTTTGAATTTATTTTTGATGAAACGTAGGTAATCATTATGAAATTTATATAAAATCCAAAAGTTATGTCAAATAACTAAACATGTTACTACTTCAAGTGATTTTCACGGAATAAACAAATATGACACAATTCAATTTGAACAAATAAAACTGACATTCCAAATTTAAAGTAATTCAAACATAATACATAAAACAAACAGATCAGAGTTGACATCAAAAGAGTATGGATAATCTGAGATTACCAATCAACATATTTTGCGAGCTATGTGGTCACTTTGGTCCCGCGTTAACCAATAAATATTTATAAATTGATCATATGATTAAACCTGCATTATAATAATACGTTCTATACACACCAATCATTTTATATTTTTTATAGTTTCTCTGATAACATACCAACTATTATTTAATGACAATAAAATGTTATTTTATATTAACTTGACCTGTATACCTGTATTGGGACAGGTCACACAGCGCCATTTAATTCCAAAGTAAGCATAGCGTTTGTTTTATGGATACTACCCAATATTTATGTTATGTAACTTCGGACTCGATTTTCACCCACGTTTGTTAAGACAGTGCACAAATTTAATAATTTTGTCCCATAGTCCTTATTAAAATTTTTATTTTAGTGCTTCTTAGTGAATTTAATTATAGCTTTATAATTTAAGCTCATATGAGTATTATCATTATATTATTGTAGAAAAATGAAAGTCTATAAACATTGTGATTATAATATCTATGATATAAGTATCTATGGTATACGAGAGGAGACCGAAATAGGTGAGTACCAATTTGGTTTCATGCCCGGACGGGGGACAACGGATGCTAAGGCACCTTGGCGTATGCTGTTTGCCGATGACATTGTGCTGGTTGGAGAAAATACTCACGAGGTCCAAAGCAGATTAGCTAAATGGTAGGAGAGATTAGAGGGTGTTGGGCTAAACTTAAGTAGAAACACAACTGAACATCTATTTTGAGATTTTGGTGGAATATCCGACTTCACCCCGATTACCTTGGGATGCGTGGCGCTGCCAACTTGCTCGAACTTCCGATACCTTGGGTCATTAATCCAGAACGACGGTGAAATAGGCCGAGATGTGAAAAACAGAGTGAATGCAGGATGGATTAAAAGGTGACAGGTTTCAGGAACAATTTGTGACCCATGTGTATCACTTAAATTCAAAGATAAATTAAATTCGTATTAGGGTCTGTCGTATTGAATGGATCGGTATGCTGGGCCACAAAGAGGAGGGACGAAAGGATGCTGTGGAGATGAGAATGCTGTAATAGATGTGTGGAGTTACAAAATGGATTAAATTAGAAATGAGTATATTAGAGGAAGTGTGAAGGTAGCGGTAGTTATTGAAAAACTTAAAAGTGACTAGTGAGAAGACTTGCGTGATTTGGCGATGTAATGCGTTGGGAAGAATGCCATGTAACAAGGAAAATGATAGAAATGAGAGTGGTTGGATACAGGAGTAGAGGTAGACCAAAAAAAAGATGGATGGATTGCGTAAAAGATGATATGGCA
Source organism: Malacosoma neustria (assembly GCA_963693495.1). Lineage (NCBI taxonomy): Eukaryota > Metazoa > Arthropoda > Insecta > Lepidoptera > Lasiocampidae > Malacosoma > Malacosoma neustria. The sequence continues at coordinate 15,891,077 of OY856377.1, forward strand.
AAAAAGGGTGTGAATGTTGTGATGACGGCTAACAGAGGAGAGTGAAAGGAGAGAACATGTTGTGCCGACCCCATATAATGTTGGGTAAAGGCAGGAGGAAGAAGAAGAAGTATCTATGGTAGGGTGGGTAGTTGTGAGAGTTATTTGGAAGTATTAAATATAAATATACCTATTGGGACAGGTCACACAGCGCCATTTAATTCCAAAGTAAGCATAGCGTTTGTTTTATGGATACTAGACAATTGATTTATTTTTCATTGTAGGACAGCAAACAGACTAACAGCCCGTTTAAAAGCAGTTACCGTCGGCTATGGATGTTTGCGACGACAGGGGCATCGCTAGCACGCTGCCGTCCGTGTAGGGATATTGGCACCTGTTCACTTATGCCCGAATACACCACAAGTTTATTAAGGCTGCATATTTTGAAACCAGGAATGATTTATATCTTGCTAGCTTTAGACCCTACCACCTAGCAGATATGATGATTTACTTAGATATGTTTCTTTGTAAATAAATATATATGTATCGGGAACTGAACTAGTAATCTCCGCAGATAACCCGATGAGTAAAAGCCGCTATGCCATAGAGGTATTTAAACTAATAAAAATACGTCAAGTAAATTCTTAGTGCCATATTTTATTTTATTTATTACACGACGTTGAGGGTTATGGGGGTTTTGATAGAATTAATTCTTTAAAAAAATTGTAGTCTGAAAAACTAAAAATACACGCTTTTATAATTAATCAAACTAAAAAGTAAAATATAAATTTTAACATAATAAGTATAAAATTACTGACTAGAAAATTAATTTTACTATTCTAAAAAGCGTATTTACTTGTCAATTCCCAATCGGTAAATGTTTTTATTAATTTAACGCCATCTTCCGACAGTGTTATTAATTAAACACCAGACGGCGTTTCGGCAGAAGGAAAGGAAAACTTAACTTCCTGATAAGGACTATGAGACAAAATTGACTATTTTACCAAATTTAGAATTTTATTTATTGTTCAAAGTAGGTAAAAATCGAATCCGATAATTCCGTTACATACAGGTCAATACAAGTTAATATAAAGCGTGTAAAAAGAAGATTTTGTTTCATTCTTGAATTTGCGTGCATATAGGTCAAATGGAACCAAGTTCTTGTTGACCGTGCGTCGATGTGCTTCCATGAACTACTTTTGACCCCTGTTTACAAATCATCCCACTCCATAAATTATGGCCCGTTGTTGAAGTGACGTACTCAGGTGGTTTTATAGTTACTTGTGAATAAAAAGTATATTAAAGTAATTCCTTTCAAAAATCGACGTATTACTTACTAAAATCATTATAGTGGGTAAAATGTCAGATTTAAAAAAATCATTATCAGATCGAACTATAATATACACCGATTTTTAACCATATTGAATAATGCTGTGGTGGGGCTCGAAGCCCATCTGGATGCCTCCCTGGTTTTTAAATATGCCCCCGGGCAACCCGGGCTATAGGACATTATTCGTTTTGTACTGATGTTGATGTGAAAGGGAGGCATGACAATAAATAATATAATAATAATATCATTGTAATTGTGTATAAATTAATATAATGCGCTAACAAATTGCAAATGCCTATTCATTACGTTTTGATCGTGATATCTGAACGTATAATTCACGTCACTTGAACACAATACAAATCGCATCAGTGGATATCAAACTTTATGCCTAGTTTACTTTGACTGACGTCTATTTGTTTAAGAGGGACCATAAACAAAGTATAAATTACGCTTTAAACACTTTTTTTACACTTGTGTCTAAGAACAACTGACTAAAACCTATGATTTAGATTATTTTTCTGGTGTGTTTGGTTGGATTCCTAAATTTTTTAGATCTATATTTAGAATTTACTGATTTACATCAACCTTCTGGTAGCGTCGCAAAAATTTTCTTTAAGCAGCCAGCCAGCCCAGCTAGGGTAGATCGCATTCCTGGTCTCTAAGCATGCCGCCACAGTAACTGTCTTGTGGCGGCATTACTGACCCAGGTTCTATTTCCTGTAACCTATCGTCGCAAACGCACAGCTGACGGTAACTGCTTACCTTTAAGTGGCCTGACAGCTTGTTTGCTGTTTCATGGCTAGACGAAGGTAAGACGTGGTCTGCTGGTCCTGGTAAAAATGTAAAATGTAACATTAAAAAAATAACTTTAATGTTGTTTATAAAAAAAAAATTCACGGTAAATAAAGATTTACATAATATATAAAAAAAATCTCCTTTTAAACAACGTTTTATTGTGTTCTGATCTAATTAAGTAAACTGTGAATCTTTATTTTCCAAGGTTTTAACATAAACAGTCAGGTGTGAACTCAGATGTCTATATTATGTACTTCCCGCGATTATACCATTCTTTAAACTTAATATTTTGCCGCGAGCACATTACATTCATGACGTAACTTGAGGTACCTTCCAGAAGATTGATGAGTAATGCAACCATAGACTAGTCGATGTTTCCTTGCATTATATACAATCTAATCTCCTTTTAGTGTCGATGAAACTTATCTATACGTAAACGTTTCCCTTACCATATTTTATTATGAATATAAGTTTTATTAAAAGCCATTTCTATTAATTTATATATTACAAGATTTAATATTTAGACATTATAAAAATCAATATAAGTTAATAATAATAACAGCCTATACATGGCCCACCGCTGGGCTCAGGCACCCTTAAGGGAACAGACAGTACACCCGCCACGCGTGTCCACAGCATATTGCTTACATATCGAAGATAGTTTACAAATTTCCTCGCGATGTATTACTTCATTGTCGGTACGCGGCAATTATGTTATAACGAGCTGACCCGGCAAACGTTGTTCTTCCATATCTCTATATAAATAAAAATAGATCTTCGAAATGTATGTACGCTCATCACTTTCGAATGACTGCACCAAATTAGATGCTACTTTGTTTTATGTATTCGTTATTGTTAGGACAAGGTTTGCGTAAAATGAAAATTATAAAAAAAAACTATTTTATATTAATAATTTTATATTATTATAGAACATAATCGCATTCAGGATAGCAGATGAAGTGACAGTTGACTTCAAACTTCACACTGATACAATAATGCTTCGAAGTGTTTCGTGTATTTAGAGTTGTATCATAATGATATTTATTATTATCAATATAAGAAAATGCCACCAGTGAGGCGTTAAAATATCGGCCCATTTAATAATAACCAGTTACCGTCGCATACAAATGTTTGCGACGCTAGGGGCACCGTGAACACACTGCTGTCCGTATAGGAGTTTATTTCCTGGAAAGTTCAATCAATGTCACTAAGGGTTGCCTTTTTTTATTGCTCTAGGACAGCAAACAGGCTGACGGCCAGCTTAGATTTTAGCAGTTACCGTTGCCTATGGATGTTTGCAACGCCAGTGGCATCGCGAACACTTGGGTTAGTGATAATGCCGGACGGAACACAACTCAAAGTTACTATGGCATCATACTTAAAATCAAAGGTGGTTGCCATCCAGACGGGCTTGGGGCACTACCACGTAGCTATGGTGGGTTGTTTTGTCGCCTTTTATGACAGGCTGACTCCGAAGCACAGGCCAGTATTTTTTCTCCACCCCTGTACGGATAGACTGTAGACATACAAATTAAAAAAGACACGTTGGAGAGGATTTTCATAAAATTCGTTCCTAGTGAGCATCTAGATTGCAAAATCAGTTTCGCTTAAACTCGTATATATGTACGCAAATTAGACAAAAAAATGTACGACTGGAACCGTTTACATACTTTCCGAGAGCTATTATGGCTACCAAGTACATAATGAATAAAAAGTTTTAGTTTTTAGTTAATAATTTTTTCTTTACTCCTCTTGTTTCTAAGAAACAATACTTTTAAAAACATACTAAATGCGAGGAAAGGCATGTAGCACTCAGACAGTTCATAGACTTGTTATTTGCAAAGGTTAAAAAATTAAACCGCCGAAAAAACTGAAGAGCAAAAAATAATAAACCGTCTTTTTATTAACCTTAATAATTAAGTACTTAAACTAATGTCTACCTAAGCAATTTTGATTCGGCGCCAGTGCCCTCACGTGTGTGCCCGTTCGGGTTGCTGTCTCGCTGACATTAATTTTGTAAAGGCTCGGCATTTTCCGGCGAAGGGGCGTGTCACGCTGTGCCGCCGCCGAGCATCACGCTTTACGTGATTAATTAATTTGCTTGTTTAGCGCCGACTCAAAATTACTTAGGTATACTTACATTAGTTTAAGGCCTGTAACCCCACAGATTCCACACCCGTACGCATAGGCGGCAACACGGTCGAGCGCACGGACCAAGTGAAATACCTGGGATCTGTATTTCATGCGTCTGGTAACATCGATTGCGACGTCAAGGCACGCATTGCTGTCGCGTGGGCCAAATGGCGTGAGGTAACTGGTGTCATTTGTGACCCCAAGATGCCGGTAAAGTTGAAGGGACAGGTCTATAAGACCATCATTAGGCCTGTTCTTTTAAACGGCTATGAAGCGTGGCCGGTGTTAGAGCGACACAAGCAAGAACTACGTGTCACGGAAATGAATATGCTGCGGTGGATGTGTGGAGTGACGCGGAAGGACCGCGTTAGGAACTCCCGCATTCGCGGCAGTCTTTATGTCCGTGACATTGCGGATAAATTACAAGAGTATAGGCACCGTTGGTACGGCCATGTTTTACGGCAACCGGATGCGTACGTGGGAAACAAATGTCTGGCCATGTCGAATAGAATAGAATAGAATATAGAATATTTTTATTTAGGACACATACAAAATACATAAATGTTAAATTTTGACATAAAATAAAATAGTTGATGAAGTCCTAAATGGGTTCTAGCTCAGCATATGCTGGTTTTGTATAAAACCAACGCTGGTCTTCCGCTAGACCCACGGAGTGACATTTATACCATAAATATAATAATAGTAATATGACCACACATTGTATTAATTGACAAAGCCAACACATCCGCCTTTATCGTACACATAGTTGTACCGAACAATTAGAGAATTACATTACTAAAAATCTGTAAAAATCGTATCTCTTCCGTAATTTGCAAAAATCAGTTAGAAATATATGCAGATTAATCCGATTCTTTTATCGTCTAATAGCGAATATACATACTAAATTTCTACTTAAAATAATTAAATACAATGTTCACTTGGCTTAGGCCCTTGTATATCAATAAAGCGGTTAAAAACAGACAGTTTCACGATTACATATATATACATAAATGTAGTGAGAACATGATAAGCGTTAGTGTTGTAGGGACAGTATTAAATAACAATAATACAGAAACACAGTTAACTGAAAGGTTATAAAATTGCTAAAGTGCACTTGTATCCAACACAAGATCCGCCTGTCCACGCTGATGGTCATACAGGAATGCTTTTAATTTTACCCTGAAGCTGTGCATTGAATGTTGGCTTCTTATAGGTGGCGGTATATTGTTCCAGCATTTGGTTGCTGAATACCTAAAGCTCCCCCTAAAGGTGGCTGTATGATGATGCTGAGTCACTAGCTGTATTGCACATTGACGAGGGCAAGCAGATCTCTTGTTACCCGCCCATGATAGCTTATTGTATAAATATGATGGAGCTTCATTTTTGATCACACCAAAAAGCAAGCATGCTAAATGAAGTTTCCGACGATGCTTCATTTTAAGCATAGAACAACTATTAAGAAATGGGGTTACATGACCTCTAAATGGGATTTCGAAGCAGTACCGAGCACAAGCATTTTGAACCCTCTGAACAAGTCTCTGAGTTCTGTTAAGGAGCCGGGGACCAGTAACAATATCCGCATAATTTAATTGGGATAAAACAAGCGCCTCTACTAGTTGGATTCTCAGACTTTGGTTTAGATAAGGCCTTATCTTATAAAGAATTTTTAGCTTATAAAAACAAGATCTCACTGAAAGGGCTACATGTTTTTCGAACCTAAGGCCACTGTCCATATAAAGACCCAAGTTGCGCATCTCATAGACTCTTTCAATAGGATCATGGTTGACCAAGACTTGCACAGTGGGGTTCAAACTGTCAAGTTGGTATTTATTACCAAAAATAAGGTACTTAGTTTTATTAGAATTCAGTAATAAACTATTCTGTTCTGACCACAAGGCTATTCTAGATAGATCATCATTTAGCTTTTTGATGGTATTGTCTACCTCAGATGGCCGACAAGATATATAAACTTGGGTATCGTCTGCGTATATGTGAACCTTACAGTGCTTGATGATATTTACTATGTCTGCAGTGTACAAGATGAAGAGAATAGGCCCTAAAATAGATCCTTGGGGGACGCCTCTATTAACTTCTAGCCTATTTGAGAGCATATAAGTTCCATTACTTTCCAATTTTACACATTGTCGGCGACCAGACAGATAACTACTAAACCATTGTACAGTTTTTTTGTCAAATTTATAATACCTCAATTTAGCTAACAGCAACTGGATATGAATGCTGTCAAATGCTCGAGAAAAATCTAGCAACACAAGCAAAGTACACAAGCCATTACTTTGAGCACTTAAAACATTATCTCTGACGTCTAGTAATGCGGAAACAGTACTACGTCCTTTTCTAAACCCTGATTGAAATTCGGGTAAGATTTTATTCGCTTCTAAAAAATCTGTTAATTGCTGACAGACCACTTTTTCTAAAATTTTAGACATACATGGTAAAATACTAATTGGTCTAAGATCTTTAAGATTAATTGGGTTTTGCATCTTTGGCAAAGGACGGACAATTGCATCTTTCCAGACATCTGGAAAAGAAGAAGTAAGGATTGAACTATTTATAATGGATGTAATGATCTCAAAAGTTTCAGGTAGTATCATCAACAACATATCTAAGGTAATACCGTCAGAACCTTGGGCGTTAGACTTTAAACAATTAATAACTTTTTGTACTGTTTCCGAGGTGATACATTTTATACTAAAAACAGCTGTACTATTAAACTCAGTCGTATCATACTGTAATAGCAAATAGGGGGATACATTCGAAGTACCTGGAATATTAAGGAAATGTTGGTTAATAACGTTGGGCTCATTAAAATGACAAGGAATTTCATTTTCCACCTTATGCAAGATTGTATTTTTTAGGTTTTTCCATAGTGATTTTGGGTTTTTAATTTTATTATTAATGTTTTCTCTGAAGTAAGCCGTTTTCTCAAGACGAAGAGACTGGTTCACCAATGTTTTAAGACTCTTGTAATAGTCTTTTTTCGTACTTAATTTAGTTCTATGAAAATCTGCCAATGCCTTGTCACGTAACCTCATCATTAGTTTTATGTTATCTGTTATCCAAGGATATGAAACCTTTTTAATAACACTGGTTTTAATAGGCGCATGAATATCAAATAAAGTAAGGACAATATTATTGAAAACACAGACCATACTGTTTACATTTTCCAAGTTCATTAACAAATCCCATCTTATTGACTTCAGATGAGCTTTAAAATTGTCTATACACACACTTCTAAGGGGACGGAACGTAACATTACGGGGTAACGGTTTCTCACGCTTTATACAAAATTCACATACTACCAAGCAGTGGCCGTAGAGGCAACCCAAATGATCTAAGTTTGTGTTTTGGACTGCTAAGTCTGTGCAAATGATATCAATGAGTGTCTGAGATGTACTCGTGAAATGGGTGGGGGTACTTATAATTTGAGAGAGATTAAAACTAGTTAAGAAGGTATTCAACTTTAAAGTTTTAGTATTATTACTGTCGTTACAATTAATATTAAAATCGCCTGCAAGAATCAAACTATTATATTCAGGCAATGAGTTGATTGAGTCGGAAATAGCGTCCAAAAAAAGATCAACATCCAACCAAGGTGGACGGTATGCTGTGCCGATAACTAACTTCTTACCATTCAGTGTCAAAGTTAACCACATTTGTTCTACGGCTTTATGAACAGGATCTATTGGGTGGGGCCAAGTATGCACATTTAAGCTTTGTTTTATATAGAAACAAACACCCCCTCCACGGGATCGCACATCGAGAGGGCGAGGGATGTGGCGTAAGCAATACTCTGGCAAAGTGGGCGCGCGCCCTTCTTCCCCTGTTCTAAGCCAAGTCTCATTTACGGCCAAAATATCAATATCATGATGCGTAACAGAAGATACAAAGTTATCATGGTTAGTGCCTAAGGAACCAGAATTGTACAAACCTATTTTAAATTGTTTGCTAACCATTTTTAAGCTTTGCTTTCAATAATACATAAAAGCTAACAGGTATGGCAACAAATATATACAAACACAATTTATGTATACATAATAGGGATCTAAAGATTAATATTTTCGGCATATTCGATACGCTTTTGTAATTAAAAATAATGAAAATATAATTTATTACATACTTATGATTACATTTATTTTTTAATTTTAATTTATATATGTTTGCCACCATCGCGTTCAGTCTACATTCAAGCTTAATACAATTTAAATATACTTTGAAAATACATAAAAATATCGATAAACTAATATAGAAAAAAGCAAAAATTAAATTATCATACACATTAAGAGTAAAAATTACATTAAACAACTGTTCAAACTTTGCCACTCTCAAAAACCCTAATTAAATCGTCGTCAGACCGAATAGAAAACACCTGCTTGCCATCTGCCTGGCGCACGAATATACGCCCGCGTCTAGTCCAGGAATAACGCCAGTTTTGTTTTCGACTCTCTTCTCGGGTTTTATAAAACAATCGTCGATTATATTGTGTGAGCCGTTCATTCACAAATATCCGTTTCGGTGGTCCAGGCAGTTGCATATCTGTAGTGTTTAAGTTTCGACGAACACGCGCTGCACGCAGAATCTCGTCGCGCAAGTGACGTCGCGAAAGTCTCACAATAACACGGCGAGGTCGCCCCACCTGCTCTCCCCCATTAACAGTGTTATATGGACCTACGCGTTCTACAAAAACCAGATCGTGATCATCTATTTTTATACCTAATTTTGATACTAAAATCTTCACAGTGTGACAAATATTTTCCTCTTTTTCCTCCGGGAGACACCCAATATCCAGGTCTGTCAGAAGTGACTCCTGATCGCGGTCATTGAGTTCCATTTTAAGCTGAGTTATAGTTTTCTCAAGTGCCTCAATATCCTTCGATTCGGTTTTTGTCTCTCTGTTTTCCAGCACATCCAAACGTTTTTCAATTCCTTCCAACCGTTGTCCTATTCCCGTCATAGAAGAGCGGAGTTCTACCATTTCGTGACGGAATTCTCGGAGTTCATTCATGAACACAATCATCTCCCGTCTCATTGCACGCAACTCGTTTTCATCATCATCGGGAAGACATAAGTTGGACACTGATTCAGAACATGCAGTGCTAGGTGGTGAGTTCATTTCATATATACCTTTTGCAGGCGTTGCACTATTGTCACCTTTTCGAACCTTTTTTTTGCACTCAGGACAGTTCCAGGTTTTTGAAACATTCATATGTTCAGGAATCGCTACACACGCCTTATGAAACGTCAAGGGGCAATTGTTGCAGGTAACAGTACCTACCGCCGACAAGAACTTTCCGCATGCAGAACACTTTGCCATTATTAAATGTCGTGTTTAGAAGTGAGTAATATAAAATTTGAAACTATTCTGTCTGGCTATCCGCTTTAAACAGAAGCCAGTGTACTAGTTTATGACAGTTGTTAAGTGTTTGCTATTTGTTAAAACTTACTTTTTCACTTCACAAACAACTACGATGACTATTTACGTTTTAAATCAAAAAGTCTGAATTCCGGGAAAATTTCAAAACTGACAACACCAATCCTGTTAATGTTGATGACGCTTCGATTAAAACAATACAAAAAATTAAAGGCACGTGGGTAGATACGATTTTTCTTTCTATAGACAATGTAATATAAGATTTTGTATGTAGTTTATGTCCAATAAATTAAGTTTTTCCCACTTGATAACACAACGGTGTAGATATCACGACACTACTAACTGGTAATTTAACGAAATTGAGATGATTTTTAGGTATAAAACAAAACTTTTGAATATTGTTTAACACAGCATGTAATTCTTGGTTAACAGCAATGTTGCCACACATGTCGCCTCCGCCGGGCCCCGGCAGGAGGGGTAAACCCAAAAAGTGCTGGCTTGACGTCGTAAAGGGTGATATGCGTGACAATGGGTTCACTACCAGGGATGCTGAAGACCGTGTGAAGTGGAGAAGAAATAGTCGGAAAGCGGACCCCGGGCGCCGAAGCGACAGTTTGGGCTGCAACCGGGATTCAACGCTAAGATGATGATGTCTTACATTAGTTTAAGAACTTAATTATTAAGGTTAATAAAAAGACGGTTTATTATTTTTTGCTTTTCAGCTTTTTCGGCAGTTTAATTATTATGTTTTTATTTTATAACTAGCTGACCCGGCAAACGTTGTTCTGCCATATAAATAATAAAATGTCAAAATATTAAAAAAAAATTTTTGGGGGTGGGTCACCCCTAACATTTAGGGGGATAAAAAATAGATGTTGGCCGATTCTCAGACCTACTCAATATGCTCACAAAATTTCATGAGAATCGGTCAAGCCGTTTCGGAGGAGTATGGCAACGAAAACTGTGATACGAGAATTTTATATATTAGATTTTATGTGCTATATTCTACTAATTACTACATGCTTAAATAAATCAATTCTGTCAAAAGTTATGTGTGGTCATAAATATAATCAGTGAGTGAACAATCAATCATTCTGTGTTTTCGTACCCTTAGGCCAAGGCCCCACCGCAGTACGCTTAGAGGCTAGCTAAGAGGCTAGCTAAGAGGCTAGCTAAGAGGCAAGCTAAGAGGCAAGCTTAGCTGTCGAGATGCTTCGATACATAGTGGCCATACTGCCTGGCTACAAAACCTGTGTCTGGTGATCTAAAATGTGGTTGTAGACGTATATTTTTTTGTGTTAAAATGTCTCTCTCAAAATTATCTAAAAAATTGCTTCTTACTGGAAGCACTATCTTCAAATTTCATTCACTTAACCAAAGGTATCGAACATGTTGGCTACATGATATTTACATGTTGAGATCCAGTGAAGGCGAATTCGTAATTTTATACAAAAAACTGCGTAACTACCTCGACAAATTTTTTGACTTACGTATGACACAAGATACCTTTGATCTTTAAACAGAGGCTATTATTAATTCTTCTATGATGCATCCCAGTAATCCATGCAAAAAACCAACACGACCGTTCACGTCGCTAACCGCTAGGCGCTAGGCGACTATCGAGGTGCCAAGCAAGCGACCCACTCAGCGAGCGGTGGGGCCGCGCACATAACGTGCCTTGTGTTGGTTCACTCGGATAAGTCATCGAAGCGATCAGCTAACCTCTTGCCGCTAAGCGTGCCACCTGCGGTGGGGCCTTAGCCGGGTTGGAATTTTTTTCCCAAAGTTATATGGGACCTTTTCCAAAAAATAAAAAAGCATTTTTAAAATTAGACTACTCTGTAAAAAGTTATGCGTCATACATAAAAAAAGAAAAACAGTAAATCTATGCGTCGACTTGATAACCTCCTCCGTTTTATCGTCGGTTAAAAAGAAATATCGTGGGAATTCCGCGTGTCCGTATTAGCAAACAATAATTACCGTCCTGATAATAATTTTAGAAGGTTCATAAAGGCAGTTAATTTTTATATACCATGTTTTGGTCGAGTGGTTAGAGAAATTCATACTCCAAGCCATTTTAGTTCCTGGTTCTGGCTAGGAGTCCGGGCAAGGTGAATTCGGAATAATAGATTTTTTCTGGCATTCATCTCCAGAGATTTTCCATTAGATGTAGTTTATGATAACAGCATTTTTAATTAGTGTAAGAATATACTTGTTCGATCCTTGCATAAGGGTATTTGAAATGCCGCCATCTGATTTTTGTTATCTACCCTCACTCTTGGTGAGGTAAATGGTGAATGCAGGGGTGGGACGGAGGAATACTAAGTAGTGACCGACAAACCACTGACCAACAACAACCACTTGAAAACTCAAGTCTGCGTAATCTCTGCCAAGAAAACCCTATTCGCACCTGCGCCACAGTTCCAAGGAACTCTTTTTACCGTCTCAGAGAGTATTGGGATTTTTGGTGTCGACATCACAAACGATGTGGAGTTTAGGGGACAATTGGAGGGCAAAGCTAAGCTTGCCTCCGAAAAGCTGGGTGTGCTAAACCGGTCCAAACAGTATTTCACTCGAAGGCAATAGCTTGTGCTATAGAAAGCACAGGTCAGGCCACACATGGAGTACTGCTCACATCTATGGGCTGGAGCACCCACTTATCAGCTCAATCCCCTAGACTCCATCCAATGGCGTACAGTTCGTCTTGTCGACGATCCCAAACTCACAGATGGTCTAGACGAAAGACTTTGCGTCTCTTTGTACGTCTGTACAACGAGGAGTGTTCTGAGGAGGTATTTAGAATGTTACCCTCGTTTTCTTTCTACCACCGCACTGCCCGCCATCGGCTGGGTGTTCAAACCCATTTCTTGAAGCCTCTACTTTTTTGTACGAAATGGTTCTCAAGAACGTTCCTGTTGCGTACTCTCAGGATTTGGAATGAGCTTTCAGCTACGGTTTTCTTAATGCGGTACGTGGGGTTTTTCAAAAACGGCATTATAAAATTTCTTCGAGGCCGGCAGCGTGTTGGTCCATAGGCGACGGTGACCACCTACCAGGGTAAGCCGTTAGCCTTTCTGCTGAATCCTAGCTATAAAAAAAATTTAATGACATTAGAAATGTAAAATATGGAACACTATTTTAATTACACTACACTTATTTAATTTCGCTCATCATCGACATTCTCTACACTAGTGCATAGTGTTGTATGTTTTAGCGGTTATACAGAAAATCTCATACGTAAAAGTACTCGTACCAGCTGATCCGACAAACGTTGTTCTGCCATATAAACAAAAACAAATACATTTTGGATAGATTTCCGTAAAATCCGTTCTTGGTGAGATTCTACATCGAGAAAAGAGTAACTATGCTAAATTTCAAGTCAATCGGGTGTATACTAAAATCCGAAATGAGGAGATACGAGAAAAAACTAAAGTAACGGACATAGCTCGCAAAATATGCTTGTTAAACTGGTGGGCTAGACACGTGTCGCACGACCGACAGTCGTTGGAGTAAGCTAGTCTTAAAGTGGATACCGCGTCTTGGCAAACGTAGTGCTGGACGCCCTCCAGTCCGGTGGACCGATGACATTAAATAGGTAGCATGTAGTGGCTGGATACAAAAAGCGGAGGATCTGGTGGCCTATGTTCAGCAGTGGGCGACGTAAGGCTGTTGACTGATTCCGAGTATACGTTTACAGATCTCGTGATGAATGGTATTACCACGACGAATATCGGTATAACCCAAAAAACAACTGAAGAAAGAAAAGATAAATTTTGTAAGTCTTGTATTTGATTATTACGTGTCCAATTTTTAAAATACAATTATCAAAACTCTTTCACTTAGCAACGTTCCGTATTCCGACGGAATACAAATGTCTGAGTAAAATGTTTTGCATAGGTACGAGGCATGCCTTTTAAGTTTTGTCGTTTGAAGAAAAAAACACAACTAGAACCTTATAGTATTTTTTATTGTTTTTCAAAGTATTCACCACGTAGCATAATACACTTTTCCATTCGCTCAAACCAGTTATTATAACATTTATTCCACTCTAAAGTGGGGTTGTTCAAAATGGCTGACTTGAAAGCATCGACTGCTTCTTCACCTGACTGGAACCTTTGACCACGAAGACTTTTCTTAATTTTAGGAAATGTAAAGAAATCGTTAGGGCTTAGGTCAGGACTGTATGGAGGATGGTCAAGAATTTCTACTTTTTCCTGCTTCAAATATTCAATCGTTTGACGAGCGCTGTGTGAGCTTGCGTTGTCGTGATGCAGGATGATGCGTCGCTTTGAGTTAGATTTTCGAAGTTCGGCGATGACTTGTGGTAAGCAAACTGTGGTATACCACTCTGCGTTAACCGTTCTACGACCTTCAAGTGCAATAGTCGCAACATGACCGGGTTTTCCAACAAACGTGGCCACCATCTTCTTTGAAGTGAGTGCTTCGAGAAAGAACAACTTTAGTCGGCTTTAGCTCGTCTTGAAAGACACAGATTGTAGATTGTAGTTTGGAATCAGGATCGTAGGCATAGATCCAAGATTCGTTACCACTGATGATGTCGTAGACGTGATTTTTCATTTTATAAATAAATGATTTTAGATTTTTTGATTTTTTTGCTTTGACTCTCCTCGGTTGAACCTTTGCAGAGTTTTGTTACACCATCTGACGCGAGCCGCCTTGTGATCGTCGGAAAGCAGTTGCGGTATCAAATGGCAAACTAGCTTTCTCACACCAAGCGCTTCATGCAAGATCTTCTGAATGGTTGTCCTGAGATGCCTAATAGAGCCTCTATCTCTCGATCCATTACATGACGATCTTCTAGAATTAGTTGTCTCACAGCAATGATGTTATCTTCAGTGAAGGCGGATTTTGGGCATCCTTCGCGAGATTTGTCACTAACACTAGTATGTCCACGCTGGAATTCTAAATACCAGCGTTCGACAGTCCGTAGACATGGGGCTTCATCACTGAACACAGATGTTAGTCTTGAATGGTAGATGTGGCTAATGGGATCACTTTCAAACCAAAAAGACACATAAGGACTGAATAGAAAACTATTTACTTTAACTTTAACATTTTGAATTTATTTTTGATGAAACATAATCATTATATAAAATACATAAGTTATATCAGTTAACTAGACATGTTACTTACTTCTTTAAGATATTTTCACGAAATCTAAAAATATGACACAATTCAATCTGAACAAAATAAAACTGACAAACCAAATTTAAAGTAATTCAAACTTAATACATAAACCAAACAGATCAGAGTTGACATCAAAAGAGTATGTATAATCTAAGATTACCAATCAACAGTTAGCTCTTCAAAACACTGAAGCCGTGTCAGGCCTCTTCTAAAGTTGTAGAAAATTATTGCACGAAGATTTTCCTTAGAAGGATTCATTTTCGTACGTGACCTGACAGATTCCAATCGACGCTGTGACTACACAATAGCATTAATCCTAATACTTTCACTGTTTTGAGATTCAAAATTTAAACACATTCGAATTTAGAACAGTTCCAAATTCAAAATTGCCGGGAAATATGGAAACGACAGACCTTAAAAGGCATGCCTAACAGTGCTTATCTTTAATTTATTTTTGACTATAACCCGCTTTTGCTCGGGTATTTAATAAAATATTTTTTAGTTAATGTAACTTATGCTATTTTTAATTAAAATATTAATAGATAGATTATTATTGTAAACCAAATAACTTACAGAAACAATGAAAATTATTTACACAATATTAGTATTAATTTTAATTATCATACACTTATTTGACGACCTCTGTAGGTTCTGTCCATGGTCGGGGGCGAACCGGGATGTACCGCCGTCGCCTCCTCTTGCGAGGCAGTTACGGCGGAGCGGGAGTTGGCGAGTACACTTCCCTCTCGCTAACGCAGGCCACGTCGTCGGC
The DNA here is from genome assembly GCA_963693495.1 of Malacosoma neustria. Classification (NCBI taxonomy): domain Eukaryota; kingdom Metazoa; phylum Arthropoda; class Insecta; order Lepidoptera; family Lasiocampidae; genus Malacosoma; species Malacosoma neustria. The sequence goes on from OY856377.1 coordinate 15,906,623, forward strand.
GCCGGAGGGCGTCCAACGACCACCAGTCACCGTTGAATGCGGCAGCGGGCGGCTCCTCGGGGAAGGTTCCACCGCCCGCACCATTGCCGCGAGGGTAAAGGCCACGTGCTGTTCCGCGGCCCCCTCAACTCTTTGATTTGTCAAAGGAGATCACCGAGGGGATGAAACCCTGAGTTTCTGGCGCCAATATCATGGAAGAGGCCCGCCTTGACACAAAGGGCGGGCCGCACCGGCCCGAGTCCCGAGATCGGCAGGCTACATATCCGTGGGCCCGGACGTAGGCGATAGGAAAACAGCGGGGTTTTTAGTGGGTAGTCGGAGGCCAAACATCTTTCCCGGAGTCTCACATATCTCTCAGTCCCCCCGAGCCGGCGGAACCTGTCAAGAATAGGGGTTTTCCCCCAGAAAAAAAAATTGTGCAATGACTTTCGCTCATCGCAGTGCCTCATGGGTTCGACTCTCGTCCCGAGTTTTGGTGTACTATACTCGTATATAAGTATTATAAGTAGTATGCAAGTTACGTAGTACAGATAAGTGCTCTGCTACTTACTAAGAGACTAGATGGCGAAATGTCACACTATATTATTTTACTTAATACATGGTACAAAACTACTTAAATTTTAATACATGGTACAAAAATATTCATAAGGTTTATACCCAAAATAAATTTAATTGTTCTAATACTCTAAAACAAATATTCAAATAGCGGCAGCAGCAAATAACTAAAACATAATTATTTTAAACTTGACTTTAATGAAAATACACTTAAAACTAGTATTTTGCATACAAAGTTATGCAAAATACTAGTTTTAAGTGTATTTTAAATGCTCACTTAAAATATACGCACTCAAAATGAGAGAACGTATAATGAGTGTGGTAGCATATTTTACAATATATTCGTATCTATACGTGGAATGCCGTGAGTGACGCGATGCGTGGCTTCATATCGAACCGCCTCTAGCCGGATAAAACCGCCCACTAAAGCCTTCACGATCGCCGCGAGCGGACCTTTGAGTTTGCTTTAACTTTGAAACGGCCTTTGAGTTTGCTTTAACTTTGAAATAGTAATTGTTAGGAATACTTTACTTTTGAGAAATTAATTTCCAAATGTGGACTGGATCGATGTATACTCTATACGATAAATGAATGTGAGCAGTCTTTAAAATATTCTTACAAAGGGTATATCAAAATGACATTCTTGAAAGAATAAAGGCAGGCGTAAACAGCCGAAGTCTAAAATTTAAAAAAATCGTATTCTGTATAAAACGTGTTTCTGTCACGTGACCGAACGTATGGGAACGTACTTACGTTACAAACGTATGGTGTACGTACGCAGAGACGGATAAGATAAAAAGTACATTTAATTTTATTGAACACACAATTTTTAACAATTTAATTATATTTTCGATATAAATTAGTTGTAGTGCAAGAACCAGCGAAATAATTAAATGTATTGAACCATAATTACCATTACATTAATGGAAAATTACAATAAATGTTTGATTGAATCAAGTGTATGATAAAATTACAAAAAAAATCCGTCAATCATTAGCTGAACAAACGTCGACTACTTTTCTCACGGCAAACAGGATTTTGTATATTTAGAAACGGATTGAAACAGTTATATAAATGTTTGTTTGATGATTAACGTCCGAAATTCTTGTGTCATTAAATTAATCTTAAAAGTCTGAAGATATAAATAATAACATTAAAAACTAATGGTCGTGTCTGTGGTTTGCTTAATAATGAGTTATAAAGATATATTTTAAAAAGGAGTGAACACCGTGAGTGCCGTGCCGTGGGCGAGCACGGCTAAAGACACTAGCCCCATCCAAAAGGAAACTCCGCTTCGCAACTTGGAATATTGGTACGCTGACTGGACGCGCGAGAGAGTTGGCCGATGTACTCTCCAGGCGGAGGGTGGCCGTCGCGTTCCTGCAGGAGACTCGGGGGAAGGCCAGCAAATCCCGGTTCATTGGGAATGGCTACAAGCTGATCTACACGGGTGCACCTGGTGGGGAAAATGGGGTCGCCATAGTACTCTCGGAGGAGCTTCAAGACGACATTTAAGAGGTCAAGCGCTGTAGCGATCGGCTTATGGTTGTGAGGGTGCTTGTTGGTGGGGTAGTCACCCACTTGATAAGCGCCTACGCGCTACAGGCCGGTTGTAGCGACGCCGACAAGATAGCGTTTTCGTTTTCGTGGGATTCCATTGTCACATGGGATCGTTTTGGGCGGTGATCTAAACGGTCATGTGGGTGATGAATGTGGGGAATTTGAGCGTGTTTACGGTGGATTTGGGTATGGTAGCCGCAACGTGGAAGGGGAGGACATCCTCAATACGTGTGCGGCTGCCGACCTTGCCATCGTAAACACGTATTTCAAAAAGAGACCCGAGCATCTCATCACCTACAAGAGCGGGAGGAATGCCAACCAAATCGACTTCCTACTCACTAGGAGACACCACATCAGCAAAGTAGCCAACTGCAAGGTCATACCCGGTGAGAGTCTGACTGCACAACACCGTCTTCTTGTCATGGACCTCTGCGTGAAGCCCAAAGGCAAACGTGTCGATCACCTTCAGCGCCGAATCAAGTGGTGGCTGCTTGATGAAGTCAAGTCCCAAGAATTCACCTCTGCCATCGGCGACAAGTACGCAGGTGGTGAGGGCGAACCCGTTCAAGCTTACTGGGACAGGATTCAGGCGGCTATCCTTGGGTCGGCGAGGGAGGTGCTTGGCGAGTCTAAGGGTGGACGCAAATGTGACAAGAAGACTTGGTGGTGGAACGACACAGTCCAGAGAGAGACCAGGGCGAAAAAAGCCCTATTTAAGAAGTGGCAAGCGTCCAGATCTCCTGAAGATCGCGACGCATACCGGGTAGCAAAGCGCGCCACTAAGAGAGCCGTTGCCAGAGCCAGACGAGACCACTTACAACCACTGTACGATAAGTTGGAATCGTCTGAGGGGCAGAAGCTCATATATAAGTTGGCGCGCTCCAGGGTCAAAGCGGCACAGGATATTTCCAAGTGCCGCTGTGTAAAAGACCCTGTGGGCAACCTGCTATGGGAGGACCTCGCGGTGAAGGAGAGATGGCGCTCATATTTCCACGAGCTGCTGAACACGCAGCACAAAGAGGTGCAGCCGCCAGATCTCCCTCCGAATGAAGGACTTGTGCCACTGGTAACGCCTGCAGAGGTCCAGAATTGTCTTCGCCACCTGAAGAATCGTAAAGCTGTTGGATCCGATGGAGTCCCCATCGAATCCTGGAAGGCGATGGGCTCTCGTGGTGTGGGCATCTTAACCGACCTCTTTAACCGGACACTCCTCACTGGTAAGCAGCCCCCGTGGCTGCTCATGTATGATGAAATCGCGCTGGCAGTTTCGGACAGGGGTAGGCTGGTGCAACGTGTGAAGGCGTGGAAGGAGTCGCTTGAGAACGGTGGTCTGAAGCTCAATGTGGCGAAGACCGAGTACTTGGCCTGTAACTCCACAGATCCTATACCCGTACGCATAGGCGGTGACACGGTCGAGCGCACGGACCAAGTGAAATACTTGGGATCTGTATTTCATGCGTCTGGTAACATCGATTGCGATGTCAAGGCACGCATTGCTGCCACGTGGGCCAAATGGCGTGAGGTAACTGGTGTCATTTGTGACCCCAAGATGCCGGTAAAGTTGAAGGGACAGGTCTATAGACCTGTCCCTTCAACTTTAACAGGTCATTTGGTCTGTCCTTTTATACGGCTCTGAAGCGTGGCCGGTGTTAGAGCGACACAAACAAGAACTGCGTGTCACGGAGATGAATATGCTGCGGTGGATGTGTGGAGTGACGCGGAAGGACCACGTTAGGAACTCCCGCATTCGCGGCAGTCTTCATGTCCGTGACATTGCGGATAAATTGCAGGAGTGTCGGCTCCGTTGGTACGGCCACGTTTTACGGCAAACGGGTGATTACGTGGGAAACAAATGTCTGGCCATGCCGCCTCCGCCGGGCCCCGGCAAAAGGGGTAGACCCAAAAAGTGGTGGCTTGACGTCATAAAGGGTGATATGCGTGCCAATGGGCTCACTACGGGGGATGCTGAAGACCGTGTGAAGTGGAGTAGAAAGAGTCGGAAAGTGGACCCCGGGCACCGAAACGGTAGTTTAGGTTGCAACCGGGACACTACGCTTAGATGATGATGATGACAAAGATATATTTTAAAAAGCAGCAAACACGCGTGACGAGTGAAAGCGTCTTGGATCGTGTGGTGAAACCTTTCAGGAGCACCTTTTTCTCCGTGCAAGGGTGGACTAAAACACTAACCCTTGCGACCGGGATCGGCCATAATAACCATGTCTTGTCGTCTGTCATTAGTGACTCAGGTTTCAATACTACTATACGAACAGCAGCGTGTTTGCGGTGCCTCTAGCATCGCAAACATCCATAGGCGACGGTATAGTCCAGTCAAAAAAGGTTTTAAATCAAAATTTGGTCACTCAACTTTGCATTTTTGATATAATGTATTTTTAATGATAAAAAAACAACGTGTAGAGAGGTTTTACTGTCCGCAGTCCCCGGCAAGGGTTGAAAAAAATATTTTAAAATCATTTTTCCGCAATTTCTCGAACACGTAAGAGTATTTTATTTGATTTTCTATTTTTTATGGATAAACGACTAATTATTGTAAATTAATTTATCAAGAGTTAGAAAAAAAGTTCAAATAAAATGTGTAGAGCTAAAAATTTGACATTTTTAGGTTATATGACTTTTTTTCTCCGGCCAAAACTAACAAAGTTAGGGAGTTTTTAAGGTTAAGGGATGAACGTAAATTTTAAAAATCATCATAGGTAGTAGAAAAATAAGCGAATTTTAATTGTTCTTTTTTTCATTTCAATTCCACATTCATTTCATTCAACTTCAACTTTATGCGGGAGAAATTTAAAATTTGTTAAACTTTTACGAAACCCATGTTACATTATTATAGAAAAAACAATAATAGCAATTACATAAATGTAAATATAATAGTTGATTAATCAGCAACATTTTTACATATTTTTTAAAATGAGTTATTTATAAACCGCTTCTAGGCACGATGTCAACGCCTCTGTTGTTGCAAACGTCTATAGACGACGCGACGGTGAACACTTGCTATCGGGTGCGTCGTCTGCCGGGCCTGTTTCCCTCTGTAAAAAAAGACAAACAGATGTCAAGTGTTCTTAGTTTAATAATATGGGTGGAACTGGATTCTGAATAAAATCTTTTTCTTGCCCTTATCTCACATTATATGGGGTCCAACATGTTCTCTCCTTCCACTCTCCTCTGTTAGCCGTCATCACAACATTCACACCCTTTTTTGTCATATCATCTTTTACGCAATCAATCCACTGCCGCATCAAGCAAGAGCGGGGGCCGTAGCAAATTCTTTCGAATGAACCTTGATCTGCTATGGATTTTTAAGTAAAAAGTTGTAAAAAATAATTCAGTACTCAATACCTCAATACGTTTATTTACAGTCTATAGGTTACAGTGTTGTGGGTGCTTAATCGTACAGTAGATACTGAGATAGAGATGAGCGGGTTTAAATATGAGGGGTCCCTTTTGAGCGGGGCCCGTAGCAATTGCTACTCTTGCTACGTGGTTAATCCATCCATCTTCTGATTCTCTCTTCTTCTCATCATCCACTGATTCCATCCATCTTCTCTTTGGTCTACCTCTCCTTCTGCATTCATCCATTCTCATTTCTATAATATTCCTTGTTATATGGCATTCTCCCCTGCGCATTACATGGCCAAACCACGCAAATCTATTACTTTTAAGTTTTTCAATAACTGGTGCTACTTTCACACTTCCTCTAATATACTCATTTCTAATTTAATCCATTTTGTAACTCCACACATCTATTACAGCATTTTCATCTCCGCAGCATCCTTTCGTCCCTCCCCTTTGTGGCCCAGCATTCCGATCCATACAATACGACAGGCCTTATTACGGATTTATAATTTTTACCTTTGAGTTTAAGTGGTACTCTTGGGTCACAAATTGCTCCTGAGACCTGTCACCATTTCATCTATCCTGCATTCACTCTATTTTTTACATCACGGCCTATCTCACTGTCGTTCTGGATTAATGATCCGAGGTACCGGAAGTTGGAGCAATTTGGCAGCGCCACGCCACCTAAGGTAATCGGGGTGAAGTCGGATATTCCACCAAAATCGCAAAATAGATGTCCAGCTTTGGTTCTACTTATCTTTAACCCATCACCCTCTAATCTTTCCTGCCATTTAGCCAATCTGCACTGGACCTCGTCAGCATTTTCTCCAACCAGCACAATGTCATCGGCAAACAGCATACACCAAGGTGCCTCCTCCTGTATTCCTGATGTTACTGCATCTATCGACAGGAGAAACAAATAAGGGTTAAGAGCCGATCCTTGGTGTAAACTTACTGCAACTCTGAACTTACCTGTGACGCCACCAAGGGACCCGGACGTATGTACTTGCCTTATCGTACATAACACGAATAAGATGCAAGTACTTATAGGCATTCCTTTCACTTTCATGACCCACCACAAAACCTTTCTAAGAACCCGGTCATATGCCTTTTCAAGATCAACGAATACCATGTGCAGGTTCTTATGTGCACTTCTGTATTTTTCGCACAGTTGGCGAAGTGCACATATGGCATCCGTTGTCCCCCGACCAGACGTGAAACCAAATTAATTGTCGCCTATGTCGGTATCCTCTCGTAGTCGCCTTGCAATCACTTTCTCCCAAATCTTCATGCTGTGCGACATGAGCTTTATTCCTCTATAATTGTTACAAACCTATACATCACCCTCGTTCTTAATAAAAATTCTGGATAAAAATAATAATTATTATATATTATGTTACAATTTCTTAAGTTATTTATACGCATAAATTGGTAAAATGTACATATTTATGAAAAAATTAATTTCGATGTGGCATAATTTAGATTTTTAATAAACTAAGATTGGTTGGCGAATAAATAATCGTTTTCCCGATGTGAACAAAATTAATGTTTTCTCTTTGTTTGGTTTTTCTAATTGTATGTTTTGTAATTTTTTATAAATACGTCAACTTAACAGTTTCAATAATATTATTTTCTTTATTTCTGTAATGTTAATGTTATTTTAAGTTAAGATTATCGTTTAATAAATCAATATTTTATGTAAATAATACCTTTGTTTAAAGAATGTCGGATCGAGTACATTTTATGACCTAGATTTTCAATTTATGCCATTATTCCTTCTTATGTTTCTTTTGAAAAATATAGAAAATTTCCAGTTTATGTGAGTATTGTATAATTTTATATATTTTTGTTATAGGAGTGGACTGGAGAAAATTATGTGGTTGAGAATACTAAGGGCAAATATTAACGGAATCTTAAAACTACGTAAAGTAGTTTCCTACAAAACTAGTTTCCGGTAGTCCACCGACCTATCGGGAAAATGGCAGAAAACAGGTAATATGTTTTAAATATTATATAAAACTGAAACATCGTATGCAAAGAAAAGCATTATCATTTTCCTTCACATTGACTTTATTACCTACCTATAAAATTTATTCGATTTGGTATTTACTTTGTTTTTCTTAACAGTATACAAGTGTGTTTAAATAAATGTTTCAACAATATTTGTGTGTGTTTTTTAAATAAATGTTTCAACAATATTTCAATAATATATTCATTTCATGTTAATATTTTTTTTTATTGCTGTAGGACAGCAGACAGGCTGATGGCCCGCTTAGAATTTAGCAGTTACCATCGCCTATGGATATTTGCAATACCAGTGGCATCGCTAACACGCTGCTGTCCCATAAAGGTACAGGAACTTAGGTCACTAATGCCGGAACACAACACAAGGTTATTATGGCGGCATATTTAAGACCAAAGGTGGTCGCCATCCAGACGGGCTTGAGGCCCTACCACGTAGCTAGGGTGGGTTGTTTAGTCGCCTTTTACGACAGCCGACCCCGGCCACAAAGGTTTTCTTTCGAATAAAAAACATATAACTGGAGTGATATAATTAATTAATTATTTTGTTTTATTTCGGAAATGGTTGTATATATACGATAAGAGGAAGAAACGTTTACATATATTTTGATTTTTATAATATATTCTTATATCAATATATATATTTCATGTTATGTAGAATATATGTGTATATCGGTAGAAGAAAAATAATAATCATCATTTTCATTATAATTTTTGATACTTTGTTCATAATGGACATCTTCATAAATATTCCTTTAACGTTTCCTTTAACATTTATATTTTGAATGACATTAAACTTTTCACTTTCGACATTAACTGAATGAACATGTCATGACTGATCAAACCATTTACATTACATTTTTCACGCATTTAAAATTCTTAAAGATTTAATTACAATTAAAATTTATTAATATTCACATGTTTTATTGTCTTATTTGCTATATAAACAGCTTTTGCTTCCATATTATTATCGCGCATGGTTATCTCTACGTAGATCATATTTAATGTTTTCAGTTTCCATTGGAATTTCAACAAATGATGTCTCTTTTAATCAATTTGCATTAATTTTAATTAAAATTTCTACTGTGTAGATTTATGGTTTCCACCGTGGAGGGTGAATCTAAGAAGAATGGGATTCACATGGGTGCTAGTATCATATCGCGACCATTGCGGTCGTCCGCTGAGACGGTGGAGAAAGGGGTCGTGCCTACGTCCCAACCGGACACGTGGCTGCACGACGCGGGCTGGAGAAGGAAGCGATCTTTGGCCCAGTTGACGAGGGAGGCTTTGCCGAGAATGGAAAATTATAGAAATTCAAAGCGCGCGCTGAAAAGACCGAGCTTGGGGGAGTTGCATGGTGATCATCTGATCAATGAAGAGGTGAGTAAGTTTTAATTTATATAACTCCTTAATACTGCTTTTAAGTACTGAATAGAGAAGAACAATTGCAAAATATCATTCAATATTACCTGTTTAGTGTATATTTATATATTACTCATTTTTTGTTACAAGACATCGTAAACTCGTAACGTTTTAACATCGTAAAACGTTATGGAAATATTTCACGAACTGTATCTTGAATTTTGCATCTAGGTGCACTAAACATTATACTACAGTTATTTATATGCTACCGAAGCTTTAAATATAGGTAAAGGAGATTTAAAATTGTATTTTGCAATTGCAATTGGAAAACTGTGTAAAATGAAATATTATTTTTCGTAAATAATCCTGTTTAATGAATCGGATGTTTTTTTTCATTATTTACCGATTATTATGACATGATATGAAGGTTAAACATGCGCAATTAAAGTGTCGTTAAGCATAATTTAAGCGGTATTTACATATTTTTATCCAATGTTAGATTTGTATGTTACATGTATGATTAAACGCCCTCTGTCCCCGGGATACCATGGCGATTTGCTACGTAGCCTATTTCATGCGAACATATATATATATATTCACGTGGCTACCTCGCCACTGTTGTCGCAATTCCAGTGACGACGCTTCTCTGTGGTGTGTCTGGCTACGCTGGTATCTTGGCGATGTGTTTATATATGTAGTTTATGCAGTTAGATGTGTGTATAATGTAATGTATATAAAGGTCTCTATCCCCTTTCTCCGGTCGGTGGATTTCTTTACAAACCAAAAATTGTTCACCCAAAAAGTGCTCAACGCGCTTAAAGAAGTTTTCACTTCAAAAACTCAACTGTATTTCATTGTATGTAATAAAGTCGCAATTCGAATAGATATATATAAGTAATACAATGCAATCATTTAAAAGTTACATTATAAAATAAACCTGATGTCATTATTAATAAGGTTGGTATTACTGGTGCAAAACTCCCTCCATCTTACGAATTTTCTATCAGGTCACGTGTCGTGAAGCGAGTTTAACATTTTTTACCGCTCACAAAAAAGTGCACAATGCCGCTAAATAAGTTTACACTTCAAAAAACATTCTTAAGGTTAGAAATAAATAAAAATGTAGATGTTTTTATCTTGTTTAAAATACACATTTAATGGTTTCTATTCCATGTAATCATAATTGTTTCGCTGAATCTAATAAACAAACATCACAAGATTATTGCCTTATTTGGTTTACATCGAAATAAACGCGTGATGTCGGTAACATTAGTTAGTAGAGCGTTTTTATTTTTATTATTGTTTACTTTCTGATTCCGTCTGTTTTAAAATTCCACGGTGGATTAATCTGCATCTGTAAGTAGCATGCAGATCACAATTCTAGTCTCTTCGTACGAGCCTGGAACTTATTATTTTCCAAAAAAAAACCAAATACTTGACTTTAACTTCTTTTTCTTTAGTCCAGTCTTTGTCGACGCAAATAGTAAGTTTTGTAATTACAAATCTCGTATCGTCTTTCATCCCGTAAAAACCTATCGAATCAAATCTATGCAGTCTTTTTAATGTTAAATTGCTTATGTCCGGACAAGGAAAGGATATATTACGGTTAGGCACTGATGCGCGACGCAAAAGGTGCGGATTAATATGTTTTTGTAACAATATCCCACAGGTGACCACGGTCTCTGAAGCTATAGTTTATTATGCCGAGAACTAACCTAAAAATATAAATATTATATGCTGTAACAATTGACATTGGCCATGGATGGATGAAATGGCGACAGGTCTTAGGAACAATTTGTGAGCCACGATTGCCATTTAAACTTAAAAGTAATTTTTTTAAACGCTAATAAGGTCTTTCGTGTTGTATGAATCGGAATGTTGGGCCACAAAGGGGAGGGATGAAAGGATGTTACATGCTGCGGAGATGCGAATGCTGAGACGGATGTGTGGAGTTACGAAAATGGATAAAATTAGAAATGAATATATTAAGGAAGTGTGAAACTAGATTGAAATACTGAAAACTGCAGCAGACTAGCGTGGTATGACCACATAATGCAAAGAGACGAATGCCATATAATAAGGAAAATGATAAAAATTGGAGTGGATGAAGGACAGGAGGAAATGTAGACCAAAAGATGGATTGCTTAAAATATGGCTGACAAAGGAGAGTTGAAAAAGAGAACATGTTGTGTCGACCCCACATAATGTGGGATAAGGGAAAGAAGAAGATTTATTACAGTTTATTATAATTTCTAGGAAACTTTATAGTTGTATGGTTTTCTTTTGTACATAAATAGATATTATATATAAACACCCAGACACGGGACGGGAATGAACCCGTAAACTCGGCAGGCGTACCAACTTGCGCAAGCCGTAGAAAAGACTCAGACACACTTGGCTTCTAGATAAAGTACCTCGCGGACAGTAGTGGTTTTCGCACTGGGACCATAATTACGCCTTTAAGGATGTAACATAACTTAGCTAGATATGTAGTTATGTTTTTAAGTATAATTTAAACAATGTTGCTAATATTTAGAACAAAGAGTAGTCGTCCAACTTTGAGTCTTCAACGTCATGCGAATGGTACCCATAACGGCGAGCAGTGCAAAGCACCACAATCCGGTGCAAACTGCTTTCGATTTCTTAAACTTCTGTCCCATACAGACTCGTTAATGACTCATTTATTGCTCAGTGATCATTGGAAATGTCCCGGACGACGCTTATTTATTAAATCAATATTATATCAACCCGACAATAAATTAGAAGGGAGAACGTAATTACCCAAACGATGGTGTTGTTTCCTTTATTATGGCTTGTTTAAGAAAACAATGTTTAAAGAGCATTCACTTGAAGTTACTTACGAGGTTTTATATTCAGTTCGCAATATATATTACTGTTTGATGTACATTTGATGGAAATTAAAATATGTTATTTACAAAGTATTAATAGTTTGGGGTGAATCTGTATTTCATTATATAACAACTACAATATAACAATTATAATAGCTGTAATTCAGACGAACACACCTCGATCAAGACGGAAACAACTTTACTGATGAATTTATTGATTATTATGATCATTTTGCATTTTGCTTGAAGTTTAAGAAACTCAGTTCCCTAAGATTTTATTTTTAAGTATTTACGAGAACGATCACTTTTTGGCTTTGCACTTGGTAATGAAAGCGGTCTTCAAATGCTCGCGTGTTAATCAGTAAAGAGTAGCTGGTAGATGAAGTCGACTTTCGCCAGAGTGGGAACCGCAAGCGTAAGCATATCCCTGCTTTCCGATATTCAGCCAGAAGACGATCACTGGTTCAACGCTGGTTTTAGTGGTTATATCAGCGACATAAGTCCCCTTGTCAAGTGTGGGGAGTACGGGCGCATGGTACGGAATTCGACACTACCTAACTGCGTGCCCCTAATCAATAGGGTGTGCGTGAAGCATTGCCACCTAAAGTAAAAAAAGGCGAAGTCAACTTGGGTCTCTTATATCCCTATTCCGTGTAATATCTATTCTATACATATCATAGAAATCCGTCATACTTATTTCATCCGTGCAGGGGCGGAGCAAGAATACTGACCTTTGCGGCCGGGGTCGGCTTCTCGTAAAAGGCTACAAAACAACCCAAGTTAAGTGGTAAGGCTCCAACCCCGTCTAGATGGCAACCCCCCGTTTTTAAATATGCTACCATAATAACCTTGTGTAATCTTCCGCGCATTAGTAACCAGGTTTTAGTACCACTACGCGGATAGCATCGACGTAAACTGCTAACTACTAAGTAGGCCGTTAGCCTGTGTGGTATCCTACAGCAATAAAAAAGACAAGCTAAATAGCGCTAATATAAAATATATGTACCTACACTATTGTAAAACTAACCCAGACATATGCTACGAATCATCGCTCAGCGATGCAACATGCGTTGTCCATCAACAGACAAACAAACAGACAACCTATCTTATAAACTATAGTTGTGTACCTGAACATTATCATCATATCACATTTACGACGGAAATGATACTCGGTAAAGATAATAATTACCATTTATCATATCAAGGTTATATCTTGATTACGCTTTTCTTTTGCAGGACGGAAAGGATAATAATTACAGGGATACGAAGTCACCAACACCGCAAATGGGAATTAAATTGGGATGGATTCAAGTAAGTACTTTATTAAAATTAATAACAATAATATTAACCAAAATTTTGGATGTGGAGTTCGTTGTATTGGTCACATTAACTATGAAAAAGTGCATCAGTTTACATGCTGATGTAAGCAGAATATTTTGTTTATTTTTAGTAGATCGATTGTTATCGGTACAACCCCCGAAAGGAAGAACCAGAGTGCCCTTGCTTTCTTTCCGCTATCTTTTCGTCGTCACGACACTCAAAGAATTAGTGGCAATGGAGTTGAGTTTACCACATAGATTACGAGTGAATCAACCGTTATGTATACATTTCAAGAGTGTTAGTTTGAAACCAAGGTTTATTTAAGTAAACAAATAATAAAAGTATTTTTATAAGTATTTTTTAAGTAGTTTATATCCATCCAAGATATCTAATAAAAGTTTATCTTTTTATTTGACTACTGAAATATGAACTGAATATTTTTATTTTTGAATTTGTTCTGTAATATTTTTTCTTTTTTTATTACGAAATGAAATTAATTCTAAATTTATTTGTGAACCCGGAAGGCTTTTTCTAACTATAAACAATGTCGAACATTTATTGACCAATATTTTTATTATTTAAGTAATACAAAAACATATATTTTTAATCCTTCGAGCCGGGTTTGAAGAATATATTTATTATTTTAACCATATTTTCTATCACGATCTATACTATACTTTCTTTTTCATAATTATAATTTTTAATTCCTTTAGGGTGTACTGATACCATGCCTCCTCAACATATGGGGTGTCATGCTCTTCTTACGAATCTCATGGGTGGTATCACAGGCTGGTATTGGTCTCTCTCTAGTAATCATCGCCATATCAGCGTTAGTTTGTGTCATTACCACTTTATCGATGAGCGCGATCTGCACGAATGGAGAAGTCAGAGGGGGTGAGCAAATTTTAAATAATATAAATAAATTGACATTAGGGTGGCATTTTAGTACCTGCTGAAAAAAATCATATAGGCGTGCCGTGTTCAATATTCGTCAAAGAAAAAAATAGATATCTTGGTATTCTTCTCTTAAGACATGTATGAAGTTTATTGCACTCGGTCTGTAACGTAGGATTTTGAATAATATATATACAATTGACTGAAACTAGACACTCTGGACTACAAGAAGGCTATCAGAATTTGCAAAGAACTCTCCGTACAGGGGTGGAGTATGAACACTAACCCCTGCGGCTGGGGCGGCCTGTCGTAAAAGGCGACAAAACAACCCTAGCTGCGTGGTAGGGCCCCAAGCCCGTCTGGATGGCAACCACCCTTGGTCTATAAGTATGCTGTCGTGATAACCTTGTATTGTGTTCCGGCATTAGTGCCCAGGTTTTTGTACCCCTGTAAGATAGCAGCGAGTTCGCGGTGTCCCTAGCCTCGCAAACATCCATAGGCGACGGTTACTGCGTACTCTTAAGTGGGCCGTCAGCCTATCTGCTGTTCCTGAGTAATAAAAGAAAAGAACTTCACCCGCAAAGATGCCAGAGATATCTATCAAGAATTAAGATTTATTCATAGATGAAGAACTACTGAAACTCGAAACATTAGTCGAGGAACACGTGTTTTCTTATCTATGATGTGTGTTTGTCTATGAACAACGATTACTTTTGCTGATTACATAAAATATGAACGGATCCAGCAGATGGTTCCATGCCCTTTTGCTCCATTTTCGTTTTGGGTCCAATTAATAATCTTAAAATACAGGATTTGATTAATAATAAATTATTAATCAAAATAAATTATAGTATAATTAATCAGATTACAATGTCAAATTTAATGACCAATTTGCTGTAAAGGTAAATTTTTATAACAGGTCAACAGTCATTACTGTAACCACCCTAATCATCATTAGGGTTACATATCCATGTGCAACTTATGGTCATTAAACGCGTATGACAATGTCAATGTGATATTATCATATTTTTCCCAACAGCGTGTGATATTCAGCGGTTTGACTCGTCAAGTCTACATAATCACGGGCTTGTGTTAGTTGCTAATATTTACTTAATGTCTCTCTCAATACTAACTCTAATACGGTTAAACGAAACTGTAGACTGATTTCATTCATCATGGCCATGTATTAGGACAACACATACTCATAACAAGCTCGATAGTAATGGATGCCAAGAATGTCTAGCCATGCTATCTCCATGGAGTTTCCGCAGAAGGCATAGTAAACGGTAATAATTGTGCCGGTGGAATCAATGCAAATACTAAGTTCATTACATTCTCTAATCTGGTTTATTTTTGATTATTTTTTAACATGTTGCTAAATTTGCTGGTTCGGTGACTACGTAAATAGTCTTCTTCGCTCGTGTACGTATGGAGATCAAACCCTCATGATTCAAAATGTACCTAAAAGGACAACATATTATTATAGAAAGACCTACAAATAGTTTGTTCTAGTCTGAGTGTGATCGTTAATTATTTATTTGTAAAAACAGGATTGTTATCGTCGAGTCAGTGGATTCGGTATCAATTAAGGGCAAAATATGTATTATGTAATGGTTTAGTTCTTACAATGAAGGTATATTAAGCTTTTCAAGTTTATGCTCGTCCTATGCAATATTGAATTTCACATAGAGGGTAGTGTGTTCATAATGAAACCATTTTTGTTTAGGGGGTATCTATTACATAATATCAAGATCATTAGGACCCGAATTTGGGGCTTCAGTGGGCATCATATTCGCGTTCGCCAACGCAGTGGCTGCCAGCATGAACACCATTGGTTTCTGTGACTCCATGAACGAGCTACTCCGGTCTCATGGTTTGAGAATATTTGAAGACCCAGTGAACGATGTGCGACTTATCGGTGCAATAGCCCTCTTGGTCATGTGCATCATATGTGCCGTTGGCATGGACTGGGAAAGTAAAGCACAGGTTAGTATTACATAACTGACAGAAACATAACGTAGTTAAAGAATTTAGGACTTGTTACTAAAACTAGAAAGTGACCTAAATCCAATATTTAATATGTAGTACTTACAGTTAGTACTGTAAGGGTAGTCCCTCTGTTTAAATTTAACAACCCCAAATAGGTAGAACTAGCATTAGTAAATTAATATTTATTTGTTGAACTTTAGGAAACCCTACAAAAGACATTGAGCGACCCTGCTTTAGATCAGAATTAAACAACTATTGTGTAACACAAATATTTTATCTTAAAAATTTTATAATATTGTTTTAATTACAGTTTAAATCGATGATTATATTTACACATGTAGTAGGGGATACGAATTTTCAATGATTGCGTAAATTACACGCCAAACGTTGTCCCGGAATATACCTGGTCCAATATTAATTTATTTACACGTACTCGTATAACAAAGTAAAGACCTTCCATTATGATTGATGTCGGGCTTACTAATGGAATTTTACCGCTCGAAGGGAAATACACAAACCATTGAATTTGTTAAACTACTCTATTGCGATATAATGTAAATTTTCAGACATGTAGATTGCATACATCTTCAAGATCTTTACTCTTAATTTATAGTATTATTCTTCATAAATGGTATTGAATAAACAGCTCAAATATTTCTTTGAATACTCCAGTTTTTAATGTCGTTTTGGAAGGATCTCATTATAAGTCGCCCAATTAAAGCGTGGAAATTGGAAACACCCTAGATAGGTGTCATTTCAATTCCATTAAGGCCCGTCCATACTACTTATATACATAATTCCATACGAAGGACAGTGACGTATCTAACGAACTTGCTTAGAGCAATTTATCATATGGAGAAGATGGCCTTGCTCGTTTTTTTTCTGTACATCATATTCAATGAATTTTATATAAACTGAAATCGCGTGTTGTTGCTCAGCAACAATAGGTAATAGATGCTATCTGGGGCTGGATACGAACGGACGATGTTAGAGGTTAGGTGTAAATCTTAGATGTGGCTAGTAGTAGAGAATTCCTTGAGGCGATATATGAAATAAACAAAAAAGCATCATTGTCCTAAACTGGATCCAATCATATATATCCGAAGTAATTTAGTTTTCTTTGAGATATCTCTTAATCCTATACAAATACGCAACGTTATTAAATATTTTATTAATAATAAGTGTATGATGTATAATTTAAAAAAGGACTGCCTTGCGACCTCTTAATCCTAGATATATATAATTATTATTAATGTGGAACAGCAGAAAGGCTGAAGGACCACTTAGTAAGGTGAAGTAATAATCGCTTATGAATGTCTGCGATGCCGGGGACATCACTAGCCCGCTGCTATCCGCGTAGAGGAACTGGAACCTGCGTCACTTATGCCGGAATACAACACACAGTTACCACGGTGTCATGCTTAGAAACCGTAAGTTGCCATCCAGTTAGGCTCGAGTACAACTTCTTGCTACGGTGGTTTTATCGCCTTTTACAACAGACCGTCCGCGGTTACAAAGGTCCTAGCAGCAGAAAAAATCTTCTAATAGAGTGGGCGCAGTTGCGTAGCCGCAAAAGGTCTTTTCGAGTAAAAACATATCCCTACACTAGGCCGTTCGTTACTTATGTATTGTGGAATGTTGAAGATTGTTCGCAGTGTTTTGGTTTGGAATCTCTCGAGTATTTCTACAACGACCTAAAAATAAACACTATCAAGGAAGAGATATCAAATTATAGCATTAAATATCAGCGGAGACTATCTGGACATAAGAATAAGTTAGCTATTGAACTAAGTGGACACGGATCGCTTCAGCACAAACGATTGAAAAGGCATAGTGTGCCTACGTTGTTCGGTAGATTCAAACAGACGAAGTGAAAGTCCCTACCATTTAGTGAAGGCTCACTGAGACTGAAATCACCTCAGATACCTAAATCGGATAAATGCAAGGCTTTGTTATTGTTATTGTTTATTAAAACAGATTGCCATGATGCAGAAAGTGAAAAAAAAAAAAAAAAACTAGGCCGTTGATTGTTGCTCTAGGTGCGACTACCAATTACTAACATATAAGAGCCACACAAGAAGATTGATGTGAGCACGCAATGCCCGCAATTCGCAAGATTACATTAATTGCTTTAATTCACAAAGTAAAAGCTTTGAGTTAATGGAATCCTCCAGTTGACGTGGAAATTTTCGTTCATAATTGTCACCGCTATGAGTTTGCTATTTTTAATTTAATCAATTGTATTAAACCAACAATATTAATATACTTTTACAAACATAAAGAACTAAAGAAAGATAAAGAATATAGGTTTAGTTTTTTGAATTAACCATCAGATAATCATGTAAACGTGGTTGTTTATGGTAACATGCACATAGAAAATACAGTTTTTCGGATGATTTTAATAGGCTTCTTCAACACGGAGAAAAATCATCGAACAGCAAAAAAGGTAAATTACGAGTATAACTCCAAAGGTCCAGTTTTCAGACCTGCCATGAAATTTTTTATCATGTTCGATTCTGGAGTTTATCGCAAGAAAACTCACCCTCCATGCCTGAAAGGTCACCAAACAAAAACTACTGCGCGGAATGAGTCAATCTTTTTGCTGTTGAAACAAATAAAGATCACGTATAAAAGAAAACAATTAAGCTCTCTGTCGGGGAAAACGAAACGAGTTTGCGAACAATCTTATAATTTAATTTTTTTTTCATTTTCAGCTATAAATATCTGACTGTAATTAAATTTAATAGTCTTCTCATTAACTTAATTGAAAAGCATTCTTGATGACTTGTCACAGGGTTATTATCAATAAAAACAAAAAAATCTTTTTCCTTCTTAGAAACTTCATCCTTCTCTTTCGAAAAGGAGCCAATACAGCACAAAAAGTGTTGACCTAATACTTTTTTTTACGTCGGCCCGGGCTACGAGATCGGGAGGCCACATAATATCCGTAGGTCCGAGCGTAGGCGATAGGAGAACAGCGGGGTTTTTTTGTTGGGTAGTCGTATGGCCGAACACCTTTCCCGGAGCCCCACATATCCCTCGATCCCCTCGGGCCGGGGGAACCCGTCAAGAGAAGGTTTTTCCCCGAAAAAAAAAAATACTTTTTTACGTGACTCCCATTCAAACGCGCGACAAAGAACTTAGTTCCAATGCACAATGATCTCTAACCAATTTTTTTGTTAACAGAATTTTCTAATAGCAGTCATTGTGGGTGCTATGGTAGATTTTATTATTGGCACTATTATGGGACCGAAGAATGTCACTGAAATTGCCCAAGGGTTCCTGGGATTCAGTAGTAAGTATAGAGATAAAGTTCATAAGTGTTACATGACATATTTAAAAGTGCTTTATTATGTGGCAACGCCTGTGGGGGTCTCGGGTCTTAATGCTGTACGGAGTCTAGGTGTTTACTTGTAATATCTATCTATGTTTTGGAATCTACTCGGAGAAGTGCTTCGTGGGATCCCATTGTTACATGGGATCGTTTTGTGTGGTGATCTAAACGGTCATATGGGTGATAAGTGTGCGTGTTCACGGTGGATTTGGGTATGGTAGCCACAACGTGGAAGGGGAGAACATTCTCAATACGTGTGCGGCTTCAGACCTTGCCATCATGAACACGTATTTCAAAAAGAGACCTGAGCATCTCATCACCTACAAGAGCGGTAGGAATGCTACCCAAATCGACTTCCTACTCACTAGGAAACACCACATCAGCAAAGTAGCCAACTGCAAGGTCATACCCGGTGAGAGTCTCACTGCACAACACCGTCTTCTTGTCATGGACCTCTGCGTGAAGCCCAAAGGCAAACGTGTCGATCATCTCCAACACCGATTCAGGTGGTGGCTGCTTGATGAAGTCAACTCCAGGAGTTCGCCTCTGCCATCGGCGACAAGTGCGTCGGTGGTGAAGGCGAACCGGTTCAAGCTTACTGGGACAGGATTCAGGCGGTTATACTTGGGTCGGCGAGGGAGGTGCTTGGCGATTCTAAGGGCGGACGCAAGTGTGACAAGGAGACTTGGTGGTGGAAGAACTCAGTCCAGAGGGAGACCAGGGTGCAAAAGCCCTCTTTAAGAAGTGGCAAGCGTCCAGATCTCCTAAAGATTGCGACGCATACTGAGTGGCAAAGCGCGCCACTAAGAAAGCTGCCATCGAAGTCTAGAAGGCGATGGGCTCTCGTGGTGTGGGCGTCTTAACCGATCTTTTTAACCGGATACTCCTCGCCGGTACGATCCCGAGCCAATGGAGACTGAGTATCATTACTCCAGTCTTCAAAGGCAATGGGTCGGTGCAGGAGTGCGGTAATTACCGAGGTATTAAGGTCATGTCCCACAGCATGAAGCTCCTTGAGAGGGTTATCGACTCTCGGATTCGGCAGGAGTGCACTGTCTCAGGATGTCAGTATGGGTTTCGCTCTGGTCACGGGACCATGGATCCTGTTTTTGCCCTAAGAACTGTCGCAGAAAAATACAGGACGAAGAATACGCCTCTGTATTGTCTGTTTCTTGACTTGCAGAAGGCCTTCGACTATATTCCTCGCGCGATAACCTGGTGGGCATTGCGATCCAAAAGGGTTCCAGAGGCCTATATTGACATCATCCGAGACATGTACCGCGATTCCGATTCTGTGGTTCGGACCGCTGTTGGTGACACAAAATCTTCCCCATCACTGTCGGAGTACACCAGGAATTCGTCCTTAGTCCGTTTCTGTTCAGCGTGGTATTAGACGTATTGTCAGACAGCACCAGAAACTCACATGAGCAGCCGCCGTGGCTTTTCATGTATGCTGATAATATTGCGCTGGCAGATTCGAACAGGGGTAGGCTGGTGCGACGCGTGAAGGCGTGGAAGGAGTCGCTTGAGAACGGTGTGCCTGTAACTCCACAGATCCCACACCCGTACGTATAGGCGACGACACGGTTGAGCGCATGGACCAAGTGAAATACCTGGTATCTCTATTTCACGCGTCTGGTGACATCGATTGCGACGTCAAGGCACGCATTGCTACCGCGTAGGCCAAATGGCGTGAGGTAACTGGTGTCATTTGTGATCCCAAGATGCCGGTAAAGTTGAAGGGACAGGTCTATAAGACCATCATTTGGTCTGTCCTTTTATACAGCTGTGAATCGTGGCCGGTGATAGAGCGACACAAACAAGAACTGCGTGTCACGGAGATGAATATGCTGCGGTGGATATGTGGAGTAACGCGGATGGCCCGCGTTAGGAACTGCCGTATTTGCGTAAGTCTTCATGTCCGTGACATTGTGGATAAATTGCAGGAGTTTCGGCTGCAATGGTACGGCCACGTCTTACGGCAACCGGATGCTTACGTGGGAAACAAATGTCTGGCCATGCCACCTCCGCCGCTCCCGCAGGAGGGGTAGACCCAAAATGTGCTGGCTTGACGTCGTAAAGGGTGATATGCGTGCCAATGGGTTCACTACCAGGGATGCTGAAGGCTGTGCGTAGTGGAGTAGAAAAAGCCGGAATGCGGACCCCGGTCACTGAAACGGAAGTTCTTTTTTCTTACTGGAACTGTAGATGACTATAATGCCTCTGTTTTTATTCTTTCAGCCGCTACGTTTAAAGAAAACTTTAAACCTGACTTCCGGTTTAGTGAAAAAGTGAATCAAGATTTCTTTAGTGTATTTGCAATCTTCTTTCCTTCTGTCACCGGGATTCAAGCTGGTGCTAATATTTCTGGAGATCTTAAGGTAATTATATAAATCGATTCAAATTCAAGAGTTCAGTGATTACCAAATAAGAAATATTTTTTAAAGGCAAATATCTCGAAAAGGCAAATATGTATATCAAAAGCTCTCGGATAATTTATATGAATTGTTAACTCGTTTAGCACTAAAATTTTTCTATATGGATAGACATATTTTTACGGAATATATCTACACATAAGAAAACGAGTCGTGAAAGAAAAGAAGAAGGAGAAATGTGAAGTATATGATGAAAGTTGTCCCAAGTGCGAACATTGGTACTTGGTTTATAATCCAAGCTAGCGGTTCAAATAAAGCCGTAAATAGTTCTTACATAATATAGTCTTTCTTATGACTTATGCTAGAGAGCAAGTTTGAGTTATGTAATAAAACGACACTGGTCAACAGTGGTTTTGTTACCCTTGATATAAGCTCACAGTTCATGATGAACTATTAATGATTTTGGAAGATTTGCTCTAGTTTTTTTTAATCTTGATTTTAATTTATACTACAAAATTCTGAATGAAAATATGAAAAGAATAACAGAAAATATAGGTATATATCATGTATTTTTTTAAATACATGATTCCTGTCTCTTTACTTTGCATCAAAGTAAAGAGACAGGAAAATATTGAACATCCATGTCATTCTTCATTGAAACGTCTTTTATGAACTTTTCTTGAAAAATTTTTAGGGGACAATCTATTTTTAAAGACCAGCAGTAATCTGTCATCATGTGGCAGTCCCGTCTACCTTAATACCTTTCCTCCATTACTTTTAGATCCTCGTGAAGTACTCGCCTTATTCCTCGCTATAATTTCCTAAATTATCTGAAAATCTATCCAGATGACTGTGGGGAAAATGCAGCTTTATATTTTGCTCTGGGATTCTAATAGCTTATCAACATTTTTTCATTTTACTTCTGTGATGCAATGTAACACGTTGTATGCATTCAAAACCTGCCCACTTTTATTTATTAATAAATCATCTCAAGAGGTTGTCTATAACAAATCGCTCGCAGTGATAAGACTGCCGATTGTTCTTTATTTGTCTGTATTTTCTTGATGTAAAGTTGATCTTAATGATTGCAATAAAGTATATTATTATTTTTAAACTGTCCCTACTAAACTTAAAAAATTTCTGAAAATATTTGTAGTTGTGTAATATTTTACTTGAAAAAATCGCCCTACTTGTCTAATGCTTTAACAAATTGTATAATCTACTTTTAATTGTGTCTCTGTTTAACAATAGTTTCTTTACTACGTTGGCTTTAGTAAAAAGTTAAATCATTTTCGTTTATTTCTTTAAAATATTCAAATTCATTATTTTCATGAATATATTCGTAAACTGCGCACTTGAAATTATAGAAATTCGTAGAGATTTGATATCCAGGACAACACAAAAAGCTGCACGAGTCCTTGGATACAAATAGACTTTGAATAAAATATAAACAAAATATATTTCTAAGTTGTTTAGATCGTAGAACTATAAAAACAGTATTCACTGAACATATTTGATAAGCGTATACACACCTTTTGGTATTAGATGGAATAGAAACCGATTCTAGTCAGTTACTGTAGAGTATGCGACCCCGCTAAATCAATAATTGACTTGCGACATTCGGATAACCTCTAAAGATGATGTATCCGCAACGTTTTTATTTACAAATAAAAGATGTACAAGAATTCGTTCTTAATTCAAATTGAATGAACAACCCAATCGAAATGTCAAATTATTTGGCCGTTGAATTTCGGACATAGTATTTATTGGCATTGCGCAATTGATACCTAATCAATTTAATAGAAGCAATTGCTGTTATGTGCAATGAGTCACGCCTATTCTTGAAACGATATCCATAAACCAACCGATCGCGATTCCGAAGAATGTTGATCACTCACATATATTATTGAAATAAGACAACTTTTACATAAATTATAGGTTGATGTATTTTTGACTACTAAAATTGTAACTAACTTAAACTTTAGCTAAGTTAAAGCCCTACTAATTACTCTAGAAAAGCGTGTAACGCTCTTCTACAGAGCAGCAGCAGACTCGTAATTGAGCTCCACAGGAACGGGATTAAAAATATATAGACGTAGATATGTCTACACTACAAACGTGTAACAGCCGCGAAATATTTAGCATTTATATATTTTCGAGTGTGTCTGATCATTTAATTTAAAAATTCTATAACGTTGTGGCCTAGGAAAAATTACATCCTTTCAAATTTATGAGAATTTGTAAATTATTTACAGGATCCCGCCTCAGCAATTCCAAAAGGAACATTGCTATCATTGCTTATATCAATGTTAAGCTACGTAATAATGGTGCTCTTCTCAGGCGCGGGTGCCCTGAGGGACGCCAGTGGCAATATCACTGATTTGATAATAGTCAACGGAACAGTAGTGGATTACAGTGGACTCTCAAATTGTCTCAACGATACTGTGGTCGGATGCAAATATGGTCTACATAATAACTATTCGGTAAGCAATAAAAAATACGTGATGACCAAGTATCACGATCCAAGCTTTACCAAGAAATCGCTAGGTCAATTTTCTCGATGATATTAAGCTGGTTTTCTCGATTGAACATTACTACGTTCTGATAGTAAAGGAACATACTTTGAGCAAACATATACCTAGTCAGGTCATAAGTATTGTCACACAGTAAAAACTTTTCTTTTAGAATGCTGGCCACAAAAAAGTTTATTGAATTCGAATTTCGAATTGTTCATGAAAATAAAAATGTATAACTTTTAGAATTTTACTCATTTTTAAATATGGAGTGGACGCTTAAAGAAGACCGTGTTGCAGTTACTGCGTTGCATCGTTGGGGTTACGCGCCAATTCAAATTTTTAACATACTAAAAAATTTGAATATTACCAAAAGATTCGTTTATCGTACCATCAAACGATACAATGAAGACTCTAGTGTAGATGACAGGTCAAGAAGTGGTCGCCCTCGGTCTGTTAGGACTCCAGCAGTGATAAAAGCTGTGAAGGCACGAATTCAAAGAAATCCCAAACGTAAGCAGAAACTGTTGGCCCTTCAGATGGGGTTAAGCAGAACCACGGTGAAAAGGGTGTTAAATGAAGACTTAGGGCTTCGGGCATATCGAAGAAAAACAGGACATCGTTTGAATGCTCGTCTAATGGACCTGAGACTGAAGAGATGCCGCGCTTTGTTGAAGCGGTACGCGGGAAAAAAATATCGGGAAATTCTTTTTTCGGATGAAAAAATGTTTACCGTAGAAGAGAGCTACAACAAACAAAATGATAAGGTGTACGCACACAGTAGTGAAGAAGCGAGCAACCGTATTCCGCGTGTCCAACGAGGTCATTTTCCATCCTCGCTCATGGTATGGTTGGGAGTTTCTTATTGGGGCTTAACAGAGATACATTTTTGTGAGAAAGGTGTAAAAACGAATGCTGTTGTGTATCAAAATACAGTCCTGACGAACCTTGTGGAACCTGTTTCTCATACCATGTTCAATAACAGGCACTGGGTATTCCAACAAGATTCGGCGCCAGCTCATAGAGCGAAGAGCACACAAGACTGGCTGGCGGCGCGTGAAATCGACTTCATCCGGCACGAAGACTGGCCTTCCTCCAGTCCAGATTTGAATCCGTTAGATTACAAGATATGGCAACACTTGGAGGAAAAGGCGTGTTCAAAGCCTCATCCCAATTTGGAGTCACTCAAGACATCCTTGATTAAGGCAGCCGCCGATATTGACATGGACCTCGTTCGTGCTGCGATAGACAACTGGCCGCGCAGATTGAAGGCTTGTATTCAAAATCACGGAGGTCATTTTGAATAAACTTTAATGTCATAAGAATCTATGTTTTGTTAAGTTCATTTTGGTATATGAATGGTTACATAATTAATAAACTTGTTACAATTATTTTACATTAAACATGTGACAGAATTTATGACCTGACTAGGTATAACGGGATCACTGATATGGGTAATCCACCTTGTACGTGCCCTCTAGGGTAAAACCCGAACCATAATAAATATACGATATGTGATCAGCAACTAGTACACTAATGTACATATCATTAGAGGGCTGGTTACTGTTCACATTTCTTTTAAAGTCTTTTTGTTCGCAATTTAATTTCTCTAACTTTGGACATAGTCGTATTTAATTTTCTAAAACACTAAAATATATTATTGAAAATTAACAAAATAAGTTTATAGCTTTGCCAGTACTTCAGAATCTTAGATCAATCTTTTATTACTTTGCTCTTTTTGTGATTATTAGGATTTTAAGTATAAGACGATAAAAGTAAACAAAATCAGTTACGATGTTATGTATATTTTTTGCTGTGTTAATTATATTAAGATCAGAAGAGAGAAGACAAAAGCTTGTGAGTGTAATTTAAAAATAAAATTAGATATTCTCAGAGAATCTTCTAGAAAGAGAATATTCTATTTGAATTGGTATTATCCAGGTTATGCAACTGATGTCAGCATGGGGTCCTTTGATTTATGGAGGCTGCTGGGCAGCTACATTATCAACAGCTCTAACCAACCTACTATCAGTACCGAGGCTTATTCAAGCTTTGGGAGTTGACCACATCTACCCCGGTCTCATTTTCTTCTCCAAGCCTTATGGTCGTCATGGTGAACCATACAGAGGATATGTACTTACGTTCTTCGTATCTCTTTTATTCTTACTCATAGGTGAGTGGGCTGTTTTATATTTTATAATCGTCCTTTGTGGTAAAATAAACGTTGTATTTAAAATATTTACTTTTCCATTATTATTACCATAGTACAAACAAAGAGACATTTCTATAAACCTATTCAATGTATCGTTTTAGTTGTATTAGTTAATTATATAATTCAGACGAACACGTTGAGTAATATTAGAAGTAGATTTACTCATCGCAATTTCGAGAATTTTTTATGTACAGTTTGCGATGCATTTTAATGAAATAAAAACCATCCAACATGCAGCTTTAACAAGTTAGATTTTCCTTATTCACGTAATCTAAAGGTAATTCCTCTGATTTTAGATCTGACTCAGTTCAAGTAAATGTGGCCTTAATATTATTTAATTAGCAATACAAGGATATTCCTTAATAGAGATTGACAATGCTAATGATGGTAACAATACTTATAGAAAACAGCTACTTCTGGTCATTTGTTGATTTCTATCGAGTATATTTGGAACCGATGCCAATCTATTACGATATAATACAATATCATGTATGCAGTAATATTGTATTTAAAACCAGCTACCGTGTTATACGTCTTACTTGTCTTTATAATTTCATCAGACGCCAAATATATTCACTCAGTTTTACCAACTTCGTAAAAGGGTGATGAACTTTGTGGCGAATATTGTACGCTAGCAGGTTGATCATGATTTTTTAAATTATTGTACATTGAAATATTGTGTAATTTCCTTGTTCGCTCTCCCTTTTTAAATTATCCCTTTAAATACCTTATGAACTTTTGCAAGAAAGGATATTAGTAACATGCTAACACATATGCAACGTGGAAGGATAGATAAAGCAGTGGTAAAAAAAGTGTTGTATTTTTATTACTGAGAAACAGCAGACGAGCTGGCAGCCCACTTAACCGGAAGCAGTTACCATCGCTTATGGATGCTTGTGACGCTAAACAGGCACCGCGAACACGCTGTTGTCCTATAGGGGTACAGGAACCTAGGTCACTAATGCCAGAACACAACACAAGGTTATGTGGCGGCGTAGTCTGGATGGCTACCAAGAGTGGTAGCCATCCAGACGGGCTATCATATAGCTAGGATTGTTTTGTTAAATGTTTATATTAAAAATGTATAATATTTCAGCGGATTTAAATATGATCGCACCATTAATCTCCAACTTCTACCTTGCTTCGTACGCATTGATTAATTTTTGCACCTTCCACGCGGCGCTGGTGAGGCCTCTTGGATGGCGACCTACTTTTCGGGTAAGGTTAAATGCTTTACAACATTGTACATTCATCATCATCAACTTAGCGTTGAATCTCGGCTGCAGTCCAAACTCTCGCTTCGGCGCCTAGGGTCCGCTTTCCGACTTTTTTTTCTCCACTTCACACAATCTTCGGCATCTCTGGTAGTCAGTCTATTGGCACGCATATCAACCCCTACGACGTCAGGCCATCATTTTTTGTTTTCATTACCACGCTGAACAGAAACGGACTAAACACGGGTCCCTGGTGTGTTCCGATAGTGATTGGGAAGGATTTTGTGTCACCAACAGCAGTCCGAACCACGGAATCGGAATCGCAATACATGTCTCGGATGATGTCAAATAAGACCTTCCGCAAGTCGAGAAACAGGCAATACAGAGGCGTATTCTTCGCCCTGTATTTCTCCGCGACAGTCCTTAGGGTAAAAACAGGGTCCATTTTCCCGTGACCAGGGCGAAACCCATATTGACATTCTGAGACAGTGCACTCCTGTCGAATCCGAGAGTCGATAACCCTTTCGAAGCGCTTTATGGTGTGGGACATGACCTTAATACCTCGATAATTACCGTACTTCTGTACCGACCCCTTGCCTTTGAAGACTGGGTAATGATACTCAGTCTCCATTGGCTCGGGATCGTACCGGTGAGGAGTGTTCGGTTAAAAAGGTCGGTTAAGATG
Source organism: Malacosoma neustria (assembly GCA_963693495.1). Lineage (NCBI taxonomy): Eukaryota > Metazoa > Arthropoda > Insecta > Lepidoptera > Lasiocampidae > Malacosoma > Malacosoma neustria. The sequence continues at coordinate 15,934,864 of OY856377.1, forward strand.
CCCACACCACGAGAGCTCATCGCCTTTCAGGCTTCCATGGGGACTCCATTGGATCCAACAACTTTCCAATTCTTCATGCGGCGAAGACAATTATGGACTTCTGCAGGCGTTACAAAATACGTTCATAAAGTCTAAAAAAATGAAAAAAAAAATATATGTCCTCTGGTTTTGAAATAAAAATACCAAGTAATTTTTGTGTAGAAGATTTAATAAACTACGAAAGCTTTGAGTAGATAATACAAATGTCTAAAGAGTTTCTAGTACCCAATATTTTAGAATACTAGGAAATACTCTTATAATACTAATAATGTTTTCCACAGACGAAGTTTAAAAAAATATAAAATTGGTGTTAGACTAGGGTTGCCAACCCCAAATTAAAAAAACTAGGATATGATGTTGGAAAAACCAGGACAATTTAGTTTAAAAACAGGACGCAGTAATAGAGTTGCAATACTTAAGTAGGTTTAGTTAGAATTAATTTTTTTTTATTGCTGCGGAACAGCAGACGGCCCACTTAATAGTAAGCAGTTACTATCGTTTATGTATGTTTGTGACGCTAGGGGCACCGCGAACACGCTGCTGTCCCATAGACATACACAAGATTATTATGGTGGCATACTTATAAACCAAGACTAGCAGCCATCTAGAGGGGCTTGTGACCCTACCACGTAGCCAGAGTTATGTAGCCTTTTACGATAGGTCGACCCCAGCCACAGAGGTTATTCTTACTCCGCCTCTGCACGGAGAGTATAACAAGTTAGTTACAAATATTATTTAATAATAAGTATTTGAATATTAAGGATGCTACTTAAAAACTATCCAGGACATCCCAGGACACCACAAAAACTAGGACATGTCCTGGGAAAACAGGACGGTTGGCAACCCTATGTTAGACTCGTAGCTCCAAGAAGCTAGTTTTGCTTGTTACGTCAGTAAATGGTGTACGAGTAGCTACGTCTATAAAAATTAAGTAAAAAAAAGAAATTTCTAAAAATAAATAAATTAATGTTTTTTTTCCAGTACTATAACGTGTGGCTCTCGCTGGCCGGGTTTCTGATGTGCGTTGCTATTATGCTGTTAATCAGTTGGATCATGTCTTTGGTGACATTCGCTATATTCTTCACTTTGTACCTCATCGTCCACTATAGGAACCCTGGTTAGTAATTTATTGTCTATTCATTATTAAAAAAAGAACAAAATTAATGTAAATTATTTATTAAAACTGTTTATTTTTAATTTGCTTAACTAATATCGATTGTTTTGCGAAACTTTTCTATAAACAATAAAGAGAAAAGATTTGTTTGTTTGTCCTAGATCTACTGAAAAACTAACGACCAGTTTTTTCCGACTGATAGAAAGCTTTCTATTACCGAGTAATTTTTTTTATTGCTGTAGAACAGCAGACAGGCTGATGGCCCACTTAGGATTTAGCAGTTACCGTCGCCTATAGGTGTATGCAACGCCAGTGGCATCGCGAACACGCTGCTGTCCCATAAGGGTACAAGAACTTGGGTCACTAATGCCGGAACACAACACAAGGTTATTATGGCGGCATACTTAAGACCAAAGGTGGTCGCCATCCAGACGGGCTTGAGGCCCTACCACGTAGCTAGGGTGGGTAGTTTTGTCGCCTTTTACGACAGGCCGACCCCGGCCACAGAGGTTAGTATCCGGTAGCTTAGTGAATCCTTTCCTTGCACCCGAAGACCAATCTAGAGGTAATAGGTTCGAGTCCCACAATACCATGCACCGCTTTATTGCCTAATGTGCATAACGAGAATATAATGATTGCCATGTAAAAATGGGGAAGAAAAAGTTTGTGAGATACCCAAACCAATCCGCCTTGATAAAACGTGACGGGTATACCGTCTGCTCCCTCCAGGAGAAGGTCTGACCTTAGCAGGAGGACATTGTTATTATTTTTATTTAGATAGGTTATATTTTTAATATTAGTTTTATGTAGCTGTAAAAACTAAACTGCTGTGAATTTCATAGTATTTTAAAATTATTGATCATTACTCGGGTGAATTACGAAATATTTGACTCATTTCAAATATATGTAAATGAATTCAAGTACAGGAACAACGAAAATAGTTACTTTTAACCAGATCTAAATCGGTTAAATCCATGAATGATTGCATCACACAATTCGCAGCATTGATGTTAGTAGCTCCCTTCTGAAAGTTATTTTAATATTAACCATTGAAATACTTTTGATGAATCATTTACCAGGTTTTGTAAGCTATGAAAACATTATTTATTACAAGATTAAACTGGGATATGTTGTTTTATATCCTTTATATGAGATCGCTTTGTAGAAATCCAGCATAATCGTAATGCTCCAAGGAAATTTTCAATTTATAGTTTGTTATAATACCGATTGAGTTTATTCAATCCATTTTGAAAAACAAACTCTTGTTTTGCCGTCAAATTCAACACAACTCTTACACTTAACACAAGCATTATTTACAAATTTATAAAAGAAAATAAGTGAAAAATAGCTGATTTTTTTTCTATCCAGATGTGAATTGGGGCAGCAGCACGCAAGCACAAATGTACAAGACGGCATTGTCAAGCGCTCACAACTTGGCTCGTACTGGGGAACACGTGAAAAATTATTGGCCCCAATTATTGGTTCTCGCTGGAAGACCCCAATCACGCCCTGCTTTGGTAGACCTCGGCAATCTGATTACCAAGACTGGTTCTCTTATGATCGTTGGTGACATTTTACAAGTAAGTGCAATTTGTATTTTTTTCAGATGAATATTAAATAAATAAATAATAAAACAAATAAATATATTAGGACATTTGACACAGCGTCATTTAATCCCAAATTAAGTAGTATAGCACTTGTGTTTTTATTTTTACTTAACGTATTATGGGTACTAGACATACAGATATAATTCATGTATTATAAATAAGACGTACACTTTTATTTAATAAATAAATAACTAATATATCGTCGGCTTATTGCAAGAAGTCATTATGTAAAATTTCATTATTTTGGGAAAACAGCATTTTAGATGGAATTAGTTGTTGTTATGTTTATTAGCCAAAGATGTAACGGCTAAAATTGGCCAGCTAGAAATTAGTGTTTTTGCATTTTGTAGAATATGTAAAAATGAGCCCATTATAGATAAAAACGTATTTAGTGTTTTTTGCAGTTAATGAGTTCTTGCAATAAGCCGACGTATGTATGAAACATCCAGACGCGAAACGGAAATCGAACTCGTGACCTTAGCAAGCATACTGACATGCGTTAGGCGTTACGCCGCGAAGGTCGTCTGCGATTCATATTATTAACTGTAATGCATTTTTTTCTGATAATCCTTTCATCCCAATGGTATATATATACATACATACATATATATATATATATATATATATATATATATATATATATATATATATATATATATATATATATATATATATATATATATATATACCTAGTCAGGTCATAAATTCTGTCACATGTTTAATGTAAAATAATTGTAACAAGTTTATTCATTATGTAACCATTCATATACCAAAATGAACTTAACAAAACATAGATTCTTATGACATTAAAGTTTATTCAAAATGACCTCCGTGATTTTGAACACAAGCCTTCAATCTGCGCGGCCAGTCGTCTATCGCAGCACGAACGAGGTCAATGTCAATATCGGCGGCTGCCTTAATCAAGAATGTCTTGAGTGACTCCAAATTGGGATGAGGCTTTGAGCACGCCTTTTCCTCCAAGTGTTGCCATATCTTGTAATCTAACGGATTCAAATCTGGACTGGAGGAGGGCCAGTCTTGGTGCCGGATGAAGTCGATTTCACGCGCCGCCAGCCAGTCTTGTGTGCTCTTCGCTCTATGAGCTGGCGCCGAATCTTGTTGGAATACCCAGTGCCTGTTATTGAACATGGTATGAGAAAAGGTTCCACAAGGTTCGTCAGGACTGTATTTTGATACACAACAGCATTCGTTTTTACACCTTTCTCACAAAAATGTACCTCTGTTAAGCCCCAATAAGAAACTCCCAACCATACCATGAGCGAGAATGGAAAATGACCTCGTTGGACACGCGGAATACGGTTGCTCGATTCTTCACTACTGTGTGCGTACACCTTATCATTTTGTTTGTTGTAGCTCTCTTCTACGGTAAACATTTTTTCATCCGAAAAAAGAATTTCCCGATATTTTTTTCCCGCGTACCGCTTCAACAAAGCGCGGCATCTCTCCAGTCTCAGGTCCATTAGACGAGCATTCAAACGATGTCCTGTTTTTCTTCGATATGCCCGAAGCCCTAAGTCTTCATTTAACACCCTTTTCACCGTGGTTCTGCTTAACCCCATCTGAAGGGCCAACAGTTTCTGCTTACGTTTGGGATTTCTTTGAATTCGTGCCTTCACAGCTTTTATCACTGCTGGAGTCCTAACAGACCGAGGGCGACCACTTCTTGACCTGTCATCTACACTAGAGTCTTCATTGTATCGTTTGATGGTACGATAAACGAATCTTTTGGTTATATTCAAATTTTTCAGTATGTTAAAAATTTCAATTGGCGCCTAACCGCAACGATGCAACGCAATAACTGCAACACGGTCTTCTTTAAGCGTCCACTCCATATTTAAAAATGAGTAAAATTCTAAAAGTATACATTTTTATTTTCATGAACAATTCGAAATTCGAATTCAATAAACTTTTTTGTGGCCAGCATTCTAAAAGAAAAGTTTTTACTGTGTGACAGTACTTATGACCTGACTAGGTATATATATATATATATATATATATATATATATATATATATATATATATATATATATATATATATATATATATATATATATATATATATATATATATATATATATATATATATATATATATATCCATAAGAAATCGCACAAATTCCATATTATATTACATATTCACAATGCACAAGGAATTACAAAAAATGTGATTTATAGCATAAAATGAATATAAATTTTTAGAAGTAGAGTTTCTTAGTATAGTGATCGATTAACTTTTTGTTTTTAATCATGTTTTTTATTTCCCTTAAATTAATATCGAACAGGCGTTTAAAGTTAATTTACTTTGACAGGAAAAAATATCATACAAAAGTCGTGCAGCGCGAGCTCATGCGGATGACGAATGGTTAAGAGAACGCAAAGTAAAGGCGTTCTGCTCCAAAGTGCACGGGTTTGGGTTCGAGAGTGGGGCGCGGGCCCTCATGCAGGCGGCCGGCGTTGGCCGTCTGGCGCCCAACGTGCTGCTTATGGGCTACAAGGCTGATTGGGCCACGGCACCTGCTGAAGATCTCGCGGCTTACTTCAATGTCTTGCAGTAAGTGCAATAGTTCAATGAATAAACAATGTTTATTAATTGACAATTTGTGTTCCGGTTCACACGATCTTATTAATACAGTTGGCTGATTTTACAACAGACCACATGTTTAAATTCAGTACATTCATAGTTTGCAAAATTGTGGTTATAATTTAACCGTGATGAGTTTTTTAGTCCTTTGCTTTAAAAAATTCTTATTACCATATTGCTTTTGACTGTATCGTGCTTAACACATTTTTTTATAGCTAGGGTTCAGCAGACAGGCAGATGGCCCACCCTGGCAGGTGGTCACCGTTGCCTATGGACGTTTGCAGCACCAGAAGCAATACCAACACGCTGCCGGCCTCGAAGAAATTTTATAACGCCTTTTTTGAAAAACCCCATATCGTACCACGCTGAGAAAACCTCAGCCGGAAGCTTATTCCAGATCCTGAGAGTACGCAGAATGAACGTTCTAGAGAACCGTTGTTTTGTAAATAAATTGTCATTGAGTCAATGACAATTTATTTGGCTATTTTTAACACTAAAATTCAATTAATCATATTGAATTTATATATTTAGCATATTCCAGGTATTTGAAATGATAGACAAAATCTAAATGTTCGTGTACAACACATACAATTTTAATATAATACTTAAAAACTATAAATGTATAAAACCTATGATAACTGTTTGCTCTTAGAGTGAACTTAGGTTGCACGCTGTTGAAGGGAATTGATGTCCTTAACCGTTAATATGAAAGATATATCTTTCATATTAACGGTGGGATTAATGGGATATATCCTATCGAAAATGGATGTTTTATTAAGTATTTATTCGATAATATCGTAGTTCGGCATTTGAAAACCGTCTCGCGGTTGGTATACTCCGCGTAGCAGGTGGGTTGGACTACGGTGCCGTCAGCGAAGAGGCTAACGGCGCATGTGGGACCCTCACGGCCACATCGAGTGGGTCGGGCGAACTGCGCGTGCGCAGAGACCCGCTTATCATGCACGCGGACTCCGATTTGGATATACGTTCGGAAACAAATACTAACAAACCACTTTCGAGTAAGTATTTTTGACAAATTCAGTTTTTACAAATGTCGAATGATTCAAAATAACATTTCTTTGCTTCAAACTTAAATGTATCTCTTCATTAAAGATCTTCGTTTCGTAATGGCTCACGCATGTCAGAACGCATGCGGAGGTCTCGGGTTCGATTCCCGTCCCGCGTCTGGATATTTATGTAGACTATGTATTTACATATTTCCAAAATGAAGAGTATATTTGTAGTATGTAGTATGTTTGTTGTCCATCCAGTATCCATAACACAAGTGCTATGTTACTAGGTGGCGCTGTGAGAACTGTCCCAGGATATTTATTTATTTATTATTTACTTAATGTCCACTTTATTTGTTGTGCTCCGTTCGCCATCGATCGGGCATTCACCCTAAGTCTTGGCGCCTGTAATCCTCATTCTCAGAATATAATATTTCTGCACACGTTAACTTCAGCGTTTATATTCCCAAACTTTTGAATTATTCAAGAAATTATAAATTTCTTTCAAGACTGGCAGCACGTTGTCAGCGCCCGTGGATAGCTACGCCCAGTCTATCCACCGCGGATTTAAATAATTTATCAGATATACCGCCTATGACCCCGATCCTGCTCCAGTGACCAAAAAAAAACGATATGCGTTTTCTGCCCTTAGTAAAATATATTTTTAAATTATATAATGTTTGACCATATTACAATTCCATGTATTAAAATTTAAAATTATAAGTGAATTTTAATATAATTACACGTCAACTTTATTGACATTATTTGTTCGTAGGTCTACTCACGTTGACGACATCACGGTCATTCACGATATCCGAGTGTAAAGAGAAAGACAAGAAACGGAAAGACAAGAAACCGAATGACATGCACCGTCAGATTGTTTACAACACTGCGAACGGCCTTGAGCTTTCCAAAGATCAGCTCAAACAGATGACGATATTCCAAAGAAAACAGGTATAAGCTTATAAAAATTTTTGATGTCTATGTCTGATCCTTGAATGTAAGCAAATCGAACAATGCTCGTCTTTATGATCAGGTCATATTGATTGACTTTGTAGCAATATCTTAACATCAAGATCAAATGGTTATTTACGGTGCTATTTTTGGTATCGTTACGTAATCAATAATTTTTGTACACGTTCATTGGTCTTCTTTTTACACAATTAACTATTTTTTGTATCGAAAAAAAGAATTACGTGATTGTTAAAATTCTTCACTCTGGTTCCCCATATTGGTAGGTCATAAAAAAATCTATAAGTTCTTAGAATATTTTTCTTGTTTTTTTTTAGAATAATGTATTCAAAACTTAAATATTATTAAAAAAATTAGATGTTTATTGACGTTGATATACAATCTATCTATATAAATAAAATGATAGAGGTCTGCAGTCGTGCGCGCATCACGGCAAAAATACCGGATAGGTATCAATTAAATTTTCTATAGTTTATTTCTGAGACATTTGGAAGGACCAATCTAAAAATATTATTGCGATATCTTCATTTAATATAAAGTTTTAAGAAACAGCGATTTGATGTGTGTTTTCTTACCGTGGGTCAAGGGGTGTAACGCGCACGAGTACGAAAGCTCCTCATTTTTTTTGATTTACTTCTTGCTGTTATTCGACCAGCTAAGCGGGCGGGAACGGCTAGTAAGATATAAATTTATAGAATATTTATCAGAGTGTAGTAAAATAGTTCTTAGAAAATTAAATTATCAACTGTAAATTTACACAATAATAGACTGATTAATGAAACTTGAATTGCTTAATATACTCTTTAAAAATATATTCATTGTACTTGCCACTAGATGGCATGACATATTTCGCGGGATAAAATTCAAACCTATTCCAATATACGACGATACTAATTCCATATCTTGAGAAACGGTTTAAAATAAGATCACTTATTTGTCAGGAGTCTGGAACTCTGGATGTGTGGTGGTTGTACGACGACGGCGGCCTCACGATTCTGCTGCCTTACATCATATCCCAGCGGTCGTCGTGGGCCAATTGCAAATTACGAGTGTTCGCGCTCGCCAACAGACATCACGAAATGGAACTAGAGGAGAGGAAGTAAGTTGCCAAAAGTGATTGCAACGAGATGATGAATAAGAAATGCTTACTGAGATCTCGAGTCATCTATACTTATTATTAAATAATCAATATTATTTAATATAATAAATACATATTAAAGATAAACATCCAGACGTGAGACTGGAATCGAACCCGTGACCTTTACAAGTGTGCTGAAGTGCGTTGCCGTTCCGCCACGGAGGTCGTCTTAATGTATTTTGTTTTCCAACTGGGATATTGGTTGGATTTATGATAATTGAACTATATCATATATGTTATTTACATAACTTTAGTATTTACACAATCCTGAGAGGATAAAAAACAGCAAAATAAATGTCTTTTCTTCTTTCCTTTGCTGCCTGTTTACGAAGAAGAAGTATGATTACTTAAAAAGTACTATAAGATATAAAGCTCAGTATGAACTTAATACAAAATTAACGGAAACCCGTTTGTTGTCAATTAAGTATTTTATATAATATAAAAATTTATAAAGAAGAACATGTTATTAAATATTTTATATCTTAGTTCGAAGTACTCGTATAACGTATTCATGGTTACAAGAAATAAAAAATTGTTACTCGTAGACAAGATTTGACTAGATTGGAATAGCACAGCTACTGCGCATTATGTATAAGTTTTTAATACATTCAGATTCAATGTATGAGAACTTTCCTCAGTGCAGGAGTGAAGTAAGTACACTGACCCTTGCGGTCGGGGGTGGGTGTCGTAAAAAGTGACAAAACAACCCTAGCTAGACAGTAGGGCTACAAGCCCGCCTAGATAGCTGGTTGCTGCCACTGGTCATAAATATGCCGCCACAATAACATTATGTTGGCAGCATATTATGCCACAAATGAACCAGGTTCCAGTTCCTTTAGGTCGGCGGCGTGTTAGACAAACATCCATAGGCGATGGTAACTGATTATACAGCCACTGCCGCAGCTTTAAATAAATACTTTTTTTTATCGCTGTAGGACAGCAGAGAGACTGACGGCCCACTTAGAATTTAGCAGTTACCATCGCCTATGGGTGTTTGCAATGCCAGTGGTATCGCGAACACGCTGCTGTCCCATAAGGGTACAGAAACTTGGGTCACTAATGCCGGAACACAACACAAGGTTATTATGGCGGCATACTTAAGACCAAAGGTGGTCACCATCCAGACGGGCTTGAGGCCCTACCACGTAGCTAGGATGGGTTATTTTATCGGCTTTTACGACAGGCCGACCCCGGCCGCAGAGGTTAGTATTCTTTCTCGGCAAAACTTTATCCAATTCAAGTGCTTCAGATTTCTATTAACACCTTTTAATATTTTATTTCAGCATGGCGAATCTTCTTTCTAAATTCCGAATAGACTACTCGTCATTGAAAATGGTCCAAGATATCACGGATCCACCCAAAGAAGAGACTAGGAAGATGTTTGAGGAAATTACGAAGAAATTCACTGACGAATCTGCTGCCCAAGGTAAGTCATGTATTTTGAATGTACTGACAGAGAAATTATTATCATTGAAAAATCAAATTCTGGTTGTAGTTTTTGAATAATTAATAAATAAATCAGCAGCTTTCCTTCCCACTGCCACCAAGGTTGCTCTTGCTCAATCTCTTTTACTTCCAATATTAGATTATGCTGACGCCAGTTATCCAGATTTAACCCAAGAGCAATTCGATAAGCTTGAAAGACTTCAAAATGTTTGCATTCAGTTCGTATTTGGTCTGCGCAAATATGACCACGTATCAGAATTTCGGAAAAAGCTTAAATGGTTGCCAGTCCGTTTTCGCCGGAATGCTCATATACTCTCTCTCCTTTACAATATCCTATTTGATCCTCGTTTTCCATTGTACCTTAAAGAGCGTTTTACTTTTCTGCCATCGTCCTCTACCCGTGACTTGCGCTCATGTTATCAGCTCACTCTAGCAACTCCTTCTCACACCAGTTCCTCATTTGTGCATAATTCGTTTATATTAAAAGCAGTTCACTTATGGAATTCGCTCCCTGTTAATATCAGAAAGGCAAAAACTGTGTATTCATTTAGAACATCAGTTTTCGATCACTACTTGAGGGAAGCATAGTAGCAGTATTTGTTGACCTCTTGAATATATGTATGTATGTGTTTTATTATTATTTTTTTTTTCTACTTCTCTTTTATTGGTATGTATATTTTACTAGATTAATCGTATAGTATTTATTAAATGTAATATCATTTGCACATCACCGCTATGTATTTTGTTACAATTTCCATACTTCGGGTTGCCTGGAAGAGATCGCTTTAAGCGATAAGGCCGCCCTTTGTCATACAGCATTATATTATTGTATACATATTTTATGATAGTTTTAAGTATCTGTATGCAATAAAGAGTTTTTCATTCATTCATTCATTTCATTCATTCATTCAGCTTTGTTTCACTTTTTAAAGGGCATTAACGTTTATCAATTTGATTTCTTCGTTTACGGTTTTTTCTAAAATTCTACAAAATTTATAATAAACATGAAACCTCTGTGTTCCAGCATAAGTAACCTATAAGTTGCAGTACCCCTATGGAACAGTAGCATGCTAGCGTCGCAAACATCCATAGGCGACGGTAACTGTTCACTATTAAGTGGGCCGTAAGCCTATCTGCTGATCGTCAGCTAAAAAATGTATTTGGTTTTGAAATAAATATTTAAGAAATCTAAATGATCATTGTAAAGCAAATATTCTTATTTTTTTTTCTTAATTCAAATTTAATGTAATTTGACTTTCAGATTGTCGTATCAGCGAAACGGAGTTGTTAACTTTGGCCGAGAAAACAAACCGACAACTGCGACTTCGCGAATTACTTTTGGAGAACTCCAAAGATGCCAAGCTCATTGTTATGTCTTTACCGATGCCTAGGAAGGTAAATCAGTTATTTGAAAAAAAATCTGTAATAAACCTTGTAAATTGATAGTGCCGAATTGAGTCTTTCTTTGATTAAAAATTAAATATTCACAATGAATATATGGTCATTTGTAACTTGTGAATTTTTAAAATATCATCAATTTGTTCGTGCAAACCGTGAATGTACCAAATAAATGTTTTCATTTTAAGAGAATAAGTGTAATTTAATCTACTTTCAAGCAGTGTAACTGTATTCCTACAGGATATATTTTAAATAATAATAATTCGTAATTGGCAAGAATTTATTTATTTCATTGATATTCATTGGAACGATATGAATTATGTAAATTAAATAAATAAAAAATATCCCAAAATTCGCTAACTAAATCCAAACTTATTGTTAATGCTATTGCTGAAATTAAGGCATAAAATTGAATGTTTTATATTTACATTTTGAAAGACGACATATAATTTAAGACATTTTTGGAATATTATTTTTTCGAAAATTCGAATATAATCGAAATAATCGATATAGTTTTGACATTTTCTTGTTTTTTTATTTATTAGTTATTAAATCTTATGTAGTTAAGATAGACATTTTTTTAAGTTTATGATTTAAAACATGCATTTGTTTATAGGGCTCGGTGTCGGCGCCTCTTTACATGTCCTGGCTGGAGATGATGAGCCGCGATCTGCCCCCAATGCTCTTCGTCAGGGGCAACCACACATCCGTGCTTACATTCTATTCTTAGAATATTAAGGCATAGGTTTAAATATTAATTCGTAATTTCTCTCTTTCTGATAGAACTGCTCTTTATTTTCTGATAGTGATATTATTTAACAAAAACAATTAAAAAATCCTTCTAAAGTATAAATAGGTTATGCTGGTTATGCTTATATTTGCGCGCTTTTATCAATAAATCGTTGAACAAATGTTTAGAAAGCCCAAAACGAATATTTGTAAAGTTTTCGTTTAGTTTCTAATAGTTATGTTAAAAGTTTGAGAGTGCATAAAAACTGTTTTCTTGCCGTAGATTTTATCAGTCGAACTACTTGTGGAATTAATAAATCGATATTAGAATGCTTTGTGAGTATGAAAAGTAGTTTTGAGTTCGCATAAATCCTGAATTATTAGAATATGCTGAATAATGCTGAATAAATCCTGAATTATTAGAAAATTAATTTAAGCTCTAATAGACTTACTATCAGAAAAAAGGACATCTACAAAGGGAGCCCATTATGTCATAATTTACTTAACTTAAAAAGTTAAACGTATAAACAATAGGTATAGATATACTGTTTTTATGTATGCTATATTTATTAACATAATGTCACAACTCGCCATATATTACCAAAGTAAATATAAAAGATCTGGTTTTAAAAAATCTAATTAATTTATAATACCCTGTTACTTAAGCTTTAGTTAGTCATAATTATTATTTTAATAATATTATTATTAATGTAAATTACTATAATTGCGCTTCCATAGCACAATTCGTACTTATAAACAGCATATTATTATAATATGAGGCCTAAAACTTAATATTATTTGAATGCTTTTAATATTTTAGATGAGACGTGTTTATTAATAAGTATATACTTAGCTGGACTAATTCATTATTAATATACAATTATAAATAATAATAATAGTTTTGGAGTTATATAATAAATTATCTAATGTTTGGACTTTAACTGTACAATTCTTGGAAAACCTGAGTAAATTTATTATGTGAAATAAAATTTTGTAAATAACGCGAACTTAATTTATTATATATAAAAAATATTTTTCTTCATCTAAGCGATTAATTCCGACTGCATCCAAAGCTATGCGTAAGACTAAATACATATGTTTTAATATTAGTTAGAGACGAAGAAAGATTTAAAATTAGTTAAATTCTTTAAAGCAGTCTATAAATTAGCTTAAAAAATCCTTGTACTGTCTTCTTCTTTTATTTGTTTTCTTTTTCTGTCCTTCAGATCAGCCTTAAATCTTTCAGCATAGTTTGTAGAATTAATATAATAAAATAAAAGAGTAGGAAGTTATTTTATACGAAATATACTTTTTCTAAATAATTCAATTTTTATACACGAAGAATCATTTACGTCCTAAAATATTTCTTATTCTTATTTAGTAAAATTATTCTTCGAATTTGTTTAAATTTGTGGTGCATTATTCAAATATAAGTATAGTTTAACAACGACTTTGTGATTACTTCAAAGAAACTTTAACTTTTTAGTATTACTTTTATAAATTTAACGATAGTAAATGATTGTAAACGCAAGTAAATAATAATGTAGTATTTAACGTAACAGTTATAATTACTTAATTAGTTTTAATAGTTTTAAAATCTCAATAAAAAGTTGAAAAAATATACATGGAAGTCCTCTAAATGATTTATAACCATAAAGTATTATCTCGTTAAGCGGATTACAATAGCAATCCGAAATAACTGATTGATAGTTTAAAAGTCGTATTTTTATTTGCACTTTTTGTTATATTATCAGTGACACTAACACAAGATTGAATCATTTTTTTTACATTGTGATATATTTTGATATAAATAAATCTAACATCAGCTAGTAAAAATATAGTAAAATAAAATAATTCAATATCTCATGCGCACTGTTTGCGACAGTTTTGAAGTTTGTTCCTAACCTGAATATAAATTGAAATTTCCTACAGATTTGGTTGAATGGTTCTTGGAACATGAATTTAATCATTTTTCTTTTTGTTCAGGTGGGCCTTTGATAATAATTTGAAATGAACAAATAATTATAGTGTTAACATTAATTTTAAGTTAATTAGTAAGTAACTAAGGCCGACTTGCACAACCAGTCACTAAACTGATTTAGCGCTAAACTTGTTTAAATCGTCATTCTGTCCCTGTCACATTGACAACATTTGACAGGGACAGAATGACGATTTAAATAAGTTTAGCGTTAAATCGGTTTAGTGATTGGTTGTGCAAGTCGGCCTAAGTATTGATTATTGAAACTGCAATTAAAATTGATGAGGCTACGAATTAAACAGCTGGTTTAAAAAAAAGAATTGTGTGACTTCTCTAATTAACATTTATTCAATATAATTATTATTTCTTAATAAATCGAGAATGTTTTAGCAAAATAAAGACAGTTTAAAATAAATAAACTATTTGAAAAAGATAGTCTTTAAAATTTTACCGGTTCCCTTCTTATATAATCGAAAATAAAATTCGGTCGCCGTGTCTATCATAATCTGGTCGGATCTTTACAATTGACAAGGCTGTATGGACCAAGTCCTTTACCTGCCAGATTGGCAAATTAAAACAACAACAACAACTGGTCGGGTAGTCTCGGCCTATGAGCAGGATAGAGCCTACACAATCCATATAGGACCGCAAAGGGCAACTAACAGATTACTACTTCTGTTTGATCGCAGGAAGCAAATTAGAAGGACCATTCGGTTCTTTTTTGTATAAAAAAATATAAATAACGTAGTCGCCTTTATTAGAACCTAATTTAGACCTAAAGATCCTTATTTTGTTTCTTTTTGTACTGTTGAAAAAGTAAATTTATTCAAGTGCATTTATGAAAAAATGACAAAAATTCCCAATGACATTAATCGGTTCCGGAAGAAGTGAACTATTTAGATGCGATTGAGATGTAACGTATAATTTAGAGATATTGTTTTTTTATTGCTGTAAGACATATAGGACGTATAGCAGACAGACTGACGGCCCACTTAGAATTTAGCAGTTACCATCGCCTTTGGGTGTTTGTAACGCCAGTGGCATCGCGAACACGCTGCTGACCCATAAGGGTACAGGAACTTGGGTTAATGACGGAACACCACACAAAGTTATTATGTCGGCATGCTTAAGACCAAAGGTTACCACGTAGCTAACCCTAGCCAGACAAAGACAGAGACAGAAAGAAAGACCCTAGACAAAGCAACCCACCCGGATTGCTTTGTCGCCTTTTACGACAGGCCAACCCCGGCCGAAGAGGTCAGTATTTTTTCTCCGCCCCTGCACAGATAAATCTTACTTAAAACAATCAGTAATAAAAATGTACAATTTGATAATTAAATATACTGGGATAATTCACACAGCGTCATATGGTTCCAACCTCCAACGTATCCAGAAAAGCGCTTCTGTACTAGGCTAGAGGTGCGCAAACTGACCCACAAATGGGTTGTTGCTGGGGGTTGCCAATTTTTTCATTTTTCCTGAAAACGATCCTGGTTGGATTCGTAATCCATTTTCTTCCGACATATGCAGTTAAATTATACAAGTTAGTAAGAAAAAGCAACAGATGTATTTAATTAGTGATAGATAGTGCTCTTCGAAATCAATTTAAGGCTCAGTCTTGTCAATCAAGTTATCCGTGGCAAAGTAATAATATCAAAATAATCAAAGTATTCCCGTTTTAAGCAAGAATGCCATCAGAGTTTTAATACAATTTGCATTTTTGTGAAACTGGATTTAGAAAACTAGTTGTAATAAAACCTAAATACCGCTCGCGTTTAAACCCATTGATCTAATACGAGGGGTGTTCAATAAATAGTGATAGTGCGATACATTTTCCTTGGAAATAAAAATAAATAAATACTGGCAAGCATAGCCCAGACATTAGATATAATAATAATAGCCGTCTCAGTAGAAAATTAGAACATTTTAATAATTTAAAAGTTACACATTGATTTACTTTCAACTTCCGCAATACTATCTAATCTCTGCGTTTCAGTCTAGATCTGATAGAATATAGACATGGGGTCTAAAGTGTTTGGCTAAGGTTTACCTATAACGCTGGAAAAATAGCCGTCACAAAACCATAACCAAAAGTAGGACCAGCGACCCCCAGAAAAACTAAGTGACAACCAGGGTTCGTAGAAAGTATGCCGCTGAAACCATGGTTACGTTCAGCTATCCAGGTGCCAGGTCGTAGGAACATATGGAGGAACCCCATGGAGTGCCAACGCGACACTGATGAGGCGCAGTTTCCCTCCTGCAAAAAAATACGCTGAACAAATAGACGTCATGATATTCCGTCCTTCATAAATTGCGTATACCTCATTTTATAGAATAATGTTCTTCTTGAATTTGTAAAAGTCATTTTTTAATTAGAACAGTTTATTTTAAAGCTATAAAAATAGCAATATCAAAGTGACAAATCTGGGAATTGGACAGATCGGATTGTCCAGGGATGAGAATATTATCTGGCTATATTACGAAGATTAAATAATAAGTAAAAGTAATATAATATATATAGTCTTGCAATTAGTTATTTATCTTTATTATTTAACAAATGTATGTATGTACGGAGTAAGTATGTGTTTCTATATAATAAATAGTTACGTAGAAACTATGAGATAATGAGTTATTTACGTAGCACCCATTCCAAATTATTGTGGGATGATAGAAACGGTAACTGAATGTCTGAAGGTGAGGTTTCAGTTACTTTATTACTGTGGGACAGCAGACAGACTGACGGCCCACTTTATAGATGCAGTTACCGTCATCTATGAATATTTGTGACACTAAGGGCACCACTGACACACTGCCGTCGGCGTAAGAGTATTGGAGCCTGGTCACTCATACCAGAACACAACATAAATTTATTGTGGCAACATATTTGGACAACAGTGCAGTTTTTTCCCTGCACGGAAAAATGTTTCAAATTTATTATTTTCTTGTCCTTCTTGTAAATTATTGCGGTTTGGTCACTCTTCATCCAATCTTTTCTATTTTTTTAAAGTAAATTGCTTTTATTGCACCAAAAATTATAAGGGTAAAACTTAAATACTACAAACTGATACAGAATGTAATCTCAACATTCACACTTTTTACCAATATCTTTTATGCAATCTATTTTTTTTTTTGGTCCACTATCTTTCCTTTCCTTTTATTTTAATAAATAAGTAAATGAAATTATGTTCCTTCGTGTATGATAATTCTCATTTCGCATTATATGCTCATACTACGCTAATATATAACGTTATGATATTAAAACTGAGATACTCACTTACAACATATGTATAAAGAAAACACTCTTATGTTTCGTTAACAACCTTGTTTAGACTATATTTTTAAATACTTAGAGTTTTGTTAGGTGGCGTAGAGTTCTTTCTCCACATGGTGTTATTCGATATTTCTAACGCTAGTGTAATAAAACCTCTGTAAACATTTGTACGAGTAGGTATGTAATGCTAAATGTATCCATGGTTTTAATTCAATGTAGTGGTCTAACTCTATTATGGAACCACAATGGTTTCCTCAATATACATCATTCAAAAAAATAGATCAGTAATTTAAACATTACATTGACTACTAAAGAATGAATGGATGAGAATGGATGAATACAGAAAGAGTGGTAGACCAAAGAGAAGATGGATGGAATGCGTAAAATATGAAATGGCGAAGAAGGGTGTGAATGTTGAGATGACAGCAAACAGAGGAGAGTGGAAGGAGAGAACATGTTGGGCCGACTCCATATAATGTGGGATAAGGGCAGGAAGAAAAAGATTGACTACTAAACATTTTTTATGCATTGTCGAGTAATAATTGTTTAACACGAGCGTGACTTTCATGAAATCCGTCAATAACGAGTTTTTCAGATACGCAGTAACGTTCATTTTGGTAAACAATGAATAAAAGTGCCCGCGACATGTCCACAATATGATCGATTGTGTCACCGTGAGACCAACGTACACGACCTCTGGTTTCCCAGGAAAAATTTATTAAAGGCATACACAACCGAAGAATCTAGAATTAATTTATATTATGCTATATTTTTTTCACATATAATGAACATCTATACAATCAAAATGGCTGCAGTTTATTTTTGGTTATAGATGTGGCCGTTTACCATATAAGTCTATGAGTTCGATCCTTACACAGAACATTGTTTTGCAAACTATAACTGTTTGTATCATCTGCAAACGTTTGTTTTTGTTAGCGTGTGTGTGGTGACACATATTCATCAATTAGGTGAATTGACCTGATATGCCTAGTATCTGTAATACAAGCAATCTTAAATGTATAATATATCAAAATTACACAATTGTTAAAAAATTCGAAAATAACTTTTACTAATTTTGAGGTTATCCCGCTTAATAATTTTAATGTAGGCTATTTTTCTGTATTTTTACCATAAAATTGGTGTAAACGTCCTAGTTAACACCAAGAATACTTCTGTAGACTTCACCTCTAAGCCGTTAAACCAATTTGTATGAAATATTATAACCGCGTATCCCTTGATAGTTTGGAAAATTTATCATATTATGTGGCACTGCAACACAACAGACCAGTGTTGTACTGAGCCAAGGTTATTATGGCCGCATACTTATACACCAAGGGTGGTTGCCATCCAGGTGGCCTTGAGGCCTACCATGTAGCTTGGGTTGTTTTGAGGCCTTTTACGACAGGCCGACCCCGGCCGCAGAGGTTAGTATTCTTACTCCGTCTCTGCACGGAGTGAAAATCTTTAAAATCACTTTAATATTTGTATATTTGGAAGCTAGATCCACGCAATACATATAATATCTTTGAGACAAAATAATTAGTATTTTTTTAAATTAATTTAAGTAAATTACTTTTTTAATTAGTTTTGGTAACGTTTCATAAATCTCAAGAAATAGTATTACAATTTAAAAATCAAACTCAATTCAGATTTCAGTACATTCTTAGCTGTAATCGGTTAGTAAAAATAATCGGAATATTTGCATGTGCGACTACCTTAGATAAATTTGTTTTATGTGAGGCAGATCTTGATAGAGTGGGTGGTATTTAAAGGAATCGAGTAATAATCGGTGCTTAGGCAGTTGTAACGAGACTGTGCCGCCTGTCCACCACTGTTAATTGTCATTTCATTAATTTTAAATTGTTGATGTTATACGCATTATTAGTGCCGTAACGGACAAATTAATTTGATCACACGTGAATTAATCATGAATGTGCCTTTATTGCGAGAATGTATTCGGTTTGGTACGTAAAGTAGTTTAATCAGTTGGAAAAATATCTACTTGGAAAAATAGGACTATTTATTTGATTTTAATCAAGTTTTCTATCAAGAATTTTTATCCGTGCAGAGGCGGATAAAGAATACTGACCTCTACGGCCGGGGTCAGCCTGTCGTAAAAGACGACAGAACAACCCACCCTAGCTACTTGGTAGGGCCCTAACCCCGTCTGGATGGCGACCACCTTTGGTCATAAGTATGCCGCCATAACAACTTTGTGTTGTGTTCCAGCATTAGTTACCCAAGTTACTGTACCCTTATGGGACAGCAGCGTGTTCGCGATGCCACTAACGTTGCAAACACCCATAGGCGACGGTAACTACTAAATTGTAAGTGGACCGTCAGCGTGTTTGTTGTCCTATAGCAATAAAAAAAATCACAAAATAATTAACGTAATCTTATATTTCAGTTCCAAAAAATGTTAATTTCAAACGTAAAATAAGTTCTACAACTGACATTGGACATGCTGGACCTTTGATGGGGCAAGAGGTAAACATTATTAATAAATGGTCGTTTTGATTTTTTAAATTAAATTTTTAAAAGTTATAAATATTAAAATATAAATTAAATTTTTAATTCACATGGAAAGAATACTATAAAATATTTTTATATATTCTATTTTATCATTAAAACTACGTTTAATGGATTCAAAGCGTATGTTTATGCGCTCTTCTATGTGTAAGTACGGATGAACGAACTGGCGCAGAGGGGTTTTTCGACGCCTTTCATACCTCACGGCGGTCAAACTCCATTTTCTATTTCGTGAACATTACCGCCTCGCAGAAGGAGACGGCTACGGTCTATCTAGTATCGCTCCCGACCATGGCCAGAACTGAGGACGGAAGCGAAAAGTCTAATCCGATGTGGGTGACGAGGGTGCTCGTGTTGCCACGCGGGACACACTGCGACACTCCCTACATATTCGTTTCATTTCAGATTATTAACTACAGTTATTACCGGTATTAAAAATCGAGATCTTGACACGTATCAACAAGAAAATCTTAACGGTTTATTTATAATATCCCTTTTTTATATATAGCATAGAACTGAAGTGCAGTATGCAAGCGGACATTTAGCTCCTACTCCTGAGTTGACTACTTACGGTGGCATTAAGTTGGGATGGATACAGGTGCGTGAAGCTTTCGTTTTTACTAGTTGCCCGGCGATCGAATTGCGACCATAATTTTATCAAGTTTTAAGCTTGAAATTGAATTTTTCAACTAAGCAGTAAACCAAGGAGTTTTCTGAAACATTTGCGGCCTAAATTACTTGATACCAGGGATATTATACAGCTCCGTAACCTAAATTATCGGATATTCAAAACATAACTATATCCAAATCTGATATAAAAGTTTCAAATAATTTCGCAAGGTAGCGGAGTGTAAATGAGACACATGACATATATTTATTTTTTCTCGGCTTAACTGACAAACGAGCTGCGGGCGTACCATATCCACGATACAAGCTCAAGTTTTTCAGTGAAATCAATAAGGAACAACTACAGTTTGGAATTCTGACGATACTTGACTGTTATTTTTTCAATTCATTCAAAATCTAATATCCGCAACTGAAACTATCCGAAACTAACGGATAAACATCCCTGCTTTATTAAGCTGAACAGAAGCTTTATGGTGAACAATAAATGACGCTCAAAATTTTCTTGCTGAGATAAAGGCTCTAACATTAGTTGCTAATTTATTTAAAATGAGGAGGAATTTGAATTTGGAAAGGAATTTGTTAAGTAATTCCGATTAAACTTAACCAATAAAATTATTGAAAGTTAAAGGTCGAACTCGTTGCTAAAAAGGACAAACTCAAAAATAAATATATGGAAGAGAAAACAGTTTTTTAATCAGAAATAGATTTATGGACAAGACGATTTGTTTTCAGGGTGTGCTCATACCATGTCTCCTAAATATTTGGGGGGTGATGTTATTTCTGCGCATCGCGTGGATAGTGGCCCAAGCTGGCATTGGGCTGACGATGCTCCTTATTCTGCTCGCGGGAATCGTGTGTGTAATTACCACCCTTTCACTAAGCGCCATTTGCACTAACGGAGAACTTCAAGGAGGTGAGATTTTTAATCCTTGAGTTCCGACTTTTCTTTTCCAATCTTCCATTATCACCTAAGCGGTTGCATTCTTAGTTAGCACTGTGCATTCAGAAGTCCTGTCGAGTGCTCTACAAGGGCGTAAATAGTGGTGATCGCTTATGCCCGTGCACATACAGCAATAAAAAAAAATACACATGTTTTTTTATGTTGTGGGACAGCAGACAGGCTGACAGTGATTTTAATAATAAGCAGTTACCCTCGGCTATGAATTTTAGCAGTGCCAGAGATACTTCTAACATAGGTAAATGAAACTTGATCACTCATGCCGGAACACCACAAAATATTATGATGGCATATTCAGAAACCAGAGGCGGTTGCCATCCAGGCGGGCGGAGCCCTACTATCTAGGTAGGGTTGACTCGTCGCCTTTTACGACAAACCAGCTCCGGCCGCAGGGGTTAGGGGTTGGTATTCTTACTCCGTTCCTGCACGGAATCAAAATATTTACAAAAACAAATGTATTTAAGTAGCATATCAGTTATCTAGTACTCGTGACACAAGCTCCTTGTTACTTAAGACAATAAGTGTATTTATTCACTTATTAATATAGTGATATTAATTTATTCAACTACGTCCTCTTATTATTTTAACGGGATCATATAAAGTTTATTTTTGTTTTGTTTTCTATTTTAGGGGGTGTATATTACTTGGTATCAAGGTCATTGGGTGCAGAATTAGGAGCATCGGTTGGCATAATATTTGCTTTCGCAAACGCCGTAGCCGCGAGCATGAACACGATCGGCTTCTGCGACTCCCTTAACGAGTTACTCAAATCGAATGGCGTTAAAATAATTGACAATAGCGTAAATGATGTTCGGATTGTTGGCATGATAGCCTTGTTCATAATGTGCGTGATATGCGCTATTGGTATGGACTGGGAGACTAAAACTCAAGTAAGTTTCTTTAGTTTCAATACCAAAATTCTACGCCTTGATAGAGTATCATAGTTAGGTACTTTTATTGCGAAGATTTTTTCTTTTGTCTATGAGTTTTAAAATAAAATTATTACTCTCATTGCGGGATAACAATTGAATAAGTTTACTAATACTATAGTAAACTTATATATTTTTTTTATGTTGATACTATAGATACTAATTACGACTTAAAGGTTCGGTTCTGTCTATGGTCGGGGGATGGACATCCGTCACCTCCTTCTGCGAGATAATTATGTCCGCAAAGGAGGCGGCGGAGCGGGAGCGAGAGCGGGGGCTAACGAGCACGCTCCCCTCCCGCCAATGCAGGCCACGTCGACAGCGCCGAAGGGCGTCCAACAACCTCCGGCCGCTGTAGAAGGTGGCAGCGGGTGGCCCCTCGGGGGAGGATTCGCTGCTCGCACCGTTGCCGCGTGGGTGAGGGCTGCGTACTGTTCCGCGGCCCCCATCAACTCCTTAGGGCAGAGAAAGAAAAGCGCCAGGGAGACGAAACCCTGACCTCCTGGCATCACAAACCTAAAAGAGGCCCGCCACGACACAAAGGTGGCGCCGGCCTAGGCCAGGAGATCGGCAGACCACATATCCGTGGGCCCGAGCGCAGGCGATAGAACAGCGGGGTTTTTTGTGGGCAGTCAAATGGCTAAACATCATTCCCGGAGTCCCAAATATCCCTCTGTCCCCCCGGACCGGGGAACCCGTTAAAAATATGCTTTCTTCCCCAAACAAAAAAACATCGTTAAGAACAATAATTTGACCCTGTAAATCTTTTCATGGATTGTAAATAAATGGTATTTTGCAGTCCTAACAGTTCAATACACACAGTGGACAAAATATTAATATTAACCGTAAATAATTTTTTTAGATCTGGGTACAAAAGTCCATAAATTATCGTATGAAAAAATCATGCGAATAATCGCCCTTTATACCTTCGTATAAACGAAGATTATTATATAAAATCAAACACAAACAGAAACAAAGTGAAGCCATTTTACTTTAGCAAAATATACACATTTGTCCTGACATTATTTAATTTTGTCCTAATCTAAATATAGTATATTATATATAGTATATAATATGTTTAATTATTTGTTATTTAATATATTTATTAATACCGTTTTATACCGTGTTACTTCCTTTTAAAAAGTGATAAATATTTGTCTGGTTACATCAGTGCACGTTTTACGCGATTTCAAGTGTAGTTTATATTATTATATTTGTTTTTATATTTAACTGTGAATGTAATTTATTCTCTAAATGTCATTCCTCTGAAATAGTTAAAATAAATAAATGTGATATAAATAATACTTTTATTTACATTTATTTTAACGATTATAACCAGTATCTTATTTTATTCAAGGGGATTCTAGTAATTGCTAAATTCTACTATATGAAATATATCTATGTGTTAATTATTTAACATGGCAGCATTATGTTTTTTTTTATTATATTATCATTACATTTATTAACTTTATTTAACTTTGCTAATATATTATATTATTTTCTATTATGTCCACGAACAGAATGAGTTTGGACAAAAATTTAAGACTGTGTATTCCGTGTGTGCTCAGCTTTATAAATTTAAAACTTGTCTTCAATTTTAATTGTTGTTAATTAATACAATGGCCTCGGGAGCAGGGCAAGAAACATCTGCATGGCAAAATCATTGTGATAATAATGTATACATTTTCAGAATTTTCTCATCACCGTAATTGTGATTTCAATAATAAATTATATTATCGGAGCTTGCATGGGGCCCAAAAATGATAATGAGAGGGCTGAAGGCTTTATCGGCATAAACAGTAAGTAGATGATTTAGGAAAGAGAGCTATTGTAGTAATAAAAACTGTGATTTGTTTTAACGATTTAGTATATAGGAGGTAATTAATATGTAATAGTATCATTACACTTATATTATTTAATAAAAAAATACATTGCCTTTTTGGATTTAGGCCCAGCGTTTTTCCCACGTCTGCTCTTTTTTCTTAACAAACAATAGAATATCATTTGTGATTTAAATTATTAAGATATTTTAATTTAATGCAAAAATGAAATATTTAATGGAATTTTTTTCAACGTACCACTATGAGGTATTGCCCTTTTTGATTTGTATACGTCAGAAGAAAAATTATGACGCAGAATGGTGTCTTTAACTTTTTACTTGAGGTTGCTGAGGTATAATGTATGGTTCGTGTGATATATTTGTTTGTAATTATTACATATGTAATATTCGACCTCAAAGTTGCTAAAAATTACTAATTTTCTTAAAAACTAAACGTGATTTAAATAACAATATTATCAATTAGAAGGTATTTTCACAGAGTCGCACTTGAAATTCCCCCTAGTAAAGAAAAAATTGTAGATGTATTAAATTTACATAAGTGCATGTTTAATTGTAAATTTGTTATAAATATTGCAACAGTGTTACATGTGTGTGTGTGTGTGTGTGTTTACATTGGCAGTAATTAACGCCGAATGTTTCAAAGTTCGCAAAGTTATGCTATAAGTTTACTTGTAATCTATTTTTTATTTAATATTTTGGGATCAATTTGTAGATTTTGGAGTTTGGTCCAAACTTTCCCACCCAATATTTTATATATCTTAATATCGATTGTTGTAAATTAAGAAATTGAATTGTATCTATCATGTGGCAAGAACTTTTTTACCTGTGCTATAAGACAGCAGATAGGCTGACGGCCACTTACAATTTAGCAGTTACCGTCGCCTATGGGTGTTAGCAGCACTAGTGGCATCGTGAACACGCTGTGTCCCATAAGGGTACAGGAACTTCGTCACTGATGCCGGAACACAACACAAAGTTATTATAGCGGCATACTTGACACCAAAGGTGGTCGCCATCCAGACGGGCTTGAGGCCCTACCACGTAGGATGGGTTGTTTTGTCGCCTATTATGACAAGCCGACCCCGGCCGCAGAGGTCAATATTCTCTCTCCGCCCCTGCACGGATAAAATATTCATCATCATCATCCCAGCGTTTTATCCCGGTTGCAACCCAAACTTTCTTTTTCGTGCCCGCTTTCCGACTTTTTTACTCCACTTCGCACGGTCTTCAGCATCCCTGGTTGTGAGCCCATTGGTACGTACATCACCCCTTACGACGTCAAGCCAGCACTTTTTGGGTCTACCCCTTCTGCCGGGGCCCGGCGGAGGTGGCATGGCCAAACATTTGTTTCCCTCGTAAATATCCGGTTGCCGTAAAACGTGGCCGTACCAACGGAGCCGAAACTCCTGCAATTTATCTGCAATGTCACGAACATGAAAACTGCCGCGAATGCGGGAGTTCCTAACGCGGTCCTTCCACGTTTTCATTTTTCCATTTCAACTTATTAATTTTTTTTACTTTTATTACCCTAGTGGAAAATGGTCGAAAGAATTGGTATCCTGATTTCCGATTCAGTGAAGGAGAACATCATGATTTCTTCAGCATGTTTGCGATGTACTTCCCTGCAGTGACTGGGGTTCAGGCTGGTGCTAACATATGTGGAGATTTGAGAGTACGTTGCTCATGTGTAATACTGACTTGATAAACGTTGGTCTGCCATAAATATATCAATATCCGGATGACCGAGCTTTGCTCGGTATTTTTATTTATAAATTGTGTTTTTTTGGAAATTAACAATTGATTTTCTTAGTCTAACCTCAAAGCAAACACTCGTTGACTTCTTGTTACTTAACAACGCCATCTGCTGGAATAGCTTTAGTGTTGTGTCGTTAAAGCAATTTAAAAAAAATAGTATTATTATTCGCCGATAGATGTCAGGAAGAGTCATTTTTCAGTTTAAATTATTCGCCGATAGATGTCAGGAAGAGACACATTTTTGTTATTTTTCTTCCAATAAAAAAAAAAGCGAATAAAATGACATTTTCTAGAAATGATTCCTAGCTAGATCGATTTATCGTCCCCGAAACCCCCCGTATACTAAATTTCATGAAAATTGTTCGAGCCGATTCCGCGATTCCAATTATATAAGTATATATATACAAGAATTGCTCGTTTAAAGATATAGGATATTCATATGGAGTATAATAATACTCCAAAGAGAAAGAGAGACAAATCTACAAAGTCCAACAACTATTTCTTGGTAAATAAGTATACATGCTGTGACAGGAATTGATCACAGATTTCACTTGTATGTGGTCCACAGTATTGGCAGTATACAATTATTCTGTATCTTAAAAACTCATTAAATAGCACAGCTACGATATTTTCACCTCAGTTTTTATCAAAATATTACCCACCTTTATGTTATAATACAATAATTGGCACAATCAGAAGCAGTATTTAATTAGAAGTGCTTAAAATATTTATTTACGAGTTAACGTAGTGACATTTTAAAGTTAGTTACTATAATGTATTTAACACGGGAGCAAGTAAACAACGTGTCTCGCGCATAGTGTTTTATTATAAAACTGCCTACCTACATATAATAATATATTAATACATCACAATCCTCCAAACTTATTTTAACACATACATAAATATATACTTACATTCTAATAACTTAATACTAAACTTAACTAAATCACATTAATAAATAATAATTAAAATAACACACAAACATTATCTCAATACTTATAAATTGGATTTTGTAGTCTACATTTCCTAATCGGCCGAGACCCCGGGCGCGGTGTTGATGGCTGTGGAGAAAGTTCACAGGGTTCAGACTCCGACTCAGAATCTGCAGTAGAAGATTCCTTAGGTGGCTCTGCCTGTGACTGGTCGGGCAGAATCTTAACCTGAGATGTTTCCCTGTCATTGCTGTCTACTGACACTATATTACCCTCAGACTCTGGACCAGTAAGAGCAGACGAAACCCTAGATCTACGCTTTAATTGATCGACATGCCTATGGACCGGCTTACCCCCATCTCCAATTACTTGGAAGTTCGAGGGACCCATTGCTTCCCCGACTGTCCCTGGGAGCCACTTCTCTCCTTTCAAATATTGCCGATACCACACTGACTCACCCTTCTCGAATTGTCTAGACGCACCTCCAGCATAGTCAACCTGGCGTTGTTGTATTTGACTCATTCGATTTTCCCTATCGGGCTTCAAGGCGTCTAATCGAGTTCTCAAACGTCTTCCTAACATTAAGACCGCCGGGCTTTCCCCAGTAGACGCATGTGGCGTACTTCTATAGTGTAACAAAAACGTATTCAGTGCCCTACTCACATTCGCCTTTTCAAAGTTAGCCTTTTTAATCACACGTTTTAACGTCTTGACCGCATTTTCCGCAGCACCGTTAGACGAGGGATGATAAGGTGCCGTGAAAATGTGTTGTATTCCGTTTTTGCTCACAAACACCTGAAATTCCTGGCTGGTGAAGGGAGGACCGTTGTCTGTGACTATTTGTCGTGGCAAACCCCACCTGCTCCACAGTTCATCTAATTTATCTATTGTACTCGTTGCCGCCGTACTAGGCACGCAAAAAATTTCTAGCCACTTGGACGTGGCATCTACGACTACTAAGTATGTTTTCCCAAAAACAGGACCCAAAAAGTCCAGATGGAGACGAGTCCAAGGCCTGGAAGGCCACGGCCATGGACACGGCGCCTGTCGCGGAGGCGCATCTGCTTGCGACACACACACCGTACACGACCTACACATATTCTCTATGGCCTCATCGATCCCGGGCCACCATGCGTAACTTCTGGCCAATGCCTTAGACTTAACTATGCCCATATGAGGTTCGTGTATTAGCCTTAAAACGCGTTCCCTACATTTTTCAGGTATCACGACCCTGTGACCCCACATGATACACCCTAACTCTTCGTATAATTCAGTTTTCCTGTTTTGATAAGGTCTGATTGTATCCAGTTGACAATCCTCCGGCCACCCGTCTCTGATATAAGACAACACCCTACTCAAGATCGGATCCCTTTGAGTTTCGCTTTTAATTTCGTTATAATCTAATAATAATGCCTCTTGAGCAAAATGCAGGTGCGTTTGTTCAGGATTATTGCATAAAACTGATTTTCTTAGCGGCATACGCGATAAACTATCTGCACTGTTGCGATCCGTGTGCACATATTCTATATCGTACGTATACGCGGAAAGAATAATCGCCCACCTTTGCATACGACTCGCAGTCATAGTCGGTATCTCCTTATACGGACCGAAAATCGATACGAGAGGCTTATGATCAGTTCGTAGAACAAAACGTCTGCCATAGATGTACTGATGAAACTTTTTCATACAAAAAATTATTGCTAAAGCCTCCCTATGAATTTGGGAATAGTTTTTCTCGGCCGCTGTTAGCGTACGAGAGATAAACGCAATGGGCCGCTCGCCCGCCCCCGCGCGCCCCGCCGGCTGTGACAGCACCCCGCCGACGCTGGCCGCACTCGCGTCGCATGTTACTACCAATGGCTTGTCAGGATCGTAATGCGCCAGCACCTCCGAGCCCAGTAGCGATTTTTTTATTTCTCTGAAGGCATGCTCGCAAGCCGACGTCCAATTCCATTTAACATGTTTTTTTAAAAGTGCATATAAAGGCAATAAACGTTGGGAAAACTTATCTGTGAATTTAGAAAAGAAATTAACTAACCCTAGGAAGGAGCGCAACTCCGAAATGTTTTGTGGCCTAGGCATATTTTTAACCGCTTCAACTTTCTCGGGGTCCGCCTTCACACCCTTCCTAGATACAATGTGTCCTAAGTACTTAACTTCCTCCACAAAAAAGACACATTTAGATTTTTTTAGTTTAAGCCCGTTCTCTAATAAACGCCGGAAAACGACCTCCAAGGTCCTGAAATGATCAGCTTCCGTTTTAGTTCCGATTATTACGTCATCACTAAAAACAGCAACACAAGGAATATCGCCTAAAAGTTTAGTCATAATTCTTTGGAAAATTCCCGGGCTCGATGAGAGACCGAACACTAAGCGATTATAACGAAAAAGACCTCGATGCGTGTTAATAGTAGTGAATTGTTTGGATTCATCAAGCTCTATTTGATTATAAGACTGCGACAAGTCAATTTTGCTAAAGAATTGAGCCCCTTGTAAAGTAATTAACGCATCCTCAAACCTAGGCAGTGGGTATCTGTCAACAATTAAGGCTGGGTTCAGAGTTGACTTGTAGTCTACACAAAGTCTGAGAGTACCGTCCGTCTTATTCACGGGAACCAACGGTGAGGCCCAGTCGGAGCACTCAACTGGCTCGATGACGCCGGCGCGCAGCATCGCATCCAACTCCGCGTCGACGCGCGCGCGCAATGCAAATGGCAGGGGCCGCGCACGGCTGAACACGGGCGTAGCGTCCCCGCGCACCCGTAACGTCGCCTTGCCCCCCGTGAACCTCCCCAAGCCACCGTCGAACAGCTGCTTACTAAATAACAATTTATATAAATTACAATCAACCGAGCCATTAACAAACTTATTCACAGGCGATACAGAATTACTATTATACAAGTTATATAAAGGTATACACAATTTAGAGAGCCACTGTCTCCCAATCAAAGAAGTAGTTCCGCCATTTATTACAAATAACTCTAAATTTTTGACATTTCCCTGATACGAGACAGAACACTTTATATATCCTAGGGGTCTAATGACAGAACCGTCATAAAATCTTAAACTAAGCTTATGGGGAATTAATTTCTTATTTTTAAAATATTTATTGTAAGTTATTTTACTGATGCAAGATATAGGCGTACCAGTGTCTATCTCCATGGGTATAATTCTACCATCAATAGATATAGGTAAACTCACCGCCTTGTAATCCCCAAGACAAAGTTGGTGCAACTCGATCATACTGTCATCTGAGTGCTGTTCACATTCATAAGGCTCCTCGAGCGAACCAAAATTAAAACTCCTGTCCGAGTGCTTCCGTATGGTTCCCTTTAGCCCCGGACCTGGACATACCCGACGGAGATGACCTTGTCGTTTGCAACGGCTACAAACGAAGTCACGGTACCTACAGCTCCCGTAGTTGTGACTCGTCGATCCGCAGCCTTCACAGCCGCCGAATGCTGACTTCGATGTT
The DNA here is from genome assembly GCA_963693495.1 of Malacosoma neustria. NCBI lineage: Eukaryota > Metazoa > Arthropoda > Insecta > Lepidoptera > Lasiocampidae > Malacosoma > Malacosoma neustria. The sequence goes on from OY856377.1 coordinate 15,965,212, forward strand.
GCTTGTTCCGCCGCCTGTCGTGTGCTGCTCGGGCCACGGCTACCGCCTCGTTGCTGGAACGTGCGACGACCTCGCACCTCCCTAACTGCGTGAAGTTCTGTACTCTCGAACACATTCTTCACCTCCACAGCTGCTGCATCTCGTTCCGCAGCTTCCAAGGACATAGCTATCTTAACGGCTTTTGTGAAATTCAAATTTTCATCTTCCGCGAATAACCGTTGGCGAATGACGTCATTCCTCAACCCACAAACAAACTGGTCCCGAAGGTTTTCAGTTAGTCCCTCCTTAAAATTACAGTTTCGCGCCAGTTTCTTCAGCTCTGCAACATAGTTATTTACATATTCGTCGGTAGTTTGTCGCCGCTGTCGAAAACGGAACCTCTCGGCGAGTACCGACGGACTCGGTTGCAGATGATTACGTAGGAGCTCCGATGCCTCATTGTAGCTCAACTCCGATGGCTTCCGAGGGCTGGCGAGGTTTACCAGAAGTTCGTACGCTTCATCCCCCATAACGGCGATCATTGTAGGCAATTTTAAATCATCTTTGATGCCGTTGACCTTAAAATACATTTCAAGTCGATCCGCGTACAACGTCCACACTCCCGTTTTTACGTCGAACTCATTTATTTTCCCGATCGACATGATGATTACACGCACTATTATCCGTTATTTTCCAATTCGTCGCCAGTATAATGTATTTAACACGGGAGCAAGTAAACAACGTGTCTCGCGCATAGTGTTTTATTATAAAACTGCCTACCTACATATAATAATATATTAATACATCACAGTTACTACGAACCAAACAGCAGTATCGATACACCCAGTTTCTTGTTTATTATCTAACTACATTATGTTAGGATTCCATAATTGCTTCCATGCACGCAGTGAAAACAATAAAATCATAGTGTTAGGAAATACTCGCAGTTTCTTCTGAATTGAATAGAAATGTCTTATTCGTTCTATTATTTTTATACATTAAGTGAAACTGATGTTATTGTGGTATTCTAGGTAACATAAAAACCTCTAACACATTAACTTTTACAATAGCAAAACACCCCACACTTCCTGTAAAGCTATTCTCTCAGTTCTAAACGACAATCTACCCTGGATTATCATCCTTTACGCCCCTTACGAATTTAAATGAACTTAGAATCGTACTTTATGTTACTCCAAATAATATCTTGTGTTGTTGTATAACTACCTAAATCTATACTAAACTAAATGCCTTGTTCTATAATGGACTTATTTTTATACTTTGATTGTTAGGAACCCATTAAAGCGATCCCGAAGGGCACTCTCATCGCTCTGGGGATTTCGATCACCAGCTACGCCACGATGGCCGTGCTCTCTGGGCTAGGGGCGTTGAGGGACGCGAGCGGCAAAGTCGCAGATCTAGCAAACGACGTACTGGATGCATGCAAACCTAATTGTCAGTACGGCTTACACAACAACTATAAAGTAGGTTTTTTTAAATTTAATATAAGCCAGATATGAATTAGAATAGGTCTACTCTATTCTTGAATTTATAGTCGTTAAAGAAGAAAAAATTATAAAGCTACAGGTGGTCATGATATCTAAGTCAGCAGCACAAGGGCAGTCACTTTTAGGTTAAAAAGATGAACCGTCGAATGTGTGCATCGGAGTTCTTGCGGAGAACCGGTAATTCCATTTCCTCGGAATACAAAAACGTAAACAGAAGTAACCATGCAGCAAAAGAAGGATACTATTTCTATTTCTAGATCTATTTTAGTGCTTTCTTTTGTGTTTCGGAAGATAAACTATTCATCTATTTCTTTGTGTCTCTTTGCACACGACAAGGAAATGTTACTGAGGATCAACCTCATAAAAAGACGTTTAATAACTTAACAGTATTAAAATTCTTGGAAAACGTATTGTACGAATGTCCCTAAGCTCGACTGGTGGTGAGCAGTGAACGATGATTGGCCAACATCGTGACAGTACTATTTTTCTTTTCCAGATAATGCAACTTATGGCGCTGTGGGATCCATTAATATATGCCGGATGTTGGGCGGCCACACTCTCAACTGCATTGACTAATCTGTTATCTGTGCCGCGTTTGATCCAAGCCCTGGGTATTGACAGAATATACCCTGGCTTGATCTTCTTCTCCAAGCCTTACGGGCGTTATGGGGAACCGTACAGAGGATATGTGCTTACATTTTTGGTTTCGGCGATATTTTTGTTAATTGGTAAGTGTTGTTTACTTAATTTTATTTATTTATTTATTTTATTTATTTATTTTTAGTAAGACTTACAGGCTAATAAAAATTACAATATGTATATATAATCTATCATTCTTAAAAACTATTGCTGATTACAAGTCTTAACATTTAGTTATTTACCACTACTCTACACAGTAAAAAGAAAAGAAAAAATGAATAACAACTTATATTCAATGTTCAACAGTGTCGAAAAAGTATTTACCCATCATTACTTTGAATCTGTAACTTTAGTTGTGAATAAATCGATATCGAGCTGGGCATCTAATTGATTAAATTCATTTGCACCTCGAATAAAAAAGCCATTTAATACCTGGTATATTCACACAGCGTCATCTAATTTCAAAGTAAGTAACATTGCACTTGTGTTATGGGTACTAGATAACTGATATACTATATTTATAATATTTTTTTGTAAATACATACATATTATACATTAACACCCAGACGCGCGATGGGAATTGAACCAGTGACTGCCATAAGCGTACGCAGGTGCGTTTACCGCTACGCTACGGAGGTTGCCTTTAACATTAAAAAACTTGATTAATCTGAATGGCAATCTTAAAAGATTTTAGAACATGTTTTGCTTTAATTATTAAATGTCGACGGTAAGGCTATGCAAGCAGCTCAACGGCGCCCCTTCCTCTTTATTAAAATTTTCTCTAGGGGGCCTAATATTTAAGGGGAGTTGGGAATCTCCCGCGTCCCTTTTATCCTAGTGTACCTACTATCCCTTTACTAGGGGTACTGTTACCCACTTTGAGTTTGGAATTTGTTATTTTTCAGCGGATCTAAATAGGATTGCGCCATTAATCACAAATTTTTATTTAGCGTCATATTCACTGATAAATTTTTGTACATTTCACGCTGCCTTCGTGCATCAAATCAGCTGGCGGCCAACCTTCCAGGTGAGTATCCTTACATTTTCAATTTATATAACATTTATTTGTAAAACAAATAACTTTCGCTAAGTGTTTCTATACATCCTGAAAGTACGTACCAAGTATAGAACTTTCATATTTTGTTTATGTGGACCACTCGCACAGCGACCATCATTCTGGGTCCATAATAAGCAACCGAGCGCTTGTGTTATGACAATTGAGCTACTTATGCCATTTTCTTTTGTAAATATTGCTTTTCACTGTGTTTAACCCTAATAATCACTATATATTAGAAACCCGCTGAACAGCATCCAGGCCGTAAAAAGAGTACAACCACTCGGCAAGACCGGTACATACAACTGACTGCAAGACGCCAGCCGATGTTAACCGCTCGATAGATACGTTTGAGGCTACAAAATTCAAGTGGTGTTGATGTAAGTCCCCAAACTGTGCGAAATCAACTGCATGAGTACGGCCTACGAGCTCGACGCCCAATTAGGTGCCCACCGATACGTCATGGGAATCGCGCTCGTCGAAATGAATGGTGTAGAGAACGCAGAACATAGACCCAGGAACAATGGGATAAAATAATGTTTTCCGATGAGCCGCGATTCGGGTTTAGGCCTGATACAAGAAGGGTGCGAGTGTACCGTCGGCCCGGAAATACTGAAAGGCTCAGGTGTATTCAGGAAGTTCATCCATACAGCGGCTCATCCACCATCCTAAAATTTAAATTAGTACATGTTGCTTAGACTTTTTTGATGTGTGTGGGAATCGAACCCATGACCCTTGCAAGCGTTCTGACAAAATTATATATTTTTTTAAACAATAAATTATAATTAAGTAATTTATATTAAATAAAATTATACAAAATGTAATGGCCGGGATTCGAACCAACGACCATTTGATCTGCAAATAGACATTAGATCATATTTTTGATACAGTTTGATATAGGGTGGATTCACTATATTATTTCAGTTACCAGGGTACAAACTTTTTTTTTTTCGAGAAAACACTGATTATTGATGAGTTCCCTCATCCCGGAAAGATAGGGAGGTGTGTGGGACTCCGGAAAAGAAGATGGACATCCGAGTACCCACTAAAAACCCATCCTATGACTTATGGCTTGGGCTGATTGATACATTGGCCCGCCAACCTCGTGCGTCGGCCCGCCAACCAGGGGGTCGGCACCGTTTTATCCCTAGCCCCTGCGACTTCTTGGTCTTAAATCATAACCACTGGATTATGTGTGCTCTTAATAATAACTGAAAAATATTTTTCAATTATATAATTGTTTGTTTTCTTTTTAGTGCTATAATAAGTGGTTGTCTTTGTTAGGATTTTTAATGTGCGTTACAATAATGATAATCATTAGTTGGGTGATGGCCTTGACGACGGCGGCGATCTTTTTCACATTATACTTAATCGTGTTATATAGGAAACCCGGTAAGTGAAAGTAATTAACATTTTAAAATATTAATTACAAAATTCAATTAACTATACGAGTATATCAATATCTATGAAACTACAATTGGACGTAGTTACGCAAAAAGGATCCAACCCACAATATGGTAGAATAATTAGATAGTATAACAAAGTACTCATTCTGGGCCTAAAATAAGAGCAGTTAAACTTATTTGTATGAGAAATGATACATTTACGCTTATATTTTCCTAAGAACCCATAGACACTAACAAATACATCAATGCGGAAATACAGCTAAAACTTTAATCTTTAATCATTCAAAAGTAACATTTTGTGGGTTGGATCCTTTTTGCGTAACTACGTCCAATTGCTTAGACACTAAAGATCGTATGCTCTAACATTACTTAAGCTTGTACAAAAACCCATGCATTTATCTATAACTGTTTAAACACATAAGCGAAGTAACATTATGTTCATTTCTATCCTTGTCTTCTCATATAAGTTACAACTAGCTGGATGACCGAGCTTTGCTCGGTATTTGTTTTTATAAATTGTGTTTTTTGGAAATTGACAATTGATTTTCTTAGTCTAACCATAAAGCAAACACTCATTGACTTCGTGTTACTTAACAACGCCATCTGCTGGAATAGCTTTAGTGTTGTTGTGTCGTTAAAGCAATTAAAAAAAAATAGTATTAATATTCGCCAATAGATTTCAGGAAGAGTTATTTTTCAGTTTAAATTGGGACTACTCAAACGCCACCTTTTTGTTATTTTTCTTCCAATAAAAAAAAGCGAATAAAATGACATTTTCTAGAAATGATTTCTAGCTAGATCGATTTATCGCCCCCGAAACCCCCCGTATACTAAATTTCATGAAAATTGTTGGAGCCGATTCCGAGATTCCAATTATATATATAACAAGAATTGCTCGTTTAAAGATATAAGATTAAAGCAATGCCAATAGATGGTGCTAACCATGGCACATGACAAAACATAGAAACACTCATGGTTGTGTCAAGATTTCTTTGATTAGTTTCAATAACTGCCCGTCCATTACTTATACTATCCCAAGGGAAGTGGGCATATAAAGACAGGTAGTACATACAGTTTTTGTTTCGTAACAACATTGTTTAAGTCTTTATAGTCAAGTTTCCTTTTTTGATTAATATACAGTTTTTTTAAATTCTTTGGACTTTATTAAGAAGTGTATGAAGGGGCTTTTTAACAAACATGTAAATCATGAATATTCATCCAGCCTAACATAGACAAATATTTGAGTGAACAGATCCCTGTGTAGGAATCGAATTAACAGTCACCATATAAGGCAACCTGCGTAACTACTAAACCATCCAAGTCGTTTTATGGCTAATAAAGCCTACAAAAATAAAAATAACAATTCACTGACGACAAACAAATATTAACCTCCATTTTATACGAATTAAACCAAGTATGTATATCACGTAAAGCTTTAGTTGACCAAAATCACCTTTCATATGCTATATGCGAAGCCCAACTCAAAGGGGCCAACGTAATTACCACTTACTGAAGGTAAAAACATCTCAAGATGTAGTCCGTTTGTTTATGTTTATTGATTTTGTTATTTTCTTTTAACATTTAGTAATGATGTGTTAAGATCTCAATTTGGTAAATTGTCACGACGTGAGCTGTCTGTGAGGTCCACCGAATGATTCAAAGCGGAAGAACAACGCCGTTTGCCGTGAATTGCCCGAGCCAAGTACAGTGGCTCAAATTTCGCACGCCAGATTGCCCGAGCCAAGCACAGTGGCTTTGTGTCTCTCCCTACGAATTTAAAAAGCGATACAATCGGCGCAACGCTTCTCTAACTTTTTGATACCATGTTTATAGAACGCTTGATCTTTGCTCGCAAAATTGGCCTCAGTTTCGGCAATGACTTCCTCGTTGGTGCTAAATCTTTTTCCCCGGAGCATCCTTTTCAGGTCTGCGAACAGCCAGTAGTCTGGGGGCCAAATCTGGCGAATACGGGGGGTGAGACAGCAATTCGAAGTGCAATTCATGCAATTTGACCATCGTAGCCATTGATTTGTGACATGGTGCATTGTCTTGGTGGAACAGTGGTTTTTTCTTTGCCATGTGGGGCCATTTGTTCTTTATTTCTTCACTCAACTGGTCGAATAACGCTGTATAGTATTCAGAATTGATCCATTTTCCTTTCTCAAGATAGTCGATAAACAAAATACCATGTGCATCCCAGAATACTGATGCCATAACCTTACCAGTCGATTGTTGTGTCTTTGGTCGCTTTAGAATGCTTCCACCTGCCTTAACCCACTCAGCTGACGAGCGCTTTGACTCTGAAGTGTAATAGTGTATTAAGGTTTCATCCATGGTCACATACCGACGCAAAAAATCCGATTTGTTTTACTTGAAAAACTTCAGACAGACCTCCGAATCGCCGATTCATTGTTGTTTTTGATCCGGTGTTAACGAACGCGGCACCCACTTTGAGTTGAGCTTTTCATACCCAAATTGTCGTGTAAAATAGAAAGCATGTTGCCATATGATAACTTTGAAACCTCAGTCATCTTTTTGACGTTTTCTTCGTTAACAGCCGTATTTCATTATACCATTCGCAAACGGTTGATTTCTCTGGAGCAGAGTCCGAATAATGCTTATCAAGCCACTCTTTCGCGTCTTTCGCATTTTTCCAATCAAAAACAATGCTTGTACAACACACGAAATTCTTTCTTATCCATCTTTTGACAAAGACGCCAAAGTTGCTTATCACAAACAACAACGTGGTCCAATTGTCATGAAATTTTAACACATACCTTATAATGGATGGCGCTATCGAATGCTACAATATCAAAGTAATATATAGTTATAAGTGTTATTATGCCCCAAACAAAACATTATTCATATCTTCTTCTTTGAATTCCAGATGCCAACTGGGGGAGCAGTACTGAGGGCCAGAGATACCAAGAAACTGTCTCCTCAATCTTATACATGAGTCAGCGACGTGAACACGTCAAGTCCTACAATCCCCAATTACTGGTGATGGCGGGCAGGCCTTACGACAGGCCGACCCTGCTGGACATCGGCCACTTAATCACTAAGATCGGCTCATTCATGATCGTTGCCGATATTGAAACTGTAAGTTACTTTAAATTAAAAATATTATCTATATGTGATTTGTTATAAGTTCATTGTCCGTTACAGTCTATTCCTATTTCGTTAATTTTGATCTTTTTTTAGTTTACAAAAATTGTTGTAAATAAACAAATATGCTGAAACAACAGCACCACCTAGTCCAAAAGTAAGAATCAAAGCATATACTTATTGATGACGGTCCACTTACTATTTAGCAGTTGCCGTTGCCTATAGATGTTTGCGACGCTACTCATACATGGAGTACCGTGAACACGCTGCTCAGCACAGAGGTACTAGAACCTGGTCACTTATACCGGAACACAACAGAAAGTAATTATGGCGGAATATTTAGAAATCAGGAGTGGTTGCCATCCAAATGAGCTTGGGGTCCAAATAGTTGCAGATAACGCACTAAGTATATGTTTAAATAGCCAGATAAACCTTTCGGGGCAAACCCAATTCAATCAGACAGCATTCGCTCATATAAAGACCATATAAACCCATTATTCGACATATTTTCTTGTGCTGATACTCTTGATGACCTGAAAACATCTGGGTTCTAAAGCAAATGACGAGCACTTGTTGTATCATTGCTCCCGGTCTTCACAACGCAATACTCATATATGAACCAATTGGATGATAATGACGAAGATTCAAAGGTTATTCCCCTAAACACGTGAGGTCTATTTGATAATCGTTGTTATACATAATACTAGATACTTAACTGACAGACAGGTGAAAACGAAAATATGTTTGTGAAACCCGTTTTAACTGGAATCAACGTGACTGTATATTTTAGGAGAAACTTCCATTATCAGAAAAGCTTAAAAGATGTAGTCTTGGAGACGAATGGATCAGATCGCGGAAGCACAGGGCATTCTACGTGCTCCTCGAGGAACATTCATTGGAAAGTGGCGCCAAGGCATTGATGCACACCACGGGCCTGGGACGACTCTCGCCTAATATTCTGCTTTTGGGATATCTTTATGACTGGCCTCTGAAATCACAGGAGAAGATGGAAAATTATTTTAGGATTATTCAGTAAGTGTATGTGTGTATGTTAGAAGGGGGGTTAGGTGTCTTCACCTCGTCTACTCGTACCTACTGATTCACCCTGCTGAATATAAGACGTCGCTCTGGTGCAAGTTGTTCCCATAGGGATTGGAGGGGCAAACGGCAAACTAGTCATTAAAAACCAAATGTAGCCATCTTTTTTCTTTTTAACATTATCTTGTTACATGAAAAATAAATATGATTTATAGGTACGCACATTATTTTAGTACAGTGCTTAACAAGTTCTTAGGCAACTTACTCATTTAAGTAACTTGAAGTACTTGAATAACGCTGAAGTCTGAAATAGGAATATGTTGGCAGTTGAACCACTTTGCTTTATCATTTCACCTTATTATTGACATGAAGCCTCATTTAGAAGAGCCAGAAGACCTATGATTTTAAATTCTTAGAAACTGTCTTAAATGTTGAACTTTTTGAAAAGTTGTTATTGTATTGAAAATGTTTCACTGTATACATTAAAAAATTATCTAAATTTCAAAGAAACGCTTTCAACGAGGAGGTTCCAGTTTCAATACTTCGAGTTCCGGACAACTCACGGCCCTCCAAGATCCAGAAGTCAACTGAAGTGACTACGTTGGACCTACAGCTTTGCGACGAATCGATTCGAGTGCAGACACACATTACAGCTGTCATGAATTCGGATTCAGATATTGAAATGGATCATGTTAGTGAGGAAAAACCACAACAAGAAGAAGTCGTCAAAACAAGTCAAAGTAAAGTTTATCTTCTTTGTTTTATAAATTTCATTATTTTGTACTCGTATCAATATAAATTGTAGCCAGTGCTGCAGTAACACAGGCGCGAATTGCGTGTCACAATATCTCAGGTGGGTGAAAGAATATGATATGACCGGAAGCAACGCGTTAGGAATACCTTCATCTATATTGTTATATTTCATCTTCATCATCTATGTTACGAAATTGAAATCTACATATTTTATTTTTGGACAAACTGCAAAGGTATCGTCTTCGTTGGTATTGCCAAGTTTGACGATAAACAATTTAGGGAGTAAATTGGTGACACATCACATGTAGGGGGATTGGTAAAGGTGGTTGTAAATAGATGCAAAGCGAATCACCGAAGCCTGGAGTTTCCACTACGACTCTACTTTATCTGTAAGAATTACTTTTGTCCCTCAACTTTGACCCCTGACCAAATCTTACGACCTCCTTAAGTTTAGGCAAATGCCTATAATATGTGTATATTACCTATAATAGTAACATATAACAGTATTTCTAATTGATTTGTCAATTCATGTAATATTTAATCTACCTTCTTACCATTATAGAGGCGGAAGCAAAACGTAAAAAAGAAAAGACGCCGCGAATTAGCTCAACAAATGTGTTAAATGCATGTTACGAACCGTTGACATTTCCTCAAGTAAGTGGCGTTATTTTCATTTAAGTATATAAGTTAAGTATTTAGGTATTTACAAACAAATAAACGTAAGTCTGTCTTTCCATACGACTGTGAAACATAGGTAAGGAGGAACTGCGTGTCACGGAGATGAATATGCTGCGATGGATGTGTGGAGTAACGCGGAAGGACCGCGTTAGGAACTCCCGCATTCTCTACAGCCTTCATATCCGTGACGTTGCGGATAAAGTATAGGAGTGTCCGCTTCACTGCCATGACCACAAAAAATTAACGTAGACTTAAAAAGTGCTGGCTTAACGTCGTGAAATGTGATATACTTGGAAGTGGAGAATAAAAGTGGGAAAGCAGACCTCGAGCAGCGAAGCGCAAATTAGGCTTGTAATCGGGTTAGACCGTTAAGATAGTGATTATAGGGTAACTGGCCTAAGTAGTATTATAATTCTAATCTTTTCACTTAGATATAATTTAAAGACACATAAAAACGCAACAACTTTACCTTGCTTTAAAATGGAATCCGCCTTTAAGATTAGATGTGATAGTAGCTCTGGCAAACAATTCTACTAGACCGATTAAATTGCCAATTTTCCCTTTAAATATTATTAATTAACAGTTTTAAAAACATTTTGGGAACGTTACCGGCCGAAAGCGATTTGGAATCGATATATTATTATTTTATTTCTTGTTTTTTTTTGTTGCAGTATCTATTATTTTTTTAGTATCTATTATTCTATTATTATAATCTCTTAAAAATTGTGTTAATTGACAATTTGTTTTGATTCTTTTGTTAATTTAACAGGACAAATTCGTAGATGCTTGGTGGCTGTACGACGACGGGGGTCTCAATATTTTACTGCCGTATATTATCGCACGAAGGGGAACGAAGAAGATGCCTCTAAGAATATTCGCTCTCGCCAAGAAACAGCGGGAGGAAGCGGAATCGAAACTCTAGTTAGTATGTTAACTATATGGACCATATCTACCTATACCTATATGGACACAACCTGAAAGTGAACGTAATATAGAGCGTAACACAGTACTTATTTATGCTTTACTTTTTTTTAAATAAATACATACTAAAACACTCAGATTCGGAATGGAAATGAAACCCGTAATGCTCCGCGTACACCCAGGACATGGGACAGGAGATGTGCAACAAAGTTTTTCTGACAATGCAAGTTTTCGAATGTCTTTAAAGCTATTAAAGACGTTCTAAAGCCTGTCCTTAATTGGTCCCTAAACATACTCGTAGTAACTACAGTGTTCCTATTCACTACTAGAGCCGTACCCAAATCTCCCCCTCTGCGATAGGTATCTCAGACGTAACCCCGAAACTCAATGAAAATTACAGGGATTAAGATAAATTACCTCTAGAAATTCTCATGAAAGATGAGAATGGTGCGCAGAAGCCTCTCTCCATGATCTTGTGATGCGGGCTGCAAGCCATTACCAAAGGTTACACCCGCAACAGGATACTACTGGAAACCAGTTTTCAAGCTCAAGTGATGAGTGGCACTCATGACTGAAGAGCTTCCTCTCCTCCTTCCCAAACATTACTGCGTCGCAATAAGAAGCAAGGGTGTCCAACAAGGTTTGTTCCTGAAGTCTTGTCTAGTGGCGACGAGGACATGGTGTTCGGAAGCTTAAGCTGTATCCACGATACTGGTACGGCAAAAAAATAAGTAACGTTCACTCACAAGAATAATGAATAATTACAATCTAAGTTGCATTACAAAGCTACGTGTAATTTTTTTCAGTATGGAAGCAATGCTAAAAAAGTTTCGAATAGATTACTCAGAGTTAATACTCGTGCAAGGTATTAACAAAGCGCCTTCCGAAACCAGTTGGAACTACTTCAATCAACTTATAAATATGGATAGCACGGAAACAAATGGTGAGCATATCACTGCTTCAAAGCGAATTATTTTCCAGAGGACAAACTCGCGTAAAAATCACGTAAACTCGACAAGAGTCTAAGTTAAGCTTATTTATTATATAAAAACTAGCTGTGCCCACGACTCCATCCGCGTAGAATAGTGACTTTGGACAGCATTTTTTGGATATATCTTTTGGTTTATTAGCCTAAACTATTTCATATGATTGATGATATAAATCTGAGGTCAACTTAAACTGGAATTCTAAAATTTTCGAAACTGATCATTTTTAACTAAAACTATTTTTTTTTTTCTAAAATAAATGTAGCCTAAGCTATTCCTTGTTACATCAGCTATCTGCCAGTGAAACTCCCGTCAAAAGCGGTCCAGCCATTTCTGAGATTAGCCGTAACAAACAGACAGACAGCCAAAAATTGTAAAAAAATTTGTTTTAGTATATGTACCTACCGTGTATTAAAATGTACTTAGTAAAAAGCGGTTATTTTAATATTACAAACAGACACTCCAATTTTATTTATTTGTATAGATATTTTATACAATTTTTTTATTTACTGAATTCTCAGCAAAAAGGAAGAAACTGCTTTGGTGGTGACTCGAGATTCTTTTTTTAGCATTCTCGCTCTACCCCCGAGTACGGGTACCGCGAAGATGAATACTTCATTTTCTGATTCATACCATCATGGAAATATCAACACAACTGTTAGTAATTTTACCACGATCTTAGGGGCCATTCTGAATTGCAATCGCAATCGTTTAGCTGGAACTGTACGCAATATTCGCATAAAATGGTACTTTTAAACACTATACAGGGTTTTGGTAATTCGATGAGGTCGAATCGAGGTGAGAGGGGTGCCTATTTGCGATAATTTTAACCTCCATATACATTATGCAAAGACAACCATTTTTGAGTTATCATGATTTTTAGTTTTTTTTCAAAATAAGTCAAAAATGTAATATCAAAAATTTATAAAAAAAAGTGTCAATTTAAATATCATTTTTTCTTCTAATTTATAAAAACGATTAAACACTGGTTATTTTTCAATATTAAAACAACAATTATCGGTCCAAATATAAAAATGCGAGACGAAAAACTTAAATATTAAATTTTTGTAAATCAGAAAAAAATGAGGTTTAAATTGATACTTTTTTTAAAATAAATTTCAGATGCTGCATTTTTTACTTATTTTGAAAAAAGCTAAAAACAATGATATCTCAAAAATGGTTCACATTTGCATAATGCATATGGGGGTTAGAATTATCACAAATAATCACTTCTATCACTTCCTAACGACAATACGTCGAATTACCAATAACTATAAAATATGTTATTGACATATAAACGTTGACCTAAGTAACCTTAAGTGCTGTCTTCCAGACAACCGTTACAAGGCATGTTTAATGTTTAAGCTATCTGACGAAAGGGTGGCGAGTAAGAATTTAAGTAATATCGTAAAGTTATATTTTATTTTAATATTATAAATGTTGCAGAATGTTTAGTGTCTGATGAGGAATTAATAAAACACCACGCAAAAATAAGCAGATACCTAAGGTTGCGAGAAATGTTGTTGGAACAGTCCTCCAGGACGGCACTTGTGGTTATGACCTTGCCACATCCTCGACAGGTAAAAGTGTAAATGAATATTTATTGTTTTTCGGCTAAATAACACAAAAGTTTTTTTTATGATATAGGAGAGCAGACAGGCTGACTGCCCGCTTAGAATTTAGCAGTTACCGTCGCCTATGGGTGTTTGCAACGCCAATGGCACCGCGAACACGCTGCTGTCCCATAAGGGTACAGGAACTCGGGTCACTAAAGCCGGAACACAACACAAGGTTATTTGGCAGCATACTTATGACTAAAGGTGGTCGCCATCCAGACGGGCTTGAGGCCCTACCACGTAGCTAGGGTGGGTTGTTTTGTCGCCATTTACGACGGGCCGACCCCGGGCGCAGAGGTTAGTATTCTTTCTCCGCCCCTACACGGATAAAATGTGATTAAGAAGTTATAATATTTTTGGCCAACATAAGTCTTCTTAAAAGCGTTTGATCTCCAATTTTATTGGGATGTTTATTTATTTATACTTTGGAAGCACCAAGTTCGTAGTGAATCACAGGATATTTTTTGTCGACCTTGATGCCATAACGCACGTCGGAATGCCTGCGAAAGTTACGCGTTCGATTCCCGCTCCGGGTTGGTATTTAATTCAGTTGCTTGTTGTCTACCCATAACACGCTTATTTTCGGATTACATGGTGTATAGTAGTAATGTACACAGACCGACCCGCTATATATTTTTTCTAATGTAAACTGGCATCTACATCAGAAAATTTGTTTTTAAAATGACTTTCGTCTATTTCCCTTGTGTTTTTTCACTTTGAATAACCTCAAGATAATTCTTAGTGTTGACCGACTAACAACCGTATTTATCCGTTTTTAGGGGTCCATTTCTGCGGCTCTGTATTTAAGCTGGCTAGAAACGCTAAGCTGCGGACTGCCTTCGATGCTGTTCGTGCGAGGAAACCATTCTTACGTCCTTGACGCGTAACAAACAAGTCATCATTAAAGATCTATTTAAAGGGTCTTTCAACAAGGACGGGTCGATGTTGACAGTTTGTGGTGGCCATGTTGTTTTGGCGGCATCTGTCAAATGCGTTGTTATTTCTTCAGTTACTGATGCCAAATCATGGCAAGTTACACGATTGAGCAGCACGTTCAAATGATAAAACTTTATTATCAAAATGAGTATTCATTAGTGCAAACATTGCGCGCATTACGTCCAATTTACGGCAGACGCGGTGGCCCTTCAAAGTCGACTCTCCAACGTTTGGTGACTAAATTCGAGACGACTGGTTCGGTAAACAACCAACCAACATCAAAGGATCGGCTGAGAATATCGCTGCTATCCGTGAAAGTATGCAAGAGACTCCGAAGCAGTCGATTTCTCGCTGTGCACAAGAACTCAGCCTTTCGCAGACTTCAACTTGGCGAATTTTGCGTTAGGACTTGGGCCTATACCCGTACAAGATCCAACTGACCCAGGAGCAGGAGCTCAAAGTGAATGACCATAGACAACGCCGTTTGTTCGCTGCCTGGGCTACAGATACAGAACGTTTGGAAGAGGACCCCGATTTTGGCCGAAAAATCATCTTTAGCGACGAGGCTCATTTCTGGATGGTTTTGTTAATAAGCAAAATTGCCGTATATGGGACGACCACAACCCACATGAGGTTCACCAGATGGTAATGCATCCACAAAGTTACTGTTTGGTGCGGATTTCGGTCCGGCGGCGTCATTGGTCCATACTTTTTCGAAAACGATGATGGCGAGGGCATTACTGTCAACGGCGAGCGCTACAGATCAATGATTAACAATTTCTTTTGGCCTGAATTGAACGATATGGACGTGGACAACATATGGTTCCAACAAGACGCATGAACGGTTCGAGGGTAGGGTTATCTCTCGCAGATGTGACGTGAATTGGCCACCAAGATCATGCGATTTGACCCCGCTAGACTTTTTCTTATGGGGTTTTCTCAAGTAGCAGGTTTATGCCAATAATCCGCAATCAACCGATTTATGCCCTGAAAGTCAACATAACGCAGGCCATCGCTCAGATTCAGCCGGATCTATGCAGTAGAGAAATTAAAAATTGGGCCTCTCGGATAAGTGCCACCATTCGAAGCCGCGGTGGACATTTAACCGATGTCATATTTCATAAATAATGGCCTTTCAAATAAAAAAATAATTCCTTTAATATCTCACATACATACAACTTGTTTTATTTAATTTCAACATCGACCCGTCCTTGTTGAGACCCTTAAATTTTATACATTTATTAATCAAATAATAAAACAACCATTAAATATATTACAAGTTTTCATTTTTATTTCACACATTTTCACAAGAGTTCCTTTTAGTTTCAAAACAGAAAATATATTATAATATTTACAGATACAAGAATCAACTGCTTCAGATTAAGGATTTCCTTAAAAGTTATTTAAACATCGCTTTCATACAAGAAATTTCATTAAATCCGTTTTATCATTTAAAGACATCAGATGATCATTAAAACATAGAAATATACAAATCTATTTTGCACCATTAAATCTGAAATAGAATAGGTACATAGTTTCTTTTTTGTTTCATATTTTTTAATTCATTTATTACTAAAATTTGGCCAATCACACGCGGTCTTTTCTTATTGCTGTGGAACAGCAGACCGGTTGACGCCCCCCGGCCGACTTATAGTAAGAGTTACCGTCGCCTATGAATGTTTGCGACGCTAGGGGCACCGCGTACACGCTGCTGTCCCGTAGGGGTACAGGAACCTGGGTTACTAATGCCAGAATACAACAAAGAAAATTATGGCGGCATACTTATTATGACCAAGGATCCAGACCAAGGATGGTCGCCATCCAGACCACGTAGCTAGGGTGGGTTGTTTTGTCGCCTTTTACAACAGGCCGACCCCGTCAGCAGGGTTAGTATTCTTACTTCGCCCCTGCACAGAGAAAAATCCATAACATTTCTTTCTAGTTCTTTCTATAATCGATCCCTTTTTGGCATTGATTCGTATATATAAACGTTGTCGGTGTCAAAGACTAAGTGTTACTATCTTTATTAAGAAAAACGAAGAAAGATCGCATGTCTGATCCGTTAGTATTAATAAATTCTGCAAAAAAAGTATGTTTTTAAAAGTCGTCCACTACTTTTACGTCAATCATAAGATCTGCTAAATTAGGGGTTATCACAAATGTATAAAACCTAAATACCAGCTACCTAACGCAATATAACCTACCTAACGCAAAATATGCAAATTCTTATGTTTCAAAAGCGTCAACCCTATTTTAACCGACACTCATGAAAGTACAGGACTCGTAACCATACCACATGGCCTATTTTAACAATATTTTACCCTCGTCCCTCCCCTTGGTGATCATTAGTAAATGATAAGTAAGACCCTTCTCATCCCAATCTAATTTTCAAGATTGCAAAAAGTTAAAAAATGAATTTGGCTCAATTTGTTTCTTTATTAACAACACATCACTAAACGCTCCCCACCATATTCGAATAAGCTCGAAAAATCGCAACATGTCCTTAATTAAGCCCCCTGTGACCCACTGTGACCAAGGATGGTATTTAGACCTACCCGCAAACGGGTCACGTAGCATGCATTCTCTAACAATAAAGAACGGCAATTCTGTCTTTAAATAATAGAATATTTAAAAATATGTTTTTTTTTAATATTGTCCAACTCTTCAATAATAAACGATTTATAATAAATAATTCACATCCGCACTGGTCATAATTAATTAGATTTCATGATCATCAAACTTCCTCATATACAAAAATTTAATAATTCGTAACCTCCTAAATACTTAGTGCGTAATTTTAGATATTTTTAATGAAAATGATTGATATAATTGAAAACATGATCTTTAATAAAAATCGCCCTCAGAAATTCCCGAGAAGCCGATGAAAATCAAAGACTTCATCCTCAATGACCACAAATCAAAGGTCCAATGAACTGCACCGATTTTAATATATTAATGAAGCTCAATCGCCAGCTTCTACATAAATGCAATAAAAAATATATTATACACCTAGAAAATACCCTATACCATATTCTAGTCCCACTGTTGGGCTCAGGTCTCCCCCTAAAGGTAACGGACAGTAAGTCCGCCACGCTTGTAAGGCGGATTGGCGGGTTACACATATCGGTGGTCACGGTGTGCAGGTTCCCTTCACCGTAGATATAATATGCACATTTAACGAGAAAAACTAATAAGGTACGCTATCGAGGGATTCGAACCTGGAAACCTCTAGATAAGTAGTAAGTACCACTGATACACCAAGCTTTCTAAGTAGAAAATGTAAATCATAAATTAGACGGCGTAATTCAAAAACAATATATATACCAGCACCTCGACGTAGGACGTAAATAAAGTGAAAAGCTGCACTCAGAAAGCTTAAATATTCATTAATGAACAACGGTCAAATGCGTTTAATTGTTTAAGAATAATATATCAGCGCCTTAGTTACAAATGAATACACAGCAGTAGTCTTTTTATATTTTTGAATATAATAAAAATATCGAGTACTACTTAGTTTTGTAAAATAGTTACCCATGAAAATAGTAAAAATATTGATTGATGAAGAGTGCGACATAAAATGTGCGTACGCGCATAACTTAATAACGTAGTCTCAACACATCGCGTACTAATTACAATATATTTAATAACTACACAAATAGTACACAAAAAACTCATCACACAGCCATTCTTCATTATATTATATAAATAAACCGAAAGAATATATTAAAAGATAACTAGAGATATTATTTTTGGTTACAAATATTTATAATATGCAATTAAATACTTGCGTGGTTGTTTTTTTTTATAGAGGAACCATTTCTTATTTTGTCCTAATATATCTGAAGACATAATATCTCACATTCATACGTGTGGAGTCGCACGCTGTCTGGGAGTCACTCCCCCCCCCCCCCGCGCCCTCTCCAATAAACCACAAAATTAACCTTCCCTAAATTATAAAAAGAAGAACCGAACTGAAGTGGCAGATTATACAAATTTAATAGTCGTTAATGGGGATTTTATACACACGAGATTCGTGATTATGACCCGAGTCATCAAATATTTTTTAAATGTCATGCATGTATGTATATGGGATAGCTGTGAAAAAAAAATGTAGCTTATATTCATATTATTTTACGTGACGTGTACAATTGTAACCTAAATATTTTCTCACTTACTAAATTATGATTATATTAGGCAAACTTGTCAGCGCTTTTGGCTTGATGTTTATAAATTTTATTTTTATTCTCATTACATTATATACGTAGCAAAAAATTATTTATTTTTATACATAAATAGAGTAAAATAAAAATGATTAAGTTTTTGAATGAAACTCTACTATGCAACTCGTTAAACAGTCTAACAATGGAAGTACTTAGTAATGAGTACTGTAAACTTAAAATTTCTTCAATAGGGGCATATTAAACACAATTAGAACATTAATATAAGCAGATAATTACTGAGAACAGAAAATTGAAAATAATCATTCATGTACAACAGGGTTTATTTGTCAGATTTGTTAATTAACTATTAAAATTCATCACATTCATCAAATATAGCAAAATTAATTAAAAATTGTTCGTATTTATACAAAAAGGCAGGCCTAATTTACTAAGTATTTATTTTTATTCCATATAGAATAAATTTACATAAATAAACAGTTTTATTTTTCTTTTTCCTTAAATACGTACAAATATACATTATTTCATTGAAAATATCGCTCATTGACGACAATGACTCACTAAAAACACCCCTCGTATCAGTCTTAGGCTGCCGTAGGTGGGGACAGATTATATTCTAGCACAAAATCCGGTTATTCTTTTTATATTATGCGCACAATACCGTAATTTCGCATCACATTTCTATTAACATATTACAAGCGGGTAATTTTCGCGTAAAATTACATAAAAAGTCATATTTCATACATTTTTGTGTGTACCGCTGACAAAAGACAAACAAAGAAATTCGGCCGCTTAATCTCGTGTTTTTCAAGTTTCTTTCACCACTCCGCTAGTCTATAATAACGAGTTTTGTCGTTTGCCGCGCGTGTAAAATACTCATGCAATTCAGTTCCAGCGTGTAAAATAATCGTTACCCGCCTAATATGAGTCAAAAATTATTCTAAAATTGATAACGCACTATAAAATCATAGTAACTTTATACAAATTGATAATGTCAAAAATATTTACTGTGAAAAATAGATTTCTCGACTCCGTTCCTGTTGACAACGAGCTTTACGAACAATATTCAGCTTTATACATTGATATAGGATATTTCTGCGTGTAACGGTCATCAAACGTCCCGATTGCAGCTCCTTCTATACAATTAAACAGTTATATACATTTTCGAACTGTACACGACAAAGGTACAGTAGTTGAGCGCCATTGGACTGTCCATTCGTGTCGCTTAGAGAAGCGCGCAGGGGCGGGACGGGCTTCATTCGGACTCCTCCTCGTGCTCGTCGTCGAATCCAGCGAGGTCTGCCGACTCTAAGTAGCCCTGCATTACCTGAAGCGAAGCCATTTTGGAAATGTAATTGGTGTTTAAACTTTATTATCATTAGCACCTAAAGATTTAATGTATGCAAGGTAGAAGAAATATGTTGTACAAGTCAAATTAAATAAATTTATTTATTTCCTTTAGGAAATGTTAGAATTGTAGAGACTTTTTATAGAAATTTTTGCACCTAGAGTGCATAATAATGCGATGTGACTTAGCATATGTTAATTTTTTTAAGGTGTACCTTCAAATAATGACTTCGTAAAAGCATCATATATTTTTCGTCCGAAAGCGTCAAGTTTTATGCTAAATAAGCTTCGTTTGGGGCAATTTTTTTTATTTACTTCTTTAATTTCAAGAAACCTTTAGGTGAGGCGTATCGATAGCATATGATGAGGCTGCTTAAGTGAGAGAAATTGTCGCTAGTGGTGTCGAAAGCTAATCTTAAAAAAAAAAAATAAGATGAAGATAATAACAAACAAAAATGAATTTTAAATGGTTATTTATTGCTGTGGTATAGCGGACACTAACAGTAAGCAGTAACTGTCGCTTATGGATGTTCGCGACGCTAAAGAGACCGCGAGCACGCTTCCGTGGATATAGGGGTCTTGAAACCTGGTTTAATTATGCAGGAACAAAAGACAAGGTTATTATTATGGTGTCGTACTTATATACCAAGAATGGATGCCATCCAGGCGGGGTTGCGACCCTACCACGTAGCGTATTAGATTTAAATAATCAGATTCTATTTAAAAAGTCCTGACACGACAGTTCTGAGAATCACGCGATTCATAAGATACTCACGGCGTATTCGAGGATGGCGAGATGGCAGAAGACATACTGGTCGGGCATCTGGATGGAGTGCGCGCGCTGCGCACGGATGCGCTCCACTGTGCCGCGCACGTCCGCCACGCCCTCCGCCGCCAGCCGCATCGCGCAGATGTCCAGCGTCAGAAATGTACCTGCAACGACAAGCATTACTTCAGTGGTTGTGTCTTTTAACTGTATTCGTCATTCATTCATTCATTCGTTAATTGCGAATGAGCATCGCGGTATTTATTATACTCTGAGAACTGTCTAGAGATCACGGCTTCGAATTCCAAGATGGCATGCACCGTTTAGGTAGTTTTTCTTGCCTAACGTGCATATATTGGCGTCAGCAATAGTATAGCAAAATTGCCATCCTGAGAAAACCAGCTTACACTCAGTATGAGCAATTGTGCAAGCCGCCCGAGAGACAAACCTGAGCACAACAGTGAGGTCATGGTTATTGGTTGTACAGTTATCATTTTATTATTGAGGGTAATATAAAAAATGTAATAGGGTTACTAAATATGCCAATTCAACATTTAAGTTAATATTTATTTTGAATATCGGTTTTTCTTATTCTATTAATATTATATAACTTTTAATTTTTGGCTACTTTTTGAGTCAGTAATTAACTAACCAAAAAATAATATTTAAGTTGCTAACACGGCAATTTGGCAAACCCAAAATACAGTCTTCAAATGTCAATAAAAATAATTGCATTATGATACACAAGAATGTATTACCTGTTCTTCCGATTCCAGCTGAACAGTGTACTACAATGGGGGGCCCTCGACTGTGCCC
Organism: Malacosoma neustria; assembly: GCA_963693495.1. Classification (NCBI taxonomy): domain Eukaryota; kingdom Metazoa; phylum Arthropoda; class Insecta; order Lepidoptera; family Lasiocampidae; genus Malacosoma; species Malacosoma neustria. The sequence continues at coordinate 15,986,935 of OY856377.1, forward strand.
CGCCCATGAATCACCAAGACTGTAAACAAACGAAAATCATTAAAATATTACATTTGATAAAATAGTTACATATGCTTGATCTCTCTATTATTTACTATAACAATTTAAATGATTATGATTTTATCGAATTTAGTAAGTTACTTATTAATCGAGTTGTAAAATAGAGGCACTGACTCTTGCGTGGCGGCTTGTTGTGCGCGTCGAACGCGATGCAGGAATCGCAGCACAGGCGCGGCGCGGCCCCCTCCTGGCACGCCGTAGTCCGGCCACCGTGTGTACTGGCCGTGCCATACGCGCCGACACGACTCGTTCTTCAAAATAACACCACATAAATTATATTACACGAAAACAAAAGAATTACAAGCCTTCTTATCGCTAAGAGCCATTTTTTCCAAGCTACCTTAGGATGGTTTTGAATTAAATAAGGCTGAGTGATGTGTTGCATTTCCACTCCTTACAAACATATATACAGGGTGACTTTAACAAAACCGTTCAAATTCACACAGAAGAATCTTTAGTAAAAGTTATGAGAAACATGTATTTTAGTTTAGTATCACATTGTACAAAAATGTTGAGTAATCAGCATCACAAAGTCCTCCAAAGAACTCGCAATTTACATAATACGGTGCGCAAGTGTCAATGACCTCTCCATCGGTACCGCAAAAAACTGGTTCAATGACCTAGTACAAGGCCGAGGACGGCGGTAATTGCATCTGTGCGAGCGAATACGCACTACTCGCTTACGATATTTACGCGGAAGTGACAGAGACAGGTAATAACAGGTTAACGTACGAAAGGGGAATGCCCATCGATCATAGACACTTCGGCCCTAGGTGCACATACATAAACGCATATGGAAATGATAATATGTAATTTATAGAGTAAAATAGTAAAGGAATTGATTTACAAAAAGTCCGGATTTTTAAGTTATAAAATGGATTTAATTGTCACAAACCAGTATTTTAACAATCATTTTGCTTAAATACAACATATACATTATTAAGTTTTGATAAGATCTAATAGGCATTTTATGATCTTATACATCATTTGTATCATATATGATCAGTACATCATCTAGGAATTGAGCAGGCGGGAAAATATTTGTCTGATGCCGTGCCCAACCCAAATACCATATTACTGTCATAACATGTGCACAGCATCCTACCGTTCGTCGGCCAACAATACAATTGCAACAATACTTTTTAATTGCACTTCTACCAGAATCATTAGCATTAATTAAAATATATATGAAATATAGAGTTCATTTATAATGGTTGTTATTCGTTGCTTAGATAAGAAATCCACAAGAAAACATACAAAGTAATGCAAATGCAAACAGTATCGACTTGTGACAGTCGCCAGTCGCCTAGCTGTCATTATATCAGACTCGATGTTGCCGCTTAATTAACATAAAATCGATAGATCAATATCGATTTTAGTTCGTATTATAATTCATCATTAATTTATTAAAGAGCGAATTCATTTAAAGTGTTTCAAAGATTATTATCTAAAGATGATTATTTTAATTTTTCATTTCTTTTTCTATGAATTTTTAATTAAAGATAAGAAAAACAGTTAAATTATGCAGTATCTTTATTTATTATGATTTTTTATATTAGAAGTCATGGTTAATCACCTAGAGATAAATAAATTGCTTGTTCAATTAACATAAAATCATAATAAGTATCGAATAAACAACGAATAATATTGGAATTAATTATATTAATCACATCTTATAAATCGAACAACATAAACAGTATCGATTATAATTTTGACGAAATTAGTACATAATTGGCAACACTGCTTAGTGAATATTTTATCCACAAAACAATGGATTACGGATGTCCTTTCATTTTTATCATGCAATACTTTTTTTGCACATAATATTTTGCAATCTTTTTTGGATAAATGAACACCGCGATCAATTATCATAAAACATGATGTTTTTTTTAACAAAACCATATTGTTGAGCGTTTCCTGGCCAAAAATGGGCATGCCCCTTTGCACCATATGACTATTTTGTACGATTGAATTAGTGACCATATTTTCCTTGGAATGAAATATTTTATGGTGAAAATTTGACATACAATTTTTTTTTGCAAAAATAGGTTCCTTAAATGATGTTTAGTGCGTAAAAAAATTGGACGGTTTTGTCAAAGTGACCCTGTATACAATACATACATACAGTAAGATACAGTCTTAAAAGTTAAACTGTAACAATATGACCCGATAGGTGGCAGTGCAAAAGAGATGAACAACGTCTGTCCTGTATTGCACAAGTGTCCTAGATTTTGTTCTACAATATTTTTTAACGATGCCATGTGACTTGTTGTTTTAATAATAACATGTTGCAGTGTATGTAGTCGTACGACTGAGTAATACATACCCTCAAATCGGTTAGCAATAAATGCGTGACAGTATACATACCCTCAAATCGGTTAGCAATAAATGCGTGACAGTATAGTCGTCGTCGTGCTCGACAGCCTCAGTGGTGATTGCGTAGCTGCCGTGTACGACACGCGCGCTCACGGTGGCCGGCCAGTACTGGCCGCACTTGATGCGGCCGCGCTCCATCGCGCGCGTCGTCATCACTATCACCACCGTGCCCTGTTCCCACACCATGCGCCAGAAGTCACCGAACGTCTTCGGCAGAGGGCCTGCAATTGTAACAATTGCTAAGTCGGGAAAATAAGTCCTGTGACATAATAACAAATACGTACAACCTAATTGGGCATTAAAAAGTATTGAAACGTTGGCGATGAAAGCTCAGGTTTTAAGCATTATCGATATTTCGAGTGGTGAGTCTTAAAGGTTTTTATCTAGCTCGACTTTTCCATCTAACCCTATCATAAAATACTATTTTATTTTATTGCGTAGAACAGCAGACCGGCTGACAGCCCGCTTAGAATTTAGCAGTTACCGTCGCCTATAGGTGTTTGCAACGCCAGTGGTATCGCGAACACGCTGCTATCCCATAAGGGTACAGGAACTTGGGTCACTAATGCCGGAACACAACACAAGGTTATTATGGTGGCATACTTAAGACCAAAGGTGGTCGCCATCCAGACGGGCTTGAGGCCCTACCACGTAGCTAGGGTGGGTCGTTTTGTCGCCTTTTACGACAGGCCGGCCCCGGCCAGACAGTATTACAGACTTTTTATTTTTCTACAAATGCGTCAAAACAAGTGAGTCTGAAGGTCTTGGTGGGTCCCTTTACATTTAAGTAATGACTACATAGACCGTACAGTTAATTATCAAATTGTGTAAAACTTTTAAAATACATACAATACTCAGTGCACATATATAATATTCATACATTTATAGATTTCAGTTAGTTTTATTGATATCGAAAAACATTAATACATTCGCAAATTGTTAATTTAAAAAGAAAATGCAATGTTTTTTTACCATATCATTGTTTCCATTTTCAACAAACTGAATTACCTAAAATACCGTTGTCATTAAAACAGCCATTAAGACTATTCTCGGAATTATATTACTTTCAGCTGCCTAATGTAAAATTTTAATAAAACTAACTCTATCAATTCGCAAGTGTTGCGAAAAATGTATTTAATTAAAAACGTAACAAACAAGAACACTCAATGTTAAGACTTTCGATTAAACTCAAAGTCATTGTCCTTATATGAGCTGTTAATTCAGTTTATTTTAAGCACTTTGTCCCTTGAGAGGCAACAATTAAGAAATATATATTTGTTCTATGGTTTGATGTGAAATGGCAAACCCACGTTGTTGTTTGTAGCTAAAGAAACCTTTACAATTAATACCGTTTATAGAACATCGGTTAGAACAATATACCGGTTATATTGAGCAACCTCAAAGGTCATGGCAGGATTTGTAGCTTGAAAACATCTCTTGTTCTTACGAATAAATTTGACTAGATGTTTTTTTATTGCTGGCGAACAGCAGATAAGCGGCCCACTTAATAATAGGTAGTTACCGTCACCTATGAATGTTTACGACGCCAGGGGCACCGCAAACACGCTACTGTTCCATAGAGTTACAGGAACCTGGGTCAGTGATGCCGGAACTCAAGGTTATTATGGCAACATACCAAATGTGGTTGCCTGTCTGTGTGGTTGTTTTATCGCCTTTTACAACAGGCCGACCCCGGCCGCAGAGGTTAGTATTCTTACTCCGCCCCTGCACGGATAAAAGAATCCTTACGACCAGGTTTTGACTGTAATCCCAGAGTCGTAGCGGAGCGCTTGTGTTATGGGTACTTGACAACTGATTTTTTTTTTTTATTGCTTGAGTTCAGCAGACAGGCAAATGGCCCACCCTGGCAGGTGGTCACCGTCGCCTATGGACGTTTGCAGCACCAGAGGCACCACCAACGCGCTGCCGGTCTCGAAGAAATTTTATAACGCCTTTTTTGAAGAACCCCATACCGCGCTGAGAAAACCTCAGCCGGAAGCTCATTCCAGATCCTGAGAGTACGCAACATGAACGTTCTGGAGAACCGTTTCGTACAGGAAGGAAGAGGCTCCAAGAAATGGGGATGAACACCCAGCCGATGGCGGGCAGTGCGGTAGAAAGACGACGAGGGCATCATCCTAAATAGTTCTTCAGAACACTCCCCGTTGTACAGACGGTAGAATACGCAAAGAGATGCAAAGTCTCTCCGAAGTCCAAGCGTATCTAAACTGTCTGTTAGCATGGGATCGCCGACAACACGAACTGCGCGCCGTTGGATCGAGTCTAGGGGATTGAGCTGACAGGCCGGTGCTCCAGCCCATAAATATGAGCAGTACTCCATATGCGGTCTGACCTGTGCTTTATATAGCACAAGCCGTTGCCTTGGACTGAAGTATTGCTTGGACCGGTTATACTTTTTTTGTAAATAAACATTATCCTAACACTCCAGAATTGGGACAGGAACCCACAAGGACGAAGTACACCTCCGCTGGCGTTCTGATATGAAAGCCGGTTAGGCAATGGCCACGCTCGCTAGTTGCACCAGTAACTTGTGTTATAAATTCAATGACTTCATTCTGTACTAACATAAAACTAATTATAAAATTGGTATGTTTGTTAATAAATCACGTTATAACGGCTTAACGGAATTCGATGAAATTTGATGAAATAATCTTTACATTTAACAAAGATAAATAACAATCGATTTTAATAAGAAAAATTAAATTTTAATAGAATAGATTGACTTATTGTACATAACAATTTTCTTATCAAGAAATATCAAACACTTAACTTACTTAACTTTGTAACATTGGTAGAATTTTAAAAAGCATACCTTGAGTGCAAATATATGCATTTTTCTGTTTATATCCATCGACGTAGTTGGCGTTGATGTAGTCAGTGGTGGGGTCGTCGGGGTCCGTCTGCGACAGAAGCACCCGCGAGTGATCGTAGCACAACACGTCCGTGTATCGGTTCTTGGCTAGATTATTTGGCAATCTGGAAACCAAAATAGTAGTTCTACTCAAAAAGTGGCTTCACTGACGTTGTTCTGAATGCGTCTACACACGTAACAGCGTGTACACGTTTACATGGAACTATTATTGATTAACTGAAGAAAAAGAGAAACAAGTACGAGATGTTTGAAGTGCAGAGAAGTACCACAACTGGTCTAATATGTGATAAATAAATATAAAATATAGTAAATTAAATTAAAAGAGCCAAATTTATAAATCTATACACGGTGCTGAATGTTGGATAATAAAAGTGGATGAGACGAGTGTCGAAACGGATAGGTGAAGTGACAAGAATGCATAAAGTGAGAAACGAGTATATGTATAAGGGGATCTATGATTATAAATTGAGAGGAAGGAGACTGGCATGACACGGGCATGTATGGAGAAAAGACGTGGACCATGTAATCAGAAGAATGATGATCCTGAAATTGGATGGATACAAGCGCAAGGCCTAAAAAGCTACGGTAAAAATATTGCTCACATATGTGAGGGTACGAAGAAATACTTGACACGTATTAAAATATATTAATTATGAATGATTTTTCCCATAATATAATATACACATATTTAAAGAGCTGTGTCTGTATTCAAGTGCAACGGAATGCAGGACCAAGAGCATTCAAAGACGCTCGGCACTGCGAATTTCCTATTTAGAAGCCCTTCTGACTTAGTTATCGAATGTGAATTGTGCACGGACCCCGTAAAAGTCGGTGACCAGGCAAAAGTGCCACCCTGCACACCTAAACCGACACTCGGATATTGTTTACTCACGAAGAAACCAATAAGTGTCGCTGGAGGATATATTAGATAGACTAAATGGCGAATGAAGGAATAATATAAATACATAAGAAACAGTATTTTCATTTGTTACTGAATCAAGAGCGCAGGGTACGTGGAAATGTTACTCTCTCAAGTGGATTTTTTATTGTTTATTTAGGAAATGATTATTTATTTAAGAATTGGAAAACCAAAGGAACTATTTGTGACGGATCGCAATGCCGCTAGAGCCGCGCCACCGAGCTAGCGCTCATGTCGAAAAATAATGAACGGCGAATGTCACGTCGCCGTAGACCCCCCGTCCCCCCTTGTCATATCTTGTCACACTCAGCAAGACCCCCCCCCCCCCCTGTATGCGAACGTATTTTATGAACGGCCCCTAATGTGGGATAAAGGCAGGAGGAAGAAGAAGATGAAGACACATTTTTAAAGAGTAAACTATTAATCTACTAAGATTTGATGAAAACTTTCATCTCAGGCGCTTTTTTTACAAACACTAACATATTCACGAGCGCATACACACAGAGTAGAAAAACAATTTGGAGAAAAATACGTCGAGAGATTGAACCCTCACTAACGATCAAGCTACTAATCGTAACCACTGTACGACGTGTCAACGGTTATATTGTAGACAAAGAGTAAATATTTCGTCACAACAAACAATTTATAATAGAAATAGAATTGTTTCCAAAGCCGATGCCAAATTTAATTATAGCACGTTTCAAACCGAATATTCAGTGAAAATGTTACAGTTACAGTTTTCCAATACACCTTATATAAGCCATTCTATAATATTTAAGACATTAATTAACGTTGTGACAGTTGCCGGATTATTTTAAGCCTATTGTACGGTTTTCAGAAATTGGGTACAGTCAATTACAAAATAATTGCCAGTTTCATTAGGTTCAGTTAATATTGTTTCAGTTTCGCTGGTACAGTCTCTCAAAGTAACAATAACCGTTTTTTGTATTTTATATATTAACATTAAGTTTGTTGTTTATTGCATTCTTGGAATCGGTTGTCATTGAGGTCAACATAACGTCCATGACGTCCCACTTCTGGATTCGGGGCACACTTGTCCAAGGCGGATTGGCAGGTTACACATGTTTTCCTTCATCGTTGGTACTAGGCAATTATGTTGTAATATACACACTGGAGGAGGTAAATTGCTCACGCGGTGCATGCCATCACGAAAGACGAAACACGGTTACGTAATTTTTCTCGATTCTAATAATCGAAGTAGTAAGCATGCCGCCATAATAACCTACGTCATAGGTAGCGTGCTAGCGGTGCTCCTAGCGATGCAAGCATCCATAGGCGACGGTTACTGTTAACTATTAAGTAGGCTGTTCCACAGCATTAAAAAAAATAACCACCTTACAAACTGTAAGCGTGTGTTAGAAAATACTTACTTGGCATTATGGAAAGTCCCGTGTGGCGGTCGGGCGCGTATATCCTCGTATTCGGCTACGAGGCCGCGGCGGCCGAGGGAGCGCACCCGTGACAATAACGCGGCGGGGGTCTCCCCACCGGCGGTCCCTCCCCCGCCGCACTCCTCGTCCGACAGCCCTGGAGAGATCTCGCCCGAAGACCAGGTTCCTCGTGCTGCAAGATTACAAGGTAGTATGTAATAACTGTAACCAAGCACTAGGCGGCTAGGCGTAGATCCGAATTAGATCTCATTACATTTACATTAGTCTAACACGTTATGGCTAAAGTACTCTGTCTAATGCTAAAGTACTGACGTTAGAAAAAAAATACCGAGAGAGAAGAAAAATCATATCGACATATAGGTAGGTGCTTAATGATCAAAGAATGAAAATAAATAGTTTTTTGCGTCCATTTCGGACAAACATGAACGTAGCGAGTTTCATGACCTGATAGGGTTAAAAACAACGTAGAAAAAGTTGATATAAAAACTTTTCCGACTTATTCTTATACATTAAATTAAATTTCCATTCAAAATATTATCGAAAACAACTTTATTTACTATAAAAACATTTAATTGCTAAAAATAAATTTGTTCATGACCGTCAAAGCGGACACCGCCTTTATACCTACTCCAGCCAAATCTAGGTCACACAATAAACACGGTACATTTGAATATAAAATCACTATAAACTCACGATTGCGTACTACCCCAAAAATAAACGACGCAATTAAAATGAACGCAACCGGCGACGTATAAACTTTTATTCGTCTGAACAAAATACGGTACAATTTACGCATTTCTTTGCGACCATAGCCTAACTAGCGGTTGAAGATATCGTAAAATATTTATCGTTTACTCTCGGCACTCAATAAACTGCGCATCGCACAAGATTTAAATCGTGTTAAACACATATGCATCCGTGAAGTCAAAAATCATAATCATTTATTTGCTCAAAATATAGTTACAATAGATGTTACAGGATAATAAGTGTACATTATGTTTTACCATTTCGGTATGCAAACATACATATATTAACTAAACATACATGATTTTTATGTCACCTCTCTCATATACATATATATTTTATGTCATTATCAATAATTGTGAATTATTTATTTTTCCTTAATACATGTCAATTTACAACAGTGAGATAATATTGCACAAATTATATAAATCATTATTATTATTAAATATTAATATTATCGTCACTTCTCAATCAAGTTACCTAAAATAATAAATTCCGAGGATACGTTGTGTTGTACACGCTACTTGTCGAATACAACGAAACGATTGTAAAATGTCATTTAAATCGATACGTTTGTTATAAAATCGAATATTATCTAATCGTGTCACTATCTGTCTGTTTGTTTACTTTATCTACAGACACGACAGATTGTGAAATTTGATAGGATATGCATTAATATGCAATAAATATACAAAATATTTGTCACATAAATGGAATGTTTTTCGATGAATGAACAAAAAATTGTTCGAACACTCACTAGTAAAGTTTTATAAATAAAATCAGATATATAACTGAATTTCTGTATATAGATGAAAGAGTCTTTATTTCGTCGGCTTAATTATCAGAATGTGTTACCATTTGGATAAACTTTACAGGAACAAGTAAAAATTTTGATTTTGCTATGCATGGGAATTATTTTACTCATAACACTGTCACTCATAACAAATTAGTCCTATTTTTGTAGAACATACGAAGTAATTGAATAAAGATAGGTTTCAAAATACTCCACTAGTCATCTAGTTAAATTTAAAAGTCTTACTTCGATATTTTGTAGAGTAACCGCATTATGATAATTAAGCCGGCGATGTAATTAATGGTTTTTGACTGGATTGAATTTGTCATTCCATTTGCTGCTTTATAAACAGCAGAAAAGATGGTTAACTTCGCGTTTATAGCACGTCTAGTTTGTTAAGTGGTGAGGCACAATCCCATCTGGATGGCAACCACCCCTGATCCAAAAGTATGCCACCATAATAACCTTGCGTTGTGTTCCGGCACTCGTGACCCAGATCCCAATAACCCTATGCGGACAGCAGTGTTTACGCGTTCTTATTAACGTCGCAAACATCCATAAGCGACAGTAACTGCTTACTGTTAAGTGGGCCGTCAGTCTGTCCGCTGTTTCACAGAAATGAAAATGAGTAGAACTGCAGTGGCTACTTTGTATCTTTTATTTTCCCTATAGCTGAAGGGAAAAAAGCGTCAGAGAGAGGTACATAACTATCTACGCAATAACGCGTTTGTGTTTTTGGGTTCAGTCGAAATCAATCACTTAAATATGATTTCATTTCGTATCTCTAAATGGTAGTCAACGGCACATTACTTAAATACAGTATTATTAGTAAAATGTCGTAGAAATAATGAATTTCATAACCGTAGTATGGGTTGAAGAGTGATTACACCGTAATATAAGTTTATAAATGTTAAATTGGAATAAATTTCGAAGTGTTTTTTTTTAAATAATATAATACAATTTATATCAATATATAGGTGTATATATACTGTACTTTCCGCTACAATTCTTGTCACGTGCAAAACTTTGACCCATTTACATTTTGATCGTTCTATATCAAGTTTTAAAGCAAAACATATTTATTTCTTACAAAAATGTAAAATTATTATAAAAATAAAATAACATGCCTGGCATTGTCAGAATGGCGTGAACCTCCTTTTAAACGAATATCCGTATATGACATATTTTTGGAAATAACTTTACATAGTCTATATTAAGGCATTATTAAGACATTTTACTGGAAAAAAATCTCAAAAAATATTGAAATAATATCGTTTCTCGTCACGCATTTTTAAATTTGGACCGATAATTATTATTTTAATATTAATAAATAATCAGGGTTTAATTGTTTTTATAAATCACAAATATTTTTTTAATAAATTTTTGTTGTTGCATTTTAGACTTATTTTGAAAAAAGCTAAAAAAAATTATGTCAAAAATGGTTCACTTTTGCATAATGCATATGGGAGATTAAAATTATTGCAAATAGTCACCCCTATCACCTCCTAACAGGAATACGTCGAATTACCAATAACCCTATATATTAGAATTAAACATTTGATGAAGATGGATAAATTATACGATAAATTACACGAAGAACGTCAACCATCAAAGTTTACATATTTTTAAGTATTATATAATACTTTACATAAAACTTAAAAATATGAAAGTAGTTTAACGTAAACTAGTTCCATAGCGAACGAGCCATAAAATATCAAAAAATTTCTTTTATAAATTTACTTACTGCTTATATCTATGTCTTCTTCGTCTCCTGAATTAATATGTCTACTTTTCGTGTCCCCATTGTAACCGTGTGTATGCCTAGAAGTGATAAAAAAAACTATTAATTATTAGAACCAATTCACTTAATATTTATCTTTCAAAGGCGATATTCAGTTACTTAATTTTCAAAATCAAAATTGGTTCGCATTGAATATGTAAATGTTTTTCGTGACAAGAAAAATTGAAGGCATATAAAAAAGTCATACTTAAAATAGGGACTTAAACCATTATATTGAAGAAAATCCACTAATTCGTATTCAATGACTATATAAGTCAAATACAGTATACAATAGTCAAAAAAATCGTTTCTTTTCTTAAAATTTGTCCTAGAATAATCAAACTTCAACCTTTAATATCTTTTAAACGATTAGGTTTACGAAAAAAAACTATAATAGAGCTTTTTGTACAGCGTTCAATTTCCTATAAGTATACGACAAAATATTATTAATGCACAGCTGGTAGAGAGATATATTTTTTCTTTTCTAATACTAAAGGTGAAATGGAAAATTGTAAGGCGGAGCCCTTACCTATTAAAATTTAGAGTTCATAATTGGAGATAATTTTCTAGAGGTGTCTAGTAACATATTCTTAAGAGTACAGAGTCTATTTTTTGACCCACTCTAGTATACAATACAGGTTATTGTTATGATATAATGTTACAATATAGTCAATGTTAATTTATGCTTCTAGAAAAAGTTAATTCTTGAATTTGTCAATGAAAAACTCGTGTACAACTAGTGTATCATCAACGTTCAAATAATATCGAAGAGATAAGAAATACAATTGCTACATATACTGACAATTCGATTTAGAGAATTGAATCGAATTGTCAGTATTTTTTACCGTGGCAATATTTAAAATTATATTACAAACCGTAATGGACTTGTGTCGCACGTGTATGGTGGGTCCCCGTTGATGTGCATGTCTGTGGTGCTGTCGCCCAGCCGGACTGCGCGGTCACTCGTCATGTCACATTCACCCGCCTCACGACTTATTATACCTACATAAAAAAACATACGTTATTAAAATGTTTCCCATAATGCATTACGGTGAACCAAAGCGGGAGACAGAGAGGGAAATAATCGGTTTTATAATTTTGTCTCTATTGCACTACTTCAATATTTTATATTTAATTATTTTATGATCTCAAACATTTCGCATCAGCTACGAACATCACATACGTAGGGCGTGTCGGAAATGACACAGTCAAACTAACTGGAATAATCATCCTTTTTTGTCTGATGGAAACTTTTCACATTTGGCTATATATTTTACACATCGTAAAAAAATTGCCATATCTATTCCATTTATATTCTTGCGAATTAAGAATGAAGAAAAAATGTATATATGTTTTGACAAAGCAACATTCATTAAAACTATGGATAAACAGTATATTCTGCAGCATGCACAATCGATGCTGCATTAGTGACAAACGAGGTAAGAAAAGCCACGGAACGCACGGAAATGTACCACAAAAGGGCATCGATATAATACTCGTAAATACGAGTACACGCAGAAGTCTTCTTATGACAATACGAAATAGTGTGCCTCGGTAGTCACCGAAGTGAAAAGCTCGCTTTACGTATATACTCATCGCCCTCTGTGGACATTAACTATAATAATATTTTATAAGCCCTTGGGACTAACTTGTTGCTTTTCACAGTTATCTCCGCGAACAGTGCATTATGTTAATTAAGAGATATGTAGTACGTTCAATCTCTCTATGAGATCTATCACAAAACATAGCCTAGCATGTTCTTAAATGAAGATAAAGGTTTACATTCACGATGAGAGTTTTTAATAAATAAAACAGTATTTTATGCAAATATCTCTTTGTGTAGATTTCTTAAAAGAAAATTGAAGCAACCATACTTCAGAAGAGTTTACGAATAGGCGTATAACAAATTGCCTTTCAGATAAAAAACGGATAAGAAACAATAAGGAAATCGAGAATGACATTAAGTGAACATTTGCGAGATATGAGCAGTAGAAGCCAATGTTTCTCGAGACCACACCCTCAGATAAAGATCGCCATACTTTGAGAGAATAACACTGCTAACACACATAGGAGTGGAGAATACGCATCAATAACGCAGGCTTAACGATAATGTGGTCACGACCGTATAATCGAAAATCCGGATAATAGATTTCAAATTTAAATCAAACAATAATTAAATTTTAATAACTTTTTATTATAGAAAGGGTTGACATACGTCATTTAGACAATACGATATAAAAAAAACATGCGGGGCAGTCTTTGGGGACTGCCGATAGAAGTGAAAACTAAATAACTTGTGAATTGTATCGTCGAGCTATTAGATTATTATTTTCGGTTTATAAAAAATTGTTTATGATCAAGCATTAAAGTATAAATTGGTCACTAACGCTTCTTTACAAACCAAAAATTGTTCACCCAAAAAGTACTCAACGCGCCTAAAGAAGTTTTCACTTCGAAAACTCAACTGTATTTCATTATAATAAAGTCGCAATTCGAATAGATATATATAAGTAATGCAATGCAATCATTTAAAAGTTACATTATAAAATAAACCTTAAGTCATTACTAATAAGGTTGGTATTACTGGAGCAAAACTACGTCGTACGAATTTTTGATCAGGACACGTGGCCTGACGCGAGTTTAACATTTTTTTACGTATTTTTACGAGTTATAAAACTTTATAGTTATTCATTAACTAATGAATAACATAATACCTATGTAATTTAAAATTTTGGTTGTAAATAATTTGTAATTAATCTTTAACGTAGTCACATCTTTTCATTGCGGCCAAGTCCCTGATGCGCTTCAGTTGTAATACTGTATGGGATGCGATTCGTCCTATATTTCAAATCATTTAAAAGCAACACCTAGCTAGAGCTTCAAAAGCATCTGCGTGAGATGGTACTTGACATACATCACCAGTTTCAATCTTCTTCTTTTTCGTTACTGTTCAAATGGTCAATGATATATTCATCAGTTAAAATTTGGAATCCAGGGTCTTCACTATCGCAGTTCAGCCACACCTTGATATTCTCTTCATCACACTCTTCACCAATGCTAAGAATTTTTATTGCTTCCGTTATATCTTTGAAATTGAAAATAATTTATTCAATGCCCTTTTTAATGTTTGCGATTCCACAGAGTTCCACACTTCTACCAGCATATAGCAACAATCTTTAAATTGATTTCTTTAAAAAAATTCAACATCGTTTCTATTTCACTGCTGTCTGCTACTTTCTGTATAAACAAACGCTTTAAAGTTTCAATGACACTGGTCCATAAGCTGCAATATTGATGTTACGTTAGGGGGCAAAAACTTGACTGTAAACTTCCCATTTTCTCGACTTATTGTTTCAGCGGAAGGGTGCGTTGACGCATTATCTAACAACAACAACACATCGCCCTCTTTTCTCACGTCCTTTTGAAATTTCTTAATCTCAGGAATAAATGTATTTTCATATCAAGTAAGAAAAATATCTGTGTTCATCCATGCTTTTTGTTGGTTAGCATAAGTTAAGGAGATTTTGACATTTTTGAAATAGCGCGAATTTTTTGTATTGCCAATAAGTAACAGTGGTAATCGATGTGTTCCTTTAGCGTTCGCACAAATCATAACCGTAACTATATCCTTACTCACGTTGTGCCCCGGTGCTGCCTTTTCACGACGCGATGCTAATGATCTGCTTAGTAGAGATTTCCAATTAAGACCTGTTTCGTCGGCATTATATACAAAATCTAAATCGTATTCCTTTTCATCTAGAAATGCTTTTAACTCGTCTACAAATGAGTCGGCTGAGGCAATGCTAGCAGACAGTTTTTCGCCTTGAATCTTCAATTGGCTAATTCCATGTCTAAATTTGAATCTTGCTAACCATCCATAGTTCACCTTGAAAGAAATATCACCACCAAGCTTTTGATTAAAATCCAATGCTTTTTCGCGTAAAAGATGTCCAGATATGGGCTGCCCTCTTTTGAAAGAACCAAGTAAAAACTGCGTTCTCCAGAACATTATGAGATTTTTTCATGGCTTTACGTTGTGAGCCTCCATCTTCGTTCTCAAGCGTGCAGGTGAATTTCAATATGGTATCAGAATTCTTTTTGATGACTGATATGATAGAAGTTCCTACATCAGACATTTGCGCCATTTTACTGCCAGATTCATCATTTTTTAAACTCTGAATTATCTTCACTTTTTCATTAAGTGATAACACTATCTTTTTCGCTTAGACATAGACTTCTAACGCAAAACGTAAACAGAAATGTAAACAAAAATATCTATGTCTCTCTATCTATGTCTATCACTTGAACGCTATCAAATGAGAGCGAGAGTACCTATACTTAGTAAAAAGCAGTTATTTTAATATTACAAACAGACACTCCAATTTTATATATTTGTATAGATGTATAGATTAATACTGTCGGGATGAAGCGATTGAAAGAAGAACATATACACACGAAGAGTACAACGAAGTAAATGTTGAAAAATATTGGTTTTCATTAGAAAACCACTTGATACGATAATCACTCTAATAAATATATTTTAAACATTAATGAAGGTAAGGTAACATACATACATCTCCTTTTTAAATCAAAATTCAGATAAACATTAATATTGTATATAGAGTTTTGGTTGCGTATATTCGCAAATATTGGATACAATTTGAGGAACTGATTCAGAATCTAAATACTGGTGTATAGGCTCACTTATTTGCATAAGAAAGAAAAAGTCATAGCAAAGCGTTGTCGAGGAAATCTTACGTAAATAAACGATAATGTAAAGACGCTGTATGTACAGAGACACTTACCATTTTGGGGTTTAACCGGCGGTATGTGATTGCTGATCACATATTCGTCTATTACTCCGTCCAATTTGGAATTCTGAAGGTTATTTATATAACAATTTCTGCAGTGTTCCAACCTGTTTAAAAAATAAAGATACAATTAAGATTGAAGTGCCCCTCGCGAGTGAGGACTCCCGAGAGGCCGTACCCAATTTCACGCTACCAATTTAAAAATACCCCTTTAAGGTATACACTCAAGTGTACCTAAAAAGATTAACTTTGTTGTTTCTAATAATTTTATGTCCTCAGGTCGAGCGTCTGAATTACATGACGGCGTGCACAGATTACAACAGTTTGTCGCACCTAATATATTAAAATAAAAACAGTCCTTAACGTCTCACCGCTGGACTTGGGCCTCTCCCTAGAGGGAACAAACAGTAAAATAATACAGGGTTACTCATACGACGGGATCTCGTGGCAATTTTATTATTCGTTAAATACATTGCAATGCAAGCCATCGTGGGTTCGAACCCGAGACCTCTGGGTCCCCGAGTGTGATTACCACTTGGATGCCACGTACCTTAGTATGCTTATTAAGTGCATACTCGTATTAAGTACGTGGATATTATAATTATTTTATAATTAACATAATTTATACGTAGTGACGGCGTAGAAAAACTCATTGTAATAATTGTTAATTAATATAATTTATATACGTATCATATAAAGAGTATGAATATTTATTACAGATAAAATGTACAAGAGAGCTTCTTAAATGAAATAAAACAAATTTGAAAAGCTATCTAAAATACTAGAATTTTCACGAGAAAAATGAACGCTGAAAATGTGGTCAATAATAGTGCCTAGACCACTTGCGTAAACTAAGTCTATTACGTAATTGGGTTCAGGTGCTCCACGGAGAAATTATTGAATTCTGCACTCGACAGTACTTCGCCATCGTGGGTTCGAACCCGAGACCTCTGGGTCCCCGAGTGTGATTACCACTTGGATGCCACGTACCTTAGTATGCTTATTAAGTGCATACTCGTATTAAGTACGTGGATATTATAATTATTTTATAATTAACATAATTTATACGTAGTGACGGCGTAGAAAAACTCATTGTAATAATTGTTAATTAATATAATTTATATACGTATCATATAAAGAGTATGAATATTTATTACAGATAAAATGTACAAGAGAGCTTCTTAAATGAAATAAAACAAATTTGAAAAGCTATCTAAAATACTAGAATTTTCACGAGAAAAATGAACGCTGAAAATGTGGTCAATAATAGTGCCTAGACCACTTGCGTAAACTAAGTCTATTACGTAATTGGGTTCAGGTGCTCCACGGAGAAATTATTGAATTCTGCACTCGACAGTACTTCCAATATCTTATCCCTCGAATAAAGTACCTCGGCAAAAATAAAACTTACTTCGATTTAATGTTTTCATAGAGAAGTTCGTCTGACTAATAAAATATTTCAACGAAAGTAATATTATATGAACAGGTCTTCAAACAACTCTGTCTTTGACACAAGTATGATATACACTATGCAGTATCTTATATTTAAAACAGAGATTTGATTCGGGAATAAATAATTAAGTTTTTTTTATAACTGTGAAATAGCAGATAAGCTGACAGGCTCAAGATAGTAAGCAGCTACTCATTTTTGCGACGCCAGGGACATCGTTAACACTCTGCCGTTCACACGGTGAAACTGAAACCTGGGTAAGTTAAGCCAGAATACAAAATATTTATACAAAAGGTTATTATCGCGGTATATTCAGTGACCAGGGGTGGTTGCCATCTAGGCGAGCTTGGAGCATCTACCTAGCTGCTGGGGTTGTTTTGTCGCCACTCTTACTCCGTCCCAGTACATAGAAGAAACTGACCTTTTTGATTTACTTATTTTAACAAACATTTACATTGATAGTACATTATTTTTTAACATAAAAAAGGGACACATACAAGACTATTTTTTAACTTAATTGATAATATGTTTTACAGTTATAAAGTTTATTATGTGTTTTAAATTAAAGCATGTTACAGACAATCCATCTAGACGTACGGGGCACTAACGTTATCTATGATAAAAATTTATTGATAGGTTTAAAGTACTTGAAAGCAGAGTACTGTAATAAATATTTATGGCTTAGTTAATTACTAAGGGATGCGTTAACTACTTCAATCTTGACATACGTACGTCAAAATGTTCCATTTGCAGGGTACTAAACATGATTGATTAAAAAATTACCAAGCGTTGTGGTCGGGCTCGTGGAGCCCCCCGAGCTGTTTGGGCAGGCTCGCTCTGGGTACGTGCACGCCAAGTTGCGGCGCGCTCACCGTATGCACGCGCTCACGTAATTTCTCGCGCACAAACAACCGTAGAATGCGAAACGGCGCTTTGAACCACAGTGGCGCCGTAACAATTAACACCTTCTTCAATTTGGCAGGATAACCACCCTGCAACAAAAGGACAATGCTATTAAATATCGTAAATAATATCTTATCTGAGAACGCTATATAATAAAATTAGCAAAATATATGTAATCTAATTAGAACTGTGCCAATGTATTTAAAGGCAAAAACAATAGTGAATGAAACCGACTAGGGTTATATATAGGCAGGTAATTACACAGATAATTAATAAATAAGACTCGTGCTATAATAGTATAGACAACTGATACTAATTAAATAACTTTCTTGAAAGAAATTAAAGATAGATAGATAGAAAACTCTTTAATGTACTAAAAAAACAGGTATAAATAATATATAAAACTAGATAACACAAAGAGCGGTCTTATTATACATAAACACCTAACCTCGACACGAGAATTGAACCTGTGAAAACGTTCCGACGTGCGAAAGACGTTTCGCCGTGGAATCGTCATAATAACTGTGCCCTGTCATACGTATTAACGATTCTTATTTAAAGAATCGCTATGCATATCGCTATATTTAACGTAATCGCTACATCTTCGCAAGGCGTAGAAATTGCATAAAACTTTTTAACCATACTTGTTTTTTTTTTCTGACGTTAGTATTATAAAGTTGAGATTGTTCAAGTTTAAAGATAACCCAGGCATACCCTTCCCTTAACCCTTCCAGGCATAATGCGTTCCGGATGCAACCCAAACTTTCAAATCGGAGTCCGCGGTCGATTGCTGAAGTAATGTCTCGGATTAAAAGTTTTGCGTTTTTTATATTGATGCCAATATATTCCGTAGCACTTTCATGTGCGAAGAAGTAAAATAATTACCTTAATTTTGTTTTAATGGTGCCAAATCACCTAGAAACCACAAAAAAATACAACTCGAGTTTATGTAATTAGAATAAATAAACCGCAAAATATAATTCACAATTTCCGATTAAATCTAAAGATTGCGTGAAATAGAGCCACGAAAATAAGTGACCTTAAGTATCTCCGAATGAGTCGCCGTCTACCAGCGTCGAAAGTTAATAATAAATCCGTAATATTCACCCGAACTGGGGTTGGCTTTATAAATATTCAAGTTCGGGACGTGCCGCACGCACCGGAGGATACAAGGAAAGTTCAGTGAGGATTCTGCGAAGGACTCGATTAGTTTAATGAACACCTTTCTTGCTACGAAAAGATTTCTTAAACAAATGACAGATAATATAAAAGCAAGCCAAAACAAATTGAATAGGAAAGCAAATGCAAATATTTGACGTGAAATCGAAATAATTTTCAAGGACGTACAAAAGAATAATAAACACGCGTGGGATAACACCATTTACGGCACAATGGATTCAATCTTAGATATATGTATGCCATATGCGATATGGCCATGTAATAAAAAAGGAAGAATACTGCTTGATAAGATCAAGACAGAAATCCTAGGATTGGAAATACGTACAGGAAGAAGGATACGTTAAAAGAGAAAAGGCTTTGTAAACTTTTGAGTAGGTGTAACAGCAGGTAATGCATAAGAGGAATTTACCTTCTCCAATAATATGTATATTTACGTATTTGCTCAAAGGGTTTTACTTTTACAAATAAAATTCAGCAAAGGTTGGCAATACGGTTATAACATGCTGTGTGGAACTTGTTCAGAATACAATACAAATTGCTACTTTGGGGTCAATTGTTTGTATCGGGGCTTGTTACGGCTGGTCAGGTGAGAATTACGGGAGCTATTCCAATATTTCCAATCCCAATGAGGTTTCCCGCATCGACCAATCACGGATATTTTATTAAGAAACAACTCTGTCGGAGTTTTCTGTAAGAAAAGGATGTCTAGGTTTTGCTTTCATTTACAGTAAGTTACAAATACATTTTTAATTCGAAAGTGGTGAGGGGAGTATATGAGATGCACTCTGAAACAACGGACGATACTGACACAAGGTTTTTTTCGATGTTGGGGAATCCCCAAAAAGAAGTCGCCGCTTTAACAATGAAATTTTGATAAATACTTTTCCTTTCTTAAATATTATTCCTTCTTACGGCATTATTTGGAAAGATAAACGGAAGAGACAAAAAAAGCTTTAGACGGCAAGCTCAATCTTATTCATCATCAATGCAACAATCCACACAGGGCCATCTAGTTCCAAAATAAGTAGCATAACACTTGTCTTACAAGTATTTACATACTTTTTTGTAAATAAATACTATACATAAACACTCAAATACGGGACGGAGCGATTTCCGACCAGTGACACCCGCAAGCATTCCGACATTGTTGTCTGTTGTGATTTCAAAAATTGTATTTTCAATTCGTTTTAAAGAAAATTTATCTGAAGTTTGCATATTTATTTATGTACCTAGAACACACGATGATTTAATAAAATTAACTATATTCGAGGGACATACAACTCGACTATACAATTTCAAAAGAAACCAAACCCAATATTACCACGAAAGTTTAAACTCAGTTCATAACTTTATCTCATAATTTCAGCAACATAGTTGCAGTCTTTAGGAGAACTCAGACCACGACGATAGACTACGTAAAACTTTTACCATATTCAGCAAACGAAGTATAAAAGAAAATGTCTGTGAACACAGTGAATTATACGAAAGAACATAAATTCGGCGAAAAACTAACGAATGCGAACTAAATAATGTATTCAGTGTTAAAACAGCATTCATGTTCATAAACATGAAGATTGAAATTTCTCAGTATGCATCATTGAAATGTACGATTATGGAAGTAGTTGGATCTTCAGTGAGTGAATCATGGAATAATTTTAAAAAGAATGACGTAATAAGGTACGTCATACGGCCGTGTGCCAGCTAAATATAGGGATTAGGCTTATGCAAGAATAAGGAATATAATTACTTTAATAAGAAGCGCTTAAGAATCGAACAGCCAACCAGTCTTTCAATCTTTACTCTCTGACAGACTCAGAAGTGAGTACACATGAAGGAAAGGCACAGTTTAACTATCCTCACGGGGTTCAGCGGTCAGGCGGCAATGGTCTTTAAAAAACTAATTTATTTATCTACCTTCGTCGTACGGTCCCATGAAAATAAGAATATGCCTGTCGTATTGGATACTTTTTTTTGGGAGATAGAAATGCCTGACGTTCACCCAGGACATGGGAACGCGCGGCGGGGTAGTGTGGGGCTCCCCTTGCAATGCCCCGGTAAGTTCTCTCGGTATACCCACTAAAACTACTCCAGCGTGCCTGCGCGGGCCTTATTAAATTACTTAGGCAGCGGCCTCGACTGGCACCGGCCCACTTCTACGGGCTTCTTCAAAGCCGGGATATAATGGACCTAGGCATCTTTTTTTCTCATGCAGGGGTGAACTGGACGCACGAATTACACGCGCGCACCTCTCTCTCAGTCATTTATGTGCGGGCTGCGGTCCTTTCCCAGAGGGCGCCTGCTCACTACAGCGACCGG
The DNA here is from genome assembly GCA_963693495.1 of Malacosoma neustria. NCBI lineage: Eukaryota > Metazoa > Arthropoda > Insecta > Lepidoptera > Lasiocampidae > Malacosoma > Malacosoma neustria. The sequence continues at coordinate 16,008,571 of OY856377.1, forward strand.
AAATCGGTCGCCAACGTCCGCCAACGAGCGGAAAAAAAGCCTGGCGCGCTCCCCCTCCCTGTCTGCCGCAGCCTTCATGGACATTACTGTCTCGCATAATGCGGCGACGGCATTCCATCCTGTCGTATTAGGCACCTAAGTTATCGTAATATGTATCTAATAAATTCCTTTTGCATAGCCAGTGAATGAAGGGCTCCCTTCGGTTTCACCTATAAAGGTGGGGTTATCCCCACCTTAATCATCTCTTTTTTTATAAAAAGAGTTATGGATGCCCTATAACATTAGTTGACGACGTACCTCAATCTACGAAATGTAAACTTTTCTAATTCAAACAAGTTACTTTATAAGCTAAAATGTACATAGCAATGAGAACATCAATGAAACATTTAAGATAAATATAATTATCAGAATTTTTTTAAATAACCAATAAATATCGTGCAAACAAGAGGTTTTGCGCTTCAAGCATTAATTTCAAGAAGTCTTATCAAAATAATACAATGTCAAACATACACAATCACGAATTCCGGTGATCAAAATCTGTGTTTGTATCTTTATTGTTTTATAGTGATAAGCTTCATTTAATCAGAACTACAATTATAGCATGAGTCAGCGTGTTTAAATAAAGTAAATATAACTGAACCTTGAATGAGTGTTATACGTATATTAGTTATTCAACACAATATAAAATATAACCACACAACAGGGCACAACGTGGGCCCTAAATTAAGCAAACTTTTATAAAAAAATCATAACCGCTTTTATTAATGGAAGCGTTGTTCGCGTGAAAAATTTGATACGAAATTCATAGATTAATAATGATAAATTCAATAAATAAACAGCCTATATTCCATGAACATACATACATCGAAACTGTCACAATTATAAGTATTGATTAAAATACAATTGGTAAAGACAAAAGACCCGGATCATGTCAAAGATCATGATAACATCCGTGGCGTAGTGCATAACGCACTTCAGTACCCTTGAAGAGGTCACGGGTTCGATTCCCGTGTCGCGTCAGGGTTTATGTATAATATATATTTATTTAAAGAAAATTTATTGCTATAGGATAGCAGACAGGCTGACGGCCCGCTTAGAATTTAGCAGTTACCGTCGCCTATAGGTGTTTGCAATGCCAGTGGCATCGCGAACACGCTGCTGTCCCATAAGAGTACAGTAACTTGGGTCACTAATGCCGGAACACAAGGTTAATTATGGCGATGGCAAATTATGCTGGGACTGGATCGCGTTGTGTGAACCGACCCTGTATATTTATTTATCATAAACAATTATGAAAATAAACACGCGCTCGAAGTACGTTAAAAGTAATTATAATAATAAGAAATTGTACAACTTTATGAATTATATACAAGGCATATCCGAGACAGATCCCAATACACCTACATCGAAGTATTTTAAGTACATTTCTGAATTTTTTTACTGTTTATAAATCCGGATCATCATGAAAAGCGAATCCGGACAGACAGTTCTAAAAACGGGACCCCGAAGGTCGTAAATAAATAGAAAATATTAAATTACAATTAACGAGTTTTAATTTAGCATACACAGCGAATGCTTATTTCGCCAGATAAACGTGTAGATGCTCAGGGGTGAGAGTTCATTGCACCCTCGTTTAAGCTCCCTTCAAATGATGACACTATAGGTACCTGGCTGAATCCCCTTCGCACACAAAACTTTACAATCATTTCTTATTGCAACGACATCACACATTTGGTGCAATAGCTTTATCAAATGATTAACCATATATATTTTCTACCCATGGGTTTCACATATATTTAATTATGAAACAAGTAATAAATGTTGATAATAATCACTTAAATTTACACATTTAACCAATTTATCAGCGAGTTAGCGATGCCAGTGGCGTTGCAAACACCCATAGGCGACGGTAACAGCTAAATTCTAAGCGGACCGTCAGCCTGTCTGCTGTCTTACAGCAATAAAAAAAACCAGCTGGATGACCGAGCTTTACTCGGTATTTTTTTTTCTCGGTATTTTTTTTTTATAAATTGTGTTTTTTGGAAATTAACAGTTGATTTTCTTAGTCTAACCTCAAAGCAAACACTCATTGACTTCGTGTTACTTAACAACGCCGTCTGCTGGTATAGCTTTAGTGTTGTTGGGTCGTTAAAGCAATTTAAAAAAAATAGTATTATTATTCGCCGATAGATGTCGGGAAGAGTCACCTTTTTGTTATTTTTTTTTCAATAAAAAAAAAGCGAATAAAATGACATTTTCTAGAAATGATTCCTAGCTAGATCGATTTATCGCCCCCGAAACCCCCCGTATACTAAATTTCATGAAAATTGTTGGAGCCGTTAGTCATAGAGTCAATTACAAAACACTATTATAAAACTTACAAATTAGGAGAATATTCAGAGAATAACATAAAATCGTGACTAAAGATTTTATTAAAGTTTTTCCGGAGTTTATCTCCGTGCAGGGGCGGAGTAACAATACTAACCTCTGTGGCCGGGGTCGGCCTATCGTAAATGGCGACAAAACCACCCAGCTGCGTGGTGAGGCCACAAGCCCATTTGGATGGCAACCACCCTCGGTCTATAAGTATGCCGTCATAACCTTTTGATATGTTCCAGCATTAGTGACCGAGGTTCCTGTAACCCTATGGGACAGCAGGGTGTTCGCGGTACCTCTAGCGTCGTAAAAATCTATAGGCGACAGTAACCGCTTATTATTAAGTGGGCCGTCAGCCCACAATAAGCAATAATTTCTAACCAATAAAAAAAGTTTTAAGTGTCCGTAAACCTATATACATAAGTTGTATACTAAACTTCACAATCAATCTAGTGATAGCCAAGATATATAAATAATCCCTAGTGTAGTAATAATAATACACGTTTGGCACCAACTATTGTTTTAAAATAATATAAAATGAGTTTAAGCTGCATAGTTCATTATTTCAGCTGACGTTCAACACTTTGGGTGTACAAGAGCGTTGTCCTGTAGCTTCCTTATAGTCAGATGTCTAGACTACATGCAATGACGTCAAGTCTATTGGGGGTTTGAACTTATCAGACAGCTACAAACGCCCATCAATAAAGATACCTGAGAAATACCACTTAATCACCCAACAAAAGCTTATCTTGCCAATTCATATTTAAGTACGATTCGCAAAACGCGACATTCAATTAAAAATAAAAAATCAAACTTATTTGTTTCAATATCTATTTCGTACAAAAGAAACTCAATTAATTCAAGTTGATCTAAAAGAAGTAATTCATTACACTATTAAATGTAATCAAAGACGTTACAAATGTTCAACCGGCCCTTAGTGCGCGCATCATGTCGCTCAATGACAAGAAACTTCAGCAACTTTCATCAATATTGTCAACAAAACAAAACTGCTAAAATAAAGTAATTAGAACAAATTTAATGAAATATAAAAATTTATAGATCGATAGATAGATAGATTATTCTTTATTGTCCACCAAAGATTATATACATGCAAAGTAACTTAATATTAAACTTATAACTAGTGCACAATAGTTTATATACTTAGAGGCTTATTGGTAATTCGACGTATTCCCCTTAGGAGGTGATAGGGGTGACTATTTGTGACAATTTTAGCCCCCATATGCAAAAGTGAACCATTTTTGAGTTATCTTGTTTTTTAGCTTTTTTCAAAATATCCGTGCAGGGGCGGAGAAAGACTACTAACTAACCCTTGTGGCCGGGGTCGGCCTGTAGTAAAAGGCGACAAAACAACCCACCCTAGCCACGTGGTAGGGCCTCAAGCCCGTCTGGATGGCGACCACCTTTGGTCTTAAGTATGCCGCCATAATAACATTGTGTTGTGTTCCGGCATTAGTGACCGAAGTTCCTATACGCTTATGGGACAGCAGCGTGTTCGCGATGCCACTGATGACGGTAACTGCTAAATCCTAAGCAGGCCGTTAGCCTGTCTGCTGTCCTACAGCAATAAAAAAAAGTCAAATATGCAACATCAAAAATTTATTTTAAAAATGTATCAATGTAAATCTCATTTTTATATTCTGATTTATAAAAACGATTAAACACTGGTTATTTATCAATATTAAAACAATAATTATCGGTCAAAATTTAAAAATGCGAGACGAAAAACTACTAACTACTTACTTCAATATTTTGTTATGATTTTTTTCCACTAAAATGCCTTAAAAACAAAAAGACCGTTATGAAAGCTTAGCTTGCAGATTATTTTAAAAACATAACCGTTTTCTTAGCTCTTCAACAATGCATAACAACTAGGAACTTATTTCAAAGAAACTGAAAAAAATGATCACAAAGGAAGTAGGCGGAAATTCGTATTCGAACTAAGCTTAAGGCGCCTTTGCCATACCGCTACGAGATCCCTGTGGAGCTCGGCACTCCGCACCTCCACCGTACGAGGTGCTGGTCTTTCACCCCGCAGGAGGGTGTTTCTGCGCCAGAAATATAAGGCGGCAAGAGCCCTCGCCTCTAGATTCTATGGCGGGGATCCAGCTAAGATGGAAGTCGCTTCAAAGGAGATCGTACGATACCCCCTTGCTTCTCTAACGGCTAGAGTCCGCTGCGTTCTGCAATGTAGAATTTGTCCTCTAGCCGTCAGATCGGAGCCCAATTCAGGGCCATGGACCGTTCGATCCCTCCGAAGTTTTCGACACACCATATTTGGTCCCCCGATATTGGGCAGCAACCGAAATAGAGCTCCGGCTGCCCTCATAAGTCAGGAGGCCGGCCGTTCGAAATGTGCCGAAAAGTTCCATCGGCTATTGTAGACAAGTCCCAGGTACTTCATTGTCGACCCGACGCCGATGCGAACGCCCCCTATCATTAGGTTCAGTCCTCCTGGTGGTCTGCACCGAGGGCTGTGAAAGAGCATGGCCTCTGTTTCATACAGAGCCACCTCCACGCCAAGAGACTGAATCCTCTGCACCACATGAGCCACCCCAACCGTACCACTGAATGCCGGAGCCATCTTTGGAGGATGATGATCGTTCTGTGCGGGAAACAGAGCGCCAACCACGTCCTCTACCAGGCGTGTGGGAAGGCTTTCCGACAGCGGGGGTTCCCGCGGCCGGAGCTTACCCCGAACCATTTTATAGGGTCGCCCCCATGGATCCTGATCCAAAATTGAAAATGCCTCCCACGATGCCGCTTTGGCCACTTTAACAGCGGCTCTCAACGACTTCTTGGCGCCCTGAATATATATTATATTCGGAGTAATTTTATTATTGTTTGTAATCTATCAATTTGCTTTGGATAAGCGTCGGGTTTACTGTCACTCTTTAAGGGGCAATCCAAGTTCAACAGTAGTACCTATGTCTATAAATAGTATATACAAAATTAAATATAATACCAAACACTGTGAAGATCTAACTAAAGTTTTCCTCTTAATTTCCGATAGTTGACAGAAGACTTGATTGCAAATGTCAACAAGTCGTACTTGGTGCAAGTTCTTCAAGTTGTCTGTCTCATTGCGGCATTGTATTCGAAATAGGACGCGGGCTGGGTGTCTTAGATAAGCCTCGACACTACCTCGAGTGTCGCGTTGACATGACACTTCATAGCGTAGTGACGTCGACACTGAGCCAACTTATCACAATTAAAACTTTCCTCTTAATAATAGTTTATACTCGTTTTCGAATTTGAATAATCCTTGTCCTATTTATCAAGGTTTATATATATATAATGCGGGTTATACATACCCTCATATCAATTTAAATAAACCTTGAACTTTTTACGCTATTATGTTAGCAATGTGTAAACATTCTATGTATAAACATACATTGTTATACAATGTACATACAGACTATGTCGACTAAATCTGACGTAGTACATTTATATAGAAGCCCATTCCAAGCGGAAGTAAAAAGATACATAAGGCACCTTTTTGTCGGTGTATAAACATTTTCACAGGTGAACTCTTACAAAACAGAAAACAGCTGCACTCCTCACATTCATTCAAGACGGTCTGCAAAAAAGTTTATTTACGAACAATTTTGTTGGTATAAAAGAACGCTTCTGACTTTTTACCTAAATAGCAAAAACTTGTTATTGGATAATATAGAATTATACCTTACTACACTTTGATCTTAGCCAAAAGGCCGAGAAGCGACCTTCCTACCTTCCCTCAGGGGCGCTTCTCTGTCCGAGGAGTGCACGGGTGTGCGTACCCGAGGTGCCCGAGCATCCGCCACCTCATTCCCCTTTCCCGTCCGAGGCGGCGGAGTCCCACCATTCTTCTCGTCTACCTCCCACATCTTTTCCCAACTTCGCTCTCTGTTCGTGGCACGGTCCCCGGTGGGATGGTTGCTAGTACTGGTTGGGGTCCCGGGTTCTGTCCCGGGCCCTGATTTGGTAGTCGAAACCATGCCCATTTCCACTGCGCCTGCACAGAGAGTGTTCCTGGGGCGGGAACGGCATCTCCGCTCTCCGTCGGTCTGGCTGGGTTGGCTACGACGTTGGGCGACTCCCTGGTTTTCTGGGGTGTCGTCTGGTAGTCGTACCCACGCCTGACTGGCACGTGGCGGAGATGCAAGTCCCGCCCCGTTCAGAATCCTCCAGCTTTAGGCTGGAGGCAGTCAAGTCCGCAAAGGAGGCGGCGGAGCGGGAGCGGGAGTCGATTACCACACTCCCCTCCCGCCAACGTCGGCGGCGCCGGAGGGCAAGTAGCGACCTCCGGCTGCCGTAAAAAGCGGCCGCGGGCGGGCCCTCGGGAGAGGATCCGCCGCCCGCACTATTGCCGCGAGGGAGAGAGCCGCGTGCTGTTCCGCGGCCCTCCTCAACTCATGTTGAATCAGAAGAGCGCCGGGGGACAAAATCCTGACCCCCTGGCGCCAACTATTTAGAAGGGGCCCGCCTTAAGACAAAGGGCGGGCCAGCGCCGGCCCGGGCCACAAGATCGGCAGGCCATATATCCGTAGGCCCAGGTGTAGGCGATAGGAGAACAGCGGGGTTTTTTAGTGGGTAGTCGGATGGCCGAACATCTTTCCCGGAGTCCCACATATCCCTCGGTCCCCCCGGCTGGGGGAACCCGTCAAGAGAGGGTTTTTCCCCGAGACCAAAAAAAAAAAAGAATTATACCTTGCACTACAGAATTTAATAAAATCAAATTTAGTTATATAACTTAGTAAAATAAAATAAATAATCTTCTCTTACATAGTATAGACTAATTTCTGATTCATAATATTTTATGATGTATATTTTAATTACGCATTCAATCTTTGAACATTGTTAAACAAAAATAATTGTAAGCATACATTTAAAAAAGTACATTAGTATTTATTCCTTACTTATTACAATTTACATTGGAAAATATGAGAAACGTTTACAGTATCGATTGCTTGGCGGTTTTGCACGCCTACATTCAACGCTCAACGCTTTCACCGGCATGATTAAACTCTGTACACATTGCTTTTCAGTATAAAGCTAAGACGTTCAAAGGAGCCACCGTCAAAGTACATTCCAAAGCAAAATAGCCGTATTCAGTGTTTAAATGAGAATCTTCCGGTTATTCATTAAGACTAAAGTATCACAAGTTCTAGAAAATCTACCAAGGAAATCTAATCTAAGCATGTGACTAAAATATTGATAAGCACCGATATAATTTATCAATAACAATACCACGGAAATGTGAGAAAAAAATGGTTGTCGAGAAAAATTAATGCTCTTTTTAAGATCGTCAAAATTCTTTGTCGATAAACGTTAAAAGGTAGGAATTTAACATACATCGCAAAATTCTTAATATTATCAGCCCATAATGTTGGGTCTCTACTGTTGGGGTTGTACCTCCCCCTATAGGGAATGGATAGTACAATTGAGACGCCACATTTGTCCAAGGCGTATTGATGGGTTATATATAAGCATCAGTGATTTCAACATGCAACTTTCATCGCCATGACTCATTACATCGCTGACGGTGAAGAAAAACTCTACCTTCAGCGCGTGGCAATTGTAGTATACAAATTAGGCAAGAAAAACTCTAAACCTAAACCAGTTGATGACATCACGGGGTTCGAATCCATGAATTCAGGTTGTTCTCCTAGTGTGACACCAGTTTGCTGCCACGTACCTATTTCCACAAGCATTTAATCTCGGTAGCTTAAGCTTTACTTCTGTACCCAAGGAATGCTTTTGATTATCCCAGGAGGAAACTTATATTCTTTCTTTCCTCACTTTTCATAAGCAAAGAACCACAAGAAAGGAAAAAATATTAAGAAATAGTGGTTTTATTTGCTTTGTACAAGGGCAATTATTGCAGTCTCATCCCACAAACCCGAAAAGAAAACCTAATTTGATAGAATGAATTTATCTATTTTTAATTCGTCAGGAAATAGATGAAGCAGCTATAGAGGTACTTTTCCTAATTTCTCTCTATAATACTATTTGTTGTTATTTACTTTCAATGTGAAACGAGAAAAATAATTTAAGCAAATAGGATGACAGATTTTTCCCCAAAAAGGGGTTAACGTCAGGCAGGCGGCCGGTTGTAAAAACTAAGCCACAACTATTACAACATGTAACATGTTGTGCCGACCCCATATAATGTGGGATAAGGGTAGGGGAAAGAAGAAGAAGAATATACTATTTGTTGTAATTAATTAATAGAACCACAAATGAAACAACCATTTTCCGGACACAACCAAAAAAAACTTTATTATTATTTGACTACAGATACATCAACTTAAATACTGCCATAGACTACATCAATATCGATTCCTTTCACCTTACAACATATGTACTACGGTAAATAATTAAATAGTTTTAGCGATGTATAGGAAATGCAGTCTCGTATTACAAAAGGGAGTCTATCGTCGTTGACAGAGTAACATAAACATCGAAGTGTAAGCTATCTTTGAAAAACTGTTTTTGGCACTTTGCCAACTGTAAATAACGCGGATCGCTATCCATTAACGTCGAGTGGTTCCACCGATACGACGGCGGTCTTTTGAAATGCTTTCCCTTTTACCACATCTACGTCTTGTCCAGTAATCTTAGTTTTCGATTTACATTTAGTAACTAATTATAAAAAGATGACGTTACATGTAACAACGGCTTTTGACGGCAACGGCAGGGCGTTCTGCTCTCGACGTTCGATTCTAGGGAATCACCTAATAAACATTACAGATAATCACGGGTAATGTATATCAAAAGAAGAGTATAGCAGTATCAGTTGTCTACTACCCATAACACAAGCGTTCTGTAGCTTACTTGGGGACTTGTTTTGTATATATACTTAATATCTATTTTAATAAACATTGCCAGCTCTCAACCCATTAAGTAGTAAATTTTTTATATTATTAGACATATTTTTATAGAATATACAGAATAAGAAAGCGAGTCGTGAAACAAAATATGAAGAAGTGAAAAACATGATGTGAGTCGTCTCAAATGGGTACATTGATACTTACTGGGTTCAAATTAATCATTAATGCTGTTTGAAAGCTCGCTTCAATTTGTTAACCTAATTCCATATACAAAAAATCCCGATATAAGTATTTTACAATATAAAAATTATACCATGGACTTGGAGTAAAGACAAAGCCGAACCAGAGCATGTAGGTTCCGGTCGCCCGACGACCTTTAGGCGTTTATTATCTCGGAATAATACGCAACAGTAGCCGGTCGACCGGGCATTATACAATTTCTCAAATTTACATAGCCCATTACATTACATGGTCACGAACATGCATTCGACCTTTATATGAAAATGTCACGACATTTGAACGTAAACAAACGGTAGATGTTATATATTCAGAGCGAAAATGTGAAAGGTTGCAAATATTCTATTTTCGGCGCTATAATCAACTGTGTTTACAGTACGTAAAGAGCTCTTAGAGAGAATCCTATCAGAATAATACATATATAAATAAAGTCCATCTAACTTTACGCTCTCGTAACGTGGGTGGGTGTGTCTGATGCGGGCAGCATTGTGATGAGTAATCGCATATAATGTTTTACGTACCCACGTATTGTCTAACTTCTGATTTAGTCTCTTTTTGAGTATATAAAATGTAATGTATGAAACAGCAAGACTTTTCAACAATAATTCCGATTTCAAGGTAATTATTGCTTTTTTTATTCAATACTAACCTTTCCCGTCCGCTTCGCTAGTCGAATAGCAGAAAAAAGTAAATCGAAAAAATATGAGAAGTTTTTGTACACGTGCGCACTTCACCGCTTGCCGCACTTCTCCACGGCAAGAAAACACACATCACTGGACACGTAGTGTTTATAAAAATCGTTGTTTCTTAAAACTTTAACAATTCTATACTAAATGAAGATATCGCAGTCATTTTTTTTTTAGATAATTGCCAAGTGTCTAGGAAATAAAACTTAATTGAAATAAAAATTTAATTGAAATCTATCCAGTAGTTTTGCCGTGATGCGCGCACAACTGCAGACCGTTATCGTTTTATTTATACAAGAAGATAAGTTACAATTATTATTTATTATATACTATGAACTAAAATTACCACCGCTTCACATAGTTTTTGGCTGTTACAAGGAGAAGCGGCAAGAAACTTCCCAGCAACACGTATAATATATTTTATATAACGTAACATAGTACAATAATTATATATCGTACAGTGGTATATATTAGAACAGCCCATAACATCTCACTCCTGGGCTATAGTATACCCGACAGGGTTGTCTAAGGCGGATTAGCGTTACACATGCCGGTCATCCCCATATACAAGTTTCCTCACAATAATTCCTTCGCCGTCAGTACATGGCAATTATAACACAAGTAAACACGATTTTAACACGATTTTTGAGTCTGGGTTCTGTATGTCTGATTTTGAATAATTATGTGTAATTATGTGATGAAAGAAAATATAGTTTTATCTAAAAAAGTTTGCTTTTGTAGTTACCAGAAAAAATTTCAAAATTTAAGGAAATCTCTATTTTTTATGTTTCAGTAATATGTAAAAACAAAAAAAAACTTTAATTTATTTGTTAATCACTTTCAAATCCCTTTTATTTACACAGTACAATAAAGATTAATCTTCAAATACAGAAAAAAATACAACTAAGCATTAAAAATAAAGAGTTTTAGTTTATCTTCTGTGTAAGCAGAGACTTTTTCGTATTGATCTCCAAATGTAGGCATTTATCATGTTCTCATTATAATCTCCTTGATAACGCTATTCAAAATTCATCACATCTTGGTGAAAGCGTTCCCCTTGCTCTTCTGAATATGCCCCCAGGTTATTTATAAACTGGTCTAAGTGAGCATGGAGCATATGAACTTTAAGGGATATTCTACAACCCATGAGTTTAAAAGTTATCAAGCATATTAGAAATGAACTCTTTGGAATTTGCAGCTTTTTAATTGCCAAGGAAGCCATGGATCACTGCTTTAAGGCTGAGCCACGCTTGTTTTTCGTAGGTTTTCAGTAGCTCTAGGAATTCTTCTTCACTGGTCATTAATTTTTTTATTTGTGAACCGATGAAAATACAAGCTTTAACTTTAGACTCTTTAAATATTCAAAAGCTGCAGAGTCTTGACGAAGAGCCTTTACGAATTGCTTCATGAGGCCTAATTTTTATGCAACGGAGGCATCAAAATAATTATGATCGGCCTTCACAATCGGTTCATTCTTGACATTATGTTTTCCTATCTGAAACTCAACCCGTTTAGGCCATGAGTGCTGCTCGTAGTAAAGTGCGTCGGCTCTGCTATCCCACAAGCAAAGATAGCATAGATATTTAGTATATCCGCCTTATATTCTTACCAGAAAACCTACCATCTTGAAATCCCCTATCACTGGCCAGGCATACTCTTCATATTTTAAAGTTTGAAGCGCCATTTTAACGCTTTCGTAATTTTCTTTGAACATTACAGAATGAGCCAGGTAGAGACGGAAATTTGTTTCCATTATGAAGGAGGACTGCTTTTAAACTTCGTAGAGCTGTTGATGAAAAGACACCATTCAGAAGGAACACAAGGGATTTCGATTGCATCGAATAAACCTTTCACATCGTTGCAAAAACAAAGTCCATCTTCCTCTCTAAAAAAACCCGAGAATATTTCATGATGTTTTCTTTGATCACTTATATTAACATCCTTCTTCAGCAAATTCCACTGTTTTAGCCGTGAAGCTAATATTTATGCTTTGAGTTTAGGAAGGTTTAAGTCCCTTACTAAGTCACCCCGTCGCGTCCCTTGCGTGTTAACACCGTTGCTACTTGAAGCTCTGTCAAAATCTTAGAATGTTTATTTTTCCTTGTTAGATATACAAAAGCAAACTTTATTTGGTAAAAATAGAGCCTCTAGTTACTTTTCATTGTAGACAATCAGAAAATAAGCATTTAATAACAAACTCGAAAAAAAATTGTTTTTGTTGACTTGTGTAATATGCACATAATAGTGTTCCTATGGGTTCCTCACTTGGCTCCCCAATGGCCAAGTATACCACTCTCGTATGTTGATAGCTAAACTTATTGATCCACAACATTACAAACAAAACATTATAACATATAACAAAATTGACATAAAAACGTTAGTAAACTCGTCCAGGCAATCGTAACAAAGAATATTTAATCTATCTGGCGAAAGGCTGGCGAGTGGTATGTACCCACGTATGTCTCTTGGCTCTCTCCCGTGGCTCTTTTGTCTTGACCGTGACATCTTGACAAATATACATAAACATCTGAGAAAACGTAGGTTTTTTAACCAACCTCTGCAGCCGGGATCAGCCTATCGTAAAAGGCGACAAAACAACCCACCCTAGCTAGCTACGTGGTAGGGCCACAAGCCCGTCTGGATGGCTGGTCTTAGTATGCTGCCATAATAACCTTGTGTTGTGTTCCGACATTAATGACCCAAGTTCCTGTACCCTTATGGGACAGCAGCGTGTTCACGATGCCACTGGCGTTGCAAACACCCATAGACGACGGTAACTGCTAAATTCTAAGCGGACCGTCAGCCTGTCTGCTGTCCTACAGCAATAAAAAAAGGTATGGTGAAAATGGATACTACATATGTATGTACATAATCGCATACACTACATAAAATAAGCGATAAAAGCTGTCCAAGCGGTGCCTCGTGGGATTCGAACCTAACCGTGATACTAAGCTACCATTATTAAGTGGACATATTTGAAATAATTAATTCGCTTAGAATTTGTTGGAAAGTAAATATAGATTAATTTGCATACAATAGCAAGAATGCCAGTCGCACCCATAAAGGGGGGGGGGGGGGTCGACACGCGCGACGTAAAAAAATTAAATATGTAGTCGATTTACATTAAGTTGTATGAATCGTGTTACATGTGCGCATATCAGTGCCATTGATGTGTTGAATGCTAAGATAACTGCAGCGCCACAAGAACATGGTTTTTGACATGACATGACCAGTCCACAAATGTAATTTTATGGCGATCTTTTTATTGTTGTGGATAAGAAGCTGTAGACTGACGGCACACGTAATTGTAATCAGGTACCGTCACCCGTGGATGTTTGCGACGCTAAGGGCACCGCCAACACGCTGCCCTCCGCCGAAAATAAATGTTATTATGGCGGCATATATAAAGACCAAGGGTGGTTGCAGTCCAGGCGGGCTTGGAGCCCTACCACAAACGTTTAGTCAATTCATACTGTTCCATCTTGTTTTAATGAATTCGTCTCAAGGGCAAGAAAGCATAAATCTTCATGGTTTTAGTTTTTTATCAATACAATTTATCATCTATTAATTAAGTAAAATTCTAATCATAAATTTTGTTATTTAACAGCGGAACTTTAAAAATATCAACGTCGGATGTCATAAATCGGAATTGCAAATCGGAATAATCGTATATTTGTTGTGGAACAAAGCTAGAACAAATCCGTTTCATTCATTAATCGAGTCACACAATATTTATGTGAGGTCTTTGTTTATCATCTATTTGACCTAGAGTTATCAATCTCGACCTTGCCAATTGATTGCGGATAATATTCACAATTGAAATTGGTTATCGTTTTCTTTAATATATCAAAGTTAGTAAAATTTTACTAAATGCGGAAAGAATAACACTTTTAAAAACAAATAAATAAAATAAATATACTGAGGCAATTCACACAACGCCATTTAGTCCCAAAATAAGCAGCATAGCATTTGTATTATGGGTACTAGACAACAGATATACTACTTATATAATTTTCTTGCGTAAACAAATATGTACCTAGTTTACATAAAGACGCGAGACGGGATACGGAATCAGAAATCGGAGAAAATTACATATAAAATATTTTAACTAGTTTCAAGCGCTAAATAGCAAATTACAATATTTTACTAGCAACTGAGGTCATAAACATATCAAATGTACAATGGAACAAAATGAGAACAGAGGAACTTATTTACATTAAAATAAATTTATTTTCCCCCTAGTCGCCAGAGGAAATACATTATTCTGGGGATGAAGCTGGCGTCGGTCCAGACAGCGCCGCTGTGATGTAGGTCAGGACCGATGTCCCCATTTTCAGCGCGGTGCAGTCACTCATCCGCTCAGGTTAGGCTCAAACGGGACAAGTTCGTCCAAGTGGAAAGCTTGGTGAATTTGTTCCGAGTAGAACTTTCTACGAAACGAAAAAAACATCGTTTTTGAAGAGAATCTTCTTTAACACGGTTTTGTTATTTTAAAATTTGATGAAACGAAAAGCGACACCAAAAAGAGACGAACCTATTCATAAAAACGATTTAGCCTGCGATGGAATACAAGTACTTAGTCTTTTCTGAAGTTTCACTTCTGCCGTGTGTGAATTGCACACACAAACAGATTTTTTTTTGTTTGTATTGCTTTTGACTTCTTTCTGTATTCGTAATTTTGCTCGGTTCCGTCTTCGTTAAAGAAGCGTCTTCCATATATTCGACATAATTAAATAAACTAAATTAAAATTGAGCACGTCACGATTCCAATCGGGGACATTATTTCATAAAAACAATTGCATAAAATATTTCCTTTGATCATTTAAGCCGTATAAATACAAGGGGCGCGTGGTTAGAAAGTATAATATCGTATCAGTTCCTATTTATAACGTTGAAAAAAAGAATAGAACGAGCGGCGCACGCGCAGCTGTCGCTGTCGGCGCGGGCCAGGTGCGTTTCCCCCACAAAGCCCTATATCCCCTTTCAATCAATACCATAACTACTGGTACGTTAGAATGAACCGTTAAATCGAGGACGAATAAAATTTCACTAGAAACCCAAGCGAGTAGGTGGACCAGTTGTCGAAAATGTCGTGATGTTATGCGAGCTACGGAAGTCAATTTGTGTTCAACTTCCGCAAATATTTTGACACCGCATACTGAATACAAACACAGTGTGGTAAAATCACAGACCAATATAGAGTTCGATAAGACTAGTTACGTTATTTCATAAAATCTTGTTTGTTTGTAACTGATTTGGAATATAATTTTTACGGAAGGTTTTGTACATAAATACGGATAAATTGCAGGAGTTTGGTATGGTCACATTATGCGGCAACCGGGGTGCCTACGTGGGAACAAATGTCTAGCTATGCCGCCATCGCCGGGCCCCGGCAGGAGGGGTAGGCTCAAAAAGTGCTGGCTTGACGTCGTAAGGGGTGATACGCGTGCCAATGGGCTGACTAGCAGGGATGCCGAAGACCGTGCGAAGTGGAGAAGTAAAAATCGAAAAGCGGACCCCGGGCACCGAAACAAAGGCTTCGGTTGCAACCGGAATTTAACACTGGGATGATGATGATGATTCTAGACCTAAACTCGAAGTTTTATCACCGTTCCTTATATCTTCTCCTTTACATTTCGATGTTGGAAGGATAAATTACAGCCAAAAATTTCAATATAAGTACATAATTATTTAAACAACAATTTTATCATTTCTTGCACCTTTTTGCTCCTGAAAATACAGTGTCATGGTACTTATACCTCGGAAATGTAAACTTCGAATAGAACCTCGATTAAATATTTTTAAGAAGAATATGGTTTTACTCTGAATATCAACTTCTTTGTAAAATGGTTTAAAAAATAAGTATATATTCGCTAGGGAATTAATACTTTGCGTTCAAGCAATTTGATTGATAAATGAGCATTTTTCACGTTCAATAATCTTACATACATACATAATTATAATCACGCCTCTTTCCCGTAGGGGTAGACAGCGACCACTTCTTTCCACTTGCTACGATCCTTACATACTTGTTTCGCTTCGTCCACTTTCATTACTCCCTTCATACATGCCCTTCGGTTTAGGGTACTCTTGACCTGGCCTTTTTTCAAGACGTCCCTGATCTGGTCTCGAAACGTCCGCCTAGGTCTACCCCTTCCAACACTTCCATTCACACTCGCCTTATACACTTTTTTCGTCAATCGTTCTTCATACATTCTCTCGACATGGCCAAACCATCTCAGCATACCTTTCTCAATTTTTGTCACTACATTATCTCACTATTTCTTATATTCAATAATCTTGAAAATAAAAAATCTGCTTATAACTTAAGATGGATACTGTGACAATATAGAAGAAGCATGTCACAACATAAATGATGTTGATGTTCTCGTTAGCATGATCCCGGCAGAGTATGCCAGAACCAATGAGAACTCGCTGATCTCATTATGCCGGTCGAGCGATGAAAGCACCCGGCTGCCTTCAAAACGCTACATTCAATAAATGTAGCAATCTCATTGTTTTAGTTCACTGTTCACAGTTTGCCTTACAAACTATGGAGATATATCATCATAGCTATAAAATATATACGCAGTCATAAACAGATTTCAGGGTGTAAGGGGTATGTAACCAAAACTTTATGTAGTTAATTATTAACTGATGCATATGAGTCAATAATAACAGGCGAAACTCTAAGCCATGTTTTTCTATTCGGATTTGCGTGGTCGGGTGGTAGTCGAAGTTAATTGTTATGACTGGACTTTAGGTTCCAAATAATTTAGATGAAAACGAAGTTTAATGCTAAAAAAACCACAAGTGTTGATTTAATTGTGTACAATAAAAACATATATTCTTATTGAACTCCAAAATAAGTCCCAAGATTGAAGTTGATAAAAAATAAAAGATAAAATTTTAATTTAATTATACATTTAAAAATAATTGTCTAAATTGCCTGCAAGACCAAACATAAGCATTTGAGTTGTGTTTGTATTATATTTCTATAAATTTTTAATTTTATTATATTTAATAGTACGCAATCATAGACAATTTGACTTGAATGACAATCCGTGACATCGCAGATAAATTGCAGGAGTATCGCCTTCGCTGGTATAGCCTCGTGTTGTGGCAACCAGCTACTTACGTGGGGAACAATTGTCTGGCAATGCCGCCTCCGCCGGGCCCTGGTAGGAGGGATACACTCAAAAAGCGTTGGCTTGACGTCATAATGGGCGATATGCGTGCCATGGTCGGACTACCAAGGATGTTGAAGATCGTGTGAAGTAGAGTAGAAAAATTCGGAAAGCAGTCCCCGGACACCGAAGCGGAAGTTTCGGTTGCAACCGGAATTAATAACGCTAGCATGTTGACTATGATGAATCATAGACAATTTGGAAGTCTCTAGATAACACTCACAATTTTTATTCAACTTTATAATGCGATCGACTAAGTTACAATTAGCACATTGCCTGGTACTTATCTCTCTGCATGTCTGTGGAAGGTAGAAATATACAGATTGCCATTGAAACCGAACGCTGGAGTGATATTTAATTACGTCCACGTATAGTGAGCGGAAGTAGAGCATTGGCGGAGATGACGTCAGCTACGGCGACCTTCTCCCGACGGATATTAATCATCCCGGTGCCACCAACGCTAGCCTCGCTAAGCCCAAGTTATAACTTATATATTCAAATTGAATCAACTGCTGCTTTAGTTGCATTCAAATGAAAGTACGACGTTCATATTAATATTACAAACGAATGTTCATATTACTGGTTAAGCTTAGTTTCATTGTAAATTTAATTACTGCCCGGAGTTTGCAGTTCACTAATTTAGTTATATAGGTAGACAGGAGTCCTTCTCAGTTTTTAAGGGAACAGCGGTCTTCCGACTCGTCTAACTCGTTTCAGGTTTTAAAATAACATGCAATGATTAGTATGACGATTTAAATTTTAATAGGAAATTAAATAAAATACAAATATTATGATAGAATATAAAGTTATTAGAAAAATATATTGGCACAATTCACACAGCGCAATATAGTTTCCCCAACAAGTAGCAGAACACTCGTGTACTAAACAAGTTATATACTTTTTATATAGGTACCATAGTCTTCATTTATAAATGAATACATATTTTTTTTTAAATTTAAACACACAGACTCGGGGCGGGAATCGTTCTGACTTCTGAAAGTCGTTGCGTCACGAAGGTCGTCAAAAGAAACAACAATAACAAAACTGATGGAAACTACGAATTCACGTTTTTTATTCGCTTAAAAAATATAATATAATAACGCTTACATCCACGTGTCTTATTAATTAACGCAACTACGCAATTGAGTTGTTTACTAAACAGGAGTATGTGGCTTTTCGCGGTGCCACTGGCTACCGATGCGATGGTGAGTCAGCGCGCGCGGCCCCTCGCGTGATCTCAAGGTGAAGAAGTGAATACGTACTAAAGGGTCAGACATACTATACTCGATAATAGGTCGCGGGTCGATTGTTAATCATGATAAACAATTTTAATCTATAATATTAGTCAGGCGGAAAAGGAAAATTTTACAGCAGGCCGCCCCCGTCCGCAGTCAGTTTTCATACTCTGTCCCTGCACACATGCCTACACCACGTAAGGAGACATCAAGATATTATTACATCATAGAGAACGATTAACTTTTGACCAGAAAACACATATTGTCCTGTTTCTAACGTATGAATTCCATTGGGCTCCAAGCCAATGAAACGGGAAATTCATTGTGGAAAATTATTTAAGCTAAACATTACAACGGAAGTTATATATCGAGGAAAACAACACGAACACAATGGCCTTCATTGAAAAACGAGACTTATCATAAATACTCTGTTTCAAAGGAAATACATAATCTACCTACTTCAATGTTGTGAGGATACGACACATTCGTTGATATGACGATAAGCTCGAACAACAAAAGTAAACATTATCTAAAAAACGCAGTAAACATATTATTGTTCCTTTTGAACAAATTATTATTCTAACAATCATTGTAAAGTAAATTGAAGTCATTAAAGTAAAATTTATAGTTTATTTCAGTACCCTAATCAAATTTTTCAAGATACCGTCACGATTTTAAAATTAGATTAGACTAGACGATCGTAATGATATCAGATAATAGAAATGAGTAAATTCGTTTAAAAAAATATCTCAATTAACTACAAAACTATAGAAAATAACTACACTATTGCAAATGTCTAATATAATAAACAAATAAATACATTGGGACATTTCACACAACGCCATCTAGTCCCAAACTAAGTTGCATAGCACTTGTGTTATGGGTACTAGACAACTGATATACTACATGTATACATTTCTTTTGTAAATCAATACTATACACACCCAAACGCGAGACGGGAATCGAATCCATGACCTTCACAAGCGTACTGACGTGCGTTAGCCGTTACATCAGGAGGTATACCGTGTAGTTCCGGTATAACAAGAGGGCAATGTAATTTCGAAGATGGCATGAAAATAGAAAAAAGGTTTACTACTTTGTTAGCTCACATCCAGTAAAATGGCTACCATTAGATTTGATAGAGGTCGAGGTAAGTTGGTTATCTCTCGTTTTTAAGATCAGCTAAACGTAATTGATTTTTTCTATTTTGCCATAAGAAATGGCAGTATTACAGAAGGCCACCGAGTAACCTACATCAAAGCAAAACACTTTTTTTATTTTACGAAATCGATTGTTGAATATTTTATACATTTGTAGCAAATTCTCAATAATTCAAACTTTAAACATGTTTAAGGAGCATTATGTATAAATTATTTTAACAATCTGCTTTCTTAATTAATCTAAATTTCAATCAATAAATAATCAACGATTCTTCGGGCCAATACGATAAAATGTTTGCAAAATGTAAAATATCTGGACGTTAACAGAGCTGGTATGCCGTACCGCGCCGGCAAGAGGCGCCTGCATGACCTTGCTCTTGAAGAATGGTCGGCGCGCCCACGTCGGCCTCCAGTTCTGACGAATGCGTTTTAACATAACCGACTGACAACAAAATCAACACTGCATTTAGATATACTTAAATACATATGACGTCACGATATTACGTTTAATAAATTTAAAATATATATAAAGTATCTATAGGTCTCGGGTTCGAATCCTTCGAATATTATAGCATAATTGCCATATAATGGAAAACAACGTGAAGAAACCTGCATACCCAGATCACCGGAATGTGTAACACGCCAATAAACCATAGACAAGCGTGGCGAGTATACGAGCACCGTCTGTTCGCTATAGGACGGCCCAAACCCAGCGGTGGGATGCTATGGGTTGTTATTATTATTAAAAAGTCCTACTAAATGTATATATCGTCAAACACTCATTCAGTAAGACTTATTCAAAACCTTCCAAAAAAAATTTATATAAGATACTTTCGATACATGTCAGACTTAAGGAAGATATTTATCAGTGACTAATATGTTAGCATACAATTGCGACAAAACCGTGTAATCTGTTGTATAATACACAGAGTATTTATTTTTTATTGCTGTAGGAGAGCAGACAGGCTGACGGCCCGCTTAGAATTTAGCAGTTACCGTCGCCTATGGGCGTTTTCAACGCCAGTAGCATCGCGAACACGCTGTTATAAAGGTACAGGAACTTGGGTCATTAATGTTGAAACACAACACAAGGTTATTATGGCGGCATACTTAAGACCAAAGGTGGTCGCCATCCAGACGGATCTTGAGCAGATCACGTAGCTAGAATGGGTTGTTTTGTCGCCTTTTACGACAGGCCTACCCCGGTCGCAGAGGTTAGTATTCTTTCTCCGCCCCTGCACGGATGGATAGCTTGTATTACAACGCGCGTCATCATCTCTATTATATACTAAAACGCTATAATCGTATAATAACTCACAATAACAACCCATGACATCCCACTGCTGAGATCGGACCTCCCCCTAGAGGGAACGGAAGGTATACCCGCCACGCTTGTCCAAGGCGGATTGGCGGGTTACGCATACCGGTGATCCTGGCATGCAGGTTTCCTCTTTTCTTCGCCGTCGGTTACCTGACAAGTATGATATGATATGCACATTAGGCGAGAAAAAGTGCCTAAGCGGTACATTGTCACCGTGGGATTCGTACCCAAGCCCTATAGGTTAATCTTCGATTTTAATCTAAACTAATAAAACCTCTGCAATAATAATTGTAATAAAATACAATTCAATACGAAATTTTTAAATGTTAATCATAAAATTGCGGGAATTGTATATTTTCTAATGTATTCACTGATTAAGAAGTAGGTTTTCGCATCTTCCGCTTCTAATTCTCTATAAATGACTTGAATTCACAATTGAAATGGTATCTAAGAAACAGAACAGTTGTTAATTCAACTATAAAAAATCACGCATTAAAAAATAGAATACGTAACGTTGATACAAAATAAAGTATTAGACCCAAACTTTTAACAAGCCACGGCAATCAACTCAGCTGTGTAAATGAGCAAATCGATATTCACCGGCGTGGAAATTCGTAGAACTCTGAAACTTCCTTGGGATGTATTTATTTCCGTGAAGTTAACGTTTCTTCATTCTTATCTTGAAATGTATTTTAAGCACGCGAATATTTTCTTATTTAAAGAGCATGCTCCAGTGTCCCAACACACTCATTTTGTTTTACCTTCTTTTGCAAAAAATAATCGCTTACTTCAAACTTGTAAACTTATTAAGCTATACTATCAACAATAAAATTACAATTTACTTTTCAATAAGATATTCTATATTAAAACGCCGTAAATATAGTGCCTGTCTGCCTTGTCTACAAGAAAGATAAGTGTGATGATGTAATTTATTATATTATTAAAACAAAGTAAAGGAAGCACTTCGCGTTAGATTGAGAAAACTACTTATAGTTCTCGAAGGGTATTCACAACAGCACCCATGAGGATTGGTGTTATTTCAATGCTCAGTAAAAATAAATAAATGCATGCGTTTTAAGTATTTTTGTCGGCGGCCTTGCGTTGTTGCGGGAAAAGCGGTACACCTCAACGTAACCATAAAATACTAAATAGCACAGAAATAATCTTTCATACGTTGATAGACAGCTAAGTCGTGGACATCGCTAATTGAAATAATATAATCTGGGAATTGTATTAGGACGTTGAATGTTTTTTTTTAATACAAGAACCAGAAACATTCGACTTAAAGTATTAAATCACTAGAGGCTAAATATCCGGCATTATTTGAATTCTGCTGCTAAAAAAACTAAACCTTGTGTACATAACAGTTAAATAGAAGGTTACATATAGGTTCTTGCAAATACGTTACGATTGGAAATTCATTACGCGGACAACTAAAATATTATCGCCTTATAAAAGGCATGTAGAGCTTTCTTAATACAGTAGCAAGTTTTAATTGCAATCACATAAAAGTATAACGTATACGTATAACGTATTATAACGTACATCTTTTATTGCTGTGGAACAGCAGGCAGGCTGATGGTAACAATAGTAAGCAGTTACCATCGCCTATGGACGTTTGCAACGCCAGTGGCGCCGCCAATACGCTGATGTCCACGTAGGGGAACTGAAATTAGGGTCACTTATGCCAGAACACAACACAAAGTTATTACGGCGGCATATTTAGAGAACAAAGGTGGTTGCTATCCTTGGGCTAGGACCTGGACACCTACTACCAAGCTAGCATTGTTTTCTACCTTCGACGACAGGCCGCCCCCGGCCGCTAGCGTCAGTATTCTTACTTCGCTCCCACACGAAGAAAGTACAAATAATGTTTAACGTAACACCTTTTTTCGTGATTCGAAATCAACAAACAGCGCAACGGTAATAACTACGTAAATAAAGTACACATAGCTGTATCTCTGTTCGTTCTCTAGTCTTTCATAGTTTAACGTAAGCAGACGTGCCCGAAATATAATAACTTTCATCGCTGCCGCATGCATAGCTCGCCCATAACAGACGGATTATACAATTTGTGGTGAGGGCTCGTGTCGAAATCGGTGTCGTCACGTGGCTTCCGTTTGAAAGTGCATAGATTATGACAACAGTTCACCGATTATTAACATCGATGAAATGCGCAACACTATTTTATTACTTTATTCACACCTAGGCTCACTAGCATACATTTGTTACAAACAGATGTCAGTAGATTTAATTTTAAAACTAGACAGTATATTTTCAAATGAACCATGTCGACGGCTTAAGAATCAATAAAGAACTGAATTAAAACTGAGTTTAATGATTTAAAAAAATAACTCATAGTTTGTTTTTATATAATATTTTTATCTTTTACCCCTTAAAATGTCATTACTATTTACCACATCTGATTTACTTATATGTATTATAATTACTTCGAACATCACCAGTTTTGTTAAATCATTAATAACAATATCCAAAACTTTCTCCGGTAGTTAGTAAAGATGTCAAGATTATCAAACTTATTCCCTCGAAGATTCAAAATATCCCGCAAAAACAAAGTCAACAAGTTTTATTTGAAACAATGAAGACAAAATTCTCAACTTCGGACGAGAGAATCTCAAACTCTTCAAAGTATAATTTAATAAAAGTCCTTTGACATGGAATCTTTCATTCGGAGTACCAAAATATTAGAGGGAACTTCTATTACATCTGAGAAAGCGAAGTTATCACCGATTCTACCCTTTCGAAGTCTAGTAAATTATCATTTATAAATAGAAAAAATGTAATAATTAAATTTGACATATCTCCGTTGAATTATTGGAACAATATCTGCTCTGAATCATTCAGAATCGAAACAAATACAAAAGCGGTCCGGGAATTCTGTAATACAAGCTGAAATAACTTCACTACCGTATATCCCATCCCATAAATATAATTAGGTATACATACATAGGTAATATACGTACATAGGTAATGTACGATTTTTTAAAAATTAAATCAAATCTGAAAACTGTTTTTAAAAACTCCACCCTCTCATTATACAGTGAATATTATAAAAAAAAATTTCAACAGTCTGCGCTATTTTTCCTTCCTCAGATCACGATATGGAAGAAAATGAATATAGCTAACCTGCCGTGCTTGTAAAAGACATATTTGTAATCCAGAGGTGTTCGTGATCGTCCTCGCAAATTTCAGTGTCAACACTATTGAGAATAACTGGTGCTTATTTGTGTAGAAACGTTTAAAAGTTAAGAATTCAAACCAGACACTAAGCTTACACGATTCAACAGAACATAATATGAGTAATTACAAGCTTTTTGTACAATAT
Organism: Malacosoma neustria; assembly: GCA_963693495.1. Classification (NCBI taxonomy): domain Eukaryota; kingdom Metazoa; phylum Arthropoda; class Insecta; order Lepidoptera; family Lasiocampidae; genus Malacosoma; species Malacosoma neustria. Next base: position 16,032,952 of record OY856377.1, read on the forward strand.
TTTTATTCACGACGTTACGCGGAGGATTAGGGTTGAGTGGGGTTCAATGTGTCGCCGTTCCGAATTTCGGAATATCCCGAGGGTAGAAAAACAATGAGAACTCATCCGTCATTGCTTGATGATTGTGTACTTGTCAATCACGTGAACAACAAAAAAAGTTTACGAAATAAGTCGATCAGTGAAGCAATATTTGGCTACAACGCAAATAGCGTAGGAGTTAATTGCTTTAACACTTTGGTAATTTACTAAACAGGTGCGATATGACACAATGATCTAGGCATAGCAGCGATATTACAATATTTTATAAACTAATTTAGACAGAAGAGAAATAGATCGGTTGTTAGCATTCGGCATCCTTAGTCGTTTGCCAAGTGGCCTAATTAACATGTTGAGCTCTATTTGTGGTCAAGCATGTTTCAGTCTGTCAGGTCTGACAGGTTCCTTAAATGTTTCAATATATGCGATTCTACATAAAGAAATAATAGGCCATGAAAATAGGCCAGTGAGGTAGGTTTATCTATACCTTGATAAGCGACGTGGGCGACTTGTATCGGCTCAGCTGTTGCTATCGATCCGCAACTATACGACGATAAACTGTCTCGAAAACGGGGGGCCAGTATCTCAAACTAAGGGCACCTTTCGAGCCAAACGCTGAGCAGCAAAGAACACTTAACGTCACAATCACCAAATCACTTCACATCACCACCTGTTAGCTGACCGTAAAAGATCATCAACTAGCGAGAGTTAGTACGTTCAGAATTCACAGTATCGGAAAATTAGCATGCAGAGAATTAATCGCCAACGGAGCATACGCGACTAGAATATCCGGTATCGACGTAAATTAAGCGCGCAATAACATAACAAGCACACATGCGAACACGTCCGTGGTGCGGGCACGACTGACGTCAGTTTTTGCGTTTCGGCTCAAAGTCGGCGGCCGGCGGGTGGGTTGGTTTGGTTGGTGGTGAGCGCAGGGCGGCCCGGAGGCGGCTACAGTCTACGGGCGGCGTGACCCGCTACGGATTTTCAGCCGTCCAATGCTACGGTGAAAATTTGGTACGAATTTTGTAACACGCGATGAGTCATCCGGCAAATAGAATGTAGGTAGTTAGATACCAGTGGAAATTGCACCTTAGTAGCATTTGGCAGCAGTGCAATAAATAACGAATTCTTAAAACTCTCGACTCTAATTATCCGCCAACAAATTATATAGCGATAAAGCATTAAATACGATGATAAAGTAGGCACTTAAAATAGTTATATAATTATGCTTTCAGATTAGAATACATTAGGCAACAAATATCTAACAAATATCAAAAAATTTGAAAACCCATTAACAACAAATTCTGATAAATGTAGATAATACCTATTTTAAAGTAAACACGGTTAAGTTAATTACACTTTAATGTATTTACCATTCTTGTACAATACGAATTAGATGACACAAATTTAAAATGGATGTTATCATTATTAATCGGAAACTAGGAGGGAACTTGGAGTGGGAGGAACACTGCAACAATAAGAAATATATATTATATAAGAAATATATAACGTATACTCATTTCTAGCATAATAAACATTTATTTTCTCGCCAATTACATAGAAAGGAAGGTGATTAAAAAGAAAGATTATAAGTAAATTATTTTTAACAGTACCTACACGACCAAATTTGCAAAACGTTAAAAAGTAAGGTGGCTTTGACATGTCCAATTTTATACGAAACTAGCTGTGCCCGCGACTCCGTCCGCGTGGAATAGTGACTTTGGGCAGCATATTTTTGATAAATCTTATGGTTTTAAAAATAAAACCTACAATGTCCAGCCTAAGCTGAGCCCTATTTCATATGATTGATGATATAAATCTGAGGTCAACTTAAATTGGATTATTAAATCTCCGAAACTTATAATTTTTAACAAAAACTATTTTTTTAGTACTTCAGCTATCTGCCAGTGAAACTCCCGTCAAAATCGGTGCAACCATTTCAGAGATTAGCCGGAACAAACAGACAGACGTCAGACCGACAGACAGACAAAATGGTAAAAAATGTTGTTTTGGTGTATGTACCGTGTATACGTTCGAATGCACTTAGTAAAAAGCTGTTATTTTAATATTACAAACAGACCCTCCAATTTTATTTATTTGTATAGATGTATAGATATGAATGCGTTCTTCATTCTTTTCAGTTTTATTGGTAGAACCAATATCATCTCACCCATATTACGAATGTAAAAACTGAAATTTTTTCTTGCTTTTTGTGACTTGAATGAAATGATCTATGAAATTCTAGGCGAACCAATAGAAAACATTTGTTTAGGTGACAATGTATTGCTAATACTAATGCGTGAAATACTATGCTGCCAACAGCCAGACATCGTGGACAATGATAAATTCACAAGCGAGTGGACAAGGAAAATGCTAGAAAAGGGAGTGGACAGAAGGAGAAGTATACCGAAAAAAAGATTGATGGATTACGTAAAAGATGATACGGCGAAAAATGTTATTAAGTAACATAACTAATATTTTAAAAAAACTTTATTTAAATTCTGAACACGTGACAAGTTTTTAATGATACAGTCCTTGTAAACCATAAAATATTTTTATTGCAAAGAATAAAAGTAAAACTTTATAAAAATATAATAACCGTCGGGAAGAAAAATATTATTTTACTAAGGAAATTTTCAAAGAAAATTCATCTGAAGAGTTTTTTTTTTTATATTGATCATTTATAAAATTCCCAATTACGTATTTGGATCAATAAATATGTTGACATTTTTGACATTACGCATTAATTACAATTAAAACCGTTTATAGCGACATCGTTTAGAACAACATACCGGTTATATTAACTAACATCAAAGGTCCCAGTTGAATTTGCACTTCGAAAATATCCCCGGTTGTTACGACTATCGCTTTTTACGACTGAATTTAAGTGGTCCCTTCGATGTCATTACAACAGGTTTTGGCTATAATTTTAAAGTATCTGCACGTCACTCAGTACACCATTTACGAGTACACCATTTGTACACCATTATGTATGACATCATTGCACCATATTTTTTATTGCTGTGGAACAGAAGACAGGCTGACGACTTACTTAATAATAAGCAGTTACCGTCGCCTGTGGATCCGCGAATTTTTTTTATTACGCCCTTTTAATACCCCATGTCGAAGTGCGGTGGGAAAACTTCAGCTTCCAGTTGAAGCTGAAGCTCATTACACATCCCTCACTGTGCGCAAAATAAACGTTCTGGAGAACATTTGCGTCCACGACAGTGGAGGATCCAAATAGTGAGGATGAACGCCCAGCCGATGGCGATATATTTATGCAAACAAAAGATATTTGAATGTAGCCTATTCAAATTACCTGTAACCATACATGTATAAATGAAAATGTTGGAAAATCAATGAGATGCCTCCGTAATTCAGTTTCACCACATGAGCGAGCTATCAGATCATATTAGGTCTGCGGTTCACAAAATTGGAACATTTGTTGCGGTCACAGAATTTAATTCAATCGCATTAGATAAGGTTTTAGATTAAAATCACAAACATCTTATATCAACGAAAACAAGTGAAACGTGTCAAGTAATATGAGCACAGTTATAGGTTACATTTATTTTAATACTATCAGTGCCCGCGACTCCGTCCGCGTGGAACAGTGACTTTGGGCAGCATTTTTTGGATATAATTATATTATCTGTATCCAAAATATAGGATTACAAACCCTCTAAACCCTAAATAAATAAATAAATGAAAGATACAAACATTCAGTGTTATCTAATGCAAACTGTTACGCATGCGCCTCCGGAATACGTGTGTTCGAACCTACAAAGTCCAGCCTAAGCTAAACCCTATTTCATATGATTGATGATATAAATCTGAGATCAACTGAAATTGGATTATAAAAAATTCCAAAACTGATCATTTTTAACTAAAACTATTTTTTTTTTTTTCTAAAATACAAGTAGCCTAAATTACTCCTTGTTACATCAGCTATCTGCCAGTGAAAGTCCCGTCAAAATCGGTCCAGCCATTTCAGAGATTAGCCGGAATAAACAGACAGACAGACAAAAATTGTATAACCGTGATACATCCGAATGCACTAAGTAAAAAACGATTATTTTAATATTACAGACACTCCATTTTTATTTATTTTTATAGACGTATAGATTATAAGAATACTTACATTACGTACATTCTCCGTGCAGGGGCGGAGTAGGCATACTAAACCCCTGCGGCCAGGGTCGGCCTGTCGTAAAAGGCGCAAAACAACCCGCCCTAGCTACATGGTAGGGCATCGAGCCCATCTGGTTGGCAGTCATCCTTGGTCGTCAGTATGCCGCCTCACAACACAACAACCTTGTGTTGTGTTCCGGCATGAGTGACCAAGGTTCCTGTATCCCTATGGGACAGTAACGTATTCGCAGTATCCCTAGCGTCGTAAACTTCCATAGGCGATGGTAACTGCTAACTAAGTGGGCCGACAGCATATCTGCTGTTCCTCAGCAATAAAAAAAATAATACAAGTTGCATTTATTGAAATCTAAAAAGAAATGGAGACCAAATAAATACTGACTAATAATTGCACGTAAGTACATGGTAGTCAAGTAGTCATGTCACACTCCGAAATAAACCTAGAGGATGGCACGCAACCCTTTTTTCACGCGGGGAAAAGGGCCACGTCGGATCTCCGGGGGGACGCCGACGTGGGTATGTGGGGTTCTCCTGGCGACTAAAAACCACGGTCGCCACCGATAGCCTTTGTGGAGGGGGATCGTATGACCGATTTTTGGTCATTGCTCTACGACGCCCCCGGCCCGTGCGTCCACCTATGGTAATGTCCTCGGTGACACTTTCCCGATCGAGTGAAAAGCACTCAGTCGGGGAAGGGAGATTCCCACGCACCACTGCTTACGCCAGGTAACCATAAAGTCACTGGCAGACTTTTCCTCTTTGCCTACCGCTACACTTATTCGTCCTCCGCCGTCGAATAAGTGGCGCCGCAATGGCATGCAACCCTGACACAGATTTTCTAGTATACATACATATAGTCACGCTTCTTTCCCGTAGGGGTAGGCAGAGATCACTTTTTTCCACTTGCTACGATCCTTATATACTTGTTTCGCTTCGTCCACTTTCGTCATTATTCCCTTCATACATGCCCTCCGGTTTAGGGTACTCTTGACCTGGCCTTTTTTCTAGACGTCCCTGATCTGGTCTCGAAACATCCGCCTAGGTCTACCCCTTCCAACACTTCTATTCACACTCGCCTTATACACTTTTTTCGTCAATCGTTCTTCATTCATTCTCTCGACATGGCCAAACCATCTCAGCATACCTTTCTCAATTTTTGTCACTACATCTTCTTTCTAGTATATGTATTCATAATAATAATCCATAGCGTCCCACTACTGGGCTCGAGCTTCTCCCTAGATGGGACGGGACATTATACCCGCCACGCGTGTCCAAAGCGAATTGGCAACCTACACATACCGGCGATCTCGGCACGCACGTTTCCTCACGATGTCTTTTTTCACCATGGCAATTACGCTATAATATGTGCATTAGGCTGAAGAAAGCTGCTTAAGTAGATTCATCTATCCGTGCAGGGACGGAGAAAGAATACTGACCTCGCCGGCCGGGGTCGGCCTATCGTAAAAGGCGACAAAACAACCCACTCTAGCTACGTGGTAGGGCCTCAAGCCCGTCTGGATGGCGACCACCTTTGATCTTAAGTATGCCGCCATAATAACCTTGTGTTGTGTTCAGCATTAGTAAACCAAGTTACTATACCCTTACGGGACAACAGCGTGTGCGCGATGCCACTGGCGTTGCAAGCATCCATAGGCGACGGTAACTTATAACAACCACTAGCCGTCTAGTTAAATTTAATTCTTATTTCGATATTTTGTGGAATTACACATTCTGATAATTAAGCTGACGATATACAGGTTTCATTATGGATACAAAATAAAACGTACAAATGGCGGTCTTATCGCTGAGAGCGATTTCTTCCAGACAACCTTTGGTATATTTTGATATCTAGGATATATCGGAATACTAGCTGACCCGTCAAAAGTAGTCCTGGCAATTTAAAAAAAAATGTCCTTCTCCAAGGTACAATCTATCTCCATGCCAAAATTTATCAAAATTGATTCAGCGGTTTAGGCGTAAAAACGTAACAGATAGATATAGAAAGACTGAGTTACTTTCACATTTATAATATTATTAAAGTGTGGATTCCTCAAAATTTGTTAATAATGTCGAGATACTAACCAGTATAATGTCAAGAACAAATTAGTTTTAGCGCGTCACAAAAGTTTCTGTATTCGAAGTTGTTTTGAGGCGGAGACGGTTGCCTATTGCTCACTAAGTCGATCATATACGCGTCAATACAAAGTTTGTGATATAAGAAGCTTCGGTTAGTTTGATGTTGTTTAACAAACTTACTAGAACAGATCTAGAGATCTAAAAATATATAAACGATAATACATCTTTGAATGTAACTTTAAATCACTGTTGTGTTGTAGGACAGCAGACAGGCTGACGGCCCACTTAGAATCTAGCAGTTACCGTCGCTTATGGGTGTTTGCAACGCCAGTGGCATCGCGAACACGCTGCTGTCCCATAAGGGTACAGGAACTTGGGTCACTAATGCCGGAACACAACACAAATTATGGCGGCATACTTAAGACTAAAGGTGGTCGCCATCCAGACGAGGTTAGGGCCCTACCACGTAGCTAGGGTGGGTTGTTCTGTCGTCTTTTACGACATGCCAACCCCAGCCGCATAGGTGTCAGTACTGTTTCTCCAACTCTGCATATATATATATATATATATATATATATATATATATATATATATATATATATATATATATATATATATATATATATAAGACAAAGCCAACGCCTTAGTTATCGCCACGCGCCGATTCATCGACCATATTATTATCATTGCATATTACAAAACAAAGTCCTCTGCCGTGTCTGTCTGTTTATTCATGATAATCTCAAAAACTATTGCACGGATTTTCAAACGTTTTTCACCAATTCATAATTGATGATGGTTTAGGTTTTTCCTATTTAAGTTTTGTCTAAATCTGTCAAGATTTTGTGCAAACTGTTTGAAATATAACTTAGTTAATTATTGGGAGTGTCGCCAAAAGTCAAGTCGCCCGGGAGCTTTAATCGAAAACGCTGCCTATAATGTGAGGTACAACCCGTGCCGGATTAACCACGTAGCAAGAGTAGCAATTGCTACGGGCCCCGCATATTTGAACCCGCTCGTCTCTGCCTGAGTATACACTGTATGATTAATCATCCACAACATTGTAACCTATAGACGGTAAATAAACGTATTAAGGTATTGAGTATTGAATTGTTTTTTAATCACTTAGCACATCAAGAGACCTTCAAAAGAATTTGCTACGCGCCCCGCGCTTGCTGTGCCTGATTGGCACTGGGTAAAATACGCGGTAGCATACTACATATATTTATATATTAATGACAGCTTACAATACATCTTACATCTTGTAAAAATACTAACTAATATTTACAATGCGGTAATTGGAAAACTATTTAGACAGATTCAATCCTTATCAACTTAAATACGTTATTTATCTTAAGGATTTCATACACATTATTATTATCTATTCTAACATATTCTATGACAGACAAAACATGTAGGCATAATATGCTCTGCTACCCGTGCGAAGACAGGGCGGGTTAGTCTCATATTTAAAAAAAAATAACTAGTTTAAAAACGATATACATTAATAATATTACTCTGAGAATTCTCAAAGAAGCAAATTTTTTAGAAAGACGATATTTGGGATTTAGAGATTTCTTTTTATTTATTTATGATTTATTTTTTTAGATTAGAAGTAGTTATAGGTTGATAATCAATAAAGTTATCTATATTAAAGCAATCCTATGTGTAGTGAGATAAAATAAAATCGTCTTAAAATATAAAAAGCGAAAATAAATGTTATTTTGGTACACATAAAAGGCGGGCTCAATTCTGCTAAAACCAATTATCGGATTTATTTGATACGTGTACGATATTATACACGTGTCATATCTTTGTCTTAACTTCGTAGAAAGGTTATCGTTTTATGTTGTGAATTTTTTTTATTTATATATAATTTTTCTGTTAGGTATTAAGTTAGGTTCGTTACTTGGTACGCGTTGACTGCACAAAGAATTTCTTCGTGATCTCTTCTGAAGATGATTAGTTTATAATACTGCATCTATCATCGTACTGCTCACCATCAGCTGAATCAGCCTTATTAGCTACTGGTATCAGAATGCCTATCATTTGAGATAGCATAGCAAATTACATGTCCAAGTTAGATCAATATAATAATTAAATTTAACGTATATAAATGAAGTCGTTATTAATGTTAATAATGAAGTCGATAATTGGAACTAGAATATAATTGGTATCCGTGCAGGGACGGAGAAAGAATACTAACCTCTGTTGCCGGGGTCGGCCTGTCGTAAAAAGCGACAAAACAACCCACCCTAGCTACGTGATAGGGCCCCAAGCCCGTCTGGATGGCGACCACCTTTGGTCTTAAGTATGCCGCCATAATAACCTTGTGTTGTGTTCCGGCATTAGTGACCCAAGTTCCTGTACCCTTATGGGACAGCAGCGTGTTCGCTATGCCACTGGCGTTGCGAACACCTATAGGCGTCGGTAACTGCTAAATTCTAAGTGGGCCGTCAGCCTGTCGGCAGTCCTACAGCAATAAAAAAATTAAAATAAAAAAATAACACAGTAATACTTAGTGTGATTGGAGTAACTCGTCACAATGTCAATCGAAGGGGACAAAACCTTCACACTTCGTGTAATATCAGCCTAAATTGTCTACGCATGGCCGAACAGGCGTATAAACCTTGCAACTTAAACAATTCCATAGACTTTATGCTCACGATAGCAGCCAACTTTTCAGATCCCCGAATTATTTTTATTGTTTTCCAATTTTATTTTAACAGCCGACATAAATATCAGAACCCTAGTTGCCCTCGCCAATTATATGTAATTTTTCAAGCGTAAGAATAAAATTATATTCGTTAAAATACAACGAGCACATTTTAATAATTTTTATGTACTAATATTTTTTATTGCTGTAGGACAGTAAACAGGCTGACGGCCCGCTTAGAATTCGGCAGTTACCGTCGCCTTTACCGTGTTTGCTATCAGCGTAGTGGTACTGTAACCTGGTCACTTATGCCGGAACACAACACAAGGTTATTATAGAGGCATTTTTAAAAACCAGGGGTGATTGCTATCTAGATGGGCTTGGAGCTCTGCCACCTAGCTGTTTAGTCGCGTTTTACAACAGTCCGACCTTGGCCGCAGAGGTTTGTATTCTTTCTCCACACCTGCACGGTCAATTACGAATAACTAATAATGATTTTAATAATTAATAAAAACAAAATATGATATAGTTAACCTATAATGTAAAATTCTGAGAGTAAGGTATACGACGAGTACATCAAAATAAACTTTAAAAGGCTTAAAAGGTGCAGTGAGTTCTATTCAAGATCGAGTATTCAAAGCTGCATTTTCAAATACATACCAGAATTGGCTTGACGGGGAGAGTAACCCAATTAGTGAAGGTAAGCAATAGGAGTCCCTTAATCCTACACCCATGTCACAAGTCACGGGATCTGTTTGAAGCTCTCTGTCTGCTACACGACAGACCCGGCACACCCACGATTAATCCATGGAACAATAAGTAGTTGCACAATCTTGCTCTAATTTTACGTATAATATAAATCTTATACGAGGTAAGTTTCTTTTTTAGTCTTGGTAGAGCCAGATTATATAGATAGGACCAAGAGCATTCGAAAACGCCTCGGCACTGCGAATTTCCTATTTAGAAGCCCTCGTGACGTAGTTGTCGAATGTGAATTGTGCGAACGTGAATGTGAAAAGTGCCACCCTGCACACTCAAACCAACAATCAGATGTTGTTTACTCAAGAAGACACCAATAAAAGTGTCGTTTGAGGATATATTAATACTTTCAATGTGAAAAGAGAAAAATAATTTAAATAAAAAGGATGACAGATTTTTCCCACAAGTCATCAACAACTGTTAAACCAATGGCGGAAATGTTCTTTGCTTCGATCAGATGAGGATATATCGCGGGGAAACGAAAATTATCCAGATCTAGATACTTGACTATTACATTGAATCCGAATTCACAGTAATGATTAAGGCCGAATTAAGTCGAATTAAGCTCTACAATTAGCGAACTGGTCACCCTGAATTCCAACTTCACTTTTCATAACATCGGCAGACAGACAAACGGCCCACCTGATAGTAGGTGGTCATTGACGCATATAGACGTTTGGAACATCAGAGGCATTGCCAACGCGTTGCCAGCCTCTAAGGGGAAATGGGACCCTGTTTACTAGTACTGGAACACAAAAAAAAACGTCATTATGGTAGCATGTTTCAAAACTGGGTATGGTTACTGTTTAGATTGGCTTGAAGCCGCTTACCACCCAGCTAGGGTTATTTTTTCAGCTTTTTATAAGAGGCCGCCGCCCTAGGCGTAGGGGTTAGTATTCTTACTCCGCTCCTGCACAGAGAGGAGACGCGACTGCTTAACTCGGGCACACTTAACGGAAATTATTTATCTATACTACTATTATAAAGAGGAAAGATTTGATTGTTTGTTTGTTTGTTTGTTTGCTTTGAATAGGCTCCGAAACTACTGACCCGATTTAAAAAATTCTTTCATTGTTGGGAAGCTACACTATCCCCGGGTGACATAGGCTATATTATATTTTCAAAAAAATTAGGGATCCTTACTAAAACTCCAATAATGTAACCCAAAGTGTAAAAAAATTACCTAAAATATTAATTAAATCGCGTGCGTTGCGAAAACTATTGATGATAGAATAAAATAATGTACAACAACTTTGCAGAACACATCATTATTTACAAAAAGTGTCGCGACAGCATATGTCTAACTACCTAGTCAGGTCAATTCTGTCACATGTTTAATGTAAAATAATTGTAACAAGTTTATTCATTATGTAACCATTCATATACCAAAATGAACTTAACAAAACATAGATTCTTATGACATTAAAGTTTATTCAAAATAACCTCCGTGATTTTGAATACAAGCCTTCAATCTGCGCGGCCAGTCGTCTATCGCAGCACGAACGAGGTCCATGTCAATATCGGCGGCTGCCTTAATCAAGGATGTCTTGAGTGACTCCAAATTGGGATGAGGCTTTGAGCACGCCTTTTCCTCCAAGTGTTGCCATATCTTGTAATCTAACGGATTCAAATCTGGACTGGAGGAGGGCCAGTCTTCGTGCCGGATGAAGTCGATTTCCCGCGCCGCCAGCCAGTCTTGTGTGCTCTTCGCTCTATGAGCTGGCGCCGAATCTTGTTGGAATACCCAGTGCCTGTTATTGAACATGGTATGAGAAACAGGTTCCACAAGGTTCGTCAGGACTGTATTTTGATACACAACAGCATTCGTTTTTACACCTTTCTCACAAAAATGTACCTCTGTTAAGCCCCAATAAGAAACTCCCAACCATACCATGAGCGAGGATGGAAAATGACCTCGTTGGACACGCGGAATACGGTTGCTCGCTTCTTCACTACTGTGTGCGTACACCTTATCATTTTGTTTGTTGTAGCTCTCTTCTACGGTAAACATTTTTTCATCCGAAAAAAGAATTTCCCGATATTTTTTTCCCGCGTACCGCTTCTACAAAGCGCGGCATCTCTCCAGTCTCAGGTCCATTAGACGAGCATTCAAACGATGTCCTGTTTTTCTTCGATATGCCCGAAGCCCTAAGTCTTCATTTAACACCCTTTTCACCGTGGTTCTGCTTAACCCCATCTGAAGGGCCAACAGTTTCTGCTTACGTTTGGGATTTCTTTGAAATTTTTAGTGGGTAGTCGGATGGTCGAACATCTTTTCCGGAGTCCCTTATATCCCTCGGTCCCCCGGGCCGGGATAACCCGTCAAGAGAGGTTTTTCCCCGAGACCGAAAAAAAATAGAAGGTTTAATTTTTAATTTTTTGTTAAATACCCGTGCGAAGCTGGGACGGGCTGCTAGTTTGAAAATAAACATTTACCAATGGCTCTTTTTGTTTTTTATAATTGTTTATATGCATTCAAAAGAAATTATATTGTCTAGTACAGTGGTCGGCAACCCGCAGATCGCGAGCCGCATGCGGCTTTTTACTCTTCGGCTACGGATCTTTCGCGAAATGTGTAATCCGGGCACGGAATATTACTTATTATCTATAATTCATACGTCCATAGGCGACGGTTACCACCTGCCAGGGTGGGCCATTTGCCTATCTGCTGAACTCTCGCAATAAAAAAAATTATTTCCGTAATGTCTCTTACTAAAGCAAGGCTTGAAATGTCTCTTTGAATAAATTTCAATGGTTTATTATCTGGCTCTATCTGGCTTATATATTTGGTTCTTTTTGAAGATTGCCCACTACTGGTCTCTGGTACATGACACAAGCGCTCTGCTACTTATTTCGAAACTAGATGACCCGAAGAAGGTTCGAATTTGAACTCTAAGTAAGCAAGAGACGTTTTTTGAAATACTATTTTATTAAGAAAATTATGACTATACATATTGGTGGAAACAGTCAGTCTTAAGCCTGAAGAAAAAGTATGAAGGAAAGGTCATCTAAGCATCAATCAAACGCTTTCCATTAATACATTAAATCAAATAATAAAATATCAGATCAGTAGATGTAGAGTGAGACTCATTGAACGTCGTGGCGTTAAAAATATTCAATGAAACTACGCGTAGCGTTAAAAATAAAGTCATGTAGCAAACTCGTTAATAAATTTAACTAGTTGATCAAGTTGTTGACGAACGTAAATCAACGTTAACGAAAAAACCGTCAACGACCCATCGCTAGTGAATTGTCAGTTTCTTTATTTTTGTGTGGTTCATTTCAATTCCCTTGTTCTGGTGGAACAGTTTTTTGACTTAATCCTTTTAGACTGGACTGAATCCTTCTCACTTTTTTTAAGGTGACTCTTTTCCTGTACATCCTAGTGGTGTACCAAATCAAGTGCGTTCGGGTGTTCTTATACTATTACAATCTAGAAACTCAGCTAGTTGACTAGGTATTCGAACTAGACACTAGTATCTCACTGCCGCTGATATCACAAATAGATGCAACAGCGGAGCAACCAATTACTATAGTAGATCATTAAACTATTTACCGATAGAAATTAACTTGGACATTAAGATTGTACCCCTTTACAGTCAATTTTTTATGCCTTCACAAATAATAGTCATTTGATATATATTTTCTATGTGTTCTTGCAAAAGAAACGTGAAAAATATATTTCATATTTGCGAAGTAGCTCTCTAAAAAGCAAATAAAGAAGAGAAAAGAGGATCAATGGACATAATAGTGTTATAAGTTAATACTAGCTGACCCAGCAAACGTTGTTCTTTGTATGGCACAAAAAAGTAGCCTATGTCTTTCTTTCTCCAAAGCCCAATCTATATACCGAAATTAATCAAAATCGGTTCAGCGGTTTAAGGGTGAAAACGTAACAGACAGATAGATAGACTGAGACTACTTTCACATTTATATTAGTATTAGAAAAATCGTTAAAAATATATTTCTACTTGAGAAGTAGCTCGCTTAAAAGCAAATAAGAAAACGAAGAAAAAAATGTATGTAATAATTTAGTGAATAAAATTAAGTAGAAATTCACAAGACATTAAAAAACTAACCTTCAACATGGTGAGAATCTTTTGCGAGAGCTCATAGTCGAAGTTGGTGTATTTGGAGTCTGTCATGTCGTATATGAAGACGAGGCCAGCCCGCTGCGTCTCCACCGACTGCAGTGCCACATCCAATTGGTACACCACACCCTGCCAAATCGTATAACATCAATACTAACATCTTCATTATCTTTGAATATACTTTGTTTTATTGTCATGGGACAGACACTTAATAATAAGCAGTTACTTTTTCCTGTGAATGTTAGCAGCGCCAGAGGCACAGCTAACACGCCGCCGTCCTTGTAGTGGAACTGTAACCTGGATCACTTATGCCGGAACATCACGCAAGGTTATTATGGCAACATATTTAGGGACCAGAGGTGGTAGCCATCTACACGGGATTGAAGCGCTACCACTTAAGGTTGTTTAGTCGCCACTTCAGCATCATCGTTATCATCATCATCTGCCTTTTGACTCCGCAGTTACAGTTAGGCCTCTCCCAAACTTGCCTCCACAAAGCCCATTTTCAGCTCGTCGCATCTACTTCTTGCCGCCAATTTTTCGCGAATCATCGTCTCACCTCTTTTCTATATATTATAGAAAAATATTAATGATAGAACTAAGATATTAGAATATGTTATTAGTTAGATAAAATAGTTGTTACGCTTTTAAAATTTATGTTATTTTTAAGTGTCTCTGAAAGTAAATTTGTAATTCTTAAGAGAAAATAAATACATATATTAACAATTTCCCAATGGTAAAACTTGAACGAAAATACCTGTAACGTAGTTTGATGTGTGGTCTGTGAAGGAAAGTGCTTGTTAGCGGTAAACACAGCAATTGCAGCGCCGGTCGCATCTCGCGTCGGCTGTAACAAATCAACAAACCGATTTATTAACACTACATATACACGAACTAAATCAAGGAGTCCAGTTACGTATTCCAATATTTTGTATAGGACAATTAACAGAGCGCCACCTAGTCCCAATGAAGCAGCAGCGCGTTTGTTTTACGGTAACCCAAGGCTAAGACATCCGATATAATATTTTTATATTTCTACCACTAGCAAAATGGCAAGGCTGCAAGCCCGACTGGATGGCAACCACCTCTGGCTTTTAAAAATATCGCCATAGTTGTGTCGTGTTGTTTTCAGGCGCTAGTAAATTAGGTTCCATTTCCTCATCGTCCGGCAGCACGTTGGCAATAATGCTTCTGGTAATGCGAACGTCTATAGGCGATAGTGATCAATCTACTATCGGGTGAGCATTAATATTTTAATCATACAGACACGGGCCAACTTAACCTCTTTACGTCACAGAGGTTGTCCTACATAATTTACTACGAGCATATTATAATGATAATCTAGTATGCAAGAACGCAAAATAAACATTCACAGTGTAGTACTTGGAAACACTATGGGTCATATTCTTAAAATAGCATTACTCATTGTTTTCATAGGGCACAGCAACAATAGTACTCTAGATACGTTTAAAGCTAGTAATATTCCACATTCCATGTATTTAGCCAATTATTGCATCAACTGTATGGTATTGATACTTTTTGTAATAATCTGTATTCAACCAATATAGATTGCAGTGGTGTATGTCTTTCTAAATATGACGAACAAAACATTCGGAAAGAAAATGTACTCCTAAATTTTGTGCATATTTTTGAAATTCAACATATGTGTGTTTTTGTCATGTTTTGCATATTTTTTTATTGTTAATATATACACGGCCTGTTTCACAAGATAGGTCCAGCCAGTAAGCGACAGAAGACGATAGCAACAGCGAGGTTAATAGTGGATAGGCTTACGGAGTCCCTTGAACCCCCCCCCCCCCCCACCTCCACGGACGGGGCACTCGAAAGTTTATGACAAAAAAAAGGAAAACTACACACTAATACACGAAATTACTATTTAGATCTGAGGGTTATTAAAAACACTACTAGGTAATTAAAGACGTTAAGTTACTTACAAGGATAGTAAATTTCCCAGTGGCCAGTTCAGTCTTAAGGGGATCCTCGAAAGGCTCAAACTTTGTGAGACCTTCACGGCGGCGGGTGGCTTCATGCTGTCTCCAAAGAGCATGCGCGCGCGCAACGTCGAATTTACGCGCTAGGAGGAATTTGATCGCAGTTGCACGAGATACGCACGCAGCACCCGATTCATTCAAAGTATCAAGAAACGTCTTCGCCGCCTGAAAACAAATAAATTGATCAATAAATTATTCATTAGCATTCGATATATCGGCAACACGTGAAAAAAAACAAAGTCGGTCTATCACTAACATAAGGCTATGACCGACTAATACACCTAGCCAATGAATAACTTAGAAAATATTTCATTTTACTCATGTCGTTTATAACAATACTAAACACTGATTTTACACAAAATTAAAAATAATATATACCCGCAGAAGCCTGAGTAATTTGAAGAACATAGACTCCATCTCGTAAGTGGTAATCCCAATTCATAAAATGTTCTATAACAACAGATTGACGCGGTGTTATTCCACGGAGGGCACGGCTATTGTATTAAACTAATTAGACACTTAGATTTCACCGGTCAGTCACACTTTTACGCTACAGATCGAAACAATTATCAGAAGTAAACAGGTGAGCCGAAACGAACTGAAACTTGAAAGAATATTTGACGCGAATTACAAATAATTACGTTGATACTAACTACGAAACTGGAATAAGTAAACTTCTAACTCGTCTTACGGTATCCGTAGTAAAATTTAACATCATGAGCGGTAAAGTAGCAGTTTTTCCGAGAGGTAGCTCGTGCGAAGTACGAGCTCAAGTCGCGTACGAGACTACTCGACGTCCTAGCGGATAGGACGGCAATGCGACCGATGCATATGTATATAAAATGCAAATAAGCAGCCGGAGTGCGGTGGGTTAATTCTTCCGGGATGTGTTTCCGGTAGCACGGGGCTCCGGTTATTAGTATGAACGGGCACGTGTACCGCACCCACTACGCAGACCTACTGACGGGCTATCGGGCTATTACGCCCGATCGGTGCTCAAATGGCCTTTAATTTTGCGTCACAAATGACAATAGACACACGTCAAATATTCATCAAGTTCATGTCTTACTCATAAATATTTTATGATCGAGGCTGTTTTCGTCACCTACGCAATCATCCTACAGGAAAACACAACTGCCAAACTTCATGACAAACTGTTTTTGTATATAGGAAAGACAAACAGAATAGTCGCATCAAATTACCGCAATCTAAAAAACCATTGACTTATTGAATCGTTATATATTTCTTATTATACGTAACTGTTTTATTATTTAAAATACAATATACATAAAGCATTTGATTCACAGAAAAATTGTAACGCGGCGAAATCATGCTTTCTTGGAAAACAATTCGTGAAATGTGCAGAATCTTTCTCGGGATGAGTTCCTCGATTATCTCGCAATATATCATATGAAATGGAGAGTGACCACAAAGTAAACACTTTCATTTAATTAGAACAACTCAAATAAGTAATTAAAGCAACAATCACACCATTTAATTGTGCTTCGCACGTTACGAGTCACGCTAGTTTATTTAGTTTAAAACAGACAATTTTTATGTGAGAATTTTATACAACGTTTGCGTGAAGTGGCTCGCACGATCGTTCCACGGAGGTTCGAAGGTGTGACTGTCAATTGTCCAATAAGCGAGGGCATTGAATGGTGAAATTGTAACTAAGCACGAATGCACTTCAGTTTAAGAAACAATAGGTGCTACGTCCGCAATTATACACCGCATCATTTATGTCGCTCGATTTCTGTCGAATTGCGCGCACTTTCCACTCTTTGTTCATCCAGAGACGATATCTGTGCCAAAGATATTCCGCATGCCGGAACGCCCGAAGCAGTCACCCGTCCGTCCCGAGTGAGGGTTTTTATGTATAAAATGTAATTATCCACAAAAGTATATATGTGGTAATCAATTGCCTGGCAACTGTAACACAAGCGCTCTATTACTTACTTGTCTAGGAATATAATTTCTCCCAGAATATTTATTAATTTATTTATTGTTATAAAGGAAATGAACTAATGAAATTGATCACACTGAAAATGAAACAAACCATGTAAATATTCTCGGAACAAAACCGCAAGCCTAATGATTCAAAATTAAAAGTAACAAGCTATGAAATCGGATGGATGTATCAACAGGAAAAAAACACATTGAAGACTGGTGACGGGATTCACAGACCTTTACTTTTTAACAGTATTAAATATGGCGTACATGTAATTCCGAGATTATATTAAGCGAGTTATAAAGCTGTGTGACATCCATGGAGCAACGGCTATCGCACCTCGACACGCCTAAGGATTTGATTCTCGTCCCGAGTTTGGTAGGTAACATTATGCATTTATTTATCTCTCTGTTTAGCTCTCTGCATTCGTTCCCTCATGGCTGAGGATCGTGGTCATCACTGGTTGTGGACTTCGGTGTTGTAATGCACCTTGATTTAATAATCTGCCTCCATCGGTGCCTATCCATTGCGTTTCTGACGACCGAGCCAAATTTGGATGAGATTGGGGCCTTTACTTGATCGATGAATGTAAATAAATACATGGATGATCGATAGATTCTCGATCGAAATACTCGTAATATATACGGATAGTACTCATAATACATATACGTAATACAGTCATTTGATAAATTGACAATAATATTGTACATAGTCAAATGACAGATAAAAAATTACAAAACTTAATAATATTATTATATAATGAAATTGTTTTTCTATATTTGGCTCTTTCAAACTTCTACAAATACAGAAGATAATCGTTCGCAACAACATAAAATACACTATGCCTTCACTATCACACGATATTGTATGATACGTAGTGAACGTGTTAATAGAAATACAAGAAAGAGAACAATACATGACTACAATAATATGACAAAGAAACAAATAAAGTTCAACGTTTACAGTATTCAACAAGTTTCGTATCTCTGAATTAAAATAGACAATAAAAGAATTATTACTTCTATAACTGTCTCATAAACTGAAATTGAAGGGACATAATAGTGAATTGCGTAAATTGGAATTTTCCAAGAAAGGCATTGGTGACATTGTGGGTGGAAACTATTTCAAATGACACTCGAATCAATAACGTTGGAGCCAGTGGCGTACATTACGTTTACCGGAAACTGCATACATCGCCACGTCTTCCATGAGCTGCCATGTAATTTCCCTATATGACTTTTATTCCAATAAATCTAAACTAAACTAGGTCAAAATTTTTCATTATTTTATTAATTTTACTTACTTTTGTTGACTTTGGTAAAAGTGGCGTCACTATCTGTCTCGCCCGCTCATGGCAAACATGTTCACTATCCATCTCTCTCATCATTTTGCCTTAAAATTAAGAACCTACCAAGAGCTTGTGCGTATAAAAAACATTTGAACTGAGTAAAATGTGTTAGCAAAAATCGGATTACTTGAGGTTTTTATTTTTTTACTCGTTTTTTTTTAGTATGAAACTAACACGTATTGTACCATTTTACAATCCTGATTAAATGCGCGAACTTTTAATGGCACTTGCCAAGGCACTTTAGTACATTTTTTTAAAGGAGGGCCTTTCAAAGTCAACAAATTTTGAAATTTTTAAATTCATAGTTTAACAAATAGTCTTAATTCTAGAAAACTTGGGGCAATTGTGTCATTATTTTTGACTGAGGTTCTAGAAATGTTATTTAGGGTTACGGTTCCAAAGTTTAAATGAACAAAAATAATACAAATTAACCAAAATAACCGAAAAATGGTTACAGTTTGACCAAATTTCTAGGTTTTTCTTAAATGCCCATAATTTTCAAACTGCATGGGATAGATTTTTTTATGATTTTTCTCATGATGGTTACAATCAATCCTGTCACCCCGTTTGGGCTTGACGTTGAGTTCTCGGACATCCTGTATATAGATCCCGTCTGAATTATTACAAACATTGCATGTTAGTTCCTGTATTTAGAACTAACATGCAATGTTGCGCTGAAAAGGCCTTAAAAAGATGGCGGTGGGCGAGGGTACTAAAGCAGAGGCAATTTGAAAAATAAGTGTGTTAATACGTGACTCTGCTAGTTATTAGAAGAATCTGGTCTCTAACAATAGTTTTAATGAAATACCTTCGTTTTCTTTTATAAATAAGGTTTTGCAGCTGATTGATGTTGAAATTAATTTGCATCATAATTGAATGACTTTCCAAATTCATAAAAAATCTGTTTGGTGATTTCATGTTGCGATATCAATAATTAATAAGACTTGCATTTACAATAGCAAGGTGCATTCTCTTCCGACGCCGTCGTCACGTCGATGTTCGGATGAAATTCAAATACCTACGGCCCTTATTCCAAAGGCGCTAAATTACAAGACAATTATAAAATTAATGTATAAATACAGGCGACAGGAGGCTCTACATTCGAGAACACACCAAGCTCAAATGTTAGTTTGTGCAGCATATTGAACAAAACGGTCTCTTAGAAATCAAAATTGTTCGACCATCAATAATATTGATTTAGAATATAAATACAATGCAATTGGATTTATCGCCAAGATAAATAAATAAGCTGTAACAATTCACAAAGAGCCATCTAGTATCAAAGCAAACACTAGCGCTTGTGTTATGTATACTCAGCAATAGAAATACGTATTCCTCCGTGGCTTAATGACTAATGCACGTCGAACGGCTGCGCTGCTAACGGCCTCTATTCCCGTCCTGAATCCGGCTGTTCATACATAACATGTATTTATTTACAAAAAATAAATATATCTAGTATATCGATTGTCTAATTAATACTTATTACACAAACGCTCAATTGCTAAATATGTGACGCTGCGCTAATTGTATACCTAAACACCTAAATTCTAGTCTGGAATCGATCTCGTGATCCCTTAGAAAAAATTGATGAGGTAAAGCTCAATTTAAAGTAAATTTGTTAGGGTTAATGTTTTTTTTTTATTGCTGTAGGACAGTAGACAGGCTAACAGCCTGCTTAGGATTTAGCAGTTACCGTCGCCTGTAGGTGCTTGCAACGCCAGTGGCATCGCGAACATGCTGCTGTCCCATAAGGGTACAGGAACTTGGGTCACTAATGCCGGAACACAACACAAGGTTATTATGGCGGCATACTTAAGACCAAAGGTGGTCGCCATCCAGACGGGCTTGGGGCCCTACCACGTAGCTAGGGTGGGTTGTTTTGTCGCCTTTTACGACAGGCCGACCCCGGCCACAGGGTTTAGTATTCTTTCTCCGCCCCTGCACGGCTAAAGATATAATGTAGGATAGTGTTTTACTGAAGTTTGATTAAGATACATATTTATAATACGTATATAAATATACTGGAACAATCCATACAACGCCATCTAATCCCAAAATAAGTAGCGTAGCACTTGTGTTATGGGTACTAGAAAACTAATAATTAACAACTCAACTTTCTTTTGTACATGAGAATGGGAATGGGAATCGTACCCATGACCTCTGCAAGTGTACCGAAGTGCGTTACCCGTTATGCCACGGAGGTCATCAACTATTTTATATCTTTTCATCAACCTCATCATTAGTAATATAACAATTACTAAGATTATTTTCACAAAACGGAAAAAAACGAACAATATGTATCAGTTTCATCAAGTTTAAAAAGGAGCAGTCAGAGGCGTAACGTTGTAAATTTTAAACAAAAGCATAACTCTTGTACTTTTCACCAAGCACCGTGTACTCGCATTTCGGTTAATATTACACAGCTATCTGATACTTCACAATGAGCATGTAACCACAAAAGACACAAGTATACAAAAGAATTACACCTCACATCGCTCACGAGTGTGATAACAATTCGTACGTGTCACGCTTCCAGTCGTAGGCGAGTTTATGAAATAAATCTTTGCACGTGTTTTGAGTGAGACACTTTGATATGTAGAACTCTTCTTAGCTTTTCTTTTTCTATATACATATATACTCTAACACGTTGAACGCCAATCTCGCGTTACATAAACAATATTCAGCCCAATGAGCCGCAGCGGACACGTCCGCGTACCCTCGATCACTACAGAAGCCTCTGCGAGGCCGACAGACACCGTTTCGATTTTTTTTACAATTCAAGTTATTTTCTTATAAGCCATTTTACATCTCACATAATGAGTAGTTATATACATGTACATAATATATCACTGTTTTCGTAACTCTCCCGTTATTCCTTGCCCGACCATTATTTCCTGAAAATATTTTCAAAAAAAAAACTTGAGAGGTGTCAAGGGACACCCGGATGAAACGAAGTTCCTTTCGATTAATTAGTGAAGGAATTGTAATAAAATTTTATTTTTTTAAGTTATAATAATAATGTTTTTATTATTAACAATTATAATGTAATATAAACTTAATCAGTAACTAACCTAACTCCATCAGCAATATCTGGAACTTGTGCAGAAACACTGTCAGGATTCATTATTATTATTTTTTATTATTTATTATGTACAAAAAACCTGTATACACTCAACAAAAATAATCGTCGCGACACCACACTGTTCAATGCGAAATAGAAATGAAAATATCTGGCTTGCTTTCTATAAGAGAGAGAGAGACAGACAGAGAAACATGCGCACGCCGCACAGCTTACAATAGCAAAAAGTGTCGTTACAACTTTTCGTGAGAATTGTTTCCGTTTAGCCCCCTTTCACAACGCGCGATAAGGAACTTCGTTCCAACACGCAAAGATTTTTGGACGATTCCTAATATATTGGTGTGGCCCTGGGGGAAAGTATCCGTCATGGCACTCAATGTATTAACTATCAAGTATTTTGAAAGTATGTGCCGATTAGGCAGATGCAAATGTAGTCACAGTCAGTTATGTATAGAAATATTTTTATGGCTACAGAAAGAACTAAATTTCATTTCCTATATACACTCTGTATAAATTTCCAATGACTAAGGAAAAAAATTGACATAGTGTCGGTCAGCAGAGACCAACATGGTGTGGAATATATTAAACAATACATATAAACTTTACTTATCTACTTTTCGTTCGTTTGCGATGTGACATATATTCTACTCATTATATTTACATGAGTTATAAATGAGCCGCTCAGTGCACACATCGATTAACTCCATAAAACGAAAAGTTGAGAAACGCGATGAAGTAATGTATATTGTTTTTAAAAATTCCTCTGATAATATGAATTCAAATATATAATGTGGAATGCATAATTGCAAATATAGCTTTCATTTAACGGTATATAAAATTAATAAGAAAGAATAGCCAACAAACAATCGTCAGTAATGTTACAGTTTTTATGTGACTGATAAAGTTAATCGATTTGGCAACTGAAAAAAGTAATAAAGTTAAATTTAGTCTTTTCATTTTTAAGTTTTTATTACAGAAAAAGTTAGTTATTATACATTTTTATCACAGCTTTTCCATAAAAATGAATGAATGAGCATGTTTGGGACAATTTAAAAAGAGCTGTATATGCGAGAAACCCTTTGCCCACGACAGTGGCAGCACTAAGAACAGCACTTTCAGAAGAATGGGACAATATTCCGCAAAATCCACCGATTAGAAGTAATACACCTTTTTTTTTGTGTCGGGGAAAAACTTCTCTTGACGGGTTCCCCCGGCCCGGGGGGACCGAGGGATATGTGGGACTCCGGGAAAGATGTTTGGCCATCCGACTACCCACTAAAAAACCCCGCTGTTCTCCTATCGCCTACGCCCGGGTATATGGCCTG
Source organism: Malacosoma neustria (assembly GCA_963693495.1). NCBI lineage: Eukaryota > Metazoa > Arthropoda > Insecta > Lepidoptera > Lasiocampidae > Malacosoma > Malacosoma neustria. The sequence continues at coordinate 16,056,443 of OY856377.1, forward strand.
CCGATCTCGTGGCCCGGGCCGGTGCCGGCCCGCCCTTTGTCTTGAGGCGGGCCCCTTCTAAAGTGTTGGCGCCAAGGGGTCAGGATTTCGTCCCCCCGGCGCTCTCCTAACAACTCTAGGAGTTGAGGGGGGCCGCGGAACAGCACGCAGCCCTCACCCTCGCAGCAATGGTGCGGGCGGTGGATCCTCCCCCGAGGGGCCGCCCGCGGCCGCTTTTTACGGCGGCCGGAGGTCGTTATTTGACCTCCGGCGCCGCCGACGTGGCCTGCATTGGCGGGAGGGGAGTGTGGTGGTCGACTCCCGCTTCCGCTCCGCCGCCTCCTTTGCGGACATGACTGCCTTGCAGAAGGAGGCGACGGCCGTCCATCCAGGATCGCTCCCGACCATGGACAGAACCAGGGCCGGGAGCGACAGGTCCACGCCGATTTGGGCGACGAGGGCGCGGCGCTCCTCGCGCCACGCAGGGCACACGGCGACAGTGTAGTTCACCGTGTCCTCCTCGTCGCCCGCGGCACAGTGGTGGCACCCCGACGTCATCTCCCGCCCTATGCGACACAGGTACCTCCCGAAGCAACCGTGCCCCGAGAGGACCTGCGTCAGGCGGAAAGTAATACACCTTATTAAAACATAAATAAACCCTTGCATAAAGTTTGTGTCTATTGTTAAAACCAATTTTTAATTAAACCAATTTTCCTTAAATTTCTGTTTTTTCTTCAAAAAAGTCATAAGGTCCTTTCCAGTACACAAACTTAAACTTAAGGATATGACCCTACGCTGTTTTAAAGTTCACGAACCAATCTAGAGGTTTCAATTTAAATCTGTATAGAAAATTGCATACTTGGTTAAAATATTTATTTCAAAGTCGTCTATTACTTTGATGCAGTTTATGAGTCCGTCAGTGTACCGGTTGCATTGTGCTTCTTTTTATCTGTTTACCGATGCGAATTTATTACGAATATTGTTGAGAGGGAGAGAGCATCTTCGGCTGTTTAAAAACAAATAAGCGTCGACGCACGGCCAGAACAGATACGGCGTGGCGTTACTGAAACGATTTATATTAGTGTGGAGTTAATCGAAATGGCTTCTGAAATAAATTACTTATTATTCAGTTGCCAAAAAAATTTGCCATTTAACGGTGCTAATATTTATTATTCAGGAAAGTTATTATAAATATAAAAAGTTAAGACTATACCCAAGGGCTTTGACACTTAAATTTAAGATTTTTCAAAAAGTGGAGTTTATCGATGTGTGCACTGAGCGGCTCAAATATAACTCATTGATATGTGAACCCATTAATATACACCCACAGAGCTCGTTAAACGCAGAGTACACAACCAACCCACATTCTGACCATAAATGACTTATATGTATATACTAAGTTACATTTTTAGTAACAAAAAGTAATCTATACAAATAAATAAAATTGGAGTGTCTGTAATATTAAAATAACCGCTTTTTACTAAGTGCAATCGGACGTGTACACGGTACATATATCAAAACAACATTTTTTACAATTTTTGTCTGTCTGTCTGTTTGTTCCGTCTAATCTCTGAAATGGCTGCACCGATTTTGACGGGACTTTCACTGACTGATGTAACAAATAGTAACTTAGGGTATTTATATTTTAGAAAAAAATTGTTTTTGTTAAAAATGATAAGTTTCGGAAATTTTATATTCCATTTTAAGTTGACCTCAGATTTATATTATCAATCATATGAAATAGGGTTCAGCTTAGGCTGGACTATGTAAGTTCGAACGCACGTATTCCGGAGGCGTATGGCGTAGTTGCATTCGACACACTGTTTGCATATTTCATTTATTTATATTTTAGGGTTTATAGGGTTTGTAATCCAAAATAAATCGTAAGATACATCCACAAAAAAGGCTGCCCAAAGTCACTACTTCGCGCGGACGGAGTCGCGGGCACAGCTAGTTTAAATATACGCACGTCATAACACCTATGTGTACGTGCTATCACCAGAAAGTGTTTATTTTGTGATGCTAATTCAGCAAATGTATTCCTATAAGATGGAGTAATAAAGAACACTGCGGTAAAATACCCCAGCCAGATAGTAGAGCTCCAACCCGTCTGGATGACAACCACCTCCTGGTCTCTAACTATACCGTCATTATAACCTTGAGTTGTGTTCCGGCATACGAGGCCCTGGTACAAGTTCCCCTACGCGGAACGGCAGCGTATTAGCGGCGCCCCTAGCGTCGCAAACATTCATAGACGACTAACTGCTTACTAATAAGTGGACTGTCGGCCGCAGCAACAAAAAAAAATCATCGAAATGTATATTTTATGCAACATGAAATTATATTCAACAATTTTTCAAGATTTCAGATAAGGGAGAGTAGTACATTCGGTAAGAAACAAAAATACTAATTGGAAGAATAAATAACATGTAAATGTTTTTTTTTCCTCTAAATAAACATAATGATACCGCGTTGCGCTTACTATGTTGTGCTAATATGTAGATTTGGAAAAAATCTACTAATTTCGGTAAGTGTTATAGGAAGAACAATAGAAAAAAAAATGAGGCAGTCAACAAGAAGTTATCTGTAATAGTAAAATTTAGTAAAATTTAAAAACAACTTATTCACAGATTTATAGATTAAAATGGATTTATTCTCTGGAAACGAAACTTGTTCGAAATTTTGGATTATGATAATCTAATGCAGGTCTGCCTAAAGGCGTTTCCGTTCCGATTAAAATATCGAGAACAAAGCAGCCAAAGATGAATTTCAATTAGATCAAAATATCAAGGAAATACTTGAGTGATCGAATATGTGATTTTCAAAGAGTTATTTTTAATACGTCATACATGTCTGCTTTGCACTGTGGGTAATTTAAATTCTGATTGTCCGAAATTCTAAGTGAATAAGCGAGTTGGACCCTCCATCCAGCTGCCGCCGCTGGCCATCCGGCCTCTCCACGTCGCTCACACTTAAACACAGATTTATTACGGTCATTTCCTCTTTCGCACGATTATTTGACAGTTATGATGCACTTTACACCAAATCATTAGAACTTCGCCCTTGCCATTATCCATTTAATAAAAAGTAATGTTAAATGGATAAATGTAAAAGTATGAGAGTAGGTCAAATTAGTGAACAAATAATTCAAAAGACAAAATAGTTTAAAAAGGACCTAAAACAATATATTCTTTAATTTTTCTCCTTGCAAGAGCGGAGTAAGAATACTAACCCCTGTGGCCTGTCGTAAAAGGCGACAAAACAACCCAAGCCACGTGGTAGGGCCCCAAGCCCATCTAGATGGCAACCACCCTTGGGTCTTAAATATGCCGTCATAATAACATTGTGTTGTATTCCGGCATAGGTGACCCAGGTTCTAGCTTCCCTAACCCGAAGTTCTGGAGAGCCCACAAAATTTGGAACTCGAGATGTGCAAAATCCCATCACATCCTTAGGGATCCATCACGCCTTTAGAGGCGTGACGGATTGGGGCGGTGGTCGGGGAGACCCGGTAAAACGGCTATCCGCTGGCCGCCCCCCAGTTAGTAGGGGACTCGAACCTAGATTATCCGGTCTGGGAGGCTATCCCGCCAACTGGTGCAGTCTTTGGAGAGTATCGCCGTGCCGGAGCGGAGACTGGACATGGACCCGCTTATATTCTCCGGGAGGGATCGGGGGCCCAGCACCAACTCATCACACAACCTATGTGTTTGGGTGGAAAAAGCACACTCAAGTTGTTCCATTTTTTCGTGGACACTAAACACTTCCAAAAAGCCTCCTTCTGTCTAATAAATATGAATCGGAATTGGAACACTTGTTCCTTCCAAAAGCTGGGGTATGCTTATATACGTCCGGGACGATATATGCTGTCGCCGTCTTAGCGGTCTCGAAGACCTCTCCATCATATGGGTGCGGGTGGATTTCCGTGATTAGTTCCCGAGTCTACTCCTGCCTGTATCAGTCTCATAGCAGAGTGCGAAAGGACTGAATCGGCTCACTTTTTCGAGCTTGTTCAAGACGCTACTAACAGTTTTTATGCAGTATCCCACCGCGGAAGTGATCGTTCTAGGAGATTTAGAAAACTGATCTGCCGGGGATTGCTGCCTTTAATTTTACTCTTGCCCGTGTTTTTACTCAGGTGGTTGAAGGGTTCACCCATATACTGGATAGAGTGGACCATGCGCCGTCTTTGTTGGACCTTCTGCTGACCACACATCCAGAAGATTATCGGGTCTCGATCAGGTCTTCATTAGGAACTTCTGATCATTGCATCTGATATTTTCCGTGATGCGCCTTCCGATTCCCGAACGGGCTCGCCCCACCGCGAGGCGGAGAATGTGGCGCTATCGGTCAGCAGATTGGGATGGATTGCGCGAATTCTGTGCGTCCTACCTATGGGGGATGGGGCCGCTGTGTTTTTCGTCGGGCGATCCTGACACCTGTACGAACTCGATTGCCGATGTGGTGCTGCAGGGAATGGAATGTTTTATTCATAACTCTGTAGTTCCCATTGGTGGTGTCAGAAAAGCCATAGTTCGATAGGCTTAGTGCCGAAGCTGTCAAGCTAAAAGCAAGACTTATTGAGCCTGGACTACAACAAAGGCCTGTCAGGATCCTAACACTTCTGACCTAAGGAAAAACTACAACTTTGCCTCCAGGTCGCTCAAAATACGGATTGTGAGAGCAAAATTTGAGCACAAGGGCAGGATTGGCGTCACGCTGGCTATCCCTCCGGGACTTTTTGGACCCTTGCCAAATCTGTCGATGGAAACTTTTGTTGGATGTCCACACCTCCACTATATGCAGCTGGCTCATGCTGCCAAAAATCTGTATTGTAAAGCATCAGCTTTAGAAGAAGATCACTTCTGGGCGAAATCTTTGCAGCCAATTCGACCCTTGATGACGGGAGACAATCTCCACCTTCTATTAGAATATGTAGACTCCGCAATGTCGGAGGTACAGCTTTCACGAAAAGCAGTGCGACATGTCCTCCGATCCCTCGACGTCAAGAAGTACACCGGACCAGATGGTATCCCCGCTATTGTGTTGTAGATGTACACAGCCTAGCTATCTCCAGTCTTTTCCCAACTTTTTACCTTATCCTACCGCAAAAGTTGTGTTCCGGCTTCGTAGAAAGTGGCCCATGTTTACCCTATTCCCAAAAAGGGTGACTGGACGGACCCGTCCAACTACAGGTATTATAGCGATAACTTCTTTGCTCTCAAGGGTGATGGTGTGGATTATCAACGCACAACTCTTAGGTTAGTTGGAGAATTCCCAGCTGCTAAATGATTGCCAATATGGTTTTCGGCATGGTTTGTCTGCTGAGGATCTCCTGGTTAACCTAACCCACCGTTGGGCAACAGCCGTTGAGAGCAAGGGAGAAGCCTAGACATCGCTAAGACCTTCGAGTGGGTCTGGCATAGTTTGATAAATAAATTAATAAAAAAAAGTGTATCTTAGCTAAAAAGCTGTGCAATATTTCTAACAAATGAAACAAAAAATTTCTTACTTCTTTTTTTAGCTACGTGGTAGGGCCTCAAGCCTGTCTGGATGGCGACCACCTTTGGTCTTAAGTATGCCGCCATAATAACCTTGTGTTGGGTTCCAGCATTAGTGACCCAAGTTCCTGTACCCTTATGGGACAGCAGCGTGTTCGCGATGCCACTGGCGTTGCAAACACCTATAGGCGACGGTAACTGCTAAATTCTCAGCGGGCTGTCAGCCTGTCTGCTGTCCTATGCAATTAAAAAAAAAATCTTTAAGCTCCAAAATATAATTTTTGAGCTTAGTAAAAATATTATAAAAATAATAAACCTTATAATTATCCTAATACTCTATATTTATCGCATTCTCTCCTAGGCTACTTTTACACTTCTGCTGTTTGTAAATTGCATACATACACTTTTTTCTGTATTGTTGTGGGACAGCAGACTTACTGACGACCCACTATACAATAATTATCACAGATGAATGTTTAGAACATCACTGGCACTGCTTACAAACTGTTGTCCACATAGGAATACTGGAACCACACTTTTGCCAAAACACAACACAAGGTTGTTCATAAACTCTAATAGAGAAACAATCCAGTCAGTTTTATAGAAATTCATTTGATCAGTCAAAGGCATTAATCTACAGTTCAAACATTATTACCAATATTTTAACTTTAAAGCTGAACTACTGATATGAACAAAAATCTATGTGCTATCACTGTTTATAAAGAGTAAAATACAGTATAATGTTACACATATAAGCTTGTAGGGCAATGGACTAGGTCCAAAGGTCACCCGTTAGGCGAGTAAATGCACCGATGTTAGTAGACTGTATTATTTTAAATTGGTCACCACACTATAGGCAGGAGCTCCACCAACCTTATGATTTCCCAATCTAGATTTGATCTGTTGCAGCTTGCAGTGGAATCACACACGGAATCTCTTACAAATTCTTGTTTAACTACACTGCACTTTTCAGTTTGGCATAGCCAATAATATAAGAAGTCAACTATATAAGGCACACGGTACAAAAACTACTTCTTTGTTTGTCAAACATTGACACTTAAGTAATAACATCATCCACATGGCATCGACCCTCACCTCTCACAAACTTGAGGGTAGTCCAATAAATTGGATTAACCAGTTTTACCCACCTAAATCTAGGCAAGGACCCAACAAAGCTATTAAAAATAAACTTTTTTACAAACATATACATCAATAGATTGATTACACTATTTTTAACCAATGTATTTGCCTATCAAATAAAGCTATGAAAAAAATATTATTTATAACAGGCAAAAAACCAATTAAAAATCAAGTACAAAAGAAGTCAGTTGTTAATATAAAGAATATACCCAAATCAATCAGACACAGGCATTAGGTATTGAATAAATCTGAACGGGAAACAAGTTTATTACAAAAAAAGAAGGCCAATGGAGGGGTCGACAGAACCAATACCGAGAGTTACATTATTATCGCTAGAATTAACTAAAGCATTTCAACGGAAAATGAACGATAAATTGCTATTTTGTCAACTTAATCCATACATAATTTATTTGCTGGACTGTAGATTCCATAATAATAATACGGGCATCATGTAATTTTCTTAAAAAAATATATTTATGGGTAAGACGAAATCAAAACAAACATTGATGACATGGTAAGCGATGCAAGTTATGACCCACATCCTGCATAAAATACCTTAGTAAATAACAATAAAGTTTTCAATAGTCAATGCAAATGATTGAAACGATTGTTTACCAAAAGCAGAAGCTTTGTTTAGTAATGTTTTTCATTATAGATGACAAATAACTCACCAACTCCTGATCGGGTGACAGAGCCACCTCCATGTTTCCAATTCAACTAAATTGAATTTGAATGACAGAATGACGTTAATCAACATTTAAAAATTGACATAACGTACAAAGACTGCACACAGTTGTCACGTTAAGTAATTTTTTCAAGAGCGTTCTTTTAAGATTTGGAGCCCAGAGCATTATAAAAATCCATATAACGAATAAAAAAACCATTTAAGGAATTGTTTTTGTTTGAATTTTGTTTCAAAAACAAAATAGGTACCTATATAACACAATCTTGAACGACGGCATAGGCCATAGTGGTCAACAACAGAATCTCTGTTGCTGATCCTCAGATAGGTAGTAGGTAGACACTACACAGGTCAAATATTATAATTATTTATAAGGTGGCATAAAAGTGAAAAATAAGTTAGGCATTTTTAAATTTAACTGATTAAGGTATCTTTCCAAAACATATTCTTTTAAATTTATTAATCACGGTATTATCTCCAAAGTTAGTGGTACAAATATATTAAATTCCATTGCTGATTTGGCCAGTGTTGCCGTTTTAGCGACTTTGTCGCTAGATTTAGAGGATTTTGGATGTGTCTAGTGACATTTTTTTTCCATCTAGCGACAAAAATAAATTTAGTGACATCTAACGACTTTTCGATATTTTTTGTTCGATCGGTTTTATGCGTCTCACTCTATCAAAAGATGTACAGATATAGCTATTTCTTTCTCATTCATTCATCATCCCGCTTATTCAAAGGAAGGAATGCCTGGTTTCTAAATTATTTGTTACTTTTTCGCAGAAATAACCGGTTTTACAAAGTGTCTATGTGTGTATTGTCGTCATTATTATCAAAATCATATTGTGGATATGGAAATTCCTTTATAAAAGAAGGCATACGCTCAAAAGTATAGACCAGAATGGGAACAACAAGAAGAGTTTAAAATGTGGTTGAAACCTGTTATGACTGATCCAACTAAAGCTTTTTGTTCGTTTTGTCACAGTGAAATATTCGCAAATTTAAATGACAGAGTTGCTTTTATTTAGACCATATTTATAAAATTGAAGATTTTAAAATATTTAGCGACTTCTAGGGATTTTTTTGAGTAGTTTTTTCTTAATATCTAGGGACATTTTCATTGAGGTCTGGTGACTTTCTTTTTTCCTAAGCGGCAACACTGGATTTGGCCACTACTTAGCGTAACTCAAAGTATAGCCTGTGACTGTGAAGTGTGACACATGACAGTAACACTAAAATTGTGGCAGTATCAAAAGTTTTAGGTTATGTTTTTTATTTTCTGAGCTCTATTTGCTATTGAGTTTATTTTATAATTGAAGCAGATTGAGCAATAAACAGCCTTTAAGACTTAACTATACAGCCATGTCAACACGATGGTAAGAAATACTCATCTTAATTTACCTACTGAATTATATCCAATAATTGTAAATAACGTATCCTAATATTTCAGGTATCCTCTTTATCAAAGAGGAAACCCACAGTTGAGGGTGTTTTTGCCCAATTTCTGGATGAAATTAATTCGCCCATATCGCAAACAGCAGCCGAATGTAGTAAATTTTCACTGTTCAATGGAAATGACTAAACATGATATCAAAAATTATCTGGAGAAGATCTACAATGTCCCTGTAGTAGATGTAAGAACAACAATCTGCCTTGGCAGGTTCAAAAAAGATGTTGGAAAAGGTTATATTATAAAAGATGATGACAGAAAAATTGCTTTTGTCTCTTTGGTATGTTACAATTTCACTTTTTTTATTGCTGTAGGACAGCAGACAGGCTGACGGCCCGCTTAGAATTTAGCAATTATCGTCGCCTATAGGTGTTTGCAACGCCAGTGGCATCGCGAACACGCTGCTGTCCCATAAGGGTACAGCAACTTGGGTCACTAATGCCGGAACATAACACAAGGTTATTATGGCGGCATACTTAAGACCAAAGGTAGTCGCCCTCCAGACGGGTTTGGGGCCCTACCACATGGCGTAGCTAGGGTGGGTTGTTTTGTCGCCTTTTACGACAGGTCGACCCCGCCACAGAGGTTAGGGTTCTTTCTACCCCTTGCATGCATATAAATTTATTTTTGTCCATCATAAAATTTTTATCCATTCCATCCACAGGAAGTAAAGAATTTCCCCGCTTTGTTAATATAAATATTTTCTCACCCTACATGCCCCAAATCCATAAATATTTTATGTAAGTGCCTTGCTTTAGTTAATATATGTAACCAGTTTAACATTTTTCTCCTTTTCCTTAGGTTCTCATAAAATATTACTAGAGATTGACTAAATTTTACTCAATAAAGCAGTTTTTGCTATTCCATTATCTGACATTTTTTACTGGGACTTAGGCTAAATCTATCCCAAAAGCACTGGTGCCAAACCAACCAATCTGAATTTTCGTATTCATGGAAACTGATAAAGAACAGGTTTTCTTTACTTGAATACTCTTCATCAATACTTCCGATTGTACCATAACTTAGAACACCTGCTATAAGGATATCTTCTTCTTCATCATGACCTCGTGGCTGAGGGTCCTGACCACCATAAGCTGCATCTCGGGTCAGGTCTCTCCATGCTTCACTGCTTTGGGCTAAATGAATAGCCTTCTGATATTGCAGTTTAGGAACTCCAGTATTGCGTCAGTCCGCCGGGTGGGTATTCTTCCTCTATTCCTTCTCCCCTCAAGAATATAATAAGCTTTATTCTGAATTTGTAGTTTCCTCCTTCAATTACTTAGATTAGTATCTAATTTCGGAGTGCCTATTGGACTAAAAGCCTCCAGCTCATGCCAGTGCGTTCTATCCAGAGCTGCTCGTCTCCAAAAGGGATCAGCTGCCAGCTTCAGCTCATCCTCCCAATGCATATTTTGCCTACCCCCCATAACTGCCATAACGGATGTAATAAATTGGACAATTATTTGTGTTTATTCCAAACTAAGTATCAAAATATATAAATACTAAATAATTAATTTCTTTATTACTTGTTTTTTTATTTATATTTTTATACTTGTGAATACAGTGGAATTAAAGAAAAAATGTATATAATATATTTAAATTCAGTAGTTGTAGTAAGCTATTGTATATTATACATTTATTTTAAAAAATGCTCTGTTTTTCAGCCAAAATCAATGAACTTTGAGTTTCCCGATCTGTTTGCATCAAAGTCAGATGAAGAGAGAGAACATGAGAAATCTTTAGATGAGGCTAAAAAGAGTTACAAAAAGTATATTGAACAAAATAAAAATAGACCTGACATACCAAGCTGGTTTTCAATATAAAACAAGTGTAGAATATGAGTTTGTAAATAATAATTAGTAATTAAATAATAAATATTTTTTGTGTGTTTATTTAGACTAGCTGTGTTTGCAGCTTCAGCTGTGGATTAGATGCATGGTGGTTGGTGGTAAAGTGTAAGGTCCACTATAGCATGTGTAGCACTTCTTATTAAAACTTTTTTCCGTGAAGGGGCAGTTATACTATACTACTTATAGTAAAAGGCGACAAAACAACCCAAGCTATGGTTAGGCTCCAAACCCGTCTAGATGGCAACTACCCCTGGTCTCTAAATATGGTGCCATAATAACACCTTGTGTTGTATTCTAGAATAGTGTGATCTAAGTTCCAGTTTCTCCATGCAGACAGCGATGCCCCTGGTATCACAAACATCCATAGGCAACGGTGACTACTTACTACTATGTGGGTCAGCTAATTATATTTCCAATGTAGCTTTAGATTATTTTTTGTAATTCTGCCAGTAAAAGTTTAGTGGTCTATCCAATTTGGAAATTATCCTGCAAAACAAACTTTAATATTGGGAATATACATGTTTATTAGGGAGTTATTTTCATGTCACTATCACTATTGATTCAGTTTAAACTTTGTGTAAAAGAATTCATCCACTGGTTGGTTTTGAATGAGAATATTATACTTATTAGTAACTAAGTGGTTCTCTTTATTGTCAATGTTACTAGTTACACTATTCATCAATGCCAGTGAACAAGAAGACACAACCTCTTTGGTTGAGAAAGTATTGTCTCCTCTCCCACTAACCTCAGTACTGTAGTGGAAATTAACTAACTTTGGAAATAATCATGCAGGCATTTTATATAAACTGATCTATTTGGCTTAGAATTTTGTATACAATTTCTACTAAGTTTGTTATACGACTAGTCTTTGGTATCAAACATTCTAATTATCAACCAAAAATTGATATTCTCAAAATGTCATATAAATTACCATTCTATATTCAAGGTTTTCGTATTCGCGACATACTTACGGAACATATACCCTGCGAATAAGGAGCTTTTACTGTATTGTAAAAATATTGTAAGCATTTAGAAAAAGTCAATCTAGGAATGAGGAGTTCAGTTTATTTTCATTTTAAAACTAGGTAAAATATGTAATTTAAATTAGAAATGTTTATAAGATTTGAATAAAAGATCTTTAACTATGCAGATAGATAATTAAACTAATCCATAAGGAAATTGAAATAAAATAATTTATGTTAATCATATTTAATAATTTTCAGGACAATCAATATTGACAAATTAAGATATTTCTAGTGCTCTTATGAAAAACTTATCAGTAAATTATCACCAAGTTACAATTATAATACAATGTCATTGAATTTGTAACTCAATAGCAATTGTTTCTGTTACAATAAGTCTTTGTTTGCATAATACAGTTAATATACTCAATTGCTGATATTGAGTATCAAACTGGCTTTCATTGTAAAATAATAATAAACATTACTTAAAATTTATTCTTAGAATAATTATAAGTAATATTTTATCCATAATCAACATTCAAAAGGCACTTTCAATGTAATTAAATAAGTTAAGAATTCTATTTCCCTGCATATTCATCCAGATAAACAGATGAATGGCAACGTGGGCATTCAGTTATATCACACAAAAAAGTTACCTGAAACAAAATAATAATAACATTAGTTTGTTTTTCAATACAATCATAAATTTTACTAATAGATATATATTAAATTAACTTTTACTAAATTAAACATATTAGGGATACTTAGAGGGTGGCTTAAGTATAGAGCATTGGTATCCTTCAAAGAAAGGGCTGGCCCCACCACAAAGATTGGGTAACTGTGTGGTAACACTGTATTAAAAATACCATTTTTCTGTTTGTCCAAGCACTATACAATAGCTGTAGTATGATTTTCATTAGTTAGTCAAATACCCAAATATAATTCTAGATTCTACCATAATCAAGAGAATTTAATGTTTTTCTGTGAGAAAAAAAGGGTAGATATGTTGTGGCCCTGATCAGATTAAAAACAGGGCTACCCTCATTCACCACTTTTCTTGAGTTATTAAGGATGGCTATGTGATACTCTTTTAGTACAGACAACAAAAAAGGAAAGCGTTTTGGTTTCTCCATATAGGGTTGGGAAACCATTACATTATCTTCTAAAAAAGTCAGAAGTTAATGATAATAAGCTGTTTTTTCGTATCATCTTGCCCTCATGGTCAAAAAAGAAAGTCTGCAGAAGAAGCATTGACAAAAAAAGGCGTCGTTTTGTTCTGTTACTGACTTTAACGATACTGAGCTCCAAACTAGAAGATTTCGATGTAACAATGTTATACTTGGATGATGCACATGATTTATATGGTAGTTTAAAAACTTACTCTTGGATGAATTTCGCATTTTAAGCGAATGCGTCCATTGCAATGATAACCGCAAGCTCGACAAAATACATAGGTTTTCTGTCTGTTGCATGAGCATTTCTTCTGGTATGTTCCATTCACCTCAGGTACTCCTCGACCGATACGATTTTCAAGTTTTTGAAACTGACCCGCAGCAGATGCCACTACAGGTGTCACATTTAACATTTTCTTCATTGTTATAAATCTTCTAATTCAAGTTAATACTCTTCAAGCCACAAAATAATGTTTACAAACTGTGTCATATAATTTTCAACCGAAGTAAATTTTTGTATATCGCGGGTCGTTTACCGCATGTACTTTATGACGGCGCGCAATCGATAGTGATGCCCAGTCAAAAAATCAGCTTTTATGATAGCGATATAATAATTGATTATTTAAAAAATTACGTTTTGTACTAATTTGCTACAATACAAAGCTCCAAACCGCTTTCCTGAAAATATTTAAAATAGGACTTTGCTTGTTAAAAATTGTATGCTATTAGATAGTTCTCAGTTCAAAATTGTGTAAATATAAAATCAGCTTATGAAAAAATTTACGTTCAATTTACGTCAAATATTTGAGTCATAAATCTAAATAAAATGTGCTTTGTATATTCTTTACTAGCTAATTTCTCATTTGCTGTTGAATATTTGTTAGTATTGATACCGTTTGAACCCACTGCTCCTAATATTGTAACAGGTGCTTTGTTTATTTACACCTATTTCACCAACTTCAAGGTTCATTTTCGCGTCTTTTCTTCTCCAAAGTACAAATCCATTTGGTTTTGTTTAACTAATAGCAATCTATCAATAAAAAAAGTAAACTTACTGTTAAATGACTACCAAAAAAGCGACGTCTGTCTGTTCTACTCAAAAACTGAACTAAAAAGCGACTCTCGAGTATGTAGTCATAATCTCAACTTTTTACAACAGGATTAGTATAATAATATTATAACATAAACATTATTGACATACATAAACATATTATATTTATAAAATAAACATGTAAAAAAACATTATTCTTAAAAATGCATGATTGATGAATCACAATAAATCGATAGCAAAATAAAAATCAATGTTTTACAAGTAAATACTTCAATTAAACCATAAACCATCTCAATCCTGAACTGCCATTGTCAAGGTTCGAACTGTTTAAGGTTTTATCCCGGCTTTACTGGCTTAATAATGTGACAAGTTAGAGTTTCAAACATTAGTTGTACGATGGTGGAAAAAATTAAACTTGATTTTCATAATTAGACATTTAGCTTGCTGTTTTAAAAGGTTTAAAATCTACGATTAAACGACCAGAATTGAAATATTGCTGTTTGAATTATGACGTCACATCATTTTTTAAAATCTTTTAATTTTTATAAACTTTGAAATTGTTACATACCTTCAATTTGTTATTTCAAATAATAACGGATTTTTAGAAAATATCATAATGAACAGTAACTGTAGCTCCTGAATAGATTTAGCAATCGGGATAAAAAAAATCACCGTCTCAAAATCTTGATTGAACAGGAAAAAGGTTGATAGTATAGAATTTCATTAACAAACTTGATAACAAACAAGATGTCAAAGCTATGAACCAGTATTTACGTATTTCAACTATGATATTCCTTTTTTAAATAATTCCCTGCATTTCGAGAAAACTTTGGGCTTTTATTTTCGTAACCATACCACTGACGGACTGGACGGTTACTTAGTAAAAACACACTGCTCGCAGAGTTTGCCGTGTGACAATTCTCATCAGCGTAGATAAAACGTATGTAGTATTGTATTTATGCATTGTATATATGTTTAAGTAAGTAATAGAAATGCAACGCACCACTTAGCCTCCATAAATTCCAATCCATCCTAAAATTACCTGGAGGAAATCGCTCCTAGCGGTAAGGCCGCCATTTGTACAATCTTTGATATCTGTTTCTCTCCTGTACTGTTTTTTTTGTTTTACTTGTATATTATATAGTTATATTATGTATTATTATAACTTGTAAAATTGTAATCAGTATTTTGGGACTATACTCTAACATAAGCCATTTTTCTCGCCGAATGTGCATTATTATTATGCAACATTATAATTAGTCCTGTGTCGATCGCGATTGACAGAATCTTTTTAACCCAATCACGACCCATACGCGAACGACCGAGTCGCGGATCTCTGAAAGATTCGGTCGTCCATAGATTCGATCACGAGGTGACATCACAAACGAAAATGGACTTTATTTGTGGAGCATCACCGTAGCTTGTTACTTATTTAATCGATTCGGTCTTCCATAGATTCGATCACCAAGTGACATCACAAACGAAATTGGACTTTATTTGTGGAGCATTACCGTAGCGTGTTGCTTATTTAATCGATTCGGTCGTCCATAGATTCGATCACGAGGTGACATCACAAACGAAATTGGACTTTATTTGTGGAGCATTACCGTAGCTTGTTGCTTATTTAATCGATTCGGTCTTCAATAGATTCGATCACCAAGTGACATCACAAACGAAATTGGACTTTATTTGTGGAGCATTACCGTAGCGTGTTGCTTATTTAATCGATTCGGTCTTCCATAGATTCGATCACCAAGTGATATCACAAACGAAATTGGACTTTATTTGTGGAGCATTACCGTAGCGTGTTGCTTATTTAATCGATTATTTAGTGCATTCAATCACGCGATGACGTAACTATTAAAATATCTTCTATCTCTTTCGTTTAAGTACATACATACAATCCTAGTCACACAGTGCACTCTTTCTATCTTGTTGTTTGTTGTGCCTTATATGATTGTATCCAAAATAAACCGGATTGCGCGGGATCTCTCGGGTCGCACGCGATTTGTCAATCGCGGGAGCGGATTTAGATTTTGAATTTTTGAGAATATATCAATCAGTTGCATCGGTGACTCTGACTACTGACCTGTGACCACTGGTGCCAATTTAGCGTATTTTCATGTTGTTTAACATATAGCATATTTCTTTAGCATATAAAATAATTATAAAATAAAAGTTTAATCATGAAAAATTACATTAATGCGTACGTCATTATTTTCATTTAGGATATATCCCTTTGCTAGAGCAATGGGTGGAATTGAAATTCCTGTTTGAAGTTGCCAGGCGCGATAAACACTGGTATATGGCAGAAACACTTTATACCATGTACAATGATCCTGTAAATCATCGTTATTTATTGTATTTAAATCCTGTTTTGGAGGAAGTTCAGGCTGTAAATAAATTATTTGAAAGCAGAAATGTTGACCCAACAAAACGTTTTCTATACACACAGGACGGCATATTTGTTATAATTTTATCGTCACTACTTACTTAGTGCTTGGTTAGACGCGACTAAAGACAAAACGGCCCAATTGGCCTGTTTTCGAGTCTTCACTTGGCGTGCGCTTGAATTGAAACATATCTGCCTCTTTATAGAAATATTATATAAAATATCATTGTGACTATAAGTATATTTCCGAACCGAATGTAGCCACGTGATGTCACGGGTGTTTCACGAATATCGTTGCGTTTTGGAAATATTCCACGAAACATTTTAAACAGCCACTTTTTGATAATAAAATTTTACTATTAAATGATAATAAATCTTAAAAATAATTGTATAGTTACGTTTTTATAGCAATAAAGATTACGAAAAAAAATCTGCCCTTTTTGGAGTCTTACGAATAGTCCCTATTGCGTCCCTGTTCTCATTCTAACGTGAGAACGAGATCGATCGCGCAATCCTTCGGTCATTTATATTATACAGATACATACGAACTGGGACCGAAATGACCGAATCTTTTTAACCCGATCACTATACGAATCGGTCACGATCGACCCGGGTCATGGAAAATGATTGACCGACACAAGTCTAATTATAATAATTAACTGGTAGAATAGTTCGAGCACCGAAGCGAGAGATTGTGTTGCTACTGTGATTCAATAATGAGATGTTATATTGAACATTATCTCTTACAATATATTGTAAACAGCAGCAGCGTTAGGTTAGGGCACAGTTGGGCGACCAGTTATGACGCCAAATCAAAAGACTCCCTACTCCCATTTTTCTTTTTGTAATGTAGCGGTCTTATTTTGTTTTAGATTATTTAATTTTACCGAAAAATTCGACAAGTATACTGGCATTGACTGGTAATATCAATGCGGCAATCCGTTCAAACTTCAATTGAGACAGTATATGCAGTTTATAGTTTGCGGAGGATTCCCGCCCACAAATTTTCATCTTTTTTTTACTATTTCTGTAAAAAACGACAAAAGAGTCCATGCCATTCATCATAACGTCGGAAGAAAGGCCAATTCTGGATCTAAATAGAGTGTAACTTGATTAGCCTGTAACATTTGTTTATCTTATATCTTTAAACGAGCAATTCTTGTATATATATATATATATATATATATATATATATATATATATATATATATATATATATATATATATATATATATATATATATATATATATATATATATATATATATATATATATATATATATATATATATATATATATATATATATATATATATATATATATATATATATATATATATATATATATATATATATATATATATATATATATATATATATATATATATATATATATATATATATATATATATATAATTGGAATCTCGGAATCGGCTCCAACAATTTTCATGAAATTTAGTTTAAGGGGGGTTTCGGGGGCGATAAATCGATCTATCTAGGAATCATTTTTAGAAAATGTCAAAAGGTGGCGTTTGAGTAGTCCCAATTTAAACTGAAAAATGACTTCCTGACATCTATCGGCGAATAATAATACTATTTTTTTAAATTGCTTTAACGACACAACAACACTAAAGCTATTCCAGCAGATGGCGTTGTTAAGTAACACGAAGTCAATGAGTGTTTGCTTTGAGGTTAGACTAAGAAAATCAACTGTTAATTTCCAAAAAACACAATTTATAAAAAAAAATACGGTCGTCCGGATATTAAAAATATGAAATATGAACATACATAAAATACATATATACATACTTACGAGTGAATGCAGCGCCGCGTCTGTCGTAGCTCAGTGTTGGCGCTTGGCGCACTTTATTACTACTTTACTCGGCTCATTCTCCATCTTTACATGAATGCACTCTTATATTTTTCATAACATTATATTACAATTTGTTTTAATTAATAATACTATACTTCATGATATATTTTTGCTTTTATTTTATATGGGTTATATTATCAGGGATTTATGTTAATAGTCAATTACACTGCCATTTCGCCTTGGACAAGAATGACTGGTGTATAATCTGCTCTCTCTACTCTCTAGTAGAGAGAGAGGTGTTCACTCAGAGGTGTTCCTCTGAACACCTGACCTCAGGGTTAGGACACTATGAACTGTTATGTTTATTTTTACAAAATCACGTCGACACTGACTGTCACCTTACC
Source organism: Malacosoma neustria (assembly GCA_963693495.1). Lineage (NCBI taxonomy): Eukaryota > Metazoa > Arthropoda > Insecta > Lepidoptera > Lasiocampidae > Malacosoma > Malacosoma neustria. Next base: position 16,074,838 of record OY856377.1, read on the forward strand.
GGCCACAGGGAACGTGTTTATGAGGTAGGCCTGGTTAAGGGGAGCTACAGGTTATTATACATTACAGAGAAACTATTATGATATAACGAATCGAAAATAAACGAAAGAAGTACAAACTAGTGAAAACAAAGGTTTGTTGCAAAAAAGATACATTTTTTACGGATCTGTCGTTAAATTTGGTTTAAACATAAACTTCTGATGCAGAGAATGATGTTTATTATCTAGTTCTTCTCGCATTCGCAAGGTCTTCGAAGAGTAAAAGGGAATGTAGATTATGGCTGAGTTTTCAAGTGAAGTTTTCTACTTGATACATCTCCTTGGTTTCTACGTTGAGCCAAAGCCTATTCTCATGCCATACCCCGGATACTTGATCTCTATACAAAAGACGCGCTATAATAATATAACCTTGTGTTGTATTCCAGCATTAATGACCTATGTTCTAGTATCCCTATTTGGACAACGCTGTGTTCGCGGTGCTCCTAGCGTCTCATACATCTATAGTCGATGGTAACTGCCAACTATTACGTTAGCTATCAGCCTGTCTGTTGTTCCTCATACTTGGAGAAATACTTGGAGAATACTTGGAGAGACATGTACAATCACAAGACGCAAGCTCAATAACTTCACATGTAGAAATATCTAACATACTCGTACGCATGTTACGCATCTCGTAAGTCGGTCGACAGTTCAGTCAATAGCGGGGTGAAGAATCCTCGATTGATTCTGGGGACGCAGTTTCCATTAAAAGTAATAGTTTTATTGAGTTCTGTGCTCAATCTAAGAAGTGAAAACGTTTTTCAGCTTTTGCAGAGTGACTGTTGTCTGGTTCACAAACTTACAAAGGAAAGCCTACGTTTAAATTACCAAACGGGACTTATAAACCAATCCCGTTCACCTTTGCTGCAAATCAACAGTCTACTAATTTCATAAAAACTCAGCACGCCACAAATACGTCATTAGTACCTACTGATAACAATCAATAATTTATCTAGTTGTATTTTTTCATCTCTTATCTTTTACATGTATCTTAGAGGATGTTGTTATAACATTGTTAGAGGTTTCCGTTTACATGCAAACACATGCGACGAGCTTGTTATAAATTGACTCGAACACAATAAATCATCAAAGTAAACAAACTGCTATCATGAAGCACATATTAATTATTGCAATTGTGAGCGCTATAAGCCTTGGGTCAGACTTTTCTCATGCGTCTGCGCATGATCCAAAACCAGTAGCTGCTGGAGGGGAAATGCAACCTTTAGTGAGAGTAAGTTTAACTTATAATTAGATTTTACTCGTATTAATTACTCGATTAATAATTACCTTATCCGTGCAGGGCGGAGAAAGAATACTTACCACTGCGGCCGGGGTCGGTCTATCGTAAACGACGACAAAACAAGCCCAGTTAGTAGGGCTTAAAACCTTTCTGGATGATAACTATATCTGGACTCTATATATGGCGCCATAATAAGCTGGATTTGTGTTCCGGTATAAGTGACCCAGATTCCAGTGTCCCTACGAGGACAGAAGCGTACTAGCGGTGATGCAAAATCATAATTTGGCTTGATTTTCATAATGTTTCTTTCTTTTATATTTTTACTTACACAGTATATAACATTTTTTTGAAGACATTGGTCTTTTATACGTTAAAAAAAATAATTTTTAGATGGTTCGACAAATGCCTTCGCCGCCGCCACTACCTCCTAATTTTATGCCACCAGAAATGCCCAAAATGATGTTTAATACAGATTCCCGCAAAAAAAGAGAAGCCAAGGGCGTGGGCGGTTCTATACTAACACGTAAAGGATAAATGATAACAAAATCGAGACTACATAGAAAACCAGGACTTGGATAAATGTATTAGATATAATCAGTGTTTAAGTTTACCACTATATGTTAATAAAACTGCATTATTCATGTATATTAGAACTAGTTTTGATTTCAAATTAAACGTGTGCTACGTTTTCATGAAATTCAAATCCATGGATACAGTTTTCAAAATAAAAACAATGTTCAGTAAGATAAGGTATACCGCGTGGGTCACCAGCGTCTACGTAATATAAAAAAGGAAATTTCCCGAAATCTAAGAACATTTGCGATTAGACATCTTTACGAGAGAATGCTTCACTATATTCTCTCTCTCAGCTATTAGCGATCCGAAACAGTAGCAGATAGATTAATATTATCTCGTAAGTGGTCTACCGAACACGTTCGTCATTGGAGGCGCACCTCGAGCACTCTGTTGCAGGCTAAAGCCAAATCCCAAATTTTCCGATATAGATTCATTATTTTTTATCTTTACGAAAAATAAATCTAGGAATATTATCACTTTTTTACCCCTCGGATGGACCGGAGGCAGATGGATGCTGGCCCTGCCCACTAAAAAACCAATCGTCACTGTTGCCGTTTTGGAATTGCTGTGCTAACTTGCTAAGCCTCCGGCAGGAATATGCTTACTGCTACAAAACAATGTAACAATTTAGGTGGTTCCGGGTAACGATTAGAATTGACCGCCTCCTTTCAATCATAGGGCTTCGATAAAAGATAAATAAAGGAAAATTAAAAATTTGTTTCCTAATTCACAAACTACAAGATATAAGTAGCTACCTACAAGTCGAATTTGATTTTAAAGTTGGGTCAGATCTTGTTTGTGAACCAGTCGCCGTCCATCGGTCGACGTAGGACTTTCCAAGTTTGTACCGAGGAAACCAAAATTTACTAGTACCAAATAGGTGCTATAGGGAGAAGCCAATTTGGTTATGTGCGGTTCTCCGTCCTAATCTTACTACGGCCACCCAGATTGGCTAGCAAGCGATACCCAGTGCTGGCGACGCGATGGCATATCCACTAAAACCCCGATTACCACCCAGAGTCATTTTTGGGAACATTGTAGGATCGACATGGTCATTACTCTGCGACGAACTATATTTACTTCATCTATTTTTTGTGTCTCTCTGATCAATAAAAGTGTGGCGTCTATGGACCGCACATAAATCGGTCTCGGAACATCACTAGTTTTGGGGCGTATTGTTACCCCTCACTAGTGTGCTCCGATCCCGCTAGATTATTATTCTTAGTTTCATATATAGAGTTAACCTTTCTCGCAGCATGTATTTTAACATAACTCCAATGTTTGTTTGCCTAAGTTTATAAAACTATAATATATAAAGTTAACCAAGAGGCATTTTCATTTGAGCACGCCAATGGCGGTCGTGCTCACCGATATCCCTCACAACTTTAAAAAAGAATAAATGAAGGTACTCCAACCCAAATAGAAATATCTAATTTTTGCATCGCGAAACACTTCACACACATTGAATAACATATTACCTCGAACTGGAAGCTCCGGATGCAATCAGGATAAAACCACAACACAACAATCAGGATAAAAAAAACGTATTAAGCAAACAATTGCCACAAAGTAAGTGTCGGTCACATAATGGTGTCATGCCGACATGGCGTCGAATGGGTTAAAACAATATAAATACATTACCGTACTACCAACATAGCATGAAGCATGTATACCGTAGCATATAATAGACGAAAATGCAGAAAGGTCTTGAGAACAATGAGAGCTGAATATGGATATAGCGTTAAATAAGTTCTTACTCAGTAAAGAAACATTGCTAAAAGTAGCACTCAACGCGTACTTGCGATAGTCATACTATCAATCCACTCCACCTCGGATTGATCTCTATAGCGTTTTAACACGAAACAAATGAATAGAAGACGAGCATCGCACTCAACTACAACATATTGACATTGACAGTACAAACAAGGAGTTTCAGGTAGGTCATCAAGAAAGGCACGAGTGGAAGCTTATAAGTACATATAAAAATAAATACTTAACACGTAGATGAAATAACATAGTTAGGTCAATCAATACGTTGTTCAAGGGTGCAAGATTCGAAGAACAACTCTGAACATTATGAGTTAGTCAAATGACATCTTTTCAAAACCCTTGAAACTCAATGCCAACCAGCTCTGATAACGCAGATATATCTTATTCACCAAGCTTATTGTCATCTGATTGGTTTCCCTGAACTAACTGTGGAAAATACAAAGCCCTCTAGCCTCATGAATACTTTCTCTGTTGTCTTCACCCTCGCTCTATGTAATCTTTCCCCAGCGTTGTAGCTATGAGCTCAGTGGATCTATCTGAATGACGACTTGACTAGAATGCTGAACTCTATTAGAAATGTAATAGTGGTTAAGCTAAGACCGATAACGATCACTCAATACCGACACCGACACTTTTTACACGCTATATACTATCTTCACTTGTATGTTTAATTATTTGTTTGTAACCGACTCTTTGGGGGCGATTTTGACCCACTTTAAATGGCCAGATTTCGTTCAAACTTTGTAGATATATCGAGGGCCGATGACATTGCAATAATCTGTATAGTTGTATCATTATCCTTACCAGGATCCTCAAGATTAATGAATTTTCGATTCTCGTCCGATCACTGAAGTGAAGGAGCATCGGGCGCGGTCAGTACTTGGATGGGTGAGCGCTTGGAAAAATTGCATGACGGTGAATTTTTGTTCTTTTTTATTGTTTTTTATATGTTTTATATTAACTTGACCTGTTTATAGTGGAATTTTTCGGAATTCAATACTCTGCCGAAACGCCATCTGGAGCTTATGCTATTATTAATGTTATTATTAACACAATGACATTGCCAGAAGATGGCGTTAAATTAATACTAACATTGACAACAAATAAATAGGTATATCACGCTTTTATTTTATCGTTAATGAAACTAAAAAGTTAAAAATAAATTATAGTTAAAAAAAATTAAAAACACCCTTTTATAAAAAATCTAACTAAAAAGTAAAAAATAATTTTCAAATAGATAGAATAATGGGATTGACAAAAAAAATAATTTTATTGTAAAAAAGTGTGGGGTGCTTGTTGTCAATTGTTATTTTGAAAATATCATAAAAAGCACCCCACGCTTTTTTACAATACCTTTTAGTTTGGTTTGTTTTTAGAAATTACATAGAATGAGAAATTTTTATAGAGGCATTACGATAAAAAAATTATAAGATGACATTGACAGATACTATATATATATATATGACGTTAGTTTCTTCATAAAATTTTATAATTATAACCTCAAATCAATTACTCTTTCAAGAATAGAATTAATAAACTCTGATATGTAATAAAAATAAATAATAAAGTATTTCCCTATACGTTTCAATAATAAAATGTTAGGAACTTTGAGAAAAGCGCCGACAAGTGTTTTAAAATATGGTGATAAAATAAAATTTCCTGAAAAGTTTAAAGGGACTATATTGGAGAAATGGGCAGATTATTGGAAAAATTTATTTATTGATTACCGGCAAATGCTTCAAGATTTGAGAGGCGATATCCAAGATGAACCTATGAAAGCTTTGAAGTGGTCTACGGGTATAGCCACCATGTATGCACTGGCAAAGAATAATCCTAATGAAAGGGATTTTAAGGATACGTTGAAACGAATGGGCAACGAAGTTGCTCTAGTTAGCGAAGAGTGCTTGAATCCAAAATCAATTAATCATTTGCGTTTTCTAGATACATGTTATAATGAAAGAGTCTTACATTACCAAAGTTTTGGTATTGTGTCCTTCATGTACACATCTGATTTATCAGAATCATGTGATCTGTACAAGGCACACTGCACTTACTTGAAGCCTACATACTTCAGCCTGCTTTCTAAAATTGTAGACATAGGTATAATGGGTAGATGGTGGAATGTATACATAAAAACAACTAATTATGATGTCAATAATGAAATGCTTTAATTGCCATATTAAATATTATAGATAATAAAATGCTGTTTAGTGTTAAATAACTTAGTTTTATTGGTATACAAAATAAAATACAGCTCTAGTTGTTAAAGACAATGTATTTTGTTCCTTAATAATAATGTTTAAACAAGTAAAAAAGAAAGAAATTTTCTAAATCAATAACATGCATGAGATTAAACATTCCGAAATTTACTGGATAAATGAATGATGAAAATATACCCTCCTATTGAACCTTTAAAGACATCTATAACTCCTGTAAAGATAAAAATTGGAAAACAATAGCTCAACTGTATACACATCATAATATAGGAATAACCGATGTATCAGAATCATTGCTTATTCAATGGCCAACTCAAAAAACTCAATGCAATCTTGATTGTTAAATTATTATACTTCTTCAACACAAAAAAACTTACCATACATAACAATCATTCAGCAAAAGCACACAATTTATCAAAACCAAACCCAAAATTAAAACTTATTTGTGCAACCAAAACTGGATTATAATCACAAATTTTTAAAAAACAAAAGCAACTTTTCAATCACACAAAATTAAAATCACTATTTCCTATGTAATTATACAAAAAAAAATCCTACAAAATATAAACAATAATCGATTTTACATAACTGATTAAAACAAAACCTTCATACACTAAAAAAAAGAAATATAAACTCCTACTTTAAAGATCACTAATACTTAACTAAAGAAAATAATATATATGTGCTAAGAAAATCTAATAATCTGTCAGACCAAAATAATAATTAACAGTAATTGCTCTAAAATAAATATCTAATTTCTTCTCTATTAAGACCCTTTCAAGACTCCTAGTAAACCATAGTAAATATTTTACAAGACTAAAGACTCAAATCAGATTTTATTTCACATTAATACCACATAGACCATACCACCCCTACCAACACCTTCATTATTTTTTTGTCAGTTTCTAATACAAAAGATACATTTTACCTGTGTATAAAATATTCTAAAAAAGTTTATATCTTCTACAAACAAAATTCATCCTGAAAGGGTTAATAGCAACTATATAACATGTCTTTGTTAAATACAAACTCCTATATGCACCTAATAGTGTTACAAGCTTTATTATATTTGATCATTTTTATGTAAAGGCATTCATGCTATTAGAGAAAGTATTAATCTTGCCGACCTGCTTTTGAAGTTCAAATAACACATTTTTTTCAACTTTTCATACCACACTGGAAAGAAATAGATTTAAATATGTAAGAATAATAAAAACATATGTCATTATACACTCAGCAGTCATAGAAATCTGAAACTGAAGAATAATAATAATATAAAAAAAACTTCTGTTTATAACTAGAGAAGGAATAACACCATTAGGTATCCTTTCAGGGTTGGGTTCGGGTACAATTTATTTTCATGACCGTATTCACACAAGATGTTTCATGGTAGAGCAACAAAAGGAAAAATATGTAGGTAGATCAAAATTGTGCATTGGTGCAGCCCATATGTGCACTGCGGTAACAAATAAAAAATCCACTTCTAGAAAGTTTTTACAGCTATTTTTATACAGCTATTATATTATAGAAATAAATTCAGGTATAAATAACCGAACTGAGATAGTTAAAGTGAAGAACAATATAATTATAAACGATTTTTAATCTACAAGTAGTAAATGTGCACCTCTCTGTTTATTTTATTGTCTCTCAATTCTTTCTCACAAATGTGATAATCTATAACGAAATTATAACTGCTCAACAAATGTAGGGTAGTGAGAGATTTTAACAAGCTTTAACTTTCACTATTACACTCACTAGGAACTTTTTATTAAACAACATACAAACAGAATCTGCAATGCTAGAAATAAAAAAAATCTTATCTAGTAAATTTAATAGCTTCTCTTTTCTATAGCGAAACAATATTCAAGAGCATCAATCGAGTTAGTTGTAAAAATCCAAAAACAGTATGATCATTATATAATATTCACAACAGGACAGTAAAACAAAAAATATACATACATATATATAAATAATGATGTAACAACGACATAGTAAAAGAGAAACACAACAGGTCTTTAATAGATAAATAATTTGTATCACAATATTTCAGACTTTGCTTACATTTATAATACAATATAGCTTTAGATAAAATATATTGACTGTGATCTGCACAAAACTGATGTTTCGAGTTTGACACAATTTTACCACTTGGCTAGTTAGTTGTGCAAACATCTATAGAAATCTCACTTGACAAGTAATCTATTTACAGTAAGCTATTTGTGATGCAAATTTTTCGTTTCTTTGTATTTTGTACTAATCAATAATGATAGATAAAATCAATTATCTAGCCTTAACTCTGGATGTTATGCAAACTACAAAATGTAAATGTGATGCAAACGGGACAAATTACAGAATTAATAATTTTAAACTTCAAGTTGCTACACTAATATTAAGATTAAGTTACAGTCTATACATAGATACAATATAGCATGCAGAACAAAATGCCTATATTCATCACAGATAAATACAATATACAATTCCAATATAATATCACCGTAAGCTCAAATATATACGTAAAACTAATTTGAATAACCATGCACTTCGATCTCAATTATTATAATATAAACACCAATAATTTTAATCAGAACTATCAAGATATTATTTCTAAATTTCTATACGGAGTAGATAAATGCCACAATTATGGGCCAAATGATTTCAACTAGATCGCTGAATGCTATGAGACATAATTTGTAACTTTGAAATCATTTTACAATCAAAATAATCCCTTAAGGATTTTCGATTGTAGATTGATCAGGAAACCACACTACTACCAAGCTAATCACAAGAATTTTATTGATAAATATTTTAATTAAATTTAAATCGTATCACACTCAGTTAAGATCGAGTCTACTAATTTATGTATCTTAGGCACTACAATTTTACATATAGTATTTAAATAAGAAGCAGATAACATCATCACTGTCAAGTTTGTTATATATTTCTTCCGTCTTAGTTTCATTAACAATGGCAAATTCTATGACATTTGAAGACAAATTAAGAAAAAAAATTAAAACATGTAAATTAGAAAAGTTATGCACCCAAGCTGATATATTCTAAATTTTCACAACAGTTATTTCATCATCAAATGTATGTTTTATGCATATTAAGAGCGTGACTCCTCGGAGCGTTACTGGCGTGTCGGCCTGCGCTGCCGGTTGATACTGAGAAAACATTAAATTGAACACAACTTGCATTTCCGGCATATTCTTTAAATGTTGATTTTAATAGAATTTGCGGATATAACTTTTATATTATGTCTTTTACATTAGTTTTTAGATAAAAATTATTCCAGGAGAATCGAACCCCATCGCGTATACGGCTTCAATTTCTTCCAGGTCTTCATCCAGATACTCATCACCTATGGCAAAATAAAATTTATTAAATTATTTACATATTTTACTGTAGGTATCACAAAAATTAATATTTTACGAGAGCTGTTTGATAACTCGAGGGCTGTCTGACTCCATGACTATTTGAATAAAAATTTATATTTCGGCAAATAAGCGTGTCATTTTTCAACATAATCTTTGAAATCAATACATTTAGTCCAGCGTTTTTCCATTTTTTTTATTTCTTTCAAATAATAGGTTTCCTCAAGTCCCTCAAAATAGCCAAATCTCTTACCACCCAGCCATTTCTTCAGGTTTGTAAAAAGAAAATAGTCGCAGGGGGCTAAATATGGTATATACTGGATGGGGTAGCAGTTCGTAGACCAATTTATGGATTTTTGCGTGAGTTTCTAAATATTGATGTGAATACACTGTTACTGTACTTGACACTTGTTCAAGACAGATTACACACATCGGTTATTTTGGAGACAGAATTCCGGTATTATCCGGCGTAGTGGGAATCCAATTCTGGGACTCTGGGTTGTTACTAAAATGCAATCCCAGAATGCTTTTTTATTATAGCAGACTAGAGAGCCACCGCGGCTTAATATTTATACCAACATTCTTGAATATTTAATTAGGTTCATTGGAGTAAATTAACTTTCTTCGTGCAGGGGTTGGAGTAGAATACCGACCCCTGCAGCCGGAGACGGCCTGTCGTATTAGGTCTAGATGGTAATCACCCCTGGCCTCTAAATATGTGACCACGATAACCTCATGTTATGGTCCCCCCGCGGATGGCAGCTTGTTAGCGATGCCCCTGTCGTTGCAAGCATCCATAGGAGATGGTGACTGCATTAAGTGGGCAGGCAGCCTGTCTGCTGCTCCACAGCAATAATAAATATAGTTAAAAAAACTAAAAACCACACTTTACTGATAAATCGAACAAAATTTTTAAAAATAATTCATAATATAGAATAAAATAATTAATGAAAAATATATGTATTTTGACAATAAAGCCTAGGGCGCTTTGTGCCATATCTATCGTACCATTTTTGGACTAATCGTAGCGATCGAATAATTACGAGAACTGATTTATTGAGCACCCCACTCTCTTTTCAAAATAATACTAATATTGTATTGTCATCGGTCCTTGATAAGTCCACGGCGTTTAAATTAAATCTGACCGTTTAAACAGAGTCAAAATCGAGTTCCAAGGAGTTGGTTAAAAACAAACATGTAATTTGCCATACTACCCTTATGGGACAGCAGCATGTTCGCGATGCCACTGGCATTGCAAACACCTATAGGCGACGGTAACTGCTAAATCCTAAGCGGGCGGTCAGCCTGTCTGCTGTCCTACAGCAATAAAAAACAACTTACAGAATTGACAACCTTTCAGTATTATTCAGACTTTGATTACTTCCTTAGCCAATTACAATCTAACAGCTACATAGGTCTCATGTATTACTACAAAAGTAACTTCTTGGGTTTACCATAGATATCGTTGAAATCATCGCTGTCGAAGAGCTCGTGGTCGTATAGGTCGTCGAGGGAGACGTCGGAGATGTCGTCGTACTCGCCATCCATCGTCTCGTTGCCCAGCCGCTTGTAGTAGCCCTCGCCCACCTCCACCACCAACAACTTTGCCACGCCCAGCTCCTAATTTACAAATAAATATAACATATTATTTTCCGAAAGGTTTTGGGTTCAAAGGTATGTATGACACTTGGGGGTTTTTGTACTGAAATAAATCACATCGTAGTTTACCACCGACAATGACTATGAAGTAAAAAAAACCACACAGTCTTCATCCACAGTCACGTAAATAGGATAGGCATACCTATTTCTCTAAATACAATTCTATACTTATTACTATACTAGCTGTGCCCGCGACTCCTTCCGCGTGGAATAGTGACTTTGGGCAGCATTTTTTGTGGATATATCTTATAGTTTATTTTGGAGTACAAACCCTATAAACCCTAAAATATAAATAAATGAAATATGCAAACAGTATTATCGAATGCAACTACGCTATGCGCCTCCGGAATACGTGCATTCGAACTTACATAGTCCAGCCTAAGCTAAACCCTATTTCATATGTTTGATGATAAAAATCTGAGGTCAACTTAAATTGGATTTAAAAAATTTCCAAAACTGATCATCTTCAACTATAACTATTTTTTTTTTCTAAAATAAAAGTAGCCTAAGTTACTTCTTGTTACATCAGCTATCTGCCAGTAAAAGTCCCGTCAAAATCGGTCCAGCCGTTTCAGAGATTAGCCGAAACAAACAGACGTATGTATACATCCAAATGCACTTAGTAAAAAGCGGTTATTTTAATATTACAAATAGATACTCCAATTTTATTTATTTGTATAGACTATTTTTTTGTCTGATTAAACCAGCTTCCTAGCTTGAGCCTCGTGTGGGCACATCACAAATTTAATAAATTCCTTGCGACGCCCCCGAATCCTATTATCATTCTAACCTAACTTCAAATGCATTTTTTTCTGCAATATTGTGTATGAATTGCGTAATGGTATTCATGTGACAAGGAAATTGCTAGAAATGAGTGGACGGATACAAAAAAAGAGGTAGACCAGAGAAAAGATGGATGGATACTAGATGATATGACGAAATGAGGTGTGAATGTTGAGATGACAATGATGAGAGGAGAGTAGAAGGATAAGTTGGATAAGGGCACGAAGATTATGTGTGAATTAATAACGTGTACATAAAACTTATACCTCAATAGATGCGTTTGCGCTGGATAAATCCATGTAGGAGATGCGCAATTTGAGGGGGCGGGGCCGTGGATGCGCTTTCACGGACCGCGCTGCGCCTGCGACTAACTCGTCCGTTATCCGGTAGCACCCACACACGTTTATCGTCTATTATGAAATCCACAAATCAATGAACACCAACCTCAACATAATATATTCTATTTCTTTTTCATAATTTTTTTGTTTAATCCCAAAGACTCTCATCTATCTCAATGAATGTTTAAGTACCTTTACCTCAATAGCAGACAATGTCTTAGGTTAGCAGGAAATATATTTTACGATACCAGTCAACTATACCCGTTCCTCTATGGCAGTGGTTGGTAACCCGAGCCGTATGCGACTCTTTACTCCTCAGCTACAGTTCCTTCGCGAAATTTTTAGTCCAGGCACAGATTATACTTATTATCTTATATTACTATAATTCTTTCCATAATAATGTCTCCTACTTAGCAAGTTGTTAAAAAATGTCTCTTTAAATAAATTTCAATTGTGTATTATCTATATCTAGCTCTTTTGAATGACAATATTGCAGACCACTGGCCTATGGACCATATGTCCTGTGAACCTGAGGCTAGGCATTGTCTCTGTAGGTGCTGAATATACTTATCATAGATTACTATCTATTGATAGTTGTCTTATGATTGGCGGCCCCTCATGGGAGGATTCGCCGCCCGCACTATTGCCGCGAGGGTGAGGGCTGCGTGCTGCGGTACCCCTCAATTCCTTAGAGTTGACAAAAGAGAGCGCCGTGGGGACGAAACCCTAACCCCCCTGGCGCTAACATTAAGGAAGAGGCCCGCCCCGACAAAATGGGTGGACCGGCGCCGGCTCGGGCCGAGATGAGAATGCGATAAAAGAACAGCGGGGTTTTAAAGGAGAACTATCTCATATGGGAGAGAAGTTAAAAGTGTGACACCCCGCCGGAATGGCGATAGTGTAGCCACAGTATATGATATGAATGTAGCTGTAAATCACGAATTGAAGTATACTGAGTGGAAAATTCTCGATTAGAGTGGGTCTAATAAGTTTTTTTTTTTTTTTTTTAATGCTGTAGAACAGCAGACAGGCTAACGGCCCGCTTAGAATTTAGCAGTTACCATCGCCTATGGATGTTTGCAATACCAGTGGCATCGCGAACACGTTGCTATCCCATAAAGGTACAGGAACTTAGGTCACTAATGCCGGAACACAACACAAGGTTATTATGGCGGCATACTTAAGACCAAAGGTGGTCGCCATCCAGACGGGCTTGAGGCCCTACCACGTAGCTAGGGTGGGTTGTTTAGTCGCCTTTTACGACAGGCCGACCCCGGCCGCAGAGGTTAGTATTCCTTCTCCGCCCCTGCACGGATAAAGTTTTGACGTTTTTCTTTAAAATTTACACTGATAATATTGCGACGCCACCTTAATTTAACGCTGACGGAAACTGAAATGCAGAGATAGTTCTCTTTACCCTATCCTCCATAAGCACATTTGGTCTTCAAAATTCCTATACAACAGTAATAGGCAATCATTAAGCGGATATAAGACAAACTGTAATAAAATGTACCTCGAGAGTCTGGCAATAGTTTATGCAGTGCACCAAAGAGCTCGCCGTGATGCTGGAGCTGCTGCTGACGTCGATGGACACCAGGCATGGAAGCGCGGCCGTCGCGCGCACTCCCTTATCTGTCACCGCTTCCAGCTCCGATATGTCTATCTGACGGAGCAGCACGCACCCTGAACACACGGCTATCAGCCCCTCGTCGCTCACACCTTAAACAAAGTATTTATTTAGAAACAGTTAATCTTAAACTTTAAGATTTAACACATTCAATGCGGAACAGGCACATATCGGCCCGCCGCGGTGCATACGGTTGATGGGCACGGTGAAAACTATATCCCTGAGGCTATTGTGAAACGATTATTTGTAAGAGATTGATATAGATAAATATATATTTTGACTTGTGGAGAAAATTGTAGGTATTATGCGTTACATCACCACAATTGGGTATTTGAAAAAAAAAATATTGATTTTTTTTTTATGTATTTTAAAACTTTATTATTAATAATATTGATATTTAATGCAAAAACTTTAAAAAAAGTTTTTTTCAATTAATTATAAACAATTAAAAATTGATGAAATTTAAATAAAAATCACGTGACTATAAACGCGCCATGATTGGTCAACATAATTGTGACGTCATAATGTAATAGCTGTTAGTGATGTGAACCGATTACGATTTTCAACACCGGTATATACTTTGAAAACTAAACCGGTTTTTAAGTTTTTTTTTAAACAAAATATACACTAAAATAATATTAATAATCATAAGGATGTTATTTATTTTTCTTAAAATAATCGCATTAATTGTACATAAGAAATAATCATCAAACGGACACAATATGTAACCATAAAAATCTATTTTTATTTTGCATCTTTTGCTAATAAATTATAATTCTGATTTACAAAACAAATTTAGTCAACAGCATCTGCTTGTATCCTGCTCTTTCTAGATGATATTACATATCCAGTTTTGGAAAACATTCTCTCTGAAGGTACCGATGTCGCTGATATAGCCAAATACTTTAGCGTTATTATATTTAATGGTGCTAAATGTTTGTTGGTGAACCAAAAGCACCCGCACTTCGCAACGAAGGAAAGCAGTTATGCTTTTGTGATATCTGCTTCTTCCTCTTGTGGATTTGTCTCAATATACATACGTAATATATTAACTGCAGAAGCAGTTAGATTCGTAAAGGGGCTTCTTTGTTTTAAAAAATCTAGCAATTCCGATTTTTTCTCTTCAATTGTTCCGTCACTTGACGTGTTACTTGCTTGTTCTGAAGTAGACGTTAGAAACCTGTCAGAATCTTTAATGTTATGGGCTAATTCTTTTCTTACTAGCTCTTTTGCAGACTGCATGTTTTCCGGGTGACGAAATGCAGTTCTTAATGAGGGATGTAAGAATGTAGATATTTGGGACACAGTTCTTGTCTCATATGAGAGAAGTCTACTAGTCATATTTTACCTCACTGATGAGTGAAACATCTTGCCTATATCTGTTGCCAGGGAAATTTCAGTAACATTCAGCTTTTCAAATAATCCACATATTATAGGAATGACTAATGAACTAGTCGGATACTGAGCAGCGTTAGTAAGTTTTGTAGTTTCCTAAAATATTTCCAAAATTTTAATAATTTCTAAACCGGCTTCTTCTTCGGGGGCAGATAAGTAGTCAGGTGCAGGCTGAGCTAATTTCCTGCATACCAATGCAAGAATGTCAGATAACTGTAGTAATCTTTCCATCATGTAGAACGTACTATTCCACCGTGTAGATATCTCTTGTATTAATCGCAATGGTGTAGAATCGGGATTTCTTTCTTTCTGAGCTATTTTAAGAGCTTACCATCCCGCTGTAGATTTTTTGAAAAATTTCACAATAACTTTACATTTGTTAATTATGCCCTCCACCAAAGGAAGCTTCAAAGAATCGTCTAAAGTTAAATTAAGAGTATGGGCGAAACACGGCATGTGCCGTATTCCCAGCAAGTTACACATGATTACCGTGTTGCTGCCATTATCAAAAAATATGACGAGAAAAATCCACACAATAAACAAAAAGCAAGCAAAACTGAAATGTTTTGGTAACGTGAAGTTAGTCAAGTATCAAAGCGAGATATTCGGAGATTCCTCCTACCAAAGACACTAGACAACACTAGTGACGCCCATGTTCGAACACATAAATGCTCGAAAATTTATTTTGGGATCGTAATCGGTTTCCTAAACAAAAAACCGATATTTATCGGTTTCTATAAAAACCGGTTTATTTTAGGTTTTTAAAAAACCGGTTCACACCACTAATAGCTATTCAATAACGTCAATAACAGTACAGCATTAAATGCGACCATAAAATGAAAAAATATTGCTAAAATACGAGTTGTTAGTTCCGATTAGCTATGTGTGATAAAGGATTTATTAAGCAAAGTCTGATAATATTCCTGATGTTGATATATTTATTACCAATTAATAAAAAAATGACGTTCGGTTTAATTCTGCTGAAGTTCGAGGTGCCAAGGTAAGTCTGTTATAAAATAATGTAATAAATGAAAATATTAAAGTATTTATTATATTATTTTGTTTTGGGATTATCACAGTGCACTGCTTGAAACCATTTATTTCGACATTAATTGTCATCTTGGGGAACATTTAAAAAGATTTTGTCAGGAGTTGATTTTGTAGTATTCGTACATAATGGTACCAAACAAGAACGATAACTTTTTAGGTTCGACATTTTTAATATAAATTTAAAT
The DNA here is from genome assembly GCA_963693495.1 of Malacosoma neustria. Classification (NCBI taxonomy): domain Eukaryota; kingdom Metazoa; phylum Arthropoda; class Insecta; order Lepidoptera; family Lasiocampidae; genus Malacosoma; species Malacosoma neustria. Next base: position 16,091,084 of record OY856377.1, read on the forward strand.
ATTTAACAATGACAACAAAATTAAATAGATCAAAACGCTGTATTTATTATTTTTCTATCAACTGCGATGAGTGAAAACATTGTGACGTCACACGCGCTCGGGTTTGTTCGGGAGTTGTCGGCGTGTCTTCGGTATTTCTGGGACTAAATTCAAAAATTAATTTTTATTTTGAAATAACTTTGGAATTATTGCGAAAAAAAATAAAATAAAAATAGTTTTGCTATAAAACTTATATATGATCTTTTCATTTATCACAAAAAAAAAATTTGTTCAAATACCTAATTGCTTCCAAGTTATATTAACTTTTTTTCTATAAATTAAAGCTGTTGTGGTCTCAAACGACGCAACAGCGACTCCGGTCGGGTCGCGTTTAAAAATTACGAAGGAAGAGAGAGGTAAGGAAAACAGTGTTTAAAAACAAATCATTTAAATTATGGTGGCCCCACAATAGCATCATTGTAGATTTTAGAGGAAAAAGTCATTAAGAGTTGGAAGAGATACACTTCCGCCTTGCTATCGCGCCATTTTTTGGAATATTCATAAAATAGGAAACATATGAATAGGAAATACTTATTTTAAATAAGTAATATAATATACCAATAAATAGTAATAGATATATTTTATATAAATTTATAACATAAGTTTACTCTAATCGAAAACAAAACTTTGCAAAGGATTAAGAGAAATTTAGAAGAAATTTTTAACTCCGCATACTTCAATCTGTGTACAGCCACCTACCTATAGTAAAAATATATGTTATTTGAATTATTTTTATTAATGACTAGAGGCAGAGATGATTAGAATTGAAAATAATTCATATTAAAATATTCGTGGAATTTATTTGCAGGTTTGCATTAAAATCAAAGGACGTAATTGAACTCTCTTAATCTAGATTCCTATATTTATTTTATATTAAAGAAAAAATGAAATAAAGTTAGAAATAGGGTATAAAATAGACTTTACCTTGATGTTGTGAATCCTGATTCTTATTGCAGTCGGACACACTTAAAGACTCTAACTTAATACACGAATGGCCTATTTGCTTCATAATCGCATTATTAACGTGTACATTACGGCTCAAATTCAGAATCTTCAATTCAGTTAGTTTGGCCAACGCTTTGCAGAATGGATCCCTTTCACCTTTTTCTGATAATACAACACCATCTTCGCCGTAGCCACATTCACTTACGGACAGTTCCACTAATTTAGGCAGTTTCTCTAATATTGACGGTATTATTGCCCAAATCGCTGAAGGGCATACGTCAATCTTTAACGTTGTTAGATTTAATAACGTATCGACGGCAGCACTCAAGATAGTTCCCTGCAAACTGTAGCAGTTGTAGAACGAGAGTGATGACAGTGTCCGTGGCTCTGCCCCAGCTAGGAACAATCCTGTTATGTTCATGTTGTTCGCTATGGTCAAACTCTCTAAGTCCAGATCACTTTTCATAACAAGAACTAGACTTATATCGGTGAGCTGAAAGTAAAGAACTTTTTGTTAATATTCATTGCTTCTATTTAGCCCTATATAAATAATATCTTGGAGTATTATTTCACGAAAAATAAACATTAATACTAAATATACTAAAAAATTAAAACAGTATTTTAATTTTTAATAGATTGGCATAAATTGTGATTGGAGTTTCTGGAATTAGGCTTTCCTTTCCATCTACTGTCGCCTATGGATGTTTACGACACCAGGGGCACCACTAACACGCTGTAATCCGCATACGAAAAATGCAACTGGAATCGCTTATTCCGGAATACAACACAGGGTTATGGTGGCGGCCTATTTGAGACGGGCTTGGAACCCAACCACCTAGTCAAGATGTTTTGTCGCCTTTTACGATAAACCAGCCTGCGACTGCAGGGATCATTATTCACCCCTGCATGGAGAATGAAAGTACTATACCAGCCCTAGTGTTATGGCTACCAGTTACCTGGTAACCATGACTGGTTACCATAACACAAAGGTTCTGCTGCTTAATAGATCGTGCTTTGTGAATTGTCAAAATAGTGATTTCATAAAAAAAAATAGAAAGATTGAGTTGCAAATGTTTCATCATTTGTACGAAATAGATAGAATAGACATATATTTACTGTTTACATACCTTATTGCATGATACGAATGACAAATGCTTTAATTTCTTGCAACCATATATTAAAGGATTCCAATTCTTCGTATTCATTCCCTTCACCTGAAACCATTTAATTAAAATTATTAGTCGCCCAGTGGTCGAAAGTCGACCACAATTCATTTAATTTCTAAGTTTATTAAAGTCCTTTCACTATCAAAGGTTTCTCATGGCTACTCAGTTAATTTGCAACTTTTCTACATCAGTTGGAACAGCATCACTGTAAAACTTCAAAATGTTTTGCATTGTAAATCTGTTTCATAACCACATATTCACATTTTGCAAATACTATTCTCACAAATAGGCAAGAGTAAATCAATTCAGATTACTTCTTATACACCATTTTCTTTATGTATGAGCAAAATGTTTTTCACAAATTATAAATACTTATACAAATAAAAACAATTCCAAAGTTTCATTCCTTTCATTAATAATATCATCCATTTGCCTTTTAGCAACGTTTTCCCGAAATATCTTATATATTCTTCAGATAACGAAAAAAATGGTTTTCCTTATGTGTCAGATACTATTCATTTTATTAAATTTGTTGAAAACTATTCCATACATTCTTTTTTACAGTGTCTGTCAGTACAAGAAAGTCTGATGATCGAAAAGGCATATAGTATTTACATTTAAGGATAAACTAAACTTCTTGTCACATTCATGATCTAAAGTAATTTTTTATAAGAAGTAGATCACAGGCCTATTTCGTAAAACACGACGACCACGTGGCGTAACGATTAAGGCTGGCTCACAGCTATCCGGAAGACGGTGACCCGTACGGGCTGTCCGTATGCGGAAGACCCGTACGGGTCACGCCCGCAGTGCTCTGAAACGTGAGTTCAGTACGATACGGTTGTGTGTACGATACGGTGTCGTTATACGGGCTCTACTAGGAGCTGGTGGCGTGCGCACCAATCCACGTCGTTGTGAAACAATGTACCTAGCCCCTGCATGTGCCCCCGGGAGCTCCGGGGGCCTGTACGGATCGTCCGTACAGCAGTGAAACCAGCCTAACGCTTATGGAAATCGCGGGATCGATTCACATCTCGCATCTGGGTATTTATATATAACATGTATTTATTTACAAAACTATGTAAATAAAACAAGTGCTGTGCTACTTATTTTGGCACTAGATGGCGCTATATGTAGTGTTCATATATACAGGGTGACTTTGACAAACCCGTCCAAATTATTTTTACGCACTAAACATCATTTAAGGAACCCATTTTTGCAAAAGAAAATCAGAATAATCATATGGTGCAAACAGCGTCGTTAACCTGTTATTACCTGTCTCTGTCACACCCGCGTAAATGAGTAGTGCGTATTCGCTCGCCCGGTTCAATGCCGCCGTCCTCGGCCTTTTACTAGGTCAGATGGAGAGGTCATTGAACTCTCGCGCCGTATTACGTAAATTGCGAGTTCTTTGAATGACTTTGTGATGCTAATTACTCAACATTTTTGTACTATGTGATACAAAACTAAAATACATGTTTCTCATAACTTTTACTAAAGATTCTTCTGTGTGAATTTGGAAGGGTTTGTCAAAGTCACCCTGTATATTTATTCATTTGATGGCCTCAATAAGAACAATCTCCTCAAAATAAAAAGTACCATAAAGCAAGATACGATAGCTAGAGCTAGAAGATAAGCATCAATATCGGTCAAGATAATAATAACCATTGCGTTATAAGTCATGTAGTTGATTGAAATAAAGTGGGGTAGTATACATATGTATGTTTTGAGTAACGTACCTTAATCTCTTCGAGGTTGGGGCAGAACTTGCAGATGACATGCGCAGTGCGGTCGTTGAGCGTGGAATGGTTCTGGTCGATGTGCAGCCGAAGAAGCGGCTGGCCCACGCGCATCAGCAGGCGCCGCAGCACCGCGGTCGTCAGTGGCACTTGCGCCTGCGCCCACCACGACGTCTTGAACGTGCGCATACCTGATAACCACAAATACATTTATAATAACAGCCCATAACGCACCACCGTTGGGCTCGCGCATCCCCCTAGAGGGAACAATAACATGACAGTATATCCGTCACGCTTGTCCAATATGGATAGGCGAGATACACATACCCATCTTTCAATCTCAATCTATCATCTCAATACTAACCCCTGCGACCGGGGTCGGCCTGTCGTAACAGGCGACAAAATAACCCACCTTAGCTACGTGGTAGGGCCCCAAGCCCGTCTCGATGGCAACCACCCTTGTTCTAAAGTATGCCGCTACAATAACCTTGTGTTGTGTCCCGGCATTAGTGACCCAGGCTTCTGTACCCTGAGTACTCTGCTACTCCTATGGGATAGCAGAGTATTCGCGGTGCCTAGCGTCGCAAGCATCCATAGGCGACGTTAACTGCTTACTGTTAAGAGGGCCGTCAGCCTGTCTGCTATTCCTCATCAATAAAAAAAAATACTAGTGATATCGGCATGCAGGTTTCTCACGATGTTTTCCATTACATGACAATTATGCCATAATATGCACATTAGGCGAGAAAAAGCGCCTAAGCGGTGCATGTCACTGTAGGATTCGAACCCAGGACCTCTAGATTAGTCTCCGAGTGTAATACCACTAAGTAACATTTTATCATTATATAATTTTTAGCATTAGCCATATTTAAAGTAAGCCTGTAAATGTATTCAATTTTGAAGACCGATTTAAAAAAAAAACACAAATACATTTATGGATAACTATTCTAATGAAGTCTGATTTTATTCATTTTCTATTTCATTCACTTTGTAACTCATTCCTCAATGTGAGTTGATTTTAAGGTAAATAACATCACTACATAAATTAATAATACTAATCCCTGTTAGATGTCCTAAGTAAACAATTTATTTCTTTCTAATTTTTATATTAGAATACAAAGAAAATATGAAGGTAAGATGAAAGGTTATTGCAGGCAGTAGTATGCGACAGTTGAGATGGATGAGCGGAGTAACACAAATGGATAAAATTAGAAATGACATTGTTAGGGGAAGTTTGAAAGTAGCGCCAGTGTTTGAGAAACTGAAAAGTAATAGGTTAGCCTGATATGGCCATGGAGCATCATGTAACAAGGAGGATGCTAAAAATGAGCGTGGATATATACAAGGGGAGAGGTGGATCAAAGAAAATATGGATGGATTGTGTAATAGATGATATGGTTAAAAAAGGTGTGAATGTTCAGATGACGACTAACAGTGGAGAATGGAAGGACAGCACATGTTGTGCCGACCCACCAGTTTGGGATAAGGGCAGGAAGAAGAAGAAGACAAATAAAATATTAAAGAAATATAAATTGACTGTTAAGCAGATAGGCTGACGGCCGGCGCACTATTACCACAGTTACTGTCGCCTATGGATGTTTGCGACCCCAGGGGCACCGCTGTCCGTGTAGGGAAACTGGAACCTTTGTCACTTATGTCGGAACACAACGGAATGTTATTATGGTGGCATATTTAAAGACCAGAGCTGATTGCCACCGAGACGAGTAAAGAGCCCTTCCACCTAGCTAGATCTGGTTTGTTTACGACAGGCCGCTCCTGGTCGTAGGGGCCAGTACTTTTACTCCATCCTGCAAGGAGTGAAATATAGATATAAAAAATGTGCATATACCTTCTAAATATTCATTAACCATGGATTGCCAACGTTTGCTCACAGTCTCGGTCAATATGAGGTCTCTCAGTGGAACATATGACAAAATTTGGTGCAAACAATCTCTATTCAGTACATCCAACATGTTATAGCGGTCATTCTCGTTCATTTCTTCTTTGGGGGATTCTATATTGTTCTGTAAGAATACATATAAATAAATACTAGTGGTCGCTCAGTGGTCGAGATTCGACCACAATTTAGAATAATAATACCTTCAATCAAATGATTATAGAGTATAAATTCTTGGTTTGACCACACATTTCAACCACAAATAATTTCGTATATATTCGTGTAGCTGTGTGTGCAGTGCGTGTAATTCGTTTCTATTAATTTAATGCATTTCATTAATATATTATTTTGAAAAAATTGCTTTGTTTATTTATATGAAGAAGTGTGCCAAATATCACACTGGCGTGCAATTTTTCCAAAAAAGGAAACTAAGTTTTCGCTTCACACATAAATATATAGATATACTGGAACGATTTACACAGCGCCTATGGAACACTTGAGTCCCAAAACGTCCTATAGCACTTGTGTTATGGGTAATACACTCGATCGACTTGGGCTACGGGAACGGCGGTCCATTTTTATCTGTCGGCCCAGGCGGTAGACGATAAGAGACCAGTGGGGTTTTAGTGGGTAATTAGATGTCGACCATTTTACCGGAGTCCCGTACTTGCAGTTGGTCTGGGGCCATTCAAGTATTACGTAAGCACTATAAGGGAACCTCCCTCACTCTCGGTAAGGTAAATGGTAAAAGCGAAGGTGGGACGAATATAATATGAGTAGTAACGCGTGAGCTTCTAAACGCGTAGGACGGAAGAGCTTTGCTTACTTTTGCTGACAAAGGGGGTAAATAGTTGTAATAAATCTGCTTACGTAATACTTGAACGGATCCTTTAGACACGCTTAGTCTTTGAGAAACTTGGCGTTTCTTTGTGTATTCTACCGTCTGTACAAGGAGGGGAATTATTCAGAGTGCTCGTCATCACTTGGGCGTTGATCCGCATTTCCTGGAGCCTTTTCCGGTCCCATTTGGAATGAGCTTCCAGTTGATGATTTTCCATAGTAGTAAGATATGGAACTTTTTAATAAAATATATGGACTTTTTCAATAAAAACATTATAAAAAATTCTTCGAACCCGGCCGTGTGTTGTTCTTGCAAATGCACATATGCGGCCGGTCACCTGCTTCTAATATAGTTTTGATAGGGTCATCTGTTATAATTTTTAATAATAGAATCCGTAAAAAATTACTATTGTGTGCATTTACTTTATTCCAAGTTTTGTAGACTATTTACATCCATATTAAATATATATTTATTTCCCTAATGAAAAAAAAAATCCTATACCTGTTTGGTCATGGAAAGAAAGAGTAATTACTAACGCAAAAATATGTGCGAAGTAGATTGTACTATATAAACTACGATTATATTGAAAAATTGTAAATGAAAAAAAAATACAATATCATGGGACTCACATCATTCGCCTCCATATTCGTAGGAACCTCGCATGCACTTTCAAATAATTCTGCAACTGAAAATAACAATTTAAAAATTACATTAAAATGAGTTACTATTTACAATATTTTCACTTTGTATATAATTCCGAATAGAGAAAGGAAATATGGAATCAAAGGAAAACACTTTCTTCTAATTCAAGCTAAGGTAAAAAACACTAAGTTTTAAACATGCCGAAATTTATATTAAATATTAACCGACTCGTAGAAAGGACCGCAAAGAGGAGGGAAAAGAGTTGTCTTATTTATTTAAAAAACATTTAAAAAGACTATGCGGAATATAGAATGAAAATAATAGAGAAAAATTTAACAAAATCAGGAAGCCAAAAAAGAACAGATAAAAATTTAAATTCCTCCAAAATGGGGATACCACAACTTAAACCTGAAAATTGAATAAAAATAAGTACGCGTCTAGATATAATTAAAGTCGCCCCTAAGTTTTATGAGAAACTATACCTAGTCAGGTCATAAGTATTGTCACACAGTAAAAACTTTTATTTTAGAATGCTGGCCACAAAAAAGTTTATTGAATTCGAATTTCCAATTGTTCATGAAAATAAAAATGTATACTTTTAGAATTTTACTCATTTTTAAATATGGAGTGGACGCTTAAAGAAGACCGTGTTGCAGTTATTGCGTTGCATCGTTGCAGTTACGCGCCAATTCAAATTTTTAACATACTGAAAAATTTGAATATAACCAAAAGATTCGTTTATCGTACCATCAAACGATACAATGAAGACTCTAGTGTAGATGACAGGTCAAGAAGTGGTCGCCCTCGGTCTGTTAGGACTCCAGCAGTGATAAAAGCTGTGAAGGCATGAATTCAAAGAAATCCCAAACGTAAGCAGAAACTGTTGGCCCTTCAGATGGGGTTAAGCAGAACCACGGTGAAAAGGGTGTTAAATGAAGACTTAGGGCTTCGGGCATATCGAAGAAAAATAGGACATCGTTTGAATGCTCGTCTAATGGACCTGAGACTGAAGAGATGCCGCGCTTTGTTGAAGCGGTACGCGGGAAAAAAATATCGGGAAATTCTTTTTTCGGATGAAAAAATGTTTACCGTAGAAGAGAGCTACAACAAACAAAATGATAAGGTGTACGCACACAGTAGTGAAGAAGCGAGCAACCGTATTCCGCGTGTCCAACGAGGTCATTTTCCATCCTCGCTCATGGTATGGTTGGGAGTTTCTTATTGGGGCTTAACAGAGGTACATTTTTGTGAGAAAGGTGTAAAAACGAATGCTGTTGTGTATCAAAATACAGTCCTGACGAACCTTGTGGAACCTGTTTCTCATACCATGTTCAATAACAGGCACTGGGTATTCCAACAAGATTCGGCGCCAGCTCATAGAGCGAAGAGCACACAAGACTGGCTGGCGGCGCGTGAAATCGACTTCATCCGGCACGAAGACTGGCCCTCCTCCAGTCCAGATTTGAATCCTTTAGATTACAAGATATGGCAACACTTGGAGGAAAAGGCGTGCTCAAAGCCTCATCCCAATTTGGAGTCACTCAAGACATCCTTGATTAAGGCAGCCGCCGATATTGACATGGACCTCGTTCGTGCTGCGATAGACGACTGGCCGCGCAGATTGAAGGCCTGTATTCAAAATCACGGAGGTCATTTTGAATAAACTTTAATGTCATAAGAATCTATGTTTTGTTAAGTTCATTTTGGTATATGAATGGTTACATAATGAATAAACTTGTTACAATTATTTTACATTAAACATGTGACAGAATTTATGACCTGACTAGGTACAAAGGCAATGACATTCAGACACGAAAAGAATCCGCGCACATTTTATCAACAACCCAAATAATAAATAAATCAACAACCCAAAAAAGTCATGGATTCATGTATTCTACCATGTTCGATATATGGCGCGTAAACATGGATCTTTAATAGCTATGCTAAGCAAAAATTAGCCGTGTGTCAGCGTGCAATGGAAAGAAATATATTGAAAATTAAGGACAAAGTGCGAAGTACTTCCATAAGGCAAAAAACCAAATTCATAGACGCTCTCGAACACGCTCAACGGTTGAAATGGAAGTGGGCTGGACATGTAACACGCCTCTCCGTCAATAAGTGGACAAGAAAAATCACAACCTGGGCAGGACCATTAGGTCGAAGAGGACGAGGCCGATCTATAGAGAAATGGGAGGACGAAATAATGCAGACCGCGGGTCCTTTTGGATAGAAGTAGCTGAAAATAGAAGAGTGGAAAAAAGTTGGAGGTAGTTTTTACCCAAAAAGGGGCCTTACAAAATAAAAGGCTTAAAAAATCGATAATTAAGTTTTAGTAACTAAGAAAAATTTGTAATTTTTTTTGTAAGGAATAAATAGGCTTGTTAATAATAGTATTGTGTATGGGCGGCGTTATCGCTAACAGCGACCTCTTCCAGACAGCCCACAAGTAATGAAATATGTAATGTATATAGCGGTAAATTGTTAATGTGCATTTAATATTTATTATATGGCATATCACTAGCAATAAATAGATCGAGTCAAAAGCGGGCCAAGTCGTAGCATCGGTGACCCCAATAAAAATATAGATTTTCGTGTCGGTAAAATAATTACTATCCCAGTGACAGATGGAAAAATTAAAAAAGAACATTCCTTTTTTTTTATTGTAAAAGTATTCTTTACCAATACAGAAATCGTCTTGTTAATTTATTAATTAAGCAACCCATAACCCATAAACCGTACACCACGTCCAGAAATTTAGATGAATATAAAAAATATGTAACAACAAAGTTAATATTTTATTGCAAGATATTCGAGATATTTATCTATATCCGTGCAAGAGCGGAAGAAGAATGCTGAACAAAGAACTCTATCTAGGTGGTAAGCCAAGCCCCTCTGTGGCTATGGCTGTATAGTAATAACTTTGTGTTGTGTTCCGGCATTAGGTTCAAAACAACCATAGGTGACGATTACTGCTTACTATTACGGGCCGTCAGCGTGTCCACTGTTCCTCAGCAATGAAGAGAAGATAAGAATATACTAGTATATAAACTCGAAATACATATGTAGGTTGGCAGCTCAATTAAACGCTTAAGTAGTTCGTACACTTTATACTTACAAATCGGACGAGTAATATTTATTTTTGTCATAATATCGAAAGGCATTAGGTAAAACTTTTTTGTAAAATATTAGATAATAGGTCTTTACCTATGAAATTGCCGTTCTGCAGTACTGGCCATTTCAAATCAAAATAATTTTTGTTTGGCTAAGAATTCTAATTTCAAATTAATTTTATTTTAAAAACATAGAATTCTTTTTCCAAAAGTGACTTACGTTTGTTTATTGATTAGTGTTACATTTTCATCGCATTTCAATTGTTTTCGTCATCATGGATACGTTAAAATTCATGGAATATGAGTACCTTCGTGGCAGCAACGCGGCACGCAACATCAACGACGTTCACGGAGCTAACACTACAAACCAACGCACCACCTGTTATTGGTTTGCTCGCTTCCGTTCTGGGAATTTCGACCTGAAAGATGAACCTCGCGGTCGTCCGAAGACTTTGGTCGACAATGACGAATTAAAGACGATGGTGGAAGCTGATGATACACAATCTACGACTGAATTAGCAGCAGCTTTCGACGTTAGCGTCAAAACAATATTGGTCCATTTGCGCCAAATTGGCAAGGTAAAAAAGCTTGACAAATGGGTGCCCCACGAACTCAATGTTCGCCAGCGTGAAATACGCGTCGAGACGTGCCTTGCACTGCTCAACAGACACACAAATGGAATCTGTTTAATAGCTGCAAATGTTCAGGAAGTTGGTTGGATCCTGGTTCAGCACCTAAACAATGCCTTAAACGAAAACTTACTCCTAGAAAAGTGGTTACTGTTTGGTGGTCTAGCGCCGGTGTGATTCATCACAGCTTCTTACCAAACGGGGTGAGCATTACTGCAGATGTGTTCTGTGAAGAACGAAGAAGAACACAATGATGGAGAAGCTGGCACATCTCCAACCAGCATTGCTCAATCGCTCGTTTCCGCTGCTCCTGCACAACGCGCGACCTCATACAGCAGACGGTCTCCAAGTTGCAAGAACTGGGGTTGGAAGTTCTCCGTTATCCGCCCTACTCACCAAACCTTGGGCCTACAGACTACTACTTTTTCCAGAATTTGGATAACTTCTTGGCGGGAAAAAAATTCAATACCCGAGAGGCAGTACAAAATACCTTTGAAGAATTTTTTGCCTCCCGTCCAGCTGATTTCTTTAAGAAGGGCATCAATACTCTGCCACTGCGTTGGCCAAGATGCATTGATTGCATGGGTGATTACTTCGATTAATACAAATAAAAAATACATGAAAAAAAATCGTTTAAATTTTATCATACAAAACGGCAATTTCATAGGTAAAGACCTAATAATATAATTAACATACATTAATGTTACACTACACCACCCCCCTCTAGAGGCCGGGTTACGAGCGATAATAGTCAGGGAATCTCACCCTACGTCCTGATCGAGTAATAAGAAGAGGTTTCTTCGATCAAGGTAATCTCTGGTAACACGGTATATCACGACATACTAGATCAATACCCCGAGGTTACTCGTTATTATATATATGTAATATTTGTCATACATTACACTACATTACACTACACATATTAATATATGTGTACATACAAATACATTTCAGGCGAATAAAGACTACTATTATGCTTCTTCCAAGTATTGATTAAAAACGGATGTTCTCAATGGGCATTGTTTTTGACTACAACAAACAGATAAAGCGAAACAGATAAGGGCCGGGAAAATTAATTTTAGTTATAAAACATTAATTTAATGTGAACTATAATTGTAAACTTTAATTAAACAAAGAGTATCATCGTGGTTGTCTATAGGAACGTGATAGGAATACATGGATGAAGATGGGGGATGCCTGTAAGAGGCGACTACTATATCTTAGAGAACTAAAAAAAAAATTATTGTATTGTAGAAAATTATTATTGTACACTAGCTGTGCCCGCGACTCCGTCCGCGGGTAATAATGACTTTGGGTAGAAATTTTTGGATATATCTTATGGTTTATTTTGGATTACAAACCCTATAATCTCTAAAATATAAATACAATAATTGAAATTTATAATAATAATATATATAATTAAATAAAAATGCAAACAGTCAGTGTTATCGAATGCAACTGTTACGCCATGCGCCTCCGGAATACGTACGTTCGAACCTACAAAGTCCAGCCTAAGCTGAACCCTATTTCATATGATTGTTGATATAAATCTGAGGTCAACTTAAATTGGAATTCAAAATTTCTGAAACTTATCATTTTTAAGAAAAACTATTTTTTTTTTCTAAAATAAAAATAGCCTAAGTTACTTGACACATCAGCTATCTGCCAGTGAAAGTCCCGTCAAAATCGGTGCAGCCATTTCAGAGATTAGCCGGAACAAACAGACAGACAGACAAAAATTGTACTTAATGTTATTTTGGTACATATACCGTATATACGTCCGAATGCACTTGGTAAAAAACGGTTATTTTAATATTACAAACAGACCGTCCAATTTTATTTATTTGTATAGATGAGTTGCACAATTAAGTGGTGAGGAGTTTTCAGGGTTAAATAACTAATATTACCAACTCGAGCGCAACTTTCGGCTCGATAAGTATAACGCTCTTTCAGGTAGGATGGAAAGCGAGAACCAAAGGGGGTGTTAAAGAGATAGAGAGTATATGAGCATGCCAGCGAAGACTGGTAACCATTTAAAAATGGATATGGATTTCAAAGTGAATTAAGAAGTGCAGAAGTAAAAGTAAAAGTTTCTACTAAAATATCATATATCAAGTGTTCATGATAAAAGTTCTTTCAGAATATTCTCTTAGTAACAGTTCAATCACTTAATGGTAACTTTTGAAATGTTAATAAACTAATCATATGGATAAATTACTATCAATACTATGGTAACTTAAATGATCCGGTATTTTCTGTCTATTGGTGAAACCTACAAATTTGTTAAAATCATAAAATATATATACTTAATACGATTGTGCCAACACTCAGCCATATATTTGTGCATGCGCAAGAACTGTTTAAAAAAAAATAGTTAACAAGCCAATATTTAGAGCACTACCGGAAATTAACGATAAAATAATGATGATGACTAAAATAAATTATAAGGATCATGAGTTCTCTAAAACGAAAACAACATACTTCTTTGTCAACATATAAAACTTCTACACAATAAAACAAAATTTTTATTACACACGCTTAGGAGTTAATCAAAAAACCGTCATTATAATAAGGCTAATAAAAAACAAGATATGTAGCTGCAGACCATTATTCATGTACCTAAAATCATAGCCTAGTTTATACATTTTTGAACTGGCATTTCATGTTAGAGGGCAAGGCAGACATGCTAAATGTTACGAAAACAAAAAGTGTTCATTAAAGTAAAATCTATGTCAAATATCTACGCTGGTTTTATTTAAATAGCCTATTTGCAATGTCATTTATATATTACATATAAAGATGAAAGGTTATTGCATGCAACAGAGATGCGAATGTTGAGATGGATGAGTGGAATTACGAAAATGGATAAAATTAGAAATGAGTATATTAGGGGAAGTTTGAAAGTAGCGCCAGTGATTGAGAAGCTGAAAAGTAATAGGTTAGCTTGGTATGGCCGTATAATGCGAAGAGAGCAGCGTCATGTAACAAGGAGGATGCTAGAAATGGGCGTGGATAGATACAAGAGGAGATGTAGACCAAAGAATATATGGATGGATTGTGTAAAAGATGATATGGTTAAAAAAGGTATGAATGTTCAGATGACGGCTAATAGAGGAGAGTGGAAGGAGAGAACATGTTGTGCCGACCCCAGATAGCTTGGGATAATGGCAGGAAGAAGAATATTTATATACTTTGGGCAGCATTTTTTGGATATGTGAGGTCAACTTAAATTTGAATTTCAACCTACTAAGTCCAGCCTAAGCTGGACCCTATTTCATATGATTGATGATATAAATCTGAGGTCAACTTAAATTGGGATAAAGCAAGCTAAAAATAACTATTAAACAATTAAATTTGAGCAAGCAAAAAATAATTTATTAAACTTGAAGCTCATATTTTTTTACAATTTTTTCAAACAATGATATTTACAACCTAAGTATATAAAAATAATAAATAGGTTACCTATGAAATTGCCGTTCTGCAGTACTGGCCATTTCAAATGAAAATAATTTTTGTTTGGCTAAGAATTCTACTTTCAAATTAATTTTATTTTAAAAACATGGAATTCTTTTTCCAACAGTAGTCATTTGTTTATTGATTAGTGTTACATTTTCATCGCATTTCAATCTTTTTCGTCATCATGGATACGTTAAAAATTCGAGTAATTATGGAATATGAGTACCGTCGTGGCAGCAACGCGGCACAAGCGGCACGCAACATCAACGACGTTTACGGAGCTAACACTACAAACCAACGCACCACCTGTTATTGGTTTGCTCGCTTCCGTTCTGGGAATTTCGACCTGAAAGATGAACCTCGCGGTCGTCCGAAGACTTTGGTCGACAATGACGAATTAAAGGCGATTGTGGAAGCTGATGATACACAATCTACGACTGAATTAGCAGCAGCTTTCGACGTTAGCGTCAAAACCATATTGGTCTATTTGCGTCAAATTGGCAAGTTAAAAAAGCTTGACAAATGGGTGCCCCACGAACTCAATGATCGCCAGCGCGAAGCACGCGTCGAGACGTGCCTTACACTGCTCAACAGACACACAAATGAAGGAATTTTAAACCGCATTGTTACCTGCGATGAAAAATGGATTCTGTTTAATAGCTGCAAATGCTCAGGAAGTTGGTTGGATCCTGGTTCAGCACCTAAACAATGCCTTAAACGAAAACTTACTCCTAGAAAAGTGGTCACTGTTTGGTGGTCTAGCGCCGGTGTGATTCATCACAGCTTCTTACCAAACAGGGTGAGCATTACTGCAGATGTGTACTGTGAAGAACTGAACATAATGATGGAGAAGCTGGCACATCTCCAACCAGCATTGCTCAATCGCTCGTCTCCGTTGCTCCTGCACAACGCGCGACCTCATACTGCACAGCAGACGGTCAAGAACTGGGGTTGGAAATTCTCCGTTATCCGCCCTACTCACCAGACTTTGGGCCTACAGACTACTACTTTTTCCAGAATTTGGATAACTTCTTGGCGGGAAAAAAATTCAATACCCGAGAGGCAGTACAAAATGCCTTTGAAGAATTTGTTGCCTCCCGTCCAGCTGATTTCTTTAAGAAGGGCATCAATAAACTTCCAATGCGTTGGCAAAGGTGATTACTTCGATTAATACAAATAAAAAATACATGAAAAAAAATTCGTTTAAATTTTTTCATACAAAACGGTAATTTCATATGTAAAGACCTAATATACATATATACTCATATCTTCCCTCTCTTCTCTGTATCTCGATCTATTTAAGAACATACCTGGATCATCGTTTTGGGAGGCATTATCCTGAGATCCCTCAGCGCCGTCGTCATCATCCGACTTCTTACGTTGATTGGAGTCATCTGGGGGCTGGTGCCAGCTGTCGGCCGGAGAGATCCGCAATTGGCGACCACGAAGTGTTTTCTCATAGCATGGAGCTTGCAGAGCCCTAACCACATAATTATAATAATAATAATAATAAATATAAATATGTAAATATGTCCTTCAGATCTCTCTCTGAAGGTGACACCTACAAATACCTTGGTATATCACAATCATTAGGTATCGATGACGTAGACATAAAACAGCTGGTAAAGGAGAAATTTTTTAGCCGCCTGAGAAAAGTGTTGAACTCCTTCCTCTCAGGTGGTAACAAGATTCGCGCCATTAACAGCTGGGTTATGCCATCGCTGACCTACTCCTTTGGTATACTAAGGTGGACTCAGACAGAGCTGGATGCCTTGGATCGAAGGGTTCGTTGCATGATGACTTCATATCGGATTCATCACCCACGATCATCGGTTATGAGATTGTATATCCCACGGAAGTGCGGAGGGCGAGGTCTGCTAAATGTCAAAAATCTGCACAACCGTGAGATATGCAAGCTCCGGGAATACTTTCTCAAAACCAACGTGGGGATGCATCGGGATATGAAGGCAGTAGACAAGGGACTCACCCCGCTCTCTCTTGCAAAAGAGAGCTGGAGCAGGCCTGAAGTAATGAGTACTGCTGAGCGTATGGATGTGTGGAAGAGCAAGGAGCTGCACGGTAGATTTTATCGAGCACTATATGGGCCCGATATAGATCTGCTGGCATCGGTGAACTGGCTTCGATTCGGTGACCTCTTTGGGGAAACCGAAGGTTTTGTCTGTGCAATTATGGACGAGGTTATTAAGACGAACAACTACCGGAGGTACATCCTAAAAGACGACACGATCGACACGTGTAGAGCCTGTCACTGTCCTGGTGAGTCGATTAGGCATGTTACTTCTGGTTGTTCTCGTCTTGCTAACTCTGAGTATTTGCACAGACACAACTTAGTGGCCAGAATCATCCATCAGCAACTTGCCCTTCGATACAAGCTTATATCTTCAGAAGTGCCCTATTATAAATACACGCCTGAGTCAGTTCTTGATAGTGGCCATATCACGCTCTACTGGGATCGATCTATTATCACAGACAGGACTATTGTTGCCAATAAGCCTGATATTGTGATAATAGATCGATCTGCGAGACATACGATGATCATTGATATTAGTGTCCCACATGATGGTAACCTCGTGAAAGCAGAAACTGACAAGATTACAAAATATTTAGATCTCGCTCACGAGGTTGCCGCCATGTGGCACATGGAATCAACGAGCATCGTACCGATAGTGGTGTCAGTGAACGGGCTTATAGCGAAGAGCTTCGATAAACACCTAGAGAAGCTTTCGCTAGGTAAATGGGTGAAGGGTCGGATACAGAAGGCGGTTCTCATAAGCACGGCACGAATAGTGAGGAGATTCCTGTCTCTGGAGCCCTAACCACCGGTAGCTTGGGCCCTAGGCCTCGCTCCCAGCGACGGACAGTTTTTTATATTTTTTAATTTAATTTCTTTGTAAATATCGTTTTATAAAATAAATTATTTTTTTAATATTAATAAGTATTTTATAAAATGAAATGTAAATTATTTTGAAAAATGTAAATAACTAGAAAAGAAAATAAATAAAGAGGAATAATAATAATAATAATATTTTGTGACAATTCACACAGCGCCATCTAGTCCCAAACTAAGTAGCATAGCACTTGTGTTATGGGAACTAGACAACTGATATACTACTTATATACTTTTTTTTTGTAAATAAATACATAAAATAATATACCTCTTCTCTAATAGTAATCATTATCGATTCGTCTGTTAAAATCCAATACATGTTCTCAATATATTAGTTTTGTATTTTTTTTGATATTTTGGCGGGCGTCTGAAGGCGACCTTTCTAGTGTCCAGAACCAGAAACATTGTAATCATTGCAGTAGTTAGAAAAAAATTACCATTTTAAAATAAAAATATTATAATTTAATAATTATAGCTATGCAATAACTTAATAATTTAAGTTATTGCATAGCTTTTATCGCGGGCTTTGAGCACGGCGACCGAATCAAGAAATTCCGTAACGAAAAAAACCTAACACCCTCCACTCCGCCTACCATGTAGCTCGGCCGAGCGTTCGCTTAACGTGTATGTATATGGTACGACTGTATGTAGGGATGGGCGATATTCAAAAACATTTAATCAACTTATGTAATTATAATTATTTATTTATTTTTTATTTATGCAGTAATTATTTTTTTCTTTGATATTAATTCAAGTTTTGTATGTACACCTATGTATACATATATACCTACATGTATATTTACGGGGCGCACGTGCGGTGAGTGTGGTAGGGATAGGCGACACCTATCGATATTTCCACTATCGATGTTTTTTTTCTAAAGTATCGATGTTTTCTATGGATATTTTTTGGACAAGATATATCGAACTCGATAATAAAAACATCGATATCGTAACATCAATAGTTTTTATGATACATGGAAGGCTTGGCTTGTGAAGAAATTTGTGCTGTTTAAGTGAAGGTACTTTATTAAAATCTACCTTCCTACCCACAACTATAATGTGAAAGGTGAGTCACTGCTTTCATCCAATCACAGCAAAATCTGACAACATTTTTGAAAAAGACCCAATAGATAAAACATATCAGTAGTGTTGCTTAATAGCAAATACTATATATCGTCGGCTTATTGCCAGAAGTCATTATGTGACATTTCACTATTTTGGGAAAACACCATTTTAGTTGGAATTAGTTAGTGATTATGTTGATTAGTCAATGTGATACATGACAATGTAATCATCTGAAATAGTGCCCTCTGTCTATCATCTGATCAATCTCTGCGGAAATCTCTCTGGAATGAGTTAGTTTCAAAAGAAGCATATGAAAAATACAAAATTCAATAAGTTTCACAGAAACTACAGAAGGTCTCGCCAACAGGATCCAGCATTTGCCCAAAAATGGTGAAAACATAATAATTAAATATAAGCACTCTCATATATGGAGATCAAATTTTACTCAAAAATCACATCCTTTTTCAGACCTAATAGTAAATATGTAAAATCTGAAAATAAATCACATGTACAGGCAAACTTAACCCTAAGAGTTTTATTCTAGAAAAATCCATTCTTAACATTTGAAAATGGGAATGAATAAACACTGATTTTATTTGTTCACATGGACTTGTTATTCAAGAATATGAAATGTTTGAATTCATTTCATCGATAAAAAATTTCTTCACAGAGGGTATAATTTTAAAATAGTTGAAAATGGATATTTATCCAACAATTGAGAATGTTTGATTATATTCAAAAGTGAATAAGAAAATGTTTCTTTTACATTTGAAATCATAAATAGGTCAAAACTTCAAAGAAATAATATTAAGCAATAAAATAGAAATATTATATTAAATTTGATCAAAACAACCATTCACTTCAGTTTTCAAGTGCACACATCTATCTATTCTGATATACTGTACGAAAATGGCATACTTGTGAGCATCTTCTGGGTTGCTGTATGTAACAAAGGCATAAGTAGGAGACGGTGATCGATTGGGCCCCCTGTCAGTCATTCGCAGCCAACAGCTCTTGATAAAGCCATATGGAGCAAATATACCAAACAGTTCTGATCTTGTAGTCTGAAAATAATTTAAAAAGAAATTCTATCTACAAAAAATATCAAAACTTTTAGTAAACATCATCATCATCATTTCAGCCGGAAGACACCCACTGCTGGACAAAGGCCTCCCCCAAAGATCTCCACGATGATCGGTCCTGCGCTGCCCTCATCCAACCTATTCCGGCGATCTTGACCAGATCATCGGTCCATCTTGTGGGTAAACATATACAGTCAAAATCTGTTATAATTAAAAATATTGAAGGAACTACTCAAATTTAGTTGTAAAAACTGTCAGTCATAGTAATCGGTGATATTTTTGAGGTACAAATTCAACCAGGACCTTTAATGTTTGACACTTTAAGGTGTGACATGGCCAGCATTACTTAAATGTCACAGAGATGCCTAAGAAGCACTCCATCATAAAATAAGTACACCAGTGGACAAAAGGGGATGGGATGTGAGGGGGCCACATCCCATCCCCACATCCAAATAATGTTCCTTTGTTTTTTACAAAGTATTGAAAATAAGAGATGTAAATTATTCAAGTGTTATCAACTTTTCATACATAGCTTTAATAAGGGCAACTGCCATATGAACAAACCACACCTTTCTTTCACTAGAACCTTTCCTTTATTGTTCCTGTGAATAATCAAAAGAAGAGTTTCAAAATAATCAAATTAGACAAAGAATTACAAATTCATCCAATACCAAATTATGTACATACTCATTTGGTGAAAAATTAGATAATTGTCTTTAACTATAAAAACGGACATTGTCAGTCAAAGAAAAGTTTGAAAATTAATACAAGTGTTATTTTCGAGGCCAAAATGAAAATTCCTAACCTTCGGCGGTAGATTGGAGACGTACAACTTCCTGATAGGTATACCGTCCTCCGTATGTGTAGGTGCAGTTCTTAATGTAAATGATAATCTCCGAGTAGTAGCAGCAACTGGAACACAGAAACCGAAATAACAGTCGCGCAGGCAAAATGTATTCAACATTTAAAATGCATAAATCGAAAACTACTTACGGAGTTCACGGTGAAAGACGTTTAATAATTCGGGATTGAACATTCCGTCTTCTTCATCGTCGTTAAAAAACATCTTTACGTAACAAACTAGCACTTCCAACTTGTTTTTATATACCTATTTATGAATTTATTCCCAAGAAACAGAAAATTTCAAAGTAAATAATCAAAAATAGAATTAAATATGCAATTGCAATCGACATACAACAAAAACGATGTGCAACGGACGGCTACAGTGTGACCAGATTTAAATCGAACATTATGCCAGTTACTCGTATAAATTCTGTTAAAATCTGCTTTGTTTTTGTAAATAATTCCAAAATTCTGCTAATAGGTGAGGTCATCATTTGTACAAGGATTTAAAAGAAGAAAAAAAAGGCAAATAATTAATTTCAAATATTTATTAATCAGTTATGTATAACTTCTAATTTTCTGTGGCGTCCATGTTTTTTTAAAGAACTGTCGAGCTTTGTGTTGCATATGTTGCCTTTACCATATTTTTTGATGGCGTAAAATTGACGCATCCTCCTTGTTCTTTAACTGCCTGTTTGACATGTAGTATTACAGCAACATGTTCATTTTTAAATTTGTTCCGCAAGTCAGTTTTTATATTGTTCATTTGAGAAAATAGGCGCTCACAAGCTGTATTAGATATAGGCAAAATCATCATGGCTTTTGCAAAATCAACCAAGTGCGGATACTTTTTAGTTTTATCAGCCTTTGTAATTTTTGAAATTTTGCCCCAAAACAATTTCTGTGTTCAAACTCATAGGTGTGGGATTAGAACTTCCTCCAGATTCTTACAGATCGGCCACTGTTTTGTCTAATTTAACCTCCCAATATTCGGAGTCAATTGCTTGTATGTCAAATTCTTTAACCAAAATATTAGGAAATTTAGAAACAGTTCTGGCCAAACTTGTGAATTCTTTGTATAAAACGTTTTATGGATCAAGAAATTGCATTTGCTCAAATAGTTCATTGAGAGGTAGACGTGACTTTAGTTCAACGGAAAATTTAATCAAAAAAGACTGTATTCGTTGCAGGAATGTTGAGATTTCTGATTTTTGTCTTACATCTTAAGCTAATGATTTAATTAGTTTTGTTACGAGCACTCCAAGGTATATTCTGATAAAGGCAAAAAATTTACAGATGATGTCGGATCCAAATCGGAAGTGTGTGTGCTTTTCAAATAACCTATATTCATGTAACAACTTAAAAGAAGTAGAAGCATATCTGCTATACTCTTTGCACTGTGGAGTACTCGCCTTAGAAAATAACATTAATTTTATTTGGGATAGGTAAAATATAGTCTAGGGCATAAAAGTAGTTTTTCAAAAATTTAAGCTAAAAATTCAACTGATATATATTTACCTTCCAGATATTCTGCATGGAAATAAAGTTGCAGTGGATTCCATTGTTCATTAACTCGGTTGATGCATGCATGAAGTGATAACCAAGGTATATCGTAATGCTGGAGAATTTTATGGTTTTCAGAATTTAAAAAATTTTGGAATTCTTGAAATTCACGCTGGCATTTGCTACTATGAGCAAAGTATCCACAAACTTCCTTGACAATTTGTTTCAAACTTCTTGGCAAAGTATTTTTACTGGCGTGACTTACAGCTAAAGCGATAGAATGGCAAACACATTTTACGAATATACAATATGAATTAATTTCTCTAATCTTAGCAATGACACCACCTTCATTACCAAACATCACGTTTGTAGTATCAGCACCAAACCCAATGCAGTGTTTTATATCTAAGTTAGCATTAAAATGTGAAACACAGATGTCAAATACTGCTACGATTCTGCGAAGGTTTTATGAGATTCCGCCAAAAAATTCCTTATTTTCAGATCTGCAACACAATCTGCCAAACCTTAAATTGGAGATCTAATTCTGCTAAAACCGTAGAATTCTGCTAAAACCGCAGAATTCTGCTAAATCTGGTCACACTGGACGGCCAAGTGTTGCCTAACTAAAATTTGTACAAAATTACAAAATGAGGCATAACAAAAAAGAAAAATGTGTATAGTCAACATTAGTGAATATATCCAATTGCACGAATATTAAAACTCTTTATAACTATTTTAGCAACATAATTCATTATGTTGTCATACGTTGCTTCCTTACCTATTACAAATATGGTTACTATCATTATCTTCAGAGCCTTTTGTAATAATCCAGAGACTAAGTATATATGTTCGGAAATTTACCATTGACTATTAGAGCTCCTTCAAATTAGCCGCAAAGTGTCGCGCCCTCTCGTAAGAGAGTAGTATATTCTTTGGTCGCGCCGCAGCAGCGCAGCTGCAGTGCTGCTGCCGCGTTATTTTCTAAATCCTTAAAAATCAAAAACGCGCGACTGCAGCGCGGCAGCCGCGCCGCGCGTCAGTTCATCGATCGAATAGAGACGGTACACACGTCATTTTTGTAACATGAACGAAAATCGGGTTTAAGAATTTTGTATTCTGTAATGTTGTATTTTGATTTCCAATATATGTTCTAAACAGAGAAGTAATTCGTAGAATTGTTTTCTTGATAATCTTAAGTAATTCTGAATTTTTTGTCACAGTAGTCCTTTACTTTATCAAATTCAGTTCGTTGACTTAAACCAAGTAACGGCAAGGTTTTCATGGGCTTTCTTTTCTTTTCTTTGTTGAACCTCCTTTTTCGTTTTAATAGTAACACTAAGAGCAGTGTTTCTTATTTATTTATCTATTTATTATGTACACCAACAGCACAGTACACATTAAATAAGACCATGATATAACAAACATAACAATTATTATACGTATATGCATACATGCCAATGACAGGCGTCCACAGCTTTGTCTACAGTTTGACGATGTTAATATTTATTTCAACTTAAATTAACTTAATTCACGAAAATACATGATTAATTTCCTTTTAAAATCCGTCAATGAGTCGCAAAAGATATCTATGTTCGCAATTTTACCGGCTATTTCATTATATTTATTACACATTCTAGACAATGGTAGGTGCTGGCAGAGATTGGTTCTGCACGGGGGAATCCGAAATACACCAGGCCGAAAATTGCCTGGGCAATTAAAAGGTACATTGATCTGTATACGAGTCAGATTTCTTCGATCGATTTCTTCGTCAGAGTCCATCGTGAAAACAAATATACAACACTATGATACTCGAACCAAACGACAGCAGCGCGGCCGCAGCGCTGCAGCCGCAGCCGCGCTGCTGCAGCGCGACACTTTCCGGCTAATTTGCACTGCTGCCAATTTAGCATATTTTATGCTAAATTTAGCATATTTTCATGTTGTTTAGCAAATTTATTTGTTGTTTAGCATATAGCATATTTTTTAGCATATAAAATAATTATAAAATAAAAGTTTAATCATGAAAAATTACATGAATTACATAAATGCGTACGTAATTATTTCCATTTAGAATAAATCCTTTTCTTAAATTGTTGGCGCTCCCAGTGCCAACATAATGGAAAGGGTAAAATTTTGACCTCAAAATGCCTCAAATGCTTTGCAATACGGTAGGTATTGCAGGGCTTCCCCGCCAAATCTCATTCAATAGCCAATAAAACTAAACCAAAATATATACCATAGATTAACAGCATTTTTCACTCCCTCCTACTTATTTGAAAGAAGTGAGATAGAAATAGGTTATACTTTACCGCGTACTTATTGCCATTCTAACCTAAACGAATTAAAGTTCATACAGTTTTTACGTGAATTAATTGTTTGATACAGTCTAAGAATTCCGAATGAATACATCTATACTAAATAGACCCATGTCTCAATGGAGAAACATAGGTAGTTAACATTAAATGGGAATGTACATCTTCCCTTCCACCATAGAAATCTTTACAATCAACTACTTCATTCCACACTTCTGGAATGAAGTAGTTGATTATAAAGATGCAGTTACAGTCTGAGCAATGAGGCTTCATCGTCTTCAAGCACATTAGGTGGTCGATGAAGATCAAGATATTACTATTTTATTCGATAACATAGTCGATTAAAACATGTATTAATTAAACATTTTAAAATTTTAGTACGTTTTAATTTTTGGTCTTGTTTCTTGAAATGCACAACCAATCTATGTATTCTATATCTATGGTTAGTAGTGACTTAGGCCGGCTTGCACAACCAATCACTAAACTGATTTAGCGCTAAACTTATTTAAATCGTCATTCTGTCTCTGTCAAATATTGTCAATGTGACAGGGACAGAATGACGATTTAAATAAGTTTAGCGCTAAATCGGTTTAGTGATTGGTTGTGCAAGTCGGCCTTAGTGTCTACTCTGTCTACTACCAGACACAGACACCATAATAATGGCGACAATACTCCGCCTTGAGGGCAGCCGCGTCTTGTTTTTGCGCTGTTTTGGGAGACAATCCCATTAGTTCCGATCTGACTAGTCTGCTCCGTAGCATATAGTTAATCCAATTGCATATAGTATCACTGACACCATGTTCCTTTGGGGTCCTAGTGTGATGTTTTATAGCCTTTATCATTCCTCAATAAATGGGCTTTCCAACACAAAAATAATTTTCAAAATCGGCTCAGTAGATCCAGAGATTACCCCTACAACGTCACAAACACATAAACTTTACCTCTATTATATTATAAATATCCGGATGACCGAGCTTCGCTCGGTATTTTTTTTTTATAAATTGTGTTTTTTGGAAATTAACAATTGATTTTCTTAGTCTAACCTCAAAGCAAACACTCATTGACTTCGTGTTACTTAACAACGCCATCTGCTGGAATAGCTTTACTCTTTAGTGTTGTTGTGTCGTTAAAGCAATTTAAAAAAAATAGTATTATTATTCGCCGATATAAGTCAGGAAAAGTCATTTTTCAGTTTAAATTGGGACTACTCAAACGCCACCTTTTTGTTTAAGTTGATAAAACACGAATAAAATGACATTTTCTAGAAATGATTCCTAGCTAGATCGATTTATCGCACCCGAAACCCCCCGTATACTAAACTTCATGAAAATTGTTGGAGCCGATTCCGAGATTCCAATTATATATATATATATATATATATACCTAGTCAGGTCATAAGTATTGTCACACAGTAAAAACTTTTCTTTTAGAATGCTGGCCACAAAAAAGTTTATTGAATTCGAATTTCGAATTGTTCATGAAAATAAAAATGTATACTTTTAGAATTTTACTCATTTTTTAAATATGGAGTGGACGCTTAAAGAAGACCGTGTTGCAGTTATTGCATTGCATCGTTGCAGTTACGCGCCAATTCAAATTTTTAACATACTGAAAAATTTGAATATAACCAAAAGATTCGTTTATCGTACCATTAAACGATACAATGAAGACTCTAGTGTAGATGACAGGTCAAGAAGTGGTCGCCCTCGGTCTGTTAGGACTCCAGCAGTGATAAAAGCTGTGAAGGCACGAATTCAAAGAAATCCCAAACGTAAGCAGAAACTGTTGGCCCTTCAGATGGGGTTAAGCAGAACCACGGTGAAAAGGGTGTTAAATGAAGACTTAGGGCTTCGGGCATATCGAAGAAAAACAGGACATCGTTTGAATGCTCGTCTAATGGACCTGAGACTGAAGAAATGCCGCGCTTTGTTGAAGCGGTACGCGGGAAAAAAATATCGGGAAATTCTTTTTTCGGATGAAAAAATGTTTACCGTAGAAGAGAGCTACAACAAACAAAATGATAAGGTGTACGCACACAGTAGTGAAGAAGCGAGCAACCGTATTCCGCGTGTCCAACGAGGTCATTTTCCATCCTCGCTCATGGTATGGTTGGGAGTTTCTTAATGGGGCTTAACAGAGGTACATTTTTGTGAGAAAGGTGTAAAAACGAATGCTGTTGTGTATCAAAATACAGTCCTGACGAACCTTGTGGAACCTGTTTCTCATACCATGTTCAATAACAGGCACTGGGTATTCCAACAAGATTCGGCGCCAGCTCATAGAGCGAAGAGCACACAAGACTGGCTGGCGGCGCGTGAAATCGACTTCATCCGGCACGAAGACTGGCCCTCCTCCAGTCCAGATTTGAATCCGTTAGATTACAAGATATGGCAACACTTGGAGGAAAAGGCGTGCTCAAAGCCTCATCCCAATTTGGAGTCACTCAAGACATCCTTGATTAAGGCAGCCGCCGATATTGACATGGACCTCGTTCGTGCTGCGATAGACGACTGGCCGCGCAGATTGAAGGTCTGTATTCAAAATCACGGAGGTCATTTTGAATAAACTTTAATGTCATAAGAATCTATGTTTTGTTAAGTTCATTTTGGTATATGAATGGTTACATAATGAATAAACTTGTTACAATTATTTTACATTAAACATGTGACAGAATTTATGACCTGACTAGGTATATATATATATATATATATATATACACACATATATATATATATATATATATATATATATATATATATATATATATATATATATATATATATATATATATATATATATGTATATATAAGAATTGCTCGTTTAAAGATATAGGATATTAATATTATAGATATAGTATGTAGTATAGTATAGTAGTAGTAGTATAAATTGAAATACCTAAATAAAAAGGCGGCAAAATTCTCTTGCGCCCCGGGCGGCTGTCACCCACCCACGCTACGCCGCTGGATAGAACTATCCTTTTTATGGTGAAAAACTCTGATGATTGACGAGTGCCCTCGATCCGTTGGCGATCCGAAAGATGATCGATATCTGGGTAGACATCCGTCCAGGGGCGGAAAAATAATACTAACCTCTGCGGCCGGGGTCGGCTTGTCGTAAAAGGCGACAAAACAACCCACCCTAACTACATGGTAGGTAGGTGTCCAAGCCTGTCTGGATGGCGACCACCTTTGGTCTTAAGTATGTCGCCATAATATCCTTGTGTTGTATCAGAAGTCTAATGCCAGAGCATTAGTAACATAGTAACTCAAGTTCCTGTACCCTTATGTGACAGCAACGTGTTCGCGATGCCACTGACATTGCAAACACCCATAGGCGACGGTAACTGCTAAATTCTAAGCGGGCCGTCAGCCTGTCTGCTGTCCTACAGCAATAAAAAACTAAAAATCCCTGCTGTTCTACAGCCTGCGCCGACGCCCGCCGATGTCGCGCCCCGGCCGAGAACTATTGCCTATTTTAACCATCAGCCGTTTGCATTGATAAGGGTTTAAACTAAAAATACGAAACATAATTTGTGAACTTATTTATATTTGGAACTTCTATAGCAAACTGTTTATCACATGTAAATGAGATTGTCATTGCATATCTTACACCAGATGTCACCTTTTCTACATAATGTAAATTTTCTTTTCCACTGGTAAATATACTTATACGGCCTTTTTTGGGTTCTATTGTTCTATTATACTTTTCATCAACAAACACAAATCTGCCACCTTTGAAATCTATATCATAATCAGTTAAATATAGAAGTGTTGTGTAATGGAATGATTTGTAGGTTTCCTGAAAATAAAAGAAGCTTATTGAAATTTACATGGTTTAAAATTTTCCTTCAAGATTCAATAATAGAAAATTTTCCTTAAAATTTTTTATCTATACAAATAAATAAAATTGGAATGTTTGTTTGTAATATTATAATAACCGATTTTTACTAAGTGCATTCGGACGTATACATGGTACATATACCAAAACAAAATTTTTTACAATTTTTGTCTGTCTATTTGTTCTGACTAATCTCTGAAATGGCTGCACCGATTTTGACGGGACTTTCACTGGCAGATAGCTGATGTATCAAGGAGTAACTTAGGCTATTTTTATTTTTGAAAAAAAAAATTGTTTTTGTTAAAAATGATGTTTCGAAAATTTTATTCTCCAATTTAAGTTGATCTCAGATTTATATCAACAATCATATGAAATAGGGTTTAGCTTAGGCTGGACATTGTAGGTTGAATTTCCAATTTAAGTTGACCTCAGATTTATATCATCAATCATATGAAATAGGGTTTAGGTTAGACTGGACTTTGTAGATTCGAACGCACGTATTCTGGAGGCGCATGGCGTAACAGTTGCATTCGATAACACTGACTGTTTGCATATATTTCATTTATTTATATTTTGGGTTTGTAATCTAAAATAAACCATAAGATTTTTCCAAAAATTGCTGCCCACAGTCACTATTCCACGCGGACGGAGTCGCGGGCACAGCTAGTTATTAAATAAAGTCAGAAAGTTTTTGAGTATGTGGCGCCTCACTCGCCACCTGATTTCTTACACTGCTAAAATCGAATAATTGTATACTTTCATATATTCTTCTTTCTAGTTATATGTATACTTTTTAGATATTTTCGAGAGTTATGTTATGTCAAGACAAAAATGTAAGAATATTATTCAGAGTCTGTCACTAAATTATTTTATATAATTAAATAGTTTTGGTAATATTTAATAAAGTATCACACAATAACATGATACACACCATCATTAAAAATAGTGAGCCAGTGAATACGTGTTTGATTAAATATCTCGCTTAGAGAATCTACCCCATAGGAGGTCCGGTTAATCCTCCAAAAGTATTTAGATATATTTTTTTTCCACGTAGGGAGTAAGAATAAAGTTCCCTGCGGCCGGGGGAACTATGATAAAAGGCGACATAACAACCCTGGCTAGGTAGGGTTCTAAGCCAGACTGGATACAGGGCCAGATTTAGATGTCTGGAGGCCACGGGGTAGCAAAGGAGTGGAGGCCCCCTTTTTTCAGTTGAGTTTTTCAATAAATTATTTATTGTGAAACCAAGTAGATTCTTTTAGTATTTGACAAGCATATGTATAGAAATATAATCGGAAACAAGAATTATCCGGATATTATCGGAATTTGAAATTATTTTTTTCAGAAGTCTCTATTGTGGGGGCTCCCTTTTTTAAGGAGGATCTGTCACCCTGATTGCCCTCCCATAAATCCGGCCCTGACTGGATGCCAACCCTAGTTTTAAAACATGACCCTGTGTTTTGTACCAGCATTAGTAAAACAGATTCCAGTTCCTCTTTGAGGCTGGCGCCGCAATAAAAATGCCTTTGGTGTTACAAACATCTATTGGCGACGGTTACCACTGAGCTAATCAGATATTAGTACCTCATTACTTCAAATAATTGATGTCTGAATTGAAAATGTGTTTACCCTGTGACAATACTTGAAACAGCAAATTATGAGCTTGGCAGTGAAAGCTGAAACTGGGAACATTTGACTAACAACTTACTTTATCCACATGAGGATGCCAATACTCATCATGGACAGTTACCGCCTTTTTGGGAGTGATTTCAGAGAAAAATGTTGGATGAGTTAAGAATATTTTTACAGGATTCACTCCAAAATGGTGTGCTATTGCATATTTGATCTTCTCTTTCACAACCTGGAAAATGTAAAATCATTGTCACCATCATCATCTTTGCGTTGTATCCCGGTTGCAGCCCAAACTCTCGCTTCGGGGCCCGGGGTCCGCTTTCCGACTTTTTCTTCTCCACTTCGTACGGTCTTCAGCATCCCTGTTAGTGAGCCCATTGGCACGCATATCACCCTTTACGACGTCAAGCCAGCACTTTTTGGGTCTACCCCTCCTGCCGGGGCCCGGTGGAAGCGGCATGGCCAGACATTTGTTACCCACATAAGCATCCGGTTGCCGTAAAATGTAAAATCATTGTATCAATATGAAACAAATGTTAGTTTACAGATAGATAAGTGTTTATTGCTTATCACCTTATAACTATTTATTATCTAAGGAAAATAAAACTAAATAAACTATGCTAAACAATAGGATGTCAAGGTTATGATATCATAATGATATCTTTCAAACAACTTATTATATCTAACCCATATAAAAGTTTTTAAAGAAGAAAATGTTACATAAAACTTTAACTGCTATGACTAATTGCGCATAATTAAATGATGAAAATTGTGTCAACCCCTTAGTTTTATGTATTTATGGTATGGTATGCAGTAAGTATTGAGGTATTTATCATCTATAAATTTTAAAATTCTAAAATGAATAAATAGTATTTACAAGTGATTTAAGATGATAGTATTTTGAATTGAATAGTTAATCTTACAAATTTGATACAAAACCAGCATACACCATTCTGATTAACCCTTTAATTATGTGTGCGACCAAATTTTCCTACGTCATGTGCACAGGTGGGGTATGGTACCCACCTCTAGTTTTAATTACTTTTTGAGTTGAAATGTGAACAAAATCATTATAAATCAATTTACTTAATAACTAAAAGAATTGTTAAACAAGAAAAAATCATATTTTAGGTTCTAATTATAACAAACAAATTTCCATAGTAATAATATTAATTTAGGAATACTAAACATTATTGGTTAAGACATAATACTAACCCTGTAAGTGTTAAAGTCTTCTTGAGTAAATAAGTTTTTACCTTCTTCTATTTTGTATATATTGATAAAATGTTTACCCATTGACAGGGCACCACTGTGTAGGTCTAATATCGATGCACCCCCCGAAGACCCACCAATTTTTAATCCCTTTTTAGCCACTGCTAATAGGTTCTCGGCTTCTCTAACTGACACTACTTGGTCAGTAACAAACCTTTTGCAAGCTTTAGGAAAGCATTCCTCAAATTTATCAACTTCCCTCATATATTCTAAAGAACATTCAACGATTTGCCCTTTTCCATGTAATTGTTCTGATTGTTTAGCAAATGGCTTTATTTTATCACCATTTTGTGTATAATATACTACAGTCAGAAGAGCAAAAATAACAACTGTACGAGATAGTATTTTCAACTTTATATTTTCATTTGATTTTATCCTGAAAGCAATGTAAAATTACCACTTAATTTTTAGTAATACTTTGTGATTTCACCACTTTAGTGCCCTTGGGGTCTGCTTTTAGTATCCTTGGTAGTGAGTCAATTGACATGCATCACCCTTTATGACATCAAATATTAATAATCTTATCTATATGAATCAGTGCCTTTCAGACCTTTCGTAGACCCTTGTTTTCATCAAAATGAAAATACTATCTTCACACTTATTTCATCAAACCTCCTACTGAATGTTATTCAATATATCTAAGTATGTCTCCTCTTATATTCGATTTTTTTTAATTACAATAAATTTTTTCTTATTCTATTAATCAGTAATAATAATATTTCTTTATTGCACATACACAGTTCAGTACTAATTAATAGGTACATAAATTTGTATTGTGGATGAAAGACTGAGGAAGAAAGTGCTAGACACTCAGGCATACCGTGGTGTAGGCCTCGACACTGACCACTTCCTGGTCATAGCCCGAACACGTGGCCTCTTTAAACGGTGGCAACACCGAGGGGCTGAGCCTACGAGTGTTTTGGACAGAGTAAAAGTGGAAAATCTACAAGAAAAAGAAAAGAAAGACAAGTATGTAGAGAAACTGAAAGAAAGTTTTAAAGGCATAGAAAGTTTTAAAGGAAGAGATAGGTGTGATTAAAGATTTGTGGGAGACATTTAAGAAAGAGGTCGTGAATGTTGCTATTGAGGTATGCGGGGTAGCTAAAAGAAGGAAAGAAAGAAAGAATTATAATGTGTGGATGGATAAAGATGTACAAAAGGCTGTGCAAGAAAAGAAGAAAGCGTGGTTGGATTGGTTAGCAACAAAGGCTAACCAAAAAGTTCAAAAGGCAACGAATGACGAGATAAAGGAAGCAAGAATGAATTATAAAAGATTGAAATCAGCAGCGAAAGAAGTTATGTCTAGAAAGAAAGAAGAACGAAAGGATGATTTT
Source organism: Malacosoma neustria (assembly GCA_963693495.1). Lineage (NCBI taxonomy): Eukaryota > Metazoa > Arthropoda > Insecta > Lepidoptera > Lasiocampidae > Malacosoma > Malacosoma neustria. The sequence continues at coordinate 16,123,336 of OY856377.1, forward strand.
GATAGGACGCTCACTGAAGATTTCCAGTCAAACATCAAGTTTTTCTGGAAATCCATCAAAACAGCCAGAGGAAAAACTTCTACCTCGGAGCTGAGTACAATCAGGAGTCAAGATGGGAGCATTACAAAAGGAGAATGTGTGCTAAAGAGATGGAAAGAGTATTTTGAAAGTTTGTTTGAAAGAGAGGAAGTGCAGGTACAAAATCCGGCACCTTCCATGGAAACTATTATAAATGTTTACGAAAGTGAGATAAGCATGGATGAAATAGTGAAAGCGTTGAAAAGTATGAGATTAAGTAAGGCTGTAGGGTATGACAGGATTACCGTCGAGATGTCAGCATCTCGACGGGCTGGACAGGGCATAGTGGCTAGCCAGCTGTACCGTCTTTTCAATTTGTGGTGGCAAAACGGGCAAGTACCGGGAGACTGGTGCAAAGCCGTAATCGTGCCATTATATAAGGGAAAAGGGTCACGGCAGGACTGCGTAAATTACCGCGGTATAAGCCTTCTCAGCGTCGTCGGTACATTGTATGCGAAAGGATTGTGAATGAAACAGACGAAAAAGTATGGGATGCACAAGCGGGATTTAGGAAGGGAATGGGATGTACGGATCAGGTCTTTTCCTTGCGGTACATAGCCGAAAAGTGTTTGGCTATAAACAAGAAGGTCAACTGCGCGTTCGTGGATCTAGAAAAGGCCTATGATAGAGTGGTGAGGAATGAATTGTGGTCAGCATTGTCCATGAATGGTGTGAGCAGTATCCTCATACGAGCATTGCAATCTCTTTATAGGGATTCTAGTGCTTGTGTAAGGATAAACGGGGCATACACTGAATGGTTTAATATCGAAAAAGGTGTTAGACAGGGATGTGTAGTGTCACCGTGGCTGTTTATCTGTTCATGAACAATTGCTTGACAGATTTAAAAGAGAATGAAAGTGGGTTGAGAATGAATGAGTTACTCGTCAAATGTTTTCTCTATACTGATGATCAAGTTTTACTTGCGTCTTCGGCCAAGGAGTTGCAGGAGATGGTAACTGTTATGAGTGGAGCTTGAGATGAACAAATTGAACAGGTGAATGAGTTTGTGTATCTGGGTTCAAAGTTTACAAGAGATGGAAAGTGTGAGAGTGATATTGAAAGAAGAGTGAATGCAGGAAACATGGTGAATGGAGCTTTGCACTCCTTTATGAACAGTCGGAAGGTGTCTAACAAGGCTCGTCTGGCTGTGCATGAGGGGGTGTTGGTTCCGACACTCATGTACGGAAGTGAAAGTTGGGTATGGCAGAAGAAACATGAAAGCAGAATAAATGCAGTTGAGATGAGAGCGTTAAGAAGTATGATAGGAGTCAAACTGAGTGACAGGATAAGAAATAGTGAGATAAAGAAATGTTGTGGTGTGAAAGAAGATGTAGTGACAAAAATTGAGAAAGGTATGCTGAGATGGTTTGGCCATGTCGAGAGAATGAATGAAGAACGATTGACGAAAAAAGTGTATAAGGGGAGTGTGAATGGAAGTGTTAGAAGGAAGTAGACCTAGGCGGACGTTTCAAGACCAGATCAGGGACGTCTTGAAAAAAGGCCAGGTCAAGAGTACCCTAAATCGAAGGGCATGTATTATTATGTAGGTAGATTTAAGGTGATCACGTGACATGTTCTTTGTACTTCTACCCTTATATGTCAGTCGGATTTGGTAAAATGGTGAATAAACAACTACAATTGATACAAAGCTTGTTATTTATTGAAAACATAACATGTATGAAGGGAATAGTGAAGGTGTACGAAGCGAAACAAGTATGTATGGATCGTAGCAAGTGGAAAGAAATGGTCTCTGCCTACCCCTACGGGAAAGAGGTGTGATTATATGTATGTATAAATTTGTATACTAAGCACAATAGGTAGTCCTATCGCTTGTAGCGATTTCTGGCAGACAACCTTTGGATGGACAGGATTTACAAAATTATACAACGGTATGCGCTATAAAATAATCAACATATACTACATACATATGTATGTATGTAGTATACTACATACATATGATGTAATTTGTACATATGTAGCATATGTACAAATATTATAATTATACATATATGCATACATACATAATATGTATATACATATACTGCAATATATAATTTATGTAATATATAAGAAATTTAAAATATTGTACACATACTTATATAGATGTGTAAAATAGTGATAATTTTATTATGACAAGAATAATCCAAAGATAAATAAGTAATGTAACTTTCCTGTAGTGATAGTATATTAGCTTTTTAAATAATATTCTTTAACAAGTGTATTAAAGGATGATATAGACTTGGCTTGTTTTATGTCAGTTGGTAATATGTTCCACAGTCTAATTGCTTGTGCTGTAAAAGATTTATCGTAGAACTGGGAAGTGTGACTGGGCATTTTTAAACACAGTTTCAATGACATTCTCAAGGCTCTAGAATGCCTATCCTGAAGAAACTGGAATCGCTCCTTTAAGTAATTAGGAGTTTTGGGATTAAACGAAATGTTGTATAGAAGGGAAATGCTGTAATCCACATTTCTGTAAATGTAGTCATACTTTTTAAGGCCAAAAAGAAATCATATACAGAAATTCTGCATGCGCTCAAGTTTATCTAGCTGCTGTTCAGTGAGATCAAGATAGCTATACAGATAATATATGTAATATACAATAAAGTTAAATTTGAAAAGAGAACATGAATGTTATGTTTTTATAATACTCAATAAATATTTTAATTTAATAAACTCTAAAAAAATTCCTACGAATACCCTCTCTAAAGTCCTCTTTCTGAGCAAATTTAAGTTATAAACGAAAATGTTCCATTTGCCACCTCCTAATAAGAAATTGTTTACATTTGATAAATACAATAGTTTTAAACTACTTACTTATTTTGCTTTTCAATTACTTTTGAATCATTATTTTTATTTATTTTATCACTTTTAAGAATTCTTTTTCGCATTTCTTGCATTGCAATTATTTAATAAGTTTGTAGAATACCAGATTTATAATGTCCATTCAATACATTTTAATTAGATTTAGTTTATATTAATAACAATTTTGTTGTTTTCTTGTTATCAAAATGAGTATTGATATTGATTATGTCGTTGACGTCGTTGTCATTAATTGTAGAGTCAATTGAAGATTATAATCTTTGCCCGTTACTGTTATCTGGCTGTAGTAGTAAGTGGAGAACTTACAAATACTCACGAACAGAATATAATTTTAGTTTTATAAATTAAAATATAAAATTGATTTAAATTTGCCAAAACGGAAAAAGAACTTAAGACATAATCCAAGCAGGCACAGATATAAAATCCATAGGAATATTTTTAACAATCATACTGTTTTAATAATTTCTCTTTCTCTATGGCAATTGACATTGACAGATTGCTATTTACAGAATATTTTCAAAACAAAATACAATCGGAGCAACGCAACTACTTTGACTAAATTTTTTAGCGAAACAAATTTAAACATGCACAACTGGTTGGATTGAAAAAAATTCATGTGTAATTAAACTCTTCAACTCAATTTTATAATATAAACATATCTGGCAGCACTTCTGAAAAGGTATGAATATTATCGCGCAATATCTTTGTATAATAATGGAAAGTTGGTTTACAAATGCGCGAGTATTATTTTCTATTTCAGCTAATGAAAATGGAAGGCTCGAGGTTGGATCACAGTGACTCCGATTCTGGAGAAAGCTGGACTTTGTTAGATAATAGCGAAAACACTTCGGCATGTGCGGACGACGCTCTTCCATTCCAACAAATCGATATTGACCATGAGAGGTAATTATTCACATTCGCTGTTATCTGTAGCATTTAGGGTGCAATACACCAGTTAATAGTCCTTGAAGTGTTAAGTATTTTTAATATTTATCAATATAATATCATCAAATAAATAAATACAAAGCAAATTATGCAAAATGATTGAATCATTAATAACTCTAACAGCTTATGAATTTTAAAGACTGAACTAGTCTAGTATCTGTACTATTCAACTATTAATCAAAATGTCTGACCATGCCACCTCTGCCGTAGGGGTAGCCCCAAAAAGCGCTAGCTTGACGTCATAAAGGGTGACCTGCGTGCCAATGGGTTTACTACCAGGGATGCAGAAGACAGTGCAAAGTGGAGTAGAAAAGTCTGAAAGCAGACCTCGGGTACCGAAACGAAAGTTTGGGTTGCAACCGGGATACAACACTAGGATGATGATCTACATCCCATTTGAATAATGTAACTTAGATTATTAAAGAAAATATTTGCATAGCTGCAGTATGTGTTATTTGTTTATGTATGTGTATATGTTTATTTGCTATAGTATGTTTCATGGATTAATATATCATGTAGATAATATTGGTATGATATAACTGTCTGCCATAAAATGATTATAAAGTTTGTTTTGTGTCATTTCTGCAGCATTTGCTCAAATGTTTCTTATCAGATGCTATAATATAGTGTGACAGTTTTAGATAACACTTGTATACACATTCACTCACCACTGATTTAGGGCAAGGATTAATAAAAGTATGGCATTTTTAATCACTACATTTGTTTCAGTACAATATGTATTGAAATTTTGTGCTTCCTTTATTTAACTTACTGAGATAATCTTTGTAATCACTGCTTCTTCGGGTTATAAAGGATAGTGTTAACAGCCAGGTCTTTAAAAGCCAATATTGATTTTCTTTCCAAATTTGTGTCAGTCTTCATGTCAGTGATATTGTGGATAAATTGTAGAATAGACACACACTGTTATGACCACATTTTACTGCAACCGCCAACATATGGGAGGAGCAGTAAATGTTATGCTGAACTTACCCAAGAAGGGTAAACCGAAAATCATTAGATTAACCTTACGAAGGATGATATCTGTGCGAATGGATTTAATACCAGAGATGTAGAAAGTCATCTAAAGACAAAAGTTGGAGGGCGGACCCCAGGCACCAAAGTATAAGTTTGCATTGCAATTAAGATTTAACACTAATAATCATAATTATAAATACAGTTTATCCACTGAAATTGTAATAGAAGGAAACCTGAAAAGGAAAGATGATTATACTCATAAGTGGTTAACCTGACTCATATAATTAATTATTTGTCACCAACTATATATTTAATTATTTGTCACCAGGAACACAGTTGTGCAGAACAATGATGATGATACAGATGGCATATCAATTATCAGTGATAGTGACCCAGAATCAACACCCTGTGATATAACCTTTGATAAATATCTGCCAGCAGATGAAACTCCTATGCAAAACACATATAATACTGCAAACTCTAATCCACAAAATTACAACAAACATGATGAAACTTTAAGGAATGAAGATGATTTGCTAGGAGACAGCAGTGGCAAACACAGAACATATGTGCACAGACGAAATAAGAGGCTCAGTACAGTATTGAATATTATAATGCTTGGTAGTGTCATTACAGCAGCCGGCGTTGCAATTGGACATATGTGGGGGGCAAAGAATGACTGTAATGTACACACAACACCAACTGTTAACAAGATATTATCAAACTTATACAAGTTACAGGAAGAAAATGCATATTTGAGAAGCAAGCTAAAAGAGCTAACTGTTAGGACCCAGCACAAGATGTCTACAGGAGACAAATTACCAGTGAAACATACCAGATGTAAAAAAATATATGAAGAATCTTTGGATAAAATGAATCCTGAAAAGGTTACTAAATGTGTTGATTCTGAAAGCAAAGGATTTGCTGATATGATGAAATCACATTTGATTGGACCTGAATATGAAAAAGAGTTTATAAATGATCTTGACAAACTTAAACATGTTTATCAGCAAAACAAGAGTTGGTTGGATAGTGAAGTAGCCAAAAGAATGAAAAGAGAATCGATAAAAAAAGTGAATCACTCAATAAGGGGTGTAAATTTATCTCCAGTGAATGAAGTAACAATGGAAAGTAAAGAAAAAAATATTAAAGATGTTGGATCGCAAAGCCATTTGTTTACAGAAATTACCAATCAAGTTGCCAATGAAGAGAGCTTTAGTAAATTCCCAGCAGAAGAGAAAATAACATATGCTGATTCTCTGAAATCAACCCAACATGTGAAGAAACTTCGTAAAGGAGACATAGACGATAGTTTTATGAAAGACTATATTAAAAGAAAGCATAAAAAGATACCCAAACTTCCCTCTGAAGTTATCAAAAGTGAGGAAGAGTTTGTCAAAGATGATAGATATATTGCACCAAAAATAAAAGAGCACAAAAAGAAAAAAGATCAAAAATTACATAAGAAACAGAAAAGAAGGAACAAATATGAACAATGGGAAATGATAGGTGGCATTATGAAAGATTATGAAACATTTTCAATGACATCTCATGAAGATGTTATTCCGCAAGTTAGATTTGATTCAGGCTATTTGAATTATAATTTTGTGAACCAAAATGACGGGCAATCTGCAACTGATACACTTAAAATTATGGTCAATGATAAAGATCCCGAGAATAAACCTGATAAACATATCTCATATGACAAAGAGGGTGAGAGGAAAGTAAAAGATGCTAGCTGGTTTGAGAAACGAGCTGCCCTAAGAACGGAGGCTAGACGCAAATCGGAGCTGGAACTTTTTGGTGAAAATGCTCCGAATAGTGGCAGCTGGTATTTTCGTCGAATGCAACGTCGCGAACAGTGTCGCGCCAAAAATGATAACAGCACTTACAGAAAGCAATCTAAGCGTAATATGAATTTCAAAATGAAACATTAGTTAATTCTATATTTTACAATTTAATGAATTAACGAAGAACGTAAATAAGTATGCCATTATTATCACTCAGTGCAATATTGAGCCCACTTAGAGCGTCTGCACATGGCTCTAATATCAGTGGATATATCGGGAGGGTGGTTATGGCGGTAAAATCGGCCGCTAATCTACACATGTCCCTGCCGGTTGTGTGAAACCAACTGTGCGGCGAAGCATTCGTCGATTCTCGATTCAGATGCCGCTGTATCTCTAAACATCAAAAAATAGGCATTGCACTGGCACTTCTATGTTGCAAGTACATCAGAAATGAAAAAGAAACCTGGGTGGTTGAGAATTATTTAATACCAGCCAAAAGTCCTTGCTGACCTCTTCAATATAAATTTGTAGAAGCATTTATAAGCTTCTTGCCTTATGCCAGGGTTGTAATAGTCTCTGTGGTTTTTATTATACATATACAGCAACTCCTTGAAAAGATCTATATCCTTCATCCAGTCCTTTGCATGTTTTGCTCCTTCTAAAATATTTCCTGCCATCTCTGTACTCGCAGGTACACTGCGGTTAAATTGGGCCCGATTTTGGCCCTAAATGGTGGGTTCGCCCGATCCGATTTCAGAATTAGGGGGGAATAATAATGATTTATTTGACCATCAAGGAAGCAATCTAGGGCGCTCCTCACCATATTGCCACTGATATTAGGGACGGAGGGAGATAAAGGTACCTAGACACGCCCTTTGTCTAGTTTTAAGACATTTTAATTGAATTTAATATTCGTATTATAAGTCATATTTATAGTCCTATAATATATTTTACAGGCTTAGTGAATTTTATTTATGCTAATTATTGTAAAATTCCCGTTATATATAGATTAATTCCAAATTACTGTCACTGTAGTTTTTCCTGCGGTCCGATATTGATAGTCATCAGTTGAAGATGTATGAAAATCATCTTCCTAATTAGAAAGAAAGTAGAGTTAAATAAAATAATTATATGAATTTCAAAGTTAAAGTGAAACAAAAAAAATATTTTCAAAAATCTAGTGATACCAAAAATATTCTCATCGAAGTTTTGTCTTCTAACAAGAAAACTATGGCCATTTTTGCTATATATTCTTCAATGTGGATTTGAAATCGAATTTAACTGATCAGAACTCGTGCTATTCAATATATCCATGTATTAAAGTCCAGTTACTTAAAGATACATCAGTAAAATTCGACGACAAAAAGACCAATTTAAAAAAGATTCATGACTCGTTAATTAGTAAAGATAGAAAGTTGAATTTTTGGAATCGACTGTGGTGTCCAAATGGATATTTCAAGATATTTCCGCTTTCTGCCGTCGAATTGATATTTTTGGAACAGTTTTTTCTTACATATTGCTCTTGAGACTAGTAGATTTCTATATTTTTTAAAACTATTGTATGTAATTTTAGATGTTTGTATAGGATAAAGCACGTTAATAAACATTTACATAATTCCTTAGCATGATAGATTAAGCTGTCCTAATGTTAGTCATGAAGGTTTCGAAATTGTGAATTTAGTCAATAAAATGGTTTTCTTAGTAATGAAACATTTATTGAGGGCAGTAGGAACTTCTATCCCGTGATATTACTTAACGGTACAATAAAAATTGTAAAAGTTTCAAAATAAATAAAAAAAAAACAAGCAGAATTTTATTTCAACCCACACAATTTTCAGCTCCATTGAGTTCCATTCATTCATTCAATTTTCAATAGTACCTATACGTTGTTTTTTAATGAAGGAAAAAAATACTGTAATGTCTTTTATGAGAAATTGTGATAGATTTCAGGATTTGTTTGTTCATATTATTAACCTAGGTTATTATATGTATATATATATGAAAGGCGCCATGACCTTCCGCCTTACGCAGGTCCTCTCGGGGCACGGTTGCTTCGGGAGGTACCTGTGTCGCATAGGGCGGGAGATGACGTCGGGGTGCCACCACTGGCGCGGGCGGCGAGGAGGACACGGTGGACCACACTGTCGCCGTGTCTCCTGCGTGGCACGAGGAGCGCCGCGCCCTCGTCGCCCAAATCGGCGCGAACCTGTCGCTCCCGGCCCTGGTTCTGTCAATGGTCGGGGGCGATCCTGGATGGACGGCCGTCGCCTCCTTTTGCGAGGCAGTCATGTCCGCAAAGGAGGCGGCGGAGCGGGAGCGGGAGTCCCACCACCACACTCTCCTCCCGCCAACGCAGGCCATGCCGGCGGCGCCGGAGGGCAAGTAATGACCTCCGGCCGCCGCAAAAAGAGGCCGCGAGCGGCCCCTCGGGGGAGGATCCGCCGCCCGCACTATTGCCGCGAGGGAGAGGGCCGCATGCTGTTCTGCGGCCCCCCTCAACTGTTGATTCCGAAGAGCGCCGGGGGACGAAATCCTGACCCCTGGCGCCAACAATTTAGAAGGGGCCCGCCTAAAGACATAGGGCGGGCCGGCGCCAGCCCGGGCCACGAGATCGGCAGGCCATATATCCGTGGGCCCGGGCGTAGGCGATAGGAGAACAGCGGGGTTTTTTAGTGGGTAGTCGGATGATCGAACATCTTTCCCGGAGTCCCACATATCCCTCGGTCCCCCCGGGCCGGGAACCCGTCAAGAGGTTTTTTCCCGAGACCAAAAAAAAAAATATATATATATACATATATATACCTACCTTTTGTATATGCAGAAGGTGCAGGGGCGGAGAAAGAATACTAACCTCTGCGGCCGGGCTGTCGTAAAAGGCGACAAAACAACCCACCCTAACTACGTGGTAGGGTCTCAAGTCCGTCTGGATGGCGACCATCTTTGGTCTTAAGTATGCCGCCATAATAACCTTGTGTTGTGTTCCGGCTGGCATTAGTGACCCAAATTCCTGTACCCTTATAGGACTGTAGGACAGCAGCGTGTTCGCGATGCCACTGGCGTTGTAAACACCCATAGGCAAGGGTAACTACTAAATTCTAAGCGGGCCGTCAGCCAGTCTGCTATCCTTCAGCAATAAAAAAAGTCATCCATCCACTACGATTAATTAACGCTTCTATGTTTCAAACTGAACTAGATTAGGAAATACCTATACTACGTGATCCGTTTCTGGTGGTGGGGGCATCCCCATGTCTTCAAAATACCAAGCTTGGTCACAGAAAGGTGGGCTCAGGTTTATGTCACGAAGTCAACATTTTGCACTTTTCGATCTCTTCCATCTATTTAAATAAAATGATAGACGTCTAGTTGTGTGCGCATCACGACAAAACTACAGGATAGATTTCAATTAAATTTTCTAAATTATTATTTCATAGACACTTGGCTCTTGTCTAAAATAATTATTATGAAGTTATTAAAGTTTTATGAAACATGTTTTCTTGCCGCGGAGAAGTGGGGCAAGCGGTGAAGCGCGCATGTGTACGAAAACATCGTTATTCGACCAGCGAAGCGGGCGGGAACGGCTAGTATTCAAATATGGCGCGCGTAATAAAATAAATGTTTAAAAAAAAATTACTTGTTAAATTACGCGTAATGCATGCACTTTTGACGTCACGTGGCAAGATTGTGGGAGATGTAGACAAATATGAGCCAAATTATTTTTAACTTTCTTTCTGTAAAATAATTATTGAAAACCGTATTTATGATTATCATAGTAAGATTTCAGTCTTCTCATATACTTCGGATGGTCACCAGGTGGAGGGAGGGGGTGACAAAAGTAGGTCACGTGGTATTGGTACGTTCTTTAACTGGATTTGGTGCTGGAAGTGCAAATTCAATGAACTATACTTTCGATGATTTTTATGATTTATTTTAAAGAGGTTTCCGCTGAACCTTTTAATTAAGGATGTAATGGATCGGATTTAAATTTATGAATATTTTATCAGATTCGGATTTAAAAAGTAACAGTAATCGAGCATCCTCATAATCAGGTTAGACTGTTGTTCCTTCATTTCAGTTTGAAATTTGAATTTATAAATTTTAATGTATGAAGGTATGTCCGCGACTGTCGTATCGACAGGGCAAACAAAAACCTATCATAACGTCTTATTTAGACTCCACCCCTATCCGAAATTCTTTATAACTTTTATATCATATTCGGATATAATTTTATTTCGGACTAGTTGCGCCGCGACTTCGCGTTGCTTGATATATTAAAAAGTTTTATTAGATGACGATATCACGATAATTTTTAGATTAGGGCCACGATTGATCACGTGCCAACTGTTTACTAGGCCGCGCGGATATGATTTGTGTATTTCAAACCTTTGAAATACACAAAATAAAAAGACTCATACATTTCCAAATGATTTTATTTTATTGCGTGATACAATTTATCAAAACGATTTTATTTTAAATCTTGGTCAATTCTATTCGTCGGCGATGGCGCCACTAAATACCAGGTTGATCGCGGCATTTACGTCACCTGTAATAAACGAAAAGAGAGAAATCTTAGCATTAAATTCCAGTTGCAGCCTAAACTTCCGCTTCGATGCCCACGGTCCGTATTTCGACTTTTCTCCGTATCGTAAGGTCAAGCCATTTTGATTTTATCCCTCTTGCCGGGTTCCGGCGGAGGCGGTATGGCTATTTATTGCCAATGTTAATAGCTGGTTAGCGTAAAATATGGCCATACAAGCGAAGGCGACACTCCTACAATTTATCTGCAATGAATGAAAACTGAGTTGCACGTGTAGCAGCTTTTCTAAGATGGCGAGCAATAGCACATTTTCTGTCTCGCTCACACAGCTGTTATCTCGTTCGTATTCACTTATCTAGTTTTGTTAGCATCTATTTTTATTTATCTATTTTTTCACCTATTTTTATAACTATAATAAGCACATTTTTCTTAAATAAAATATAAAGCATCTGAATCTGACTTGGTGGTCGCTAACTATGGGCCTTATGAGAAAGCTCATGGTCGCTCAGAGGGCAATGGAGAGGACTATGCTTGGAGTTTCCCTGCGAGATCGAATCAGAAATGAGGAGATTCGCAGGAGAACCAAAGTAACCGACATAGCCCGGATGATTGCAAAACTGAAGTGGCAGTGGGCTGGGCACATAGCTCGAAGGACTGATGGCCGTTGGGGCAGAAAAGTCCTCGAATGGCGACCGCGTACCGGAAGACGCAGTGTTGGTAGGCCCCCCACAAGATGGACCGATGATCTGGTCAAGATCGCCGGAATAGGTTGGATGAGGGCAGCGCAGGACCGATCATCATGGAGATCTTTGTCCAGCAGTGGGCGTCTTCCGGCTGAAATGATGATGATGATGAATCTGACTTTCATTGCGAACAATAATAACAAGAATATCTCTGAGGAATAATAAATAGCTCTGTCTTCATACTATAACAAATCTATTAGAGACCAGGAACCCCCGCACCTTCACACACACAAATTCTTATATAATATACATTACATATATATATTACTTCACACATATAAATTTTTATACACACAAATTATTATTAGTTCATTCTGTAACCACTTGACATCGAGTGGGTAATCCATCTACATTTAGTTTAACAATAAAAAGAAATGGCGATTATAGTACTCGTACCTGAGCAAATGAGCAAGGCCCTGACATTGAGCGCATCGTCGAGCAAGCCCATCTCGTGCATGTGGTTCAGTTGGGTGCGGTAGTCTTCGTCGCGCGACACCGGGCTGTGCGACGACGATGCTAAAAACATTATGATAAATATCAATTGCGCGTACAATTTTTTACGTTGTAGGGCCCCAAGACCGCCTGGAACGCTTGGTTTAAGTATGCCGCCATAATAATTTTATGTTGTGTTCCGGCATTAGTCACCTAGGTTCCTGTTCCTGTAACATCCATAGGTAACTACTTACTGTTAAATAGCCTGTTGGCTGTTCCACAGCAACTTCAGGTCATCTGGAATTGAGTACAATGGTATATTTGATAACGTGAATCTAAACGTCAATTACGAATCCCATCACTAATGAGGCGTGCACCACTACGAATAGATGGAGGGACGTTTGACTTAGGCCGCACTCGTGTCCTATATTGACTGTGGTCTCGAACCTACCGATTTTTCATTATTTCTACCGATATGGCGCCTGTTCTACCGAAATACCGAATTGAAGTAATTTTTCTACGATTTTTATAAATGCTAAATAACTCTCCCAATTTGCTACAAAATTTCAACAATTTTAAGTTGGTTGGTATCCGTAAATTAAGTCCCATGGAGGTATTTGTTTCATACGCGAATAAGTTGTGTTACAAACACGCATTATTTGATAATAATAATTATTACATGGAATTGTCTTAAAGTGAGTATTGTATATTTAGAAAAGATACTGTTTTGTTATATTCTTACTGGTTTTTTGGCGAAAAGCTTTGCGAAATGGCATTATTTAGTAAAAGCGAATAATATGAAATTTTAGAGGAATATTTTTTTATGATTTGGTATTCGGGCGAATAGTTCGCAATAATTATTCGGCTGGATACAGAATAATAATAAAAAGCCGAATACCAAATAGTAGGTCGTCACACGAATAGGAAGAACCGAGTAGTGCAAATACAAGCTCGTACGCAAAAAGATTAAAATATAGACAATTAAAAAAATTTTTTTTTTTCAAGAATTAACATTAGAGAACTTCACGATAGTCAAATTTATTACTTTAAACATGAAAATCTTCACATACCGATTTTTGCTCCGAATAAATCGATTTTTGTCGGTAGTTCTACCGATTTCATATTTTGTTTTTCGAGACCACTGCCTGTTGACAGTATGGCGGGTAGAGGTAAGAAGAACTATCTCTATGTTAGAAGTGTTAGTTAAAATGTGTTAAATTAAATGGCGCCACAGTAGTTTAGCCTCACCGCCCGATAGCACCACTATCACAAGAGCAAGATCCCGTACCCATATGGGATAGTAGCGTCGCAAACATCTATAGGCGACGGTAATTGCTTACTATTAAGTGGGCCGTCAGCCTGTGCTGTTCCTCAGCAGTAAAAGAATACTAATATACGAGGGCGGTCCGATAAGTACTTGGCCTCAGTCCTCACTGGCCGATAGCACCACTATCGCAAGAGCCATTTTCTATTGCGTAGTACATTCTCGTAGAATGAGGATGTTATCGCCGCCACGGAGGCCTACTTTGCAGTTCACGTGTTTTTCAGACGGGTTATAAAAGTTGGAGCATCGTTGGGTCGCTGGGTGTATCGAATTCAAAGGATATTATATTGAGAAATAAATGGCAACATTTTGTTTTTATTTATAAGGCTAAGTACTTATCGGACCACCTTCGTGAGTGTAAATTTTAGAGCAAAGCGCCTAAAATTATTAAATTAGGATAGAAAATTTTCAACTCAGCATGCTCCAACTCGCCATCTATCCATCCAACTTCTCCCCCACTTGAGATGGTTCTTCGTACCTCTATCCGCCATAGTTGAGAAGTTATAATAAAATATTTTATATTGATATAATAGTTATACCAGTAGTGCTCTGCTCCATAGGCTCAGGAACGGTGCTTCTCACTGGAGCCCTATGGATGGCTTCAGATATAGCTTCGCTGAACATTTCCGGGGTGATCAAAGATCGACCGGCTGAAATACATTTTAAATGATGATTAAAGTTTTATAGTTGTTTTTGGCATACAAGCAAACGGCCCACCTAAGAGTAGGTGGTCACCATCATGTATAGATATTTGGAACACCAGATGCATTAACAACGTGTAGCCGTAATTGAAGGCGAACTTGAATCTGGTTAACTAGTGCCGGAACACGTTATGCAGGCCTTCAGATTTTTTTGCTTCAGATTTGGATGCAACCATATGTCACGTGACTTCCTCACAAATATAGTTTACTAGCTGACTCGGCAAACGTTATCTTGCCAAAAACAAAACATTTTCACGACAAAAGTAGCTATGTTCTTCTCCAAGGTCCAATCTATCTCTATATCGAAATTCATCATAATTGGTTCAGCGGTTTAGGAGTGAAAACGTAACAGAGTTACTTACACATTTATAATATTATAGATGACCCGGTTAACTTCGTATCACCTACATATATTTGTGTATAATGTGGCCAAAACTTAAGCCAAACAAAACGAATAGGGCTAGAACCAACCACGGGAGAACAAATCACTACCTTCACAAATGGGGTCTAATGGAGTCCTAATTGCGACTGAATGAATGCCCACTTCGCTGTTTTCCCGGAGGCATCGCCAAGCTGCACAACTTCACCGCTGACGCAGAAAGCTGGCTGAAAAATCTGAATATATGTAGACGTTTGATCCAAGCAGGGATTGCCATACGCTATGATGATGAGCTATATTATTGTAGTTACATTAAAATCCATTCAGTAGTTTTTGCGTGAAAGAGTAACAAACATACATTCTTATAAACTTTCATGTTTATAATATTAGTAGGATTCTCATGAACTAAAATGGGTAACAATTCTTGGATATACCTACCGGTGTTTGTTGATTGAGTGACGTCCATATTCGGGTTAGGCGTAGTTTCCGTGAGCGGGGCGTTGAGTAGCCGCAACAGCGAGGTGGGGCGCACTGGGCGCACGCCGGTGGTTCTCGGAGGCGTCGGCACGCTGCTACCACCGCTGGTAGAAGACACCGTCTCCGACACAGCCTATTATGAATATACTTTTAGAAATCCTATTTGTTTGTGTTGTCTTTTGGACAACACAGACATAGAGTAGATACAATGAAATGCACCATAGGGTGCATGTCATTGTATGAGATACACTTGTCTCTCAATGTTTGGAATCGTTAATATTATTATGTAAGTATACATTTACGTTATCTTGTAAATATATCCAGTGCAGATATTGGTTAGGAATGGCCACAATGTTGAAGCAACCCTGATTCAGGCTCATTCGACACCATCCCGTAAATACCCACGAACCCAGCAAAGACAAAATGTAGCATTTACCGCTATTGTGTTATTATTATATATGTATTATTGTGTTAGGAACGGACTAGGAACTCAGCTTTAGCGCTCCTACCACCGGTTTGTGCGTACACAGTCAGTAGCAGAGTTGTAATTTATTGCAGGCGCGCATGGTTGTGCGTCGATGCTCAGGCAGCCATTGTTTTAAATTTTGAAAACAAACTCGGCTGGTTGAGTGCGCGCGCGCATGCACCCAAGGGCCTAGGTTAACGGGGGGGGCAAGGAAAATAATACCAGAAAAGGGATGCTTTCCTGGAATACAGTGGCATGTCGCAACAGATATAGTTTTGTTTTATATGTATTCCTAAATATTAAACAAACCACAGGGCCACGTGGCTGAATATGTATTCAGCATGTAAGAATATAAAATGATTTGATGTATAAACATACTTGCAATGCTGCCGCCAACTGTTCCTGGGTGATGGGCGTGCGCTCGCCTTCTTCATTGTCGTCATCATCAGCGTCCTCGTCTTCAGATAGGGCTTCCAGTGAATACGCAAAACCTGATGTCGGTGCTGTGAATAATATATAGGCTATAATTTTTTTTATCTCGTTTTTTTGCAAGCTGTCACAATGGTATAATATGAAAACCAAAAATATTGTACAAATTATGGTAGATAACAAGAGATACGGGATCACTCTATTCCCCAGGACATAATACAGAGTAACCATACCTTCTTCTTATTCCTGCCCTTATCCCAATTATGTGAGGTCGGCACAACATGTTCTCTCCTTCTATTCACCTTTATTGGTCGTCATCTGAACATTCACATTTTTTGCCATATCATCTTTTACACAATCCATTCATCTTTTGTTTGGTCTACACCTCCTTTTGCATCCACTCTAATTTATAGCATTTTTCTTGTTATATAACATTCTTCTCTTCACATTATACGGCCATACAGGCTATCCTATTATTTACTTTTCAACTTCTCAATTACTAGTGTTACTTTCAAACTTACTCAAACCATACCAATGTATTTTAAACTTGGAGTGGAGTAGAGTCAGACAGCTTTAACTCCTGTTAAAGCAAGTTCAGATTGTACCTTTTTGATCACAGGTAAACTTACTTTGAATACTGATATAGAAACTGGAATTAGAGTTTTGATCTATGAAATTCTCTGCAGCATACTGGAGACTTTACTGGACAGGGATGAAACATTTAGGATAAGAAGATATACTGAGGGACTCAGCCACCGCTAGGATTCAGGTTGCAATAAATAACAATATCTAAAAATAAGCCATTATAGGTTCTATGAAAATCAATACTTTTTGTATGACAACGATAACCTGAGGGAAATTTAGCAATACAGAAAAAATATTTTTATAGAATATTTATATCTTAAAACTGATTCATAAGACATAGATAGTGTAACAAAAATTATAATTCATAATGGGAAAGACTATCAATATATATTACAGAACTGAACTGAAACATCCCAAAAAATAAAAACGATAAATTCTACAAATATTTCAATCAAAAACACCATTATGACCGCTTTGTGGTAACTCTATATAAAATTGATGTTCCCAACAGTGAAAGATGAATCACAAAACAGAGCCTAGAGTTGCAAGATGAAACTCACCATACATCCAAATTCAGGTTGAAGATAAAATAACTGTACAACTTCCAAAGAAGGCCAGTTAATAATCTCTACCTATTTGCATAAATCCCCTATTGCATAATTTATCCCAATGAATTTGCAAATATTTAATTCAATGGAATATCAAGATTAGGACATTCATGACTTTATCTTTAGTACAAAAAAATATAGTAATATTTTGTCATTATTATTGTGATATTTTATAAAGTTTAATACTAACCATCCGAAATATTTCTAGTGATTGTGCTCAAACGCACCAATCTGGTGAGCCGCCTCAGTGCATTTGGCAAATAAGGATGTGCATCTGCTCCTCTGCGCATGGTTTGGATGTTGGCTCCAAGAGCAGCAAGTAATTCCACCTCATGGAGGATGGAAAGAGCCACACAGTCCTCACTTAATGTTGGTGCCACTTCCATAATTTCAGCCATTGCAGACTCATCATTCAACAACTGTAAGAATATTATATTCTTATGAATGCATATAACACCTATATGTAACACAGTTATGGTAGAGCTGGTTTACCAGCAAATAAGGCTGTTTTTTAAAGACAGAATCCTGCCTTGAGTTGAAACCTGAATCAATACCACAACAGTTGACAGGCACACCCAGACCAGAACAAACTATTATAAAGTAAGGGGTGCTAAACGAAAATTGTTAATGTTTATACTCATAATTTAATCACCTCTGCTACAAAAATATACATGTTACATTACAACAAAAATACAATGTGGGAATAGCATATATGGGCGCCGTATATGTCTCAAAAGGCTAGAAGCGGAGAGAGGTGCATTCTCAAAACAGCACCCTATGCTATTATTTATATTCCCATTATAATACTATTTTGTCCATTGTGGGAGTTGACTCACCAACCAGTACACTACTTCCTTAGTTACTGAGCAAGCCAAGTTGTCAATTTCATATTTGTCAGAAATTTATACCAGAAGTCATTAATAGAGAAAAGTACAGTTTGGAATAAGAAAAAAATACCTGCATGGCACTTGTCCATCCGGGGGCATTAGGTGTACATCCTAATGTTCGCAAAGAACTGTTTAAAAGTTGCAATTCTGAGTCCGTGTATGTTGGAGGTGGTGGTGGTGCAGACTGTTGTTTCTTTTTCACCACATGTACCATCTCCCCATTTTTAATCCCACATTCTTGAAGTGTAATGTTGTCTTTCAATATTTTACCATGATGTATCAATTCTGAAAACAATAATTTTTATTTTAATATTTATTTAACAACTTTCCATTTAGAGAATAGTTTTAAAATTTATGCAATCTTTATACATAAATAAGTAATACATTTATAACTAATCTACCACAGCTTCACAATAAAAAATAAGGACATTATGGATACAAATAAATAAAATTGGAGTGTCTGTTTGTAATATTAAAATAACCGCTTTTTACTAAGTGCATTGGACGTGTATACAGGTACATATACCAAAACAACATTTTTTACAATTTTTGTCTGAATGAATGAGCAAAAAATTTCTGATATGCTTTTTTCACAATAGTTTTTTTTTTATTATCTAATTTATTAAGGGGCTTTTTATAAGAATATAATGTTAGCCCCATTTTATCTTAATTACAAAAAAATTCTAATTTCTAAATCTTAAAATTATTATAAATGAAAACAGCGGCAGCAGAGAGCGGCCTCGAAAGGATGCTCTGGAAAACACCCACTTCCCACAAGTTGACTCGCAGAGATCGTACTAGTCGCTCCCTACTGTCTTTCGTTCGGACATATTCCATCAAGAAATGGTGTACATCATCAATTTTTCCACAGTTTGTGCAATAAGGACTATTGCTCCTGCCCACCAGGTGATAAAATTTATTTAGTGGAATGTGTCCGGAGCACAATCTATGAGCTATGACACACATTCTTCTATCAACCTCACTATTGGCAAACCAGGGGATACGAGGAGGCTCACTTTGTAAAGTTTTATACCAGATGCCTTTTTCTCTAGATATTACGTTAAAATACTCTTTAATGTAATACCAGATGCAGTTAAAAATAAATAATAACAATAAATTAAATCAAAATTTAAAAAGTCGCACTAAGTATAGCTGAGCTGACTAGCTTACTGTGATAGAATTTTTCATAGAGATAATCAGATATTTTATAGTAGCCTTTTGTATGCAATTTATTTTTTATAGTTAATTTCAACATATGAAACGGCAAAGTTTATATGTCAACTGGGACCTTGTTTACCAAGAAAATGACAATAAATTATACAGCTAGAATAATTCCAAAAGAAATTGATAGTGATAATAGACTGTAGGTAGACCTGACAGGCAACAGAAGGTATATTAAAGCCTAAACTACTGTAAACGGATATATGTTGTAAATAATTATAAATTTAGTAATTCTAAGATATAAGTTTTATTATTTACCTAAAGAAGCTGATGGTATGTTAGCTTTTTTTTCAGCTTCGTTTTTGAGGCAATCCACTGTGTTATCCAGGGCGAAATTATCCAATTTAAATCTTTCTATTGGGCCTGGTTTCACTTTGATTCCCAAGAATATGCAATTTGAAACCTCCATGATCACTTTTTAAAAACCTATTTTAAAATTTGAGCAAGAACACGGACTGGATAATGTTCAACATTCAACACTTTTCCCAGTTTTTGCACTTTTTGCTTGTCATTCAGTTTATTTGTTTGTGAATGTCATTCTTAATTTCTTATACATTTATTTCAAGTTCATCAGTCATCACAGATGAGATGACATTGACATATGTTATTGCTGCAGGAAAAGCGGGCCGGGCTTATCAGTTTCATGTTGTCGCCGCGCTTCAGTTAAAAACTAAATTTTTTTATAGTAAAGGAACTAGAATATTTTTGCAGGCATATAGGTCACACACCCATTGTCTAATCCATATCTATCTTTATTCTTATAAAGACTGCTGATTTTGTTATGCCAAAATCTTGTTTAACCCCCGACCCCCAGGACTAAAACTTTTAGATATCAACATTGTGACTTTCAATTAATTTGATAAATTATAGCCCACAAACAGTGGATAAATAGGTATGTACTAAAGTTTATTTAGCGAAGTCGTGGTGATAACTTAAATCAAAAAATAATGAGAGTGTTATGATTAAAGCCTAATGATTAGAATATGTTTTGATATGTAACAATGGTAAGATTTGTTTCCATTAATTATGGTGCTTTAATGAGTATACAGTATAGTGCCATGTGGTCCCGGCCGAAGAAAGAATAGGGCCACCCCAAATCATCCCAAGGGAGTCGTAAAAGCCGACTGATGGGTCACTCCCTCTGCCAGCTTGCATGCGGCGAGGGAAGGACACCTCTAGGTTTCCCTTTAGAGGTTGGGAGGTCGGACGGCAGTCGCTCCCGTAAAAACCAAAACAAGCCAAACAAAAATGGTACGGACACAGAAAGGTATTGTCACGGATAGGGCGTCGCCGCAAAACGACGCGCAGGAACTTCGCCCGACTCCTGTGACAAGTGGACTAGGGCTGCCGTGCCGTGGGCGAGCACGGCTAAAGACACTAGCCCCATCCAAAAGGAAACTCCGCTTCGCAACGTGGAATATTGGCACGCTAACCGGACGCGCGAGAGAGTTGGCCGATGTGCTCTCCAGGCGGAGGGTGGCCGTGGCGTTCCTGCAGGAGACTCGGTGGAAGGCCAGCAGATCCCGGTTCATTGGGAATGGCTGCAAGCTGATCTACACAGGTGCACCTGGTGGGGAGAATGGGGTTGCCATAGTGCTCTCGGAGGAGTTCCAGAACGACATTTTGGAAGTGAAACGTCATAGCGACCGGCTTATGGTCGTTAGGGTGCTTATCGATGGGGTAGTTACCCACTTGATAAGTGCCTATGCTCCACAGGCCGGTTGTGACGACACCGATAAAATAGCGTTTTGGAATCAACTCGGAGAAGTGCTCCGTGGAATCCCATTATCACAGGGGATCGGTTTGGGGGGTGATCTGAACGGTCATGTGGGTGATGAATGTGGGGAATTTGAGCGTGTTCACGGTGGATTTGGGTACGGTAGCCGCAACGCGGAAGGGGAGGACATCCTCAATACGTGTGCGGCTGCTGACCTTGCCATCGTGAACACGTATTTCAAAAAGAGACCCGAGCATCTCATCACTTACAAGAGCGGGAGGAACGCTACCCAAATCGACTTCCTACTCACTAGGAGACACCACATCAGCAAAGTGGCCAACTGCAAGGTCATACCCGGTGAGAGTCTCACTGCACAACACCGTCTTTTTGTCATGGACCTCTGCGTAAAGCCCAAAGGCAAATGTGTCGACCGCCTTCAACGCCGAATCAGGTGGTGGCTGCTTGATGAAGTCAAGTCCCAGGAGTTCGCCTCTGCCATCGGCGACAAGTGCGCTGGTGGTGAGGGCGAACCGGTTCAAGCTTACTGGGACAGGATTCAGGCGGCTATCCTTGGGTCGGCGAGAGAGGTGCTTGGCGTGTCTAAGGGCGGACGCAAGTGTGACAAGGAGACTTGGTGGTGGAACGACTCAGTCCAGAGGGAGACCAGGGCGAAAAAAGCCCTCTTTAAGAAGTGGCAAGCGTCCAGATCTCCTGAAGATCGCGACGCATACAAAGATGCCAAACGCGCCACCAAGAAAGCTGTAGCCAGAGCCAGACGAGACCACTTACAACCACTTTACGATAAGTTGGACTCGTCTGAGGGGCAGAAGCTCATATATAAGTTGGCGCGCTCCAGGGTCAAAGCGGCACAGGATATCTCCAAGTGCCGCTGTGTAAAAGACCCCGGGGGCAACTTGTTATGCGAGGACCTCGCGGTGAAGGAGAGATGGCGCTCATATTTCCACGAGCTGCTGAACAAGCAGCATAAAGAGGTGCAGCCGCCAGATCTTCCTCCGAACCAAGGACTAGTGCCACTGATAACGCCTGCAGAGGTCCAGAATTGTCTTCGCCGCATGAAGAATCGGAAAGCTGTTGGATCCGATGGAGTCCCCATCGAAGCCTGGAAGGCGATGGGCTCTCGTGGTGTGGGCACTTTAACCGACCTTTTTAACCGGACACTCCTCACCGGTACGGTCCCGAACCAATGGAGGCTGAGTATCATTACTCCAGTCTTCAAAGGCAAGGGATCGGTGCAGGAGTGCGGTGGCTACCGCGGTTTAAAGGTCATGTCCCACACCATGAAGCTCTTCGAGAGGGTTATCGACTCTTGGATTCGACAGGAGTGCACTGTCTCGGAATGTCAATATGGGTTTCGCCCTGGTCACGGGACAATGGACCCTATTTTCGCCCTAAGGACTGTCGCGGAGAAATACAGGGCGAAGAATACGCCTCTGCATTGTCTGTTTCTTGACTTGCAGAAGGCCTTCGACTGTATTCCTCGCGCGATAATCTGGTGGGCATTGCGGTCCAAAGGGATTCCAGAGGCCTATATTGGGATCATCCGAGACATGTACCGTGATTCCGATTCCGTAGTTCGGACCGCTGTTGGCGACACAAAACCTTTCCCCATCACCGTCGGTGTGCACCAAGGATCCGTCCTTAATCCGTTTCTGTTCAGCGTGGTATTAGACGTATTGTCAGACAGCATCAGAAACTCACATGAGCAGCCCCCGTGGCTGCTCATGTATGCTGATGATATCGCGCTGGCAGATTCGGACAGGGGTAGGCTGGTGCGACGTGTGAAGGTGTGGAAGGAGTCGCTTGAGAACGGTGGTCTGAAGTTCAATGTGGCGAAGACCGAGTACTTGGCCTGTAACTCCACAGATCCCACACCCGTACGCATAGGCGGTGACACGGTCGAGCGCACGGACCGAGTGAAATACTTGGGATCTGTGTTTCATGCATCCGGTGACATCGATTGTGACGTCAAGGCACGCATTGCTGCCGCGTGGGCCAAATGGCGTGAGGTGACTGGTGTCATTTGTGACCCCAAGATGCCGGTAAAGTTGAAGGGACAGGTCTATAAAACTATCATTAGGCCTGTCCTTTTAAACGGCTGTGAAGCGTGGCCGGTGTTAGAGCGACACAAGCAGGAGCTGCGTGTCACGGAGATGAATATGCTGCGGTGGATGTGTGGAGTGACGCGGAAGGACCGCGTTAGGAACTCCCGCATTCGCGGTAGTCTTCGTGTCCGTGACATTGCAGATAAATTGCAGGAGTGTCGGCTCCGTTGGTATGGCCATGTTTTACGGCAACCGGATGCTTACGTGGGAAACAAATGTCTGGCCATGCCGCCTCCGCCGGGCCCCGGCAGGAGGGGTAGACCCAAAAAGTGCTGGCTTGACGTCATAAAGGGTGATATGCGTGCCAATGGGCTCACTACCAGGGATGCTGAAGATCGCGCGAAGTGGAGTAGAAAAAGTCGGAAAGCGGACCCCGGGCACTGAAACGAAAGTTTGGGTGGCAACCGGGACTAACGCTGGGATGATGATGATGATGAATGAGTATAAAGTATACTGTTTGATATCAGTTATTGGATGACGTGACGTCACGATATAGCTCTGTCACTTTATTTTTTTTAAATAATATGACTTCAATACTTTATTTATTATGGCTTGTAGTAGTTGTAGTGTGAGTATAGGTCTTAGGTACCTATTTATTTTAATTTTATGTCATATCCATACCATATCTATGAGATCGAGAAAAAAAGGCGGGAAGGCAAAGTGTAAAGGCGCGCTTTAGAAATATTTTTATTTAATATATAATATATAATAATTTAATTTAATACAATCGTTGCAATTTTTATTAATTTTAAAGTTAGGGCATCATGCCCAAAAAGAAAAAACGTCCCTTAACTGGGACCTCTGGTGATTGGGCGGATGAAGCGTCCGATGGCAGCAGCGATTCTAACGAGACAGAAATTTCAGAAAAAGATAAGTTTAAGCCATATTATGTTAGTGATTACACGAGACGGTATCCCGAGGATTCACCTCTAGTTGACTTTGTGGTGTTCCTGGAGTCTGCGGACGAGGGAAAACCCATAGGTTCTAAGGATATTATTTCCTTAGCTAGCCACCTAAAACGATATGTTAAAGGAATTAAATACCTCCAATCAATGAATAAGTACAAGATAGGAGTACACTTTGATAAGTCTCATTTGGCAAATGCTTTCTTGAGCAATAAGACTTTTCTTCAGGATTATAAGTTCCGGGCGAGCATCCCAGCCTTTAGCACAGAAATATCAGGAGTAATTAGAAACGTTCCCCTAAATTTATCTAACTTTAAAATTTTTACTTTATTGTCAAGTCAGAGGAAGATAATTTGCGTACGTCGCATTATGAGAAGGATTAATACAAATTCAGGATTCGTTTTGGAGCCTACAGGCACTATAGTCATTACCTTTGCATCGTCTATATTACCAGAATTTGTAGATATTCATGGATGGCGATTTCCTTTACTAACGTACATACCTCCAGTGAAACAATGTTTTAAATGCCTCCGATACGGTCATATGGCTAAATTCTGTAAAAATTCTATCAGATGCTCAATATGTTCTGGGCCTCATACTTACAAAGAGTGCACCCTTTCAACTGATAAAGCAGTATGTGTACATTGTAAAGGTCCACATGTTAGTGTTTCGGGGAGCTGCCCAATTAAAAAAAAAATGATTGCAGAAAGTAAAGATTTGGCAGAAAAAAGAAAATTTAGTGACCTTTTTAACGAGAAATCTTTTCCTTCATTACCATCTAAATCTAAGCCAGAACAGTTCCTTTCATTAATTAATTCTGTTGATATAATGGATCTTATTACAAAGTCAATTGTTAAAATAATAACAGAAAATAAAACTAATAATAAATCAATTTCATCTCAGTTTATTAAAGATGTTCTCATGGATATTTTCAAAAATACTAAATAATTATCTAAATGGATTGTTTAAGAATCACACAATGGAATGCTCAGAGTTTGATAAGTAATCGTTATTTATTTACACAGTTTTTATATGAGAATGAAATACATGTTGCTCTTGTTTGTGAGACTTGGTTACAAGCACATCATAACTTTTCTATTAATGGATACAATATAGCTCGTTTGGATTCTGGTAATAGTCATAATGGTGTTGCTATTTTCATTCACAATACATTAAGTTATCGCATGCTTGATACATTTTATGATGACTCTTTACAAAATATTGCCATACAGTTAAATTTTGCTAATATAAAAATTACATTAGTATCATTTTACAGCCCCAAGCAATGTTCTCCACCTTTTAGTAAAGTTAAACTAGATAATTTATTCAATAGCCTTTCGGAACCAATGATTATTGCAGGAGATTTCAATGCTTTAAATACAGTGTGGGGTTGCGACTCTACAGATGCAAGAGGAAATGATGTACTACAATGTGTAGATGATTTGGGTCTTGTCATTCTAAATAATGGTGACAAGACAACAGTTGGGTCTCATACATGGCGTCAAAATGCTCTTGATTTAACAATAGTTTCCCCATCTTTATCCCTTTCTTCAGAGTGGTATGTTGGTGATGATTCTTTAGGCAGTTATCATTTCCCTGTAATATCAAAATACTATTTTAAAAATTCAAATTTTAATATCTCAAATAATAATAAAAAAATTTCCTCTAATAATCGTCTACTAAACTGGACTAATTATACCAAACATATTCATGATTTATTGCATAGCTGTCAGTTTGATTATAGTGATCCCCTGAAAGGTTATAGTCATCTTATACTTTTATTTAAAAATGCTATCACACAGTGTCATCCCTTTCAACAACATTCTTGTAATTTTACTGCTTCTTCGAGAAAGCAAAGAAAATTAGCTCTGCCATGGTGGAGTGAAAAGTGTAATGATGCAGTTGCTAGTTCCAAGGCAGCTTACATTAAATTCAAAAATGATCCAACTGAGTCAAATTATATAAACTTTAAGAGAATGCAGGCAAATAAAAAGTTAGTTTTAAAAACAGAAAGAAATTTAAGCTGGATTAAATTTTGTGAATCAATAAATAGAAATACGCCATTGACTTTGATTTGGAACAAAATTAGAAAATTCAATAAAACCTACATTCCTCCTGTGAATACCAAACATACTGATCTTAAGTGGGCTTATGAAATCCTAAACAAATTTACACCAGATACAGTCGAACTTCCTGTAAAAACCTCTTCAGTCTATGTTGCAGACATAGACTTTCTCACTAAGCCCTTTACAATTAATGAATTTAATGCTGCATGTGACTCGAGGAAAGATACTACCAGTGGTTTAGATGGCCTTTCTTACAAAGTATTGAAAAAATTGAAAACGTGTTGCAGGAATGTTGTTTTAAATATTTTTAATTTATTATGGGATAAGTCTCTTATACCAGATGATTGGAAAATTGATATTATTGTTCCTGTTTTGAAACCAGAAAAAGACCCTCAACTTTCAGACTCTTATAGACCTATCACACTAACATCATGTATGGGTAAGATCTTTGAACAAATGTTGAAGTCACGTCTTGAATTTTACATTGAAAGTAATCATTTATTACCTTCAAACCAGTTAGGTTTTAGAAGAGGTAAATCAGCTAGGGAAAGTATTACACATCTTCATCTAGATATTTATAATTCCATTAAAAATAAAGAAGTCTTGATAGGTATCTTCTTTGATATTGTGGGCGCTTTCAATAATGTTAATCATCACATTCTTGCATCTGAGTTGGGGTCTATTGGTATACCTGGGAAATTAATTAATTGGATTTTTAATTTCTTACATCATAGAGAAGTCTTTGTTAAAATAAATTCATGTGGTGACTTGATCGGACCAAGATATTCTCACAAGGGCGTCTGTCAAGGTGGTATCCTTAGCCCTTTGATTTTTATTTTGTATATTTATAAGCTTAATTCAATTCTAGGTCCATCTATCTCCAATTTACAATATGCTGATGATTTAGTTATTTATATATCAGGAACAAATGTAAAATTGCTTGTAGAGACTCTTAATAACTGTTTGAAAAACCTTAATTCATACTTTTCTTATCTAAACCTTGACATAAGCACAGACAAGAGTAAGGTTGTATTATTTAATAAATTTAGACCCTTTAATGTAAAATTGTATTATAACAAGATTCTCTTACCTATAGCTAATAATGTTAAATTTCTTGGTGTTACTTTTTCTAAAAATCTTTCATGGACAAGCTATGTGGATTCCATTGTTTGTAAGGCATCCAAAGCTTTCAATATTTTAAAAGCTATAGCTAGGACATACTGGGGTGCAGATCCTAAAATATTACTAATGTTATATAAATCTCTTGTTCGTAGCCATTTCGAATATGCATTTATGTGTTTTGGGTCAAGCAAAAGGCACTGTCAAAAACTTGAAGTGTTACAGAATAATAACTTAAGACTTATTACTGGAGCCATGAGGACATCTCCAATTATTTCTCTTCAATCGGAATGTAATATACTTCCTTTATCTCTAAGATTTAAATATCTTAAGAATCGCTTTCTAATTAAATTATATTCAATGTTGGATCATCCGTTATTCAAAAAAATCCTTCATTATTATAATTGCTTTCATCCTATAAATGATTCAGCTCCTTATATTTTTAAAGATTTCTCAGAAATAATACAATTAGGTCAGGATTATAATATATATCGAGCAAATGCTAACTGGCCCTGCTATAGAGGTTCATATAAAAGTAAATTTGCAGAAATTAATGTTATCATACAGAATAAAATGAAATGTAAAGAAGAAGTGTATGAGCAGATTAATAGATATCCTAATCATATTGCCATATTCACTGATGGGTCCAAAAGAAATAACAATGTATCTTGTGCATTTTACATACCTCACATGAAAATTGGACATGGAATAAAGTTACCAGCGTATGTTAGTATTTATACAGCTGAATGTCTGGCAGTACTGTTTGCCCTTCAGTATGTACAGCAAAAGCACCATAAAGGAACCTCTGATTGGTTGATTATATCAGATTCTATGAGTGTATTAACGGCGATCAATAATTGTAAGCTGAGCACTAGTGTTAATTATATAATTTATGAAATTAAAAGACTGTGGACGATTCTTACAGAAGATAACATTAATATTGTATTTTTGTGGACTCCTTCTCATATTGGAGTAATTGGAAACGAGCACGCGGATTACTTAGCCAGGGCTATCACAGATAACGAGACGAGTGACATTATCGCCTATCCTGGTATTGCCATCCCTTACACCGACTCTTATAT
Source organism: Malacosoma neustria (assembly GCA_963693495.1). Classification (NCBI taxonomy): domain Eukaryota; kingdom Metazoa; phylum Arthropoda; class Insecta; order Lepidoptera; family Lasiocampidae; genus Malacosoma; species Malacosoma neustria. The sequence goes on from OY856377.1 coordinate 16,151,745, forward strand.
CATTTTGAAGCAAAAAATTAAAGAAGACTGGGCCAATTATAAAAACGAAATAATCAATACTGGAAAAGGGCAATGGTACTTTTCTATTGTTAATTCTACCAATCCTGTTACACCTTGGTTTGTGAAACCCGATATTTACATGGGACGAAAATTTTACTCAACTATTTGCAGATTAAGGCTTGGTCATTGTAAAGTTAATGCTGTATTGGCTAGAATGAAAATTGTTTCGTCATCTATTTGCAATTATTGTAATTCTGAAAATCAAACTCTGGATCATATATTCTTCAAATGTACTTATTTTGCGGTGGCTAGATTAATACTGGTAGATTCCCTCCTCCATATTTATAAAAACCCTGGAGAAATCCCGCGCTCCATCCAGGATCTACTTAAAAACTCGGATACCTATTCTATTCTTTACAAATTTGTGACAACGTCTGGAATTGAACTTTGAAGGATTATGACATGAAGATGTAACTATAAGGATATGAAATGGATTGGGAAAGTTCTTAGACAAGTGACATGGCTTAGGCCTATTTGATTACACGATTACTGGGTTTGAAATACATTTGACATGGCTTCGGCCTTTAATATAAATTAAAAAGCTGCAACTTTGAACTTTGAATACTTATGACATGGCATATGCCAACAAATTTCTGGAAATGATTACAATTGACAAGGCTGTATGGACCAAGTCCTTTGCCTGCCAGATTGGCAAATTAAAACAACAACAACAACAACAACATACCATATCTATCTGTCATTTGTGTTTTTTCAATTCGTATTTCATCGTCATCTTTCGTATTCTGTCACGCGCAGATTCATCATTCATTGTGAAAATAGAATATGGTGTTATCGAAATGATAACTTCGCAATGTATATGCCCAAATAATAAATGTGCCAGAACTTATTTGATATCAACATCTTGACAAGTGTATAAAATGACTTGAAAATGAACAACGGGTGTAATGAAATTTTGGAGGCTAAGATTGTTGAGCGCAATGAACGAGCCAAGAAACTTTATCGGTAAGCAATCATAAAATTATGGTAGAAGTATGCATATATACTATAATGTTGTTCCTTTTATGTTTGTCAGATGGCTATGCACCTATCGTTATAGGTCAGGGGTCAGGTACCTTTGATAGTGTGGGGGGGGGGGGGGCAATGTTGTTCAATATAAATAGTGTTTTTTTTTTGTAGGTATGTGAGCGATGTAGCGCGACGCGTCGCAGAAATTACTGCCAACGGTCGGACTGTCGCCGATTTGTTTACCACTCATATTGAAGTACAACGTCAAAAACTCCGAGACAACTGTGAAAAACTATTTTTCTTAGATCCTATCAATTATGGTAAAAAATCTTTAGAGCTTCTGTGGAGAAAGGTCTACTATGATGTCATATCAACTGCGAAAAAACTACGAGAGACAGGTGTGGACAATGAAGACTACCTACTCATGCATATAATATGTGGCATTGGTCATTTTCATAATTTCCTGGCTAGGATACAAACTGAAATGGGATTTCAACATAAAAAACTTGATTATGTACCTGTTAAAGATGACAATGACAAAGTTACTTCTGAAATACCCATTGAAGATGAAATTAATTTTAGCAAAATGGCCTTACATTCATGCTTGATATATTTAGGTGACCTGAGTCGCTATCAAGTTGAAATATTCCATTCCCTCAACCCGTCAATTGCTGCTCGGTATTACCTTCAAGCTGCGCATCTTGACACTACCTCTGGAATGCCATACAACCAGTTGGGTAATCTATATCTCGATAGAAATTACAATCTAGACTCTGTATGTTATTACATACAGTGCTTAAACTGTAAATCACCTTTCGAAGGAGCAATGGGTAATTTGATGAAAATATTTGAAAAAAATTTACAATATTGTGAGACCATTGCTGACCCATTATCATTAAGTCAATCAGAATATATACAAAATACTGTATATAACTTTTTGTCTCTCATTGAAATCTGGTACCTTGGTAAAAATGACACTAATATTCCTCAAAGGTGCAACACTATAGCTCATGAAATAAAATCATGTATGGATTTTGATAAGGCCCCATTGCCAGATATTAATGCAAATTACAATCAGTACAACCAGGTTTTGGAAGAAGAAAACTTGAATCCATCTTATCTGAATCCAAATCTCATCCATAAAATAACATTGATCTGTTTGTTTACAATATCAAAGGTAGTTGAAACTGATGAGACAAAAGCATTTGCTTGCAAAGCTTTTACTTTGGCTTTGTTGTCACAACTTTTACAGAAACTGCTTAAAAATTTGGAATCTATGGGTCTTTCTAATCCTGCCCGTAAATACAAACCAAAATCTTCAATGGTACAAGAAGTACATTCAAATAAGACAAAAGATAGTGAAGTTCAAGAAAATACAGAAAATAATAAACTAGTAAATGGTATAGCAGAGACTATAACTGAGATACATGTTACAAATAATAAAGAGGAAATTGTTGAACATATAACTAATGGTGATGCTAAGAAAAAGACACCAAAAAGGAGACGCAGGAGGAGAGTTGCCTCCTCAGACAGCTCAGACATAAGTGATGCAGATACTGACAGTGATATTGAAACTATTGAGTCCAGTTCACTTGAAGACCTTTCAAATTCATCTTGTCAATCAGATAATGAGTCACAAAGTGATAGCACTGTTGAAGATTCTGACACTGAAGAGAGAGAGCAGGGTAAAAAATCAAGTAACGAAATAGAAACTTTAATAGACATTAATGATAAACCTGTTAATGGAAATGTAACTAATGAAAAGACAAAAATTGAAAATAACCACGAAGCCACTACCAACTGCGAAGAAAATGTACTAAATTTGCAGACATTACAAAATTTCTTACTGGGTAACAATTTTTTGGCCAGTGTTAAACTTATCCAAGACTGGGTGCTATTAGAGAAAGAACTGATACTATCTTGTGGAGAGAGTGGCGAAACATTATTCCAATGTGTTGTAGACTTGCTTAATATATTTACACACTATTTCACTCCAAAAAATGATAGCACATTGGAAACTGATTGTGCCCTGCTCAAATATATCAGAAGCATTGCCAAGAAACTAAAACTTGAATATCGCACAATACCATTGCCTGAAGATATCAATTTGCGTGGAACAAATATATGTAAATTTGACAAAGATGCAGCCGAGTGGCATACCTTAGAGAGGTACCAACTGTCTGTTTATGAGGAGAATGTAACAAGAATTCTAAATTTCATTGATTTTGGTAATCAAATTGCTAAAATTGTGCCTAGGGTACGTTTTAACAGGACTATGAACATTTTCTACTTGAAAAAGACTTTTCCTCCTAAGATTACCAATAAAAGTAATCACAAGAAAACAAGGGAATGGCACAATTCAAAACAACCTCATGTAAGTACCACAACCTGATAAGTGTTTATAAACAATTTCCTTTAACTGATCACAATAAATATCTACTATGAATTAGGTACATTGATGGCAGAAGCCATAAAATATTATATCCTCAAAAATGTTTTCTTGCTAATTATTGTCTTATTTTTATCCAATATTGTAATAGGTACATGGTAACCTAGAAGTAACATAGGTTTGAATGCCACAATGCCATGCACTGCTTAGGTGGTTTTTCAAGCCTAATGTGTACCTAACATAATTGCCACATCCAATAACATAATTGAAACCTGCATACCGATATTACTGGTATGTGTAACTTGTCAATCCTCCTTGGACAAGTATGACAGGTATACTGTCCATTCCGTTTAAGCAAAGGCCTGAGCCCAGCCTCCAGGCATGGGACATTATGAGCTAATTATTATTATCATGCCTCCCTTAAATTTTATGCTATGGTATTAGAAACCCTCAGTTTTACAATAATTCTGTCCATTAATATAAGAATTTATAATACTATTTTAACAATAACACAAAATCATCATTAAGGATTTGTTTGATAAGACTGAAATTTAACTAGATGGCTAGTGGGGTAGTTTGAGTACTATCTATTGGATTACTTAGTATGTTCTACAAAAATATGGCTAATTTGTTACGAGTGACAGTGTCATGAGTAATTATAATTACTCATGACAGCCTAACAATTCCCATGCACAGCAAAAACAAAGTTTTTATTTGCTACAAATGGAGTTAGGCATTCTGATAATTAAGCCTATGATATTTTACATTCCAGCAATAACAATATTAATAATAATATTTGTATACTTATGTAAATAAATACATATCAAATTGATATTATCAATCTATAGATGGCATATTTCTATCTTTCTCAGCTTATTGCTGGCAATTATATCTGGCTGCACCTGGAGAGATATTGCATTAGGGTGTTAGGAGATGCCATCAAGCAAAATTCTACCTGCTGATACCACCTAGCTGTGCCCGCGGCTTCGTCCGTGTGGAATAGTTACTTTCAGCTGCATTTTTAATTTTTTAGGCAAATTATCCATTCTAATTTTATTTTTGACTGTATAAATAAAAATAAACTTCCTATTAGGCATACGTTTCACACAGTCGTCTGCCTTTACGTGTGCTCGTTCGGGTAGAGACACTTAGGCATATTGCCCCCTACTTACGCCGCGCCCTGTCACGCCACACATCACGGCACGGCGGCAGCGCAGCGCTCGTTGTGTGTGGCGCGCGGTGCTTGGCAAGTTTCTTACTTCTGATAAATTTCAGTTTCACAGTGTAATGACTGTATATTTATTTATATTTCTTTTTCTGGGCCGTAAGATTTTTTGCCGACGCACATTATCACACAAAAACTTTCATCCCTAATTTTTACCCCCTTTAAGGTAAATTTTTTACAAACTTTGAATGTCGTATTTATGTCTAATCAAAAGCCTAAAAAATAAGTTTCGAGCTTCTAGCTAAAGCTATTAGCTAGAAGCTAATATTATAAGCTATTTTTAAAAAAATGACGTAATTTTCATACAAACTTTCATTCCCTACTTATTTCAACCCCTTACAGCCCTGTTTTCGCATTAAAAAGTAGGCTTTCTCAGGCTCTAAACTATCTCTGTACCAAATTTAATTTAAATCGGTTCAGTAGTTTAGGCGTGATTGCGTAACACACAGACATACAGAGTTAGTTTCGCATTTATAATATTAGTATGAATAAAAAAGCTTATCTATGATAAGAAATTGGACCAGGAAAAGGCTTCCCCTATATATAACATAAAAATCCTGTGTTTATTGTAAAGATAACATTATATAATTTTGATTGATAATAGCAGGAAGTAATGGAGGCTGGGGATGGTGAAGGTGGTCTACTGGCGCGTTTGGGCCAGCTGTGGCTTCGGGAACGCGTGCGTGAACTGGAGCGCGGTCGACGGGCAGCTGCACGCGCTCCGCCCGCATTACTCGCGCTCGACGCTGCCGCCTTACATGCGCACTTACGCCGTGTCAAACAACTGATCCGCACTAAGCATTTTATCCTACTTATTCCTACTGTTGGTGAGTTAGATTGTATTTGCTGTTCTCAGCTCTGATGTTTTAGTAATACTTTTAATTAATTTATTTGCATAAAGATTTGAATTAATGATTCTAAGATCTCTTATAAAAAATAATTCCACTTCCTTTTTACTTCTCATAGGTAGCATGTAAGATGAAAGAAAACATTCAAATAACCTTTTGTCAGGTGGTAGTTACCCCAACAAACATATTTCCAGGACTGCTAGAATCATTGACGAATAATAAATTCGCCTTTCTCATCGGCTATGCAATCTCACCACAATCCTTCTGTATTTATACATTTTCATTCCTGATTTCCTCAGATAAATTTATACTGCGATTGATATTGATATCCAGGTTTAATGGTAGTTATTGTAATTTCCAGTGCTCCATGAATTGGATGGACTGAAGCGTGAACAGAGCTCAGCCAGAGATGCCATCCGTTGGCTCGAAATGCAGTTGGAGAGTGGCTCACGCTTTGTTCGGGCGCAACGACCAGATCAGGCGAAGCCGCTGCCATTCCTCAAGTACCCACGCAAAGCACCACCTCACGTCCACAATTTTATCCAAATGCTTGAATTTTGTAACCATTTCTTGGGTGATGATGAACAAGGAGACGATACCACTCATCGAGGAAAGTCATCACCGATGCTGGTATTGTTGATAGGAACTGAGCCGGGTACCGAAGAGGAGTATAAAGAATTCAGTGTTAAAGGAGCGGCCAAGGCAGCCGGAATCTCCGTGGAATATATTGAAGATTTCTATACAAAATGGCGTACGACCAGCCAAAAAAATGGAAAGAAAAGGTGAACCCAGAGTAATATCTTTCGGGTCTCGATTGCTGAAGATATGATTATCGTTCACGATAAGGCATCTTGCAGAACTTCGGATATTATGCAACGTAATTGAAAGCGAAGAATAACATTCTGTGGGTGGGCAACATCGTTGTAGAATGTTACAACGGCAACATTGTACGCGCTTATGTGAACAATGTCCATCCTTGCATGCCTTCATTAATAACATTTATCATTTTAGTTCATCACATTTGCGTTTAACTGTTATTATTAATTATATCAAAATGATAATAGTGCTTCATATAATTCATTTCATGTTAGTTTATTGTTGACCGTGTGTTTTTCATTTTTCATTGGGAAATAAAGAGGAATCATATAGTTGTTTATTTTAATGTGTTCCTAACAATCGCCTTGTAATAATTAATTATAAAAACCTCTAACCACGCAGGGGTGGGGTAAATTTTTACTCGATTCTTGCAGGGGGCGGCCTGTCGTAAAAGGCGACAAACTTACTTAGCTACCTAGCTAGGTAATAAATAAATAAATATATTTGGTCATTTCACACAATGCCTTCGAGTCCCAAACCAAGTTGCATAGTATTTGTATGTTATGGGTACTAGACAACTGGTATACTGCGTAAGTGCATATTGTATATACTTTTGTAAATAAATACATACGATACATAAACATCCAGACGTTAGATGGGAATCGAACCCGTGCCTTCCGCAGGTGTACCGACGTGCGTTAGTCTAACCAGGAGGTCATAGAAGGTGGTGGTATTTAAGCCCGTCTGGATGTCAACTACTCCCCGTTTCTAAATATGCCACCATAATAGCCCTGGGTTGTTTTAGCAATGCCCCTTTTGTCGCGAACGGGCCAGCCAGGTTACCTTCTCAAGGCTGGGCTTGATCGGATGCTTACACAACCTGAGCTAGTCGTAGCCAAGTGAAGCTTTATTGAGTGAGCTCACTCACTCATATTCTGTATATGGAGTGCGACCGTTTCTAGTGCGTGTCTGCGTTCAAGTCTGTATCTTCGAAGTCTTCACCCAATGCCGGATCTTCTTGGGATTTGATGAGACATATCTTCACGTTTTGCCGCTCAAATATTTGCTAAATATTGCGATTAGGTTTTGCGTGTTATTAAGTATTCTGTACAACTAAGATCTCATGATTTGTATCGTATCTGAACGAAGTACTCTAACGAACTAAAAATTAAGCGAGGGAACGTATCCATGCTACGTGACCATTGATTTGATTTTTTTGATAATTTTTAACCCTAAGTGACCATGCATCCAATAGTAGAAGAGTTAAGAAGACCTCTTTGACCCTCTAGTTTTCATGTGTTAATTCATAAATACGGTTTTCAACTTTGTTTTGCAAGCAAAAATTACAAACTTAGTTTTTGCTAGCCATGTTTTTGTTGCCCGCCATATTTGAATATACAGTGTAAACTCTGTATAACGACAAATAACGGACTGTGATTTTTCGACGTTATAAAAAGGGATCGTTAAATGGAGGCCAATAAAAGATATTATTTTACTATTTCTTAATAATATGTATGTATTTACCAATATAATACACATTTTACACACGAACATTTTTATTCATACAAATAACAATTATTACTACGTATAGTCTGTTATCTTGGTTAACCATGGAGGTTTACCGTATAATGCCGTATTATTATCGTTAAATAGAGTGTGCTATTGTATAGAAAACAAGGTAAACCAACCAAAATCAAGAAATTTCGACGATTTAAGGAGTTTGTCGTTAAATCGAGTGACGTTATAAAGAGTTTACACTGTAATTCGAAAACAGCGAGAGATTTTCTTTAGAGGATCCTTTAACCACGACGACGACAGATTAAATAAGATCCTTATACCAACATGACAGTTGCAAAGGTCATGAGATGGGCAGAAAATAGGAGTAAATGGCAAAATTTAATACGGCGAGTGATGGCAGCCCCTACAAACTAGACACGACCCTCATTAAGTGAAGTAGGCGACTAGAAAGAAGACTTCGTCTACGCGATGAAAGCCCAGCGTGGTATTTTGAAGATCTCTCACCCCTGAACGGGTCTAGTAGTGTGGGTACGTTCCCCGATTCAGAAAACGATGACGGCTTTTGGGGGCGACAGCACGATGGACTCCTTTTAAACTAATACGGGTATCCACTTAATTGCCTATCAAATATAAATACTCTCAACTAACAACTCTTCTCTTGACCAAACATCCGGAAGATTATCAGGTCTCGATCGGGGCTCCATTAGGAACCTCTGATCATTGCTTGATATCTTCCGTGATGCGCCGTCCAATTCGGGAACGGGCTCACCCCACTGCGAAGCAGAGAGTGTGGCGCTATCGGTCAGCAGATTGGGATGGATTGCGCGAATTCTATGCGTCCTATCCATGGGGGCCGCTGTGTTTTTCTTCGGACGATCCTGACACATGTGCGAACTCGGTTGCCGATGTGGTGCTACAGGGAATGGAATGTTTCATTCCTAACTCTGTAGTGCCCGATGGTGGTTCGAGAAAGCCATGGTTCGATAGCCTTAGTGCTGAGGTTGTTAAACTAAAGCAAGAGGCCTATCGAGCCTGAACTACAGCAAGGGCTTGTCAGGATCCTAACATCTCTGACCTGAAGTAAAAATATAACGTTGCCTCCAGGACCCTCAAAAAAGTGATTGCGAGAGCAAAATTTGAGCACATCGGCAGGATTGGCAAGCGTCTCGCCAGCTATCCCTCCGGGATTAGGGCGTTTTGGGCCCTTGCCAAAGCTGTCGAAGGAAACTTTTGTCGGGCGTCCATTCTTCCACTACGTGCAGCTGACGACCGTCTGGCTCATGCTGCTAAGGATAAAGCGGATCTTCTGGGTGAAATCTTTGCAGCCAATTCGACTCTTGATGACGGGGGACAGTCTCCACCTTCTATTAGAAGATGTGGAGACTCTTCTTTCTTGTACGAAACGGTTCTCCAGAACGTTTATGTTGCGTACTCTCAGGATCTGGAATGAGCTTCCGGCTGAGGTTTTCTCAGCGCGGTATGGGGTTCTTCAAAAAAGGCATTATAAAATTTCTTCGAGACCGGCAGCGCGTTGGTTATGCCTCTGGTGCTGCAAACGTCCATAGGCGACGGTGACCACCTGCTAGGGTGGGCCGTTTGCCAGTCTGCTGAACTCTAGCTATAAAAAAAAATATTACAGCATATCTCATAAAATTATTCTCCTTTTCCATTAGCTAAATCAACTGAAAACATTATTGATCTACAGGGTTAGTCAGTTAATCATTGTGTTGCATTATATTATAAACTTATGATCTATTGGCTCAACTTGTAAATTGCTACATAGTTATAATGCCATCCATATTTTTCTGATGATTTTTTTAAACTCTATACTTACAACTTTAAACTGTTATGTAGTTTATTACTACGTAGCGAAAAGTATGTCAATAAGTAAGATTTGGCATAAATTTAAATAATATATTCGATGTATTTTCATAATATAATTTTTATCGGTGCAGGGGCGGATAAAGAACACTAACTTCTGAGGCCGGGGTCGGCCTGTCGTAAAAGGCAACAAAACAACCCACCCTAGCTACGTGGTAGGGCCTCAAGCCCGTCTGGATGGCGACCACTTTAGTCTTAAGTATGTCGCCACAATAACCTTGTGTTGTGGTCCGTCATTAGTGACCCAAGTTCCTGTACCCTTATGGGACAGCAGCGTGTATGCGATGCCACTGGCGTTGCAAACAACCCATAGGCGACGGTAACTGCTAAATTATAATCGGACCATCAGCCTGTCCTATAGCAATAAAAACAATAGTAAAATCAAATAGTAATGTGCGGTCCTTCCGTTATCATGATTATCAGCCAATCATTGTACGTTGCTGTGCGTATGTAAGCCTCCCCAAGTTTGCATCACGACCCCCTTGCTTTTCTCATCCAGCTCCAACCAGCATACATCTTCAGCTACACTACGTTTGTCTAGATGCGTTCTCCACTCCACTGCTTGCATCAACGCCCATAAGTCGTGCGGCAAACCCATTACCCAGTAGCGTAGCGAGGGTATTAGCCGCCCGGGGCGGAAGAAAATTTTGCCGCCCTCTTACGTATTTAAATTTATAAAACAATATACAATCATTTTAAAGAACTTTTCGGCACGAATAAATTGCCGCTCCTTTTAAACGGTTCGAATTGTAGGTGGGGAAAAAATATGGTAAAAATATTTACATAATTACTACTATTTATTGTGAATTTTGCCCCCCCCCCCCCCCCCACGCTACTGCCATTACTTCACCTTATTCGCTCAGCTTCAGCATATTTTGCTGCAGTGTTCTATTAGGTATTGTATTAATACTCGTTTTACGAGTCCGTGCACAGCTGTTGACGATAATCACAGTGCAAAACTTACATGTGCCTTTTGCGTCGGTGATTTGAAATACTTCTTTCTAATTGTACAAGAGAAGTACAGAAATATAGATGTGATTAATTTTGATTATTACAGAGTTCACTGCTTACGGAAACTCCAAAATAAAACCAACATATATACTATATATTTTTTTAATAATAGCTCTAAAATACTCATAAATAAAAAATAAATTATTTAACAAATGTATTGTATAGACAGATATGCATTAAAATCAAGCTATGAGCACATACAAAGTATGATATTAAAAATGATTTAAAATTATGCTTATAAAAAAAAATTAAGACTACAGTGATGTTAATAATATGCAACGCCACATATTGGTAAATAACTTCATGTTAACAAAAAACAATACATTTTGGCCTCACTAGATAGTAAATCTGTGATCCATCGATAAGGTCTAACCATACTCTATCACTTCACACGATCTCAAGAGTCATTTATCCCATTTGCAAGAGTGCTAACACAAAGAGACCAATTTTTCTTTTCAGGCTGATATCAGAATAAAAAGTAGGAAAGTAGACCCCGGGCACTTAAGTGGAGGTTAGGTTTACAACCGGGATTTAACGCTAGGACAATGAGGCAGATATCAGAACAAACTATTTCCATAGCCAAATATTATGCCATACACATGGCTAGAACCTATAGACAAAACTTTCTATGACCATTTCACAGCCCTTGAACCAGTCATGGTATTAACTCCAATTGTCTATTATTTATTAATTATGTATTTACTTCTGCTAGGTCTACCCCTTAGCAGTCTTGCAGATAGAACATTATTCTTCAGATACTCCACTTGAGTCATAAAATCAAAGTATGCTTTCATTCAATTACATATAGGGACAAACAACCTCCAAATATACTTTAAATTTTTAATGTGACTACCCTCAGGTAGTTGAGAGGTCTGGATTACAAGGCACTCCCAACACTAGCAGCTTTACTATCTCTACAAAATCACTTCAAAGGCTATGTGTTACTGAAGGATCGAATCACTGATTAGGATACAAGTCACAATTTCATATAATAGCGATAAATACTTATTAGTCATACTGAATTTGAAACATCACAACAATTTACTAATTAATCACATTTGACCAAGATAATTTGCCGACTTTGATTTTATATTATCCCCCGAAAAAGCTGTTCCAACCAATAGTCTGCAAGATTTAGTGATGCCCTATCTAAATTTAAAATACACAATACGTTTTGGATCCAATTATCTCATCATATTTACACAATTCAAATATTCACAATTCTATATCATTATTATCATTTCATATCATCAAAACGTAGTATTTATGAAAAATGCATTTCATTTATAAATAAATAACCTTCTTAATAAAAAAAATTCGCTTTTAAATACATTAAATATTAGTCCTAAACATACCTTTCCATGGACTAAGAGTTGGAACATGCCTAACAAATCTATTGATATAATAATGTACAAAATATACATTAATCAATAAATTTTCAACAGTCTTATAACATTACAAACCTATACATTATTGCACAAAACACATAAGTGTCCCACTACACTCACTTAATACTCATTGTATATAGTTTGAGAATTATATATTAAAATAGGCAACATTTGTCATATATATTATACATGACAATTCACACATTTTATTTAAACCTAATTTAAACAAACAGCAGATTCTTAAAACTGTGAGTTATTTAACCGTAAATAAGATTTATTGCTTATGCTACAGTTTCCTTATATTATAGCTACACCCAAAAGAGCATTTTAACAAGTGACTGTACAATTGCTTCTACAAATTTACGAAGTGAAACTTATTTACAAAAAAAATTGCATTCTGATGAATGTCCATCATTTAAAAATGAGTTTAGGATACAGATTGCGGGCTAGCAACCCACCAGCTGTATCAATTGCTGCACAGTCGAACGATCCAACAGGCACAAATCAAAGTCAAATGTTTGGGTAGTTACCTCATATCGTCCCGTCTCTGCAATCAAATTCACCACCCTCTCTAAATCCTCATTATTCTTTATCTTCATGATACGTTGTTGCAAATCCCTCAGTTGCACCATATAATCCGGTGACAGTTCCCTGGGCTCAGGCTCTTCCCCTAAGCTGCTTGAGACTCCATTGTCTTGCACTTTGGTTTCTGCTGAAGTAGATCCACTACTTTCCCCTCTCTCTGTATCTGCATATGTAGATGTTTCAGTCTTAATACTTTTCCTGTTTTCATTCTCCTCCTCCTCAGCAGCCTTCCTTTTACGACGCTTCTCTTCTCTTTTCGCAGATTTGTCTTTATGTTTCTTAGATTTTTCTTTAGCCTGGGGAGGTGCTTCCACTACAGGTTCTGGTTCTAACTCTACTTCTGGCTCTGGTTCAGGTTCTGGTTCTGGAGAAGGTTCATGTTTCATTACAAGTTCAGGTGAGTGATTTGTAATTTTAACTTCCTCTTCAGCTATGATAGAACTCTCAGAATCAGAATGACTACTATTAGCATCCTCAATACTAACATGGGATGGTTTTGTGAGCCCACTTTTAGAACTGCACTGGGATGCAGTATCAATGGATATAGGAGATGCTGGCTCAAGCATTGGCCTCTCTTTAAGTACTGGAGTCTCTCTATGTTCAATTACATCTGGTTTTTCTACTGGTGTGTCTCTAGTTTTCTCATGTTTATGTTTCTTCTCTTTTGAATCTTTGTGCTTTTCTCTAGACTCATCTCGTTTTTTATCTTTTTTCTTGTGCTTGTGTTTGTTATCTGATTTGTTTTTATCTTTAATTTTGTGACTCTCAGATTGATCCTCATTTTCTGTAGGCGGAGTCTTCTTTAAATTTTCTATTGAAAATTTATTGATGGGCTTTTCAGGTTTCATGGATTTCTCCTTTGGGGGCACTTCTTTAACCGGTTCTTTTTCTTTAATTATTTCTCTTGGTTTAGGTAATTCCTTGATCACATCTTTAGGCGGCTCTTTTGGTGATTCTTTGAGTTTATGACTTTCTTTTTTATGTTCCTTTTTCTCCTTTCTATCTTTGTCTCTATCATGACTCTTTTTATCTTTCTTCTTCTTTTCTTTTGCTTCCTTTCTTCCATTGTCATCCACTCTTACATCTGAATGTTTTTCTTCTGGTCTAGGCTTCTTTGACTCTATATTTTCCAGATTATGATTAGAATTTTTATATTCGTCTTTATTGCTTGCTGCACTACTTGAACGTGCTGATGGACTGATCACCCTTCTGATTGGACTGATGCACCTCTTTTTGTTTGCATCTGGTGAAGGTGGCCGATCACTAGGCCTCTTACTTGTCTTTTCTTTTGATTTTTCAGGTTCTTTATTAGAACTCTTAACTTTATCAGAGCGGATTTTATCCTTTTCATCTTTAATTTTAGGCCTATCTTGTTTACTTTCTTTATGTTCATGTTTTGATTTTTTATCAGAGCTTGACCTGTCTTTATCTTTTTTGTCAGATTTATTAGAGGAGCTTATCTCAAGTTTTTTTGGATCAGGGGAAACTTTTGGTGGCTTTTGTATTGGTGGTCCAAATAGATTTTCAAAACTGCTCGCCTTGTGTGGAACTTCTTCTTTATGATCTTTGATTTTGTGTTTCTTAACAGTATCGGAAGAGAGCTTAGGTTTACTAACAAGCTGTGGCTTATCTTCAGAGAATGAATCTCTACTTCTGCTTTCTTGATCAGGATTAGAATAGTAAGCTGTATTGTTAAATGGAAAGCCTCCACCTTTCAAAAGCTTTTTGCGAAATTCTGGATTTGGATTATTGAATATATAGCGATCTCTAAGGAATCCACTATGTTGTAAGGTAAAATCATATGTAAACTTAATTTTCTTGGGTTCTTCCTTATTTTTCAGATATATTTCTATGGGAAAAGGAAACCCAGCATAACCAGATTCCTTGATACTGTATGGAGGATCTTTTACAACTGAAAAATAAATATACTCAATTAGAGACAAGAAACTCATATTAAATATTAAAATTTTTGATTAACCAATATCAATTAAATTATTAAAATATTTCATGATAACTTCTAATGTTCAAAACTGAATAATATTTATAAAACACTGAATATTATTATGAAACTAACTAAAGAACGACTTGTTCGTTTTATTTACGTTTAAACTAGAATGGAACTGTTTACATTTTTTTAGGTCACCAAATAAAATAGTCAGAAACGGGTTTTACAATTCGTATTGAAAGAAAATAATAATTTGTACCTCTTCTTGGCTTCGGGAAAGTTTCATGCAGGTGGAAAACCACTTTATCGACGAAGTGGCTTATATCAAACCCCTCTGGTCCGCGCACAAACACTTCCCAATCATGAGTGAATCCTTCCGGGGTTTTCTTTGATCTCAACGATGCCTCATGACCAATTTCAAAATTTACTTTTATCGAAGACATTTTGGAGCTGGAACACCACAAATATTTTTCATGAAAATTCCGAGTTTCTCGGTAAAGCAATTGGAAAATAATACGTGAGTGCTTTTAGTTAAATTTCTACTCACTTCTAAATGCAAACTTTATTATATGATAACACCTGCACATAACAATTACGATAAAAAGTTTTATAGTAGTACTAATCCACGAATTAATACATAGAACGAAAATAATTTTTTAGCGCCCTTGTTATTATGATCCGCCATGTTATTTTCGTACGATACGACTTCTTCGACCACAGACTAACTAAACAGTATGATGCGTACAGTGTTGCCAACTCAATTTTTTAAAGAGAGCTAGATGAACTTCAAAAAGAGCTAAATAGTCCATTGAAATGTTACATTCTTTAGGCCTAACCTTGCGTTTTTTAAAGGACGCAATTTTATTTTTTTGATGTGTAGGGGGGGTCAGTGTAAAGCTAAAACCAAGTTTGTGAGGTCGCCACCCTTGTCCCACGGCCGCCATCTTGAAAATAGGGGTTGAAATGGTTTTTACGATATATCTCTTTATCTGATAAAAGAAATTTGTTGACATTTTTTGTTGCAAAATAACTCTCTACACCTTTGGTCCAGTAGCTTTTTGTCGTACAACTATAAATAAAAAAGTTATAAGTGAAAATGTTCAGAAATTCAAGAAAAAAAATTATATTTTTCGATATAACTTTTTTTTATCATTTTACAAAAAAATAATATCGGACCATTTTTGTAGCTCGTTTTTTGAGGAACAATTTTAATACACAACATTTTTCATTAAGTCAATAGCTAAGGTTTCAGCGCTCCGATGTATGCTAAGTCGAGGCATCTATACTTGCAAGATATGCTGAATCTTGAGAAAATAATGACTCCTGAAGAAGTTCACTCTTTCACAGCTTTAGGCTATTTTACTATTAGACGAACGGATAAATTTTGGAGTGGGATCATGTCTGATCAAACTATTGAGCAGACGCTTATGAGAATGTTTAAATCATCTGGAGGATTAACGCACGGCCGTGGTATTACTTAGAGTACGATGGTATCGTGGACCCTTGGAATGATACGTCTACAAGACGTTTGTGAGCAAATAACAGAATACTGCAACCTTTCAATGGATACTTCAGAACAACATACTGATTACCGAGATTCACGCATACAACGTGACAACGTAGTAATCAAATCTTCTATCTCAAATTTGACAATTAATATTCTCCGAAGTAACTATGCCGTTAGCAATGCAAATTAATTCAGAGCAATCTAGGGTAGACATGAGTTGCGAACCAATTATCGATTTTTTTCAAGATCTTCGTTGTCACGTTGTATGCGTGAATCTCGGTAATCAGTATGTTGTTCTGAAGTATCCATTGAAAGGTTGCAGTATTCTGTTATTTGCTCACAAACATCTTGTAGACGTATCATTCCAAGGGTCCACGATGCCATCGTACTCTAAGTAATACCACGGCCGTACGTTAATCCTCCAGATGATTTAAACATTCTCATAAGCGTCTGCTCAATAGTTTGATCAGACATGATCCCACTCCAAAATTTATCCATTCGTCTAATAGTAAAATAGCCTAAAGCTGTGAAAGAGTGAAATTCTTCAGGAGTCATTATTTTCTCAAGATTCAGCATATCTTGCAAGTATAGATGACTCGACTTGGCATACATCGGAGCGCTGTAAAACCTTAGCGATTGACTTAATGAAAAAATGTTGCGTATAAAAGTTGTTCCTCAAAAAATGATCTACAAAAATGGTCTGAATTATTTTTTCGTAAAATGATAAAAAAAAGTTATATCGAAAAATATAAATTTTTTTCTCGAATTTCTGAACATTTACGCTTATAACTTTTTTATTTATAGTTCTACGACAAAAAGTTACTGGACCAAAGTTGTAGAGAATTTAATTTTCAATAAAAAATGTCTATAGATTTTTTTTATCAGATAAATAGTTTAAGAGATATATCGTAAAAACCATTTCAACCCCTATTTTCAAGATGGCGGCCGTGGGACAAGGGTGGCGACCCCACAAACTTGGTTTTAGCTTTGTACTGACCCCCCCTGCATATCAAAAAAATAAAATTGCGTCCTTTAAAAAACGCAACCCCAAATGTAACTTTGCAATGGACTAAAAATAGAGCCAAATTTTCGAAAAAAAGAGCAATGTAAAAAAATAGTGTTTAATTCAAATTTTAATTATTGATGTAGAAAAATATAACATGATTTTATAACTTGTTAAATTAATAAAAGATATTTAAAAATACGGTTATTCCTCGTCAGAGTTATCGAAATTGTGTGTCAAATTCACTAATTATAATCTACTTATGCTTGGTGCTGAGTTTTCCTTATCATAAGTTGCCATGGTACCAATTTTTTTAGGTCTTCTTTTGGCACTTCATAGTTGTAGCAGTATTTTTTTGACTGTCGTAATCCTGATCCGACAGTTAGAATCACTCTGATGGTGTCATTTTTTAGTCGATTTCTTAATTTGTTTTTGACTATATTTACTCTTTCTACTTCTCCGTTTGACCATGCATGGCAGTGAAATCATTGCAAGAGCAAAGTTCTTTAAAAAGATTTATGTCAGCCGCATTTTTGTACTGCAAAACTTTAGACTAAAATGCAATAGTGTTCTCCTTCTTTTGAAAGTATTGGAAATTTTGAAAGTATTGGAATGGAGCTAAAATTTTAAAATTAAAGAGCTAAACTTGTTTTTTTGGAGACGATTAATTGAAAATAGAGCTAAATTTAACTCTAAAAGAGCTAAATTGGCAACACTGGAAGTGTATGACGAAAACTTCGATATTCTCATTTGTTGCAATCATAGATATTGTTGTTGTTGTTTTAATTTGCCAATCTGGCAGGCAAAGGACTTGGTCCATACAGCCTTGTCAATTGTAATCATTTCCAGAAATTTGTTGGCATATGCCATGTCATAAGTATTCAAAGTTCAAAGTTGCAGCTTTTTAATTTATATTAAAGGCCGAAGCCATGTCAAATGTATTTCAAACCCAGTAATCGTGTAATCAAATAGGCCTAAGCCATGTCACTTGTCTAAGAACTTTCCCAATCCATTTCATATCCTTATAGTTACATCTTCATGTCATAATCCTTCAAAGTTCAATTCCAGACGTTGTCACAAATTTGTAAAGAATAGAATAGGTATCCGAGTTTTTAAGTAGATCCTGGATGGAGCGCGGGATTTCTCCAGGGTTTTTATAAATATGGAGGAGGGAATCTACCAGTATTAATCTAGCCACCGCAAAATAAGTACATTTGAAGAATATATGATCCAGAGTTTGATTTTCAGAATTACAATAATTGCAAATAGATGACGAAACAATTTTCATTCTAGCCAATACAGCATTAACTTTACAATGACCAAGCCTTAATCTGCAAATAGTTGAGTAAAATTTTCGTCCCATGTAAATATCGGGTTTCACAAACCAAGGTGTAACAGGATTGGTAGAATTAACAATAGAAAAGTACCATTGCCCTTTTCCAGTATTGATTATTTCGTTTTTATAATTGGCCCAGTCTTCTTTAATTTTTTGCTTCAAAATGATATAAGAGTCGGTGTAAGGAATGGCAATACCAGGATAGGCGATAATGTCACTCGTCTCGTTATCTGTGATAGCCCTGGCTAAGTAATCCGCGTGCTCGTTTCCAATTACTCCAATATGAGAAGGAGTCCACAAAAATACAATATTAATGTTATCTTCTGTAAGAATCGTCCACAGTCTTTTAATTTCATAAATTATATAATTAACACTAGTGCTCAGCTTACAATTATTGATCGCCGTTAATACACTCATAGAATCTGATATAATCAACCAATCAGAGGTTCCTTTATGGTGCTTTTGCTGTACATACTGAAGGGCAAACAGTACTGCCAGACATTCAGCTGTATAAATACTAACATACGCTGGTAACTTTATTCCATGTCCAATTTTCATGTGAGGTATGTAAAATGCACAAGATACATTGTTATTTCTTTTGGACCCATCAGTGAATATGGCAATATGATTAGGATATCTATTAATCTGCTCATACACTTCTTCTTTACATTTCATTTTATTCTGTATGATAACATTAATTTCTGCAAATTTACTTTTATATGAACCTCTATAGCAGGGCCAGTTAGCATTTGCTCGATATATATTATAATCCTGACCTAATTGTATTATTTCTGAGAAATCTTTAAAAATATAAGGAGCTGAATCATTTATAGGATGAAAGCAATTATAATAATGAAGGATTTTTTTGAATAACGGATGATCCAACATTGAATATAATTTAATTAGAAAGCGATTCTTAAGATATTTAAATCTTAGAGATAAAGGAAGTATATTACATTCCGATTGAAGAGAAATAATTGGAGATGTCCTCATGGCTCCAGTAATAAGTCTTAAGTTATTATTCTGTAACACTTCAAGTTTTTGACAGTGCCTTTTGCTTGACCCAAAACACATAAATGCATATTCGAAATGGCTACGAACAAGAGATTTATATAACATTAGTAATATTTTAGGATCTGCACCCCAGTATGTCCTAGCTATAGCTTTTAAAATATTGAAAGCTTTGGATGCCTTACAAACAATGGAATCCACATAGCTTGTCCATGAAAGATTTTTAGAAAAAGTAACACCAAGAAATTTAACATTATTAGCTATAGGTAAGAGAATCTTGTTATAATACAATTTTACATTAAAGGGTCTAAATTTATTAAATAATACAACCTTACTCTTGTCTGTGCTTATGTCAAGGTTTAGATAAGAAAAGTATGAATTAAGGTTTTTCAAACAGTTATTAAGAGTCTCTACAAGCAATTTTACATTTGTTCCTGATATATAAATAACTAAATCATCAGCATATTGTAAATTGGAGATAGATGGACCTAGAATTGAATTAAGCTTATAAATATACAAAATAAAAATCAAAGGGCTAAGGATACCACCTTGACAGACGCCCTTGTGAGAATATCTTGGTCCGATCAAGTCACCACATGAATTTATTTTAACAAAGACTTCTCTATGATGTAAGAAATTAAAAATCCAATTAATTAATTTCCCAGGTATACCAATAGACCCCAACTCAGATGCAAGAATGTGATGATTAACATTATTGAAAGCGCCCACAATATCAAAGAAGATACCTATCAAGACTTCTTTATTTTTAATGGAATTATAAATATCTAGATGAAGATGTGTAATACTTTCCCTAGCTGATTTACCTCTTCTAAAACCTAACTGGTTTGAAGGTAATAAATGATTACTTTCAATGTAAAATTCAAGACGTGACTTCAACATTTGTTCAAAGATCTTACCCATACATGATGTTAGTGTGATAGGTCTATAAGAGTCTGAAAGTTGAGGGTCTTTTTCTGGTTTCAAAACAGGAACAATAATATCAATTTTCCAATCATCTGGTATAAGAGACTTATCCCATAATAAATTAAAAATATTTAAAACAACATTCCTGCAACACGTTTTCAATTTTTTCAATACTTTGTAAGAAAGGCCATCTAAACCACTGGTAGTATCTTTCCTCGAGTCACATGCAGCATTAAATTCATTAATTGTAAAGGGCTTAGTGAGAAAGTCTATGTCTGCAACATAGACTGAAGAGGTTTTTACAGGAAGTTCGACTGTATCTGGTGTAAATTTGTTTAGGATTTCATAAGCCCACTTAAGATCAGTATGTTTGGTATTCACAGGAGGAATGTAGGTTTTATTGAATTTTCTAATTTTGTTCCAAATCAAAGTCAATGGCGTATTTCTATTTATTGATTCACAAAATTTAATCCAGCTTAAATTTCTTTCTGTTTTTAAAACTAACTTTTTAT
This sequence comes from Malacosoma neustria, assembly GCA_963693495.1. Taxonomy (NCBI): domain Eukaryota; kingdom Metazoa; phylum Arthropoda; class Insecta; order Lepidoptera; family Lasiocampidae; genus Malacosoma; species Malacosoma neustria. Next base: position 16,172,670 of record OY856377.1, read on the forward strand.
TTGCCTGCATTCTCTTAAAGTTTATATAATTTGACTCAGTTGGATCATTTTTGAATTTAATGTAAGCTGCCTTGGAACTAGCAACTGCATCATTACACTTTTCACTCCACCATGGCAGAGCTAATTTTCTTTGCTTTCTCGAAGAAGCAGTAAAATTACAAGAATGTTGTTGAAAGGGATGACACTGTGTGATAGCATTTTTAAATAAAAGTATAAGATGACTATAACCTTTCAGGGGATCACTATAATCAAACTGACAGCTATGCAATAAATCATGAATATGTTTGGTATAATTAGTCCAGTTTAGTAGACGATTATTAGAGGAAATTTTTTTATTATTATTTGAGATATTAAAATTTGAATTTTTAAAATAGTATTTTGATATTACAGGGAAATGATAACTGCCTAAAGAATCATCACCAACATACCACTCTGAAGAAAGGGATAAAGATGGGGAAACTATTGTTAAATCAAGAGCATTTTGACGCCATGTATGAGACCCTACTGTTGTCTTGTCACCATTATTTAGAATGACAAGACCCAAATCATCTACACATTGTAGTACATCATTTCCTCTTGCATCTGTAGAGTCGCAACCCCACACTGTATTTAAAGCATTGAAATCTCCTGCAATAATCATTGGTTCCGAAAGGCTATTGAATAAATTATCTAGTTTAACTTTACTAAAAGGTGGAGAACATTGCTTGGGGCTGTAAAATGATACTAATGTAATTTTTATATTAGCAAAATTTAACTGTATGGCAATATTTTGTAAAGAGTCATCATAAAATGTATCAAGCATGCGATAACTTAATGTATTGTGAATGAAAATAGCAACACCATTATGACTATTACCAGAATCCAAACGAGCTATATTGTATCCATTAATAGAAAAGTTATGATGTGCTTGTAACCAAGTCTCACAAACAAGAGCAACATGTATTTCATTCTCATATAAAAACTGTGTAAATAAATAACGATTACTTATCAAACTCTGAGCATTCCATTGTGTGATTCTTAAACAATCCATTTAGATAATTATTTAGTATTTTTGAAAATATCCATGAGAACATCTTTAATAAACTGAGATGAAATTGATTTATTATTAGTTTTATTTTCTGTTATTATTTTAACAATTGACTTTGTAATAAGATCCATTATATCAACAGAATTAATTAATGAAAGGAACTGTTCTGGCTTAGATTTAGATGGTAATGAAGGAAAAGATTTCTCGTTAAAAAGGTCACTAAATTTTCTTTTTTCTGCCAAATCTTTACTTTCTGCAATCATTTTTTTTTTAATTGGGCAGCTCCCCGAAACACTAACATGTGGACCTTTACAATGTACACATACTGCTTTATCAGTTGAAAGGGTGCACTCTTTGTAAGTATGAGGCCCAGAACATATTGAGCATCTGATAGAATTTTTACAGAATTTAGCCATATGACCGTATCGGAGGCATTTAAAACATTGTTTCACTGGAGGTATGTACGTTAGTAAAGGAAATCGCCATCCATGAATATCTACAAATTCTGGTAATATAGACGATGCAAAGGTAATGACTATAGTGCCTGTAGGCTCCAAAACGAATCCTGAATTTGTATTAATCCTTCTCATAATGCGACGTACGCAAATTATCTTCCTCTGACTTGACAATAAAGTAAAAATTTTAAAGTTAGATAAATTTAGGGGAACGTTTCTAATTACTCCTGATATTTCTGTGCTAAAGGCTGGGATGCTCGCCCGGAACTTATAATCCTGAAGAAAAGTCTTATTGCTCAAGAAAGCATTTGCCAAATGAGACTTATCAAAGTGTACTCCTATCTTGTACTTATTCATTGATTGGAGGTATTTAATTCCTTTAACATATCGTTTTAGGTGGCTAGCTAAGGAAATAATATCCTTAGAACCTATGGGTTTTCCCTCGTCCGCAGACTCCAGGAACACCACAAAGTCAACTAGAGGTGAATCCTCGGGATACCGTCTCGTGTAATCACTAACATAATATGGCTTAAACTTATCTTTTTCTGAAATTTCTGTCTCGTTAGAATCGCTGCTGCCATCGGACGCTTCATCCGCCCAATCACCAGAGGTCCCAGTTAAGGGACGTTTTTTCTTTTTGGGCATGATGCCCTAACTTTAAAATTAATAAAAATTGCAACGATTGTATTAAATTAAATTATTATATATTAAATAAAAATATTTCTAAAGCGCGCCTTTACACTTTGCCTTCCCGCCTTTTTTTCTCCTGCAATCATAGATATATTCTATATCTATGGTTGCAACAGATTATTATCTATGGTTTAACCCGATTTTTTTTTAAATAAAAAGTATCCTAACGTCGATCTGTTAATGTCAATATTGTCATTTATAAAAACCGAAGCAGAAAAAAGTTCAAAAAAGGGCTAAACTCTAAAGAGTGAAAAGAGTCTAATCTAAATCAGTAAATCAAATTCTCACATTTGCCGATTGACTTACAAAATTCTTGAAAACTTTTTATGGTTTTAATACTCATTCCATAATGGCAAGCCTCCTATCCGCAGTTTTACGTCCATTGAAGTAAGAAATAAATTTACACCGATCGTATTAAATTTATAACCTTATATCACAATATTCATTTTCAATTTCAGGACTTTAGGTCAAAATATATCTGCCGTTTCGGCGATGGCGCCAAGTACGAGCTTAGTGAAACCAGAACTTTTTTCACTGTCTTCGATTAGAACTAAGGTACGCTGTTACTTCCCCAGACCTAATGAAGTTCGGAGAATTCGGCGACATGGTTGGGAAACAAGAATGTCAACACCTAACGGACGAAAAATTATTATGAGGAGAATTTTGAAAGGAAGACATGTATTAACTCACTAGGTTTAACATTGCAATATTTATTGAAATTGTAGATAAATTAGGTTACTAAATAAAAATTGTGTATAAAAACAATCATTTATTTTAACAAACCTGATTTACTAACATTTTTGACTGCTTTCTATAGCTATCTTTTTCTTAATATCTAACTGATGTTTATAAAGTTTTAAAATTTGTAAAATATAATTTAATTTTGTGATTTTACTTATAAGTTGCAACTTATGGATGAAAAATTTAGTAACTAGGTATATATACATAATAAATACTTTTATTAACATTATCTTCGCTGACCCCGGGCACCGAAATAGAAGTTTAGGCTGCAACCAGGATTCTACTCTTGGATGATTAAACATTATCTTCAATAAATAGAGGGATTGATTACAAATTATCTTTATCAATACAATAGTTTGGGATGAAGTACATACAAATTCTAACAATTTCAATTTTACCTAAATAATAAAAAATACTAGTTAAACAAATATTTTTGCTGTGAATGAACAGAATCTTCCGAAGTAGGTGATTTGGTCGGTTTCAATAAGTTAGAAATTTCAGACACAACTATAGTGGTTAATTTTATAATGGCCAAGTGAGCTGCCAACTGCAATACTAGCGCTCCAAAACCTTTGTAGAGTCCAGCAACACCCTCCCTTGCTATAGTTGTGTTGTAGCAGTCCATAAAACCTTCATATCCTGTTAGTATGGGGGTGACTGAAGTGCCAGTGTCCAAGTTATCAATTATTGTTCTTGTGCCCTTTAAACAATACAGATAATGACAAATCAATAATTATAATAAAATTTGTAACAACTGCCTATAACATCCTAGAGTTGGGCTCAGGTCACCACCTAGACAAAACGGGCGGTATAACCACCACAATCACACTCACATTATGCAGGTTGCCTCAGTATGTTCTCCTTCACTTTTGGCATGTGGCTAGTATGCACATTAAGCAAGAAAAAGTGCCTCTAGGCAAGTAAGAATACAACCTCTAGGTTTGTCTATATGTGGTCAATCAGATTGCACTAGCGGGTGCAGGGGCGGGCGCTCGGGTCTTGGCGTCTACGTATTCACAGTGCCGAACGAGCTATGAGTGTCATTGCACAATGCACATGTGTTTAGTCGTTCTCAAACTTTGCTACGTATTTATAAGACACGGATGAAGATTTGCTTTTATTAATGGAAAATTCATACTTGAAATGGAAATTGCATTATATGAAGTTTATAACTATAATGGAAGTTTATAAATTTTAGATTCTTCCGTAATGATATCCATGATGATTGACGACTCTTCGGCGGGTGAATCAAAATGGTTTAGAACCACAAGCGTAGTCACCTAACAGACGCTATAACACTGTGAACGATACGGGTGGACTGAGCCATTAGAAACACCCACGCCAACCTCAAGACGCGCGGCTCGCGGGAGCACTGTGAACGCAACTGGCGTCTGCATACATTTTGAATTACACGCGCCCCCGCCTCCACTCTGAAAGAGTACTAACTACTAAGACTAATACCAATTGGCTTCCACACAAAAATAATATATACTAATTATTGCAAGCATAGATAAATTTGGGCAAAATTGGGCACATTGCTGAATAAATGAGTGAGAGGTATGAAAGTGTAAAAGATATGATACAAAGGATAACAAGAGCTTGTTAAAGATGGCGTCTGAAGAAACGACGCGTTGTGCTTTAACATTTATACAATATATGAGTTCATAAGTAGTAATATCCAAACAAATATACATTTTTGTGGCTTAACCTGTTTAGTTGCTTATTACTCCCAATTTTAATACTCACCTGTATATGAAGTCTATGTACAATTGTTTCAATGGGATAGAACAGTATCTCCATGGTTATGAATGAGAATATATTGGCTTTCAAGTTAATATCCTCAATCAGGGGGTTTGTTGAGATTTTGTTGTAATCAACGGGGTATGAGTCGCTCAACTCATGTCTGTGTCTCTGTTGGAACCTCAGCACTTTCACGGTTACACTTTTCAATATTAAACTAAAAAAATAGACATTATTAATTTGTATATTTTCAGCTCCTTTGCTCAATATTATATTATCAGAGGATAATATTTGATATAAAAATACTTGCTTCAGAGCCAGTCCTGGATTCACAAAAATAGAACATGTTATCCAACATATTTTGCTTATTTTTAATTTTTGTATAAAAAAATTGGCAGTAGTTGCTATGTAAGTCTAAAAATTATACACAATTTTGAGCAATATAGCTAGCAAAAGAAAGCAAGTTAAGATATGTAAAAAAAATGTTTTTCTTAAATAACAATACACATTTTTTTGCATAGATAATAAGATAATCGAAAAATATGAATTCTCAAATTTTCATATACATATTATTAGCAACTTTAATTTGTTATGGAAATGAATTTAGTTAACTTTTGCTAAAAAATATCTTTGTTGAAATTTGACAGTTCTACCATTTAAAATCTCGGACATGAAGCATAAAAATACTTATTATATATAACTTACTGTGCCAGATATTTGGAAATGCCAAGTGTGACTGTTGGGAACACTATTGCCCATATTGGCAACATTCTCCCCCTACTTGGGGTGCCCCATTCCAAGATCCTTAGGAAACCTTCTCTGAACACATCAAATATAGCTGGCTTGTCACTGGCAATGTCGCTTTGTACGGTCTCCACTAAACTTGCTGAATAAAATGGTGTTATTACAGCTAAACTTACACTGGAAAAAAATATTATTATTAAATATGAAGTAAGCAACAGAGCGCTTGTGTTATGGATACTAGACAACTTATACAATATACATTTGTAAAGTAATACATAAACACTCAGACTACAGATGGCTATTAAACCCAGGAATCTCCACATGCGTGTCAGCCTGTCTGTCGATCCTCAGAAATAAAAAAATGTGAATGTTAAAATGACTGCTAACCGAGTAGAGTTAAGTAGAGCATATTTGGTATAATCACATTGTTTCTATTATGTTTTTTTAAACTATGGTAAAAGTGAGGGAACACACACACACAGATTGGATCTATATGTGTCATACAAATATACTGCCCTCGGAGTAGCTTATACATCGTCCCACTCATACATCCTCTTAGTTTGCATTTCAAACCTATTTATTAAATTTTAATTTCAATTACATTTACCACTTTAGTGTTATGTGTTGTAAGAACTGCAGAACAGAACCACACTTGCTGATCTCCCTGTTAAAGAAAAAAAAAAGTGTTTTATTATTAATTGCAAATCCAAGATTATGTGCTTGCAAAGAGCTCAAAAAAGTATGCTAAGGGTACTTTCATCAGTGCCCTGGTATGCTTGCAACTCAGAAATTCAGGAGTATCTGGAAATCCCAACCATTTTCGATGAAACAAAACTCAGAAAACTACAAAAACCGTTAGACAACCCACCCAAACCCGTTATTCAATTTGTTCTTGCAGCCAAACCAGTTCAGAAGATTCAAGAGAGCAGATGTGCTGCCTTAATAAGTGGCGAAAGAGCAGTGGCTCTGCCTCGCTAAACTACATTCTCATGCAACATATTTCATTATAGTCTAGACTCTAGACCAGAGGTGCGCAAACTAAGGGTTACCAATTTTTTAATTTTTCAATAAGATTCAAAGATTCAACACCTGAAAACAATCTTAGTCGGATTCGTAATCCATTTTCCTTCGACATATGTAATTCAACTATTCATGTTAGTGAGAAAGAGCTACTGATAGATTTGATTAGTGATTGTACGCTTCGAAATCAATGTAAGACTAAGTCTTGTCAAAATTTTTGGTTATCCATTAGTAAGTAATATTCCGTTTTAAGCAAGAATGATAACAGAGTTTTAATACAATTTGCATCAGCATATTTATTTGCAACTGGATTAAGCAAGCTAGTTGCAATAAAAACTAAATATCACACGCATTTAAACCCTGAAGATGATATGCGAATTGCATTTCCAACATATGTAGATCCAAACATTGATTTAATAATTAGAAATTCACAGCCTCTTACATCTTATTAAAGGACAATTTTAATGATTTTTATGTTATAATAAAAGTATTTTCTTATAATTATTAATGAAATTAATGTGTTAGATATAATAAAATTTTTATTCAATAAAACCGAAAGAAATGCGCGAAATATCTAGGGTTCGCTAAAAATTTCTCTCTACTGAAGGGGTCATAGTTGAACCCCATCTCAAAATATTGCTGTATATTACTGCATGTACCTATGTTTTGTTGTGCATCTAAAGCCCGTCACAGATGTAGCTATAATATATATTAATATACCGTAATATAATATATATTATAGCAAGCTACCACACACGGGAGCTATATTGTAATATATATTTTTCCCTCACTCGGTCTGCGGTCGTCCTTGCAAGCACAGCTTATTTTATGTACAGGATGTACAAATTTTGAAATAATACTATAATCAATCTAGGTACCTAAATGGATTTGACAAGAGCACTACTTTTAGATCTAACTGAAGGTTCCTCAGAACGATGATTCCGATGCTGAATTTGATATGTATGTTGCCTTGTCAGGAACGAGAAATAGAACCATCTGGGTAGAGCCGCATATAAAACAAAAGAGAACTCGTGGCGAATTCAATTTGTATCATGATTTATCATCGAATAAATTTGCACAGTATTTTAGAACTGAGGTTGTAAAACATTTGGTGTCCAGAATCCCATTACCCCATTCAAACTTTAAACAGTAATAATCATAAAACCCTAAACAAATTGCAAAACCCTAAATAAATTACAAACAAAAGCTTAAAATTATTTGAGTTCCCTGTCTCGTACACAATATAATAGATTATTATTAAATTATTGAATTGGTACTTATGCAATAAATATTATAGTTAACTCTGACTTCTTTTGCACAAACCAGCCTTCGAATTACGTCATGCGATTTTTTATTTTACTGCTAAGAAAATACGGTCGAGAACGCATTGATTCGGCTATTACACTCGTCGCGACGTCGTCCTTATCGTATCTTAACAGTTCTTACAATAAATGTAATAGAGTATTTTTGGCAATGTATTAGAGTCTATATTTTATTACTACTTCTCAATACTGTATAATAATATTTAGACAATGTAGGATCCAAATATGGTAAAAAGTGGATTTTGGATTTTTTCAAATCCGTCATTATTCTAGGATCACAAGAAATGGAACACCCGTATCCTCAAAATATATTTATTATACTAAAATATATATTAATATGCCAAAATATACATGTCGACATATTTTTGTGATGTCATAGAAATATATATTATAGCTACGTCTGTGACCTCCTTAATGTGTGTGTTGTTGTTTTAATTTGCCAATCTGGCAGGCAAAGGACTTGGTCCATACAGCCTCTAATGTGTGTGTTATGTTGGAATATAAAATTTGTATATGCATTAACAAAATATGAATAATCATATTTTGTTAGTCCTTATTTTAGTCAATGTAATTATGATTTTATTTTGGGTCAATATTTCAGCTCAAAGGCAAGAATAGGTTGGCACTGAAAACTAGTGCTGGGTCAGTTAATCCTGACACGGCACCATGCTAAGTGGTCGACCTAATTAATGGATTTTGTAAACTCTTTATAAAATTATTCCATCAATTTCTTTCTATAGTCTATTTATAACACCTTAGGGATATGACCGGTTGGTTGACTTTACTATTTTAGTATGCCAGGATATCACAGCTATTTTTTCATATAATTAAAGTGAACTTACTTAGGCCATCCCGTGCCCTTGGCTAAAACTTCTTCCACAGCAAGATTTAGCCCTCTGACTATGCAAGTGGAGCCAATGCCCTTCCACAGAGTAGTGACATCCTGTCTCCTATGTAACCTCACTACAACTGGTAATAGAGTATAGGGAACTAAGTGATAGTTCCTAAGACTATTGTGAACCTGAAAGAAATAAACAATTTCATATTTTCTTATCATCATTACTTTGGCCTTGTACAAATTATTCCAATTGATGCAATATGTCTTTTTCTGTCATTTCACAAACCCCAAATCATGTACACGCATTCTTTCCATTGCTTTCAGGTCTACCTCAGCCATAGTACCCATCTACTTTAGTGTTCAAAATTCTTCTACTAACATGTTCTGCATGCTTTCTTATAACATGCCATTCTCCTTCCTCTCAATTTATCATTTAGAATAATTATATGATATTATGAACATGTCATGCCATTCACATAGGGCCACTGGAATCTGGATTCCTTATGCTGGAACACATCACAAGGTTATTATGATGGCATATTTAGAGACTAAGGGTTGTTGTCATCCAGGTGGGCTTGGATCCCTACCACCAGGCCGCCCCTGGGTTCAGTATTCCTTCTCAGCATCTGCATGGAGTAAACTAAATTTGGAATTACAGATTCTATTAATGAGTGGTATTTTGATTTACTATGCTTTCATTGTAATGCAAAATTGCACATTCTACCTAGTAGAATGAATTATTAATAAAATTAAGGATCATAATAATCACAGAATAAGGACTAATGTAAACTAAAAGATTGTTTACCTGACATTGTCTTCGCAAGACAATAAAGGGATGACTTAAAAGGTTCTCTGTTATAAGACTAGCAACACTTATTGCTGTAGTAACATAGGTACTATCTGTAAAAAAATATTAAAAATTTATAATAATTACTGATCATAATAATTTTAGAAGTAGAAACTGCTAATAATGAAATAAAAATAATATCTATTATCATAGTTTCCTTTATCCTATTTTTAGATAAATTGTTAAAGTATGCCAATATACCAAAAAATAAACAAAAAATTATGACTGTCAAAAATTTGATTATAATTGGGATTTAATGCTAAAATTATGATCTTTTTATCGGTAAATCCCAATTGCAGCCTAAGTAACATCAGAACTACAAAATAAATTTTTTTATATGGTTCTATAAAAAAAGACTATAGATTGTTCTTCTAGTGTTCATGGTAGTCCATCTTTACCATACATCTTTAACTACTCAGACAGTGAAGCCGTCACTTAAGCATTTCATAGTCAAGCAGGGTGCATCAACTGGAATTTAAATATATTGGGTTTAAATATAATGAACATGGTCAAATATCTCAATGTATGTACAGTATGATACTCAGTAGGAGTCAAGAGTGTCAGTTGTCTTGACTGATTTTAAATGCATCAAAATGTAGTAAGTGCAGGTGTTATGTAAATAATTCACATTAAAATGTGGACCTTTGGCTTCTAGCTTCTTTTGGGGATAACCCCAAAAGAAGCTAGAAGCTATTTTCACAAATTGATAAATTTAAATAGGTACCTTCTTCAATGTTATCATCCATAACTAAAGGTGGACCCTGAAATTCTTCTGTCAAAGGAGTATGATACCCATAAATTTGCTGAAATCGAGTGTCGTATATATCATTGGTTTCTTTGTTGGGATCCAAACCATAAGGCCTGTTATATCCGGTATAGTCACCAAAACCAGCCATTTTTCTTTTTATTTAAAAAACTTTCATCATGTTAAAAGATAAAATTGTTTCTCTGTCCTGTACCTACTGTAAAAATCACAAAAAAGTTACATTTCTGTTTTTAAGAGCAACTTGTGGTTTGGAAACAGATTGATTAAGTAATAAGTATGACAGAAAACATTTTTCAAATGTTCAACAAAATGTTCAGCAAAATCTTTAAAAAAAAAAATGCAAAACCCGTTAAAATGTTTTTTGGCAAAATGACAATATAATGTTAGAAAATATTCTAAACTCCTTGTTTTCCAATTACAGAGCCTAATACGACTCAGTGGAGCACACTGCACAATGCCGAATTATGCGGTTAATTGGAATTGGAACGTGAATTAGTTTTTAAATGCACCAGCAGAGTGCGCTAAGTTCAGTGTTGAAAAAAAATAGATAAAATAATAGAATAAAGATTCAAATTCGAAAATGAAATTGTATTCACATTATGCGCTATACAGCATTATTGAAAAACAAGGACTATTTCTATAAATATAGATTTTTAAGCTATTGCATATAATATATTGCAATTGCATATGAGGACTCGATAATCCTAAATTTCGGAAACCTGCTCTACTTCCGGGAGGGCGACCAACTGTCCCAAGGTGGTGTCGGAATTCTCGTTCACAAGTCTCTTGTGAACAACGTTACTGAGGTGGGGAGTGTGTCGACTAGGGTAGCGTACCTAATACTCAGAATTACCAAACGGTATTCGTTGAAGGTCATTCAGGTTTACGCTCCGACTTCGACACATCCCGACGAGGAGGTGGAAGCCATGTATGAGGACATCTCAACAGCCATCCACACTTTTAGGACTCACTTTAACGTTGTCATGGGAGACTTAAACGCAAAATTAGGGAAACGTAGCGGCGATGAGTTGAGAGTGGGGCAATTTAGGTTCGGAAATCGGAACACCCGAGACCAGATGCTGGCCGACTTCATGGAGAAGGAGGATCTGTATATGATGAACTCCTTCTTCATGAAGCCGTAACAACGCAAATGGACTTGGATTAGTCCCGATGGTGCCACCAAAAATGAGATTGACTTCATTATGTCGACCAAAAGACAGATATTCAATGATGTCTCTGTGATCAATTTGCTGAAAACTGGGAGTGATCACCGCATAGTAAGAGGCACATTGAATATCAATCCAAAATTGGAGATGTCTCGACTGGTGAAGTCTACGTTCCGACCTGCACCCATTCAGATCCAAAACCCGGTAAACTTTCAACTCGAATTGCAAAACCGCTTCGAATGCCTTGGTGACTGCGTTGACGTGGACGAGTATAATAACAGGTTCGTGGAAGCTGTTCAAACGGCCGGGTCTAAGTTCTTCAAGGCCAGCCGCCCAAAAAGAACCGGAAAAAACTCAGATTCTACTCTCAAATTGATGGATGTGAGACGTCAAATGGCCCTTCAGTCCCCGAACGATGCTTCCCAGTATAGGCAGCTAAATAGACAGATCTCCAAGTCCTTGACTCGCGATATCCGCCGCCATAACACAGAATGTGTAAAGGTGGCTATAGAGCGTAACAAGGGCTCTAAAGTATTCGCACGAGACTTGTCTATTGGGCAGAGCCAACTGACGAAGCTGAAGACTGATGACGGCAGGGTCATTTCGTCTAAACTCGAACTTTTGAGGGAAGTCGAGAAGTTCTACGGACAGCTACACACGACCACACGGGCACCTGTTATCAACAAGGCTAAAGACCCAAGAGCCAAATTAACCCGACACTATACCGTAGATATCCCAGACGTCAGTCTGTACGAGATTAGTATGGCCCTCAAACAACTTAAAAACAACAAGGCGCCGGGTGATGATGGAATTACAGCCGAACTTCTGAGAGCTGGTGGTACTCCTGTGCTTAAAATCCTCCAGACTATTCAATTCCGTCATCCTCGAGGGCAAAACGCCGCAGGCATGGCACGGAAGTATAGTGGTGCTGTTCTTCAAAAAGGGCGACAAACCCTTTTGAAGAACTTTAGACCGATATCACTTCTAAGCCATGTTTACAAGCTGTTTTCAAGAGTCATCACGAATCGTCTCGCACGCAGATTTGACGACTTCCAGCCTCCCGAACAAGCCGGATTCCAAAAAGGTTTTAGCACCATAGACCTTAGACATACGCTGCAGCAGGTTATACAGAAGACGAAGGAGTATAACCAGCCACTATGCTTGGCGTTCGTGGACTATGAGAAAGCCTTTGATTCGATCGAGACCTGCGGCCCTACCACCATCTTTTACAAAACAATCTTATATCCAGAGAGTTTTGTTTCAACCTTAAATTAACATTACTCATTTTCGTACCATGAACATATAGTAGCAATATTATTATAAGAATGCTTGGTGACTGGAAAGAACGAACAAATTGTCTATTCCTTACTTTAGTAGAAAAGAAACAACGCTATATGAGCTTGTATAGCGTTATCTCTATCCACAAGCGTGTTCCGAATTGTACTACAAAGTCTACTATTTTGAAGCTAAATTAAGTATTAATTAGCCAAATATATAATAATTAACTTTAAAAAATGTGTTTAAGTAAGAATTTCTAAGTTTGTATATAATTTTAGAGGAATTTCTATAAAATGCATGTTTATGTTGAAATATTTTACTGTTAAAATATATATTATGCTGCGACGGTATGACGTGCAATAAATAACGGAACAAATTTTGACATATTACATTGTTTACTTTATCAGCTGTGTAGCGCGTACGAAATTTTGAATCATATTAGTTTTCAAGTGGATAAATAAGTGATTGAACTAATTTTTATCTTGGATGCAGTTACGATCTGACTAAGGCGACATGGAATCAAGGTAAGGATAAATACTGCTATTCATTACAATAAATATTTGTTGTAAATGCTTTGTAGAAGTTAGTTTGAAACAGTTACGTATTACTGATTGTGATTTGTTATTAGTTTTACAGTCGAAGAATTCACCGAGTTTCCCTGCGTCAGCTAGAGATACTCTGGGAATTTTTACATAGTAATAGAGATATTGCTACCGATGTCGCAGGAGGTTGCAAGACGGTCCCTTGTTCGCTCCTCCCAAATGCATGCCGAGGTTGCTTTAAAGACTGCCATTGCCATAAAGAAAGGAGTTGATATATTGAAAGAATTTCAAAAAAACAGCAATGAGGATTGAGAGGTACACACAGGTAAAAAAGAAATCATAGTCTTTTGATTAGCAGTTTGAGGATTTAAGAAGTGCTAACCAAAAGTGTATGATTTCATTTTTAAATTTATGGAATAATCTTTATTTTACAACATCTATAAGGTAAAAACTATGTCAAAAAAAACAACAGATGAAAAATAGTTTATTTAAATTCATTTTTATCTATCCTAATTTAATTTACCATGGCTTCCAAAAGGGCAACAAAACTGAGAAGAAGCCACAAGAAACTCAGTCAGCCTTTTTTAACTTCATTCAGTTTTTACATTAGTATACAAATTGAGCAATTCATATCACTGCCAAGAAGCCTTGTCAGTCAAGAAATATTTAATACTACAGTAAGCCTTTAGGTATAATTAATTTGTAATAAAAGTTTTAAATTTATGTTGTGAGGAGCTATGCAAATTAATTGGCAGTGTATTGTACATACATATACAGTGACTTGCAAAAGTAACTTATTTTATGAAACCTGTTTTCATTACTTTTTAATTTAATTTATGAAGGTTACTATTTTTACTAAACTTATGTATATTCTTATGGGTATATACATTAGGTTTTCAAAGATGTACTGTGAATACACAGTCATAAGAACATAAAACCATACATTTTAAAGATACATAATTCCAACTATCAGACAGAGTTTACAATAAAATAATCTTAGCGTTTATAATTTTTTTTTGGTTTTCTAGGTTCTTATGTGTTGCCTCTCCTACAGTCGCTGAACCAGACGATTCCGAGTAGCCATATCCTGCTGCAGAGCGACGTTACTGCTGTGCGGCTGTTCACTCGCATTGTCTTGTGGCTGTAATTGGACTTCTCGAATCACCTCTTCGTTGTTTAACTGTTGCACAGTAAAAGATACCCGGAATCCCCTAATAATAAATTAATTTAAATTATTATGAACTAAAAAGTACAAATTATATTTATTTAATGTTAAATATTTAAAATATTTAACATTAATCAAAAGCAAGTAATGCATACCAAGAAACCAAGTATCTTCTCTGTTGCTTAGTTCTTCCAAATGAGCTCTTAGAGGATGAGTAGCCCTTATAAAAGAGTCATGACTTGCACCACCATAACTTGCATCTACACTCATTATTTGCATGTCTGCATCACAAATCTGAAAAAAAATATGATTCTGTATCTGGAAAGACTGTAAACTGTCTTATATGTGCATAACTTAAGGATCTCATCAACAAATTTTATGATTTGTTATGTTTGTTACTATTTTAATAAATAAAAACTTAAGAATTTTATGTGTGTTTTTTCTTTGAAGAAGTTATAATTTTTTTATTTATCTCTATTTGTAAAGAAAGTTTTCATTTTTACCTATGCTCAATTTTATTGTAAATAGTTATCTTCTACTGAAAGTTAATGAACACTTTCCAAGAATACGAAAATTTTAGGGACATTGGCCATCTAGAATCAGAAATATTACTATATAAATAATATATAAATAATAATATATATATGAAAGAATAAGAAATTAATACTCATAAAGGTGCTAAAAACGCCAGATACACAATTCATTCGACAAATTCACGTAAATAAATGAATTTTACTTACTTTATATATCACTAAAATATGTGTTTATGTTTTATTAAACAAATTAATATTATATCCGTCTCGTCTGAGCAACTTTTTTACTATTGCTAAATTTGACATAAAAACAATATTGCTTGTGTCAAAAAGCACGTCGTGGTACGAATTGAATGAACGATTTAAAGGTGACGTCACAAAACTGCTAAGAAAACAATATTGTTTCAATGTTATTTTTTAGGGGGTCATGGTACGAAAAGGCAAAGTAAGACTATTTTAATACTGCTTTAAGAGATGGTGGTAGGTACCCTGGGCGGTGCTTCAGTCTCTCCAGAGGTGCCACATTGATTATCGATATATCAAAGCGTTGAAGTGTTTGTATGAAAACGCTACCATGTAAGTCCGTCTCCAGGATCAGAACTCGAAGCCTATCCGACTCCAGCGGGGAGTCAGACAAGGCGATGTCATATCGCCGATGCTGTTCATCGCTGCATTGGAAGATGTCTTCAAGCTTCTGGACTGGAACGGACTAGGCATCAACATCAACGGCGAGTACATCACTCACCTTCGATTCGCAGATGATATCGTAATCATGGCTGAGACCATGGAAGACTTAAGCCATATGCTTGATGGCCTCAATACAGCTTCCCAAGGAGTAGGTCTCAGAATGAACATGGATAAGACGAAGATCATGTTTAATGTCCATGTCGCATCTACCCCCGTACTAGTTGGGAACTGTGTTGAAGCAGAGTCCCGAAAAGAATTGCTGTATATGAAGCAATTCTTTAAAATAAATAAATTTGTAAGATGCCGATTAACAAGAGTTTATTTTAACAAGACATGACAGAAGTAGAATGAAAAAACAAGTTACGGTTTAAAAGTCACTAGAATATTTTTAAAGTATACTTCTAAAACATGCCAGTGCTTTGATTATATAAATATACAAAACACGCAGGTTTTAACACCTCCCCGTAATTAAAGCACTAACATTCACAAGTATATAAACAATTAAAAGTTAACACTATCACTCTTCCTATCTCTAGGATTTATAGTAAAATATTTTACAGAAACAATAAATTCATTTTTAAAAAAAAAGGTAACATCATATTATTCCTAAAGAGGCCAGGCATTCATAGTGTCTCAATTTAGGCAATGGCTTAGTGAGAATGTCTGCTGTTTGAAGAGTAGATGGAATGAATTTAATGTCGACTTGATTGGTGGAGATGCACTCACGAATGAAATGATGTCGAATATCAATGTGCTTGGTGCGAGAGTGATGTGTGTTGTTTTTAGTGAGTGAGATGGCACTTTGATTATCGCACATTATTGTTAAAGGTGACGATGATTTGAATAAGTCTTTAATCAGTGATCGAATGTAAAGAGCTTCCTTGCAGGCGTCACCAAGAGCCATGTACTCCGCTTCTGTTGTAGATTGAGCTACAGTTCTCTGTTTGCGTGACTCCCACGATATTGATGAACCACTCATCTGAAACACATACCCTGTATAGGATCGTCGATCTATCAGATTACTTGCGTAATCGGCATCAGCGTATCCAATACCATCACCAGTGCCATTATATGTGAGCTTTTTGTCTTTTGTGGCTTTCAGATAACGAAGCACGCGTTTGGCAGCTCTCCAGTGTACCTCCCCGTAATGTACGTTGAATTGGCTCAAAACAGATACTGAGTGAGCTATATCAGGTCTGGTCAGTGTTGTTCCTGACAAATTTAGGGATGCCGTATTTAAATTGTAAAATTGCCGGATTTTTAGGGAAAATTAAGAAAATTGCCGTATTGTACAACATTTTTATTTTGCAAAGTTAAAATTAATAAAAAAAACACGCTTTTATAAAAAGTCAAACTAAAAGGTAAAAAATAATTTTCAATAAAATTAAATTAAGGATAGGGGGATTAACAAAAAAAATGAATTTTATTGTAAAAAAGTGTGGAGTGCTTGTTGTCCATTGTTATTTTGAAAATATCTTAAAAAGTTGCTTTCTATACTTCTGTTTTATGTGTTTTGTGGTGTATGGTTCCGGGTTTGCGTATGTTAAACGACAGGTGCATTTTAAAATGATTTATTTGAAATATCGATGAAACGTTTACAACAATAAAAGGACATTTTAGTAAATTAATTTACGTTCTCGATCGCGTGCGGTCATAAAGCGACTGCCTACTGCCAACGGCAGAGTATTATGATTGGAGGAGAGTCCCGGGTGGCGAGTATCGCAAGGGCGGCCTGCCACGCGTGGCGCGCTTCGGGTATCTCCCGGCCGCTATAGTTTACTTTTTACCTTTTTTTGCGGTGGAGGTAACCCGTCGTCATTGTCACACTCATTATCACTTATTTTCAATTTAGTAAAACTTAAAGAAATCTTAAACTTTCACTGATAGATCGTGTCATACAGCAAACCAAAGAAGCAATGCGACTCTAATAATGAGAGAATCACAGTCACAGTAGTTACAGTACAATAACGATTATACCGGGGATTCTCACACGTCCTAAAAATCAAAGATTTTAGACTTTATCGTCTCAGAGATACGATTGCATTTGATTGAATTCTGTTGACGTTTATTTTTGTGGGGCTTCTACTAAATCTATGGTTTACAATTTGGTGCGAGAGATAGAACGATATGTTTTTTTTGTTCACTTTAGTCAATTACCGTATATTTTAATACGGTAATCAAAGAGCTGCCGTATACCGTATTTATGATGGTTAAGATGCCTGAATGCCGTATATTACGGCAATTGCCGTATCAAGAACAACACTGGGTCTGGTACCAATCGCAAGGTACATTAAAGACCCAATGAGCTGCTGGTATGGTAATTCCGGCTTTTCATCAATCGGGTTTGGCCAGACAAGTTTTGTACCCGGCTCCATAGGAGTGGATATTGGGATAGCATCACTCATCCCAAATTTTTCGATCAATTTCTCAATATACCTTGTTTGGTCAAGCGACAGAGAATTACCTTTTCTTGTCACTCTCATGCCCAGACAGTCTTTTAAGGGAACTAAATCTTTGATTGTAAATGATTTTCTTAATTCGACTTTGAATTCTTCCTTCATGTCCCGATCATTGCTGAATATAAAGAAATCATCTACAAATACAGCTACTATAAGTAACTTACTATAAGTATCTTTGTGCTTGTAGTATATGCAGTGTTCTTTCTCAGAACGTTTAAATAAAAGTTTGTCCATAGTCTCACAAAGTTTTTTATTCCATTGTCGCGGAGCTTGCTTAAGACCGTAGAGAGATTTCTTAAGAAGACACACTTTGGATTTGCTATCGGCAAAGCCTTCGGGCTGCTCCATGAATATTTCTTCCTCTAAATCGCCGTTCAAGAATGCTGTCTCAACGTCTAAGTGGTCAATATATAAATTAAGTTTCGCTGCATAAGCTACTAAAAGCCGGATTGACGATAGTCTAGCAACCGGAGCAAAAGTTTCACCATAATCCACACCATAGATTTGTGTGAATCCCTTAGCAACAAGCCTTGCCTTATATTTAACTATATCCCCATTCGTATCCCTTTTGACTTTGTAAACCCATTTACATTTAATCACTTTTCTATTTGGAGGTCTATCTACAAGGATCCACGTTCCATGCTTTTGCAGCGAATCATACTCACACTGCATAGCATTCAGCCAGTTTTGACTATAACAATCTTCCAGAGCTTGTTTGTAGGTCTGTGGCTCACAATCAGCGCTAATTAGGTTTGCATATTCTGAGTCCGAATATCTAACTGGAGCTTGGCGGTTTCGAAGAGGGTATCTTCGTGCAGTAAGATCTTCAGGACTGTCAACCAATATTTTGGATTCTGAATGAGAAGCAAGTGGTACTTGGTAAGGAGGATCTGCATCTCCTTCAGTAGAAGATTCTGTGTGTTCTTCAGTAAGTTGCATGTTCGATGTAGACGGAAGATTTTGGGTAACTGGTGAAGGAATTTGAAATAATTCAGATTGTGGGATTGAAGTATTCATTGGTTCTTCTTTACCATATTCGCCAGATGGTTGTTTGTTTTCGACAAAGACAACGTCTCTGGCAATTACAACGTTCCTTGGATTCTGAGGATTAATAAGACGATACCCTTTTGTATCTGCTGAGTAGCCAACAAAGATACAGGCTTGAGTCTTGGAGTCGAGTTTCTTGCGCTTCTCTTTTGGGACCAAAACATGCGCTTCACAGCCGAAAACTCGCAAGTGACTTAAATCCACCTTCTTTCCAGTCCACATTTCTTCCGGGATTTTATTGTTTAACGCTTGGGTTGGAGAGAGATTCTTGAGATATATCGCTGTGGAAACCGCTTCTCCCCAATATGCACGTGGTAAACCAGAATCTTGGAGCATTGATCTTGCTTTTTCGACAACAGTTCTGATACTCCGTTTTGCTCCGGAGTATAAGGCACTGTCGTTTGATGAACAATTCCATTCTTTTTTAGAAAATAAGTCATATTATGATTCAAGAACTCTTTGCCATTGTCCGAGCGCAAAGTTTTAATTTTTAGACCCGTTTGATTCTCCACAAAGCTTTTAAATTCAACAAATTTACAGAAGACTTCATTTTTCGATTTTAGCAGGTAGCCAAAAGTCTTACGAGTAAAATCGTCTGTAAAAGTTAGTAGGTAAAGCGCTTCACCCCACGAAGGAGTACTCATCGGCCCGCAGAGGTCTGTATGCACCAGTTCCAATTTGGCATTAGACCTACTTTGTGATTTTTTGAATGGTCGCTTTGACAATTTACCTTGTAGGCACGGCAAGCAGGTTTCACTCTGAATGAAGAACTTGTATAGTCTATACCAATGGCATTATTTTTTAAAATATTCAGGGCTTTAGGGTGTAGGTGGCCAAGACGTCTATGCCATAGTAAAGCAGACGCTGTTGGTTGTATCAGATTGGCTTTATAATCTACCGTATCTAATTTGTATAGACCATTAAAATTTGACGCTGTTGGTTGTATCAGATTGGCTTTATAATCTACCGTATCTAATTTGTATAGACTATTAAAATTTGACGCTGTTGCAACAACAGTGCCAGTTATTTTACAGCTATCCTTCAAAAGAATCGAGGCACCTTTCTCGGAAAACACTACTATGAATCCTTTTTGAATCAAGCAGTGTACTGAGAGTAAATTTGTTGCTAAATTTGGAACGTATAATACATCAGTAATTTGCTTAATCCTATCAGAAACATTTACAGAAATTGTACCTTTTCCTTCACTCTGAATTTTCTGACCATTGGCCATAGTGACTGGTTTAGACTCTTGCTTCATGTCCAGGAACCAATCACTCTTGTTACTCATATGTATTGTAGCACCAGAGTCAATGTACCATTCGGTTGAGGTACAAGGTGAAGGGATAGGGATGCCTGTAGGAAGATTATGATTAAAGCCAGATAAAAGTGTAATATCAGATATATTATTACATGAATGAGATGGCAACGATGATGAAGTTGTCGCTGATGGTGCTGATAATGATGCTGGTGACTTTTTTCGGTTGAGACGCTTTCTACACTGGTACATTTGATGGCCTATCTTTCTGCAATAATTGCATTTAACTACATTATTATTAGACACGGATACACTAGAGAATAAAGAACTAGACGTGGCTGTTGCATCTCGACATTCTTCTTTATGCAAGATTGATGCGATTGCGTCCATAGTCACTTTAGTGCCGGAGTGCTCTATAGCCATCACCATCGGGCTGTAGGTGTCAGGAAGTCCTGCTAGCATAATCAAACCAACAAGTTCATCGTCGAGGCCGGCATGAATTGCGATCAGCTGCTGCTGAATGTGACGTATGTCATTTACGTAGGCTTCTACATTCGAGTAGGTTTCAAGTTGGATATTGAGCAATTTCTTCATGAGTTTTAAGCGCCGTGATAATCCACTGTCAGCATAGCACTCCCGGAGTCGGTTCCAAGTTTCTTTTGATGTTTTTGCTGCCATGACTACGGGGTAAAGGTGCTCACTTAGGTTTAAACAGATTTTTGACCTTGCTTTTCGGTCCTTACGTTGAAATTCATCAGACTCTTCATCAGCGGTCGAAATTACGCAGTCCCAAAGCTCTGCATCTATTAAATACATTTGCATTGCGAAACTCCACGTTGCGTAGTTGCTGCTACCTTGAAGCTTTGTGAAACTAGGTGTGCTGCTACTGACCACTAGTGGAGACATGCTTGAGGCAGTCTGAAAATAGTGTGGTGTAGACGATGGAGATTCACTCATTTTGCTAAGCCTGGGCCCATAACCTGTTGAAGCAGAGTCCCGAAAAGAATTGCTGTATATGAAGCAATTCTTTAAAATAAATAAATTTGTAAGATGCCGATTAACAAGAGTTTATTTTAACAAGACATGACAGAAGTAGAATGAAAAAACAAGTTACGGTTTAAAAGTCACTAGAATATTTTTAAAGTATACTTCTAAAACATGCCAGTGCTTTGATTATATAAATATACAAAACACGCAGGTTTTAACAAACTGTACTCTCGAAATTGTTGACGAATACGTCTACTTGGGTCTAATGAAACGGTTAGGCAGGTCCAATTTCGCGAAAGAGGTCACTCTTCGAATCCAACTCGGATGGGCAGCGTTCGGGAAGCTCCGTAAAATCTTTTCGTCCCAAATACCGCAGTGTCTCAAGACGAAGGTTTTTAACCAATGTGTGTTGCCAGTGATGACTTACGGAACGCAGACGTGGTCGCTAACTATGGGCCATAAGAGAAAGCTCATGGTCGCTCAGAGGGCAATGGAGAGGGCTATGCTCGGAGTTTCCTTGCGAGATCGAATAAGAAATGAGGAGATTCGCAGGAGAACCAAAGTCACCGACATAGCCCGGATGATTGCAAAACTGAAGTAGCAGTGGGCTGGGCACATAGCTCGAAGGACTGATGGCCGTTGGGGCAGAAAAGTCCTCGAATGACGACCGCGTACTGGAAGACGCAATGTTGGTAGGCCCCCCACAAGATGGACCGATGATCTGGTCAAGATCGCCGGAATAGGTTGGATGAGGGCAGCGCAGGACCGATCATCGTGGAGTTCTTTGGGGGAAGCCTTTTTTTTTTTGGGCGTCTTCCGGCTGAAATGATGATGATGAAGCATAGCTTTTATCGTGGGCTTTGATCGAGGCGACCGAATCAAGAAATTCCGTAACGAAAATAAAACCTAACACCCCCCACTCCGCCTACCATGTAGCTCGGCGGAGCGTTCGCTTAACGTGTATGTATATGGTACAACTGTACGTAGGTATGGGCGATATTGAAAAACCTTTTAATCAACATTTATTTATTTTTTATTTATTCAGTAATTATTTACTTTGATATTAATTCAAGTTTTTTCTTTGATATTAATTCAAGTTACACTTTTTGAATGTACACCTATGTATGTATGGGGCGCACGTGCGGTGAGTGTGGTAGGGATGGGCGACATCTATCGATATTTCAACTATCGATGTTTTCTAACGATAATTTATGGAAAAGATATATCGATAGTCGATAATAAAAAACTCGATAGTTCAAGTTTTTTATTATCGAGTATTGATATATCTTTTCCAAAAATATCGATAGAAAACATCGATACTTTAGAAAAAAAATAATTACTGCATAAATAAAAAAAAAATATTTGCATAAGTTGATTAAAATGCTATGCAATAGCTTTGCCGCGGTAGACCCCGAGTGCCACATGTCTTTTTTTTTATTGCACAAATGCCTCTACATTCTTTAAATTCCATTATTATACTTAAACTTTTAATTTGCGTTTCGAATTGAAATCTAATACATCAGCATGGGTTAAGTTCAATTTACGAGTTTCCAAAACATAAATTATTGGATTTCGCAACTATCGTCTCATGTATTTGAATTAATGGTGAGTTTAATGTGATCGAGTCTTTAACATGGACGTAAAAGTCCATGGCATTGGCATGGAGTTAATAAGTAACTCTATGGTCCATGGTCTGTAACGAAGAAAACGACAAAGTCAAAACCATAATTAAAAAGTAAGATTTGGTAAAATCCTACATTTTGGCGTTTGACATAGTGTTTGAATTGACATTTTCATTAAGATTTGATTTGACAGACGCACGCACCATAATAATATGGGAGGAATGAAACAAAATAGCCAAGACGCATGATCAAAAATATTTTATGCGTCTGACGAACTACTATCAACGAACGAATATCGATTACAGAATAGGACATAAGCTCATTATTTTAAAAATGACGATATTTGGTCGGCAGTTATTTAGTTAAGATCATTGCTATGATGTTAGGCAAGGCAGTGTTGTGTTTATCGACTTTACATTTTTATAGTGAGTACTGTGAATTACAAGTTTTATTATGCCATTCGTGTAAAAAGGTTTGTGATTCATAGCCTAAATTGTGTATATGGCTGTGCTTGCAGGCGTTGCAGCTCAGGGGGAATGCACCGATTTGCGAGGCCGAGTAATTTCCCACGGTCTACATTATGTGCCTGGGCCGGATACTTGCACGCTTTGTGTTTGTGACAATGGTTTGGCTAAGTTTTGTAAAGCCGTTCTCTGTTCTCCACCTCAGGTAACTCCAATTTTATGAATATTCTACATCATATCTATTTTTCCCAGAAGATCTTGCTTGGACTGTCATCGGTATTAAATAAAATACACTGACTGTCATTTCAAATTATAAAAAGAATACAGAGAAACCTTTTAAGTAATTCTTGATAATTGTATTATATTGTATCATAATGTGTTGAGCCATCTCTTGCTTTGTGTCGACAATTTTTGTCAGATAAATTCCTTTGTACAGTAATAGCTTTATAAAGGTAATCCGCTTTTAAAAGTTCTTAGTAAATTATCTTCTATTTCTTCTTTGTCCTATTGGTCTCATAAATTTCTTCCTACCATTTTGCTATCTTATAAAAAACTTCTAGACTTCCTTCTGGCATCATTCAAAATGATAAGTTACCAGTATTTCTTTCGGACTTTTACAGTCTTCTTTTTACTCCCAACATCATAACAGACCTCGGAATATCCAAATATTCATTCTATTTACATCAGTAGTCAATCAATTATTTTACAACTTTGTACGAGAGACATGGCCGGAGTATCTGTTAGTTTATATAGATGCTTTTAAACTAAATGAAAAAGATCCCATTGGAGCAGCAGTATGGATTCTGAAATATAAAATTATCCTAAGCTTTAAGCTCCCCCTTATACTTCCATTTTCATGCCAAAAGTGTTGGGGCCAAATAATTAAAAGATGAAGTAGAAGATTAGGTATCATGAGTGACAATAAAATTTGGTAATGATTATTTGTATTACAACCCTTTGAAAAGTACTACCAAAATTTAAGATAATTATTTAAAAATTCCTTTATATATTATCAATATTCTTATAGTTGTGGCATGCTATGATGGCCGTTTTGATATATTACATGTGAAATGTCAATTTATTCTCGAAAAAAATATAATGAAATCTATAAGTTTTTATTGCAAGTAGTACCGGATTAAAAAGGTATAATAAAACATAAATGCTTACTTAATATATTTGAAGGATCTGAATATTGGAATGAAAATGAATATATATACTTTATATGCACACAAGAAACAATACAAAAAGGAGACCAAAAAAGGTGCCACAAAAGGCTATATTATATCAGATTCATCCATACTGTTATTTTCACTGTCCTCACTGCTATCATCACCTACATTAATTATAAGTTCGTTTTCTAAAATATTATCTACTAGCTGACCCGGCAAACGTTGTTCTGCCATAAAAATAATAAAATGTCAAAAAATAAAAAATAAAATTTAGGGGTGGACTACCCCTAACATTTAGGGGGATGAAAAATAGATGTTGGCCGATTCTCATAGATACCGGATAAGCACAAAAAATCACTAACTCAATTTAGTTATCTGCCTACTGCCTACCCCCTAAGAACGATGGCGTGATTATTTATAGCCTATGACCATTTCTAGGTTATCATCTATCACCATACCAAATTTCATCAAAATCCGTTCAGCCGTTTAGGCGTGAAAGAGGAACAGACAGACAGACAGACAGACAGACAGAGTTACTTTCGCATTTATAATATTAGTATGGATGTTCACATCTCTTTCATAATCTTCCCTTATTAATTTAACAGGTCTATTCACAACCTTTTCCCAGTCTCCTATAGTTACATGTTCACAAGTTTCTTCTAATATTTTTAGAATTTTTGTTGTGGTAAATGGGGATTCTGAATTGTGTCTTGCAGCATATCCCTTAATTTGAGCCCACACCAACTCAATTGCATTATATTCACAATGATAAGGCGGTAACCATATAACTATGCCCCTGTTCTAACGCTATTTCGTCAATGACGTAGTAAATACCAATAGTTATAATCTTATATAAATAAAAAATAAATGTTTGCTGGACCCTAATATACAGGATGACTTTGACAAACCCGTCAAAAAAAAATTGTATGTCAAATTTTCACCATAAAATATTTCATATAAGATTATTAATTTAATCGTACAGAATAATCATATGGTGCAAACAGCGTACGTTAACCTGCTATTACCTGTCTCTGTCACACCCGCGTAAATGAGTAGTGCGTATTCGCTCGCCCGGTTCAATGCCGCCATCCTCGGCCTTTTACTAGGTCAGATAGAGAGTTAATTGACACTCTAGCGCCGTATTATGTAAATTGCGAGTTCTTTGAATGACTGTGATGCTGATTACTCAACATTTTTGTACTATGTGATACAAAACTAAAATACATGTCTCTCATAACTTTTACTAAAGATTCTTCTGTGTGAATTTGGACGGGTTTGTCAAAGTCACCCTGTGTATAGTTTAAAAATCAATGTAATAAATAAATTTTGTGTCCTAAAATAATACATTCCATAAATTTTATGACTAACTCTGCACATTGCTATTTACAATAAAGAACAGCAATTTGCTCCTTCAAATGTAATTACTAATTATTAATATGAAACTTCATGAGTGGACAAATGTCAAAACAACAATCATAGCGTGCCAGTAGTATAGTTTTTATATGCACCAACCAAATTCAGATTCTTATAAGACACTTAGTAGATAAATCTTTTTGTTATTATATGAGCAATTATATCACCAACTGTATTCCTGTACTCTGTATTTCAATTTTTGTTACTTACATGTAACAAGTTGTAGGGACAAGCCATGATGTGCATTTAAAGAGTACGTTTTTTTTAATTATGTAACATCTCATACATTTCAAACTTGAGAACTTATAATAGCAAAAGCTGTATAATATGACATATAATATGATAAAACATTTGAGAGAATTAAATTGCTTTTAAACCTATGTGACAATTTTATATAATATTTTACTTTAAATATGTAATATTTATATGTTATTATTTTCTTTGATTTATTACATTCATCCGCTAATGCAGCAACGCAGCGTGTCCAGCATGTCGGTGCACTTGCGGGGGCACGAGCTTGATTTTTATCTAGCATGTGGGACTGTGGGTGTATATGTATAATATGTATTTATTTACAAAAGAAAAGTATATATGTAGTATATAAGTTGTGTAGTACCCATAATACACCTGCTATGCAGCTTAGTTTGGGACTTGATGATGTTGTGTGAAATGTTCCAATATTTATTATTTTATGTAGTATGCTTTTCATAAATGGATAAATGTTAATGATGAGGGGTATAAAAAGCAAATATACTGTGACAATTCACAGAATGCCATCTAGTAAGTAGCATAGTACTTGTGTTGTGGGTATTACATGACTTGAAATCCTACATGTATCCTTTTTTTGTAATTAAATACATATACATAAACACCCAGATCCTAGATTGGAGGTGCAGGGGCTTCTGGACTACAATAAGATTTGGTTGTTGGTTTTTAGGTAGATGTCTTCTTGGTAGGTCTGTTTGAAATTATAGGCAGATCCAGATTTTGGTATCCCATGCTTTTTTGTGTTGTGTTAAGGCTGTTGTTGTCTCAGATGACTCGACAGTGACTACAGACGGCAAAGGCATTACAACCTCTTGGGAGCGGAGTGCATCAGCCGTGGCAGCGTGCTAGGGGACGCGCTCCTAGGGACTGCTGCATGGGGAACAATTGATAACCTTCATGAATGACAAGAGTTTTTATTGGGGTCATGTTAACTTCACTGGTGAAGCCGCTCCTCTTCGACTTCTACTACCGTTTCGGTATGTGTATTGCTCAGGGAGAAAAAACGGCGAAAGAAACTCACCTGCAACACATCTATTCTATGTGTTATTTTGAATTGTGTGAGTGTATAGGCTATGGGCTGATGGCATCCCTAAACCTATTTTCTTTGGCTGGTACATACGTTATTCCAGCAAAAAGCTTTTTGTTTTGGGTGTGGTTGCCACCCTATTGGCCTTGAGGTCCTACCACCGAGCTAGAGTTGTTTTGGCGTCTTTTATGACTCCGACTCCAGGGCGTCAGTATTCCATTACTCTGCCCTTGCATAGAGAAAATTTTCTCAACTTTAACAATAAAATAAATCAGTTTATCAAGTTGATAATAAACTCTTGAGAGGTTATTTAAGTATTATAACCATTTATTTCCAGGATTGCAGATCATTCCGTGTGGGCAACACATGTTGTGAGTTTATTTGTCTGGATGATGTAGTGAAACCAGCAGATGGGGCCGAGGCGAATGTGCGTGTGGCGGCCGGCGGTGCCGCTACCATCGTGCTTTTGACTGTCGCTCTTGTAGTGTACCGTGTGAGAAAACAAAAACGACGTAGACCACACCATACGGATGATCAGAGGAGTTTGACTAGTATAGGGTGTGTATTTTCTATTCTGATGACTTGTTTTGGAGGGATATTGAGAGTAAATTCCTACTTGGGATATGAAATGTGAACTGATTGTTACAACCATCATGTCATTTTATCTCCCAAGACAGTTGTTTATATGCTATTAATTGGTACATATGAAGTGATTGAAAAAAAAACTATTCTATGTACAATCTTCATGTATTTACATAATGTCTCTCACTGTCTGACTTTTGAGTTGTGGAAAAGCTGGTATGCAATAGGCATATTTGGTCAATTATATATACTTCATGTCTTAAATAATAATGTGTCTCTTTTCAGGTATATAAGCGGTAGTATGGGTTATATGGGGGGCACTTGTGAGACTGCACTTGCAGCGTGGAAGCCCCCCAGTAATTACTTGCCGAGAGGAGAGGCACCACCACCTTATGATGAAGCTGTCGCCCAATGTCGCGCTGATAACATGCGGTATGATTACTTTTTAAATTTATTTCAGTAATGTTTATTTAAGTTGATACTATAATTATTGTGTTTGTATATCCAGTAATAACTTTGAATTACTAACTGTTTATTATAATTAAGAAAGACCCTAAGACAGAAAGACATAGAAGAAGACACTAAAAGAGTAAGTTTCATTCGAATTTTATCAAAATTGAAGCACAAAAAGCTGAAAATTAGCTGGCTTGATGTTGTTACAACGATACAGATAATGTCATGCGCCCTTTGCTTGAAAACTGTCACTGCACTCTATTGTTTTGAGTGACACAAGAACTTTCAGAGCAAGGCTGCTCTGAACAGTACTTGGGTCGCTGCTAAAGTACCTACATGCCAACAATGCCCTTTTAAAGCAAAACATTACTTATTTGCCACATTGTGCTTTTTAGGATGTCAAACGAGACAGCCTATCACCGTACATACCCTGCCACTGTTGAAACATTGGCTCGTCCTGATGATTCCATGCAGTGCGCAGGTCATGGTTATGCAAATCTACCTCGTCCTGTACCCCAGGTTAGTTTAAACACTTGTGAAAATAAATCTTCATTATTTTGGATTGGGATAGTCCACGAAACATATAATGTATTGGGTGGGGAATAAGTTCATAATATTTTAATGTATTCTGAAAAATTGGGTGCCTCATACGCTTAGAGAAAACTACAAAGAAAATCACTTTCGAATTGTTTTTTAAAATCTCGTCTCGAATCATCACGGGAGATGAGAATTTATAGCAAAGGGGTGGGTGGCTCCAGGATATTTTTTTATTGGTGTAGGACAGCAGTCGTCTTTTACGACAGGTTGACCCCGGCCGCAGAGGTCAGTATTCTTTCTCCGCTCCTACACAGACAGATTTTCAATTATTAATTTCAATCAATAACCATCAAGCATGGAATTTCTTCAGTGGCTTGATCCTGGCTGTGGGATATTATATAATAATAAGACAAATATAAAATAAGACTGAAAACATTCGCTGGGGAGTTTGTTTCGCCATTTCTTTAGCCAGTGTTCTGTGTTGGACATGGTAGTAGATTCTTGACATTCAATAAGTGATCTGTAAGATCTTATATCGAAATAAATGATTTTGATTTGATTTGATATAGACTATTATTATTATTATTACAATATATAGTATAATTGTTTTGGGTTGATATAATTTTGATATTAAATGATTATATAGCATTAAAAATAGCCAATAGTTTAGAAGTATAAGTGATTCTACACATTTAACATGGCATTTAAAACTTTTAGATACCAAATACTCAGAACTGTTACAATGCACCACTTTTACAACCCGTACATCCACCAGAGAGCAGAGAGCTAAATCCTGTACCACACCATCCGCTTGTTCCAAACAGTGAGTGATCTTTAAAATATTCAACATATTATTAGTAACTTGTAAATGTTTTTGTAACTTGAACATGTGTTCAATTTGTTAAATGGATGTTTGCGACGCTACGGGCACCGCGAACACGCTGCTGTCCGCATAGGGATATTGAAACCTGGGTCACTAATGCTGAAACATAACACAAGGTCATTATGGCGGCATATTTGTAGACCAAGGATGGTTGTCATCCAGACGGTGTTGGGGCCTTTTCACGTAGCTAGTGTAGTTTTGTCGCCTTTTACGACAGGCTGAGATCGGCCACAGGGATTATGATTATTCGTTTTCCGCTCATACACGGAGAAAATTTCGAATTATATATAATATGACAATAATCTATGTTATAGTATAGTTTGGCTCTATTCAAAGTTTGGTTTATCATGCACAATTAGTCATGTTTGGAGTGAGGTCAGAATTAAAATGAGTATTTTATTTGTCACTAAGTGCAGTTCGACACTAGATGTACTGTCCGTCCATATATATGTCCAATAGTGTAGGTTTTTACTTCGCAGCATATTGTTCTTTTTACATTTGAAGCTTACAACATTTCAGAATGTTCCATGACTATTGTCAAGGGACGACAATATCTGTGTACATCCCTTTTTATAAAACTGCTTTTGTTTATGCAAAAAAAGTATAAGGAATACAAAGATAGGGGATTTTTATAGGGATGATTGCCAATTTACTACCCCAACCCCAATAGTAAAAGTTTAACTAGTGTACTCGTATTCAAAATGTTTTGGTTATTTATCATAATATGCCCGTTTATCATCAATTTCAGGCTCTGAAAAATATTGGCAAATCTTCTTCCTCCTGCCCTTATCTTACATTATGTGGGGTCTGCACAACATGTTACATGTTTTAATAGTTGTGTGGCTTAGTTTTTACAACCGGCCGCCTGCTTGACGTTAACCCCTTTTTGGGGGAATATGTCATCTTTTTTATTTAATTTTTTTTTCTCGTTGCACATTGAAAGTAGGACACGAAATTTCGTTGTCAATCATCTAAAACCCTCAAGCGACACTTTTATTCGTTTCTTATTGAGTAAACAACATCCGAGTGTCGGTTTGGGTGTGCAGGGTGGCACTTTTGCCAGGTCGCTGACTTTTACGGGATCCGTGCACAACAATTCACACTCGACAACTACATCACGAGGGCTTCTAAATAGGAAATTCGCAGTACCGAGCGTCTTCGAATGCTCTTGGTCCTGCATTCTGTTGCGTTTGAATGCAGACACAGACAGTTTGACAAATATAATAATTAATATTATTGGTTCGAAACTACAACGAATATCCATCCCAGCACAACGATGATTATGTGCAGTGGTGGGCTTCCCGCACGCAATCCGGCTGACTGGTTCGTTGGGCGCCATCAGTAACCGCGGCTTGCTGTCGGTGCTGCAACGCGAGCCCGACCACGAGCGCCCCCACAACGTGCCCGGATTCTACACTAATGCGCCCAACTTGCACACCTCATTGTGAGTACATAATTTGACCAAACACATTTCATATGTTTCCCAAAAATTTCAGACTTTATGCCAAAAGATTGTTAAATTTTATGTTTGTCACAGGTTTAATATGACGACTTTGGTGGCGTAACGACTAACGCATTTAGGTACTATTATTAGGCATTAGGTGTTTATGTACATATATGTATTTATTTACAAAATAAAATTATACATAATATGTAGTATTTTATCTATCTAGTGCTCATAACACAAGTGCTATGTTACCTACTTTGGGACTAGATGGCGTTGTGTGTATTGTCCCAATATATTTATTTTTAATCATTAATATTGCAAATATTAGATGCGTAGAAAACTGAGTTGATACACAGTTATCGTTGTCTAAGAATATTATTAACACCTGGGGCATTGTCACCGTGCTGTTGGGTGCGTACGAGAGAGATACTCGTTAATAAGTAAGGGAAAAAATTGCCTAGAAAATAATATAGTCCAATAGGAATAAAATTAGCTTCAAAATCACACAATTAACTCATCAAACACTTACTGCTGGTTTTTTGTGGGAGCACATCACACTAATAGACTCTGACAATAATACCGAAGTCAACATTTGTTTTAATGTTACTTAACTACGTCAACTTTGATCTATTGTATTATTGTTGTGTTATACTGTGACTGATCGAAAATATTAAAACCCCAGGCACCGCACCATCCCTCGCATATCGACCGCAGTGGACACGTGCTCGTTGGAGGTGTCAGCTTCGAGCGGCGTGGGCGCGCTGCGCAGGTGCGAGCGGGCCCTTGCGGGGGAGATCCGCCGCTCGTTCCACAAGCCGGGCGACGCCAGGCGTGCCGACACGGGAAGATCTATGCCCAGAAACCTCAATTTGGCTACGGATCATATCACCGATTTGCCGGATCTGCATCATCAGATGGATGATAGGTAAGGTGACTGTTGTAGAACAGTTATATGTTTATAAGTTGCGAAGGATGATTCGATTGGAAAATATTTGGAGAACCCGCTGAGTAATTTCTAAGGACTAAAATAAGACTGGTTCGGGCCTTAGTGTTTCCGATATTTCTTTACGGTGTCGAAACGTGGACAGTACTTGCTAGGGAAAGGATAGATGAATTTGAAATGTGGTCCTGGAGGCGGATGATGCTCATTCCGTGGACCGCCAGGTGCACAAATGTATCTATTCTTGACCAACTTAAAGTAAAAGACCAACTGTCCACTATATGTCTTCGTCACATCCTTACCTACTTTGGCCATATAACAAGATGAGGGGACAACATCTTGGAAAGACTAATCATAGTCGGAAAGGTAGAGGGGACAAGAGCCAGAGGGCGATCCCCGACTGATCAGATGATCGGAGCAAATAAGGGAAAGCGGTGCTACGGGGTTCCAGGATGTAGTGAGGATGGCGACAAATAGAAACCGTTCATGAAAAACCGACCAGAGCATCAGCATTAGTGCTACAGAAATGGAAACGCGCCCCATTCACATACGTTGGCAACAGTAAGCCACATTACAAATTTTTATATATCATAAATGAAAGGAAAATTGCATAACAGTAAAGTCTAAAGTCATATGTCAAATGCAGATGTGATTACTACTATCCGTACAGGGGCGGAGAAAGAATATTAACCTCTGCGGCCGGGGTCGGCCTGTCGTAAACGGCGGCAAAACAACCCACTCCTGCTACGTGGTAGGGCCCCAAGCCCTTTTGAATGGTGACCACCTAGATCTTAAGTATGCCGCCATAATAACTGTGTTGTGTTCAGGCATTAGTGAACCAAGTTCACTACCCTTAAGGGACAGCAGCGTGTTCGCGATGCCACTGGCGTTGCAAACATCCGTAGGCGACGGTAACTGCTAAATTCTAAGTGGGCTGACAGCCTGTATGCCGTCCTACAGCAATTTAAAAAAAAGATGCCCAAGTCGACCTACTCCTTACTTAAGAACAACTCGCGAGCCGAACCGCAAAAGCAAAATCAATTAAGGTTGGTGAAAATTTAGTCACGAGCGTCAATCAGACATGAATGAAACTCGGCGCCAACATGAACGTGACAGTTATTGGAAGGCAAGTGACTCGAAGACCAACCTAAAAGTAACCGGCTCGAATCTCACGATATCTCTCTCTCACTCATGCACCGCTTAAGCAGTATTTTTTTATTGCTGAGAAGCAGAACAAATGACAGAGGGGTAGTCCCAAAAGGTGCTTGACGTCGTAAAGGGTGATATGCGTGCCAATGGGCTCACCACGTGCGAAGTGGTGTAGAAAAAGTTGGAAAGCGGACCCCGGGCACCGAAATGGAAGTTTAGGTTGCAATCGGGATATAACGATGCGATGCGATGGTGATGATGATGATGATTATTTCTATTCCATGTCGTATTTGTTTATTTTCACGATATAATTGTACCTTTTAAATTTTTCCTAAATGATTTTAACCCTAGGTACAAAGGTCGTCACCTAACATGATATCATAGTAACAATATAATAATCTTCGTAACTTAACAAATTTTGCACTCTTAAACGCCTGCGAGATTCATAGGTTTGATTCCCGTCCCAAATTGGATTGTTTATATATAATATGTATTTATTTAGAAATGAAAAATATATGAGTAGTATTATATAGTATATTAGTTGTCTCGTACCCATAACATGAGCATTCTGCTAACTTTGGTACTAGATGGCGCTGTTTGAATTGTCGCAGTATTTTTGTATAAATTGTGTATAACTGAGTCAAATCAACGCGTGGCTGAGTCAGCTAGTATATACTATGAATACAATATTGTATTCATTTTCCATAGGAGTGGTCATAACGTTGCAAGATCGCGTGCAGTCAGTGAGGAGCAGAATGTTGGCAGCGTTGATAATGGGAACAGCAGCGTGGTTAATAACAACGTGGGCACTGGTATTGGGGGTGCTGGAGGCGTTGGAGGCATCGTGGGTGTTGGGAGTAACGGGGTCGGTGGAGG
Organism: Malacosoma neustria; assembly: GCA_963693495.1. Classification (NCBI taxonomy): domain Eukaryota; kingdom Metazoa; phylum Arthropoda; class Insecta; order Lepidoptera; family Lasiocampidae; genus Malacosoma; species Malacosoma neustria. The sequence continues at coordinate 16,206,808 of OY856377.1, forward strand.
TAGTGGAGGAAATGTAACAGGAATAAATGCTTCCAAACCGCTGCCGAAGCCACCTCCCGTACACCCAGAGGCGCCTTCTCATCAGAACACACTACCTCTTACAGTTGATAAGGTATTTTATGATTTCCTAATTATCTTTCATTTATTCGTTTTCCTAGTTTTAATGTTACGACTACTGTGATGGTAAATGTTGTGCGACCTATACCATAACACACATGTACATAAATTTGTATGGCTGAATCAATACAGTTCGATTATTCGAAAAAGCCGGTTTTCCGAACATCTATTTACCCATCTATTTACTCTACTGTATTATATAAATTATTAATTTTACGTAAGCTGTTGGTATAACATATTATAAATAAATTGTGGCGCCTCACTCGCCACCTGATTTGTAACACTAATAAAATCTAAGAATTGTATACTTTCTTATATATTCTTCTTTCTAGATATATGTATACTTTTTAGATATTTTCAAGATGTTATGATATGTCAATACAAATGTAATATTATCGAAGTCTGTCAGTAAATTATTTTATAATTATATTAGATAAGTTTTGTAATATTCAATTAAGTATCACACAATAACACGATACACACCATCATTAAAAATAGTGAGCCAGTGAAATATACGTGTTTGATTAAATATCTCGCTTAGAGAATCTACCCCATAGGAGGTCCGGTTAATCCTCCAAAAAATAAATAAAAAGAAACTTAAATATTTATAGTAAATATGGATACCCAGTTCCATTCATTGCAAAACCGAAACAAATGTAATCTAAAATAATGTGTGATCTCATTCCGTCAGTAAGTATAATAAATCGGACATTTTTGTAGCCTTCGTGCGTGTGCAGTTACGAAGGCAGCAGTGCGCCGGGGGCCGAGGACGCCGACGATTATCGCAGCGAATGCGAGAACTGCAAGTCCGCCAGCGGCTCCAAGTATGTTTATCATCATCTAAATAATCACAATTGCATTATATAAGTTTTCACCCCATTCTAGTGTTGAGTAAAGTGAAACCACTTCGTGTCATTAAGGTTCAGTGTCCTTGTCAACATAATCATCTTAGTGTTAAATCTCGGATACAACACAAACTTCCACTTTGGTGCTCGGGTTCCGCTTTCTGACTTTTTTTTCCAATTCGCACGGTATTCGGATATTGAGTCCATTGGCACACATATCACGACGTCAAGCCAGCACTTTTTGGGTTGACCCCTCCTGCCGGGGCCCTGCGTTGGCCGCATGACTGCACATTTGTTCCCCACGTAAGTAGCAAGTTATTATAAAACGCGACGATACCAACATAAGCGACACTCGTGCAATTTGTTCTCTACGTCACTGAAGTGAAGGCTGCCGCGGATCTGCTTCACTCCACACATCCGCCGCAGCATGCAGTGACATGCAGTTTCTGCTTATGTCGCTCTAGCACCGGCAGCAATGCGTGCCTCGACCTCACAAGTTTTTACCACCAGACGCGTGAAATACAGATCCTAGGTATATGACCTGGTCCGTGCGCTCGACCACTCATCGTTTATGCGCATAGGTATGGTATCTGTAGAGCTGCAGGCCAAGTACTGAGTCATCCGTGTCCTTGTATGACATACTACGATTATTGCATTTACAAAGCCTGTCCAAGAATAATATCAAATATCAACTTCAATGCAAAGAAATACAATCGGTTATCGCATGAATAAAAAGAACAAGAAAATGTACAGTTTGTGTTGACACTGTGTACACCAATGTTTTTGGCTTTGTTCTGATCTCATTCATTTCACTCGTTCATTCGTTCACTATTGAAACAAAAAAGAAGCTTGTACATGTAATATATTTGATTGTAAAAATTGAGTAAATCTGATCTGTGTTTCATGCGTCTGGTGACATCGATTGCGACGTCAAAGCACGCATTGCTGCCGCGTGGGCCAAATGGTGTGAGGTAACTGGTGTCATTTGTGACTCCAAGATGCCGGTAAAGTTGAAGGGACAGGTTTATAAGACCATCATTGGGCCTGTCCTTTTATACGGCTGTGAAGCGTGGCCGGTTTTAGAGCGACACAAGCAAGAACTGCGTGTCACGGAGATGACTATGCTGCCGTGGATGTGTGGAGTGACGCGGAAGGACTGCGTTAGGAACTCCCGCATTCGCGGCAGTCTTCACGTCCGTGACATTGCGGATAAACTGCAGGAGTGTCGACTCCGTTGGTACGGCCATGTTTTACGGCAACCGGATGCTTACGTGGGAAACAAATGTCTGGCCATGCCGCCTCCGCCGGGCCCCGGCAGGAGGGGTAGATCCAAAAAGTGCTGGCTTGACGTCGTAAAGGGTGATATGCGTGCCAATAGGCTTACTACCAGGGATGCTGAAGACCGTGCGAAGTGGAGAAGAAAAAGTCGGAAAGCGGACCCCGGACACCGAAACGGAAGTTTGGGTTGCGACCGGGATGAACGCTGAGATGATGATGATGATGATGTAAAAATTGAGTAAATATGTAAACTGAAGTCAGAATTTCATTTAATTACATCGACCCTATGGCGTGTGACAAACATATAAATATTGATATAAACGAGCATAACAAACTGCCTTGTTGCCTAAAACCAACCCACCAGGCGGTAAGAAATCGCGTTTGAATTTAATTAGCTATGTAGGTATGAGAAATGATATGAATAATAAACGTTATATACAAACAAATATATATCTTATCCGTACAGGGGCGGAGAAAGAATACTAACTTCTGTGGCCGGGGTCGGCCTGTCGTAAAAGGCGACAAAACAACCCACCCTAGCTACGTGGTAGGGCCTCAAGCCCGTCTGGATGGCGACCACCTTTGGTCTTAAGTATGCCGCCATAATAACCTTGTGTTGTGTTCCGGCATTAGTGACCCAAGTTCTTGTACCCTTATGGAACAGCAGCGTGTTCGCGATGCCACTGGCGTTGCAAACACCTACAGGCGACGGTAACTGCTAAATTCTAAGCGGGCTGTCGACCTGTCAGCTGTCCTACGCAATAAAAAAAAGTCATTCAATGAATTTGGTATAAACTATTAATTATAATATGATAGTATATATTCATGTTGCAATCATAATGTAACTGGTAAGTTGGTAAGTGAAGGAATATTATATGCAGAAGTATATGAGTTTGTATTGGGTTGTAGGTGGGGCGGTGCGGGTGCAGAGGGGTCTTGGGAGGAGGAGGGCGGCGAGGGCACGCAGACGTTGCAGCGGCGCGCCCCCCCACCACAGCCCCCGCCTCCCGCCACTGCTACGCTGCCCCAGCCTGTCACCAAACAGAGGTATATGATATGTATAATACTAATAAATAAATGTAAATATGCTGGTGGGTTAATACACACAACGCCATCTAGTCACAAAGTAGCATATAGCACTTGTGTTATGAGTATTAGATAACTAATATACTTTCTTTCGTAAATAAACACGTAATATGCATAAACACACCGAAGCGGAATGGAAATCAAACCCATGAACCTCGCAGGCCTTTTAGAGTGCGAAATCTCAAACGCCTACAAAGGTTAAAAATGTGTAGTGTTATTGAGTTGACAAGAAAGTAATTTCGGTTTGCTCCAGTAGAATAGCGTTGTTTGTTTCGTTTTTTTGTCAATGTTGAATTTTTTTTTTTGAGATTTGGTTGTCGATACTTTTAGGTGGCTATAGAAACAAAATCCGTGTAATAATACATTATTAACATATTTATTTACAAATGAAAAATGTATAAGTAGTATATTGGTTGTCTAGTACCCATAACACAAGCGTTCTGCTCACTTTGAGACTTGATGGCGCTGTTTAAATTATCAGCCATAGTCATCTTAGCGTTAAATCCCGGTTTCAACACGAAACTTCCGTTTCGTTGCCCGGGGTCTGCTTTCCGACTTTTTCTTGGCACGTATTCTTCTCCGTTGGCATGTATTTCCGTTTACGAGGTCAAGCCAGCGCTATCTAAATTTTGGACAGCTCCTTGGAAGGCTTTAATATATTTGTTTAATTGTATAACAGTCGAGCCCTAATGGGCCCATCGAACTGGGAGAACTGGTTCAACACAATTCCGGATTCAGATTCGGAATCTGAGGAAGAATAAGAAGTATTGTACAGAACCACACCAATCTCATTAATCTATATATAAAATTATTAACTGTTCTAAAAATATACCAAAATATGTTACCGTATTTTAAGTTTTTAAATAATATTAATAACTGTGAAATTTTACTAGCAAACTTGCTTCGAATGAAATTAATTTTTACGATTTTTGGAAAGATGCATATCTACTTTAATTTAATTAAAGATTATTATTAATAAACGCATTTATATGTTGTACAAAAATTCACAAAATTGTAAGAAATTGTATCATTATATTAATTTTTTTCTCTAATTGAAACTAAAGAAGAAAGCAGTCAAAATTGGGCAATTTAGTGTTAAACAATATATGATAAGAAAATAAAATTTGTTTATATAATGCGATTAAATTTAATTTTTATAAACCACTACCACCATAATTGTTGAGGTGTTTTGAGTATTTCGTCTAACATTCGGTGTATTCCCCGAACCGTTTCGAGACTTGAACGCCCTCTAGCAAACATAGGAACATTATGATGAATTGTTATATCCAATTTTTTAAGTTAATCTATGTTGAAGTATATGATGAAAAAAATGAATTTTATGTGTATTTTTTTAATAATTGCATAATATCGTACATTTTAAAGTATTAATGATTTTTATAACGGTATTATTTAAAGACCAAATATTTTTTATTTTATTATATAATATTATTTACTTGTTATTTATAGTGTTTAATTGAAGGTTACATTAGGTTATATGTTGAAATTCCTTAAGGTTTTTTTCTTTGCATACACTTAATTTTTTTTTCTTTAAAACTTTGAAATTTTGTCTATTGACATAAAAATTGAATTAATCAGTAATTCCATTAATAATTATTAATTAATCGGCTGTATTATATACTCTATTTTATATTTGTTACATCTTTTAGAGCATGTAATGTATGGCAGCAGTGGTAGCCATGTAAATTCATGTATTTTTATAATATGATTTAAAAAGGTGGAAATAAAGTTACAATGCTGCATCGTTTATAGGCGGAACAGTATGCGATAAAAATAAAAATGCAAGTCTGAATTGAATAATTGAGTACTGCTTGCAAAAAAAATATTGTACTACTATTTATTAATTTCTATTTATGTAAGATTTAAAGAGTAAGAATTCCTTTTTTTAGTTATGATTTTCGTCTTTTATTTAATAATTTTTAAAACGGTTTAAATTGTATTTTTTTGTATTTTTAATTTTTTTTTACTTATTTTAAATTTATTTTGATCGTCGTATTTATTAGCTTAGTCTTGTATTATTTGCTACAAATATATAATAGCTTAAAAAGCGAAATAATTTTTTTTGGAATTTTAACGTTTATTATGTACAGTCAAGGGTCCATATATTCAGTAGCACGTTATCGATCGTATTTGCCTGCGTATATACATACATTTTAGTACAACATCGCATCATTACAGGCATGTCACTAAGGCAAATAAATAACCATTATATCGCACTTTTTTTGACTCGATAATGATGAAAGAATGCGATATTGATGATCTTTGGTTTAGCTAGGTGGTGGGGCTCGAAACACGTCTGGATGACCTGGTCTCTAATATATGTCGCCATAACAACCTTGTGTTGGGATCCGACATTGGAGACCCAAGTTCCAGTACCCCTGTGCGGAGAGCAGCATCTGGAGAAAGTAACTGCTTACTATTTAACGGCTGGTCAGCCTGTCTGCTGTTCCTGAACAAAAAAAAAATAAAACATATAAATATACACGACATCGTGTATGCAGAATGTTTATTTTGATGTTATAGATTTGTGAAACTTCTACTGGATTTATGGGCGGCCCCTATATGATTTTTCTCTCTGTGTTATTCTAATCTGACAAGTAATTAATATTTTTTTAGTTTTGTTGTTATGTTCTAAGTGTGTCAAGCTTTATTTACATATACACAGAGCATTCCAATTTTTTACATGACATAATTTCTCTCAGAAATTGCATCATAAAGTGATATATGTATGCCAAAACGTTTTTAAATTTTATTTTTATTATCATCACATGAAATGTGTTTTTGTTTTTCTTGTTTACGCTTTTTATAATAATTTGGTTTTTGATTGTTTTTGTTATTTTAATAATTATAATGTTAAGATATTTACGTAATATTTTTTGCTTACGTTACTTATGAGTCAAATCTAGACTATGGTAACTACCGATTTTTTTTTCATTTAGTAAATATGATTAAAACTGCAGGATTTCTCAGTAATTTTTAATAAGGCTCTGTGACGTCACGATGATGATTGTAATTCCTTGTTTTCCTTCACCGTACATGGATAATTTGCTATACTATGCACATTATGAGTGAAAAATTGCCTATGCGGTTCAATCCACCGTGTGATTCGAACCCGGGACCTATCGTCTCCAAGAGTAATAACTCTAAGCTACCAGGCCATAGTCCATTGGCTTCTGATTTTGTTGGTATTCAATAAAGAGATTAATATTCATTCATAAATTTAATATAAGAAGCAAAATCAGCAAAGTATTATAAAGCTTTAAATAATTCAGACAACATTATAATTATATTGATTGAGTAAACTGTAAAATTTTAGCATGTCTATGTTTTGACGAAACATGTTGTATGTATGTACATGTTATTACTCACATTTGCAACAACCTAAATCATGCATCAAGCTATTAAATAAAAATAAAAGTCAACATTTAAAATATACCATGGATCACAGTATATCATGGATGTTCGCATTTGCACTTAGTTTGTTAAAAGATGCTCTTAATATGTTTTTCAATACAAATTAGATAGATTTTTTATAATTGAGTACGTGTTACAACAGAAAATAATTTCTATTTCTGTTAAATTTATTTATATTTAGATTGTCAAATATTTTTTTGAAGTATTATAATTTATGAGTGTATTTGATACCACAGTGAATACGTCGTTCTATGATCGGCCAGTTAACGCAGCAAGATAATATACGCATTCTCTCGATGCATTTCAACTCTTTCGATATATAAATAAATATCGTCTGTGTTTATATTGTTTATAAGGTTTCAAAATAAAACTAAAAGAACTTTTCAAATCACGTGAAATTCTCGTCACTTATGCTAAAAAACATTCTTTCAAAATTCAACCCATTCGTTTTTATTTGAATGAATCTTATTAGAGTTGAATCTGTAAACTGGTCTCTGTAATCTTTTTTTTGTAAATAATTTAATGCTGAAATACGTATAAACATATAAAAAAACGTACTATATAGTATGCAGACGAAATAAATCATTTAAAATTTTTAAATTCGATGATGGACCTTTTAAAATTAATTTTAAGAGCTTTAAATTTTGATAGAAAGTTTTTTTTCTTTAGAATAAATGACGAGAATTTCACATGAATTTGAAAAAAAATTGAGTATTTTTGAAACCTATTGTCTATGCCCTCTATGCTAACAAATCTTACAACTGTACAATAACATTTTTTTTAATTTTAATGGTTTAGTATTGAACCTATTCGCAATATATCCACGATTGTTGTAACGAGATATTTTATTAGTTTAAATATTCTTGTTCTTGATGAAGAATTACGCGTTAATTTTAACAGTGCTTGTATTGTATCTTGTTAATACATATTTTTGTTTCTATGATATGAAAAAAGCCGCTGCGTATTCGTTTGTTTTAACTTTATCGAGCTATGTACTTCCCTATATTTTAAAACTACGTCTTGTCTAATGTTGAAAAATATTATATGTAGCTTATATAAGTTATTCGCTTTATACAATAAGTGCCAAATTGTTAGAATGGATTTTCCAAAAAAAAAAGATGAAAATGAGTAATTGTTACATGAAGGTATTATAAAATTACCTTTCGAATCAGCTGTTTCTTGGATTCTGATTTCTAATATATCGTTTTAGGTAACTAAGAATTTTTATTTCATAAAACATATTTTAAAAGCATAAAATAAGGGATTCGAATAAAATAGTGCGTATATTTTTAAAACTATTAACATTAGAGTTTATTTTCAAAAGATAATAAATACTTGTATAATGAATAATATCTTACTGTCCCATGCAATAATTATTTTTCTTACTTAGTATAGAATTTCAACTTATTATGAACAGGGTAGTCGATAATAATCTATAAAACATGTTGCTAGCATTATAACAAACATTATTCTATTATCATAGTTCAACTGGTAGATTCTGGGGGATTAGCCATAAGTTTTCGACTTAACGAGATCGCCTATCGCCGAGAAATGTATGGATTTGAAAATGGGCGTGGCTAATTTAATTACCGCCCAAATATTGGTGTCGCCTATAAAAACATTTACCCGAAGCGTGTCGATAGCGTGAGACAAAAATATGATTATGGCTAAACGTGGATTTACATTATCTGACGTGTCGTGTCGTGACGCGTCAGAACGGTATTGGTTTCATACATTTAGTATGGTAACGTTCATACTTGTAATGCGTAATGTGTCGTGATGGCTTGTGTTGTGTCTCATCAGAAACGATCCCGGTTGAGTCAGAGCAGAGGGGTGGGGGACGGCGTCGTCATGACACGTTAGACAAATGTGCAAGCGCCAGTGTCGTGTTGTGACGCGTTAGAGCGTTTTCAAGCTCTTTAATGAGACAATGAAACTCGCCATTAATTGCTCTTTTTCTATTGACTGGATGAATCCAATATCTACTTCTCTTTCTTTCTTTTGTTAACAAAGTTGCCAGTATCATAAATTGAATATCTTTTTTATAATCTGAATTAGAATCGGATAACTCATAGGAGAGCATTGAAAACATGTCACCTTTCCTAGAGTTGGGGCTGTATTGATTAAAAATATCGTCAGAAGGTGTCAGAAAACGACATATAAATGTGAAAACTAGCCATCACGTCAGGACACGACACGTCACGACACATCAGATAAATATAAATCCACCTTGACGCAGGAAGATAAGTTACCACAAAAACAAAATTGAAAAATATGTTAAATGGAAAGTTGACATTAATTATTATTGTTTTAAAAAGTAAATTTTAACCGTTAACCCTGTATAATAAGTAAAATTTCTATATTCAGTAAAACAATAAATGTTTAATAAATGTTATTAGTGTATATAAAGTTATTACAATAAAAATGTAGCCAAAGTAAATGATTGGGATCGTAAAACTTAGTTTCTATTTTTGTCTACTTAGATTATTATATTATATAGATAAGCGATTAGTACATAAGTGTTATTTTTCTTTTGATACCACCGTTATATTTTTTATTTAATTCAATTGACTCTATGACAGAAAGAGACAGGATGCATGGTCTGGAATTTTCAGGGTTGTAAGTTAAGATGTGCCATGGTATTTAAAAGGTGCGTTCTGACACGTAATCTGTGAAATGTCTCAATTATAGTTTATTAATACACAATTTAAAAGAATGACTGTTCCCGCTCCATAGTTGTATAACGGAACCTATAGAAACGCACCATGGGATACTTCGAAGTTAATCTAATTTTACACTTTTCGTCGATTACTTTGCCGTTAAATACTAGTAATATTTTTGTTACATTTTTCCAGTTTAGTTTAAAAAATATGCAGAATTAGTTTTAAATATAGAACAAAGCATGCTCAATATATATCACTTTCATAAAATTTTATATTCTGTTTTATTCTGCATATAGGCGATTTTATAGTTTGGAATACGCGTTAGAACACACCTACGATGTCTATGGTCTCATAAATTTGGTGGTATTCCGGCATTATATTTATTCAAGTCGGTAATGAATGAGAATATTTTTGTGCGAATTAAAACTATATGGCTTTGCAAAAACGATCTGAGAAATGATCTGAATTTGTGACATATCTTAAAGAGAATGAAGCAATATTTTGATTACAGTTTAGGCGCGGGTGTGGCTTGTACCGAATGCTTAATGCATGCATATAACTTGCATTTAAAAATGTCTTTCATTGCCGACGATGAAGTAAATTTTACAATTTAAATAATCTCGTATATTTATTAACTCAAGACTAGACTAGAATGGCGCCGTAGCCGTAGATAGATAGTTATATTTTTGAATGAATACATAGGGTACGTTTTAAGCTCTTACTCGCTAGATATTTTCACGTATGTTATGAATTACAGCGCGTATTTCGCCGGGATGGTGGCGCGATTAGTCGCCATGTTTGTTAGTATCCAATCAGTGAAATGAAATTAGTAATAAATACAGCTAAATCAATTTAGTTTAGATGTAATATTTCATTTTTTAACACGTTAAACGCCACCATAGAAAATAAAATAAAAAACTTTACTCTAGAAATTTAGGTATTTTAAGACATGTACCCAAAATGTCTATCGTGAGGTTTCGTAATAAATAATAAACCTAACCCGTTGAGGGCACCGGTGACCTCTATTTTTTTTTTTTTTATTGCTGTAGAACAGCAGACAGGCTGACGGCCCGCTTAGGATTTAGCAGTTACCGTCGCCTATAGGTGTATGCAACGCCAGTGGCATCGCGAACACGCTGCTGTCCCATAAGGGTACAGGAACTTGGGTCACTAATGCCGGAACATAACACAAGGTTATTATGGCGGCATACTTAAGACCAAAGGTGGTCGCCATCCAGACGGGCTTGAGGCCCTACCACGTAGTTTCTATGGCGTTTAATGTGTTAACTAATGTTATTGTAGTTTCTATTCATTACATAAAACCGCATACATTTTGTTTTACCCTTTTGACGATGTTTGCATCTTTATCGGTGTAATTGATTTTATGACAGCGACTAGTGACGCCACTATCATTCTGGTGAATTTTTTCGAATATTTCGAATAGAAAGATGATGCTACCGGATGGTAAATTTCTGATTGTTATAACTTCGTAAATCTAATGGTGTCCGTCGTAGCGTGGCGTAGAAGCGTAGCGAAATGCTATAGGCAATTAAACCTTTTTCATCTCTGATAGCAAGCTGACTAATTTTGCACACCTCTACATGCTATTGGAAATAAATAACAAACATAATAGTGTATGGAATATAGACAAATTATTCTTTACTATTATTATGAAGTGCTCTCCGCAGCGATGTAACGGACGCCGTTAGATTTAATTATATGTATTTGATCCTTATTCTTTGATTTAAAAGTTTAAAAGAAGCCAGTCGGCTGAATATTATTTTTAAATGGGAACATCTGTGTAATTTATTTCAAACTTATTGAACCATGACATGTTTGCTTTATTGTTAATGTCAGATTTTTTAAATTCCTTCAAAAGGTAATTTTAATTTAAATGCTATGTTTTATTTAGGTTTTAGTTTAGATTTTCTAGGTTATATATTTATTTTGGCAAGGCAATATGAATATAATCAAACAAACATTGCCATGACAATTCAATGTTGTTAACTTCTGACATTTAATATTTTGGCATTGAATAGAAAAACTCTAGCGTGGAGGGTAGATGTAAAGAGAAAAAAGAACTAGCTCAGTGTTAGAAAGTCTTCGTCAAAGTGCGTTAATTTATGTTGGTAACACTAGCAATAAGCTAATATTTTTTTTTATTGCGTAGGACAGCAGACAGGTTGACGGCCCGCTTAGGATTTAGCAGTTACCATCGCCTATAGGTGTATGCAACGCCAGTTGCATCGCAAACACGCTGCTGTCCCATAAGGGTACAGGAACTTGGGTCACTAAAGCCGGAACACAACACAAGGTTATTATGGCGGCATACTTAAGACCAAAAGTGGTCGCCATCCAGACGGGCTTGAGGCCCTACCACGTAGCTTGGGTGGGTTGTTTTGTCGCCTTTTACGACAGGCCGACCCCGGCCACAGAGGTTAGTATTCTTTCTCCGTCCCTGCATGGATAAAAATAATCAATAACACTAGTGTAAAGCGTTAAAAGTTATTAGTAGCGGCGGCATAGAGAACTTTTAACTCGGCATACTTCAATTCGTCATCTGCAGCTAGATTCCTAGTAGTTGCGCTAGCGCCGCACTCTGGCGGGTTTTCGAACTATAATTTACAGCTGGACACTTTCAAAATCTCCTTACCTCTACATTCCATAGGCTCGTGTAAGGAGTCTCACTACACTTGCATACACACCTTGATCTCTTCTGACTTACAATTTAGTTGATGAAATTATTAATATTGAGACAAAGTTTCAGATGAACAATTAAAAACAAAACATATTTCGGTCCAAGTATGATAAATAAAAATATTTTGATTTTCATCATCATCATCATTTCAGCCGGAAGACGCCCACTGCTGGACAAAGGCCTCCCCCAAAGATCTCCACGATGATCGGTCCTGCGCTGCCCTCATCCAACCTATCCCGGCGATCTTGACCAGATCATCGGTCCATCTTGTGGGGGGCCTACCAACACTGCGTCTTCCGGTACGCGGTCGCCATTCGAGGACTTTTCTGCCCCAACGGCCATCAGTCCTTCGAGCTATGTGCCCAGCCCACTGCCACTTCAGTTTTGCAATCATCCGGGCTATGTCGGTTACTTTGGTTCTCCTGCGAATCTCCTCATTTCTGATTCGATCTCGCAGGGAAACTCCGAGCATAGCCCTCTCCATTGCTCTCTGAGCGACCATGAGCTTTCTCATAAGGCCCATAGTTAGCGACCACGTCTGCGTTCCGTATGTCATCACTGGCAACACACATTGGTTAAAAACCTTCGTCTTGAGACACTGCGGTATTTGGGACGAAAAGATTTTACGGAGCTTCCCGAACGCTGCCCATCCGAGTTGGATTCGACGAGTGACCTCTTTCGCGAAATTGGACCTGCCTAACTGGATCGTTTGACCCAAGTAGACGTATTCGTCAACAATTTCGAAAGTACAGTTCCCAACTGTTACGGGGGTAGGTGCGACATGGACATTAGACATGATCTTCGTCTTGTCCATGTTCATTTTGAGACCTACTCCTTGGGAAGCTGTATTGAGGCCATCAAGCATATGGCTTAAGTCTTCCATGGTTTCAGCCATGATTACGATATCATCTGCGAATCTAAGGTGAGTGATGTACTCACCGTTAATGTTGATGCCCAGTCCGTTCCAGTCCAGAAGCTTGAAGACATCTTCCAACGCAGCAGTGAACAGCATCGGCGATATGACATCGCCTTGTCTGACTCCCCGCTGCAGTCGGATAGGCTTCGAGTTCTGATCCTGGAGACGGACTGACATGGTGGCGTTTTCATACAAATACTTCAGTGCTTTGATGTATCGATAATCAATGTGGCACCTCTGGAGAGACTGAAGCACCGCCCAGGTCTCGATCGAATCAAAGGCTTTCTCATAGTCCACGAACGCCAAGCATAGTGGCTGGTTATACTCCTCCGTCTTCTGTATAACCTGCCGCAGCGTATGTATGTGGTCTATGGTGCTAAAACCTTTTCGGAATCCGGCTTGTTCGGGAGGCTGGAAGTCGTCAAATCTGCGCGCGAGACGATTCGTGATGACCCTTGAAAACAGCTTGTAAACATGGCTCAGAAGTGATATCGGTCTAAAGTTCTTCAAAAGGGTTTTGTCGCCCTTTTTGAAGAACAGCACCACTATACTTCCGTGCCAGGCCTGCGGCGTTTTGCCATCGAGGATGACGGAATTAAATAGCTTCTGGAGGATTTTAAGCACAGGAGTACCACCAGCTCTCAGAAGCTCGGCTGTAATTCCATCATCACCCGGCGCCTTGTTGTTTTTAAGCTGTTTAAGGGCCACACTAATCTCGTACAGACTGACGTCTGGGATATCTACGGTGTAGTGTCGGGTTAATTTGGCTCTTGGGTCTTTAGCCTTGTTGTTAACAGGTGCCCGTGTGGTCGTGTATAGCTGTCCGTAAAACTTCTCGACTTCCCTCAAAAGTTCGGGTTTAGACGAAACGACCCTGCCGTCGTCGGTCTTCAGCTTCGTCAGTTGGCTCTGCCCAATAGACAAGTCTCGTGCGAATACTTTAGAGCCCTTGTTACGCTCTATAGCCGCCTTTACACAGTCTGTGTTATGGCGGCGGATATCGCGAGTCAAGGACTTGGAGATCTGTCTATTTAGCTGCCTATACTGGGAAGCATCGTCCGGGGACTGAAGGGTCATTTGACGTCTCACATCCATCAATTTGAGAGTAGAATCTGAGATTTTTCCGGTTCTTTTTGAACGGCTGGCCTTGAAGAATTTAGACCCGGCCGTTTGAACAGCTTCCACGAACCTGTTATTATACTCGTCCACGTCAACGCAGTCACCGAGGCATTCGAAGCGGTTTTGCAATTCGAGTTGAAAGTTTACCGGGTTTTGGATCTGTATGGGTGCAGGTCGGAGCGTAGACTTCACCAGTCGAGACCTCTCCAATTTTGGATTGATATTCAATGTGCCTCTTACTAAGCGGTGATCACTCCCAGTTTTCACCGAATTGATCACAGAGACATCATTGAATATCTGTCTTTTGGTCGACATAATGAAGTCAATCTCATTTTTGGTGGCACCATCGGGACTAATCCAAGTCCATTTGCGTTGTTCTGGCTTCATGAAGAAGGAGTTCATCATATACAGGTCCTCCTTCTCCATGAAGTCGGCCAGCATCTGGCCTCGGGTGTTCCGATTTCCGAACCCAAATTGCCCCACTCTCAACTCATCGCCGCTACGTTTCCCCAATTTTGCGTTGAAGTCTCCCATGACAACGTTAAAGTGGGTTTTAGAAGTGTGGATGGCTGTTGAGATGTCCTCATACATGGCTTCCACCTCTTCGTCAGGATGTGTCGAAGTCGGAGCGTAAACCTGAATGACCTTCAACGAATACCGTTTGGTAATTTTGAGTATTAGGTACGCTACCCTAGTCGAAACACTCCTCACCTCAGTAACGTTGTTCACAAGAGACTTGTGAACGAGAAACCCGACACCACCTTGGGACAGTTGGTCGCCCTCCCGGAAGTAGAGCAGATTTCCGGAATTTAGGATTATTGAGTCCTCTCCCTGTCTTCGGACTTCAGATAACCCCACAACATCCCATCGCAGTCTGCTCAAAGCTTCCTCCAGTTCCTCCAACTTCTCGTTGGTCCGCAGTGTCTTGACATTGTATGTTGCCAGGGCCAAAGGTCGTCGTTCTTGGTAGCGAATCCGAACCCGGGGATTCTTCGCACCCCCTGCCCCGTCGCTTATGTGGCTGCTACCGTGACCACCACGAACGGGGCCGCCGGGGACTAGGGGCCGGGGCCTGTGTGTATCTGTCATTTTAGGGGGGTTTTTGCCATAATCGCCACGCTTGGCAGGCGGGTTGGCGATCGCAGTATTCGCAGTTGGTGATGCTCTCACGGAAAGATGCTGCTGCCCATCCTCCGTTCTTTCTATCCCTTAGTCGTCTCTTACGACACCCAAGGGAGGAGATGGGGTGGTGCTATTCTGGTGCGACACCACACACTACAACGGTGACAATAAAAGGTAGTAATTAATGGGCAACTACAACATAGTTTACAAAGTATTCCAATTTCACACAACTATTTTTAAACTCTACACATATATATGAGCGACACCAATAAAAAATTCCAATAAACTAAAATAAACGATAATGATCCATTATAATACATGATAATGACAGTTGATTTGTATTATCTTTATAAACACTATTATTAATGGAGTATGTTTTATAATAACTTATTTAAATTGTAGTATAGTCTTGAAATGGGTTATATTTTCAGATTTCAAACGTTCAATCACACACATAATTATTAAAATAAGTAGTAAACGATGTGCTATTTTTTATATATAGCATAAAGATAAGATCTGCTGATCTCCATTTATGAAAATCTTCTTCCTCCTGCCCTTATCCTACATTATATAGGGTCAGCACAACATGTTGCATGTTGCAATAGTTATGGCTTAGTTTTTACAACCGCCCGCTTGCCTGACGTTAAGCCCTTTTTGGGGGAAAAAAAAAATCAGTCATCCTTTTTATTTAAATTATTTTTTTGATTTTATTATTTGTATAATCTATCAATGAAATTATGAACGGCGTACTGTTGTTTTTTGCAACTATGATTTAATATTGTTTTACAATGACTTTCAATTACTACCCATACACATAGAATGGAATTAGAAATGGCGGCTAATATAACGGGACTGTTACGAATACAAAAGACGGTCATCATAACGGTTGTTTTGTTGTGGTCCGTACCGGCGAGTGTGAGTATAGATAGCGACAGTGTGCGAGTGAGAGGTGAACAAAAGCGACGCCATTTTCAATCCCATTCTTTAAGTGTACGGGTACCTAGCTTACCTAGTACCTGTGTTTGTTAATTTTTTATGTTCCCGTTGTGATGTTTGTTTCGTTTATATTGTTGTTAATGTTGTTGGTTGTATACAGTCGGTTTGTAGCTGAAAATGTCGTGGTTGGTTTGTGTTTAATGAGACACGTTCATATATGCTTGAAGATTTTTGACAGACATATAATTTTTTCTTTTCAATTATAAAGGCAGCCAGTGATTTAACACGGTTAGTTTCATAAGCATTGGTAATGGAGTAATTTATTTATGTTTTATTTTAAATAAGCCGGTTTCATATGTAGCATGTTAATATGTTATAAAGGAAATTACTAGAAATTTAAAGTTTCACCTGAATGCATGATATCTCAATTTAAGATTAGATTTGTTAACATTCCCATATTTTGCATTCTTTTTAATCAGTATTTTTAGAATGGTGGAGGGTAGTTGTCATTTTTATCAGTATTAATATTTCCGAACCAAATATCTATGTTCAAATTTGAATTAAACGAAATAATAGAAATTGTTTGTTTTATTTATAACTAGCAGCCCGCCCCAGCTTCGCACGGGTATTTAATAAAAATTTCAAAATTAAAAATTACATACACACACATACCTAAACCCTTCTATTTTTTTTCGGTCTTGGGGAAAAACCTCTCTTGACGGGTTCCCCCGACCCGGGGGACCGAGGGATATGTGGGACCCCGGGAAAGATGTTCGACCATCCGATTACACACTAAAAAACCCCGCTATTCTCCTATTGCCTACGCCCGGGCCCACGGATATAAGGCCTGCCGATCTCGTGGCCCGGGCCGGCGCCGGCTCGCCCTTTGCCTTAAGGCGGGCCCCTTCTAAAGTGTTGGCGCCAGGGGGTCAGGGTTTCGTCCCCCCGACGCTCTCCTAACAACTCTAGGAGTTGAGGAGGGCCGCGGAACAGCACGCGGCCCTCTCCCTGCAATAGTGCGGGTGGCGGATCCTCCCCCGAGGGGCCGCCCGCAGCCGCTTTCTACGGCGGCCGGAGGTCGTTGCCCGCCCTCCGGTGCCGACGACGCGGCCTACGTTGGCGGGAGGGAGGGCGGTGGCAGACTTCCGCTCCCGTTCCGCCACCTCCCTTGCAGACACTACTCCTCCTTGAGTCGTGTACCTCATTACTGAGGGTCGTGATTCCCCTTATAAGAACCCAGTTTCTCTTTTATAATGTTCTTCCACCTGTGCCTGTCCTTGGTGTGGTGGAGTGCATCACTACTGCCTTGCAAAAGGAGGTGACGGCCGTCCATCCAGGATCGCCCCCGACCATGGACAGAACCAGGGCCGGGAGCGACAGGTCCGCGGCCAATTCCGGACTGGACTCGCATCCCCGTCGCGTGCTAGTCAGGCGTGAGTACGACTACCAGACGACACTCCAGAAAAACCAGAGAGTCGCCTGACGTTGTAGCCGGCCCAGCAAGACCAACCGACAGCGAGGATGCAATTCCCGCCCTGGGAACACTCTCTGTGCAGGCGCAGTCGAAATAGGCATGGTTTCGACTACCAAATCAGGGCCCAGGGCAATCCCATTCATTGGGGGTCCTAATCAGTATTCGCAACCATCCCACCGGGGACCACGCCACAAACAGAGAGCTAAGTTGGAAAGGATGTAGGAGGTAGACGGGAAGAAAGGTAGGAAGGCCTCTGTCGCCTCGGACGGAGAGGGGAGTAAAGCGACGGATGCTCGGGCACCTCGGGTACGCACACCCGTGCACTCCTCAGACAGAGGAGCGCCCTTGAGGGCAAACCCTTCTATTTGCGTCAGGTTACTAAAAAAATAAAATTATAAAAAAAGTTTGAATATTATTATTTCTATGAAATTTTATTTTAATGATTTTTTGTTATTATTTTTTATTTATTTTTCGTTGTTTTTTAATAAGTTTTTTTTTATATTTTTATAAAAACCCCAGTGACGCACGCCTACAATGCATAAGGTGCTGCCTAGCTAGCCGAACAGGGTGCGCAGCTACCACGCAACATTTTTCTAATACTTACATTTTTAAACTCGTGATATCTTTCGAATGGATAATTCGAATTGAATAATTCAAAAAGTTATATAAAGGTATTGAAGCAGTTTTGAATATGAAGTAATTTATTTTGATAAGGATTAATACCAAGATACAAATAAAGAGCCTTTTCTAGGGGCGGCATTTCAATTAAATTTTTAAAATAAAAGAACACTTATTGTGGCATAACTATAATAGTTAGACATATGCTATCGCGACACTTTTTGTAAATAATGATGTGTTCTGCAAAGTCGTAGTACATTATTTTATTCTATCATCAATAGTTTTCGCAGCGCACGCGATTTAAATAATATTTTAGGTAATTTTTTTACACCTTGGGTTACATTATTGGAGTTTTAGTAAGGATCCCTAAATTTTTCGAAAATATAATATAGCCTATGTCACCCGGAGATAGTGTAGCTTCCCAACAGTGAAAGAATTTTTTAAATCGGGTCAGTAGTTTCGGAGCCTATTCAATGCAAACAAACAAACATACAATCAACTCTTTCCTCTTTATAATAGTAGTATAGACAACACATATGAGTTCTAACATTAGGTTATATGTTTTTTAATAAACTTAAACAAATAGTTACAATTAACAGTAGTTTTGAAACTAAAAATGTGGAGCCTCTTTCCTTAGGTGGGTCCGGAAGCCAAGGGCCGCATTGTCTGTATCCCTCTTCCTGGAATGTTTGAAAATTAAAATTAAGAAGAAATACGCAACTGGTCCTTTTATTCTTCTATCCCGCGGAAACCGAATAACCAGTACCACGCCGGAATTCTGCGGGGAATCCGACTTATTTGACGACGATGTTATGTTGGCCTCACCGGTTGAACCCTACGGTGGTTACATTGGTGTTACTGATCCAGATGTGATAGACAGCGGCGGCCGCAACGGCATACCGATTAGAACCCCGGTCGCCACCCTCAGCCTAATCTGGGGGACAACAGGATCGACTTGGTCATTGCTCTGCGACTCAATGCACAACATGAATTTCCATATTTAGACAGAACAGCGCCGGTTATAGTTTTTCTCTTCTCCACTTTGCACGGTCTTCAGCATCCCTGGTTGTGTGCCTATTTGCACGCATATCACCCTTTACGACGTCAAGCCAGCACTTTTTGAGTCAACCCCTCCTGCCGGGGCCTGGCGGAGGCGGTATGGCCAGACATTTGTTTCCCACGTAAGCATCCGGTTGCCGTAAAACGTGGCCGTACCAACCGAACCAACACTCTTGTAATTTATCCGCAATGTCACGGACATGAAGACTGCCGTGAATGCGGGAGTTCCTAATGCGGTCCTTCCGCGTCACTCCACACATCCAGCGCAGCATATTCATCTCCGTGACACGCAGTTCTTGCTTGTGTCGCTCTAACACCGGCCACGCTTCACAGCCGTATAAAAACACAGGCCTAATGATGGTCATATAGACCTGTCGCTTCAACTTTACCGGCATCTTGGGGTCACAAATGACACCAGTTACCTCATGCCATTTGGCCCACGCGGCAGCAATGTGCCTTGACGTCGCGATCGATGTCACGAGACGTATGAAATACAGATCCCAGATATTTCACTAGGTTCGTGCGCTCGACCGTGTCCTATGCCTACGGGTGTGGGATCGGTGGAGTTACAGGCCAAGTACTCTGTCTTCGCCACATTAAGCTTCAGACCATATATATTTATTAGTGTTATTATGTCCTAAATAAAATGTTTCTTTCCTAATGTGTATTGCTATGCACTGATGGGTAAAGGAACACAATGACAAAATCTGAGCACTACAACTATTTGTAACCAACATCAGTGTTCCGTTAGAGCCCGATGCGCGGGTGGAGGGATGCTACGTCACCGGCCCGGGCGGACTGAGTCGGCTATGGTGACTTAGGCCGGTATCTCCTGTGCATCAATCTGTGTGTCAGTGAGATGAGAGGAGCGCGTGGAACACCGCTGTCTCCGGCCCGTAGTTCTGTGGCTCCCCGTGCTGACAGGCCAGGACAGATTGACACTATTTGTCCAATTTACTGCGAACATACGTGGCAGATGTCTGTTTCTTCTGAAGGGGAAAATCGAAGTCTAGCAATGAATTATTTTAAACCCAATAAAAACTTAATATGTTACGTGCTTTTTTAATCAAAACCTCAGCATTTTTTTTGACAAGTCACAAGAAATATCTGAAATAGATATCATCATCATAAGCTTATTGAAATCCATTCCTGGTATAGCCTCCGGCGCGTCGTTTCCGGCATTTTTCGTGAGTCGTAAGTATATGCGGAGCATGCCTTTGCAAGATTTGAACTCGTATCCTCTATTGGTCAAAACTAAACATCATGTTATTGATAAAATTACGAAACATGACAAAACAGCCTCATTGCACTCTGGAGCTCAGGTTTTGGCAGATTCGACCTCAACCCCAGCAGTTCTTTTATCCGTGCAGGGGCGGAGAAAGAATACTAACCTCTGTGGCCGGGGTCGGCCTGTCGTAAAAGGCGACAAAACAACCCACCCTAGCTACGTGGTAGGGTCTCAAGCACGTTTGGATGGCGACCACCTTTGGTCTTAAGTATGCCGCCATAATAACCTTGTGTTGTGTTCTGGCATTAGTGACCCAAGTCCCTGTACCCTTATGGGACAGCAGCGTGTTCGCGATGCCACTGGCGTTGCAAACACCTATAGGCGACGGTAACTGCTAAATTCTAAGCGGGCTGTCAGCCTGTCTGCTGTCCTACACAATAAAAAAAAGTTTTATTGACCTCAACGTGAACGTGTTAGACAAGACAATAGTTAATGTAAAAATTTGACGATATTATACAACCCACCTCCGTATAGTTATGTGGGAAGCATTTGGTGTGCACCTGTCGCGTAGCCATCGGCATGCGATTACGCCAACAAGCCAGCTTGCTCGCCGAACTCATCGGGACTCTGTTGAACTCGTCCATTTGTTCTTCTAAATACTGTATTAACATAAATCATTTTAACAATTAAAACAGTATCTGGTAGCTTAGTGGTATTATATTCGGATACAAATTTACAGGTCTTGGGTCGAATCCCATGATATTATGCAATGCTTAGACAGTTTTTAGCCTAATGTGTGTATTAAAGCGCCCTATACTGAAGGTGAAGAAAAACGTGAGGAAATTCGAATTACAAGGTCATCGGTATATATAACCCGCCAATACGCATTGAACAAGCAAGTCGGTATACTGATCGTATCTTCTAAGTACAAGCTCGACCCCAGCCGTGGGACGTTATGAGCTGTTATTGTAACAAATAAAAACATTATATTATTATATACTACATTCTATTACTATATTATATCATCTGATAGGAAAGATACTTTTGATATAGATAGACAAAAGAGAAGTCTTGTTCTTGAAGAGAAGTGTGTGGCAACATGATAGCCAGAAAAATTATCAAAGCTAATAAAGAAACGATATTTTTATTTAATTTATTGACAATCATTCTACACTTAGCAACTCTAATTATATATAGAAAATGGCCTTATATAATTATATATAGTTATATATAACTATATAAATTTCATTATAATACGTGATTTGTGATTATTCCCATTGTAAACTAATTATATCCAAAAAAATATAAAAAAAAATTCCGGCACTGTCGTAGTACGTAGTAAATTTTGCTTGGACCGTCAATGTGTTAATAATAATGATCAATTTAAAAAATAATAATTATACTATAGAATACTTGTATCTATTGCCAGGGCAGCCCGCTTCTTTTGGTGTTCAAAGATTTTAATTTACTTTAGTGTACTGAACACTTACTATTTTTAAGTAGTATCCGACCGAAAGTTTTTCGTTTTCGGTTTCGGCCGAGTTTCGGCCAAAAATCAAGTTTCGGCGGCAGTTTCGGTTTCGGCCAAAATTGGCTGAAACTTTTGCCGGAACCGAAACTGATTTCGGAAGTAGCAACACAACTCAGTACGTTATTGCCGACGCAAGACTCAGTCTTAATTGTCGGAGCCATTATTACAACGCAATGCTGACATATACAGTTATTGGAACAGCAGTCAATATCCTATATTGAGAAGTGCAGTTTTAAAATACCTTTCAGCTCAACCTACCAGTGTCCCGAGTGAACAGCTGTTCAGTGCTGCTGGCCAAATATACTCGGATCGTCACAATAATTTACGTGGCGGAAACGTAGACAAACTGCTTTTCTTGGCGTACAATATAAGACTTTAATTATGAATAATACGAAAAACCAAAAAAGTAACCCTAAATATAAGATATTTAGAAGTTTTTTTTATTTGATTTTATAACTGTTTTCAATCTAAATGTTTACTGTAGTTTAGTAGAGAGTTACTTACATTTACTACACTAAATAAATGTAAGTATGACTGTCCTACTAATTGTGATCTAGGTATCTTTGTTAATTCTAAATGTGCGATTTGATTATCTTTGTTGAGACTGGAACTAAGAGTGTAATAATAATTTTAGTAATTGTTATTTTTATGTAAGAGGTATAAGTACCTAGAAGAGATTGATAATTCTTCTAAGTACAAATACAAACCAAAGTATTAATTAATAAGATTTCAAAATACCAATACTTAGTATTTAATGAAACAGTAACAATTAGTGAATTGATTATATGTGATAAACATTTTGCTATGAGAACTTAATTTGAAAAAATAATAAAAATATTAACATTTATAACATTTTTTTATATTATATTAAATAAATGATTACAACAAAATTAATATACTGTGTTTCCATTTCGTGTCGTAATTTTAAATAATAATGGGTAAAATGTACTAAATTTTAGTATTTTAAGGAATTTTATACTTGACCACGTGAGTTTCGGTTTCGGCCGAAACTGAACCCACGGCCGAATATCCGGTTTCGGTTTCGGCCGGAAAACCAGTTTCGGTCGGACACTACTTATGTAATGTTATTCCCACATTTGATACCGGAATACTTAAACATATTTTAATAATCCCAAACAAAAGACAAGCCAAGTGCAATAAGTTGTACTTGGGCGACGTAAGCGTCTGTGCTTCATTTTCAACATTGAGCAACTGTTCAAAAAGGCTGTCACATGACCTCTGCATGCTATATCAAAACAATACCGGGCAAATACATTTAGGACTCGCTGTATTAATCTTTGGGTCTTAGAAAGTAAAGAGTTCCAAACCTAATGTCAAAATAGTTTAATTGGGAAATTATTAATGATTTGACTAGCAGTATTTTTAGACTGAATTATATACAGTCGGATTTTATATAACGTCTTCAGTTTATAAAACAGTTTTTAAGAGAATTTGCTACATGGTGCTCAAATCTAAGATCACTGTCTATGTATAGGCCTAAATTACGTGCCTCCTCTATTCTCTCAATAGGTTAATACATATTAATATATAAGTATATAATATAATTTAACATAATATATAAATAAGCGTGAAATAAATGATTATTTAATTTAATCGTGCATGAGAGAAATCGATAGTATCGACATATAAAACAAGCAGTGAACTAAATAAAGCATTTACCAAGCAACACAAGCAGGAGTTGCGTGTCACGGAGATGAATATGCTGCGGATGTGGACTGACGTACAAAGACTGTGTTAGTAACCCTCGCATACGCGGCAGTCTTAATAACTGTGACATTATGTATAAATGACATTTGTGTCCACTGATATGGCTACGTTTTACGGCAATCGGTTACTTACATGTGGAACAAATGTCCAAGCCACCTCCGCCGGACCCCACTAGGAGCGATAGACCCAAAAAGTGCTGGCTTGACGTCGTAAAGAGTGATATGCGTACCAATAAAATTACTACCACGGATTCCGAAGACCGTGTAAAATGTAGAAGTTGGAAAGCAGATCCCGGGTACGTCAGCAGAAGTTTAGGTTGCGACTGGCTTTTACCTCTAGCAAAAACTAAAGTTGTAATTCGTACTTTAGGTACCTGGTAGCTCAGTGGTATTAAACTTGGAGACCATTCTAGTCTCTAGTCTGAATCCCACGGTGGCATGCACCGTTTAGGCAGGTTTCTCGCCTAATGTGCGTATTAGAAGGAAAACATCTTGAGGAAACCTGCATACCGAGGTCACTGGTACGTGTAACCCCCAATCCGCCTTGGACAAGAATGGCGGGAATACTGTTCGTAACTTCTAGGGGAAATCCTGAGATCTGCGGTGGGATGTTTTGGGCTGTTTGTAACTATTTATAATTCGTACCATTTCGTTGATGAGAGGATCAGGGATTGGTTTGCCCTTATGTGGACACTGGTTGTAGACTGCGATCAGAAAAAGGTTAGTATCTGGTACGGGTGCAGCTACTAACGGCCAATCGCATGCTTTGAACGGTCTTCTTAAGGTTTCTAAAGTTTTTGGTGTATTCTGAAAAACAATCAACATAGAATAGTGCAACAAAAGTGTTATTTGAACTAATAATAGAATTATTAGACTTATCTGTCAAGTTAAAAAGATGATTTTCGTAATGTTTTTTTAATGCTGTAGGACAGCAGACAGGCTGACGGCCCGCTTAGGATTTAGCTACCGTCGCCTATAGGTGCTTGCAACGCCAGTGGCATCGCGAACACGCTGCTGTCCCATAAGGGTACAGGAATTTGGGTCACTAATGCCGGAACACAACACAAGGTTATTATGGCGGCATACTTAAGACCAAAAGTGGTCGCCATCCAGACGGGCTTGGGGCCCTACCACGTAGCTAGGGTGGGTTGTTTTGTCGCCTTTTACGACAGGCCGACCCCGGCCACAGGGGTTAGTATTCTTTCTCCGCCCCTCACGGATAAAACACGTAAACATGACTAATATCTACCTGAAATATGTATAAAGGCCTAGACCGGTCGCAGGCAGCAAATTTTGTTCTATTAACAAGTACGCGATCATCATATAGTCTCTCATATTTTTCCCTTTCAAAGTCATGTCTTAATCTGTCTCGGCGTTTCTTTTTTTCTTTCTCCGTGTCTCCTAGGACGCCCAGCCCTGTGCAGTTAAATTGATTATTTAGACAAATAATATTCACTAAGATAGCCTAAAAACACATGCCCTCTTTCTAAGAGAATATATATACCTAGTCAGGTCATAAATTCTGTCACATGTTTAATGTAAAATAATTGTAACAAGTTTATTAATTATGTAACCATTCATATACCAAAATGAACTTAACAAAACATAGATTCTTATGACATTAAAGTTTATTCAAAATGACCTCCGTGATTTTGAATACAAGCCTTCAATCTGCGCGGCCAGTTGTCTATCGCAGCACGAACGAGGTCCATGTCAATATCGGCGGCTGCCTTAATCAAGGTTGTCTTGAGTGACTCCAAATTGGGATGAGGCTTTGAGCACGCCTTTTCCTCCAAGTGTTGCCATATCTTGTAATCTAACGGATTCAAATCTGGACTGGAGGAGGGCCAGTCTTCGTGCCGGATGAAGTCGATTTCACGCGCCGCCAGCCAGTCTTGTGTGCTCTTCGCTCTATGAGCTGGCGCCGAATCTTGTTGGAATACCCAGTGCCTGTTATTGAACATGGTATGAGAAACAGGTTCCACAAGGTTCGTCAGGACTGTATTTTGATACACAACAGCATTCGTTTTTACACCTTTCTCACAAAAATGTACCTCTGTTAAACCCCAATAAGAAACTCCCAATCATACCATGAGCGAGGATGGAAAATGACCTCGTTGGACACGCGGAATACGGTTGCTCGCTTCTTCACTACTGTGTGCGTACACCTTATCATTTTGTTTGTTGTAGCTCTCTTCTACGGTAAACATTTTTCATCCGAAAAAAGAATTTCCCGATATTTTTTTCCCGCGTACCGCTTCAACAAAGCGCGGCATCTCTTCAGTCTCAGGTCCATTAGACGAGCATTCAAACGATGTCCTGTTTTTCTTCGATATGCCCGAAGCCCTAAGTCTTCATTTAACACCCTTTTCACCGTGGTTCTGCTTAACCCCATCTGAAGGGCCAACAGTTTCTGCTTACGTTTGGGATTTCTTTGAATTCGTGCCTTCACAGCTTTTATCACTGCTGGAGTCCTAACAGGCCGAGGGCGACCACTTCTTGACCTGTCATCTACACTAGAGTCTTCATTTTATCGTTTGATGGTACGATAAACGAATCTTTTGGTAATATTCAAATTTTTCAGTATGTTAAAAATTTGAATTGGCGCGTAACCGCAACGATGCAACGCAATAACTGCAACACGGTCTTCTTTAAGCGTCCACTCCATATTTAAAAATGAGTAAAATTCTAAAAGTTATACATTTTTATTTTCATGAACAATTCGAAATTCTAATTCAATAAACTTTTTTGTGGCCAGCATTCTAAAAGAAAAGTTTTTACTGTGTGACAATACTTATGACCTGACTAGGTATATACCATGTATATAAAATGAAGACTCTAGTGTAGATGACAGGTCAAGAAGTGGTCGCCCTCGGTCTGTTAGGACTCCAGCAGTGATAAAAGCTGTGAAGGCTCGAATTCAAAGAAATCCCAAACGTAAGCAGAAACTGTTGGCCCTTCAGATGGGGTTAAGCAGAACCACGGTGAAAAGGGTGTTAAATGAAGACTTAGGGCTTCGGGCATATCGAAGAAAAACAGGACATCGTTTGAATGCTCGTCTAATGGACCTGAGACTGAAGAGATGCCGCGCTTTGTTGAAGCGGTACGCGGGAAAAAAATATCGGGAAATTCTTTTTTCGGATGAAAAAATGTTTACCGTAGAAGAGAGCTACAACAAACAAAATGATAAGGTGTACGCACACAGTAGTGAAGAAGCGAGCAACCGTATTCCGCGTGTCCAACGAGGTCATTTTCCATCCTAGCTCATGGTATGGTTGGCAGTTTCTTATTGGGGCTTAACAGAGGTACATTTTTGTGAGAAAGGTGTAAAAACGAATGCTGTTGTGTATCAAAATACAGTCCTGACGAACCTTGTGGAACCTGTTTCTCATACCATGTTCAATAACAGGCACTGGGTATTCCAACAAGATTCGGCGCCAGCTCATAGAGCGAAGAGCACACAAGACTGGCTGGCGGCGCGTGAAATCGACTTCATCCGGCACGAAGACTGGCCCTCCTCCAGTCCAAATTTGAATCCGTTAGATTACAAGATATGGCAACACTTGGAGGAAAAGGCGTGCTCAAAGCCTCATCCCAATTTGGAGTCACTCAAGACATCCTTGATTAAGGCAGCCGCCGATATTGACATGGACCTCGTTCGTGCTGCGATAGACAACTGGCCGCGCAGATTGAAGGTTTGTATTCAAAATCACGGAGGTCATTTTGAATAAACTTTAATGTCATAAGAATCTATGTTTTGTTAAGTTCATTTTGGTTTAAGAATGGTTACATAATTAATAAACTTGTTACAATTATATTACATTAAACATGTGACAGAATTTATGACCTGACTAGGTATATAATTCAAGTGGACGCAAAGGTAATCTTTAAATCCACATGTGTCACCAGATTTTGTTGAAACATTTTTTTGTAAGTTCTTAGTAATTTTTTATAGATATGTTTAATATCATCCAGATGTAATTCATTATCAATTCAGAGTGCAAAATATATTCACGTAACAAAATGGCTTAAATTAAAATTAAGTTGTTTTACACGCTTTATTTTAAAGAAACAACTGATCCCTTTTGCTATCTGCGAGCTAGTAAAATTGTTGGCTTTAATGATATTCTAGTAAAGATAGGAAGAGTTCTATGATTAGGATTTGTGATAAATTGTTATTAATTGGGTTATTATAATATAAAACTTTGATTATGCTCATAATATGAAATTGTACCTTTCTAATGTACTAAACATACATAATACCTGAACTGATTACTACAAATAAACTTGTTAGTCCCTGTGCCAGGTGATAAAGAAGGTGTACACTGCGAAACAATGTTCTTAACATCGATGGCATTGTCTGAAAGAATTAGAATAGATATTTAAAGTAAGAACAACTATTTTTCTGTACCGTTTTTAAAAAATATTGTTTAATGAATAACTCTGTATTAAATAAATTTCGATATTAGCTTTTTGATTTAACATTTGTAATATCTGAGTACTATTTTAAAACTTTACTTTAAAACCATCCTAGAGTTCATAGGCCCGAAACACATGGTGGCATGCACGGCTTAGAAAAGTCTAATTTGCCTAATTTGTCACATATCGACAATAAAGCGAAATATTGCGATCATTAGCATATAACCCGGTAATCCGCTTTGGAGGCGCCAGAGCCTAGCAGTGAGACGTTCTTGGCTGTTATTATTTAATTAATATCAATGATAAATAAAATTACCGAAGCAGCACTCAGATTTTCGTGCTTGGGTGGAAAGCACACTCCCTGATAGTCATGAATCCAAGAAAGTTGGAACACATTAGCTTTAAGGAGCGCTGCCATCGATGCAGGATGAAAAGTGGCCAAATGCTCTGTAACAGGTTCCTCCCCCTCTTCTACATCTATGGTACGGCCTTCTCTAGACACGATCCAGCCACCCTCGTCCATCAAGGCACATGTCCAAGTTACGCCGTCACAATGAGCTGAACATTCCTGTTCATTTGTATCGTTGGTGCATTGCTACAGAAAACCAAGTAAATATTACATGAATCGATGTTAACTTGGCTGTTCCATGCCTGTCACTTTTCCACATGAACTTTAAATTTTCATCGAATAGTTCATTTAATTATTCTACCTTTCGAATTAATATATTTTAGATACTCTACGGTTTTTTTTTGTAAAATTGATAATACTCGTGAGGAATATGGCTGCTTAATTAGAGTGTGATTTTTTTAAATATATAGCTTTGAATTAATTTTTGAGAATGAGGTGTCCTTAATTTTTTAATTTATATGACGATGCGAATACAAGAAGCTATCTCGAGTATATGTAAAGTAGTTAAAATAACTAGGAGCTGTTTTTTTATTGCTAGAGCAATAAAAAAACAGCTCCTATATGCTATCATAGATGATAGCATACAGGTTGACGGCCCACTTAGAATTTAGCAGTTACCGTCGCCTATGGGTGTTTGCAACGCCAGGGGCATCGCTAACACGCTGCTATTCGCGTAGTGGTCAGTACGAGAACGTGGCCACACGGATCAGAACACATGGTTATTATGGCGGCATATTTAAAAACCAGGGGTGGTTGCCACCCAGACGGGCTTGGAGCCCTACCACCTAGCAAACAAAAGATTGTCGATGGGAATATTTGATTTATCAAACTAATATTATAAATGTGAAAGTAAGTTTGTTTGTTACGCTTTCATGCGAAAAATACTTTTTTTTTTGGTCTCGGGGAAAACCCTCTCTTGACGGGTTACCCCGGCCCGGGGGGACCGAGGGATATGTGGGACTCCGGGAAAGATGTTCGGCCATCCGACTACCCACTAAGAAATCCCGCTGTTCTATCGCCTACGCCCGGGCCTACGGAAATGTGGCCTGCTGATCTCGTGGCCCGGGCCGGCGCCGGCCCGTCATTTCTCAAGGCAGGCCTCTTCTAAACTGTTGACGCCAGGGGGTCAGGGTTTCATCCCCCCAGCGCTCTTCTGTTGACTCAAGGAGTTGAGGAGGGCCGCGGAGGGGCATCCGTGCAGGGGCGGAGAAAGAATACTAACCTCTGTGGCTGGGGTCAGCCTGTCGTAAAAGGCGACAAAACAACCCATCCTAGCTACGTGGTAGGGCTTCAAGCCCGTCTGGATGGCGACCACATTTGGTTTTAAGTATGCCGCCATAATAACCTTGTGTTGTGTTCCGGCATTTGTGACCCAAGTTCCTGTACCCGTATGGGACAGCAGCGTGTTCGCGATGCCACTGGCGTTGCAAACACCTATAGGCGACGGTAACTGCTAAATCCTAAGCGGGCCGTCAGCTTGTCTGCTGTCCTACAGCAATAAAAAAAAGCACTAGGTACCATAGAAAAACTTATGATAAATATTATTCGGATTAGATCTGACATTTCTGAAAGAAAAGTTCCTTAATTGTACTTACGGGAAACATTGTAACAGATTTAAGTAAATCCATGAAATGTTGAGGATAAAAATGATAGCCAGCTACGCCAATAATTCCTGCTGACGACCCGTTGAGCACCATTGCTGCTGTGAGCCATTCTGAACGGACGTCGAGCTGCGAAATATTTGTAATTAGTAGAAATGCTTTCAAAAGCATTTTGTTAATATTTTTAAATAGAACGAAAATACTATGTTCTTGTAACTACTTGTCCTGCTTTATAACACTCGTATTCCTTATCCAAAACTTGTATAATCTTCACGTAAGTCAAATATTTTTCTTTGAAGTTATGTATTTAATTTCTTCTGCTTCCTACTGAAACTTAATAATAAGTTTTTGTGACCTTGTTATAATTTTTGCTATTAAATAATTTTTAAGAGCAACATTTATCTATATTCTATTTAATAAGTATATTGACGGTTGTGTCAGCGTCTAAGCACTGCGCGAGAGGCGCATCTTTAAAAAATTCAGTTAATGGAATTGTTTTTCTAAAATTACCTTCTTAGTCCTTATAACATCTGCCTGTGAATTTACTATCAATATACATATATTTAATACTAGCTGACCCGGCAAACGTTGTTCTGTCATATAAATAATTAACGCCCCCGCAACCCCTTTTGGGGGTGGAATTTCGTAAAATCCGTTCTTAGCTGACCTCTACTCGGTGAAAAGAATATTCCTACCAAATTTCAAGACTAGCTCTAATGGTTCCAGAGATATCGTGATGAGTGACTATATACGTGGAAATCTCTTATATATATATATACCTAGTCAGGTCATAAGTATTGTCACACAGTAAAAACTTTTCTTTTAGAATGCTGGCCACAAAAAAGTTTATTGAATTCGAATTTCGAATTGTTCATGAAAATAAAAATGTATAACTTTTAGAATTTTACTCATTTTTAAATATGGAGTGGACGCTTAAAGAAGACCGTGTTGCAGTTATTGCGTTGCATCGTTACAGTTACGCGTCAATTCAAATTTTTAACATACTGAAAAATTTGAATATAACCAAAAGATTCGTTTATCGTACCATCAAACGATACAATGAAGACTCTAGTGTAGATGATAGGTCAAGAAGTGGTCGCCCTCGGTCTGTTAGGACTCCAGCAGTGATAAAAGCTGTGAAGGCACGAATTCAAAGAAATCCCAAACGTAAGCAGAAACTGTTGGCCCTTCAGATGGGGTTAAGCAGAACCACGGTGAAAAGGGTGTTAAATGAAGACTTAGGGCTTCGGGCATATCGAAGAAAAACAGGACATCGTTTGAATGCTCGTCTAATGGACCTGAGACTGAAGAGATGCCGCGCTTTGTTGAAGCGGTACGCGGGAAAAAAATATCGGGAAATTCTTTTTTCGGATGAAAAATGTTTACCGTAGAAGAGAGCTACAACAAACAAAATGATAAGGTGTACGCACACAGTAGTGAAGAAGCGAGCAACCGTATTCCGCGTGTCCAACGAGGTCATTTTCCATCCTCGCTCATGGTATGGTTGGGAGTTTCATAATGGGGTTTAACAGAGGTACATTTTTGTGAGAAAGGTGTAAAAACGAATGCTGTTGTGTATCAAAATACAGTCCTGACGAACCTTGTGGAACCTGTTTCTCATACCATGTTCAATAACAGGCACTGGGTATTCCAACAAGATTCGGCGCCAGCTCATAGAGCGAAGAGCACACAAGACTGGCTGGCGGCGCGTGAAATCGACTTCATCCGGCACGAAGACTGGCCCTCCTCCAGTCCAGATTTGAATCCGTTAGATTACAAGATATGGCAACACTTGGAGGAAAAGGCGTGCTCAAAGCCTCATCCCAATTTGGAGTCACTCAAGACATCCTTGATTAAGGCAGCCGCCGATATTGACATGGACCTCGTTCGTGCTGCGATAGACAACTGGCTGCGCAGATTGAAGGCTTGTATTCAAAATCACGGAGGTCATTTTGAATAAACTTTAATGTCATAAGAATCTATGTTTTGTTAAGTTCATTTTGGTATATGAATGGTTACATAATTAATAAACTTGTTACAATTATTTTACATTAAACATGTGACAGAATTTATGACCTGACTAGGTATATATATATATATATATATATATATATATATATATATATATATATATATATACCTTCGTATATATAGTTCTGTCACATATTTAATGTAAAATAATTGTAACAAGTTTATTCATTATGTAACCATTCATATACCAAAATGAACTTAACAAAACATAGATTCTTATGACATTAAAGTTTATTCAAAATGACCTCCGTGATTTTGAATACAGGCCTTCAATCTGCGCGGCCAGTCGTCTATCGCAGCACGAACGAGGTCCATGTCAATATCGGCGGCTGCCTTAATCAAGGATGTCTTGAGTGACTCCAAATTGGGATGAGGCTTTGAGCACGCCTTTTCCTCCAAATGTTGCCATATCTTGTAATCTAACGGATTCAAATCTGGACTGGAGGAGGGCCAGTCTTCGTGCCGGATGAAGTCGATTTCACGCGCCGCCAGCCAGTCTTGTGTGCTCTTCGCTCTATGAGCTGGCGCCGAATCTTGTTGGAATACCCAGTGCCTGTTATTGAACATGGTATGAGAAACAGGTTCCACAAGGTTCGTCAGGACTGTATTTTGATACACAACAGCATTCGTTTTTACACCTTTCTCACAAAAATGTACCTCTGTTAAGCCCCAATAAGAAACTCCCAACCATACCATGAGCGAGGATGGAAAATGACCTCGTTGGACACGCGGAATACGGTTGCTCGCTTCTTCACTACTGTGTGCGTACACCTTATCATTTTGTTTGTTGTAGCTCTCTTCTACGGTAAACATTTTTTCATCCGAAAAAAGAATTTCCCGATATTTTTTTCCCGCGTACCGCTTTAACAAAGCGCCGCATCTCTTCAGTCTCAGGTCCATTAGACGAGCATTCAAACGATGTCCTGTTTTTCTTCGATATGCCCGAAGCCCTAAGTCTTCATTTAACACCCTTTTCACCGTGGTTCTGCTTAACCCCATCTGAAGGGCCAACAGTTTCTGCTTACGTTTGGGATTTCTTTGAATTCATACCTTCACAGCTTTTATCACTGCTGGAGTCCTAACAGACCGAGGGCGACCACTTCTTGACCTGTCATCTACACTAGAGTCTTCATTGTATCGTTTGATGGTACGATAAACGAATCTTTTGGTTATATTCAAATTTTTCAGTATGTTAAAAATTTGAATTGGCGCGTAACTGCAACGATGCAACGCAATAACTGCAACACGGTCTTCTTTAAGCGTCCACTCCATATTTAAAAATGAGTAAACTTCTAAAAGTATACAGTTTATTTTCATGAACAATTCGAAATTCGAATTCAATAAACTTTTTTGTGGCCAGCATTCTAAAAGAAAAGTTTTTACTGTGTGACAATACTTATGACCTGACTAGGTATATATATACCTAGTCAGGTCATAAGTATGGTATATATATACCTAGTCAGGTCATAAGTATGGTAAGAATTTAAATAGTGGTCGTCAAAAGAAAACATATTGGAAAATTTTATTTCGAATTTTTCTGGTTTTTACGAGTATTAAAAGATGGCAGAGCCAACACAAGTATTAAAGTGTTCGAATTGCAATGTTGTGATTAATGAAGTCCTAAGTTTCGTGTGTAATAAAATAGACGTGATGGATGACGAGAGCCTAAGCCGAATAGTGACTACAGCATTCTCAGAGGAAGATCTTGAGAAGGCTAAAAACCTGTTGTTTGAATCCATACCTACATCCAAGAAGAGAATTAGAAGAAAAGGTGATAAAAAGGCCCAAAAAGATATTGATGATATAATATGTTTGTTAAAGGAAACTGATCCAAGCTTGATACCGATATTTACAGCTAGAGATCTTCATAAACTTCCCCCAGTATTGTTTGATCACATTGACGTGACAAAACTACTAAAAGATTTGGTATTAATGCAAAAAGAAATTCAAATGATAAAAGAAATATATGCTACGGCTGAAGAATTGAGGGTAATTAAAAAGGATTTAGAAAATTTTAAAAATTTGTCTAATAAAAATTGTCTCAAAGAGAACATCGATCTTTTTTCTTTATCAAAGCGAAGTTCTGAGAGTAACGAGATGGACACTTGTAATAACAGCTTAATAAAAGATAATAAAATATTAAAATCCCCACAAATCGAGGGTATTTTGCAAAAACAAGTCGGTGTTATGAATAATATTATGCGAACACCAAAGGATGAGCGATCCGGTGTTAACGCGGTGACTCACTCCACGGCGCAGCGCTCCGTTGCACTTGCGCCCGCGCCGGAGCGTATTACTGAAAAGCGACACACTGTCGTGCAAAATGGCAAACAAAATACTGATCTGAATCTCGATTTTATGATTCCAGCTGAAAGTGCTCGGACTTGTGGATTATCGTTAAATCACGGATCAAAATGTAATGAAAAAAGTAAACATGATGATGGTTGGACACTAGTGACAAGGAATAAGAATAAAGTAAATAGATTTATTGGTTATAGGGGCAAAGCACCTATCAATCCAGAAGGCAAATTCAAGGCCGCAGACTTGAAAATTCCGATTTATATATATAATGTTGACAAAACAGTAAGTGAAGAAGATATTATGGAGTATATAAAGGAAAAGTCAAATTTATGTGTTAAAGTAGAAAGAATGCAAATGAAAATAACCAAGGAGTACAATAGTTATAAAATATATATACCAAAACACAAAGAACACTTCTTTCTTAATGAAAATTTTTGGCCAGAGGGAATTTCATATCGTAGATTTATAAGTTTTTTAAGAAAACCTGGAGATACGTTTAAGTCAATGGATAATGAGAATATTATAAATATTAAAAATGGATAAAACAATAAATTTCATAACTTTTAATTGCAAATGTGTGAAGACTTCTGTAGACTGCATTAGGCAGCTGTGTGTATCGGCAGATGTTATTGCATTACAGGAGACGTGGCTTTTACCGCATGATTTGCCTTTCCTGGGTAATATTCATAGCGAATTCGCTTACACTGGTACCTCAGCTGTCGATACATCTATAGGAACACTTAGGGGAAGGCCCCATGGAGGCGTTGCGCTACTCTGGAGGAAAAGTATGTTTACAACTGTGAGTGTCATCAAATGTAATAGTGTACGTCTTGTGGCAGTTAAAGTGAAGTTATTAGATCGGGACATACTTATTTTCTCAGTATATATGCCCACCAATTGCAGTGAGAATCTGACCGAATTTACCAGCTGTCTAAGTGAGATAAACTCCGTAATTGAAACAAATAATATTCAAACTGTCTTTATGTTAGGTGATTTTAATGCACATATACCTAGTCAGGTCATAAATTCTGTTACATGTTTAATGTAAAATAATTGTAACAAGTTTATTAATTATGTAACCATTCATATACCAAAATGAACTTAACAAAACATAGATTCTTATGACATTAAAGTTTATTCAAAATGACCTCCGTGATTTTGAATACAAGCCTTCAATCTGCGCGGCCAGTCGTCTATCGCAGCACGAACGAGGTCCATGTCAATATCGGCGGCTGCCTTAATCAAGGATGTCTTGAGTGACTCCAAATTGGGATGAGGCTTTGAGCACGCCTTTTCCTCCAAGTGTTGCCATATCTTGTAATCTAACGGATTCAAATCTGGACTGGAGGAGGGCCAGTCTTCGTGCCGGATGAAGTCGATTTCACGCGCCGCCAGCCAGTCTTGTGTGCTCTTCGCTCTATGAGCTGGCGCCGAATCTTGTTGGAATACCCAGTGCCTGTTATTGAACATGGTATGAGAAACAGGTTCCACAAGGTTCGTCAGGACTGTATTTTGATACACAACAGCATTCGTTTTTACACCTTTCTCACAAAAATGTACCTCTGTTAAGCCCCAATAAGAAACTCCCAACCATACCATGAGCGAGGATGGAAAATGACCTCGTTGGACACGCGGAATACGGTTGCTCGCTTCTTCACTACTGTGTGCGTACACCTTATCATTTTGTTTGTTGTAGCTCTCTTCTACGGTAAACATTTTTTCATCCGAAAAAAGAATTTCCCGATATTTTTTTCCCGCGTATCGCTTCAACAAAGCGCGGCATCTCTTCAGTCTCAGGTCCATTAGACGAGCATTCAAACGATGTCCTATTTTTCTTCGATATGCCCGAAGCCCTAAGTCTTCATTTAACACCCTTTTCACCGTGGTTCTGCTTAACCCCATCTGAAGGGCCAACAGTTTCTGCTTACGTTTGGGATTTCTTTGAATTCGTGCCTTCACAGCTTTTATCACGGCTGGAGTCCTAACAGACCGAGGGCGACCACTTCTTGACCTGTCATATACACTAGAGTCTTCATTGTATCGTTTGATGGTACGATAAACGAATCTTTTGGTAATATTCAAATTTTTCAGTATGTTAAAAATTTGAATTGGCGCGTAACCGCAACGATGCAACGCAATAACTGCAACACGGTCTTCTTTAAGCGTCCACTCCATATTTAAAAATGAGTAAAATTCTAAAAGTTATACATTTTTATTTTCATGAACAATTCGAAATTCTAATTCAATAAACTTTTTTGTGGCCAGCATTCTAAAAGAAAAGTTTTTACTGTGTGACAATACTTATGACCTGACTAGGTAAATGAATTATTTTATAAAGAGCTAATGATGTTTTCCAAGGAACAATGTTGGTCGTGTGCGGATGTTGAACTGCTGCCATCTCACACATATACATTTGTAAGCGAGGCTCATACATGTCGTAGGTGGCTTGATCATTGCGTTGTGACAGAATCTGCTCGCCGTACCATTATTAGCGCGCAGATTTTATACGATACCTACTGGTCTGATCATTTTCCTATGAAAATAGAATGTAAGTTGATGTTAATGAAACCTAATGAAATAGTAATTAATTCTAATAAATATTGTAGTCATGTTGCTTGGGGTGAGAGAAATGTAAGCCAAATAAAACATTATTCAAATTTATGTAACAGTAAATTAAGCCAATTTATATTTCCACCAGAACTTGATAATTGTATAGGTAAAACTTGTCAAAATCATAACCATAATATGTTAATAGATAGACTGTACAATGACTTAATAAATATTATAAAAGATGCATCAAGCGTAAGTGCAGGTAGTTTTAGAATGGACAAAACATTTAAGCCACTAGCTGGATGGAACAAATACGTTGGAATCGCTCATGGCAAGGCTCGGATGGCATATCAAGTGTGGAAACTATATGGCCACCCACGTTCAGGAAATATTTATGATAATATGTGTAATACTAGAAAAGATTTTAAGTCCAAATTAAAGTGGTGTCGTAATAAACAAGAACAAATAAAAATGGACATTATTGCTGAAAATTACAGATTAAAAGACTTTAAAAGTTTTTGGAAACACACAAATAACCTGAATCCCAAGCCGAGCCTACCTGTGAGTGTTGCTAATGAGTGCAACCCATTGAGGGTGGCTAATATTTTTGTAAATCAGTTTAATATTGAACCTATGCTACCCTGTAAAATATCTGAACCGCTGTATGTGTTCGGGGCACGGGCCGTGGCCCAGGAGATTAAACTGAATTTCACGAGTAAAGATGTAGCTAACGTCATCAAGAAGATGGTATCCGGAAAATCTCCGGGGCATGACGGCTTGAGCGTTGAACACATTAAGCATGCAGGTGGGCAACTACCAAAAATTTTGGCACATATTTTTAATTTATGTTTGAGCCACTCTCACTTGCCACATGAACTTATGAAAACTGTTGTAGTTCCTATAGTAAAGAATAGTACAGGTGACATATCGGACCCTAGTAATTACAGGCCCATTTCTCTAGCTACTATTATGGCCAAAGTGCTGGATACCTTGATTGACATACATTTGGCCAAATGTATAAACCTACACGATGCTCAATTTGGCTTTAAACCAGGACTTTCGACGGAGGCTGCCATTATGTGTGTCAAGCAGGTTGTTCAATACTACACACAAAGAAAAACGCCTATATATGCGTGTTTTCTAGATTTATCTAGGGCTTTTGATTTGGTATCCTATGATATATTATGGGAGAAACTAAAAAATGAAACAAAAGTAGATAGTGCTGTCACAAAATTATTAAGATATTGGTACCAAAATCAGATGAACTTTGTTAAATGGGCTGGTGCGACGTCTGATTTGTATAGGCTAAAGTGTGGAGTAAGACAAGGGGGGATCAGCTCACCATGTCTTTTCAACTTATACGTCAACGCGTTGATTGAGGAGCTCAGCAGTGCCTACATTGGCTGTCACATCGACGGAGTTTGCGTCAATAATATTAGCTACGCTGATGATATGGTGCTGCTGAGCCCATCGATCGGTGCACTGAGGCAACTCATAAGTATTTGTGAACGCTACGCAGAATCTCATGGGCTCAGGTATAATGCCAAAAAGAGCGAGTTGCTGGTTTTCAAGGCTGGCTCCAAGATATGCACTTCTGTGCCAATAGTTTATGTTGGTAATACTCCTCTTAAACGTACTTCCCAGTTTAAGTATCTGGGCCACTGGCTGACCGAGGATCTAAGTGATAACCTAGATATTGAGAGAGAACGTAGGGCTTTAGCTGTCCGATGCAATATGTTGGCTCGCAGATTTGCAAGGTGTGGACGGGATGTCAAGCTGGTTTTGTTCAAGGCCTATTGCCAAACCTTCTACACCTGTAGTCTGTGGCTGAGGTACACGCGGGCGGCAATCGATGCCCTGCGAGTGCAGTATAACGACGCCCTCAGGATTTTGTTGGGGTTGCCTCGTTTTTGTAGTGCATCGATTATGTTTGCAGAAAATGCTATTGACAGCTTTCAGGCCCTCATGCGTAAACGTTGCGCAGCTACCTCAGCTAGGTTCCGTGATAGCCCTCACAGTATGGTGGCAATTTTATGCAATCGGTGGGATAGCCCAATGATTCGCCACTGGGTACAGCTGCACGCACCAGTCGCGACATGGACATTTTGATCATTTTATATTTGTGTTTACTAACAATAGATTTTTAAGTTTACTTATAATTTACTAACCCACTATGGACATGATTTTGTAACTGTCTGAAATAAATAAATAAATAAATAAATAAATTTAAATCACCTGACAATAATATTTTTTTTTTCATAGTACATTTAGTAATTTTAATTATTTTTTCTTTTAACAGTGGGATTTTGTTAAAAGTCTGGGATCAGATACAGATCAGTCCGTTTTCCATAATAATTATTAATTTTGGGAATAGTTAGCATATTTTGCCTAATTCTTCTCGTAATATTTGCTACAGTTTCTTTGTGTTCGTTGTTATAGTAATTTTCTATAGCTAGCTGGTATCTGACCCTCAAGTGCACTGGGAGAATCTTACAAATTGAGAACAATTTATTATAATCTTTACTACAAGCATTTTTTTACATTTTTATTTACTAAGTATTTTAAAAATCTTGTTTACATTTGTTTTATAACATCCAAGTATGTTTTAAAAGTTAGTCCATAAATAGACAGGCCGTAGCCTATTATCGATTCCACCAGCGCATAGTAATCAGCGAGTAATGTCTCTTTGTTTAAATCTTGCTGAGTATGTACATAAAAGAGCTTCATCTAGGAAATCGAATGTAAAATAATCTAATTTATTATCAAGATCACATTCGCAAAGAGCTAAAGATTTTAATCAGTCCTTGTTGATAATCTAAATGATAATCATAATATTTTAAATAATCTTGAATGTTTATTAAAGTAATTGAAATTCGTCATCGGTAATGTTTTCAACTAAGATATTGTGCAAAATAAAGTGCAAAAAATAAAATAACAACATATACTTAAACATGTGTATACTCGTATGTTTTGGCGAGCTTTTCAATTAGAATAATTAGGTGTTAGAGATTGAATAAGTTAATTTAATATATATTAGTTTAGTATTCTATTGTTCATCATACCACAATTTTATTATTTACACCTGTTGACTTCGTTAAAAGCTGGGGGCGTATGGGGATTTCAAATGATCTTCCAAGGTCTAAGTAAACTTCACTCGTAAGATTGTGTAGCCTACTAAACAATATTAGGCTCAGAGGAAAGGTTTCCGCTTCGGGGTTGTGGGCAGACAACTTGCGCCTGTAAGAACCTAATTTAAACTATTTCACCTATAATATCACGTTAACTCATACAAAACCGACATGAAATAGCCTGGAATCGAGTTTCATACAACAAAAGAGAGCCCTGGGAGTCCTCGTTTTGCTCTTTCATATCCATGACCGTCTTCATAAGCATATATATCTAAATAAGTACATAGATGAGTTAGTGATGCTAGTTTATAAATTATAAAGGTGTTCATGTCTTTCTAAGGGTATCTTATGTTATATCTTACAGTCTTCTCTTTCTTAGAAAAAGATTTGTTTCACTCAATTTGATTAAGTTACAAGAATTGATAAATACTTTTAATGTAAAAATATTGTTTTAAAAGACAGATAAAATCTGCACTTGAAATATATAATAAAACAATCAAAGCGGCCGATTAGGAAAAAGAAATCTGCAACGTAATGTTTCAGTACATGCTTAACAATTTCTTGTGAAATTAATGATTATTGGTTATTATTCAAATTAATTTGATCCTATCGCAAACGGATTTTTAATTTGAAAAATATTATGATAACATTTTATAACGAGAATGTTATTTATAAATATAAGACCAAAAGGTTCCATTATCTCCAGTATTAGGTGATTACATTTATTGCGCCGGCGCGGCGCTAGTAATGCCTGCGAATAGAGAGAGAAATTCAAATTTTGCTAAGAGGGGTCCTAGGTCAGCAGTTTCACAACTCACTTTTAGACATAATAAAAGTTTCAAAAGTAGGTTTTATATCAAATTAAAAGTCTAGTAAATCAATAGTTCAGACTAGATTAGACTAGTTAGGTAGCTAGTTATGCAATAAATATGATTAACTAATAAAAGTGTACACAAAAATATATTAACATCAACATTTTTATCCGTGCAGAGGCGGAGAAATAATACTAACCTCTGCGGCCGGGATCGGCCTGTCGTAAAAAGCGACAAAACAACCCACCCTAGCTACGTGGTAGGGCTTCAAGCCCGTCTGGATGGCGACCACCTTTGGTCTTAGTATGCCGACATAATAACCTTGTGTTGTGTTCCGGCATTAGTGACCCAAGTTCCTGTACCCTTATGGCACAGCAGCGGGTTCGGGATGCCACTGGGATGCCACTGCAATCACCCATAGAGAACGATAAAAAAAACATAACAATACACACATATACACATACAGACCATGTAGTACCCATGTAGTAGAACGATACTAAAATACCTACACACAGATAGATCCTAGAAAGCATAGTGATCTCTCACAAGTGTATTGAACTTCTGCAGAGACGGAGCTAGCCTTACATTCTTAGGCAACGCATTCCATAGACGAACGGTGCTGATTGTAAATGACTTATTGTAGAATTGGGTATAGTTGGCTGGTATTGCAAGACACATATTTTCTAATGATATCGTGCGCTACTAAGATGAAAGAATTGAAAGCGGTCCTTGAAACAGCGCGGGGTGGGTTTAAACAAACTATGAAGAGAATTCGT
Organism: Malacosoma neustria; assembly: GCA_963693495.1. Lineage (NCBI taxonomy): Eukaryota > Metazoa > Arthropoda > Insecta > Lepidoptera > Lasiocampidae > Malacosoma > Malacosoma neustria. Next base: position 16,248,684 of record OY856377.1, read on the forward strand.
TTACAAACAGCTACATTCACTATAGCCGCACAAGCGCCATTTTGGCGAGTTTTTGAACTATAATTCACAGCGTAAAGCTGGCCACTCTTTCAACTTCTCCCCATATGATATTCCCCTTACATCTACCCTCTGTAACCTGCATGTCATGACAGTGACATCGTCACAATTAAACATGGACAAACGCATACTATAAACTAGATCGCGTACTTTATCTTTATTTTTTTTTTATTGCTGTAGGACAGCAGACAGGCTGATGGCCCGCTTAGAATTTGGCAGTTACCGTCGCCTATGGGTGTTTCCAACGCCAATGGCATCGCGAACACGCTGCTGTCCCATAAGGGTACAGGAACTCGGGTCACTAATGCCGGAACACAACATAAAGTTATTAAAGCGGCATACTTAAGACCAAAGGTGGTCGCCATCCAGACGGGCTTGAGGCCCTACCACGTAGCTAGGGTGGGTTGTTTTGTAACCTTTTAAGACAGGCCGACCCCGGCCGCAGAGGTTAGTATTCTTTCTCCGCCCATGCACGGATAAATATTGTATGTATATTGTACGTATAATAAAAATAACGTCTCCCCACGTCACTAATATCCTTACAGGCTAAGAATATTGGAGAGTACTTACAGGCTTTGGTCTCATAAAACTGTTGCGTAGTCTTCGAATTGGCACTATTGGGATGTGGATTATAAGAGTGCTGGGAGAGGCCACCGCGCGTTTATACCATGGTTCATCAGGGCCGCGCGCCCACCACGACCCGTTTGGGGGCTCGGCATGAGCACTTGTCGCGTGGTACTGTTGCCATCGGGTTAGTCCACTCTCTAAGAAAAAGTTTTATTGGCTTTAGCTGAGCTATTGGTAAATCATCTGAAACACTTTTAAAAATCCCCGAAATTATAGAATTGTCTTGTCTGTGGGACAACATACAGGCTGAAGACTTACTTAATGGTAAGCAGTTACCCTCGCCTATGATCGTTAGCGAATCAGAAACACCGCTAACATGCTACTGTCCGCGTAGGGGAGGTTGGTTGTCATTTAGACGGGCTTAGAGCTCTACCACGTAGCTAGGCTTGTTAAATCGGCTTTTACGACAGGCCAGCTCTAGCCGCAGGGGTCAATGTTTTTACTCCACCCCTGCATGGAGAAAATTTATCGCATAAATTATTGCACCTGTTTGTGCAAATGAATGAATTGCTCTAAAAGTTGTAAATGTCACTGGAAGTGCAATCATCCTGTTTAAAATAGATTTAATGGATATCTTTCTCCCGAACCCAATTAAATGAACTATGTAATATAAAATTCTTCCAATGAAAATATAAGATTAAGATTCTACCGATACTATCTATTGTTTTCAATTATGAGACTGCCAATCTGATTTTATCTCCTTTATCTGATTTGCTACTTAATTCAATTAATTTAACAATTCAAAAACAATACATAAATACAACAATAAACATTGTATCTATCATAAAGCACGCCAGTAAAATATATTAATAAAGAATGTTTTATTAGAGGATTATAAAAATTTTAAGTACGCATGCTTACTCTTGCATTTATAGCCAGTTTTGACGGAGAATCCAAGATATACTTTAAATTGCGCTAGATCAGGGAATATATATAAAATATATTATAAATAGTCCAAACAAAAATATTGTTAGACTTTAAATAGATGACGACCTCTGTGGCGTAATGGATAACGCACTTCGGTACGCTTGCGGAAGTCACGGGTTCAATTCCCGCGTCTGGGTGTTTATGTATTATATATATATATATATATATATATATATATATATATATATATATATATATATATATATATATATATATATATATATATATATATATATATATACAAAAAATAAGTATATAAGTAGTATATCAGTTGTTTAGTACCCATAACACCAGTGCTATGCTATTTATATCAAATTATTTATCTGAATTGATCACGAGGATTTTCTTTCCTTTCATTGTCTGAACTGAATCTGAAGCATTAAACGCCGTATGTATCATAAGAATGATGTACGTCATTTTTTTTACAGATAGCCGTCTAATCCCCAAGCCAAAAAAAAAACAAACTTCTACTGTCCTTAAACTATTATAGCTAGTTTTTTTGCAGGTAGTTAGTTGCATTACAGTCATTCCTAGGAATCATAAGTGTTTGATATTTTGATTTCATAAAAATTCGTACCAGAGGCAAAGAAGGCTGTTGTAGAGCCAAGTTCACATTTCGAGCAGTCTCTGTCTGTATCAGGTTTTTCATGCTCCTTTGCCCACTGATCGGTCATGACTGCCTCTTTGCAAATCTTCGCCATCAATTCTTCGTCACCTTCGAACATATACAACGCAATTTCTTATACGCATTATACTTATAAAAATATGTTTTCTTATAACGGAAATTGAAAGACTCCGAAATTTGGCCAACTTTAGTGATAGGAAACACTACATACATAGATTTAAAAATTTGTTTCAAGAATTAATATGTTTTGATTTCGTAGCAATAAAGTTTTTACAATGTAACATGAACGTCCTTGGCCTGACAAATTCCAGGCTTTATAAAAGCTGAAAGTTACTCGTTTTTTTTATTGCTGTAGGAGACAGGCCCGTGTAGATTTTAGCAGGTACCGTCACATATGGGTGTTTGCAACGCCAGCGGCATCGCGAATACGCTGCTGTCGCATAAGGGTACAGGAACTTGGATCACTAATACCGGAACACAATACAAGGTTATTATAGCGGCATACTTAAGACCAAAGGTGGTCGCCATCCAGACGGGCTTAGGGCCCTACTATACGTAGTTAGAGACCCTAGCTACGGCTAGGGTCTCCTTTTACTACAGACCGACTCCGGCCGCAGAGGTTACATTCTTTCTCCGCCTCTGCACGGATAAAAACTTGTGTAGCTTAGAGTAAAATTTCACATACTGGAAATTATGATTAGGTTCAGAAGACATGGACTACACAACTCGAAATTCTTAAAAAAAAATTTTAGAGGCCCACTTTTTAAACATGGATACGGAAAGTCATAGAGATATGATGACCATAGTTGACCAGATACATTACAGGACTATAAAAGCCAAACATGACCATGTCAACCAGAAATTCATTATTTGGTAAGACTTCAATAAATATGTATATAAGTTTAAATTAATTTATGAAAATTAAATAATATTTTAATTTATAACTACACTATACAATAATTATTCCTTTTTTAAAATAATTGTGATGTTCTTACATTGATAAGTTTTGTTTAACAATGCAGGTCGAATCGGTGAGAATACATGCGTGAGTTTTCGCATTGCGAAATTAGTTTCATCACTACGTCGTCTGACAAAATGGCGGACTTCAGCTTCTCGGGAGTCGAAGTGTTGTTCTACATGCCGGCAATATAACCTGAACAAACAATATGTATCCTTGTTGAATTACGCGTGAATTCTGAATCCTTGTCGAGTTTAATTACAAATTTGTATTATTACAATTGTGTCTTTATTTTTGTAATTTAATAATTTAGATTTAATTATAATATTAAATGTAAATTATTACTGCCAGAAAACAAAAATATTAAAAAAACAAAATGATTTTTGCCTTCATCACCTCCGTGAAAGAGTCAATCTCTATTGCATCCAAATATTTAATAAAATAACTATTATTAATGATTATTCGCCAAAAAATTCCGTAGCTTTATAAGATTTGTGTGCACCACAATAAGCATGGGATCATCTTAACAATAATAACAGACAAATATACGTAAAATTAGCTATATAGTAATTAAGTAAAACACACTACTTTTTATTGTTGAAAATTTACTATATACCTATTCCAATTTACTTGTAGGTTGTATTAGTTCAGATTTCGTGAATTAATGAGTGCACTTCTGTTCAAAGCGACCATTTTTCGCTTTCAACGTAAGTTTATCCACTATATTTTGCTATAATTATATCAGTTTGAGAATATCATAGTTTCGTAATTTTGATATCACTTAATTTTTTCAATCTTATCAATGAATTGAAGTGAACTTAAAATTTCGAATTATTTAATGTTTCTATTATTTAATTTTGATGCGTATTTCAATCGATGAAAATACTACATACTCTGTTCAATTTACTATTCTTTATAAAACAATTGTCAAACATCTATACAGCAAAAAACTTACTTAATTTACATATACTTTAATTTCTAGTATTAAAGTTCCTGCCATACCAGTCAGGATGTACAGCAAACTCTGTTCTTGACAAAGACCTCCAGGCTTCCTCGGCTAAGTCCCTCGTGAATGAATGATTGGGAACAGCATGAATTCTATTATACGGAGGCAAAACAACTACAGCTGTATAATGGTCAAGAACCCGCTTCCAGTGATATTCCCGAAACTCCAAATTGGCTCGCATGCCACCTTCGTATATATTCTTCCCATACATCGTCGCCGCCCCGTTGGTTTTTTTAATGATTACATCATCACGAAACTGTGGGGAAGTACAACAATATAACAATCCGTAAATAGTTATTAGAAGCTTAAAAACTATGTGAGTACTTAACAACTAAAAGTGATTTGGTCCTCTGCGTGAGTGCCCATAGCAGGAGACTGACGAGCTTGTTAGTTATGACGTTTAGGATGTTTTTGCGGCTGGCGCGCATCTGCAGTGCCTCCGGCGTGTTCGCGAATACGCGAACAGATGGCTTTGATGCCATCTGGCGTAAAAGGACAGCCTTTTTCCTGGCTAGGGTGCGCAGGAGCAACAACGATATGGGCAACACACTAAGGGCACTGACGCAGAGGGCCAAATACCTTTTAGTTGTTAAGTACTCACATAGTTTTTAATTTTCTACTAACAAGTTATGGACTCAGCATCTGATTTAAATAAATAACAGCATTAGGATAGGATATCCTTTGTAATAATAATATTTAGAAATATATTTTTTCTACATTGTCATCACCATTCATGTGGTGACGTTCCAAGGTTGTACCAGTGAACCCCGGGTTCACCAAGTCCGGATTAAGGGCAAAAGTCCATCATGAATTTTGCGTTACACATATTTATTGTGCCTCTTGGTACAAGAAAATAAAGGTCTCGTAAAAACATATTTTGCCTTACAACCATGCTCGACAGTTTCATGCAACGTTAAAGATGGAATGTATAAATTATTTACGTCGTTATTAAAATCTCTAAACAAAAAAAAAATATATGAAAGTAAATCCTAACTAATATTATAAATGCGAAATTGAGTTTGTTTGATTGTTACGATTTCACGCCTAAACCGCTGAACCAATTTTGGTGAATTTAGGTATAGTCATATTTTAATTTATATAGCAGAACAACGTTTGCCGGGTCAACTATTTCTAAATAAATTACAGATACATAAATCAGATCAGATACAAAAGGCGAACAAGCGTATTATATGGTAAACCTTACCTTAACCCATTCTTGGGGATAATATCTTGGTTTATGATTTTGAGCCGGTTGTTCTAAGTCCAAGAAATCAACAGTTCGGTAACCAGGTTTCAATATGTCCCCATCAAACTGAAATGACGATCATCAGCAGTCTTAGTTACATGTGGAGTAGATCTGAGATCCGATACTTGTTAACAGCTAATTGATATGAATTCAACGTAATTAATTAAAATTAAATTCAATTGCTTTTTAGCACCAAAAATTATAAGGGTGAAACTTAATACTATAACTTATATAAAATGACTAAAAGTAGATAAAATAATTGTTTCCACTTGCTCCAGAAATAGATCTAACTATATGTCTGGGGCAAGTTTCCTCTCCTTTCTCCCATATATAAAATAGGGGTTAGGGAATAATTCTATAGATTCTCCATGCAGGGGCGAAGTAAGAATACTAATCGACCGGGTCGGCCTGTCGTAAAAGGCGACTAAACAACCCTAGCTACTTTGTAGGGCTTCAAGTCCGTCTGGATGGCAACCACCCTGGTCTATAAATACGCCGCCATAATAACCTTGTGTTGTGTTCCTGCATTAGTAATCCAGATGCTTGTACCGACAGCAGCATGTTCACGATTCTCTTAGTGTCGCAAGCATCCATTGGCGCTGGTAACTGCTTATTATTAAGTGGGCCATCAACCCGTCTGCTGTCTCTCAATAATAAAAATGGAGCAAAAATACTTACTGTTGGTTTCAAATTATCGTGTAAGACAACGTTACCGCGATGATCTACGATAAGTAATGATCCTCCACCGCCAACCTATGATTAAAAGACATCCGTTTGAAAAACATCATTTAAATATTTGAAAATGTGTATTGCAATAAAGTTATTTAAAATCAATTAAGTTTAGCTGTATAAAGTTTTAGAGCATTGAGAATATACAGAACAAAGCGAAATAAATAAATAAATAAATAATAAATAAATATTTTTGTGACAATTCACACAGCGCCATCTAGTCCCAAACTAAGTAGCATAGCACTTGTGCTATGGGTACTAGACAACTGATATACTACTTATATACTTTTTTTTTTTTAAATAAATACATATTATACATAAACACCCAGACGCGAGACGGGAATCGAACCCGTGACCTCCGCAAGCGTACCGAAGTGCGTTATCCGCTACGCCACCGAGGTCGTCACATATAACAAACCTGTCTACGTTGTAGGGCCCCAAGCCCGTCTGGATGGCAGCCACCCTAGGTCTTTAAGCATAATAGCTTTGTGTTGTGTTTCGGCATTAGTGACCCATAATCTAGATCCCTATGGTACAGCAGCGAGTCCGCGGTGCTCCTAGTGTAGATGTAGAAAACATCCATAGGCGGCGGTAACTAAGTGGGCCGTCAGCCTACCTGCTATTCCTCAGGAATAAAAAAAAAGAATATTATGTTTAAAAAAAAAAAAATCAAATGAACTATTTGATTTATTACCGGGATTACTGTGCCATACGAAACATTTCATAAGATTGTCGCAAAAATATGACACAGAAATTGTACTTTCAATAATCTATGAAAATAATAATTGCACGAATGTGGCGAATTCATCAAAAATTTATAGATAAATCCGATAAGTATTATATACATATGTATGTATACACAATCATGTGACGTATTGATATGCATTATTAGCCTAATATTAACGACGACTTTTCCCGTAAATACAAGAACTAGATGATAAATGTGAGCCAGTCTACTTCACTTATGGAATCACATGATTTATAGGACCTTGATGTATAGAAACGATTAATTTACGATAATTTTTTTTTATTTCTATAGGACAGCAGACAGGCTGACGGCCCGCTTAGAATTTAACAGTTACCCTCGCCTATGGGTGTTTGCAACGCCAGTGGCATCGCGAATACGCTGCTGTCCCATAAGGGTACAGGAACTTGGGTCACTAATGCCGGAACACAACACAAGGTTATTATGGCGGCATACTTAAGAACAAAGGTGGTCGCCATCCAGACGGGCTTGGGGCCCTATCACGTAGCTAGGGTGGGTTGTTTTGTCGCCTTTTACGACAGGCTGACCCCGGCCGCAGAGGTCAGTATTCTTTCTCCGCCCCTGCACGGATAAAAAGTTTACTATTAGAACGAAACGAATCGATTAATTTATTTATTATTAGAACAAGCTATCGGTACATTTGTATCGTTAGATTTGAAAACAAATTAACAAAATAAATATCAATATAATGTAACGATTCACAAAGAGCCATCTAGTTTGCAGTAAGCAGCAGTGTGCTTTTGTTTTGGGTACTTGGCAACTGATATACTTCTTATATATTTTACTTTAGAAAACATATTAATATACACAAACAATAGACTAGAGAAGGGAACCGCCTTCCTGACGTCAGCAGGCGTTTCGATGTACCTATCTAAGATCTATGTTAATATTTTTTTATTATGTTTTAAGGAAACAGTGCAAGAACTATATTGATGACTTTTGTGCCGGTACTCATTATGGTCTCGTTATAAGCTCTTTATTTCTCATGTTCCAACACTAATTGTTATAAGACTACCTATGCGGGATAGTATCAGACCTTCATTATGTGCAATAATTAAGAGATGTGTTCAGGCCTTGCCTAGATGTATTCGTAGGTGTAAAATTATTGCTCAGCCGATTTTCGGCTTCAAAATCAAAATTCAAAATTCTCACCTCTTATGTGTCAACGCTTGACATAAGAAGAGACACTTTTTTGTACCGTGTGCAGAATTCGTATGCCTTATTTGAATCCTTATATTACTGGCCGTGGCAAACTTGAATACTTATACAACTGAAGAGTACTGTGTAGTTGGACAAGAACTTGCAGCATACCGCCATGCGTGCTTCGATGCGTGCATCTGAAAGCTGCACCTGAGCTAATCCAAACCGAGGAAGTCGCGAGTTTGGTAGAGCTTTAATACTTTTCCTTATGTGGGGACCGGTATACAATATACAATTTATATATTCCACCCTTTATTCTTTCTGACGGCCTCTGTGGCGTAACGGATAACGCACTTCGGTATGCTTGCGCAGGTCACGGGTTCGATTCCCGTCTCGCGTCTGGGTGTTTATGTATAATATGTATTTATTTACAAAAAAGTATATAAGTAGTATATCAGTTATCTAGTATCCATAATAGAAGTGCTATGCTACTTAGTTTGGGACTAGATGGCGCTGTGTGAATTGTCACGAAATATTTATTTATTTATCCAGATCCCGCTCTCTGTGACAAGTCGACGTGACCATCTCGACAAGATGTATATATAGTATTACGTTTTTTTCTCGTTTACGATACTATAATAGACAAATACACACTGAATACAATATGCTATACACATTGTTTAGTGGATTTAACGTAACATAATCAATTTTAGATAACTATAATCTACCTTTTTGGAAGTGCAAATTACAAGAATCGGCATTTGATAACATTAAGTAATAATTCCCTTGAAAGCAATCCGATAGCGAGTTAATTCGTATTAAGAAGGTTTAGACGGCTTAAAATTTCCCATATCTGATAGAAAGGGATTAATTTTTAATTCGTAATGATTTTTACAATCAATGTTTTTTGTAACGTGATTTTGTTAATGAAGTTATTACGGGATTAGTGTCTTTATTCAATCATAGCTCCTGAACTTTGCTTTGAAGCCCCAGATATCGCCGACTGTCTTAGGGCTTATTTGCTGTACTCTGCTAATCACTTACACAAATACGTTTATTTAGTAACAAGCCATAAGAAAACATAGGTGCCTAAATCAGATTTTCGTATTTGAACTATTGTCTGACCCGCCAAAGAAAACCGAACGAAAACTTTAAAAAATAATAAGTATAAACTCGCGTTTGATAGGAATCATACGAAATTGATGTTTGTAAGCAGCCTTACTATCATTTCTGGCCGAAGTCACGCGGTATTTGTACAGGATTAAAATCATCATAAGCAATCAATGTTTATTTTTTAAATAATAATGATAGCTGCAATAACAGGAAATATTAGCGAGTTTAATTTTCTTTGAAGATTCTAGATAATGACGAATTGATAGATACAGTAAGAGGAGTAGACTAAGAGAAGAAGATAGATTGCGTAAAAGATTATATGGAGGAAAAAGGTGCGAATGTTGAGTTGACGGCTAACAGAGGAGAGTTGGAAGAGAGCTGTGCTGTCCTCACATAGTGTAGGAGAAAGTAGATTGCATTTAATTCCAGAGACTTTACGATACATGTGGATATAGGATTATAATATAAACAACGTGATCCTTTATATTTCGTTATTCAGAAAAGTCACTAAGAAAAAAATAGTCACAAGTGGTACAATAGAAGGTCATGCAATTGGACCGTTTTGACAAGGTCCTGTCCTGAAGGACACGAAGGAATTTCTGTACCTTTTCTACGTTTCTGATGTTTGAAAGTGGTTATTCAGTTGTAATACTGGCGTTACAACTCAATAATGGACTCCAAGCTTCGAAATGAAAGCAGCATATGTTACCAGGATGTAACGCTTTGAAGAATAAATAAGTAGACTGTTTTTAGACAACTAGTGGAAAATTGATTTTCAGGGTGTATTTTTGTAATTTTTTTTGACAATCTACGACGCGCCTTCAACTCCAATAATTGATAAAAGCTGTATAATAAATTTAAAAAAAAAATAACAATCTACAATAATCTCACAGTGTTTATATTTGATATGAATTTTTTTGATAACAAATGTTATCAATATATTATTATCGTAGACGAAAGTCAAACATGGAGTGGTCACTCAAACACTATAATACATTAGGAGGCAAAAGATTTTATTTATCTCTAACAAAGTTTTGGAAGAGTCATCTTTTACTAAAATTTCCACAATATCTGAAAATTAATGTAGCTTTTCTTATAGTCAGTCAATAAAAAGTGTCATTTTAATTTTTATAGATCCGATCTAACCTGATCTCTAACCCTAAAAGGAATTCCTGAATAGAGGCTTTTTTTGAATGTCTGTGAACTATAGAGGTATCCTTTGTCGCTTTACAATATGTTGAGAACGAAATGTAGAAACTATAATTTTCATGTAACTGCTAATGAATAAATTCAAAATATCTATAACTAATGTATTTATTTCTATATTATACGACGCCGATTAGGGACTCAGAGTTCAATGTATAATTGGTGGCTCGCAGGGAACATTGGACTGTATGTTAGAGGGAGAGATTGGAGAGGTTAAGAATGTGTGGTGAGTAAAAAAAGACATCCGAAATTAGCTTGATTCTAAACTTCCTTGTTTGGTTTAGATTTGCTTGGAGAAAAATTGTTGCATGACACAAACTCCACAATGTTTTGACCCAGCCAATAAAGGCACGGCACAATGTCGACACTCGATACTGCTCGGACACTCAGGAAGGTTGACACTCGATACTTCTCGGTCGTTACAGAGATACGCGTGATACTTTTATCCGTGCAGGGGCGGAAAAAGAATACTAACCTCTGCGACCGGGGTCGGCCTTTCGTAAAAGCCGACTAAACAACCCACCCTAGCTACGTGGTAGGGCCTCAAGCCCGTTTGGATGGCGACCACCTTTGGTCTTAAGTATGCCGCCATAATAACCTTGTGTTGTGTTCCGGCATTTGTGACCCAAGTTCCTGTACCCTTATGGGACAGCAGCGTGTTCGCGATGCCACTGGCATTGCAAACACCCATAGGCGACGGTAACTGCTAAATTCTAAGCGGTTCATCAGCCTGTCTGCTGTCCTACAGCAATAAAAAAAAATACTACTATGCTCGTGCCACGCTTACTTTAAGCATTACCTCGCGCTAGAATGAGGGTAGTTATCAAAATCAGGAAACTTAATTTTATCTCTCTTTTATGGATCAAACGCATATTATGTAAAAGATTTGAGTGAGTTAAGTTACAGGCACAAGCAGCTTTTAATAAAACATTACATACACATGCTAATAGGCCAACAGTGCGAATAAAGCTTAACTTTTTCTACGTGTAGGTGTATACCTTATTCTATAGTATTATAGAATAAGGATATTGACCCCTGTCGTAATCGGCGACAAAACAACCCAAGCTACGTGGTATGGTTCCTAGACAGTCTGAACGGCAACCACACTAGTCTATAAATATACCGCTATAGTAATCTTGTGTTGTTTTTGACTTAAGTGGCCCAGGTTCCAGCACCCAGATAGGAGCGTGTTAGTGTCCTTAACGTCGCAAACTTCTTGACGACGCTAACTGCTTACTATAAGCAGGCTGACAGCCTATCTGCTGTTGCAGAGCAATAAAAAAAGCTCCAACATGTCCCATCTTCTATTTGTAACTAGTTACCTGATGATAAGGAAGAATCAGTTTTAGATGATCGATGGGTATATCAACACCTGCTACGCCCAACAATCGGTTCACTGGATACTAAAAATGATAATAATAATGATAATATTAGGTACAGTTTGGTTAAATAACTTTTTGAAATTCAAGAAAGATAATATTATAATATACTATACAATTTTATTTATTAATTATTTTAGTAGGTTTTTCTTTTAGCTTCTACATTAATTTTGTACTCGTAACTATGAAAAGCAGTACTGAAAATGGAAAGCTACACACACGCGTTTCTGAATAGTTTACTCCCTATTATAGATAATACAGTAATCCTCCTTATAACACCGTACTCTTATAATGCATTTTCATACTACGCGATTTCAGTCCCTCGTATAACACGGGTATTCCCCCATATAACGCGGTGATTTGATAAATTATATTTCTGTATGTACTGTGAAATTTAAATTGATTTGTACAGTTCATAATTAATTTCGCGTACTTTAAAATGGTCTTAGATTGATTTTAATAAAACGCATATATTTCGTTCATAACATAGTTTTTTTTTCTTAATATTCGATTTAATTCCCCCTTTAACGAGAAAAGTTAAACGTGAATCATTTAGACATAACGCGTTATATGGGGTCATACAAGCGCGCGCTATACAAGAATACTACATCGAGTTTCCTATAACGTGGAACCAATCTACCGTGTTATAGGAGGGATTACTGTACAGTCGAATATATAAGCAATGACAATGCAAAAATGTGAAGATTTATTACCGTTCGTGTGGAATTCCTCTGTTTCTCCTGTAATCAATATTAATTGATAAGAATTTAGTTCAGAGCCATCGTACAAATTGCAAATGCAATATACAGTATTAATTATATTTAATGCGTACCTCATTCAACATTATGGTTATATTCTGGAACAAAATAACTATATATTGATATATAAATGATTGAAACCACTCTGGTTTCCAAAGAGTCTAATTTTTTCGTTTTAAAATACATTATTAGGAAGCATTTTTGATTAATTTCACAAAACTCTGGTGAATTTCTGGTTATTTTATGTGTAAAAAAGGCGACAAAACAACCCACCCTAGCTACGTGGTAGGGCCCCAAGCCCGACTGCATGGCAACCACCTTTGGTATTAAATATGCCGCCATAATTGTTGTGTTCCGGCATTAGTGACCCAAGTTCCTGTACCCTTATTGTATCGTGTTCGTGATGCATTGCAGGCACTGGCAGAGCAGCGATTGGGAATTGATAACAAATAAATTATATTAACACGCTTTTATAGAAAAATCAAAATAAAAGGTAAAAAATATTTTTCATTAAATTTAAATTAAAAGAAGTAGAAAGACTGAGGTGCTCCTAATAGTAAGCAGTTACCGTCGCGTATGGATATTTGCGACGCTAGGGATGTCTACGCTATGGGACAGCACCCATGTCCCATAGGGGTACAGGAACCTGGTCACTAATGCTGGAGCCCGATACAAGATTCTTATGATGGCATACTTATAAAGTAGGGCTGGGTGAAATGTTTCAAAACATGGGGATCGCCTTAATGCTTGACAGATAAAATGTTAGTGTGATGTGTGGTAGCGGTCATATTTGTATTATCTATTATACTAATCACTAGCTAACCCGGCAAACGTTGTTTAGTCATATAAACTAAAAACAAACAGAACTTAATTAGGTTCACCCCTATTTCATCCCCTTAATGTTTCATTTTCGCGATTTATAAAAACTCTATGTACTTTTCCAAGGTCGAATCTATCTCTATACCAAAATTCATCAAAATTGGTTCAGCGCAGACATACAGAATTACTTTCACATTTATAATATTAGTATGAATTATACTTACTTCGCTTGTGTTAGAATCGAATACGGGCACCGAAACACTGATTTGTAATCGATAATTTAAGTCTTGACCTTCGTAATAATAGCCCTTTTTGTTCTGAAATTAAATACCATAAATCATAATCCAGAAAAGTTCATTAAAATACCAATAAAATTCCACTAGCAGGCATGTTTAAGTCATTTGCATTTTTGAACTATATCACCATTTTAGTAAGTCAGTGAACTTTTAAGCTCTATATTGATTTTTTCAAGACCTTATGGTATAATGTTAAATTTAATATAAAACTAAGCCCTTATTGTTTTATTTTTTATAAAAAAATTGCTTTTTCAATAAAATGTAAACAAAAATTTTAGTTCTCTTCGACAATCGGTTGCACTTCCTCTACAACAGCTTGTCTTTCAACAAAGGCTTTCCAATTTTTTAGATTTGTTGCAATACAAGCCATTCTGGGTCTGCTAGCTTCATAGGATCAAATTTTAATATATTATCATAGATTAAATTAAATATATCGTAGATTAAATTTAACACTGTACTATGTATGCTGTATGTATGTAGTTACATCTAACCGTAACTTTTAACATTTTTGATTTATTTGTACAACACAAACACCTAGATTCTTAATAAAATTTATCCTTACATACTCATACGTTACAGCGACTGTCGGCCAAACTTAAAAACGTACCAGCCCGTAACTGTCTGTGTAGCACCATTAATAATCGCCTGGTACCAAACTCTAGGAAAGTGCTTCCCTATTCTTACTTTTAACCCATATTTGACTACGGTTTTTTATCAGTGGTCTCATCAAGAAACATTGTAGGCCACCTTGGTTGTAAACATGTTCAAAAACGACGCCTTGGGAAACAACAAATTTTGTTCACTAGGATCTTTTGCATGGCTTAAGTTAGAATAAATAACGAGAAAAGATTTAGGCGAACCGTTAAATTGGCAGTGGAAACATCAATAATTAAGACGTTTATAGCATACGGCCAACGCACATCGGCACGCTTGGTCACGAGTTCGATTCCCGACTCGCGTATGGGTGTTTATGTATAATATGTATTTATTTACAAAATCAAAGTATATATTTAGTGTATTAGTTGTTTAGTACCCATAACACAAATACTAAGCTACTTACGTTAGGACTAAATGGCGCTGTGTGAATTATCCCAGTATATTTATTAATTATCAAAATAAACACGCGTCAAGGATCCCAATGTAATAATAGCACATAATATCACACTGCTAGGTTCAACCAGAAAGATCGGACAGTACACGCTTGTCTGAGGCGAATTGACGGGTGACATCTTATGTGAATTCAGTATTTAAAATTCCTTATAACTTTGCTTCACAGTCAGCACTTGATAATTAAATATTAATATGCACTTCGGTGTGTTAACACAATGTTCATGTTTTATTTTGCTAATTAATTAGCATCATAATTTTTAATTCGCATTATAGTAAAGCGACCTTTCAGTCGTTATTATAGTTTGAGCAGTGAAACACATATTTTATCGCTTAAACTGAACCTTAGTAAAGGCGAAGACAACAAGGTGGAAAAAGTTGCTATCGTGGAAGTCGAGTGCATGATATTTACATTGGTTTCCATGGTTTCTGAAGAATAGCCGTGAAACTAAAGGAAATATAAGAGACAGAGATAAAGACTACCTACCAAGTCGTATTGATACATGTAATCATTGTAAAGACGCTGTGGACTTAAAAAGTTGGCCTTGTTTTTCCTCAACTCCTTGTAACGATATGCCTGCTCCCAATCTTCTTTTATTTTCCAATATTGCTCGCTTCTTCTTGGGTCCTTGTAATTATATAAATTTGTTAAAAATATTATATTGCACTTATGTTATAATTCAATTTTTATCTTCATATCAAAGATAGATAGTAGGTAATTGAAACACATTAAAAAGTAGATTCATATCAAGAATTTTCAAAAAAATTTAATCGCGTACATAATTTTTTAATTGATTCATATGAAAATGTTATTGAAAATTACTTTAATGATTAAGTGTTTATAAGATATTGCGATACATAATTTTATATTTATATTATGGGAGTTCTTTAAAGTAAGTAAAAACGTATGTAGTAAGGCGCATATACCTTCATAATATCCATTTTTCATAAACATATAAGAAAATATGACCAATTTAGATATAAGAACATTGTCAGAAAGTCTTCATTTTTGATCGACAAACCTATAGCATATATAAACAACAATGAACATATCTTTTTATAGTGGAACCCCCAATTGCATCCAAAACTATCCCTCAGAAGTCCAAGGTACAGTGTTGCGTACATCGGCAGGGGGAAACAAATGTGCGTTGTTTACGCAAGTCATCAGTTTCGCTATTTCTTGACCAAAGAGGTACAAGATAAATGTGGCATAATTCGGTTTTAGGACTCACTGTCATCTGGCTTTCCAAAATTGTAAGGATAAAGGTACACCCAGAACTAGAGTGACTAGAGACAAGAACACTAGAGTGTTCTTGTGGATATCCCACTGGCTCAGCAATCTCCAGGTATATCACTCTCAAATTTACCCCTACGGAGAATAGAGATAATTTAAAATAGTGTCTATCTGTAAATTATAGTTGTTTTTATTGCTGCAGGACAGCAGCTATGTTGGCGGCCAATTCAGAATTTAGCAGTTACTGTTGCCTATGGATGTTTGCAACGTCAGTGGCATCGCGAATACGTTGCTATCCCATAAGGGTACAGGAACTTGGGTCACTAATGCCGGAACACAACACAAGGTTATTATGGCGGCATACTTAAGACCAAAGGTGGTCGCCATCCAGACGGGCTTGAGGCCCTACCACGTAGCTAGGGTGGGTTGTTTTGTAGCCTTTTACGACAGGCCGTCCCCGGCCGCAGAGGTTAGTATTCTTTCTCCGCCCCTGCACGGATAGAGTATACATAATAACTAATACGTACTCAATAGTTTAAGGATTAATTAATTTTATTTACCTCCACATGAGCATAAACATCACTGAACACCCTCAGCCTCTCTTTCCTCTGTGCGACGAGTGGTCTTTCCATCACTCTCAGTATCCTCATCACCTGTTCTGTGACGTCATTGTGCGTGATTAGCTCGGCAAAGTAGCCATCTCGGTTACAACTGATCCAATCGGCGTAGGGCCGCGTATTGTCTCGTAGCCCGTAGCGGTCGTGTAGCCACATCACGAATAACCTACGAAGTTACATTTATAAAAAATTTACAGTTAAATAGGTATTTAGAACATTCACTTATAATATTCGCGGAAGTTCAGAATATGAGTAATTTTACCAAAATAATCTATTTTCCTGTCTACAATATTTAAATTTTCTAAATTGAATTTTCGTGTCCCTTTGTTGACGAATGAGGCATCGTACATTTTTATATCATAGGTTTTGTTAAAATAATAAGAAATATACTGAGTCAATTCATACAGCGTTATTTAGTTCCATAAATGGCAGACCGTTTGTTTTATAGACAACTAACATACTACATATACGAATACTTTTCTTTTGTAAATAACCACATCGTATACATAAAATCCATATTCGGGACTGGACTAGTGGTCTGGACAATCAAAGGCATTTCGATTCCGCAGGCAAAAACCAATGCACTATGAAGATTTTTAAATATGGAAATATATTAAATACGAGTGTCTTCTAACGATATATCATTTTGTCAAAAAACGCTTTAGCAGGTTTTATAACTATACGCTTCAAATGGCGCAGCTCAGCCAGCTCACATTCATAGGATAAAGGATTTAGACAGCATATCTCGCTTTCCTTGCAATGTATGCAGCCACTGGTCATACTTAGTAACGGTTTATGAAATTTTTCAGTGAGTCAATACTCGTAAGGTTAGTAAATAAGTCTTAGTAAGTAAGTAGTAAGTAAGTAAATGTAATCTACCTGTTCTTTATTTATTTAATGGATAATTGTAGTTTAAGTGGTTCAGCTTACCGTATACGACCATGTGGATCCAGTTCCTTCATAAGTTCAGTATAGTTGTCATACATACTATCAGTCAATAGCACAATAGCCTGCTGACAAGATGTTGGCCTATCTCTTTTCCGTTGGTGTCTTCTTAGCATGTGAACAGCGTATTCCAGGACATCGGACATGTGGGTTTCATTTTTCATTTCATATAGCTTTAACGCTGACATCATTGCAGCTGAATTTACATGATTGGCCTTTACGAGAAATACGAATTCTTTTATACGAAATGAAATAGAAGTCTTAATTTTAAATATAGCAGAGTATAGTTAGAATCACACAACAGGACATAGATTTTGATATAAGAAAATCAAAACAGTATTAATAATTGCTAAAAAGAATACTAACCTCTGCGGCCGGGGTCGGCCTGTCGTGAAACGCGACAAAACAACCCATCCTAGCTACGTGTTAGGGCCCCAAGCCCGTCTGGATGGCGATCACCTTTGATCATAAGTATGCCGCCATAATAACTTTGTGTTGTGTTCCGGTATTAGTGATCCAAGTTCCTGTACCCTTATGGGAAAGCAGCGTGTTCGCGATGCCACTGGCGACGGTCACTGCTAAATTCTAAGCGGGCCGTCGGCCTGTCTGCTGTTCTACAGCATTAAAAAAAGCTATGTAACAAAAATAAAAAATACTTACGGGTACGAGCTTTTCATTGAAACAGGAAATAGGCGATTCAATAACAACATTGAATCTCAAAACGTTGACATGATCATCGTCGGTCAACGCATTTAATAGAGCTAACGTGAATTGTTCAGAGACGACCTGGTTAGAGGAGTTGTGCATTGAGCCAGATGCGTCTAGTAAGACGAGCACATCCCGAGGAGCGCCCCCGGCACTGACATACCACGGTCTCAAGCGGCAGTCGTAAACATCTTCATGACTCTGTATGTCTAACTTCAGTTTATACATATCTGTCCATAACGCAGCTAAAAGGTTATTTGCGTTTAGTGATCTATTCGTAGGGTATTTCCGTTAAGAGACAACTATGCTAGATTGAAAGAAACCTTAAAACCAAATTGTGTATGAGTGTTGACGATAGACACTGTTTTGACACTTTTCTTTACATTTGTATTACATTAATTATATAATAAATATACTGCCACAATTCACACAGCGCCATCTAGTTCTAAAGTGCATAGCACTTGTGTTATGAGTACTAGATAACTAATAAAATTTTCGCAAGCGTACCGAAGTGTTTTAGCCGCTACGCCACGGAGGTTGACATTAATTCATTTAATTATACAATTTAATGTTACTTAATTTTTTTTTATTGCTGTAGGACAGCAGACAGGCTGACGGCTCGCTTAGAATTTAGCAGTTACCGTCGCCTATGGGTGTTTGTAACGCCAGTGGCATCGCGAACACGCTGCTGTCCCATAAGGGTACAATAACTTAGGTCACTAATGCCGGAACACAACACAAGATTATTATGGCGACATACTTAAAATCAAAGGTGGTCGCCATCCAGACGGGTTTATCACGTAGCTAGGGTTGTTATGTCGCCTTTTACGACAGGCCGACCCCGGCCGCAGAGGTCAGTTATTCTTTCTCCGCCCCTGCACGGATACAAATAGTATGAATATTTAATAATAAATTCTCAAGCTCTACGTGTGATTATATATAGGTAGGTACACTGTTATTTATGGAGTTTAGCAAAACTCCATAAATCCAAAAAAAAAACAAATTACTGTTTACCTGGATAATGTCTTAAAAATCCTTTAACACTACAAAAGTATTGAAAATCGGTTGTCGCATCTTTAGCGTAGTTCTTTTTAAATGTTTGCAATAAATGCTCCGACCAATGTAAGTGCTCCACAACACGGGGATCTAAAAATATTTGCAGTTTTTGTTCTTGAATGAGTACAGTGAAGGTCTTCTATATGGTAAGCGGTTCTCGTTGTCTATTTATATTTCCGATAGACTGAGTATACGGAAGAGAAGAACGTTTCATCCCGGACATCGGGATCTATGAAGATCTTATGTAGGGCCATTGTTTATTATTTATTATTGATAGATATATGACACTTATTTAGTAAGTAAAAATTAATCTTTATTTACTAAAGCATAAGCATATTAGCAATAAAATTTAATATTGACATTAAAGTACAACGACCACTTAATAACTTTGAATAGAGCTAAGAAAATGATAAAATAAGATGATAATTTAGTATAATAACAGCCCATTGAAAGAAGAGTGAATGCAGGAAACATGGTGAATGGAGCTTTGCACTCCTTTATGAACAGTTGGAAGGTGTCTAACAAGGCTCGTCTGGCTGTGCATGAGGGGGTGTTGGTTCCGATACTCATGTACGGAAGTGAAAGTTGGGTATGGCAGAAGAAACATGAAAGCAGAATAAATGCAGCTGAGATGAGAGCGTTAAGGAGTATGATAGGAGTTAAACTGAGTGACAGGATAGGAAATAGTGAGATAAGGAAACGTTGTGGTCTGAAAGAAGATGTAGTGACAAAAATTGAGAAAGGTATGCTGAGATGGTTTGGCCATGTTGAGAGAATGAATGAAGAACGATTGACGAAAAAAGTGTATAAGGCGAGTGTGAATGGAAGTGTTGGAAGGGGTAGACCTAGGCGGACGTTTCGAGACCAGATCAGGGACGTCTTGAAAAAAGGCCAGGTCAAGTACCCTAAACCGAAGGGCATGTATGAAGGGAATAATGAAAGTGGACGAAGCGAAACAAGTATGTAAGGATCGTAGCAAGTGGAAAGAAGTGGTCTCTGCCTACCCCTACGGAAAAGAGGCGTGATTATATGTATGTAATAACAGCCCATAACTTCCCACTGCTGAGAACTGCCACGCTTGTCCAAGGTGGATTTCGGTATGGTTTCTTCACGATCTTTGTCTTCACCATCAGTACCTGGTAATTATGTTTATAATAAGCACATTAGGCGAAAAAAAACTACTTAAGCGTTTCCGTGGGATTCGAACCCAGGATCTCCAGATTGGTCTCCAAGAGTAATATCACTCAGTTACCAGGTACTTGAAAAATATTTTATTGTAGTAAGCTCTTGAAATTGTTTTAGGAAACAAATTCGTAAATAATTTAAAATTTCTCTCTTACCACAACCAAATACCTCAGAGATGATGTATACGCTGGTTGTGTCCAAAGACATTTTAGAGTTAAAGTGCTTGCTTTCAGTAAGTTTAACTTTTTCAAGACTTGAACAATTCATAGGCAATTCATACAAATCGGGCTCGTCTGTTTGTTTTTTCGTTTGATCCAAGTCCTAAAAATTAGATAGCGGTAATTGCTTTGAATTGTTTGGGTTGTCATGATGATATCTTAAGATAGTTATCGACAGAAATAAACATAAATCTGGCACATTTCCGCCATGTTTTAATTTCGTTGTATTTTGATTAAAATATTTAAAAGAATGAATTAGTTTTTTAACCCATCATATCTGTTACAAGTTCTTGACCATAAAATTTCGGTCAATAATAACAATATGGTTTCTCGTTCTTTGTGTGGCGTAAAAAGCTATAAATTTATTGCATGTAGCAATAAAATTATAACTATCCGGATTTTTATTTTAAGTTTCGAATAATAATATAAATTTAGTATCATACAATCTGCATTTTTGTGCTACTTTGTAAAAAAAGTATAAGAAAGGGCATAAATGTACTACTGTGTACACGTAGGGCTTTCTTGTAACAATACTCAACAGCGTATCTCATTCTAAAGCAAAATTTCTAAAGATGAAAAAAACTTTACATGCAATTTATCAGAGAAATTTCTGCATGCAATTCTCTTCATTCTTCTAGTAATTTTAAATTTATGAGTCCATTTGGACACTATACGAAATCCATGAAGTTTGTTACGTAATATTTAAGAACAAGCCTGATTTACTTACAAGACTGCTCATAAAAGTATAATCATCTGGTGGTTCTGGAACACTGACAGCTAGCTCTTCAGCTTTCCGCATAATTTCTTCAGCAGCCTGTGCCCTCCTCGTCAGTAAATCTTCGAGGGATGTAGCCAATCTACTTACAATGGCGGCACCATTACGTCTCTCAACTTTCATTTGAGAAAAGTCTTTGGCTAATACTTCTCTGCGCACCACTTTTTTATACGTTTCGTGCAACGTTTTGGATATATCCTTGGCCCACTGATCAATTCTAGATTTAAAATAATGTGATGTAATACGAGTACTGTCTTATTATGTAATTAATAGATCGGACTCTATAACATCTTCTCTAAGACCCAAATCAATCTTATTTGCTAGTTTAGTCAGTTTGCGTACCTCAGCGCAAACCTGTAAAACTACTTCAGACCTTTTTGGACGTAATTCAGACAGGAATTGCTTTCGTATACTATTCGTATAACATTGATGCCTAACAAACTTTACAGTCGGGTGATAAGAGGAAAGTTTTCGAGTTATCAAACCTTAATTATACATAGTATAAAAAAAATTTACTTAATTTGGGAATTAATGAAGTGGTGTCATTGAACGCCGATAACATGAGTAGTAATAAACTATGTGTAAGTAAACTGCATAATTTATGCGTAATAAGAAATAAAAACCAAAGTAAATCATATTTTTTATTAAATTTATACGTGTATGAATTTACGATTATGGCTTTGTAGTTTCTATTGTAAAATAATAGTTGAAGTCCTATGAAGTTCTTAAGAATAAAAAAATATTAAATTTTGAAATATTCATTTAAATTATATAATTACTTACAGTTCAGGGGGAATAACTTTAGGCGCCACTTTTCCTTTTTTCGTTGAAACTGGTTTAATTTTTGCTTGTTCATAATTTGTTATCTTCAAAGGCACTATACTTTTATTTTTATTGACGTAAAGTAAAAACTCATCGTGTTTTTCGAGGTTCTTTTTAACGTCAGTTATTGTTTCATTTCGAACTGGTTTAGATTTTAAGCTAAATGTGTAATATAAAAAACTAAGAAAAAATATTAGACAACATTTCATTTTTATAATTTAGCCGTTTTATAAGTTTAATGTTTGCGTAAGTAGAACGGTAGCGTTGGGCGGGCGGCGTGCGTACTGTGCGCTGATCGGCGGTTGCGGATGAGGGCGGTGTGGCGCCGCTGTGGCGTCTGCTCCCAGCACCCTGGCGTCACGTTGGCGGAGGAATTCCGTCACCTACATACTCTAAGGCGAAATATCACTACACATTGACTACTTACATATGAAAAATAGAACAAATCAATTTTAATAAAAATCTCTGTACACGAATCATTATCTATATATTTTGTATATATAAGCGAAATACCACTCACCACGGGTCTCTAAAACCATACACCCGATTGACTTAAAATTTACAATAATTACTCATTTTGCGATGTAGACAGTAAAGATGGATTTTACGGAAATCAGAATTCAGCAGAACATCTATGAAAGAGAATGAATCAGGATGTTCAAGTATTGTTTGAACTTGCAAACTGAAATGCTTGACCTGGCCGCTTGCGTCAATAAACAATGATCAAGCCACCTTTAAGTTCCGTGTACAATGTACATCACTAACAAAAGTGTATGTGTTGGATAGTATTTCTTCGGACGGTCTCTCCGCACAATACTTAAAAGACCTGTTGTGTGGAGGCACAGGTACTGCTGGCGTGATCCTTTTGAAGGATCTGACTAAACTGATAAAAAAATTGGACAATTAGTGTTCAGGCTTGCAACAAGCAACACTAATTGTCCAATTAAGCCCAAGATACAAAAACTTTGGGACACTCCGCTCAGTAGTTTATTCCACAAAAATCTTTTATCTTTTAGCACTAACGATACTGAGCGTGCTCGTCTTAGAGCTTTCTCCAACTAATACTCAGGTTTATGGCTTTAATCCTTACCCTCGACGAATTTAGGCACGCTTCTGGACGATAACTCGTTCAGAATTACGGCCTCAATTTGATTGGGGGCAACAGCTGTAGTTTCCCATCGTTGTAGGTGCGGGGATAAAGTCGGAGGCCTATGGCTCCATGGTTTGTTTGGCTTGGCCAAGTCCCAATTATTTAGAGTCAGCACAATATATCTTTTTCTTCCATTTTATTATATCC
Source organism: Malacosoma neustria (assembly GCA_963693495.1). Lineage (NCBI taxonomy): Eukaryota > Metazoa > Arthropoda > Insecta > Lepidoptera > Lasiocampidae > Malacosoma > Malacosoma neustria. The sequence continues at coordinate 16,272,297 of OY856377.1, forward strand.
TGGCATTTTTCTTCTGTCACTTCACAAACCCTCATTTCATTTTTATCCGTGCAGGGGCAGCGAAAGAATACTGACCTCTACAGTCGGGGTGCCTTCTATTTTGTAACCGAATGGACTATGTCGCGATGATGGCAAGAGACCGGTCGGGATGACATTGGTACCCTGGAGGATGGGATGCCCTCTGGGAACCTTTACAGAGTTAGCGTCCCATACCTGCCCTGATAGCCGGTGTTGCTACTGCACAACAAGAGGACCTGAAACGCCGCAAATATTCATCCATTGGCAGCGGATTCATATTTGCGGCTTTCGGTGTGGAGACTCTGGGGCCGTGGGGTCCACAAGCATATATATAGCCTTTATCGGGACTTTTCAAAACGCTTGATAGAGGTTTCACGGCATTAAAAAGCTGGTTTGTATAGGTATTTAAGGTAAAGGATAAATGTTGCCATCCAACGCGGTAATGCAGCCAGCGTTTTGGGAACGTTTCCGGCCGAAAGCCATTTGGAATCAATTTATTATTTATAGTTTTTATGTTTTTGGTATCTTTTTTTATTTCTTTTTGTAATATGGTATAGTTGTAAAATTAATTTAAGTATTATTCTTGTAAATACAAATTTATGATTATGTTGTAGCTTTCTCTGCATTGTTAAGATTATTTTAGTTATGGTCATATAATGTTACAAAGAATGATAGAATAGTATCGATATCAGATATTAATGCCATTTATATTTTTATATATTTCTATAGTTAAACATAGTTATTCCAAAAAAAAAACTTTTTATTATGTTGCACAACAGCGCGCTATTTAAAAACGAAAATAAAATCAATTACTTAACAAATCAAAATCAAAAATCGAAATCTAACGATTAAATCGATTAATCAGTTAAGGAACTATGATTTCAAATTTTATCAGATCATTGTTACTACGTATTTATTAACTTGCTCTGCAATTGGTTGTAATTATTTATCAATTATTCTTCAATATCAAAATCACGACTAAATTATGATAAAAAAAAGATTAGTCATAGATACTACTCATCTTGTACACTGAACATTAGTAGGATATATAATCATTTTTGCAGCGGAAACAATTCAATATTGATTTAGCTGTCATTATGAAAGGTATAACAACTGAATGTGTCAATTATTTTTTCTCTATAATTTGTTATACTTGACTTATACATAATTTTTCGATTAATCGTCGTATAAGTGTGAGTTAGAATGAGTTTGTGAGTGTTTGAATTAATTATATACTCGGTGTTTCCAGGATTAACTGCTGTACTATTGGTTATTGGTGTGGCGTATGCCACTGAAAACCTGTGCCCTCCCGAACAAGAAAATGACTGGACCATTGAACAGTTATTAGTGCACGAGGATTGTACAAAATTCTACAAGTGCACTTTCGGGCAGCCAGTGGAACAAAACTGCCCAGCTGATCTCTATTTTAATATAGAAACTTGGCAGTGTGATTGGAGACATAACGTGGATTGTACTGGTAGGATCGACCCAGTTGAGACCACTGCTGCACCTACCACTACGACTACTACACCAACTACTACCACCACTACTACTCCTACCACAACAACTACTACTCCTACTACAACAACTACTACTCCTACCACAACCACTACTACTCCTACTACAACAACTACTACTCCTACCACAACCACTACTACTCCTACTACAACAACTACTACTCCTACCACAACTACTACTACCCCTACAACAACAACTACTACTCCAACGACAACCACTACCACGCCGACTACAACCACCACCACCCCCACCACAACAACTACCACTCCAACTACCACAACCCCTTCCACAACAACTACGACTCCCACCACCACAACCACTACAACCACTCCAGCTCCAGAAGCTGAAAACGAAATTGAGTTCCTACCCAACGGATGCCCAGTGGACCCACATATTCACTGGCTTCTGCCTCACGAAACGGAATGTAATCAATTTTACTACTGTGTCTGGGGACAGAAGGTTTTGAGGGAGTGTCCTGCAACTCTTCACTTCAACAGAGTTATACAGGTCAGTGTGTTTAAGTGTTTTAAATGGCCTTTAAGTGTTTCATTACAACTTCAACATTGGACATGATGGCCAAATTAGACTTGAATAGGTCATCTTGGAATGTTTATGTTACAATATGTATATAAATAACATACCATATCTTGGTAATGTTTCTATCAGAGATGTTATGGGGCTCCGTAACCGAAACTATCGGATATGCGAAATAAAATTATATCCGTATCCGTAACCGTATCCGTTTCATAAGTTTCGGATAGTTTCGTATAAGGGCGGAGTCTAAATAAAACGACATGTTTCGATATATTTGTACCATTTTGTGTTTATATTTTACTTCAATCTAATATCCGTAACCGAAACTAACGGATAATCCGAAATAATTACATATCCGTAACCTTATCCGAAACCGATATAATTTTATTCCTATATCCATATCCGTATCCAGATCCGAAATATCATATCCATAACATCCCTGGTTACTATGTAGGTTTTCTCTTTCTATATTATGAAGAGCAAAAGAGTAAGAATAACATGTAGATCATACGAAAATGAGTGTCAATCCTATCAACTATATATGGTTCTTATTAAGTGGATCAGCCAATCGTAAGCAGTTACCGTCTCCTATGGATGTTTGCGACGCTAAGGGCCGCTGCTGTCCGCATGGGGTACTGCGACTTGGGTCACTAATGCCGGAACACAACGCAAGGTTATTATGACTGCATACTTATAGACCAGGGTGGTCATTCAGACGGGCTTGGGGCTCTACCACCTAGCTAGGTTGTTTTGTCGCCTTTAACGACAGGCCGACTACGGCCACAGGTGCCAGTATACGTATTCCGCCTCAACACAGAGAAAGCTTAAGGAATTTTAACTCATTCCTTTACTAATTTGTTTTTATACCATAAAGCCATTAATCATATGTATTGTAAGGAGAAAAACTGGCAGGGATGCAATGGACTCTTTTGAATCGGAGACCTTTAGGCAGGAAACGTAAACTTAGAATTGTTTATGGTTAAAAAATTTACATTTTGAAGACCTGAAATTTACATGACGACCTCCTGGCGTAACGGCTAATACACGTCAGTACGCTTGCGGAGGTCACGGGTTCGATTCCCATCCAGCGTCTGGGTGTTTATGTATAATATGTATTTATTTACAAAAAAAAAGTATATATGTAGTATATCAGTTATCTAGTACCCATAATACAAGTACTATGCAACTTAGTTTGGGACTAGATGGCGTTGTGTGAAATGTCTTAATATATTTATTATTATTATTATTATTTTCACACAATTTTAATGGTTTATATTTTACAATTTTTTTTACTTTACTATCCCAAACCGTTATTTAATTTCAGTAATTGAATTAAGCTCAATTAACAAATAATTAAATCAATTGATTTGATGGAATAATTAATTTAATTTATTTTACTTCTTTGTTAATCGGTTACACATACATCGTACTTAAATGGGAATACACGTAATAGATTTTTTTGTAAAATAATTGATATATTATGTTTTTTTAATTATAATTAAATAACTCGTAGTTATTATAAAATATCTAATTTGAAGAAGATGATAGAATTAATTTAAAAGATTTTTAATATATATTCCTTGTATGTTAAACTAAGCGAGTAATCATATACTAATATTATAAATGTTAAAGTAAGTTTAGTTTGTTACGCTTTCACGCGAAAACTACTTAACCGATCATCATGAAACGTTATACACATATTCTTGGAGGTATTAGAAGAAACATAGGATACTTTTTATTGAAAAAATTTTTTTTACGAAAACTATCTCTTTTTTTTCGATTTAATTTTGCCTATTAATTGCCCAGCGGAGCGGCTAGTTTTTAATAAATAACAATATTTTTTTGCTATAATCATATAACTTTTTTCTTATAATAAATTCATTCGGTATACTTTTAAACATAATCATAATTGATGATGTTAGTTTTATAACCAAACCCGTTGTTAATATTGTCATTGTATTGATGACCTCCGTCGGACCTCCTGCGGTAGTCATAGGTTCGATTCCTACCCAAAGTCTATGTGTTTGTGTATATTATTAATAACTATGTTTATTTACAAAAGAAAAATATAAGTAGTGTATCAGTTGGCTAGTACACAACACTAGTGCTCTGTTGCTTAATTTATATATATATATATATATATATATATATATATATATATATATATATATATATATATATATATATATATATATATATATATATATATATATATATATATATATATATATATATATATATATATATATATATATATATATATATATATAACATTTGAATTTGTTATGTTACAGGTTTGTGACTGGCCTACAGACGCTGGATGCACTACAGCTCTATTCAAACACCGTCATGTCAGGAAGACAAGTCTGGAAAGCAACGTTGATGTAGCACTCAGAATGTAACTTATACATTCGAACACTGCAAGCAAAATTTGTATAAAAATGAACATTCATTTTATTTAAATTAAAGTTAAAATTTTATAATTTTTGCATTTCATAATTTTGTATTTTTAATTGTTTTCTCCTATATTTAATTTATGATGACACGAATTATTTATTAAAGAGACCACATTTTCGGCAATATTCCATAAAATCATGAAAACTACTGCTGTTGGCGGTAAAATATAAAAAATGAATGTTGCGAGAAAAACTGCGCATTGTTGGGGACAAATATCAAAAACTTTCCGCAGGTGTATGCAGATCTCTGCCTTACTCACCTGAGGGTACTCACAGGCTACTGAGGCAACTAAGTTTTAAAATGCTTGTTATTTCATAACACGTCCACAGCGGCACTCATTGTTGTATTCTTTCCATTCCTGTGGAACGGGGCGTTTTAGACCTTGCTTGAAAATTATCATTATTGCGATTTTTATCCGTGCAGAGGCGGAGAAAGAATACCAAACTCTGCGGCCGAGGTTGGCCTGTCGTAAATGGCGACAAAACAACCCACCCTAGCTATGTGGTAGGGCCCCAAGTCCGTCTGGATGGCGACAACCTTTGGTCTTAAGTATGCCGCCATAATAACCTTGTTTTGTATTCCGGCATTAGTGACCCAAGTTCCTGTACCTTTATGCGTCAGCAGCGTGTTGGCGATGCCACTGGCGTTGCAAACACACATAGGCGACGGTAACTGCTAAATTCTAAGCGGGCCGTCAGCCTATCTGCTGTCCTATAGCAATAAAAAAGGTACTTATTAGACCCCATAACGTTTAAGAAACTAACTAAAAGCTTTTTTGGCTGGAAACCTTGAAAAATGTAAACTTCAATCTAACACCGCACAAAGAGGAGACCACAAATATAGGGAACACTTTATTATGTATATATAGGTATAAAGATGTACATAGCTGTTTTTTTACCGTTAATTTTCCATTTCATCGAGTTTCAGATCACAACGACGTTAAAGAAAGAAAGAAGAAGAAAGAAAGAAAAATATTTTATTCAAGACATTTTACAATAATACTACAATATAATATCTACTTATACAATATACAAATAGTATATATGCCTTGAATTAGACCTGACTCAGCATAATTGCTGGTTGATTAAAACCAGCGAAGTTTTCACTTGAAAACTATACAGTAATTTTGCTTATTAACACTATTATCAAATGAATTTATTGATCTGAATCTTAAAGCGTACATCAGAGGACTGGTTTATTTAGAATCTGTACGTAAAAGAAAAAGAGAGGTCTTATAGACCTCGAATCACACTCAATAAGGGAAATTTTATATAGATTTTAGTACAAACAAATTTAATAATTTTAGTAGTCTAAAACAGATAAAAGAATATTTATTGACGCATCTTCACTTTACTCTGAACCTCTCACTAGTCTTTACAATAAATTACACAAGCATTTTTTTAAAGTGAAAATTTCTACTAATAAACAAAGTACATAAGCACACATACACACGCACGCCCTCAAACACGCACACACCCACGCGTGCGCACACACACACACACGTAAACACACGCACTCTGGCTTTTATTTCATTGTTCTTTGTTTAAGACATATAATGTCCGGAAGTAGACAATGTCACTGCAGCACAGTTTCCTTTTTTTTATTGCTGCGGGACAGTAGAAAGGCTGACGGCCCGCTTAGAATTTAGCAGTTACCGTCGCCTGTGGGTGTTTGCAACGCCAGTGGCATCGCGAATATGCTGCTATCCCATAAGGGTATAGGAACTTGGGTTACTAATGGCGGAACATAACACAAGGTTATTATGACGGTAAGATCAAATGTGGTCGCTATTCAGACGGGCTTGGGACGCTACTACATAGCTAGGGTGGGTTTTTTTATCGCCTTTTACGATAGGCTCTTGGCCGCAGAGGTCAGTATTCTTTCTCCGCCCTTTCACGAATAAAAATTCTTCCATCTCATATAACTATTGCAATACATTGTCACCACTTGTAATTACTTTTGTAGGCGGATGCACGTGTTTAATAATATCTTCGTAAGCTTATTTGTACATGCACCTTTCTGGCTGATAAAAATCAAACACTTGCCAGCATTATAGTTTACCGATGAGATCAAAAATTTAATAACGCAGAAATCTAAAACGAGATCTAAATATAAACATTGACCTACAGATGCTCACAAACAAGCCTACGTAGAATCACGAAATCGTTGCAATAGAACATGTAAGGTTTGAAAGTTTCTTAAATCTTTAGGCTTTGGTAAGACTTCTGTTGTTAGACGTCTGTTTTAAATTCTAATAATTTTAATTTTGATTTACTTAATCAGCATTTTGCTGAGTCTTCTAATTTCGATAAGTCTAGAAAGTCTGCAACGATAAAATCTACATCTTCTTTACCTACTCTTAAACATAATTCTTTCGGTCTTAATAAATTTTCAGAATATGACGCTGAGAAGATAATAAAATCAATTTCCTTCAACACAGTTGGCAGTTACGTGTTAGCTGAAACATGATCATGCCCATGGTCAATATCATCTGTTCTATTATTTCCTATATCTTCAATAACTCCATCTCCACTAGCACCTTCCCCACTGCGTGGAAAGAAGCTCAAGTTATTCCTTTACATAAAAAATACAATAGTCTATCTTTCCCCGATTACCGTCTCATACATATTTTGCCTGTTCTATCTAAAGTTATGGAACGCTTAGTACATCAAAAATTTCGTAGTTTTCTCAATATTCACTCTCTCTCTCTCTCTTAAACCTTTTCCAGCATGACTTCTGTCCAGGTCCTAGTACTACTACTGAACTGGTTAAGATAACAGGCGATATTCGCTGTAATAGATAAGACCAAGGCTTAGTAACTATTCTTTCACTGCTAGATTTCAGTACTGCCTTTAATAATGTAGATTTTGACATTCTTATAGAAATTATTCGGTTTCTCAATGTATCTCCAACAGAAATTGATTGGTTTTAAAGATACCTGTATGGTCGCCGGCAGCGTGAACAGGTTGATCTAAGTTTTTCATCATGGGAAGATCTATCTGCCAGAGTACCTTAGGGCGGCGTTTTGTCTCCTCTGTTATTTTCTGTCTATATTAATACCATTTTCAAAAGTCTATCTTCCTCTTATTGTCGTATCTACTCCTGTCGACGATTTGAAAACATATACTCAGGCTTCTAAAGATTGACTAGACGAAGCTATGACACGCATGAATAACTATTTGGATTAGAATCCAGATAGGATAGATCCTTAAATGGAGTAAATTGCATGGTATAAACGTAAATTCATCTAAGACCCAGGATCATTAGAAGTTCGCGTACTCTATGCCAAATAAACTGACGGACTCATAAACTGCATCATCAGGATTACTTTGAAATTATTTTTTTTAATAAGTATGCAAACTTTCTATCCAGATTTAAATTGAAGTCTCAAGATTGGTTCGTGAACTTTAAAACAGCGTAGGGTTATATCCTTAAGTTTAAGTTTGTGTACTGGAAAGGACCTTAAGACTTTTTGAAGAAAAAACAGAAATTTGGTTTAATTAAAAAATTGGTTTTAACAATAGACACAAACTTTATGCAAGGGTTTATTTATATTTTAATAAGGTGTATTACCTCCACGTGCCCTTATTACGGATTCTAATCGGTTCCGCATAGATTTTATTAGGGTTATATTGTAGCATTGGTGCGGGAGGGCTTGGATCAATGAACGATTGGTAGAAATTTAAATTTAAACCAGTCTATGGTTTCTAGAATATACAGAAGATTTGTGGAGACAGGTTCTTACAGAAGGAGACATGGTACAGGCAGGACTCGAGCAACCACCGGTCTTGATGACCGATTTATTGTTACAACTTCCCTGCGAAATCGTTTCCTCACGTCAGTTAACATCAAAACAGAGCTTAATGAAGTGCGTGGAGTAAACGTGAGTGCACGAACAATAAGAAAAAGGTTAAAGGAATCGGATATCACCCCTTTTAGACCAGCAAATGGTCCAAAGTTTAAGATTTGCGCGTGATCACCTGAATTGGACAGACGAGCAATGGGCCTCCGTATTGTTCACGGACGAGTGTAGGTTTTAAAGATATGGTTTATATGGTGCAGATAGTCGCAGAAGAGTCTATCGTCGACGTGGGGAGCGAAATGCTCAAAGTTGCATTGAGGAGCGTGTTCCTTTTGGTTCGTATATGGTCTGGGGTGGCATATCGATGAACGGGCGAACAGAACTTGTGTTCATAGACATGGTCCGTCAAAACGGTAATAGAGGGGGTTTGACTGCACATCGCTACATAACAGAGATCTTAGAAGATCACGTGGTGCCTTACATGGAATTCATAGGCGAAAATTTTACTTTAATGCAGGATAATGCCCGGCCGCACGCTGCTGCACAAGTTCGACAATATTGCGAAGAGGTTGGGATACGTACAATGAATTGGCCAGCACGCAGCCCAGATCTTAATCCCATTGAGCATGTTTGGGACATACAAAGCCCAAGACAGTGGCAGCACTAAGTACAGCACTTTCAGAAAAATGGGACAATATTCCACAAGATCTTATAATAACCCTAATAAAATCTATGCGGAACCGATCAGAATCCGTAATAAGGGCACGTGGAGGTAATACACCTTATTAAAACATAAATAAACCCTTCTAAAGTTTGTGTTTATTGTTAAAACCAATTTTTTAATTAAACCAATTTTCCTTAAATTTCTGTTTTTTCTTCAAAAAAGTCTTAAGGTTCTTTCAAGTACACAAACTTAAACTTAAGGATATGACCCTACACTGTTTTAAAGTTCAGGAACCAATCTAGAGGTTTCAATTTAAATCTGTATAGAAAGTTTGCATACTTGGTTAAAAGATTTATTTCAAAGTCGTCTATTACTTTGATGCAGTTTATGAGTCCGTCAGTGTAGTTATAATTATACCCCTCCAATTTAATTTTTGAATCTGCGGATTGATTTCTGTGATCAAATCTAGAACCTTGGTGTAATTATGGTTGGCTTGGTGTAAATAAGGAATTATGTAGGCGACCTTAAATTATAGAGTTAAGTAACAGGGTATTTATCTCATACGGCTCACTTCGAATGTTAAAAAACCTCCTGCACATTACCACTAAGGTTTTATTTGCCCAATCTATCTTATTCCTTAACCATTTTTGTCTCAGGGAAAACCCTTATTCTTGACGGGTTCCACGGCCCGGGGGGACCGAGGGATATGTGAGACTCCACTGTTCTCCTATTGCCTACATCCGGGCTCACGGATATGTGACCTGCCGATCTCGTGGTCCGGGCTGGCGCCGGGCCACGCATTGTGTCGGGGCGGGCCTCTTCTATGTTGTTGCGCCAGGGGGTCAGGGTTTCATCCCCCCCAGCACTCTCCTTTATTAGCACTAAGGAGTTAAGGAGGGCCGCGGATCAGCCGCAGCTCTCACCCTCGCAGTAATAATGCGCGTGGCGGATCCTTCCCCGAGGGGCTGCCCGCGGCTGCATTCTACGGCGGCCGGAGGTCGTTGGATGATCTGCTTGATGAGTTGGATGATGATGAAGATTATGATTTTTTGGGACATTTCACATGACGCCATCTAGTCCCAAACTAAGTTTCATAGCACTTGTGATATGGATACTAGACAACTGATATACTACATATATACTTTTCTTTTATAAATAAAGACATATTATACATAAACACCCAGACGCTGGATGAGAATCGAACTCGTGACCTCCGCGAGCGTACCGACGTGCGTTATCCGTTACGCCATGAGGTCGTTTGAAAAAGTATGAGCATGATTGTCGTAAAAAAAGGTGGTTGTCTATTTCATTTCGCCAAAACGCTCACATTTGCTCGTTAATATATATTTATCCATACTAGTCCTACCTTATCTTAATTCCATGACCGGTATTTGCGATCTTCAGATAATCACCCTTTTAGAGGCACCTGTACATTGTTCAGAATTTTATTCCAAATTCTTTACTGTACAGAGCGTCCGACTCTAGAATTATTTACCCTAAAATGTGAGAAAAGCAAATACTTTACAGTTCTTCAAAAATATGCTTAAAGAATATTATAATATGTCATTATAATCAGTCGTGCCACGTGTTTATGTCCTATGTATATTATATCTATTTTACTTAGTTGCTACTTCTAGATTTTTTCCTTTTATCATGTTTACCACTCATAGGGGTACAGGAATCTGGATCACTAATGCCGGAACACGACACAAGGTTATTCAGGCGGCATACTTATAGACCAAGTGTGGTGGCCATCCAGACGGGCTTGAGACCCAAGGTAGAGGTGTTTTGTCGCCTTTTACGACAGGCCGACCCCGGCCACAGAGGTTATTATACATACACACAAAAAATATAAATAAGAAAAACTAATTTCACATCAAAAATGGACATTATTTTTTTTAATATCTGCCTCTTCTTTATTCAATAAGATTTAACGCACTCAGCGTTATGCCGAATCGAAATCGATAAAAAATCGACTCGACGCTGTTTGCTTTCAGTGCAAACCTTGACAGAAATCATACCTGGCCCTAAATATTAGTCAATAATATGTATGTACAGCATTATACATACATGACTAATGACTCAAAACAAACATTATATAACACTGATAATAATAAATAACTTATAGTATTTATTATAAGGCCGTATACAGAAAGAAAGCTGATAATCGGCGCCGATTACCAGCGCTTATCGGCGCCGGTCCATGCTACATAAAGCAAGCAAAGCGAGCAAAATGTTGGACTCATCGGTCGGTTTTGTTAGAAAATGTGTATTTAAAAATGCAAAAACGAGTTAAGTATACATCCTATTAATAGAGAAAGGAAACGTTTCGGAGAATACCATCATTTATTTGTAAAACAATTGAAATTTGATGAACCAAAATTTTATAGATATACAAGAATGACTCAAGAAACATTTTATTATATTTCTTTATTTAACAAAAAATATAATAAACACAAATAAATAAAATTGGAGTGTCGGTTTGTAATATCAAAATAACCACTTTTTACTACTAAGTGCATTCGGACGTATACACACGGTACATATACCAAAACAACATTTTTTACAATTTTTGTCTATTTATCTGTCTGTCAGTTTGTTCCGGTTAATCTCTGAAATGACTGGACCGATGTTGACGGGACTTTTACTGGCAGATAGCTTTTTTTTGGTCTCGGGGAAAAACCTCTCTTGACGGGTTTCCCCGGCCCGGGGGGACCGAGGGATATGTGGGACTCCGGGAAAGATGTTCGACCATCCGACTACCCACTAAAAAACCCCGCTGTTCTCCTATCGCCTACGCCCGGGCCCACGCATATATGGCCTGCCGATCTCGTGGCCCGGGCCGGTGCTGGCCCGCCCTTTGTCTTAAGGCGGGCCCCTTCTAAATTGTTGGCGCCAGGGGTCAGGATTTCGTCCCCCGGCGCTGTCCTGAATCAACAGTTGAGGGGGGCCTCAGAACAGCATGCGGCCCTCTCCCTCGCGGTAATAGTGCGGGCGGCGGATGCTCCCCCGAGGGGCCACCCGCGGCCGCTTTTTACGGCGGCTGGAAATCATTACTTGCCCTCCGGCGCTGCCGGCGTGGCCTGCGTTGACGGGAGGGGAGTGCGGACATGACTGCCTCGCAGAAGGAGGCGACAGCCGTCCATCCAGGATCGCCCCCGACCATGGACAGAACCAGGGCCGGGAGCGACAGGTCCGCGCCGATTTGGGCGACAAGGGCGTGGCGCGAGGCGCGCCACGCAGGGCACACGGCGACAGTGTGATCCACCGTGTCCTCCTCGTCGCCCGCGCCACAGTGGTCGCACCTCGACGTCATCTCCCGCCCTATGCGACACAGGTACCTCCCGAAGCGACCGTGCCCCGAGAGGACCTGCGTCAGGCGGAAGGTCAGGGCGCCGTCGCGCCTTTCCAGCCATTAGGCCAGGACGGGTCTCACCGTTTCGATAGTGGCGAGGCCCGCGCTGGGGTGCGCGAGGCGCTCCTTTCACTCCACCATGAGTACCTCGTTACGCAGCTCCACCCGTTTTACCTCCACTTCGCGAGGCGCGGGACGAGAGCCACGCTCAGCCGCATCCCGGCACCACTGGTACAATAGCGCCAGGACCCGGGCCTCGAGGTCCCATGGTGGGGAACCGGCCAGCAGGGAGACCACTTCGAAGGACACCGTGCGGTATCCCCTTATCGTCCTGACGGCCAGGACGCGCTGCGGCCTGCGAAGCAGCGCCGTTGTTTTGGCCGTCAGACGATCCGCCGAGATCGGGGCCCGTAAAGGGCCATCGACCGCACGGTTCCCTCAAAGAGCCTGCGGCACACTGCGCCCGGCCCGCCAATATTCGGCAGCAGACGGGAGAGTCCCGCCGCCGCCCGAACTAGCCTCGGCGCCAGGCGCTCGAAGTGCGCCGCAAAGTCCCATCGCCCGTCGAGCACCAGTCCGAGATAATTCATGGACGGCCCGACGGCGATGCGGACGCCTCCTAACTGGCAGATAGCTGATGTAACAAGGAGTAACTTAAGCTATATTTATTTAAGAAAAAAAAATTGTTTTAGCTAAATATTATTAGTTTCAGAAATTTTTTATTTCCAATTTAAGTTGACCTCTGATTTAAATAATTATTCATATGAAATAAGGTCTAATTTTAGCTGGACGTTGTAGGTTGTTATTCAATTTAAGTTGACCTCAGATTTATATCATCAATCATATGAAATAGGGTTTAGCTTATGCTGATTTTGTAGGTTCGAACGCACGTATTCCGGGGGCGCATAACGTAACAGTTGCATTCGATAACACTGACTGTTTACATATTAAGTTTGCATATTGCAAAAGGCCAGGTCAAGAGTACCCTAAACCGAAGAGCATGTATGAAGGGAATAATGAAAGTGGATGAAGCAAAACAGGTATGTAAGGATTGTAGCAAGTGGAAAGAAGTGGTCTCTGCCTACCCCTACGGGAAAGAGGCGTGATTATATGTATGTATGTATGGCTACGACACTCTGTTGGGAGCGCAACATAGCTTTTATGTTATGGCAAATTACATTTGCTACATCCATCTCACGTCCTCTGTAGGTGAAATGTATTTTCCGCATCAGCCATACCTTTGTGAAGACATGTCATTGTTTAGACTAGGCACAAGATTACGATCAATAGAATTTTAAAGATGTCAACAGATGGCGTTAACTAAGTTTTGCACTCTTGCTACCAGATGGCGTACTGTGTACGATAGTAAATAAAAACCAATAATTATAATACTATCCCAGATCACTGTAACGTTCTCCAACCAATGAACAATACAGATCTATTATCACAAAGTTTTTTTCACCATAATTTAGGTCAAACCTATGATTCTTATATCGAGAAAAGTGTATGGTTTATATTTCGCACGAAATCACGACGCCGATTACTCGATTATTATTACACATTTACTATACGAGTTAAAGTCACTTTTCAAAATAAAATTAGGAGATTAAATATCACTTTAAATAGTAAAAAAAATTAATACGGAACATGTGTCTGAGTCCAATTAAGTCAAACTCTCGATAAGATTAAGATCATACCGCAGTTTAAGAATAATATCTTCATGAACAAGTTTTCAAGGAAAAATCTTAGTTTTTATTTATTGCTAAGGAACAGCGGACTGGCTGATGGCCCACTTAATATTATCAGTTTATCGTCTCCTTTGGAATTTTGCGACGCTAGGGGCGCTGCTGTCCGCATAGGGGTACTGGAACTTGGGTCACTAATGCCGGAACACAACGCAAGGTTATTATGACAGCTTACTTATAGACCAGGGTGGTCATTCAGACGAGCTTGGGGTTCTACCACTTAGCTAGGTTGACGACAGGCCGACTCCCGCCGCATGTGCCAGTTCTTTCTTATTCTGCACTAGCACGGAGAAAGTTTAAGGAATTTTTGACTCATTCCTTTACTAACTGGTTTTTATACCTCTTACAAGGAGAAAAACTGGCAGGGAAGCGATGGACTCTTTTGAACCGGTGACCTTTAGGCAGGTAATGAAATGAAATTTTATTTTGCGTATGACATTGTACAAAATATCTAGTTCGGAGGCTAACGATAAGTTCATTTATTCATCATGTCATTCATCATATAATTAATATTTGCACACCCTGTGGGTTTTTTTTTGTATTATATAAATTATTAACAATTAATTATTTGTACAATGCGATTCAAATAAGAATAGGAACGTCAATGACCTCTATCTGTCAAATGTCACTAGAAAAGTACGGTTTAGAACGAAACCTTATTTTATTAGAACGAAACCTTATGATTCCTAATATGCTACTCAAAGCGAGTAATTTGTAACTACAATCTTTACTTTTGCTATTAATATTAATTTTTTTTTTAGGGTGTAAGGGGCCCTACCAACATCTTCGGGGCCCAAGTCAACCTCACCTGCAAGTCGGCGCACCCTGCTGAATAACGGACGAGGCTCTGACGACGGCTTTCCTTTTGGGGTTGGGGGGTCAGACGGCAGTCGCCCCCGTAAAAGCCAAATCTGCCAAATCAACATGGACAGAGAAAGATTACGAGATCGGCTAAGGGCTAGGGCGCCGCCGCATAACGGCGCGCAAGAGCTTCGCCCGGCTCTTGTGAGAAGTGGACAAGGGCTACCGTGTCATGGGCGGGCACGGCTAACGACGCTAGCCCCAACTCACGCAGCCCAAACATCTCGAAAGATCCGCTTCGCAACGTGGAACATAGGCACGCTAACCGGACGCGCGAGAGAGTTGGCCGATGTGCTCTCCAGGCGGAGGGTGGCCGTGGCGTTCCTGCAGGAGACTCGGTGGAAGGCCAGCAGATCCCGGTTCATTGGGAATGGCTACAAGCTGATCTACACAGGTGCACCTGGTGGGGAGAATGGGGTTGCCATAGTGCTCTCGGAGGAGTTCCAGAACGACATTTTGGAAGTGAAACGTCATAGCGACCGGCTTATGGTCGTTAGGGTGCTTATCGATGGGGTAGTTACCCACTTGATAAGTGCCTATGCGCCACAGGCCGGTTGTGACGACGCCGATAAAATAGCGTTTTGGAATCTACTCGGAGAAGTGCTCCGTGGAATCCCATTATCACATGGGATCGTTTTGGGGGGTGATCTGAACGGTCATGTGGGTGATGAATGTGGGGAATTTGAGCGTGTTCACGGTGGATTTGGGTACGGTAGTCGCAACGCAGAAGGGGAGGACATCCTCAATGCGTGTGCGGCTGCCGACCTTGCTATCGTGAACACGTATTTCAAAAAGAGACCCGAGCATCTCATCACCTACAGGAGCGGGAGGAATGCTACCCAAATCGACTTCCTACTCACTAGGAGACACCACATCAGCAAAGTGGCCAACTGCAAGGTCATACCCGGTGAGAGGCTCACTGCACAACATCGTCTTCTAGTCATGGACCTCTGCGCTAAGCCTAAAGACACACATACCGAGCGCGTACAGCGCCGAATCAGGTGGTGGCTGCTTGATGAAGTCACGTCCCAGGAGTTCGCCTTAGCCGTCGGTGACAAGTGCGCCGGTAGTATGGGCGAACCAGTCCAGGCTTACTGGGACAAGATTCAGGCGGCTATCCTTGGGTCGGCGAAGGGGGTGCTTGGGGTGTCTAAGGGTGGTCGCAAGTGTGACAAGGAGACATGGTGGTGGAACGACACAGTCCAGAGGGAGACTAGAGCGAAGAAAGCCCTCTTTAAGAAGTGGCAAGCGTCCAGACCTCCTGAAGATCGCGACGCATACCGGGTAGCTAAGCGCGCCACTAAAAGAGCTGTTGCCAGAGCCAGACGAGACCACTTACAACCACTTTACGATAAGTTGGAATCGTCTGAGGGGCAGAAGCTCATCTATAAGTTGGCGCGCTCCAGGGTCAAAGCGGCACAGGACATTTCCAAGTGCCGCTGTGTAAAAGACCCTATGGGCAACCTGCTATGCGAGGACCTCGCGGTGAAGGAGAGATGGCGCTCGTATTTCCACGAGCTGCTGAACACGCAGCACAAAGAGGTGCAGCCGCCAGATCTTCCTCCGAATCAAGGACTAGTCCCACTGATAACGCCTGCAGAAGTCCAGAATTGTCTCCGCCGCATGAAGAATCGGAAAGCTGTTGGATCCGATGGAGTCCCCATCGAAGCCTGGAAGGCAATGGGCTCTCGTGGTGTGGGCATCTTAACCGACCTGTTTAACCGGACACTCCTCACCGGTACGATCCCGAGCCAATGGAGACTGAGTATCATTACTCCAGTCTTCAAAGGCAAGGGGTCGGTGCAGGAGTGCGGTAGTTACCGAGGAATCAAGGTCATGTCCCACACCATGAAGCTCTTCGAAAGGGTTATCGACTCTCGGATTCGACAGGAGTGCACTGTCTCGGAATGTCAATATGGGTTTCGCCCTGGTCACGGGACAATGGACCCTGTTTTTGCCCTAAGGACTGTCGCGGAGAAATACAGGGCGAAAAATACGCCTCTGCATTGCCTGTTTCTCGACTTGCAGAAGGCCTTCGACTGTATTCCTCGGGCGATAATCTGGTGGGCATTGCGGTCCAAAGGGATTCCAGAGGCCTATATTGACATCATTCGAGACATGTACCGTGACTCCGATTCCGTAGTTCGGACCGCTGTTGGCGACACAAAACCTTTCCCCATCACCGTCGGGGTGCACCAAGGATCCGTCCTTAGTCCGTTTCTGTTTAGCGTGGTATTAGACGTATTGTCAGACAGCATCAGAAATTCACATGAACAGCCCCCGTGGCTGCTCATGTATGCTGATGATATCGCGCTGACGGATTCGGACAGGGGTAGGCTGGTGCGACGTGTGAAGGCGTGGAAGGAGTCGCTTGAGAACGGTGGTCTGAAGCTCAATGTGGCGAAGACCGAGTACTTGGCCTGTAACTCCACAGATCCCACACCCGTACGCATAGACGGCAACACGGTCGAGCGCACGGACCGAGTGAAATACTTGGGATCTGTGTTTCATGCATCCGGTGACATCGATTGTGACGTCAAGGCACGCATTGCTGCCGCGTGGGCCAAATGGCGTGAGGTGACTGGTGTCATTTGTGACCCCAAGATGCCGGTAAAGTTGAAGGGACAGGTCTATAAAACCATCATTAGGCCTGTCCTTTTATACGGCTGTGAAGCGTGGCCGGTGTTAGAGCGACACAAGCAGGAGCTGCGTGTCACGGAGATGAATATGCTGCGGTGGATGTGTGGAGTGACGCGGAAGGACCGCGTTAGGAACTCCCGCATTCGCGGCAGTCTTCATGTCCGTGACATTGCGGATAAATTGCAAGAGTGTCGGCTCCGTTGGTACGGCCACGTTTTACGGCAACCGGATGCTTACGTGGGTAACAAATGTCTGGCCATGCCGCCTCCGCCGGGCCCCGGCAGGAGGGGTAGACCCAAAAAGTGCTGGCTTGACGTCGTAAAGGGTGATATGCGTGCCAATGGGCTCACTACCAGGGATGCTGAAGACCGTGCGAAGTGGAGAAGAAAAAGTCGGAAAGCGGACCCCGGGCGCCGAAGCGAGAGTTTGGGCTGCAACCGGGAATTAACGCAGAGATGATGATGATTAATATTAATTTTTTTTTATTGATGTAGGACAACAGACAGGCTGACGGCCCACTTAGAATTTAGCAGTTAGCGTCGCCTATGGGTGTTTGCAATACCAGTGACATCGCAAACACTCTGCTGTCCCATAAGGGTACAGAAACTTGGGTCGTTAATGCCGGAACACAACACCAAGTTATTATGGCGGCATACTTAAGACAGCATACAAAGGTGTGCCAGGGAAGAGCTGCTGGGGTCCCTAGATCGGGATCCGTGGGGGCGCCCCTACCGTTGGGCACGGGTCAAGTTACGTCCTTGGGCGCCTCCACTGGCGCAAAGCATGCAACCCCAGTTGCTAGAGGCGGTGGTATCGGCCCTCTTCCCTGAGCGAACGGGAAACGTTCCCCCGGCGATGGCTTCGCCCTCAGCCACAGACTCTCCAGAGGAGGAGAGCACCGACATCCCCGAGGTGACGCAAGCAGAGACGAGAGCGGCCGTGTCGCGACTCCGGGCTAAGAACACAGCGCCCGGACCCGACGGAGTTCCTGGTCGAGCTCTCGTCCTGGCTCTGAAGGAGCTAGAGCCCCAGCTGAGGGGGCTCTTCGCGGCATGTCTCGAGCAGGGTCAGTTTCCCAGTGTGTGGAAGGAAGGGAGGCTGGTCCTACTCAGGAAGGAGGGGTACCCCGCGGACTCGCCGTCCGCGTATCGGCCCATAGTGCTGCTCGACGAGGCGGGCAAACTTTTTGAGCGCATTATCGCAGATCGCCTCGTCAGCCACTTGTGCAAAGAGGGGCCGGACCTGGACGACAACCAATTTGGTTTTCGTCGGAGGCGCTCCACCATAGACGCCATCATGCGCGTGAGGGCCCTGGCGGAGGAGACGGTGTCCCGGGGTGGGGTGGTGCTGGCGGTGTCCTTAGACATCTCCAACGCATTCAACACCCTACCCTGGAGTTGTATTCGGGAGGCTCTGAAATACCATTGCGTGCCTCCCTACCTCCGCCGTACGGTAGGGGCTTATCTGGAGGGTAGATGCGTCACCTATCGGGGACGTGACGGTGCCGGTCGGCACCTCATGTCGTGCGGTGTTCCGCAGGGATCGGTTTTGGGACCGCTCCTGTGGAACATCGGCTACGACTGGGTGCTGAGAGGCGAGCTCCCATCGGGCGCCGACTTGACGTGTTACGCGGACGACACGCTTGTCACTGCCCGTGGGAGCTCGCACAGGGAGGCGACGTTGATAGCCACGGCTGCGGTGTCACAGGTGGTGAACCGCATCCGGCGTCTGGGCTTGGAGGTGGCCCTTAACAAGTCGGAGGCCATGGTGTTTCATGGCCCCCGACGTGCGCCGGCGCCGGGATCACACATCGTGGTCAGCGGGGCCCGGATAGCTGTCGAGTCCACCATGAAGTATTTGGGATTGGTGCTCGACAGCCGATGGGAATTTAGGCCCCACTTCCGGCGGCTGGCGCCCAAGCTGATGGGTGCAGCGGGCGCGCTTTCGACGTTGCTTCCCAACTTGGGGGGCCCGAGCGCCGTCTGTAGGCGGTTGTACGTGGGAATCGTGCGGTCCATGGCCCTGTACGGGGCCCCTGTTTGGGCGTTGGACATGACGGCCAGCACTCTCGCCATTCTGCGCAAGCCGCAGAGGGCGATGGCCGTCAGCGTCGTCCGCGGGTATCGCACGATTTCCTACGAGGCGGCTTGCGTCCTGGTCGGATCCCCGCCCTGGGACCTAGAGGCGAAAGTACTCGCGTCATTATATCGATGGCGCGAGGAAGAGCGGGCACGGGGCTCGAGGCCGGCGCAGCGCCAGATCGCGCTGTGCCGAGAGGAGCTCCGTCAGGTCTTGGTGGCGGAATGGCGGCAAAGGCTTCTGCGCCCTACCGCCGGCCTCGCTACCGTCGAGGCGATCCGGCCAATACTCGACGACTGGCTCGGGAGAAGGCACGGCTCCCTATCGTTTAGGGTGACGCAGGTGCTGTCGGGGCACGGCTGCTTCGGCAAGTACCTGTGCCGCATAGACAGGGAGCCGGACGCTCGGTGCCACCACTGCGTCCACGGCGGGGAGGACACGGCGCAACACACACTCGCCGAGTGTGTAGCTTGGGAGGAGCAGCGCCGTGTCCTCGCAAATGAAGTAGGACATCTGTCGCTGCCGGCCGTAGTGCGGAGGATGGTCGGTAGCGCAGAGTCGTGGGACGCAGTGGTGTCCTTCTGCGAGGACGTGATGTCGCAGAAGGAAACTGCGGAACGGGAAAGGGAGATCTCGACTCCCTTCCCCGGCCGCAGAAGGCGCACCGGGCGAAGGAGAAGGGCGGACAACGCCCTTTTCCGGCCCCCATAAATAGGTCCAGGGGCGAGGGACTTGGGGAAGTTCCCGCCCCCTATTCGATGGACCCGAGGTGGAGGCGCGCGCGGGTGTCGGCGCGTGCCTCTGAGGCGAAGCACGGGGTAGTTAAATACCTCACTACCCCGTGCAGGAGACTAGTGTGGGGCTGCGGAAGAATTTGGATTCCCGCGGCCCCGCGCGCACGTGTGAGGAGACACCGGGGTGGTGGTTTTAGCCGGTAGGAGTCCGGCATGCCCCTCCGCTTTTCCCCAGGCGGAGGTAGTCCATGAGGATTTCCCCACCCCGTAAAAAAAAAAAAGCATACAAAGGTGGTCGCCATCCAGACGGGGTTGGGGCCCTACCACGTAGCTAGGGTGGATTGTTTTATCGTTTTTTACGACAAACCGACCCCGGCCGCATATATCAGTATTCTTTCTCCGCCCCTGCGTAGATAAAATATATATTGAAGATATTTTAAAATGCCTGATAAAAAAATAACTACCACTAAATACGATTTTGTATGCGTTATGAATAAAATGAATAATAATCTTGCCCGGTTAAAATGAGTCTAAACGATGACGCTGCACTGAATAGTAGTACAAAAGCCGGTTATAATCACCTCTCCTTCCTCTTTGAAGTCCAACGCGATACTGGTAAATCGACATCTTCATTTTAAAAAAAAGGTTACGATGCTATTTCTTGTCCCTTTTCTACCTCTAATGCCACAACTTGATTATCGGATCGGCACACTTACTATTTTTTTTTATAGCTGGAGTTCCGCGGACAGGCAAACAGCCCATCCTCGCAGGTGGTATCCGTCGCCTATGTACGTTTGCAATACCAGAGGAATTTCCAACGCGCTGCCGGCCTCCAATAAATTTTATAACGACTTTTTTGAAAAACCACATAATGTATCGCGCTAAGAAAACTTTAGCCGGAAACTCATTTCAAATCCTGAGAGTACGCAACATGAAAGTTCTTGAGAACCGTTTCGTCCGAGAAAGAAGAGACTCCAAGAAATGGGGATGAACACCCAGCCGATGGCGAGCAGTGGTAGAAAGACGATGAGAGCACCATTCTAAATAGATCCTCAGAACACTCCCCGTTGTACAGACTGTAAAATACGCAAAGTAGTAAACCGTCCAAGTAACCCCTTATGCCCACCATATATGGTGGCATATTTAGAGTAAAAAGCAAGGGTTCTGGTATAAATGATCCAGGTTCCAGTGCCCCTACGCGGACTGCATCGTATCAGCAGTGCTCTCGGCATTGCCAACATCCATCAACGACGGTAACTACTTACTATTAAGTGGAGTGGAGGGGTTTAACAATAACCTCTGTAAAACAAAATTAATTCTATTCGAATCCAGCTATTTTCTTAGCTAGCTATTTCATAAGTGATTTGACATTGCTTTGTTTAATGTCGACATTGACATAAAACAAAGAAATGTCTGTCAAGTATGGGCAAAGCCGGACGAGAGCCGAACGAACTTTGTGACCACAGGCCATAAATTTCGTAATTTATACATTAATTTCGTATTGTATGGATCAGCATTCTGTTTGTTCTTTTGTGAAGGATGAAAGAATATTTCATGCAAATGCAAATGCTGAGATGGATCTGTAGAGTTATGAAAAGCAATGCGCTTGTAGGTTGGCAGCTCAATTATACCTATACACTTAAGTAGTTCGTACATTTTATACTTATAATAAATATAGAAGTATACTTATTTAAATAATTAAAGCAATAAAAAAATTTGATTTTTAGATGACAAGGTACGTCAAATCGGACGAGTAATATTATTTTGTCATAATATTGAAAAGCATTTGGTAAAACTTTTTTAAAAAAACACAACTACGTTGATGCTACATTTCCCAATCGTAGAGTATGTGTTCGCACCTCGCGTCAGGTGATCTTTCTTGGGATAGTGTAACATAACTTATGCCCTCAGGGGCGCTCCTCTGTCCAAGGAGTGCACGGGTGTGCGTACCCGAGGTGCCCGAGCTTCCGCCACCTCACTCCCCTTCCCGTCTGAGACGACGGAATCCTACCTTTCTTCCTGTCTACCTCCTACATCCTTTCCCAACTCCCGCATCTTGGGTCGGGTCGGTTGTGTGTCGGTGTGGCTGGGGGTGCTTGATGCCGCTATGTGTCTGGATCTAGGTGGCGTTCGGCACTCACGGCCGCTCCCTCACTGCAACCACTTCCGACCGAAGATGGGACGTATCGCCCTAGACTTTGTGGTTGGGTCTGGGGTGGCGTGTCACAGCCACCTGCGTTACCGCCTACGCAGCGGAGCCGTACATCGGGATGATGGGATCCTGCGAGGCTGAGATGGTATAGATGGGCAACCTGTCATCGGCAACACGCCCGTTTGGCCCGGATTTCTGACTAGACGGCTGCCTTGTAGCTTAGCCAGCTGCAGGGAAATGGTCATGGGTGGTAGTGTCAAACACAGCCGGCTAGGGAAGGTCGTAAGGTAGGAGGTCATGGTGATGGGGCAAGAGTTTCGTGGCCTAACCATCTGCGTCTCTCATGTCCCGGATACCGCACCCACCGCCTCCGACTACCCCTATATCCCGTTGGTAGCCCTGGCGACCCATGCGTAGAGCTCTGCTCCGCCTGGGTCGTCCCCACTTACGGACTCCATGGAGGGTGGGGAGCCAATGGAATGAAACCTATAATTCCATGAGCATGGATAAATTGGTTAAAATTCATTCTAACGTTGAAGAAGGAAGTAGCAGGCAGGAGGAAGAAGATAGGGAGAGAAGTGGAAAGAGTGGACCACTGAGGAGGTCCCTCAGACGTTTAAGGAGGAAAGAAGTGGACAAGGAGTCGGACTCCTCCATCTCGTGTGCTGATCTTCCTCCGATCTCTGTCAGAAGGATGTCCCACGAAGATGAAACCGAGGAGATCAGGATCAGCAATGAGACGGGGGACAAAAGGTTCAAGGTGAAGGATGGGGCCGAGACTGCTGCGAGAGCGGTGGTTTCAGACTCCGATACAAGGTCAACAAGTACCCCCAGAGCGTGTAGGGGCAAAGGGGGGAAAGTAGTTATTTCCAGGCATTCCAGCGCTGCCCCCGGCCCTGACAGTGAGTCGGACCTCACTGTTGGGGAATCGGTGGAAATTATGGGGGAGCGGATGCTGGAGCGCATATATAACAAGTCGGGGTATTTTTATGTGCCCACAGCAAACATAGAATTTGAGTCGACCGAGGACACCCCAGAAAATCTGGAGTCCATGGATCTCGTTCGGCTCAGGGCCACTGCGGGCCATGAAGTGTCCCAAATCCAGCTTGTTGCCACTTGATCGGGCAACCTGAAAGGGACCTTCGTCAAGCAGCTGAAGGCGTCGGCCGCCAGGATCACAGACATCGTGGAGATCCTGGCGGAGAAATCGGAGAGTGGAGAGAACCGTCGTCTCCGCATTGACAACGACCGCCTCAGACGCGAGCTCGCAGCTGTGAAGGGCGAGCTCAAGGCGCAAAGGCAGGTGTACGCGGAGGCGACGGTCAATAGGCGCTCTTCACCCTCCCCCTCCTGAATAAAGAGATAAGAATAAAGGATAGAGATGGGCCGATAATTATCAATGTAATTTTCTGAGTCACTTTTAAAAACAAGAACAATATTGGCAGATTCCCCAGCGGATGGAAATGTGCCCTCAGACAGACATATGACATTGGACATGAAGAAATATTTCTTCCTACTATCGGTTTACATAGTAAACATGAAACTACTGCTGACAACGGTCTAAAAATGATTAGTTTCGCGGCTTCAAAATTGATTGCGGAATGGAGTTGAATGGCGTGCATAAAATCATTGTTTACGTAGATGATCTGGTACTCCTTAGACAGCGCGAGAGAAATGTGCGAGCTATGACTGAGGCCCTAGAAGATGAAGGAAATAACGGAATACACCAAGGTATTAAAAAATTCAAGTATTTGTGTGATGTACCGTTACAAATACAAACCAGAGAGGGGAAGAAATTAATATCGCTCTCAGATGCGCAGCAGTCCTTCACAAGGTTCTAGTGTCCAAACTGATACGAAGAAGAACTAAAATTCGTGACTACAAAACTATCATTAGACCAATTTTAATGTACGGATGCGAAGTCTGGACACTGATCTTCAAAGAGGAAAATAAGCTGTTAGTGGCGAAAAGGAAGATTCTATGAAAGATTTTAAGGCCGATAAAAGCGGAAGACGCTAGGTGGAGAGTCACGAAAAACTTAGAAGACCTGGTGTCCGAACCCATAGAGGTGAATTTATTGGAGAGACCAAAGCGGCTAGGCTTCAGTGGCTCGGACACCTAAAAAATACGGGAGAGGATCATGCCGTGAAGAAAGCGTACTTGAGACAACCAAGTGGGAGACGCCTGGTTGCACGTCCTAGATACCGCTGGGTGGACGCTCAAGACTTGCTTGATTTCGGCTATAGCGACTGGTGAGAACTATCACAAGACCGAGAGGCATGGCGTGATCTGGTGTCGAAGGCCAAGACTCACTTTGGGTCGTTGCGACACCGTAGTTAGTTTACTTTTAGATATCTCCTTATCCACACATTCATAACAAAATTCTCACTGTATGACTTGTCTTTTACAGTTTTGCTCAGATAGCCACTTCGGTGGCTTGGCTTATTGAGAGCAACTCCGCTTGGAAGACCATGCACAGTGTCGAATCTCGTCCGGTTTCTCCAAACCTCGAATTCACTCCGCCAGTAGGAATTATAGCCCACATTCACACAGTCATGTGATTTGCTACCATACATGATTGCGGAGTTGGGGGGCTACAGTATCGAGATGCATATCCTCCAATCATTCGTACCATATGTCCAGTTCACTAGCGCCTTTCAGAAGCCATGAATTAGAGGGTAATATAGTTAATACATTCGTAAAATAATATCAACTGTTTGACGATTTTACTATAATACCGTATATATTCTTATTTGTGTTATGCACAGAACAGCAGACAGATTCTTCAATTTGTAGGATTTCAAATGAAAGAATATTCAATTTAAATAAAAGTACATTTATTTTCCAAAGAAAGAAAAACGTTTTTCACACAACATATAAATATAAGTATCTTTAATAGTTTAAAAAAAATACACGGTGTGACAAACCAAATAAAAATTTAACAGGTACCTCATAGGACTTAGAATAATGAGATACATAAATAACAATTTATTTTGAGATAATTTAAATACAGTGTTTGTAGTTTAGAAATAATACTTAAAATATATTTAACTATCAACTAATTAAAAACTTTCAAACGTTGAACCCATTTCTTGCTTCTAAGTGCTTGTTTAGAGGAATGTGGGAAGTAGATATTAGTCTTCCATCGCAATTAACGGTCAATGGCCAGTCGCAAGCCTCCTTTTCTGGGTTGTAGAAAAGGTTGGCTGGACAGGTGCGAGCTACTATGGATCCAGACACGCACATATAGTATTGATTGCAGTTCTCATGAGCAATCAGCTTCCCATCGGAACCTTCTCGTGAACATATAGGTATAGCTTGTCTGGGATCACAATTACAGGGGCTGTTACCGTTATCGCTCCCGTCTGGAATTATTCTATCACCGCATTCTACGTTGGACGGCCAATCGCAGTCACCGATGCTCGGGTTGTACAAAAGATTATTAGGGCAATGCAGTGTTACAGGTTTTCCATGGTTACAAATATAAAATTTGTTGCAGTCTTCGTGAGCTACTATAATATTGTTGGAATCGACTGCGGCACAAATTTCTGGTGCCAAACTGGGATCATAATATCCTCCGTTTCCACCACTGTCTCCGTTATCAGTGCCTCCATTATCACTTCCTCCAGTTTCACCTCCATTGCCGTTATCCTCCTCCAGTTCGGGAATGAGTCTGTTGCCACAGTCCACGTTGTCAGCCCAATCACACCATTGGTTGATGGGGTTGTATAAGAGACCATTAACACACGTCGATGCAACAGGTATGCCATTTGCACAAATGTAAAATTGGTTACAATTTTCGTGGGCTATTATTACATTGTCAGAACCTGGAGCCGCGCAAATAGCTGGTGCTTGGCTGGGATCGTTGTGCCCTCCTTCGTTGCTACTGTCATTGTCGCCATCACCATTACCGTTTCCCTCAGATCCATTGTTATCTTCAGGATCAGGAATTACTCTATCCCCACACTCGACATTCTGTGGCCAATCACATACTTGCGTATATGGGTTATATAAGAGAGGCGAAGAGCAAGATATAGCCACTGGTTGACCATTAGAACATTGATAGAACTGATTGCAGTTTTCATGAGCAATCAGGATTCCTTGAGATCCGGCAGCTGCGCATATTCCCTGAGCTTCATTCGGATCACAGTTACAAGTACTTCCACCATCTTCGTCGCTTTCGTCACAATCTTCATCATCAGCTTGACTGCCAGTGTCACTTCCTGAATTGTTATCACCTTCAATATCACTGCCGATATTATCATTTTCATTGCCAGAGTCTGGAATAATTCTATCTCCACAGTCAACATTTTCAGGCCAGTCACATTGTTCAGTATATGGATTATATAAAAGATTGCCGAAGCATTTGAGCGCTACAGGAACACCATTGGCGCATTTATAGAATTTGTTACATTGTTCATGGGCTACAAGAATACCATCGGAATCGTCAGCTGAACAAATGCCTGGAGCTTCGCCTGGGTTGCAGTTGCAAGTACCGTTACCGTTGTCATTGCCTCCATTATCACTTCCTCCATTGTCACCTGTCCCATTGTCTCCTGCACCATTGTCTCCTGCATCGCTGTCACCACCACCGTTGTCATTGTCTTCAGAATCAGGGATGACACGGTCTCCGCAGTCAACATTTTCAGGCCAGTCACATTGTTCAGTGTATGGATTGTACAGAAGATTTCCGTAGCATTGGAGTGCTACAGGAACACCATTGGCGCATTTATAGAATTTGTTACATTGTTCATGGGCTACAAGAATACCGTCGGAATTGTCAACTGAACAAATGCCTGGAGCTTCGCCTGGGTTGCAATTGCAAGTACCGCTGCCGTTGTCACTGCCTCCATTATCACCTCCTCCATTGTCACCTGTCCCATTGTCTCCTGCACCATTGTCTCCTGCACCATTGTCTCCTGCACCATTGTCTCCTGCACCATTGTCTCCTGCATCGCTGTCACCACCACCGTTGTCATTGTCTTCAGAATCAGGGATGACACGGTCTCCGCAGTCAACATTTTCAGGCCAGTCACATTGTTCAGTGTATGGATTGTACAGAAGATTTCCGTAGCATTGGAGTGCTACAGGAACACCATTGGCGCATTTATAGAATTTGTTACATTGTTCATGGGCTACAAGAATTCCGTCGGAATCGTCAGCTGAACAAATGCCTGGCGCTTCGCCTGGGTTGCAATTGCAAGTACCGCTGCCTCCATTATCACCTCCTCCATTGTCACCTGTCCCATTGTCTCCTGCACCATTGTCTCCTGCATCGCTGTCACCACCACCGTTGTCATTGTCATTGTCTTCAGAATCAGGGATAACACGGTCTCCGCAGTCAACATTTTCAGGCCAGTCACATTGTTCAGTGTATGGATTGTACAGAAGATTGCCGTAGCATTGGAGTGCTACAGGAACACCATTGGCGCATTTATAGAATTTGTTACATTGTTCATGGGCTACAAGAATACCGTCGGAATCGTCAGCTGAACAAATACCTGGAGCTTCACCTGGGTTACAGTTGCAAGTACCACTGCCATTGTCATTTCCTCCATTGTCACTTCCTCCATTATCACCTCCCCCATTGTCACCCCCTTCATTATCACCTCCCCCATTGTCACCTCCACCATTGTCACCACCACCGTTGTCGATGTCATTATCCTCAGGATCAGGAATAACTCGATCTCCACAGTCAACGTTCTCAGGCCAATCACATTGATCTGTCTGTGGATTAAAAAGTAAAGATCCGGGGCATGGTCTTGCTACAGGTATTCCGTGATCACAAATATAGTATTTGTTGCACTTCTCATGAGCTATTAGAACACCATCAGAACCCTCAGCGGCACAAATAGTAGGCGCCTCACTGGGATCACAGTTTCCTCCACCGGTGACACCATCACTTTCTGAACTAGCATTATCATCGTTTTCTTTGCTGTCTTCAACATCATTGTCATTGCCACCATTTCCATCACTGCCATTATCTCCCGCATCAGTGTCACCGTTACCATTATCTCCTGCACTGCTATCTCCACTACCAGAGTCCCCACTACCAGAGTCCCCACTACCAGAGTCCCCACTACCAGAGTCCCCACTACCAGAGTCCCCACTACCAGAGTCTCCACTACCAGAGTCGCCTTCTACCTCTGGAATAAGTCGGTCTCCACAATCTACATTCTCAGGCCAGTCACATTGCTCAGTGTATGGATTGTAATATAAATTTCCATAGCACGTCATGGCAACCGGAACACCGTGAGCACATTTATAGAATTGGTTACAATTCTCATGAGCTACAAGAATACCGTCGGAATCGTCAGCTGAACAAATACCTGGAGCTTCACCTGGGTTACAGTTGCAAGTACCACTGCCGTTGTCACTTCCTCCATTATCACCTCCATCATTGTCACCTCCTCCATTATCACCTCCCTCATTGTCACCTCCTCCATTATCACCTCCCCCATTGTCACCCCCTTCATTATCACCTCCCCCATTGTCACCTCCACCATTGTCACCACCACCGTTGTCGATGTCATTATCCTCAGGATCAGGAATAACTCGATCTCCACAGTCAACGTTCTCAGGCCAATCACATTGATCTGTCTGTGGATTAAAAAGTAAAGATCCGGGGCATGGTCTTGCTACAGGTATTCCGTGATCACAAATATAGTATTTGTTACATTTCTCATGAGCTATTAGAACACCATCAGAACCTTCAGCGGCACATATAGTAGGTGCCTCACTGGGATCACAGTTTCCTCCACCGGTGGCACCATCACTTTCAGAACTAGCATTATCATCGTTTTCGTTGCTGTCTTCAACATCATTGTCATTGCCACCATTTCCATCACTGCCATTGTCTCCCGCATCAGTGTCGCCGTTACCATTATCTCCTGCACTGCTATCTCCACTACCAGAGTCTCCTTCTACCTCTGGAATAAGTCGGTCTCCACAATCTACATTCTCAGGCCAGTCACATTGCTCAGTATATGGATTGTAATATAAATTTCCATAGCACGTCATGGCAACCGGAACACCGTGAGCACATTTATAGAATTGGTTACAATTCTCATGAGCTACAAGAATACCGTCGGAATCGTCAGCTGAACAAATACCTGGAGCTTCACCTGGGTTACAGTTGCAAGTACCACTGCCATTGTCACTTCCTCCATTGTCACTTCCTCCATTATCACCTCCCTCATTGTCACCTCCTCCATTATCACCTCCCCCATTGTCACCTCCTCCATTATCACCTCCCCCATTGTCACCTCCACCATTATCACCACCACCGTTGTCGATGTCATTATCCTCAGGATCAGGAATAACTCGGTCTCCACAGTCAACGTTCTCAGGCCAATCACATTGATCTGTCTGTGGATTAAAAAGTAAAGATCCGGGGCATGGTCTTGCTACAGGTATTCCGTGATCACAAATATAGTATTTGTTACACTTCTCATGAGCTATTAGAACACCATCAGAACCCTCAGCGGCACAAATAGTAGGCGCCTCACTGGGATCACAGTTTCCTCCACCGGTAACATCATCACTTTCTGAACTAGCATTATCATCGTTTTCTTTGCTGTCTTCAACATCATTGTCATTGCCGCCATTTCCATCACTGCCATTGTCTCCCGCATCAGTGTCGCCGTTACCATTATCTCCTGCACTGCTATCTCCACTACCAGAGTCTCCTTCTACCTCTGGAATAAGTCGGTCTCCACAATCTACATTCTCAGGCCAGTCACATTGCTCAGTGTATGGATTGTAATATAAATTTCCATAGCACGTCATGGCAACCGGAACACCGTGAGCACATTTATAGAATTGGTTACAATTCTCATGAGCTACAAGAATACCGTCGGAATCGTCAGCTGAACAAATACCTGGAGCTTCACCTGGGTTACAGTTGCAAGTACCACTGCCATTGTCACTTCCTCCATTGTCACTTCCTCCATTATCACCTCCTTCATTGTCACTTCCTCCATTATCACCTCCCCCATTGTCACCTCCTTCATTATCACCACCACCGTTGTCGATATCGTTATCCTCAGGATCAGGAATAACTCGGTCTCCACATTCAACGTTCTCAGGCCAATCACATTGATCTGTCTGTGGATTAAATAAAAGAGATCCGGGGCAAGGACGTGCTACTGGCACGCCATGATCGCAAATGTAGTATTTGTTACATTTCTCGTGAGCGACTAATACGCCATCAGAACCCTCTGTGGCACATATAGTGGGTGCTTCACTAGGATCACAGTTTCCACTGCCAGTTGCACCTTCACTGTCACCGCCGCCATTGTCACCACCAACACCCTCTGAACTACTATCATTGCCATTATTGTCAGCTTCACTGTTATCACCACTGTCATTGCCATTGCCTCCAGCTTCATTGCTATTTGTCTCATTACTTTCATCACAATCTTCTGAATTTCCATCTTCGCAATCACATGGAACAATTCTTTCTCCACAATCTACATTATTTGGCCAATCACATCTTTCGATGTATGGATTGTAAAGAAGTGTACTTGGACACTTCAACGCCACTGGCACACCATGATTGCATTGATAATATT
Source organism: Malacosoma neustria (assembly GCA_963693495.1). NCBI lineage: Eukaryota > Metazoa > Arthropoda > Insecta > Lepidoptera > Lasiocampidae > Malacosoma > Malacosoma neustria. Next base: position 16,303,429 of record OY856377.1, read on the forward strand.
GATCACAGTTTTCGTGGGCTATTAAAACACTATCAGAACCTGGTGAAGCGCAAATACTTGGAGCCTCTTCAGGGTTGCAGTTGCATGTTTCTGGACCAGTTTCATTGCTTTCCCAGTCTCCATTGCCATTTCCTCCATTATCTTCTGGAATGAGCCTGTCTCCACAATCTACATTCGATGCCCAATCACATTTTTGTGTAAAAGGATTGTATAAAAGGTTTGTCCCACATGGCATAGTTATTGGTAAACCGTGATTGCAAATATAATATTGATTGCAATTTTCGTGGGCAACAAAGGTACCATCAGACCCTTCGCTGGCGCAAATGGATGGTGCTTCTGCTGGGTTACAGTTACATGGTCCATTCTCACCGTCTCCATTATCACTGTTGTTATCGTCGTTGTCATCAGGGGAGACAGGTTCAATTTCATAAATCGGTCTGTCCCCGCAGTCTACATTTTGCGGCCAGTCACATACTTCTCTAATTGGGTCGTAGAGAAGTGAAGAAGGACATTGTATTGCGACTGGGGCTCCATTAGCGCATTTATAAAATTTATTGCAGTATTCGTGGGCAATAAGAATGTCGTCTGAATCCCTTTCTCCGCAGATGGCCTCAGCTTCACTTGGATTGCAGTTGCATGTCTTTTCACCCTGTTTCGTTGGCAGCTCACGCCCCTGTGCAATGACAATTGCACAGAGTATTGAGAGAGCTATATCTGGAATCAAATATTTTGAATTATAACAACTTTACAACTAACGCTTAAAGCTATTATAAGTTGGCAAATATCGAGTAGACAATACAAGGTGAGATTATATCTGGAAATTTAGACATTATTGAAACTATTATTTTCCTTTAATAGCTAATCTTTTTATGAACTTCAAAAGGATCACATTTAGTTACAACAAGCTTGGCATTAATTTTATGGTGTTATAAAATTATCTATACAATGTATGATATGTAGACATACATGCAATGACGCATTAATTTTCCGTGTTTGATATATTTTTAAATAAACCAAGGCTGATCCAATATTTTCGCTAATTAGTTACTTATCATTGTTTTTGGATTAATATATTTTTAATCAGTTGCTGAGTTCTGATTGTCTTTTTGGAAAATTATAAATTTCGCCTACGACTGTGGGCGCGTCACGGCTTCACTCATCAATTGTTTCCTAATTCATAATTGCATTTCCCGAAAGAACTGTATATATATATAATATAATAATTAATTATTTTGATGAAATCCGTTTGAAACGATTTAGAATTTTCTAAAAAGCTTAGGCAGTTAATAAATAGAGTAGCTTAGCATTTATTATAAGGTTATTTTTCTATATTTTATATGACCTTTAATGATATCGATAATGATAATGCAATATCATAATATTTATATCATGGAATCATAAAATTAAGATAATTAAATTAAATCACTGTTTCGTAAAGAAATATTAACAAACCGCAATCATTTAGTGAAATAGATGGTTATAATATTATAACTACAAATTTAAACGTCATTCGGCACTTTCTCGATAATTCACATTATTAATGACATTACTAGATAGATTAATTAAGAAAAAATTAGGGGGCAATTTCTAATATACAGCTTAAAACTTAGTAAATCCCATAAACATAAATAAATTATCCGTATATCAAAACTGCACTTCACCTACCTTTCATTTATTCGCTTATTATTTTCGCGAGGTAACTTTTTGGTAGTTCAACAAAAAACACTGATAACAAAATAAAAAGCAAGACAATTTATATGTTTCCACTGTTTTTCTACTGATTATCAATTAGATTAATGAAACAAATCACTGAATCGACAAAGATTAGCGAGAAATAATTTTAGCGATAAGCAAATAATGTATAACAAAGAATAACACAGCTATAAATATATATAATATGTATAAGATAGGAAATAATAAAATATTAAAAACAATTCAGCAAAATCTATAAAACGATAGATACTATCGTTTTTCAGAAATAAGCATTATTAAAATATTATTATATTTGAGACGTCAACCAGAGGTTATGAATTCAAATCCGACCATGGCGAACATCTCGTGGGCAGTTTTGTGTTACTTAATGAAATAATTTAAAAAATACACGCTACGTACTGACAGTGAAGAAAGTTACACCTATAAATGATAGATTGAGAGAAAGGAGACTAGCATGGTACGGGCAATGAGAAGGGAAGCCGACCACATTACTAGAAGAATGTTGAACTGGAAAGTAGATGGGTACAAGGACCCTCGACCCACAAAGCGATGGAAAGAATGCGCGATGCATGATACGAGGGTTTGTGAAGTGACAGATGCATAAAATGGAAATAAAAGCCAAGCCAATGATGATGATGACAGTGAAGAAATTGTATGAAAACGGGGAAGTAATTACTGGTGTATGTATTATTAACTCCCTTTTAAAAATGACCACAACCCCAGCAGTAGCACATTATTAGAACATATCTAATATACATAACTGATACATTAGCCATGTCAAGATGCGAAATTTTATATCCTTATCATCCAACTGTACACCATTGAATCTCTTTAAATGTATTATTATAAAGTCTTTTCTAGAATTTTCTTGTTGACACACGCAGTTTTATTTTTGAGTGAAGTTATTATCATGAACATATGGGAGATATACGGTAAAGTGTTAGATTTATTATTAATTACTATTTGAAATATAACGTAATATATAGATATTATATACTGATTTAATTGCGAAATCGGCTAGTTTGTTTCATTGTTAAACGACAGCTTCCTGATTTCAAGCAATCCCAAATTTGTTTTTTTTTTTAACAAGAAATGACTATTTATAGGTAACTAAAAATGTTAAAATAATTTTATTACTTTTATTGTGATCTTTGTAACGAATTAATAACAATAATTCGAATATTGTAATGTACATTTTTTTTCGACAAACATAAATTGATAATATAGAACTTTAGAAAAGAAAATTTAAAATAAAAAATTAAGTACCTACACTAACCACTAAGAGTGAAAGCGAATATCTATGTTAGTAATTGACTATATGATATATGTAAAATAAATTAGATCTCAAAATAAGATATGTTTTATGATACATGATGATTTATGATACATTATAATAACTAATGCAACCTACATTCATGTGTGGCCCTGGAAATTAATAAGAAAAGGCAAGAGTCGTAGAGTATGATGGTTAAAAATTTCACCGACAGTATCAGATATGCTAAATTTATCCTCTCAGTACTCAGAAAACGCAAATCTCATGAAGGATCACTGACAGAGTTACCGACACAGAAAAAAAACCTCAATCAATGTTCATCGCCTGGTTGCCACCACAACATAAGCTCTAAGACGAAGAATGGTCTAGGTCGTAGATTTTCTGTGTTTAGATGCCAAAATTCGAATACATTGATTATTAACTAACATTTTATTATTGGAGTGATATTGAAAGAAGAGTGAATGCAGGAAACATGGTTAATGGAGCTTTGCACTCCTTTATGAACAGTCGGAAGGTGTCTAACAAGGCTCGTCTGGCAGGGCATGAGGGGGTGTTGGTTCCGACACTCATGTACGGAAGTGAAAGTTGGATATGGCAGAAGAAACATGAAAGCAGAATAAATGCAGTTGAGATGAGAGCGTTAAGAAGTATGATAGGAGTTACCAGTGTAACTCAGTAGTGTCACTCAGTAGTGACAGGATAAGAAATAGTGAGATAAGGAAACGTTGTAGTGTGAAAGAAGATATAGTGACAAAAATTGAGAAAGGTATGCTGAGATGGTTTGGCCATGTCGAGAGAATGAATGAAACGATTGACGAAAAAAGTGTATAAGGCGAGTGTGAATGGAAGTGTTGGAAGGGGTAGACCTAGGCGGACGTTTCGAGACCAGATCAGGGACGTCTTGAAAAAAGGCCAGGTCAAGAGTACCTTAAACCGAAGGGCATATATGAAGGGAATAATGAAAGTGGACGAAGCGAAACAAGTATGTAAGGATCGTAGCAAGTGGAAAGAAGTGGTCTCTGTCTACCCCTACGGGAAAGAGGCGTGATTATATGTATGTATTTTATTATTGATCTAAATTTGATTCTGCAAGTTGTTTGTCAATATTAAACTGATTCAACATTTCCGTAAATGTAATCAATTTAATTTTAATACCTGCATAATATAATATTTTGCATTTACTGCAATTTATACTCGTCATTATGAAATTATCAAATCAAAGTTTTATTGCTTGGGTCTAATTATTTTATTTACACTTACTTTAGTGTCTATATATTATATTTATTCTAAATCCTTTAGTAAAAGTAGTAACTTACATTATGAAGCTACCAATAATGAGTAAATTGACAAAAATAGCTTGGATGAGTTTGTTTAAATAATTCCCATCCCTAATTTATATACTTATCACGTACTCTACATATATGTACAAATCTATATTCTTGAGTTTCTTAATTAGTTCGATGATGAATGTGATCTAGATAATTTTCCGAATTAACAATGCTCATGGAACAGATAAGGGTCATAATCTTGTGTCGTGTGATGTTATCCCACTCTTCTTGTATAGGTTTTTTAAGCTGGCCAAGCGTCTCCGGAGCAGGATCTCTCGCTTTGACTATTCTCTTCAACTCATCCCATAGGTGTTCTATTGGATTCATATCCGGACTTCTAGCTGGCCAGCCCATAACCGCAATACCGACTTCGCTCAGGTATTCATTTATAATTTGTATAATGCCTGCGGTATGAGTCCAGGCATTGTCCTGCATAAAAATGAAGTCTTCGCCAGTAAAATGTGCGTCCCATGAGGTAGCTCGTTTATGAGGTTTTATGCCACGCTCCGCCAATCTTCTTCTTATGGTAGAATAGCTTACAGTCAATCCTCGAACCTCACGGAGCCGCTGCTGCAGTTGAATTATTAAAGTGGCGATTTCTTAGGGAAACTGACACAATATACCGGTCATCTTGCTTAGACGTGACTCGATGTCAACCAGATCCTGAAGGGCAAGTAAACATACCAGTATCCCGATAACGTTGATACACTCTATTGACAGCACAGAGGCTTAGAAGCAATCGTGCAACCACAACACGCTGACTATGCCCTGCATCCAACAACGCCACGACTTGGGCGGCTTCTGTGGGCGAGGTATCCATATTTTTTAGGAAAAGATGGTAAGATGTCACAGAGCTTAGTTAACAATCAGCTCAGCTCAGAGCTCATTTAAAATAAAACGATAATTATTGCAAAAAAATGTGATTAAGTGCAGAAATTCCGACGAAATATACATTAAAAACACTTCCCGCGCTCCTTATCCTTGCCTCAGACGGTCCCTGCGCACGCCGCGTCCCAGCGCCCGTCGCCCGCGTATCCCAGTATTGCGTAATAAGTCGCCCCGAGCGGGTGTGCGTACATCGCCACGTTACCATAACGCGATCGTCAGTTATTTAAATTGTACACTATTGTTTTATTTATAAAACCTATATACGTATAAATACCACCCCATAACCTTCATTTATTGGAAGAAAATTAAAAAAAAAATGTACTACAAAAATACGCCAATAAATAGCTGGCAGCTTACTGCCAGTATTTTTTTAATGATATCAATCGTCTTTTTCATTTAAATTTCGCCTGAATAATACTTGCAGTAGTGTTTTGATTTTTTGATGGGAAGTACATTATGTATTTATAGAAATATTAACCTAAAACATGTAAAAGTACAAATAATAAAGCTGAGAAAAAGTTGTGGCGCTTTTTCAGTAAAATTAGATTAATTAGCACTCAGTTATACCTATACCTATGTTCTTCAAGTCATTTTATTGTGCTGTAAAAATTTACTTCATTCATACCAAAAATTATATCAAAGATTTGTTCCAGAAACTTCTTTCAGGGATCATAAATAACAGTAACCAATTATTTAGCTTACTCTCATCGGTATAATTAAAAGGCAGCTTATAATATAAGATAATATAAGCGATACGTCAAACATAAAGATTAAGATTGCGATCTGTTCGATTCCTAAAATTACTAATTAAAATTGCACGGGCGGTGCCCCGTACACAAACGGTCATTATCAGATTAACGAACCTATGAATAGCTTTAATTACCTACACTATATTCTTTTATGGACCTTTTTCATTTATATTTTTCTGATCAAATCAAAACAAATAAATAAATACATGTTTTTCCCCGATTATAAATGAGGATAGATAAAATAATTTATTGCACATTTATGTGTGTTTAAATATAACTATATATTATCCTATATGGTAGATAATGTTTTTTTATTGTTAAGAAGATAAACGAATCACATACGAGGGCAATGGTTAACACAATCGATAAACGCGGGAGCACGGAGGGGGCTTTAGCTTCGAAAACTGTCATGGTTGCACCGTTCGCGCGTATTTGGACCGCTCTGTTGAAAATCATTACTTATTATAAAACAATATCGTCCCGTTGTCTGTCTGTCCTACATAGAGTGCTTAGATCTTTAAAACTACGCAACGGCTTGTATGTGGTGTTTTTTTAATACATAGACTGATTCAAAAGGAAGGTTTATATGTATAATACGTGCATAATAAAGTAGAGAAACACTTGTAATTTTAGAGGTTTCTAATGTGATGTCGTAAATAAACACATTTTTTGTGCTTAAATTGCAAACGCCGGCTGAACCCTACGAGATGGATCAAACTAATGTACTACAGTATTGTACAACCTCAAAAGGTCTATAAAAGAACCCCCCGCGATGGTATATGTCTATCTCTTAGGGATAACCCACAATAAACATTTTTATCCTTTACTTTTTACGATAAATAATGGCTTATTTATAAGGTGAGCAACTATACTCATTTACTGAGTTTTGTACTCTTTTTTCGCAAACCGTACTCTTTCCAAATCCTGTACTCTGAAAGTACTCATTTGTATAATTTTATACTCATTTGTATTTCTAAAACACACATTAATAGAACATTATCCCACTTGAAAATTTAAAAGTTTTAATAGATATTTCCTTATGTTGTCCAGGGACTAATGCTGCTGTTGAAAGGGTATTTTCACTAGGGAATGATTATTGGAGCAGTGAGAAGTCGCAACTTTCTGTAAAAACATTATCTGCCGTCTTAACAGTCAAATTTAATATGCAAAATGAAAGTTGTTCGGATTTGGCTACATTATTAGACGAACATCCTTATTTAGCAAAAAAATACACTCCGAAGAAAAATGTGTTTTTAAAAGAAAATAAAGTTTTTATCGTTTTTTCTTCTTTTTTTTCATCTATGAAATACTTGCAAAGTGTACTTTTTTTAAAAAGAGTTTTTTGAATAAAAAATAGTTTGTCACCTTATTATTTACGAAGCGGTTTCAAGCAATACAGCATTAATCCTTATCCAATTAAGTATCTTAAATAAATTTTGCATTTAATATAGATCAATATGGGCCTTCACAGCGTGTGATTTAAATGAATATTTTCGAAGACATTACAGATTTAAAATGCAGGGACATAGCGGTTGTGGCGGAACCGTCCGAGATTATTTGTTAATGTGTCAAAAATTGGGATGAAAAGCTCATCCTAACTTCCTAACTAATATTATAAATGCGAAAGTGAGTTTGTTTGTTTGTTACGCTTTCACGCTTAAGTTGTTGAACCAATTTTGATGAATTTCGGTATAGTGATAAATTGGACCTTGGAGTAGGACATAGGCTATTTTTTTAAATTCATATGGCAGAACAACATTTGCCGGGTCAACTAGCTGGAACTAAATTACTTTTTGCTCACTTAAGCGTGGTTTTTCTATCTAATATTACATTGCAGTGGCATTCAAAATATGCAGATTACGTTGCTCAGTAAGAACTACTCCTGAATGTCAATTTCTATCAGCCGGTTGCCCAAACCAATTTTAAATTTCAGTAGTGACATTAAATACTATTTTTTTTTTCATTTAGTCGCAACGATTCTGCAACATCATCTAAACTTAAATTCCGCTTGCAACCTATATATTCGCTTCGGTGCCCAGCGTTCGCTTTCAGACTTTTTCTTCTCCACTTCGTACGGTCTTTGGCAGCCCTTGTACTGGTCATTGGGATTGGGGCGCATATCATCTTTTACGACGTCAAGCCAGCACTTTTCGTGTGCTGGTTTGCTGCCCGGTGGACGTGGTATGGCTAGACATTTGTTCCCCATACAAGTAGCCGTAAAACGTGGTCATACCAGTGAAAGCCGCAATCTTGCAAAGTCACGGACATGAGGCAGCCGCGAATACGAGAAAGTTCCTCACGCGGACCTTCCGTATCACTCATAACGATTGTACGAATATAGTTATTGCAATGATTTAATAGAAGAACAGAATTATTATAAAGGAACCGGCCTTCATTAACATTTGCTTGTGCTACCGGCTGTATGTCAACGACTTATTTTATTGGCCAGAAACCACAATGGATGTTTTATAGGGATACTGTAGGTACTTGGTAGCCATGTGTGATGGTATGGTGGGGTCCAACCTAGAAGTCATGGATTCACATCTATTCTCCATTTATGTGCATATTAATGAAGGAAAACATCGCGATGAAACCGAGATCACCAGTATGTGTAACTCGTCTTCATGCCTTGGACAAGCGGGTATACGGTCCGTTATCACTGGAAGCCCGAATCCAGCCGTGGGACATTATGATTTGTTAAACACATTGACACATTATTAGTAAAATAGACATTTATCACTTATAATCATAATAAGTATGATAAAATGAAAACTCTTTATTATTCCACCAAAAACAATATAATAAACATAAAACAAAAACTTACAAACTAGAACAATGGTCGGCCTTATCGCTTAAAGTAATCTCTACCGGGTAACCCTATCAATTGCGAAAAAAAATTTAAGTAAATTGTTAGTAGTAAATATGCATAATAAATAAGCGAGAAAATATACACATCAAAAAAGTGTAAGCAACATGCATGATATTACAAATTTACCATTTATACTAATTAATTTCTAAGTCTTTACTCACTCAAAGTGCGTAGGTATATAAACTTTTTTATTATTGGACATACTGGCTGGTTGTAAAAAAAATTCGATTATGTTTTGTTTTTTTCATCAAATTAAATGAAAGGGAATTTGTTTGAATTTAAGTGCGTTTTTATTGCTACGTTTAGTTTTGATTTTATAATTTTACCAACCATTTAAATAAAGTTAGCGACAAAATTAAATTGTTAGATATTCTTTACATCATGGAGCGACGTCATTTGACAACAAATGAAATGCAAAGAGCTGTAGGGATGTTGCAAGCGGGAAGTAATCAATCTCAGGTATCTCGGCATTTTGGCATTCATAGAAGTGTTATTTGTCGTCTTTGGCAGCGCTACAATAATACAAGGGAACCCGCTGAACAGCATCCAGGCCGTAAAAGGAGTACAACCACTCGGCAAGACATACAACTGACTGCAAGATGGCAGCCGATGTTAACCGCTCGAGAGATTAGTTTGAGGCTACAGTCCCCAAACTGTGCAAAATCGACTGCATGAGTACGGCCTACGAGCTCGACGCCCAATTAGGTGCCAACCGATACATCACGGGAATCGCGCTCGTCGAAATGAACGGTGTAGAGAACGCAGAACATGGACCCAGGAACTATGGGATAAAATTATGTTTTCCGATGAGTCGCGATTTGGGTTTAGGCCTGATACAAGAAGGGTGCGAGTGTACCGTCGGCACGAAAATACTGAAAGGCTCAGGTGCATTCAGGAAGTTCATCCATACAGCGGCTCATTCACTATCCTAAAATTTAAATTAGTACATGTTACTTAGACTTTTTTGATGTGTGTATGTACAAACAAATACATATGTATAACATACACATAATTACATATACAAATACAGTCAAAACCTGTTGTAACGACATCGAAGGGACCGTATAAACCGGCGATGTTTTCAAAATGAAAATTCAGCCGGGACCTTTGATGTTAGTCAATATAACCGGTATGTTGTTCTAAAAAATTTTGCTATAAACGGTTTTAACTGTATATCATAAACACATGTATACAAATTGTTGTCTTAATACTATTTAAATTTTAATTATCTTAACTTTTAGTTTAGGTTGCCCAAAAGTGGTCAGTGTTCCTCTTTTTAAAGTAAGCAACGATTTAACTTGTCTGATGGTCAGAGGTAGTGAGTTCCATAATTTGACAGCGTATACTTGGAATGAATTTCCGACCAAGGCATATGGCACTATGTATGTATATATGGCAATGAAACCTGTGCACCCTTCTTGCATAGGTGTCATTAATATTAGATTTTCACAAGAACGCAAATCACGGAAGTGAGCGGAATGAAGGAAGCTAAATTGTTGCTTTAGGTAAAGGGGTGTACGAGGATTAAAAAGGATATAGGAGGATAAAATAATATAAATAAGAAGTATGATAAATAAGAAGCATGATATGAAGTTTAAAATTAAATCGAGATCTACTTAAATGGTCTATGCAACAGGGGCGTAGCGTATCAGCCTAATCAATGATATGGGGCCCCCGGGCTACAGAGGCCCCTCATGTGTGTAACCAAACGTTAGTAAAATGTTATCTACAATGTCACTTAATCTTGTGCTTCCCGGGAAAAAATTCGAATTTTTGACGAAATACTCGTATCGTACGTTATTTAACATATATTTTTTTATTTATCTAAATATTAGGTTTAGTCCCCTAGTTTCGAATAATTAAAAAAAATCTTTACTGTATTAATTTTATTCAATTATATTTTTAGGTTCTTCTGAAGCACATTCTCCATTAGATGTCCATCCGGAAATAGAAGAAACCCAAATCGATTTTAAGAAATCTGATGAATTTCATAATATAATTTCGTCAGATAGAGGAAATTTTGGTGACAGTCCAACTGAATGCGAACGAAAAATAATTTTTAAATTGGGTCCATTTAAACCACAAGGACCGTTATGTTATTCTAATGTTTTAAATAAGCCGTATTGAAACTTCTGGTGTTTATTAGCAGATCATCAAAGCAAATCGTACTCCTCTACATGAGGGAACGGTGTTTCCGTTAGAAGCAATTTTACGGAATGTATATTTGACCATGAAAACTCACAGCAGCATATTAATGCATACCTATTTTATAATAATTGGTTACAGGGAATACCATCGATACTTTATTGCAAAGTGAAATCAATAATAAAATTACATTCTGGAGAGATGTATTGCATCATATAATTAATGTTATAATTACTTAGCATCATGTAATCTATCTTTAAGAGGCCATGATTCTGATTCTGGAAATTTTATGTCAATTTTACGTTTACTATCTAATTATGATCCTATTTTAAAAGAACTTATTTTAAAACCGAAAGGCGAAATAAATTATTTAAGCCCTACGATTCAAAATGAAATTATTAATTTAAAATTTAAAAAAGTTCCATTTTTGGCAACTGTTTTGGATACAACACAAGACTTGTCAAAAATTTGTAGTTAAAGACCAACTTTCTGTAGTTTTACGATACACCTCGATAACAGAAAATGATGATAATGTACCTAAAGAATTATTAACTATCTGTGAGTCCTTTTTGGGTTTATAGCAGTATCCGATTGCAGTGCAGAAAGACTTAAAACTGAAATTTTAAATACGATTAAAGAACATGGAATTGAATTTTCTAAATGTAGAGGACATGGTTACGTTGAAGCAAATATTATGTCGGGTGTATATGGAGGATTACAAGCCCTTAGAAAAGAGCATGCCCCGACCCTGAATGCCGATTATGTTCATTGTGCAGCACACGCATTAAATTTAATTTTAAACGATGCTGCAAACGCGACGAAGAGTCGACATTTCGATAATTTAGAAAAATATATACTTTTTTAGCAATAGTATAAAACGCTGGATAATGCTGAGTAACGCTTCATCTGAAACATATAAAATTACCCTTAAAAAGGTATGTGTTACGTATTTAGCACAATCAATTTACAGCGAATATTTCCTAGTATCGAGTTAATCGTAACTAAGCAAATGCATTGCCACCCCTATTCTACGACTACGCTGCCATCTCTCGATTCGTCCATTCAAAATATACGCTGCGCACGCGTTACGTCGATTTCCGTTATTCTATTCCAATATTTCGGGAAACTAACTAGCACAATCGAAAGTAGTTCATGAGCCTTCTACAGCCATAATCGAAGAGCCCCAACAGCACGAAGACCGAGGGAAGTGGTTGTGCATTTGTGTTGTTGTAGTTCCATTCCCGATACCGAACAGTATGTCCTACTAGATGTTCTTCAAAGAACGACGCATAATAAAGCGTCATTCTTTGAAAGCGGTAAAGAAAAATTATTTATTAATCATGAAAACTTTGTACCAATTAAATTTAATTTCCACTAAAAAAGATGAACGTGAAGAATGTAGAAATATAATTAACAGTTTAGAGAGAGAGAGAGAGAGAGAGAGAGAGAGAGATTTCTTAGTGCTTGTCACCTGTTTTTCTTCACTATTTGAAATCATTAATAATGTTCTTAAAGCTCTATCCCATGAAAATAATGACTGAGAGACAGCTAGTATTTTATTAAGTAATCATTTAAATAGACTGAGCAAAATAAGAAATCAAAATAAAAGCACATAGACTTTATCGAAACCTGTCGCTTGATAGAGATTTCACGGGATCAAAAAGCTGGTTTGTATTTAGGGCAAAGGATAAGTGTTGCCATTCAACGCGGTAATGCAGCCAGCGTTTTGGGAACGTTTCCGGCCGAAAGCGATTTGGAATCAATTTATTATTTATAGTTTTCCAGTTTTTGGTTTCTTTCATTATTTAATATTTGATTTTCTATTTTTTAATATCTTAATCTGGTATATAGAAATCAAAATTCATTCAATGGTTTGCTAAATGAGTCCAGAGATTTACCAAAAGAGTAGGGGGTAACTACTGCTTTTAAAAATAAAAGGCAAAAGATAACGAAGCGTTTTTTTGATGAGTTATCACAAGATGAGAGAATTTCAGACCCGGAATCATATTTCAAGGTCAATACTATTACTGTTTAGATATATTAATTTCTCAAATTAACAAAGATTTCAGAGCCTTTGTGATCTGAATTATATGTTAGAAGTATTACAACCGGAGAAACTCCTATCTTTTTCAAGCGAAGTGATAAAAACGCTTCCGGAAAACTGTCGGCTAAATACTTTAAAGACATTTCAGTTAATCTTTATGAACAATTAATTGCTCTGAAAAGATGCTTAAAATCTGAAATTCAAAAAAATCATTCCATTGAGGAACTCATGGAATTATTACTGATAAAATTCAAAAGTCTTGCATCCAGTTTTCCGAAGGTAATAACAGCATGCTTTCTATTCTTGACCCTTCCAGTTACAACGGCAACAGCTGAAAGAAGTTTTTCAAAATTAAAACTGATAATATTAATACTAATAATTATCTAAGGACTTCGATGGGACAGGAACAGCTATCAGACTATGTGTTAAAGAAATTAAAACTGAAATTAAAAGTGCAAGCGAAATAATAAAAGACTTTAGATAATGCAGAGGACTGTTTTAAAAAAACCATATATTGATAATTTATTTCCAATAAAAATACCAGTAAATCAGTCAAATAAGTGAAAATAAAAATTTCTATTTAATCACAATTTGAGTGAAATAACTACTTAATACAACTATTAGTTTATATCAAGTCTAGGATCGCGTATTGATACAAGATACACTAATTAATTCTATTAGTTATCGTGCAGATTAATATCTCATTAATAGAAAATGTAAAAAAACAATTTATTGAATAAAGTCGGAAAGGGTCAATTAAAAAAGATTAAATAAAAGATAAGTATCAATTCCATTAAAGTATGAACACAATACATTGATTTTCTTTGTTACTTGTTTTAAAAGGTAAATAGCTTTTACCTTTGTCTACTATCACTTTGTTCATGGTATTGGAGGTGAAATGGGTCGGAAGGAAGTTAAATGAGTTAAAAAAATAGGGAAAATTAATAACTATAATTCTTTTCTAATGTTCTTGATTAAAAACTAAATTCCTAATCTAGTATTATTGACGTATTAGATATTAATGTACATATATGTTATATATTTTTATTTGTTGAAGTCAAATGAAAGTATGTATAACCCATGCGCAATAAGTTGAGACTCGCCTGGAATGCAACCCTCCGCACCCCTGTAACTTCCCCTCAGGCTCCCGTTTGTACTGTAGGCAACGCAGCAGAGACGAAGTCGTGAGTGGAAACTTGTTGTGTGTTGTTTTTAGAATTTTCTAGACCATTTCGAATCAATTTTATCAATTGCACACATTTTGGAACTTTCTAGATTATTTCAGAAAGTCTTAGAACTTTCTAAATTGATTACATCAGTTGCACACACATCCTGGAATTTTCTAGATCATTCCCGAGATTTTCAGAATTTTACATTAGTTAAAGAAGGACAGATATATATAATTTCACATTTTTGCCACCCACAACCACCCACTTCCACCAATCCCGACCAAACTCCCTTATGCACACCAGGGGACCGAGGGGTATTTGCCATCCCAACAGGAAGTTTTATCCGTGCAGGGGCGGAGAAAGAATATTAACCTCTGCGGCCGGGGTTGGCCTGTCGTAAAAGCCGCCAAAACAATCCACCCCAACTACGTGGTAGGGCCTCAAGCCCGTCTGGATGGCGACCACCTTTGGTCTTAAGTATGCCGCCATAATAACCTTGTGTTGTGTTCCGGCATTAGTGACCCAAGTTCCTGTACCTTTATGGGACAGCAGCGTGTTCGCGATGCCACTGGCGTTGCAAACATCCATAGGCGATGGTAACTGCTAAATTCTGACCGTTCACAGCCTGTCTGCTGTCCTACAGAAAAAAAAGTCCAAATCGACGAAAATAAGACGTAAGGTGACCCTAGCATTCACAGCAACTGTTCCATCTTGTCTTCGTCACCTGCTGCGAAAGAAGATATAGTTGTCTAGTGGGCAAAAAAGGTGGTTATAAAAGCGTGACCAGGCCTCATGACTTTGTCTTCAGCACTAAGCTTCAATCTCATGGAATACCAACTGCTACTACAAGACAGCTTCACAAGCTATCCAAGATCTCTAGATATTTCGGTCTAGTAGAAGAATGTTGCAAATAGATGGCAGGAATCTAGTAAACAGATGTAAAGAGTTACATAACATTCTTCTCTTCGCATTATATTGTCATATCAGGCTAGTCTATTACTTTTCAGCTTCTCAATCACTGGGGCCACTTTAAAACTTTCCCTAATGGAATATATCGGGTGGGTCGCAAATTGTTTCTGAAACCTGTCACCATTGTGAACTGTCCCCGGCTGCCGAGGAATTCTTTCCTCAGAATGTTGAGGCTCGTGTTTACCGTGGGACAGCGCTGTTCGGGGTGGCGGTCGTCGGCTCGCACCACTTCCCGGCACCCTGAATGTAGGTGACCAGAGAAGGAGCCTGGGGGAGGTTTTTTAGCGGGTAGTCGGCACAGTGCCATTACCTACGAGTCCCACACGAGCCTGTCGTGACCCCGCGCGGCAGATAGTGCTTAAGGGCGTTTTTCCTTCTCCTGTACAAAAAATAAAGACACGCCTCCTAAGGTAATTGAGGTGAAGGCGAAAATTCCAAATATTTATGTAAATGAAGAGCAGCTTCACCCTTCATTTAAATTTGAATTTGCCGCGCTTTTGATGTGCTGCTTTGGCTGTCATTTGAATTTGACAGTTAAGGAGGTTGATTTTCAAAACTTATGATGAACAAAGAAACTAGTTTGATTCGATTGAAAGTTATTTTTGTAAAAAATTAAGTGAAATATATGCTTTAAATGTTGTTTCTCTTTTAAGAGCAATTCAGTTTTGTTTTATTTCAAATAAAGTGAAGGAATAAACATTATATTTATATATTTTATCATATAAGGTGTAATTTTAGAAAAGGTTTAACAGATTATTAGCACATGTGTAATTGCACATCTGTTATTGTAACAGATTATTAGATTTATTGAATAGAGATTGATTAATCACCAGATAATGGAGTAAAAGCGAATAGATGTATCTGCGGCGACATCAAAGCAATAACAACCGATGTTAACACTCACGTATAGCCATGCATTATTATAATCTTATCAAGATATTGTTGATAATTACATGAGTTACAAATTAAATAAATTTCCTTGAATAAATTTACAGCTTAATCCGGATTTGAAGAATAATCTATAGTTTTTATTAGCAATTACATTATATTTTGACGAAATATTTGTTGTGTGTGTTATGTTTATAATTATATATATAGATGTATAAATGTAGGTACTATGACAATTTTCACAGGACCGTTCAATTCCAAAGTAAAGAGCAGAGCGCTTGTGTTATGGGAAATAGAACTGATTTATATAAAATCATCTTTTTTTATTGCTGTGGGTCAGGAGACAGGCTGACGGTGTTTGCAACGACAGAGGCATCGCTAACACGCTGCTGTTCCATAAGGGCACAGAAACTTGGGTCAGTAATGCCGGAACACAACAAGGTTATTATGGCGGCATACTTAAAACCATAGGTGGTCGCCATCCAGACGGGCTTGGAGCCCTACCACGTAGCAAGGGTGGGTTGTATTGTCACTCAGACTCGGGAAGCGAATCGAACCTGTGAGGTAAACTTTCGACATGCGAAAGCAACTGCGCAACGGAGATTGACAAATATATCTATTCTCGTACAATTTCTTCTTACAAAGATTTTTCCCGGTTGGAACCGAAGCGTTCGTTTTGGAGCCTGATGTACGGTGTTATTGTCATATAGCATCATTGCCTTTAGTTGCACTTACTTTCCACACAAGAAAATAGATGTAATGGATGAGACTATATTTGGTACTTACCTTATAAACTTTTAAGAAAAATCCATATGTTAACCTTCCTTACTCCCTGCCCAGTGCCGGATTAACCACGTAGCAAGAGTAGCAATTGCTACGGGCCCCGCTCAAAAGGGGCCCCTCATATTTAAACCCGCTCATCTCTATCTGAGTATCTACTGTACGATTAAGCACCCACAACACTGTAACCTATAGACGGCAAATATATATTAAGAACTGAATTATTTTATACAACGTGTTACTTAAAAATCCATAGCAGATCAAGGTTCATTCAAAAGAATTTGCTATTGGTCCCGCTCTTGCTTGATGCGGCAGTGTCCCTGCCTGATAGCGGAAGTAATCCAGCCGTCATCTTTCGAGATGCCCTGAAAACTAAATGGCCCTATATTCTCAGTGCTGGATTTACACAAGTTTCCTTTGGGGTTAGTGCCCAAGACGGCAAATTTTCAGTGAGAAAATAATACATTTTACAATGAGTGAGAATAGACTAAACAGCTTAGATATTCTATGCATTGATACTTTATCGCTTAGATTGTGAAAGTTTAGTTGAACAATTTGCAAATCAAAAAGTCAGACACATTTGTCTTTTAAAATATGAACACTACATTATAATTAATTACTAAAAAATATTTTTATGTAGTTATCTATAAATAAATTTTATGCTATAAATGAGTCATTTTATTGCTTTATAACTTTTGTGTCGATACTTTGTTTTTTAACTTTCTAATGGAAAATGGGGCGCCAATTGTTACAACATTGTAAACAGGGGTGACGTTAGGTTAAATCCAGCACATCATTCTTTTTTTACATTTTACATTAACTAAGGTTGACAGCAGTACATCCTAACACGAGTAGTGTTACGTCTTCCCATTATAATCATATTCAATTGTGATGGTTGTTTATTGATGTATTTATTTATTAGAGTATTTCATAGGGCATATATATTTTAAAATTTAATTACCGTGTTAATGTTATTTAATACTAAAAAAACAGTTATAGTATACTTTATCAAATTAATAAGGTGCTAATTATTACACTTTATTCTAAAACATTAATTAAATAAATATAGTGGCACAATCCACACAGCGCCATCTATTCCCAAACTAAGTACTTATGGGTACTAGACAACTGATAAATTACATATAAACTTTTTTTGTATATAAATAAACATTATAAAATAGTAAGACTTTGTTCATAATTTTAAATTTTTTTATTTATTCTTCCAAATCTATTTCGTCCCCCTCAAATTGATCCCCCCTGGCCCTAATACACTTGTGCCAACGTTTCTTCCAACCCTCGAAACAGTTGTTAAAGTCAATTTCCGGAATAGCCTTCAATACGCGTAGCAATTCACGTTTAATGTCTTCAATTGACTCAAAACGATTTCCCCGGAGCGGTCGTTTGAGTTTGCTGAATAGCCAGAAGTCACACGGAGCTAAATCAGGCGAATACGGTGGTTGCGGTACGATATTGGTTGAAAATTTGGCCAAAAACTCACGAATAATTAATGCAGTATGCGACGGTGCATTATCGTGGTGCAAAGACCAAGAGTTGTCGGCCCATAATTCTGGCCTCTTTTTACGAATAGCTTCGCGCAGACGACGCATAACACTGAGATAGTATTCCTTGTTGACAGTTTGGCCGGTCGGAAGGAATTCGGAGTGCACCACACATCGATAATCGAAGAAAACTGTCAACATAACTTTGATTTTTGAATTGCTTTGACGTGGTTTTTTCGGCTTCGGCTCATCTTTGATACGATATTCGGCCGATTGATCGTCTGTTTCCGGGTCATAATCGTAGATCCAAGTCTCATCTCCAGTTATGATGCGTTTCATTTTGTCTTGATAGTCAGAAAGCATTTTTTCACAGACATCAACGCGACGCTGTTTTTCGAAAAAAATTGAGTGATTTTGGAACCAATCGTGATTTCACTTTTCTTAGGCCCAAATGATGTTTCAAAATGGCTTTCACTGATCCTTCCGATATTCCAACGATGCCAGTAAGATCTTTGACTGTTAATCGTCGATTCTCAAGCACCAATTCCTTGATTTTATTGACGTGTTGATCATCAGTTGATGTTAATGGCCGTCCTGGACGTGGTTCGTCGTCAGCGCGTTCTCGACCCTCTTTGAATAATTTGTACCAATCGAAAACAGTTGCTCGCGACAAACAATTATCACCGAAGGCCTTTTGCAACATTGTGAACGTTTCGGCACCAGAAATTTGATTCCGCAGACAAAATTTAATGGAACTTCTTTGTTGAATAATTTCACTCATTGTAAAAATCGCCGAATACACTTTTTGTACTTAAAAAAGACAAGCGTATACTAAAAACTAACGATTATTTTGATTCGAAATTTGGAACAGATCTCACTGACAGTCATACCAACCTAGATAAAAAATATTTCGACGAATGGGTTTTCGCGCGAAATTTAAACTAAAAAGTCTTACTACTTTTTGCCCACAGTATTACATAAACAAGACGCGAGATAGGAATCGAACTCATGACCTACGCAAGCGTAGCGATGTGCGTTAGCCGATACGCCACGGAAGTCGTCAATGGTACAACAATATGACGAAGACATGTTCCTATAATTCCAGCATAGTTATCCTAAAAACTGTCTTAAACTGGTAGGTATATTATAATCATTTGACACGATTCAAAGTTCAATGATTTCCAATAGAGCTAATTCTTCACTACTTTATCTTCCAGCTACAAAATTTGTTATATTTTGTCAAACAAAATTAAACAAATCTCAGACCAATTATGATAATGCTATCGAGGATTATATACAACGATACCAGTTGTATTTTTAAATATTATTAGAAATGACATAATTAATTGATAAAGTGGGACGCAAATAAGATGACTTTGTACCTCTTGTTCGATTACTTTGCCGTAATTATTTGCACACCGATCCTTTATCATGATGAAACTATATAAATATCACCACAAGCATCTAAAGATAATAAATATAACATGATTATCGCAAAACTGCAGTGCAGGGACGGAGTAAGAATTCTAACCCGCACGGGCGGGGTCGGTCCGTTAAAGTGGTCGGTGTCGTAAAAGGCGACAAAACAACCCTAGCTACGTGGTAAAGCCCCAAGCCCGTCTCAATTGTATGGTGTATAAGTATGCCGCCATAATAACCCTGTGTTGTGTTATGGCATAAGTGACCTGTACCCATATGGGACAGCAGCGTTCACACACGCGTTAGCAGTGCCTCTGGAGTCGCGAACATTCATAGCCGATGGTAACTGCTTACTATTAAGTGGGCCATTAGCCTGTCTGCTATTCCTCAGTAACAAAAAAAATACCATTCGATTAATAATTAGAAGAGCAACTCCATTGGTAGTAGTGTTAAATTTCAACTATTTTCTTGATAAACAAATAATGAACAGGTTATTTTTTACACGCAAAAAAGTAAAAAATAATCAATAAATGCAGAATAAGATACAATCGAATCTCAAATCCCAGATTGAAATAATAAAAGGTTCCCCATTACTTTCCTATCGAGTTTTACATGGCAACAGAATGGCTAACCTAATAAATACACAAACAGAAAATAAATGTTTTAAGAGACACAATTAGCTTGTTTAGAAACTAAATATATCTTATTATATTTATTGTTCTTGTAGATATAAGAAACAAAAGGATAACGAAAGGGTACTGACACAAAAAAGTGCGAATAGGTTTTTCTAACAATACTTGACGTTTAGCTTGATATCCAGCTAGAATAGCATAAATCTAGCAGTTGAAACAAACTATTTATAGTACGTCAGTTATGTATCAGGATACAACTTAACGGGAAGATGAATGGCGACAAAACCATTATTCATTTTCCTTTGAGATTAGAGAGTCAAATAGTACCTTTTTATGCAAAATCACGTCTATTCAATATATATTGTATTTCTTTGCTCTAGAATAAGTTTCACGGTAGGTGAGTGTGATACATAAAGCAAAAAGCCATAATATTTGCCCTGTGACACTCAACAGCATTCTGAGTATAGTGCTTCCGTGAGCGCTTCACCTACCCGACATGTCTCTGCACAGCACTTGCATCATCATCATCATCTAAGCGTAGCATCCCGGTTGCAAACTAAACTTTCGTTTCGGTGCCCGGGGTCCGCTTTCCGACTTTTTCTACTCCACTTCGCACGGTCTTCAGCATCCCTGGTAGTGAGCCCATTGGCACGCATATCACCTTTTACTACGTCAAGCCAGCACTTTTTGGGTTTACCCTTCCTGCCGGGGCCCGGCGGAGGCGGCACGTAAGCATCCGATTGCCGTAAAACGTGGCCGTACCAACACAGCACTTGCATGCACATTTGTATAATAATAATAAATTTATTTCTGAAAAGTAACTTTCGTGTCTTGACAGTGACATCTTCACAACTATACAATAAGGCAATTCGTTTTGAACGATAGTGCTCTACAAAATGAAATTCCGTTGAGCTATAAAAATTTAAAAAATAATCTATCTTTACGTGTATTTTAGATGGGAAATCTTTGGCTTTGGACCGGATCCTTTTTTCACCATAAAGAAAAAGGATATTATGCTGCGGGAGTGAAAAAAGTTGTCATTCAACACGAATTAACTATACATAGCCACACAAGACAGCGTAGGTATGCTATAAACGCATACCATAGACTACACAAATCGCATGCAGTACCGTAGTTAAAAGTAAAGGTTCCAGTGCAACTAAAGGGAAAAACTATAAAAAAATAAGACAAAGCATTCATAATTATATAAATGTATCGTGGACTTTATTTTTAAAATAAACCCTTGTTAAAAACGATTCGTCATGGAAAAAATTCACTATCAGATATAAAAACTACCGCATTTGTAATAATGTTGCGTACGTCATGACGCAGTTTCGCTATCATTTGATAAGACAGCGAACTGGCAAATTAAATATTTCGAATTTATAAGAAATTAATCTTTAATGCCTGATAACGTATAAATTCATCGTTTTTAGTCCCCAAGGGGCATTTCCTTGATTATCAATGGTACATTTCCGCAAATTAAAATTTCTATTGTTCCATTTAGAATATTAAAGATAATGTATCACATAATGATAAAATATTTGTGATGTGTTGTTAGATTGTAGTACTATCAGAGATGATGTCGGTGTTTTGAATACGTATTCAACTAATATGGCAAACACTCACCTGATGAAAGAATTTACCGATTTCAAAACACAATTAACATGATCTTATTAAAAACCAAAGAGAGAATGAAATCTACCTAAATTTATTAAAGAAGGAAAAATTTAATAAGTACATATAAAATTTTATAGATTTGATTTCAAGGAGTTTCGTTATAATTTAAGCCGAATAAAAAGTTTCTATATTAAGTATTTATCTCAGAATTAAATTAAATGCTTTTTTGCGGCTGATACCTTGTGCTTTGTGCACAAATTGCATTAAACATGAGTAAATATATAATACAGTGAACTTTTACTGGGCCGAACACTCTCTGATCCTTAAGCTCTTAAAGAAAATTAATTGATGCCATTCATTGATGCCTAGCTATGTGAATACTAGCAAAACGATTGCCTGATATGTCCCTTTTTATGACTCCTTATTAAATTTACCTGAGTTTATTTCTGAGCTGTACTATGCCAGATAGTCAGTAAGCTTTAATCGATACTGTTTTTTCTTTTAACACATATAATGCCTCGTCAACCACCAATTATAATCTAATTGGGCCTTGTCAACCATTAGTAGCTGACGGCACAAGCTTGTTTTAAAGTACGATTTTACGTTTGCCACATTTTGGAACGTTGAGGAATATTAATGAAGCGTTATCGTCCGTTACTTTATGGTCAGACAATGAAGTCCATCTCTTCAGGCTTCTGTCTATGTAAATCTTTCGCATACCTTACCATTATGCACTGGCTCCATCTTCCCGAGGGTGAGGTGGGCTTCTTTTATAAATACCTCTATCTGTAAAGACATGGTCTTCAATTTAAGGCTTACCTCAATGGTTATTGTTTGCATAAGAAATAAAGATAGTCAGTCAGCTTTGGATCTCTTTCGGAGATCTGATTATTTTCTAATAAAATCTTTTACGCAATTGAATTAATTTCTTTTTCTATCTTCTTATTGCATTTAATTTGAAAATGTTACGTCATTGCAACTATTTTTAAATAAACTTAAACGTAATCATACGTCAAAAAAAAATGTGATAAACATCTGCGATATCTCAGATTGGTATCTGTGATAATAGCAGTTACTTTCCAAGTGTAAAAATTCCAGAAGTTCATTACGAATATGGTTCTTTCAATAGTATCATGAACGAGGCGACCAGATTAGAAAATTCAAGGAATCGTGGCTAATTATATTCAAGATTTCATATATTATCAATGTATATCTATATATTTCTTTATTTCTAACTGCAACATTCATATAATTCTAAAACTACTGTTCGCCTTTTTTCTTCTTCTGCCTGTTCTAATACCACTTATGGTGTCGGCACCACATATTTTTTTCTCTCCTTCCACTCTCTGCTGATAGCTGTCTTCTCAACATTCACACCCTTTTTCTCCATATCATCCTTTATTTTTATTTATTTCACAAATTTTTTATATTTTATACAATATCTTACATTTTTTTTTTATAAAAACAGTACCATAGTATTACTTTTATATAAAAATCAATAATAAAATATCCTAAAAAATATAAAAAATCGTCTTCCAACAGCAGCGGGTCTTTGCAGTTCCAAAATACCGGTGGTAAGGCTACAGAGTGCCGCGCCTCGCGAAGTGGAGGTAAAGCGGGCGGAGCTGCGCGACGAGGTGCTCATGGTGGAATGGAAGGAGCGCCTCGCGCACCCCAGCGCGGGCTTCGCCACCATCGAAGCGGTGAGGCCCGTCCTGGCTGAATGGCTGGAAAGGCGCCACGGCGCCCTGACCTTCCGCCTGACGCAGGTCCTCTCGGGGCACGGTTGCTTCGGGAGGTACCTGTGTCGCATAGGGCGGGAGATGACGTCAGGGTGCCACCACTTTGGCGCGGGCGACGAGGAGGACACGGTGAACCACACTGTCGCCGTGTGCCCCGCGTGGCGCGAGGAGCGCCGCGCCCTCGTCGCCCAAATCGGCGTGGACCTGTCGCTCCCGGCCCTGGTTCTGGCCATGGTCGGGGGCGATCCTGGATGGACGGCCGTCGCCTCCTTCTGCGAGGCAGTCATGTCCGCAAAGGAGGCGGCGGAGCGGGAGCGGGAGTCGACCACCACACTCCCCTCCCGCCAACGCAGGCCACGTCGGCGGCGCCGGAGGGCAAATAACGACCTCCGGCCGCCGTAAAAGCGGCCGCGGGCGGCCCCTCGGGGGAGGATCCGCCGCCCGCACTATTGCCGCGAAGGTGAGGGCTGCGTGCTGTTCCGCGGCCCCCCTCAACTCCTAGAGTTGTTGGGAGAGCGCCGGGGGGACGAAACCCTGGCCCCCTGGCGCCAACACTTTAGAAGGGGCCCGCCTCAAGACAAAGGGCGGGCCGGCGCCGGCCCGGGCCACGAGATCGGCAGGCCATATATCCGTGGGCCCGGGCGTAGGCGATAGGAGAACAGCGGGGTTTTTTAGTGGGTAGTCGGATGGCCATACATCTTTCCCGGAGTCCCACATATCCCTCGGTCCCCCCGGGCCGGGGGAACCCGTCAAGAGAGGTTTTTCCCCGAGACCAAAAAAAAAAAAGGCTACAGAGTAAGTAAGCGGCCGCGGGCGGCCCCTCGGGGGAGTACCCGCCGCCCGCACTATTGCCGCGAGGGTGAGGGCTGCGTGCTGTTCCGCGGCCCCCCTCAACTCCTAGAGTTGTTAGGAGAGCGCCGGGGGGACGAAACCCTGACCCCCTGGCGCCAACACTTTAGAAGGGGCCCGCCTCAAGACAAAGGGCGGGCCGGCGCCGGCCCGGGCCACGAGATCGGCAGGCCATATATCCGTGGGCCCGGGCGTAGGCGATAGGAGAACAGCGGGGTTTTTTAGTGGGTAGTCGGATGGCCAATCATCTTTCCCGGAGTCCCACATATCCCTCGGTCCCCCCGGGCCGGGGGAACCCGTCAAGATAGGTTTTTCCCCGAGACCAAAAAAAAAAAAAGGCTACAGAGTAAGGAACCTCCTCACAATTCGTGCCGTATCCAAGAGAGCTGCCTTCTGTATTCGACCCTTTAGCCAGGGACCAAGCGAGAGCCTTTCAAGGTGTCGATCAAGACTCTTCGCTATCAGACCATTCACTGACACTACTATCGGAATTATGATTGTACTATCCAATTTCCACATAGCAGTAGTCTCGTGTGCGAGATCAATATATTTCAATTGTTTTTCTTTTTCAGCACCGACGAAATTACCATCATGTGGAACTGCGATATCTACAATCATAGCACGTCTCGCAGATCGGTCCACTATCACGATGTCGGGTTTATTACCAACAATACACCTATCCGTGATAATCGACCGATCCCAGTAGAGCAAATATGAACCATTATCGAGAACTGGCTCAGGCCTATATTGGTACCTCACCTCAGGCCTATATGGGCACCTCCAAGGTTACAAGATTATATTTCAAAGCTAGTTGTTGGTGGATAATCCTGGCTACTAGGTTGTGCCTGTGCAAGTATTCGCAGTTAGCAAGACGAGAACAACAGGAAGTAACATGTCTGATGGATTCACCAGGGAGGTGACACGCTCGACAAATATCAAGCGTACCGTCCTTCAGAATGTCTTGATAACCTCGTCCATAATTGCACAGACAAAACCTTCGGTTTCCCCAAATAGGTCTCCGGAGCGTAACCAGTTTATTTTTATTATTATTCGAGTGATTGTTCCATTTAAAGCTTCACTAATCCACTGGTCACGTGACAAAACTTCGGCATACTTTCTTGTGTTAATACCCTACGATAACTTTTCCTTCACCTTATCAAGAAGGTATGAGAAAATTTTGGAAAAGATATAGCATATTTTTATTAGACATCTTGTACATTTCGGTATGAAAGTGATGGGAAGTTTAAGGCTGAAATAATAATAATACTAACTTGAAACTTCTATTAATGTCCTGACAATCAATTTCGATATTGTGGAAACTTGCATTTTTATTGCTGAGGAACAGCAGCAGTGGCGTAACAATAGGATGGCAAGAGGGCAAGGTGCCATAGAGTATCTTAAAATTTATTGTTACAACATTTAATAAAATTATTTGTTTTATCTTTAATTTATTCGAGTTACCTACATAATAGCATACACAATCAAAAAATGCATTCACAATAAAAATATATCATCACTCGGTTTTAAATTGAATTTGATAGGTGTTAAAAGCTCCCCACTTCTAACCGCAGCTAGACGCTGTAGATGGCAGAAATTGTCTCATTTCTGTTATTTTTAACTATTCATATGCCTGTGGCTAGTGCCGAGCGATCATATTAAAAGTGTTAACTATTTTATCCATAGAATATTCCATGAATATTTAGAACAACAATTCTGATTTCAGTTCAATACGCTCTGAATTAGAGTTTACTAAAACCGTTTGTATTATGTGTCTACATCACCTAGTGATTTGTTATAAAACAAAAAAAATACTATAGAATAGGTTTAGCTTATTTATGTATATTTCGGGGGGGAATTTGCCACGGGTCTCAAACAGTATAGTTATGCCACTGAACAGCATACAGGCTGACGGTCCACTGAATAGTAAGCCTATTGATATTTGCGACGCTGGACGCGCCGTGAATACGCTGCATAGACCAAGGGGCATCCAAACGGGCTTGGGGCCTTACTACTAAGTAACAAACCTAGAACCATTGTCGCGACGAGCAGTCGCGATGTTCCACATATGTAAATACGTAACTAATAACTAGCAACATTTTTGCTACAGGCTACAGGTCTATAAAAGAGCGTTCGCCGCCATTATTTTATCAGTCGTAAGGAACAGCTAAGTTCTGTAAGTACTCTGCAGTGAAATCTTAGTGAAGCCTTAGTTATACCAGTGAATAAAGTGACCTTGTCGCAATCAGCCACGTGCCTGTTGCCACAGCGAGAGCGCTTCTGTGCCAGCTAACTATTCTAGGCTATTTTATATTCTAAACTCAGTAGCAAGTAATAGCACGTGTCGTCTTAAAGATAATTTGTTCAGATAACCATTACGTGCCGGAACTGATTTTCGTTGGTTAGGTGATCTCATCGATTTTAATACTCAGAGATGGTAACGGGTCGCTCCCGAGTCATCGGGCCTACTTGGTACCACCCAGGCCAGGCAGGCCTGTGCCTAGGCTCAGCCTGTAACACAAAACACTCATGAGTGGTGATGGCAACGGGCCATGTGGACCGAGTGTCATAATGAGATTTCGCGGTCATATGCGGTCGTAAAGGTAGACCTTGAGAACCTCACAAGTGTCTAAATAGGTAAGATGATTCTTGAGGTTGTCCTGCTGGCCAAAGAAATATGTCTCTAAAGTACGCCTTCAATTAGCGTATAAGTTAAGCAATAAAAAGCAAAAAAGCATCTTGGATTAACCAAATATAAGACTTTGTAAGTGGCATGTAATCCACGAGCTTGTTGGATATAATTGATTGAATAAGTAATTCTTTAAAAAAAAATACATACAACCTAAAATATAAACCTAGACCTCAAACTCATTAGATACCAACATCGTTAAATATACCTGTTAAGCTCTGTATCGTCTAAGTTTTCGTAAACAAAATTATCTTACCCGTGCATCGTTTTCTACATTTCCTTCTTCTCCACGCACGGAATTAGGTAACTTGGTGATGGTGGCTAGCCTAAAGCGTTACCGGTTGGGACATGGTTTATGCATATACAAGGATACTCAGCTCAGACTTACTAATGCGATGAAAACTTACGTACAAGCAATCCTCAATTTAACTGTTTCTATTGCTGCTTGATGAAAGTTTCTAGTGTTGCAGAAGACATAAAATAATAAATGCCAATTTGGGTAATGGATTTCGTGACTGCTCTGCAGTTTAGGTTTAGTCAGATATGAAACCTATTTCGGATGCGGGTATTTCTCTGGTAGTCTCCCATCCATTCCACATAGCAGCACTCCACAGCAGCATTATTTTTTTAGCACACGATGCATACGGACAGCTGCCGTAAATAAGCTCTAAAAGTGACGTGAAGTAATTCAGATAGTGTGACAAACCATATTAGAAACTAATTTTACTAACACAAATTGGACCAGTATCCATTTTCATAGACAGTGATCAGAACATGGGTGCATTTACTGTAATTTAGTTAATTATCTTCGCAAACATTTCGATTGTGATTAAATTAAAGCAATGAAATTTTATATTTAAAGTCGCCTAATTGAAATGAAAGGCAAATCTTCTGTTTTACGTGGTAGGTGATTGATCAAAAAATATCATTAAAATTATATATCAACGAGTTTGCCAGATTAAAAATAATGATCATGTTGTTTTTTAACATTAAAATATAAATAATAATAACATTATAAATCATAGAAATAATATTGATTAAATAAAATAAATTTATTAAATTTTTTTAGAAAAATAGGAGTGTAAACGAACTGAACTTTTTATAATTATTTAAGATCAATCGATAGATTTTAATCTATTTTAATTAAAATAAAATAATTATTTAATTTTTACTCTGGGAAATACATGGCTGATTAAAAGGGGTTATGTATCATAAAAATAATAATGAAAAACGGAACGTGATCAAGCAAATGTCAAAAAGTGGAAATGCCGACTTCGGTGCGGCAGAGTAGGGCGCTTGCGTACAGCTGCTTACGTCACGACAGTACCGTCAGATTCCGAGCACTCCGCCTCCCGCCCGCCCGCGGCTCCCACTCACTTGGTGATTCAGTGATAAACAAACCTCACCGGTGCCTTCTTGTCAGATATGGTGCGAGTTTAATTCATCAAACGGGAACCAAGAGCTGCCTTCATGCATCTTTGTTTACCATCAAAGCAGCACAAGTGAGAATCTGTGATTTCTTCATGCTAGTTCCGTATGAATATTTACGAATTCGGTCCATATGACCTCGGTGGCCTCTTGTTGCAGATGTCAGCCGCCGCACAGCCAACGGCGGTTCTATCACATTCTAGAAAATGACTGAAGGTCCCATCTTGCATCATGATAAGCCGGTGAGTGTCCACGTTTAGTGTGTGGTGCGGTGGCCGAGATGTCTTGTGATCGTGGAATGGCGCGAACGGAAATCGTTTGTCGAAACGATGTCTTGCATGCCATTGTGGACTTAAGCGTATTTGTATAAGTGCGATAATGGCGTATTTGCTTTATACAGGTGGTTTCATTAAGTGTTATTGTCCGTAGTTAGCGAATGTTGACCGTGACTTATTCAATTTACCATAAATATTCGTTATTTCTTCAATTTTTTTTCAACAAATCCGTGTATTCAACCGAATGATTCAACATACATCATTAACTTCAAACTAGATTTTCCTCCACGTTACTTTGTTCTCTCCACGGATTAACCAATATATGTTGTAAGCAAAACTATTTACGTGATAAAATGATAATAGTATTAGTCAGAATATTAATAAAGCGGACGTTCGTTGCCAATAGAGTCGTATTAATTGGAATGTTCAATATCAATTCTTATCAGGCCACGTGTATTACGCCCTATGTTACATTAATGTAATTCTCTATTTTATTATTATCAGAAATATCATTAAATTGAATATATTATAATTAGCTTTATTCTATGTTCATGGAAACATGTATAAATTCAAAACGAATAATGACAATTTCAGATAAAAATAATTGATTTGTATGGAAAAATTCAAAATATATTATAATATATAATCAGTTCCAGAAACAATGTTATTATTACTTATTCAAATTTTATTATATTTCTAATAAAAATTTTCGAACAATTAAATTGATTAATAAAGTCATAAAAAGCATGTAACGCCAGCCCCAATTTCCACTCGCGAACATCAATAAACAGGTTTTTAATATATTATCGCCTTCCTTGTTTCGCTGGCCTCTAAAATAACATACATTTTTATTTAACATGAACAAAAGATTACACTATCTGAGACTTTAATTGTTTATTCTTAATTGCTATAAATATATATTTTTATTCGTAATATGTGGGACAGTAGTTTCTTTTTTGAATTAAAACTTCCAAATTAAATTAAATATTCTGTGGTGAGAAATTTATGTTTGATCTTTTTATTACTGTGCGATAGTGGACAGACTGTCTGCCCTCATATTAGCAAGCATTTACCGTCGCCTATGAATGTTTGCAACGCCAGTGACATCAAAACACGCTGCCGTCTGGCAACTAGGTCATTTATGTCGGAAAACAACAAGGTTATTATGGCGGCATACTTAAGAGAGCAGGAGTGGTTGCCATTTTATTAAGGCAGGACGCAATGGTTAGTGTTCTACCTACGCACTTGCAACGGATAACAGCAAATTTAACGCTAAAAATATGAGTTTTTAGCAATTTTCTTATCTTGTCCGTCACATGATATAATATGAACGTATCAAGTTAATTTATAATATTATTACTTATGTTTTGAGCCCTCTGTGTGGATTTGGAGCCACCTTTCCTTTCAAGCCACCTGCATTCCGAAATCATCGGTATATGTCAACCAATCTGCCTTGAAGGGTACACTATATGTTCCCTATAAGGGGAGGCCCGAGCCCAGCTATGGGACGCAAAGGGTGGGCTCTTTGTTAGTTATCTATTTTTATAATATGTATAATTATATTACTATATAAATTGGTCTAGCGTTAGCAATGACGCCATTTGTTAATTACACTTTTACCTCTTTATATTTATGGATCATAAGTAATTCAAGTAATAACTCAACAGTATGAAAATACATAATTTGATGTAACATGAACAATTGTAATTGTTTCATAACAATCTTCTTTCACGTAAAAAAATAACTTTCATTGGGTGGGTTTATATTACTGACCTTTATTTTTGATCGAATTAGTTTTAACAGAATCATTAATATTTATTGTATAAAACGTGGTACTTTTTTTTAATTGCTGAGGATCAGCAGACAAGATGGCGGCCCAGTTTTTTTTATTGCTGTAGGACAGCAGACAAGCTGACGGCCCGCTTAGAATTTAGCAGTTACTGTGTTTTAGTTTAGTCTATGGGTGTTTGCGACGCCAGTGGCATCGCGAATACGCTGCTGTCCCATTAGGGTACAGGATTTTGGGTCACTAATGCCGGAACACAACACCGGGTTATTATGCATACTTAAGATCAAAGGTGGTCGCCATTCAGACGGGCTTAGGGCCCTACCACGTAGCTAGGGTGGGTTGTTTTGTCGCCTCTTACGACAGACCGACCCCGGCCGCAGAGATTAGTATTTTTTCTCCGCCCTTGCACGGATAAAAATTTAAGCAGTTACCGTCGCCTATGGATGTTTGCGACGCTAGGAGCACTGCGTACACGCTGTAGTCTCATAGTGGTAGATATTACCGACATAACAGTTAATATTTCAATAAATATGGAGCATCGCAAGTGCATAAAATGTTAACATTTTTCTACGTAATTATTTCCTAATTCAATACTATACAGACATTTTAATTTTATACATAAGTATTAAAATAATAGTAAAAGTATACTACAAAAATTTTTGAACACTCACACTTTTTCCTAAGTAATTCTCACCCGAATACGCAGTAAACTTGATTCCAATCACTGAATAATTACAAGCATTTAAAAATGGTGGCTACATCCAAAACATTATAAATATATTTAGTTCTATTGGTATTTTTTTTATTAAGATGTAAAAATAATATAATTATTGGAAAAATGTATTCACTATGGTCATATCGAATGCCAAAACAGTTAATAATTATATATGTGAAAACATTTAATCGGTTATAGATATATATTTAGCTATTTATGTAATTGTCAACTGTTTGTTTTCCGAATAAATAAAAATAAAATAATTTTTTTTTTAAATCTAAATAGTCTACTTATGTTAATTTTAAAAGCAATGTTAGTTAAAATTTAATTTATTGCTAGCTTGAAAATCAGTAATGGCTTGGAGAACAATTTAAATAGCTTACGAAATTCTCACAAATAAGATTTTTTTATTGCTGTGGACAGACAGCTGACGGACGGCTTACATAGTATTAGTTTAATAGTAAGCCGTTTGTGAACGTACCGCTAACACGCTGCCATCTGCGTAGGAAAACTGGAACCTAGTTCACTTTTTCCGAAAAATTATTATTGCGGCATAGTTTAAAATCACGGATCGTTGTCAACCAGATGGGCTTGGGGCCTTACCAGCTAGCTAAGGTTGTAAAAGAAAGCGTTAATCCTGATAAGGACTTTGGGACAAAATTCTAAATTTGTGTATTGTAAACAGGTTTTAGCAAGTGTGCAAAATTCAGAATTTTTTTGATCGTTCAAAGTGGGTAAAAATTGAATCCGAAAATTCTGTTACATACATATATACATACAGGTTAAGGTTAAGTTAATAAAAGCGTGGTAAAAGCGGTTGAATATTAATACCAAAATATTTAAATAGGGATATAAACTGTGAAGGAGAAGCCAGACCATTGGACTTCTTTGTGATCTAAATTATGCACTTTAGTAGTATATACTCGTATAAGTAGTTAATAGTCTTCACGTTACAAATTTCTATGCGTATTTTATTTTATAACTATATTAACTTTAAGATATTTGAATAAGCCCCAAAAAGGGGTTGACGTCAGGCAGGCGGCCGCTTATAAAAAGCAAGCCACGACTATTAGTACAACATGTACTCAAATTAAAGGTTAACGCAAGTACTTGGAAATAAAATGAGACTATCAAGACTAGAAAGGAGACGAATAAATATAGCTTGCTTGCAAGAGACGAAATCGAAGGGTTCGAAAGCTCGAGAGATTGGGGCGGGGTACAAATTTTACTATTGTGGAAGTGATGGTAAGAGGAACGGTGTGGATTTAGTATTAGACGGCGAATTGAAAAAATAAGTGACGGATGTTAAGAGGGTAAATGATAGCAGTCTAGTACGGTGGTAAAATTATTGGTGGGCGAATGTGCATTAAACGTGTGAGTGTTTATGCCCCGCAGGCTGGATTTGACGACAGAGAAAAAGAAAGATTTTGGGGGGATTTTGTTACAGTCATGATCAACATAGCAGATAAGGAAGACGTATATGTTGGTGGTGATTTTAATGTACATGTAGAAAGAATTAACGGGGAATATGAAAGAATTGGATTTGGGAATAGAAATGAGGAAGAGAAAGCTTCACTATAACCTGTTTTGGCATTCGATATGGCCATAGTGAATACATTTTTCCAAATAAGAGATCAATATTTGATTACGTAAAACAGCGGAAACCACAATTTTTTTATTGCTGTCGGACAGCAGACAGGCTGACGGCCTACTTAGAATTTAGCAATTACCATCGCCTATTGGTGTTTGCAACGCCAGTGGCATCGCGGACACGCTGCTGTCCCATAAGGGTACAGGAACTTAGGTCACAAAACACAAATCGACTATTTTCTTATAAAAAGAAATAAAATTAAATCAATTAAATATTGCAAAGTAATCCCCGGTGAAAGTTTGGTTTTTCAACACCGATTCCTTATTTTAGACGTAACCATAATGTCGAAAATCGTAAAACACAAAACAAAGTCAACGCCCAAAACTAAATGGCATTTTCTGGAAAAATAAGAGTATACAAGTAAATTTAAACAAAGAGTGGTAGACAAAATGGTAGAGATGGATTATATGGTTGGAAAATTTGTAAATGAATGTTGGAATGAAATAGCGGAATGTATTAGAGGTGCGGCAAAGGACGTTTTTAGAGAAACGAACTGTTTCTGTCTCCAAGGCCAGGGAACAAGCCAAGCTGTATGAGTTTTTGGGAAGCTCTGGTGGTCAGAAATATCTTTATAGAATGGTGAATGATAAAAAAAAGATGCAATGGATATAACTAATATGAAATGTATGAAAGATAATAGTGGAAGGGTCTTAAGAGCTAATGAAGAAATAAAGAGCAGATGGAAAAATTATTTCTGTGACTTGATGAATAAAGAGATTGTCTGGAGTGGAATGTTAGAAAATGCACCCGTTAACATGGGCGTCGTAAAAGAAGTGAGTACAGCTGAGGTTAGATTGGCTGTAGAATGGTGCAATAGTACACTAGTGCCCATTTTTAAGAACAAGGGGGATGTACAGGTATGTAACAATTATAGAGAAATAAAGCTCATGGCAAGGCGACTACGAGAGGAGAGCGAAATAAGAGAGAACCGATTTAGTTTCATGTTCAGGCGAAGCACTACGGATGCCATATTCGCACTTCGCCAACTGTGCGATAAATACAGAAATGCACATAAGAACTTGCACATGGTATTCGTTGACCTCGAACAGGCGGTAAAGTTCCTAGAAAAGTTTAGTGGTGAGCCATGAAAGCAAAAGGAGTGCCTGTAAAGTATACTTGCTTCTTATTCGCGTGATGTACGATAAGGCAAGTACACACGTCCGGTCCCTAGCTGGCGTTACAGACAAGTTCAGTGTTGCGGTGGGTTTCCGCCAAGGATCGGCTCTTAGCCCTTACCTGTTCCTCCTGGTGTTAGATGCAGTAACATCAGGAATACAGGAAGAGGCACCTTGGTGTATGCTCTTAGACGATGACATTATGATGGTTGGAGAAAAACCTTACGAGGTTCAGAGCAGATTAGCTAAATGGCAGGAGAGGTTGGAAGGTGGTGGGTTGAAGACAAGAAGAACCAAAAAAGAACATCTATTTTGTGACTTTGATTGCGTATAAGATGATATGATGAAAAAGGGTGTGAATGTTGAGATGACAGCTAACAGAGGAGAGTAGAAGAGAACATGTTGTGCCGACCCTACGTAGTTGGGATAAGGACAGGAAGAAGATTAAAATAGGGACATTTTTAATATAGTAAATTTATTCTTTCTTAGCAAGTAAAACTAAACAGATAAAGTATTGTACAATTATAGTTTTTTTATGATAATATTTCCATGTAAAATTTAAATAATTTAATTATAACTATTATTAAACTATCTGGATGTCACGCACATAAACACGCGAGCTGAACAAATACTATCCACTTATGTGGCCGTATTACGTCAATAAATGTTTTGAGCGCGTTGTAGAAGGCTTCTCATATTTCTATTTTATTGTTTTATAACAATTCAGATTGCTATTTCACAGTGATGCAAATTTTAGATTTGAACATATCGCAAAAGTTGATCAAGATACTTAAAACATTAGTATAAAGTATGTGAAACTTCTACAACAAATTTACATTTAGAATATCTAATACTCTGTAAGAATGTTTTTACAGTTTAAAAACATATTACTGCCTTAAATTGTCAGGTATTGCCTGAATGAATGACCGCCGTCACCTCCTGCAAGGAAGTAATGTCCATGAAGGAGGCGGCGGAGCAGAAGTGAAAGCTGGCCTGTTAGATTCTCTTCCAGCAGGCCTGGCGCCGAACGACCTTCGGCTGCCGTAGACAACGGTCGCGGGCGGTCCCTCGGGAAGGATCCGTCGCCCGCATCTGCGCCGGGAGGGTGAGGGCACGCGTGCTGTTCCGCGGCTCCCCTTCAATCCTGGATTGACGCAGGGGAGCACCTGGGGATAAAACCCTGATTCCCGCCGCTAATCGTGGAAGAATTCCACCCTGATACAGGGGGTGGGTCGGCGCCGACCTGAGCCACGCGATCATCTGGCTAAGTTTATCCGTAGGCCCAGACAGTACGCGATGGAAGGACAACGAGGTTATTTAGTGGACCATCTTTCTCAGAGTCCCACATACCCCCAGATTCGCAAGGATCGGGGACTCTCGTCAATCGAAATTTATCTTAAAAAAAAAGACATTGTCTGAATAATGAATGAATGTGCACACTATGACTATTGAATTAAGGGAGTACCCCAAATACTGGCTGACCAAATGTTGCTGTTTCGCATTATTCGTTGCATTATTATAACACTTAAAACATACATCAAAATATAGATAGATAGATATATATATATATATATATATATATATATATATATATATATATATATATATATATATATATATATATATATATATATATATATATATATATATATATATATATATATATATATATATATATATATATATATATATATATATAACTCTTTAACTTAAAAGTTACATATGTAATGAAAATTTAAGTCCGCGATCTCTTCCAGGGAACCTGTTATGGTAAAGGAGCCAAGAACAGCTATCTGGTGATGTAAATCGCGTGCAGGATTATTGTTAACATTCAAATACATAAATATTTATTGATATACATATTAAAAATATACATTAAACAGTAACAATTTATATGATAATATATATATATATATATATACCTAGTCAGGTCATAAGTATTGTCACACAGTAAAAACTTTTCTTTTAGAATGCTGGCCACAAAAAAGTTTATTGAATTCGAATTTCGAATTGTTCATGAAAATAAAAATGTATACTTTTAGAATTTTACTCATTTTTAAATATGGAGTGGACGCTTAAAGAAGACCGTGTTGCAGTTATTGCGTTGCATCGTTGCAGTTACGCGCCAATTCAAATTTTTAACATACTGAAAAATTTTAATATAACCAAAAGATTCGTTTATCGTACCATCAAACGATACAATGAAGACTCTAGTGTCAAGATGACAGGTCAAGAAGTGGTCGCCCTCGGTCTGTTAGGACTCCAGCAGTGATAAAAGCTGTGAAGGCACGAATTCAAAGAAATCCCAAACGTAAGCAGAAACTGTTGGCCCTTCAGATGGGGTTAAGCAGAACCACGGTGAAAAGGGTGTTAAATGAAGACTTAGGGCTTCGGGCATATCGAAGAAAAACAGGACATCGTTTGAATGCTCGTCTAATGGACCTGAGACTGAAGAGATGCCGCGCTTTGTTGAAGCGGTACGCGGGAAAAAAATATCGGGAAATTCTTTTTTCGGATGAAAAAATGTTTACCGTAGAAGAGAGCTACAACAAACAAAATGATAAGGTGTACGCACACAATAGTGAAGAAGCGAGCAACCGTATTCCGCGTGTCCAACGAGGTCATTTTCCATCCTCGCTCATGGTATGGTTGGGAGTTTCTTATTGGGGCTTAACAGAGGGACATTTTTGTGAGAAAGGTGTAAAAACGAATGCTGTTGTGTATCAAAATACAGTCCTGACGAACCTTGTGGAACCTGTTTCTCATACCATGTTCAATAACAGGCACTGGGTATTCCAACAAGATTCGGCGCCAGCTCATAGAGCGAAGAGCACACAAGACTGGCTGGCGGCGCGTGAAATCGACTTCATCCGGCACGAAGACTGGCCCTCCTCCAGTCCAGATTTGAATCCGTTAGATTACAAGATATGGCAACACTTGGAGGAAAAGGCGTGCTCAAAGCCTCATCCCAATTTGGAGTCACTCAAGACATCCTTGATTAAGGCAGCCGCCGATATTGACATGGACCTCGTTCGTGCTGCGATAGACAACTGGTCGCGCAGATTGAAGGCTTGTATTCAAAATCACTGAGGTCATTTTGAATAAACTTTAATGTCATAAGAATCTATGTTTTGTTAAGTTCATTTTGGTATATGAATGGTTACATAATTAATAAACTTGTTACAATTATTTTACATTAAACATGTGACAGAATTTATGACCTGACAGGTTATATATATATATATATATATATATATATATACCTAGTCAGGTCATAAGTATTGTCACACAGTAAAAACTTTTCTTTTAGAATGCTGGCCACAAAAAAGTTTATTGAATTAGAATTTCGAATTGTTCATGAAAATAAAAATGTATAACTTTTAGAATTTTACTCATTTTTAAATATGGAGTGGACGCTTAAAGAAGACCGTGTTGCAGTTATTGCGTTGCATCGTTGCGGTTACGCGCCAATTCAAAATTTTAACATACTGAAAAATTTGAATATTACCAAAAGATTCGTTTATCGTACCATCAAACGATACAATGAAGACTCTAGTGTAGATGGCAGGTCAAGAAGTGGTCGCCCTCGGTCTGTTAGGACTCCAGCAGTGATAAAAGCTGTGAAGGCACGAATTCAAAGAAATCCCAAACGTAAGCAGAAACTGTTGGCCCTTCAGATGGGGTTAAGCAGAACCACGGTGAAAAGGGTGTTAAATGAAGACTTAGGGCTTCGGGCATATCGAAGAAAAACAGGACGTCGTTTGAATGCTCGTCTAATGGACCTGAGACTAAAGAGATGCCGCGCTTTGTTGAAGCGGTACGCGGGAAAAAAATATCGGGAAATTCTTTTTTCGGATGAAAAAATGTTTACCGTAGAATAGAGCTACAACAAACAAAATGATAAGGTGTACGCACACAGTAGTGAAGAAGCGAGCAACCGTATTCCGCGTGTCCAACGAGGTCATTTTCCATCCTCGCTCATGGTATGGTTAGGAGTTTCTTATTGGGGCTTAACAGAGGTACATTTTTGTGAGAAAGGTGTAAAAACGAATGCTGTTGTGTATCAAAATACAGTCCTGACGAACCTTGTGGAACCTGTTTCTCATACCATGTTCAATAACAGGCACTGGGTATTCCAACAAGATTCGGCGCCAGCTCATAGAGCGAAGAGCACACAAGACTGGCTGGCGGCGCGTGAAATCGACTTCATCCGGCATGAAGACTGGCCCTCCTCCAGTCCAGATTTGAATCCGTTAGATTACAAGATATGGCAACACTTGGAGGAAAAGGCGTGCTCAAAGCCTCATCCCAATTTGGAGTCACTCAAGACATCCTTGATTAAGGCAGCCGCCGATATTGACATGGACCTCGTTCGTGCTGCGATAGACAACTGGCCGCGCAGATTGAAGGCTTGTATTCAAAATCACGGAGGTCATTTTGAATAAACTTTAATGTCATAAGAATCTATGTTTTGTTAAGTTCATTTTGGTATATGAATGGTTACATAATTAATAAACTTGTTACAATTATTTTACATTAAACATGTGACAGAATTTATGACCTGACTAGGTATAATAAAATAATTATCATTAAGAGATGAGGTTTGTGCAGGTGTCTTCAGTCTGCGATATGTAGTAGATATATCCGATTGCAGGTATATTTACAAATTTTATTATATTACCTAACATAAAATATGTATTTCTGTAATACCAAATGTTATTATGAAAAAAATGTCACAGAATGGCACCGTTTTAAGTATGGCGGATGCATTATCCGCTATATTTAGAGTGAAGCCTTAGCAGCTATTATATGCTGTTTGTGTTAACGCTTTAAACAAACTAAATAAAAATATTAATATCAAATAAAAAACACATATTACAAATATATTAAACAAATTGAATTAATATAATCAATTAAAGAATCGTTGTTTTTATTTTTAAATGCAAGACGCATCATTCTATCGCTTTATATCTTATGCCAAAATGTATTTGAAAAATTGTAGAAAATAACGTATAAAATAATTATAAAGAACTTTTTAGTATTTTGTACATAATGGGCACGACTTTCGCTGTAATAAAGAAATACATTGATTGCAATGTTAATAACTTTTTATTATTATCATTTAAGTACCTATCTCATTAGTTGATCAAATGAATTAAGTGTATAATAGTATAAATACGATATTTCAGTGTTGTTTAGATAAATATAATTAAAGATTGTCTTCTAGATAAACATGTAATCAAACGTATTATCTAGATAATCTTAAACTTCATGGAAAAACAATCATAGGAATTGTGGTTTTAAAGTTTCCAGCTGTACGTTTTAATTCCAGTTCATATACCCGCGAGAATGGCGCTACTGTAGCCACAGTAAAATACGAAAGTACCGTAAAATAGGGTGAATAGAAATCGCAAGTTAAATAGGGACAAAATTAGTAATGAACTTGGCAAGTGATTTTATCAAAATTAAAAACTTCTAAATTGTGAGGAATCGTTTCGACTTGCAGTAGAATATTAAATCTTGTTTAATGGCAACACCAAACCAGAGTGAAGTTTGCAACAAATGGTCCTAACGAACATTTAAAAATTGATCAAGGTTGTTTTTTGCTCCCCAAAGTTTGTTAAATTTCAATACCTTGTGGTATTCTGCGGTTTCAACTGATTTTAAATTGATATGTAAGACTTAATATAATGTGTACTTTTAGTTAAATGCTAAAATAACTGGAACTTTAATATTTCGCTTTTGTTACGAGGTTTAAAGATACAGTACATGTGTGAATAGGAACGCCTTGAGTTTCAATAGGAACGCAATTATATTAAATACGGCCACTGATGGCTTTAATTGGATTAGTAAAGTTTGAATAGGGACAGGGTTGTCACTTTTTCCAAAACACACTGAAACCTTATTTCATTCCAGATAATTATGCTTCGAAAAAAATTGACAAAAGGGATACATTCAGAGCTTCGAGAATACGAAACCTACAATAATTCATTAGCAGAAATTAGTGCCAAACATAACATTTCCAAATCCATAAGTGATTTCAAAATTCTTAATACATATGCACAATACCGGGTACATGAAGAAACAGGTGGGTCAAACAGTATTAATAGTGGAAGAAGAGGCATATATTATTACAAATATAAATTATTGATCAATGTTGATAGATGTTAGTTAAATGTTATTTAGATAGACTTGGTCTTAATGTCAAAAAGTTTAAGGGACAATCTACCTGGTCCCGACTATGTCAAAAGCTTTTTAAAGAGACACCGAGGTAAAGTTTCCATGAGAGTAAGTCAGAACATTAAATGATCACAGGCGACTGTTTCACGCGAAGTTATAGAGCAATATTTTGGTAAGTTAGAAAAATCAATAGAAGAAGTACCATTATCTAACATCATTAATTATGATGAAACCAATCTTTCCGATGATCCTGGAGAAGAAAGGTGATAACAAAAAGAGGTGCTTATTACTCCGAGAGTCATGAATCAAAACAAGGCATCAACATCGTTGATGATGGCAGCGTCTGCAGATGGTGTACTTCTTCCTTGTTACGTCGTATATAAAGCAAAAAACTTAAATATTAGGTCGAGCAGAAGCCGAAGGGGTGTCGTTACAATTGTACGCCGTCTGGATGGTTTGACAGTAACACCTTTGAAGACTGAGTGCATACTATCGCATTGCTGTATTTTAAGGACAAGGATGGAAAAAAGGTTCTTATTGGAGATAATCTTTCTTCGCGTTTATCTTTGGATTTGATCAGAGAATGCAAAGAAAAAAACGTGCATTTCATTTTTCTGCCTCCAAATTCAACCCACCTTACGCAACCATTGAGTGTTGCATTTTTTAGATCCATTAAAGAAGCCTGGAGAAATATTTATGGAAGAAAACAGACGGCTGGACGTTGCCTAACATTCCAAAGAGCAATTTATTTAAGAAATCGATTACACGGATAGAAGGTCAAGCCGTGTCTCATATATTAGCAGGATTTATGAAAACGGAAATAAGTCCCTTAAATAGAAATAAAGTTCTAGAAAAGTTACCTGAAAATACGTGATGAGGAAAACTTTCGCAAAAAACCATCGACGAAATTTTAATTAAAATGTTAAAAGAAATTCGATATGGTAATGGCAATGTCAATACATCTAACAAACGCAAAAAATTTATGTAAAGCCTGGTCAAAGCGTTTCTGGCGTTTCGAAATGGAGAGTGACAAAGAATCTGATTTAGAAGACAGCTCCGAATCTTCGCAAAACTACCGAGACCAATCCAGGACCACTGGTTTTAATAAGGAAAATGAAGACAGAGTGAAGAAACAATTTATAACTGCAAAACAAATACCAGAAGAAAGAAAACGGAAATTCAAAGCAAACTTTGCAAAAACTAAAGTAGGCCTACAAATTGAGAATCCCGAAATAAAAAAGCAAAAAACTATATCTAAAAATATGTAGTAACAAAAGGAGATGATAAAAACGAAAGTAAACCTATCGAATTAGCCAAAAATACAAACCAGAAAGAAAATTCTGATCTTTAAAAAACCTTACGATATCTATACAAATAAATAAAATTGGAGGGTCTGTTTGTAATATTAAAATAACCGCTTTTTACTAAGTGCATTCGGACGTATACACGGTACATATACCAAAACAAATTTTTTTACCATTTTTGTCTGTCTGTCTGTTTGTTCCGGCTAATCTCTGAAATGGCTGCACCGATTTT
The DNA here is from genome assembly GCA_963693495.1 of Malacosoma neustria. Taxonomy (NCBI): domain Eukaryota; kingdom Metazoa; phylum Arthropoda; class Insecta; order Lepidoptera; family Lasiocampidae; genus Malacosoma; species Malacosoma neustria. The sequence continues at coordinate 16,345,380 of OY856377.1, forward strand.
GACAGGACTTTCACTGGCACATAGCTGATATATCAAGGAGTAACTTAGGCTATTTTTGTTTTAGAAAAAAAAATTTGTTTTTGTTAAAAATGATAAGTTTCGGAAATTTTATATTCCAATTTAAGTTGACCTCGGATTTATATCATCAATCATATAAAATAGGGTTCAGCTTAGGCTGGACATTGTAGGTTGAATTTCCAATTTAATTTAACCTCAGATTTATGTCATCAATCATATGAAATAGGGTTTAGCTTAGGCTGGGCTTTGTAGGTTCGAACGTACGTATTCCGGAGGCGCATGGCGTAATAGTTGCATTCGATAATACTGACTGCATATTTCATTTATATTTTAGTGTATATAGGGTTTGTAATCCAAAATAAACCATAAGATATATCCAAAAAATTCTGCCCAAAGTCACTATTCCACGCGGACGGAGTCGCGGGCACAGCTAGTAGTAAATATAATGCAAATAAAAATTATCTTCAAAGAAGATAATTTTTGTTTGCATTATAGAAGACAAGATATTGCAACATCAATTGAAAATTTATAAACCAAAGAAAAGATGAAAATTAATTTACTTAAGATGTGTTAAAAAAATAGCTTTAGTTGGTAAACATAATTGCAAAACTACGGCAAGGGCTACAAGGGCTATTCCAAAGATGAAGAAATATTACGTGATCTCATGAATAATGACATAAATTAAATGATACTTTAATTAATAAATTCTTATAAATACCTAATATATAAATAAGTTTAATAATATTCGTTTTGATAAAGATATAGTAATATATGTGAGTAAGTAGTATTTAGTTTTATATTAGTTGGACTGTTTAGACGGGTATTTTATTTCTTTCATTCTATATATAAAAATATTGTTTGTTTTATTGTTTATAAGATATACAAGAATGTCTAAGATAGAGATATGTTGCATGGGTTATATAATAAAATATATAAACATGTTACTTATGTTCATTTGAGTTGATTAATTATTAAGCTTGTTAGAAATTTATCAGACTGAAAAACTGATAAAGTTTTAATATTCATTTAATGTTAATAATTTATTGTTGTACAAAACCTTACAGATAGCATAAACAAGTATACATAAATACACAATTCTATATATAAAAATAAGAAAAAAAGTGAAACAGAATGGGAGTAAAGTAAGAAATTAATAATTAATTTTAAAGTGTTCATGCAGAAGCTTCTTGAAGGAGTAAATAGTAAGTAGAAGAGAAGCTCAGTGCTTCTCAAATGTTAATAAAATGTGGAGTTATGTGAGTGCACTGTTAATGGCAAATTCTCTGCACGTCTCATGGATTTAACGTTACTGTGTTTGAAGAATTCAAAAAGCTCTTTTAGATAGCAGGGAGTTTTGGGATTAAACAGAATGTTGAAGAGTAGAGAGAGGATATGAGCATTCCGACGAAAGCGGATGGGCAGCCACTTGAGCTTATTATGAAATTCGGAAATGTGATCAAATTTACGAAGACCAAAGATAAAACGAATACAGAAATTTTGCAGTCACTCAAGTTTATTAAGCTAAATTTCTGTGAGATCAAGATAGCAGGCGTCAGCGTAGTCTAAGATAGGTAAAAGCAAGGACTGGGCAAGCGCAATTTTAGTGGTATGAGGAAGGAACTTGCGGATTCTTTTCAGCGAAGCAGCGGTCGCAAACATTTTTTTTACTTAATTCTTGGAGTTGAGGATTCAATGCTAAAGTATTATCGATTGTAATACCTAAGTACTTAACTATCGATTGGAGTAATAATGATACCATTACATTGTATATCCAGTAAAGTAAGCCAGTTAATCCGCTGAAGCATTCTTGAACTACCTATGACAATGAATTGGGTTTTTGAAGGATTTACTTTAAGTCCATGTTCTTTGCTCCAGTCGACTATTTGTTGAAGATCCTGGTTGGTAATTACAATCGCTTCTTTTACCTTTCCAATTGGGGCTTGAATATCTTTAATTATTGATACGAAGTGCTGTGTTGATTATAAATAAATAAATATATTCATTTAGTTTATGAGAAATTAATTAATTTTTAAATGAACGTGCCTTCCCGCTTAGTATATTCTATTGTAAGTAAATATTGACAACCCTGTGCTTTTTCCCTATTGACACCTTGCTCGTTCCAGTACACCCCTGTTAGATTATGCATACACATGCACTATATTTTTGTTATTTTTATGTATTCTCACATTTATAGTATTTTTTAGCAAATTTATAAAATTTAAGTAGGCGGAGAAAATAAGAAACAGTTGTTGGTGCCATATTTCTACGACAAAATAGAGAAATATCACCGTGAAGTTTGATTTCATGCCTATCCACCCTGTTTTACGGTAGCTGTTGTAGACGAATTGAACTATACTGAGTTAAAAAGTTAATATCTCTGGCGACTTGAGTAGTGACAGCCCAATATTGAAAACCTCAACTATTAGCATAGTTCAAAATTATTCGGTAAATATGACCTAAAAATGTACACTGCTGCTTTTGTGCCGCCACCTTAATTTAACGCATTTCGACCAACACTTTCAAACACAGAGATAGTTCACCTTTCCTCTACCCTCAATAGTTTTAACTGAGCTTGGTTAAAAATAAAATCATCAGTTTTTTTATCTGACACAACGCAAATGTCAAATTTCAGATTGAAACTTTTTTTATACATAACAAAAAGTCCCCGGAAGTCATTTTCATTAAGGGTATGCGAATATTCGAATATACGAATTATTCGAATCGAATGATTCGAAAATTCGAATTATTCGATTCGTATTTTGAATCGAATATTAATATTCGATTCGATTCAAACGATATTCGCACACCCCTAATTTTCATACGTTAACTTTTGATACCTACGATTTGTACTTTTTAACTTAACCTAAATCATTTCAACTTTCTTTGCTTATTATTTTAACCGTTTCTTCTCCCTTTTAGATCCAACTCCATGTCCTCTATTTCGACATCGTTCTCGAATTTCGGCAATGCGTATTACAAACGACAATAGACTAACCACATTGATTTTATATATAAAACTAGCTGACCCGGCAAACGTTGTTCTGCCATATAAATAATAAAATGTCAAAAAATTAAAAAAAAAATTTGGGGGTGGGTCACCCCTAACATTTAGGGGGATGAAAAATAGATGTTGGCCGATTCTCATAGATACTGGATAAGCACAAAAAATTTCATCAAAATCGGTCAAGCCGTTTCGGAGGAGTATGGCAACGAAAACTGTGACACGAGAATTTTATATATTAGATATCATTGACTAACCTCTATATATTAAATAGTCGTCTATCTGCCTGTCTGTCATATTCGTACAATAAAAAGTAATAAGCAATACTTTACTTCTTTATGCTGCAGAAAAGTTTTGGAAAATATTGTTTAATAAAAGCCAATATTTTTATGGCTAACTTTATATTGCTGAAATGAGTAGCTGTTTTTTTATGTGGCGCTGCTAATTATTAAGAAAAACAAAAAAAAATCATATTACATATTGTTCATTTGTATAAATTTAAACGATTAACCAAAATAGGCTTTAGCAGTGTAAACAATAACCTTCAGAAAATTCAATTTTATTTATCTATATTATTTATTTATTTATCGACACAAAGATCGAGACAATTATGTATAATTTCATCACAATAAACACTCGCTAGCCAAAATTCCCTTGCCAAAATATTAAGAGTGGGTGACCATTAATTCAACGTTTCTAAAGTTATTTCTGTGAACTATATACATGAATTTGCTGGAATAAGAATTGAAGCATAACTTGAATACGAGTAACATGCGTGCACCGATAACTTGGAATAGGTCAACGAACTGTTGGCTGTTCTACTTTTTTGAATAATATTTACAACTCAGCAAAAATATGGTCTTGGAAAAACAGCAAACAAAAATATTAATTCTTTACAATAAAATTCAGCACATCGTGTACATCTGTTGAAATGCAATTATGAACGATGAATTTATTTTTCGATGAAACAACGTTTGAGGTACGTTTATAAAATATATTATAACATATGATTATTGCGAATCTATCAAAGTTTGATAAATCAATTTGTATCGTAGTTTATTTTTTAAACTTGGTGGCACTTTATTCTCAAAATTTGTAAATTATGTGCATTAATAAATTATGCAGTCTTCAGTGAAGAAAATGTGGATTGTGGAGTGAATGAAGTTTTTGGTTTCATTCTAAATATCCGTTGGTGTTCTACGAGGTTTTGACACTTTTGACAGTCTCGTTTAGTCTATGATATCAAAACTGAGTAATGAAACACTACTGTTGAAAATATTTTATTTTCCGATATATTTCGAGAAAATTCTACATATGTAAGGTAATCCCTTTAAGCATATCAATTTTATAATGCGTTTATAATTTTTACCAATATTTTTGGGACGAAGAATTTTCGTGCGATCTAATATTTTAAATTATTTTATGTCAAATTTATTTCAAATACATAGAAACGTTTGATACATTCGTTCGTTTGATTCTTTCTGCTTTTATTCGTAAATTAGATTTACCTCAACTTAGTTATATATTATGGAAGTCCATTTAACTGTATTACTTACATGGTTAATTCCAATTGCATCCTAACTTTCACTTCGATATACGGGTTCTTCCGAATGTTTTATTCTGTCTGGTAGTTTTAGAGGGTATACCAGCGATGCACGTCCCCCAGCTTAGAAAAGGAGACGTACGGGCGCAATGCATGGGGAGTCCCACACTACCCCGCTGTCTATTCCCACGCTGCGGGATGTACGTCATGCATTTCCACATTTTCCACCTCCCAATAAAATTTTGTGGGACTCGACGGGGATGGGGCGGTTAGATATTTATTGACCGTGTTGCTATTAAATATATAAAAACTAATATGTATTTAATAACACAGGTATACTCGTACATTGTTAATGTGTCTGCAATTATAGTATTTTAAATCATAACCAGTCTGGTTTGATCCGGAAATGGTTGCCAGACAGACATGACACGCATTATTGGGTACCTACATTACAATTATTTTTTCTCAACTTTAGTCTTATAATAAAATTATAAATGGAATTATATAACATTATATAAATATATAACATTCAATGTAATGATCTAAAATGATGTTCTGTGTTATAATTCGATGTTGGGTCTAAAAGCGGTCTCACAAACAGTTTGGGATAACTTCACCTGCAAGCTGGTACCATCCTGCGGGTAAGATTAATGCAAACTTTACGTTTCGGCGTCAAAGGCCAGACGGTAGTCACCCTTATGAAAAACCAAATTGTTTTTAGTAAATAGAGGTATTACGAAAGGGCACCGACCCCAATAAGCACGTAGAAGAACAACACTATTTTTTGAGGTAAGAATTCATTACACGCTCTCCGTCGCGTGGGAAAATGTAGGACTCCCTGTGCTATACTCCCGTGTATTCTCAACTCTTAATTAGCCAAAAACCATCCCGGTATTCCTTCGTTCGCCCCAAGCGCTGAGGCCGCGCGTCGTGACGTTAGTCTGACCGTGATCACTACAGACGCCGCCGACCTGGTTTCGCGGCCTAGAAAATCAATACAGCAATGAACCTCAGTCCCCCAAGTTTTGCTTTGGAGGTACCCGTAATTAAACGCTTGTAAGAAGAAGACCTGGCATACATTAGAGATGAATGCACACAATCCATAAAATAAGAATACTAAATATAAAAAAACTTTTAAACACAATACCTTATGTAATCTCAAATACTGAGATGAACTCGGAGGAAAATACTATGTATTGATAATGATGGAGAATATAAAAAAAATGTATTGGCTAAGTGATATTATACCTAGGCGGTAATAAATATTTTGGTGTTATGTGCATATTATTACATAATTGTCTCGTATTGGCGGTGTCGGAAAAATCGCGGAGAAACTAGTATCTACATTGTAATGCGAGTTGATGCCTCGCCGCTCACATACTCGGAAGTGCACCGTCAGTCCACTCCACATTTTAAGGCAATCTAATTTATAAAACCTATTAAATTTGTTTAGCAAAGGTCAAGAAGCTATCGGGTATTTTACAAAGCAAATAAATACACAAATAGTGCAAATATTTAACAGTAAGGTCTTACGTAAAGTTAAATAACATTTCGACCTTGGCATTGAGTAGCGAGAGGCACGAAACCTGCAAAATAGTTTGTTATATCATTTATTACAATTAGTAACGACTTCGACCCAGACTGCTGTCCGGGGTACCGATGACTAGGGGTTAAAGCTTTAAGGGCGTCACACACGGCGAAGATACTATAATATCTTAACATACAATATCGCTCTCTATACATTTTGTATGAACGATAGCTAAAGATACTGTAATATGAAAATATATATTATCTTAACCATGTGTGATAGTTCATACAAAATGTATAGCGAGCGATATTGTATGTTAAGATAAAATATTATAGTATCTTCGCCGTGTGGGACGCCCTTTAGACATTTATATTTACAGCTTAAAAAAATTATATAATTTTTTTTATCAATATTTTTGTTTTGTATTCTAATGAAGTCTATATTGTTCCGCTCCTTGGCGACACGTTAGCTTGGAGCTACGAAACAGTCAGCAAATTTAATTTATGAAAATATCACAGTTATTTCTCTCCGTACAGGGACGGTGTAAGAATACTGATGACTGCGGTCAGAGGCGGTCTGTCGTAAAAGGCGATAAAGCAACCCTTGCTTGGTGGTAGGGTTCTAAACCCGTCTAGATGGTAACCACTCCGGTCTCTAAATATCCTGCCATAACAATCTTGTGTTGTTTTCCGGTATAAGTGACCCAAGTTCAATTTGCCTTATGCGATCGGTATATAGGCGACGGTAATTGCTTACTATAAGGGCTGTCACACGCTTGAAAAGGTCACGACGCAGCCGCCGCCCGCCCGCGGCAGCCAGCGACTGCCAGCGGCGACACAAGGCCGCTCGCGGCACCGCGATACTGATCTTTTAGTTATGTAGATAAGGTTTAAAATTATTTCACACTGAAAGTGCTCGCCGCGCCGCTGCCGGCCGCTGCCATTCCGGTGTGACTCGACCCTAAGTGGGCCGTCAGCGTACTCTCCTACAGCAATAAAAAATAACATTTTCCTAATTAAATTTTCTTCGATTGAATTACACACGTCGTAATTCTAGATAATCTAGTTCGGCCACAACGTTAATAGAAGACAAAGTAACCGAAACTCACATTTTAGATTACGTTTCGAAAGAATTTGCGTATCGGTAAGCAAGAAGAGTGAATTTCGAAAATATTAATGATATTTTAACTTACAATATATGTGCACGTTTTAAATTCAATGAATGAAGAAATGGAAACACATATTTAAATAATTAACATTTTTCGGTTATAATTATGTTGTCTGAAAATCTGAAATATTCCAAAAATTGGAATTAAAATCTCACGGATGGGCATCAACACTCTGGAGCGTGATATTACTTGACTTAATAGTTTTGTTACAACAATATAGAAGTTAAAATAGTTTTGACTACCTTGAATAAATTCTCAGATACTGTAAAATGTAAATTATATGCGTGAAGGCCAGAGCGAAAAACTGGTTTTAAAAACTAACTTTTAAGCAAGCCACCGCAGATTCAGTCGTGAAGATTTTCTCACGGTTTGCAACATGCTTTAAGTACTACCTACCTTTTAATTAACTACTTACTTTATAATGCATTAGGTAAATCCTATATCCAGTATGGATTAACGAGTTATGGTCGCACCTTTAAATCTTACATAAATAAAATACATAGACTGCAACATAAAAAATTTAAAAATGTTTTCCCTAAATATCAAGCATAAATTTATTGATGATGAATGTGGTCTTTTTAAATACTGCAATATTTTACGTGTAGAAATCCAATTTTAAAAAATGATACTCAAGGAAAACTTTTTAAATAAAAAATAAAAACCAAAATGAAGCACGCTGTATAAACTAGGGCCGATATTCTAAACCGGTTTACTACTAGCGGTGAGAAGAATACGTACGGCAAGCGCAAACTACCCTCTTAGTTCCAAGATTATTAAACGATTTACCAAGAAATATAAGATAATATAATCCAAAAAATATTAAAACCTCACTTAAAAAATACTTTTTTGAGAATTTGTAACCTAATTATAATTATTCATTTGAACCTGCGTAGACTTAAGTTTCGATGGCATTGTACAAACCTTAGTGGTTTTTTATGCTGTTATTTTTATTAAGCCAATGTAAACTTAATTTTGTGATGTTTAAAATTTTTATCTTAATAATGCAAAAAAGCTATATAATTGGTAGCGAGCTCTTAGTTATAATACAAGTTGAAAGCAACACTTGGTTTCGAAATTATGGTACACATATCTTAAGCAATTGTTAAGGGCAAGAAAATAAAGGAACGTATGATCTACTATTTTTTTTGGAAGGTGAATATATGTGACACCACGCCGCGTGGGAACGGGTAGTGTGGGATTCCCAATACAATGCGCCCGTATATTCCCTTCTCTTAGCTGGGGGACGCACGTTGCTGGTATACCCACTAAAATCACCCTAGTTTTCCTTCGCGCGCCTCGAGTGCCGAAGCTGCGGCACGCGATGAACTAGTCAAGTTGGGACTCCAACTGGTATCGGCCCACTTTCACGGGCCTCTTTAAAGCCCTGGCTTTTTTATTCTAACTCAGGGATGAGCTAGGCGCGCGGAAGACGCAAACTTGCCCTGTTCTCAGCCATATGTGTGCGAGCTACGGTTCTTTCTCAGTGAGCCGCGCCCGCAACCGTTCACGTACATACAGTACGGCGACCGGAGGTGAGTCGCCAACCTCTGGCGACAAGAGGCCTTGCGGGGCCTGACGCTGCCACATCCTTGTCGTCGCCTCCTTCGCAGACATGACTGTCTCACAGAATGATGAGACGATATCCTATCTAGCTTGACTCCGAACATCCCAAGATGATGGTCGGGCGCAAGAGGTCAAGTCCAATGGTGGCGACGAGGTATCAGCGCTTCGATACCCATGCGGGGAACGCTTGGAGAAGGTGGAGTTGCCGGCGTCACAGTGGTGGCACTCTGTTGTTTGTTCCTTCTGAGCGACGCGATACAGGTACCACCCGAAGCTGCTGTGCCCCGAGAGTAACTGTGTCAAGTGAAACGACAGAGTGCCGTGACGCCTGTCAAGCCATTGTTGCAGGGCGGGCCGCACCGTTGCGACGGTGTATTGGTCCGCAAGCCTATCATTTCAGAATGCTGTGAGATTGTCCCAGAGCTGCAGAGAGTACTGCAGACTGAGGTCTCCGCAGCTTTTTTGCACGGACATGTTGCACATGTGTTCTACCACAGTGGATGCAGAAGTCCTCTGTCCTTTTGCAGCTACTGCGCCCCTATGGGCGCCTAGGATATGGCTATCCATATCCTAGGTAACGGGTGTCTAGCACCAGCGGTAATTGGTCTTCGGTTACCAGCCCCTGTATATCAATATAGTCTCCCCCTCGGTGACCGTATCTACCACACTTGAGGGGAAAGCTGAAGTACCATATGTGCTTGGTAGGGGTTGTGCGCTCTCCTTCGATAGATCTCTTTTACCCTGGGACCAGAAGCGCTGTTTTCACCCTCTGCGATTGATTGAATCGAACCCCTCGGCAACAGAGCGCAATCAATGTTGCGTTATTGTCGCTTTGCAAAGAAAATTGCGATCGCCTGTTCAATAAAACACTCTTTTATAATGAAACAAAGAAAGGTCTGGAGCGTTCGAACGTGCGTCGGCAGGAACGTGGATATGTCAGTGCGTAGCGAGCGCTGGGGCCGAAGCCGAACTGACAATAAGTGACAAATACAGCGAACTCAGAGAGGCGCTATTATATACAGACGGCGCGAAATAACATCATTTTCTGTCTCGCTCACACTTTTACATCTATTTATCGTGTTTACATAGCATTTCTCATATACCGTTTTTATACGCGTGATAATAGTTTACTGAAATGAAATATGAATCTGGCTGGCATGGTTCAATCAGAAGAAATAGATTTAAAAATAGTTTCCGCCTAGCATAACCTCTGACCTCGCACTAGATAAAGACGAGAAAGAAAGATAAAAAAAATATTATGTTCATGAGAATTTCAGAACCTCGTATTTCTTTGTCCGCTTCATGTGAAATACTCCATATCGTTAAATTTGGAATTTACTTTCATTTGGACGCGCTGTTAGAGAATAAAACTTTAAATAATGTTTATAAGTTATCTTATTCGCCTCTGTTTTCTCTTGCAGATGTGTGTGCGCATATGGCTAGAGGTGGGGCACGCGTGCGAACCGCGGCGATCCCCATTCGGACGCGCGCTCGCGCTCGACTGGCGTATCTGGGTGCGTGGCGTGAGTGGTCAAGACATCAGCGCTTTCGTGCACAAGGTCGTCTTCCATCTGCATCCAGCCACTGCTTTTGTATATCCCAAGAGAGGTAGTCATCCATCATACTCACTACGGATAACGGAATGCAATCGTATATTGATAGAACTTAGTATATTTTTTTTATTGCTGTAGGACAGCAGACAGGCTGACGGCCCACCCAATAGCTAGCAGTTACCGTAGTCTATGGATATTTGTATTTGCACCGGAACACAACACAAGATTATTATGGCGGTATATTTAATAACCAGGGGTGTTAGCCATCCAGACGGGATTGGAGGGCTACCACCTAACTTGGGATGCTTAGTAGCCTTTTACGACAGGCAGACCCCGACCGCAGAGGTCAGTGGTCCTTTTCCGCCCCCTGTACGGATAAAACGGATTTCTTGCCAATATGTCATTGTGAAGTAAATACTTAGCCAACACTAAGACTGGTCCAAACACTCCGTTATTATAATCTCTCTCCGTTAATATAATCCGTGTTGTTGAGCTAAATGTGTCCCCCTACCAAGACGCCAGCTACGGCTGCTCATCGACTGCTCTGTGTGCCCAAGGACAGCCAGGCGAAGTAAACGATGACGCAGACCTGACTCTAATAGAGTATTGTCTTTTGTGCTAGACGTTAAAATAGTTAATTAATATATGTCCTAAACCGATAAAATCTTTAAAAACATCTACATTATATAAAAAAATAATTTGTCATTAACATATGCAAATTTATAACTCTCATACAAGGCATTTTATACATTATCTGACTTGTCTACGCTTTCATTTGCGTGGTACAAAATCGTAACTTATATCATGTAGTATATACATTTGAAATTTTTGAATATACTGGTGTATGCAACGAAATATTGTTCACCTCGATCCAGAAGTCGCCTAAGAACTTTCTGTGTTGGTTACAACGCATTTAAAGATAATGAACTATAATCCATGAGTAGGTATATTAGCAATTCGAATAGGAGAATCGGATCTATTCATTAGGTATGCAAATGAAGAGGACGACCCGCCGTCAGCCGTCGGCCGGCGCTCGAGTGGCGTGGAGCGACTTTATGTAATTCCACATTTTCACCATACACCATACCTCTTGCGCCGCCGGCGAAACACGAAATAATATTCTCGTCGCCATTATCAGACGCATTGATAGCCTGTCGTCAACCCGAATGCTAATTTTATAGTTTTATCTTGTTGACAGAACTCCGGACTCTATATTGTTAAATGTATAGTTTAAAGTAATAATTTTGCATATCGTGTTACAGTTCTCCAAGAGCCGCCCTATGAGATCCAAGAGTCCGGCTGTTCGTCCATTGAAATACCCATTCACGTATATCTGAAGTACAGCACGAGCCCAAAGAAGATCCGCATCAGGTACAGCCTGCTCATCGAGAATAGCACTAAGAGTAGCTCCGAATCGAGGTGCATCTACTACGACTTTGAGAATCCGCCGGAACAGCTGTGTCGCGCACTCATGGTGGGTGGCGGAGAGGTGTTAGCGCACGCGCGTTCCAAGCGGCTGCTCGTGATGGTCGCCGAAGATGGCGGCCGGCGGCATCAGTCGCAAGCTTTTCGCAGGGCCCACTCCAAGAAGGGTAAGTTCGTTGAACCCACGCAGTGCGCGCATGGGCCCAAGAAGAGGAGCAAGCCGTACGCGATCGAAGATATTTGCTCAAAGTGTGGGGAGTCTACCACGGCGGAGATGAAGAAGCAGCTGCGCGCTGTGGACATGACCGAGGATGAAATCAGCCGTGTTTCGCAATTATATCTGGCCTGCGCAGCTTATGAGCGGTCGCCAGATGCGCTGGTGCTGCCGCCCTTCTCGGACCCCATATACCGCGTGCCGGAGCTACCGGTCGCGTTGCGCGAGGCCCTCCGAGCTGCGGAAGCTACCCCCGCCGCCCGCGCCGTCCTCCTCTGACACGTGCCTTATTCCCGACATAGTCCTGGTGCCATCACACTGTTTATTTCGATGCGTATACGGTATACGATGTTAAAAAACTTAATAGTGAAAATACTTAATTAATCATTTTTACTGAAAGAAATTAATTATTTACGTGGTTTTTAGTTGAGTCATATATTTGGTAGGTTAAATTTACGTTACACACTATAAGTTATAAAACCAAGAACGTGGATATTGAAGTGCTGTGAGAAAGATCTCAATTTTTAAAAAGTTGCTCATACGTGGAAAGTTTATTTATTAGATAAAATTTATAGTGCTACTGAAATATATTATGTATATTTTTGAGGTATACTTATTAAATACTTTATTTTGTGAAGTCAAGGTTGTGACAATATAATAGAATTATTAGAATAAGACTAATAGAGAGTTTAGTGTAGTTTGTCTATGTTTTATATTAATATATTTTTTTAAAGTTATTTGGGAATGAAATGTTATTTTAAACTAAATGCAATTAATAATTACATATTTATTTTGATGTTCCTTCTAGGAAAATTGTAAATGGATAGTATAAAAAACTTCGTTTATGTATAAATTATGTGTGACAGGGTATTAGGATAAGGGTTTTTAAGGTGCTCTAATGAAGGTGATTAAGCAATAAAATATGTAGCTCGTCAATGACATTATTTATTGTCTAAATTCATATTGAATTACTGTAACCTTATACGAGGAATAAAATACTACATTTCGTTAAAATATTTTTATTAATGACCCATTATCACGGTTGATTCTGTGGTCTGAATGTGGTTGATTGTGTGGATTCTGTGGTTAGTCTTTATTTCTATGAGTTCGGTCCCCGCTCTGGTAATATTTGTACAAAAGGCCACATGGCCTTATCGTACATACGATTACCTTTCACGTAATGCCTAAATAATAAGTCTCTATAAATTCCCTGGTATGAGATCCCTATGAAATCCTTAACTGATCCTTCGATGTTGGGTTATGGGCATAGTTTGGTCCACCTAGACGGTTCACGATGGAACGTCTAAGTCCACCTAAATGTATTACAACTAAATACTTGGCGCTGTCTATAGATGTTAGCAGCACCACTACCAATTTTTTGCTGACCGTAAAAGAACCGTTACAAGAATGTTGCAAAGGGAAAATTAATCTTTGTATCTGAAGACAAAGAAACAAAGCACAACAATCTGAATTACCAAATTTGCTTCGATATCATATTAGGGAAAATATTAACCATTAAAAAAGACAATACATTACAGCAACGCTTTCGACTGCCGATTAAGAGCCTACATAGTTGCTAAGATTTTAAAATGGAAATTAGGAGATCTGGCTGCTGTATGGATATGTCTTTATGTTATAAAAGATTTTAGAACGTTTAATGACAATAATAATCAAAAAAAAAATAATAAAACTAGAAAGTACTCAACGATTTAAAAACTGAACAAATTCTTCCTTTTATTTATTACTGTTAAAAGTCAAATCCAATCGTAAAGATTAATTTATCCAAATTATTGACCTCTTTTTTATTGATTATGCATATAACATGTTAAGTTAATTACAAAAACTAATTTTCAAATAGAAAAATTGAGTACCATAAATTGAATATCAGTACAAGTGTGCGTGAACGTCCATTCTGGGATTATAGACGAGAATGCGAACGGCAAATTTGAGTACGACGCGTAGATACTTCACTGGCCTAATTGGTAAGCGCGATTGGAACGGATGTCCAATAGATGTGGGTTCATATCCCACGCGTGGAACTGAATTTTTCCGTTCGCAAATGAGTTTTTTGTAATTAATTTATACAAAAAAAAAAAAAAAACTATCGTTCACTTATAGAGTCATCGATAGTATATCATTATCGATAGTACTATCGATCTTATCTTATTCCGGGGCCGAGAGTTATCTCGGACACTTCGACCCAATGGGATCTTTTGTGTTCCCCTAGATAGCAATCACTCCTCTCCAATCTCATTAAAGATTTGCTGCATGAGCCTAACAATGAGATATGGAGACAGGAACCTGTAGTCTTCCGGTTTCGGATATCCTACCCCCAAAAGATTTCTTCACCTCCTGGCTAATCGATAGTACTATCGATAGTATCCGACCAGATTACTGGTCGTCACTCGTCACGACTCACTCACGTCAGTTATCTGTCAAAAAAATTGTAAATATAATTTCAATCAAATTAAAGTAAAACTATACATAATCAAGTTTTATAGTAAGTTTCTTAAAATACGCTCATAAAAATTCTAGTCGTAATAAAACATCAATAATGGTTTGTGTTCCATGTTTTATTATTCCCGTTCTGTTATTCTTGTGGCACAAGTTTGTTCTGCCGTACGTTCTACGATTCTGGAATCCGTGGGCCGTGAAAGATTCTGATGGCAATGTGAAGACTGAATTTCCATTCCAATGTGAAGGAGGTGTTTGCGCGTTCCGTAAGAAAGACAAAAAGGAATTATCTGCGAATGACGAAACAGTTTGTAATTCTTCAGAGGATTCGGAGAGACTTAAAACAGAGTAATATGAAATGTTAAAAAACATAGTACACTTTCGGTAGTAATTAAACATCAGTTTATTATACCCCCCTGAAATCCGAAATAATGCTAACTGATTATAAGCTATTTAGACAATTGTGTATTTGAATATGATTTGGTGTTTTATAAAAAATAGGTATAACTAATTTAGAAATTATGTATTCCACACCTTGTGATACCTACACCTAGTATTGATCTTTATATTTGCACAACTTGACACTTATATTTTGTTATTGTCTTGTAAATAAAATGGTGGTGCCGAGCAATAATTAAGAAGAGGAAGAAATAAAATGGTTTTAGAAATGTCAGTATTTCATTTTTGTAAAATGAAAAGAGGTTTTATTTGAATAGTTATAACTATACAGTAATACCCTAAATGTATGCAACAGGTGCGACTAACCTTTAAATCTAATCTTCACGTATAATGGGGTAACATAAATCAGGGTATTACGGTATATGAGTGGCTTCGTAATTAATTATTTCGACTTGATAGACTAACATGTGATGAAAAACCACACGTCGTATAAAACCTTGATTACTCGGCAGTATCAGTAATTGAATATTTTTAAATAGGAAAGAAATTGTATCTTCACAAGTATGTATGTATATGAAATGAATAAAAAAATCTGTTCCAATTTGGAATTGGTTGCTAAGAATTGTCTTTCCTTAGATGTCTAATTTTTCAAATTAATTCTAAAAATTAAAGGGTGAGAAAACAAAAATGTCATTATTTTAACAACTGACTGAACTGACAGCTAAAGTTTTTTTCAAATAAACTTTTCACTATTGTAACTTACATTCAGCCAAATATTTAAAATGAACCAATTGAAAGTGTACAATTAGGTTGTCTGGTATCAAATTTGAAATTTTGGGTAATTAAGCGTTGGTAGACCATATTTATATTATATTTTTTTATTTATTTATTAAAAAGAATAATTTTACAAAACATTCAACTACACCCAATAAACCCGACAGGGTTTGTCTTGGATGCCACTAATAATTAATAATAATGGTTATCTGGTGAGACCCAAAGTTTCCACTGTATGGTCCCAGCATACATAAGTGTAAAAGGCCACTCACATTCCAAGTGTTTCCTGATGTCCTTCAAACTATTCAGATTTTTGTTTAGGGAATGAAATTAGTCCAATAAAACTGAATAGCCTCTTTCCTTACAAGTATTGTTATGAAGGGTCCACAAAAATTATCATCACATTAGCAGTTTTGTGGATAGTCTCTCAATACCTGACCTATCTTTATGCAGCTAGAATTATTCTTAGATTCCTACAATCAGGCGACCTCTGGTGTAACGACTAGCTTACGTCGGTACCCTTGCAGAGGTCACGGGTTCGATTCGTCTCACGGTTTGGTGTTTATGTATTTATCCATGCAGAGGCAGAGAAAAAATACTAACCTCTGCAGCCAGGGTCGACGTGTCATAAAAGGCAACCTACCCTAGCTACATGGTAGGGCCCCAAGCTCGTCTGGATATTAAATATGCCGCCATAATAACCTTATATTGTGTTCATGACCCGTTTCTGTACTCTTATGGGACAGCAGCATGTTCGTTATTTGTGATGCCACTGGCGTTACAAACACCTATAGGCGACGATAACTGCTAAAGTGAACTAAAGTCTAAGTAAGCCGTCGGCATGTCTGCAGTCTTACAGCAATAAAAAAAAAAATTACATGTGTGTGTAGGATATTAGTTGCGTAGTACCCATTACACAAGTGCTATGCTACTTAGCTTATTTAATTTTAAGGTTAGTTCCATCGAGGTTGTGTCACACCTAGTTGTATAATTTAAAGCAAATATATAAGTTAACAGATGTATGTGATTGTAAATTGGTGATGTAAATAAAACAGTATTTAAAATTATATTTTATTTCAATATTCTTAAGCTGCTTACAGATTATTTCTTGCTTATGGTTCACTTAATTGAATGTGCTCCAAAAACTGTCAGAAGATTGAAAAGACAAGTTGTTAATAGAATGTTACTCTCAACTTCATTTTTCATAATTAACAACTTCTCACAGTTTATACTATTGTTTTATTATAAGGTAACATTTGCTTGCTTAGTAAGACTCATCCATATACTTCTTGGTGTAAAATCAAATATAATTTTTCAAAAAACTTCAAATAATTGTTTGAGGTTTTCAAATACTACATATTTATCTTGTTTGGTATAGAGTAATCAAGATAATTAAAACTGAACACAAAGTCTTATGACACCAAGAAATTTTATTATTTTCCTAACTTATTTTAAAATCAAGAACTTAATAATAATGATGACTGACAGAACCAAACATTAAAATAGGGCTCACAAAAAGCAAGCTCATCAAATGGATACTCAAGTACTAGCAATACTAGATGAATTAAAAATATCATTCTAATTTGTTTAACATAATGGAATCATGACATGATTTTTCGAATTTGTACATTCATTGTCAACAAGGGTTGGGTATTGTCTAATAATACAGTTTTATGTCAATTAAATGGCACTCTTTAAAAAAATTGCTTCAAAGCTGAAAATTAATATTTGAGTACCATAAGTTTATAAAAACCAATGAATTATAAATGTATTAAAGGTATACTGTTATCAAAATTTAAGTAACTAAAACAAATTTAAAATGTATGAAAATACCACTTATTTCAAAAAATAATCGGATACTTCACTACTACTACTTCACTGGGAAAAAAAGTAGAATCAGCACAGACAGTTTATTTTGTTATGATCTTAATTCTAAGTATAACTTATAATTAATTGGCAAATTACAAAATACATATGTAACAGTAGACATTGTTATCAAAATCATATTATTACAAACAAAAAGAATCAATTTTACATAGAATAGAGTCAAACAAAATTACAGTTACATATGCTTTTTGTAAGTTATTCCATACATTTCAGACAAATCTTTCAAATAACCCCAAACAACAATTTATAACAATAGCATACATAGTCCACTTACATTCACTTGATATTCTTGAGTTCTACTTCAAATACTAGTGTTGAGTTTGGAGGAATCGCTGGAGGCGAGCCTTTAGCTCCATACCTAAAATAAAATTATGTCATACATTCATGATTCTACAAAATTAGAACACAGTTATAAATTGCAAAAACTATGCCGTATTGAATATAAATATGTTCAATGCTGACAATGTTTTTTATATTATTATTTTATTTTACAGGCTTTGTTAATTTCATGGGGAAAAAATTTATATAATATTTCTTCATATAAAACAGAGGTGAACAATTAGAAAAATATAGGAGAATAAAAATTGGTCAGGCCAAAAAGTCATAAAATGCTGATAGCTTATAGAGAGCAATGTAAGGATACCATTTGAATTCTGGGAATTTGGGGATCAATATCTGCCATAAAACTATGTTGTGTTATCTATTTTCTTCTAAATATAAAGGCATGTATGAGCACAAGACATTTCTTCACAACAATCACTTGTTGAAGTTAAATTATAAGACAAAACACTTGTAAGAGAAAAAAATTATATGGCAAAATAAGTACATAGGTATAAGAACTAAGACTGTAAACAATATAAGGTGCAGTGCAGTGCATAAAAGCAAAACAATTTATAAACTTACGCCATAGCGGGTGGGCAGATAATCTTCCTCTTGCCTCCAACCTTCATACCAGAAATTCCAACATCCCAGCCAGTGATCACCTCCTTGGCACCCAGACGAAACTTGAATCCAGGTCCTTTCATGCAATTGTCAAACATTTTGTTGTTGTCTTTCAGCCTGCCTTCATAGTACACCTAAAAACAAAACAAATTTCAAGATGATATGTGTCGATGATATTAAATTTTTGAATATGATTTTCTTATGAAGAGTTGATGACATTTAATCAGTTTGTCCTCATATTGTGTCTAGAATCAGTAGAAATTAGCAAAGTTGCTCTTGCAACACTTAATTACTATGAGACAAATTGTTGACATTGAATTACATAATGAATGTACTGTAATTATTTTTGTGTAATGAAATAAAGAATTCCTCAATACATCATATTGCTTTGCCATTTTATATACATTAGTAACCATAAATATAAAGTCACCTAAATAAAAAATAATCATCATAACTAAAAAAATCAAAAGTAAATAATATTTGTAAAAACACCCCCTAACCGTTTTACGGCTATGCAATTATTAGAATTTTTTATGCATTTGGTATTTTGAGTCATGATAATATTTGGATGGACTTGCTACTGCTTGGACGCAATTTAGGGCAGCGTGCAGTCTGCAGTAATAGGAAGACCGAAATAAAGCGTTTCAACCTTACCTGCACTCGATGCAAGAAGGAGCTACATGGTATTTGCACGGGAAAATACAGAAGTTAATTTTTTTGTATAATTTTATTATAAGGTAAGTAAAAACAAAATTTTTATTTTGAAATATCCAAATTATCTATAGCACTTTTGGAATGTATGAGGATTTTGATGGATAGCTGTCAAACGGAAGAAAGAAAGTTTATAATACAAGCTAAGTGAGTTACAAAATTCACCTCTGTAAAATTAAAAGTTAACTAAAATTATTCCTTAGTCTTACTTATCTGTCACAGAAGAAAATACATAGTAATTTTGCCCTAAATAATAGCAATAATTCCTGATTGTAGTACTTACCATGACAACTTTGCCTGGCTTAGCTACAGGTCCTGTGCCCACTTTAGTATCTTCAATCATCACACCTCCACTGAGAGATTTCTTTTCACGTTTTTCAGGTTTCTGAACATCTTGTTTATCCTTTTTATCCTCTGGTGTCTTCTTATCTCCTTTCTTCTCTTGTTTTTCCTTCTAAAACATTATTTATGTCATTCAATAATCTATTTACTATTGAGAAGCATTAAAGTTATAGAAATACATAGCAGAGATATTATTATTTGGGGCATTGATGCTTCATATGAATAATAATAATCTGTATATCAAATCTCACAATAGGGCTGATACTTCCCCCCTATAGCTTATTCATTTTACCAAAAAATAAAATGTAAACAAATCGTAAAAGGGTTTTTTGGATGTCGATTTTATAATAATCAACATGATATAAAAATTATCATAGCAACTTTTAATTATTTATTAGAAATATCTCCTATATTCTTTTTTTTTTATATACCACCATGTTATTCTAGCTTTGTTTGAGAAACATTGGTTTGTTTGTTTACATTTTATTTTTTGGTAAAGTGAATAGGGTATAGAGAAACAACAAGGTGATTGTAACAGAAAGTAGTTACAATCACCTATGGATGTTTGCAACACTAGGGGCACAGCGAATATGCTGCTGCTCGTATAGGAGTACTGAAGCCTGGCTCATTAATGCTGGAACACAACACAAGATTATTATGGAGGCATACTTATAGACTAGGGATGGTTGCCATCCAGATGAGCTTGCAGCACTACCACCTAGCTTATTGAGCAAGTTTGTTTTGTCACTTTTTACGAAAGGCCCACCCCAGCTGCAGAGGTCAGTACTACACATACTGACCCTGCGGCCGGCATGAAGAATAGATTGGCATGATGTAATTGAATTTTATAATTACATCAGGGAAATGTGGTAATAAATAAATATTAAAACTGCCTAAGCACATCATTACAGAAATAAATCTGAAAATTTCAGAGGTAACAAGTTTCCTAATCCACACAAATGTATAGTAAAATTACCTTTGTCTTATCCACTCCATTTACTTGGGGTGACTGCTGCTTAGCTTGTTGTTGGAGTTTTTTCTTAAGACGTTTCTTCTGCGATTTGCTCAACTTGGACATGTCTATCTTCTCTTCTTTACTTGTATCCATTTCTTTACTAGAGTCCAAAGTTGTTTCTGTTTCTTCCTCTTCATCTTCCTCCTCCTCCTCTTCATCATCCTCGTCATCGCTGGTAAGATGAAACATTTTAGCTTCAAGACCACAGCATTAAGTTTATAGTAAAAATAAACTACTTAAAATATATAGCCATAAATAGTATAATTATAATAATATAGTCTTAAGCTCTTAAGGTTGTGTCACAAGTATTCATTTTAGAACCAGTCTGATGCTGAGTGTTCCTCTTAAAGCAAAGCTTTGAAGCATTTTATTTTTTTGGATTAGTGTGACTTGTGCGATCAAGAATCACAAGAAAATAAATGGAATCAAATTTGATCCCATACTTACTACTTTCCAATATTTGATTCATAGAATTATTCATAATCATAACATATTTATTTAACATAGGGCATAGGATATACGTTAATTTCAGACAAATAGTAGAAACATCATTTTTCTCTAGAATCCAGATCAGTCATTACAATCAGTTTTTAAAATATACTAAATATAACCTCAAAGACATGATGTTACAATTTAGCTGTAAAATTATTAAAAGAATAATTTTACCTGGAAACATCAGCAGATGAGTTAATTTTGAATGATTCATCATTCTCGTCAGTGTCTATGTCTTCACCATCCAGGATCTTCTGTAGGGCATCATCACCATCGTCCTCATCATCATCTTCATCGGAGCTTTCAGCTGCAACCTGTTTCTTGGCTTGCTTTTTATCTTGCTGTTAAAAATAAAATGAAATACAATTTTGAGTAAATAGTTGATTCATATTTTATTCTTGACTGAAACAATTTTAGGTAGAATTTCATTAAAAATAAAAAAGCATTGTTTTAAAAAAAATTACCAAGTTCTTATATCTAAAATTAAACTTTGCAGGCAGATTTAACAACAAACTATGAAAAGCTGGACTGATTAAGATAAGCCCACACTAGTAATAATATATTGTTTTAGAATATTCCCTAGATTAGGTCAATTTAAGCAAATTTCAGGAATTTACATTAGTTGATTTTATTATTATTTTTTTTATTGCTGTAGGACAGCAGACAGGCTGACGGCCCACTTAGACTTTAACAGTTACCATCATATATGGATGTTTGCAACACCAGTGGCATCGCTAACACTCTGCTGTCGCATAAGAGTACAGGAACTTGGGTCACTAATGCCGAACACAACACAAGGTTATGGCGGCACACTTAAGACCAAAGGTGGTCGCCATCCAGACGGGCTTGGGGCCCTACCACGTAGCTAGGGTAGTTTGTTTTGTCACCTTTTAAAACAGGCAGACTCTGGCCACAGAGGTTAGTACTCTTTCTCCGCCCCTGCACGGATAAAAGATTATTCCTCAATATTATACAATCACCTTGGCTTTCTTATTAGGTGAAGTTGGAGTAGCTTCAAGTTTTCTCTTTTTGGACATTGGGACTACTTCCTTCTCCTCCTCCTCCTCTTCTCCTGATTCTTCTTCTTCCTCAAGATCTTCAAACTCTGGGTCTAAGTATCCAGTTAGATGGACATTACATTTTCCTATAAAAAATGATTTGAATAATTTTCCATCAAATTTGTTTTTGTTGGTATAAAACAATCAGTAATATGGCACAAAATGTAAAATGGTCTAACAATGAGTTAGCTGTCCACCTGGATGCTAATTTAAAAAAGAAATTAAAGATTCTCATTTACAATGAGATCCTAATACCAATTTGGACTTATGGCATCGAACTATGGGG
This sequence comes from Malacosoma neustria, assembly GCA_963693495.1. Lineage (NCBI taxonomy): Eukaryota > Metazoa > Arthropoda > Insecta > Lepidoptera > Lasiocampidae > Malacosoma > Malacosoma neustria. The sequence goes on from OY856377.1 coordinate 16,367,753, forward strand.
TGCAGCAAATGCCTCTAATATAATGATAGTTCAGAGGGTGGAAAACTATATGCTGCAATTATCTAATGTGCTGTGGTTTATCAAAACAAAGGAGATTCATGAAATCTTTAGCCAGCCAATGGTTATAGAAGTGATTGACTGCTAAGGTTCCTGCTACAAGTTACGACTTGATAAATATCCTAAGACTTGTTGGACAGCTCACTATTTCTAAAACAACTCCTCAGCTAAAAAAGCAACAAGATATATTTAATCAGAATAATTACCCAAAAGCTGAATATACAAAAGGAAATTGTGAGCTCTGCTGGGGGCACTCTAGCACCCTCACAACAACATATCTATATCTCATCTGCTTATAGTCAATGTGACTGATTTCATGATAGAGGGAAGAAAAAAAAGAATAGATGGTCTGTTATTTAGCATTTCATTATTAAAAGTCAAACCAAACATTTTCCTAAAGTATGTTTACTCTGACAGCAGTCTGAGGGCCCACTTGCAAGTAAACAATTACCGTCACCTATGGATGTTCGAGATCACAGGGCCATCATCAACATGTTAGCTGATAAAATAGAAAATTTATGAGGCCATTTTTGAAATATTCATGACATTATGCAGCAGAAAAGCCTCAGCAGTTCTAATTAAGAATTATGATAAAATATCAGTAATAACACAAACCATTGATCAAAAATGAAACTGCATCTCCAGTCTTAAAATACATGTCCAGAGGTACTTGCACTGTCTTGTTCTTTTGTAGGGTGCAAATTAAGAAGTTCTTTCCATCAACCACTACCATTACTTGACAGGGCTCTGAGTCACCAGTTGATGTGTCCATAGCTGCTTGAGATATGTGGAATGGCTTCTCCACAACTTGTGTGTAGCGCTTGTTTGGCTCCATTATTAGTCCTAAAATAAATAAGTATAATGTAGAAATTTAATGATCCATACAATTTTATTGTTAACATTAAATAAATGTATATAGTATAGTAGTAGTTATATCTAGAAATTTTCAGACACAAATATATTTTGTTTTATGATTAAATGATAATATTATTAATTGTAAATCGTGGGCTGCCTGGAAGAGATTGATTGCTTTAATCAATAAGGTCACTCATTGTCATACAGCGTTATTTTTCTGTATATTTTAAGTTAGTCCTAAGTATATGTATACAACAAAGAGATTTTCATTAATTGTTTATTGCATGAAACATGGTACCTACATAACAGATGTAACAAAACTTTGGAGCATCATTTGTTTCACCAACATATTGTTGTTGTCAAACCAATATCTGCCATGTGCACTTTTTTGAGATTTCAACTATTATGAATAGACAAAACTTTTGATTTATAAAAATTGTTATGTATTACTTAAAAATAAATCATTTCTATATAATATTGGTTTGACAATGACAATATAGCATATGAAATGGTTTGAATAAATTATATGTGTTAGTCACACTTTTACAAGAAAAACAATATCACTTAAGAAGTATTATTAGACTTGACTATTAAATAAAACATGGCATGTGTGATAAAATATTGAGAATTCATCTCATTTTATCCTAATTTCATCTGCAGATTTCATTTTCAAACAGGGAGCTAAAAATATTCTATAAGTATTATTACTAGGTATAACTTGTCCACATTTTTAAATCATGATTATAACTAACTCACCAAAAGGATACAAGAAAACATATAACTAGGTGTATTTGGTTTTACAAGGCCAAATCCTCTAGAAGTCTGTTGATGAGCAGGAATATTTCAAATGCCACTTTTTATGCAGTCCAGGCAATTGAATTATTTTTAGGCAGAATCGCAAAGTAGTGAGTGAATTAGCAATTGTTATTACAATAGACAATATCCAGAAAGTGCAGTCTTATCTGTGCAGGGGTAGAAAGAATTCTAACCTCTACGACCAGAATTGGCCTGTCGTAAAAGGCGACAAAACAACATACCCTGGCTAGGTGGTAGGGCCCCAAGCCCGTCTGGATGGCGACCACATTTGGTCGTAAGTATGCCGCCATAATAACTGTGTTTTAAACTGCATTATTGACCCCAAGTTCTTGTACCCATATGGGACAGCAGCGTGTTCACGATGACACTGGCGTTGCAAACACCTATAGGCGACGGTAAGTGCTCCATTCTAAGTGGGCCGTCCAGCTGTTTGCTGTCCTACAGCAATTAAAAAAAAGTGAAAACATATCTATCAATATCACTTCTTTATTAGAATGCATTTCGCCCATAGAATAATTTTCGCTAACCACACGCGATCAAAAGCAGCTTCTTAAGATTTTCAGCGTGGAGTTCAGTAGTGTTCCTATCAGCCAGCATGTAATTACAATATATGCAATCACGATAAATATTATCCAGAACTTCATGCTATGGCGGGCAACTAACACGGGCGGTTCGAGAACACTATGGTACTTTACTCCTAAGTAGTTTCAATTAAATTCAATGAAAGTAAATAATGAAATACTTTAATTTGTTTTAGAACTGCTTTAAAATATTATGATAATATAAAAATGTTAATAAAAAAATGTGCTTTCTGGAAACACGTGGTGGTTACCGGAGCCGGCTAAATACAAGTTACTCACCCCAAAACATCTTGATGTCTTTAATGGAACGCAGATTAAAAAACAATTAGTAAATAATCAAATTTAGAATTTCTTATAATAATTTAGCGCGGGTTAAGTTTTAATATTTCACAATTTTAGAGAGCTGCGAAATACGATTAGATTGTCAACGGACGGCAGGCATGAGGCAAGACGCGTTACAAACAATGTTGCCATGCCATTTGTCAATTTTTCTTGCCATGGATATTTAATTTGATTCATCGATGTGTCCAATAAAATCTAATTAACTCCCTGTTTATATGACAATACATCGAATCGATCCGATGTTTTTCAAAACTATTTTGTTTAATAAATATTAACTCGATGATTCAAGTATTTTCATATAATATAAGCCACGCAAATTGGTAGGTAATGCGCTTGAACCTTTTCAAATTAACGCCCTTGCGATGTCATCAACAAAGAAAAAGTACAGATAACAAAACGTAATATTCTCATTTAGCAATAAAAGTTTTTAAAGGAAATTTGATGTGTTTTTAAAATTAAAACTAAATTGAGTAATGTTTGACTTATAATCATCATTCATCACATTTTTGAAAATCTTAAACTCTTTGTAGCCACCATATCATATTAATAAAGAACAGGGAAGCTCTGAAAAGTCATATTAAATCGACAACGCGACCACACGCTCACTGCGCTACGTCTCAGCCAGGAATTAGGAAATTTAGAGTATTAGGTATTTTACGAGATTAGGCTGCACCTAATCCCATTTTGTCAATGTGTATAATCCACCTGATCTTCGTATTCTTAAAACATAAAATCGAATGTTCAGCATACGATCCTACCTGTTCCTGCGCTATCTCACTCACTTAACGTTGCAACGTATCTCACCATCCCGCTACACATCTAGAGCCGTAGAAAGCAGGACAGCGTTATACAATGGATACCTTATTGAACCTTCTTTCTTGCTCACTCGCAGCACGTGCCATATGTTTATCAGATTTGCGCGGGAGAGCATGGTCACACAAAAATTAAAATAATACGAAACATAGACGTAAAAAAAGTACTTTATAAAATTTTCCTTTCTAAATAACCCTTTTTTGCATTTTTAACACAAAAAAGATTTTGAATACAAATAGATTTACATATTTTAATAGTAATTTACATACCTAAAATAAATGTATATATCTATAATGAATTCAAATCTTTTAAATACGCCATCTTACGAAGGTTGAACATCAGGTCTTTCGAACTAAATCGAAATAATTGTTTTTACACAACAGTTTATATTATATTATTAGGAACCAGAAGTGAGGATTAAAATAAAAAAAGAAACAAATTGGAGGTAGACTAACCTCAGCTCTATATTTTTCTCATTACAATTAAAAACTAAATAATTCACATCAAACGATTTTATAATTAGAAATATGATTACAGGTAATTCACTATGTACGTAACAGATCAATCGTAAAACAATGGAATAGATTAAGGACTAAACTAACAAAATATGGCTAACGTATACCGCACGACCTATCAAGGACACGTGCTTGCCTAAGAATCGAACCGACAATAACGAAATGAAAGGCAGACCGACAGCTTCCGCACGCGATGACGACCGGACGGAAAAGAGAACTGGCACCTACTTGCGGCACATTATATAGAATGCGGTCGGCCCGTCTTTCACTCGTTCCCACTTCACACTCTAAAAGTGATTCTCTTTAGTTGTTTTAAATATCAGCCAGTGATAATTTTGAATGTTGTCTTTCGACAGTTGTAGCCAACTTCACACGGATGGTATTTCCTTAGGAGTACATCTGATACGGCCTTTCCTGACAGCTGATAGTCCTCGATCCTGGGCTGCATACGGCCGTTGAGGCGTCCAAGACGTGACCTAGTCCAGTGATGTCATCGACAATCCAGCCGTAGCACTCGTAGACGGTAGCGGGTCGACGACATCACCCGCGTAACACTGAGACAGCGTAGCGGGTGGGATGTCATCAGTACGGTCATCATCGCCAGGAGAAAATGTCGACGTTGACGGCTGAGTGGACTCCAAGGGGTCTGCTTCATCTAGAATCAATCGGAACCATTAATAGGCCCTAACCTACCCTTTCCCAATTTACAGACACCTGCTTAGCGAATCTAACGCTACAGCTAATAAACTGACAACGACTTGACAAACCAACGCACTGTCAACGATATGCACGACTTGGTATCAGACACCAACGATACACACGACTTGACAATATTTCAACGCCCGCGTTCGCCTAGCGATATGACACGTTACGAAACGCACACTCCCAGTCAAAAATGCAGCACACGCCTCCGGAGACCACCCGCCACGCCACGGCACCACCCGCCGAGCCGCGGCTTGCGTAGTCTTCCCGTAGTCCCCGCTGACAAGTCTCGACTTGTACCGGCCGCTGGGTAGAATGCTCACGACCTTGCAAGGCCTCCGCATTCCCGAATCCAGTCTACCTGTCGACTGAGAAGTTTTGATTACAAAAACAAAGTCACCACTATGGAACTCCCGTGGTGGTTTTCTTAAGCGAGTTACCCGTAATTAAAAATTTTGTAAACTCTCTGATAACGCCTTACAGTTTATCGCGCTCAAAACCTTTAATTTCAGTATTTATCTGAATATCCACTGCTTCCGATGTAACGAGGTTAGCGCATTTCACGGGTTCCGAATGAGAAAGATACTGACGATCTTTTGTGCGCACGTAAGTCACACCGTCACGGTTAAGTATGTCCGTTCCTATTACAATAGACGTTACCATCAGTGAAGATGGTACTACTACCAGGTCCGCTTCGATCGACAAAACTGTCAAACTCAATGACAACCGTAATATACGAGGTAGAAAGAAACTCGTGGTGATGTCACTACTGAGAACAGTTCGAGTAATCCGTGCACCAATTAACGCTACTCTCATTTCGAGACTCCGCCTTATGGTTTATTGCAGTAAGCTCATAGGTTACTAGGAGCGTTGGAATCTGCGAATAGTCTATTCGCGCCGTTGGCACCCGGAGGTTTTGGCTTCACAGTACAATTGCGACGTAAGTGACCTCTTTGACCGCAAATGAAACACTTAATGTCTTTATCGCGATTTAACTGTGGGGGACGTGAGGTAACCTTTGATGCGGAGCCACGTGGTTCACGTGCGTTATAGTTCGGTTTTGTGTAAATAGACAAGAAGGACACGATGTTATCCGGGTTTAGGTCAGCATTAGACGCTGCCGCGCGCAATTGAGGGTTAGTAATTCCTCTTATCACGATGAGTGTACGTAATTCATCGCTTAGGCCTTGTACAATACGTAAACGAAGTAAAGTGCGCCGGGCATATTCAGCGTAAGTAGCGTATCTATCCAAGGTATTATTCATGGCATCGAAAAGTATGTTTGCGTAGTCAAGCCTAGCCGGACAAAGGGACTTAAAGTCTCTTTTAAAATTAGACCAGGTTCTGTCGTTAGTGACCCATTCACCTATCCACACCTTAGCATCCCCTTTTAAACAATTTGCCACGCGGGACAAACATTCGTGGTCGGACCATCCGTTAGCCTCTTTCGCATGGTCTACCTCCTCGCACCACACTTCGATATTATTAATAGTAGGGTCAAAGTTAGACACGAAATAATTGTGTGTACGTACCGGTTGGACTGCCTTTACAGCGTCAATAATCGCTTGAGCGAGGATAGAAGTCTCTGAACCGCGCTAGACTGATTCCGAGACACGACCCTGCTCCACGTAGCTAGGTTTATCGAGTACACTAAGCGCGGAGAAAGGGACAGGTTCTGACCTACCACATATCAGGGTTTGTAATCGCGGCGGTGGAGTGCGACTTTTTACGTCGTGACCACGATCGTTATAAAAACTATGACGTGATACCCTATGCGGAAGGCTGTGGCTTCGCGACCTACTGCAAGATCGACGTGACCTACGGTACCTTTTCTTTGAACGCCGTAACGTGCTATGAGAATGACTAGACCGGTATGAAGCACTACGAGAATGACGAGATCTATCGTATGATGCGCGACTGTCGCCACTTGTAAAAGAATTTCGCGAACGCGATCTTTTGCGATGACGGTCACGTAGGCGCTTATCACGAGAACGGGAGGCGTGTCTAGTATGCGAGGCACCCCGTCGATGCTGAAGAACGTCCACGTGACGTAGATCGCGGCATTTCACACTAGAACACTATTTAACTAATTAACTCTTAACGTACCTTAGTTTGGTATTAATACGAAAATGTGCAAAATAAAAATATGAAGAAGGTAATCGTGAATCACTTGTTATCTGTGAGCCTTAAGTTCAATATCCCACTTCTGATATTAGGAACCAGAAGTGAGGATTAATAAAAAAAGAAACAAATTGGAGGTAGACTAACCTCAGTTCTATATTTTTCTCATTACAATTAAAAACTAAACAATTCACATCAAACGATTTTATAATTAGAAATATGATTACAGGTAATTCACTATGAACTTAACAGATCAACCGTAAAACAATAATGGAATAGAATAAGGACTAAACTAACAGCAAAATATGGCTGACGTATACCGCACGACCTATCAAGGACACGTGCTTGCCTAAGAATCGAACCGACAATAACGAAATGAGAGGCAGACCGACAGCTTCCGCACGCGATGACGACCGGACGAAAAAGAGGACTGGCACCTACTTGCGGCGCATTATATAGAAGCGGTCGGCCCGTCCCTCACTCGTTCCCACTTCACACTCTAGAAGTGATTCTCTTTGGTTGTTTTAAATATCAGCCACTGATAATTATGAATGTTGTCTTTGACAGTTGTAGCCAACTTCACATGGATGGTATTTCCTTAGGAGTACATCTGATAATATAAATACAAGAGTAACTTCATTCCTTATTAAGATGAAAGTCCTAAGCTAATAAGTATGAAGAAGATACCAATTCATTGAATACTAATTATATTAATGAATAAATAAGATAATTTATTGTTCTATTAAACTGTTCTCATTCAAAAATATCACAAACAACACTTCACAGTTTGCTAAATACCTAATCCTAATAACGAACTCAAAACTTGAGATTAGGAATAGGCAGATTGAAATTGCTTGCTAAGTATTGGTTGTGAATGAGATTAGGAAGATTATGTGGATTAGGTATTTGGATTAGGTATTTCTTAAGATTAGGAACAGGTGGATCTAGTATCCGATTTACCTAGTACGACCCATCTCTATTAGGAATGACCGCGAACGGCGCGAACGCGCGTATCAACATCGCCTGCGGAGGCGGCAGTGCGGGACGAGGACTCAACCAAATTTCGATGAAATGATAATCCTGTTTTCTTTGTTGTGTTGTACACTTTTTGAACAAAAAATAGTTGGTCACCATATGTTTTACGAGGGTCTAAATATATTCTATGGGGTTGAGGTCACAATTGTACGGTGGCAGTCTAACAACTTCGTGACCATGATCAGCCAATAATTGATCAGTAATGTATTTCATAAGCGTTTGGTGATGTTTTATTATTAAATATAATTCCGGTTTTGTGAAATATTCCGGGAACTCAATGTTATGTGCTTGGAGCCACTCAACCATCAGTGTTTTTTTGAGTTCATGGTGGGAGTTCTTTCTAGTCGTGTGTAACTCTTTACTGTACCGACTCACTGTTCCGAAACATTTAGGTGTTCCAAAAGATTGGAACATGAATAATGTTTCAAATGCATCATTTGGAACATTTGGAACATCAACTCTTTGTTAAGCGCTATCATTCGTGTCGCTTACGTGTGAGAGAGACCGACGGGGACATATTGAATCAATGAGTAACAAGCGTAGCGAGAGAGCGGGACAACAAATAAAATATAAGCAAGTGAGAATGAGATAACAAATGAGACGAATCACTTTACTATTTTCGATACCCTGTGCAGTGTGCACGTAATAATGACCAGTATGGCGTTTGTGTCTTTGATACTGGGATGTTTTTTGCATTGATACTTTGTTTTCGCGCCTAATTATTGTTTGTTCTTGCCTCAGTTTGAATTTTACCAAAACAAAACAGTTTTTTGCCGCTCACCCTACTTTACCCCATCCATTGTTATATCTTTCGCCACGGTGGTCCCTTTCACAAACCTATTCAAATTCATTTTTCCTCAAGTTGTTTTTGTAACACCAACATGTGTTCAGTTTAGGATGAATGGAGCTATTTATTTAAGTGTTTTGTTTATTATTACTCAACTATGGTGTAGAATTGAAGGTTGTAATTCTAAAGGGTCTAAATGCCAAAAAAATAAAATAGATATTATTACAAACATACCCCTTATACGCCGATGCAACTATCTTGGATCCACGTTTTAAAGGATTCGCTTTCAGAGAAGAAGAAAAATATAAATCGGCTTTAACGACGCTACGACGGCAGCTAGCAACTTCAACTTCTGCAACTAATACGGCATCATCTACTGAAAGGCAGGAATCTGCACCTCAACCGGTAGCGTCTACTTCCAAAGCATCGCTATGGGATGATTTTGATGCTGAACTGAATCAGTATCTCAGACCACAAAATCAAATGGCGTCGGGAATCAAAGAAATAGATAAATATTTAAATGATGAAATGTTACCCAGAAGTAATGATCCTTTAATATGGTGGGAAAACAGAAAAGGAATTTACCCCATATTATATTATCATTATATTAAAAAAAGATTTTGCATTATGGCGACATCAGTGCCATGCGAACGCGTATTTTCAAAAGCGAGCCATATGATAAATACGCGTCGGACCTTGTTAAAAGATGACAAAGTGTCAAAAATGCTGTTTCTAAATTATAACTTATAATTTTAATTTAGACAAATCATTTTAATATAAAATAAGAATGTACATAATGTAAATAACAAATCAAATCATTGTAAATAGAATCGATTTTTAAATACGCCAGCTAGTCTAAGCGTCTGGCCGCCAGTCCTAAGCCTGGATAAAGTATGAAGTAAAATCGGTTTAATGAAAATGAAAATAATCTCACAATATATTACATTTTTTCAAATATTACTATAAATATTTAGCTTTGTTCAACCCTAACACCGTGTGTCTCAATATGCCTGCGATACGACATGAACATCTGTATTTTGAACTTTGACAAGTTTGACACGATGTTTCAATTGAAACAATACAACTATTTATATCTCTGACGCAATGTTCCAAATGAAACAATACAACGATTTATATCCTTGATGCAATGTTCCAAATGTTCCAAATGAAACATATCAGTGATCCGGAACACTTTACTGTTCCAGATACAAATGTTCCAATCGCAAAAATGTGACATTTCTCCCACGCCTAGTTCTTTCTTCCTCTTTACTATGGTAAGAGTAAGAGACGTTGTCCATTACAATAATACTGTTCGGTGGTTTTAAATGGGGCCATCCATAAATTACATCACATGAATTTTAGGACGTTTTATTCCCTCCCCCGTTCTTGTTATAGTTTTTCACATTTTTAGAACCCTCTCCCCCTGAAGTGAGGCCACACATTTTTCAATTTTATGCATGCATTTGAAAATAAGCGAATGAAAAAAGTATTTTACTCCGCTTCAGTCAATAGATCCAAGTTAAGAATGCATTTCCTTCCTATACAAAACATGTACTTGGGCACAAACGTAGCAATGACATTGGAATCATTTTAAGATGATGTTCGAATGAGATCTAAAATTGAAGAATTCCTTATCAGATGTGAATCATTTCTGACCGAGCTGAGTAACCAATTTCTGCAAAGACTGCCTGTACAAGATAATTTTTTGTAGGATTTGTCGTTCATCGATCCCCAAAAAGCAGTGTATGGTGAATTTCGAACTCTGTTAAGAATACTCCAAAGGTTTCCTAACTTAGTTGCAACAGAAAACATGCAAATTGTTGACAATGAATCTAAGGAATTAAAATTATGATGTTTCCGTGTCTAATTTATTGTCAACTTCTAGTTCGACGTTTGAAACTTTTATGGTGGATAAATTTTGGAGTGAAGTCAGCCAAATCTGTGATGCAAATAGCAAACCAAAGTATGCCAATTTGTCCCGATTTGTGAAGCAAATGACGATACTACCTTTGTCAAACGCCAAGTAGAAAGAATATTTTCCGATATTAATAGGATTAAAAATCAAGATCGAAATCGATTTAATAATAAGAATATTTTTATCCGTGCAGGGGCGGAGAAAGAATACTAACCTCTGTGGCCGGGGTCGGCCTGTCGTAAAAGGCGACAAAACAACCCACCCTAGCTACGTGGTAGGGCCTCAAGCCCGTCTGGATGGCGACCACCTTTGGTCTTAAGTATGCCGCCATAATAACCTTGTGTTGTGTTCCGGCATTAATGACCCAAGTTCCTGTACCCTTATGGGACAGCAGCGTGTTCGCGATGCGACTGGCGTTGCAAACACCTATAGGCGACGGTAACTGCTAAATTCTAAGCGGGCTGTCAGCCTGTCTGCTGTCCTACGCAATAAAAAAAAAAAAAAAAAAAAAAGAATGTTTCTGCAATAATGCATGGAAAAGAGGGGCTACAACAGTTGGAAGGAAGATATAGCAGATTTGATCCTGACAGAAGTATGATCAAGTTAATGGACTCAAAACAGCTCTAAGACAATTTTTTTAATTACATTTTTATTTAGAATTTAATTAAAAAAAACATTGGTTTCTTTAATTAATTGTGGTTTCTTTGTTATTTTTATTATTTTATACATAGACAGCTAAAAAATATGTATAATAGATTTTTAGTATTTTCTCGTTCTCTCTTGGTAGAATTTAGTAGTTTTTAACCTCCACAAGCAGTAGATTCGTCAAATGAAATCTGGTCACACTGGAATTAGGGATGCAACATCGGTCATAAAAAACATCGATGTTTGGATATCGATGTTTTCAAAATTGAAACATCTATGTTAAAAATATCGATGTTTATGAACGATATATCGATGTTTATGAACGATATATCGATGTTTTTATTACCATTTACACACACACTTTTGACGCTTGTTCCTGCGATGCAAATAAAACATCGTTTTTTAACATCGATGTATCGCCCAAACCACCTTAGCACACCTTTCTGAATTCTTGCTTTTACTAACATCATCTTTTTACACAATTGTCGCTCCATCTTTCAAATATATACCACACACACTTCCCAATGCTCTCATTCCTACTAAATACTGTTTATTCTATTTATATGTATTTTGCCTTACTCAACATTCATTACCGTACTTACTATTCAACAGCGTGGGTACACACTAACACATCCCTATCACCATATAAAATAAATGTAGGTACATCGAAGGAAATGGTCATTTTCAATAGAAATGAAAGAAATATGTATTATATTAAACTTTTATATTATAAATTATTATTGGCAATAAGAATATTTTATGAAAAAAATAATATAATGGAAAATAACAAGTATTATGTAATTAAACATTAATTAAATTCAAACTGTTAAATTCTTAAGTTTACTTCTTTAAAATTGAATTTAAAAACAACAACATTACTATATGAAAAATTACATATATTAGTCTCGCAATAATTAGAGTATTTTAGTCAGAAGTTGGGATTTAAGATAGATTTATGGATGAATCATCAGAGTTCATAATTGTCACACAAAAATTCTATGAGAAATTTAGGGGAATACCTGTAACTAGAGATGTATTATTGGCATAATTAACATTTATTTTCCAAATACTGACGAATTTTTAAAAACTGCCACACATCCTGCCACAGCTATAAGGGCTCAATCCTGTCAAAATGGCTGGAAACTGCCACATATGGTCACACTGTGCATTTGTTTGTATTGCTGAGTGAGTGAGCGGGACGCTAAATTAAAAAAATGTACGCTTGTGACTGAGAGAGGTAATCTGTGTAGATCAAAGATAGAGCGCAAGATGGCGCGTTATGTCTACGTATAATAAAACATCGTTCATAAAACATCGTTCTTGAACAACGATGTATCGTCGATGTTTTGGTTTCAACATCGATGTTAAAACATCGATGTTTATGAATGATACACCGATGTTTGAAAACATCGATGTTTTATTTGCATCCCTAACTGGAATTCACTGGATGACAGATTCTTTCTATACCTGTCAGTGAGCCGTAAACAAGTTTTAAACCATGGTAAATAATTTTTAAACATAAATCCAAGTTTTTAGAATTAATCATTGAATTATTTGTAACAGTTACGGTTCTGGTGAAGTGATATACAATGATATTATTTCATAGAATGCAGATTTTTTACTTAACCTAATTTTCTAGGGCCGTGTGAGGACCAAGACCGTCAAGAAGGCGGCTAAGATTATTATTGAAAAATACTACACTAGGTTGACCCTAGATTTTGATACCAACAAAAGGATATGCGAAGAAATTGCTATCATTCCCACGAAGCCCCTTCGTAACAAAATTGCTGGGTAAGTTTTAAAAACTCTTCGTAGTTGTTTTTACATGTCAAATAATTAATATTTTTAAAAGCTATTATTAGAATAAATAGTGTCTATGCAATTTAGGTTTTATATTAACAATGAATTTAGTTATTAAATTAATTTTATGTTCTATTAATTTCTAAACATTAGTATTGAAGTTGTGTATTATAATATTTAAAAAAATTTATATAAGTCATCAACTATATATAAACTGTATAAACACATAATTTGTTTATAACAGTTAAATAAGATGTTAAAATATTATTGAAATGTTTATACACCACTGCACAAGTTAAAACAGTAGCTGGTTGTTAACATATGACACTGATTTTAAAATAAATACATTTAAACTCAGATATATTTTTTCGAAAACTTGGTACTAACATATTTATTTTGTGTGATGTGCACATTATTAATTTACTAACCTAAATAGTGATATGTAGCTGCCACATTTTGATTGAAAAGAAGTTATTTTTGCTGTTGTTATCCTATTTATTTTTTCTTTAAAATAAATAAATACAAAACGTTTACTTGTAAGAATTAGTAAATATTCAAGTGATTTATAAAAAAATTATAAATGAATAAAATATTTCACCATTTCTGGCAAACAAATATGCATAAAAAGCTAACAAACTTTAATATTAAGTATTTATATGTTTTTGTATGTAATTACTTTCATTATACTTATGTCCATAAAATATGATATCATAACTATTTTCTGTTTTGTTTTGTTCAAAGTTAGCAATCTCTTAGCTCTTTTCAGCAATTTCCGCCAAAAATTGATGATTGATATTACAGTAAAATTAAACGTTCAATGTGTTAAAAAACAAAAAATAAATCAGGACTCAAGGGGTTAATTAATATTGTTTTATTCATTTTGTTGATTCAGGAAGTTTGTATATATTCCACAATAATTATAATATTTCACACAGTCTGCCAAGCAATCTGATGAGTACATAGTTATGTATAGATATTTGTTTTATTAATTCATTGTTTTAAAGATATTGTTTTTTGGTGTGACACATAAAGGCACTTATTAACTCCCAATTACTTATGAAAAATTGCCTAAAGTAATCAGTGATGCATTTAACTGGTTAAAAAGTAGAATATAATAAAACTGATTTTCTAACTCGTTGGTAAATCATGGACATGCTTCTGTTAATACATATAATTCCAACTATTTTAAATCAGAATTATAAGATGATGTTTTGAGTAAGTTTATGTTAAAAAAAATCACTAGAACCATCTATATCATATTTTCCATGTCAACATCATATCTACTATCATGAGTATTATTAGTAAGGTACCTTGAAAACATAAAAAATAGTTGGTAGATGTACCAACTGTTCAAAGTAGGATTGGTAGAAAATTACTCCAAGACAAACTTCGAGTTGGTAACTCTAACCAGAAATATGGATGCATGATTTTTAAAAATATCAATATAGAACTAGGTCAATGATTATCAGTTTATACTCTGGATGCCAAGCAGGAAGGATTTCGTCCATTGATCTGTTATTATCTGTCTCTGTCACTCCCGCGTAAATATAATGCCCCTTTGCTCGCACAGAGCAATGACCGACGGCGGTCATTGCTCTATGCGAGCAAAGCGGCATTAGGTCAATGGACGAAATTCTTCCTGCTCGGCGTCAGGAGTATAGTAGGCAATTTATCAGTCTAGTACGGGGATATATCAATATTTCGTAATTTTTTAAAAGCTTATAGAAATCCAATGTAATTTTATTTATATCAATGTGAAAATTCTTTGAAATATGTGCTCCAATATTATATGTTATTAGTTATATTTTGTGTTGTTCAGGTTTGCCACCCACTTAATGAGACGTCTCAGACATTCCCAAGTCCGTGGTATCTCAATCAAGTTGCAAGAAGAGGAACGTGAGAGACGTGACAACTATGTGCCTGAAGTATCTGCCCTGGAACATGATATCATTGAAGTAGACCCTGACACCAAGGACATGTTGAAGATGTTGGACTTCAACAACATTAATGGTCTGCAACTAACACAACCTGCAACTCAGGGTGGATATGGTGGTAGACGTAACTAAGTGTAATAAATAATTACAAAAATAGAAAAGTTTTATTTACCTATATTTCTCTTTAGAATGGTATAAAACCTGTTAATGCTTTTACTTTTTTCTCCATGCAGGGCTGAAGTAAGAATACTAACCCCTGTGGCTGGGGTTCGCCTGTCGTAAAAGGCTACAAAACCCTAGTTAGCTACGTGGAAGGACCCTACCCGTCTAGATGGCAACCACCCTTGATTTATAAGTATGCCGCCATAATAACCTTGTGTTCCGGCATTATAGGTCAAACAAAGTCCATTCACATTACATACATTATTTTAATATGTAATTTAGGAGAAAAATAAAACAATAATCAACAATGAAAGACGATTATACATAGTTACACTGATTAAAAATATTACTATAGTCCATTCGCGTTAAGAAAATAGTGAGTCATGATCTGCGGTCAAATGGTCACTTCACTGTGAACATAGCTTTTTAATTTGTTGTGACCTAATTGGTTGAGAGGCGGGGCTAGTCCGGCGGACAACGATGACTCACTATTTTTTTAACGCGAATGGACTATAGTGACTCAGGTACTCCTATGGGTATGGGACGGCAGCGTGTTCGCGGTACCTCTAGCGTTACAAAAATCCATAGGCGACGGTAACTGCCTACTATTAAGTGGGTCGCTAGCCTGTCTGCTGTTACTCAGCAATAAAAAAAATATTAAATCAACTATCAAAGTTAATTTAAAAAGCCCATAATATCCTATTGCTTTGTCCGGAACTCCCCCTGGAGGGAACCGAGAGTATAGTAGCCATGCACGCTTGTTCAAGGCGGATTCGTGGGTTACACATATGGGTATGCTGATTTCCTTCACTGTCGGTACATGCTAAAATATGCACAATAAGTGAGGAAAACTGCATGCATGCCACCGTGGCATTCCAACCTGGGACCTTTTAAAATGGTCTCGGTGTGTACAAAGATAATGTAATAATGCGTCAGTGGGGGTCGCAGCCAGGTGAAAGAAATACCAAGGTGGTTTTATTAGGTATACTAGTGACGTGCGTCTCCTTAACAAGAGATGGGGGTCATAGACTACCCTGTTGAACGTTCCACGTAATATATGAGTTGTGCGTAGTGCATTCCCAACTCTGTAACAAAAGGTAGATTCAAAATATGATCCGAGGTGGTCGCGCTTCTGATAAAATCGCACCGAAATTTGTGGATGACGGTTAAATAGTAAATTGCATCTTGGCTAGAACTTGATAAAGGAGGGGCTTTCTTTTACTTCAGATTCATCTGAAGGTATCTACCTCGCCATGCAATATTGTACTGTGCGTACTTATTTGTCATAAACATGCTGATTCTAACTACAATTACTCCAGAAGTGGCTACTGCCTTCTGACCCTAAACACTAAAGGGAAAACAACTGGTTTCATGTTATTCCTTTTATTGCAAGCCAGGAGAGAGAAGAATTCAAATAGACGTCTGTTACGATACCCTATCTATAGAATGAAATTAGGTTTGTTCATTTTTGAAAACATTTTAATTTTTATTATAAAATATAAAAAAATATTTTCTTTATTATATGGCTAAAATTACTAATGAACCCTTCATCTACATTAAACGAGATAGAAATATTTTTCCTTTAACTGTAAATAGGAAGTTTCTATCTTACGACCAAAAACCTCTAAATCTAAATGGCAGGTAACCCAAATTCTGTTCGGATACTTTGTATATTGAACTGAAATACATATTTATAAACATATATATATATGTTTACAGATTATTTTTTAAGCTTTAAGAGGTTTTTTATATTAGCAATAGAATGAGTTAAAACTTCTTAAATATTATATCTTACAAGTTTTTGTATAAATATTAGATATCCGAACGAAGGCAATTATTTTGTTTTCCGCAATCATGCGTGCTCGCTTCCTCCTTAATCATTGACCAATGCAATGTGCGAAATAAATATGTCGCTCTCACGTTATGCTTTTGCGATAGAGAGTTCGCTTGCTTTGCTTGCTAGAGGTCGGACTGATGAAAAGTTGTGAAAATACTTATTTCTAATCCAATGAATTAACTTTTACTCTAATTAAGTATTAAATCGTGTTATGAAGAATGGAATGCACACATTTGTTAGATAACATCAAGGCGGATGATCGCAACGTTGAGGACATCTCGATCACAAAGAACTTGACTTGTTCAGGTAATTAATATTCAATTAAACTGGGTTGGAGGTTGGGTTCAGGTTTAAGAGTCGGGGTAATTGTGATAAGACGCTTCTTTACTTTTCCAATGGGAGGTTAGTTTAGAAAAATCAATACACCGAACTTATAATCAGCTGTTCACTGAGTTGCGGGAGGGGGGCGCGGCATGGGTGACCGTGACTGACGAAGTTTCTGATCTGACGCGATGCTCTAAAATAATGCCTACTGTAATTTGGGCTGCTGGGTTATTTTAAAAGCTTCCCAAGTACTATTGGAATAATTTCATGCCCTCGCGACCTCGTTCATTTATCCTTCCACGCCCGTTACCCGGTAAATTAAAACTAAAAACTAGTTAATTAAACAAATCGATGCCTTGCTTTTTTGCGTATTTTCTAATATTTAGAATGTTTTCGTTTATCACGATGCTATCTGTTAAATATAAAATAGAGTTTGCAGGCTTATAAAATAATCAGTTGAGATTGCAAACTAGGTCATAATAATTTTTGATCTGAGCTTAATGTGAAGCAGGGCCGTAGCTAGGGGGGGCATTGTGGGGCAATGCCCTACCTTGAAATCCACAATGCCCTACCTTAAAAATATCAAAAACTAAGATATTATTATAATAAAATTTTGTTCATAGTTTGAGATAAAAAAAATTATTGTGATAGTTATCTAAACTTTTCAGTTCTTCACATTTTTAATAATATGGCGAATCGTAGAATTCAGCTATTTTAAATAGTTTTTTTTATTATTATGTTAATTATTATAATAAGTTTGCAGAAACAATATGATCTAAATGGTATTTTTGGTCTTATCTATTTACTCATATCACCACACCTAACAATTAATTATTACCTCACTCTCACTCAAAAGTGGATCGCTACATTCAAATCTGGAAGTTCAACCATCTTGTTTGCTTGTTCTTCATCATTGAGTATTTAATACGAGGCATGCCTTAGTTTTGTCTTTGAAGGAAAAAACACACCTAGAACCATTATAGTACTTTTTATTGTTTTGCAAAGTATTCACCACGTAGCTTAATACACTTTTCCATTTGCTCATATCAGTTATTATAACATTTATTCCACTCTAAAGTGGGGGTGTTTTTAATGTCTGACTTGAAAGTGTCGACTGCTTCTTCACCGGACTAGAACCTTTGATCGCGAAGACTTTTCTTAATTTTAGAAAATGTAAAGAAATCATTAGGTCTAAGAACAGGACTGTATGGAGGATGGTCAAGAATTTCTACTTTTTTCTGCTTCAAATACTCAATCGTTTGACGAGCACTGTGTGAGCTTGCATTGTCGTGGTGCAGGATGATGCTTCACTTTGAGTTAGATTTTGGAAGTTCAGTGATGACTTGTGGTAAACAAACTGTGGTATACCACTCTGCGTTAACCGTTCTACGATCTTCAAATGCAATAGTCGCAACATGACCGGTTTTTCCAACGAACGTGGCCACCATCTTCTTTAAAGTGCTTCGAGAACGAACAACTTTAGTCAGCTTTGGCTCGTCTTGAAAGACCCAGATTGTAGATTGTTCTTTGGAATCAGGATCGTAGGCATAGATCCAAGATTCGTCACCACTGATGATGTCGTAGATGTGATTTGACTCCTCAGTTGAACCTAACCAGAGTTTACACCATCTGACGCGGACCGCCTTATGATCGTCGGAAATCAGATGTGGTATCCAACGGCAAACTGGCTTTCTCACAGCAAGCGCTTCATGCAAGATCTTTTGAATGGTTGTCCCTGAGATACCTAATAGAGCTTCAATCTCTGGATACGTCACATGACGATCTTCGAGAATTAGTTGTCTCACAGCAATAATGTTATCTTCAGCGAAGGCGGATTTTGAGCGTCCTTCGTGAGATTTGTCACTAACACTAGTATGTCCATGCTGGAATTCTAAATACCAGCGTTCGACAGTTCGCAGACATGGGGCTTCATCACTGAACACAGATGTTAGCTCTTCAAAACACTGAAGCCGTGTCAGGCCTCTTCTAAAGTTATAGAAAATTATTGCATGAACATTTTCCTTAGAAAGATTCATTTTCGTACGTGACCTGATAGATTTCAATCGACACTGTGACTAAACAATAGCATTAATCCTAATACTTTCAACTGTTTTGAGATTCAAAATTTAAACATATTTGAATATAGAACAGTTCCAAATTCAAAATTGCCGGGAAATATAGAAACGACAGAACTTAAAAAGCATGCCTAGTAGTTCTTAGATCCATGCTCAAGATCTGTTACAATTACAAAAGATACATATATACATGGTGATTGATTTAGGAGCCCGTGCTTCGAAGGCAGATCAATTATGATAAATTTTTTACTACTGCCCTACCTGTAACCAATACTGCCCTACATCAAATTCAACTCTAGCTACAGCCCTGGTGTGAAGATTGATTCTTCATAACAAAATTCTTTAAGCACCTCACCATATAGTCTACAGTACTGCCAGGTAAACTTGTCATTAACCCTTAACTGGTGACATGACTAATTTACATCACTATAAAGGACATGATGCCTCACACACAGGCTTTTCTTTTAAATTCATTTTTGTTTCATACTCAACTTGGATATGTCAAAACTGTCTTAATAGGTATTTAACTATTGTTATGTAATGAACAGAAAAAAGGTGAGAATGAATTTTTTTTTTAAATATAAAAAAATACCAGTTTCTCAAGGCATTAGATCCTTATTTTACATTCCAATTGACCTTTAGCTAGAAAAAATTAAAAGTTACCACTTTTTTTCTAACAAATTAATATAGAAAGGCAAAATAATAAGGAACTCTCATAACATCTGCTCTCACATATGGAGTCTCCTCCACACTACTATTAAAGGTTACAGGTGTGCTTACATTTATTTATACTATATTTCTGTATAAACCTAAAATCTACTCAAGAGCCAGATGTCATGAGTCTCACGTTACCCACATAATTTTAAAACAAAACAAATTCTATTTGTACTCTTAATAATTAAGTTTAGTTAACTATGAAATTTTAGTCCATATAAAAATAATTTTCTGGTATCATTAAAGAGGGCATTGAATTAAATATGATGAAAAAGGCTCAAATATTAGGCATGATAGGATAAAACACCTTTGAACTTAAATGATAATTAGGAATTTTGAATGTATAAAATCTTTAAAACAAGTTGGTCTGAGTCATGTGTAGTGAAATAATCTATCTGTTTTCAGAATGTTCTGTGGAAAACCAAAATTGGCTGTGCCTGCAATGTGGGGTTGTGAACTGTGGCCGATATGTCAGTGCTCATGCAAAGCAGCATGCGGAGACACTAGATCATCCCTTATGTATAAGTTGTGATGCTTATTCAGTTTTTTGGTAATCTATTTCAATTATATGTCTTTGGAGCTTGGTGGGAAAAACAAAGGGCCGGGATTTGTGGAGTTAAAGGCCTTCATCCGGCAGTAGACCATGATTGCTTGACATAGTTTCTTATATATTACAATGTATACTCTTACACTCTGGGCATTTTGTTGTGTAGACAGCAACTCTGGAGAGCCATTTTGATTTTTTTTTATTGCTGTAGTACAGCAAAGGGGATATCCATTAATTACGTGAGCTCAGAATGGGGGGGGGGGGGTCCAATGAAATCTCACCAAATCTCATTTAAAGCGAGGGGGGATAATCGAAAATCTCACGTCACCTTCAAAAAATATAAAATATTACAGGTATTAAAAAATATATTTTTATCTGTTTTTTTACTTTGTATTTTATTTAATTTAAATTAATTATAGTATACTTGAACGGTTTATTATTTTCCGGAATAGTAAAAATGAATTTTAGTTTAAAATATTTTTAGCGCCAATCTCAAGTAAGGAGAGGGGGGGGGGGTCCAGGCAAATTTCACTAAATCTCACCTAAGGTGGGGGGGGAGTCTAAACTGATCGAAAAATAGCTCACGTAATTAATGGATGTCCCCAAACAGGCTGATGGCCCACTTAGAAAGCAGTTACACACTGTCGCAGAAGGGTACAGAAACTTGGGTCACTAATGCCAGATCACAACACAAAGTTATTATGGCAGCATAAATTGGGTTAGGTTTTCATCACACAGTTAATATCTAAAGAAAACCCCCTGCTTCTTCGAGCTATATTCATATATGGTATGTTTATTGTTAAGTCTGCAAAAAATGATTGAAAACCATATTAATGACTTACTATGTGAAAACTAGAGGGGGGAAAAATTTACAAATACAGCTAGTATGTATTATGTTCCCTTATGGATTTATCGTATTTAAAAGACCATCATCTAGACTGAAAGAGATGATTCGGCTTCCATAAAATGTAGGATGTAGGAGGATTCTGTTCTTAACAATGGTATTTGTTATATTTTTTCAGTTATAAGTGTGACGATTATGTTTCAAATGATGCTGAAATCCAATACATTAATACTATACGAGAAAATTTAATGAAAGCACGGAAGTGTAATGATGCTAACTTAGAAGTTATAGAAGAAAATAGCAAAGAAGAGAGTGAAGGAGAAAATAGTTCTACATCATTATTATCAACAAATGAAAAAGCTATGTCACCATGTATTAGTAGGGACGATGGATTGACAGAGACTGGATCACCTAGCCCCTGTAGTGATATAAGTACATTACCAGAAGCCAGTGATAGTAAAGCTGCTAAAAATACTAAGGTATGTTTAATTATTCTATGTTTCATAATAACTATTTTCAATGATGGTGTTTTAACAAATCAGATATTGAAGCTATATATTATAAATATGTTGGGACATTTCACACACCGTCATCTAGTCCCAAACTAGATTGCTTAGCACTTGTGTTATGGGTACTAGACAACTGATATATTACATATTATATACTTTTATAATTGTCTTTTGTAAATGAATACATATTACATATACATATACATGAACACCCAGATGCTGGACGGGAAATTAATCTGTGACCTCCGTCAGCGTACCGATGTGTGTAAGTCGGTACGCCAGGAGGTCGTCAAAATACATATATGTAAAAATACTTATTAATAATAATAATAAATATATTAGGACAAATAACACAACGCCATCTAGTCCCAAGCTAAGTTGCATAGCACTTGTGTTATGGGTACTAGACAACTGATACACTACATATATACTTTTTTTTTTGTAAATAAATACATATTATACATAAACACCCAGACGCGAGACAGGAATCGAACCCATGACCTCCACGAGCGTACCAAAGTGCGTTAGCCGCAACGCCAGTATATATAAATATCTAGATACATGACAGACATTAGGCCAGTGACCTTCGTAAGCGTACTGGCATGTTTTAGCCATCTATTAATTTCAACTAAAACCTAGTTATTTTCTAAGGTATTCTTTTTTCATTCTTGTAATTTTAGCAATTTTTGAGTGGTAGTCCCAAATAAATTATTTTCCCTCAGATTCGCAAGGGCATAAAAGCACAGTTTTTTTTATGTATCATTTTTGTTTATAATAATATAATTATATCTTTAAAATGGCTGTCAAGAACTGGGTGCAAGAGCTGGAGATAGGACTCTGTGATATGCCTTTTTTATTGCTGTAAGAAGCAGACAGCCCCACTTAGAATTTAGCAGTTA
Source organism: Malacosoma neustria (assembly GCA_963693495.1). Lineage (NCBI taxonomy): Eukaryota > Metazoa > Arthropoda > Insecta > Lepidoptera > Lasiocampidae > Malacosoma > Malacosoma neustria. The sequence goes on from OY856377.1 coordinate 16,390,582, forward strand.
CCGTCGCCTATGGGTGTTTGCAACGCCATAGGCATCGCTAACTCGCTGCTATCCGCGTAGTGATATTGGAAGCTGGTCACTTATGCCGGAACACAACACAAGGTTATTATGGCGGCATATTAAAAACCAGGGGTTGCCATCCAGACGGGCTTGAAACCCTATCATCTACCTTGAGTTTAGTTGCCTTTTACGTCAGGCCGATCCTAGCCGCAGAGGTCCACATTCCGTCCCTGCACAGATAAAATGCAAGTAAATACTTGTATTTGTTGTGCTTGCAAACGCAAATAAAGACACGGCCTTGGAAGTGGCCTACGTCCAACAGTGGGCTTTAATAGAATGACAATGATGATTATTATTATGCTATCTATATTTCACCTGTACAAAATCTGTGATTTTTAAAAAGTTTGGATATATAGACATGCTTATTAATTTTGGAGAATGTATCAAATTTAATAATTAAATTATTATTTTGCAGAACCCTGAAGAAACAGTAAGAAGTCTTAGGCCGCGTTCGCGAAAACGGACACATTCTGACGATAGCAGCTCTACAGAAAGCAACACACACATTTTGAGGAAAGAAAAAAAACAGTCACCATTAAACGGTAAATCGCAGAGGGAAAAGAAGATTGTGGGCCTGAAAAACTTGGGAAACACGTGTTTCATGAATGCAGTATTGCAAAGTTTGAACAATATACAGGAGTTCAGTTGTTATTTTAACCAGTTGCCGTGTTTGGAGGTGAAGACAAACGGACGGAAAGTGTATCATTCGAGGAGTTACACTCGTCAAGAGATGCACGACGTTGTTATGGCTGAAGAGTTGAGAAAGGTATTTAATATTACTCTTAAAAAAACCTTACATTTGAAAGCAAATATTAAAATAATTTGAAAGGAATAGTTTAGCAAGCAGAAAAATCTATGTATGTTGATATATCAACTAATTAAAGTGAAAATATTCACAATAATTATCCTAGCGTTGAATCCCGGTTGCAACCCAAACCTTTGCTTCGGTACCCGGGGTCCGCTTTCCGACTTTTTCTTCTACACTTCTCACGGTCTTCTGCATCTTTGTCAGTGAGTGAGTCCATTGGCACGCATATCACCTTTTGTTACGTCAAGCCAGCTCTTTTTGGGTTTACCCTTCTGTAAGTAGTTGGTTGCCGCAAAATATGGCTGTACCAGCGACGGTGACACTCCTGCAGTATGTCCGCAATGCCACGGACCCTGACGGAAGGCTACCACGAATGCGGGAGTTGCTAACGCATCCAACATAGCATATTCATATCTAGATTTACATACCAAGCATTAGTATTGTTATATTGCTTTTTTAATTATTGATTCAAAACTTGACAGCCAAAACTGAATTTGACAGCCGATCAATTTTGGAATTAGCGGCTTTGAATAGAGCTCACTGACATGAGCTGGAGAAAGTCATTATTGCTGTGAAACAGCAGACAAGATGAATGCTCACTTAGTAGTAGTTGTCGTTGTCTATGTTTGTTAGTGGAGCCGGGGGCACTGGAACACAAGGTTATTATGGCGGCATATTTAGGTATTAGGGATGGTTGCCATCGATCGGGCTTGAAACCCTATCACTTAGCTGGGGTTATTTTGTCGCCTTTTATGACCGTCCGCCCCGGGCTGCAGGGGTCAGATTTCTTGCCCCTGCAAGGAGAGCTCTTAAATTAGATACATGATGAAATTATCTAATTCGGAAATAAATGCTTATTATTTATTGTATATTAACAATAGTAATATAATTGTCATATATTAAAATGAAGGTATTTTAACTCTCCTTTGGTTTGGCTGTTGGCAAGAAAAATAAAAATATCTGGAGCGCTAAGGGTTAGAAATAAGTCCATATAAGTTTTTTATTGCTGTAGGACAGCAGACAGGCTGATAGCCCGCTTAGAATTTAGCAGTAGCCTATGGGTGTTTGCAACGCTAGTGGCATCGCGAACACGCTGCTGTCCCATAAGGGTACAGGAACTTGGGTCACTAATGTCGAAACACAACACAAGGTTATTATGGTCATACTTAAGACCAAAGGTGGTCGCCATCCAGACGGGTTTGAGGCCCTACACGTAGCTAGGGTGGGTTGTTTTGTGGCCTTTTACGACAGGCCGACCCCGGCCGCAGAGATTAGTAATCTTTCTCCGCCCCTGCACGGATAGTTACATTTTGCTCCCAAATATACTGATCATGTATCAATGAGATTGGGCTGCTGAGCAGACCCTTAATTTAATCCTTGGAATGTCTCTCCAGGTACTTATAAACCTCAACACAGGTGGCTGTGGGTCCAAAGGGGCCATTTCCCCGGAGTGTTTATTCCTTGTCATTTGGAAGGTAGTCCCAAGATTTAGGGGCTATCAACAACAGGATGCGCACGAATTTCTGAGATATATGCTTGATAGGTAATAACATTTATACATATTTTAGACTTCGTATATATTTAATATTAAAAGAATATTTTATTGCCACAATTGACGCTAGCTTACAGTGTTCCTCTAAATACCAATAGTATATTTATATTTTGCTTATTAAGAATTAAAAAGTTAGCAAAAAAAAAAACTCACGGCTTTACTTATTTAGAAGAGTGTAGAGAGCACATACATCTGAAGTAATTATAGATGTATGAGCCAAAGAGTGATGAAGTAACTTGCTAGATGTATTTCCAATAAGTGCATAGCATTAGTAGCATGTCCTAATATAGTATTTTCCAGTACCATATATAATATATAACTGTCTAAGAAACACAAGAGAGCCACATAACATCACACACACAACATGTAAAAAGGAGCAGAGGGAGGGGTAGACCGCGAATCACACAATCACACAACAGCAGACCACCACAAACACCCAACCAAGATGCACATACGCCAAACGCACATCAGGAAGGAAGCAGAGGGAGAGGGAGAAGAACACTACACTCACTCACCGTGCTAAATAGTTAGGGGGGACATGAATATCTCTCTTCCCGTGGGCTACGGGACGGGGTATTCATGAAAAACCGACATACGTCGAGATAAAGTATGCAACTAATAATATAACTGTCTAGAAATCGTTGAGATGTTTTTTTTAATCATCATCATCTTTGCGTTGTATCCCGGTTGCAGCCCAAACTCTCGCTTCGGCGCCCGGGGTCCGCTTAGATGTTTTTTTTTAATACATGTCAAGAAAAGGTTCTTGCCGTAGTAAAATCAGTAGACAATCCCTCGGGCACAAAATATCTGTCACGGCACACTGGGCTAATCAGGGTATCTAGTCTGGCATTCAACGTGTTAAAAAACATTGTTAATCGATATTAAACACAAGCGTTGCAAATATAATGCCCTCATGAGGGAGTATGAAGGGAATAATGTAAGTGGACGAAGCGAAACAAGTATGTAAGGATCGTAGCAGGTGTATGTTGAGGGAGTCTCTTGTCCGATATTGGGGCTTGTTATGGGGAGTAGAAGAAAGTATTCTGCCTTGAGCTTCGGCATTATTCTGATACGCCTCCCCTATATAAAGCACTGCAATGAACAATTTTGCCTAACCAAGTTTGTAGACAAGGCTACACGTTGCAGAACATTACAGTAATGTATTTCGCATAAACCTGTATAGTGCGATTTGAAGTATCATAATTTAAATATCTTCTTAATAATTCTCAGAAGACTCAAATAAATTTTTGCACGATGTATTTGGTGTCCCGGTTCGGTTCGGCGTTAGTCTGGGTGTCGTTAGACTAACCATGTCTCGCAGCCCCAGCGGTCAAGACCTATGAATTATATATTACGTTCGAATCCTTAGGGTGGTTTTGAATGGGTTTTTTAGTCCCACACTACTAAATTACTATTAGTTAAATCGTTGCCTACATTCAAAAAGAGAATCACTGACCATTACTGGTCAGTTATAATGTGATTTGATTAATTCATCGATGTATGTATGTATATGTGTACATGTATGTACACATATATATACATATATCGCTATATGTCATCTATGTTATCGATATATGTGTTTATGTTATATTGTATAAAATATGTTTTTATGTATATATATATGTATATGTATATATATATATATATATATATATATATATATATATATATATATATATATATATATATATATATATATATATATATATATATATATATATATATATATATATATATATATATATATATATATATATATATATATATACATAAAAACATATTTATATATATCATCATCATCATCATTTCAGCCGGAAGACGCCCACTGCTGGACAAAGGCCTCCCCCAAAGATCTCCACGATGATCGGTCCTGCGCTGCCCTCATCCAACCTATCCCGGCGATCTTGACCAGATCATCGGTCCATCTTGTGGGGGGCCTACCAACACTGCGTCTTCCGGTACGCGGTCGCCATTCGAGGACTTTTCTGCCCCAACGGCCATCAGTCCTTCGAGCTATGTGCCCAGCCCACTGCCACTTCAGTTTTGCAATCATCCGGGCTATGTCGGTTACTTTGGTTCTCCTGCGAATCTCCTCATATATGTATATATATATGTATATATATATATATATATATATATATATATATATATATATATATATATATATATATATATATATATATATATATATATATATTTTTTTTATTTTTTTTTTGTTTACCTTATATTAGCCACCACCTCCATAGTCATACTTATTATCAATCATTCCTGACATAGGGTTGCCTGGAAGAAATTGCTCTAAGCGATAAGGCCACCCATTGTTCAGTAGCTTGTAAGTTTATTTCATTTTCTTGTATATATATTTAAGGTGAACAATAAAGAGTTTTCATTCATTCATTCATTCATACACTCACGCGGTGGGATGTAATAAAAGCATTTCGATCATTCCACAATAAAAAATTAAACTAACATTGTACATAAATATGTGAAATATATTGTACAATCGAAATATATATTACATTTAATGATACGTACCAACATGTAGAAAAATAAAAGTAGCTGAGATAGCTTAGCAACATGTGACGCTTGTATAATTTTTTTTGTAGCTGAGATCGGCAGACTGGCTAATCGCCTGCCTGATAATAGATAATCACCGTCGCCTATGGACGTTTGCAAGAACAGATGAATTGGCAACGTGCTGCCGAAATCAAAGGGGAACTGGATCCTGGTTTATTAGTGCCAGAACACAATACAGGGTCATTATAGTGGCATATTTTACATCCAGAGCTGATTGCCATCTAGTCGGGTTTGAAGCCCTACCACCTCATTTTGATTATATTTACCATTAATGTAAGCGAAATCTCTTCAAGTATAGAAATAGTTATTTAAATATTAATAATTACGTCCAAAGGTTTTATGTGAATGTTGAAATTATCAGTAACAAGCATTATTTTTTGCTTAGGTTACACACAGAGCTATTGCAGCTTCTGCCCCAGGACCGGGCAGACGGGGGCTTCGTGCCGAAAGCTCCATCGACGTCCTCCATCGTAACCGCAGTGTTCGGTGGCACCTTGCAAAGTGAGGTGAGATATTATAAGAATTTTATGGCATGTCAAATGGTCATCATCGTTTATAGCAGTGTGTTACATCACATGTGCTGGCAACGTGCTGCTGTCATGAAACTTGAAAAGGAGATATTTACGGATGAAAATGGGATCTGATCTCGAGGTTCCGGACTTAAACCATGGCTTCTGCGACTGTGGCACGATCAATCCTTTTCACTATGGATTCTTTGGAGGTGCAGAAGCTTTTGGCCGCCAATGGATCTTTGTTGGATATTCAGGCAAAGTTTTTCGTGAGTTTGCTTCTTGTCCAATAAAACTCAGATTTTGTGTACTGTGATTCCACATTTTATTGAACAAAATGTGTTTAATATATTTTTAAAAATAATAAATAGAAATATGCTAAGTTAGCAAGATAAATATTAGTAAATGTGTGAGCGAGATAGCAAATGTTACGTGCTGTACACCATTAGAATAGTTTTCTACATGGCAGGCCCCCAAGCCTGTCTGGATGGCGACCACCTTTGGTCTTAAGTATGTCGCCATAATAACTTTGTGTTGTGTTCCGGCATTAGTGACCCAAGTTCCTGTATCCTTATGGGACAGCAGCGTGTTCGCGATGCCACTGGCGTTGCAAACACCCATAGGCGATGGTAATTGCTAAATTCTAAGTGGCCCGTCAGCCTGTCTGCTGTCCTACAGCATTAAAAAATGATATAGAGTGGCTCCGTGCGCTCGTCGCATTCGTCGCGCGCGCCTCTTCGAGTGAAGACAAACGAAGAGCTCGGTACTGTTACACTTCCCCAATTTAATGTACAATAAAATGAGATAAATTAAACATCTTGTGATATTCCAACATAATCAGGATCATCTACCACTTGTAAAGGAGAGTTTAAGACACCGCTTTACCTCGATATAAACTGGTGGGACTACCCTCTGTTGACGTGGAGTGAGCCTCACGCGCATCGACCAATATCTCGGTATTTATTATATACATTCAAGTCCCCTAACTTTATAAGTATGTTGGAATTCAGTGGTTACACACCTGCCGCTCAAAGAGTAGTAAGTTTTTCTCACATGATGTTCATAATATTGTTACGTCTTGATTGTGATGGAAAATATAGCTTGGCGGGAATATGGTCCGTTCACTCTAGGGGGGTAAGCTCAAGCCCAACAGTGGACGTTGAGCTGACTAAATCTAGCTCAGTTACGGGAGTTCTCTGTTTACACAAGCAGAAGTTTGCATTTTAATTTAAATGGAAATTTTGCAGGTACGCTGTCTTGCATGTGGCACAGATAGCAAAAAATTCGACCCATTCTTGGATTTGTCGTTAGAATTGCCCGAAACTGGAAGGAACGACGCGCCAGTCGACTTGGTCGACTGTCTTGCGAGCTTTGTGCAGGTTTGTCATTTTACCCCGATTTCATCGCGAGCCTCCATTTCGTAACCCTTGCAAGTTTTGCCGTAGGGTAAACTGCGCGTTTTTAGACGTGACTATTCCTTGTATAAATAGAAGAAAATAGATAGGATAGAACAGCATAGAAAGAAGAAAGAAAGTAAATACATTTATTTAGCACAAATACAAATACAAAAATAAAAATAACATGAAATAGACGAATACATTTCTTCGAGGCCGGCAGCGCGTTGGTAATGGCTCTGGTGCTGCAAACGTCCATAGGTGACGGTGACCACCTGCCAGGGTGGGCCGTCTGCCTGTCTGATGAACTCTAGCTATAAAAAAAATACAGAAAATTTCCCTACAAGGCCAGGCTTAGGACGTAGCTAAGTTTTTTATTACTTTGTTATAGATCAATCGAACAGAACATTTATCCGTGCAGGGATAACTAACCTCTGCGGTCGGGGTCGGCCTGTAGTAAAAGGCGACAAAATAGCCCACCCTAGCTACGTGGTAGGGCCCCAAGCCCGCCTGGATGGCGACCACCTTTGGTCTTAGTATGCCACAATAATAACCTTGTGTTGTGTTCCGGCATTAGTGACCCAAGTTCCTGTACCCTTATGGGACGGGACAGCACCGTGTTTGCGATGCCACTGGCGTTGCAAACACTCATAGGCGACGGTAACTGCTAAATTCTAAGCGGATCGTCAGCCTGTCTGCTGTCCTACAGTAATAAAAAAAAAACATCTATATCACTTTGAAGGTTTGAACAACCCTTAAGAGAATTTATTTCATAAATCAACAAGCATTTGGCAAATTTTAATACTATGAGTTAATTATTATTATTTATTTATTTCAGACAGTTACAATATCATGTCCATAGTGGGTTAATAAATTATAAGTAAACTTAAAAATCTATTGTTAGTAAACACAAATATAAAATGATCAAAATGTCCATGTCGCGACTGGTGCGTGCAGCTGTACCCAGTGGCGAATCATTGGGCTATCCCACCGATTGCATAAAACTGCCACCATACTGTGAGGGCTATCACGGAACCTAGCTGAAGTAGCTGCGCAACGTTTACGCATGAGGGCCTGAAAGCTGTCAATAGTATTTTCTGCAAACATAATCGATGCACTACAAAAACGAGGCAACCCCAACAAAATCCTGAGGGCGTCGTTATACTGCACTCGCAGGGCATCGATTGCCACCCGCGTGTACCTCAACCACAGACTACAGGTGTAGAAGGTTTGGCAATAGGCCTTGAACAAAACCAGCTTGACATCCCGTCCACACCTTGCAAATCTGCGAGCCAACATATTGCATCGGACAGCTAAAGCCCTACGTTCTCTCTCAATATCTAGGTTATCACTTAATAAAACCGTTATGCGTTAAACACATATGGTTTACGTCAAAATTGTTTTTTTTTAAACAGGTAGAAGAGTTAGCTGACACCGAACGTTATTTCTGCAGTAGTTGTAAATGTAAACAGAAATCAACCAAACAGTTCTGGATACGGAGGCTGCCAAACGTACTGTGTTTACACTTGAAACGTTTTCGATGGCACAATTACTTCAGGTATGCTTATTTAATACTGGTCGAAATTCGATTATCATTCCATATTATAAACCAATCATTGAAGATCTTCGTGGCATAATGGCTAATGTTCATCAGAACGTCTGCGGAGGTCACGGAGGTCCTAAATCTGGCTATTTAAATATTTATATATTTACAAAAGTATACATATAAGTAATAAGAGAGATCTGACCCCAGATGCAGCTTATAGTGGTTCGTTAACCCTCAGCCATGAGGTTACGTCAAAGAAGAAGATATCGTGGTACATGGTAGCTCAGTGGTATTACACTTGGATACCAATCTAGAGGTCCCAGGTTTTCTTGCTTAATGTGCGTGTTTTAGCAAAATTGCCATGTACCGATAACAGTGTAACCTCCAATCCGCCAAAAGTGGCGGTTATACCGTCTGTTCCTTCTGAAGGGAGGCCCAAACCCAACCAGTGGGACGCTACAGACTGTTAACATATAAGTAGTATATCAGTTGTCTAGCTAGTACTTGTTTACTTTGGGAGTAGATGGCGCTGTGTGAATTGTCGTGGTGTATTCATTTTTTTTTTAATATTAGGACAAAAGTGGACACGAGTATCGCGTTCCCGCTGCGCGCCTTGGACATGTCTGGGTTCGTGCTGAGCGGCGCCCCCGACACGCGGCGGTCTGGCCTCAACAACTACCTCTACGATCTGGCCGCTGTCATCGTACACCACGGCTCTGGGTATGCACACTATAAACTATTTATTATGGATGGATGTAGGTACCCTGAGCGTTTAGATATAAGATGATTTCTCCGTGCAGGGGTGGAGTAATAATACTGAGCCTGCGGGCGGTCGATCGTAAATGGCGACAAAACAACATAAGCTAAGTGAAAGGGCTAATCTCGACTGAATATAAACCACCCTAGGTCTCTAAATGAGCCGGCATAATAACCTTGTATTGTGTTCCGGGATAAGTGACCAGGATGCCCTACGCGGACGTTAGCGTGTTAGCGCGGTACTTATTATTAAGTGGGCCGTCAGCCTTTCCGCTGATCCACAGGAGTAAGATAAGATCTGAGCAGGTCGTCAATAACACCCCAAAATACGGACAAGTTAACGCTGCTAGGTAACAATGACCAGTCCCGAGACCAGTCCTGTGATGCCCCTCCCCCCCCACTTTTATAGATTTTCATTGGGGATTGTTCTGGTGCCCTTCTCAGAGCGCTCGCTGTCAGGAGTGTGTCACACATAACTGGCTGAAACAACGGTAACTGCTAAATTCTAAGCGGGCCGTCAGCCTGTCTGCCGTCCGACACCAATAAAAAAAATCCTTTACGCCGTAGCGTAATAAACGTCTATAGGCGACGGTAACTTACTATTACCGCAATAAAAAAATATGGATTTTCCCAGGATTTAAAAGAGGTATCTAAGAATATAATGCACTTCATTTTTGAAAATGAACAAAACAATTACATTTTAATGCAATCCTTAACATAATTCGGAACTTTTGGAACTGGATCGTATTTAACGCTTTTTTTTATTGCTGTAGTAGGACTGCAGACAGGCTGACGGCCCGCTTAGAATTTAGCAGTAGCCTATGGGTCTGCAACGTTAGTGGCATCGCGAACACGCAGCTGTCCCATAAGGGTACAGGAACTTGGGTCACTAATGCCGGAACACAAGGTTATTATGGCGGCATACTTAAGACCAAAAGTGGTCGTCATCCAGACGGGCTTGGGGCCCACATACCACGTAGCTAGGGTTGGGTTGTTTTGTCGCGTTTTACGACAGGCCGACCCCGGCCGCAGAGGTTAGTATTCTTTCTCCGCCCCTGCACGGATAAAAACGCTATCATGATGCGATTCATGCGTCCGTCCTACCATAAACGTATTGCTCAAGATTTTCGCGTACAAAGGTGATTGAGAATAAATCAGCATTGAAATTTCCAGCGCGGGCTCCGGTCATTACACAGCGTTTGCGATAAACGAAGAGCAGTGGTTCCACTTCAACGATCAAACGGTGCGCGCGACGGACGCCAGCGCCGTCGCACACTGTAAGCCGTACATCCTGTTCTATATACGCCGGGAGATCGCCTTGCCCCCCCACCTCACTCCTTCCTGACCGAATGGTTTACACTCGTGAAATATAGTTTTATTTAATTAAGCCGCTTTTAGCGTGATAGTCGACTGGTTCAAAATATACCTTTATAACTTGCAAACGAAAAGCGATTTGAAAGTAGCTTTAAATTAAGTCTACATAAAAATAGGAAAATACCCTTTAATATTCATTACACACCATCATCAAATCATTTTGGTCACTAAAGCCATCTTTCTTAAATCATCAGATCTCTCTGTACATCACCTTAATGATCCTGACCAAACTCTTTGTGTCGGGGAAAAATCACATTTTAACGGGTTCCGGAAATATGGGACTCTGAAACGATATTTGACTACCCACCAAATAATTCGGCCCGCTAATCTCGTGGTCCAGGCAGGCCCCGTGTTAGGGCAGGCCTCTTCCATGATGATGGCGCCAGGGGGTCAGGATTTCGTACCCCACCCCCTGTGGGGCTCTTCTCTGTCAACTAGGAGTTTAGGAGGGCACGCGGAACAGCACGCGGCCCTCACCCTCGCGGCGACCGAACTGAAATCGCTATGAGTAACCAGTTTGCTCCGTTTTCGTACGTTAATGTACAGTTTTCACTTATAACATTTGTAGTGATTAATTTTCTTGAATGGAATTTTGATAATTATTGATTCAGTAACCACACATTTTATTAAATGATTTTGGTTTATATGATGTCTTATAGAGATTTTGTCTCTTATACCGTTTATGCAAATTCCTAAAATGTTTGTAATTTTTTGGTGAATTTTAAGCATTCCTAAGCTGCTTTATATTGGGCTGGCCTCAATGGTGTTTTGTAATTATTTTCATGCAATCATCAATGTATTGGAAATTTATAATTTCGTTGAGTAAATTAAAACAACTATTTATATTTTGTTTTGACTTCGATTTTATAAAATATAAAAAATATGTAATGCTGAAAATCAACTTTCATAAAGAGCTCTAGAAGGAAAAGTTTTATGAAATTGATGACATGTCTTTATCAGCTAGCTTAAAAAATATTTTTATTATATTTGGACCCATATTATAGTTAATAAGTAAAAACTCGAAATGGAGTAAAAGTTTAAGATAAACGCGGATATGTCGTGGTTTTCATGGTTTTGGATCAAACGTAACACAAAATTAATTTCGTTCCAGAGTACCTTAAAATATGGAATTGAAATAATAATGAACATCTACATGTATACAAGAGGTTATATACAGGATGTCCCAAAACTCAACGATAAGCTGAGTACAGGATGTGGGCCCAATTATGAGAGATAATAGAAAAATATGAATAAAATTTTTGGTCTCATAGTTTTTGCATTAACATTTACAGCCTCGAAAATTTACAGATGCTTTACTCAAACATGTTTTCTCTAAACTAAGTATTTTTTTCTCTGATTGCACCTGTGATTAATAGCAGAGCTAATCTAGATAACATAACAAAAATTAATAAAACTAGGACATCTAAAAATTTTTTTATTTTCGTTATTATTGAAACAAAAACTTGTTGCAAAAACTATGAGACCAACATTTTTTTTTCATATTTTATTTACGGTCTCTGATAATCAAGCTTACTCAGTTTATCGTTGTTTTGGAACACCTGTATATTGTACTATATAGTTTTTTCTTGCATATGACTTATTATGAAAAAGTTTACTCGAAGAAAACATGTATTTAGAGGTAATTTGTGATGATCTAGCTTATACGGCGAGCCATTAATGCATTTCATTGCAACGAAGATGGATCTAATGCTATTTTTGGTTGTGATGTCAAAAGTCATCGTATTTAACATTCCCTGTCTTTATTCTGTCTTAATCGTTCGTTACGTGACTACATGACGTTTGTGTATAAACAATGTGATAGTTTAAATGAAACGAAGCGTATGTACATATGATTTGATTGTATTGTGACTTATAATTTCGATTTTGCCCAAGAAGAATCTGTTTATGCAAGATTGCTAAGTGGCTGAATAGATTTCTATCAAAATACAAGTAGATCAATTTAAGTAGGTAGGAACGACGAAACTTGTTGCCTTGTTACTTAACTATTTTATGTGGTCTCATGGTTGCAACTAGAGACATTACGGGGGGTTAGCCAAAAGTTTTTTATTTAGTTAGTTCACTGAATAGTATTAGAAATAACGGATTTGACAATTACTTTCGAATTTCAGATAGTTTTTAAAAAGATCACATAACACCAAAAATGAAAATACAAAAAAATACCCATTAGTTGTAATATATTTAGTAGCAAACTACTCAAAAGATGTATAGAACTAGACTTATATAAAAATCAAGATACTAAAATTTTAAAATTCTAAGATACCGTGTTATTTAGCAGTCAAGCAGATAGAATTATTCATTGGGCTAGTCGTATTGAAATGTACCTTTATGAATTTCAAGTTTATTTTGTGTAAGTGTATACTTCAATTACTGGAAGTTAGTGATTGAATTTAATAAATTCGCCAATTAAAACCATTTTGTTGTTTTATTTATATATTTTACTTATTTACAGCATTTGAATTTGTGAATTAATCGTCTCCACCAAGATTCATTTCTAGGAGTACAGAGAGATAGCCTGTCCGTAAGAAGGAAAGAAGGCACAGTTTCTGATATCAGTATTCTAGGTAATATAGGTGTTACAGGTTTTAGAAGAGTGCCATTTTGCGATCTATTATCTGCACTACTCAAGTTAATATCATCATTGGGTACAATGTGATCTCCATAATCAATAGCATGTGTTTCACTTACGAACAAGTTATCAGATATCCAATTATTCCTATTATAGTTTATTTTAAGTTCTGTTGTATCTTCTAAATTTATGAGACTTATTCTTGTATGTGCATTAATATTTTTGCTTTTGTTATTTGTAGTCTGATCTTCAAAAACTTCGTCTCTGGCGGTGTGCATTTTATCGACATTGAAACTTAAGACCACTGGACACAAAAATTTGGTAATATTTGTTGTTTCGTGTAGATCTATTGAGATATCTGTCTGAACTTGCGAATCTCTAATGCTTCTTATTATATTATTGCTTGTTGTATTTTTAAACTTACTTTTAGATGTCGAACTCCAAGGTAACGTAGGTCCTTCAATAATGACACTTGCACCTGCACTGAAGCATCTATACTTTTCACCAGGCGATAAAGCCCTATACTTAAGGATATTAGTTGATTCAAATTTATTTAAATCACTTTTAGCATTGTCCTTATCTACTAAATCACTCTGAGGAATTATACTTGGTAATTCATCAGTTCTTGGTGTATCATTTGATGAGGTATATTTCATTGGTTCACTTATTTCTGTAACTGTCGATAAAGTAGGGTAAAGATTAAGTCTAGGTATATACGAAGGTGGTGTAGGAGACCCTGCTCTAACTTTATTCGTATCTTTGATACTTGCATCAGTATCTTCAACACTTGAAGAACTGGTATCTTTGTCAGATATATCAAGCTCAAAATCATTTGGTAAAAGGTGTTTATTTTTAAATGAGTATATCCATAAAGTCTGGTTTTTATCCTCTGTATCTGCGATTGCGATTATTTTTTCAACATAATCATCAATCCAATCGGATGGTTTAGGAAAGTTACTCGTTCTTATCTCAGCATAATCGTTTTCGGAGGACGTGTCAGATGCAAAGAAGTGTTCATTTATTACTTTAAAACAATTATTTTGATAATTCAATTTTATGGCATTGTTTGAAAATTCCTCAGCGTTCTCATTTACAACTCTCTCATAAACGTCTGTACTTTCATCCGTTAAGATATCGTTAAAAGTGTACGGATTTTCATTACAGTGCCCTTTTTCTCGTACATTTTTATTTATTCTGAAATATTCTTCTAATTCTCGTAAATCGTCATCATTGATATAGCTCCGCGTGTGACTAATGTTAAAAGGAACTTCAGGAGACGAAGGAGAAACAGCTGCAGAACCTAATTCTATGATTTTTACGCCATTATGTGTGTTAGGCTCATCAAAACTGAATTCACTTAAAAATATGTCTGGAGAGTCGATATTAAAGCATGATGTCTGATTTATATCTGTAAGTATTTAAAATACATTATTATGAATATTATATAAAATGTTTTAAACCTTTTATGTGAACTGGATACAATGCTGGGGCTTTTACCTATTTATATACATACTCGTACTTATGAAGTACATGGGTATTACTGAAGTCACATATTCTCTTCTGATGATACTATGAACCTTTTTGGCAGTTTCCTTTTATGTGTATATTATAGTAGTCGTCGTGTACTGGCACTTAATTAAAACACTAAATAAACCTGAACACGAAACGAAAGCTCATTGGAACGGTTGGTGGCACAGGGAAGAGTAGAAGGTCAACGTTCTCGCGGCCGATCACCCACAAGATGGACAGACCTCATTAAATCATCTACGAAGTGTTCCCTCACTGAATGTACACACAGTGCCACAAATAGGGAGAGATGGAGAAGCATTGCAGAAGCCGCAACCAACCTAGTAGACGATCCATGACCACGACCACTTCGCCAGGAGTGTACGACTAAGAGGAAATAAAACTGCGTCGTACAGTGATTTAAGACGAAAATCTTTGAGCAATGTGTCTTATTAGTCTACGACTTCTTGACGTCACGGAAAACGCAATTTGGTACGCTCGCGGAGGTCACGGGTTCGATTCCCGTCCAGCGTCTGGGTGTTTATGAATAATATGTATTTATTTACAAAAGAAAAGTATATATGTAGTATATCAGTTGTCTAGTACCCATATCACAAGTGCTATGCAAATTAGTTTGGGATTAGATGGCGTTGTGTGAAATATCCCAACATATTTATTATTTGTGATGATGCAAAATCTAACATATCAACAAACTGAAGATTTGCTTAAAGTAATGATATAATAATAATTTTTTACTCGCATCAAATATTTAATAATATAGGTAATTTTATTTATTAATAATTATTTCCATCAACATGTTGAAAACAATTCGCCTTTCTTATTAACACACCATCTCACACACATTCACGTGCACAACCGCCACACACGCCTAGAGGACATAATCATACATATTTATTTTAGACAGTACGTTCTACCCAATGTTGCATATTGGTCCAAATAAATGAAATATTACTGAAAGCCAAAAGTACAAGATCGGATCTTTGTTTCGGCTTCTGTTGATTATATATTAAAAAATATTTCAGTCTAATATTTTTGGAACATTGTTATGTATTGTATTTTTAGTAATTGTATGAGACACATCCATTCAGGACACATAATTGTATCCGTGTGGGAGTGGAGAAAATTAACTGACCTCTGCGGCCGAGGTCGGCCTGTCGTATAAGGCGACAAAACAACCCACCATAGTATAGCTTCGTGGTAGGGCTCTAAGCCCGTCTGGTTGGCGACCACGTCTTTGGTCATAAGTATGCCGCCATAATAACTTTGTGTTGTATTCCGGTATTAGCGACCCAGGTTCCCGTACCCTTATGGGACAGCACCGTGTTCACAATGGCACTGGCGTTGCAAACACCCATAGGCGACGGTGACTGCCAAATTCTAAGTCGCCCGTCAGCCTGTCTGCTGTCCCACAGCAATAAAAAAACCAACCAAGTCGCTTAGCGACTATGTTGGGTGTTTCTCTTATGTCTATAATTCGAAACGGATACATCATCAAGAGAATCTAATGTTACCGACGTAGCGCGCAATATACACGCAGAAGTGGCAGTGGACTGGTCACATCTGTCGCAGGAAGGATGGACGCTGGAGCAAATCAGTCCTAGAGTGTGACCACACCTTAGCAAACGTAATGTAGGATACCCTCAGGCTGGTGGATCGCATAGCAAGGCTGCCGTTCGGGGCTGGATGGCAAAAGCAAAAGTGGCACTTGGGGCAGGTCTACTTTCTTTACTATTATTGTCCACTACTAGACAGTAGTGGACAATAATGGGATGACGACATGAATAAACCTGCACCTCGAGATAATAGTGTTTAACCCACTCATTTACCTAGGACGAAGGTGAGGGAAACTCGTTCATTTCCTTTAAATCTCTAGGGAGGACCAAGTCCAATAGCGGGACGTTATGCAAGTATTCAATTACATAGTATTATTTTCTTAAAAGGGTTGAATGATGCAAACGAATTTTGTGCCCGTGATTTAGGGTTAAAGTGATGTAAGGACTTACGGTGATAGAAACCTGTGTCATTGTTTCTATTTATTTTCTTGAAGAAGTTATTTCTCCGCATGTCGCTAATGTGACAATTAAACTATCATAACATATCGTGAGTGTCCGGTTTATATAGAGGTGAAGATAATTTTTGGAACGTAAATTTTTTTATCTATGATACTTGAAGGATTTTTTTGGAGGAAGTCTTTTTCTATTTGTACAAATTCCATAAAATTGAAATAATTTATTTTAATTATTTTTTAAATTGAATTGAATCGACCTGACGCGATGTAATGTAGAAAAATCAATACACCTAGTTGAATTATTCTGGTTATATGTAGAAAATGTAAGTTCTGATACGCAGCCACTGACGTGCTGCGGAAGACCAAAATACTTGATATCTTAAAAGTTAATAGCGTACTTAATAGTAAGGTAGATTGTTAGATTTGGAGAAGAAAAAGCACAGATCACTTCGCTGGCGCCGAAGCGGAAGTATATTATATTGGCAAGCAATATTGGCAGTAATCGAAATAACGTTAAAATTATTATATAAGTATTATGAAAGTAAATTTATACAGATTAGATTTTTGAACGCTGTCCTGTTATCGCTCGGTGCTGGGCCAATGGAAAGATGACTTCGTTAATACCATGGCCTAGGTCGGCCCGACGTCTTCTGGCGACGCTGTCGTGTCATGCGTTAGCTGGAGGGGAGCTAGCTGGTCAGCTCCCGCTCTCACCCCTTCGTGGATATTATTGTCTCGTGAAAAGAGATGACGGTGGTTTTTTTTATTGCTAAGGAACAACAGACCGGTTGACAGCCCACTAAACAGTAAACAGTTATCATCACCTATGTAATGTATGTATGTTTAAACGCTAGGGGACACGCTGGGAACACACTGCTGTCCGTATAGGGGTACTGGAACCTGGGTCACTAATACCGGTATACAACACAATGTTATTATAGCGGCATACTTACAGACTAGGGTTCAGTTTCTAACTCCGCACCTGCACGGAGAGGAGGTTCATCCAGTTTCGTTGTTGCTGTGAGGATGCGGTACTCCTCGCGGGACACATGGCGATGGTGTGTCATTGTGACCTCGTATACAGGTAAGATTATTATAACCTAAAGAAGGGAAGCGGTCTACTCTAGTTTACTTTCTACTCCATAAAAATATCAAGCTTGAAATTTGTAATAAACAAAATATAAAAAATAAAACGGAAGCAATTGATTTTCACTAAAAGCCTGACTTATAGTGTCAAGAGGGGTACGGTAGTGCCAATGTTGGCGAAACAAAGTGTAAATGGATTGATTGCGCCAATTTGGCTCACAAAGGGCCGTCGAAATTGCATTAAAAGCTTCGCGGCACGGCCCATTTGCAGAAGCACTTACTCCATTAGGAGCGTGCAAATAACGTTACCTTAGTGCGGTGTGCTTGGGACGGCGGAACCAAGCACTATCATAGCTCGTGAATTGGGCTTCTTTTATACATATATTGTGTATTTACTTACATTATTATTTGCGATATTATTTCACATTCATACTACGTTGTATGAAGGCGCATGTTTCGCGAGTGCCGTTTGATCTCTGACCCTGAAAAGTACCTTTTCTGATCTACCAAAGGTGTAGTGTAGCGTGTGTGCTTTTAAAATAAAAAACTGATCGTTTTATTCTGTGCTTACTTCCGGTGGAGGCTTCAGTAGCTAACGGCCCATCTTATAGCAATCACCGACGTTTATGGACGTTTGTAATACCACTTACGGGTTGTCGGCTTTAAGTTTTATAACGTCTTTTTTTAAAAACCTCATACGTACTGCGATGTGAAAATCTCAGCTGGAAACGTACGCAACATGAACTTTCTGGAGCACTGTTGCGTGCAGGAACAAAGAGGCTTCTGGAAATGGAAAAGAACGCTAAGCTGATGTTGGGCAGTGCGAAAGAAAATATGTTTGAACTAGAATGGATAGTGATAAAATAACTTTTTTTTTTCTAATTTGGTTTGACTACAATCACGTGGTAAATCAACACTAAACTGATTCCTTTAACATGTTGACAGACACCATGTGTACGACATCACACTACCCCGGGGCCACACTAATATGTATATCAACAACCGCCCAAAAAATCGTTGGGGTTTTAAAATAACTCAAAAATAATGGGCGACTTATGGATACAGCAATGTACTCATTATTTTCTAAGATGTGAAATTTTTGAAAGCTTTTTTTGGTTTTTCTTGTGCCAAGTGGCCAGACTGAACCGTAGGCCCGCGCGGGTCCTTTGTTTTAGTAAAAAGAGCCGAAACGGTGTCCTTCAGCCGCTTAGAGGTTTCGGGTAGTTATTGAAAGCCTACGGACACACGGTGTTCGACGTGGTCCCTTGAGGTAAACATTATTTCTAGTCTGGCGTGTTAATATTAGTTTAAACGGAACTTTAAACTAATTTAGAACTTTGAAATTGTCCTATGTCAAGTTAGTTATCAAAAATTAGTAATAAATTGATATTCTCTCGCAATAAGTATTCAATCTACATTTATTATGGGAGTTCCAAACCTGAGTAGGTACATTTAATGGTGTGAGGAACGCGTAAATTAAACGTATTCCACAGCAAACGTGCAAAGCTCGTCACAAAGGTTAATTAATTAGATTTCGCTGCGCTTGAGTGCTCGGCCGCTTGCACGGTGCTAATTCGCAAATTAGTCGCCCCGACAAAGCGGGCTTTTGTGCTTTCCCTTACAACCTAGTTTTGTTTTGTCAATAAGAATTTCAGGACAATAAATCTCATATTAATTTAATGGATTAAAATTATGTAATAACCGAATATTTAAGAAAGTTATAACAGTAAGTATTTAACATTTCAGGAGCTTTACTAATTACGAATAAATAATTTTTTTTTATAAATATAAATATTTTGTGATAATTCACACGGCGTCATCTAGTCCCAAACTAAGTAGCACTTATGTTATGGTCCCTAGACAACTGATATACTACTTATATACTTATTTTGTAAATAAATACATATTATACATAAACACCCAGACGCGAGACGGGAATCGAACCCGTGACCTCTGCAAGCGTACCGAAGTGCGTTATTCGTTACGCCACCGAGGTCGTCAAATTATAAGTTGATTGCTAACATGTTTTTAAAACACATATCTGATGGGAGTACGTGGGATACTGCAGACTAAAATGCTCCCGATGTACTCCAAGGTACCAAGTACACTTACATTTATTACCAAAACTGTTATTTTAAAGAGACAGATCTATAAGATAATCATTAAACATTACATAGTTGTGAATAATGTCCACTACCGTTGCGCATGAAATAAGTACTAGAAACACGTCACTCCTGCTTACGTAACCATCCGAAGTAGAGAAGACCCCCTCCTCCTCTAGTCTTTATTTCGATCATAAATACGCATTATTTTTTTAAGTTCCCCGTAAAAGTCGGCGACCTGGCAAAAGTGCCACCTTGCACGCCCAAATCGACACTTGGATGTTGTGAAACCAATAAAAGTGTCACTTGAGGATAGATGATTGACAACGAAATTTCGTGTCCTACTTTTAATGTGAAACGAGAAAAATAATTTAAATATGATGTCAGATTTTTCCCCTAAAACGGGTTAACGTCAGACACGCGGCCTATTGTAAAAACTAAGCCACAACTATTACAACATGTAACATGTTGTGCCGAACCCATATAATTTGGGTTAAAGTTACAGGAAGAAGAAATACGCATATTTTTTGCAGACAGAAAGATAACGAATATTAATTTGACTCATATTTGTTTTTGTTAAAACAGCGCTTGCCGCGTGTCGCTAAAAATTATAGTTATAAAACTCACCATATTTAAATAAGGTCGAAAAAGCGCGAGATTTCCTTTTAGATATTGACTACGTGACGAGAATCTAAACCCCCTCTCCTACCTATGACCAACCGTGGTATTTTGAAGACCTAATTCCTCAAAGAATGGTTCACATAGTATGTATATGTTTCATTAGTACGAACGCCTATGTACGTGGGAAATAAATATAAATATATTTACGGTGTATTTTAATGTGGCACGGAAATCCGTGCCACTTCCCCTAGAATCTGGTAAATAAAACCAATAAAGCTAGGCACCACTACCCCATATATCGATAACAGTGGGAAGAGCAGAAAATGACGGAAAGCGTAACATTCAGGGATTTAATGTTAAGATGATTAAAAACAAAAGTAACTATAACGTTTTAAAAACAACGGGGATTTAATTACGGGGCATGCATTCTACGTCTATATCTAATATGGCATATTTATTAAAAAGAACGGTAAAGGAAAACATTGTGAAAAACCTGCACACCAAGATCTCTGGTATGTGTAATTAAACTTAGAGAAGCGTGGGGAGTATACTGTGCAATCCCTCTAGAGGCTAGTTTCTCAACCAGTGGGTCGCGACCCCCTAGGGGTCGCGTTTGTTATTAAAGGGGGTTGCAGTCTGTTGAAAAATAATAAGACATCGAAACATACAAACTATACAAAAGATTCATTTAATAAAGTAATGAATTTTAGTGTCCTGTTATAAAATTAAATGTTAAAATGTAATAAATAACAACATTAAAAATAAACTTATAGCTTACTTAATTAAATTAATTAGTCATAAACATAATGCTTTATTAATCAGTTCTGTCCTTTTGATACAAAACTGAATAATTTATTAATAATCAAGTGAAAAAAGGTGTAAATAATACAAATAGCCGTGTGTGTTTGAATACTCTACGGGTGTAACATCAGTGGGCCCACGCGAAATAAGGACGAGTAACGAGAATGTGAGTACCCTTTATATTCATTTCCCTTCGCTAGCGTTTCGCCTAGCCAGACCCAATACCAGCGCGAACAATTTTTTTACAATATTGAGACGTAATAAAACAAAAATTAACTATTAAACACATGAATAAACAATTAAAATATTATTATAACTTTACAGTACGGGGTCGGCAGACTTATTACTTAACTTTTTGGCTTTTTTGTGGGTCGCGACTTATAAAAGGTTGAAAAACGCTGCTCTAGAGTAAATCGAGAGGGAGATTGCATTCTATGTATTATTTAATCCCTTAGTCAATATAGCTACATAATTAATATCGAAGTGTATGTCCAGTAGGTATCTAATTTCGATCCCTAGTATTGTAGGTTTCAATTCTGAAACTGCCCAGCATCGTATGATAAAAAATATATTCAACTCATTTTTTTTTATTGCTGAGGAACAGTGAACAGGCTGGCGGGCCAATTCATAGTAAGCATTTCCATCGTCTATGGATGTTTGCGATGCCGGGGGCACCGTGAATATGCTGCTGTACGCACAGTGGTACTGGAACCTGGGTCAATAAGGCCGGAATTAACATAAAGTTATTATGGCGGCATACTTATAGACCAAAAGTGGTTGCCATCTACATTTAGTCGCCTTTTACGTTAGTATTATACTCCGCCCTGGCATGTAGAAAGTTCATGTGTAGCTATCTTTGACAGTTATTTGTGTGTATTTGATTTTTATAACAATAGCGTTACGTAAATTAATCAGATTGTGATAAAACCCATTACTACGGAAGCGAAATGTTTGCCACACTGACAAACCGTCCATTAATGGACCCTGAGAGCAGAACAAAACAACTAAACTAACACAAAGTGGTAATTACAATTTACTTTTGACTATCAAAATGTTTTTAATTGGTTTTTAGAGTTGAAAAATACTGTAATGTGTGATTAGCGGGCTACAAAGCTGTATATTTGCTTAATGGAAGAGTGTTCGAGATAAAAGCTTGCGCTATCGGTGCCGGATCTCGATAGTAATTAGAGGGAACTGCGCCGCCTGCGCCCGCGCCGACTCCTCGCATGCCACTTAAAACTATACTGAATCGCCGCACATCTACTACTCATCAGTTCGCTCTTTTATATTAAATTTAAGACAGGCAGCTTTTATTGTATGTAGACCTTGTTTTATACAAATTATTGGATTAAGTAAACCAGTCGTCAATTGAACTAAACTATATAAATTTCAGCTTTACAGCTCCTAATATACAGTTCTGAAACGAACTAAAAAATTTATATAATCAAGTTATTGTTCAGACGTGAATCACTATCAAATATTCTCTACCTCCTCATGACGTATATAAGTTGGTACATAAAAGCTGGGACTCTTTCTCTCTGGGTTTAAGAGCCAAAGTAACAAAATAACTAAGCCAACTGACAATGCTTTCGTTTAAGTCAAGTGGTTAAAAGGCGAAATTATTTAATTGATATTTCAAAATTGAAACAAAGTGATGTAAAAACCGTCACGCTAAGTAGTCTTAATCTATGCGGCAAATTTAAGCTTTTAGTAAAATTACTCTATAAATATTCAGTACAACCAAAAAGCTTAATAACAGTATCGCGAGGGTTTAATAGTTTCCATACATATACATATTTTTAAACAAATTTTTAAGAGTACCCTAAACCGAAGGGCATGTATGAAGGGAATAATGAAAGTGGACGAAGCGAAACAAGTATGTAAGGATCATACATAGCAAGTGGAAAGAAGTGGTCTCTGCCTACCCCTACGGAAAAGAGGCGTGATTATATGTATGTGTATAGGATTTCCGTGTAGAACTAATTAAATAAATAAAAGAGCTATAGAAACAATTTAGCTGCTATGCGCAGGATCATTCAAAGAAACGATAATAGGTTGCAGAAGTTGCGTATAATTTGTTTATTTTACGAGTCATTACATAAAAGCCTTCACATCGGACTCAGAAGCACACAGGTGAGAATATTCATTAAGTTAAACTCTTACATCAATGCCATGCTATGATACATGTTCTGAATAAAATACCACATGTATATGTTATGTGTATGTAATATGTGTAGCTAAAATTTAAGAATAGTTCGATATTATATGAGTCTAAATTTAAATTTTCAACTTCATCAATGTGAAACCATAGTATTTAGGAAAATAATGTCATAGATATAGACTCAATAATTACTAGACTTCAATCGCTACTACCGTTCAATAAGCAAGTAAATGTACTTAATCAACAGCCGGAGTCAAAAAATAGCCATGTTAACTAGACAGCCATTTCCTTAGATTAAGTCGGAACATTTATTGCAGTACAGAGAAAGGTTCTTAGATAACGAATTATGCAAATAACTAAATTATTAAGTTAAAATCTCTCAATATTTATCTTTAATGTATTTTATATTTTTAATTTATGACATTACTATTATTCTATTGGACTAACTGTGCCCGCGACTCCGTCCGTGTGGGATAGTGACTTAGGGCAGAATTTTTTGGATATATCTTATGGTTTATTTTGGATTACAAACCCTATAAACCGTAAAATATAAATGAAATATGCAAACAGTCAGTATTATCGAATGCATCTGTTACGCCATGCGCCTCCGGAATACGTATGTTCGAACCTACAAAGTCCAGCCTAAGCTAAACCCTATTTCATATGATTGATGACATAAATCTGAGGTTAACTTAAAGTGGAATATAAAATTTCCGAAACTTATCTTTTTTAACAAAAACTATTTTTCCCGTCAAAATCGGTGCAGCCATTTCAGAGATTAGCCGGAACAGACAGACAATAATTGTAAAAAAATGTTGTTTTGGTATATGTACCGTGTATACGTCCGAATGCACTTAGTAAAAAGCGGTTATTTTAATATTACAAACAGACCCTCCAATTTTATTTATTTGTATAGATGATGCAATAATGTATTTTATAATATGACCTAAAACCGGATTTATAAATTACTATGTGAAAACTAAAGGGGGTTCTTGTATACTACGGAGGTGAGGGAGGAATATAAAAAATTGACAAAACTAGGTCACGTGGATAGGTACGTTCTCTTAAAAGGATCTTAAAATAAAATAATAGTAATAAAATATACTTTATTGCACACATTATATTTACATCAAGTGATATTTTTAAAAGCACAATGGGCGGTCTTATCGCTGAAAGCGATTCCTACCAGACAATCTTTGGATGGATAGAAATACAGTTAAGAAGGAAGAAGGTAATTTTGTTGAAGGTAATTACATAATATAAATATTCAATAAGAACAATAATAAGAAATTCAGGCATTCTCAGTCGTAGATGCAGTGATGGCCTCAAGGGTTTCAAATAACCGTCGTTGAAAAATTGGCAACGGGATTTTAGATATCAGGGTCATTTAGGGTTGTACAAAACATTGTATAGAAGAGAAAGAATATGTGCATTCCGACGAAGGCGTATTGGAAGCCACTTGAGTCTATTGCGAAATTCCGTAATGAGGTCGTACTTACGTAGGCCGAAGATAAATCGGATGCAAAAGTTTTGCAATCGCTCAAGTCTAGTCTAGTCTAATCTTGTCTAGCTGCTGTTCATTAAGGTCAAGATAACTGACATCTGCATAATCAAGGATAAGTAAAAGGAGGGACTGTGCAAGCGCAACCTTTGTATGGTGTGGCACAAAGATACAAGTCAAGATAGATACAAGACCTTTCTGCTGACTTCCTGTAACTGAGGACCCCACGACAGTGTTTTGTCAATTAGTATTCCTAAACTTTTTACATTATCGCTTCGTTATTTTTTGAATAAAAGTTCAAATAAAAATGTGTAAATGTAATTGTTTTATGTAATGTAATAGTGTGAAAGATCTGTATCGAGGTGGTGCGTGTTCCACTCGCCGAGTAGCGTAAACAACCAAACATTATGACGCTGAACACCACACGTGCATATAACGTCAACAATTTTGTGTCCCATTTTAACAATTAATTTTTTTTGTTACTAGCTGACCCCTCGAACGTTATTCTGCCATATAAATTAAGAAAAAAGTAGTCTTTGTCCTTTTCTAAGGTCCAATCTATCTCTATGCCGAAATTCACCGGCACAAAGCACAACTCACGACGCGTTTTACGCCCGCGGTGTGCGCGGTTGTTTGCGGCTCCCGCTGCACCGGCGGGCAACCTGTAGAATCGCACGGGTCGCGGTCGCCCGTATCCTCGGCGGGTTGCGCCCGCGCGCTCTGCGATCAGTTGGGTTTTCTTAAAAGTTTTAAATAAACAGATACGGACATTCGAAAATAATTAAAGAATGTATCTTCGTCCTTCTTTATTTCACTAATAAGAGTAATAAATAATCCATAACGATCCTGAATCAGTGGATGCACCCAGAACATTTTGGGCTTTCTTTTTTTAATTCTTCTGTGAAGTAAGTATACCGCAACAGTTCATTTCATGTGTGTCCATGGCGGTCTGGACCTCAACTGACGCTAACCGCCCATCTTGCGATCAACGCCCGCTAAGTTTGCGGGCGATTATCGCAACCACGACGGATTTGTAACCGCACAAACAACCGGTGTCGTGAGTTTAGAAATAGCCGTTCCGTCACCGCGGCGGGCGCGGGTGAAAATTGCTACGTGAGTTTTTAGCCTTAGCCATGAAAACATAACAGACAGAGTTACTTTCACATTTATAATGTTAGTATGGATAACTTCTATGTATGATTATTTCCTTTACTTTGTATTAATTTGATATTTTAAGAAGAAACTGCTAAATTGTAATCTTACTGTCCTCATTTAAAAACGTCTTCGTCAGTGGAAGTTGCTCGAGTTTTCTAATAGAAAGAAATATTTATATTAATAGTGGTCCTCCAAAACGATAACAAAGCGATGGTGATACCTACGAGTATTTTCATATTCCTGTCGGTGCGAGGATTGAGCCCCTAGTTGGGGTTTCTATGGCGACTTATATAATGTGGTATAGTGTTTAGTGCGGTAGAATACCTCGACACGATTAACTAAATGATTCGTTATTTTCTTATCTTTTTCAGGGTGGCATAGGTTTAAACAAAATGGTTGTTCCGCGATGATAGCAAGATATTAAATTAAATGTCTTTGATTTGTAGGACGAGATGCTTCGTGTAGCTCTCTTCAGGGTGTTTTGGAGATACACCTTACGAGAAGCATAAGATTGGCCTTGGACATATATTTGTGGCGTCTTATTTCTAGGGTTGTGGGATCCAGAAGTGTTTTTAGAGCAGGATAACATTTTGTGGCTATATTATAAGTCTTCGAATTAGTGACTAAATTAGTTTAATTATTGGATATTTTGGGAATCGATAGAATATAAATATTGTGTGATACTAAAACAAATTACGCGAATAAATATACTTTAATTACACTGTCACACAAAAAATAAAGTATTTTATACATTTGACGCCACCTACCTACTTTACTCAATTTTTTTTCATTAACATAATCGCAATGTTTTGCAATTTTCAACGATTTTATGCAATTTACTTATTAAAACCACTTATGGTCCAAACAGACTCCAGATTCAGATACAGTGGGTCGAATTACATATCAGTGGGTAGGTGACGTTAAATGTACAAACCACTTTTATTTTTTTATGTGCCGGTGTTATTTATGCTAAAGCTTTTAAAAATATTTTGTTATTAAACTATTTTTCAAACCAAGTGTTATTTACCCCAGTTCTGTAAATGGATGGCATGATTTGACACTTTTGTCTACAAATGTTTTAGGAAACGCCGCCTTGTGTTGTTCAAAGGCTAATACACGCCACCGGCTGTCCCCTTACCGCCATAATTGACACGTTTTTCCCAAAATTACGACTTAATTTAACACTTTCTAAAGATAATAACGCTTTATAGCTAATGTATTAGTATGTCAATTATTGTAACGGCGAGTTTTGTATTTGAGTGCTGTTTGATTATAAAATCAGCTTAATTTAATAGTTTTTTTTTGTATGTTTCTAATTTGTCATTTTAGCCAATAATAAAAGTACAGTAATGTTTCATTTCTTACAAAACTGTAATTTCCATAAAATTTCATTGTGCCCTAAAATTGATCCCAGTTCAAAACATAATGTTCATAATAATACGTGCATCAATTTAGCAAGTGTCAGATTGTCGCCGTAAACGAATTCTCGTTTGTCTTTACTTTTTATTATTTTTTTCGTTAAGAAATCGCTTATTAGAAATAAGACCGCCGATTGTTCCATTTTTTTGTAAATTTAGATTTTATTTAGTTTTTATTACTTGGTGAACAATAAAGAGTTTTCTAACTGTTTATCTATAATTGTCACTGTCGCTTAAACATTTATCCGTGCAGAGGCGGAGAAAGAATACTAACCTCTGCGGCCGGGGTCGGCCTGTCGTAAAAGGCGACAAAACCCACCTTAGCTACGTGGTAGGGCCCTAAGCCCGTCTCTATTACGACCTTTGGTCTTAAGTATTGCGCCATAATAACCTTGTGTTGTGTTCTGGCATTAGTGACCCAAGTTCCTGTACCCTTATGCAACAACAGCGAGTTCGCGATACCACTGGCGTTGCAAACACACATAGGCGACGGTAACTGCTAAATTCTAAGCGGGCCGTCAGCATGTCTGCTGTCCTACAGCAATAAAAAAAAACAACCTCTTTATATAAAATGATTCAAACTAAATACTTATGTGCCGACAAACGTGAGAAAAATATTTTATCTCTTTCAATGAAAACATTTCAATCAATACGTTAACTTAGAAACATTTTTATTTCAAAGCATGGCTGTCGGTGCGTTGTTAGTTTTTGTTTCAGTTTTTTTTTTGTTTGGTACCTACCAATTATTTCATCAGAGTATCTTAACTTTATATATCATTTTATCGGCATTCACACATCTTTTTTAACGTGTTCTATTTTTTAATAAAACATATTGACGACCTCTACGGTGTAACGGCTAATACGGAGGCCGCGAGTCTGATTCCCGTCCCACATCGGGGTGTTATGTATTTGTTAACAAAAGAAAAGTATACAAGTAGTATATTAATTGTTAATGTCTGGCGAATGAGGAAACATCATCTAATTATTACCCAAGTATTATATATAATAATCAACTATTACATTGTAACGTAAGTAATAATATAATTAATATTATTCTTATCATTAGCAATGAATATTAAATTAATAACACTGTAAGATAGCATATATT
Source organism: Malacosoma neustria (assembly GCA_963693495.1). Lineage (NCBI taxonomy): Eukaryota > Metazoa > Arthropoda > Insecta > Lepidoptera > Lasiocampidae > Malacosoma > Malacosoma neustria. Next base: position 16,419,233 of record OY856377.1, read on the forward strand.
ATTGTTTTAGTTGATGTAAGGATGTATTAAATACTTAACAATACAGCGCATCTCATTCACACCCAGCCATATACTCGTACATACTGCCTCGCGTTTGCTCTTACAGCTACCCTACATGTTGTCTGGTAAGGGGTTGGAACTATCAAAAGTGTCTGGCTAGTGAGAAAACATCATTTACTTATTACCTAAGTATTATATATAAAAATCAGCTTTTATACTATAACTTAAGTAAAATTATAATTTCATGAACTTTAAGGGTGTCTGGCAAGGGGTTGCCACGATGTGAAGTGTCTGGCAACGAATAACGTGATTTTCAATAATATTCTGATGGTAATACCAAAAAATCGGACTTTATAATTTGACGAATTAGGATCGGTATTTTACACACCTTTAGTACCGTTCACCTGCCAAAGCCACTGTAACCCAAACTTCATAATGGTCCATCGCTCTTATCTGTGTTAGGAGCATGCGCTGACAAACTTTCAGCCTTTATAAAGTGACGAAGGTCTGGGGTTCACAGGATCTTGCTCTATTATAGACTATTATAACAATATATATAAAACAGTTTAGATTCGGTCATTGGGTTACTCTAATTCTGATAATTTTGTTTAAATTAGATATAGGTTGCTTATGCCGAAACATAACATTTGACGACCTTTGTGGCGTAATGGATAACGCACGTCTATACGTTTGCTGAGGTCATGGGTTCGATTCCCGTCTCGCGTGTGGTTGTTTATGTAAAATATATATGTATTTACAAAAAAAAGTATATAATGCTATGCTACTTAGTATGGTACTAGATGGCGCTGTGTGAATTGTTACAAAATATTTATTATTATTATTATAACATAAAGTTGTTATGGCGGCATATTTAGAGATCAATTGTAGTACTTATCCAGAAAGGTTTAGAGCCCTACCAACCCTGCTAGGATTGTTTTTATCGCCTTTTACGACAGGCTGCCCCTGGCGGCAGGAATCAGTACCTATCCTTATTCCACCCCTGCACGGAGAGAAACAATGATAAGCACATGTGAGGAAATTATGATTTAAAAATGAAAATTTTAAAGTAAACAGTCCTTTGTTAAAACTAAGTTTATCATATATATTATATTGTATTTATATTGATTTTTTCTATTAAAAGGTAAAACGACGACGCAAAAAAGTGCACAAAAACGTTTGTTCCTCAGCATAAATGTCGTGTTTCAACATCAAAGCTTTCCTTTATCAAGTATAAAATATTAGAAATAAGAAGAAATATTTAATTGCTTTATAAAACTAACCAAAATATGATATATCAATAAATATGTAAAAGTAATAAAGTCCATTTATCCAACATTAACATACCATATGTTATAATAAAGTAAAACAGATAGGTTAAAAACATGCTTTTCGGCGCTAAGCATGATTAGAGAGCGTCAAAAGCCGGTTTGATTACTGGCAAATGTGCTCGTATTACTGCGCACCTGGATTCAGGCCAGTCAGAGGGCCAGATAGTTTATTATAGAGCAAAGTAAATTTGCATTTAGGCTTCATTAACTAAGCGTAATATACCGATAGCTATAATGAATTCGGAATATTTACGCTTCTAGTAATTGGATTGTAAATTGATCTTTCAATTATCAATAAATTGTACTTGATGATTATAATGTAATTCTTTGCTGGTTCTTCTGTATAAATAGCGACAATTTTTTTGTCGGCGGAAACTGGACCTTATTAATGCCACATCGGAAGCCGAGCGGAAGCCGACGTGGGTATGTGTTCTCTGCTTTGATATTGCAACTCTCACCTCTGTGAGGGTCTAGAGGCGGCCGGGGTAAAACATATATACCCTGCTGACACAGAAAAAGCCGACTAAAGTCAACATGGCTAGTCCAGCCCGCCCGGGAGGCGCACGCGAAAACATATCTTATCTGGCTTAAGAGGAACACTGGAGTGGTTTTTAGTGAGTAGCATAGCAACGTGTCAACTACGGAAGACGTCCTGGCGCACTGCACGGGTGCATTAAGCATTTTCCACCTCATAAAAAAAGTGTGGTCGCCGTGGTATGCTCAATAAAAACCCAAGTCGCCACCTTAACCCTTTGTGGGGGTCGCAGGTTCAGCTTTTAGGATGAAGTTCATTGTTCTGGACGAGAGTCAAATACTCCTTGTGTTAGCTAACATGTAGTAAAAGGTAAGTCCTGTTCTGATTCTTCTTGGGGTTGAAAAGCAGATGTAGAGGTTATTATCTATACAACTTAAAGCTGTTCTATATGTTATAGTGTCTCTTAATTATAAAAAGGTTAGATAGATATAAAAAGGTTAGATTAGATTTTTATATCTTTGGGTAACAATTATATTACATAAAAATTGAATTTAGAGAATTATTTATACATTTAATGAAATAAAAATCAATTAATAGGGTTATATGTAAAATAGTACAATATATAGGTATACTTACCGTACGTCGTAGTTGAAAGCGTAGTTAGTGCGATCATGCTATGCCGCTACGAAAGTTGGTGCTAACAAAAGACTATGTTTAAATCAGGGTATTCAATTTGAATCGTTCTATTATTTTGAAATAATTATAATTAATACGATAAAAGAAATTAAATTCATCTTAATTAAAATACTTGCCATTCTTCGTTTAATTCGTAACGATCAAAAATCACTGCGCGTTATTCGTTCGACAAAGGCTTTGTTGTTAAAATAAAACGCTATTGGGACTAATTGAAATGATTACGTCATTGAGGTGAGACGAGGAGAGCCGCGATCCAAATAGGGGCACTGTTCGACGCTTTACAAATATAAAACAATCATTTGGACAGTTCAAAGAGTGGCGCGCGGTGTAACGCAACGGTGTGGGGTGGTACAAATGTGAGAGGTAGGCGGTTTGAGTATTAATATATTAGCACTATCATGTAAATTAAATAAATGGTTAATTTCACATCTTTTTTTTAATGAAAATTCTTTAGCACGGTTGTGATTTGAAAATTCGATGAAACGAAAAAGCGATACCAAAACTGATTTATCCTCTACTGATACTCCTCTTGTACTCTAATTAGTTTTCTTTACTTTTGTAAAGTTTAGAATGGTGCCTTCTTTGTCTTTCTACTACCGCGCTGCCCGTCATAGGCTTACGTACGTATGAAACGGTTTTCAAGAACGTTCATGTTGCGTACTTTCCGGATTTATAATGAACTTCTGACTGAGGTTTTTCCATCGCAATACGATATGGTGTTTACCAAAAATGGTGTTATAAAATTTTAGGGTGGGCCGCTTGCCTGTCTGCTGAACTCCATATTTAAAAATAATTCTTTTTCTCTCATAGTCTTTTTCTTAGCCTATATTACGTATATAGAGTTACTAGAGTATATAGTACTAGTATATAGTACGAGAGAATATAGTGGTATATAACATAGTGGTAGAGTAAAATAAAATGGATATATTACGTAAAAGATGATATGGCAAAAAAAATTTGAAATAACGACTAATAGAAGAGAGTAGTACGAGAGAACATGTCGCATGCTTAATCATAAACTGCCTGACTCAAAAAACCTGTTTTTTGGGAAATCGCAAAAAACGTTTTGTCATTTACTACTTATCCCATATATTGACTTATAACTAAATAGTGGTAACTCAGTGTGGGAAAGAGATATCGAAATAAATCTTAGTTTGGCCGATAGAGGGCGTCGATTGCTGCCCGTTATATTATCTTACTTTAGACCTAAATCGTAATCGGTCAGTTTATGATTAAGAATGCGATGTGGTGCTGACCCCATATAATGTGGGATAAGAGCAGAACAAAAAATATGTTTCTACACATATCGTCGCCTTATACTTAAATCTCTAGTCGCTCGTAACTTATACTAGCTGAAGGCTCGCGCCTCGTCATCGCGCGGCGCCTTTCAGTTCACATCTCAAACGTTTGGATACTCCCCCACAATGGCCGAGCAAGTCGGCGCGCGTTCGCCGCCTCGTTATGTAAAACCAGCCAAACAATGCCAGCGGTATCGTTCTCACTAAGAACTCAATCGAATCAAATTAACAATAGACGTGTGAAACACTGACAACATTGCTGTTACGATAGATTTAAATAGGCTTGAGTGTATTCAATTTCACAGATTTGGGTTTAGATATTGTCTGGTTGTGATAAAACAGTTTATATAATAATTATTATATATATTTTATTTCATGTATAAGTTTTTGTAAAGACGATAAGATTGTGAATTGTTATTTCGTTTTATTTATAAAAATTATCATAATATTTTTTTTGTATAATCCTAAACAAGTACATATAACTTGAGTTGTTGTTGTTACTTATTGTAGAGATATGCAGGGCAACAAAAAAAAATGTTTTTGTAGAGTTGTGTTAACTATAATAAATACTATGAATAATTTCTTACTCAGGAATGAATTCTTTTTAAGTTTTTGATTTATTTTACATTTTATTCAAATTTATTTTTAAATGCATTCTACTTTATAGATTATCTATTATCTGTTTTTTATTAGCATTTTATTGTTTTAATATTGTAATATAATAACTGATAGATATATGTTGTATACATTTTAGATTTAAGCTCGTTATTTTTTATTGTTTTTGTCTTCAGCGATGTCATTCCATAGACCTGACGGAAGATCAGCGCTGGCTTTATCTAAGTCAGTATTATGCTGAGTTAGGTTCAATTTGGGACACTGGTTTCTAGATTATTTTTTATAAAATTATAGTATTAAAATATTTTGTACAATACTGTCCTAAATAAAGATTTTCTTTCTTTCTAAAAAAACCACGGTTGGCAGGGCTGGAATGAAAAGGCTTGTCCGTTTTTCTTCTATTTATCTTTGTGAGCCTGCATTCTCAACGTAGGTACGTGTACATAAAATAACAAATCCATGAGAAAACTTTCTGGGTCGATTTGAGAGTTCTAGGTTGTCTGGAAGAGATCGCTTTTAGCGATAGGTAAGGCCGCCCATTGTGTAATATTGTTAACTATATGATTTCAATGTGTCACTTTTATATAATGTACAATAAAGTGTTATCTATCTATTTATAAAATCATCTAAACATTTACATTCATCGCATTAAAGACAACTGAGTATCAAATTTGCATTGATTTTCTTCTTTTTTCAAAGGTTATATGGTGAAAAGGGTGTTAATGTTGAGATGACAGCTAACAGAGGAGAGTGGAAAGAGAGAACATGTTGTGCCGATCCCAAATAATCTGGGAAAAGGGTAGGAAGAAGAAGACTGTTAGGCTACTGAAGGCTACTTGGATATTGAGAACTTTTTATCGATAAGAGTGTCGCGAAGTATTTTTTCCGATAAAGGTGCCTCAGAGAAAAGTTTGAGTAACTAGTTGAGCTACTTAATGTTAATGTGTGTACTCGTATATATGTATGTATGAATCTATGTATCTATGTAACGGAATCTTTGAACGTGATTTTCACCCCTTTCAAAACGACGGTTTGATTTGAAACTTTTCACACTTGTCAAGTATTGATGAGAATGCAATAACCTGTATAGTTTGTATCGGTATCCTTGCCAGGATCCTCAGGATTAATGAATTTTCGGACTGGTTCTCGTCCGATCACCGAAGTTAAGCAGCGTTGGGCGCGGTCGGTACTTGGATGGATGACCGCCTGGGAACACCGTGTGACGGTGGCTTTTTGCTCTTGTTTTACACGCTTTATATTACGAGTAACTTGAACTGTATGTAACGGAATTTTCAGACTCGATTTTTACCCACTTAGAATAAATCAAAAAAAATTCAAAATTCCGCCGAAACGCCATCTGGAGTTTAGTTAATAACACTATCAGAAGATGGCGTTAAATTAATAAAACATTTACCGATTGGGAATTGACAACAAATAAATTATACTAACATGCTTTTATTTTATAGTTAATCAAATTTCTTTCAGGAGGAAGAAGTTTGATTTATGCCATATACGAATAATGTGGGATAAGGGCAGGAAAGAATTAAATTAATCTAAAATGTTATAGCAATACAATAAAGCATACACGCGACAATGCAGTTAATGGCTTTAGGTAATGATCATTAACCAAGTTTTTCAAAACGGCAAGTGATTTTGCTTTTCTAATATCCAGAGGGATGAAGTTCCAAATTTGGACAGCCTGTACTGCAAAGGAATTGGAAAATAATGTCGAAGAGTGTACAGGGGTCTGTAAGAGGAAGTTTGCAATAGAGCGCAAAAAGCGGGAATGAGTTGTATAAAGAAATTTAAAACAATCCATAAGTAACGAGGGGAAGAAGGAATAAACAGTATGCTATTTATTCCTTTACTGTAGTAAATGGAGAACATTTATGATCATTATATTAAAACAGTTATCTTAGGGTATATTTACTTAACAGGATAATAATAGTTCGTTAGTGTTAGTGTTATAAATTATTATAACATTAACTGGCAAAATAAGATTGAAGATGTAGTTACTAAGTCCGTTCCATCACCATGTATGCGACGCCAGAGGCACCGCTGATACGCTGCCGTCTGCGCAGAGGTAATGAAACCTGGGTCACTTATGCCGGGACACAACACAACATAAAGTTATTATGGCAGCATGTTTAGCTACCAGGGGTGGTTGCCAACCAGACGGACTTGGAGCTATTATACCACTTTGTTTGGATTGTTTTTCAGATTTACAGTAGAACGCCCCCGTCCGTAGTTGTCACAATTCTAACTCCGCCGTCATTTGGTCAACTATTCATTGAATATTCACGATTTGTAAGATAAAGACTCAAAGATAAACCGCTGGCAGACTTACAAAACCCAGTTGTAAAGTAATACAATCAGAACAGACGGTATACGACTCCTTTGCTTTCAGTCGTCTCATTTGAGTTATCTCTACAAAGGAGTTCGTAACAAAGACTTGAGCTTTGCATTGTTGTCTACTTTGTTACGTATAATATAACAGTATAACATTTTAAACAGGTCATGTTGTAATAAAATGAAAAATTATAATTTCACAAGAAAACATTGCAGATATTTTTTATAAACTATCTGTCCCGGCAAACGTTGTTCTGACATATAAACTAAGTTTAATTTTGGATTAGATTCGTAAATTCCGTAAAATCAGTTCCTAGTGCGTGTCTTTGTTCCAAAATGAGTTACCATGCTACATATATATATATATATATATATATATATATATATATATATATATATATATATATATATATATATATATATATATATATATCAATACAATCGGATGAAGAGAGTTTTAGAGATTTTGTAATATATTTAAAAGAGAAATACCACTCGTATTTCTCTTATATCTTTTTGATGTATAATTACTAAAAATAACCTTTTTTATAGAATTTCCGTTAAATCTGTTCTAAGTGAGCATCTATATCGCTATGAAATGAGTATTCGTGCTGAATTTTAAGTCAATGTATTTGTGGCGTCTATGGACCGCACATAAACCGGTCTCGGAACGTCACTAGTTTTGGGGCGTAATGTTACCCCTCACTAGTGTACTCCAACCCCGCCATTATTATTCTTACACAGAGATAACCTTTCTCTCGGCATGTATGTATTTCCTAACTCCAATGTTTGTTTGCCTAAGTTTATAAAACTAGAATATATATAAAGTTAACTGGGACGCATTTTCATTTGAGCACGCCAATGGCGGCCGTGCTCACCAATATCCCTCACGAACTATAAATATTGTTTTATATTACGAGTATGTTCGAACAAGAACACTGTCGTAGTCATGTCTTCGCGACTTCTCCGTTCCACTGAATTCCTTTGTTCCTGATTTTGATGAACATGGATTTGATTATTGCAATTTTTTTTTTTATTGCTGTAGGACAACAGACAGGCTGACTGACTGCCCACTTAGAATGTAGCAGTTACTGTCGCCTATGGGTGATTGCGACGCGAACACACTGCTGTCCCATAAGTGTACAGGAACTAATGCCGGAACACAACACAAAGTTATTATGTCGGCATACTTAAGACCAAAGGTGATCGCCAAACAGACGGGCTTGAGGCGCTACCACGTAGCTAGGGTGGGTTGTTGTGTCGCCTTTTCTAAGGCTTAATTGCTGGATATATTTCAATTAAATTTTCAAATCTTTATTTCTTAGATGCTTGGCTCTTATCTAAAAAAATATTGCGATATCTTCATTTTATATAAAGTTATTAAAGTTTTAAGAAACGCGTTTGCTTGCCGCGGGGAAGTGGGGCAAGCGGTGTAGCACGCATTCGTAGGAGAAGGGAAGTCTCTTCTACCTCTGCCTCATGACGAAAGCTACGCGGGCGAAATCGCGGATGTCAGCTAGTATTCTATAAATTAAGATATATCTTACATTAGCTAAGCCATTTTGTTTACTGAATATGCTAGATAATTTAAGCTGCGTCAAAGCTAAAGCACGTGAATTATTTTTATTTCAAACACAAGGTTGCAATTATTATAAGAATCTTCTTTTGTCTCTTCCTGGTTACATATCAAGCTATTCTTTTGGAGTCTAAATATAAAGGATTTTAAAATACGTCCCCATTATTACCTTCTATTGTGTATTGGTACTGCTGAACCAGGTTCTAATACCTCTGGTGTTGCGAACTACTATCTACTATCAGGAAATCTGTTTGCATATCTACAGATCTCTCCTATATAAAAAAACAGAAATCCTATATTTCAGAGTAAAATAGTTTAAATTCATCCACAAATATTTCAATACACTGAACTTCGTAGAGTAGAGCAGTCCGAGTATCCCCAGCACGTAGGACGGAGGCATACGGCCTGACGTGTGGAGGATTAGGTTAGCTGTTGGCAAGGCTGTATGCAAATGGCCACTTCGAAGTTATCAGTATTTGCGTGGTCGTGTAGAATCCATAATAGTATAATATAATTTCATTATTATATTATAATATTTTATACTAATTAATATTATAATATATTACAATAATCCATAATAATATAAAGATAAATTGGGCAATCACACAAAAAAAATAAAAACGTGTGTATGTCTATACTTCGTTGGCGTAGTAACAAAAATAGCTAAAGATTTCATCCCATACAACACAATACTTTGTTAGTAAAAGGAATGATAAATAAAATAAAAATAATACATTCCGTCAATTAACCGCAAACGTATAAAGGTTTACTTAATTAAATGCTCGTCACTTTTATCACAAATGTTCACAATGCATATTTATAAATAATTTTATCTCTACTGTAAAATTAAAATATAGTTTAGAGTTTTAACGGAAACTTGAGTGACAGTTATCAGCTAACTTACCTATAAATTTTGCTTTCATTTTTTCTAAACGCTCCAAAAGATGTATAACATCAAGAATATAAGAACCTTAATATTAAAAAGTACATGCATCATCAAAATTACTGTTTTACGTATATAGATGAATGAATAGTTAATTGCAAATCCGGACACAAACCTAAAGGTCACAGGTTCGATTGTTACAATAGCGTGAACCATTTAGGCAGTTCACATTTAATGTGGCATATAATAACCATAATTGACAGTACCGATGGTGAAGGATAATGTTGTGATGAAACCTGCTTACCGAGTTCACCGGTATTCGAAACGCGCTAATCAGCCCTGGACAAGATACTTATTGCTTTACGGATGCTAATTTTAGTTTTGATGATTACTTTTAGCAGCCTTTTCGCTAATTGTATCAAAAACAGCCATGAGAACTTAATGGATTTTTCATCAAAATTGCTAGAATAGTAATAAAAGGCAACAGAAATAGATGGCGCTACTGTAATATAGTATAAACATTACACGATACATACAAGTAAATACATAAAAAAATGAAGATAAATAGTTATATGCATATTGAAGTAATATAAAATTTTAAGTAATCAAAGACAAAAACTTGTGTAAATATATCTATATACTTACGAGTACTATAGAAATCTAATAATTACTATGAGAGATGTAAAAATTAAAAAAGGAACACGCATGAAATCTTACGCATGTACAACCGTGAAAATCATATTCGTATAATAGCATTTTTTTATTCACGTATGTGACATTATTTTTTGCCATGGATTGCTTACACATAAAATGTAAGAAAAGAACTCTGACCCGTAGTCATATCATTTGTCAGAGAGAGGAGAACAATTTTTAATATGAAACAAAACCTAATCAGTATTTATTAAAAATGTTGACGCTTAAATTTACAAAAAAGTACCAGGTCGAAGAAAACCCAAAATAATAATTTCTAAATTCGTGGGCAGTAAGAGGTCAAAACGGGTCACGCCTCTTCATTTAAAAGAATGTGAAAACAAACATTGAATTTCAACTGACAAGCCTGAATAGAAAGGACCTTGTAGATTGAACTTTGTATTTATAGCAATTTTTGTTTCGAAAAAGTTTTGCTTTGAAAAACATATATATATAAAATTGTACATTTTTGTAGTTACGGCCCTTATGATTATTTTAAGTAAATAATCAAAATAAATAAATCAAATGAGAATTTGTCAGCAAATGTACAGTAGATTTGTTCGGAATTTATTCTGGAACATTTTGTGTTCATCGAAATATTTGCTAAATTCAATTGAATTTCCTTATCTGAAAATTGCTGATATCAATTTAAACTTAGGAACAAGTTAAAAAGAAGTTGCTTTTTATTAAGTAAATGGCTCAAATCAAATTTAAGTAAAGCTGTACTCAAATTTAAAAAAAAAATCACGAAGTCAAATTAAGTAGGCACTACTACTACTGTATCAGATTTTGAAATAATTCGAAAAATCATCATATTTGCTGGAGATTTTTTTCGCTGTTCTTCGACAAACTTTTTTTGATACCTGTGGTAAATCTTTGACTTTCAATCGGTAATCTTTATTAAGCTATATTGAATGAAATATTTTACTTTTGAGCCAGAATGTAATTTATATAATACAAAAAATAACGAAGTTTCGGCCGTTCCATGGTCAAAGCTTAACAATTGAGAAGTTGTGTCGTAAGTTATCGAGGGCATAACTATGCTGTAATAATATCCCTAAATAGTATCGCAAGACCTAAATCAAATTAAAAATCTTGTAGTTACAACTACAGAACTATGAACAGTATTAAAAAGTTGGTAAATAATTCGTTATAAGATTTCCTGTAATATATTGATTCTTTAGTTCTAGTCTTTAGTATTACTACTATACATTAGGCGTAAAAATAAGTTACCGCCGTTTTATGAGATGGCATGGTACGAGGCTTACGTTAGAATTCTTAAAAAGAAGGCTTGAAAATTACGTTGCTCATTCAAGAACAACATAACCCTATCATATTATTAACTTTGTATTAGCATCATATATTTTTTTTATCCAAAAATGTCTAAATTTGAGTCAAATAAGTGTTCCTTTGGGAGAACTTTTAATTTACTTCTTTAATTTAAAACAATCTGCAGCTGAGGTGCATCTATTGCTCGTAAAAGCATATAATGAGGCTGCCTTAAGTGAGAGAACATGTGAGATTTCAAAAGTTTAAAAACGATGATTTTGACGTAGGAGACAAAGATCGCAGTGGAAGGCCAAAAATTTACGAAATTGGAGGAATTATTGGAGGAAGATTTGTCTAAAACACAAAGGGAACTTGCACTTTAGAAGTCACTCAACAAACAGTCTCACATCGTTTAAAATCGTTAGGAATTATTCATAAACAAGGTATTAAAACCGAGAGATGTTGAAAGCCGATTATGCATGAGTCAAATGCTGCTAGCTAAGCACAAAAAAAAAGGTTTTTTACATCGAATCGTCACTGGTGATGAAAAGTGGATACATTATGATAATCCAAAAAGAAGAAAATCATGGGGACTACCTGGTCACGCGTCGCATACACATACAGGGGAACCGAATATTCATGAAAAAAAGTCATGCTGTGTATTTGATGGGATCAGCTGGGTGTGGTGTATTACGAGTTGCTTAATCCAAGCGAAACAATCACTGGAGCTCTGAAGGAAAAACGCCCTCAATACTACTCTAGATACAACAAAATTATTCTTCTACATGATAATGCTCGTCCGCATGTAGCGGTTTGGGTGAAAAACTATTTAAAACACTTGATTGGGAAGTACTAACCTACCCGCCGTATTCACCAGACATTGCGACTATCATCTGTTCCGCACATGCAGATGCAGCACATGTTCTGTCGGAGCAGCGGTTCACATCATAAAATATGAAGATACCAAAAATTAGGTTGATTCGTGGATAGCATTAAAAGATTAATAAGAAGAAGGTCTTAAGAAGTTCTTCATACATGGAATCCGAACGCAGCCTGAAAGATGGGAAAAAGTATGATGGACAATACTTTAAACTTACCTTTCTTTTGAAACTTATTTGTACTGCTAATATTAAAAATTTATTTCATTTCATATAGGTACATGCAATTGATTACAATTGGATGTCCTTCGGCGTTTACGGTTAGAACTAATTTGAGTTTTGAGCGCTAAAACTCTCACAACTGTGATAGTATAACAAATGTTTGCAAAATTTTTCACGTTTTATAAAAAAAAACACAAATAATAATAAGAAACATAAATTAAAAATATACACTAAATTATATAATGTAAATGACTGGAAAAAACAAAATTATTTTAGAATATAATTTTATTTGATACTATATGATAAATTAAAGAGTTGTTTTGTGTTCACATAATTTTTAGACAGAAGCCAGTTGCCAACTGTATTCTACGTTAGAGAATATATATATGTAACGTTGTAATTAAATTCATTCTACAGTAGACTTAATATTGGGAGCGTATAAACACGTGGTTGACCAAGTAAATTCATATGACTTTTTTGGACCCTTGAACTCTTGAGTAGTTTGCTATACGTTTAACAATCATCGTTGAAGAAAACGCCATTGTTGGTAACAACGTACGCTATTTGACGGCAAATACTTTATGGTTTTGGAAGAATTTTTATTTTATGGGTTGAAGTGTGATTGTCAGGTTATTTTTCCCTCGTTTTTCTATTTATATATGTTTTATATTAATTAGGTTAAATTCGATATTCAACTTACTAAAATAATTTTTGCGATTCCATCATCATTTATGCTATGACATTTCTCACTGCGAAGTTGACAAAATCAATGCCAAAAGCATTGGACCCATAAAAACCGAATCAATTAGTTTGGTTATATTGTTACAATACAAAATTTGGACATTCTACTCAATTCCGAATTTATTCTGTTGATAATCTTAGACTGATTGCCTTATTTTTCGCATATGTTTATCGTTGTTATTACCTTATAACTGAGAAAACAGTTTTAAAGGGGAGTTTCAGATTCTTGGGTTTTCAAGGCACTAAAAGCTACTTATTGTTATTACTTAAATAAAAAACGTACAAATAAATTAGCAAGGCCAATTATAGAAGCGTTTTCAATTACATGAACAACAGATATGACTACAGTACCTTCTTTATTACTTTTAAATAGATTTGGTTCCCTGATTGCCATAGAGGACGGATCTCAATCAAGTATAATATGGCCAATAAGTGGCGGCTATCGTCCATCAGCAGAGTGTATCGGTGTCTGTTTGCGGTGGCACAAGATGTAACCGGAGATGCCACCCGCATTGTTGTCAAAGCTCTCCTGCCCGCTGCCCACTCGACCACGTTGGGCAATAGGAAATATACAAATATCTCTGTATGCTTCTAGATAAAACAACAGACGCTTTTGTTGAGAAAATATTTTAAGCGTATTTTTGAAATGGATTTATGTTATGAAAATGTTTTGATTTATATATTTCATTGAAATGAAATAAATATAATATAACTAATGCAGTTTTTGTATTTTTATATGTAATATATACATTTTATTAACTTTTTTTGCCTCTTATACTAAGACGCCTTCTTGAAATTCTGTGGTAGTAGTAAATAACAGTATAGTCTTCTTCTTCCTGCCCTTATTCCAAACTATGTGGGATCGGCACAACATGTTCACTCCTTACATTCTCCTCTGTTAGCCTTCATCTCAACATTCACACCCCTTTTTCCATCGCCTATGATGATAATCTTTTACGCAATCCATCCGTCTTTTTTGGTCTACCTCTACTCCTGTATCCATCCACTCTCATTTCTATCACTTTCCCTGTTAAATGGCATTCTTCCCTACGCATTACATGGCCAAACCACGCTAGTCTGTTATTTTTAAGTTTTTCAGCGACTGCTACTTTCACACTTCCTCTAATATATTCATTTCTAATTTTATCCATTTTCGTAACTCCACAAATCCATCTCAGCATTCGCATCTCCGCAGCATGCCCAGCATTCCGATCCATACAATACGACAGGCCATAATACGGACTTGTAAATTTTACTTTTGAGTTTAAGTGGTACTCGTGGGTTACAAATTGTAAAGTAAAAATAACTGTATACTTTATTATATAATAAGTACCGAGTAACTCAGTGGTATTAAACTCGGAGACTAATCCCGGCTCCGTTGGTACGGCCACGTTTTACGGTAACCGGATGCTTACGTGGGAAACAAATGTCTGGCCATGCCGCCTCCGCCGGACCCCGGCAGGAGGGGTATACCCAAAAAGTACTGGCTTGACGTCGTAAAGGGCCAATGGGCTCACTACCAGGGATGCTGAAGACCGTGCGAAGTGGAGAAGAAAAAGTCGGAAAGCGGACCCCGGGCACCGAAACGAAAGTTTGGGTGGCAACCGGGATTTAACGCAAAGATGATGATGATGATGACTAATCCCGGTCCGGGGTCTAATTTTACGTAGGCATGCACCGATTCGGAAAATTTGTGATATTATAATGTGAATATTATAACATATATCCCAAATACACCGACACCGAAAACACCGTGAGGAAACCTGTGTACTGTGATCATCGGTATGTGTAACGCCAATTTGCACTGGACAACAACAGGGGGCCCGGGCCCAACAGTGGGACGCTACGGACTGTTATTATTATTTATTATCTAATAGTATCACAGTTTTTAAAATATAGATTTATAACGATTGAGTACCATATCATGAGTCATCTCACAATTCACGTTATTGTTCCGATATTCTTGTTTTGTATTTATTTTATAATACGAAATCGATCTCAAGCCTCAAGCATCGACCGTTGAAGATGTTTAGATGAGAGCCGCGTATTTATTTACGCATGTTGGCCGATGTGTTTCTAATGAGTTCGACTCACGACGATAAATAAATAGTCTGTTATACCAACTACCAGTCTTTGTGATCGCTGCGACAACAACTCGGTAATTACGATTGTGCCGGAACACTCAAATATTTGGCCAAACTTTCGTCCATTAATGAGCTACCGATAATATCCGTTTTTGAAACCGTGTTTACGTAATGCCAACGGGAAACTTGTCTCTGGAGGCAATTAAGAAAAAATGCACGGCCAACAATAATAATGTGTTGGTTTGTTTGCCTTTGTCATATTTGGGAATCATGTTTGTTATCTTTAGCCGCTCTTTGATGGATTTACCTGGAATTTACAGAGAATTTATCAACAATAACATCTGTGAGAGAGCACACTTTAATATTTTAACCACAAAAGACCGTGACTGATGAAAGAAAGGCTAAGTTGGGTAAATCTATGAAATAAGCGACGTTTACTTAAGAGAAGATAATCATGTCAGCATGGGCTTCTTATGATTATGGAAAAGAGTGAGGGCTGTGACTTTCCTGGGAAAACGTAAAAGACGATACTCTTAAATAATCTTTTGACACAGACAGCACGGGAAGGCACCATCTGATTTTTCCTTTCGCGGTGGAGTTTATTTATACAGCAGTCGTTATTGTAAAAACCAAATCTGTCCATTCATTTTTTCATATTTTTGTGCTTTGTTTAAAAAAAAAGTTGTTGAGAGACACCGACGCAAAATACATTTTTGGATTAAATTATTATTATTTTTTATTACTGTAATTATTACTGTAGGACAGCAGATAGGTTGACTGCCCATTTATAATTTAGCAGTTACCGTCGCCTATGGGTGTATGTAACGCCAGTGGCATCGAGAACACACCGCTGTCCCATAAGGGTACGGGAACTTGGGTCGCTAATTCCGGAACACAACACAAAGTTATTATGGCGGCATGCTTAACACTAAAGGTGGTCGCTATCTAGACGGGCTTGGGGCCCTACCACGTAGCTAGGGTGGGTTGTTTTGTCGCCTTTTACGACAGGCTGATCCCTGCCGCAGGGGTCAGTATTTTTTCTCCACCCCTGCACGGATAAAAATTATTTATTATTATTAATTATATTCTTATTAAGTATTAATACTTTTTCTCTGTGCAGGGGTGGAATAAGAATACTAAACTCTGCGCTTGGGGTCAACCTGTCGTAAAAAGCCACAAAACAACCCTAGCTACGTGGTAGGGCTCCAAGCCCGTCTGGATGGCGACCATACTTGGTCTACAAGTATGCCATCATAATAACCTTGTGTTGTGTTCCGGCATTAGAGACCCAGGTTCTTGTGGCCCTATGGGACAACAGCGTGTTCGCGGGGCCCCTATCGTCGCAAACAGGCGACGGTAACTGCTGACTATTAAGTAGGCCGTCAGCCTGCCTGCTGTTCCTCAGCAAAGAAAAAAAATACATACAGGTTTATATCTTGAAGCTGGAATAAACATCCTTAACCTCCTTTCTTCTATTTGATAAGTAAACTAGAATTTAAAGAATGTTAAAAGCACTTTTACTTATACAAAAATAAGTTATGACCCAATAGATAAATATAACTCTGATATTAAAATAAGTTAATGGAACTAGTTTTTATGAATTAATTTTGCAAACCAACATTTAAAAATTTTTGGGTGTATAATAAACTTCTAATAATAAACAAATAGATAATATTTTACAGGGAAAATGTTAGAATTGAGAATGGGATTGATATCGAACAATGAGTAGGCTAAAAAAATATGGATTGCATAAAGAATGATATGGCGTTAAAAGGTTGATTGTTGAGATTATGGCTAAGAGAGGATAGTGAAAAGATATAATAATATGTTGTGCTGCCGCTGAGTAATGTGGATAAGGGCAAGAAAAAGGATGCAGATGCACGGGCTTTGTGAACATGTATTTTACAGGTTCCAAATAATTACATCAAATTATATTTTATAATATTGAAAGTAAAAAATAGATTTAAGCATATATAAAACTTACTTTACTTAAAGTATTTTGACGACCTCGGTGGTGTAACGGATAACGCACTTCGGTACGCTTGCAGAGGTCACGGGTTCGATTCCCGTCTCGCGTCTGGGTGTTTATGTATAATATGTATTTATTTACAAAAAAAAAGTATATAAGTAGTATATCAGTTGTCTAGTACCCATAACACAAGTGCTATGCTACTTAGTTTGGGATTAGATGGCGCTGTGTGAATTGTCACAAAATATTATTATTATTACACTTTTCATTAGTATGTACTTAATGATGAATTTTGCATATATCTGACTTCTATCCTAGACTTAATTTTTACAAACATAATTATCTATATATAAGCGAAATACTTATTCATTATGATATCTCTAAAACTATCCCGATGATAAGACGATCCCATACCCATAGACGGTCTAGACACGCTTCGGAGATATTTGGCGTCTCTTTGCATATTCTATCGTCTGTACAAAGGGAAATGCTCCGTTTAACTATTTAAAAGGGGGCTTTCGTCGAAACAGTTCTCAAGATTGGATTGAGAATCCGCCCCTGCAGAGAGATAAAAAAGGGAAAAGTTGTATTCTCAGTATCATAAATATAGAAATGAGCTTTTTAACATTACTTCCCATATTTAGATGTTTTAGTATCCTTACAGTTCACATATACCTAAGTCCCGAAGTTGACTCAAACGATCACAAACAATAAAAGCATTTAATAAAGTGCCATAATCCCAAATTTCGATGAAAGAAATTAATAGTCATTTAAACAAACTTTCCGTGGTGTAACAATACGTTTGGGACAGTGGTTTGGGACCATTCGCCCCGTGTCAACACTTCACGTTTCCACGAATACTTCACAGCCTTTGTAACCGATCACACACAATGAAAGCTTATCAAATAAATATTATTCGTTTATTAATATTAATCTCGAATGGAGTTGGTAACGTATGCAAGTAGGAACAAAGGTATATTGCCGTTGGGGCGTGTTGTAGGAATTAGATTTTACATATTTATCTATATATAAGCGAATTACTCGTTCATCATGATATCCCTAAAACTATTATAATATACGCAATTGACTTAAATTACATTTCGCGATTTTATGGAAATTATATCCAAAATGTAATTTTTTAATAGCAGAACAATGTTCATCGGGACAGCTAGTTTTACTATACCTATACATATAAATAAGTTATCCGGTCCGTATAGAGGTTAAGTCAAAAAAATATTTTCCAAGACCGTAGACCAAAAAAAATAATATCTAAATTTCAAAATAATATAGAAACCCGGTAGTTTCTCAAGATTACTCAAAAGATTCTAAAAACTAGGTATTTGTATCTATATTGTTTTTATTTGCCGTATGATTATAATTCTTCAAGATGCCTGTTGAAAATTTCACAAAAAATTGTTTTAGCTCCTTGAATTTTTATGCGAAGCTTAGGAGTAATAAACAAGGCATTAACCATATAAACTGTGCCAATGTTTATTAAAAGAGATTAATACTAATCTGGACCAGCGTTATCAGGGCTTATGGAGAAACTGCATTTAACACATGTAGTATGTTTGTCCATTGATATATATCCGCCATTTGTATGTTTATATATTTATTGTAGGCCAAAAGAAATGATATTATAATTAAATATATTTATTTAAATAAATTAATTTGTCAAATATCATTTTGTACATTATCATCTGTTTTTAGGTTAGGAATAATGGATGACTTAGAATTTTAAAATTAGAACAAATTAAAAATGTAATACAAAAAAGATTTGCAAACAGTATGTTTGTAAAACAAACCTAAAGATACAGGTTTCCATGTAGTGTAGGGAAATGTTTAAGAAATATATTACTAGTCATGCCATAGACAATTATTCATAGAGCAAACAGTATTTATGCTGACTTGTAGACCACTCCACGCGATTGATTGCCGTATAAAAACGATATGTTTGACGAAATAACATCTCACGCATATATGTACTTGAAAGATGATCACGTTTTGAAAACGTCGTCCCGGTGGCCCGTTGTTGTGGATAAACATTATAAACGAATCCAACTTATTTATATTTATTGTATATTAGGTATATTTATAGGTATTGTATAATACGTATTTAATACGTCAAGAGTATGCAAATCAGGGTTAGTGACATCACACTTGGATATCAAACCAGAGGCCATAGGTTCGATTCTGATGATAGCGTGCACAATTTAAGCAGTTTTTATCCCCTAACTTACATATTGTAATTTACTAGCTGACCCAGCAAACGTTGTTCTGTCATATACATTTAAAAAAACCTATGTCCTTTTCTAAGGTCTATCTATCTAAAAAAAATCTATCTCTTTAACGTAATTCATTAAAATTGGTTCAGCGGTTTAGGCGTAAATACGTAACAGACAGACAAAGTTACTTTCACATTTATAATATTAGTATGTACGTATTTAATTCTTCAAGAGTATGCAAATTAGGGTTAGTGACTTCAAGATGGATAGACACTTTTTGAAGTCATCATCATCATGCAGTTTATCTCCCTTAATTTACATATACAGGGTGACGTTGACAAAACCGTCCAAATTTTTTTTACACACTAAACATCATTTAAGGAACCCATTATTGCACAAAAAATTGTATGTAAATTTTTCACCATAAAATATTTCATATATGATCATTAATTCAATCGTACAGAATAGTCCTTTGGTGCAACCTTCGTACGTTAACCTGTTATTACCTGTCTCTGTCACTTCCGCGTAAATGAGTAGTGCGTATTCGCTCGCCCGATGCAATGTCGCCGTCCTCGGCCTTTTACTAGGTCAGATGGAGAGGTCATTGACACTCTCGCGCCGTATTATGTAAATTGCGAGTTCTTTGAATGACTTTGTGATGCTGATTACTCAACTTTTTTGTACTATGTGATACAAAACTAAAATACATGTTTCTCATAACTTTTACTAAAGATTCTTCTGTGTGAATTTGGATGGGTTTGTCAAAGTCAGCCTGTATATTTGTGGTTACCTCAAGAAAATAAATTAGGAAATTATTAATTTTTCAACAGTGATTCGTGTAAGGTCGGAGTAAGAATATACTGATCCCTATGGCTGGAGGCGGCCTGTCGTAAAAGGCGACAAAACAACCCCAGTTAGGTAGTGGGACCTAAGCACGTCTGGATGGCAACCACCCAGGTCTCTAAATATGCCGTGCCAACTTGTTGCGTTACGGCATAAGTTACTAGTACGCAGATTTCAGTTAGCGGTGCCCCTGGTATCACAAACATCCATTGGCGTCAGTAACAACTTACTATTACCAGTGCCGTCAGCTTATCTGCTGTTACATAGTAATAAAAAAATATATAAAATTGTATTATCATCATCATTTCAGCCGGAAGACGCCCACTGCTGGACAAAGGCCTCCCCCAAAGATCTCCACGACGATTGGTCCTGAGCTGCCCTCATCCAACCTATTCCGGCGATCTTGACCAGGTCATCGGTCCATCTTGTGGGGGGCCTACCAACATTGCGTTTTCCAGTACGCGGTCGCCATTCGAGGACTTTTCTGCCCCAACGGCCATCTGTCTTTCGCGCTATGTGCATTATATTTTGAACTAATAAATATAAATATAGCCACTTACCGACGATGAAAGAAAATATTGTGAGAAAACCTACATACGGCTTAAAAATATTAAAAAAAAAAACATAAAAAAACTATAGATAATGTAATGTCAATCTATTTGTGTTAACGTCTATAGAGAAAATATAATAAAATAATTGATCAATACGAGAAAGTAGGAAAGTAGAAGTTTTGCCGCTTATGATCTTTTCATATATATACGGCATCATTTATTTACACTACAGCATAATTTAATTACAACTTCTTCATGGATGTTATTTAAAATTAAATTGTCATCATCCAAGTGATTGATTCCGGTTGTATCCATAGCTTACACTTTGAAGTCCGAATACCACGTTATATTAATACCCGTTATAGGGCGAAAATGACAAGTCATGTTCTCCGGTGTTAATACGAAACATTTTTTTGTCTGAAAGAGCACTAGGAAAAAGGGTTATCCTAACTGGCTAGGCGCCATGTTTTATCCTTTTCCCTGCCTACCCGCAAGTTAGTTTAGACACTGCGGCACCTGATGGTGATCCGTAAAACTATTCAACCACTGCCACACCGCCGAGTTCTTGGCTAACGCCTGCACCAAGAACACATACCGCAGTGTTTTTATATGTGTGTTACTGTGTGTTACTGTGAACCGTTAATTATAAAGGCCTAGATTACAAACCGCAGAACTAGCCGTAGAAGGTAGCAGCTCGGTGAATGTCAGGTGAGTCGCCGCTCTTTCTGACTTGATGGTATTTCCGTCTCTTTTCTTTTCCACGTCAATTATCAAACCCCCACTACCTTTACGTTACCCGCACCGCGGCTATCACTTTTCTAGGTATTAGTCGCATCACCACTCACACTCTCTATTTAGCAGGGTACAGCTGGCAAGTGAGATTGACTTGAATCTCGCAGGTCTTGGTAGGCCCCATTACAACCTAAATTTTATTTACATGCTCCTCTAAGTGTTAGTAATAGTTACGATTCACTATTGTAACGCATTTCCTTCATCATAATCGCATTGTAGAAGACGCATTCTGCGCTTGTTCCCCATGACCCCGTACTGTATTAAATGGCTAAACGTTTTGCACCTAGAGCATCTATGCATATGGAGGTGAAACCATACCTATCGTAAATTTTATCTTACTAGCATTATTATTTATCTTAGATAGGATGACGTCATCGTCCACGCATTTCATATCGAACCGCGTTTACTACCGATATATTTATATTTTACATAATATTTATTTAGATATTCGGGATTCGGGAGCCTCCAAGTTTAAGCGTTACTGATAAGAAGAAACTGATGAAAGGTACACGACCTTTACGTCATTGCTATTTTATCTCGTAATTCATGTGTTTTAACATGTTTTTACAAAACTGCCGATTGATATTAAATGAGATAAGAAATACTCACTCACCATGATATCTCTAAAACTATATACTCCATTGACTTAACACTCATTCAAATGGCGCGTCGCTTGTGTTGTCGACGATTCCATACCCACAGACCGTCTAGGCACGCTTCGAAGAAATTTGACGACTTTTTGCCTATTCTATCGTCAGTACAACGGGAAATGTTCCGTGGAACTGTTTAAAAGGGGGCTTTCGTCGTTTTTCTACCACTGCACTACCTGGCATCGACTGGACGTTCATCCCTATTTCCTGGAGCTTCTTGTTTCCTGTATGAAACAGTTCTCAAGAACGTTCATGTAGCGTACTCTACGACCGACCCCGATCGGTCGTTCTTAATTCGATTGGATTAAGAATCCACCCCTTCACAGAGAGAAAGAAAAAGAGAAAAATTGTATTCTCAGCATCATAAATAAAGAAATGAGCTTTTTAATATTACTTCCCATATTTAGATGTTTTAGTATCTTAGTTTAGATACAAAACACGATATCCTTACAGTTTACATATACCTAAGTCCCAAAGTTGACTCAAACGATCACAAACAATGAACACAACACAGACGCGTACCTTAACGTCATTGCTATTTTATTCTTACTTTTGATAATTTCTTAGCTAGAAACAAAAAAAACAACAATAATAGATATGTTTTAATCTGTTTTTACAAAACTGCCGACTGATAGTGTTCCGATATTTTAAAGACTTCATAAAAACGATTCTCAATTTTACGTTTTAGAAATATAGCTTGATAATTTAATGAGAAACTCCAGATTTTTATCCGACGGGGATTACCGAAGTATGCTTTACATATGTTTTTATAGCACGTACCAAAGTCTAGTATTAATCGGGCTTGTAAATAATATCTTAAAAAGACTTAAGTAATTATAAGTGCATATTATTTGCTAGAGACTTTCAAAATTTGGTATTTATTATTTCTGACTTTGATAGCCAAATGTAAGGTATTTTTCAAGAAACTGTCAAATTTAGCCTCTTTTATCATAATACGTGTATATATATATAAGGATAAGGTTAATTACAGTTAATCACACTTAATTTCCAAAATAAGTTCACTTAATTCAAAAGTATGATAATATCATGTGTGTGTTAAAGTGTTTGGTTTTATCTTTAATTGTAAAAGTATTATTTAGTACAGTTGTAATCAAGAAGTTTTGTTGATTGATTAATTATGCAACCCATGGAGGCTACACCACGTTCATAAACTTTATGTTGCATAAATTAGATGAGGCCATTGTCGTACTTTTGGTATATTTTAATCAGGCAGTGCTGCTGTATGTAACTTTTTTTTTATTGCTCTAGGACAGCAGACAGGCTGACGGCCTGCTTAGAATTTAGCAGTTACCGTCGCCTATGGGTGTTTGCAACGCCAGTGGCATCACGAACACGCTGCTGTCCCATAAGAGTACAGGAACTTGGGTCACTAATGCCTGAACACAACACAAGGTTTTTATGGCGGCATATTTAAGACCAAAGGTGGTCGCCATCCAGACGGGCTTGAGGCCCTACCACGTAGCTAGGGTGGGTTATTTTGTCGCCTTTTACGACAGGCCGACCCCGGCTGCAGAGGTTAGTATTCTTTCTCCGCCCCTGCACGGATAAATGTTCATTTATATTAATTACACTCCATTCAATGATGCTCATAGTTCGTTGGTACATTGTTAGACGGCCACAATTAAATGTATCCACACGAGCGGTTCTCAATACAGTTCGCATCGCTACACCCGCTACATCCCAATCGTTACTTATTTTATTCACTAACATTTTGATTTTTATGGGAGCTGATCCGTGATTTGTATTTGATTTGATATTTTTGTTCCGGGCCCGCTCGATTGGAAAACGTGCGACTATAATAAAACGCGTGAAAATATATTTTTACAAGTCACTGTAATTGAATATTTTGCTACATATATCTTTTGTAAATTTTTATATACAATTATGACCTTGTTACGTTTATTTAATATTGTAATAATAACAAAACAGAAGCAGAAAGCAAAAAGATTTTATTAAGTATTAATACAGCTTAATTTTTAGGCCAACGGTGCTTTTGTATTGTCTCTGGTGTTGCAAACGTCAGGCGGCAGTCACCACCAGCTATCGGGTGGCCCATCTACTGAACTCCAGTTATAAAAAAGTCTTATTTAAATATGCGTAAGTACTTGTTAAAAAATAAATCTCATCAATCAGAAAACAAAACCAATGCATGCGTGAAAAATTTTTGAAAAAAGAACTCTTTGGAAACATTGTTTTTTTTTAACCTGCCAGTTTGCTTCCTGCATTTGCTTAGGTACGCATAAAACCTATTTGCAAGATATTCAAACAGCGATTATAAGTTTAGTTCGGATACAAATTTCCGCCTACTTCCTTTGTGATCATTTTTTTAAATTTTTTTAAAATAAGTTCCTAGTTGTTATGCATTGTTGGAGAGCTAAGAAAACGGTTATGTTTTTAAAATAATCTTTATGCCAAGTTTTATAACGTTTTTTAAGGCATTTTAATGAAAAAATATTGAAATAATATCGTTTTTCCATTTGTAGGACAGCAAACAAGCTGACGGCCCGCTTAGCATTTAGCAGTTATCGTCGCCTATGGGTGTTTGCAACGCCAGTGGCATTGTTAACACGCTGTTGTTCCATAAGGGTACAGGAACTTGGGTCACTAATGCCGGAACACAACAAAGGTTATTATGGCAGCATATTTAAAACCAAAGGTGGTCACCATCCAGACGGGCTAGAGGTCCTACCACGTAGCTAGGGTGGGTTGTTTTGTCGCCTTTTACGACAGGCCGACCCCGGCCGCATAGGTTAGTATTCTTTTTCGCCCCTGAACGGTTAATAATATTGCATATGGGATGAAAATTATCACAAATAGTCACCCCTATCACCTCCTAACGGGAATACATCGAATTACCAATAACTCTGTATAGATTAACAAAAAAAAGTAAATCAGTAGTCATAACACAAGCCGTCTGCAGGTTATTTTGAAACTAGATGGCTCTGTGTGAATTGTCCCAATATTAAAATTATATTTTATTATAAGTAATATATTTTAAATTGTACTCTAATAATTATTATTGATTGTTCACGGTCCGTTTGTCTTGCAAACATCGATGGCAGCTGCATTGCAACAGTCATAGGTGTCGTGTATCCCACTTCCTTGAACCCTTGTCGTGAAGTGCGAATCGGCGGGCGGTCCACTCCACTCATGTTTGTTTTACTTGTTTGAACGGCTTTAGATGAGTTGGCGCCCTATTTCTCTCTTTACATATGAAACGATTTGTTTACTTACTGTAATGCCTCCAATAAGACAATAATTGCGACCCAGTTACTAATATGGATCAGATTTTTAATTCATAAATTTAATAGGTTATGTTCTGTATTAGGAATGGAAATAAATATTATTTACCTGGTCATCGTACTGCTGGTTATGGCTGTAGGAGGCATTGGCACGAACTAATTTCGATTGAGATAGTTAGTTTCTTGAAATATTGGAATAGAATAACGGAAAGAAAGAACGTTGAAGAAATGGACGTGATGCGTGCGCAGCGTATTTTTGAATGAAATTAAGGCGAGACTGTTCTCTCGCCTTTCTTTCTGAACTCCTATCTTGAAAAGGGCAGGGCAGTGTGCGGTACAGCTCTCGATGCAGCGACATTTCTCAGCCTCTTTTAAAGGTAGCTTTAAATATGCTGCGTCAAAATGCTGAAACAACATTCCTCCTCCAATAAGGAACCTGCAGTCAGTTCAAGGGTTTAGGGTCAAATTGAAGAAGTTTCTTGGTGACCACCAAAAATCCCAGGCGGGCCATAGACACGACACTAGCATAATATAATTCTAGTACATATTGTTATAAGGCCTATTTTTATTATATTTTATTTTTTATCTTACAATATATTATAATCATACACATCCGTAGGTATGCCAATATTCTTCATTATATAAACTTTATTTTATAATAATTTGTAAATTATATATGTACTTTTAATAAATTGTTTAGTTTGCCGTGACTTCGCTCTAGGTTCAAGCGGAAGATCAGCGTTGGTCTAACAGATCGACATTTTGCTGAGCTTGATCCAATTTTTAGGACTTATATGTATATCTTGTCTTGTTACTTAGTGGTAGTTTTTATCTTTGTATGTGTTAACGTGTTTGTTCCACTTATGTATGTTTGTCCTAAAAATAAACTTGTTTTCTTCTTCTTCTTCTTCTTCGAAAAGGAAAGCAAGTGGTGCCCTTGGTATCTATTAACTATCAAAAAAGAAAACTCTTTGCCTTAATTGGAATTAAGTCCGAATGTAATTTTCCATGACTATGCGGAAGAACAGTCCATAGAATTTAGTAATCTCTTTTTATGTGTTAACAAAGTTTAAGCTGTATAGTGGAAGTTCTAAGTAAAAATCTTTTTTGTTTCAATTTGAAGTGATGTTTCCTAGTTAGTGTGGTCCTATGTTTATTGATTTTACTGGAGCGCATATATTTTAATAATTAGGTATTGATTTATAGTTTTTTTAAAGTGGAACTATTTAACAGTTTGAACAGTTAAAAATTCGATGAACTTGTGAAAACGAGTTTCTTTTCATAATTCAATAGGCTAAATCGCCTTCAATTTGACTTTCAATTGGAAACGATTTTAAATTTTTATAAAAAATAAATAATATTTGTTCTTAAATTTATTCATGTGCATTAACGACTTTAGAACAATATTTAAAGTAACGAACATGATGATTTGTTATAAAATGTTTTGTGTTCGGAAAGTGTTGGGGCAGAAGCGGCGGGCGGCGACGTCGGGCGCGGCGCCCTCGGGCCGCTCATTCATATTGCTCAACGAGCCCTACACATTAACACCTATTACAAGTCACCCTTTGTGACGCGCCACGCAAAATACACTTTCCTTTTTACTGTTTATTGTTATCGTTTGTTTCGCTGCGCAAACGGTGCTACGATTTCGACAATGCGCCAACCGGTGCGGCTCGGTGAGCGCTTTCAAGTATCGTAAAGCGGTAATTTGCTCCATTCGCTCATTGTTACCGCTAAAAGTCGGCCTTTGTCGACACTTGACGGAATTGGAAACGTTTAGAACCAGGAGTGGGCAATTCGCGGATAGTAGACGCGTTTTATCCCTGCCGATGGAACTTCCCGGACACTACCCATCTATCGCACCTCAATAGGCCGCTAATGGACTTTTAGCCGAATGTTTTTAGAATGCTTCGTGTTTTTCCATAAATATTTTTGAAGTTCTATTTTTAAAGGTTCTTCATTACTGTAATATATAATAATTATTTATTAGCATATATGTGTATAGTATGTACCTACTGTTTATATGATATGTTTTAAATTGTAGATATTTTTAGCACTCTTAGCTTGCTTAGAAATCTTACTATAAGTAACAAAAATCAAGTGCCATTTATAGTTGAGTTATTCTTAGTAATTTACGTATATACTTACATAAATAACTAAGTATATATATATATCATTAAATAATAGGCCATAGCGTGCCTCTCCCTAGAGGGAACATACAGCATACCTACCACGCTTGTCCAAGGCGGATTGGCGGGTTCCATATACCGGTAATATCGATATGCACGTTTCCTCACGAAGTTTTTCTTCACCTTTGGTACATGGCAATTATGCTATAATACGCACATTAGATGTGAAAGACTGCCTATACTACTGCGTTACCAGGTACCCATATACGTTCAATTATTAATAAACTTTAAAATGTAAACTAAAAATTATTAATTAATAAATTATAAAATATAGTTTTGCCACAGCCAAAACTCGAAATGAAAAATCATATCAATAATGATGAGAATGCAATACAATTGAAGATTGTCGTCTTCAGCTGTATATATACTATTGATGGTACGGACTGTAAATATAATATTCAAAATAAAATTATACCTATATATTATAGAAAATACAACAACACGGTATTTCCCTTTAGTTGATTGGTGTGGGTGTGTGGGGGCGTACAAGGGGCCATTAGGAGGCATTTACATGCGTTTGGCCCGCTGCAGGGCGTGCAGCCAGGGATCGCCTCATTTGATTATTAGGTGCTTGCAGCAACTAGGACGTGTACGCTTTGGACCCACTTGATTGCATTATACGATAGTTCATGGTAATGTCTGGTAGCAATTAATAATATGTAACGCTATGTACAGTCTATTTAAAGCATATTTTATGCTATACTTAAATTATCATCATCACAGCGTAAAGTTCCGGTTCTAACCTAAACTTTCTTACTTTTTGGGTCTTACTATCCTGCCGGGACCCAGCGATGGCGTCACTCTTTCAGTTCTTCTGTA
Organism: Malacosoma neustria; assembly: GCA_963693495.1. Taxonomy (NCBI): domain Eukaryota; kingdom Metazoa; phylum Arthropoda; class Insecta; order Lepidoptera; family Lasiocampidae; genus Malacosoma; species Malacosoma neustria. The sequence continues at coordinate 16,447,638 of OY856377.1, forward strand.
ATGTCTGTGGACATGCGGGAGTTCCTAATCCGGTGTTTCCGCGTTACTCCACACTTCTACCGCAACATACTCAATTCTATGACGCGCAGTTTTTGCTTGCGTCGCTCTAGCACCGGCCACGTTTCATAACCGTATAAAGGAAAAGCCTAATGTGGTTTAATAGACCTGTCCATTCAATTTTACCTAATAGTAAAATGATTCTTGGGGTTTCAAATTATATGAATTTAACCATGCCGCCTCCGCCGAGTCCCGGCAGGGGGGGAGACCCAAAATGAGCTGAGTTGACGTTACAAGGGATGATATGCGTGCCAATGTACTCACTACTAGAGACGCCAAAGATCGTGCGAAGTGGAGAAGAAAAAGTTGGAAAGCGGACCCCGGACACCAAGGAAGAAGTTTAGGTTGTAATCGAGATTTAATGCTAAGATGTTAATGATAATGACGTTGAATTATATAAATTCTAATATTGAAACTTTATGTATAATTTTTATTTTGCTGTTGAAAATGCTTACTTAAGGTACGCGTCCATTGGCCCACGCTGGACGCACCGCACGCACGGCACGCAACGGATTGAACGGATTTGCTTATCATAAATGCAGGCGTTCGGTTCGGGCGGCGCGGATAGTGGACGCAGCACTATGTGAAATCATACAAAGCAAAAAAATCCGTTGCGTCCGGTGCGTCCGGCGCGGGCCAATGGACGCGTACCTTTAAATTACATATCTATACTCCATACAAATAAATAAAATTGGAGGGTCTGTTTGTAATATTAAAATAACCGCTTCTTACTAAGTGCATACGGACGTATACACGGTACATATAGATACCTACCAAAACAACTTTTTTTTTAATTTTTGTCTGTCTGTCTGTTTGTTTGTTCCGGCTAATCTCTGAAATGACTGCACCGATTTTGACGGGACTTTCACTGGCAGATAGCTGATGTAACAAGGAGTAACTTAGGCTATTTGTTTTTTAGAAAAAAAAAATGTTTTTGTTAAAAATGATGTTTCGAAAATTAAATACCAATTTAAGTTGATCTCAGATTTATATCAACAATCATAAATAATAGAGTTCAGCTTAGGCTGGACATTGTAGGTTCTACACGCCTGCACAGATATATAAAGGGCGCCGATAGGATTCAAGAAAATTTGGAATCTAGAGATCAGCGTCTAGAAAATGATCGTATGTATATACGACACGCTATTTATTTTCTTACGCGAAATACAGAATTAATAAGTTATCGTAATCCTACTAATATTACCTATATAAACGCGAAAGTTTGTAACAATGTAGGTTTATTACTCTTTCACGCAAAAACTACTGAATGAATTTTAATGAAACTTTACAATAATATAGCTTATACATCAGAATAACATATCCTACTAATATTATAAACGCGAAAGTTTGTAAGAATGAAGGTTTGTTACTCTTTCACGCAAAAACTACTGAATGGATTTTAATGAAACTTTACAATAATATAGCTTATACATCAGAATAACACATCTTACTAATATTATAAACGCGAAAGTTTGTAAGAATGTAGGTTTATTACTCTTTCACGCAAAAACTATTGAATGGATTTTGATGAAAGTTTACAATAATATAGCTTATACATCAGAATAACACATCCTACTAATATTATAAACGCGAAAGTTTCTAAAAATGTAGGTTTGTTACTCTTTCACGTAAAAACTACTGAAAGGATTTTAATGAAACTTTATAATAATATAGCTTATACCTACATCAGAATAACACATCCTACTAATATTATAAACGCGAAAGTTTCTAAGAATGTAGGTTTGTTACTCTTTCACGTAAAAACTACTGAATGGATTTTAATGAAACTTTACAATAATATAGCTTATACATTAGAATAACACATCCTACTAATATTATAAACGTGAAAGTTTTTAAGAATGTAGGTTTGTTACTCTTTCACGCAAAAACTACTAAATGGATTTTAATGAAACTTTACAATACAATAGCTTATACATCAGAATAGCACATAGGCTATAATTTATAAAGATGTTGTGTGAATTGTCCAAAATATAACGATAAGTGTCAAATAAGTAGGAAAAGATTCTGCCATCTGCGAGCTATTCTGGCGTGCGCTGTAAAAACAGTTAAGAGTTACAAGTATTTAATGTATAATGGAAATGTTTATCTTAAACTAGCTGTGCCCGCGACTCCGTCCGCGTGGAATAGTGACCTTATCACTTAGGGGTATGAAAAAGAGATGTTGGCCGATTCTCAGACCTACTCAATATGCTCACAAAATTTCATGAGAATCGGTCAAGCCGTTTCGGAGGAGTACGGGAACGAACATTGTGACACGAGAATTTTATATATCTTAAATAGTCCTACAAAAAAGCCCGGGACAGCATATATCTATCTTTTATGTGCAAGCCATACAAAATACTTAATACGTATTATGTATTTGTATTAATATACATATGACTCTGTTTATCTATTTGTCTGTTACGTTTTCACGTCTAAACCGCTGAACCAATTTTGATGAATTTCGGTACAGAGATAGACTGAATCTTGCAAAAGGACATAAGCTATTTTTATTATAGTATTTTTATTTATTTATGTGGCAGAACAACGTTCGCCGGGTCAGCTAGTATCGAATATGTATACACGCATTTGCCGTGAGTTGACTCAAAAGACTGAGGTGACTAAGAATAGGGTTAAAATATTATCTATAATTCGTAAAAGACGACAAATCTATCTGTGCAGGGGCGGAGAAAGAATACTAACCTCTGCGGCCGGGGTCGGCCTGTCGTAAAAGGCGACAAAACAACCCACCCTAGCTACGTGGTAGGGCCTCAAGCCCGTCTGGATGGCGACCACATTTGGTCTTAAGTATGCCGCCATAATAACCTTGTGTTGTGTTCCGGCATTAGTGACCCAAATTCCTGTACTCTTCTGGGACAGCAGCGTGTTCGCGATGCCACTGGCGTTGCAAACACCCATAGGCGACGATAACTGCTAAATTTTAAACGGGCCGTCAGCCTGCTTGCTGTTCTACAGCATTAAAAGAATGTATAACAACGCGTTGTGCGGCAACTTTAGTCGCAGCCATATCTTCTATTTCCAAGTGACTGTTGAGGATAAAGAAGTCTTACTGATGCAAATATATAGGCAAACGAATTGGCCCAATGGAGGTGATAGTTAGTGATACGAGAATGTACCTTTTTCTGTAAAAATAATATTTATTATACTCCCGGATTTGAGCATTCAAATGTACCAACATTTTTCACCACCAACAAAATTATGCAATAGTGAAAAAATATCAATTGTTATCAACGAAACAATGGTATTTAGGTAGGTATTATCTTTAGTACAAACATAGAGGTGCCTTAGGGCACAGAAGACCGAAGTAACAGAAATTACGTTTCGAGCGACGCAGAGACAACCAAGCTTATTAATATTAACAACAGTACTAGTATTAATTGAGAAAAAAAAATCGACTTAGATACTTGCAGAAACCACGATAATTAGGTACTTACGACCATTCCATGTTCAATTAAAGTTTATTTTTCCACATTACTCTATTTTACACGAGCCGTGGTAATCGGTACTAACGTACCAATTTCGCTTTAAAGCAAGGAGCCTCACTTAATTTTTTAATCCTCCAATTTGCATCCTCTTTCTAACACGTAAATTTTGGCATTTGAGTAGCACCAGTAACCTATTCTTTCATTATCATGATGGATTACTTCAGGGTTACTCCTTCTTCTAGCTCACGGTCAGTAAAAATAAAATTTGATTTACGCTTACTGGTCTAATGGGTGCATTAGCTCCTTTAAAAGCTAAGATGGAAAAAATTGACCGTCACGGGATACCCGGCAGATGTGAAACATTCAAGTTAATATAAGATCTAATAATCTATATCTATACTACTATTATAAAGAGGAAAGATTTGATTGTTTGTTTGTTTGTTTGTTTGCTTTGAATAGGCTCCGAAACTACTGACCCGATTTAAAAAATTCTTTCATTGTTGGGAAGCTACACTATCCCCGGGTGACATAGGCTATATTATATTTTCAAAAAAATTAGGGATCCTTACTAAAACTCCAATAATGTAACCCAAAGTGTAAAAAAATTACCTAAAATATTATTTAAATCGCGTGCGTTGCGAAAACTATTGATGATAGAATAAAATAATGTACTACGACTTTGCAGAACACATCATTATTTACAAAAAGTGTCGCGACAGCATATGTCTAACTATTATAGTTATGCCACAATAAGTGTTCTTTTATTTTAAAAATTTAATTGAAATGCCGCCCCTAGAAAAGGCTCTTTATTTGGATCTTGGTATTAATCCTTATCAAAATAAATTACTTCATATTCAAAACTATTTCAATACCTTTACATAACTTTTTGAATTATTCAATTCGGATATTCCATTCGAAAAATATCACGAGTTTAAAAATGTAAGTATTAGAAAAATGTTGCGTGGTAGCCGCTCACCCTGTTCGGCTAGCTAGGCAGCACCTTATGCGATGTAGGCGTGCGTCACTGGGGTCTTTACAAAAATTAGAATACTTATTAAAAAATAACGAAAAATAAATAAAAAGTAATAACAAAAAAAATCATTAAAATAAAAGCTCATAGAAATAATAATATTCAAACTTTCTTTATAATTTTATTTTTTTAGTAACCTGACGCAAATAGAAGGGTTTGCCCTCAGGGGCGCTCCTCTGTCCGAGGAGTGCATGGGTGTGCGTACCCGAGGTGCCCGAGCATCCGTCGCTTCACTCCCCTCTCCGTTCGAGGCAACAGAGTCCTACCTTTCTTTCCGTCTACCTCTTACATCCTTTCCAACTTAGCTCTCTGTTCGTGGCGTGTTCCCCGATGGGATGGTTGCGAATACTGATTGGGGTCCCGGGTTCTACCCTGGGACCTGATTTGGTAGTCAAAACCATGCCTATTTCGACTGCGCCTGCACAGAGAGTGTTCCCGGGGCGGGAATTGCATCCTCGCTGTCGGTTGGTCTTGCTGGGCCGGCTACGACGTCAGGCGACTCTGCTTTTTCTGGAATGTCGTCTGGTAGTCGTACCCACGCCTGACTAGCACGCGACGGGGATGCGAGTCCCGTCCGGAATTGGCCGCGGACCTGTCGCTCCCGGCCCTGGTTCTGTCCATGGTCGGGGGCGATCCTGGATGGACGGCCGTCGCCTCCTTTTGCGAGGCAGTAGTGTCTGCAAGGGAGGCGACGGAACGGGAACGGGAGTCCGCCACCGCACTCCCCTCCCGCCAACGTAGGCCGCGTCGTCGGCGCCGGAGGGCGGGCAACGATCTCCGGCCGCCGTAGAAAGCGGCCGCGGGCGGCCTCTCGGGGGAGGATCCGCCGCCCGCACTATTGCCGCGAGGGAGAAGGCCGCGTGCTGTTCCGCAGCCCCCCTCAACTCCTAGAGTTGTTACAAGAGAGCGCCGGGGGAACGAAACCCTGACCCCCTGGCGCCAGCACTTTAGAAGTGGCCCGCTTGAAGACAAAGCGTGGGCCGGCACCGGCCCGGGCCACGAGATCGGCAGGCCATATATCCGTGGGCCCGGGCGTAGGCGATAGGAGAACAGCGGGGTTTTTTAGTGGGTAGTCGGATGGTCGAACATCTATCTTTTCCGGAGTCCCTTATATCCCTCGGTCCCGGGGAACCCGTCAAGAGAGGTTTTTCCCCGAGACCGAAAAAAAATAGAAGGGTTTAATTTTTAATTTTTTGTTAAATACCCGTGCGAAGCTGGGACGGGCTGCTAGTTAATAATAAATTAATAGAAGTACATATTTTATCGAAAAATAACTATCGAAGAATTTTAAACTAAGTTAGTTTTTAAATAAAGTGAAAAACCGTTAAACAATTCTGTGATTAGTGTGTGAAATGTTATGAACATTAAGTTTAATAATTTCGAACTCATCAAGAGGAAATCATTGGCGATATTAGGAATGCGGTCGTAATATGTGTCTTCAGAACGCTTACAATGATTTTTCAAATCCGTTACCACTTCTTGTTTCTATTACAAAATAATGTTTTAAAACAAAATTAATAGAGAAAATATGGAGTAAAATAATGAATGAAGAGTAGAATTTGTTTAATGAAATAAAAATAGTACGCCGCTTATACAGAGAAACCACGAAGCGTGTACATAGTATATGTGGGCACACACATATAAGGGAGTCTTGGGCGGTGGTGTGGAGGGTGGGGCATGATGGCATCAGAGCGTCATCCCGTTTGTCGAGCCAGTTTTACTGCAAAGGCGCGTCAATAGATGTTTCACATCAAAATAAAAATAAATAAATAAAGTTCAAGTAACATATCAATTGGATAGTTAACATGGCTTGAGTATAGTTTAAAGATAATATGGCACTTATATCAAAAACAATTTGATTTGGACTGTTCCAGCTAATCTCTAAAACGCCTGAATTAATTTTAATGAATCTTTTCCTTGATGGCTAGTAGTGTAAGGACTTCATGCTTATGTAATTATTTAATATATTTAAAGTTCCAAGTAACCAAATCCAGAACAGTTAGAGCGCCCATATCCACCGCCATATTTTCGTTATAGCCGTACATGCTAATAGAATTATCTGGCCTGCCCTATATTTTGTGCCAAAGGTGTTTTGGAGGAAGGGACCGATGCGTCAACTTCCTGATGTACAATGCGGTTATCAGTGTATCAGCTTAACAAGGATAAACTACAGATTAAAACCCTGTTCAATGAATTTCACAAAGTTATTGTGGTTTGCTTCGCCGGGAATACGCAAAATATGTCCGCTTATTCATAAATGTACGAGAAGGATTAAACAAGAGTCAATATGAATTCTTAGTAGGTAATTTTTCTACAATCGGTGTAGAGCAAAGTCGGATGCGCACGTCTTATTTAGTGGCTAAATGGTCTATGGTTGTATCTTTATGGTGAAAAAAATATTTCTATAGTGTAAATTGGTTATTCAAACAGATGTAACCTAAAAACCTAACCCTGCGACTGGGGCCTGGCGGAGGCGGCATGGCTAGATATTTGCCAAGTAAGTAACCGGTTGCCGCAAAACGACTGTATACAACGAAGGCGACACTCCTGCAATTTACCCGCTGTGTCACGCGGCCTTTTCACGTCATTCCACACATCGACCGCAGCATGAATCATAAGATCTTTGTGTGGCTGTTTTCTTTTTTAACAGGTGGTAGAGCTTCTACCCCCTCTCAATGGGTATTACCTGGTTTCTAAATATACCGCCATAATAACTTTGTGTTGTGTTCAGGCAAAAGTGACCCATGTTCCAGTTCCCCTACGAATAGCAGCGTATTAGTGGTGTCAGGAACATCCATATGCGACGATAGCTGGTTAGGCGGCTCATCCTATCCTTTTTTCCCTGCCTACCCGCAAGTTAGTTAAGATGCTGCGGCGTCTGACGGTGGTTTTCGATAAAAAACTACTCGACCACCGCCGCGCCGGCTTGTCTCTGCTTGGCGAGCGCCCGCACCGACGACACGTACCGTCGAGTATTAATAAAACCCGCACGAATTGTAGGTATGTGTGTGATATTGTGTTATTATGTCATTATATTATTAGTAACCATCTGATTACAAAGTCTCAGACTACAAACCGCAGAACCAGCCGTGGAGAGTGGCAGATCGGAGAACCTCAGATGAGTCGCTGCTCTTTCTGATTTGCTGGGTATTTTCGTCTCCTTTCCTTTCCACGTATAATAATCGAACCCGCACTACCTTTGTTTCCCGCACCGCGGCTACTTCTTTCGAGGCCTAAGCCGTACCATTTCTTTTACGGGTCCGCCACCCCCCCGCATAATTTACGGTCCTTCAGCCCCCCCAATAGCTAACTATTAAGTGGGCTGTTAGCCTGTCTGTTTTTCTACAGCTGATCTGGATGTATACTCGTCATTTGAATGTTTATAAAAAGCGTGTTACTATATAGGTCTTCACTCGTTGGAGGGTTCACTCCAATTACCTAGTGTTCAAGATAGGCAATTTCTAGTGAAGCTCAATCGAGCAATCCGGTGCTCACGGAGTAACTTGGGGGCACGAGCTGATCATCGACTACGAATATCAGACTCCTCCTCATAGTCCATAGGCTAACTTGTGCTCGTCATACCTGTTCACGGTTCCTTTTAAGGTCTATGTAACTACACATATTGCTTTTCCTCAGCGCCTTATTCATTAAAAAGAGGTCGTCTTGTGGTTGTGTGCAACGTTTTCTCCCATAAACTTGCCTTCTCTGAACGGAACCTGTCTCTTGGTATCGAGTCCAGGTTCTTGGGACGGTTAAACGACTCAAGTTTAACTGTTGTGAGTCGTAACATGGCTACACCCTTATTCGAGCACCACTTTAACATATACGCCTTATTGTGACTTAAAACAGATACAAAGATATAAATGCGACAAACATAAATTATTGTACTAAAAATAACCAGAAATTAGTTTTAGAAGCCTGATAACCCTTTAACCCCAAACCCGCGAACATTAATTAAAAAGTCATAAACTGAAAAGGGATTATTATTTTTAAAAACAAATTAACTTTTTGTTATACTCAGAATATTTGTTAAGTGCCTGTAACATAATGTGGCTAATAAAACCTCTTTAGAAATAAATTATTACCAATAATGTAAAAAATCAAAATCACCCGCTTTTTTACAAAGGAGTTTTACAATTATTTTTATCTACATAAATTTTACTATATTAAAATAATATTACATAAAAAATTATCTTAATTTAAACTATCATATCGATAAAAATATGAAAAAAGCTCTATGTTCAATTTGTCAACGATTATGTGTATTTGAGAGATAAAACGCACGAATGTTTAATTTTTTCAAAAATGAATTGGATAATAATAATAATAGTTTATTTTAAAATAAAGTTTTACATAATTTTTTGGTAACAGGGCCTCCTTTTAACTTTAAAATACTTTTATTGCATGATACGGATGTTATTTATTTAAATATACCTATATCGGCATCTCTTGCTGTACTTGGTATTTATCAAATTAATAATATATAAATGATATAATCTAATAGTAACTAGCTTTAATTGTAAAATTATAATTATTGTCTATCTTTGCTATTATAAATAAGTATTTCACAAAATTTTGATAACAAATTAAGAGTTATTGGAAATGGTGTTATGTTATTATTTCTTAAATTTCAAAACTAATGACTTCAAAAACAGAATTTTGTGTTATTCTAAAATCTTCTCATAATTAGTTAAACGTCTTAAACTTCTTAAATCAGATATTTATTTTCTTTAAAGAGCTTGAACCTATTAGTAAGTATAATATAGGTATTATACATATATAACATTATAACTAAATGTAAAAGTATTTTTTATTTATACATTTTTTTAATTCGTGAGTATCCGACCACCCCAGATCGGCGGAGCTGAATCGGATGAATTTGGCACAGAGATTATAGTCTTGAATAGATATTATTGGTCTAGGAAAAAGTTTTTTTATTAATAAAGCAATTGAAGTCGCGGATAACTGTCAGTATTGTATTGCATTGATTTGATATTGTATTGATTTTGTACTATCGGCTTTTAACCAAGGGTTGTGGAAATAAAAGATATAAGTGAATACTTGCTATTTATTCCGAGGTTTTTATAGACTTGTTTAGATTATTCAATTAATCTAGTAAATAAACAACAGTATGCTTACATATGATTAACAACATAGAATAGACACCATCACTTCACGTATTTACAACTTCTATATCTACAACAGCTTGGTCGTATTCAGACTTCATAAAAGTTACTTGCTACAGATGATCGCTTTTTACGTATGACATTCACTTAATTTTAAACAACTACTTACACTTTGAAACAAGATTAAGAAAGAAAAGATAGGAAACTATTTGTAAAGAATACAGTACTGAAGAAATAACGCAAGTGTAATTATTTCAACGCGGTTATTATATTCGCAGATAACACAGATATCTAAGTATCATTAAGTAGAAATATCAAGAATAGTTTAAAGAAAAGAATTAATAATTAGATTATTTCACTAGACGCATTTTAAACTGGAGCTATTAATACTGAGTATTCACATATTTATACAATTTCGGTGGATATTGCTTGGCACAGCCTACGTATCGGGAGGTCGCTGCTGGTCGGTGGGGCTCGAGGGCGCGGAGGCCGGTGTCGAGTGCCTCCGAAGCTGCTGCAGCAGCGCAGGGTCCAGTGCTGGCCACCAACCTCCAAGCAGAGGATACTGTGCCGTCGGCGTGAGCGGCGTCCGCACTTCATCATCCACTGTTCGTTCATCCTGGTCACTTGCAACTACATCAATATCTTCTTCGGGCTCTTCGTCGCCACTGCTGTCACGCCTCTGCCGCTTCTCTGGCGCATCATCGGGTGCAAGCAGCGAAGCGACGTCGAACTGCCTTTTTCGCGTCTGACCGCATCCTGGCAATCGACCGGCCCCCCAAAAGGGCAATGGCAAGGCTGTCGGCGGGGGAGACTGTGGCGGCGGTGAAGGCGAGTCCTCACCATCGTCATCCACGGCTAATCCCATATGTTTTCTAACTTTCCTTTGTGCTTTGCGTCTTCTAAAATCACCTTTTCGGAAATCCTCGATATTCGCCGGGTGTATGGCCCAATAGTGGCCCTTTCCGTTTGCCGACCTTCCGGCTTTCACGAAGCAGTCGTTCAAAGAGAGATTGTGACGGATCGAATTGCGCCACCCGGGACCACGAGTTCTGAAGTACGGATAGTTGTCCAGGATATGTTGATATATATCGGAAAGCACAAGTTTCCTTTCCGGTGAGCTGAGGATCGCCATGGCGATGAGGCCAATGTAACTGTGCTGCGGTTTCGGTTCTTCGGGCTGCAGAGCACGCTGTTGAAGCAGCGACATAGAGAGTGCCAGGCGAGGGCCGTAGGGTGTGTAACATGGTGCTACACTCGGTGGGTAGAGGCGAAGTCGTTCGGCGACGGCGTAGTTGTACAGCTGAATGCGGTAGTGGTCGAGCGCAGCAGCGGTCACAGTCGGTGCGTCTTTGCCGAGTGGCCAGGGGCCTCCTTCGGCGCCGCTGCACATGTTGCTCGGCGGACAGCGCGTCACGGATTGTGATCGGCAGTGGTGGCACGGCGAGCGTGCGCCCCGAGGGCGGGGGCTTTAGCGAAGGCGGCCAATCACCGCTTACCCGCTAGTTGTATACATGTTTTTGTTTAGCGACGCCCCCCCTGCATCGGCTTTGTGACTCTACGATTCTCCCTATCTTGAGACAGCTGTACTGATAGCAGTGAAATCACTGGTATGTAATATTTTTTTGATTATAAACAATTTACTTGCATCCACGAGAATTTTTCAATTTATATAAAAATTTTGTTTTTGTAAGCTTTTACATTTAGAATTTATTTTCTAATTTATTCTTATTCATTTTTTTTTAATAATTGTATGATTATAGTAAATTTAGATTTTATATACCAGGAAATTATACAAAATGTTATTTATTATAAGATCTATATAAGTAGGCAAACATTATTACCTAGATAGGCACTGTGTGCATATAAATATCAGATCTCTAGCCTTAAGCGAAGTAAACTTTTCATTTCATATACACAAATAATATTATTATGCTATCTGTACTAAAACTGTTACAAATGACAACTTCGTAGCTGGTTCCCTGTTATTTCAGAGATATCACAACACACAACAACACATTACTTCTGGAGGCGCGATGGTAAGGGACAGCTATATAAAAATCTCCTATCTCTTTCAAATAGGGACGGAGTGCCATGCAACAGTTTTATGACTGTTGTGCACGACTGTACCACTAAAACATCTTGTATACTCAATATTAAAAGCTATTTCGTGTGACGAAGGTTGATTTTGGGTGCGTTGCTATTTGCTTTATGGCATTATACTTGCTGCCAATGTATAGGGAAATAAAGAGGCTTCGTTGCGAGTGCGAGAAGGGCAGCGAGCGCGGCGCACCACCCGACAATGCAGTTGCCGCCCATTTAAATACGCCATTTTGTTTACTGTCTCCATAGCCTGTGCTTTTGTGTTCATACAGAAAGCAGTGTTTTGTGGAATAAGTAAATTACAGGAAATATTTATTCGTTTCAGTCGCTGATATATCGTCGTTGTCGATCTGTTGCCAACGTTTTGACATTCTTATTTATCGATTTAGATTAGGTATATATTATATTCGGTCGCTTATTCTTAAATTAGGTTGACGTAAATCTGAGGTTTAATCCATAATTAGTGTGTGTCGCTAATAAATGTAAATCATTATCTTTAAGGCATATATATATATATATATATATATATATATATATATATATATATATATATATATATATATATATATATATATATATATATATATATATATATACCTAGTCAGGTCATAAATTCTGTCACATGTTTAATGTAAAATAATTGTAACAAGTTTATTAATTATGTAACCATTCATATACCAAAATGAACTTAACAAAACATAGATTCTTATGACATTAAAGTTTATTCAAAATGACCTCCGTGATTTTGAATACAAGCCTTCAATCTGCGCGGCCAGTTGTCTATCGCAGCACGAACGAGGTCCATGTCAATATCGGCGGCTGCCTTAATCAAGGATGTCTTGAGTGACTCCAAATTGGGATGAGGCTGTGCTCAAAGTGCCTTTTCCTCCAAGTGTTGCCATATCTTGTAATCTAACGGATTCAAATCTGGACTGGAGGAGGGCCAGTCTTCGTGCCGGATGAAGTCGATTTCACGCGCCGTCAGCCAGTCTTGTGTGCTCTTCGCTCTATGAGCTGGCGCTGAATCTTGTTGGAATACCCAGTGCCTGTTATTGTACATGGTATGAGAAACAGGTTCCACAAGGTTCGTCAGGACTGTATTTTGATACACTACAGCATTCGTTTTTACACCTTTCTCACAAAAATGTACCTCTGTTAAGCCCCAATAAGAAACTCCCAACCATACCATGAGCGAGGATGGAAAATGACCTCGTTGGACACGCGGAATACGGTTGCTCGCTTCTTCACTACTGTGTGCGTACACCTTATCATTTTGTTTGTTGTAGCTCTCTTCTACGGTAAACATTTTTTCATCCGAAAAAAGAATTTCCCGATATTTTTTTCCCGCGTACCGCTTCAACAAAGCGCGGCATCTCTTCAGTCTCAGGTCCATTAGACGAGCATTCAAACGATGTCCTGTTTTTCTTCGATATGCCCGAAGCCCTAAGTCTTCATTTAACACCCTTTTCACCGTGGTTCTGCTTAACCCCATCTGAAAGGGCCAACAGTTTCTGCTTACGTTTGGGATTTCTTTGAATTCGTGCCTTCACAGCTTTTATCACTGCTGGAGTCCTAACAGACCGAGGGCGACCACTTCTTGACCTGTCATCTACACTAGAGTCTTCATTGTATCGTTTGATGGTACGATAAACGAATCTTTTGGTAATATTCAAATTTTTCAGTATGTTAAAAATTTGAATTGGCGCGTAACCGCAACGATGCAACGCAATAACTGCAACACGGTCTTCTTTAAGCGTCCACTCCATATTTAAAAATGATAAAATTCTAAAAGTTATACATTTTTATTTTCATGAACAATTCGAAATTCGAATTCAATAAACTTTTTTGTGGCCAGCATTCTAAAAGAAAAGTTTTTACTGTGTGACAATACTTATGACCTGACTAGGTATATCTTTATTTATTTATTATATATATTTATTTATTTCAATCGAAATCGTAGGCAAAAATATTATCAAGCGTGGGTAATGTTTGTTTTCGTTTAGGTACGTTAATGAAGTAAAATTTAATCTTTGAATTTAAAAAAATATTAGTAGATATTATTGTCAAAAAAGCGTGGGGCGCTTTGTACTATATCTTTCGTACCATTTTTGGACTAATCGTACACATCGAATATTTTCAAGAACTGATTTAAAGAGAGTAATATTTTTCGTTTCTATATAAAGAATTGTTTTTCATTTATTAGCTCAATTTGTCACTAAAACGTGTTCTTTATTTTAAAATATGTTTGTTCTGATTAAAATTAGCTTTAAAAATTTAAGCAGGCTTTAAAAATTTAATATGTCAATTTTTTTTTAATCTTGGCGATTCTAATCAGGATAATGAGATAGTTGTCTTGATAAGTCTACAACGTTTAAATGAAATCTGTTCATTTAAAGCGAGTTCAAATGAATCCGTTACAAACAAACAAACGTAGGAGAAACTAATGAAAGCGTATTAAAAAGAAAATAGATGGTACTGAGTATAACGAAGTCCACATAATTGGTCAGCTTTTTAAAATATATAGGCAATTACGAATGGTTGTATGAGTAATTAAGTCCTTTGCCTCCCATTTTGATAATTTTCAAAACAAGTAGATATAACGCTATTTAAATATAAAATATAAAATAAATGCTCTTTCAATCATTACGTATAAAATATTTTTAATTCAAATTTACTTGTTCAATTTAAAATTAAATTACTGCAGGCTGTTTATTGTTTAACTTAAATTAAATATTGGTCACGTTCGGTGCAGTTTTAAACAAGCGGATTGGCAGATGAAAAACGATTCACGTACGCACAGACCTCGAGCCTGGCCACTCGCACGCCGCAATAAACATATTTCAATTCCACGTTGTATTTATTCGGTTTTAACCCCTGATTTTACATGCAGTTGCAAAAACGAATTTTAAATATTAATGACGCCCTAAATTTTTTTTAAATGAAACTGAATGATATAGAATACAAATATACAGCGTTCTCGCGTAAGCTACTTTTCTATAATTTCACTTTATCGTTTTTTTTTATTGCTGTAGGTAGGACAGCAAACAGGGTGACGGCCCGCTTAGAATTTAGCAGTTACCGTCGCCTATGGGTGTTTGCAACGACAGTGACATTGCGAACACGCTGATCACCCATAAGAGTATAGGAACTTGGGTCACTAATGCCGGAATACAACGCAAGGTTATTATGGCGGTATACTTAAGACCAAAGGTGGTCACCACCCAGACGGGCATGAGGCCCTACCACGTAGCTAGGGCGGGTTGTTTTGTCGCCTTTTACGACAAGCCGACCCAGGCCGCAGAGGTTAATATTCTTTCTCCGCTTCTGCATGGATAAATATCGTGCGTGAATTGTATACACTTCTTTCCATCAAATCATTGCGATATGATTTATCATTAAAATTCGTTTGTAATAATTATAATAATATTTTTATTTGCAGAATATAGATCATGAAGATGTTACTATTTTAATAGATTGTTTGAGTTACCCTAAATTCTTACGTCTTAGGCGTGCAAAGTTTTATTTAAATTATACAATTAAAATATATATTTACAAATATAATTTTAAGGTTGTATTGCAATATGAAATTACAGACAGCTATGAATGATTTTCATATATAAAGGGATTGAGATCTTTTTAGTTTAAGTCAATTCTAAATACCTATCTGTACATCTTTCTTTTAGAATAGATAAGGTTTTGTCACGATCTCTTCAGTTGTGAAGCGAGGTAGCAGTCTCTTTTATATTTTTAAGAAACAAAATTCATCTATTATATCTACTTTCTTAATTAATATGTTACGTTATCGTCACACGAATATAAAGCTTCATCGAAAATCACGTGAAACGACGATCAGTTAGTGATAATAATTATGAGATAAGGAATCACGGGAATAATAAAGGAAGTTTATTGTAGATTATTCATTTAAAATTGATCACTTGTAAATAGTAAGTCATATAAATTAAAAAAATATATATTATTGTCAGGTGATTTTTTTAATCATAATTATATTTTAGAACAGAGATATATAGATATTATAATTTTATAATTCTATAATAATAGAATGAAAATTAAAGACAATTATAGAATGATAATAATAATGAAATTCTCGACTTTTTTGTTTGTGATGAATATAGATAGTGTAAAAAAAATATGTAATCAAAAATTATGTTAGACGAGCGTTTTCCCCGCCGACAAACTGATGTGCAGTTTGGTGGGACTATTGCAACTATATTATTTTGTATTCTTTGGATATTTAATAAAATAAAAATAAATAAATGTACAGCTTAAACTAAAATAATAATAAATAATATAATAATAACAGCCCAATCCGTCCTACTGTTGGGCTCGGGCCTCCCCTAGGGAGGACGAACGGCATACCCACGCTTGTCGAAGGTAATGCGGGTTACACTATATCGCTGATCTTGGTATGCAGGTTTCCTCGTGTTTTCCTTCATTAGTATATGGCAATTATGCTCTAATATGCACGTTGCATACAAAAACTGTCTAAACGGTGTATGTCACAGTAAAATTCGAACCTAAGACCACTAGATAGATCTCCGAGTGTATTACCACTGAGCTACCAGGTGCTTAAATTATTACAAGGTATTGCATATTTGTGGATAATTTATAAATATGACAGTTACGATCTGAAAATTTGCTTTAGTCAGTATGTACTAATTGTATTTGTTAAAAAGCCCTTCCATACAGGATTTCATTCATTGCAAGGACTGTATTTTATAAAAAAAATACTTTCGTTCCATATTCAATTGGAAATTAGAATTGAACTTGGGTCACTAATGCTGTAACACAACACAAGGTTATTACGGCGGCATACTTAAGACCAAAGGTGGTCGCCATCCAGACGGGCTTGAGGCTGGGGTGGGTTATTTGTCGCCTTTTACGACAGGCCGACCCCGGCCGCAGAGGTTAGTATTCTTTCTCCGCCCCTGCACGGATGAAAATGTATTTACTAGTGAGTAGGTACTACATTATAGTATTTAAATAATTTTTTTCTAAATAAATACATATCTATACAAATAAATAAAATTGGAGGGTCTGTTTGTAATATTAATATAACCGCTTTTTACTGAGTGTATATGGATGTATACACGGTACATATACCAAAACAACATTTTTTACAATTTTTGTCTGTCTGTCTGTCTGTTTGTTCCGGCTAATCTCTGAAACGGCTGGACCGATTTTGACGGGACTTTCACTGGCAGATAGCTGATGTAACAAGGAGTAACTTAGGCTACTTTTATTTTAGAAAAAAAAAAATAGATTTTGTTAAAAATGATAAGTATTGGAAATTATTACCAATTTAAGTTGACCTCAGATTTATATGATTTTATTTTTATTTTATTTTTATTTATTCGGAAAACAAACAGTTGACAATTACATAAATAGCTAAATATATATCTATAACCGATTACATGTTTTCACATTTATAATATGAACCCTGAACCCTATTTTATATGATCAATCATATAAAATAGGGTTCAGCTTAGACTGGACTTTATAGGTTCGAACGCAGTTTGTATATTTCATTTATTTATATTTTAGGACTAGCTGTGCCCGCGACTCCGTCCGCGTGGAATAGTGACTTTGGGCAGCATTTTTTGGATATATCTTATGGTTTATTTTGGATTACAAACCCTATAAACCTTAAAATATAAATAAATGAAATATACAAACTGCGTTCGAACCTACAAAGTCCAGCCTAAGCTGAATTCTATTTCATATGATTGTTGATATAAATCTGAGGTCAACTTAAATTGGTATATAAAATTTTCGAAATTTATCATTTTTAACAAAAACTATTTTTGTTTTCTAAAATAAAAATAGCCTAAGTTACTTTTTGATACATCAGCTATCTGCCAGTGAAAATCCCGTCAAAATCGGTCCAGCCGTTTCAGACATTACCCGGAACAAACAGACAGACAGACAGACAAAAATTGTAAAAAAGGTTGTTTTGGTATATGTACCGTGTATACATCCATATACACTCAGTAAAAAGCGGTTATATTAATATTACAAACAGACCCTCCAATTTTATTTATTTGTATAGATTTATAGGGTTTGTAATCCAAAATAAAGCATAAGATATATCCAAAAATGCTGCCCAAAGTCACTATTCCACGCGGACAGAGTCGCGGGCACAGCTAGTTATACATAAAAACCCAGACGCGAGACGTGAATCGAACCCGTGACATCCGCAAGCGTACCGAAGTGCGTTAATCGTTACGACATGGAGGTTCTTGAAGGGCTTATCGTATGCGTGTCTATTCTATGGGTCCATTTTCTCTATCAATTATTTCATCTTCAATCATTAAGAAACTAGATATGGCCACATTATCACGTCAGAACTCCGTGTGAAGACAATATGGGATTTAAATTGTTTACTGCACTGTTTCCCTAATCCTGTAAAGAACCGGCTAAAGGCTAACGCATGTCAGATTGCCGCGGAAGTCATGATCAGATTCCTGTCTGGGTCTGTATGTTTATGTAGTAAATATATTTATTAACAAAAAATATATCATTAGCTTGCATTGTCTAGTAGCCATGTCACAAGCACTGCTTTCTTTGAGTATATTTGTTTATTATTAAAGGTCAAATGTATTTGTCGCCTTTTACACATAAAGCGATAAGGTAGTCTTATACTAAGCAGGGATCACTTCGTTAATATATTAATGCCGCCTGTGAACAGCAGCACACGAATAAACATCAATTTCCAAACCACATTATAGTGTGAGAGAACCCTCAGATTTTTAAATCTATGTAAATCGATTTGTGAGTGCCTGGCTACACTCCATTGTGATGTTGGACCCGCAAGACGGAGGCGGTACAGCCCCGCCTACATCGCTCCAAACTCTTTTGTCCGCGAATGTACTTAATACTCACCCACTGCTAGTAATTATGATTTGTATCCTAGTGTACATATACGACAATTTTCAAATTGTGTCGTATATATCTCGCATTATTCTATGCTCGAATGAAACATAAAATTTATTATTTATTATAAGTTACAGTTTTTTTTCACATAGGTATATATAGTTTAATAGTAATAATTATTTTGATGTTACATCTCTCTATGGCATTTTATAGACTCATAAATTTTCATTTATTACAAAAGTCTAAGTCGACCTTTTCATAGGTCTATTCTATCCCTTTTGTTGCGGCCTATGAAAATCATGGTATGATTAGGTTAGGTAGCTGCCGTATGCTGCTGAGGTTAGGGGAATCCCACCATCTAGTTGCTTTGGCAACTAGATGGTAGGATGAATGGTAGAAAGAAATGAATGGTAGAAAAGCGTACTCGAGGATGACGTAGACATTTCGTAGAACACTCTAAAAAAAGACAAGATTTAGCATTAATTCGAGGTTGCAATCCAAATTTCGTCTTCGGTGCTCGGGGTCCAATTTTTTTACCACACACTACATTTCGTACAGTATTCGGCATCACTAGGAGTAAGTAAGTTAATTGGCTTACGTATTTACGACGTCAAAGCAATCTTTAAGTCTACTCTAGGACGAGCCGGGGGATAAGTTGGCATGACTAGATTTTTTTTTTTTTTTTTTTTTTTTTTTTTTTTTTTTTCTCTCACGTTTCCCCTGACGTTTTTGTCAGAGACTTTTAGACTAGTTTTCAATAATCACTACCCTAGATAACAAAACATATCCATACCCATTTATCAAATACATTCCTATATCCATAAAATGCAACATTTATACATATTGTGAGTGAGTTATTTGTTGTTCATGGATTATTATTATTATTTTTACTTATATTATTTAATGCTGTGTTCATATATATTTGATTATATATATACAACATACATTTCTTGGCTATTTGTTTCTATTTACTACTTTTCGTGCTATATAATTACAGAAATCCATGAAATCAGAACGGTGCTTATTACTCATGAGCTCTTTAATATTTTCTTTATCTATTTTAATATTCATTTTACACTCCATACAAAGGCGTTCTCGGCCATAGACAGGACAACTAAAGACCAGATGAGGCACAGTCTCAGGCACTCCCAGCTCACAAGTGCACGAAGGGTCCCCCTTACACTTGAAGCGGTACAAGTACTCTGAGAACCCTCCATGACCCGTAAAAATTTGGGTCTGTAGGCTTGAGATCTCCATTTGCCTTATAACTTTATACGCCCACGCTGCATCCGGGAAGAAGATTCTGGTAGTGGCTGCAGTCTTTCCTTCCACGTATCTCTGGTTCCATTGATCGATTGTTCTCATACGAATAGACCGCTTTACAAATGAAACCGGACACTTATAGTAATTTGGCTTTATGTTATGACAAACTGCTGCTTCTTTTGCTAGTTGATCAGCTCTCTCATTCTCTCCAATGCTTGCGTGGGCTTTAACCCAATATAAAGCCACATCTTTTCCCTCTGCCAGGCATTCTTGAATATTGCGTCTCGCCTCAACTGCCAGGGGGTGAACAGTTTCCCAGTTAATTAGTGTTTGGAGGGCCGAGCGCGAATCACTATATATACCAAAACTATTGGCTGAACTCTCTAGGATTTCCTCTGTAGCTCTACATATAGCCAGTAATTCAGCCTGGTAGACGGTGCAACAAGACTGCAACTTAAATTTTTGGTATTTGGTTTCTGCATCATTATCCCATATAGACAATGATGCTCCTACACTATCTTCAAATTTGCTTCCGTCTGTGAAAATCCGCCATTCTTGTATTCGATTTTCGTTCACCTCGTTTTGGTCTACCAAGCATTTGAATTCCAGTTCTATATGCGAGGCAGGATGAGGAGTTTGTGCATAAGCAGTCATTTTTTCTATCTCATTGTTTCCCAACATGGACTGAGGCACCCCTCTCTTGGTTTCGTACAATATTGCCACCTCCTGAATCTTAAGATCCAAGGGGAGCAATCCTGCCAGCAGTAAAGCTGAATTGAGAGAAACAGTACGATAAGCCCTACAGATCTTTTGAGCGAAACCTCGCTGTACTGTACTCAGTTGCTTGCGCACGCCCAATTTGTTGGTAGCTGGAGCCCAGGCACTAGCTGCATACATGATGACTGGCTCGACTACTACCTCGTATATTATTCTAATAACTTCTGGGTTCAAGCCCCAGCTAAGCTTCGCAGCTCTAGCCAGTTGTTTGTAGATATTCAGTGCTTTAGTACAAACGGTAGTAACATGGGCGTTGAAGGTCATTTTGGCATCCAATATGAGACCCAAGATTTTAATTTGTTGCACCGTGGCCAAACCCACACCCCCCATACTCAGACGTGGTGTGTAATATTTATGCTTCCGCGTAATCGTCATAGCTTTAGTTTTATGTGGCGCAAATTTGAGTTTATTTCTGACACCCCATGCATTCACATAGGAGAGTGTGGCGCCGGCCCGGCACTCTATTTCTAGCGCGTTATCACCGTCAAAAACCAGCACGATGTCATCAGCGAAGGCATGGCAATAAGTTCTCCGTTTTTCCAGGCCCTTAAGGAGTGGATCGAGAAGAAGGTTCCAAAGAATTGGGCCACCTATTGAGCCTTGAACACAGCCCTTTGTAGTAGCTCTGGCTACTTCCTCTCCCGCGTATCTGACTCTAACATATCTTTGTTCAAGATAGCTACACAAGATTTTACGGATATTTAGAGGGCAATCTATTTCAGACAACCGGAGTTTAATCATAGGCCACCAAGCACTATCAAAAGCTCCCTCTATGTCTAGGGATACCAGTGTGATAATTTTCTTCTCCCTAAGTTTAGCACGTATGTGATTTACCAGGTCGTAGAGAGAGTCTTCCGTACTCTTTTGGGGCAAAAATCCATACTGCCTTTTGTTTAGCTGGGGTACAAGGTACCATTTCAGCCGATTAATAATCATCTTTTCCAGGACCTTGCCCATCACTGGCAATAGGCCTATAGGTCTGTAGGCTTTAGGTGTATTGTAATTTTCTTTTCCCGGTTTTCTTAGGACCACTACAGTCGCTTGCTTCCAGATATTAGGGAAATACCCCAGTTCCAGGCATTTATTAACCATTGAGAGACAAAGCTCTGGAGCCCGATATATCGCCTGGGCACAGATATCTGCCGTAAAACCATCTGATCCGGGAGCCTTCTTTGGATTAAAACTAGACACAGCGGTTTTAAGCTCCTTTAACGTAAAAGGCGGGTCATGTTTATCATGGCTACGCTCGATTAGTATTTTGGCTGATAGTCTAATTTGCTTGTGCTCTTCATCGTCATCCTTTTCATCGTCCACCGGAAAGAAAGTGTCAGCCAGTAGTATTGTTGATTCTCTGGGATCCAAAACCCTGTCCTCGCTAATCATCATTTCATCCTCTTTCCGTTTTGTTGTTCGTCCTATCACTCTATATATTCCTTGCCAGACTCCTTCCCTATCCTGTCTTCCACAAAATTCCCTCCAGCTCTTTATTTGGGCTCTCTTTGCTTCTGTTTCGTAGTTTTCTTTTGCTTTCAGATATTCAGTGATAACCTTCTGCCTTCTAACTAGCGCAGCACATCGTATTCTTCTTTTTCTAGTTACAGTCTCTCTCTTTAGCTTGGCGAGCTCCTCAGACCACCATGGCAAGTTAACTTTTTTATTATTTGTTTTAATCTTTGGTATACTAAAATCGCAAGATTCTACTATAATTTCAGTGTACTTTTCTATATTTTCTTCAAGTGTGATTGTGTCTGTAACTTTGTTTATATCCTTAGCATGCATTTGATTTTGTGTAAGAAGGGCATTCATCTTTTTTCCAAATTTTTCCCAATTCGCTTTCTGACTATAGTATATTCTTGTTGTATGTTTAATAATCGATTCTCTTTCCTCTTTTACATTAATTTTAAATAATATTGTATTGTGATCCGAGCTAGTCAGGTCACGATCGACCCGCCAGCTGTCAACCAATTCCAGCATATCCGTGGCACAAGCCGTGATATCCACAAAGCTGGTGAGAATCTTATTGCCCCTAATCGTATCGAAGGTTGGAGTGTCACCAACGTTGAGTACCTGCAAACCAATCTCCTCCAGCACACTTGCGAGCTCGCGACCTCTCTTATCTTCCTTTGGGCTACCCCACCATGTGCTCTTTGCGTTGGAATCTCCGCCTATTATGATCCTCTTTGTTCCCACATTACGCACTATGGTTCTCAGCTGCTCCAGGTACGGTCCAATATCCCTGTCTGGTTCAAAGTAGAATGAGACAACTACTTTGGCTCTGAAACCTTGGCCTATCTTTACGACCACGATATTTTTGGTCGTATATTTGGAACATTTTGTAACTATTAAGTCATTATCAAAGATGATTATGGCTGCTTTGACGTTTCCATGAGTAGTATTATCGGCCTGAAATATTCTTGCTCCATGGTAGTCTCGCATTCTACCCATATTCCCCACATATGGTTCCTGCAGCAGCGCCAAAGTCATTTTTCGTTGGGTAGCCTCAATCATAAGTTCTTGGGTAGCCAATTGTTTTCTTTGCAGGTTGGCTTGGCCTACCAAATACGACTTCCGGTTCATTTGCACGCTGTAGTTACCTGGTGTGCCCTTAGCAATACGCTACAGCCCGTCTTGCCAACGTGTCCCATCGGGCTCTTATTGGGCATTCATTGCTAAATGCGTTGTGCTCAACATCTACTTTTTTCGCACGAGTACAGTTGCAGCACGTCGGTGGGGCCCGAGCCATGTACTCCACGCACGCTGACCTTATATGAGGACCTCCACAGTGGCTGCATTTGATTTGAGTTTCAGTGCAAAGCCTCTTACCATGGCCGAAAGCAAGGCATACTGAACACTGTATTAGTGGCGAACGATCTTCCACATGAAGTGTTTGCAAATCGATACGCACTATGCCTTCATCCGTCATTTGCTTCCAAACCTTGGGCGAAACCCGTAATATGATCCGCTGAGTAAGGGGGTTTCTCCCAGGTAGCTTATATGCTATAGACATTCGCATTTCTTCCTCATCCAAATTCTCAAAGATCCTCCTGTTCTGGTTCCTTAGAGCTTTAAAGATGTCTTCGTCTTTGTGGACTTTCAAAACGCCCGAAATCACAACCAGAGGATCCTTATTCTTAATTTCTTCTACATTAAGGTATTTTTCTTGTCTTTGAATCCTTTCTTTTACCTTTTCTCTATCCGCTTCCGTACGGCATCCAACTATGATTTTTCGATCTTTAGCTTTATGAATCCTTTCAATTTCCACCCCTCCCTCGCTGGCGTTTATCGCTTGCCTCACTTTGTTGAGTACTTCTTCTCCTGAATCTTCCTTATCCTTAGCAGTTATAACAAGCGAGTGCAGTGTTTCTTGAACTGGAACATTCTCAATCAATCTTCCCGCCGCAACGTTAGCATAAGACGTTTTTTCTTTCTTTATCCTATTTTGGTGTTTTTCAATTGAGGATTTTAAAATTTCTAATTGTCTATTTGTAATTTCCAACAAAGTTGTTTGTTCTTCAAGTCTTCTCAAAACTTCTAAATTTCCTTCCTTCCATTCATCATTTGCTCTATTTGTTTCTAGTATTTCGATATGGGCTTCTTGTTCTTCCGTTTGAATCATCTTATTTTCATTTGAGACGGACACTTTATTTCCATTTTTAGTGGCTTCTGTCTCCGCCTCTTGATATAACTGATACAGCCTTTCCACTGTGCTCTCAACTTCCTTTCTTGTCTCAATCTTTATTCTGGCGCTTTTAAGAAGTAGTGTTGCCTTTTGCACACAGGCTTTTGCATCTGAAAGTCTGTCCTTATGTTTAGTCAATGTATTGGGTGATAACCCCTGCCTGCTTGTAATGGATTTTATAGAAGCTTGTACCGTATCAACAGGTTGCCTGCCTGACAATTCTGTTAAAGTGGTTTTCTTTGGTGGAGTAAAGAGCGAAGCTAGTGTTTTGTTTCTTTCGCTAGGTTCCAACTTACTTGACTTCGCGAGTTTCCATTCTCCCGCGCTTTTCTTTACGTTCGTTTCCTCGGTCAAAACTCTGTCAGGATCAGTAATATCTTCCGTCGTATTTTCTGTTGATGCTCCTGGAATTGCCTTTTCTAACTTACCGGGAGTACGGAACATTTTGGGTAAAAATCGTTAATAGTAAATAACGGTATGTATAGGTACCGCTTGTCGAGCACCTGTCAATAGACACCGCTCTGAGTCAATGATAGTTTAATATTAGTTAAATATGAAATATGTAGATAACTTAAATATAAGTTTAGTAATGACCTATATCTATACAATACTTTTCCACGGTTCTTATAAAAATAATCTTAGTCTAAATATTCGGGCCACCGTAATAGCCGTAGTTAGTTCAGTAAGAGTCAACTAAAGTAAACATATATTATAACATTAGCTTATTTTACAAATAATATAGATAAACTTAGCTTCTATCCTTGATTCAGTGCAAACGGTTTAGATAAATAGTATGTTATTATAGTTCTTTAGTTTTTCAGGAACCAGCAAATGCCTCGTTTGTTTATATTGCTGCTTAAACTGGATTCTAGATCGTAGACGCTCACGTTAGGGGAGAAACAGGATGAAAACAGATTTAGTGCTATAATTTTAATGTTTGTGTTGTTGTAAAACTAGTTGCAGTTGTCTTGTCGCAGGTTCAGATGATTATTTCCGTAGCTCATATAAGTTCATATAAGGATAAGTCCTCCTTAGATACGTCGTTTTTCATTCAATGTCGTCAAAACTTGTATTGGAGCTGTTTGAAAAGTTTTATATTCTTTTCATATTCACTCTGTCAAAGTTTATCAATTTTAACATATATATAATTTTTTTTTTTTTTTTTTTTTTTTTTTTTTGGCCTTTTATGTAGGTAGGAACGATGTTAATGCTCTCCGCGCTCCGTGTGTTTGTTACTTTGTAGTAGCTGTCAATTAAAAATTTCAAATACTTCCTTTAAATTGCTTTGTATTTAATCACTTTTACACTGATATTATTAATGATATTTCATTACACTTTTTGGTACATAGAACTAATTTACACGTATCAATAACACTATTTTAAAGAATTTGATGACTAGATTAGTTGCTTACGAAAGTCGGTAGTGGTAGCCGGTTGCCATGGTCATCCTAGCACAGGTGACCACTGCAGAATTAAACCGTAATGTCACAGACATAAAGGCTGCTATGGATTTAGGAGTTCGTGATTAAAAAAATGTTAGTGAACCCCTTGCCTTTTCGCACGTGTATATCTGTAGCAACAAATATGGCAACTCTGTTTTTCAGAGATTTATCGTCTATATAGTTATGTAATAACATTCCAAATTCTATTCTGTACCTTACAAAAAACTATAACCATAAGTAAATCAAATAACTATGTATTTAGCTATAATGAGAATATTGCAAAAGATGCGTTTTGTATTGAAATGATCAAGAAACATTTATTCACAATTTGAACAAGGACTACCTTCACAAATTGTTGGCACAAATATAAAAAAAATCAGAAGTGATAAAAATTCAAATACAGATCTCTTGGGAGATGTAAAACAGCGACGCGGTACCGTCTCGTATATTGAATTAGAGACTTTGTGTGGTAAACTGTTCGCAAAATATTTTGGCGTCACAAAGGAGGTATTAAGGCAACCCGCGTGAGGGGCGTAATTACATGCAAATGAACGCCGCCATGCGCCGCCACAGCGCCGCCGGCAACTCACTTCCACGACGGTTCCTGAATTTGTTTATATCTATAATGTTGGACTTTAAAAACCCACGGCTCTTCGCCAACTGTCTTCCTTATAAAGTTTTCTTCTTTCAAGAAATTTTATTTTAAACTAATCTTAGTATTATGCAATCAATATTTTAACCATGTCAGTCATAATGAGAGTGGATAGATACAAAAGGAGGGTTAGAGGGTGGATTGTGTGGATATTGATATAACAAAAAAAGCTATAAGCGTAGTCCGAATATTTTTTTTATTCTTCTACTAAGCGTTTTATCCCGGTTGAATTCTAAGCTAGGCAAGAAAAAAGAAATGCGCGATTTTTGTACTTGGCTTTAAGGGGACGAGAAAAAAGATGGAATGTTTGGCTAACCAGGAATCTGTAACTAATAAAA
Organism: Malacosoma neustria; assembly: GCA_963693495.1. Taxonomy (NCBI): domain Eukaryota; kingdom Metazoa; phylum Arthropoda; class Insecta; order Lepidoptera; family Lasiocampidae; genus Malacosoma; species Malacosoma neustria. Next base: position 16,474,442 of record OY856377.1, read on the forward strand.
TAAGTAATGCATTCGCCGCGATTTAAGAATAGATTTTTTTGGTGAGAAGAAGATTAGGCTCCCTTTGGACATGACGAACTCGGAAAATAATAATAAGTTATGCTAAATCAAAGAAAAATTAACTAAATTTAATATTAATTCAACTAAAACTAAACTTTTTTTATGGCCGAGGAACTGCAGACAGGCTGTCGGCCCCTTAGAGTATACATAAGGTCGGCCCACTTAATAGTAAGCAGTTACCGTTGCCTATGAATGTTTGCGACGCTAGGAGCTCTGGGAACACGTTGCTGTCCTATAGGGGTATAGGAACTTGGGTCGCTAATGCTGAAATACAATTCAAGGTTATTATAGCGGCATACTAAAAGACCAAGGGTGATTGACATCCAGACAGGCTTGGGCCCCACGTAGCTAGGGTTGTTTTGTCGCCTTTTACGACAGGCTGACCCCGGTTGCAGAGGTTAGTATTATTACTCCGCTCCTGCACGGTATTTATATTATTTAACCCCAAAACGGAAATAAGTCGAAAAATACTCCAAACCTCATTCAACTAATAAATCTCCAAATAAAGCCATATAACACCCAGACGTGTCTCCAGAGTATTCATGAGATCTTACTCATTGCCACAGTTGGAAAAATAACTATACAATGTAGTTATAAACTGCAGTGTACGAAAAATTTTGTAGGGAGACTTTAAAAGCTGTGGTAGAAACCTTTACATCACAAAGCACGGGCTTACGAGTAATACTCTTATTTGAAGATAATCTCCGTCCCCTCGCTGGCATCAGTCCGAGTATGTGGTAACTTCCAAGTCATACATGGAAAATAGGTTTAATTTATGGCTTCTTTAGAAATGTTTTATCCTTATTTGATAATAGAATATTATGTTTTGGTGGTTTTTTTCTCTTGTAAATGAATTACTGTTAACTATAATGGGGTGTAAGTTACAAATAAGACCCTGCAGACCAAATCTACCTCAGTTGGAAGCTGGATATCCTATTAATAAATTTTCAATTCTAATTGTAATTAATTCAATTCTTAGAAAATGATATTATTTTATATTAGTGAAGAATGACAAATACAAACAAAAATGATAAAAAGTAATTAAAAAACATTTCGGAAATATACATGTGACCTAAGCAAACAGCTTAAAACTGTTAATATAAACCTATTTACAAAAAAAAAATACACAGTTTGTTGGCGGAAAAAGCTTTTATTCATTGAATGGTTATTTTAACTGGAAAATGAGATAAACGTAATTGAATTTGACAATAAAATTGAATTCTGGATGTAATTTTAATACTGTGATTCATTTTTATATACCATTTAACAGTAGAATTCCGACTATCCGAATATTTTATTGTAGATAGGGTTTTAAATACTTCATTTAAACAATACGATATAAAAAAATTACGAGTTATAAAGATAGTGAATAATATAATACCTACTTATGTAATTTAAAATTTTTATCGGAAATAGTTTGTTATTAATTTTAGACGTAATGAATCAGATTTTTTCATTGCGACCAAGTCCCTGATGAGCTTCAGTTGTAATAACTGAACAGGATCCGATTCGTCCTGTCTTTCAAGTCATTTAAAAGCAACAACTTAAAACTTTTAAAAACTTCTGCGTGAGATGGTACTTGACATACATCACCAGTTTGAGTCTCTTCTTCATCTTCTTTCTCGTTACTGTTCAAATGGTCAATGATATCTTCATCAGTTAAAATTTGGAATCCAGGGTTTCACTATCGCAGTTCAGCCAGTCCTTTATATTCTCTTTATCACACTTTTCAACAATGCGAATCATTTTTATTGCTTCTGTTATTTTTTTGATATCGTCGTGCGGTGTAATTGATGAATTCGATAGAGTCTTTAATAATATATTCCATGTACTTTTAAATGTTTGAGATTCTACAGAGTTCCCCGCTTCTACTAGCATATAGCAACAATCTTTAAATTGATTTCTTTAAAAAAATTCAACATTGTTTCTATTTCACTGCTGTCTGCTGACAAAAGATGACGCAGTAGCTGCTTTCTGTATAAACGCTTTAAAGTTTCAATGACGCTGGTCCATAGGTTGCAATATTGATGTTACGTTAGTGGGTAAGAACTTTACTGTAAGCTTCCCATTTTCTCGACCTAGTATTTCAGCGGAAGGGTGCGTTGGCGCATTATCTAACAACCATAACATATCACCTTCTTTTTCCACGTCCTTTTGAAATTTCTTCACCTCAGGAATAAATGCATTTTCATACCAAGTAAAAAAAAATATCTGTGTTCATCCACGCTTTTTGTTGGTTGGCGGAAGTTAAGGAGATTTTGACATTTTTGAAACAGCACGGATTTTTTGATTTGCCAAGAAGTGACAGTGGTAATCGATGTGTTCCTTTAGCGTTCGCGCAAACCATAACTAACTCTATCCTTACTTACTTTGTGCCCCGGTGCTGCATTTTCACGATAGTGATCTGCTTGGTGGAGATTTTCAACTAAGACCTGTTTCGTCGGCATTGTATACAAAATCTAAATCGTATTCTTTTTCATCTAAAAATGCTTTTAACTCATATACAAATGAGTCGATTGAGGCAACGCTAGCAGACCGTTTTTGCCATGTCTAGATTGGAACTTTGCTAACCATCCACAGATCTTGTTGAAAGAAGTATCACCACCAAGCTTTTGATTAAAATCCAATGCTTTTCACATAAAAAAGATCCAAATATGGGCTGCACGCTTGTTCTCTTTTGTAAGAATCAAGTAGAAACTGCGTTCTCCAGAACTACATTATGAGATCTTTTCATGGCTTTACGTTGCGAGCTTCCATCTTCGTTCTCATGCGCGTAGGTGAATTTCAATATGGTATCAGAATTCTTTTTGATATTTGATGTCGTAGAAGTTCCTACACCATGCATTTGCGCCAATTTACTGCCAAATTCACCATTTTTAAACTGTCAATTATCTTCATCTTGTTATTAAGAGATAACACTACTCTTTTTCGTTTGAACATAGATTTCTAACGCAAAACGTAAACAGAAATGTAAACAAAAAATACAACCTATCAGTTGAACTCTGTCAAATAAAATGAAACAATAACAAACACTATTGCGCAAACAAATGAGAGTGGGAGTACACCTGTACATCGGAGGTGGGAATGAACTCGTCGTAACATGTCTCGTTGCGCCTTCAAATCAAGAATGAGTCCTGATAATAGGATATTCGGATAGTCGAGATTCTACTGTATATCTATATATTAATCATATTTCTTAACATTTAAATCACCATGTTATATAGAATAAATCTATTTGACATCGTTACATTTGCTTTTGACTCTTTGCACAAGAAAAACATTCAACTGTACGAAAAATAATCTTGATCAGATATAAACCATTCGATACATCACACAAGTATATGGATAGCTTGTTTTCGCCAGCCTGTTTCCAAAGAGGGAACACGGGGAGGGCTAATTACGTGCCTCCGAAGCGAGGGTGGCGCCTCCCGTCTGCTCAAACATTACCTACGTATAATAGCGAATTCAATATAAACAGTTTGTTCGGGTAGTTAGATAAAATAACCTATTGACAGCTGAATTAAGAACATTAGTAAAATGTTTGACTTATAATAAGAAAATGTTTTGAACATATTTCGCTTCTGCCGTCTTTTTAAAACAAAAACTACTAAGTTTGTTGATCAATTCGTGTAAAAGTATAGTAATGACTTTTAATAATGATAGTGATTTAATAATCACAGGTCTAGTATGGATCCAGTTGACGAGAAGAATAGAGCCTGTTTCAGGGTGTTGTAAATTATAAAAAATAGGTTACTTCTTTATGTTAACAAGGGCTAAAGAATGGAACCATTTGGCATCTTTTCCGTGCGGGGGTGGAGAAATAATACAAACCCCTACAGGCGGGGGTAGCCTGTCGTAAAAGGCGACAAAACAATCCTAGCTAGAAATCCAAGCCCGTCTAAAATACAGCCACCCCTGCATTTCTCTATTCTCTCTAGAAATGCCGCCATCCATACTAATATTATAAATGCGAAAGTAACTCTGTCTGTCTGTCTGTCTGTCTGTCTGTTCCTCTTTCACGCCTAAACGGCTGAACGGATTTTGATGAAATTTGGTATGGTGATAGATGATAACCTAGAAATGGTCATAGGCTATAAATAATCACGCCATCGTTCTTAGGGGGTAGGCAGTAGGCAGATAACTAAATTGAGTTAGTGATTTTTTGTGCTTATCCGGTATCTATGAGAATCGGCCAACATCTATTTTTCATCCCCCTAAATGTTAGGGGTGACCCCCCACCCCCAAAAATTTTTTTTTAATTTTTTGACATTTTATTATTTATATGGCAGAACAACGTTTGCCGGGTCAGCTAGTCCATACTAATATTATAAATGCGAAAGTAACTCTGTCTGTCTGTCTGTCTGTCTGTTCCTCTTTCACGCCTAAACGGCTGAACGGATTTTGATGAAATTTGGTATGGTGATAGATGATAACCTAGAAATGGTCATAGGCTATAAATAATCACGCCATCGTTCTTAGGGGGTAGGCAGTAGGCAGATAACTAAATTGAGTTAGTGATTTTTTGTGCTTATCCGGTATCTATGAGAATCGGCCAACATCTATTTTTCATCCCCCTAAATGTTAGGGGTGACCCACCCCAAAAAATTTTTTTTTAATTTTTTGACATTTTATTTTATTTTATTTTATGGCAGAACAACGTTTGCCGGGTCAGCTAGTAGTAAATAAATAACCTTTTACTGTGTACCGGTATAAGTGACCCAGATGCCAGTTCCCATACGAGGACGGCAGTATGTTATCGGTGTCCCTGGGGACGAAACGCATCATAAAAAAGAAAAGAACATTATTAGCCCATAATAATAGCTCTATAAATACGTTGCTCTATAAATATGTTTTATACGAACTATTTTGATTTGAAATAGAAAAAAAATCCATTTGTCCTTTCCAATCTTCCCTAATACAAATACGCGGTAGTAATAAATAAATAAAAATAATTTCACGACGACCTATTAAATACTTTATAACAATTCTCAATATTGAATATCATATTAAACCTAATAAAGCCATCCCGTACCCACTTTAACTAATCAAAATCTTCCGAGAATCTTGAAAGATGACAAAACCTTATCAAAATACGTAACAGTTGAATAATCATATTCGAGGGTATATTATAATATTTTTTGCGCAATAATGTGTAATAGAAAACCTTAAGCGCCTTTCATTGTACGTAACTCTATACAAATTGGCACCTCTATTGAGGGTAGGTGACACTTTTATATATTTTATAACCTCGGTTAACAATCACAAACGAAATTAGAGCCCAATAATATTATTAAGGTAAGTACACAATAAAGCCCCTTTAGTAAGTTAAGGCGAAGAATATATATAATATAATCTTTGTTTGTACCATTTTATCATTTACCATTTTATACATGCCTACTAATCTATAACAATGAAAATTTTGTTCATAACTTATGTTTTTTCTGTAACTTATGTTTCCGGCCTGTCGTAAAAGGCGACAGAACAGCCCTAGTTACGTGGTAGAGCCCCAAGCCCGTCTGGATAGCAAACACTCTGGGTGTAAATATGCCACCATAATAACTTTCCTGTAACCCTATGGGACAGCAGCGTGTTCTCGATGCCCCTAGTGTCACAAACATCCATAGGAGACATAACTGCATATTATTAAGTGGCCTGTCAGCTTGTTTGCTGTTCCTCAGCAATAAAAAAATTAAAGTTACAAATAGGCACCCTTACTGTTATTTATTATTTTTGAAGCTGTCGGACCCTTAAAAGAAATGTATGTCCGAATTTACGATTTAATAAGATATTATATAAAACATATAAAACATAGATATCGTAAAATAAATAAAACTAGTTAAGAAATTAGATTCCTAATCTTCACCAGTTTGCTTAATCGGCCTCTTGGAAACTTTATTATAAAGTTTGCACACAATTCATAGTTTATCGTAATTTTGTTTTAGTCTCGGGGATGAACCCTTTTTTTATTTAGCAGTTACCGTCGCCTATGGGTGTTTGTAACGCCAGTGGTATCGCGAACACGCTGCTGTCCCATAAGGGTACAGGAACTTGGGTCACTAATGCCGGAACATAACATAAGGTTATTATGGCGGCATACTTAAGACCAAAGGTGGTCGCCATCCAGACGGGCTCGAGGCCCTACCACGTAGCTAGGGTGGGTTGTTTTGTCGGCTTTTACGACAGGCCGACCCCGGCCGCAGAGGTTAGTATTCTTACTCCGCCCCTGCATGGAGAAAGAAATGTATATAGTATATATAGTTCAATCCGCATAATACTTCATATTTATACTGCATTCGTCGCCTTAATGTTATGAATAAGTAACTCGGATTACCACCTACGTATTTGTGTAAACACAATAAACATTTTTGGATTCGCCCTAAGATCTACACTTAGATAAATCTAAGTGTAGATCTGAGATAATTTTGAGTTTAAGATTCTTACCAAAGATAATGTCTTACTAATGTTTAAAGGCAGGAAGTAGTTATTTATTTTTATATAATGACATCACTCTGGTCTGGTACGGTCTGTGGTTTTGATTATCACGAAGAACAAAATAGTTTTTATGATGTGAATAGTTTGTTTCGGTCTGGGGGTATGTTTCTAGCAATTGTATGTTTGAAAAATAATACCTTGCGATACAGGATTTCTCCTAGTATAAGGAATTGTCTTTCAAAAGAAAGCCTATAAATAATATTAATATTAATCAAATTTAACCCAGTATTTTAGGGTTTGAAGCTACTAGTACTTTGGTACGATAGGATAAATTTTCAGCCCGTCTTTTAGTGCCAATGTTTTTTCCTGATTCTTTCTTTTCTTAACTAAAGAGTTTGGAATAGATTATGTAATTTTTTTTACAAGGATGAGTGCCGTATTACGTGATAATCCTGGAAAACTAACAGGACGGTATTTACTTTGCTGTCGTTGAGCTATTTCAGGTTTGTATGATACACTATTTACAATCAAATTGAATCCCGTTTGATTGTAAGTATGATCACACCCTGGACTCCAGACATAACAAGTGTACATCGCAAATAGGTATTGTTAATTGATAAGACGTTCTTAATAAATAATTTTAATTTAACTTTTTAGCTCCTATATTATTTTTCTATTTTGGGTTATAAATCCTAAAGGCCTAGTCTCGTGGCCATCTAGTTAATTGTCATAATATTGTAATGTGTAGGTATGGTCAGTGCTGCTCAGCAAAAGCGCCGGAGCACATTGAAGCTCAGAAAAACACCCTGTGAATGCACACTAAGGTTGCAAACTTTAATATGTCGATAGGTCTACGACTGTTTTTATAGCTAATGAACAGCAGACAGGCTGACGGACCACTTAATAGTAAGTATAATAGTCACCGTCACCTAAGGATGGCTGCTGTTTCATAGGGTACAGGAACTTGGGTCACTAATACCGAAACACAACACAAGGTTATTATGGTGGCATATTTTCAGACCAAAGGTGGTTGCTAACTAAGCTAGGGTTGTTTTGTCTCCATTTACGACAAGTCGACCCTGGCCGCAAGGGTTAGTATTATTATTCCGCCCCTGCACGCGGAAAAAGCTATTATGTCATAAAGAAGACCCATAATATCCTCAAACATACTCTTATGGCACCGGAACTTATTTTATTTAACAATAAAATATTTTTATATTAAAATGTTCTCTCAGATATTAAACACGAGTTAAGGGCCTGTTAAAATACAATAAACATTGACAGATTGTGAACAAATGTTGTGATTGAATTAAGAACGCTCCGATGCACTTCCCTTGAACAGCGCGTGGACAATGGCGCGACTACCGCGGATTAACAGCCGTTAAGTGGATTAACGCATGTGGCGAACGCGGCCCTTCCGCCCCTTTTGCCGTCGCCACACTTGAGAAGCCACTATCGGATTTATGCCTAATATCATATGTACTGATCATGGGAAAATTTGTTTAAAAACATTTCAACAATAATAAACCTCATTATGCTATTACCTATATTAAACCTTTTCTTCGTGCAGAGGTGGAATAAGAATGCCGCCATAGAAAAATTGGGTTGTGTTCCGGCATTAGTGACTTAAATACCTGTACCCCTATGGAACACCAGCGTGTTCGCGGTGTACATAGCGTCGCAAACATTCATATGCGATGGTAACTGCTTATTGTAAAGTGGGCCGTCAGCTTATCTGCTATTCCTCAGCAATAAAAATATATAAAAATATCAGTAATGATAATGTGATAAATAAAATCAGTTTTGTAGTATCCATAGCATGCGTTCTGATGGTAATTTTGGGCCTAGGTGGCGCTGTAAGAATTGTGCCTTTAACATTTAATTATTTACTCCCTTCACTAGGATATGTATCAAGGGAACTTAAAAGTGATTGACATGCTAAAAACAGATTAGCGAGGGATAATGCGAATATAATAGTGCCATGTGGCAAGAAATAAGAAATACTAAGAATATTAGTGAGTAGAGAAAGAGTAAACCAAATAAATATGAGTATAACCAAGTAGGTACAAGACGTGAATAACATTACAGTTAATACAAAAGCAAGGAAAAAAACTTGAGCTAACTCCATTTAATGTGGGAAAAAGACTAGAAAAACATTAGGTTATTAATTGCATGATTCAGCTTAGAATATTCAATGGCATCCGACGCTAGAAGACCTAATTTATCTAACTATACACCTATTCCTTTTATATTCTTGTATTTAGAGAACATGTCAAAAAGAGGCAATGACTTGGAGCTACTATGACTATTGCTTTGTGACAATATTTACTACAGACACCGAAACATATATAAAAGATGTTGCCAAATTTGGTTTTTAAGAGACCACTGCTGTTGGACCCCCCAACCCCAAAAAAAATACCCACATGGTGCAGTTTCTACGGTGTATATGAAGGAGCAATTCATCTGTTACTTTTTTGACGTGTTGGGTACTAGGGGCTTATATAATAGTAAAATTCCGTATTAACTCATGTAAAATAGTTGTCAAAACCATTCAGTAAAAAAATACACTACCCTAACCCTCGAACGCATTAGTGGAAGTACTTCTTACTCCAATTCAAAAAGCCACCAATTGTCATTGTGTTAAGTCGGAAGCTCTCCAGTGGTCAATAGTGGTTCGCTACTGAAAACATCCATTCGGTCGACAAATGGCACAATGGGTGAAAGCTATTGTTACTATTTTGTTTCGGCAATGACAACAAATAAACCATAAATATTTTAATAGCTTAACATTGAAACTCAGTTTAGAATGAACCAAAGAAAAGCTTATATTGTGTTAAAATAAATAAATGTATTTTAACGCTTGCATGCGTTGATTGCTGAATAGGTTAGACGTAATTATGCGAATCTAAATCGCTAGATTAATATATATAACTCTACGTTTGTTTAAGTGTTTATTATTTAGATTATTAGGTATACAAATTTGTGTACATATACACAAATTGAAAAAGTAAAGGATGATAAAAAATACAATTTTTTTTGCGATTTTTCGGTTAGCTGTCTGTATCTTCGTTAATTGTCGCATTCGATCCGTAAACTTGAAGTTTTGAGATTATTAGATGAAAAAAATTTCAAAGCAACGTGCAATGTTCAATACTAACGAATTTTTGACATGCGGAATCATAACAAGTTCGTGGAGACAGGCAACGGCATTCTGCCGACTGCTCGCTAAAAATCCTCAGGTTCTGATTCTAGTCGCCTATATCCTGATCGCCGGGAAGTGGCACATGCCTGTACAGCGCTGGCCCACAGTGAGCGCAGGAATTGTTATTCTGGAGTAATAAGTCACTAGCCAGTAGGAGCAGTTGTCACCGGATTCTTCTTCCCAACTAGGGTAGGCGCAACAAGAGGTTTCGCATTAAATGCGAAGTTCCATAAACGAAATTGACAGATTACTTTCAAGTATAGTATACTACAAAAATGTAAAGGTTATCTGATGCCGACAATTATCAAATTACGTTTCGAAAGTACACCTAGACGTTGACCGCACGCACCATCTGCGGGAACTCGGACATTGTAAACCAACATTGTAAATACTCAAAACCTGCTCGATAATTCAATTACACGGCATTGTAACTGTTTTTGCTTGACGCTTGCATTAACAATAGTTTTATTTCAACAATAATGATCAAAAGCCTACTCATTCGGTCAAAAGATAACGGTTTCGGATACTTTTCTTTTGTCTTGGGGAAACCATAGAAAGCAAGAGTGTTCAGAAGTTTACATATGAACTTCATTTCTGATTACCCCTGTGACAATGGCTTTTCATGTGAAAACTTCTGCACAGATCATAATATTTATTTATAAAATCCTTAGGTACTATAATATTTGTGTTATTGTGAACTATTCATTATAAAGTCCTAGACTCCAAACCGCAGAACCAACCGTGGAAGGTAGCAGATCGGAGAACCTTAGGTGAATCACCGCTCTTTCTGACTTGCTGGGTATTTCCGTCTCATCTGTTTTCCACGATCGTCGATGATTATTATCGAACCCGCACTACCTTTGTTTCCTGTGCCGCGACTACCATCTTTTCTAGATATAAGCCACACCATTTTTTTATGGTCCTTCAGCTGCAGTTGCCTAGTGCTCTTAACACTAGTGCTCTTTAGCTTACTTTGGGATAAGATGGCGCTGTGTGTTTTGTTTTAGTATTATCTTTAGTGGTTGTACTGTAATACAGGATACAGGATGCTATTCAAGATTTCAGTTGTTGTAATAACTTGGTTCTTGGGAACATTACCACCACGAAGTTGTCAATAAGGTTTATTCAAAAACTATAACACGGATATAATAAACGAAGTATATATCTACCATCAGCACTGACATAATATTCTATTTGGTCACTTCATTCAACTTTCACATTTATGGCAGGAGCATTAGCGTTTTTTGTACCCGAATTCTAAGACTTTGTACCTACAATTAATTACAAAACTAAAATTTCTGTATTTATGTATTTTGTGATACGGGCTTTTTCTTTTCACAAGAAGTAACTGTTGACGAATATTTATATCTGAAGTGTTTATTGAGATACCATCTTAATCTGGGTTTAGTAGATCATAAACTATTGTTAGAAATACTAAATATGTTACTTTTTGTTAACCAAGTGATTTATTGCCACCTATGAGGCACAATAGGGTGTTTGGAAGGTCCAATACTCCCACGACAGAATAATAAGGATTAGAAATGTTTTCCTATATTTTTGCATCCGGTTCGCGAAAGAGAGGTGGCATTATGAAAGTTTTTTTTATATTGACGTAGGATATCAGACAGGCTGACGGCCTACTTAGAATTTAGCAGTTACCGTCGCCTATGGGTGATTGCAACGCCAGTGGCACCGCGAACACGCTGCTGTCCCATAAGGGTACAAGAACTTGGGTCACTAATGCCGGAACACAACACCGCCGTTATTATGGCGGCATACTTAAGACCAAAGGTGGTCGCCATCCAGACGGGCTTACGGCCCTGCCACGTAGCTAGGGTCCACCCTATGTTTTGTCATCCCAATGTTTTGTCGCCTTTCAATATTCTTTCTCTGCCCCTACACAGATAGAAAGTGATCATCAGCACGTATTACAAATTCTTAAAAAAGCTATAATTAAATTAATTTTTAACGTAAAGTGTGCATGTGTTTGTGTTGTTAGGACACTTTATGAATGTAATCTACCAAGCGTCGCTCAATCACGTTAATTCTTGTATTTTTTAAATATTTAGATATATTTATATCTATTGCGCGATTGAATTCGGATGCGCCATCTAGTCTCAAAATAAATAGCACTTCTGTTATGTCTACTAGATAACTAATATACTATATATATGCTTTTTTGTAAATAAATACATATTATACATAAACACCCAGAAGCGAGGCAGATCGAAAATTTGCAAATAATTTGACACCAGAATCGACCTCAAAAGACCTAAAGAGTACTTGCCTTATCTATATTCCTGTGCTTTTCAAAGTTCCTAGTCTTATTTTAAAATGATAAAATGGAAATGATAAAATATTCTAAAAAAAACTTCATTAAAATTACATGTTTTTAAAAAATCCGACGAGGATGGGATTCGAACCCACGCGTGCAGAGCACATTGGATTAGCAGTCCAACGCCTTAACCTCTCGGCCACCTCGTCACACTCATAATAGGCAGAACATAAGTTTTGTTTCTTAAAAACAGGTGTAATATATTATGCTAATAAATAAAATTAAATGCAAAGACATGTGTACAAATAGTGTAATTATTTATTACATAAAAACAAACATAACGAATTGATTCGGTAACAAAATAATATAAAAATAATAAAATCGATGGCCCTAATAGGCTAATATTGTTCTTCTTCTTCCTGCCCTTATTCCAAACTATAGGGGGTCAGCACAACATGCTTCTCCTTCCACTCTCCTTTGTTAGTCGTCATCTGAACATTCACACCTTTTTTTGCCATATCATCTTTTACTCAATCCATCCATCTTTTCTTTGGTATGTACTCAATACAATAATAATCATTTCATCTCTAAACCAAATAATACAAAAAAATTTAATTTAAAGTAATATTTTGAAGAGCATCGTACATCTTAGCCTGAGGTACTCCGATGGTGTCATATGATGGCGATGTCATAAGATATATAATATAAGATATATATATATATATATATATATATATATATATATATATATATATATATATATATATATATATATATATATATATATATATATATATATATATATATATATATATATATATATATATATATATATATATATATATATATATATATATATATATATCCTTTGGCTGCTGAGTACTCGGATCCGAGTAGGACGGGCTCTTATATCGGTGCCGCGTATAACTTTTTTTCATTTCGGCTCAAATCCAAAGAGAGAATATCAAAAAATCTTCACTCTGATATTTATAAATACCTAGTCAGGTCATAAATTCTGTCACATGTTTAATGTAAAATAATTGTAACAAGTTTATTAATTATGTAACCATTCATATACCAAAATGAACTTAACAAAACATAGATTCTTATGACATTAAAGTTTATTCAAAATGACCTCCGTGATTTTGAATACAAGCCTTCAATCTGCGCGGCCAGTTGTCTATCGCAGCACGAACGAGGTCCATGTCAATATCGGCGGCTGCCTTAATCAAGGATGTTTTGAGTGACTCCAAATTGGGATGAGGCTTTGAGCACGCCTTTTCCTCCAAGTGTTGCCATATCTTGTAATCTAACGGATTCAAATCTGGACTGGAGGAGGGCCAGTCTTCGTGCCGGATGAAGTCGATTTCACGCGCCGCCAGCCAGTCTTATGTGCTCTTCGCTCTATGAGCTGGCGCCGAATCTTGTTGGAATACCCAGTGCCTGTTATTGAACATGGTATGAGAAACAGGTTCCACAAGGTTCGTCAGGACTGTATTTCACTGATACACAACAGCATTCGTTTTTACACCTTTCTCACAAAAATGTACCTCTGTTAAGCCCCAATAAGAAACTCCCAACCATACCATAAGCGAGGATGGAAAATGACCTCGTTGGACACGCGGAATACGGTTGCTCGCTTCTTCACTACTGTGTGCGTACACCTTATCATTTTGTTTGTTGTAGCTCTCTTCTACGGTAAACATTTTTTCATCCGAAAAAAGAATTTCCCGATATTTTTTTCCCGCGTACCGCTTCAACAAAGCGCGGCATCTCTTCAGTCTCAGGTCCATTAGACGAGCATTCAAACGATGTCCTGTTTTTCTTCGATATGCCCGAAGCCCTAAGTCTTCATTTAACACCCTTTTCACCGTGGTTCTGCTTAACCCCATCTGAAGGGCCAACAGTTTCTGCTTACGTTTGGGATTTCTTTGAATTCGTGCCTTCACAGCTTTTATCACTGCTGGAGTCCTAACAGACCGAGGGCGACCACTTCTTGACCTGTCATCTACACTAGAGTCTTCATTGTATCGTTTGATGGTACGATAAACGAATCTTTTGGTTATATTCAAATTTTTCAGTATGTTAAAAATTTGAATTGGCGCGTAACTGTAACGATGCAACGCAATAACTGCAACACGGTCTTCTTTAAGCGTCCACTCCATATTTAAAAATGAGTAAAATTCTAAAAGTTATACATTTTTATTTTCATGAACAATTCGAAATTCGAATTCAATAAACTTTTTTGTGGCCAGCATTCTAAAAGAAAAGTTTTTACTGTGTGACAATACTTATGACCTGACTAGGTATATTAATATAATATTTTTTTATATTAATGAGAATAATAATGCTCAATGGGCATAGGTCACTCAAAGGCTATTTTCCGTGCAGGGGTGGAGTAAGAATGCTGATCCCTGTGGGTAGGGGCAGAATGTCATATAATAAAAGGCGACAAAACAATTCTAGCTAGGTAGTACTCGAAGCCCGTCTGGATGGCAACACCTTGTGTTGTGTTACGGCATAAGTGACCCTAGTTCCAGTTCCCTTACGTAGACGGCAGCGTGTTAGCGATTCAGTCGCAAACATCCATAGATGATGGCAACTGCTTAGTAAGTAACTGATTAAGTGAGCCGTCAACCTGCCTGCCATTTCACAGCAATAACAATATTTTTTACCTTCTTTTTGCTTTGGTCACATCAAGGGGGACCTTCGAGCTAATTGAAAGCTGCTCGCGAAGCTAGTCTGTATACTTTTGTGCTCAATTTTCATTTCCACCTCCTCCTTCTCGATGCGTCAGCTAATTAAATAAATTACACCATGTTTTAATCTATGAAATATATAATGAAAGAATGTCAGAGTCCTGTCAAAGCTAATGTCGGGCTACTTTTTATATGTTTAATATCTAATAATTTTATATGATTTTATTTGTTAAAATGTTTTCGAAATTTATTAAATCAAGGTATCTGAGAAAAACAGAGTACACAGCCATTGCTGTCTTTAGTCTATTATTAATACATACTTTTATGAACGAATCTCGAAATCACGATTTCACTGCAGATAATATTCTCCTGAACAAGAAAGGCCCGAGTATTAGTGAAAAAACTAAATTACTAAATACTCTTATGGAGATCCCGTTTTTTATTTACACCAAAACATATTGTATCACTGTAACTTTTTCTAGTTTTCATTGTACATTTAGTCAGTGAACAATAAAGTGTTTTTCATTCATTCATATAGAAACAAATTTAAATTGTTCGGTAAGCGACTGCATTTTTACGGGGAATAGGCGTCTGTTCGCCGATTATTTTCAATTAAATGCTATATATAATATTTCACGAAGACTTCTTAAATAAGAAGTGGGGAATGACTACGATGCGTCATCCAAGTCGGTTATACATATTTTTTTCTTTTAAGTCAACTTACAATCATCTGGCGTTTGAACTCCGACATGACGGATACTTCAACAGGAGACTGACTTACAAACTTGATTCTGATATCCCCTGGCCTTATTTCTTAGTGCGAGATGCTTACGGAAATGTAGTAGCCCTAAGTCTGAATGCCAAATGGGAGGAGAGTTCCACACCTATCAAGCGTGATGTACGAGATATCTTGAAACGCAAGACAAAAGCGGTCACGTGGCTTGTAAGCCATTGTAATGCAGATAGTTTTAGATACGAGTACCAATCAAGACTTCAAGAGCATTTGTACCATTATTCCCTTAAAATAGTTGTATACGTAGCATGTGCAGAGCGCAAGTGCGTAAACTGTGATGAAATATTAAAGAATTATTATATCTACGCGGCGTTTGAAAACTCGTTCTCTGAAGATTACGCCACTGAGAAGGTGTTGCATAGTTATAATAATTATGCTATTCCTATTGTATATGGAGACTCTAACTACACCAGGTAATACTTATATAATGTCTTAGACGATTCTTAGTTAGAACAAAACCGGTATACAAAAATATTAGGAGTAAATGCTTAAATATTCTCACAGTATTTTGTTAGACCAAATAATTCAGTCAGTCAGTCAGTGTTCAAGCTGTCCAATTATGGAACATGCTGCCGCTAGAAGTGAGACAAGCCCAGTCAGTATCCACCTTCAACAGACTCGTTAAGGATTACTACCTCAAAGTATAATATATGCTGTTTTTATTATTGTACATGTATGTATATGTGTGTGTATGTATGTATGTGTGTATGTGTATGCGTGTATATATGTGTATATGTGTTTGTATTATATATTTTTATATAACATGTATTGCTTTAACAGTTATAAATATATGTGTGTGTGCATTTATATGTGTATAATATTATTATAATTTTTTTTCTTTTAAATATTGTGCAACAGAACCCTGCCCTAGTTTTTGTGCCATATTTCTCTCTCCATCCCAAGGTTGTCTGGAAGAGATCGCTGTCAGCGATAAGACCGCCATTTGTACCTAATTCTAAGCTGTTTTTTGTATTGTTTCATTAATTATATTGTACAATAAAGTATATTCTATTCTATAATTCTCATGCGACGCTAAAAGGGTTATTAAGAAACCGTGTCATTAAGGTTTTTAAATAATAGTATTAGCAAACTAACACATGGATTAGGATGTATTGGCTCTTTTGAATAAGAACCGAAATGATTATTTACGCGAGAGAATTGATAACATTAAACCTACTAAAAGAACTGTTACAAAATATACAGGGAGAAACTAAATGTAAGTCGCTAAATAAATGAAGGATTGGATGAGTGCTTGAGTGTAAACAAAGCGTAAGAACAATGCGAGGTTTTTTGATGAACAAACTAAAAGGAATGTATAATGTAAAGTTAAAGAAATCAATTCAGCATGCGGAATATTTTTTTTATAATTTAGCAGTGAACACGCTGCTAACCCATAAGAGTACAGGAACTTAGGTCACTAATGTCGGAACACAACTAAAGTTATTATGGCGACATACTTAAGACCAAAGGTGATCGCCATCCAAACAAGCTTGGGACTCTACCACGTAGCTGGGTGAGTAGTTTTGTCACTTTTTACGACAGGCCGACCCTGGCCGCAGAGGTCAGTATTCTTTCTCCGCCCCTGCACGAATATAACATGCAACTTTATGAAATCTGGACTATAAATACCAAAAATATGTCTAAGATTCCATAGGTAATAGAGTCCTGTACGTAGAGTTAACGGTACGGAGGGTTGTGATTACGAGAATAATTCTCTGAGTCAGAAAAGTGTCCGCCAAAATGCATTGAATTAAGGTGGCGCCGCAATAGAATCAGTGTACATTTTAGAGTAAAGCAACAAAAGTTATTAGAGTAGAATAGATAATTTTTAACTCAGCATACTTCAGTTCGTCGTCTACAACTACATTCCCTGTACCTTCACCATATTTTGGCTGGTTTTTAGAACTATAAATACAGCTGGTCACGCTTTCAACTTTTCCGCTATACGAGATAGTTCTCCTTAACCTCCATATTTAACAGGAAGGAAATTAATATCAAAATATATTATATTTTTCAGATTTCTACCACCGAATTCGTATATTAACGCTCGTGACTACCATCCGTATAATTTGGCGTACAAAAAATACGACGCTATCAAAAATTACGAGACTTATGAATCTTATTTCAAGTGGACTAGTACATACACAATTAGTGTAAATCAAAAGCAGGATCATCCGCTTTGTAATTTGTGTAGGAATTTACATAGCGACAACGCCCTCTATGCGCCGGCGAAAGAGAATTTCAGACAGTGGTGGAACGGATTGAATGGTATGAAATGGTGCATATCTCCCTCATATTGGAATGAAACTTCACGAGTAAATGTAGATATGTTGCACATATTTTCAATGTATTAATGTGGAATAATGTACATTTTATATAGCATTTATTTTTATTTTGACTGTATAAGGGAACCATAAAAGGTAAGAAGAAATAAACTTCATTTACCGCATGTGAGATTTCCGAAGAGGTAACCCTATTCTCCGAGACGACATC
Source organism: Malacosoma neustria (assembly GCA_963693495.1). NCBI lineage: Eukaryota > Metazoa > Arthropoda > Insecta > Lepidoptera > Lasiocampidae > Malacosoma > Malacosoma neustria. Next base: position 16,492,396 of record OY856377.1, read on the forward strand.
AGCGAAAACTGTTGAGCAACACAACTTCGTCATCACACGTCAGCTTTCGCTGACGAAGTCGCGAACCGAAAGTGACTTTACGTCCGTCAAGTGATTCTGATCCATAATCTGAGTGTATCAATTATCTAGTACCCATAACTCAAGCGCTATGCTACTTACTTTGGTGCTGTGAATAGAAACGTTATTCTTATTTTCAATCACAAGGGTTCAAATCACAATATGACAAGCACTGCAGGCAGTTTTTCTCACCTAAAGTGCATATTATATAATTACATGTACATAAAAAAACATGTATTCTGAGGCCACTGGTTTGTGCTTTGGACAAGCGTTGTGGTTACCATTCGTTCACTTAAGGAGAAGTTAAGCTCAGCAGTATTACCGTGCAAATCCAATACACTGTATCTTAAATAGGTAAGTACAATGTGTAAGATACAGTGTCACCAAAGAGGCGGCGGAAAGGAGACGAGAGCGGCTAGGTCTACGGCCCCCAACCACGTAGGGGCACTCGTCGCCGGAGGTTAGTGAAGGTCACAGGCCAGCAAGGCCTTGGAGACGAGGTGCGTTGGGGCTCCGAGCGCCCGCTCACGCTACGTGTGCCGAAGAGGCCTGGGGAATTTAACTGCTCCCCGGGTTTGAGGGATTTTGACTCCCATGATTGGAGAAGGCCGCACCTATTGCAGGCCAACGCTGTTCGGGGTGGCGGTAGTCAGCTTGCGCTATTTCCCGGCACCCCACGCATCAGCGATAAAGAGGAGCCTGGGAGCTTTTTTCGTGAGTAATGACATTTTCCTCCTCCAGAAAAAAGTGCATTGGATTTACACGATGCAGTAGGACGTTATGGGCTGTTTATTATTATTATACTACGAGAAACTGATTAATCGCAATCTATAAACGTATAAGACTTCATCCGACGAGCGTGACCGATATCGCTAATCCTCGCCGAACAATAATATAGCGTTATTAATTTGGTATCGCACACAAAAGAGCATGTTGCCACAAATATGTGGACAAAGAAAGCCCAGTAATTAATGTTAAAGACGTATTGGTTGAATCCGTAGTTAGGCCCCGAAGGGAGAGGGTGCGGCACAATACGGTTGTTAGGGGATGGGGCATCGGCAGTCGTTTAACGAGCGAATTATTTAGTAAATGTTGCCAAATAATAACATTACTGGTAGATGGGGTCTGTTTTGATGGCTCAGTTACCATAAATTTATATTTGAAGTCATCAACTAAGAATTTTTATTATTATTTATAAATCTCCTTACAAATTTTATTTCAGCTAAATTCGAAATTAATACTTGCGAATCCAAGGTGTGTTAAATATTTTTTGCTGTATATTATAAGAGCTAATTTCTTGTGTATATTTGCCTCCGGACACTAAATATATAATTTTCCTGAGCAATAAGCAATTAATTTATTTAACAAGGTTACATGTTAAGTCGACTCGCAGGTACTTTAGGAGGTTGTAGTTTCAAACATTACTATTTTTTTTATTTATGTGTCCAATTTTTAATTTTTTACGGTTTTTATGTAGGAGACTACATAAAACCGTAAAGTTATTATCTCTAATTTGTTTTATAAGTATCATCATAAAAAAATAAGATAACTTAGGAAATTGGGTTGAAGTAGATGATTGATTGTCGAGCTAAGAAATAAAATTGTAGAAAGTTTTTTTCCTTGGGGAATATTAAAAAGAAAATAAAAAAGTATATGGCAGCTATGCTGCAGATGTATTTATTAATTATATTATATTATATATATATATATATATATATATATATATATATATATATATATATATATATATATATATATATATATATATATATATATATATATATATATATATATATATATATATATATATATATATATATATATATATATATACCTAGTCAGGTCATAAATTCTGTCACATGTTTAATGTAAAATAATTGTAACAAGTTTATTCATTATGTAACCATTCATATACCAAAATGAACTTAACAAAACATAGATTCTTATGACATTAAAGTTTATTCAAAATGACCTCCGTGATTTTGAATACAGGCCTTCAATCTGCGCGGCCAGTCGTCTATCGCAGCACGAACGAGGTCCATGTCAATATCGGCGGCTGCCTTAATCAAGGATGTCTTGAGTGACTCCAAATTGGGATGAGGCTTTGAGCACGCCTTTTCCTCCAAGTGTTGCCATATCTTGTAATCTAACGGATTCAAATCTGGACTGGAGGAGGGCCAGTCTTCGTGCCGGATGAAGTCGATTTCACGCGCCGCCAGCCAGTCTTGTGTGCTCTTCGCTCTATGAGCTGGCGCCGAATCTTGTTGGAATACCCAGTGCCTGTTATTGAACATGGTATGAGAAACAGGTTCCACAAGGTTCGTCAGGACTGTATTTTGATACACAACAGCATTCGTTTTTACACCTTTCTCACAAAAATGTACCTCTGTTAAGCTCCAATAAGAAACTCCCAACCATACCATGAGCGAGGATGGAAAATGACCTCGTTGGACACGCGGAATACGGTTGCTCGCTTCTTCACTACTGTGTGCGTACACCTTATCATTTTGTTTGTTGTAGCTCTCTTCTACGGTAAACATTTTTTCATCCGAAAAAAGAATTTCCCGATATTTTTTTCCCGCGTACCGCTTCAACAAAGCGCGGCATCTCTTCAGTCTCAGGTCCATTAGACGAGCAATCAAACGATGTCCTGTTTTTCTTCGATATGCCGGAAGCCCAAGTCTTCATTTAACACCCTTTTCACCGTGGTTCTGCTTAACCCCATCTGAAGGGCCAACAGTTTCTGCTTACGTTTGGGATTTCTTTGAATTCGTGCCTTCACAGCTTTTATCACTGCTGGAGTCCTAACAGACCGAGAGCGACCACTTCTTGACCTGTCATCTACACTAGAGTCTTCATTGTATCGTTTGATGGTACGATAAACGAATCTTTTGGTTATATTCAAAGTTTTTCAGTATGTTAAAAATTTGAATTGGCGCGTAACTGCAACGATGCAACGCAATAACTGCAACACGGTCTTCTTTAAGCGTCCACTCCATATTTAAAAATGAGTAAAATTTCAAAAAGTATACATTTTTATTTTCATGAACAATTCTAAATTCGAATTCAATAAACTTTTTTGTGGCCAGCATTCTAAAAGAAAAGTTTTTACTGTGTGACAATACTTATGACCTGACTAGGTATATTATGCCTTTCTCAAAAAGTGTCCCTTCAAAAATTATGCATACATTATATATTCTCTTCCAATGATTGATTTAAAAGATTCAGATTTTAAATATTACTATACACAGATTTGATAGCTTCTTACATATTTAAGAAAAATGTTAATATTAAAAATATTATTTATACAATAAAAGAGCTGAAAAAAGGAAAGATTTTAGTGATAACAACAAAATTGCATTTTCGAAATCACTCCTGTGTCTAAACATCAGCGATGGTCAAAATACACATTAATGTATAACCTAGTTTTAACGACAATAAACTTTATCAAGAGGATCCCTCCACCCCCCATTCACAATAAGAACACTCATTGTTGAATCGAACACCAGCGCAAACGGTAAGACTCTGAATACCGTATAATTGAGTGGCCCCACTCGACTCGCTTCACTGATCCATTGTGGACGCCATTGTCGCAATTATCTGTTAAATGCTCGCGAATTAATTATGGTTTTATTGATGATTTACGCGTGAATGCGCGCTTTGTCGGGTTATCTTGTGAATTTGTCTAACATATTTCAATATTTGAAAATATTATTTAATATTAGAAATAGCAAGGATATGTACAAAATTTTTTAATTAACTACTTAATTTTTTTTAATTACTTATATATATTGTTTTTTATTGCACCAAACATTATAAGTGTGAAACGTAAATACTACAAACTTATATCTTCTTCTTCGTCGTGTTCTTCATTCCTGAAGGTCGTGCCCGTCGACATCTCCGTATAAGCCTTTACGGAGATGTCGACGAACTGCTTCCACACCACTCTGTCCTCGGCCTGTTTCAGAGCTGCAGGCAAAGTGAGCCCCGTGATTGTCTTTATTTGATTCGACCATCGGGTTGATGACCGTTCTCTGGGCCTTTTCCTCTCTATTTTGCCCAGCACTATCAGTTTCTCGAGGTTGTCTGACTCCTTTCGAGCGATATGACCAAAATAGCCGAGTACTCGCTGGTAGCAGGTCGTGTATAATCTGGTTCTGACATTCAGCTGGTCGAGAATGGATGTGTTGGTTCTTTTTGCTGTCCACGGTATGCGTAGCATTCTCCTCCAACACCACATCTCAAAAGCTTCGATCTTTTTCCGGTCAGCTGCATGAATAGACCATGATTCAGAGCCATACAGAAAGATCGAGAAGACCAGAGATCGCACAATTCTCATATTTGTGGTATTAGAGATGCTTCTGTTATGCCAAATTCTAGTCATCTTGCTCATTGCAGATTTGATCATTTGTGTGCGTCTGCGGATCTCTTCGCTACAGCCCCCCTGGTCGCTGATCACAGAACCCAGATAAACAAACTCGCTGACGAATTCCAGGCCCGCCAGTTCTCCTGTACGTGCAAGCTGTACACCCCGATCGAGCACCATAACTTTTGTTTTGGCCTTGTTGATGGAGAGACCAATCCTCTCGCTCGCGCGCTCCATTCTTTTAAACAGCGCAGCCAGTTCCTGTTCTGAGGATGCAAACAACGTAGTGTCATCCGCATATCGAAGGTTGCTGATCTTGTTACTTCCGACAGAGATGCCTCCCTCCCACCCCTCCAGGGTTGCTCTCATGATATATTCGCCGTAGATATTGAATAGAAGAGGCGAAAGAATGCAATCCTGCCGGACACCTTTCTGGGGTTTAAACGGTCCTGACACCACATCATTAACTTGCACCATCGACTCTCCACCAGAGTATAAGTTCGCGATAAACGCAACCAAGTGCAGAGGAACACCTTCCAATTCCTTGAAGGATTTTCCATAGGCATTTCCATCTTACACAATCAAACGCCTTGGAGTAGTCAATAAAACATAGCAGCATTGGAACATTGAACTCCCTGCTTTTTTCTATTATTTGCTTGACATCTGCTCTCTCGTCCCACGCCCCTTGACAAAACCGGCCTGCTCACTTGGTATTTGCCGCTGCAGATACGGTAGTAAGCGTCCATTAACGATAGAGAGCATAATTTTACTAGCATGGAATACAAGCGCCACTGCCCGATAGTTGATGCACTTCTTCGTCGAGCCTTTATTGTGCAATGGTATTAAAAGAGATTCCTTCCAATCTTTAGGCCATCTTCCCGTTGTCCAGATCTGATTACACAGATCCTTCAGAATTTGGATACCTGTGTCCCCAAGATGCTTTAACTCTTCAGCAAATATAGTGTCTCTTCCGGATGACTTGTTTAACAAACTTATATAAAATGACTAAAAGTAGATAAAATAATTGATTCCACTTGCTCCAGAACTAGATCTATCTGTATCTCTGGGGCAAGTTTCTTCTCCCGTTTTTAATTAACTAATTCTGCATAAATTCATATATTGAAGCATAGATGAATCTAGATTCGATACGAAGAATAGGCTAACTGGCAAAGTTTGAATGTTTGTGGAGAAAAAGTATAGCACATTGATTTATCAATGTTTTTATATCAATATCGTTATTTTTTGTCCGTGCAGTCGGCCTATCGTAAAAGACAACAAAACAACCCACCCTAGCACGTAGGGCCCCAAGCCCCTCTAAATAGCAAGCACCCTTGGTCTTAAGTATGCTGCCATAATAACCTTGTGTTGTGTTCCGGCATTAGTGACCCAGGTTCCTGTACCCCTATGGGACAGCAGCGTGTTCGCGGTGCCGCTAGTGTTGCTAACATCCATAGGTGACGGTAACTGGTTACTGTTAAGTGGGTGATCAACTTGTCTGCTGTTCCTCAGCAATAAATAAATATATATATATATATATATATATATATATATATATATATATATATATATATATATATATATATATATATATATATATATATATATATATATATATATATATATATATATATATATATATATATATATATATATATATATATATACAATAAGTAGTATGTTTTTTTAATGTTATTGTTGATCAATAAAGGGTTATTTATCTGTCTTTCTATCTATCTAGTACAAAATAGCTATCTAGACCTATCTCTAAAATGTTACTGACAATTTATTCTATGCACAATAATATTTTTATGGCTTATTATTCTTCTTATACTTCTTGCTGCCCTTGTCCCAGACTATGTGGGGTGGGCACAACGTGTTCTCTCCTTCCACTCTCCTCTATTAGTCGTCATCTGAACATTCACACTTTTTTAACCATATCATATTTTATACAATCCATCCATTTTTTCTTTAGTCTACCTCTAATATTGTATTCATTAATGTCCAATAAAAAGTGATAATGATTAAGACGTAATTATTTTTTATTAAATGTTATTTTATTTTTCGACGTAGTCACCTTTCAGGTTTATACACTTTATATATCTTTTTTCTAAAGCTAAAATTACCTTTTTAAAGAACCTTCTTCATGATTCCTTAAAAAATCGTGTACCGCGGCGACTACTGCGTCATCATTTTAAAATTTATGGCCGGTAACCGCGGAAATAGGTAGAAATCACTAGGAGCTAGGTCCGGTGAATATGGAGGATCTTACTTCAATTCGAAGCCATCTTCTAGAATGGCAGCCATCGCAACCCTGGACTTGTACGCGGGGGCGTTATCTTGGTGAAACAAAACAACTTTACCGAGTTTGCCACGCCGTTGCTTGCGTATTTCCTCACGCAACTTTAATATTTGTCCTGCATATAAAGTCCTCGTAATAGTGGCTCCATGATTAAGGTATTCGATCATTACTAAACCTTGGCTGTCCCGGAAAAAACAGCCCATGATCCTACCGGCGGATGGAATCGCCTTAAATTTCTTGGGAGTTGCAGATGACGGTCTCTTCTAAGTCTTGGACTGTTTTTTCATTTCCGGGTCATAATAGTAAAGCCATGTTTCGTCCATAATTATGAATCGAGCCAAAAATGAGTCAAGATTTTGTTGTAATAGGTAAGCCCAAACAGCTTCGTGAAATTCTCAGTCTCGTTAGTTTCTGCGCGTCATTAAGCATTAGGCACCCAGTGCGCTGACAATTATTTCATACCCAAAATGGTTGTGTTCTTCTGCTATAAAACAAACAGTAACACGACAATCCGCCAAGACAATGATTTCAAATTTTTTAATCATTTGTTCAGTCACTATCGATGTAGGGCGTCTCGTGCGGGGGTCGTCGTTAATGGAAGTTCTTCCTCGCTTGAACTCAGTACACCAACGCACAACCGTAGAATATGGAGGAGCATGAACCCCTAATGTTGCTCTCAATTCCTGACTTACCAGCTCCGTAGTACTCGTAAAATTTTTCAAGCCGAGATATTTTATTACCGCGCGAATTTCAATTTTATCCATTTTTAAGAACACGTTCCGACATGACACAAACAAGTGACTTCTATTTAAAAAAAAACAAAAAAAACTGATTGCTTTTTTATTATTAATATTATATAATGGAATATGACTGTGAGTATTTTTTTTCTTTCCAAGGACCTCTCTTATGTGTATATGCATATACAAATATGTTGCCAAATATCTGGTAAACTAACTTGACACTCTTTGTACTCGTATTACCTCCTAAAACATGTCTGTCGGTCGGGGTCTCAAGGTCTCCCCAACTTATTGCTGCGCAATTGCTAGAGTGCATTTTATGAAAGAATTACTCCTTCATACCGCACAGGTACTTAAAGAAGTGCATCATTATTTTCATGATTATTGGTCAGATCATAGTTATTAACAAACAAAACTGACAAATAAAACCAATCAATTGAGTGACGTCACAAGATCCGAAACATTACTACGTGTTCGCGTTAACTTTGCTCTTTAAAAATATTATACCTTCGCTATAAGTTTGAACAGTGTTATAGGATTGTTCGTACAGATAGAAATATCTCGTTAAAGTGTTTGTGTTGCTGAAAAGTTAAGAATTTTTTAGTTATTTCAATAATTTAGTTACAATAATATTGCCAAATTCATTCAAGAATATTTTTAAATAGGGTAGTTAAAAATATTTATAGTACATATTTTTTCAAAGCCCCTGACTGAATTACAATGGCAAAGTGCTCAGCATGTGGTAAATTTATATCACCAACAGGCGCCGCTACTTGTAATAACTGTCCCTTAGTATTTCATAAGGGCTGTGTTGCGTTCCCTGAGACAGCTAGCGTACCCAAAAGTTGGAATTGTCCTGAATGCAAGGGGAAGATTCGCAAGGGTGACAATAGCTCAACTCCAGTGAAAGGAATCACTTCGCCCTGTGCTACTTCCGCTGCGTTAGGAACTGAAATTTCGTCTGAAACATCACCGCTGGGCGGGGACGCAAATGAGGTCCAGGCATTGCGCCGCGAAATAGGTGAATATATGCATGAGCTTCGTGAGTTCCGAAAGCAAATGGTGGAACTTCATTCTTCCATGGCTGGCATTGGGCAACGTCTTGACGGGATTGAGAATAGGTTAGTCGTGCTAGAGAAACGGGATATGAATGCCGAAAATAATCACGTAAAGGAACTAGAGAGCACTATAACAAATCTTAAGATAGAACTAAACGAACGTGACCAAGAGTCCCTATTGACAGATTTAGATATTGGATGTCTACCTGAGGTGAAAGGAGAAAATGTATATCATACAATAAGTACTTTGGCTACTAAATTAGGCATCAAAATCCAAGAACAGGACGTGGTCTTTGCTCAACGTGTCGGCTCAATTCAAGTGGGCAACGATAATACTAAACGCCCTCGCCGGGTCATCTTGCGGTTAACACGCCGCCATTTGCGCGATGAGTTCTTGCGTGCTGCACGTGTTCGCCGCAACCTTAACTCTACAGATCTGGGAATGGAAGGACCATCGCAACGTATATTTGTTAACGAAAGGCTCACTAAAACAAACCGACTTCTATTCTATAGAGTCCGGGAGGAATGCCGCAACCGAAACTGGCGGTTCTCTTGGACGAAACAGGGACGTATTTTTGCGCGGCAAGGCGAAGGAAAGCAAGTTTTTTGCATTCGTTCTGAAAGTGATTTGGTTCGGGTTTTTAATATTAGTGAAGTTTGAAAAGATTCTACATACTATACTTAATTTTAATATTCATTTAGTCTATATCTTATTATTGGTTACTTTAAATATAATATATTATAGTTATATATTGTTTTTGGGGATGTTCTATAATTTAGGTTATGTAATTTATAACAAGTTTTTTCATTGTTTTTTGTATTATGATAAATTCATTGTTGCAGACTTAAACATTTTAAACTGTAGAAATAAGCAATGTTATGTTTTATTTTGTTATAGGAGATTTTGTACATTAATTTTATATGTCGAGGTCACTTTTGTTTTGTTTATATTTGCAATATTTGTAAGTAGATGCAGTGTTCTTTTTGACTTCAGTTCATTGATTACTGGTATTTTTTTCCATTGTATTATAATTGTATACTCGTTAATTAATAATGATTAGCAGACAATTCAAAGTTGGTTTGTATAATGCCGGTTCCTTGGGCACAAACCACGACAACTTTATTTCCTCTGTAATGACGCATGATCTTGATATTCTAGCCATAAATGAAACTTGGCTTCAAGTAGGTGAAGAGGGGCGTGCTCCAAGTTTGCCAGGATATCGGTTACGCCATATACCCCGGCCTGTAAACATACGTTCTAGGGGAGGCGGGATAGGTTTTTATATCAAGCGTGGGTTAAATGTGCACACTTGGCGACACCCGTCCGATCCGATTCATTGCAACGTAGAGCAAATGTGGTTGACTATGTCTCTGAATGGCCAAAAACTGGTAATCGGCACAGCATATCGTCCTCCCTGGCTCGATGTGGATTTGTTCTTGGATGCAATTTCAGATACCATTAACTCTCTATCGAATTATAACTACTTGATACTATTGGGCGATTTTAACATAAATTTAAATAATAAACATGAAATTAAGTCTCAAAAATTACTGACATTCTTAACTTGCTTTGATCTTTCTCAAATTGTGACTGCTCCAACGCATTTTACGGATAATTCACAGACATTGATAGATATAATTTGTACAAATGCACAACACAAGAGTATTGTTCACGATCACTTAGGCTCTCTTCGTGGGCATTGTATGATAGTCTGTGAACTGAACATCATGCGAGAAAAAGACAAGGCACGCGTAATCACATATCGTCCTCTAAAAAATATTTGCGTAGATAATTTTAAGAAACACTTGCAGGCTGTGAAATGGAATTTGATGTCAGCCCAACAAGATGTTAATCACTTAGTCAGTGAATTTAGTACTAGTGTTATATCATTGTTTGACTTTCATGCTCCTGTGAGAACAATTACTATCCAAAAACCTTCTTGTCCATGGATAACGGATACCATTAAGTTAATGATAAAATTGCGTGACAAAGCGTTAGCAAACTATCTTATGACTAAATTACAAAGTAAAAAAGATTACTATAAAAGTTTAAAATCCACAGTAAATAAGGCGATTTACTTCGAAAAGTTGGCCTATTTCAATCAATATATTAATAGTCAAATAAAAAATCCAAAATCTTTATGGAAAAATCTTAAAAGTACTGTCTTGCCTAAAATCGCCACTGAGCTTGCGCCTCAATTTAATGACCCTAATATTATCAATAATTATTTCCTGGACATTCCAGGTCCTTCAGTTGCGTGTACATCCCTGACTTCTTTTTTTAATGAAAATAGATTTTCTAATGCTATTTTTTCTATTGAACCTATTAACTCAGACTCTTTACTTAAAATTATTACTTCTCTGAAGTCTAATGCAGAAGGCTCTGATAGCATTACTTTAGATATGCTTCTGATGACTTTACCTGAAACTTTAGAAACCATTAAGTCAATTATAAATATATCTATTGCTACATCCACCTTTCCTGAAACATGGAAGCTTGCAATAGTTCGTCCTATTCCTAAAATACATAATCCCGCTGCCTTAAAAGATCTACGTCCAATAAGTATCCTGCCCTGTTTATCTAAACTATTGGAAAGAGTAGTGTGTAATCAGTTAAGTAGTTTCTTAGAGTCCAATAAGGTTTTACCTGAATTGCAGTCAGGTTTTAGAAAAGGGCGTAGCACTGTGACGGCTTTGCTTGATGTTACTGACAACATTTTATGTGCTCAGAGTGTAGGAATGTGCACTCTTCTGGTTCTCCTTGACTTTTCTAGAGCATTTGATTCAATAAATATCAACCTGCTTCTCTCTAAACTGAAATATTATGGTTTAGACAGCAAATCGCTAAAATGGTTTTCAAGTTATTTAAGCAATCGCCAGCAATATGTTAAACTAAACACTGTTAATGGCTCCTCCTCTTTGTCTGATAAATTATCTATTTCTAGGGGAGTCCCACAAGGCTCTATTCTTGGACCTATTCTGTTCATCTTGTACTCGGCCGATATTACTCGATGTATAAAACACTGCAAGTTCCATCTTTATGCAGATGATACTCAAATTTATATTTCGTGTAAACCTTCGGAAATAGATTCTGCAATTTCTAAACTAAATGACGATCTTTCTAGAATCGCCATTTGGTCTAAACAAAATGGTTTAACGCTTAATCCATTGAAAACTAAATATCTGATTTTTGGCAATAAGTACAACTTGAGTACATTGAATCCAACAGTGCAGGTTACACTTATGGGCACCCCCATTGAGAGAGTGGAAGAAGCACGTAATTTAGGCCTCTACATTGACAGTGATCTTAGAATTGAACACCATGTAGCGAATTCTGTTAAAAACTGTTTTTATAAATTGAAGGTGTTGTATAAAATCCGACCGTATATATCCCAAAGTCTAAGAATACAATTAGTCGAATCATTAATACTTTCCCAATTAAACTATTCAGACATGGTGTTCGGACCTCGTTTACTTTCAAAATCCCAGAGACTAATTCAGCGAGTACAGAATGCATGTGCTCGGTTTTGTTTTGATATACCATACAGAGGTCATGTCACACCTTTTTTGAACAGTTGCTCAATGTTGAAAATGAAGCATCGGCGTAAGTTGCACTTGGCATGTCTGTTGTTTGGGGTTATTAAGAATAAAGATCCTATGTATCTCTATAGCAAGCTTGAATGGAGAGGCGCCCAGAGGTCTGCAAATGTCCGTCAGTGTGCTGTACAGCTCGCTGCCGCATTAAACCATACCACAGCTTTTAGGGGTAGCTTTAAGTACTCAGCTACTAAATGTTGGAATAATATTCCTCCTCCTATAAGAAAAGTGTCTAGCATGTATGGTTTTAAAACTAAACTAAAATCATTTATGTTTGAACACCAAAAGAGGCAGGCAAACCTGGCAATAGATACAAGTGCTCTGTAATATAGTATTTTTAAATTATGTCTTAATATTTTAATAATTATCTTTTGTGTGACTAAGTAGTTGTTGTAATTAAATTAGTCAATGTTTTTATCAATATCTTTATATTCTTAGCGTGTTTACTCATTTTTTCGTATTTTTGTTTATTTCTTCTTACAATCTTTTAACACTTCAGTTGATGTTTTCTGTCTGATTTTTTCTTTCTTTATTATTTGATACTAATATTTTTTGTATTCCTTAATATTTAGTACATATAAATGTTTGGTTTTTGTTAATAAATTACTAATAATTAAATTGCTTATTGTTAATAAACGTGATATAAATAATTGTTATATCGTCACTTCAAGGGTCCTAACGGAAGATCAGCGCAGGATGCTCTTTAAACAGCTCCTTGCATTGCTGAGTTAGGCACCTTTTTAGGGCTAAGACAAATGTGTTAGTGATTTCTTAATGTATATTTTTTTGTTATAGTTTTAAGCTCTAAATAAATTATTTTTCTTTCTTTCTTTCTTTCTTTCAATCATCTTCTAACTAGTAGTTTGGGGTGGTAAAGTCAACACAAGTAAATATAATATAATGTGTATGTATGTAATGTATGTAAGTAAACATAATTTACGGGCATGGACGCAAAATACACAGTAACATCGTCTGTGAAATAATAGATTCAGGGCTCTAAGAATTCTGGTTACAACTGTATTCCACAAAATTATCCGCTCGCGAAATATGTTTAGGTGACATTTTGCTGAATGTGTTTTAAATCATGCACCCCTACTAAGCCCTTTTAATCGAAAATGCTCGACTTTTTTATGTTATGTGACTATTTATAAACTTTTGGCTTTTATAAATTCGTATTGAAAGAAGGCATTTAAAAATAATACCAATTGTATTATTATTAACTTTATTTTTTTTCTAGTTATTTACATTTTTAAATATAATTACATATCATTTTATAAAATATGAATGTTAAAAAAATACTTTATTTTATAAAACAATACTTACAAATAAATTAAATTAAAAAAATATAAAAAAAACTGTCCGTCGCTGGGAGCGAGGCCAAGGGCCCAAGCTACCGGTGGTTAGAGCTCCAGAGACAGGAATCTCCTTACTATGCATGCTGTGCTTAGGATAACCGCCTTCTGTATCCGACCCTTCACCCATTTACCTAGCGAAAGCCTCTCTAGGTGTCTGTCGAGGCTCTTCGATATAAGCCTGTTCACTGACACCACTATCGGTACGATGCTCGTTGATTCCATGCACCACATGGCGGTAACCTCGTGAGAGAGATCTAAATACTTTGTAATCTCGCCAGTTTCTGCTTTCACGAGGTTACCATCATGCGGGACACTAATATCAATGACCATCGTATATCTCACAAATCGAGCTATTATCATAATATCAGGTATTGCCAACAATAGTCCTGCCTAATCGACTCACCAGGACAGTGACAGGCTCTACACGTGTCGATCGTGCCGTCTTTTAGGATGTACTTCCGGTAATTATTCGTCTTAATAACCTCGTCCATAATTGGACAGACAAAACGTTCGGTTTCCCCAAAGAGGTTACCGAATCGAAGCCAATTCACCAATGTCAGCAGATCTATATCCAGCCCATATAGTGCTAGATAAAATCTACCGTGCAGCTCCTTGCTCTTCCACACATCTATACGCTCAGCAGTACTCATTATTTCAGGCCTGCTCCGGCACTCTTTTGCAAAAGAGAGCGGGGTCCCTTGTCTACAACCTTCATGTCCCGATGCATCCCCACGTTGGTTTTGAGAAAGTATTCCCGGAGGTTGCATATCTCACGGTTGTGCAGATTTTTGCTATTTAGCAGACCTTGCCCTCCGCACTTCCTTGGGATATACAATCTCATAACCGACGACCGTGGGTGATGAATCCAATATGAAGTCAACATGCAACAAATTCTTCGGTTCGCGGCATCCAACTCTGTCTGAGTCCACCTTAGTGTACCAAAAAAGTAGGTCAATAATGGCATAACCGTTGGGTTATGTACTGTTAAAGGCGCGAATCTTGATACCACCTGAGAGGGAGGAGTTCAACACTTTTCTCAGGCGGTTAAAGAATGTCTCTTTTACCAGCTGTTTTGTCATCGTCATTGATACCCAATGACTGCGATATACCAAGCTATAGGTGTCATCTTCAGAGAGAGATCTGAAGGACATATTTTTAGAGAGTTGAAATTCGTTTGACTTGACAACTCGCTCCCGCAATACATGCATAACCTCACACTTGTCCACGTCGAACTCCATTCCTATAGAACTAGTGAACATACTAAAGTAGGTCAATTTTTTTTTACGCGAACAGTTTGAGGTCATCCACGTATAGCAGGTGAGATATGACTTCACCCTCTCTGCGAAGTTGAAAATCTAGTCTTGAATCCTCAAGCAGTGCGCTCAAGGGATTCAATGCTAGGCAAAATCACAATGGGCTGAGGCTGTCACCTTGAAAAATCCCATGCTCTATTCTTATCAGTCCGTCTAAAAACCGTCCTCCTCCTGGGAGGCTAAGTCTTGTGACCCACTGTCGTATGCACAAACCTAGGAAGGTGCGCAGAGTAGCATCAATTCTATACAACTCCAACACTCTCATAAGCCAGGAATGCAGCACTGAGCCTTTTTATAGTCAACCCAAGCAGTGCAGAAGTTTTTTCTGTTCCGACAGACCTGTTTATTTATAACCATATATATGAGGAGGAGCTCTTTCGTACCACGGAACCCCGGCCTACACCCATTTTGAGTATCAGGCAAAATTTTGTTGTCTAAGAGATGTTTCATTAATTTTGTTTGTCTATTATAGGCAATTCCGTGAGAGCATCACCAACTGCGAATACTGCGATCGCCAACCCGCCTGCCAAGCGTGGCGATTATGGCAAAACCCCCCCCTAAAATGACAGATACACACAGGCCACGGCCCCTAGTCCCCGGCGGCCCCGTTCGTGGTGGTCACGGTAGCAGCCACATAAGCGACGGGGCAGGGGGTGCGAAGAATCCCCGGGTTCGGATTCGCTACCAAGAACGACGACCTTTGGCCCTGGCAACATACAATGTCAAGACACTGCGGACCAACGAGAAGTTGGAGGAACTGGAGGAAGTTTTGAGCAGACTGCGATGGGATGTTGTGGGGTTATCTGAAGTCCGAAGACAGGGAGAGGACTCAATAATCCTAAATTCCGGAAATCTGCTCTACTTCCGGGAGGGCGACCAACTGTCCCAAGGTGGTGTCGGGTTTCTCGTTCACAAATCTCTTGTGAACAACGTTACTGAGGTGGGGAGTGTTTCGACTAGGGTAGCGTACCTAATACTCAAAATTACCAAACGGTATTCGTTGAAAGTCATTCAGGTTTACGCTCCGACTTCGACACATCCTGACGAGGAGGTGGAAGCCATGTATGAGGACATCTCAACAGCCATCCACACTTCTAAAACCCACTTTAACGTTGTCATGGGAGACTTCAACGCAAAATTGGGGAAACATAGCGGCGATGAGTTGAGAGTGGGGCAATTTGGGTTCGGAAATCGGAACACCCGAGGCCAGATGCTGGCCGACTTCATGGAGAAGGAGGACCTGTATATGATGAACTCCTTCTTCATGAAGCCAGAACAACGCAAATGGACTTGGATTAGTCCCGATGGTGCCACCAAAAATGAGATTGACTTCATTATGTCGACCAAAAGACAGATATTCAATGATGTCTCTGTGATCAATTCGGTGAAAACTGGGAGTGATCACCGCTTAGTAAGAGGCACATTGAATATCAATCCAAAATTGGAGAGGTCTCGACTGGTGAAGTCTACGCTCCGACCTGCACCCATACAGATCCAAAACCCGGTAAACTTTCAACTCGAATTGCAAAACCGCTTCGAATGCCTCGGTGACTGCGTTGACGTGGACGAGTATAATAACAGGTTCGTGGAAGCTGTTCAAACGGCCGGGTCTAAATTCTTCAAGGCCAGCCGTTCAAAAAGAACCGGAAAAATCTCAGATTCTACTCTCAAATTGATGGATGTGAGACGTCAAATGACCCTTCAGTCCCCGGACGATGCTTCCCAGTATAGGCAGCTAAATAGACAGATCTCCAAGTCCTTGACTCGCGATATCCGCCGCCATAACACAGAATGTGTAAAGGCGGCTATAGAGCGTAACAAGGGCTCTAAAGTATTCGCACGAGACTTGTCTATTGGGCAGAGCCAACTGACGAAGCTGAAGACCGACGACGGCAGGGTCGTTTCGTCTAAACCCGAACTTTTGAGGGAAGTCGAGAAGTTCTACGGACAGCTATACACGACCACACGGGCACCTGTTAACAACAATGCTAAAGACCCAAGAGCTAAATTAACCCGACACTACACCGTAGATATCCCAGACGTCAGTCTGTACGAGATTAGTGTAGCCCTTAAACAGCTTAAAAACAACAAGGCGCCGGGTGATGATGGAATTACAGCCGAGCTTCTGAGAGCTGGTGGTACTCCTGTGCTTAAAATCCTCCAGAAGCTATTTAATTCCGTCATCCTCGATGGCAAAACGCCGCAGGCCTGGCACGGAAGTATAGTGGTGCTGTTCTTCAAAAAGGGCGACAAAACCCTTTTGAAGAACTTTAGACCGATATCACTTCTGAGCCATGTTTACAAGCTGTTTTCAAAGGTCATCACGAATCGTCTCGCGCGCAGATTTGACGACTTCCAACCTCCCGAACAAGCCGGATTCCGAAAAGGTTTTAGCACCATAGACCACATACATACGCTGCGGCAGGTTATACAGAAGACGGAGGAGTATAACCAGCCACTATGCTTGGCGTTCGTGGACTATGAGAAAGCCTTTGATTCGATCGAGACCTGGGCGGTGCTTCAGTCTCTCCAGAGGTGCCACATTGATTATCGATACATCAAAGCGTTGAAGTGTTTGTATGAAAACGCCACCATGTCAGTCCGTCTCCAGGATCAGAACTCGAAGCCTATCCGACTGCAGCGGGGAGTCAGACAAGGCGATGTCATATCGCCGATGCTGTTCACTGCTGCGTTGGAAGATGTCTTCAAGCTTCTGGACTGGAACGGACTGGGCATCAACATTAACGGTGAGTACATCACTCACCTTAGATTCGCAGATGATATCGTAATCATGGCTGAAACCATGGAAGACTTAAGCCATATGCTTGATGGCCTCAATACAGCTTCCCAAGGAGTAGGTCTCAAAATGAACATGGACAAGACGAAGATCATGTCTAATGTCCATGTCGCACCTACCTCCGTAACAGTTGGGAACTGTACTTTCGAAATTGTTGACGAATACGTCTACTTGGGTCAAACGATCCAGTTAGGCAGGTCCAATTTCGCGAAAGAGGTCACTCGTCGAATCCAACTCGGATGGGCAGCGTTCGGGAAGCTCCGTAAAATCTTTTCGTCCCAAATACCGCAGTGTCTCAAGACGAAGGTTTTTAACCAATGTGTGTTGCCAGTGATGACATACGGAACGCAGACGTGGTCGCTAACTATGGGCCTTATGAGAAAGCTCATGGTCGCTCAGAGAGCAATGGAGAGGGCTATGCTCGGAGTTTCCCTGCGAGATCGAATTAGAAATGAGGAGATTCGCAGGAGAACCAAAGTAACCGACATAGCCCGGATGATTGCAAAACTGAAGTGGCAGTGGGCTGGGCACATAGCTCGAAGGACTGATGGCCGTTGGGGCAGAAAAGTCCTCGAATGGCGACCGCGTACCGGAAGACGCAGTGTTGGTAGGCCCCCCACAAGATGGACCGATGATCTGGTCAAGATCGCCGGGATAGGTTGGATGAGGGCAGCGCAGGACCGATCATCGTGGAGATCTTTGGGGGAGGCCTTTGTCCAGCAGTGGGCGTCTTCCGGCTGAAATGATGATGATGATGATTATAGGCAATACATTTGTATTTAGGGAACCGAATACAAGCCGGACGATCTGGTAGTAAGTGGTTTTCCTTCTACTTTAGGCAACTCCATAGTTCAAGGTTAGGGCCTGAGCTAGAAGTAATTTTTTATTGCTGTAGAACAGCAGACAGGCTGACGGCCCGCTTAGAATTTAGCAGTTACCGTCGCTTATGGGTGTCGCATAAGGATACAGGAATTTGGGTCACTAATGCCGGAACACAACACAAGGTTATTATGGCGGCATACTTAAGACCAAAGGTGATCGCCATCCAGACGGGCTTGGGGCCCTACCACGTAGCTAGGTTGGGTTGTTTTGTCGCCTTTTACGACAGGCCGACCCCGGCCGCAGAGGTTAGTATTCTTTCTCCGCCTCTGCACGGATAAGATAATAATTTGACAACATAATATATTAAACTAGAGCTGAATAACAAAAGCCCAAAAAACAATTTTTAGCTCTAGACGTCTGGAAGAAACAGACATTCCAGACCTCTATTTTGTTAGTTTGTACATAAAGTCAGAAATATGCTCTTAAGCAACTTCTTAAAGACAATAAGGATTAAATCCCCAGTTTTTTGGTTTCGTTTGTGAGACCACTTACGACACGGAGTAGATTTTATGTTTACAACAAATGAAGGGTTTGATAGTCTGAAAACAAAATCCCTTGATCAAAGAGCGAGGCAGAGCGGGCGGCGCTGAAAGCTCCCCGGGGAGTGGGGACGCCCGCAAACGGAATGGATAATTCAATAACTGGTGGAACGCGACGGCTAATCTCCAAATTAGCAATACGATATGAATAAATAGATTTCGGTCTCGAACAAAGCAGATGTCATGGGAATTGGTAAGGGACGCGACAGAGTTGGAAGCGGCATAGCACATTCGAGTGTACAGAATCTCATGATTACACGTACGCAATATTTATACCTACGTTCTAAAGTCGCTTATGAAAAAAAATATAAACTAATAAGTCATGTATCTATGATAGTGCAATGGTCAAATATTGTGCTGTTACAATGTTCTTTCAGTATTCGATATGCAGATAGCAGTGGACCCTGCAAAAACCTACTATAAACTAAAATGTATTTCTCACATTGACGGATACATACAATAGTAAAAATATATGTGTGTTTTGGTAAAAATGTAATATGATACCTATTCACCTAGGCTATTCACCTAGTACAAAGAACAGTTTAAAAACAACACTAATCTTCTGGTTATTTTTTACTTTCTAAACCCAAGAATGCGGTGGGTTCATTGTTACATAAGAAACATACAAAAATACATAATAGTTAAAATATAACATACCGAATAAAATATACGTGTCGAGAGCCTAAGCATAATTCTGTAGCGTTTTGTCTTTTGTGTTGCGGCTGATGCCTGTTTAGCGGCCCATTAGTTTGCTAATGAACGGTTGCATTAAATATTCGACTGTAATTGCATACTTGTTCAATAACTACGTTATGTAAATGTGTTTTTTTAAATAGAAAATTATCAAAATGGCATTCTAAATATTTACTTTATACCTATACGTACACATTAATTTTCTATTTTTAAAAGTTTACGTCCCTTTTACACGGTCTTTAACATCTCCGAGTTGTAAGTTCATTGGAATACGTCCCTTTACATCATCAATCCAGCACTTCTAGGGAACTTCACTGTTGGGGTCCAACCGAGGTTAAGATACTTTTTGGTACAATTACGGAATAGGCATGATTAGCAATAATGCAAAATAACTTTCATAGTTGTCTACTTTCATAGTGTGACCCCGGCCAGTGAAAAGAATAGGGTCACCCCAAGTCATTCCAAGGGAGTCGTAAAAGGCGACTGATGGACTACTCCTTTGCCAGCTTCCATGCGGTAAAGGAAGTGCACCTCTCGGTTTTTCCTCTAGGGGTTGGGAGGTCGGACGGCAGTCGCTCCCGTAAAAACCAAAACTAGCCAAATATATATGGTTCGGACACGTAAGAGATTTGTCACGGATAGGGTGTCGCCGCAAAACGACGCGCAGGAACCTCGCCCGACTCCTGTGACAAGTGGACTAGGGCTGCCGTGCCGTGGGCGAGCACGGCTAAAGACACTAGCCCCATCCAAAAGGAAACTCCGCTTCGCAACGTGGAATATTGGCACGCTAACCGGACGCGCGAGAGAGTTGGCCGATGTGCTCTCCAGGCGGAGGGTGGCCGTGGCGTTCCTACAGGAGACTCGGTGGAAGGCCAGCAGATCCCGGTTCATTGGGAATGGCTACAAGCTGATCTACACAGGTGCACCTGGTGGGGAGAATGGGGTTGCCATAGTGCTCTCGGAGGAGTTCCACAACGACATTTTGGAAGTGATACGTCATAGCGACCGACTTATGGTCGTTAGGGTGCTTATCGATGGGGTATTTACCCACTTGATAAGTGCCTATGCGCCACAGGCCGGTTGTGACGACGCCGATAAAATAGCGTTTTGGAATCAACTCGGAGAAGTGCTCCGTGGAATCCCATTATCACAGGGGATCGTTTTGGGGGGTGATCTGAACGGTCATGTGGGTGATGAATGTGGGGAATTTGAGCGTGTTCACGGTGGATTTGGGTACGGTAGCCGTAACGCGGAAGGGGAGCACATCCTCAATACGTGTGCGGCTGCCGACCTTGCCATCGTGAACACGTATTTCAAAAAGAGACCCGAGCATCTCATCACCTACAAGAGCGGGAGGAATGCTACCCAAATCGACTTCCTACTCACTAGGAGACACCACATCAGCAAAGTAGCCAACTGCAAGGTCATACCCGGTGAGAGTCTCACTGCACAACACCGTCTTCTTGTCATGGACCTCTGCGTGAAGCCCAAAGGCAAACGTGTCGATCGCCTTCGGCGCCGAATCAGGTGGTGGCTGCTTGATGAAGTCAAGTCCCAGGAGTTCGCCTCTGCCATCGGCGACAAGTGCGCCGGTGGTGAGGGCGAACCGGTTCAAGCTTACTGGGACAGGATTCAGGCGGCTATCCTTGGGTCGGCGGGGAAGGTGCTTGGCGAGTCTAAGGGCGGACGCAAGTGTGACAAGGAGACATGGTGGTGGAACGACACAGTCCAGAGGGAGACTAGAGCGAAGAAAGCCCTCTTTAAGAAGTGGCAAGCGTCCAGATCTCCTGAAGATCGCGACGCATACAGAGCTGCTAAGCGCGCCACCAAGAAAGCTGTAGCCAGAGCCAGACGAGGCCACTTACAACCACTTTACGATAAGTTGGAATCGTCTGAGGGGCAGAAGCTCATATATAAATTGGCGCGCTCCAGGATCAAAGCGGCACAGGATATCTCCAAGTGCCGCTGCGTAAAAGACCCCGGAGGCAACCTGTTATGCGAGGACCTCGCGGTGAAGGAGAGATGGCGCTCGTATTTCCACGAGCTGCTGAACAAGCAGCATAAAGAGGTGCAGCCGCCGGATCTTCCTCCAAATCAAGGATTAGTACCACCGGTAACGCCTGCAGAAGTCCAAAATTGTCTTCGCCGCATGAAAAATCGGAAAGCTGCCGGAGCCGATGGAGTCCCCATCGAAGCCTGGAAGGCGATGGGCTCGCGTGGTGTGGGCATCTTAACAAACCTTTTTAACCGGATACTCCTCACCGGTATGATCCCGAACCAATGGAGGCTGAGTGTCATTACTCCAGTCTTCAAAGGCAAGGGATCGGTGCAGGAGTGTGGTAACTACCGCGGTATAAAGGTCATGTCCCACACCATGAAGCTCTTCGAGAGGGTTATCGACTCTCGGATTCGGCAGGAGTGCACTGTCTCGGAATGTCAATATGGGTTTCGCCCTGGTCATGGGACCATGGACCCAGTTTTTGCCCTAAGGACTGTCGCGGAGAAATACAGAACGAAGAATACGCCTCTGCACTGCCTGTTTCTTGACTTGCAGAAGGCCTTCGACTGTATTCCTCGCGCGATAATCTGGTGGGCATTGAGATCTAAAAGGGTTCCAGAGGCCTATGTTGACATCATCCAAGACATGTACCGTGACTCCGATTCCGTAGTTCGGACCGCTGTTGGCGACACAAAACCTTTCGCCATCACCGTCGGGGTGCACCAAGGATCCGTCCTTAGTCCGTTTCTGTTTAGCGTGGTATTAGACGTACTGTCAGACAGCATCAGAAACTCACATGAGCAGCCCCCGTGGCTCCTCATGTATGCTGATGATATCGCGCTGGCAGATTCGGACAGGGGTAGGCTGGTGCGACGTGTGATGACGTGGAAGGAGTCGCTTGAGAACGGTGGTCTGAAGCTCAACGTGGCGAAGACCGAGTACTTGGCCTGTAACTCCACAGATCCTACACCCGTACGCATAGGCGGCGACACGGTCGAGCGCACGGACCAAGTGAAATACCTGGGATCTGTGTTTCACGCGTCTGGTGACATCGATTGCGACGTCAAGGCTCGCATTGCTGCCGCGTGGGCCAAATGGCGTGAGGTAACTGGTGTCATTTGTGACCCCAAGATGCCGGTAAAGTTGAAGGGACAGGTCTATAAGACCATCATTAGGCCTGTCCTTTTATACGGCTGTGAAGCGTGGCCGGTGTTGGAGCGACACAAGCAGGAGCTGCGTGTCACGGAGATGAACATGCTGCGGTGGATGTGTGGAGTGACGCGGAAGGACCGCGTTAGGAACTCCCGCATTCGCGGTAGTCTTCATGTCCGTGACATTGCGGATAAACTGCAGGAGTGTCGGCTCCGTTGGTACGGTCACGTTTTACGGCAACCGGATGCTTACGTGGGAAACAAATGTCTGGCCATGCCGCCTCCGCCGGGCCCCGGCAGGAGGGGTAGGCCCAAAAAGTGCTGGCTTGACGTCGTAAGGGGTGATATGCGTGCCAATGGGCTCACTACCAGGGATGCTGAAGACCGTGCGAAGTGGAGTAGAAAAAGTCGGAAAGCGGACCCCGGGCACCAAAACGCAAGTTTGGGTTGCAACCGGGAAGAACGCTGAGATGAAGAAGAAGAACTTTCATAGTTGTCTAAGTTATCATTGTTTTTTGTTTAGTCAGACTTATTTCTCCGTGTACGAGCGGATTAAGAATACTGACCCCTACGGCCGGGGGCGTCCTGTCGTAAAAGGAGCTAAAACAACTTAGTTACTTAGCTTGAAAACCTACCACCTAGTAGCGCTTCAAGCTAGTCCGGTTTGCAGCCATCCATAGTTTCTAAATATGCTGCAATAATAGTAATAATAGCCCAATCTTGTCAAGTGTCAATTTTTCCAGTACTCCTACGTGGAGTACAGCGTATTAGTTGTTCCTGGCATCGCAAACATCCATACGCGACGGTAATTGCTTACTATAAAGTGGGCCGTCAGTCTATCTTCTGTTCTATAGCAAAACGGCTCAATAATCGAAAATGAATAAAAACCCTTTTGACGTGTTCGAGTACCCGGATGAAAAAAATAAATCCAACAAATAAATGTTGCTTCAAAAAACAGTATATATTGCAGCTGTATAAATATCTATTCTTTTGGAAATTTGGGTATTAATCAGGATATAAGGAAGGCTTAAATCAATTCAACAATGCGATAAATATATTACTTACAATTTTTTAATATTAATAGCATTTATACAAATCTAATATATAAAATTCTCGTGTCACAGTTTTCGTTGCCATACTCCTCCGAAACGGCTTGACCGATTTTGATGAAATTTTTTGTGCTTATCCGGTATCTATGAGAATCGGCCAGCATCTATTTTTCATCCCCCTAAATGTTAGGGGTGACCCACCACCAAAATTTTTTTTTAAATTTTTTGACATTTTATTATTTATATGGCAGAACAACGTTTGCCGGGTCAGCTAGTTTGCTTATAAATACATATAGGCGCTAGAAATCAGGAACTTAATAAATTGAAAAAATGAGCTCGCTGATTTTTAATTAGATTTGTATTTTAGATGTCATAAATTTTTTAATAGATACAAATTATCTTTAAGTTTACCGTAATCAAAAAACTTTATTTTAATTCTTTCCTATATTCTTTGTCCTTAATAATCCGAATTTGAAAACCATTTTGTCTCTTCGTCTAAGCGTTTGGTTCTGGCTGAAATAAGAATAAGTTTGCCTTATTACCTCCCTAGTAAGTCGTAAAAGGCTATAATTGGATTATCCTTTCTGGATTAACTAAATGTCGCCTTATCTATTTTCTTGTGCTCATTTGGATTAAGGAGACGTTACAAAAAGGCCACGAAGCCTAAGTGAAAGTTACAGATACAACCAGGATGAAACGCTTTATAGATGAGGATAAGACATACTATCATAACGTGACGCATTCAGAAACTCTTGCAGAGTTTTAACTAGAGTTCAATTCTCGATATAAATTTTTTAATGCTGTAGTTCAGCAGAAAGGCTGACGGCCTACTTAGAATGTAGCAGTTACCATTGCCTCTGGGTGTTTGCAATGCCAGTGGCATCGCGAATACGCTGCTGTCCCATAAGGGTGCAGGAACTAGGGTCACTAATGCCGGAATACAACACAAAGTTACTGTGGCGGCATACTTAAGACCAAAGGTGGTCGTCAACCAGACGGGTTTGGCGCCTTACCACGTAGCTAGGGTGCAAGGACGTCGCAAGCTTATGACTAAGGGGGGGGGGGGGGGGGCAATGTTATGGAGGATAAAAAATATAAACGCCTGGTACAGTCGAAAGCATGAAGCGTTACACGTTGGAAGTACACGTTACACGATGACGATTGTATTAAGAACGGTTCTAATATCAATGTATAAGACTTCACAAGCCCTCGACAGCACAATAACTAAAACAAACTTTGATCTCTAGGGGGGGGGGGGCAGCTGCCCCCCCTTTACCAACATAATATATGCGGAATTTTTACTATTACTTCAAATTTGTACAATAATGAATTATCCTTTACTTTAGTTTAAAAATATAGTCTATTTTTATTTTAAAAAAAATAAGAACTGGTTACGCTCTCGTATCAGATAAATCCTGACAAATAATCGCTTTTATTGCATGCGCCGTTTCAATGTCGCTGTCAATTATAATAGGAATGCATGAACGGAACATAGATACGGCAATTACATAGCTCAGGAAATGGACGCGCGTGCGCAATCCTTAATTGTTTCCGACAAAGCCTTGCCTCCTTATTCGCCAGTCGCCACCCTCTGCAACCCCACCAAGATGAATATCAATTGGAAACTTTGGAGTTTTATGTTAGCTTCATTTTTGTGTTTATTTTAAGATTTTCAATAGCATCTCTGTGAATTCAAAGTCTAAGTTTTGTGTTCAAACAAAATACGGTTATTTCCGTGATTATAATTACGTGGATCAAATGAAAATTAAGTGGATGGATACAAAAGAAAGGGAAGAGCAAAGAAAAGATGGATGGATTGTGTAAAAGATGATATGGCAAAAAGGTGTGAATGTAGAGTACGACTAATAGGAAGAAAGTGGAAGGAGATAACATGTTGTGTCGACCCTACATAGTTTGGGGTAAGGACAGGAAGAAGTCCGTGACTATGAATTACGATTGAACACTACAATGTGCCGGTGGATTAAGGCTGTGCTTTCTTTTAAGGCTGTTTGGTTTTAAATGACACCGCGACATTGCGGACAAACTGCAGGAGTGTCACCTTCGCTGGTATGGCCACGTTTTACGGCAACTGGCTAACTACGTTGGGAAAAATGTTTGGCCATGCCGCCTCCGCCGGGCCCGCCGGGAGGAGGGGTGGACTCAAAAAGTGCTGGTTTGATGTTGTAAGGGGTGATATGCGTGCCAATGGGCTCACTACCAGGGATGCTGAAGACCGTGCGAAGTGGAGTAGAAAAAGTTGGAAAGCGGACCCCGGGCACAGAAACGGAAGTTTCGGTTGCAACCGAGATTTGACGCTGGGATCAAGAAGAAGAAGGTTTTAAACGAAGTGTCATAAATACCCATTTAATTCAAGCTTTTAAATAATATTTGGAATATTCCAGTGTGTAATTATTTTTATGATTGCTGTATAAATAACATCTTTTACAAAACACATCCATTTTTAAAATATTACAGATAAATGGATGCTACTAATGATAAGTTACCTTGAGAAATGCCTTATAATATTAGAGACTAATAGTGGTTGCTATCCAGAGGAGCTTGGAGCACTACTAACTAGCAGGAGTTGTTTCGTTGTTTTTTTACTAGCAAACGGCACTAGCCGCAAGGGTCTGTATTCTTTCTTACTCCGCCACTGCACGAAGAAGACTTTTTCAACAACAGACTTATGATTAATCTCGACCGCGATATCACGTAGTGACCGTTACGAGCATTTTCAACAAGAAAATCTTTAGCGAGGTGTTTATTTAGGCAGCAATGCCCAGTTAGCGGTCTCGTAAAGATGTTTTAAAAAGAAAAATTTTAATTAAAAACAATTTTTTTATTGCCGAGAAACAGCAGGAACCCGGGTCACTAATGCCGGAACACAACGCAAGGTTATTATGGCGGCATACTTAAGACCAAAGGTCGTCGCCATCAAGACGGGCTTGGGGCCCTACCACGTTGCTAAGGTTGTTTTGTGGCATTTTATGACAGGCCGACCCCGGTCACAGGTTAGTGTTCTTACTCCGCCCATGCACGGAGAATCTAATTTTACTATGATATTATAAAAATGCAGCACATTTTTATGATATTCATGAACAAAATATAAAATGAACTATTAATTCAACAGTTGAACATGTTGATAGTCAAAATAATCAGTGTTGAGTTTTGGACAAATGTTTTGGTAAAGTTTTAAAATACGCCCACAAAGGGTTGTATCGTGTTAATCCCGCTATTATCGGATGATGAACCCCCCGTCTCCCTTCCTCCATCCCCTATAACACCCGGTCTGATTGTGCAACCATTACGTGTGATATTATACCGAATGTTACCAATATTCCTTTGAGAATTCATCTGTAATTATGATATTGAAGGGTTAATCTGAAATAATAATTGAAGAAGTGTTGTTTTTTTATAATAATCTTTTACATATAATTCGTTTGTCCATGTGTAAATCCACTGAAATCCTCCTAAATCTGACTGGACTGATTTTGATTAAATTTTTAGAGTGTACGAGAATAGTTTAGATTCACAATTCAGTCCTCAACAAAATGTTTAAAATTCATGTTATTGGTGTACAAATGTCACTGTCGGGTCTGCTAGTGTACATTAAAAACTATAAACTGTTTTTTAAATATTATATACCTGATTGGTGAGCTATAAATTCTACCTAAATTTCATACATTTATCTGAACTTTAATTTGCAATATAATCTCATTCCAGAACAGCAAGTAACTCCAGCTTTTTGTTATGACTCAATTGGTGCTATACGCACTCATATAAATCAGCCATTCCTTACTTATTTAAAGATATGAACTATTATTTCTGTCGGTAGTATACGGCTAAAAAGAAGTCTAAAAGTGCTTGCTAGTCTATGTAGGAGATGAATACCAAGGCGATGAATATACTGTGGATATGACGCAAAAGAATTAACTAAGGAAGTGAATCTACAACAACCTTCATGGCCGTTTACTTCCATTATTTGCGGGTATGTTTGGATGGGTCTTATCATAAAAAATATTGAAGATTATTGAAACTATCAGAGAAATTAACTTAACTAATTGGTAGGTATGTTTAACAACAAAGATTATTTCAATGAAATCGTGTAAGCGTTTCTCAATTGTTGAGGCTTATTAAGGTAGTTTTTATCTCTATACTGGACCTTTAAAAAAAGTACCCGAAAGGTCGTACAAGTATGAGCCACTTGGCTTAGTATTGAAGTAATTATTAGCATTATGCCATTATTATATTCCGATAATAAATTGGTCTCAAATTATTTCACACAAATAAAGCCTAAACCTCGTTTGAAATTACTGTAGAGTTAACATAAAGTTTACTGTACAAATCAACCCCTCCTTAAGTTTACATCAACAATTTCGCCAAGCAAATTCGTAATGGTATTCACGTCACACACTTTTCAAGCCCTCCTTTCACTCGTAATAACCACTCTGTCAGCTGGGACTGTCAATTCATATTTGCCTGCAGCCATTAACGTTTGCCTCAATATTTGGTGTACGGGCGCATCGCCTTTGCAAGTCAACATTTGAACCAGAGGTTTCCCAGACTTTTTTCTCATAGACTTTCAAAATTTTGCTAGTTCCTGTGGACCCCCTGCAGGTTCATTTCTACCACATTCCCAAAACTCGTCAAAAATGTGAAGATTAGATCTTAGTATGGAAATTTGCGTTGCGGCTGAGTTACAACTACGAATTAATAGTTTTTGAAAAAATAAGTGTCAATTGATTGTTTAATTAATTGTAACAGATGAGTAACGTTTATCCTTGGTATTCATTTTTATATTGGTGAAGAATCAAACAAGTTTATGCAAGATTGCAAGCACACACACACATACCACAAGTCGTATTACGTCTCTTAGCACGTATGAACAAGCGTTGCGGATGGCGGCGGCGGCAGCGGCGGCGCTTTGCAAGTCTCGACACGTTATACTGAATATGGAATATGCAAGCTTTTACAAGTAACAGTCGCTGAGTTTCTTAAAATATTATCTGCCTACATTGATAGGTGAAGTGAAGCCAACATTTTAGTTTTCCGCTATTGAAAGCAAATAAATTTTCGTGGAACCCAGCTTACGAATTTTGAACCCCCATTTTTGGTCACGCCAACGTAGACCCCCGTCGAGTCTCCCGTGGACCCCTGGGGCCCACCTGGACCACTTTGGGAACTAGGGATTTAAACGTCAGAGGGGAGGTTTACGAAGTATTCGAATCGCCTACAAAAATAAACTAGCCGAATAAGTCGATGTCGAGAGCAATTCGTCAGGAGTCCGATGGGGCCGCAGGACGTGCCGCGTAACCGGACCCACTCGCCTCGTAATGTTACATAATTCAATTGATTCCCCGACACTACCCGCACGCTTCCTTCTAACTTCGTTTAGAGCGTTTTGATATCGGATACTCCGTTTGACGCCTCTTTGTGCCTTTCTCCCCACTGACTTCCTTGGATGAAATAAAAGTAGCTTTATTTACACAGTAATATATTACTTTATTGCTGTAACGAAATAAATAGGTTCATGGATAACAAAGGTAACACTTAAACTTTAGTGATGGTAAGATACGGCGGGGGAGGAGAAGGTAACGTGGCCGAGGGGAGCCGAGTAGGCCACCTTGGCGACAGGAGCCGAAGCATAGGCGACGGGAGCCTGTGCGTAGGCGACCTTGTTCACAGGAGCAGCGTAGGTGAGAGGAGCTGGAGCGTAGGCAACCTTAGCCACGGGAGCAGCGTAAGTGATAGGAGATGGGGCATAGGCAACCTTAGCTACTGGTGCGGTAGCGTAGGTGACGGGAGCTGGAGCATAAGCGACCTTGGCAACCGGAGCAGCGTAAGCGAGCTTTGCTACAGGAGCTACGATCTTGGTGTGGGCAGGCTCAGCGATAGGTTGGCCTTCGTAACGAACGATCGCGTTGAAACCGTTCACCTCGTCAGAAGTGTATTCGACTATGCGGTGGACACCATCAGGCTGGACGAGGGAGTATGATCCTTGAACAGCATCGCCAGAGCGGGTTTCCTTCTGCTGCTTGATGTCACCGCTGGCTGTGTCATGGACGGAGTAGGCGAAGTCGTAGTGAGCTGGGGCTTCGGCCTCAGCGTATGCCACTTTGGCCACTGGGAGGACGGGCACGGCTACTGCCGCAGCGGCGGCTACCAGGCAAGAGAAGACGGCGAACTGAAATATAATAATTATAATATGTTAAAATTAAATATACTTTTCCCAATAACTGATTGTCATTATATTAACTAGATATCCAAAAATTTTTAATTAACTTAATTACAATTATTAGACTTTCGTAAATTATATCTTTAAATTTTATGTAAAACACTCACTTTGGCTACCATGTTGATTGGTTTGGTTATTGTGACTTAATGTGCCTAAACGAGATCGTCAAGTGCTTTTATATGTTGCAAAGCGAGCCCGACGGAGGAGCAACCCCGTGCGCCTCAAAGGCCTGCGGCTACTTGCAACTGGATCGTAACGAGTGCGTAATCCACTCAAGTTCATTCCCTTGAGAGTGTTAAAACGACAATTATCAAATTGTAAACACGTACGAGTATTATATCGAAAAAAATAGATGATATTCCAATATTGTTCGTAATAAATATTTTAACGTATAAACAAATTGTTTCATGATTACGAATAGGGTACGGATTCCTTAATACAGTAGAATAGTTGAATTTGAGGGAAAACACCAAGTTATAGAGTTTACGACTGATAGATTAGAAGAAGAAGATTTATTCCAACTAATTTCCCTGTAACAGGGATGAAATGTTTTAATAAAAATTCTAGAAGAAACAATACATTATAGGTACATTCTTAAAGTCAATTTTCTAATAATAGAGTTGTAAAATGGCTACTAGTATATTCAAGATACAGAGGTCCAATTAGTTTTTTCAAGTTATTAAGTGAAAATAAATACTCAATTTGCTTATAGGGCCTCACTAATTATTTCAAATTATAGAGGATACAGATTTCGAATAACGGAGGTTTAGGGGTATCACAGGAAGGGAACACAATATTTTATCGAGTTAGGGAGGTTTTCGACTTAAAGAGGTACATACTGTATAACGTAAAAATATCTTCAAATCAACATCCAAAAATATTGTATTTGGCAATAATTAGAAAAACATAAGAAAACAATAATTGCTAAAATAAAGAACCCTTGCAAATCCCTCTCATATCTACTGTTATTATATTAGTTATTCTATAATAATAGCAAACCCCGTCATTCATGGTGGAACGGAATATACGAATCATGGTTTCATAGGTACAAATGAATATACCCGCTTAAAATTACTACTGACCGATTGAATGCTTAATACCTAATAACATTAATACTGACTAGAATCAAAATAATATTTTATTTTTTTTATTTTACGAAAAATAAATTTTGTATTATGATTACTAGGGTAAGGTGAAAAGTTCTCGGCCTGACAATGAAACACTGCAATTTTCAGTTGAAAAATGATTTTATTTTTCTACATATTCTGCCTTGACTTCAACACACTTGGTCCAGTGTTTCTCCAACATCAGTATTCCTTCACGGAAGTGAGAGTCTGGAAGGCTGTAAAAATATCCATCTACGGTCCTCTCAACTTCTTCATTGGACGCGAAGCGCTTCCCAGATACAAATTTCTTCAAATTTGGAAACAGAAGTCTAAGGGTGCCAAATCAGAAGAATAAGGGGGATAGCCGAGCAAATCATACCCCAAACCCCGCAGTTGTTCTGGTGAAAAATAATTTTTTTCTTCTTCAAGCCAGGCCTCTGACTCCTCGTGAATTTTGGCATCCAACTGGTCAAGAAGATTAGAGTAATATTCGCCTGTTTGTTTTGCCTTTTTCAAGATAATCAATTAATAGGATCCCTTTCGTATCCCAAAATACATTGGCCATGACCTTTCCGGCAGATGCGATCGACTTCACTTTCTTTGGCGCTGAACCACCGGTTTCTACCCACTGCTTCGACTTCTGTATCGTTTCTGACGTGTAGTGGTAGAACCATGTCTCATTCATGGTAACAAATCGCCGCATAAGGACCCGACCAATTTTGTGCGGTTTGGACCGATTCAATAGTGAATCGGTCCAAACATTGCTGCGAATATCGTTTGCGCATTTGCTTTTGATCGTCATTCAGCAAATGCGGCACCCACCTTGCGCAGAGCTTTCGCATCCCTAATTCTTTGTGCAAGATGTTTGGCACTCTTTCTTCCGATATTTCCACGGCCTCAGCTATCTCTCTCACCTTAACATGCCTATCATCCAACACGATATCGTGCACCTTTTCGTTGGTTTCCAGTGTGATTGCGGTTTTTGGCCGTCCTTCATGTGCGTTATCTTCGAGGGACGTGCGACTGCGTTTTAAATTCAGCTGCCCACTTCTTAACGCTTGACATTGAAGGAGCAGAGTCCCCGTAAGCTTTCGTCAAGTTTGGATGAATTTCCTTAGGGGTTAATCCATCCAAAACGAAGAATTTTATGACCGCACGATGTTCAAGTTTATCCATTTTAACGAAAAACACGCAAGACGTCTACTGCAAAAATTTGTGTAAGCAAATTACTTGAGAGAACAAGTTGAAACTTGTCATACAAACTAGTGAGATATGCACTCAGGGAGGAATAATAAATTTTCGCTGATTGGAAGGCAATTTCTGTATTAGGCCGTGAACTTTTCATCTTACCCTCGTACATTTAAGGCTACATTTTGATAGAAAAAGTTACTAAGTATTAAATTTTTGTTTGACGAGTATTATTTTAATTTGTATATCATGAAAAAGGGATTTATCTTATTTTGAGTTTATCTTGTGTAAAAACAATAATTTATACTCTACGAAATATATGAAAATCTACATTTTTATACAAGTTTATAAAATTCAATAAAGCTATTCAGTACTTAACAACTAAAATAGTAATTAAAAATATGATGCAGTTGATGTCCTCCGTGGCATAATGACTGACGCATTTCGATACGCTTACACACGTCACGGGTTCGATTCCCGTCTCGCATGTGGATGTTTATATATAGGTATGTTTAAAACCAGGGATGGCTGCCATACAGACGGGATAGGAGCACTACCACCTATTTCTATATATTTTTAATGAAGAAATGTAAGTCACTGAGAGGCATCAATGCAAGCAACTGAAGGTTTTTCCCTGTGACTGTGACTGTGAATGATAGAATACTTCTCCATTAATACTAAACCTACCGATATTTCATCTATACCCATTATTACTACAGCGGATCCCGTCTTTGCCTTCCAGACGGGCTTAGAGCCCTGCTACGTAGCGTCTATAAAATGTTATACGAGTTATTACTAAGTGTAGCAAAATTGTCAATAAGCCCGATTTGGTGAATAATTAAGTAATATATTCAATATATTTTGAATTAAAATAGAAAAATCAAATAGCAATGTGAGGTCATTTGACCGCTCTGTTAGGTTTAGTGTTAATAAACACATTATCATAAATAGGTTTTGATATTGCATTATTGCATCACTTGCTGATCCGGCAAATGTCCTGCCATATAAATTAAAAAAAATAGCCTACATCCATCTCCAAGGTTCAATCTATCTCTATACTGAATTCATAATAAAAACAGACAGAGTTAGTTTCGCATTTTTTTATTACTGTAGGACAGCAGACAGGCTGACGGCCCACTTAAAATTTAGCAGTTACCGTTGCTTATGGGTGTTTGAAAAGTCAGTGGCATCGTGAGCAAGACGAAGGTTTTTAACCAATGTGTGTTGCCAGTGATGACATACGGAACGCAGACGTGGTCGCTAACTATGGGCCTTATGAGAAAGCTCATGGTCGCTCAGAGAGCAATGGAGAGGGCTATGCTCGGAGTTTCCCTGCGAGATCGAATCAGAAATGAGGAGATTCGCAGGAGAACCAAAGTAACCGACATAGCCCGGATGATTGCAAAACTGAAGTGGCAGTGGCAGCTCGAAGGACTGATGGCCGTTGGGGCAGAAAAGTCCTCGAATGGCGACCGCGTACCGGAAGACGCAATGTTGGTAGGCCCCCCACAAGATGGACCGATGATCTGGTCAAGATCGCCGGAATAGGTTGGATGAGGGCAGCGCAGGACCGATCATCGTGGAGATCTTTGGGGGAGGCCTTTGTCCAGCAGTGGGCGTCTTCCGGCTGAAATGATGATGATGATGATGATCGTGAACATGCTGCTGTCCCATAAGGAGATGAGAATGCTAAGATGGATGTGTGGAGTTACGTAAATGAATAAAATTAGAAATGAGTATATTAGTGAATTAGAGGAAGTGTGAATATAGCATCAGGTACTGAACAACTTAAAAGTAATAGACTAGCGTGGTTTGGCCAAGTAATGCGCAGAGAAGAATGCCATATAACAAGGAAAATAATAGAAATGAGAGTGGAGTATACAGAAGTAGAGGTAGTCCAAAAAAAGATGGATGGATTGCGTAAAAGATGTTATGGCAAAAATGGGTGTGAATGTTGAGATTACGGCTAACAGAGGCGAGTGGAAGGAGAGAACATGTGACTCCATATAATGTGGGATGAGGGCAGGAGGAAGACTTAAGACCAAAGGTGGTCCCCATCCAGACGGGCTTGGAACCCGTAGCTAAGGTGGGTTGTTTTGTCACTTTTCACGATAGGCCGACCCCGGCCGCAGAGGTCAGTATTCTTTCTCCACCCCTGCACGAATGCAGTATGGATATACTGGAAAAACAACAATTTCTTACATAAAAATACGTTCGATGTACATTCAGAGATACATCGATGACGTAAATAGGAACCAATTCATGTACTTAAGGTCCACTAATAAAGGTTCACCTTCCACCCACTTGACATTGCACTATATTTTGATATATTGTATATTACTTTTTTTATTTATAGCATAGAGTAACAAATCCGGTTTAACTACATCGTTACACGTTTAAACTATTGCTCTAATTTTTAAATTGCTAAACGACATTTACATAATGCATTTATGTAGTATTGAGTAATAATTATCGAAGTGGTTAATCCTGGTTGCATGAAGAGAAGTCTGGAAGAAACTATATCGATGCCCATTTGTAATATTCCCTTTTCTTGTCTAGAAATATACAGCTCTAGTAAATAGATGTTGGATTTTATGGGGGCTAATACAATATAACTTTCCTACTCTTGAAAGCCTTGCGTTACAGCCAGTCTTACCTTAGAGATCTATTAAGCACTGGAACACAATTCCACATTTAAATCCCTCTGAGGTGTTAATAAAAGCTTACAATCGCAAGTTTGCGATCGAAGCACTAAATAGGAATCAGTTATGCACATTAACGAGGTCGCTAACCGGGTACTGCTGCCTAGGTAAGCACCTCAACATTGTAAAGATTAGAGATAGCAAAGTCTGCAGATTCTGTAATGAAGCAGATAAAATGCCTCTATGCATCATTCTAGGAGTAGAGCATATGCTGGAACTGGATGAAGTACGAGCAACTCCTGTCAAAAATGTTTGTTTTGTCAACGAGCTATTAAATGTTGGGACGATCACAATAGCTCATTAAATTATTATTATTATATTGGTATATATTCACACTATCAATTAGTTATTTGTTATTATTATTATTATTTATTGAAAAAATACAATCATACATAATTTATATAAATTACATAAATTATATACTTATATTTAAAACAGT
Source organism: Malacosoma neustria (assembly GCA_963693495.1). Classification (NCBI taxonomy): domain Eukaryota; kingdom Metazoa; phylum Arthropoda; class Insecta; order Lepidoptera; family Lasiocampidae; genus Malacosoma; species Malacosoma neustria. The sequence goes on from OY856377.1 coordinate 16,527,958, forward strand.
GTACAAAATTTACATTTTTAAACATATTTATACCAATTACATTAATCAGATTATAACATTATGTACATCATTCTTTAACATATATCACGATGGATTCTACTAGACCCAGGACTAGTTTTCATTGTATCTCTGGAACTAGTTTTCTCCCTCTATTATAATATATGTGATGGGGATGATTCGAGTTAGAATGTAACTAAGCGTAGTAGAATAAATGTGTGCGTACGTACGTGTATATGTGGTGTGTGTGTATGTGCGTTTGTGAGTGTCGTGTATGTGTATCATATACATATAAATAAATTTATTGGTTTACTCTCCTATATGTATTAATTTTTCTATCTTTTAATTAGTGTTTTATTTCAAATTTGTTCAGATTTACGATATGGAGGATATTATCAATTTTGTTATACAAATACGAACAGTATAATGTTTGCTAGCAAAGGAGGTTCTTGAGGCGATTTCTGTGTAAGGTTTTAGTCTTCACCTTCTCAATGAATCCCGTTTGAGTATAAGTGGTTGGGAAATTCTGAGTATTTTCGAAGAACAGTGTATAAAATTAACGTAATTAAAGTAAGTAACGTAACAGTGTATAATAAAAGTAAAACCTGGAAGCCCCAACTAATGTTAAGAATTTTAGTTAATATGCCGTTATGGCCGCTACTGGCCACCATGTAGATGACTGCAGAGTTAGAACGCCGTGGTCAAATCGCGTCAGCTTCCTCCCGAAGTCAGACGCTGTACATGACAATGTGGTTTAATCAGGATATAAAAAAAGCCTAATTGTCTCTTATACCCCAATACTAGAAATATTTCTGGACAATCATCACTATCCAGGAGGTAAATCCCGATTGCTTTTACATAATGATGATTCCACTGTTTCCTGTAAAAGGGGAAAATTTTCATGTTGCGCGTGGTTGGTAAGGTTGACGTGGGCCCCTAAGCCAAATGAAACGCCGTCATTTCTTACGAGGCAGTAAAGTGCGCGAAGGAAGCAGCTGAGATGGAGCAAGAAGGTCCCCTCTCGCTTGCAGGGCTTCTCGTTGCCGGTGGTCTGGGGTCAACATGACTAAATATAACTTCTCTTGTGTAATGAATACTTGAAATACTTTTTTGAAATTAATGACAAATATATTTTGACATTTCTAGACCCGCAGGGGCAGGTGATTCGCAAGGAGGTTGAAGGTCTCTTAAATTCCTTCGTAATATATAATTACAACATTTACCGGTCGTAATTGTATGCCAATACATATTATAATTGAGTAATGTTGTCTGTATGGGTTTATAATTTATATGTTTAATTTATTTAATACGATTTAATTCATACGTGTCTAGTCTATATATCATATTCAAAAAGAAATATTAAATTAAATACATTATTGATATACAGTTTTCAATCATATTAAATACTTTATATAATAATTTTCCAGTCAACCTAAGCTAAGGGGCGGAGTAAGAATACTAACCCCTGCGGCCGGGGTCGGCCTGTCGTAAAAGGCGACAAAACAACCCTAGTTAGGTGGTAGAACTCCAAGCCCGTTTGGATGGTAACCAACCTTGGTTTATAAGTGTGCTAATATTGCCCTGTGTTGTGTTCCGGCATTAGTGACCCAGGTTCCAGCTTCACAAACATTCATAGGCGTCGGTAACTGCTACTAAGCAGTGTTTTTCTTTTGTAATTAGATATATAAACACCCACTTAATAGTAATTAAGTAATATGTATTATATTATTTTTCTAACACCCATAACACAAGTGCTGTGCTACTTGCATTGGGACTAGATGGCGTTGTGTGACTTGTCACAATCTATTTATTTATTTAAAAACAGTCTGCATAAGGAATTTAGGTTTAAACTACTTCGCACTAAAAATAAGTTTATTTTAATATATTTTACATGGTTGCCACAACCCAGTTTATTGACACATCTGAAGATAGACGGTTGATGGTTGTCTAACTCGAATATCGACTTTACGAGTATACTAAGTATATCTTATCCAACTATAAACTGAGCTGTTGTTTACGTTTGCTTAAGTTACTGATTTAAACAAATAAATTATTATTTTATAAGTATATAAAAATCATAAATCTTTCGAGTAGGCGGAGTCAGGGAAAGCTTTTAGTTAAATCCAAACAGAGCGTTTAATGAATGCGATATTACATCGGCGTATCAAAAGTGCTGTTAATTTGGCAATTCTTAATTTGAAATTAATGGCCAGAAATGTCGTTGGTGTTTTAATAAATCTAGCTATAACTAAATTACTGATTCGATTAATATCTCAGACATTTTGGCAATATTTTAAAATGCTAAATGATAACATCGGATACTCTTTGCATATTTTGAATGGGTATATTTTAGATGGTATTATTTTTATATTGGTTTTAATAATAATGACACATTAATTTTTAAGACCGGTTCTATCCTTTTATTTCCGAGACAAAATTTAATTAACCAGAACTTGTACGCGCCTTTTTACGGTGCTACTTTTCCATAAAATTTAAGATCAAAAGTTGTCTCTATTTTAAAAATAAAGAGTTTAAATATGTGTAAAAAAAGATGTGTCTAAATTTGCTTTTAAAAAAAACTGAGACTATGAATAAAGTGGAGTGAAACTTTACTTAACAAAAGTACCACTCGACGAGTACCTATTTCTGAAGAATAGGCAATATCGCAGGCAGGCGTTTGTAAGAAATAATTAATTGTATATTATTTCTGCGTGTATTATTTATAATACCACTTTCATTCTTGCGCCTGACCTGCCTAAATGTATTAACATTGAATTTAGCAATTGTATTGGACGCGTGCCCCGGCGACCCGTACAACTTGTCATTGTCCGGCTATCAGCCATCTGGCCACACCCCGTCAGATGTGGGTCAAGGCCAAGGCGTTGGAGTTGCTTTCATTCTTTCGCCGAAACAGAACCAGTTTAAGTGACTCTCATTCGCTGAGAAATGTTAAAACGGAAGGGCGAGCGCATTCCGAATATTCATTCAAAATTATTATGTAAGGGCTACAGCGCATTACCGCTTACTATAATGTAAAGATGTCTGTGTGTGTCTCTTTATGATAAATATTAGCAGTTCGACAATTACACCACAAATCCATAAACTAATGTTATAATTGTGAAAGTAACTCTGTCTATCTGTTACGTTTTTACGACTAAACCGCTGACAATTTTGATGAATTTCGGTATAGGGATAGATAGGACTTAGGAGAAGGACATTTTTCTGGCAGAACAACGTTTGCCGGCTCAGCTAGTATCAACATACATTCACTCAATTCAATTATCTGAAACTGCTAGCTTTTAGAAATACATTGTGTTTAATAGAAATTACTGAATTTATTTATTAGGTATTAGTTGATCCGGCAAACGTTGTACTACCATATGAATAAAAAAAACTAGCCTATGTCCTTCTCCAAGGTCCAATCTATGACTATACCGATTTATCATAATTGGTTCAGTGGCTTAGGCGTGAAAGCGTAACAAACAAACTCACTCTCGCATTTATAATATTAGTTAGGATTTACAAAATATATCTACTTAGAAAGCATTCTTAGTTACCCAAAATATTTAGGTGTATTTTCTTACTGTAAAGTAAACAAACAGATTACAATCTTAAAAATAGGTTTTAGTATAGGTACTATATATAGATCTAGATTGTAAATCAATATAGTATGCACAACATAACTAAAATTAGACAAATTTAAGTTAAATATCCGGATGACCGAGCTTTGCTCGGTATTTTTATTTTTTTTATAAATTGTGTTTTTTGGAAATTAACAATTGATTTTCTTAGTCTAACCTCAAAGCAAACACTCATTGACTTTGTGTTACTTAACAACGCCATCTGCTGGAATAGCTTTAGTGTTGTTGTGTCGTTAAAGCAATTTAAAAAAAATAGTATTATTATTCGCCGATAGATGTCAGGAAGAGTCATTTTTCAGTTTAAATTGGGACTACTCAAACGCCACCTTTTGACATTTTCTAGAAATGATTCCTAGCTAGATCGATTTATCGCCCCCGAAACCCCCCGTATACTAAATTTCATGAAAATTGTTGGAGCCGATTCCGATATTCCAATTATATATATACAAGAATTGCTCGTTTAAAGATATAAGAAAATTAAAGTTAATAAGAAAAGGAAGTTATAAAAAAAAAGTTTGTATGATCATTATTCATAACTCTCACCCTAGCTACGTGGTAGGGTCCAAAGCCCGTCTGGATGGAGACCACCATTGGTCTTAAGTATGCCGCTATAATAATTTTGTGTTATGTTCCGGCATTAGTGAGCCAAGTCCCTTTACCCTTATGGGACACCAGCGTGTTCGCAATGCCACTGGCGTTGCAAACACCTATGGGCGACGGTAACTGCTAAATTCTAAGCGGGCCTATCCAGACGACAAGAGCCGTACATAGCTCAGTGTTCAGTACAACAATGCATTTAGAGTGCTTATGGGGTTGCCACGCCATTGCAGTGCATCGGCCATGTTTGTAAATGCCCGGGTTGATGGTTTTAGGGCATTAATCAGGAAAAAAGCGGCCTCAATGCTACTGCGATTGCGTGGCAGCGCCAACAGCATTCTTAAAGTGATTTCAGCCCGCTACGATTGTGCTATTCAGCAACATTGGCATTGAATAGCTATTGTAACGGGGAAAATATAGTGTTGATTAATTTAGAATCACCTACTAACAATTCTAACTTACTGTTAAGACTTTTATTATATAACTAACCTACTAATAACTTATGGATAAAAAAAATGTCTGAAATAAATGATTATTATTATTATTATAGCTTAGTTATTTTATCGCCTAAATTTAAAGGTAATCCACCTTCGGCCGCTTAGGTTAATAATCCGACCCTACACGGAGTAAAAATAAATGAGTAAAAATCTAATAATCATATTATAAATGCAATAATTTAGTTAATTTTAATTTAGCTTAAGTAGTCGAAAAGATAATTATAATTAATATTAAAAATCGATCAACAGCTGAGTTGGTAGCACCTACTCCGTTACATAATGCATGTTTGCTCATGTGTGTATCAATTATGTTCGCGTAGTAAATATTAGATTACTAAACAATGGTGTAATGCCAATTAGAAACTTGTTTTAAAATCATTTATAGCTCCCAGATCATTATTTGACAGCATAGTGCTTCTATTGCAAATCTATTTTCAAGAAACTAACAATTGGCTAAGAGGTTAAGACATTTTATTCAGCTTAGAGGAGTGTAATTAATTACCAAATCTTCTTCCTGCCCTTATCCCAAACTATGTAGAGTCGGCACAATATGTTCTTTCTATTCTACTCTGTTAGCCGTCATGTGAACATTCTCCATCTTTTTCACATTCCATGCATCTTTTTTTTGGTCTACCTTTCCTCTTAAAACCCTCTACTCTGATTTCTTCACAATTAATTACCAAATACAATCACAAAAATAGATTTTTCACAAAATATTAGATTAACTTTCGCAATATACAAATTAAATAAACTGAATGAAAAACATTGAGAAATGTATCTTACGTATACGTTTGTAGTGTCAGAAATCAGAAAATAATTTTATTTATATTAAAAAAATTATTTTATCGTAATATTTTTGTGTTTCCTCGGTTCATACCATACTTTATGTCATTTCAATGGTCGATTGCATCACGGTCACATATCTTTTAGGGGTCGCAAGGAGTGATATAAACATTTGATATCAATTGTATTTTGCTAGAAGCTACATGTATAGATTGTCTTTAATATCATTAACACTACATGCTACTACAGGTTTTTTGCAACACCTAGGCCGCAGTCTGGATGCCAGAGTACTCTTAAAGAGATAAATTGCTTCAAAATTGTATTTATGCTAAACTGCACCGCGTACCATAAATATTATTATAATTGAATAGTAATTATGATAAATTAATTTGTAAACTAGTCATAAACGAGAAACATATACTATTCTAAAAAATAAACAAATAAAAATATTGAAAACAACATTTTTTTGGCATCCATATAAAACAATATTTAAAACAGAAATCAATAGAGAAATCACAATGCACGAATTACTATTAGTACTTTCACAAATTGGAAATACTAGCCCAGGACCGGACAACTTACCAAATATTATAATTAAACACTTACCAGATAAAGGAATTGAATATTTACTTCAGTTATCATCATCATCATCATCATCCTAGCGTTATTCCCGGTTGCTGCCCAAACTTTCGTTTCGGTGCCCGGGGTCCGCTTTCCGACTTTTTCTACTCCACTTCGCGCGATCTTCTGCATCCCTGGTAGTGAGCCCATTGGCACGCATATCACCCTTTACGACGTCAAGCCAGCACTTTTTGGGTCTACCCCTCCTGCCGGGGCCCGGCGGAGGCGGCATGGCCAGACATTTGTTTCCCACGTAAGCATCCGGTTGCCGTAAAACATGGCCATACCAACGGAGCCGACACTCCTGCAATTTATCTGCAATGTCACGGACATGAAGACTACCGCGAATGCGGGAGTTCCTAACGCGGTCCTTCCGCGTCACTCCACACATCCACCGCAGCATATTCATCTCCGTGACACGCAGTTCTTGCTTGTGTCGCTCTAACACCGGCCACGCTTCACAGCCGTATAAAAGGACAGGCCTAATGATGGTCTTATAGACCTGCCCCTTCAACTTTACCGGCATCTTGGGGTCACAAATGACACCAGTTACCTCACGCCATTTGGCCCACGCGGCAGCAATGCGTGCCTTGACGTCGCAATCGATGTCACCGGATGCATGAAACACAGATCCCAGATATTTCACAAGGTCCGTGCGCTCGACCTTGTTGCCGTCTATGCGTACGGGTGTGGGATCTGTGGAGTTACAGGCCAAGTACTCGGTCTTCGTCACATTGAGCTTCAGACCACCGTTCTCAAGCGACTCTTTCCACGCCTTCACACGTCGCACCAGCCTACCCCTGTCCGAATCTGCCAGCGCGATATCATCAGCATACATGAGCAACCACGGGGGCTGCTCATGTGAGTTTCTGATGCTGTCTGACAATACGTCTAATACCACGCTAAACAGAAACGGACTAAGGACGGATCCTTGGTGCACCCCGACGGTGATGGGGAAAGGTTTGGTGTCGCCAACAGCGGTTCGAACTACGGAATCGGAGTCACGGTACATGTCTCGGATGATGTCAACATAGGCCTCTGGAATCCCTTTGGACCGCAATGCCCACCAGATTATCGCGCGAGGAATACAGTCGAAGGCCTTCTGCAAGTCGAGAAACAGGCAATGCAGAGGCGTATTCTTCGCCCTGTATTTCTCCGCGACAGTCCTTAGGGCAAAAACAGGGTCCATTGTCCCGTGACCAGGGCGAAACCCATATTGACAATCCGAGACAGTGCACTCCTGTCGAATCCGAGAGTCGATAACCCTTTCGAAGAGCTTCATGGTGTGGGACATGACCTTAACTCCTCGGTAACTACCGCACTCCTGCACCGACCCCTTGCCTTTGAAGACTGGAGTAATGATACTCAGTCTCCATTGGCTCGGGATCGTACCGGTGAGGAGTGTCCGGTTGAAAAGGTCTGTTAAGATGCCCACACCACGAGAGCCCATCGCCTTCCAGGCTTCGATGGGGACTCCATCGGATCCAACAGCTTTCCGATTCTTCATGCGGCGAAGACAATTCTGGACTTCTGCAGGCGTTATCAGTGGCACTAATCCTTGATTCGGAGGAAGATCAGGCGGCTGCACCTCTTTGTGCTGCGTGTTCAGCAGCTCGTGGAAATACGAGCGCCATCTCTCCTTCACCGCGAGGTCCTCGCATAGCAGGTTGCCCACAGGGTCTTTTACACAGCGGCACTTGGAAATGTCCTGTGCCGCTTTGACCCTGGAGCGCGCCAACTTATAGATGAGCTTCTGCCCCTCAGACGATTCCAACTTATCGTAAAGTGGTTGTAAGTGGTCTCGCCTGGCTCTGGCAACAGCTCTCTTAGTGGCGCGCTTTGCTACCCGGTATGCGTCGCGGTCTTCAGGAGATCTGGACGCTTGCCACTTCTTAAAGAGGGCTTTTTTCGCCCTGGTCTCCCTCTGGACTGAGTCGTTCCACCACCAAGTCTCCTTGTCACACTTGCGTCCGCCCTTAGACACGCCGAGCACCTCTCTCGCCGACCCAAGGATAGCCGCCTGAATCCTGTCCCAGTAAGCTTGAACTGGTCCGCCCTCACCTCCGGCGCACTTGTCGCCGATGGCAGAGGCGAACTCCTGGGACTTGACTTCATCAAGCAGCCACCACCTGATTCGGCGTTGAAGGCGGTCGACACATTTGCCTTTGGGCTTTACGCAGAGGTCCATGACAAGAAGACGGTGTTGTGCAGTGAGACTCTCACCGGGTATGACCTTGCAGTTGGCTACTTTGCTGATGTGGTGTCTCCTAGTGAGTAGGAAGTCGATTTGGGTAGCATTCCTCCCGCTCTTGTAGGTGATGAGATGCTCGGGTCTCTTTTTGAAATACGTATTCACGATGGCAAGGTCAGCAGCCGCACACGTATTGAGGATGTCCTCCCCTTCCGCGTTGCGGCTACCGTACCCAAATCCACCGTGAACACGCTCAAATTCCCCACATTCAGCACCCACATGACCGTTCAGATCACCCCCCAAAACGATCCCCTGTGATAATGGGATTCCACCGAGCACTTCTCCGAGTTGATTCCAAAACGCTATCTTATCGGCGTCGTCACAACCGGCCTGTGGCGCATAGGCACTTATCAAGTGGGTAACTACCCCATCGATAAGCACCCTAACGACCATAAGCCGGTCGCTATGACGTTTCACTTCCAAAATGTCGTTCTGGAACTCCTCCGAGAGCACTATGGCAACCCCATTCTCCCCACCAGGTGCACCTGTGTAGATCAGCTTGTAGCCATTCCCAATGAACCGGGATCTGCTGGCCTTCCACCGAGTCTCCTGCAGGAACGCCACGGCCACCCTCCGCCTGGAGAGCACATCGGCCAACTCTCTCGCGCGTCCGGTTAGCGTGCCAATATTCCACGTTGCGAAGCGGAGTTTCCTTTTGGATGGGGCTAGTGTCTTTAGCCGTGCTCGCCCACGGCACGGCAGCCCTAGTCCACTTGTCACAGGAGTCGGGCGAGGTTCCTGCGCGTCGTTTTGCGGCGACGCCCTATCCGTGACAAATCTATTACGAGTCCTAACCATATATTATTTGACAAGTTTTGGTTTTTACGGGAGCGACTGCCGTCCGACCTCCCAACCTCTAAAGGGAAACCTAGAGGTGTCCTTCCCTCGCCGCATGCAAGCTGGCAGAGGGAGTAACCCATCAGTCGGCTTTTACGACTCCCTTGGGATGATTTGGGGTGGCCCTATTCTTTCTTCGGCCGGGACCACACGGCTCCCTATTTACTATTTACTTCAGTTATATAACTTCATATTTAGAGAACAGGTATTTCCGAAAAGCTGGAAAGAAGCTTTAGTAATTCCCATATTGAAACCAGGTAAATGTTCAAATAATAAAACAAACTATAGACCTATATCTCTCACTTGCAATTTGTGTAAAATACTTGAAAAAATAATAAGTAAAAGAATTAGATGGTACATAGAAACAAATAAATGTCTTTCACCGTTTCAGTTCGGTTTTCGTCAGTTTCATTCAACAATTGACCATTTGATGAATCTGGAAAGTGAAATTCTAGATAACCTTGCACTTGATAATTTTGCCGTAGTTGTTGCTTTGGATATTGAGAAAGCTTATGAAATGGTTTGGAAACACCGAGTTTTAAGATTATTAGAAAATATTAATATAAAAGGGAACAGCCTAGCTTATGTAAAACATTTTCTCTCAGACAGAACAATAAAAGTAAGAATAAATGAATATATATCTGACTCTATACCTATAGAGAACGGCTTACCTCAGGGCTCAGTGCTGAGTGTAATATTATTTTTATTAGCTATTAACGATGTTCTTTCACATTGAAAGACCAACAAAAGGATTTTTGTTTGCTGATGACTTGATAATAACGTGTTCTGGCAGAACTCTAAAGCCTACGTTAAAACTTATACAAAACGCACTTAATAATCTACAGGAGTGGTCACAAAAATCTGGCTTTAAATTTTCCGATACTAAAACAGAATATTTAATATTATCAAATAAAACACAAAAATCTAGAAATATACGTTTAACCTTAAATGAAAAGATTATAAAAGAAGTGAAAGAATTAAAAATTCTAGGATTGATTTTTGATAGAAAAATGTCTTGGATAACACATATAAATAACCTTAAAACTGAGTGTTATAAAAGATTAAATATAATCAAAGTCTTATCGTCATCATCATGGGGATCAGATAAAGACTGTTTATTAAATATCTATTTAACTCTTATAAGACAAAAAATAGATTATGGTTCTGTGATATATGACTCTGCCAGAAAACGTACACTAGAATCGCTAGAAAGCATCCAAAATACGGCTCTTCGATTGAGTATTGGAGCGTTCAAAACTAGTCCTATCAAAAGCATCTTAGCAGAAGCAATGATCATGCCACTAGAATTTAGAAGGATGGAACTTGTAATTAAATATGCTATAAATATATTATCTTACCCCGATAACCCTGCTTACAATATTTATACTAAAACAATAGCTGTGGATACTGAATATGAACTGCAACCTAAATTATTACAGCCTCTTCGAATGAGAACATCCAAGTATTTAAGTGAAATAGATTTTAAGATTCCAAAAATATTTACAAAAAAACTATCTACTTTTGAACCGTGGACAATGCCTAACTTTCCGATTAATCTTGAATTAGCCAATTATCATAAAAACGATACCCCTCAATACATGTATAAAAATATATTTAATGAATTAAATAATAAGTATGTAAATTGTAAGATTTTTTACACAGATGGTTCAGTTATGAATGGTAAATCAGCCTGTTCAGTAGTATTTGGCGATAAATGTTATAGATATAAATTGGGGAAATTTAATTCTATATTCAGTTGCGAAGCAATAGCTATACTTAAAGCTTTAGATTTAGTACACAATGAAAATAACACCTCCAAATATGTAATTTATACCGACTCAAAATCATGTCTTACTGCGTTACAAAGTTTTGATACAAAAAATACAATTATTTTAGAAATTAAACAAACAATGTTAAATTTAATGAAAGAAAATTATAAATTCGAATTAGTATGGATTCCTAGCCACCAAGGAATAGCTGGTAATGAGAAAGCAGATAGTGAAGCGAGAAAAGCATTAAATGATAGTGAAAATTGGCACGTAATAAAATCAACCCCAACCGAATTACACAAGTATATTAAACATAAACTTAAAATAAATTGGGATCGTAAATGGAAGACAGGAAATACAACGAAGTTATTTAGTATTAGAGAATCAATATTTGATAAACCACCATCAGCTTTCTCTTGTAGGAAAGATCAAGTTGTCATCACTAGATTGCGTATAGGACATACAAATATGACACATATACATCTAATAACTAAAAACAATATAAATAAATGCAAGTGTGGGGTAGATCTAACCGTTTCTCATCTATTAGTGGATTGTACAGAGTTTGGAAATGAAAAACGACTTTGTAATGTACCTAATAACCTAAAAGACTGTTTGAATCAAGATGGATATAATAAAACTCTAAAGTTTCTGAAAATGATAAATATGTATGATCAAGTATAAATTCATAAGGACCAATGTATTGTTATTGTTATTAATTTTACACTGTGTATGTAAACGTGGTCGCTAATGACCTGAGTTGTTAAAAAGCGACTTTAAATAAATAAATTAAAAAAAAAAAAAATATTTAAAACAATATTTTTTTGGCATAAGGCTTGCGTTGTTTTATTATATAGTAGTTGCATAAGTAACCTATAAAGTTGTGAGGGATATCGGTGAGCACGACCGCCATTGGCGTGCTCAAATGAAAATGCCTCTTGGTTAACTTTATATATTATAGTTTTATAAACTTAGGCAAACAAACATTGGAGTTATGTTAAAATACATGCTGCGAGAAAGTTTATCTCTATATATGAAAGTAAGTATAATAATATATGGCGGGATCGGAGCACACTAGTGAGGGGTAACATTACGCCCCAAAACTAGTGATGTTCCGAGACCGGTTTATGTGCGGTCCATAGACGCCACAAACCTTTTAGCTCAATCAATAGACCCTAGATATCATTAACTTTTTAAAGACCAACAAAAAATCCAAAATCAATGGGTTTCTTTAAGTTCCCATGATTATATCCTAACTCCATCACCAGATCTGCTAGAACTGAAGTAGACTTAGATGTTGTCAGCTATCATATAATTTAGTATTAAGTTGAAAGATAAATTAAGCATAGTGCCCTACTTATAAAATAACACACGTATTTAGTCATTTGTGAGAGCCATAAATAATATGTTAAATGAAATCTAACGCAACAACATCACTTGCCACTTATGGTAAAACTCAATTATATTGTTCGATAGACAAACAATGTAAAACGATTTATTATGATACTAAGCACTACTTGTATAATGACTGTCACGACAAGTTATGAATTGGGCAAGGCACATATTATGTTGTGGATAAGATCATAAGGTAAACCAAACATTACAGTGTGAACATGACTTATAATAAATATATATTTCATCATATTAATTCAATCAAGCATGCTAAACGAGTACAACAAATACGAAATCAGACTTAATGAGGTTATAAACATTAATTTGCTTTTATATATTACCGTGGAACAGCAGACAGACTGACGGGTCATTGAATAGTAAACAGTCACCGCCTTCTATTGATGTTTGTGTTGTAGGCACCGGTAACACGCTACCGTCGGCGTAGGGTCAGTTACCCTACAGGGTGGGTCATTAATGCAGGAACACACAACAAGGTTATTATGGCGGCATATTTAAAGAGGTTGCCGTACAGACAAGCTTGGAGCTTCAGCATTAGCATAGCTAGGGTAGTTTTGTCACATTACGACAGAGTGATCCCGGCCGCAGGAGGCAGTATTCTTTCTCCGCCGCTCCATGGAGAAATATAGGTACTCAATATATTAAAGAGGTTTTATCACATTATAGTCGCAAACAGGTGGACCCCGAGTTTGATAGCATCTTGATAGCAAGAAGCAAGTATCTTCTTGGTAGTTTTTTGACCTAATATAATTACGTAGAAACAAATATCACGTAAAATTTACACAAGGTCACCAGTATGAAATTTGCTAATTTGATATGCACAGATATCGAATATACGTCCAAAATCACAGTAGGAACATGTTACAACATATATTAATAACACAATATGATGGGTACTAACAAAATCAGATTAAGATCTCGTTTGGAAATAGGGTTCATTAAGTTGTAGCAATGTACTGTTCTCAATGTCTCTTCAAAAGTCTGCTATGGAAAAATGACTGCCCATGACCTGGAAAGATGCCTGTGAACTTCAAAATAATAAGCATATAATTCGATTGAATTAGTCTAAATCCTTGTCGGGATCGAAAGTTTATTATTCCCGAAATTTGATAAATACTGGTGAACAGAATAATAAAATATATATAATAAAAATAAATATGTTGTGTATTGTGATCACCGCCAGATCAAGAAAAATATATTATCTATTCTTCTTCTTCTTCTCTGGCTACACTCTTGCCAGAGTGGTCGTGGCCGTCACGTTGAGGTTTTTGTAGCCTGTTTTACAATACGACGCCACTCTTCGCGAATTGCCGCTCTCCTTGTGCATTCGTGCAGAGGAACGTCGACGGCGCCTTTCACTTGGTCCGTCCACCTCATCGGTGATCTCCCGCGTGGTCGGGTGCCCTCAACCTTGCCCTGCACTACCAGGCATTCGATGGATTCGCCTCCGCGTCGTCTTATCTTATCTTATTATCTATTAGCGTCTTTCTAATTTGTGAGAACAAGAGTTCTGAGAGGAAAAACTGAACCAAATCTTTTGAAAATACACAATATAAAAAATATTTTCTCCGTGGATAAGAAGATCCTTACGATGGAATAAAAGTTTACTAGTTAAACTTTTAACAGTATGATGACTGACAGAATGGCTGATGTTTGCAAGATACCCAACCTGTACGCATTCATTATCCTCCAGTATATATTCTACGAAGTCACTTCGCTTAAATTTCAGCAAGGTGTTAAAATACAGCTACTTAATTACCAAAATGACACACTGAGAGCAATTAAATCTTATTAATAAAAATTTTTTCGTAACCTCCCCTTGAAGTAATAGCTACAGGTCAATTTATAAGGCTTCATTCAGGCGAAGGTTGGTCGACGTCGAGTGGATGATGAGTTATACTAAATTCGTATTGTACATGATTTGTTCATCATCACCTATCACTCTTTGCCGATCTGTCTTGCAAAATTAGAATGAGTATAAGCCCCTTAAGGGTAGGCCCGAACCCAACATTTAGATATTATAAGTTATTTATTATTCTTGCGATTATTTCAATAAGCTTATCGCATCCCTGTGATTTCAATAAATATTCTTACAAGTACTCACGTCCGGTTCCTAGCTAGAATCATAGACAATTTCAGTATTGCAGTGGGTTTACACCAAGGGTCGGTTCTTAGCTCTTATCTGATCCTCCTATTGGTAGATGCAATAACATCAGGAATATAAGAAGTGGCACTTTAGTGTATGCTCTTTGCCGATGACATAGGTAGTTCTGGTTGGAGAAAATGCTCACGAGGTCCAGAGCAGATTGGCTAAACGGCAAAAGAGATTGGAGGGTGTTGGGTTGAAGATTAGTAGAACAAAAACTGAACATCTTTTTTTATTGCTGTGGTACAGACAGGCTAACGGCCTACTTAGAATTTAGCAATTACCGTCGCCTATGGGTGTTTGTAACGCCAGTGGCATCACGAACACGCTGCTGTCCCATAAGGGTAGAGGAACTTGGGTCAATAATGGCGGAACACAACACAAGGTTATTATGGCGGCATACTTAAGACCAAAGGTGGTCGCCATCCAGACGGGCTTGAGGCCCTACCCCGTAGTTAGGGTGGGTTGTCTTGTCGTATTTTACGACAGGCCGACCCCGGCCGCACAGGTTACTATTGTTTCTCTGCCCCTGCACAGATAACTAGCCTTCTAACCTAGTATGGTCATATAATACGAAGAAAAGAACGTCATGTAAGAAGAAAAATACTAAAAATGAGAGTGGATGGATACAAGAGGAGAGGAAGACCAAAGAAAGGATGGATGGATTGTGTACAAGATGATATGGCAAAAAAGGTGTGAATATTCAGATGATGGCTAATAGAGGAGAGTGGAAAGAGAGAACATGTTGTGCCCACCCCACATAGCTTGGGATAAAGATAGGAAGAAGAAGAAGAAGAAATTTCTAACATGAATTGTATTTTAAAACTCTAGAATATTCTGCTTCAAAAAACAAATGTATGTGGTAAATGTGACCTTTACCTCTGAATTAATTTTGGTGCGTAATTAAAATCGCCGTTGGCAGTGTTTGAATGTCACCGCACGACATGCTCAAGCACAATTCTTGAGTATAAAAACTGGTGTAGTGAAATGCAATTGCATAGTCAAGCTACGACAACCAAAGCACAATGGCAGCTAAGGTGAGCTGATACAACAGTACAATGAAAAAAAAACCATTAAATAAAATAATATTTCTGAAAGCAATAAGTTATATGTTAATCAAAATTGGTATTTTTCAGTTCTTCATCGTCCTCTCTTTGGCCGTCGCGGCTTCAGCCATCCCCTTGGCACCCCTTACCAAGGTCATCTACTCTGAGCCAGACGCACCTGCCCACTACGAGTTTGCTTACTCCGTTCGTGACGATCAAACCGGCGACATCAAGGAACAAAAGGAAACCCGCAACGGCGATGCCGTCCAAGGATTCTACACCCTCGTGCAGCCTGATGGAGTCCACCGCATTGTAGAATACACTTCCGACAAAGTAAACGGATTCAACGCGAACGTCCGCTACGAAGGCCAGCCCACTGCTCAGCCTGCAAAGATCGCGTACGCTGCCGCTCCAGTCACCAAAATCGCCTACGCCTCTGCTCCTGTTGCCAAATTTTCCTACGCCCCTGCTCCAGTCACCAAAATCGCGTACGCGTCTCCTGTCGCCAAACTTGCCTACGCTGCACCCGTAGCCAAGGTGGGCTACGCTGCCGCCCCTTTGACTCAAGTAACCTTCTCATCTCCCGCCATTTCTTACCACCACTAAAGAATTAATTGTTACATAGTGAAAGTTTATTTATTGAAAATCGTTAGTTAAATACGTTAATAAATTGTTCATAACATATTATAGATTTTCTTTTCGTAATTCATCTTCAACAAAACTCATGGTGGTCACGAGACCATCCATTTGTGTCATTTGTACCACTAAATATTATTTCTAAAAGGGCTGGTACCAAACCCGCTGTATTTAACACCTTTAAGATAGTTTTCTTGACTAATTTCCATATTACTTTATTTACATGCATTAACTGTGAAGTTAATGAGGGACCCATTCACCAATAATTAAAATAAATTAACATGCCAATTTGTCATAAAAGTATGGATTTTCTACTATTTTTATTTTAGCAGATTTTCATGCATACATGCATATTAAGGTCTCCATTATTTCACAAGTTGGTTTTTATTTTACAAACGTCGTCTATATTTTTAGTATCACCCAAAAATAACATCAAATCTTGTAATTAATCCCTTAAGGGCTTTAATTTAAGAGCATAAATTATATTAACCCGTACCTGATGCATTGTTTACGTCACTTCTTGGAGAACAAAAAAACCAAAAAGTAGACTGTTATAATTCAGTGTATTTCTGAATTTCTCCCTCCATACAAAAATTCCCGTTCGCTTACACAAATTGAATGCAGGGAAAAGATAGCGCGATTCAGCAAGTTACAATTTTCGAACAACGCCATCTAGTTATAAAAGTTAGAACTACATACGACAACTTATATTTAATCTTATGAATTTTTACACTTCAACATTCCGCCCACCAAGGACATAATGTCCTTCATAACCGCCCACCGTGACATAAATACAATCTTTGGCAGGCACAATAAATACATTAAAATTTTCCCTTTTTTACATAACAATTTGCGCTAATACAATAAATTTCTAACACGACTTATTAACATCAACTTATTCACTAATTGGTAGAATACAAAGTTTAGAAGTGGGACGTTTAATAATAGAATTTTTACATTTTAGAGATACCACTCTAGTTAATCCATCTAAACCAGGATGTTTTTCAATAATTTTGCCAAAAAGCCATCTACATGGAGGTAAATCGTCCTCATTCACCAAAACGATGTCCCCCACCTTAGGTTCTGGAACTTTATAAGACCATTTATAACGGTGCATGAGATGCGTTAAATATTCATTCGACCATCGCCGCCAAAAGTGTTGAAGCATTAGTTGTGTAAGTTGCCAGCGCTTCAAAGAGCTTAGATGGTGACCTTTATAGGTCGCTACAGGCACTGCTACTAAGGATTCCCCTATTAAGAAATGACCTGGTGTCAGAGGTACGGATTGATTTGGATCATTTTGGATAATAGTTAATGGGCGAGAGTTTAGACACGCCTCAATTTGACTCAGAAGGGTGGTCATCTCCTCATATGTCAACGTAGAATCGCCAATTATTCGCCTTATATGATGTTTGGTTGATTTTATACCCCCTTCCCACAATCCGCCAAAGTTTGGAGCCTTGGGTGGTATAAAATGCCAATTTGTTCCCAGTAAAGCGAGACCATCGGCTACCTCTCGAATCATGCTTGATTTCTCTGCGTCGAACAAAGCCTTAAGTTCTTTAGACGCTCCCACAAAATTTGTTCCATTATCACTGTACAAGTTTGCACAATGCCCACGCCTAGCCACAAAACGTTTAAATGCCTCTAAAAAACCTCTTGATGTCAGGTCACTAACTGCTTCGATATGAACAGCCTTCGTGACCATACAGACAAATAAACATACATAGCCCTTGTACCCCTTATGTCCTCTACCCCTTGAAGTCCGCAACATAATTGGGCCTGCGTAGTCTACTCCACTATTCAGGAATGGTCGAGCAGGTGTGACCCGAACTGACGGTAGAGACCCCATAAGCTGAGTTTGACTCCTAGCCTTGTGACGACAACATGTGATACATTTACGCACATGATGCCTTACGAGATTTTTCGCCCCAATTATCCAGTAAGCTGATCTTAAGTAATTAAGCATGAGTTGTACGTCCCCATGCAGTGTTTTCTTGTGCGCATGGGCGACAATTAAATTTGTTAAAGCTGATTTGTTTGGCAATATAATTGGGTGCTTAATGTTCTCTGGTTCCGGAGAATGTGAGATTCTACCGCCCACCCTAAGTAATTTTCTTTCATCAAGAAAGGGCGTGAGCGACAATAGCTTTGACTGTTTCCTTTGGACCTGCCCATAGGCTTGGATTTCCTTTAATTCCTGGTTGAATACTGTAGCTTGAGCCAGTCTTATACAAGTATTTAACGCTTCGTCTAATTCAAACGTATTTAAATACTTTGTTCCCTTATTTCCTCGTGAATCATTTCTTGTGACAAATCTTCTGCAATATGCTACGACACGAATTAATTTTGTAAGCGAAGAATATTTGTCCAGAATCGATTCCTCAGTAGTGCCGACGTGAACCTTTATTGATTCCTCTTCGAGAGTATGATTATCTTTCAATTTGGGGTATGTAATTTTCTTCTCCCATAAAAACCTCGGACCAAATTTCCATATGTCTAACGTAGCAAGATCCGCTGGGCAGACACCACGTGATGCACAATCAGCCGGATTGTTCTTTGTAGAGACGTGGGACCATTGGCAAGGTTCGAGAGTCGTTTGTATTTCCGCTACTCTGTTGGCTACAAATGTTTTCCAGTTACTGGCATGTTTACTCAGCCAGGCAAGCACTACAGTGGAATCCGTCCAAGCTCTAAGTTTGGTTTTCTGAATGTTAAGAACCCCAGCAACCTCCACCAACAACTTAGCTAATAATACAGCCCCACATAGCTCTAATCGTGGTATGCTAACTTGCTTTACAGGGGCTACTCTCGTTTTAGCACCAACTAAGCTGACATGGACAACTCCTGATGCATTTATTACACGCAAGTATGTTACAGCTGAGTAGGCGATAGTGGATGCATCTGAGAAGCCATGTAATTCTACAACCGCATCATGCGAATTTGTGTGCAACCACCTGGGAATACAAAATTTTGTCAGTTGAGCTAGCTCGTCACGGTAAGTATACCAATCCTTTAATATATCAACTGGTGGTTTCTCATCCCATCCTGTCCCAGCTATCCATAATCGCTGTATAAAAACCTTTGCTTTTATAATGCATGGTGCTATCCATCCCAATGGATCAAATAACCGCGATACATCTGATATAATTTTCCTTTTTGTTACAGGTGCTGAGAGCGGCGGCAGCTTTACAGAATACTGAAATTCATCACGGGTTCTGTTCCAGGTAAGTCCCAAAATTTTGATTAATTCATTTTGCTTTATTTCCAATCCTTCCTTGATATCCTTGTTTTCTCCTTTCATTATTTCTACTAGTTTATCATTATTGCTATTCCATTTTTGTAATTTGAATCCTGCCTTGCTTAATAGTTCATTCATTTCATTAAATATTTTAACTCCTTCCTCTAAAGTTTGTGAACCACTCATAAAATCATCAACGTAAAAATCGCTTAGCACTCTTTCAGCAGCAGCAGGATATTCAGCACCATAGTCGCGAGCCACTTGTTGAAGTGCCTTAACTGCAAGGTATGGAGCTGACGCTGTACCGAAAGTGACTCTGGTAAGTCGATAATGTGTGATTGCATGACTTGGTTCATCTCTCCAAAGTATTCTTTGGAAATCATTATCATCGCTGTGTGTTTTTACTTGACGGTACATTTTGATTATGTCTGCCGAAATACAGATTGGAGCAGATCTCCAACGCATGATAATATGCCTGAGTTCCGGCTGCAAGGTAGGTCCAATTAATAGATGATCATTTAATGATTTATTGTTTTTACCTTTACAGGATGCATCGTACACTATTCTCACCTTCGTGGTCTCTTTATCATTCCTTATTACGGGGTGATGTGGTAAGTAAACTGCCTTTTTATTTTTTATTTCTTCATTAGGTACTATTTCCATGTGATTTAAAGATAAGTATTCATTTATAACTTCTTGATATTTTGTTTTTAATGTTTCATTCTTACTTAACTTTGTTTCTAATGATTTTAATCTTTTTTCAGCTATTTCCTGAGACGACGTCACCTCTGGACTATCGGTATTAAATGGTAAACGAACGATGTATCTACCATCGCTATCCTTGGTAAGTGTTTTTTCAAAATATTCTTCACAATATTTTTCTTGATTAGTCAAGAGCTTCTCTCTTGGCATTTGAATGTCTGATTCTAATTCCCAGAATTTTTTCAGTGCATCATTTTCCTCTAAACAACAATGCATCGTATGGATTGATTTAGATGCATTAAAAGTTATAGTTGTTGTGGCACCTGATAACACCCAGCCTAAGCTTGTTGCTTGGGCTAGAGTACCGTGCGGACCCTTCAAGATTCCATCCCTCAATACTTGGCTGTACACCTCTGCACCCAATAAAATGTCAATTTTATTTGGAGAGTGGTAATGTGGATCAGCCAAGGTTAAATCCTTTAGTTCTTTCCAATCTACTAACTCAACTTTACTAGATGGAAGCATTGATGTGATGCTTTTGAGGACATGAGCTCTTACTGATATGTTGACATTTGGGTAGATTTGAGACCTGATATCTATGATTACCGCTGCCCTTGAGATTAAGCCTTTTGACTTGCCTAATCCACTAATTTTGTTTGTTGTTGGTATCTTTTTCAGACCTAGATATTGTACCGTTGCTTCGGTGACAAATGAACCTTGAGAACCCTGATCGAGAAGTGCTCGGATTATGTAATCCGTGCCATCCTTCGACCGAGCCTTTACTAACGCTGTAGCTAGTAACACTTGTTGTACCTTTTCAGAAGAAAAGCATGAAACAAGTGGTGTTGGATCAGCTGACGAGGTGGAGCCCTCTTTTTGATTAGTGCTTTGACCACCTTCAGCTTTACTGTTACCCGTTGTGGGGTGAAGGAGAGTGTGATGGGTTCGATTACACTCCTTGCATTTAAAACGAGTTAACTTGCACTCTTTTACAGAGTGATTTGCTCCCAGACAGTTAAAACAAATATTATTTTTCATAACAAAGTTACGCCGATTAGCGACTGTGGTCTTGTGAAAATTATTGCATGCACTTAACTTGTGAATTTCCGAACAAAATGGACAAGATGTGCTGCTGACATGAAAGGTATTAATTTTGTTATGTTGATTTTTAGTAACACTAGATTTTGTATTAATGAATTCTATGGCTCTATATCTTTTACTCACAAAATCTTGAAACTGATCATAGGTGGGCAACTCGTCTGATGAAATGATTGATGTCACATGAAATTCCCATTGCCGGCGTGTTTCGGGGTCTAATTTTAAAGTTAGAATGTGGATGACTAATACATCCCAAGACTTTACATCTATCCCTAAATTAATTAATGTTGCTAAACAATCGTTAGTAGTATTTACAAGAAATTTCAAGCTATCGGCTGATTCCATTGTCATATTCTTTTGGCTGAATAATGTTTTCAAAATGTTATGACAAATGTACTTTTTATTATTATATCTTTCCTTCAACAATTCCCAACATCTATTAAAATTAGCTCCTTCTATTGGTATATGTCTAATTGATTGCTCAGCATCTCCCGTGAGATACCCTTTTAAATAATGTAACCTTTGAACATTGTCCAAAGTGTGATTTTTTATAACTAATGAAGTGAATAAATCTTTAAACGTTAACCATTGAGAATATTCACCAGAAAATGATGGGATTTGTATTTTGGGTAATTTCATGCTGATGTTGTGAATTGGATTGGATTTATCTACATCGAGTTGAGATGAATCCTTGTGACTAAATTGATTAAGATACTCCTTTAATTCGCCTTTGTGGTCCAAATAAATTTCTTCGGTTTTATCATAAATTTCGTTTTTAATATAATCCGTGGTTTGCAAGTCTTTAGGGTCACAAGTTTTCATTAACTCCTTGTGGCCTGATAAAAATTCAAGCCATAATTGGTCTATTGACTCAATTCTATTCTCTATGTAAACTTGTTTACTAATGCGATCTTTAGGAGATTTTTTAAAATTAGTTCTTGCCTTATTTATGCGAGAATATAAATCGACTTGAAAATTTATGAGGGCCTGCATATTTGTATGTTGTAATATTCTAAACAATAGTTACTAAGCACAAGTTATTCAAAATTTAAAAAGGTATTTGAAATATTTGTTCAGATAAACATTGAGCGTAGGTTACCCGGAACTCTTATAAAGAATTATTCTGTTTAAATTTAACATTCATAAATTTTTAAAGTTCTTAATATAAATTATTCAAAATTTTCTAAGTGTTTGAGATATTATTTATAGATCAAAGAAAAATTGGGCATAGGTTCCCCGTCTAAACACTTTTAAGGAATTATTCTAAGTCTAAACTGAACATGCATTAATTTTTTAAAGTTCTAAGCAAACTATGTTAAAAGTTAAAGTCCCAATGATAATTGTGTGATTCCTGACAGTGACAAATAAAAATACTCACAGTTTTTGTTGACTCACATATTATACTGCAATCCAGAGTAGAATGCACTTTTCACTTGACGTCAATTTGATTGACGTTTGACACTTCACTCACTAAACTGATAACTTGACTGATGATGTGGACTGTATGGTTGACCTTCACTCGTGGCTTCCTTCAGCTCGGTTGCTCCCTGCAACTTGGACTGGCTCCGCCCACGGTGACACGACACGCCTTGGATTGGGGCGTCGTTGCTGCGCAGGTGTCTCCGGACACCTTTGATCTGGATGATGGTTTCCTGACCGATGTCTTCCTCTGAAGATGCGGTCCGAAGCTGACGATGCTGGCTGGATACAGCACCCGTCGGCCACTGTTGGTACTTGCGAGTTTGTGATAGCGATCCACTATCCGCAAGTATGATGCTCAAAAAACCTCACCGAGATATCCGGCTCGAAGGACCAATGTTTACGTCACTTCTTGGAGAACAAAAAAACCAAAAAGTAGACTGTTATAATTCAGTGTATTTCTGAATTTCTCCCTCCATACAAAAATTCCCGTTCGCTTACACAAATTGAATGCAGGGAAAAGATAGCGCGATTCAGCAAGTTACAATTTTCGAACAACGCCATCTAGTTATAAAAGTTAGAACTACATACGACAACTTATATTTAATCTTATGAATTTTTACACTTCAACATGCATGATACTTTTTTAACTGAAATAACATGGTATTTTTGAATCTTTTCCATTTATTGTTCTCTCTGTATTGTATTTATATTTACATCACCGATTAATTCTTTACATGAAAAACACTCAAACATCGCACCGTACAAATTGAGCACAAAAAGAAAGTATTATGGATTCAAACAGTCGCTAATGACGTCTACTATTTTTACTCTGTAAAGGGTTTAGTTTAAGCTGCATAGTTAGATCCAACCGCAATCAGCTACTTAAGTGATGACTGATACAGACTATTTCTGATATTTGTTACCTATTTACTACTCTGAGCTAAAAGTAAAAAAAATATGATTTACGATTTATTCAAAATGTAATAATTTGTCAACTGAAATTATTTTTACTTCATCTTTGCCTAATGGTGTTAAAAATATTAATTAAAAGTAAACAAAACGGACCTGTATCACATTTATGTTTTGCTAGGAAGGCTCAATATAAATGAACGCTTACAAAAGTCCTCGAAACGTTTTTCAGTTCTTCGCTTTTTACACGCTTTATTAAAATAAACTTACCATAACTTTCCTTATATCTATTTATACAAATAAAATCACCGGAATAACTTGAAATCCCACTTATTAAGAACTGATGACCAAAACAAACATTTTGGAATATAGATTGCATACAAAGCTTATAAGTCGAAGTCTGAAGGATGCAGTTGATTATGATAATAGGACTACTTTTGCATGCACATTTGTGAAAAAAAGGAAAGAACTATAAGAGAACAAATGTAGCTTCATTTTTTCAGGTCGACAGTAATCTAATCGAAACCGAATTTCCACGATACCTACAAACTACTAAAATAACAAATCGTTATAAAACCGTTTACAATTCTAGTCAGGATAGGGTAGCTTATTTTGTGTCTGGAACAACAAGACCTTTAAACATTTTGTACGTGAACATTGAAAAGTTAGTGTGAAATTTAAATATGGATTATGAATATTTAAATCATTAACCTATTACTACTTTGAACTGTAATAGACTCGTCCGCAAAAATCTAAACCTGGGTTTATTGGTAGTGTATTCTTTGAAAAATTACTTGAAATGTAATAAATAAAAAAGTTTTAGAACCTGTAGTTAAATATTTAACTCATCTCACCAAAACCGACCACATCGATCTTCACCATCAAGCAAAACTGCAAGTACTTCCACGGACAGACCCGCGTCGCTTAGACGAAAGAACACGGGAGTGGTACGAGTAAGTATGCCAGCGACTGAGGCTTTTACCAAACGCAAGGGCATAAGGGCACATTGAATGTCGGTCTCACACAACCCTGTTGCATGTTTCTCAACCGGCAGGGTCTGCGTAAAACATTTCCAACTACAAAAATAGGGTATGCGAGTACATAGGGAACAATTATATCAAGCCTGCCCATTGTGGAATCAGAAAACTCATACACAAAGTTTTAACTGCGTTTAAGGCTACTTTAAAATCCTGTATCTGTTATGTTATTGTAAATAAATACATATAAAAATAATATATAAATATATAAAAATGATATACATTAAATAGTACATTGAAAAATATTTACTAAGAATTATCGTCATTGAAGTTAAAGCCGTTAAAAGCTGGAAATTGAACAAATGAATCGTCGTTTTTTAACCAAAAATATTTACGTAAAAAGTACAACGACTTTCTACTGAACAATTCTATTAAATATATACATATATACAATATGCACATTTTTATTTACATCAGGCTAGACTTGTAGATTGCTAGGCAACCCACATGTGACCTTAACCTCTCTCTCAGATCTTTATTCAAGAACGCCTCGGGCTGTTTGGGTCGGTGCGACAAGTTCACGCACTAGGACACTCAGGTATAAAAACTGATGTAGTGATAAGAACAAGTACAGTTAGGCCACGACAATTAAAGTACAATGGCAACTAAGGTGAGCTGATATTGTATATATTACTGCTGTCAGTTCAGTAAATAAAAAAGATTAATTAAATAAAAAAATCGCATCAAAAAGTAGTCTATGTCCTTTTCATCCAATCTATCTCTATACCGAAATTCATCAAAATTGGTTTAGTGGTTTAGACGTGAAAACGTGACAGGCAGACGTATACTTTTACATTTATAAAATTAGTATGGATGTGTAAATTATTAGTAAGATAAGCAAACAATTAGTAAATTGTTTAACATTTTTCAGTTCTTCATCGTCCTCACCCTAGCCGTCGCGGCTTCAGCCATCCCCTTGGCACCTCTTACCAAGGTTATCTACTCCGAACCAGAAGCACCTGCCCACTACGAGTTCGCTTACTCCGTCCGTGACGACCATACCGGCGACATCAAAGAACAGAAGGAAGCGCGCAACGGCGACGCTGTCCAAGGATTCTACACCCTCGTGCAGCCTGATGGAGTCCACCGCATTGTAGAATACACTTCCGACAAAGTAAACGGATTCAACGCGAACGTCCGCTACGAAGGCCAGCCCATTGCTCAGCCTGCAAAGATCGCGTACGCTGCCGCTCCTGTGACCAAAATCGCCTACGCCCCTGCCCCTGTTGCCAAAATTGCCTACGCCCATGCTCCAGTCACCAAAATCACCTACGCTGCACCCGTATCTAAAGTAGCCTACGCTGCCGCCCCTTTGACTCAAGTGACCTTCTCATCTCCCGCAATTTCCTACCACCACTAACGAATTGATTGTTATATAGTGAATTATTTATTTATTGAAAATGAATAGTTAATTACTTTAATAAATTGTTCATAATATTGTATATTATTGAATTTTAATTTATATTTAAAAAAATTCTAGATAGTCAAAAAGGCATCAAAGTCATCTACCACTAAATTCGAATTGGGCGGGGGACCACTCTGTGATACAAAACTTTGAGGTAGTTTACTTTTATAATGTGCAAATTAAATCATTTTTTCATTCAGTGACGTTGAAACAAAGGTGACCAACATCCTAATCGACCTGTGTCTGATTCAGCTCCGAAAATAGTGGTCACTATTTCTTATTATAGTCAAAAATCAATTAAATTAAGCGAAAAGACTGTCATATTAACTTTTGAATAATTGCAGTCACTGTTAACGAGTTTTGGTAATACTGCGAGGGCGAGTTAACAAGACACGGCCGGAGTTGTAACAAAATAAGTCGTGGATCTTGCAACAAGAAAACGCATTGCTCGAACATGGCTCGTACGGCGTTGTACTCGCCCAACTTAGGACGTAACTTTTTCTTGTTTCCGAATGACCAGTCTGTTAAATCAGACTTAGACATAGGAACCCGGTACGCGTCGATGGAAGAGGTAAAGCGAAAATCGGCAGATGTCGTAAATGCTGTTACCCTAATAAAGGAAAACTTCCAGTGGAATAAAGCAACGATATGTGGCAAGAAAACAGGAGGCTCGATTGTAGAATTGTAAACAAAACTTTTTTTCGTAATTAGTCTCATTATTTAATAGCATTTACGTAACTGTACAGTTATTAGATTTCGACCGAAATTAGATGGTAAAATCAGATCTAACTTTTAAGAGTATAATTATTAAATTATCACCAATTGGTTAATCTCGTTAATATCTAAAGTTTTGACTTTGAAACTCTGAGTCCACTATTTTAATATGAAACGGATTAAGCCGTTTGGTGCCCAATCTTGACCTTTCTTAAACAAAACAGTACTCGATAAGGTTCAGTTGCTCCTTGAAAGCCTTGGCTGGACCCTTTACACGTTAACGAATGTAATTAATATGGTTGATGATTATATATGTGTTATATTTTATATATTATTTAAAAAACTCATGTCTAATCTGCATGCTGAGATCATGCAACCTGGATTAGCCACTTAGATGACGAATGTCTATTACCCTTTACTACCCTGAGACAGAGGTCTTTATTCAAAAAATTATGTTTGATTTATTCAAAATATAATTAGGTGTTAATTAATATATTTTTTTATTTAATCCTTCTCGTGTGGTGTTGATAAATATTATTTTAAAAAAATACGAATGGAACTCTATATTTTGCCAGTAGGCAAATAGATGCGTAGTATGAAACCGTACAATACACTGAAATTTTTAAATGTTTTCTTCACTTCTTTACTTTTCATACGCTTTGTATTAACTTTACATGTATCTATATAACAGAATAATTCGAAGAGAATATAAGTCACATAAAATGATTTTAATAAATTGAAATTTACCTACTCGTTTAGGTCCAATGAACTATACAATCATTCCGGAAATTAGCTACTGTTTGTAAGTAAATTTTGATAATATTTGTGAATTGTATCGTCGAGCTATTAGATTTTTTTTATTGCTGTAGGACCGTCACATATGGGTGTTTGCAACGCCAGTGGCATTGCGAACACGCTGTTGTCCCATAAGGGTACAGAAAAAAACCATCAGATGTCGTAGTATACAGGATTACGAGCTTATTTGTGCCTACCTTCTGTGACTCTTCCCAAAGTTGCGCAAAAAGAGTTAAATATTAAATAATACTAATGTTTTAATAACCTCAAAATAGTTATGCGGATACTTATGATCCAAATATACCAAGCCTGTGAGCCTGATGCAAACGGAAAACCCCCTTTAAAATCACAGAATTTTATAGTCCAGTATCTGTGTTCCTAATACCAGACAAGTTTTATCTGTCATTATGTTTTGTATATACATATATTTGAAATAGTATTATAAGTCATCGGGTTGATTAGATCTGGTATAAACTTGGAAGGTTTGCATATATGCAATAAACAAAATTACTAATGGATGAATAGTCGTTTTTTAAATTAAAATATTCTTTTTGTTCCTGCTCTTATCCCACATTATATGGAGGGTCGGTACAACATGTTAGGTACATGTTGTAATAGCTAGTTGTGGCTTAGTTTTTACAACCAGCTGCCTGCCTGACGTTAACCCCTGTTAGGTAAAATCTGTCATCCTTTTTATTTTAAATTATTTTTCTCATTTCACATTGAAAATAGGACATGAAATTTCACTGTCAATCATCTAATATACCCTTAAGCGACACTTTTATTGGTTTCTTCTTGAGTAAACAACATCCGAGTGTCGGTTTAGGAGTACAGGGTGGCCCTTTTGCCAAGTCGCCGACTTTTACGGGGTCCGTGCACAATTCACATTCGCCAACTACGTCACGAGGGCTTCTAAATAGTAAATTCGCAGTGCCGAGCGTCTTTGAATGCTCTTGGTCCTACATTCCGTTGTGCTCGAGTGCAGACACAGGTAGCTTGTGTACAATGCGTCCATCTTCATATATTTTGGTGGTGGCTCACAACAATCTTCCTCTATGCAAGTTAGAGTCCTTGAAAGTCGTGGCTTCTTTTACAACAATACATAACCTACGGCGAAGGACATCGTGACAAACTAGGATAGCACATAGGTGGATCTTCACAGCACTTTGTTGGACAAGGGGTCACTAACATCGGACATACTGCAAATTGCTCTCAGTCTTCTGGGTAAAAGCACTCCATTGTTATTTAGATTTTATTTCTTTTTCTTTTGTAAATTTTATATCATAATAAATTTCCACTAGAATTTTGACGGATTTGATTTTTTTAACATAATTTTTTTTTCATTTAAAATATTAATGTAAAAATTACAACACAAATTTCTACTAAGCAATCCTGTTATATAAAAACACTATTTACTTACAGCAGGTTATATTTGCAGATCACTAAGCAGCCCACACATGACCTTAACCTCTCAATCAGAGCTTGATTAACAACGCCGTGGGCTGATCGGGTCGGTGCGACAAGTACACGCATTGGAGAGCTTAGGTATAAAACCTGATGTAGTGATAAGAGCAAGTACATTCAAGCCACGGCAATCAAAGCACAATGGCAGCTAAGGTGAGATAACAACAGTATAAAGAAAAAAATCAAATATATGAATGATAAAAATCATTTTTATTAAAGTTAATAACAATATTGTAAACATATTGTTAATTATAAATAATATTTTTTCAGTTTTTCATCGTCCTCTCCCTGGCCGTCGCGGCTTCAGCCATCCCCTTGGCACCCCTAAACAAGGTCATCTACTCTGAGCCAGAAGCACCCGCCCACTACGAGTTCGCTTATTCAGCCCGTGATGACCACACCGGCGACATCAAGGAACAGAAGGAAGCCCGCAACGGCGATGCCGTTCAAGGATTCTACTCCCTCGTGCAGCCCGATGGTGTCCACCGTATTGTAGAATATACTTCCGACAAAGAGCACGGTTTCAACGCTAACGTCCGCTACGAAGGCCAGCCCATTGCTCAGCCCGCAAAGATCGGCTACGCTGCCGCCCCTATAGCTAAAATTGCCTACGCCCCTGCTCCAGTCACCAATATCGCCTACGCGTCTCCTGTTCCTAAATTCGCCTACGCTGCACCCGTAGCCAAGGTAGCCTACGCAAGCACCCCTTTAACTCAAGTCACCTTCTCATCTCCCGCAATTTCCTACCACCACTAGAGAATTAATTGTTAGATAGTGAAAACTTTATTTATTGAAAATGAATAGTTATATAAAATATAATATTTTTTCAAAATACGTTTTTTTATTTTTACAATACATTTTTTTTCTTTTTTTATGCTGTAGGATAGCAGGCAGGCTGACGGCCCGCTTAGAATTTAGCAGTTACCGTTGCCTATGGGTATTTGTAACGCCAATGGCATCACGATCACGCTGCTGTCCCATAAGGGTACAGGAACTTGGGTCACTAATGCCGGAAGACAACATAAGGTTATTATAACAGCATACTTAAGACCAAAGGTGGTCGCAATCCAGACGGGCTTGAGGCCCTACCATGTTGCTAGGGTGGGTTGTTTTGTCGCCTTTTACGTCAGGCCGATCCTGACCGCAGAGGTTAGTATTCTTTCTCCGCAACTACACCGATGAAACTTTATTCTAATTATTTTATTACTTACTTATATTAATAAAATAATAATATATATTTATGTTATAATAAAATATTTAAATAACTTTTTTGTTGATTACGTCCTGTTCTTGGAAGCGCTTCATCTTGGTTGCATCCGAAGCGCACACTTTGGATCCAGAGATGTTCTGCTCACTTCACTCATTCACAGAGATGTTACGCGTCTCTGTGCCGGTGATCGTCAAGAGACTCCCTTTTCCTGAGAAAGGACCTCATAAAAAGAGATGATAAATTTGATTATAACTAGGGTGACGGTCTTCCGAATCCCTAATCCCGAAAGGAAAAGCGACTTTCATTGGCTGTATTTGGACTAGAAAAAGGAGTAACTGTTGCTGTTGCTACTCACTTTTCAATTGACAATTTTAGATCTACTTTCACAGATTTTTCTTAATAATTTCATTAATTTGCAGGCAAAAAGTGACCTTCATCTCTCATTCACAGAACTTATTAAACAACGCTTTAGGCCAATCACAAGTCGGTGCGACAAGTTTACACACTAGGTCATTTAAGTATAAAAACTGATGTAATGATAAGACAAAGTACAGTCAAATTACAGCTAGCAAAGTAAAATGGTATCTAAGATAAGCTAAATTCCCACTTTTTAATTACTAGTAACTTTTTGATTATTTATGTAACATTATAAATAGTATATATGCAAATATACGAAAAATGCCAGCTCACTTTCAAAAATTCCGTAAAATGAATGAATATATAACTTTTAAATAAATAGAATATATTTAATTTTTTTTTTTTTACTAAACTTGGATTAGCTGGAAAAAATCGCTTAAAGCGATAAGGCCGCCCATTGTATCCAATATTTAGAATATTCTCTTTTACTTATATTATATTTTTAGGTTAAGTTGGTGACAATAAAGTATTATCTATCTATTTAAACATTTTATAATAATTAATTATAAATCACAATAAAATGTTTATATTCTAAGAGGATAATAAGTCTAACTTTTTTATTTTCAAATTGGTCATTTAAACCTTCAAAATCTAAGCGTTAAAGTTAAAGTACATCTAATTTGATGCATAGAAATTGCTGACCTAGACACTAGCCTCGAGTATCTCTAGAGTAAATCCAGCACTGCATTTCATTCTTCAACACAGGCACAGGTACGTCGTAAAGCACGATGGTTAGCCCTAAGTTGATTTGTCCATGATGTTTTACCTCAAACCCAGTACCAGCTTTTGCATATCATAGGGTTAATAGATAATTTTCCATAATTTCATTAATATATTTTTGCAGTTCATCGTGATTCCTTTCTTTAGCCGTCGCAGCTTCGGCTGTCCCCTTGCTGCCACTCACCAAAGTCATCTACTCTGAGCCAGAAGCGCCTGCAGAAGTGCAGAGTACGAATTCGCTTACTCGGTACGTGATGATCACACCGGCGACATTAAAGAACAAAAGGAATCCCGCATCGGCGATGCTGTCCAAGGATTATATTTCCTCGTGCAGCCCGATGGTGTCTACCGTATTGTAGAATACACTTCTGACAAAGTAAACGGTTTCAACGCGAACATCCGCTACGAAGGCCAGCCTATTGCTTAGTCCGCTAAAATCGCACACGCTGCCGCCCCTGTGGCCAAGATCGCCTACGCCCCTGCTTCTGTAGCTAAAGCAGCCTACAGTGCTCCCATAGTCAAACTCGCCTACGCAGCTCCCGTAGCCTATTCTACCGCTCCCTTAACTCCAGTGTCCTTCTCCTCTCCCGCAATCTCCTACCACCGTGAACTAATCATCGTTGTTTATTTATTAAATATGAATATATATATATATATATATATATATAGAGAATATACAAACGTTTTTATTTATAAACGAATACCTTCAAAATTATATTATTGAGAATATTTTAGATGACCACATTATTAGAAAATTTCAAATTAAGTATGTCACACTCGCGAAGGACAGATGGCCGTTGGGGCAGAAAAGTCCTCGAATGGCGACCGCGTACTGGAAGACGCAATGTTGGTAGGCCCCCCACAAGATGGACCGATGATCTGGTCAAGATCGCCGGAATAGGTTGGATGAGGGCAGCTCACGACCGATCGTCGTGGAGATCTTTGGGGAAGGCCTTTGTCCAGCAGTGGGCGTCTTCCGGCTGAAATGATGATGATGATGTCACTCTTTGTTAAAATTCTATCGAACTTCCAAAAGCGATTCAATGGATCTAGTTAGCCGGAAAGGTCCAGAATCATATTCTCCTATTGCCATCTAACTGTCGTCAATAGCTGGACTTTAGCCTCCAAAAGTTTACGTCACATTCTCCCACTAAAATAAAATTCAATAATTTGTGTTAACTTAGTGTCAATAAATCGAAATAATCAGCAGGCCACTGTTTGTTTGATTACAGTTTAAAATATATTTCTCTTTCAAAACTATATATAATTACTAGTTGTCTCAGCAAACGTTGTTCTGCCATATAAATTAAAAAAAATCGCTTATGTCCTTCTTCAAGGTCCAATCTATGACTATATCGAAATTCGTCAAAATTGCTTTAGCGGTTTAGGCGTGAAAGGGTAACAAACAAACAAAATCACTTTCGCATTTATAATATTAGACAGGATTATAATAATCATTAACATTCCGCGAAGTTGTTACTAATCTTTAAAATGCGTACAGACTTTTGCAGAAATCCAATAATTTCTCTCTAAATAATAAGGAATTTAAAATTTAAAAAAGTGTAATTTCAAACTTAGTTTGGTTGCTAAGCTGACATTTCACATATTCGCCTCTCGAAGCGCACTTCCTGTAACGGTTATGGATGCTGTTATAACTTTATATCAATATCGAATGGGTAGTCGATTCGGGTGGACGGGTGCATTCGATGGACCGCACCTGAATTATTCATACAGCCGCATAGTGATTTCATCTCATTGAATAGCACTGCCGGCGAGCCGTGATTACGACACCGATACCTCCTGGGCACTATGGCTACAGTTATTTACTGACAGTATATTTACTGCCATGACAATGGCATATAGTTAATTTGTAAAATACTTTAAAAACCATAAAGCAAGATGAAGATTATTTGTTCTCTGAAAAAAAGAAGAAAGCTCTTTGTTAACATAAGCCTTTCAGGACACTCAGACACACAAAAAAGGCGTGAAAAGTGAAGCACCGTTGTCGTTTCATTTTTGCTGACTTACTCATTAAGTATACTGAGTCCCGACTTAGACGAAGATAGAGAACAAGGCTATACCATCTCACTGTATCCTAAAAGGTACATTTCTACTTCTACCCACAGACAACAAAGAAAAGGTACAGTTAAACTTTTATCAATCATAGTATCATGCTACCAAGTCACCTTCATTTATTATTTTGAGTTTCTTTAAGTAAAAAAGCACCTCACAAAAGCCCTGAAGTAAAACTTTGCTCTGAAGTGAAATGGTATGCAAGGTAGGTTTTGTTAGGTGGTAGGACTCCAAGCCCGCCTGGATATCATCCACGCCTGGTCTGTAACTATGCCGCCTTAATAATCTTGTATAGTGTTCCGGCGTAAGTGAGCCAGATTCTAGTTCTTCTTCGAACGGCAATGTGTTAGGGTGCCCCTGGCGTCACAGGCGACGGTTACTGCTTACTATTTTTTTTATTGCTGTAGCATAGCAGACAGGCTGACGGCTTACTTAGAATTTGGCAGTTACCGTTGCCCATGGGTGTTTGCAACGCCAGTGGCATCACGAACACGCTGCTGTCCTATAAGGGTACAGGAATTTGGATCACTAATGCCGGAACACAACACAAAGTTATAGCGGCATACATAAGACCAAAGGTGGTCGCCATCCAGACGGGCTTGGGGCTCTACCACGTAGCTAGGGTGGGTTGTGTTGTTGCCTTTTACGACAGGCCGACTCCGGCCGCAGAGGTTCTTTCTCCGCCCCTGCACGGATAAAATTAATTATGATTGACTATGACGAAGAGAATGAGAATATGACGCATAACTATATTAGTGATAAATTTATATTAAAAATTACTAGTAAGAGACCCGTGAGCCGTGAGCATGTCTACTGACAACAGTAATAATAAAAAAATGCATCCAAGATGACACGTTCGAGAGAAGAGTAAAAGATTAAGTACAGTACTAATATTGTAAGATTGATTTGGGTCGGCAGCGAAGCGTAGTCGCCGTGGCGTTGCGATGCCAGCAAATTGAATGCAAAGTTGATTTCCCGGCGGAGCGTGGGCCGCGAATAATTCCCCACAAATTAAGCCGATACCGATTCACCGCTGCCAATGTAAATATTTTTAATAAATACCCTCTCTTTATGTAAATTGAAAGGACGCCATGAAGCACTTGTAACTTAAGTTGATAATGCCTACAAAGGCTAAAAATAATGTTGTTTTTTTTTTAATTTTCGATTTAAGTATTTTGTTTACATTATTACTTTTATCTTCGTGCGGGGGCGGAGTAAGAATACTGATTCCTGCGGCTGAGGTTGGCCTGTTGTAGAGGCGATTAAACAACCCTAACTAGGTAGGCTCCAAGCTCGGTTGGAAGGCAACCACCCCTAATTTCTAAATATACCACCATAATAACCTTGTGTTGTGTTCCGGTATAAACGACTCAGGTTCCAGTTCGTCTACGCGGACGGCAGCCACAATGCCCTTGGCATCGCAAGCGCGAATAGACAACGGTAAATGCTAAATATTGTATTGTGGGCACTCAGCCTGTCAGCTGTCTCACAGCAATAAAAAAAAACTGTTAATTCAATCAATCAATAGTCATTACTATTGAGTACTATAAATGTTTAATTTTTGAATTAACAATTTAATTAAAAAAAATTAATGTACTCATCATAGTATAAGTATATCCGTTTCATCAATATTCTATCTATAATCAAATTCACACTGTAAATGATTTCACAATGATAACACAAATGTACGCGAAATACAAATTATGACAATAACAGTCACTAAATTCTGTATTTCACACGTCTGGTGACATCAACTGTGACGTCGAGCATCTGCCGCGTGGACTAACTGGCATGTGGTGACTGGTGTCATTTGTGAACCCAAGATACCGGTTAATTTTAAAGGACAAGTCTGTAAGACCATCATCAGGCCTGTCCTTTCATACGGCTGTGAAACGTGGCCGGTGCTAAAGCTACATAAGCAGGAACTGCGCGTTACGGAGTTACATATGCTGCGGTGGAAGTCTGGAGCAACGGGGAAGGATCGCTTTAGGAACTCCCGCATTCACAGTATGCAACCGGCTACTTACGTGGGGAACAAACGTCTAGCCATGCCGCATTCGCTAGGCCCAGGCAGAAGGGTTGGCACAAAAAGTCCTGGCTTGAGGACGTAAAGAGTAATATGCGTGCACCAGGGATGCCGAATATCGTGCGAAGTGGAAAAGAAACAGTCGGAAAGCGAATCCCAGGCGAATCGAGTTTTGGGGATTTAACGTTAAGGTGATGAACGTTAATTAAAATGTTAATTAATTCAATTAAAATAATAAAAAATAATTTATCCGTGCAGGGGCGGAGAAAGAATAATAACCTCTGTGGCCGGGGTCGGCCTGTCGTAAAAGGCGACAAAACAACCCACCCTAGTCCTACGTGGTAGGACCTCAAGCCCGTCTGGATGGCGACCACCTTTGGTCTTAAGTATGCCGCCATAATAATCTTGTGTTGTGTTCCGGCATTAGTGACCCAAGTTCCTGTACCCTTTTGGGACAGCAGCGTGTTCGCGATGCCACTGGCGTTGCATACACCTATAGGCGACGGTAACTGCTAAATCCTAAGCGGGCCGTCAGCCTGTCTGCTGTCCTAGCAATAAAAAAAAATAATAGATGCAAATTTAGTTAGCTCAGCAGTACATTAAAATATCTTTTATATTGAATGAATTTAAATAAATGTAAACTAAATTTGTATATATGCCAGTAATGGCAAAACACGTTGTTTTGTAAGTTTTCTTATTACATACGTGTACGAGTATATGACCATGTTTTGACAAACATTTTGTATTTGTCTTTTTTATTTTTATAGATATTTAAGGAAAACTTATATCTAATCAGTTTTATCATTCGCTAAATCTAAATGATTACTATGATTAATTTATATTTCAAATGCCCTCGGTGTGGGGCGTGGGACGCAAATCCTGGTAATTCTGTAATAGACCGCTGGGCGCAATCCGCTTACGCCGAAAATTAATCAAGGGCCTTCTACGTAGGTATCGGCGACAGACGTCGGCTTAGCCGTGAATAGAGGACGCCGTTTGATTCGCAACATAGTTTGAATAACCGCGGCTTTGCCTGTTAGTTACTATGTAGTAGGGATTTTAATGTTCGTTTCGTCGCATATAAGAAACTAGCTGACCCGGCAAACGTTGTTCTGCCATATAAATAATAAAATGTCAAAAAATTAAAAAAAAATTTTTGGGGGTGGGTCACCCCTAACATTTAGGGGGATGAAAAATAGATGTTGGCCGATTCTCATAGATACCGGATAAGCACAAAAAATCACTAACTCAATTTAGTTATCTGCCTACTGCCTACCCCCTAAGAACGATGGCGTGATTATTTATAGCCTATGACCATTTCTAGGTTATCATCTATCACCATACCAAATTTCATCAAAATCCGTTCAGCCGTTTAGGCGTGAAAGAGGAACAGACAGACAGACAGACAGACAGAGTTACTTTCGCATTTATAATATTAGTATGGATAAGCATCTAATTGGAATTCGCCACAGTATTTTCACCGACGATTGGTAGTCACTGAATTAAATGTGATTAAAAGTATATTTCATTTCGAAGCGTGTATTATTCTCCGTGCAGGGGCGGAGTAAGAATACTAACCCCGCGGCCGGGGTCAGCCTTTCGTAAAAGGCGACAAAACAACCCTGGTCGTAGTAGGGTCTCAAGCCCGTCTGAATGGCACCTACCCTTGGTCTATAAGTTTGCCGCCAAAATAACCATGTGTTGTGTTCCGGCATTAGTGACTCAGGTTTCAGTACTCCGGAGAGCAGTGTTCGCGGTGCCCCTAGCATCGCAAACCTCTTTAAGCGACGGTAACTGCTTATTATTAAGTGGGCCGTCGTTTGTCTGCTTTTCGTCAGCAATAAAAAAAAGCACGGATTGTTATAAATTGTACTATATGTAGAGGGATTATTGTGTTCTTTTCACGAAAGCCTGTCTTTCTTACTTCTAATATATGTATATCACTGTTAGCTCAATTTCCTTTTTAGTCGACTGGTTTCCGAACCAAAATGTAAAATTAATTGTACCGTTTCTTTATATCTAGCGAAACGAGTAATGCTTATGACTTCTCTTACGATATGCTAGGGAGAAGACCAGAAGGGTATATCCCGACCCCGGTAGGAGGAATATACGCAAAAAGTGCTGACTTGACATGCGTGCTAATAGACTCACTCAAGGATGCCCAAGACCGTATGAAATGAAGATGAAATAGTCGGTAAGCCGACCCTGATCCTGAGTCAGAGAAAGTTCCCGGACCGACATATAGATTGCGCCACATATGCAATATGTGTATGTATATCTATTCGATAGCGCCATCCTTGATAAGGTATGTGTCATAATTTCATGACAATTGGACAGCGTGTTCTCAAGTTATTGTTGTTTGTGTCAAGCAACTTTGATATATAAAAGCGACATGATGAAGTTAGCTAATAACTATCTCTCAAGTTTCCGTGAAAAATCAACTATATACAAAGTAGTTTCTCAAATATTCTTAACTATGCATGTGTAGTGTACTAGCTCGGGTCAGCGAACTATCACTCATGACGAGATCTCTAAAACTATGCACCCAATTGGCTTAAAATTTTGCATGGTTAGGTACACCTTTTGCAATGTTTAACGCTCACGGTAAGAACACATTTTACGGAAATCATGTACAGAATGTATTTTTTTTTTAAATTTATATGGCAAACAACATTTGCCGGGTCAGCTAGTATAATAAATAGTCTTATAAAACACATTTATTTATGAATAAACATTATTTTTTATCTCCACTGATATAAAACACGTGGTGTACATTTATGAATATTTGAGAAATTATGGTAATCTCATGTTTTTTTCCAAACGCGACAAAAGAAGTATACAACTTAAAATATTGAGTGATGACAATTATTGTTATTGATGAATAAATGTCACCAATTGATTTTTGTAACACGTAAAATTTGTGTATACACTGCCCTATAACTGAGAAGCTTCTAAATGTATTTAAATTTCTAAGTTATATAAATCACTATTTAAGTACGTACGTTTTATGCCCTTCCCCGTTGAAGGACCATGTAAAGAAAAATATTTATTAAGGAAAATTAAAGGCGTTAATATAACATTTGCGGGAGTAAAAAACAACTTGTTGCAATATAGTGCATATGAGTTAAACTAAATGTGCGGATATGGGGCTTTTCAATAATCCAAGATCTTTGCGGCCTAAATCTACGTTGACTTAACTTAAATACGCTGCTATACCCTTTGGCGTGAGGCAGTAGTCCATGCTCTAATTAGGGCAACTAATAGCTTTTTGGATGCAACCTAAACACCGTGGTTTTGAATTTAATAATTATAATGCTAAAGCTAGGTTTAAAATAACACAAGAGTAAACATTTCAAATAGTTTTATTTGGAGTAATTATGATGCAAACACGATAATATCAACAACTCGATTATTTTTGATATACATATTGATTTAATTATACTACATATATCTATAGTTACAGTATAATTTAAATACTAATTTGTTATGTCAAAAATCACAAATTTATTAGTTCTTTTAAAGGGAAGTTTCTGTGTTTTATACAACATACAATTTAAACCTGATAAGGCTGCGTTCATAACTACTGCAAACAAAATAGATTTATTAGATTCAAGCAGTCTTAACATTAAAATACACTATAAGGGGCAGTCGTATATATTTATGCTTTTATCTTCCGAGACGGACACTATTTTGTTGCTTTCTGCATTGAATTTCACTCCCCACACCTGTAAAAACAATTTTCAGTAAACAAATTATCTAAATAATACAATAACGCAAAGTTTTACGTTTATCGTAATAAGTAAAACAAACACGCACTTTAAATATAATTTTGAACATGAACAACTGCAAATG
This sequence comes from Malacosoma neustria, assembly GCA_963693495.1. Lineage (NCBI taxonomy): Eukaryota > Metazoa > Arthropoda > Insecta > Lepidoptera > Lasiocampidae > Malacosoma > Malacosoma neustria. The sequence continues at coordinate 16,567,274 of OY856377.1, forward strand.
TATTCAACATATTATTTTTTAATTTATTTTAAATCTGTATCAACGTTGCAACCCAAACTTCTCGTTTCATCGGGGTCAGCTTTCCCTGTTCTTCTCTATTCCACGAGGGCTGCTCAATCAAACAAAAGAACAATCACTACATCCCAGCAATAAAGGGAGTATTGAAATAATGACAATATTGAAATCTGATCCACCAAAAACCAAACAATGAGTGTTCAATCCTTGCATAAAGGGTATTTGAAATCGCGCCTCCTGATTTTTGTTACCTATCCTCACTCTCGGTGAGGCTGAGGTAAATGGTAAAAGCGAGGGTGGGATTAGAATAATACTAGTAGTAACGCGTGAGCTTCTAAACGCGCGGGACGGTCGACGTTCACCCCCCTTCAGTTACTCCAAACTCTCATCGGCTGTGCCATAAAATTGCGTGATCAGTGTGCGTGAATTTAGCTGGTGCCGTGCAAGTTCCTTCGCGAGCAGACCTGAACCGATCTGAGAAGGGGTGGAATTAAGGCCAGTGCGAATTTCTTTGCCCACTGCAAGGTATCACGTATGTCTAACTCTCCTTTCTCTCATACAGCCACTGCTCTCGAGCTATCCTTCTCATTCCTTTACGGTGCGATCTCGGTCCGTGACCGAGGCACCGTACAATGAGGGATGTGCAAAATCTCTCTCCTGTTTCTTAAGCTTATAATACTATGCAGCTGAGAATGTAAAACTAATGAAAATAGTCAGAGCTACCACATAATGGAGTTTTTTTTTTTACATCTAAACAAACCTATGGAGATTACGTCCCACTATTACATATCTTAGCCCTTAACTGGTGACGTGACAAAACTGGTGATTTAGAACACTTGGGACGTGAAAAGTGTCACTTTTATATTAATTTTTGCTATGAAACTCAACTTGGGTGTTTCAAAACTGTCTTAACAACACTTGGGACGTGAAAAGTGTCACTTTTATATTAATTTTTGCTATGAAACTCAACTTGGGTGTTTCAAAACTGTCTTAACATTTAATCTTTAATGAATGGAAAAAAATGAAATGAATTTTTGAATAAAATATGAAAGAAATACTACTGTTCCTCGATCGAATGTGATCAGTATTTTACGTTTCAGATCACTTAATGCATGAAAAATTATAAAGTTACCACTTTTTACTAATAATTTGATGTAGAAAAAAAAGAAATAATAAGGAAAATCTACTGACAATCAGACGCAAAGTCGCAGCAAGTTAGGCGGTTAGGCGGAGTGGTCAATTCAAGACTACATCACTGGTTAAGGGTCAAAATTCCCTCATAATGAAACAAAAACATTCAACTCACTTGGTCAGTATGCTCTTTGAAGACATTTTGGCATTGCATCGTCTCTAAGTCCCAAACGCGGACTGTGCGATCCGCACTGCCCGAAACAAATCTCTTGCCATCAGGTGAAAAAGCTACTGACAGCACCCATGACTCGTGACCTGATAATGTTCCCGCTAAATTGGCATGTACCCTAAAAAAAGGTATTTTGACATATGAATAGAATAATCTTCTGGCTAATATTTTCCCATCTCAGTTTCTGTAATTTTACATTTTCAAGCCTAAACCGCTGAATCAATTTTAGTATATTGGACCTTGGAGAAGGACACGGGCTACTTTCTGTTGTGAAAGTGAAACTTGAAGGGGGTTGAAATAGAGGTGAACTTAATTAAGTTCTGTTTTTTTATTTATATGGCAGAACAATGTTTGCCGGGTCAGCTAAATAGAAATAAAATTCTAACCATTCAATCTATGTTTGGAGTCTTGCATATTTTGTTATTACTATAACCAAAACACTACTTGATTAAATAAATTAGCATTGTGACAAGACTCAGTAGAGGATCCCCGAAATTAAAGTTTAAAACAGAACTGGGACATATTTAAAGCTTGTATTGCAAGGTCCATAATAGATTTTGTACAGTATGGAGAAATTTCTATTTATTTGAAATATATATGAGATTTTCATTATAATATCTTACACGTCATATAGCTTCATATGCCCATCATCAGATGCTGTCAAAAGAAGTTGAGAATCAGGGGAGAAACATAAACTCCGGATAGGCATAGCATGCCCCTCCAAGGTGTGCACTAATTTTCCTTGTGCCACATCAAATATATTTATGATTCCATCTAAGGCACCACTGGCTATATATTTACCATCTGGGCTCTGAAATACAACAAAGTATTTATATTATTATTCCAGCTAGTATGCATATTTTCAAACAAAATAAAATATAATAGTAAAAATTTGTTATTTAATTTAGTATTAAGAAATTTGTCTGTCTGCCAAATCAAGATGCTGTATGAAATTTTACATCGAAACTAATCGAGGGGTGAAAGGCTAAAATTGTTTTAAGCAACATTTTATAAATTTTACCACCAAAAGTTTTACAGAAAAATATCACTGATTAGGAACATAATATGTAACTTAATATCACCCAAAATGTCGCTTAAAACAATTTACCTTTCACCACTCAAAATAATCGTAATAAATCTTTATTGATGAAACAACTTGTAAAACACTTGTAAAATTATATTACTAATATTAAAAAAATATATGTATGTACAAATAATAATAATTCAGGTTCTAATGACATTTTTGTTTTATAAATATGAAATTTACACAAGTTAAAAAAAGTTTTATTTAAATTCCTAATTATCTTCAACACCTTATTCAGCATTAAAAACCACTTCTGTCATAATCAAACTTACATAAGCCACACTAAGCGTAAACTTTCCTCTTGTATCCAAACTTTGTTCTTGTTTACCACTTTCTACACTGAATATCAATATTTTCCCTGCATTACTCCCAGAGATTACATGTTTGCCGTCAGGAGAAAAATCTAGTGTCCAAACATCTGTAGGTCCTGTTTCAAAGGTTTTTAGCTTATCGCCACTTGCAATGTCCCAGAGTATTAATGATGAATCTAAAGAACTGGATGCCAATGCTGAAATAAAAACGGTAAACATTTCTCAATTCTTACATACATTTAATTTTGCCCTACCACGAAGCTAGGGTGGGTTGTTTTGTCGCATTTTACGACAGGCCGATCCCGCCGCAGAGTTCAGTATTTTTTCTCGCCCCTGCATGAATAAATACTCTACAAGTCAAATACCACTCATTACAAGATCTCTAAGACATACACCCGATTAATTTGAAATTTATCATAGTTAATTATTTTGTATACTCATGTAGACATTCACTAAAAGTGGATTTTATGGAAATCCAAAAAGTTATATTAAAAGTAAATTTATATGGCAGAACAACATTAATTTCATCATATGTAGTTGTAGAATAGTGTGATGTATCTGACATATATTAAACTTTACAGGGCAGCCATTTGAAAAAAAACGCAAGCGTCATTTTACTATGCCCTCCAGTCAAATCTCTGTTTTTACAGACAGATTCATTTGAAATCCAAAATACATATAATTTTTTCTTCAATGTAGCAATAATATTATTTGACTATGTTACTACATAGTAACATAGTCAGTATAACTTCGATACTTCGAAGTATGGTAAAAAATTATATTGGTAGTGTTACACTAGAAGCTGAATCCAAAGAATGCTCCTCCCGTTTCTTGATGGCATGCACTGTAACAAACGAATTATCGAGACTGGTCTTTAGAGAAACTGGCTATGTGCACTATTTTGTCCACAACTTATCCGTGCAGGGGCAGAGAAAGAATACTGTTCTCTGCGCCCGGGGTCGGCCTGCCATAAAAGGCGACAAAACAACCTCTACCTACGTGGCTTTGTATTTTTTTCAAAACCGACATTATTCTATGATGGATTTGCTGTTCACTGAGTTTTTTATAAAAACAAATCATTATTTATCAATAAAGTATTATATGGGAGAAAAATGTTTATTTGATTATTTTTAGCTATTTCACCTTCACTACTATCTGCTAATAATGTAATTTAAAATTATTTTTACTATAAAATAATTAGAAACACAAAGTTAAAGTTTTAACAAATATAGATTTTTATTGTTTTATTGGATATAAAAAAAAATATTTATATGGAAAAATAATGTATCCTTACTTTTTCCATTAGGACTAACAGCAACAGAAATAACACCAAGAGAATGCCCCTCAAGCTGATGTTTTACTTCCAGCTTGCCATTGTCAAGGTGCCACACTTTGATCATGTCATCTAGTCCTCCTGTGATCACATAATTCTCTGAAGTGTCTTCACTATTTAACTCTCTGAAAATGTTAACTATAACTTACAATACATATATTAACAATGCATAGACATTTTTCTCCATACAGGGGCAGAGTAAAAAAGGACCACTGTGACCAGGGTCATCCTGTTGTAAAAGGTGACAAAACATCCCTACCTATGTGGTGGAGCCCCAAGCCCGTCTTAATGGCAACCACCCTTGGTATTAACTATGGCGCCATAATATCCTTGTGTTGTGTTCCAGCATTAGTGACCCAGGTTCATGTATCCTTATGGGCTTGTGTTAGCGGTGCCTCTAGCATCACAAGCATCCATAGATGGCAATAATAGCTACTTACTATTAAGCAGGCCATCAGCCTGTTCACTGTTCCATAGCAATTACGAGCACAGCAATAGACATTAAACAAAAACCCATACTACAGGAGTTTTATATACATGCACCTGAATAATAAAGTTCAGCCAGACCTCTGATACCATATTCAGATTAAGTTCAAATGTTGAACAACTTAACCCATTCTAACAACAAAAGCTTAGAGCTAAATTAGAGAGCAAAGGTCACTAAAAATGTTTCTGTAAATATTTTATTCTGATTGCTTTTTACAATATTGGTTACAGGGAAAAGTTTTTGAAAATTGTGGAACTAGGTGGTGCTGTGGGAATTATCACATTATATCACTTCTTGATGCATTTCCATAATGATTTTTCTATTGAAAGAGGTTGAATTTAGATTTTAAGTTTATAAACTCAAAAAATCAGGCTATAGCCTAATTTTTTGATTTTATATGAAAATAATATTCCATTAATGCCTAAAGTTCTCATTATTTATTCAACACCTTTGATATATAGATGTTATTATCTTGGGAACAAGATAGCCCTATTATCCCAAATGACTCCACCACACCAGGCAAGGATAAGGTGTTATCTTGTAATATTTGTGTGTCCCATAAATATTCTGTGACAATTCACACAGCACCATCTAGTCCCAAACTAAGTACAGCACTTGTGTTATGGGTACTAGACAACTGATATACTACTCACATAATTTTTTTGTAAATACATATACATTATACATAAACACCCAGACGCAAGACGGGAATCAAACCCGTGACCTCTGCAAACGAACCAAAGTGCGTTATCCGTTACGCCTATCTATGGTTACGCCACAGAGGTCGTCAGTTTTATTCATTATATCATTCCAAAATTAACAATCACTAATTAATTATTTTGTAAGTAGACTAAGGTATATGACAGACAAAATTACAAAACGTGACTAAGACTGCTAGTGTAGGTGTAGTACTTTGGAAATTATTTTTTGAATGCCATTTTAAAATGGCTTTAAAATTGTTAACTTAAATGGTTAAATTAAAATGGTTAACTTTAAAGTTAACCTCTAATTAGGTAGTGTTGTTACTTACTGTGAATTTTCACCATTCTTTGATTTATCTTGTTCTATTTTACTCCATCCACAACACCAGATTGAATCCTCATGAGCATTCTCCTTTTTCATTTGCAAATAGTACTAGATAAAACCAAATATTGTTACAGCGCCGGTCAAAATTTAGTTTGCCAACAGACAAAGAAATAATAAATATACTTACTAACGTTGTGATCGACATATTGTTAATGTAGATAGTTATTCAATTATTAGTATTCACTAACTCGAGAAAAGAACGTTAAACGCAGTTATTTATCAACTGCCCAATGAATTGTTCTGCGGCCCAATGCATGCACATAAACCAAATTTAATGCCAAAACAAGTTAGGCTTGTCGAAAAATATCGCTGTATCGATATTTTTAGGTGTAATATTTTGATCCGCTATATCGATACAAAATATACAATATCGAAAATTGTATAAAAAACCATATATTTTTTGAAGTGAAAACTTCTTTATCATCGTTGTGATCTGAAACTCTATGAAACGTAAAAGTCACAGTGAAAAGAGACACCTTACATCTTGTGTGTGTGAAATGTGTGTGTGTGTATGTCTTTATAATATAAAGTGGAGAGAATTAAAAGACATTATAAAGTGTTTCCGATATTTGTGGTTTCTTAAGTGTGCGGTGTAATATTGAAGTTTACATTTTTATGGATTCACTTCCATCACTTGTTTTATTTATTTATTTATCTTTTGGAGGTGGTTGTCTTGATCACGTCGGTTGACGGCTGGTATATCACGTCGGTTGACGGCTAGTAGATCACGTCGGTTGACGGCTGGTAGATCACGTCGGGTGACGGCTGGTAGATCACGTCGGTTGATGGATCAGGTCGGGGTCACCACTTTGGAGGTGCAGGGGTTCCTGGCCTCCAATAGGTTTATTGTTGAGGCAGATTTCTTCTTCGGAGGTCTTCTTAGGAGTAGTTTTCCAAATAAAAGTCAGTTCCAGGATTCTAAGATTTAATGACAAAATGCGCTGTATATATTTACAAAAAAGGTACGTGCATAGATGCTATGTTACAACGATATGATACTAGATATGCTAAGTTAAAACGAAACAATATGCAAGTATAAAATGTAACTGTGTGAGTGAGACGGAAGATATCTGCGTGTCTTATCGCACACCGTAAATATAAAACGTTGTTTTGCTGCGCTCGTGGCATTTGTCTCGCTCGCTTGTAAGGGTGAAGAGCAAATCGTGGTGCTGCTACAATCTAACTAAAGTCACTAGAATCCAAAACTGTAAAGGATAGGAACGAACGGAAAAAAGTAACTGTATTGGGAACTGACCAATTGGGTTATGAGATCTGCCGTTTGAAATTTTAACTAGCTTACAAATGTATCATCTAGTATTTTTGATCTGTATTATTTGTATTTTTGATCACTAGTACTATCTCATAATATGTACATACATAGAAATGTCAGCTATTTACCGCCAGTTTTTTCTAAGCTATTCCTATGTGTTGGCTTCCAATTTTCTATGGTTTAAGACTATTGACTAGTATATTTGCATTGCGTGTATGTGTGTCTTCTGCCGTCCGTCATTCATTAACCGTCACGTTACTTTCACTCGTGAGTGCTTTTCTTATGTATTATAGCACTAGCTATTCTAGCACTTAAATACTTGACACCTACGGTTTCCTCTGTACCTTCAGAGAGAGTGGCTTCCGCCGTTAATTTGGCAGTTCCTAACAATAGGATCCGGCTGACAGCAGAGTATGTTAAGAGAGTTTTTTTTACTTTCGCTACCAAACAAATACTGGTTTGCCTGATTCAATAAAATATTAGTTAAAGCTATCCGTTTTATTGAGATTTTTGTACTTTTTATATAAAAATTACTATTGACATTACATATTGAGCTAAATACACTATTATGTTAAAAACGCAAAATATTTTAAAAATGACATATCGATACATTGATATTTTTTCCTCGATATATGAGGTAGATATTAAAATTTTATCGATATCAATATATCGATAATTTTTTTTAGTCCGATATCCCTAAAACAACTAGGTACCAAAGAGTCTACGTTTAAGAGACGGGAGTGCCATAGCAAAAAACGATGTATGAAACGTGCTCTCTAGTCTAATACCAACCTAACGAAACTAAGGTGTGATACATGCCATCATAAGATCCATAATGTCATTAATAGTGATGTGGGCTGTGGTAACTAGGGAAAACTTATCGATATCGACTACAAAATTCTGGGATTTCAGGAAATAAAAAAAAGAATATATAGAACATATTTATTTACAAGGAATTAAACAAATAACCATGCTATTGATAATTTTATTTTTATAGATTTTATTAGAACTAGATGAGGTCGGCGTTTCCTACCCGACTACTCTGAGAAGAAAGGCCGAAATAAACTCCTTCTGTATGACTGAAGATAATTCTGTAAACATAATTATATCATTATAGCAAAGTAATATATTGAGAAATCAGAATGTGCTTTACAAATCAATAAATATCTCACCGCTGTATGAGAGCTGCACATTATCAGTTCTTCTGGCTGGCAATAGTTGACTTCCAGCAATACAATTAGTGGAAATCCAACTAAAATGTCATCAGATAATGGTGTAGATGAGATTTCCAGACTCGGAATAGCAGTTTTCATCAGTTGAGTTTTTTTCACATATTTTTTTCATTTTGTTTTTTAGAAACACTCCATGATAAACAGACAACAAATCAAATGATTATTAATACACTTTTATGCAATTTATACGCGAAAATATAACTTTAGAAAACCATAACAAACTATCAAACGCTTAGCACAGACTACACAAAGTTAGTAACTGTCAAAATGGCGGTTGATATAATCCATCTAATGTGTAGAAGAACCGTAGCCCGATATAGCACCAGAGTTCTCAGTGTTCTTAATTTTAACGGATTATAGCCGCCATTAAAAAGGACGTTCGTTTCGTATATCATTTCTTTTGTATAGGAGTTTCGCCAGACTGCTAGGTACAATATAGCAGTGTTACCAACTGTCGAAAATATGGTCACCTAAATCTTGTGCCAAAAATCTCTAAAATCCCCTAACAAAATAATAGCATAAAAAATTATAAATAATAGCCAGTGCCACCATTTCTACCTTAGTTTCAAAAGGAATAGTAAAAATATTTGATATTATAAGCCACACAAATTGGTAATGCGCCTGGGGCCTATGTTGGTGACGTCAGTACCGTTAGCAATGTTGCCCGACGCGTACGCGTATCGAGTAGTGAATTTTAGTACCTACCTCGATCGTTTTTATTGTTGTTTTTTGTTATATATCTAGAAATTTAAATAACTAGTCATGTGACAGGTGACGGCGGTCACCTAGGGCTGTACCGACTGTCAGAGACAGGGTTCCACGCACCCACCGCAATAAGGACAGTACTAATTGTCAGACAACGTTCCACGTCCAATAACCGGGCAGTACTGCCTGTCAGAGACAGGGTTCCACGCACCCACCGCAATAAGGACAGTACTAATTGCCTGAGACAACGTTCCATATCCAATAACTGGGCAGTACTGACTGTCGAGAGACAGTGGTCCGTGCACCAAGACGCATTCGTTTGAAATGCGTGCCGGCTCAACAGCGCGGCTCCTTATATAGGCGGAGGTGGGGCGAACTCGGTGCACGTTCCACTAGCGCCCCCTAGACGTCGTCTCGTTAAATAATATGGCTGTCGTTACATCCGGTGTAGTTTTTAAATAATACGACTTCCGTCAATGGCCGCTGCCACATCCGGTGCAGCGTTTAAATAATATGACTTCCATTACAATACGGCCGCCGCCACATCCGGTGCAGCCGTTAAATAATATGACTTCCGTCATGTTATCTTATTGTATTTGCAGCTTTTGTTGTTATTTTTTGCTATTATTGTTTTGTTAAAATGAGTAGAAAATTAGTTGACAGTCGAGCTCGTGAAATCATTATTAAAGTGGGTGATTATTTTTAAAAAGAGAAGGAGGACACTAAGTTACTACTTCGGAATGTAACTCAAATCGTAAAAATTACATCAGACTCTAGTGAGGACGTAATGATGTCGAAGCAAACTGTAATAGAAATTTTAGACCACTTACAAAATGCAACCAAGGTCACACAGCGTGTAGTTAGTGCTACAGGAGTTGTCAAAAATATAGTGGCAAAGTTAAGGAGTTGCAAAAATGGATAAAATTGGAAGGAAATGAGTACATCAGGGGAAGTATGAAAGTAGCGCCAGTGATTGAGAAGCTGAACAGTAATAGGCCAGCCTGGTATGGCCATATAATGTGAAGAGACAAGAGAAGAACTTCATGTATAAGCCTTGCAAATTGGTAATGCGCTTGAACCTTGTCAAATTAACGCCCTTGTGACGTCATCAGCAAAGAAAAAGTACAGTTAACAAAACGTAATATTCTCATTTATTAATAAAAGTTTATAAAGGAAATTTGATGTGTTTTTAAATTAAAACTAAATGTTTGAGTAATGTTTAACATTTAATTATCATCATCATTCACCACATTTTTGAAAATCTTAACTCTTCTACTCCACTCATTTAATCTACATTAGACTCAGAATTGGTATCCGAATCTAATGTCTCGTCAGAATCATTATCATTTCCTGTGTTAATAATAAATAACTCATCGACCAATCTATCTTTTTGCCAGTATTCTTCTTCCAGTCTCTTCACATGATCTACCTCCTTTTTCCAATCTTCAGGAGTGATTGATTGCAAAGCCTCTAAAGTTAAAGATTCGATCTTACTCTCCAATTGTTCAATATTCTTGTCTGAAACTCTTTGTTTTACCAGGTTCCAAATATATTCAATGGGGTTGACGTCACAGTTGTACGGTGGCAGTCTAACAACTTCGTGACCATGATCAGCCAATTTATCAATATTGTATTTCTTCGGCGTTTGGTGATGTTTTATTAATAAATATAATTCTGGTTTTGTGAAATATTCCGGGAACTCAATGTTATGTGCTTGGAGCCACTCAACCATCACTTGTTTTTTTGAGCTCATGGTGGGAGTTTTTTTTTCCTCTTTACTATGGTAAGAGGTGTTGTCTATTACAATAATACTGTTCGGTGGTATATTGGGTATAAGCTTTTCTTGTAACCATTTCGTGAAATTTTGAGTATTCATCTGGTCATGATAATCGCTTGTTATTGTATCCGCTTTTTATAGCGTTATTGACAAATCCTAACTCACTCCTACCATGAACTTTATCCAGCGGCGACCAGGGCTATCATTTTTTTTCACTCCAACATCCGTGTCGAACTACCAACACTTTGACCGTGTAATACGCGTGTATCCACGTCTCGTTGATATAAATCACTTGTTTTTTGTCAGCGCCAAGTAAGTCATTTTGTCTCATGCGAATGATAATTTATATTTAGCCCTCCGAGCTTGAATAATAGGTCTTTCAATTAAATGCAATCGGTTTTGGCAACATTTTTAAATCGGTACCCTAGTTTTACCTTTATTATACGACGATTCGAGTTACATTCCGAAGTAGTAACTTAGTGTCCTCCTTCTCTTTTTCAAAGTAATCATCCACTTTAATGATGATTTCACGAGCTTGACTGTGAATTATTTTTTTACTTATTTTAACAAAAGCAGCAAATACAATAAGATAACAAAACAAAATAACAACAAATTTAACAACATCAATAAAAACGATCGTGGTAGGTACTAAAGTTCACAACTCGATACGCGTATGCGTCGGGCAACGTTGCTAACGGTACCGGTACTGAGGTGACCAACGCAGGGCTGTCAGATGTAAAATTATGATAATAGTCCACCTGTAAAAAAGTAGTACATTTCGGAGTTTTGAATAAAAACAATAGTACACATCAAAAATATTGATTTATTATAATTACATATGTTTTTTATACAATACATTGCTTGTCATTTTAGCCATCACTTGCCTTTTATCTAACTAAACAAAATGCAATGACTATTATGGTAACTTGAGAATCCCTTAATAACAATTATGTTGTATATAATATTGACTTTTCAAAATATGCCATAAAACCAACGATCAATTAAAGCTTATGAATCGGGGAAGTCCTGTGATCCGTTCCTACATACATAATAAACCGAGTTGGTCTATGGATTCATCGACCACAGACCTAAAACCAAATATAAAATATCATCCTTCCACAGACTACCAAGTGAATTTATTAGACGACGCGAGTTGGTTCGTTCTCTAACTGTATATTGATGTTTCCAAATACAGTATAGACTAGAATTTTTATACTTTTAAATAAAATACAGCTAGGTTTTAAAAAGTAGTATGTTAGCTGTACGACTTTCATATTGCGATTGTACGAGGAAGAAATTTTGAAAAAGTCGTACAAATACTATTTAAATGGTACATCTGACAGCGCTGGACCAACGTGACCGCCAGGCGCATTATCAATTTGTGTGGCGTATATAGGGATGTAAATAAAAGATCGATGTTTTCAAACATCGATGTATCATTCATAAACATCGATGTTTTAACATCGATGTTGAAACCAAAACATCGACGATACATCGTTGTTCAAGAACGATGTTTTATGAACGATGTTTTATCTTTATCGTACATAGACATAACGCGCCATCTTGCGCTCTATCTGTGATCTACATAGATTACCTGTCTCAGTCACAAGCGTACATTTTTCAATTTAGCGTCTCGCTCACTCACTCAGCAATACAAACAAATGCGCGCCGAACGAGGCAGTCGGCCACAGTGTGACCATATGTGGCAGTTTCCTACCATTTTGGCAGGATTGAGCCCTTATTTTAGGCTGTGGCAGGATGTGTGTCAGTTTTTAAAACTGGCTATTGCTACCGCCTTGGATCATCGATTCAAACTGATTCATGTTAAAGATACCACTGCGAAGGGTAAAATCATAAAGTATATAAATAATGTAGCTGTAGCAAATCAGTCTTCTGATGAATCTGAAAAAGGCGATAATCCTGAAGGCGACATATGGAGCTATCATAAAACATTGACTCACTACAACATAAAAAAATAAAACTAAAGCGGATACCGAACTACAAATGTTCATGTCATCCCTTGTCACTCCTATAAAGGGAGATGCATTGGACATATGGGATTACATGAAAGGGCTGTTTCTTGGGCTTCATAGCCTAGCTATGATCTACTTACCTATCATGGCAACTTCAGTACCCAGTGAGCGGTTGTTCTCAAAAGCTAGAACTACAATTACGCAGGAGAGAAACCGCTTATTGGGTGCCAGATTATCCAAATTGTTGTTTTTAAATTCAATTTTGAAGAAGTAAACTTATGAATATAAGTTTGAATTTAATAAATGTTTAATTAATACTTGTTATTTTCTATTATATTATTTTTTTCATATAATATTCTTATTGCCAATAATAATTTATAATATAAAAGTTGATTATTATACATATTTCTTTCATTTGTATTAAAAATGATCATTTCCTTGGATGTACATTTATTTTAAATGGTGATAGGGATGTGTTAGTGTGTACCCACGCTGTTGAATAGTAAGTACGGTAATGAATGTTGGGTAAGGCAAATACCTATAAAAAATACATACAAAAAATATAAATATAATGTAAAATACATATAAATAAAATAAACAGTATTTAGTAGGAATGAGAGCATTGGGAAGTGTATTTGAAAAATGGAGCGACAATGGTGTAAAAAGATGATGTTAGTAAAAGCAAGAATTCAGAAAGGTGTGCTAAGGTGGTTTGGGCGATACATCGATGTTAAAAAAACAATGTTTTATTTGCATCGCAGGAACAAGCGTTAAAAGTTTATGTAAATGGTAATAAAAACATGATATATCGTTCATAAACATCGATATATCGTTAATAAACATCGATATTTTTAACATCGATGTTTCACTTTTGAAAACATCGATATCCTAATATCGATGTTTTTTATGACCGATGTTGCATCCCTAGGCGTATACCCATGGAGATAAGTACAAACTATATTATACCATTGGTTCAGGTTCATTCAATACCTACTCGGTATCGGTAATAATGACAGTGACATAAGTGACATTTAAAGTATATTTCTTTCACTGAACGTTATAAAAATGGCGTTAAGTCAGAACAGTGGAATTTTGTGTAGTGTTTTCTAAATTTGAGCTTCTCATATTTCTTTGCAACATGTTGACTTTATAGTTTATAGCCTTGCAACTCACTTAATAATATCAATATTGAATGTGCTAGCTGATTGCTTTAGAAAAAATCTTACTCTAAGGTTATAAATTGGTTTTGTGACAATGGCAGTTTCTAAGTCAACAAACACGTATAATCGACAAAATTGGGAGGATGCGGTAAAATATTTGTCTTACTTTTATGAATTAACTGTTTTTTTATTAGAGAAGTAAAAATTATTATTTATTTTCAGGACTTTCCAATTTTATGTCAAACCTGTCTCGGAGATAACCCCTACATACGTATGGTAAGTGCATTCTTTGGAACTATAAAATTATCCAATAAATTGAGCTTGATAAGTTTGTGGGAACCTTGGAAAACGCACATTTAAAACAAAACTATGTTTGCATGGGATTTATTTGTAAATTATATTTATTTTGTAATAAATCTTGTAAGATATAATACAAAATATTATCTGTCGAAATATGACATGTCGTTGCAAAAGATTTAGAGATGTGTATGTCATATAATGATAAAGGGCTCTATGACTGTTGTCTAGGTATAACACAAACAATTAGGTATTTAAAAAACCTAACAGTTATTATCTAGTTGTTGGGCCTGTCCCTAGAATTGAGGGATCTGGTTGGGCCTTAGGTAAATCCTCTGCTCTGGTATCTATCTAATAGTGTTAGGGGGGGCAGATAGACTGTCAGTTTTGTGCAAATTTATAATAGACCAACAATGATGTTATAATTTGGTGTGCTAAAGTTGCCTGTCTGTGTCTTATTGACCTATCAAAAGCAGTGCAGAACAGTATGTGACTTGATACATCTCCCTACAAATGTGCAAAGAGGTTTCTTTGGTGTGTCGGTTAGTGGGCAAGAGGTAGGATGTACAGTGAGGTGATTCTGTGAAATAGTGAAAGGCTTTTTCTATCTTGTCCCTAATACTGACCCCAGCAGCCAGAGTCAGCCTGTCGAAAAAGTAGACATAACAGCCCAAACAAGTACCCCAAGCCTGTCTGGATATCTGGATGGTTGATAAACCTCCTTTGGTCTATAAGTATGCTGTTTGTGTTCTGGGATTAGTGAATCAGATTCCAGTATCTATGTGGAAAGCTGCATGTTCAAAGTGGCAGCATTGCTAATATGCATAGATGTCGATAACACCTTACTGTTAAGTGAACAATCAGCCTGCCTGCTATTTCTCAGCAAAAAAAATTGCCACTAATATATTAAGCTCTCATTTAGCTTTTATTTATATAGGTATACTACCAGGGTCCGGTACATTTGTGTTTCTATTTGCTTTATATAAATTTTTCAGCTTTATATCAATTTCTTTAATATGGAATTTTGTTTTAGACAAAAGAAAAATATGGCAAAGAGTGCAAAATATGTGTTCGGCCTTTTACAGTCTTCCGTTGGTGTCCAGGAGCGAGGATGCGTTTCAAGAAAACAGAGATTTGTCAAACATGTTCCAAGTTGAAAAATGTTTGTCAAACTTGTTTATTGGACTTAGAATATGGTTTGCCGATCCAAGTTAGAGATGCTGCACTAAAGATACAAGATGATCTACCTCGCAATGAAGTTAATAAGGAGTACTATATCCAGAACTTAGATAGCCAAATGTCTAACTTTGACTCAACGCAACCAAGTAATGCTGCTCTCAAGTCCAAAGGAGCTTCTGATTTGTTGTTGCGTTTGGCAAGAACTGCTCCATACTATAAGAGGAATAGACCACATGTATGTTCATTTTGGGTGAAAGGAGAGTGTAGGCGTGGAGAAGAGTGTCCATATCGCCATGAGAAGCCTACAGACCCAGATGATCCATTGGCAGATCAAAATATCAAGGATAGGTAAGTATATTGTTTATAAATAATTCAAGCCACTATTTTAACATTCAAAAATAGTGTTACCACTTATTTTGGAAGTGTAGCCCCCTATATCCTTGCATCAACATATTTTGGAGATGGCAACCATATTTTTAGTTACTATTTTAAATTTATGACATAAATTTTTAAATATTTGTTGATTACATAAAATACAATGGTCGGCAACCTTGTTAGCCAAAAGATCCAAATGTATAGTCAATACACAATTGAAATTTATTTAGAGCCATGTTTGTAAAATTCGTTTTGCTTTAGTAGGTCACATTATTAAGGAATTAATTGTAGATAATAAGTAATATTCCATGCCTGGACTAAACATTTCACGGAAAAGCCTTACCCAAGGAGTCAAAGAGCCGCATGCGACTTGTGAGCTATGGATTGCCAACCACTGACCTAGAATATATCTATATGCCTTAGAACTGGTACCAGAGTAACAAAATAACATTAAAGAGCACTATTGTGATAATATAAATATAATATTGTCGGCTTATTGCAAGAAATCATTAACTGTAAAAAATCACTAGATAAGTTTTTATCTATAATGGGCTCATTTTTACATATCCACAAAATGTAAAAACACACTAATTTCAAGCTGGCCAATTTTAGCCATTACGTCTTTGGCTAATCAACATAACCACTAACTAATTCCAATTAAGACGACACTAAGTGCTAGCGACCTTGAGCGAGTGGGAGGAGTTTGAGCTAGTGAGAGTAGCACGCGCGGGGCCCCCCCGCAACCCGCATTGAAAATTCGCAGGCGACGTAATTGTATATTTTAGAGAAGTTCGTTGGGTAACCATACGTTACAGATTATGAAGACTATCTAATAATCATGAAATTTTTAACCGCTTATTTAATATTAGTTAGGATTATTGTTTCATGTTCTGTATCTTATATCATTCCCTGTGGTAGGGTATAATATAATATAGGTATTTCAATAAACGGAAAATATAATTATATCAAACGAACACAGGTTTTCTGTCTACAGGTTTTGTAACTATAAATAAAAAAGTGAATTAGGTATTTATAGGATTTTATTTAAAACTCCTCGAAATTTAATACTTTCACAGCAATCAAGCTTCTTGCATGAGCAGCTATATGTGTCAATACAAATTTTATTCTATGCCACAAACTGTTTGTGAAAATATCTCTGTCTATGTTGTCATCTTCTCCCATTTTCGAGCAAAAATATGTCTTACAATTAGTATGAACTCCAAATGCATGTTCTGCGGCTAACATGATATCATTATGTAAACTAGTGACATTGCCAGAATTTTTATAATTTCTTATAGCGGTTACTATTACCTTTCTTGTTGACAGTATTATTTGTTTTGTTATATATTTTCTGTATTTAATTAAATATTTCGTGTCAGTGATAAGAGCTTGTAACTTATTGCAAAGGTTTCTTAACAGGTGGTTGCGGCATTCGATTTTTTCAATTGTTATATTTTCATACGGTCTTGACTGTAACAATTTTGCATAAGTATTTGCATCACCATCTGATATTAACCTTGAATATATTAAATTATGCATTTCTATGCTGTTCTTGAATCCTTCTACCAAGATCGTGGATTCCATTCCAGTTGAAGGACCTGAAAATAAAGTAATAATTATTCCAACCATAAAATTTTAGTTTCTTTATTATTATTACAACATATTTAATATTATGAATTTACCTGAATAATTTTTATAGCAAGCATGCTCCTTAGGTGTGACATTTTTCTTGGCAGCTTGGGCGCATATGCAGCAGTATTTATTTTTCACTGCCATATAAATAATTTTTCCAGTTCTTTTCCCAATTATCGCAGCTGCGCCTGATAGGGATGAGTAATTTTTTTTATAAGATCTTTTTCCCCAACATCCATCTGCAATAACGTCAATATATGGAATGCCATTTTCAGTAACTCTACCGTCTTCCAAAGCCATTTGACGTTCTTCATTAGCGGCTTCATTCATAGAATTCAAAGCTTCTTTTTCCCAAACTTTGTTAATTGTTCCCATTCTTTTATTAAATAACTCATAGGATATATGAGGCAAGTCCATTGCTGCCAATAATTCATTAAGCTGTGTATAGCCACAACCTATTGCCACTGCACCCGCAACTGTATTAATATTTAAGTCAATTTCAGGATCATTGCAACAAATGACAAAAGTTTCGTTACACATGTTGCATTTTAGTTTTAGTTTAGAAACAAGGCCCTGTTTTCGTTCAGATATAATTTCTACAGATTTCAAACCACAGTCTATATTACCATGTGAAGATATTTCTTGAAGCTCTTTAAAAAAATGTTTAATATTTAATATTCGCATTCCATTCACTATTTCTTGATTATTTCTGAAAAGGAAATATACATAATAAGAATTTTGCAATATTAAACAGAATAAGGCCTTTAACATTTGTTTTGTAATATCTTTTATTGTTCACATTCTTTGCTATCACTCACGGGTTCTGCAATATTATATTGAAAATTTTCCCCTTTTTTATTAATTTTATTTATCGAGAGTTTTACTATATAAAACTTTATATTGACAGACTATCCTGACATCATAGAAATAATAATACGTTTACCTGACCGAATTTGACTTCTCGTTTTCAATATCCATTTGAAAGCTTTCTTCCTGCTCAGCAAATATCGTTTCGGTTACTTGAGAACTGTAACAGTTATAGTAATTAATATAAGTTAATAGAATTAGGTTTCAAATATGCTAAAATCAGAATATTGAATTAGATATGCATTTACTTGTCAACAATCTTGTTCTCATTTTCATTGTCAATATGGGAAGATCCTTTAATCACTCCAAGCGTTTCCGTAAATTCAGACCTACAATATAAATGTATTTATATTTAGTTATACAGTGACAATAGTAATAGCATTCAAATATTTTTAAAACTCGAATCCGGACTGTCCCGACTACGATGTAGTATTGTCATACTACACTACAATACACACCTCGTCTCTGTCTCCTCATTTACGTCGCGATTATCTTTGTTATTATGTAATCTCCTAAAAAGAAAATAATGTCACTTAGTAAAATAAAAAATAATAATATATGTAACAATTAAATGTTATGATTAATTTATCTGGTCCAATTTACATCAATGTGCTAAAATACACAAATGATAATTATGATTGAGAACACGTTACTTACCTTAGTAATCTATTTTTTGCGAGCGTTTGGCGTTTCTTTTTTAGTAATCTAGATTTACCAGCCATTTTAGCGCGAAACTTATAATAGAGTTAAATCGTTTAGTGATTGCTCCGAGCGTCAACGTCTACCCGTGACAGTGGTCAGCGATGCACTGCCGCCCGTCGCCCGCAAGGGCCCCTGCTAACCCGAGCATAAAGATTATTCGAAAAAGCATAATTGTATATTATCCTTTTACTTTGAAATAAAAAGTCGTATATTAAAAGATGGGTAATTAAATTGTGTTTAAGATGGTGAAGGTTTCATAAAAATACGCTTGATAGTTTTTACGTGATTCTCAGATTTTTATCTGCGTTAGACCTAACTTTACAAATTAATTACACTATGTAATATAAACATAATCTAAAATATTCACATATTAAGTTATTGAGAAAATGCTCAAATTTAACATATATTTTTTCCAGTTCATTAACACCACTCGTTTAGATGTGATCTTCAGAATAAAATCATTAAAAGTCTCTTGTCGTCGCCTTAAAATGCTGTTTTCCCAAAATAATGAAATGTCACATAATGACTTCTTGCAAAAAGCGACTATATGTATGTACAATTTTAATTGAAACCAAAGTTGAGTTAATTGTACTGTCATTGTAATTGTACTACCAGATTAGAACAACATCCTAACCCCCTGACGGGCAAACTCTTAAGACCAAACACAATCAAGCGCCTCAAAAGAGCCAATGTGCTCTTTTCCAGGGATGAGCAAATTAATCAATGATTTGCTCATCAAAAGTCAATCTGTACCTCAACCAATCTGATAATAGTCGATAGACTGATGGCAGATCTGAAAAAAAGAAAAAAAAATTATACTGTAGAGGGCTCACATTACAAAATGTTTGAATCATTATTGGTAGCTATTGTCAACAGACTATATTAATTATATTTAAACATTATATTTTAGATACTATGGTGTCAATGATCCTGTAGCTGAGAAGTTGATGCGTCGTGCTGCTGCAATGCCGGCTTTACCTCCACCAGAGGACAAAACAGTCACAACATTATATGTGGGTAATCTACCAGATAATATCACGGAAGAAGAACTTAAGGGCCATTTTTATCAATATGGAGAGATAAGGTACAAGAATAATCAGTGTCTCAAATATAATATATATTTTCTTAGTTAAATTTTACTTTATAAAGAACATTATACCATGGAATACTTTAAGAGATTATGTATGTATGTATGGGTAATGGAGAAAAAACAAAAATATCAAACCTTTCCTTTTAGTCACTTCAGGCTTAAGAAGTATTATGTATGTTAGGATGATTGTAATTTGGAAAAATTGTAATATGAAAAAGAATTTGAGAAAATAGAGAAATGGATGTATTTTGATTTAGAAAAAGATAGGAGCCGGTGTCAGTCGGGGCCCTGGCACTCAAGGTGAATGAAGGAACACCAGGATAGTTTTAGTGGGTATACCAACGATGTACTTGTAAATTTTACATTTGAGTCTAAGCAGTTTTCATGGGTTACAAATTGTTCCTGAGTCTCGTCTGTTTCATCCAATCTGCATTAACTTTTTTTCTGTAATACAAATGTCCATAGGTCACTGACTCTGGTGCCGCGAGCGCAATGTGGCTTTGTTCAGTATACCACGAGAAGTGCAGCCGAACACGCCGCTGAGAAGACATTCAATAGACTAGTTATAGCCGGCAAAAGACTTACTATCAAATGGGGTAAATCGCAAGGTAATCTACTTACTTTATATTTTGTTTCATCGTGTTATAAATCTTGTATAATTAACAAGACTTTAGTAATATTAAGGCTCCGAAGCAAAATTTTCTCTTGAGAGTTGGAGGTCATTATTATTTTTTTTTATTGCAACGCCAGTGTAATTGCGAACATTCTGCTGTCCCATAAGGATACAGGAATTTGGGTCACTAATGCCGGAACACAACGCAAGGTTATTATGGCGGCATACTTAAGACCAAAGGTGGTCGCCATCCAGACCGGCTTGAGGCCCTACCACTTTTACGACAGGCCGAGGCAGAGGTTAGTATTCTTTCTGTGCATCTAGTTTCCACAAGTGTAACCATGGGGGGGGGGTCAATTTCGATTCCCGTCACGATATTGTTGTGTTTATGTACAATATGTATTATTTACAAAAAATATATAAGTAGTATATCAGTTGTCTATTACCCATGACACAAGTGCTCTGCAGAACTAGATAGCGCTGTGTGTATTAACTACATGCACTATTTTGTCTTTGTAGCAGTATTCAAGGCGACGGTGACCACCTGCCAGGATGGGCCGTATGCCTGTCTGCTGAACTCTAGCTATAAAAAAAAACTATTCAAATGCACCTTGGGTGCC
Organism: Malacosoma neustria; assembly: GCA_963693495.1. Classification (NCBI taxonomy): domain Eukaryota; kingdom Metazoa; phylum Arthropoda; class Insecta; order Lepidoptera; family Lasiocampidae; genus Malacosoma; species Malacosoma neustria. The sequence continues at coordinate 16,588,442 of OY856377.1, forward strand.
AAATCAGATGCAACTGCTATAAACGCTTGTATTAAGAGAACTCTGTGTATATCGATACATTTTTGTATGAATAGGCCGCCAAGGAGTCAATGAAAAGAATGAAACAGCACCCGCATTAGAACCTGTCCCCGGATTACCAGGAACTCTGCCACCTCCACCACCGTATTTGCATCCATTCCCACCTCAGGTATTTATCATTTGATTCTTGAAGATACATTTCAAATCACAACAAAATTTTAATTTAAAGGTCTGAAGTCTTAAAGTATTTATTGTTTAGTTTTGAATAATAATATTATATATCAAAATCATATAGATATCATGTTATCCAAATTGATATTATCTTGATGTGCTCAGATGCCGCCACCGCCTCACCGTCCGAACGATTTCTTCAACCTGCACCACTTTGGCGGGGGTTGGGGCGGATGGGGTCCGCTCCCGCCGCCCGGCCCCCCGCCGATGCGTGTGCACTACCCCAGCCAGGACCCAGCGCGACTCGGCGCACATGCCCAAGCGCACAACCCCAACACATAACACTACATGTCACACATATACTGTTTACAACCTCAGCATAAAATAAATTGAGGATTGGCTCTTTAAAACTATACTTGCCTAAAGGGAACGTACCCTAGGGGACTTATTATTGTCAATTCCTCCCTCCCCTCCTTTTGGTGGTCAGCCATAGGATATGAATAATTTAATCACAGTACTGTTTATAATACATATATTCTGTAATCATGACTGAGGAGGTCATTTGTGAGCAATTGGATTCTCTCCTGCCTTAACAGGAATATCTTTTATCAATGGAATGTAATTTAAAGACAATGTAGTATGTAAAATAAGCTGTAATTATGTTTTTTGAAATAAATCTTTTACTTAAAATTGTCTTTTATTTACGTATGACTGAATTGGCTTGATGAATTGAATAAATATGATTGTATTGATGAATTGTCCTTTATTTACAACTGAAAAAACATTCCAATAATTACAATTACCATTTTAGTGTATTTCGTTTTTTTTTGCATGTTATCCTCTGCTATGTACAATTGGCAGATCGATGCTCATGGTGTTGAATCGAGCACTTCAAGGATAATAAATAGCACAGGTTAAACATTACAACATCCCTCTGTTGGACTACATAGATCAATTTGCATTATATATACCATATGTAGTTTTTTTATTGCTGAGGAACAACAGACAGGCTGACGGCCCACTTAATAGGAAGCAGTTACCGTCGCCTATGTATGTTTAAGACATAGGGTACTGCGAACACTGCTGTTTCATAGGGGTACAGGAACCTGGGTCACTAATGCCGGAACAACACAAGGTTATGGCGGCATACTTATATACCAGGGGTGGTTGCCATCCATAAAGGGTTGGGGCCTTACAGAAAAGAGGTGTAGCGCTCTTTTGGATATAACATCATCATTCATCATCTTACTCAATTTTTTTTATTCATTGTCAAGAAGGACTGCTTCAATAAATTCGTTATTTTAGTATTATAGGATGTCTCAGTAAGAGTGCACTTTTTCATTTTAAAATAAAAACAAGTATTTTATGACAGAGTTGTGATATTTTTATTGTATTGTAAAGAAGACAAGTTCCGATTAAGTATGGAATAAAATATCCGGCAAATGACCCCCACGGCTCCGATGACAGGCCATTACTCTTTTCATGAAATTTTCCATGACTTTTGCACAGAGATGTGGCTGTATCCCACCGATGACGCGTTGGATTTCGGATTTGAGCTCAGGAATTGTTTCAAGTTTATTCGCATAAACCCGAGATTTCTCAAAACCTCAAGGAAAAAATAGCACAGCGTTAAATCGCACGATCTTGGTGGACAGTTGACATCAGAATTTTGTGAGATATTGTGTTCTGGAAATCGCTGCTGCAATAAGTCGATTGTTTCATGCGCGGTGTGGCAAGTTGCGCCGTCCTGCTGAAACCACATGTTGTCCAGATTCATGCTGTCCAGTTGAGGCCACAAGAAGTCCGTTATCATATTCCTGTAACGAATGCCGTTCACAGTCACTGCAATATCGACCTCATTTTCAAAAAAGTAAAGTCCAATCATGTCGCCTGACCTAAATCCGCACCAGACAGTTACTCGTTGTGGGTGCATTTGTTTCTCATGGATTGCATGAGGATTTTCTGAGTCCCAAATTCGACAATTTTGTGTATTCAGGAAGCTATTCATATGGAATTGCGCTTCATCGGAGAAAATGACTTTTTTCGAAAAATTTGCATCGACTTCACTTTGCTCCATTACCCATTGAACGAATTGCCGGCGCTTTCAGTGGTCTGCTGGTTTGAGCTCCTGAGTTAACTGAATCTTGTACGCATGAAGGTGGAGGTCTTTAATCAAAATTCACTGCGTAGTGCTTCGTGAAATTTGAAGTTGTTGAGAACGATGTCGAATTGATGTTTTCGGGTTTTCGGTGACACTCTCGCTTACATCAGCAGTGTTTTCAAGAGACCAACCGGTACGTTGACGCAAAGGATTCTTACTATCCATAATTGACCCAGTTTTTTTCAAATTTTTTGACCACTCTTCGAATGGTTGACACATTAGGTGCACTTTCTCGGCTGAAAATTTGGCGAAACGCAATCCATACTATTATAAATGTGAAAGTAACTGTCTGTTGCCTAACCGTTGAACCAATTTTAATGAATTTCGGTATAGAAAGGAAATTGAAGGACATAGGCTACTATTTGGCATGAAAATAACAATCTATTACAATATTAGGAGCAATGCGTTCAAGCGGTATCAATACTGAATAGGTTTAGGGGTGGAAAAAAACTATACTATAGAGTACGCTCTATTTATTGACGTGTTATGGGCGCGGTGCGCGAGGGTGACGGACACTAGTATACGGCGAAAGGACGAGCGTGACTGATGGTCGAAACCGCTCGAACTGTGGTCCGGGGAGGCTCGGTATGCATCGTCTTGTAGCAGCACCACGCGCAATAGCACATTTTCTGTCACGCTCACTCATTCAATATTTATTTACTTCTACCATAACATCTATTTATACACAATTGGGTATTTGAAAAAAAATTTTTTTTGTGATCAATGAAAAGATCATAATATATAAGTTTTACAAAACTATTTTTATTTTATTTTTTTTCGCAATAATTCAAGTTATTTCAAAATAAAAATTAATTTTTGAATCCAGTACCGAAGACACGCCGACAACTCCCGAACGGTTTGTTCGAGCGCGTGTGACGTCATAATGTTAGTTTTCACTCATTGCAGCTGATAGAAAAATAATAAATACAGTGTTTTGATCTATGTAATTTTGTTGTCATCGTTAAATATTTAAATTTATATTAAAAATGTCGAACCTAAAAAGTTATCGTTCTTGTTTTGTACCATTATGTACGAATACTACAATCAACTCCTGGCAAAATGTTTTTAAATGTTCCCAAGATGACAAATGTCGAAATAAATGGTTTCAAGCAGTGCACCGTGATAATCCCAAAACAAAATAATATAATAAATACTTAAATATTTTCATTTATAATATTATTTTTAACAATAAGTCTTTTAAAAATAACCTTGATGCCTTAGCACCTCGAACTTCAGCAGAATTAAACCGAACGTCATTTTTTTAAAAACTGGTTATCATAAATATATTAACATCAGGAATATTAACAGACTTTGCCTTAATTAATCCTTTATCACACATAGCTAATCGGAACCAACTAACAACTCGTATTTTAGCAATAAATTTTCAATATTATTGTTTAATCATGTGTTATAAATAGCCTTTAACGCTGTACTGTTATTGAATAGCTATAACATTATGACGTCACAACTATAGTGACCAATCATAGCGCGTTTATAGTCACGTGATTTTTATTTAAATTTCATCAATTTTTAATTGTTTATAATTAATTGAAAAAAAAACTTTTTTAAAGTTTTTTGCATTAAATATTAATATTATTAATAATAAAGTTTTAAAATACATAAAAAAATCAATAATTTTTTTTTCAAATACCCAATTGTTTCATATAAGTACATTTTGCTGAACACTACCAAGAAGTCGTCCAAAAAAGAACTTTGCCTGAAGACTCAAACAAATCTATTGGAGGACAGGAATTCCTGCACCGCCAAAGTGTACCGACGTTTTCAAGTTACCCACCATGTAGGTGCGCATCTCGTCTCGTGAGCCCGCCACAAATATGGTAGTAGTATCTACTATTAAATCACCAACAACGGATGAGAATTCGGTATAAAATAAAACCAATAAATTTGAAACTATATTTATTATTAATCATAAGTTTAACATGACTTAATCGTTACAAAACAGTTTAAACATTTAGATAAATCTACGCGCGTTCGCTTACCATTTATCTGGGTAAGGACGGTCTGATATCATGTACATTATTCTAGGCCCAGATATAATATACTTTACAATTCAATATCATTTGTCAAGCTGTGAACCAATATTAGGAGAGTACACTGTTACAATTGATTTTATATTTTACTTCATAATAAATATCAAAAAACTAATTTAACCACTGAAGTCGGGTCCGGACGAGTATAACGCGTAATGAAATTTATCGTGTAATGAAACATGAATTCTACCTGTAGATGGCACTTCATCCAGCAGCAGATCCATCAGCAGTCGGTTTTATCGCGAACACAAAGACGCTCGCAGTTCCGGCAACTGTGGAACAACTCGAACACCTCCAGTATTCGTGTTGAGCTCGTATGCCGCCCATACTATTCGTGTTACATTACACGGCAGATTACATTATGCGTTACATTCTTCTGGATCCGGCCTTACATTGGAAAAAGTGTCACCCACGTCCTGATGCTTTTGTCGCAAACAAAAACGCCGGGGAAACGCGTGGAACGTCTTTCTGACGAGTGGTTGATAAATAAATAATTTTTTTATAATTTTAAATATTCCCTTTATGAAACTATTGAAGTTCCAGGTCGGAAATAAATTAAGGCGCGTTTTCATTAGGGGACATTTGTACTGCGACCTTGTCGCCCGACATCGCAGTCGGGTGTCGATGCTCCGATAGCGTCGAAATTACGCGACTTCGTGTCTCGTGTCCCTCGAGTCTCCCGACAGTATTTGAGTTATGAGCACGTGTGTCGCTCTGTGTTCCACAACTAACCGCGAATATGGCAGTAGTGTGGAGCAACGAAACTGTGTTAACACTTATCGAGTTATACCAAAACCATCCATTGATATGGAACACTTCTCATACGGACTATAAAAACAAAATTAAAAAGAATGACGCACGGGAAACTATCGTCTATAATAATTATATACTCATTTTAATATCTTTCAAAGCTATCAATTCCTTGCACATATTGGCAATTTGTTTTGACACTCAATATATACGACAGTGAACTATAGCTATCTCCAGTTGCCAAGTATTTCAGTGTTATCGCAATTCTAATGTGAGGCTCGATAGCATTCCGAAATTTTGTATCTGGCTTGGTTATTGACGTCTCAATAATATTTAAAAGTGTTTCAATATCAGTTGTAGGCATTTTTGTAAAATTTTCGAATCTAAGACTAGTCTAAGTCTAATGAACTTACCCTTTGTTGCAAATATTCCCGAACCTACCACCCTTTTTTCGTTTTGAAATGCTTTTCCGGATAATTATGCAAGCCGCACTTAACAACACTACTTCTTTAGGCGACATCACGATCACAATTCCGGTACGTGGACGAGCGGAATGCCGGTCGTCACTGTCGCGGGACAGACGCACGTAAATGTCCCGTAACTGCTCGCGATAAGTCGAGCGACTTTGTCCCCTAGTGAATACATGGCTTTAGTTAAGAATTCTCTGATTTTTGTCCAAGGCATCGAAAGCTGTGTAACGCTTTTCAGCGAGTTACTCCGCTATACTGTTCTGCTATATGCTTCGGTGAATTTTTTGCCAGCGCAAGTGGTTAAGAAGTTTTTATATAAGGGTCCATCCAGTCAACCTCACTGGTTGCTGGTGCACCCACTAAACAATGAACAAGCCTGATGCACGAATCTCATTTTGGGGATGAGAGTCACATCATTCAATAAGGGAGATTTTCATGTATAACAAACACTATCAAGTATGGGACCCAATGGGAATTAACAACATGGACACAATGATAATTTTCATTTTCTATAACCAGCTAATTATTAGTGTACTTCCACAATTTTATCTTACATAATGAAGGTTTAATTTTTTTGTTTCAATTATTTGAAATACTGACCGTAACTTTTTAAACTGTAACATGTACTCTCAATCCAATGTTTTTTAGTCGGTTGACTAGTTAGTAATGCTTAAATGTTTATCGCCTTACCGTATTTTATACAATGAAGTAAATACTAGAAGTCTTTTGCATCTAATAGTCTCAAAACAGGGCAAGAAGGAGTCCATATAAATAGATACATTATATAAACACCAATTTAAGGCGAAAATACCTATAGACCTATCGAAATATTACATCATCAGTAAAAGTGTAATGAATACTTGTTGGATACTTTTTGGTTTCATTTAAAAATAATACAACAATGAAAGATCCAGTAAATAATGCTAAGAAGAAAAAAATCAATATCCGAATATTATAAAAGAAGAAAAAACATACCATTCAATTAAAAATATCGTTTATTTAATTTTTTTTGGTCACATTTATATATACTCTAATAAGTTTACTCTGTGAATATGATGTTCCGAAACAGAATAGTTTATTTTCGCCTTTACACAATATAAAAATCTACCAAATTCGTTATAGACAATACAAAGATTTAAACACCAAAGATATTTACATTTTTGATTTTCGTTGGAATGTTACATGTAAATAAACTTGTATTTCTCAATTAAATATATAAAGTATAATTTTATTTTTATTACTTGCTTTTGTTTTCGACTCTTAAGACTCCATGATTTGTATAATTTTATGATTAAAGCGTAGGTAAGCTCATATTTTAAATATTTTTCTGCTAGCAATAAACTAAATGTACATAAACAACTTCAAATAATGAAATAAAAAATGCACTACATGAAATATTAATAAGTACAGTGCGTCGAATGCTATTGAATATGCTGGAATTTAAAACATCACTAAAAACACTAACTGTCTGAAGGGTAAAAAAACAATATAATATTAAAATTTTATTTCCTACATGTCATTAAAAATAAATAAAAGAGAACATTTACTTTTATTGTTCAAAACATCTTCAACGCAAACGTACCGTACTCATAATGACAAATCGTAATCCATCTAAATTGACATTACATTGACATTTCCACTTACTTGTCAGATGACATTTTAAGATTGTATACCGGACTTAATAAAAAAATTTGTACAGGATTGAAACTCTCAAAATATTTAATCTTAAAATGGTAATATTTTTTTTTTCAAATTGTATAAACCTATGAATTAAATGAATATTTCGGCTAATTACGTATTTTTGAATTTGTAGAAACGAATAATCTGTAGTATTGATGTTGTTATTAATATTGATGTCATGTTGCATAAGCATGCTTTGCACGTGAATATGCTTACATGTGTCGTTATTCTACTTAACAAATCTCATGAAATATTATTTTTTTCTGATAATAATTCTTATTGCTGGGGTGATCCAATATTACTTACAGGCAAATTAGGTAACAAAATTTCACGGATCTCTTAAAATACCAGTAAACTAATAATCACGGTCTTAAGATAAAAAAAAATCGTTACAATCACATTTACTGAAGTCAATCTACTCCTAGCACAATACTTTAAAATTATTTTAACTTGCTAGTGCTGTTTTACTATTCTTTTACTTTTATTATAAAGAAATTTATCAATCAACAATAAACTTTTAGCACAATTGTTGGTAATAGTTGACATTATTATTTTTTCAGCCTTGGCGTAAAGACATTATGGCATGGAACAAAATATTCCTTTCGTATCCTAAAAATAAAACTTATCAAAATTGATTCACTTGTATGATACAGAAGTCACTGGTATGTACGTACGCAAGCGACGATCACTTATTTCGACACGTGACAGAACTCAAATATGAGCCCAGTGCCCAAGCGCTACTACTTATGGAGGTTTTGATTATGATTAGTTGATGTTATTCTGAACTATTACCAACAATATCGAGACATATTTGAAAGAATATCAAAAAATAGCAAGCTATGATTAAAACATTCAATTAAATTACCCAAGTAGACTGTAGCATAAAGTTAGTCAGTGAAAAGAGCGCCAATCGTCAGTTAAAATATTGATTACACTGATTTATTAGAAAGCACATCAAATTTGACTGATTCATTTATAACGTGACATATGTGCACTGGCTTAGTCCTATTTCATATTCTCATACCTAAAAACAAAGGGAATAGGAATGTATTACATTTAAATTAACGTTTAAGTTAGTGACAAACACAAACTCTTTCCTGACTCTAGACTTTAGAGCATATTTGAAGATATTAACAAGTCTTATTTCGTAACATACAATTAAAACCGTTTACAGAGACAATGACATCGTTTAGAACATATCAGTTTTATTGACTTACATCAAAGAAAACTCGAAAACATCACCAGTTGTTGCGACTATCCGTTTTTACGACTAAATCTGAGTAATCCCTTCGATGTAGTTATAACAGGTTTTGACTGTATTTAAAATGATAATAATTAAAAAAATATTCATAAGTAGGGTAGACTATTAACAACCCTTAAAATCTCCCACTGCGGAACTGCCGTCATGTCCGCCCCACTTGTGAGAGATTGTCCGGTTTTTTTATTGCTGAGGAACAGCAGAAAGGCTGACGGTCCACTTAATAGTAAGCAGTCACCATCACCAGTATAGATGTTTGCGACGCCAGAGGCATCGCGAACACACTGCTGTCCCATAGGGGTACAGGAACCTGGGTCACTAATGCCGGAACACAATACAAGGTTATTATGGCGCCATACTTAAGACCAAAGGTGGTGGGTTGTTTTGTCGCCTTTTACGACAGGCCGACCCCGGCCGAAGGGGTTAGTATTTTTCCTCAGCCCCTGCATGGAGAAGAGAAAACCGGTTACACATACCCACATGCCGGTGATTTAGGTATGCGGGTCTCATTAGGGGATATAAACTGCGTAAAAGGTGCATGCCTTAGGGGAAATAAGCTTAGTAAATATATAAACATAGTAAATAAAGAAGAATGGATTCTCATTCTAGCGTTGTATCCCAAAATTAGTTGAGCGCAGAAGATTCGCTCATGATCTAAGAAACAATATCGTCGGCTTGATTATCAGAATGCGTGATTCCACAAAATATCAAAATAAAACTTTTAAATTTAACTAGAGGGCTAGTGTAGTATTTTGAAGCCTATCTATTGGATTACTACAAAAATATGACAATTTTTTAATGAGTGACAGTGTCATGAGTAAAATAATTCCCGTGCATAGGTAAAATATAATTTTTGCTTGCTCCTGTAGTTAAGCATACTGACAACTAAGCCGACGATATGCTGACGTCACTAAGCTCCGTTTTTGAAGCTTACAATATGCTCCAATTTTTGATTGTTAGACATAGAACCCATCAAAATGACGCTGTATGATATAAATAAGTTCTTTCAAGAATTTATCGAGCTATATTTACCAGTATGTTTAGTATCTGTTGGTGGTAGCGTTGGCGAGCTGCGCATTGACAGCCGCGGCGGCGGCGCTGGAGGCGGCCGTCTGCACGTGTTGGTTGCGCAGTATCTCCGTCGTGAACTCTGCTTGCGCCTTCGCCAGAGACGCGCCCGTAGAACGGTATATGCGGTGCACCTAAAATACAAATCAGCGTCTTTTACAAGTTCAACAAGAAATAATCCGTCAATGGCAACAGAGAAAGAGCAACATCATCTCATTAGATAGCAGTATACTCAGCGTTCTTCCCGGTTGCAACCCAAACTTGCGTTTTGGTGCCCGGGATACGCTTTCCGACTTTTTCTACTCCATTTCGCACGGTCTTCAGCATCCCTGGTAGTGAGCCCATTGGCACGCATATCACCCCTTACGACGTCAAGCCAGCACTTTTTGGGCCTACCCCTCCTGCCGGGGCCCGGCGGAGGCGGCATGGCCAGACATTTGTTTCCCACGTAAGCATCCGGTTGTCGTAAAACGTGACCGTACCAACGGAGCCGACACTCCTGCAGTTTATCCGCAATGTCACGGACATGAAGACTACCGCGAATGCGGGAGTTCCTAACGCGGTCCTTCCGCGTCACTCCACGTGACGTAAGGCGCTATACGCCGCACATATCGCGTCACATTTATTATCTCAAAGGTGAAAAATAGAAGGCATCGATTGAGAACGCAGTGGTCTATGTCAAAATTTCATTTAGCCACATGCCTTCAATCTATTTCTACTGACTCATTGATCATATAACTCATGCGGTGATCGTAGGTTCGATACCGTCCACGTTCTGGGATGTTTCTGTACAATATGTACTTATTTACAATAAACAATGTACATAAGTAGTACATCTGTTGTCTAGGACCCATAACACAAACACTGCTGCTTAACTAAGAACTAGACTGTGTGAATTGTATGTTGTTACTAGTATATTTATTTTATTTAGAGATATACAGGGTGACTTTGACAAACCCGTCCAAATTCACACAGAAGAATCTTTAGTAAAAGTTATGAGAAACATGTATTTTAGTTTTGTATCACATAGTACAAAAATGTTGAGTAATCAGCATCACAAAGTCATTCAAAGAACTCGCAATTTACATAATACGGCGCGAGAGTGTCAATGACCTCTCCATCTGACCTAGTAAAAGGCCGATGACGGCGGCTTTGCACCGGGCGAGCGAATACGCACTACTCATTTACGCGGGAGAGACAGACAGGTAATAACAGGTTAACATACGAAGGTTGCACCATAGGACTATTCTGTACGATTGAATTAATGATCATATATATGAAATATTTTATGGTAAAAATTTGACATACATTTTTTTTTGCAAAAATGGGTTCCTTAAATTTTGTTTAGTGCGTAAAAAAATTTGGACGGGTTTGTCAAAGTCACCCTGTATATTAGATCTATCTATCTATGATCTACCATATTTATAAAAAGTTTCATTCCTTAAAAGCGATCCTTTCGATCTAGTGACTCTAAATGCGAACGAACGGAATTTATCTCCTAAAGGCGCTAATGCGTCAGTAACGTGTTAAATACATTCACGTTTGATTCAACACATTTATCCAACATAATAATAAAGTGACAGGACTTACTTTAGCCATTAACATAATGTCAGCTACTGCGCATGTTATGAACCCGATGGTGACCAACATTGTTAAGATGCCAACAGCAATATTTACTTGAAATGCAGCAATACTCGTTATCAATCCACTGAAATTGTAAAATATACACTCATATGGAATAGCTTAAAACTGTATCATAAAATACAACATTAAATAAATCTTCCTCCGTGCAGGGGCGGAGTAAGAATACTAAGCCCTGCCAATCGGATTCGGCCTGTCGTCAAAGGCGACGAAACAACCCTAGCTACGTGGCAGGGCCCCAAGCCTTGTTCTACAAGTATGTCGCCATAATAACCTTGTATTGTGTTCCAGCATTGACCCAGGTTCCAGTACCCTTATGGGACAGCAGCGTGTTTGCGGTGCCCTAGCGTCGCAAACATCTATGGGCGACGGTAACTGCTTACTATTAAGTGGGCCGTCTGCCTGTCTGCTGTTCCCCAGCAAAACGATTAAAAAAAACTGTATTAGTATTGTAGATAATTATTAAAAAAATAACTTGAAAAGCCAATCAATTGGATAGAAGTCCCACTTAAAAATAGAGAGAAGCGATAACATTGAATAAATACTTTTGTATTCTTATATCATCAATTATATCTATTTGAGATAAATCAATAAATTGTAACAGTGCATAACATCCTAATACTGGTCACCTGTTTTGATTGTATATAGTCCTAAGGGGACATGCATTAATTACGTGAGCTATTTTTCGATCAGTTTAGACCCCCCCCCCTTAGGTGAGATTTGCCTGGAACCCCCACCTTCCCACTACGTGAGATTGGCGCTAAAATATTTTAAACTTAAATTTATTTTTACTATTCGGGAAAATAATAAACCGTTCAGGTATACTATAATTAATTTAAATTATGTAAAATACAAAGTAAAAAAACAGATAAAAACATATTTTTTAATATCTGTAATATTTTATATTTTTTGAAGGTGACGTGAGATTTTCGATTATCCCCCCCTCGGTTTAAATGAGATTTGGTGAGATTTCATTGGACTCCCCCCCCCCATTGTGAGCTCACGTAATTAATGGATGTCCCCTAAACTGTAAACCTGTTAAGCTTGTAAAAAGTTTTACAATCATATCAGTATGTCACACTTATCCGTGCAGTGGCGAAGAAAGTATACTAACCTCGGCGGCCAGGGTCGGCCTGTAGTAAAAGGCGACAAAACAACCCACCCTAGCTACGTGGTAGGGCCCCAAGCCCGTCTGGATGGCGACCACCTTTGGTCTTAAGTATGCCGCCATAATAACCTTGTTTTGTGTTCCGGCATTAGTGACCCAAGTTCCTGTACCCTTATGCGACAGCAGCGTGTTCGCAATGCCACTGGCGTTACAAACACCCATAGGCGAAACGGTAACTGTTAAACTCTAAGCAGGCCGTCCGCCTGTCTGTTGCCGTAAAAAAAATATTACAACTACCCTCACGCATGTCCAAGGCGGATTAACAAGTTACGCATAGCGGTGGTCTAATGCAGATTTCCTCACGATGTTTTCCTTCACCGTCGATACATGGCAATTATGCTATATGCACATTAGGCGACAAAAAGTGCCTAAGTCGGTCTTCGAGTGTAATGAAGACCACTGAGCTACTCGGTACCTTATTATATATACATATATATTAAATCAGTGGATAATATAATGAGGTTCATACCCAGGGACATTTGGTTGCATTTCAAGTATGTTAGTAATTGACCTGTGACTATTTGGAACAAAATTAATTAAGTTGCGGGTAGTTATTAGTTCTTTCTAAAAGGACGGTCTTATATTATTATTTTAAAATTGTAAAATAGGTAAAATTTGCTCACCATGAACCTCCACCGCTGAATCCGATGGATTGCACAATAGTTATGATGATTTGAAACAGGAATATGAAGAAGAACACCATAAAATTGAATGAGGAATCACTCCTGAAGGCTTTGTATATTGGCCTGTACCAGCAGACGAAGCTGAACGGTGTTAAGAGGATGAAGTAGAGAATTGAGAGGCCGAACACCGTGAATCCAAAGTCAGCGAACATTAAGGATATGGCGCCGATTATGTTCATTGCCATTACTAGCGCGTGGACTGAAAAAAAAGTAAGACGTAATAAATACTCGTAAGCCACGTATTAATGAAGGCCAGAAAAGGGTTGGTCTTCGGAGAGACTTAGGGTCTCTGCGTATATAACGTCTGTACAAGTGGGAATATTCTGAGGAACAGTTTGGAATCCTTTCATCGTCTTTCTACCACACCAGAACAGCATAATTCAGGCTATAAACTTTGGATACAATTTGTTTTTTTTAATATAATAAATATGCCCAGTAAAAATAAGTACATAATAAAAAATATTGGTATTATCATAAAACAAATGACAATATAATAGGGGTTAAAGTATGAAATTGGCGTTGTATAGTAAGTAATAGATACTTTGAATTGACATATAAAACCTTCATGGTGTGAAATTTTCGAGTGAAACTTTTTTCACTTGATAACTATAAGGTTCTTCTTTTAAAAAATGTAACATTCGCTTATCGACTTTAAAATTTTTTTATTTAGCATAAACCTGAAAGATGATGACAATGCAATAATTTGTATAGTTTGTATCATTAATAAAATCATTATCCTTACCAGGACCCTCAGGATTAATGTTTTTTTTACACGATTTATATTAATTGGGACTTGATTTTTACCCATATTGAAGGATCAAAAACATTCAAAATTTTGCACACCTGATGACAATACACAAATTTAATAATTCTGTCCCTTGTGGCCCTTGTCTATCAAAACAGTGACATTAATTTTCTCGTCAGTAATTTTATTCTTATGTTAAGAATTATTCTTTACTTTTTAGTTTGATTAATTATAAAAGCGTGTAGTTTTAGTTATTTTAAACTATAATTTATTTTCGTGATTTGGACAATTTGCTACGTGATGAAAAAATCTTCCCAGGAGGTAGTTACAAAATACTATCATACTCACACAATTTGTCAAATCTATATTCCCAGAGTTCTATCGTAAAAGCATAAATGAACTTCCGTTTAGATGCCAGCATTATGAGGGTAAATATTATGATTAATTAATATGTTACCTCTTAGAAAAAACCAGTTTTAATTTTTCAGTACAAATCGACAATTTCATACTAAGTTAATTCTTGCAACAAGAAAAATAATTATATAATTATCTCTTCTATAAGTTCAATGGCAGATAGTAAAATTTATATAAGGATCTGTTCATAATGCCTGGTTCTTTTTGGTGCATGTCAACTTGCACCAGTGTATCTTATCGTTTCATGTCATTTCAATACCTACATGATGAAGTCTCCCTTGATATCAGACTTATAAGAAGTTTTACGGTTATAGAAAACTTATTTCAGTATATACATAAATAAAAAAAGACAATTAAAATAACAATAAGAGATGTATACCAGTAGTAGATAAGGAAAAAGTATTAATTTAATTTGACGGACATTTTGTGGACAAATAATTACCAGGGTGCATTTGGTTTATGTATCCTAATCCATATAAATAACTCGGCTGCCCAATTTTAAAACACTGTATGGGACAAATTTGTCATAATCGATTTTTTAGTATTTTTCGTTCAAGCGGAGACTTATTAACATGATCCGATCCATATATTTTTTTATTGTCAGCTACTGTGTTTTGAAATTATATTAGAAGAAGACCTCTTAGTGTAAAAGTAGCGGCAGTTATTGAAAAACTTAAAAGTAAGAGATTAGTGTAGTTTGGCCATGTAAGGCGCAGAGAAGAATGCCATATAACAAGGAAAATGATAGAAATGAGAGTGGATGGATACAGGAGTAGAGGTAGACCAAAAAAGATGGATGGATTATGTAAAAGATGATATGGTAAAAAAGGGGTGTGAATGACTGACGACCTCGGTGGCGTAACGGATAACGCACTTCGGTACGCTTGCGGAGGTCACGGGTTCGATTCCCGTCTCGCGTCTGGGTGTTTATGTATAATATGTATTTATTTACAAAAAAAAAGTATATCAGTTGTCTAGTACCCATAACACAAGTGCTACGCTACTTAGATTGGGACTAGATGGCACTGTGTGAATTGTCACAAAATATTATTATTATGTGGATTTATATTTGTCTGACGTGTCGTGTCGTGACGCGTCGGTAGCATATGGTTTCATACATTTAGGACAGACGACAGAACGTGTCAGGACATACAAATGTGTCCCTAACCATATTAAATGTATGAAACCGATATGCTTCTGACGCGTCACGACACGACATGTTAGACAAATATAAATCCACCTTGAATGTTGAGATGACGGCTAACAGAGGAGAGTGGAAAGAGAGAACATGTTGTTCCGACCTCGTGGCTCATATAATGTGGGATAAGGGCAGGAGGAAGAAGACTGTTTTGAAATTGGACAACCGAACTGTATATACAATTAGGATAGTAACAATATAAAAAAAACTCACACATCCATAAGTGGTATAGGTGACGGACGATCCTCTGGAACTCAAGCGGTATGTCAACGTTGATGTCTTGGTAGAAGCAAGGCTGGACGGGGCAGAAGGCGGGCAAGGGCGGCCAGTTATTCCGCCTACCCGCAGATCCCGCCCTGAGTTCTGCTTCCCGCCGCGCGAGCTCTTCCGCTTTCCGTTCTAACTCCTCTTGCCTCCTCTGAAGTTCGGATGCACTCATTGGCGTTACACGCATATTTTATATCGAATTTTTGACACGGAATTTAATGTAAATTTCCCACAATTTATTGTTAAGAGGCCAAGTTTTGAGAAACTGATGCAAAAAATGTGGGAGTTTTCTGCAACCTCAGCTAATAAAGGAAATTATTACTCATGCATTTTCTTATAATATTGACTAATTATTTAGTTTACAAAATAAAATTGTGTACATAAATAATTTAATATAAACTGAGGGTAAATTAATATGGTAAGATAGAATTAACACATTCAAAATATTTAAAAAATACATAAAGTGCATAATCAAAAATAAAGCAAACATTAACAACGAAAATTAGTTGAGTGTACTAATATTTGATTCATTCACTGTGCAATGAGTGTTACTAGAATATTGATTTCCTTTCTCAAGCAAATTAATTTTTTTTGCACGCATGAAAAAATATTATAAATGAATTAACCGACACATGCGATCAGTGATGCCTCTAAAAAAGGACTAAAATTATTACATAAACATCAGTAGGAAACACACCCACACATTTTAAATGAACAAATTGAAGCAACACGGACAATTTATAACTATTATAATCTCGGAATGCGCGACAAAATGCAATTTTGAAACACACGCAACAGTGATTAGAGGCTTTTATTTAAATTATGATAAAAAAAATATATACTTGTTTAAGCGGGTGACAAGTTAAATCTTACATATAGCGCTAAATATGTAACGCAAAATTAGTACGGGCAGTTAATTTGTAAAAAATATTATTTAAAAATTAAATGTCAAAGTTTATGATTTAATTAAAAGCCTGTTATAATTACCACTAGTAACTTATTATTTTTAAATTATAATCATCATAAGAAACCAGATGCTAGAAATGAGAGTGGATGGATACAAGAGGAGAGGTAGACCAAAGAAAGGATGGATGGATTGGGTACAAGATGATATGGTTAAAAAAGGTGTGAATGTTCAGATGACTGCTAACAGAGGAGAGTGGAAGCAGTGAACATGTTGTGCCGTCGCCCACATAGTTTGGGATAAGGGCAGGAAGAAGAAGAAGAATCATCATAAGATACCAATAAATTAATAGATTAAAAACTTTTACAGGGTTTGCAAAAATCAAAACTCAGAATTTTATAATATTTTCTAATATTATCAATGCATAAACAAATATATTTCAAGACTGATAATAAAGATAAGACCTTATCTCTTCACTTTGGTTAATTTTAAGTAACAAATGTGTATTTTTTATTTTGTAAACTAGAAAACTAAAGATAACATACCTACTATAAAGTTACTTTATGTTTTAAGAAAAATCCCGTCAACTTTTCTATAATAGAACCTCTGTAAGTCCAACTTGAAAGGATATTGCCAAAAAATTCTAGTTTTAAAGATTTTGACTTATGGACCCTTTTGACTACAGCGAATTTTGTAAGGAGACAGTCGACTTGTAGAGGCTATTTATTCCAACAAATTTTGAGTTAAGTGAAATAAATAAAAATCCTAGTTATAAGAAACAATGTAAATTACATAACTTTGAAATATGTAACGGTTGTAAAAAAATAAACATTGCTATATTCGAGAGCCTCACTTTCTTTGGACACGTATTACGGCGCGGAGGCGAATCCATTGAATGCCTGGTAGTGCAGGGCAAGGTTGAAGGCACCCGACGACGCGGGACATCACCGATGAGGTGGACGGACTAAGTGAAAAGCGCCGTCGACGTTCCTCTGCACGAATGCACAAGGAGAGCGG
This sequence comes from Malacosoma neustria, assembly GCA_963693495.1. Lineage (NCBI taxonomy): Eukaryota > Metazoa > Arthropoda > Insecta > Lepidoptera > Lasiocampidae > Malacosoma > Malacosoma neustria. Next base: position 16,606,106 of record OY856377.1, read on the forward strand.
CAATTCGCGAAGAGTGGCGTCGTATTGTAAAACAGGCTACAAAAACCTCAACGTGACGGCCACGAACACTCTGGTAAGAGTGTAACGCCAAAGAAGAAGAAGATATTCGAGATACGGTTTTTCGTGCGATTTATGCCCAATGCAGGGACGGAGAAAGAATAATAAAAAAAACTAACCTCTGCGGCCGGGGTCGGCCTGTCATAAAAAGCGACAAAACAACCCACCCTAGCTACGTGGTAGAGCCTCAAGCCCATCGACCACCTTTGGTCTTAAGTATGCCGCCATAATAACCTTGTGTTGTGTTCCGGCATTAGTGACCCAAGTTTCTGTACCCTTATGGGACAGCAGCGTGTTCGCGATGCCACTGGCGCTGCAAAAACCCATAGACAACGGTAACTCCTAAATTCTAAGTGGGCCGTCAGCCTATCTGCTGTCCTACAGTAATAAAAAAAGATACAGTAATTTCGACTTATAAAGGGTTTAGATTTCAAGTAACGAATTTTAGAGATTTGAGAGGTTTTAGACTTATTAAGGTTCGACTTAAAGAGGTTCTACTGAATTTATTTTTATATGACAGTGGAATTAAAAGTAAATAATGATTGATATACATGTGGGAATTATATTTCTGGAACTCATGAGTTTGGATGTAAGATGATGTTTTTGAATGAAGTCATAGAGTGAAAGGGATAAGATATGAGTGAAGTTGGCAGATGAGAGACGACGACGAATGGACGATACGACGATGATGAGCGATACGACGCACGCTCTCTAAGTTTTATTTTATATAACGGTGAAACAGTGTTAAACTTATTTCTAGAATATAGAAATAAACACAAAAGTCAGTCGCAACTCTTTTAATCAACCCGATTTGATGGACCAGATTGAGAAAGAACACTGATCTCTGCAGCCGGGGTCAGCCAGTCGTAAAATGCGACAAAACTACTCACCCTAGCTACGTGGTAGGCCGTTTGAATGGCGACGAGCTTTGCTTTTAAGTACATAATAACTTTGTGTTGTGTTCCGGCATTAGTGATCCAAGTTCCTATACCCTTATGGGACAACAGCGTGTTCGCGATACCACTGGCGTTGAAAATACCCATAGGCGACGGTAACTGCTAAATTGTAAGCGGGCCGCCAGTCTGTTTGGTGTCTTACAGCAATAAAAAAAAATAATATATTTATGTTCAGAAGTGACAACAATAAGGTGAATGATATTATATGCTATGATATAATAATAATGTGTATTTACCTTCAACTCCTTTTGTGCGTTTTGTAAAAGGCATAGTGCTGTATTAATTGCAGTGCGTGCAACATTTTAAACTAAATATATCGCATGCTTAATCATAAACTGACCGATTACGATTTAGGTCTAAAGTGAGATAATATAACGGGCAGCATTGTATCGATGCCCTCTAAAGGCCAAACTAAGAATTATTTTGATATCTCTTTCCCACACTGAGTTATCGCTATTTAGTTATAAGTCAATATATGGGATAAGTAGTAAATGCCAAAACGTTTTTTGCAATTTCCCAAAAAACAGGTTTTTTGAGTTAGGTCAGTTTATGATTAAGCATGCGATATAATTCTTAATCATATGTGGGTGTCAATGTGTTTATATAAATATATTATTAAGTGCTGTATGTACATTTTTATACTGCAACACTTTTAACAATCTATTGTATATCATTCTCTTGTTGTTGTTGCTCACGATGAACTCCCTAAACTATCTAACCGATTTTCATGTTATTTCTAATGTATGTTTTGTCGGCGTGCATAAGATAGGATAGTTTTGATCCAGTATATATTTATTTTTTAATTTATAAGGCAAAACAACATTTTCCGGATCAGCTAGTTGTTTTATAACGATATTCTGATAAATAGCCTATAGTAGTCATAAATAACACCACTTCTAACAAAGGCAATGAGATATTTGGAAGATTTTACGAGGTATTTTTCATGACATTTATGAAACAATGTAAATATAGTGTATGAAATATTTATAGCAAAAAATTTTTTATAGCTGGATTTCAACAGACAGGTAAACCGCCCACCTGAGCAACATCAAGGGCATTGTAAACACACTGTCTGCATCGAGAAAATTTATATGAAGTCTTGTGTAAACTAGATTCTATTCATACCATCATCAACACCAAATAATCTTGTAAGTGATCACTTAACTGCTTCTTCTTATAGATAATCATTCCCGAAACAATATTAGGGCTATCTATCATTTTCACCCGGACGCTGTAAAAGTGGACTAATGAAAACTGTTTTTATTTATTTACAGATAGTAACGGAATGTTGACAATCCTTAAGGAAATTGTCAACTCTACAAACATTCTCCTATACTAAATTTAAACAAGACTGGTCAAGATTTGAATAGCACCTTAACAATTTTTGTTATTGTAATCCTTCTATCAATTGTTTTTTTTATTGTCGAGGAACAGTAGACAGGCTGACGGCCTACTTAATTGTATGCAATTACTGTCGCCTATGGGACTGTTGTCTGCAGAGGAGTACTGGAGCCTGGGGTCCCTAACGACAGAATGTAACTTATGGTCATTCTGGCAGCAACTTATAGACCAGATCAACTTATAGAACCTAGCTAGTTGTTTTGTCGCCTTTTACGACAAGTTGACTCCGGCCACAGGAGTCAATATTCTTACTTGTCGCAGGGGGAAAATAATTTTAAAACAAAAATTACATATGTCAATGTTTTGTATCGCACTATCTATTGTAAAATCGCTGTATCACTATTATATCAACTCCTTTAGGAGAAAAATAAGTACAATTTGCATTCACTGTTGTTTAATAAGGATAATAAACAGATAAGGATAAAAAACAAGTGAATGCTTCTAGATATAACATTAAAAGTTTGATATCAGATTAATCATACTGTTATTTCCAGTATATCAGTTTTTATCATTAAAAAGGGATCTGACTTTTGTATAAAGCATTCATTTATGATAAATATAAATCATAATATCATCATAATTTATAAAATAATACAATATTAGTTTATTGTTACACTAGTTGGGTATTCCCAACTTTTGCTTTGATGCTAATGCAGCCTTTGGCTGGCCTGACATTTTCTTTCCTAGGTTTATAGTATTCTCTCATATTCATTGAAAATAATATGACACGATTAATGGCTATATATTAGTTCTCTACATAAAGAAATAAATACATGATAGTGATATTACACTCAGACAGCAATCAAGGGGTGCCTGGTTCGAATCCCATATAGGCACGCACCGCTCAGGCAGTTTCTCTCGCCAAATGTGCATATTATAGCATAATTACCATGTACCGACTGAATTATAACATCAACACGTGAGGAAACCTGCACACAAAGATCACCGGTATGTGTAAGCCGACAATCGGCCTTAGACAAACATGGCGGCTATATTATATCCTCCACCTTCTTGCTCTAAGGGAATGTCCGAGCCTAACAATGAGATATGGGCTGTAATTATTTTTTATTTTAATATTACACAAATAGGCTACAAGTCTATTCTATCTATATTATTATGCTGTCCTGGCACAAAATAAGAAATAGTCATCGATGGGTACCAACTCACACAACATGCACTATATTACCTTTTTAACAGTATTCCAAATTGAATCGGCAAACCTCACATGAAACTACAACTAGGATTAAGATGATTGATTCCACATCCAATGCTCATCACATAAGATGATGTGATGATAATAATAACCAGTTTATTATAATTAGTTAAATATTATAATGTAATAGAACAATGATTCTTTACAATCTATCTATCAAATAAATGATTAACCCCATTTAGCTATGACTAATAGTGTGAATTAAATTCAAATTGTGATAACAGCTAATATCAACTTCATTAATATCCTCCAAAATGATTCTTAAAAGCATATATTAAATACCTATTTAAAAATATAAATCACTGGGGACACATCAAAATCTTAGGAGAACTAAGTTAACCTAAATTACTAACTATTCTATTATGATAAAATATAATAAAGTCTTTTAGCACTTCCAGGGCTGATGACAAAAGCAATAATAAAACTTTAAAACTGTTAGTTAACTAAAAATTATTAATTCACTAAGAACTCCGGACCGTAATATGACTTAGAAGTCAGTGCAAAGATGTTGATGATGATATTTATGTTATTTACATACCACAATACCCCATAAACACTTTTAAATAAATTTAGTTGCTTTTGTTAGGAATGATTTTATATCATTAAGTTAAAAAAATTTGAATAAAAGCGAGTATAAGATTAAGTAGTTTTGAAGGCATATATTTTGACTATAATAATTGATAATTTAGTAGGGACATAATATTTTATAAATATTATAACTAATGTATACTTGAATTATATAGAATTAATTTTTTGCTATATATTCACAATGTTATAGCAGTTACTACCTTGGTATTATAATTTTCAATTTGGTATACCATTTTCATCATCTTTTTTCACTTGGTATACCAATCTTGTTGTTACAATTATTGGGAATTTTTGCTACATTGAAATAATTATAAGAACAATGTAGTTAAATGTCTTAGTCAATTATCTAATAAATAAAATTCTCGTGTCACAGTTTTCGTTGCCATACTCCTCCGAAACGGCTTGACCGATTCTCATGAAATTTTGTGAGCATATTGAGTAGGTCTGAGAATCGGCCAACATCTATTTTTCATCCCCCTAAATGTTAGGGATGACCCACCCCCAAAATTTTTTTTTAAATTTTTTGACATTTTATTATTTATATGGCAGAACAACGTTTGCCGGTTCAGCTAGTATCTTCTATTGATTTCATAAATGTCTGGAGCATGTTTTCATTGTTTGTGCAATCACTAATATGGCTTATACTAAAGATAGCCATTATTACTGATATATTTTATAAAATTTACAATTAACATCAGCAACCTTCTTATCCTGTCACACGACAGAGGCCTTCTCAAATCCTTTCCATTTATTTCTGTTTTGGGCCATTCTAACCAAGTATGGTCTAGGAGAAAGAGCACCAGAAAACAAGTTGACAAAAGAACAACTAGCACTTACGTATGCTATCTTCTAATGAATAAATAAATTTTAATTCCTATTAGATTTGAAGTTGAATGTTTAAATACTAAAACCATTTTTAACAACTTATATTTATCAATTAATGTTTTGAGAATTTATCTAATGTGTTGACATTTTTTTGTTTTAAGATATTGTTAACATAAAGATACTATTTAAATTATTTTAACTAACTTTTGTTGAACTTACTTGGAAATCAGCAGTTGTAAAGTTCTGTGGAGGCGCCTGAGTCTGCTGCGGAGGCTGGACTGGCCTGGTGTATTGCCCACTGATTGGCGGTGACACTGCTTGCATTATCGCTGGCTGTGATGGCTGTTGTGGAGGCTGGAAAACATACATGCCAATAAAATTATTGTAAGTATAAAGTAGTAAGTATAAAGTAAACAATATCTTAAATACTCAGTAAGAAATTACAAGTAATTCTATTTAACAAGTAACAGATTATATAGAGATGTATATATGAGATGTGACCAGCTCCGTAAAATGGTTGGCAGTGATTTTAACATCTATAGGCAATGGTAAGTTACTATTAAGTTTGCTATTATCCTGTCTGCTATATTGTTGTACATGTTATAGCTATAAGAACAGAGCTGTTCTATGACATATGTAAGAAGCCATAGATTATATAATTCGAAATTTTGTGCAACAGTGGCACCCATATAATGCAATCAGGATGATCCATTTCATATTTTCTTATGACTATTTATTACAAAAAAGTGATAGTAAATGGCTTTTCATCAAAAGGCACTCATTGACTTTATAATATAATGTTCTCTCTCTGGTAATGCTCAGTGATGTACCTATCATCAAATGGAACTAAGATGAAAGCTTGAGAAAGTACTTAGTAAGGTTCATATAAAAACTATCTTCAAAAATATTTATCAATCGAGTAAAGCGGTCAAATCAGTATATGGTAATTGGATCCTTTGATAACTAAAAGTATAACTGATTAGTTTAAATAGAAAATATATACCTACCGATGTAGTAGTCGCATTTTGTTGACTGTCAAAAGGGTTGTAATCGTCCAGCCCTTGAGTAGCATTGTTCGTGCTTCTAGCTACTTGCTGAACTGCTGGATCCTGCAATGAAAATGATAAATATCAATAAATACGTACTAAAAAAATATTTATATCAGGTACGGTGGAAGTTCTACATACGGCGAAAGGGTTGTCTATGGTTGGGTCACTGAACGGATTATCTTCGAATTTCGACATAGTTCTTCGTTTATTTACCCCACTTTAAAACTAATCATGAATAGCAAACACCATGTAAATGTTTTCTACTATCCATAAAACGTATCTCTAGAAACAAAAGGACAGTAATACACTTTAATGACAGATTTGCTGATGATGACGAACAGTGGAATGACATACGAATAGTGACAATGACAGTGACAGAATAATTTAAGTATTGCTAGTTTTTTACTACCTGATCTATGGCTGATCAATAAGATGAAAGTAGACAGCACAATTCAGGGCAAGCCAATACTGTTTACAATTAGAAATGAATTAATCAAATTTAAGATATTTTAAAGATGATAATATTAAAAAATATGAGGGTTTATGTGTTTCAAAATGAAACCCGAATGTTATTTCCTTACATTATGAAACTTTTATTCAGCGTAAGCAAAGCTTGAATGCAAATACAAATTTCGGGTAGAAACAGAAATATTGAAACGTCTTAACATAATAAAGAAGAAAACTTTCATGATTTTTAATATTATTATTATTTATATATCTGCATGACTTAGATATTCTTTTAATTATTTGGCCCTAACACTTGGTAATGATTTTGCTATAACTTCATGTAGGTAAGGGTTTATATCAGTGGTCGTCGTCACACTTTTCTGGTGAAGGGCCACATAGGACAATGTGAGGTATCACTGCGGGCCACACATTTTTGGACTGTTTATATTATGTGTTCATATTTAATATCAAGTGTTAAAAGGCGATTGTCCCATAGATAAATAAATTATAATTATCATTAATGCAACGCGGGTAGCTTATTAATTAGGAATAGGCGTGAAAACATATCTGTAATGAAAAATATGGTCAATATATTATATCAATATTTTTTATTTAAACATACCACAAACTAGTCAATATTATTTACGTATTTTTTACAACAAGTATCATGTTATTTATGTGTTACGCATGGAGTTAATAAGTACAACAGTAACAACAACAACGTTAAGATACTAACTCTATGGTGTTACGCCTGTTATGGTGTTGTACTTTTTTAAGCGTGTTTTTATTGGAAATTGAGCCCATTATCTACTAAAATTGTTTGCTCTGCCGCGGTCCGCAGAAATATCGCCCACGGGCCGCAAGCGGCCCGCGGGCCGCAGTTTGACGACCACGGGTTTATCCAATACATGCTATTGGGTAATAATTAAAAGAAATCCAATTATTTAATTTATTTAATTTCGAGAGAGTAATGAATTCCTAAATTAATTACAGAGTACATACATTTTTGAATAAAAGTAATACACACTATTATTTATTCGGGTACAATAATAATTATTACAATAATATGAAATGTTGTAAAAGTGTCAATTTTTTAACATTAATTGAAACGGTATTGGAAATAAGAGAAAACGTTAAATAGTAATAAAATAAAGTATAGTATGTACATAAACTTAATCATTTAGATTTGAAGTTTCATGTATAAATATGTTGTATTCTTAAGTTGGCACTCGAAATAAAAGCGAAAGTTGTTTTTAGATTGGCAAATGCCAACTGCTAAGCAACCGAATGTCAGGTCTGTGTTCTGTTCTGTCAGTTTACTGAATGAGTCTGTCAAAGTAGGTAGCTGTTTACGTTTTTTTTATTGTTGTTTTGCGATCGTTTTGCATAAGTTTTTGTTACTCTTATTATTTTTATGATAACATTTTTGACTCGGGATATTAATAGTGAAACTTATTAATCATTTAATACGTGTGTTGATGAATAATGTCAGATGTCAAGAGGTGAAAAGGCTGTGTTTTGTGTTCTAGCGTGTGAGTGACAGTTTCTTTTATATTGTTTGGGATTTCGAGCAATAAACATTAGGTGAGTATTTCTTTTTGTTACATTAACATTTTTCTTGTGTCTTGGGTTATGATTTCACGGGTTACGAAAAAATTCCTTGTCACGGACATACTGCTTGACTGATTTTGAACAATTTCGTGTAGTTTCTGGACTTGCGTAACGGTGAAGCAGGTTTAATTAAATTATTACTAGTCTGGAGAACTGTTTGGGTACGTAATGATGAAAGCATAGGTACGTAGCTGGTTGCATACAAAAATTATGCGCGTGCGCTTACATCGCGCCGGCGCACCGACCACAATCAGCGAAAGTTGTTTGCTTGGTATTCAGGAAGTAATGCGAATTGAACAGAGCACGTTTATTACGACACTATACTACGAAACTCACAATTTTTTTTTTATATTTTAAGGTTTTTTCATGAGTCGGGGAAAAATTATATATAATTATATATAACTAATATATAAGTCATTTATAATGATACACTTAGGACCATTTTCATATATTTTATATAATTATATATAATTTTTTTTCCCTGGGCATCCAATTGTTTTCTTATCTGAATTTTAACTGCTTAGAATGTAAATGGGCATGTAAGTCCCAGTTACATTCTGTTAAGGTTTAAAAAAAATTAGTGATGGCCTAAGTAAACCTATTTGAAGTTTTAAAATTATCAACTGGATTTCATTTGACTGCTCAATAATGGAAATCAGATACCAGTGTCAGAGGCCAAAATAACATACTCTATTATCATTATACATTTGACCCTGGAATTTTGTCAGTAATGACTGTCTTGTGAAAAAAATATATAGTGGTCAGTTGAAATAATTGAACATTTGTAAAGGTTAAATTAATTATTTTCTTTACTAAAAAGTATTTTTGGATTTATCATTAAGTAACAAGTTATCATTTAAATGTGATGTAAAAACATCACTTTTAAATGTGCACATGATAGCAATAATATTTTAATATACATACTATAATTATTATTTTTTAATAAATTGCAAATACTTAAAAAAATATTGTGATGATTTCATATTGTGTAATTTTTAATTAAATTTGTTCTAGGTCTGTTAAATAAAATATTGGAAGACTTATGTTTGGGGGTTTATTTGTCTATTGTCTAAGTCATAAGTTTAAAAAAAATACTTAAATGTTTAAAATTGACAATAATAAATTCAGTAGGTGTTTCATACATATTATTTAGATATTGTCAAGTATATAAATAATAATACAAACTTTATTAAGATGAAGAGAGTGCTAGGGATTAAATTAAAAATGAATTTTGATGGATAAAAATGAAATGATAAATAATTTCATTACTAATTTCAATATTTTGTTTAGCATTTGTTATTTGAAAGTAAATACACACTCCCCTCATGTAGACATGTCCAGGTATTACAATAACAAGATGCGATCCTCCAATTAGATAATATCAATCTGATTGCTATCTGTATCAGATAATAATATTATAATTATTTGAATGTTTGCATAATGTTATTAAACTCTTAGAGCTTGGCAAAACAGTTCTAAATGAAATATAAAATCCTATTAAGTAAATAAAACCCAGTAAGGACTATTAATTATAAAAAATAAGAATTAAAAATAGTAATATTAAGCATCTAATATATAACATTTCCTCTTATACTGTAAAGAGTTTTACTCAGTACATTATTAAATATAGTTTTAGATAAGAGAATAATAATAATTAAATAATTATCACTATGTGCAATATGTGTTAATTAAGTTAATTATAAAATAGGAAAATTTATGAATAAACATTTGCCTAGCTGGCTTTAACACCAACTGTTTTTGTGTTATTTATACATTTTATTAATTCATTACTATACACACAAACACTTGAATTCTTTTAGTTGCTTCATAATGGTAAATACAGGTGTTTCAAAATGGATTTCAATGTAAATATGAAATAATTGAAATGTCAACATTTTAAACATTCCTGCTTTGGTCATATTTTTGCAGTTTAATTTTATGTTAATTTTTTTCTGTTGCTATAGTATAGAAGACAGATAAACGACTCCACTATTAGCTACTACCAAACATGTAATATTAAAAAATAGTCCATTAAACTGTCAATTTTTGGTATACACTTCTGCATTGAAGTTCTTTGATTTATATTATATGTTATATGTCGAAATAAATTAAATCAAGTTTAAGACCATTTCCTTTTTGGGGTGAGATTTAATAATGATTACATAACATTATAATAATTATACTTAAAGTTATAATAATGGTCTAACTTCTAATTATGAAGAAAAACTACCAATTGTGAAACAAGTTGAACAAAAGTTTATTCTTCAGTAAACCAGTTAAAATAAAAATTTAATGTTAATATCTTCTATATAAATAAGATGACAGAGGTCTACAGTTGTGTGCGGCAAAACTACTGATTTTAATTAAATTTTCTAAGTTATATTTCTAGACACTTGGCCTTATCTAAATTATATATTATATATATATATATATATATATATATATATATATATATATATATATATATATATATATATATATATATATATATATATATATATATACCTAGTCAGGTCATAAATTCTGTCACATGTTTAATGTAAAATAATTGTAACAAGTTTATTCATTATGTAACCATTCATATACCAAAATGAACTTAACAAAACCTAGATTCTTATGACATTAAAGTTTATTCAAAATGACCTCCGTGATTTTGAATACAAGCCTTCAATCTGCGCGGCCAGTCCTCTATCGCAGCACGAACGAGGTCCATGTCAATATCGGCGGCTGCCTTAATCAAGGATGTCTTGAGTGACTCCAAATTGGGATGAGGCTTTGAACACGCCTTTTCCTCCAAGTGTTGCCATATCTTGTAATCTAACGGATTCAAATCTGGACTGGAGGAGGGCCAGTCTTCGTGCCGGATGAAGTCGATTTCACGCGCCGCCAGCCAGTCTTGTGTGCTCTTCGCTCTATGAGCTGGCGCCGAATCTTGTTGGAATACCCAGTGCCTGTTATTGAACATGGTATGAGAAACAGGTTCCACAAGGTTCGTCAGGACTGTATTTTGATACACAACAGCATTCGTTTTTACACCTTTCTCACAAAAATGTACCTCTGTTAAGCCCCAATAAGACACTCCCAACCATACCATGAGCGAGGATGGAAAATGACCTCGTTGGACACGCGGAATACGGTTGCTCGCTTCTTCACTACTGTGTGCGTACACCTTATCATTTTGTTTGTTGTAGCTCTCTTCTACGGTAAACATTTTTTCATCCGAAAAAAGAATTTCCCGATATTTTTTTCCCGCGTACCGCTTCAACAAAGCGCGGCATCTCTTCAGTCTCAGGTCCATTAGACGAGCATTCAAACGATGTCCTGTTTTTCTTCGATATGCCCGAAGCCCTAAGTCTTCATTTAACACCCTTTTCACCGTGGTTCTGCTTAACCCCATCTGAAGGGCCAACAGTTTCTGCTTACGTTTGGGATTTCTTTGAATTCGTGCCTTCACAGCTTTTATCACTGCTGGAGTCCTAACAGACCGAGGGCGACCACTTCTTGACCTGTCATCTACACTAGAGTCTTCATTGTATCGTTTGATGGTACGATAAATGAATCTTTTAGTTATATTCAAATTTTTCAGTATGTTAAAAATTTGAATTGGCGCGTAACCGCAACGATGCAACGCAATAACTGCAACACGGTCTTCTTTAAGCGTCCACTCCATATTTAAAAAATGAGTAAAATTCTAAAAGTATACATTTTTATTTTCATGAACAATTCGAGATTCGAATTCAATAAACTTTTTTGTGGCCAGCATTCTAAAAGAAAAGTTTTTACTGTGTGACAATACTTATGACCTGACTAGGTATATATATATATATTATATATATATATAATCTAAAGTTATTAAAGTGTTAAGAAACTATGATTTTATGTGTGTTATTTTGCTGCAGAGATGGGGGCATGGTGTAGCACACCACTTTATTATTATAGGAGAGGGGAAGTCTCTTCTACCTCAGACTCATGACGAAAATTTTATTAATGTTTAAAGCAAAGCCAGACGAAGTCTCGGCTCTCAGCAAGTTATGTATATAATGAAGTTTATCTCTATTGTATTTAGAAAGTGATGGATTTGATACACCCTAAAGTACCTTTGCATGAAGTCAACCTTGTAAGTTCATGCACCCTGCGAAACAACAAATGACGTTGAAGGTGCCATCAAGTTCAGTGGGGTTCATACTGCAATTGTACACTATGTAGTCAGCTCTAGAAAGGAAGGAGTCATGAACAGGCACCAGTGCAAAGAAAGCAACAACAATACCCTAGACTTCAAGTGAAGTCCTTCAATGCAATCAGGATTAACAATATTATGTCCGTAAATTAAATAAAACACTTTTTGGAATTAAACCTTGTATTTGCTATGTAGCATTTTGACAATATGTGTGGTACCCACATTAATTGACATTATTATTTAACAATGTGAAAAAGTCAAGTACCTACCTACAAAGCTAATAAATAAAGGAATATTCATATATGACAAACAACTTAGATGATAACTTAGTGTTACTACTTAGTGTTGGAATAATAAGACCGTCTTTTTTATCTGTGCAGGGGCAGAGAAAGAATAACTGACCTCTGCAGCAGTAAAAGGCGAAAAAACAACCCATCCTAGCTACGTGGTAGGGCTCCAAGTCCATCTGGATGGCGATCACCTTTATCTTAAATATGCCACCATAATAACTGTGTTGTGTTCCAGCATTGTGACCCAAGCTCCTGTACCCTTATGGGACAGCAGTGTGTTCACTTCCCATTCTAAGCGGGCCGTCAGCCTGTCTGGTATCCTACAGCAATAAAAAAAGACCATTTGTTCCCAGATACACAAAGACTCAACAATGAATCCAGTTTGTCTATTACCAGTGTTGAATATTGATACAAGGTGACACTTTTGTAACTTGTTGCGTCAGTGCCCTCACACTGGTTGAAGACAATTCTATTATGATAATAATGACATGATTTGCATACAATAGATAAGAAGGTTATTAATATTTTTACCAGTGTGAATGGCTCTTAACATTGTTCAATACTAGCCTACTCATATAGTTCACATAGCAATCAAAACATTATAATGTGCAAAAACAAACATTGTAACTAGTATGCTAATAATATTGAAATATCATCTCTAAACTCTTTACCATAAAGTTTGTATTGGAAGGGAGAAAAAAATGTGTTTCTTATTAGAAACTGGATGGTACATCCTCTTGAAGATTTTTCTCTCATTCATTGATTGTGTTCACATAATTGGCATCCAATTAATAAGCTCACTTTGTATGATAATTAGAGTAGAGATAATTTTATGTGAAGATTTTTTTAAGGTAGTATTTTTTATCTTCATGTATCATATTTAAATATAAATTATCTTATTATAAGTCCAAAGAATTATCTGTAGCTAATATTTTATATTTCATTATAGGTTTCATTTCATTACATAAGCTATCAAGGCTATCTAAATGGATTACTTTATCTCCTTTCTTCTCTCTCTGTCTCTTCCTCCTGGTCTTATCCCACATTATATGGGGTCGGCACAACATGTTACACGTTGTAATAGTGTGGCTTAGTTTTTACAACCGGCCGCCTGCTTGACGTTAACCCCTTTTTGGGAAAAAATCTGTCATCCTTTTTATTTAAATTATTTTTCTAATTTCACATTGAACACAAAATTTCGTGGAAATGGATTACTTTATCATGTATGTGAATCTTGATTTGATTTTAATAAATAATAATGTAGAATAATATTCAGGGTTATTGGTAATTTGACGTATTCCCGTTAGGAGGTGATAGGGGTGACTATATTCTATAATTTTAACCCTCATGTGCATTATGCAAAAGTGAACCATTTTTGAGTTATCATGTTTTTTAGCTTTTTTAAAATAAGTCAAAAATGCAACATCAAAAATTTATTTAAAAAAATATCAATTTAAATCTCAGTTTTTCTTCTGATTTATAAAACGACTAGCTGACCCGGCAAACGTTGTTCTGCCATATAAATAAAAAAGTAGCCGATGTTCTTCCCCGAGATCAAAACTATCTATCCCGAAATTCATCGAAATTGGTTCAGCGGTTGAAACGTTACAAATCGACAGATTTCTCAGATTCGGGTGTTATTAATAACAGCACAAATCTGTGAATACTATTATGTCATGTCTTTAGGGAGATCACGGGGGATGGATATGAGAGAGATGCGGGGGTGAATGAGTATAGTGGATTTTTTTTATTACCCTCCATGCAGACATTTATCCATCCGGATATCCGGAGAAAGAATACTGACCTCTGCGGCTAGGGTCGGCCTATCGTAAAAGGCGACACAAATAACCTTCCATAGCTACGTGGTAGGGCCTCAAGCTCGTCTGGATGGCGACCCCCTTTGGTCTTAAGTATGCCACCATAGTAACTTTGGGTTGTGTTCCGGCATTAGTGACCCAAGTTCCTGTATCCTTATGGGACAGTAGAGTGTTCGCGATGCCACTAGTGTTGCAAAGACACATTGGCTACGGTAACTGTTAAATTTTAAGTGAGCCATCAGCTTGTCTGCTGTCCTACAGCAATAAAAGAATTAAAGATAAACGATTTTAGAAAACTAATAAAAGATTTTAAAAAATACTCTAGAGTGGCGCCATCTCTTGACGGAGTTGAGAACCGTGTTCTCTTTTCGAATCCACTCATGTGAGCGTTGTGACATTTTCTAGTCTAATATTTATTATTTCAATGTAATGTATATGATGCTTTTCCTTTGAGTTATATGGTTAAGTTTGAGGGTACGGGGATTAGGACTTGGAATATGTTTTTTATTATATCTACGTGTTTTTTATATTGTAAATATAGACTATTGAAAGGCAACCCTTACTAAGCGACATTGGGTGAATTTTCCAAGAAATAAACTCCTGTACGGACAGCAGTTTGTTCACGGTGCCTTTAGCGTCGCAAACATTTGTATGCGACGGTAACTGGTTATTATTAAATGGACCGTCAGTCTATCTGCTGTTCGTGAGCAATAAAAAAAGGACAGGGATTTGAAATTCAAATGTTTAGAAAATAAAATATAACTCGCCTAGTTGTTGGATTTGAATGATTTTCTGATAGATTAATTCCCAATTTCTCCGTGCAGGGGCGGGGTAAGAATACTAACCCTTGCGGCCGGGGTCGGTCTGTCGTAAAAGGCGACAAAACAACCCTAGTTACGCGATAGGGCTGCAAGCCCGTCTGCATGGCAATATGTATTTTATTTACTAAAAAGACTATATATCTAGTGTATCCGTAATGTAGGAACCATAACACAGCTCTTCTTCAGTTTCATTGCTTCGAAGATTCTGAACGCGTCTTGTGTCGCGCGTGCGACGGCCTATATTTTGACGCCTTACTGCTGGCATTTTCTTATTGATAATAATGAATATCACTATGATAAAACTCTAAATACACGAAACATTTTGAAGCATTGATGTATCAGTTTGAAGTTACTTGTCACAGTTTGAAGTCAACTGTCACTTGATGTGCTATCATGAGTAGGTGCGACTATATATATAATAATAAAATTAAAATAATTAATATAAAACACTTTTTTTTAATTTTCATGTTATACAAACCTTGTCCTAACAATAACGAATACACAAAACAAAGAATCATCCAATTTGGTGCTGTCATTCGAACGTGATGAGCGTACATACATATCGAAGATCCATTTTTATTTATATAGATAGATTAAGTACTGGTTATTTATCAATATTAAAACAACAATTATCAGTCCAAATTTAAAAATGTGAGACTAGAGATAGTTTGGTATAAGGGCAGGTATAATAGATTTTTTTATATCATTAAAAAAAAAATTAAGTCAACATTGAAATCATTACTTACTAGGTGTAGAGGTAAGTTATTACCGGTTTTTTCGAAAAAAAAAGCTACGTACTTTTCAAGAAAATGGATAAATTTATTTATTCAAAGTATTGGCCATTTGATTCTTGATCTTGCTTCTTGATCTTGCCCATCTTTCAGGCAATTTATGGATGCCATCCCAAAAAAACTGTTCGCTTCCTTCTTCCTTTGAGCAAAACCATTCTTCGAGCCATTTTCAAACTTCTTCGAAATTGATGAAATGCTGCTCTGCCAACGCGTGTCCCACTGATGTGAAAAGTTGATAGTCGGACGAGTTAAGTTCTGGAGAGTACGGCGAGTGCGATATTATGTCCCATATAAGTTTTGTAAACGCTTCCTTGACCGGTTCTGCTTTATGAGACGGCGCGTTATCGTACTGTAAAATCACTTTACCGTGTCTTCGGGCCCATTCTGGACGTTTTTCGACCAAT
Source organism: Malacosoma neustria (assembly GCA_963693495.1). Classification (NCBI taxonomy): domain Eukaryota; kingdom Metazoa; phylum Arthropoda; class Insecta; order Lepidoptera; family Lasiocampidae; genus Malacosoma; species Malacosoma neustria. The sequence goes on from OY856377.1 coordinate 16,622,553, forward strand.
GCATGGTTCAAATTGATCATTTGTTGTCGGTAGCGACCACTATTAACTGTTTCACCAGGTTTCAACAGTTCGTAATTCACCACGCCACTCTGGTCCCACCAAGCACAGAGCGTGTTGTCTTGCGATTAGAACGATTTTGCCTTGGAATCGATGGACCGGTGTCGCCAGGTGATAACCATGATTTTTACGGTTTCAAAATAAATCCACTTATCAAGTTATCATCACCCGTCACTATTTGATGTAGACATGACTTGCGATCATACATCTTTGATGCAGCTTTTCACGGCCGATTTTTTGATTTTCCATTTGCCTGTCATTCAATTGATGTGGTAATTCTCATCTTTTGGATGTTTCCGTTGCTCGTAATCGGTTGCTAATCGTTTTTTGGGCCACATTTAATGCTTCTGCCAAAGTTTTTATACAGTTGGGTCTTCTTCCCGACAGCATTTTCTGGCGGAGGTTTGGGGCCTCGAGTTGGTACTCTTTATCCTGGCATAAACTCAAAGACTCCTCGGTGACCTAACTCCAGTCGTATTGTTGACCATCAGCGGCTTCTGATTGTGGCTTGATAATTTCGCGATTTTAATTGCTCAGGTTCCAGGTCCGAGCGTTCTATTAAGTCTCTGGGGGTCGGTAGCCAAATGCGATTCGTTGACTGGGCGTGCATGGTGTTGTGTGTGTGTGGGGATGGCCCCCATATGTCGCGTCGATGTTCGAACGCTACAAAGTCCACACCCAAGTTTCTACGGCATTGTAGCTTATCAACGAAAATATTAATTTATATTTGTTTTTATGCTAGTTCATTTAATCTTTGGCTAAGGCTAAAGCTGTGTTTGAAAAAACATATTACCTTGACTTTTCCTATTTACTCAGGAATTTCTACTCTTAATTGTCTGTTGGATTGATTGATTTAAAATAATTGTTATTAACACTTCCATATCTTAATATGATTACATCTAAGACGACGACGTCCCTGGCCTAGCGACTGACGCAATTTGGTACGCTCGAGTAGAGGTCACGGGTTCGATTCCCGTCTCACGTCTGGGTGTTTATGTATAATATGTATTTATTTACAAAAAAATGTATAATGTAGGTATATCAATTGTCTAGTATCCATAACACAAGTGCTTTTGCAACTTAGTTTGGGACTAGATGGCGCTGTGTGAATTGTCAGTATATTTATTTATTATTTTATTTATTTATCTAATATAACAGGACAATAATTAATGGCACATAAATAAAGTTGCAAATATGTAGTAAAAATTCGACAGACGTACTCTAATGATGTTCGTACTAATGCAACACGCAATTTATACCGACTCTTCAATAATAACGGCACTTTGTGTTTGGGAGTCTCTTATCATTATCATTTTCCTCCTTAAAATATAGCAAATAATGCAATACAAATGTAACAGCAAAAAGTTGTTACCAGCGAAAAAAATATTTTCAATAATATAATATGTTCTGAAACGGCGCTAAAGTTTACGTATGTAAGCCTTCGATCAACAATAGTACTTATTATATATATTATACTATATACTTACTATATTACTTACTATATTATATACTTACTATTGTTGATCGAAGATGTAAGCTATAAATTATTATAATATATGTGAAACAAAATTATCTCTATACCTACTTATTTTTTTAATGGCGATAATGCTTTCTATATGTACTTCATTCACATCTATTTAAAATGTCATATAAGAAATGTCAGTGTTAAACTTGTCTTAGGTGATCTTGCAGTTTGAAGTTGCGGTAATTGTGTATTAAAATGTAAAATAAATAAATAAACTGTCGTTTATTGTTTGGAATTTTTTTCTACGGTTTGCATTTGTTGTTTCCAATATGTTATCGATGTAATAAAAACTTGGAAGTAAAATCTTTATAAGAAAATGGTCCACTCGATGTGGACAGAACAGTAATTTGGCTGAAGCCAGTCTTAAGGATGGCTGAGACGTAATGAATCAACGTGAAAATGCGTTATGTGAGCCGCATTACTTAAAAGTACCCCGACCAAAAGTTTTCGGATGAGTGCACTTGTATGGCACAAGTTTGCCGATAAACGGCCTGGGGGCGTCATCGTGACGGTGTTCAGTTCGCCGACACCATCTTTCATCACATTATATGAACTGAAACGTGTTAACCACTTTATTAATATGTCGGTTTTCGCCGTGGCTAATGGACCGAACTGGACAAGAGCGGGCTCGGAGCCATAAGTGCTCTTTGACAAATTTGCCTTATTATCCAGATGCGATCGACTGAATTAAACGCTAAATCCAAATGCTTTGAAAGTTTAGTGATTGGTGGACTAAAGTCTCTTTTGAGTAACCATTCAATTGATATTTAAGCTTCTAGTTTTAACACGTTGAAAGCCACGGCGGGTGTCATGTGTCCGATATCATTTCCTCACATTCCCCCAGGGCCGCATCAATGTATCAAGAATCGTCCTAAAATCGTTGGGGTGTTATTATGCAAATATTTTCAAAAAATAAATCATAAACAATGGGTGGAACACTTACGGAAACAGCGATGTACTTATTATTTTCTGAGATGTTAAATGGCAGACGTTTTTGGCAACTTGTTGAAAAGGTTTAAAAATTTTGAGTCCTTTTGATTTTTTGTGCCAAGTGGCCAGTGGCTCTCGTGCCGCCACTTGTATATATTTGTTTCTGAATCTTCTGGAAGCTTCTTCCATTTTACGACGATTTAGTCGTGCAAAAGCGGGTTTAGATTCTTCTTCCTGTCCTAATCCAACATTATGTGGAGTCAGCACAACATGTTGTCTCTTTTCACTCTTCTCTATTAACCGTCATCTATTCATCCACTCTCATTTTTATCATTTTTATATTTTTATGTATACTCCCCTTCGCATTCGCGAAAGCAGATCCAACCAGCTCAATTCACAATAATCTCTTACTCCATTAAACTCTCCATTTCGCTGGATTACTATGAAAGTGAATAAATGATACAACAGTCTTAAGCATTCATTGTTGCATATGTTTTATAAAAAAAAACTACTATGTACTGCTTAATTATAAAAAAATATTGCATGAATATATACATACATTTTCTGAGTTTTGAATCAATTTACAACCACGTAATAATTTATCTTTAATTATACATTTATTTACTTAATTTAAAAGGCGGATGTGAAATTTAAATTCTCCAGTTAAATTATTTGGTGAACGGTCGGCCTTGTTTTGTCTGTAACAAATATAGTTACGTACTAGGTATAATATTAATATTATTATCAACGGTTGCAATCGAGGTTTTTCATATTTTTTTCGCTTTATCTACATCCTTAAACTGTTTCCTGCATTGAGTTGGATTCAGCTGTAAGCCTTGAAAATGGCGTTAGGAAAAATACAAATATAGAAATATTTCGCTAGACTTACAATTAATAAAAATAAATGACATGCTTGGCCTAGTTCAATTATAATAAAATGTATGTTGTATAATACAAATGAAATTGTGTTTAAGATTATCTTTTTTATTTTAGTTTTTATTGGTGTAGAGCAGCAGACAGGCCCTCGATGTTTGCGACGTCAGGGGTACCGCTAAACACGCTGCGGGCCACGTACAGTAACTGAAACCGCCGTCATTTATGCGGGAACAAAACACAAGGTTATTTTGGCTTTGTTAGCGGTGCCTAATAAAATTATGACCTCTTGTAATAAAAAATTATGACCTCTTTGTAGAGAATCAAAAGCCCATTAGAATACGAAGCTTTTACCTATAATGTAACGAAGTATAACGTAGCATGGTGACTCATTGTATTGCTAAAGAGTTGGTGTCTGCGTGGAATTAGTACCTCGCGTAAGTGTTTTAATTTATTTTGATGCAATGTCGCTGACTCGATACGTGATATCTAAATAGGTACACTATGGTCTATATTAGAGTGTATCTGTATACATTCGTAAACTAACTAAAAGAGAAGATTATAGATATATCCACATAAGAGGTTGTATAAGGCACGAAGAAGTTATTTTTTTAAGTTAAACGTACTAATTAAGTTATGTAAATATTTGTAGTATCAAATTTACAAATTATTACATAATTAACAGGAAATGACTAAACAGAATCATCTAAGGCTCGCATCCTCACTTTCTTTGGACACGTATCACGGCGCGGAGGCGAATCCATTGAACGCCTGATAGTGCAGGGCAAAGTTGAAGGCACCCGACCACGCGGGAGATCACCGATGAGGTGGACGGCCCAAATAAAAAGCGCCGTTGACGGTCCTCTGCACGAATGCACAAGGAGAGCGGCAATTCGCGAGAGTGGCGTCGTATTGTTAAACAGGCTACAAAACCCTCGACGTGACGGCCACGACCACTGGCAAGAGTGTAACGCCAAAGAAGAAGAAGAAGACATTAATAAATACATTAACTTTTTTTTTACATTTAATTTTGAAAATAAACATTACTTATTGCCGATTTAGTCCGAAAACAGGACCGATGGGCGATGGGTAAACGAATCCTGGAGTGGTCCGCTTTTTGGCAGTACATTAGGAAGCCCTCCAGCCCGATGACCTGCGAAAGGCTGCTGGTCGAGGCTGAATAGGAAAAGGGAGGGATTTGTGGCGTAGCAGTGGAGAACTATTAGCTCACAACGGCGGAATACAATCGTGTAATTTTTGTGTAATGTTGAGGAACAGTAGACAGGCTTATGGTTCACTTAATAGTAAGCAGTTACCATTGTCTGTGAATGTTTTCGACGTTAGGGACACTGCAAACATACTGCTATTTGCATGGGGGTATTGGAACCTGGGTCACTAGTGCCAGATTGCAACACATGGTTATTATTGCAGTGTGGTATATCCAGACGTGCTTGATACCTTACCACGTAGCTAGGTTGTTTTCTCGTCTTTCACGACAGATCGTCACCGGCCGCAGGTGTCAGTATTCTTACTACGACACGGCGAAAAAAAATTTTTTTTTTATTTGTAACAACAACGATTTATACTAACAATTTATTACGTCAATTGTTAAAATTTAAAGCCAAGTATAGATTGCATTTGCGATAGAGGCGTCATTGTCTATTGCTAAAGTGAATTGGCTTGGAGCTTGAACAATTACTTAAACGCCCCGCAGCTGGGGTAAGGGGTTCTTTGTTATCTCAATGAAACCTTGACATTGAGTAATATTTCCTTCCGCGAAATCTCTTCAGCGAATGATAAATTAATTCGTTGAAGTAAGTATTACGTAGTAATGGTGATAAATTGTCAGATGTCATATTTCGGTTTTATTGTCTCCGTGGACGTCTTAACTGTCCGCCTGTAATCGTTCCTCGTTTTCATTTATACCGCTGATTTATGGGGATTTTTTGATTATCTTTGTTTGATATGAGTAGTGGTTGTAGTGAAATTTGAAATTCATAAATTTTCTTATAATAGTTAAGAATCATATTTCCTTTTTGTCATCTTAATTTGTTAAATTGGACTACAAGAATTTTTTTTAGTTGCCCCGTGAAACAGGTCAGCCCTAGTGCGGGGGCTACAGCTAAGTGTTATCGTTGTCGTTGTCCACTGTTGGGTACAGTGGGCTGTCAAAATTTCAGCATGTTTTTTACGTTAATAACTACGAGTGACTTGTTTTCCTTGACCAACCGTAGGCACAAAAAAGGAGAAGAAAAGCAAAAGAGCTAGAAAAGATGTTGGTTCTATTCTTATTTTAGGCCGACCACGGTCGAAGTAATGCGTACGTCTTATTGGATTTAACTTTCTACTTGCTAACTTAATTATTTGACCATGACCTAGGTACTAGATTGTTATTAACTGCAGAATCTCAACTAACGTGAGAATATATTTATATAGATTTCTTTTTGACTAGACCCGAAACATGAACATTATGTACCCTATTAAATAGTGAATATGTATTACATTGGATGATGGAAGATGGACAAAAAAGGTGATAGAGTCGATTCCAATCGACAAAAAGAGGAAGCGGGGTAGACAAAGGAAAAGATGGCGTGATATAATTGAAGAGAGAGAGAGAGAGAGAGTAGGGCCAGGGTGGATGACGACTGCTAGAAACGGGGTTGCTTGGAAACTTTGTTGGGCTACGCTCGTGAGGCGACTTCTAAAAGAATATAATAGTATAAGTGCATATTACAATGTAACGCCTTAGTATTTTAGTACCAATAAAGGCTTATTTATTTATGTATTACATAAATTTCTATAAGTGATTTCGTAATTAAGGGTACGTGGTATAGACTATTAGTATGTAATTTGAAGACTAACCCAGATGTTATGGGCGCGATTCCCACGACATTCACCTCTTAGCCAGTCTTTTTCGATTCGGGTATATATTATAACATAAGCTACTAATTGACGACAAATGAAAACATCGCAAGGAAATGTGCACGCCGAGATAACCGCTATATGAAACCTTCCAATCCGCTTTGGACAAGCATACCGAGTATACTGTTCCGATTTCTCTGGGGTAAGAAACTAGTTGACGTTATAAGCTATTATAATCTAATACAATAATTGCATTATTAAAGTTAAATACTAGTTTAAATTTTAATTTAGCATGACGTGTTTGTAATTCTGGGAGTGTCACTGTTTTAACCGTGACAAAGTAATCACTAAATCAACACGTATTATTATCGGTGTTTGTATGTTATATTCACTATTTACTTGACCGTATCCCAATTACTTGGAGTCGGCATAATATGTATTTATTCCATTATATTGTTTCCTAATATATTTTACTTCATCGATCACACAAAACCATCTTCTTCTTTTTATCGTTATCCCGCATTATACGTGGTTGACCTTTTACACGGATGTGAAGCGTGTGTAGAGCGATACAAGTAGGCACTGCGAGTCACGGAGATGAATATGCTGCGGTTGATGTGTGGAGTAACGCGGAAGGACTGCGTTAGGAACTCGCATTTGCGGCAGCCTTCATGTCCGTGACATTGCGGATAAATTGTAGGAGTGTCGCCTTCCCTAGTATGGCCACGATTTACGGCAACCGGCTACTTATGTGGGGAACAAATGTCTGGCCATGCCGCCACCACCGGGCCCCGGCAAGAGGGGTAGACCCAAAAAGTGCTGGCTTGATGTCGTAACGGGTTGATATGCGTGACAATGGACTGACCACCAGAGATGCCGAAGATCGTGCGAAGTGGAGAAGAAAAAGTCGGAAACTGGACCCCGGGCGCCGAAGCGAGAGTTTGGGTTGCAACCGGGACTCAACGCTGAGATGATGATGATGACCTAGCATGTTTTTCACTGCCACTCTTTTCTTTTAGCCGTAAACTCAACATTCTGGGGCTCCAATCCCATCTTTAAATATGCTGCCATAATAACCTTGTATTCTGGTAAGTAACCCAGGGCCCTGTTCCCCTTTGCGGATCCACAGACAACGGCTGCTTACTGTCAAGTGGGGCTGTCAGCCTGTCTGCTGTTTCACAGCAATATAAAAACCATAGACTGTGCTTGGTGCTGCAAAAGTGTTTATAGGAAGGAATGAAATCGTTATGTTTCTTATAATTGATAACACAGGTCGTTAATTCTTATCATTAATGAATGAGTTCTCTATACAACTTAGTAGATTATGTAATGGACTCATTCATATTTACTACATAATGAAGCAATTCTTCGATTTGTAGACCGTTTGTCATGTAGACGGAAGTCATTTATGTCTGGCTATTTCGATCTATATTTGACGTTTAAATATGTATTTATGCTATATTTATTTCAAGGTTCTTGTGATTCTCCTCATTTATGCATATTAAATGGATAATTTGAATTCATGTCATGTCATGATCTGCATGTATGCTGGTTTCTGGACATTTGAAACTTGCTAACTTTTTTTGCATGTTGGTCTTGTTTTATTACATTTTTTGATTCCAATATCTATAAATAACGTTTTTTTTTGTAATACTTTTCTTTTCACTTTACAGTAAGTAGTTACGTTTGCGACGCCAGGGGCATCGCTAACACGCTGCCGTCTGCGTAGGTGAACTGGAACTACCTTCATATATATCTAAAGACAATAAAATGTTAATATGGCGGCATACTTAGAGACAGGGATGGTAGCCATTCGTCTGATTGAATGTGGCCAAACTTTAACTCAACCTCAGTCAATGACCTTCTTTTTGTGGTTTTAGTCCTTTCTAAATTTCTGCTCCATGTCTTGATATTCAATCCAAATAAAGACTAATATCAATTAATGAAAGATACGTTGATCCCTAACTCGTTTTTAAGTACTGACTCGTGTTTAAGTTCGGTCACGCGATTCGGAGCTTAGTGTAATAGTTGAACGTATTACTTTGTGGTTAAGTAATTAATGATTGTAGTGGGTGTACGCACTCAGCCAACTTCAAGTGCTGATTGGTACAACTACTGGATATTTGATGATACTATAGTTTTCTATTAGTTCTTGGAAGGTCGGTTGGCCTCGTCAAAGCTAATTTTCAAGATAATTATTATTGGTCAGCAAAACAAAGTTCTGATCAAGTGATCTAGCAATTTCTCTTCTGATAGTGTGTACACGTATATAAGGTTTAGTTTACATTTAAATTTAAAATTGAATTCCTTATAATATATTCTTACCTTAGATAAATAAAAAAAATGTTTATTAGTCTAATAGATAACGTAAATTTAAATATAAAAGCAATAATAGAGATTTTAATATGGAATCACCATTTACCTACACTGATCATCTTTTTATTTAAAAGCAGAAATATATACCATGAGGGTAGTTACTTTATTTACATACATATACCTAGTCAGGTCATAAGTATTGTCACACAGTAAAAACTTTTCTTTTAGAATGCTGGCCACAAAAAAGTTTATTGAATTCGAATTTCGAATTGTTCATGAAAATAAAAATGTATAACTTTTAGAATTTTACTCATTTTTAAATGTGGAGTGGACGCTTAAAGAAGACCGTGTTGCAGTTATTGCGTTGCATCGTTACAGTTACGCGCCAATTCAAATTTTTAACATACTGAAAAATTTGAATATAACCAAAAGATTCGTTTATCGTACCATCAAACGATACAATGAAGACTCTAGTGTAGATGACAGGTCAAGAAGTGGTCGCCCTCGGTCTGTTAGGACTCCAGCAGTGATAAAAGCTGTGAAGGCACGAATTCAAAGAAATCCCAAACGTAAGCAGAAACTGTTGGCCCTTCAGATGGGGTTAAGCAGAACCACGGTGAAAAGGGTGTTAAATGAAGACTTAGGGCTTCGGGCATATCGAAGAAAAACAGGACATCGTTTGAATGCTCGTCTAATGGACCTGAGACTGAAGAGATGCCGCGCTTTGTTGAAGCGGTACGCGGGAAAAAAATATCGGGAAATTCTTTTTTCGGATGAAAAAATGTTTACCGTAGAAGAGAGCTACAACAAACAAAATGATAAGGTGTACGCACACAGTAGTGAAGAAGCGAGCAACCGTATTCCGCGTGTCCAACGAGGTCATTTTCCATCCTCGCTCATGGTATGGTTGGGAGATTCTTATTGGGGCTTAACAGAGGTACATTTTTGTGAGAAAGGTGTAAAAACGAATGCTGTTGTGTATCAAAATACAGTCCTGACGAACCTTGTGGAACCTGTTTCTCATACCATGTTCAATAACAGGCACTGGGTATTCCAACAAGATTCGGCGCCAGCTCATAGAGCGAAGAGCACACAAGACTGGCTGGCGGCGCGTGAAATCGACTTCATCCGGCACGAAGACTGGCCCTCCTCCAGTCCAGATTTGAATCCGTTAGATTACAAGATATGGCAACACTTGGAGGAAAAGGCGTGCTCAAAGCCTCATCCCAATTTGGAGTCACTCAAGACATCCTTGATTAAGGCAGCCGCCGATATTGACATGGACCTCGTTCGTGCTGCGATAGACAACTGGCCGCGCAGATTGAAGGCTTGTATTCAAAATCACGGAGGTAATTTTGAATAAACTTTAATGTCATAAGAATCTATGTTTTGTTAAGTTCATTTTGGTATATGAATGGTTACATAATTAATAAACTTGTTACAGTTATTTTACATTAAACATGTGACAGAATTTATGACCTGACTAGGTATAATTGTATATATACACACATATCATTCTTCAAAAAATATATATTTTTTAATTACATTTTATTTTGGTCCCTGATATAATTTCTAATAAATAAAAACATCTCACAATGTCCCATCTATGGGCTTGGGCCTCCCCCTACAGGGAACAGACGGTGTACCCGTCACGCTTGTCCAAGGCGGATTGGCTGGTTACACATGCTGGTGAGATCTCGGTATGCAAGTTTCCTCACGATGTTTTCCTTCACTGTAAATACATGACAATTATGCTATAATATGCACATTAGACGAAAAATACTGCCTAAGCCATCAACTAATTGATTTGCTCAACTAGAAATAATACGCAAATGAATTAACAAACTGTAATGAATGTCACTTTCGGAGAGTTGTCTCTTAGAGTTGGGTCGTTTACATTTTTGACGTCGATGAAAAACGGTCTCGTTTCGTCGACGTCAAATACATAACTAGTTTATAAAACAGTCTAATTGTCAACTAATTTAAACATCGTTGACAGTTAGTATTTAACAGTCGATTACCACAGTTCTATAGTGTAACTAATATTTATTGATTACGAACTACTTTTTAATTAATTGAAATGAACCCCCTGTCGCAATTTTTCCAGGCTTAGGACTGGCAGGTTTCATGTATCCGTATTTATATGTCCATTAAATGTAAATGTACATATTTTTTCATCAACAAACGAAGGAACCTATAAAAAATTGTTTTTAATTACATCAATTTACTCGTTCGACGTTGGATTGTTAGAAGCGACGTCTCGATCGATACTGCAGGCAGTTTACTTGGAAATTGTCGACAGTTTCGCGTTGGCCTGCTTTTGGTTTGTTAAGTGGAGTGTTTAAATTAAGATATTGATGTGGCTGATTTCAAAAACTCAGCAATTGAACGTTGTAAATAAATAGACTTAATTGAAGTTAATAAGTATTAAAAAAGTGTAAGGATTGAGGAACTTAAATATTGTGCTTGTTCAGTAGTACTAAATTGTTTTTTGAAAAAGTAATTTTTATTCTTCATTCAAAAATAATGGCGAAATGGAAAGAATATGCCATAGATTATAGTTGGACTGAAATTACGGACTAAAATTGAGGTCAAACATTTATTGTAATTCTTAGAGCTTAGAAGTGGCTGTAGAGTGACTTGTTCTAGAGTAATTCTTCTTAGTCGATACTTCTATTGTCAGAGCGATCTTCGTCGTAATGTATGATGGTTGAAGGGCTATGTGTGATGCGCCTCACACGTCTTCCTCTTCCTGCCCTTACCTCAAATTATGTGGGGTCGGCACTACATACTCCTTCCACTCTCCTCTATTATTTGCCGTCATCTTTTATGTAATCCATCCAGCTTTTCTTTGGTCCCCCCTCCTTTTAATGCAGCAGCCGTGTTAGTGTTCGTGGCGTCGCAAATATTCATAGGTGACATTAAATGTTAACTATTATGTAGTCTCCTGTCTGCTGTCCCACATCAATAAAAAACTTAAGAGAGCATGAGTACGAGAGTCTAGAGAACAGCTTACTACAGAAATGATCCTATGAAGTAAGGTCTTGAGTACAAGAGTATAAACACTCCTCAATATCTATGTCTATTTTGAGAAAATGATGAAAATGATTGTATTTGTGATCGCTCTAATTAAGTACGTGATATAATGAGACATGAAGTGTTTATGCCTCGTAAGGATAAAATGTGTTTCGTACTTAATTAATTGCACGGAAATTGCAACCTATCGAAAGCGAATTACGTCATAAGCTAGCGTAATTATCGTGTCATAAACCGGTAAGTGGGTCTAGCGAGTGCGCTGGATATAGTGAACGGGTCACCAGTAACTTGAGTTGTTCCCTTGCTACAATTTGTATGCATAGGTCGAAGGAGTTAGCGTAATATAATCGGACACGGTTTCCTTCTGAAGCAGCTGTAGAAATAAATAAATATACGGGGAAAATTCACACGGCACCGTCTAATCCAAAAGTAAGTAGCATGGCACTTGTGTAATGGGTACCAGATAAGTAATATACTATAAAATTATATACTTTTTGTAAATAAATACGTCATCATCATCATCATCTTTGCGTTGTATCCCGGTTGCAGCCCAAACTCTCGCTTCGGCGCCCGGGGTCCGCTTTCCGACTTTTTCTTCTCCACTTCGCACGGTCTTCAGCATCCCTGGTAGTGAGCCCATTGGCACGCATATCACCCTTTACGACGTCAAGCCAGCACTTTTTGGGTCTACTCCTCTTGCCGGGGCCCGGCGGAGGCGGCATGGCCAGACATTCGTTACCCACGTAAGCATCCGGTTGCCGTAAAACGTGGCCGTACCAACGGAGCCGACACTCTTGTAATTTATCTGCAATGTCACGGACATGAAGACTGCCGCGAATGCGGGAGTTCCTAACGCGGTCCTTCCGCGTCACTCCACACATCCACCGCAGCATATTCATCTCCGTGACACGCAGCTCTTAATTGTGTCGCTCTAACACCGGCCACGCTTCATAGCCGTATAAAAGGACAGGCCTAATGATGGTCTTATAGACCTGTCCCTTCAACTTTACCGGCATCTTGGGGTCACAAATTACACCAGTTACCTCACGCCATTTGGTCCACGCAGCAGCAATGCGTGCCTTGACGTCGCAATCGATGTCACCAGACGCATGGAACACAGATCCCAGGTATTTCACTTGGTCCGTGCGCTCGACCGTGTTGCCGTCTATGCGGTGTGGGATCTGTGGAGTTACAGGCTAAGTACTCGGTCTTTTTGTAAATAAATACGTATTATACATTAACATATAGTCGCGAGATGGGAACCGAATCCATGACGCCCGTGAATGCACCAAAATTTAATAATTCATTAATATTCCGCACTGTTGTAGGTTGAAAAAAAAATTGAATAAATTTGGATTTTATTATGAGTTGGACATGATTTTTTATTATATTATCTTGGACGAATTAAGAAGTGTGCGCAGTCGTTAGAACAATCGCGCACACAATTACTCAATTCAATTCCAGAGATTAATAGATATTAGAAATTACCTTACCCTAGAGAAAAATATTAGTCGTAATAAAATCCAGTAATATGAGTTGATGAGTTGGGTACGTTATTTATGCATGATACCGAGGGTGAGGGCTGCGTGCTGTTCCGCGGCCCCCCTCAACTCCTAGAGTTGTTAGGAGAGCGCCGGGGGGACGAAATCCTGACCCCTGGCGCCAACACTTTAGAAGGAGCCCGCCTCAAGACAAAGGGCGGGCCGGCGCCGGCCCGGGCCACGAGATCGGCAGGCCATATATCCGTGGGCCCGGGCGTAGGCGATAGGAGAACAGAGGGGTTTTTTAGTGGGTAGTCGGATGGCCAAACATCTTTCCCGGAGTGCCACATATCCCTCGGTCCCCCCGGACCGGGGGAACCCGTCAAGAGAGGTTTCCCCGAGACCAAAAAAAAAAAAGGATCGTTCGTTAATTAATTTCATTAGCTTGGCTTGGCTCTGTCCCAATCATTTGGGACTGGCACAATATGTCTTGTTCTTCCTTTCTCGCAGAATACGTTCTAGACATACTTATATTTGGTTTAATTTATGACCGGCCGCCAATCGGGCGTCAAACCTTCTCGGGACGGAACTTCTCTTTCTTCTCTTTTGTTTCTCAATACTAGACGACTGATTTGCGCCCGCCACAATTAGTGGCATTTAGTAGGTAGTAGGAGGTAGGTTTGTGGTAACCTCTTCTCCTTGTATGTTTATGTCATGGTTGATGTGGGGAACAGATGAGGCTAATAATTGGGATGTAATAGTTGCAAGTTGCTGCTCGCCATCACTTTCATCCATATTTATTACCTATATATAATTCTCGTGTCACCTTGATGCTCACGTTGAACTCTGAAACTATCTATCCGATTTTAATGTTTTTTTAAATGTATTTTGGTGGCGTGCCTAAGTTTGGATAGTTTTTATCACGTATTTTGTACAAATAATTTCAAAATCAACTATTATTGTATTCTATATTAAGTACTACAACGTATTGTGTAGCGGCCATATATTATAAATGTGAAAGTAACTGTGTCTGATACGTTTTCACGACTAAACCGCTGTTCCAATTTTGACGAATTTCGGTATTTTATTATTCAGAGAAGGACATAGGCTACTTTTTGTCGCGAAAATGAAACTTGAAAGAAGTGAAATAGGGGTGACGTAATTAAGTTCTACACATTTTGTCACTTTTTTGCATTAGAATTTTATTATGTTCTTACGGTAATGAATTAATGTTTGTGATATAATCGTTTCTTGTAACTAAATTAGGGCAATTAGAACTATTGTTATTTTCAGAGATTAAAATAAAAAATCGTATGATATTGAAGTATTTTTCGGTATAATGTTTTTGCTTTTATTATAAAAACTAACATCCCATAATTACTCACAAACGTCACTACGGGGCGGGGCTCGAGACCTTCCCTGGATTGAACGGATAACCGTCACGTTCGTCCAAGGCGGATTAGCAGGTTACACCGGTAACCTCGGTGTGCAGGTTTTCTCACAAGGTCTTCACCACCGCAGCAATTACGTAATTATGCACATTATGCGGGAATAACTGATTGAACGGTGCATGCCATATTGGAATTCGAACTCGTGGCATTTAGGTTGGTTTCTGAGTGTGATACCACTTGGGTACTATATATCTACCTATGTACGTTTCGCTATACATCTATTAAATAATCATCCTGACTAATATATACGAAAGTGAGTTTTGTTTGTTTGTTACGCTTTCACGCCTAAACCGCTGAACTAATTTTGATGAATTTCGGTATAGACATAGATTGGACCTTGGAGAAGGTCATAGGCTACTTTTTTAATTTATATGGGAGAACAACGTTTGCCGGGTCAACTAGTAGTCCATAATTCCCACTACTGAGCTAGGCCCTACCTCTATTCACTGTCCATACGAAGCAATTATGCCATATTATTATAAATATGTACATTAGGCGTGGAAATCTACATAAGTGCGTGGGAGTCGATCTCGGGACCCCTACATTGGTATCAGAGTTGAATACCACTGAGCTACCACACACCTATTACATGTTAAAATTGGAGGATTAATCTTCGTTTAAAATCATGTGCGAATACACTTGCGATGTTTTGGGAACTCCACAATGATCACGTAAATCCCCAAATATAATCTGTTTATTTATAACAATTACACAAAAGTTTATTATCTAATTACACAATTGACACAAGATGACGCCTTGGGTGACGTGGCCTCGTTTATAAATATGATGTATCATTTATAACCCGTATAAATGGCAACGTACAATTTACTCTCTTTTCACTTTCGTTTCTTTTGTCATTTCGAAAGTGAGCCAAATATGAACGCAAGTAAAAGTGTCTGCGAATTATATTGTTCTGCAGCCAAAAGGTGTAATGGTACACGTTTTAGACTATGTTTCGGTGTGCCAGATGTCGGTGAAACTGAACTGTTTAGTGCCTATGAAATATTTTATAAGCATCTTTTGAAATATATTTTCACAATGTAAATGAGAAGTTTTTACACATAATAATTGAATTTTATTTAATGTGACATGAATATTGCCTTTTTTGTGTTTACTATAGTTTGTACATATTTGAATGTAAAAAAAATCACTGTAAAGTAATTAATATCCCCCGTGCAGGGGCGGAGTATGAATACTAACCTCTGCGGCTGGGATTGGCCTGTCGTAAAAGGCGACAAAACAACCCTAGCTACGTGGTAGGGCTCCAAGCCCGTCTGGATGGCGACCACCCCGGCATTGGTGTTCTGGCATTGTTAACCCAGGTTCCTATACGTCTATGGGACAGCAGCGTGTTCGTGTTGTGTCGAGTGTCGGAAATATCCATAGGCGACGGTAACTGTTTACTATTAAGTGGGCCGTCAGCCTGTCTGCTGTTTGTCAGCAATAAAAAAAATAATATAAGAAGCTTTCACAAGTGGTCCGTATCGTACTTGTTAACTTTTAGAAGGCGAGCCGTCCCATATATGGAACTAAACTTAAAACTCATTCAAACTACAACATATGTATAGGAAAACTATTGTAACACTGTAACAAAGTCTTTGTAATGCGTTCGCAGTGGAGTACACGGGAATATACGTCCGATAAATCGTGAATTTTCGTCCGAAGACTTCACGTTTCAAGAAATTTGAAATGTCTTTTATTTCGACTACCATGTTTGCTTGCTAACCCTGGGCGACTCTTTTAATACCGTATCTAATAAAAGGTAGAACACTCAAATGCTGCAACAGTTTAGTTATTCTTTTGATATGTCTGTTCTTTAAACGGAATGTCCGTTTAATATTTTTATTTTAAATTTTCATTTTCACTTCAATATAAAATATAACAAAAATACGACAACGATGATTATAAGTTCAAATTAGTTACTTGAACTTTAACCCAATAACCAGTGAATCGATATGTTATCACCTATAAAATAACTAGATTCAGGTCACTGATAAAACTGTGTTTCACTTTACTTGCCCTGCGTATAGTTGATGCGTTTGTTATTTATTACATCACAATTATCGTATTTATAACAACCATGATTTATCGACATTTATTGATCAATAAATATATTAGATATGCATCCTCATTTCTGATGATAAAAAATATTAAATAAATATAGTGAGACAATTCACACAGCGCCATCTAGCCCCAAAGAAACACACAGATGCGAGACGGGAATCGAACTCATGATCTCCGCAAGTGTACCGAAGTGTTAGTCGCTATGCCATGAAGGTCGTCAAATTACTGATTAGTAATTGACGTACTTCACATGAACGATTGTAAAGTATATTGTGTTTTAGAAGATGTCTACGTCCAGCCGTAGACTTCAATAGGCTGATGATGATTTTATGTGTATATGATCGCATTGATGTCTTTACGGTTGTCTTGCTATAACTTTATCGTTTTCATGTGTTTCATATTAGTCACCGAAGCCGAAGAAATTTAAAATGTCAAGTTTGGTGGGAAAAGTTATGGCGTTCGTTTTTTGGGACGTTGAAGGATTAATAATGGAGGAATATTAAAAAAAACGGAGTCACTAATTCGGGATCTTAAATACGCAGATCATGTAAAAATACGGTCACGCTAGGTGTGCCCCTTAATGGGCACACCTAGTGTGTCGGCTTAAAAAAAGGTGAGTTTTGGGAATTTTTTTAAAGGAATTTTTTTTTAATATTTTGAGGATATAATAAAATGGCAAACTTTGAAATAAAAAATCCAATTTTGTTCGAATTACATTTTCAATACAATCAAAAAACTGGAGGGTCTGTACCACAGAAATAGTTACATATATAAAATAAGCAGAAAAAAATCAATGCGATTTGATAATTTGTCTTCGAGTTACAACTGCAGCCAATTTGAAAAAAAATTAGTTTTGAGAAAAACGCGTTTAAATATAAAATGATTGATTTTGTTATTTTCAATAGATCAAAATCATACTTACAGCTAATAGAGCTGATCTTCCAGGCCCATATAATTCACCTTCATCTTCTTCATATTGCCTGCTGGGCTGTTGAAGCTCTTTTTCGTAAAAATATTATAATGGATTGCGATGGCCACAGGACTCTAACAACAACTCTGGCTGGCCCCGTAGCAAAGGACACTTTCTAATACTTGAGCGGCTACACTTTAGAAGGCTGTAACTCGAAAACTATTTGAAATATTCATTTAAAATTTTAGCAGTTATTTTTAAAGATATAAACTATTGAAATACGCAAGACAAGAAATCGATTTTTTTGAAATTTTCACTAGGTGTGCCCCGCCCCTTAAGGAAAAAGTCGCGGCATATTGCGAGCTGGAGCGTTGTTTCACCCAGACAACGCACCACCTCACAAAACCGCAGTGCGATAGCTGCTGTTCATGAATCAGGATTTAAACTGCTCTCCTCAGCTTAAGGATTACCTCATAAACAAGAAATTTGAAGACGATAACTTAGTAATTGCCGCTGTTGATTGGTTTTTGCAGGGTCAAGACAATTTTTTCTCTAAGACCACTTTAGGTTTAGAAAAGATATGGACTAAATTAATTTGTTAGGATATTAGGTAGATAAATAAATAAATATTTTTTAACTATAATCGCCGTGTTTGATATTCATTACCATTAATTTCGATCGCCTCTCGTTCAGTCAGTCACATTTATCTTGATATATTTAATTTTATTCTTTTACCACTGTTCGTTAGGCTACAATATATCTGATGACAAGGACTTAGACCGGCTCCATGCCAACAATGGTTCACGTAGTAGCTACAGACCTCCCAAATATGGTTATTTGTTATTTCTAATCTAACCGATATGAATATCAAAATAATTTTATTGGGTACCTCCAATAAAAAAATATATTGCTGACAGCAGACAAGCTGATAGTCAAATCAATTGAAAGCAGTACCGTCATCTATAGATATTTGCAACGTCAGGGGCATCAGTAACAAGCTGCCGTCCGCGTAGGAATTATCGTCTATGATTATATTTTGTCACCATTTTTCAATAAATTAAGGTAATCTATGTACAAATCATGGTATTTTCGTTATGTTTTTACTTATATCTAACGCTGCCTGAAATTACGCTATAGGTTGTTCTAGGGAACACTAGGTAGAATCATATCGTTAATTAAGACAATAAAAAATACAACTAACAAATAGTAAAATAAGAATAAAAAAAAACATTCGCTGGGGAATTTGTTTCGCCGTTACTTCTCTAGTCAGCGTTTCGTATTGGAAATTGTAGTAGACAAGACATTCAGGAGGCAGTCATGTCCGCAAAGGAGGCGGCAGAGCGGGAGCGGGAGTCGACCACCACACTCCCCTCTCGCCAACGCAGGCCACGCCGGCGGCGCCGGAGGGCCAGTAACGACCTCCGGCCGCCGTAAAAAGCGGCCGCGGGCAGCCCCTCGGGTGAGGACCCGCTGCCCGCACTATTGCCGCGAGGGAGAGGGCTGTGTGCTGTGCTGCGGCCCCCCTCAACTGTTGATCCAGGAGAGCGCCGGGGGACGAAATCCTAACCCCCGGCGCCAACAATTTAGAAGAGGCCCGCCTTAAGACAAAGGGCGGGCCGGCGCCGGCCCGGGCCACGAGATCGGCAGGCCATATATCCGTGGGCCCGGGCGTAGGCGATAGGAGAACAGCGGGGTTTTTTAGTGGGTAGTCGAATGGTCGAACATCTTTCCCGGAGTCCCACATATCCTTCGGTCCCCCCGGGGCCGGGGGAACCCGTCAAGAGAGGTTTTTCCCTGAGACAAAAAAAAGTGATCTGTAAGACTATACTGGTAAATAAATGAATTTCATTGGATTGATTTGATTTATTTAAAAAAATATATAGGTAGTATATCAGAAGGAGAGGTAGACCAAAGAAAAGATGGATGGATTGCGTAAAAGATGATATGGCGAGTGGAAGAGAACATGTTGTGCTGACCCCATATAATGTGAGATAAGAACAGGAAGAAGAAGAAGTATATCAGTTGTCTAGTAGCCATAACACAAGCGCTACTCTGCTTACTTTCGGAGTGGATGGAGGACGCATGACGCCGTGACGATTGTCACGTTATATTTTAGTTATTATTATTATTTTATTTAATTCAGTTTATTAGCCTTTTAGGTCTCTAGTAAAGCAAGCAAATAACCCTATTCATATTTCTAGCCTATACTGAACTCTAATCACATCCAAATAAAACTTACTTTTAAAATAATAAAATTTCCGATGTTTGTCGTGAATTCGGTGATTTATGTACATTTCCTTACTTACGGACCATCCGTTTGCTCGGACTTCCGTTCTATGGCGCCGCGCGCCGTGTAAATAAGCCAGCGGCGACGTTTTGTTTGCCAGTTTAACGGTTGTAAATTGCACGGGAAAAACAGAAGCTGTCCACTCGCAGACCGTCTAACTGACGCACGGTGAACGGCGAGGCCGCTACTTCTTACATATTTATGAGATTAAAAAAAAACACTGTATTTTAATGTCGGAGAACGGAATGTTTGATACAACGTTCACTTTATACGCTTTATGGTTCTTTGCTGAGTTTATAAATGAGTTGAAACCTTAAACAACTAAAATTGCTGTGAGCGTTTCTTGTATCAAAACATTATACAGGAGTTTCGTACTGAAAAAATAAAAACTTTTGTTACCCATTACATAGTTTGTTGAACAATCTGTAAACTAGATGTGTTTACCTTGAATTCTCTGAACTACTTACCTTACGGAGAGGTTTCATCCATTACGGGTTTCCTCGCTCCCAGTTGGCGTAAATACGCGTTTCCTTTGTTCCCGGTTAACAGTTGTAAATTCTACGGCAATAACTGCGGCAGTGACGGTTTACGCGACTTATACGCTACGTAAAAAATATTTGATAATACAGAAATGTAATTTTATACTTTGCGCTCTACACAACATGTCGTTTCTTGTAATATCATCATAAAAGTAGGTGATAACGTTGCATCCAAAGCTTTTACTTTAAAGACGGAGTACACTACCGTGTTTGCAGCAGCTGGCTTTACTGGGTGACTTTTTTTTTTTTTTTGGTCTCGGGGAAAAACCTCTCTTGACGGGTTCCCCCGGCCCGGGGGGACCGAGGGATATGTGGGACTCCGGGAAAGATGTTCGGCCATCCGACTACCCACTAAAAAACCCCGCTGTTCTCCTATCGCCTACGCCCGGGCCCACGGATATATGGCCTGCCGATCTCGTGGCCCGGGCCGGCGCCGGCCCGCCCTTTGTCTTGAGGCGGGCCCCTTCTAAAGTGTTGGCGCCAGGGGGTCAGGGTTTCGTCCCCCCGGCGCTCTCCTAACAACTCTAGGAGTTGAGGGGGGCCGCGGAACAGCACGCAGCCCTCACCCTCGCGTCAATAGTGCGGGCGGCGGGTCCTCCCCCGAGGGGCCGCCCGCGGCCGCTTTTTACGGCGGCCGGAGGTCGTTACTGGCCCTCCGGCGCCGCCGGCGTGGCCTGCGTTGGCGGGAGGGGAGTGTGGTGGTCGACTCCCGCTCCCGCTCCGCCGCCTCCTTTGCGGACATGACTGCCTCGCAGAAGGAGGCGACGGCCGTCCATCCAGGATCGCCCCCGACCATGGACAGAACCAGGGCCGGGAGCGATTTACTGGGTGACTTAACGGATCTTTCATTAAGCGCT
This sequence comes from Malacosoma neustria, assembly GCA_963693495.1. Lineage (NCBI taxonomy): Eukaryota > Metazoa > Arthropoda > Insecta > Lepidoptera > Lasiocampidae > Malacosoma > Malacosoma neustria. Next base: position 16,643,741 of record OY856377.1, read on the forward strand.
TCCTATCTTAAAATTTAAATAAAACAAAGTGTGTGTGAGATATAAAAAATTTTTATTCCTTGCGAATAGTCCTCTCGGTAGAACGATTATGGCGACCGTAAAATGGGCGGAGCGCGCGGTACATAAAGATACATAAAACAGTTTTATTAATTGCGCGTGTTATTGAATGCTATATCCGTCCATAGTGATTTGGCAAAACAGACTGAATAAATGACAACTAATTTGAAAGATGTAGCTTCAACAAGATGGCCGTTATCAACTGTCAAAGTTCGGAAATCCCTGTTGGAAGATCCTTTATATTGCCTACTGATATGATAATATAATTAGCATAAGGAAACGGATGGAATAAAGTGAGTTAGGGCAGGAGTATTACCTGCCCTCTGACCCCCGTTTTCAACAAGAAAACCTCGCTCGTTGTTAAGGTACTATATCAGCTGTAGGTGAAGTTGATCTAGAACCCGAAGATGTAGTGGAATCCCGTATATTAAATGTGATACAGTTTTATTGTTCTTTGTGTAGCAATAGATACATTAAAAAAGATTAACTTAGCGGCAATAAAAGTAAGTTTTAGGTGACGCTCGAATGTAGGTATAAAAAGTGCACATATGAGTTTAACTTTTCCATTCTCGAGTACTCTCTCCGTTATATACGCTCTGTGGGAAGCAATACAACTCCGTGCATATTCATGGACCTCGGCGTTTGGAAAAATTGCTGCGATATGTAAAAGAACCGCTACATTATTGCGAGATTCCGATATTGCGAATGGCGATTTGTATTGGCGTTTTATAACCTTTATTTTTCTTTGGATTTAGAGCTTTCAAACCCAATTAATTTGGTTTTTGACTATGTAGGTGTACATTACACAAAGAAAATACCTTTTTTGTTCATTGTATATTGCTGACAAGGATTATTGAATTTTTATAGTTTTTTCATGATATTATCACTACAGACGTGGACAAAGTAAGTAAACAGTAGATAAAATTGTAATTGGAAAGAAAAGCATATTTAAATAAAGATTAATACAGAATTTTAGTTTTAATGGAGACAAAGTTTTTATACTAGGGTGAATCAAATAAATGGGGTTTTTTTAAATAAACTAATTATTAAATGGTGAAAGACAAATATAATTTATTTTTCTACGTAGTTTCCTGTTTGAAAATACATTTATCCCAGCGCGCAGGAAAGTTTTTTTTATCCCAGCATCATTCCAAAAATCGCCTTTTTTAGGCGGTCACACTAGATGTGCCCCTTAAAGGTGTCAGCTAGAATCATGGTAAACTCGCAGTCATCTCTGGAACTGGGACGTGAAGTCGAAACTTGATTAAAGTCAGTCAGTTAGGCAGTTTGCGATGTCGGCAACGTTCGCCAAACTACCTCCTTAGACACTCGTGTCACGTCCGGCCCTGTCGCGACGCGGCGCTTGTTTTTCCGTGGCCAGAAAACTCTTCCGATACTGGATATATTGCAGTTTCTTCTGATTTATTATTCCATTGTCATACATAGATTTTAGTATGTGGAGAGTAAAATACACGCTTGTAGCAAGCGTTAGGTGTTAGGTATTCATATACTTGAATAAAACTAAATACTATAATAATTAAAAATATAGATAGATAGATAGATAATTCTTTATTGTTCACCACACAATTTTATATAAAAAAGACATAAAAAGAAGTAGGTAATAGTACAACATAGTGAACAAACGGCGGTCTTATCACTAAATAGCGATTTCTTCCAGACAACCTATCAGAAATATTTAAAGTAGTTGTACAAGGCGGTGCACAATAGACATAAAAATCAAGATACTAAATATAATACAAAAAAAAAAACTAAATTAATCTAACATATAATAGCAATACAATGAAGTATACACATGACAATGCAATTTATGACTTTAAGTAATGGTCATTAACCAAGTTTTTAAAAATGGCAAGTGATTTTGCTAATATCCAGAGGGAGGGAGTTCCAAATTTGGACAGCCTGTACTGCAAAGGAATTAGAAAAGAATGTCGAAGAGTGTACAGGGGTCTGTAAGAGCAAGTTTTCATTAGAGCGCAGAGAGCGGGAGTGAGTTGTATAAAGAAATTTAAAACAGTCCTTAAGGTAAGGAGGTGAAGAAGGAATAAACAATATTCTATAGAGTAAATAGAGAATGTGAGCATTCCGGCGAAGCGAGATTGGCAACCACTTGAGCTTTTGGCGATATTCAGAAATATGGTCATATTTTCTTAAACCAAATATGAATCTAATACCAACATTTTGAAGACGTTCCAGCTACAATAGTTGCTCTTGGGTAAGATTAAGATAGCAGACATCGGCGTAGTCAAGAATAGGGAGTAATAGAGATTGAACAAGTTTTATCTTAGTGGCAAATGGTTTGATTTCTTCTTTCGCCTTTTGGAACCATTTTACATCTTAGTTCCCCAAAAACTCGATTGTTAAAGTAAGCAACTTACACATGTAGTAGACATTACAACAACGTATTATAGTTCGCAAAGTAATGATAAAATTTTATCCTGCGACCTTACTTGGGGACATAAGGCTAACGGTGGCTACCGTAATTTTGGCGGGATGCCTTTGCCGCCTCGAGTTTGGAACATTGAGATCGACATAACCTCAGCAGCGTCCCCTTGGAATCCGGCGTGGTACTGGTAAATCGGTTTACTCGGAATACATAAAAGGCGCGGTAGTAGGTGCCAAAGTTCCTATAACCATAACATTTGACTCGTATTTTAAAGCAGCATGTATACGGTGTCCTCCGTAGCGCATCGGCTATCGCAAGTCGGAACGCTTGCAAGGGTCACGGGGGTTTGGTTCTCTCCGAGTGTAATTGTTTATGTATGATATGTATTTATTTACAAAAGAAAATTGAATACGTAGTATATCTATTATGTAGTACCCATAACACAAGTGCTCTGCTACTTTGGGACTAGATCAATTATCTCAGTATGTTTATAATAGGTCTTTACCTATGAAATTGCCGTTCTGCAGTACTGACCATTTCAAATTAAAATAATTTTTGTTTGGCTAAGAATTCTCATTTAAAATTAATTTTATTTTAAAAATATGGAATTCTTTTTTCAAAAGTAGTCATTCGTTTATTGATTAGTGTTACATTTTCATCGCATTTCAATATTTTTCGTCATCATGGATACGTTAAAAATTCGAGTAATTATGGAATATGAGTACCGTCGTGGCAGCAACGCGGCACAAGCGGCACGCAACATTAACGACGTTTACGGAGCTAACACTACAAACCAACGCACCACCTGTTATTGGTTTGCTCGCTTCCGTTCTGGGAATTTCGACCTGAAAAATGAACCTAGCGTTCGTCCGAAGACTTTGGTCGACAATGACGAATTAAAGGCGATTGTGGAAGCTGATGATACACAATCTACGGCTGAATTAGCAGCAGCTTTGGTTGTTAGCGTCAAAACAATATTGGTCCATTTGCGTCAAATTGGCTAGGTTAAAAAGCTTGACAAATGGGTACCCCACGAACTTAATGATCGCCAGCGCGAAGTACGCGTCGAGACGTGCCTTGCACTGCTCAACAAACACACAAATGAAGGAATTTTGAACCGCATTGTTACCTGCGATTAAAAATGAATTCTGTTTGATAACCGCAAGCGCTCAGCAAGTTGGTTGGATCCTGGTTCAGCACCTAAACAATGCCCTAAACGAAAACTTACCCGTAGAAAAGTGATGATCACTGTTTGGTGGTCTAGCGCCGGTGTGATTCATCACAGCTTCTTATCAAACGGGGTGAGCATTACTGCAGATGTGTACTGGGAAGAACTGAACACAATAACGGAGAAGTTGGCACACCTCCAACCAGCATTGGTCAATCGCTCGTCTCCGCTGCTCCTGCACGACAACGCGTGACCTCATACTGCACAGCAGACGGTCTCCAAGTTGCAAGAAGTTCTCCGTCTTCCGCCCTACTCACCAGACCTTACGCCTACAGATTACTACTTTTTCCAGAATTTGGATAACTTCATGGCGGGAAAAAATTCAATACCCGAGAGGCAGTACAAAATGCCTTTGAAGAATTTGTTGCCTTCCGTCCAGCCGATTTCTTTAAGAAGGGCATCAATAAACTGCCACTGCGTTGGCAAAGATGCATTGATTGCATGGGTGATTACTTCGATTAATACAAATAAAAAATACATGAAAAAAATTCGTTTAAATTTTTTCATACTAAACGGCAATTTCATAGGTAAAGACCTAATTATAAATACATATGAGTATGCTGAAACAATTCATATAGCACATATTTATATATCACTTGTGGTATGGGTACTAGATAACTAATACACTACACACACACACACACACACATATATATATATATATATATATATATATATATATATATATATATATATATATATATATATATATATATATATATATGTTTCGTTTGTAAATAAATACATATTATACATAAACACCCAAACTCAGGATGGGAATTGAATCTGTAACCTCCGCAAGTGTACCGCATTTCGTCAGCCGTTACGCTACGGAGATTGTAGAGTGTATATTAGTTTTTTTTTATATAATAAATACTCTGTAAAGTATACTGTATATGGTAGCTCTCCTGGCTATTTTATTAGTTTGAAATTGTAAGTCAAAAGAGTAAATAACAAAGTTCCAGTAAGTTGCAAACTGCTTTGTTCGCTAGTTTCTACAGGATCGAGTATTTTGGCTTGTTTCGTTAATTTTAGTGTCTTTGTTCTCGCCATATCTAAACACTTCAGCGTACCGGTTTCTGTTGCTTGCAACAGTGTAACTTCGCATCCAATTTGCATTGTTTTGCGCACTAGAATTTTACATGGTTAAATTTTACATGGTATGAAGTTTGTAATCTTTGTAATTATTGTGTTATTATATTTTTGTTGCAACTTTACGTTATGTTATAATGATGCAATAAGACCATAATAATAAATATACTGGCATGTAATCCCAAAGTAATCATCAGAGCAATATTTAATTAAATAAATGTACATAAATTACCTAGGCTCGGGACGGGAATTAAATGCCTGTACAGCAGCCGTTGCGATAATTGTTGCGTGAGTTACGGAGCTAGTCAAAAGTAGGTTTGTTGGCCAATTGAGCTGGACAAGTAGAAGAGTCGCAGAGTGGCAACTCAATAACTTACTTCGGTCCCGGAATTTAAAGTTTCGGACGCAACCGATGTAGCCACCACCACCCTTGGTTTATAAGTATGTCGACATAGTAACCTTGTGTTGCGTTCTGGCATGAGTGATCCAGGTTCCTGTATACCTATGTGGATTGCAGCGTGTTCGCGGTGCCCCTATCGTCGCAAACATCCATAGGCGACGGTAACTGCTAATTATTAAGTCGGCTGTCGCTGTCCTTTAGCAATAAAATTGTCCTTATCCTGTAAACTGTCCCTTAGTAAATTGTAATGGAAGATAATTGAAAGTCTGGTACTTGAAATAAATTTACGTTCGGAGGGTATTCGTTAATTTATAGGACTTATGTAACTACCTTCTTCGCCATGCCAGTGACGTATATAACGCAGTAAGAGTCTTCTCCTTATGACGACATCACTGGATCCCTTGCATACAAATTACAATGGCACTTTCCAGTTTTACTGCATCGTTAGTTGAAATTATGTACTTCACTGCTCGCTCTGGTGAATAAAATATTAAACAACGTTAGATAAGCAGCCCTGGGTGACATAAACTGTATTGGAGCGCAAATTAATTTTGACGCATGTAAGACTACTGATTATGCTACAGTTTCAGTGTCTCCGTGCAGGGGCGTAGTAGGAATACTGACCCTTTTGGACGACAGCTGTTGTTGATAAGCGACTAAACAATCCTAGCTAGGTGGTGGGGTTCCACGCCCGTCTGGATGGCAACCAACCTGGGTTTCTAAATATGCTTCCATAATAACCATAATATGTTGTATTCCGGCATAAGTGACCAGGTCCCTGGTAACTGTCGTATAGTGGCTGTAGAAGTTACAAACACTTCGGAGGAATTTTGATAGTTGTCATTATATTAGCTAATATCAAGTATATAGGATTCTTTAAAACATTTTTCAAAATTTGGCATAAATAATTTTTAAAACTAGATAATTCGTTAAACTGTAATTTGTGTATTCGATTTTAGGAGAATGACTGACTGATCCCACAAACGGAGATGTTTGAGCTAGCTCATCATGGTGTGATGCCTACTATACTTATTACAACGCTTTTATTAACTTGACCTGTATATATCTATGTAACGGAATAAAAAAATTCTAAATTTGCACACTTGTCAAGACCTTATGACAATACACAAATTTAATAATTTTGTCATATAGTCCTTATCAGTTTTTCTTCCTTTCAATTTTTCTTCCGGAAGATGCGAGTTAAATTAATTAAAACATTTACCGACTGGGAATTGACAACAAATAAGTTATAGTTCATTCTTAATCTAATTATAGTTAACTAAAAAATAAAAAATAAAAATTAACATTAGAATAAAATTACGGACGAGAAAATTAATATCACTGTTATATAAGCGTGACGTGCTTTATAAGATATTTTTAAACCAACTGCAGTTCGGAATGAAATTAGTAAATTAAAGTGTTTCTTAGTTTTTTTTTTAATTTTGCAGAAGTTAGCAACAGTTAACTACGAGTATATGCAAATTATTGTTATCGGGTTGTATTACTTTACGTCCTTAGAATTTTTTAGCTAATATTACTCATACCCTGTCACTAAGCACGCAAGTGCACACACTAACCTAACTCAGGGGTTACGGGTTCGATTCTGCTGTGGTAGGCACTTCTTTTTTTGCTGAATATGCATATTATAACATTATTTCCACGTGTCCTTAGTGAATGAATAATTTTTTCCCTTGTAAGCGTGGTGTTTATAGTGTTCGTCAATTCTAGATAAAGGTGCGAGTCTAGCAATCGGACTTTTTTTTTTTGTCTCGGGGAAAAACCTCTCTTGACGGGTTCCCCCGGCCCGGGGGGACCGAGGGATATGTGGGACTCCGGGAAAGATGATTGGCCATCCGACTACCCACTAAAAAACCCCGCTGTTCTCCTATCGCCTACGCCCGGGCCCACGGATATATGGCCTGCCGATCTCGTGGCCCGGGCCGGCGCCGGCACGCTCTTTGTCTTGAGGCGGGCCCCTTCTAAAGTGTTGGCGCCAGGGGGTCAGGGTTTCGTCCCCCCGGCGCTCTCCTAACAACTCTAGGAGTTGAGGGGGACCGCGGAACAGCACGCAGCCCTCACCCTCGCGGCAATAGTGCGGGCGGCGGGTCCTCCCCCGAGGGGCCGCCCGCGGCCGCTTTTTACGGCGGCCGGAGGTCGTTACTGGCCCTTCGGCGCCGCCGGCGTGGCCTGCGTTGGCGGGAGGGGAGTGTGGTGGTCGACTCCCGCTCCCGCTCCGCCGCCTCCTTTGCGGACATGACTGCCTCGCAGAAGGAGGCGACGGCCGTCCATCCAGGATCGCCCCCGACCATGGACAGAACCAGGGCCGGGAGCGACAGGTCCACGCCGATTTGGGCGACGAGGGCGCGGCGCTCCTCGCGCCACGCAGGGCACACGGCGACAGTGTGGTTCACCGTGTCCTCCTCGTCGCCCGCGCCACAGTGGTGGCACCCTGACGTCATCTCCCGCCCTATGCGACACAGGTACCTCCCGAAGCAACCGTGCCCCGAGAGGACCTGCGTCAGGCGGAAGGTCAGGGCGCCGTGGCGCCTTTCCACCCATTCGGCCAGGACGGGCCTCACCGCTTCGATGGTGGCGAGGCCCGCGCTAGGGTGCGCGAGGCGCTCCTTCCACTCCAAGCAATCGGACTTTCATCATCATAATTATAGCGTTACATTTTGATTGCAACCTAAACTTCCATTTTGGTGCCCGGGGTCCGCTTGCTGAATTTTTCTCCTACACTTCACAAGATTTTCGGCAAATGTGATAGTGAGTCTATTGGCACGAATATCATCCCTTCAAACGTCAAGTCAGCACTTTTTGGGTCTTTTTCGTTACTGTGGCCCGACAGAGGTGGCATGGCCAGACATTTGTTCCCCACGTAAGTAGCCGGTTGCCGTAAAACGTGGTTATAGCAGCGAAGGCGACAGTTTTACAATTTATCCGTAATGTTACAGATACATTGCAGTAGGGGACAACATGAATTTACGAGTGGTCATTTATATATACAGTTTCTCCTTATAAGAGGACATGTATTATTTAAATTTCCGGTGCATTTGCGTTGGACAAAAGTTCGTGAATTCGAATTAACGTTAATTGTAAGGCTATCCGCTGGTGCCGCAGCCACTAAGGCGAGTAATTAAACGACTAATTAATCGCTTACTAATGGATAATACGGATATCACACGTCCGTGCCTGATTTGAACAATGCTTGAATTGTTATCGGGGCACGTGTTAGCATATCATTTGTGTAACTGATTTATTTTAATTATGTTTAGATCCTAGGATATTATATCGATAATATAATCTGAAACTTTTTTTTTGCTGTGTAACATACATGTGGACATCCCACTTAATATTACGAGTAGCTTAATATCATGGGCTATGGATGTTTGCGACGCCAGGGGTACCGCTAACACGCGTAGGGTGATTTGATCCTGGCTCGTTTATGCCGGAACAACACAATGTTATTATGGCGGCATATTTAGAGATTTGGGGTGGTCGTCATGCACATGGGCTTGGAGTTCTACTACTTAGCTGGGGTTGTTTAGTCGCCTTTTACATTATTATACATGGTACATTCTTACTCCACACCCCTGCACGAAAAAAGTATTTATTTATAGCATGCGTCAAGTATGGTTTAATATGGTTTTACCTCCATAGCCTTCGGTCAAAGGTACACCTTTTATGTTTAGTAGTTATAATCGTATCAGTTTTATAGGACATAGGTATTGTCAATAGATTTAAAGTATCTAAGTTTAATTTCAAAGTAGGAGTTAAATAAAGAATTGTGTGGTTTATCGTTGGAATTTTTCATTACTACTCTACCCCGGAATAAACTCAGGGGGCAGACACCTCGGTGATGCGGCTCGAGCCGCGGGAGCGTACTTCCACTTGATTGCTGTGGCTTCACCGCAGCTCTATGTCGGTTCATCTTGGCTTGGTAGGCCAATCTCGACTATTGTTGGTCATCAGTGGCTTTCTCGTTTGAATATATACCTACTATATACACTAACGGACTCATAAACTGCATCAAAGTAATAGACGACTTTGAAATAAATATTTTAACCAAGTATGCAAACTTTCTATACAGATTTAAATTGAAACCTCTAGATTGGTTCGTGAACTTTAAAACAGCGTAGGGTCATATCCTTAAGTTTGTGTACTGGAAAGGACCTTAAGACTGTTTTTGAAGAAAAAACAGAAATTTAAGAAAAATTGGTTTAGTTAAAAAATTGGTTTTAACAATAGACACAAACTTTATTTATTTTAGAGGTTTAAATTTTATTTTAGAGGTTTCAATTTAAATCTGTATAGAAAGATTGCATACTTATTAAAAAAAATCATTTCAAAGTAATTCTGAACTTTGATGCAGTTTATATACAATGGTATATGGTGAAATAGACTAAAGAAAAAATGAATGGATTGCTGACTGGATTGGATTGAAAGATGATATGGCGAAAAAGGACGTGAATGTTGAAATGACGGCTAACAGAGGATAATGGAATGATAGAATATGTTGTGTCGACCCCATATAATATGGGATAAGGGCAAGAAGATTCAATGTTAGAAATTGATGGTATAGGTAAAACATAGAACAAAATTAATTTTAGTAATTATAGCTTAAGTAAATTATATAATGTATTCTAGTGTTATTGCTATTATTGCTGTAGGACAGCAGACAGGCTGATGGCCCGCTTAGAATTTAGCAGTTACCGTCGCCTATGGGTGTTTGCAACACCAGTGGCATCGTGAACACGCTGCTGTCCCATAAGGGTACAGGAACTTGGGCCACTAATGCCGGAACACAACGCAAGGTTATTATGGCGGCATACTTAAGACCAAAGGTGGTCGCCATCCAGAAGGGCTTGAGGCCCTACCACGTAGCTAGGGTGGGTTGTTTTGTCGCCTTTTACGACAGGCCGACCTCAGCTGCAGAGGTTAGTATTCTTTCTCCGCCCCTGCACGGATAGAAGTGCAGGGGCAAATAGGGATAATAGTGTACCTGGCAAAAGTTATTCTGCCATATGAATTAAAAAAAAGAAGTAGGTAATGCAACATATAAATTAAAAGCCTATGTCCTTCTCCAAGGTTAAATCTATGTCTATACAGTAATTTATCAAAATTGGTTCAGAGGTTTAGGCGTGAAAACGTAATAAACAAACTCACTTTCGCATTTGTAATATTAGTTAGGATTATATTTTTGTCCTCATTAGACGGATTTGATAAGTATATTATTTATAAATATAATACGGATTAAACACGATTAAAATTTTTGCAAAAAAATCACGTATCATAAAGCTAGGAGTTCCGTGTTTGCATTCTTGTAATCTTCTCAAACAAAAATTTATTTGTTTTTAGAGGCTTACGCAATATTATCTTTTCCCGTAAAGAATGTTTTACCTACGAACAATTTCAGGTTCAATGTCGGACTAGTATTATGTGTATAAACAAACAAGAAAGAGAATTCGAAAATGTTGAGGAATTGCACCGAAAAATAGCTTCCTTGTGCGAATGATTAATTATAGACATAACCATGTCGGTGACCTCACTCTGTGGCACCATCGGAAGGCCTGAGGTTGTTTACAACCGGATAATTGCTAAAATGGAGCCTATTTAGGTCTATCATTACTTGATTATAATTAATTAATTAATTTTTGTTATTTATGTTGTAGCTTTAAATTAATGTTTATTTCTTTCTAGTTCGCTTTTTGATAGAGCAAGCGGAATATCGTATAGGTATTGCGAATATTGATTATTCAACGTTTAATAAGTACATTGTTGCATTTGACAAACGCGCCTTGGGTCACGTTCGTAAGGTGCGCCTTAAAACGCCTTTATTCGGTGAAGTTAACCGTGATATCGTGAATCACGCTTGCAATGTATCTGTTCAATTTATAACGAGAATTAAAAGTAACTGATTCTGTAGTTATTGTTTTAATAGATGGGTTTCTAGCTGGCATTGTTTGGTGAGTTTGGATAGAATCAGTGACAGACCAATTAAAGGTTGTAATGTAATTGGTATCTTTTATAGCTCAAGTTCAACAGACTGGCAAAAAGGCCCACCCGATAACAAATGGTTACCGTCGCCTATGGACGCTTGCAACAGCAGAAGCATTATCAACGCGTTATCGGCCTCGAATAAATTTTATATCGCCTTTTTTGAGTCGTACTGTGTTGGGAAAACCTCACCAGAAAGCTCTTTCCGAATCCAGATAGTATGTAACATGAATGTTCACGAAAATTGTTTTGTACAGAAAATACGAATTCAGGAAATGGGGATGAATGTCCAGTCAAAGGTTGGTATGGAAGGATGCAACAAAGTGTCTTAGATATGAAAGTGAGATGGCATTTTAAATAGAAAATTCGAGTGGGAAACACGAATGTGAAGGTTAATAATAAAAGAGAAAGAAGCAGGCTGACAAGTAGCAGTTTAGTATAAATCGACAGGAAGACGTTGGCGCAAATATGGTATCCGGCCGTGAATTATATACTTTTCCATGCGACCTGTTTAATTTGTTAAATTGAAAAGAAACATCGCATTGTACGGATAGAATTAGGTTTATTTGCAAAACCCATTCGGTCGTAACGAAAGATCCTTTCGACGGAAATAAGTGAATGGAATAAATGAAATGACCTATAAAGTGGATAGGATGCGGCAGTTTCGACCGAGTTTAGCGTATTTCATTTGGCATTCACTGCATCGAATTTATACGGTTAATTCATTAATTCGCCTTTGTTTGTAACACTCGAAGGAGTTATTTCATATATTCCTATTTAAACTGATATTGAAGGAAGGAAAATAATTATTTCCATTACTTTTTTTACTTCTTAACAATTCAGACCCTAATCAAATTTAGACAGTAAACATTCATACAGTCAAAGGAGAAGTAAAACTCTTTTAGAATTAAGCGAACAGGCGACTGTTTACATGTAGTTTATTTTTAACTTTTGGGTACCTACATACAATATGTAGTTAATAGTTTAGTTTGTATTATGGAAGTTTATTACTTTTTACTATATTTTTTTATGAATTCTGAAAATATCTTCTTGTGGTATACAAGTGTTGTCTTACTCCGCCTTGTAGGAGAATAATTACTTCTGCGGCCAGGGCGACCAAGCCCGTATGGATAGCAACCATCTCTGATTTCTAAACATGCCGCCACGTTGTGTTTCGCCATAACTCACTTTCCAGTCCTCTTACGTGTATGGCAGCGTTTAAGCGGCGCCTGTGGCATCGCAAACATCATTAGGCGATGGTAACTGCTTACATTAAGTGGGCCGTTAGCCTGTCTGCTCTTTCACAGCAATATAATAAGTAGGTGAGTTCAGCTGGACTATAGGCTATGCCACGAGAACACTTAGTATATGTGTAATTATGATTTTCATACCATTGTCGTGGAATCCCTCTGTTAGCTTAAACGTCTTTACCTTCAAGAAGGGGAACAAAAGCTGTGTGTCGCGGAGTAATTACACAAACAGTTACACAATAGAGGGAATTAGATATGTCTGAAATGTAAAGTAATTCCACTGACAGTACGTTTCACGTCTCAGTTCTGCTCCGATGAGTAATTGGTATAATATGAAACAAATAAAAAGCTAAAATACTGATTAGTTGCCTGTCTACTGTTTATTTGGGCCGTTTTATAATTAAAACGTGTTTAGTTATTGATGCCAAGACTGTTTAAGTCTTTCATCTTCGATAATTCGTTTCTCTATACATCGTTCGTTAGTTTTATTTGATTTTTTTAGTAACATATTTAACATATTTATTTATTTATTTATTTATTTAATTATTTATACATGACATACAAATTTTAAATATAAAAGATTCATATCACAGCAGTTCATGTACAACAACTAATTTGACTTAGAAAAAATCACACTGGCCCCTGAACTAGTGAATACTGTATCTCAGTGGGCCAGTATTTTTAAAATAAGAACTAATATATAATAATTACCATTATATTAATAATTAAATAATATATAGTAGTTAAATGAGATATAGTAGTAAAAATAAATAATAATTTAAAATAAAATATTAATGAAAGAAGAAGGGAAAGAAAAATATAGATACATATATTAACTGAAACAATGATTGTATGTGAACATAATGTATGTAAGTTTATATATAAGTAAAATGTAATATTATATTTAAATAATTGCTTTGATAATCTCTTCTGACTGTTGATAATTCAGCTCATACAAATAATCACTCAAAACTTTCTTACACCTACCAATGGGAAGTTTGTTTAATTTAATTACTTTGCTAATTTCGTTATATAATTTAGGGCCCAGATAATCCGCGAATTTCTGCGCAAATGATGTTTTGCAGCGTGGAATGTTATAAACAAGGTCTTGCCGTCGCTTAAATATAAGATTAGGTGGTTTGACGTGGATATTCAAAATTACTGATTTTATAAACATTTTTCTCACCGACAAGACTTTATTTTCTTTATAGAGCAAAGTAGTAGGATATAAGAAGCCTTTATAGGTCATCACTTTTAGTAAAGATCTTTGAGCTCTTTCGATAACTAACATTGAGGTTTTTGATGTACCACCCCAAGATAATATTCCATAGTTAAGTAGTGACTGACATAGGGCATAATAAATACTGAACAATAGCTTAGGGGGACAAACATTTCTTAGTGTTTTAAATATGAATATAAATTTTCTTATTCTATTACTAGTTTTACTGATATGTTTTTTCCAATTTAAATTTTTGTCTATTACAACGCCAAGATATTTAATACTATTGACACAATCAATAGAGTAGCAATTACAATTTAAATTTGTAGGTCTTCCACATATGTGGGATTTTATATTAATTTCATTAAAAAGAGGTTGGGAATTTTCATTAATACTGAAAGTCATTACTTTTGTTTTTTCTAAGTTTAATGTCAGAAGGTTAACATCAAGCCAAGTAGTTACTGCAGCAAACCCTTCGTTGGCTGTTTTGTTCACATCGAACCAAGTTTTTGCAGTAAATAGTAAAACAGTGTCATCCGCGAATGTAATGATTTTGCCATTGTTCAATTTTAGGTTGCACAAATCATTAATGTAAATTAAAAATAATGTTGGACCAAGAACGCTACTCTGTGGTACGCCATATTTGATAAATTCAGGTTGACTTTCATACCCCATGATTTTAACTACTTGTGTCCTGTTAGTTAAATAACTTTTCAATAATTGTAATGGTAAACCACGAACGCCAATTAATTCTAATTTTTTTTCCAGCAGGGGCAAGGAAACCGTATCAAAGGCCTTAGCAAGGTCCAAAAAAATTCCTAAAGTTTTGTTACCATCATCTAATGAATTTACAATAAATGTGGTCAAATCTTGAATTGCATTACTAGTTGATCTTTTATTTCTGAAACCAAATTGATTAACTGACAACATATTATTTTTTTCTAAATACTGTTTTAACCTACCGTTAATTATTTTTTCAAACACTTTTGAAATAACTGATAGTAAAGATATTGGTCTATAATTATGAATTGAATTTGGGTTACCGGACTTATATATCCCTATATATGTCATCCCTATGACAATAGAAATTTTAAGTGCGTCAGGAAAAACTCCTTCTTCGATACATTTATTGATAATGAGTTTAATAGGGGACACAAAAATATTTACATTACTCTTTAAGATAGTATTAGAAATATCCCACCCACAAGATCTTGTGGATTTAAGACTCAAAATATGTTCTTTAATATTCACTTAAATGTATATAAAATACACGTCATTGAACAATTGTAAGCCTAGGCACATGTCATGTCATCTGTACATACAGATTTCACAATTTATGATATCTTATTCGGTCTATGACCATGGAGATGCGCTTACGTGGTCATCATCATCATCAAAACGAATATAACCTAAACCTTCGTTAAGGTGCTGGGGATATCCTTTTTTACTTTTTATTATCCATTTCGCACGTTATAGTAAATCAGAAATGCAAAGGATAAGTCAAGACATGCATTAATTTCGAACTGTTTTCATAAGCCTTTTTGGGTGGGCCCAAAAAGTCCAAGAAAAAAGTGTAAGCGATCGCTTCGATTTTTGGTTATTACTCAACGACGCCCCGACTTTTGCGTCCTATGAGGATGTCACGAGTAGCACTTTTCCGACCTTGTAATAAGCACTCAGTCGGGGAGGACACACCCTCACATACTGCTGCTTTAGACGGGTAGGACTCCGGTCCTTCCGGCTGGTGACGTTAGTGTCGCATATCACGTTTTTCTAGAGGAGGATACCTGCTGTGCAGGACCACAGCAGACTCGTGTGGAACTCACAACAATTCAGCACGCTACCCTGTTTTGGAGGGTGCGTGCCGCTTACCCCCCCTAAAAACCTTTCCCAGGCTCTTCTCCATTGCTCACGTTCAGCGTGAATGGCAATAGTGCGAACTGACTACCGCAACCTGCAATAGCATTGGCACGCAGTGGGTGCTGGCCTCACTGATCCGTGGAAGAGATCCTCCGGCCGCTTAGGGCAGTTGACATCCCCTGATTCATCTTCTCTCGTAGTACCTCGCCTCTGAGGCCAATAATGTGGGCAGCTTATCCTTGCCTGGAGTTAGTCGGTCGCGACCTCGCACTATGGCGGCCAGAGGTCATTCGATTTCGATCTACCGCGCCGTGTGCATCTACGTGGGCGGATGTCACGTTTTAATATCCTACCTAGGGTGGGTGCTACGTCAAATGCGTCCACAATTAAACATTTGTTCCCCAAGTAATTAGTGATCTACCTTAAAAGTGCGCGTATCAGTGACACGGCTACTTGATAATGTAAAAAAAATTATGGGTGAAAATAAAATGTAACAAAAATACTGCCACTGTAGACTCACCCCAACATAACGTAGGTGAGCGATGTTTGATAAGTAAGTGCGCGTAACATAATCTCTGGGATGGTATGTGTCGCTCCAGGCGGCCTGCCTCCGTGTCGTTAATCTCGTGACGTTGCGAGTTCCACTCTATTTTGACGTATTTACCCAAATAGCACTTAAATAGCGGGATGTACTGTATTCATCGTGCCGCTTCGAGATTTATGATCATATAATTACTAGATATCTTCTCATGAATTTTGTATTTCTTTCCTGATTTTTGTTTACTATATTTATTTGGAAAACAATATACGAGTGAATGGGGTCTACTCCTAGCCCAACGCTGAGGTCTTTCGAGTCTAACGTGCATATTATTACTTAATTGCCATGTACTGACGACGAAGGAAAACATCACAATACTGCACACCATCAATCTTGGATAATCCCGGAGGTTATTCGGCCCGAGGCCAGCTGCGGGTCATTGCTATCATTAATTAGTAAAACAAAATTCTCTTTCGTTTCACAATTATAATTAAAACATCCAATGATATCCATCTAGTTTCTACTATAAATATTCTCTAATAAAGTATTTTCCGAAACATACAATTGACGGTCACATATATACACATACCGAGATTAGAACAAACTATTCTATTTGTCTTATACAAATTATTGGTCCTTCTTAATCGAACCTGCAGTTATGATCGTACAAATGTACTTGTGTAGCCACTGTGCCAGTTATTTCATCAACATACAATTATATGTACTTACACATACGCACACGCACATACGTACACACACACACACACACACACACACACACACACACACGCGCGCGCACGCATGCACGCGCACAAACGCTCCCTCGCACTCGCGCATAATCAATCACTCACATTGTAAAATATGTATAATATTTATTATTGTAGAATTAGTTAATTAAAAATGGGAGAGAAAACTTGTCCCTAGAGATATCTCTATATAGTTAGATCTAGTTCTGGAGCAAGTGGAATCAATTATTTTATCTACTTTTAGTTATTTTATATAAGATTGTAGTATTTAAGGATTGTAGTATAATGTATGTTTTAATTAATTTCTTTATTGCTGTGAGGCAGCAGACAAGCTGCCTACTTAACAGTAAGCGTCGCCTATCAATGTTAGAGCGTAGAAATGGAACCTTGGCCTCTTATGCGCCGGAACACAACACAAGTCTAATATGACGGTATATTTAGAGACCAGGGGTGGTTACCATCTAGACGGCAGAAGTCCTATTATCTCGCTAGGGTTGTTTTGTCGCCTGTAATGTAACAGGATCCAGCCGCGGGGATCAGTATTCATACTCCGCCCCTGCACAAAGATAATTTACAGGAATTTAAAGAGCCTTCAAACGATTAGAGGCCAATTTGCGCTTATAATAAATACGTTATCACGTGATTTACTCCGCTGTGAGTCGGCAACCACCTCTCAATACTTGCCGTATTTACGATAGCCGAGTTATTGCAAGCGAGTGTACAAGTATGCACTCGGATTGGGCGCAACCCGCTGTTAATGACTTCCACACGGCTGGATTTTCAGAGTGCAGCTCTGAACTCGATTTTACTCGAAACATTGATATGAATATTTACCGAATATTTGTTTAAATTTAATATTCACGTATGTACCAATTAACCGGTTGCGATATGTCAGTTTTTAATTAATATGGCAGAAAAGATATAAATTAATTATAAAATGTCCTATTACTTATTTTATTCAATAAATAGACAATTGCGGATTTTGTGTCACTATCCGGTATCCGGCTTGCTCAACTTACGGTCTAATCAAATAGTAGCTGGATATCTGTTTAATTTATAGTATTTGCAACATCCTTCTCTCAAATAATTTAAAATTTTCGTTTCAATTATCAGATTGGATGAACAAAAGGGAGCTAAAGCGTTAAACGTTTCCTGGTTTAAAGTAAATCTTTTATGATTTTTCACCCACTTGAAGTAAGCCAAACGTGGTTGCGCAAACTTTAAAATTATTATCGAATGTTGAATGCAGGATCCTATTGGGTGAGCCGAACAGAAACTGTTTTATTAGGTAACGTGAAAATTTTATCCAAAATGATTAGATGCCATTGAATGAATTGTTCCAGCATAATTTGTCTTTATTGCTGTGGAACAGTAGACAGGCTGACGGCTCAGTTAATAGTAAGCAGTTATCGTCGCCTATGAATGTTTGCGACGCCCGAGGCACCGCGAACACGCTGTCGTTTGCACAAGGGAACAGGAACCTGAGCCATTTATGCCGGAACACAACACAAGGTTATTATGGCGGCATGCTTAAGACCAAAAAAGGTGGTCGTCATCGAGACAGGCTTGAGGCCCTACCACGTAGCTAGGGTGGATTGTTTTGTCGGCTTTTACTACAGGCCGACCCCGGCCGCAGAGGTTAGTATTCTTTCTCCGCCTATAAAAACTGCTGGTATCTAGATGGGCGTGGAGCCATTCCTAGCAAATTTATTTATAATTCTTAATATTCTCACTCACAAGCTTTCCTTCTTCCTTCCTCCTCGAGTCGTAGTCCTCATGTCTGAGGGTCGTGACCAACACCCTCCAGTCTATCACTTATGGTAGTTTTCCACTGCTTCCTATTCTCAGCACCGTGCAGCGCCTCGTAGACGGATGTGTCTAGTGCGGTGCGAACTTGATCCGACCAACGCGTCGGACTACGGCCACGCGATCGGCTGCCCTCGACTTTACCGGTTACAACTAACAACGGTCCTTCTTCCTTAATACACGATAATTGTATTATAATACTAGCTGACCATAATTATTAAAAATATTAAAAGCCAAAGCCTGGATTTTTGTAAAATCTGTTCTTAGCGAGCGTATACCATACATCGCGAAATGAGTAACTATGCTAAATTTCAAGTCAATCGGTTGAATAGTTTTAGAGACCTCGTGATGAGTGGCATTATAATAATAAAAAATAGGCGCTTATAATATGAATGTTATGGTGAAATTCGAATAACATTTATTTACTGTTAATTTATTCTGTTGCAGGTACGTATGATCACAACGCTTCAATGCGTATTGGGGACGATCGATCATAGGTGAGGTCAATATGAGTGTATTCATTGGACGAGGTTGATAGGTTAAAGATGTGATTATACATCGATTAGGTGAGAAATAAGCCGTGGGACTCGTGACACTGCCAACACTCACTGTCATGCGAAAATGTTTGCAAGCAAATTGAAACCTTGAGAACCTTCGTTACTTACTATGCCTACTGTTATTTATGCTCCTTTAACTTGCGTGCTTTCGTATACTTTGTATTCTGTTATATAGGAAAATATTGAATTAATATATATAAAGCTTTTTAAATTCCACTAAGACATGAGAAGGGATGCCGACCACATTTCTAGAAGAATCTTGAACCTGAAAGTACCCTTATGGGACAGCAGCGTGTTCGCAATGCCACTGGCGTTGCAAACACCCATAGGCTACGGTAACTGCTAAACTCTAAGCGGGCCGTCAGATGGGTAGGTACAAGGCAGGGGTAGATTTGAAAAGCGATGCAAATAATGTGTAATAGCTTGGGCGAACTTAACTTTCAATTGTTAATTTTATTTTATTTAGAACAAAATGGCCTTAGAACAATATGGTATATATATATATATATATATATATATATATATATATATATATATATATATATATATATATATATATATATATATAAATGTTCACGACGAACGTAAACAAACATAAAGGTATGTGCTAGACGACGGCAATACCGCATCGACGACCGTATTAGCTATGCGGCGGCAATACCGAATCGACAACCAAACGTGTAAATATTTAGAATTAAGTAAATTATTGCTGTTTACATAATGTTGAAGAATAAACTATATATTTTTTATGTGTTTTATTCGGGGACGTGTTAGACCTATGTACAATATTATCGGTGCGTAGGGGAATAATTATGGCTGGCACGTCCCTTAGAAGATATAATGGATAGATTGTATTAGATTTAATTACTTTGTAATAGTTGTTCCCTCCCAGCAGTAAGTCCCGGACCGATCCCTGGCATTATTATGGGTCAGGTAAGGTCCGGGTAGTTCAACCGAGGCACACGCTCCCGCGAATATGCAAAATTGCAGGTAGGTGTGCGCTCCACGACAATGCGGGTGTAAATGAATAAGGCCCCCCTCGTCCGCGCGCCTTTTATATGACGGCGGTGCGGGGCGAGGTAGGGAGAGAATTACGCGCGGCGAAAAGCCATTAATATAGTTCGGTGTTTACAGACACTATTGAGAGGATAGGCTGCTGGAAGGGAGCAATATAATGAAATACGGATGAATAATGTAAATAGCGATAAGTATAGTATATAAGGAAAATAAAGTTAAGGGGGTGAGGTCGGTCAGGCGCGGTAACAGAGTGGGGATAATTAGGATAAAAAGCGGGTCGAAATGGGGAAAAAGGGCACTTGTGGAGATTATCAGAACAGGTCGTACTCGGTTATACAGTCAGAACAGGTCGTACTCGGTCATACAGTAAGGTACTCGTCAGAACAGGTCGGTCATACAGGTCGGTAGCACTCATAGGCAAACAGGTCGTACTCGCCGCCACGAAAAACCCCCCTCTGGGACCGCCACCGGCCCGCATCCGCCTGCTGATCATGAAACGTCGTTTTATTGGCACCCTTCCCGCCTAAATTCAACCATACAGTCCACTGCTCTCCCATCGGCAACATCATTTGGTCCTTCGAGCCGGATCCAGCACCAACATCATTTGGTCAGCTTCGAGCCGGATCCAGCACCAACATCATTTGGTCAGCTTCGAGCCGGATTCAAGAACTGGAAAATGCCGATTACTAGGAGCCGCAGCGGGAAGGAAAGCCATATCAGCAAAGCCACGGAGAGCGCCACGGAGGAGACCAGCGGGGGGGCGTCCGAGTCAGGTACGGAGACGGCAACCACAGCAACCGAAACCATAAAATGCATACCGCCCTCCGTGTCCCAGACTCGGACAATGCCGCCGCCGGTCTTACGCGAGCTCTTCCGTCGGGAAGGCGCACAGGAACCGCCCACATCTGCGCCGGCAACTAGGGCACAGTCAAGAAAATCCTCGGCGTCCCGTAGACGTATCGTCGAGCTGGAGATTCGGGAAAAATTGGCTGCGCTAAAATTGAAGCAAATCGAGGCCGCGGTCGAGCTTGAACAAGCCCGGCTGGAAAGGATCCGAGTTGAATCCTCAGATGACGAAGAAATAGAGGAGGATGTGGAAGCACCCAAAAGGAGGGTAGATATGTGGTTCGAGAGAATACCGAAATCTCAAGAACATCCACAACCTTCTGCCGCCGAAGTAACCGTCAAGAATGAAGAAATTATTATGGAAGGACGAGGACAGGCTGCCCGTGTCGACAATATGGCACACGGACAACGGACCCACATGGAGGGCCCACCTGCGCGTTCTAGCGGCATGGATGTCGCTGCGTTGGCGGAAGCAATAACGGAGGTGGCAAGAAATGGATCAAGGCATGCGCGCTTCGCAAACGAGCTACCATACTTCAACGGACAGAGCGGCGAATGGCTCACCTTCCGGGCAGCATTCCAGGAGTCCCGGGGGTGGTTTTCGTCAATGGAAAACGTTGCACGCCTGCGTAGAAGCCTCAAAGGGACCGCCTTGGAGGCCGTAAATGCCCTGTTAATCGCACAAACAGGGCCCGACGAAATTATAAAAGCACTAGAGAGACGGTTCGGCAGACCGGACGCGCTCGTGCTGGAAGAAATGGGAAAAATCAAGGCACTACCAAGGATCACCGACAGCCCGCGGGATCTTTGTGTTTTTGCCAACAAAATAGCAAACATAGTGGCCACAGTCGACGTGTTGAAAAAACCGCAGTATCTACACAGCCCGGAGATGTTGCGATCTGCAGTAGAAAAGTTAACGCCACTTTTGAAAAATAAGTGGTACGATTATGCCACGCTACGAAAAGAAGATGTGCCAGAATTGAAAAAATTCGCCACATTCATTAATGAAGAAGCCGACAAGTGCATCGCCTACGCCCCAGTCGAAGAAAAAACAGAAAAATATCGCCCGAAGAAAAGGGCAGAATATATTAATGTACTCAATAAGAGTGAAAAGGACAGAAGATGCGAGAAGAAAAGTGGGTGTGCTATATGCAAATTAGCACACGCCCTACCTGACTGCAAACAGTTTCACAACAGTGATGTGAATAAGCGTTGGGAAATTGTGAAGAAAAGTGGTCTGTGTTTTTTATGCCTGAAAAACAAACACCGACGCACAGATTGCCGCGCCGCCCCGTGTGGCAAAGGAAGGTGCTCGCTACGCCACCACCGGCTCCTGCACCACGAGAAAACACTCTTCAAGAAAGCATCAACTGTCGAAGAACCCGAGAGGACCCCGACACCCTCAGGGGAAGTATTGGCGTCCGCGATGGCTCGCAGCGAAAACAACGGGACCCGCCGCGCATATCTAAAGGTGGCACCAGTGTGTGTGTCCGGCCCAAAAGGGCGACGCCACACCTATGCATTGTTAGACGAAGGAAGCACAGTGACCATAATCGACGCCAAGTTAGCTGAGGAACTTGGACTCGAAGGTCGGCGGGACCCTATGAAGATGCAAGGGGTGCAAGGAAGTGAGTCGTCACACGACTACAGTCGACGAGTCACAGCGAAGATAAGGGGCTCTTACGAGAGGGAAGAACACACCTTAAGAGACGCCCGCACCGTGCAGAATATGAGCTTCTTCACGCAAACGATATCCCGGAGAGATGTGCAGGGCTGTGCATATCTCAAGGATATTGAGAATGAGTTAATTTACCAGGAAGCTACGCCGAAAATATTAATTGGTCAAGACAACTGGGAGTTGATAATCTCGAAGGAGGTACGAAGAGGACCACGCGACAAGCCAGTCGCCTCCCGTACCGAGCTGGGCTGGGTGCTACACGGTTGCCGCACCCCGTCTACAAAGCCGGTCGCCTTATGTTCCCACTTAAGCATAAGTGAGGAGGGCGATCCCCGGAAGAAATTTGGAAAGAAAACTGGACCGCGACGAAGAATTGAAGAAAATGTAAGAAGAAAGAATGGAAAATTTAACGAAGTCTGGGTACGCGGAGCTCGCACCGAAGCCCCCTACCGGCGGGAGAACATGGTACCTCCCCCACTTCGCCGTAGTAAATCCCGGCAAGGAAAAGATACGGGTGGCACACGACGCCGCCGCCAAGTATCAGGGACGCAGTCTAAACGACATGCTGTTGTCGGGACCCGACCTTCTTCAGTCGCTGCCGGGAGTAATAATGAAGTATAAGCAACGCTGTCGCCATCGCCGCTGATAACACCGGCTAAACGCATCATGCAAGATACATGGAAATATAAAACAGAATGGGATGACGTTATACCGGATGAATTACAAACAAGATGGGCGAATTGGTTGAGTGAAGTTAAATCACTGTCGCGAATCCGTGTCCCACGATGTTACGAGCACAGACCCGCGCTGCAGAGGGAGTTACACACCTTTGTGGACGCCAGCGAAGAAGCCTACGCAGCAGCAGTATACATACGCATCAAGACGACGTGTGGTGCCGTAAGTGTCGCGCTGGCGGCGGCGAAAAGCCGCGTGACACCGACGAAACCTGTATCCATCCCACGGCTGGAACTGCAGGCAGCTGTGTTGGGCGCGCGACTAGCCAAGTCGGTGCAAGAGGGACACGACTGGGAGCTAACGCGCCGATACTTTTGGAGTGATTCGCGCACCGCCTTAGCGTGGATTCGGGCGGAGCCGCGCACTTTCAAGACGTTTGTGGCGCATCGTGTGGCGGAGATCGAAGATATAACGAAAAAGAATGAATGGCATTGGGTCCCCACTGCATCGAACACAGCGGATGATGCTACAAGGAAAACCCCCCGGGATTTCGGCCCTACGCACAGATGGTTCACCGGCCCGGCCTTTTTATACGAAGAGGAAGACAGGTGGCCGACAGAAGGGAGAACCGAGATCCTCAAGACAGGGGAGGAGAAAGAAATAGAAAATGTGTGTCAAATTGTGGGGATGCAACCGACATTAATCATCGACTTCACAAGATATTCTAAATTTGAAAAATTACTGCGAGTTATGGGCAGAGTGTTACAATTCATCGAAATATGTAAACAAAGAACACAAACAGTGGCGGCGGCGGCACGAAAAAGAAGTAAGAAAAACATTTTAAAAGATGAAGATTGGAAATTAACGCAGAAAAGATGGAAACAACGTAAAACAATTGAAAAAACGGGCACGAATGAAGATAAGAAGTACAAGATAATGGACGGAAATTTACTTATGCGCGCAGAGCGCCTACTAATATTATTAGCGCAAAAAGACATGTTTACAAATGAAACTATGTCTAAGGACAGGGGCTTAAATAATTTAGCCCTGTTCAAAGATGAAAATGGAATCCTGCGATTGAAGAGCAGGATAAGTGAGGCCCAGGATATTAGTTTCGACATGGCGAACCCTATTATCCTACAGGGTAAGCACCCGTACACAACTTTGTACATACAACGTGTACATGAAAACCTTCACCACGGGGGAGTAGAAACGGTAGTCAACGAGCTTCGGCAGCGAATATGGATAACGAGGATACGACCCTCAGTCAAGGCAGTGTTGAAGAGGTGCCTTCGCTGCCGGCTTAGGAAGGCGAAGCCGGCCCAGCCATCCACTGGGAGCCTACCGCAGGCGCGCCTGGCTCACCATGCGCGCCCCTTCACCTTTACTGGGCTCGACTATTTCGGCCCGATGGAGGTAACCGTGGGAAGACATCGAGAGAAAAGGTATGTGGCGCTGTTTACGTGTATGACGTCACGGGCCATACACCTGGAGCTCGTGGCGTCCTTGAGCACGGACTCCGCTATAAACGCGCTTCGCAGATTTATTGCGAGGCGAGGCTGCCCCACAGAAATATGGAGTGACAACGCGACGTGTTTCCGTTCGGCCGACCGCGAGCTCGCGGAGGCCTGGCGGACCTTGGAGGAGGCGGCAACCAGCCGTCAGATCGCCTGGCGGTTCTTACCGCCGGCGGCCCCCTTCATGGCAGGCGCTTGGGAGCGCATGGTGCGCTCAGTGAAAGAAGCCCTGAGCGTGACACTCCACGAACAACACCCGAGTGACGAGACGCTCGTCACGCTACTCGCCGAAGTCGAAGCCACCGTCAACTCGCGGCCCCTAACCCATGTGGCCGTGGGTCCCGATGAGCCGCCCGCCATCACGCCGAACCTGGTGCTGCTGGGGCCAAATTGCTTCATGCCAGCCCCCGGCAGCTTCGAAACAAGCGACGCGACGGCACGCGCGCAATGGAGGCGCGCACAGTACCTAGCAGACGTCTTCTGGCGACGCTGGGTGCGGGAGTACCTGCCGCTGCTGCAACACCGGCGGGAGCCCTACGCGAGCGGGGACAGCCCTGCAGTCAACGATCTGGTCGTAATCTGCGACCCGAACCTACCACGCAACACATGGCCCCGAGGACGAGTGACGGCGGTCTACCCCGGGAAGGACGGCGAAGTTCGTGTCGTGGACGTGGTGACCAGCAACGGAAGAGTCCTGAGGCGCCCTACGAAGAAAGTCGTCGTGATACCCGTGAAGGAATCGCAGTGCGACGGCGGGAGAAATGTTCACGACGAACGTAAACAAACATAAAGGTATGTGCTAGACGACGGCAATACCGCATCGACGACCGTATTAGCTATGCGGCGGCAATACCGAATCGACAACCAAACGTGTAAATATTTAGAATTAAGTAAATTATTGCTGTTTACATAATGTTGAAGAATAAACTATATATTTTTTATGTGTTTTATTCGGGGACGTGTTAGACCTATGTACAATATTATGGGTGCGTAGGGGAATAATTATGGCTGGCACGTCCCTTAGAAGATATAATGGATAGATTGTATTAGATTTAATTACTTTGTAATAGTTGTTCCCTCCCAGCAGTAAGTCCCGGACCGATCCCTGGCATTATTATGGGTCAGGTAAGGTCCGGGTAGTTCAACCGAGGCACACGCTCCCGCGAATATGCAAAATTGCAGGTAGGTGTGCGCTCCACGACAGTGCGGGTGTAAATGAATAAGGCCCCCCTCGTCCGCGCGCCTTTTATATGACGGCGGTGCGGGGCGAGGTAGGGAGAGAATTACGCGCGGCGAAAAGCCATTAATATAGTTCGGTGTTTACAGACACTATTGAGAGGATAGGCTGCTGGAAGGGAGCAATATAATGAAATACGGATGAATAATGTAAATAGCGATAAGTATAGTATATAAGGAAAATAAAGTTAAGGGGGTGAGGTCGGTCAGGCGCGGTAACAGAGTGGGGATAATTAGGATAAAAAGCGGGTCGAAATGGGGAAAAAGGGCACTTGTGGAGATTATCAGAACAGGTCGTACTCGGTTATACAGTCAGAACAGGTCGTACTCGGTCATACAGTAAGGTACTCGTCAGAACAGGTCGGTCATACAGGTCGGTAGCACTCATAGGCAAACAGGTCGTACTCGCCGCCACGAAAAACCCCCCTCTGGGACCGCCGCCGGCCCGCATCCGCCTGCTGATCATGAAACGTCGTTTTATTGGCACCCTTCCCGCCTAAATTCAACCATACAGTCCACTGCTCTCCCATCGGCAACATATATATATATATATATATATATATATATATATATATATATATATATATATATATATATATATATATATATATAGTCAGGTCATAAATTCTGTCACATGTTTAATGTAAAATAATTGTAACAAGTTTATTCATTATGTAACCATTCATATACCAAAATGAACTTAACAAAACATAGATTCTTATGACATTAAAGTTTATTCAAAATGACCTCCGTGATTTTGAATACAGGCCTTCAATCTGCGCGGCCAGTCGTCTAACGCAGCACGAACGAGGTCCATGTCAATATCGGCGGCTGCCTTAATCAAGGATGTCTTGAGTGACTCCAAATTGGGATGAGGCTTTGAGCACGCCTTTTCCTCCAAGTGTTGCCATATCTTGTAATCTAACGGATTCAAATCTGGACTGGAGGAGGGCCAGTCTTCGTGCCGGATGAAGTCGATTTCACGGGCCGCCAGCGAGTCTTGTGTGCTCTTCGCTCTATGAGCTGGCGCCGAATCTTGTTGGAATACCCAGTGCCTGTTATTGAACATGGTATGAGAAACAGGTTCCACAAGGTTCGTCAGGACTGTATTTTGATACACAACAGCATTCGTTTTTACACCTTTCTCACAAAAATGTACCTCTGTTAAGCCCCAATAAGAAACTCCCAACCATACCATGAGCGAGGATGGAAAATGACCTCGTTGGACCCGCGGAATACGGTTGCTCGCTTCTTCACTACTGTGTGCGTATACCTTATCATTTTGTTTGTTGTAGCTCTCTTCTACGGTAAACATTTTTTCATCCGAAAAAAGAATTTCCCGATATTTTTTTCCCGCGTACCGCTTCAACAAAGCGCGGCATCTCTTCAGTCTCAGGTCCATTAGACGAGCATTCAAACGATGCCCTGTTTTTCTTCGATATGCCCGAAGCCCTAAGTCTTCATTTAACACCCTTTTCACCGTGGTTCTGCTTAACCCCATCTGAAGGGCCAACAGTTTCTGCTTACGTTTGGGATTTCTTTGAATTCGTGCCTTCACAGCTTTTATCACTGCTGGAGTCCTAACAGACCGAGGGCGACCACTTCTTGACCTGTCATCTACACTAGAGTCTTCATTGTATCGTTTGATGGTACGATAAACGAATCTTTTGGTTATATTCAAATTTTTCAGTATGTTAAAAATTTGAATTGGCGCGTAACCGCAACGATGCAACGCAATAACTGCAACACGGTCTTCTTTAAGCGTCCACTCCATATTTAAAAAATGAGCAAATTCTAAAAGTATACATTTTTATTTTCATGAACAATTCGAAATTCGAATTCAATAAACTTTTTTGTGGCCAGCATTCTAAAAGAAAAGTTTTTACTGTGTGACAATATATATATATATATATATATATATATATATATATATATATATATATATATATATATATATATATATATATATATATATATATATATATATATATATAGACAAATATATATATATATATATATATATATATATATATATATATATATACAGACAAATATATATATATATATATATATATATATATATATATATATATATATATATATATATATATATATATATATATATATATATATATATATATATATATATATATATTTGTCACACAGTAAAAACTTTTCTTTTAGAATGCTGGCCACAAAAAAGTTTATTGAATTCGAATTTCGAATTGTTCATGAAAATAAAAATGTATACTTTTAGAATTTGCTCATTTTTTAAATATGGAGTGGACGCTTAAAGAAGACCGTGTTGCAGTTATTCTATAAAACTGATTACAGTTTCTTAATTACAGTTCTCTGTCTAGTTTTTGAAACACTTTCGCATTTTAGAAGTAAGATATGATGTCTTCTTCCTGCCCTTATTCAGCACTTTGGTCTCCCCCTCCTTTTGTATCCATCCTCTCTCAATGCGAGCATTTTTTTGTCACATAGCATTTTCCCCTTCTCACATACAGATGTTATACAACCAATAAATCACTTTTGAATAAGGTTTTTATATGTTGAATCAAATATTTACGTCAGAAATTCTTTTCTCAAAACGTCCTGTTAAATACGTGTTGTCATTTGGGATATTATTCTCCAGAGTACCGATGTTCCTAGTTCATACGTCATTATCTAAGGAGAATGAACGTCATCAGAGGCGTTTCCAACATGCTTACCATTGTTAAACACCTCTAATGACGTGTACCGTACGGTCCGTTTAACAAACATTAATCCACGTAATGCGTCTGTGATTTTCATTTCATCGCGTTTGTGTACTTTTATTTCACAGTAGTATATCCTTATGATAATAAATAGCTGTGCATTCGAACACTGCGCTTGGGTTTGACGTCTCATCGGATATGCTCCATATATGCTGACGGCCCTGGACTGCGCTTGTGCAGACAACCGGCAGCGGAATGTAACACGCTGACTGGAAATGCCAGTACCATTATTGCGTGAGTTCTCGTTTTACCTTAGATTTATTCATTTAAAGTTAGCTGGGATCTGCATTGTGAGAAAATGCAATCGCTTTTATCAAATAACAAAACCTTCGTCTGTCGCAACGTAGTAATTCGCAATCTGTTCAAATCTTTATTGGGTTTCTTAGTGTTTGATTAAAACTCAATTCAAAGTTTTTATAACATCCGCGCTACAATAACCGTTGATTCGCTATATAAAATCTTTTGTTCAAAACACTCAGTCGTCTCTCCTCTGATTTGATATTTCGCGAAATTGTTTTCGCTCTTTATGATTCATCAATTGGGAGAAGCAATCAACTGAAATT
Source organism: Malacosoma neustria (assembly GCA_963693495.1). NCBI lineage: Eukaryota > Metazoa > Arthropoda > Insecta > Lepidoptera > Lasiocampidae > Malacosoma > Malacosoma neustria. Next base: position 16,673,186 of record OY856377.1, read on the forward strand.
GGATTCGTTACGGAAATGGGCCACAATTGGCACTTTTACACGTCGATTTGAATCCGCTAGGCTCTCTGAAACACGGCCCCGATGCCGACGAGGAGGTAGGTATCGATGTTTCAAGTTTTGTATCGTGTTTCTGATTTATTGATTACATGTTAATGTCTACGACATGTTTCACGCACAGAGCGTAAAGTATTTACGCGTCTTGTTAATATATAATAAGGGAAGTTTGAGAAATACGTAACATTTTCGAGTACAATTTAATATTTTAGCACATTTTACCTTCTTTAATTACATTAATTTAATTGATAATATTTTCGATTAAATTCTCTCTCTCATAATTTTGTGTATCTTCTTTCATTTTTCTTCATAAGCATATCACCAGTCGGTCATCAATTTCAAATCTTATTTTAAGCTTGTTTAATGCAGTATAAAGGCTGCCAGACAGGTCCCTTTTACATGTAGTTATCAACGTCTTCGCCGCCTGTGACGGCCGTCAGCAACGGAAGCTCGGAGGCACCGTTCCACGGCTTCCGTTTACCACGCAAGATAATATTAATTCGGCCCATTATAAACCATAATTGTATACGAATAAGGACGAAACAGGTTCAATGGTAAATTGGTGCTATAAGTCGCGTCGATTATGTACCGTGTTGTTTAGACGGCTTTTGTATAAATTGACATGGTGTCTCAACCGTTGCCGGCAGACTCGGTAGTAGCTTTCAATCTGAAATGTACGCCACGGTACATAAGCTGTAGTCGTTCTTCAACGTCTTTTGATTTAAAATAATTACCTCGTTGTCAATATCATTACAACATCTATAAAATACACATCAATATTAATTTTAGGAAAGTTATAATGAAAATCTGGTTAAAACAAAGTGTCCTTAATGGCTTTCCTAGCTTGCAGAGTGGATCACACTCCCTATTGGGAGTGAGCGAAACTTGCGCCAGAACCTCGTTCGTGGTTTAGCACATTGATTTGAAGGTCTTGACAGATAATCATAAAGTTTTACTACTGAGTTCAGATCTCTCCCTAGAAGCAAATAGACGGTATAACACATACTGGTCAATCCGCTATCGACAAGTACCCATCTTGGTTTACAGGATTTTACTCGATGTTTTCTTTCACGGTCGGTAAACCGCAATTAAAATATGTACATACCTAGTCAGGTCATAAGTATTGTCACACAGTAAAAACTTTTCTTTTAGAATGCTGGCCACAAAAAAGTTTATTGAATTCGAATTTAGAATTGTTCATGAAAATAAAAATGTATAACTTTTAGAATTTTACTCATTTTTAAATATGGAGTGGACGCTTAAAGAAGACCGTGTTGCAGTTATTGCGTTGCATCGTTACAGTTACGCGCCAATTCAAATTTTTAACATACTGAAAAATTTGAATATAACCAAAAGATTCGTTTATCGTACCATCAAACGATACAATGAAGACTCTAGTGTAGATGACAGGTCAAGAAGTGGTCGCCCTCGGTCTGTTAGGACTCCAGCAGTGATAAAAGCTGTGAAGGCACGAATTCAAAGAAATCCCAAACGTAAGCAGAAACTGTTGGCCCTTCAGATGGGGTTAAGCAGAACCACGGTGAAAAGGGTGTTAAATGAAGACTTAGGGCTTCGGGCATATCGAAGAAAAACAGGACATCGTTTGAATGCTCGTCTAATGGACCTGAGACTGAAGAGATGCCGCGCTTTGTTAAAGCGGTACGCGGGAAAAAAATATCGGGAAATTCTTTTTTCGGATGAAAAAATGTTTACCGTAGAAGAGAGCTACAACAAACAAAATGATAAGGTGTACGCACACAGTAGTGAAGAAGCGAGCAACCGTATTCCGCGTGTCCAACGAGGTCATTTTCCATCCTCGCTCATGGTATGGTTGGGAGTTTCTTATTGGGGCTTAACAGAGGTACATTTTTGTGAGAAAGGTGTAAAAACGAATGCTGTTGTGTATCAAAATACAGTCCTGACGAACCTTGTGGAACCTGTTTCTCATACCATGTTCAATAACAGGCACTGGGTATTCCAACAAGATTCGGCGCCAGCTCATAGAGCGAAGAGCACACAAGACTGGCTGGCGGCGCGTGAAATCGACTTCATCCGGCACGAAGACTGGCCCTCCTCCAGTCCAGATTTGAATCCGTTAGATTACAAGATATGGCAACACTTGGAGGAAAAGGCGTGTTCAAAGCCTCATCCCAATTTGGAGTCACTCAAGACATCCTTGATTAAGGCAGCCGCCGATATTGACATGGACCTCGTTCGTGCTGCGATAGACAACTGGCCGCGCAGATTGAAGGCTTGTATTCAAAATCACGGAGGTCATTTTGAATAAACTTTAATGTCATAAGAATCTATGTTTTGTTAAGTTTATTTTGGTATATGAATGGTTACATAATGAATAAACTTGTTACAATTATTTTACATTAAACATGTGACAGAATTTATGACCTGACTAGGTATATAATTGCCGCTAATTATAATATATGCACCACCACCATGTTAGATGAGGATAGCAAGGGACAGATCGTTATGGAGAATACTTGAGGAGGCCTATGCCAAAGAGCAAGACAATCACGGAACCGGTGTTAATACAAACAATATCATTTAAATACGTTGCTTTCATAAACAACCATGTTAATATTACTCGCACACAAGTAGTTATAAGATGAAATGTAACATCTAAGATTGTTAATAAAGGCTTTTATTATTATTATTATATATAATATATGCAAGAAATACAGCCTAAAATGCATGCTGTTGTGAGAATCTAACTCGTGATTTCTAGTAGCTAATAGACTTTTTTTATAAAGTTTTTACTTTAGAGCTCGAGGTGCATCGTTAAGTTATCCTAGGTCTAAACTTCTGCGAATTAATGGTCTTCTGTGTAACTATTTTATCGACTTCCGTGGCGTACCGGCTAACGCACTTCGGTACGCTTGCGGAGGTCACGGGTTCTGTTCTCGTTTCGCGTCTGGGTATATGTATATATGTATTTATTTACAAACGAAAAGTATATATGTAGTGTATTAGTTACATAGTACCCATAACACAAGTGCTATGCTAGTGTGAATTGTCCAAGTATATTTACTTTTCTTGACCAAAGAGGGAGTAGATAGGAGGGAAATAAAATATATGCAGCTTAAATTCGTGTATATAGGTAGGATTGTATCATTGCACCCTGACTCACCAAAGAAGAAAGACTGAATACTGCCCTGCTTTTGCTGATTTTAGTAAACCATTTATCGCCGTTTACGACTGCCTAAATGTCCAGCCCATATCCGAGGTCAAATTCCGTATTATTTTTCCTAGCCGGAACGACATAACCATATTCATAAGATTTTTAATAGCTAATTCCAACTTAGTGTTGCAGGAATTAATGTCTCAGTAATAAACATCCGATGTTTGACATTAGTTGGAAGACATCCAAAAGCCTGGACATTAAAGATATATGTATACAGCATTTACTTGCTTAGAAAAGTTTCCTGTTTCTTTGACACAGTAATTAAAAGAGTAATGTTGTACAAAAACAATCGTAACATAAACATATGTATGTATACATTTTACAACATGCGTGTGGTTCGTAAAAAACTTTGGAAATCACGTTTGATGTGTTTTTACTACACTAAAACATGAGGATATGAGTGATGCTATCGGCTGCGCGTGATTTCGGAGAATGTTTCGTATTTAAACAGAATGTTTTTGTATAAAGCTCGAATTAGAAACGCATCCGGTTTTGTTTCTGAGATTAAGGGAATGATTACACGAACTTGATATGTCGTATGGTCTTTACCTACAAGTAGAGTTGCGTCTTATATTTTGGATGTCGTAACATAAATAAAATACATCAACTGTGACAATTTACAGCGCACTGTGTTTTTGGTACTAGACAACTCATATACTAGTTATATAATTTTTTGTGAATACATATACATCTTTAATTGTTGAGGAACAGCAGAAAGACTGATAGCCCACTTAATAATGAGCACCTACTGTCGCCTATGAATGTTTGCGACGCTAGGGTCACTAATGCCGGAACACAATACAAATTTGCTATGGCGGCATACTTAAGACCAAGGGTGGTTGCCGTCCAGTCGAGCTTGTGGTCCTACCACGTAGAGGTGATTTGTTTTGTCGCCTTTTACAACACGCCGACGCCGGCCGCAGAGGTTAGTATTCTTACTCCGCCATGGCACGGAGAAAATACATAAACAGATTCAGGACGTGTTCCAACGTGCGAAAGCCATTGTACCACGGAGGTCGTCAACTGTACTCATAAATAATTGTTAGCCTTTGTTAGATTATACACGTCCAAACAAGCACGCATTCTGGTTTCCCCTTTCGGGGGTTAAAAGAAAATCGCACCTTTTAAAAAACAGTTTTGCATTTAAAAACTTTTTATTCACTCTTAAAATGAAATGTTATAGTTTCAATACTTGGAAAATAAAATCACGGTATCTCCTCTATGGAAAAATTAATAATGATTGAGATTTACAAGAAATTTTATACATTAATTTTCAATATTTGACGACCTTTGGTTAATGCAGACCTGGCCTAAAATCAGTTTATATTTAGACAAACAAATCGGACTGACTTGCGTAACCTCTAAAACTTCCTGTGATTAACATATTTAAATAAAATACTTGAACTATGCACATACTATAAACTGATATCCAGTCGACTTGTTTGCAACTTGCCTATCTGTTCGACTCAACCCACCTGTGAACAAAAACTCATTTTAATATCTACTGCATAACGCGTGCAGTAATTACAGTAAGCGGCGCAGTTCAGTTGAGCCGTGTTGGCACATTAAGCGAAACGAGCACGCCCTATCAGCTGTCTTTGAACTTTCCGCGTCGACGAGCCTGTATCGAGGAACTTCGCCGATTAAACAATCGAGGCCCGAGTGCCGTGCCAGTGCAATGAGTGAGATGCCCCCCGCAACCGATATTGTTGTTATAGGTACTCTAGGTCTTTACCTATGAAATTGCCGTTCTGCAGTACTGGCCATTTCAAATCAAAATAATTGTTGTTTGGCTAAGAGTTCTAATTTCAAATTAATTTTATTTTAAAAACATGGAATTCTTCTTCCAAAAGTAGTCATTTGTTTATTGATTAGTGTTACATTTTCATCGCATTTCAATCTTTATCGTCATCATGGATACGTTAAAATTCGAGTAATTATGGAATATGAGTACCGTCGTGGCAGCAACGCCGCACAAGCGGCACGCAACATCAACGACGTTTACGGAGCTAAGGGCGCGTTCCCACTTTGTCGTGACGACAGATAATCGTGTAGTAGGTGTCGTGGCTTATATGTTTAAATGGAAGTGTTCACATATAGAATGATACGATTTACTGTCGTCTACGACATTTTTTGCAGTGACGACAGATTGTCATGACAGTGGGAACGGCTAACACGACAGTTGTAAAACAGTAAAAAATCGTTACGACTAAATCGTGACGGCAAATCTATCGTAGCCACGATAAAAATATCGTCTCGTCGTTTACACGGAGAGGTGACTGTAGATTTGTAACTTGCTAATGATGTGTAAACGACAAAGCGACTGCTGTGAAACGATAAAATGTCGTCGCGATCCAATGGGAACAGATAGATACGATAGTCGCTAAACGATAAACAATTTTAACGTCAAACAATATTTATAATGGGAACAGATAGAGACGACAGTCATCCAACGATAAATTAATCGTTACGACATAGTGGGAACGCGCCCTAAGCGGGCCGTCAGCCTGTCTGCTGTCCTAGGCAATGAAAAAAAACTGCTGAACACACACACAAGAAACAAATGAAAGCCATATAACACCAACACGCAACATGTTAATAGGGGCAGAGGGACAGGAGAGGGACCACAAATTACATAGTCGCACAACAACAGATCACCATAAACATGAAACGCACACCAGGACGGAAGCAGAGGAACAAGAACAATACAGACAGAACACATAACACTGCCATATTTTACTCACTAGTTGGAAGGGACGTGAGCATCTCTCGTGAAGAGGGATACTCGTGAAAAACCGTCGAAAGTCGAAATAAAGTCTTAATATCTTTTATTAAACATTTTTTTATTATTGCTGTGGATCAGCAAACGGGCTGACAGCCCTCAATAACAAGCAGTTACCGTCACCTATGGATGTCTGCGACGCCAGGGGCACCGTCAACACGCAGCCACCCGCGAATAAATTATATGACTCCCTTTTTAAAATACTCCATTATCGTAGTGCGGTGGAAAAACTTCTGCCGGAAGCTCATTTAACATGTTCACTGTGCGCAAAATAAACGTTTTGGAGAACCTTTGCGTACACGACAGTAGATAATTGGAGACTGTTATCTACCTCACTATCTTGAGGACGAACTCCCAGCCGATGACAAGCGGTTCGATGATAGAAAGAGGACTAAGATACCATTTGAAACAATTCCTCAGAATACTCACCTTTATAAAGACGGTAGAAAATGCAAAGAAATACAAAGTCTCCGAAGGCAAGGCCAAGCGCATCGACACCGTCTGTGAGTTAAGTTTTTTTTAAATCAAATGCTGTCATGCCTGTTGTAGGTTAAGTAAGATTTCTACGATTACCAACTCCACACATTATTATTAATAACGAAATATAAAACAGTAACATTTGCACAATAACTGCGCACACACGTGAATGTAAAACGTGTATAACATCAAAACTTTTTAGAAACACGTTTCGTTACTTAGCGTGAGTGGAGGCATTCTCTGGATGCGACAAGGTCACTCACGTCGACAATCACAATTAACCTAATACATATTCATGTCTTGTAGCTCTGAGCCTTTTTATTAATTAAAAATAAACAAGTCCTAGGTCACAGTAATTGTGAACTGAAAGTTTAAGGAGTGGCTGGAGAATTTACAATTTTTTTATTGCTGTAGGACAGCAGATAGGCTAACGACCAACTTAGAGGAAGCTTTAGCAGTTACCGTCCCCTATGGGTATTTACTACGCCAGTGGCATCGCGAACATGCTGCTGTCCCATAAGGGTACAGGAACTTGAGTCACTAATTCCGGAACAAAATACAAAGTTATTATGATAGCATACTTAAAACCAAAGGTGGTCGCCATCCAGACGGCCCTGGGGCCCTATCACGTTGCTAGGGGTGGGTTGTTTTGTCACCTTTTACGACAGACCGACCCCGGCCGCAGAGGTCAGTATTCTTTCTCCGCCCCTGCACGGACAAATGTATATTTCCAAACTAAAGAGCTATGAAATACCTTAATAAGGATTATACTATATCGTTATATCGTAATTGAAAAGATTTTCATCGTATTATCGTACAAAGAGAATTATTTCGTAAAGGACTTTGGCTTTATTATACTGTAAAGGTTAACATTTGAATTAATTATGAATTTAATACTGAACCTATCAGAGCGGACAAATTACCGCACAAAGTATTTAATACTTAAGTATTTAATTTTTTTATTTTTATATAATATAGCATGTTCCCCGTGCAGGGGCGAAGTGCCGGGTCGGCCTGTCTTAAAAGGCGATAAAACAACCCCAGCTACGTGGTAGAGCTTGTCTGGATGGCAACCACAGGTTGCCACAGGCAGGTTCCTGTTCCTTATGTGACAGCGGCGTGTTCGCGGTGCCTCTAGCGTCACAAACATCCATAGGCGACGGTAGAAAGTTAACCTTTAAACCAAAACCAAAGTTAAGGTAAAAAGGTTCAAAAATATATACTGAATACCGAAAACGAGACAAAACAAGTTGACTACCTAATTTTTTTATTCAACGTACTGAATGGAGTAAAATAACATATTATTAATAGCTGTTGTAAAAATAAAAAATAAAACTTCTGTCGCTGTTGGGAATAGCGTGTTTTAGAACTTTAGCGCTGTGAAAATGTCTGTAAGATCTAAGTTCACGCTCCGCCGCTCTTAGACGATTATGTCGATGCTTGTTGACACACTCTTCCTTCCGAATGGTTTTTATTACATGAAGGTATCTGATAAGTGACTGGTTGGAAATTTCTTGCTACTCTTATATGTTTTTATCACTGAGGGACAGCAGACAGATTGACGGTCCACGTAATAGTAAAGAATTAAGATCGCCATGAATGTTAGCGGGGCTACGGGCAACGCTAACACGGTGCCATCCGCGTAGGGGATCTGGAATCTGTTCACTTATGCTGAAATACACATTATTATAGTGGCATATTTAGAGGTGGTTGCTTTTCAGTTCGGTCAGTATTCTTACTCCGTCCTTCCTCCGTGTAGGGGCGGAGTAAGAGATTGGTAGTATATTGTTGTCGTTATATTTTAATACAATATATATAAACAAAATATGTATAAATGTTCTTCATGATCTCGTCCCCAGAAGGAAGTGACAGTATGTCCGCCATCTCGTACTGAACCTCCGTGGTTCGACACCATCATAATTGGCTATCACTACTACATATTTATGAATTTTATATAATGAAATAATATATTTGTAGTATGTTTCAAAATTTAATAATTAATCATAAATTTCCGCTTTGGAGCCTGAGGTATACAGTAAAATATAAACATATCAAAAAAAGTCTAAGCAACATGCATGATATTACAAATTTACCATTTATACTAATTAATTTCTAAGTCTTTACTCACTCAAAGTGCGTAGGTATGTAAACATTTTTGTTATTGATGATATACTGGCTGGTAGTAAAAAAAATTCGATTGTTTTGTTTTTTTCATAAAATTAAATGAAAGGGAATTTGTTTGAATTTAAGTGCGTTTTTATTGCTACGTTTAGTCTTGATTTTATAATTTTACCAATCATTTAAATAAAGTTAGCAACAACATTGAATTGTTAGATATTCTTTACGTCATGGAGCGACGTCATTTGACGGCAAATGAAATGCAAAGAGCTATAGGGATGTTGCAAGCGGGAAGTAATCAATCTCAGGTATCTCGGCATGTTGGCATTCATAGATGTGTTATTTGTCGTCTTTGGCAGCGCTACAATAATACAATACAACAAGGAAACCCGCTGAACAGCATCCAGGCCGTAAAAGGAGCACAACCACTCGGCAAGACCGGTACATACAACTGACTGCAAGACGCCAGCCGATGTTAACCGCTCGAGAGATAAGTTTGAGGCTACAAAATTCAAGTGGTGTTGATGTAAGTCCCCAAATTATGCGAAATCGACTGCATGAGTACGGCCTACGTGCTCGACGCCCAATTAGGTACCCACCGATACTTCACGGGAATCGCGCTCGTCGAAATGAATGGTGTAGAGAACGCAAAACATGGACCCAGGAACAATGTTGCCACTGGTGCCTAAACAAGCACCTCAGCATCATAGGGATCAGGGATAGCAAAGTCTGCAGATTCTGTAATGAGGCGAATGAAACGCCCCTGCACCTGCTATGCTACTGCTGTTCCCTGATGCATAAACGTAGTCTCATATTAGGAAAGCACATGCTGGAACCGGATGAGATACGTGCAGCTCCTGTAAAAAACTGCTTCGCTACTTCAACGAGGCAGGCTTTGCCAATGAGCTATAGTAAATGTGGCGATCACAATAGTTCATTAAATTGGACGCAGTGATACTAGGTTAGAACAGACTAGCTAGCTATACCTTTCGAAATAATAATAATAATAAAAATGTTTTCCGATGAGTCGAGATTGGGGTTTAGGCCTGATACAAGAAGGGTGCGAGTGTACCGTCAGTCCGGAAATACTGAAAGGCTCAGGTGCATTCAGGAAGTTCATCCATACAGCGGCACAACAGTTATGGTATGGGCGGGTATTATGAAGAACAGGCGAACTGAGCTCGTCTTTGTAAATGGTAACATGAACGCTGAAAATTACGTTGAGGATATTCTCAGACCTTATGTCCATCCATTGGCACAAACCTTTGGCTCCGATTTTACGTTAATGCATGACAATGCGCGTTCACATACAGCTCGGCGAACCAGTCAATACTTGGCAACGGAGAACATCCGGGTATTGCCCTGGCCTGCACAATTGCCAGACCTCAACCCCATCGAGCACGCATGCGACATGCTCCAGAGATGGGTTTTGAAGGACTTGGACGGAGTGACAACAACCCAACAGCTGAAGGATTTGCTACCATTCCATTGGGAGCGAATACCGCAAGATGACATAAACAGTCTCATTAATTCAATGAATAATCGTTGCCGACAAGTTCTGGATAGCAGAGGAGGCCATTCTTTGTATTAAATTATCGTATTCTTTCACAATAAATTAATTTTCTTTAGAAATTTCATTTTGTAAAAAAAATGTTTAGTTGCTTATGTACCTTAGTTTCTACAGTATATTCTAATATTGTTAATTTCTGTTATTAAAAGAACTTATAAAGACAACAGCTGTTATTTTTACGTCATAGGACCCTAAAATATTATTTTAAAAATAAAATACGTTATAATGTGAAAAACCATCCTAAAATTTAAATTAGTACATGTTGCACAACGTTATAATGTGAAAAACTATCCGAAAATTTAAATTAGTACATGTTGCTTAGACTTTTTTGATGTGTGTATTTTAGTGTAAAATATATTTAACAATTTATTTCAACGAACAAGCTAACAACTGTACTACTGTAACTGATTTTTTTCGTGCTAAGAATTCAGATATTTTTATGTGATCCTGCTTCATCGCTCACGAGTTACTTTTGATTAATTTTGGAAATAATTTTTATACTAATATTATTTACAGTGTTCGTGCAAGGCTTGGAAATAATTTCCCCGCCACCAATAATCTTCGGCGCCAATCATTTGGAAAATAGGCTCAAGTGTAAATTTTAAAGCATCTTATCGTAAATACTTGGTTGGCCCTGTCGCGATTATAGCGTCGTTCGTCGCTAATGATCGTGAAGTGGAGGGAATTTTACTTAATTATATCGCCCTTTTGATTTTCAAAGAAATATTTCTGTTAGAAAATTATATATTAAGTTGGTTTTCATTTTTTTCTGGATATTTTTTATATATTCGAAATTTTGATATATTTGTAAATATAGTGGAGTCCTTGATATGCCGGCTTACAGGAAGAATGCAGTAAAATCATCAAGAAGTTCTAAGAAATAACATCGATTCCCATCCAGCTAGCTCACAGGTAACAGAAGAAAGCACTGTTGGGCTTGTAAATTTGGCGGGTTAGAAGAGCGTGGTCCCTTTTAAAGTAAAATTAAAACCTGGAGAGTTTTATAATGTAATCGCTATTCACTAGTGAGATAATAAATCCTGATGATGATGAACTTTGATTGAAATATTTAACTCTTCCTCGAAATTAACCGTAGCTGTAAATTAGTATTCATAATCTAGATGTGATGTAATAGTAACTAAAAATATTAACAAGATACTCTTGATTTCGATTGTTTTGGTCTTAATCAAATAACGCCGCGATATAGCAAAATCTGATAAATGTCTAGACTTTAAAAAGAAAGAGCACCCTGTTTATACTTCGTCGTCTGTATTAATAAGATTGAATTTAAATCAGGAATTGAGAATCAAAAGCACAATACAGATTTCACACAATGTCACTTGCACTCTGTTTTTGTTCACAGACGTAAAAATATGCCCACAGAATTTTGATCGGGCTCCCACTGAGCTGAATTGAATTTACTTTTGCTTCCTTTTACTTAATTTCCTTTGAAATACGAGCAGCGTTGTGAATAAGCGGCTTTACGAAACAGACGTTTTGCTGAAAAATTATTTAGCCAGCGATAGAGTAACTGGAGTCTTGTTTTCCTACTTTCATCCGTGACTTGGCTGTTCCGGTGGTGGTTGGCTGCGGTCCAACGCTGCTTGATGACGTTCTACCCATGGTAAATTGATATTGGCACTTAGTGCGGTGTTTCTTGTCGCCGATAATGCTATCCAACTTTTGGACACTTTTATGTTAATAACAGATCGAATTGGAACAAGCGTTCACTTAAAACTTCCATGAAAATTAATAAATAAACCTTAGTTTGTAATTTTTAGAGTGAAATGTATTATTCTCTCCGAAATCCTGGCACGGTTTTCCTTATTCAATGGGCTTAAGTCCTTAGAGCAGGGATTCCCAAACTATTTTGGGCAAGAGACCCCCTATTACAAAATGAACTGATACCTGAGACCCCCATAGCCAAATTGCTTCAAAAACCCTATCTCTAGTTTTTTTATCTATTGATGCAAAATATTAGCACCTACCTAGTAAAATATTAGCACGTAACGCAATTTATACAATACTAGCAGCCCGCCCCAGCTTCGCCCGGGTATTTAATAAAAATTTCAAAATTAAATATTATATACACACACATACCTAAACCCTTCTATTTTTTTTTCGGTCTTGGGGAAAAACCTCTCTTGACGGGTTCCCCGACCCGGGAGGACCGAGGGATATGTGGGACCCCGGGAAAGATGTTCGACCATCCGATTACCCACTAAAAAACCCCGCTATTCTCCTATTGCCTACGCCCGGGCCCACAGATATAAGGCCTGCCGATCACGTGGCCCGGGCCGGCGCCGGCCCGCCCTTTGTCTTAAGGCGAGCCCCTTCTAAAGTGTTGGCGCCAAGGGGTCAGGGTTTCGTCCCCCCCGGCGCTCTCCTAACAACTCTAGGAGTTGAGGGGGGCCGCGGAACACCACGCAGCCCTGTCCCTGCAATAGTGCGGGCGGCGGATCCTCCCCCGAGGGGCCGTCCGCAGCCGCTTTCTACGGCGGCCGGAGGTCGTTGCCCACCCTCCGGTGCCGACGACGCGGCCTACGTTAGCGGGAGGGAGGGCGGTGGCGGACTTCCACTCCCGTTCCGCCACCTCCCTTGCAGACACTCCTCCTCCTTGAGTCGTGTACCTCATTACTGAGGGTCGTGATTCCCCTTATAAGAACCCAGTTTCTCTTTTATAATTTTCTTCCACCTGTGCCTGTCCTTGGTGTGGTGGAGTGCATCACTACTGCCTCGCAAAAGGAGGTGACGGCCGTCCATCCAGGATCGCCCCCGACCATGGACAGAACCAGGGCTGGGAGCGACAGGTCCGCGGCCAATTCCGGACGGGACTCGCATCCCCGTCGCGTGCTAGTCAGGCGTGAGTACGACTACCAGACGACACTCCAGAAAAACCAGAGAGTCGCCTGACGTTGTAGCCGGCCCAGCAAGACTAACCGACAGCGAGGATGCAATTCCCGCCCTGGGAACACTCTCTGTGCAGGCGCAGTCGAAATAGGCATGGTTTCGACTACCAAATCAGGGCCCAGGGCAATCCCATTCATTGGGGGTCCCAATCAGTATTCGCAACCATCCCACCGGGGACCACGCCACAAACAGAGAGCTAAGTTGGAAAGGATGTAGAAGGTAGACGGGAAGAAAGGTAGGAAGGCCTCTGTCGCCTCGGACGGAGAGGGGAGTGAAGCGACGGATGCTCGGGCACCTCGGGTACGCACACCCGTGCACTCCTCAGACAGAGGAGCGCCCTTGAGGGCAAACTCTTCTATTTGCGTCAGGATACTAAAAAAATAAAATTATAAAAAAAGTTTGAATATTATTATTTCTATGAAATTTTATTTTAATGTTTTTTTTGTTATTATTTTTTATTTATTTTTCGTTGTTTTTTAATAAGTTTTTTTCTATATTTTTGTAAAAACCCCAGTGACGCACGCCTACATTGCATAAGGTGCTGCCTAGCTAGCCGAACAGGGTGCGCAGCTACCACGCAACATTTTTCTAATACTTACATTTTTAAACTCGTGATATCTTTCGAATGGAATATCCGAATTGAATAATTCAAAAAGTTATATAAAGGTATTGAAGCAGTTTTGAATATGAAGTAATTTATTTTGATAAGGATTAATACCAAGATACAAATAAAGAGCCTTTTCTAGGGGCGGCATTTCAATTAAATTTTTAAAATAAAAGAACACTTATTGTTGCATAACTATAATAGTTAGACATATGCTATCGCGACACTTTTTGTAAATAATGATGTGTTCTGTAAAGTCGTAGTACATTATTTTATTCTATCATCAATAGTTTTCGCAGCGCACGCGATTTAAATAATATTTTAGGTAATTTTTTTACACCTTGGGTTACATTATTGGAGTTTTAGTAAGGATCCCTAATTTTTTCGAAAATATAATATAGCCTATGTCACCCGGAGATAGTGTAGCTTCCCAACAGTGAAATAATTTTTTAAATCGGGTCAGTAGTTTCGGAGCCTATTCAATGCAAACAAACAAACAAACATACAATCAAATCTTTCCTCTTTATAATAGTAGTATAGATATTGAACGTTTCAAACAAGAACTTGTGTTAATAGGGCTCGATTTTTAGACCTTGTCGAGACCCAAAATAAGTTTTCGATTATGTCGACCCACGGGAAACTGATTTCGACTCCAATGGTCGATATTGACAAATTTGGGAATCTCTGTCTTAGAGAGTATGGATATATAAAAATTAATTTCTCGGTGAAAGATTATTTTTGTCAAAGGCAACGTAACATTCCTTCACAGCTAACATTGAAATGCTTATGTAAGCCACTCTAAACGAGAGTCGGCGGAGCGTGCTGATGCAAAGGTCATGGCTCTCATCTTGCCGATGTTACGCAAACTAGCGATGATGCTCGACTGTCTGTTAGCCTGGCTCGAGCTGTACACATCGTAAAAGCTCCGACTAGTTATGTTTATAAATACCAACGACTTGCGACAAATTTATTTGCCAGTTAAAAACTGGATCAAGGTTGACAAAGTCAGACGCTGATATGCCTTTTAAAACTTATCTGCTTGAGGATTCATTTATTCATAATGTACCAAATTGAATTTTTCAATAATTTATGATTTCACCTGATTTCGTGAGCAGCGCAATCTTGCCTCAACTGGGACGGGTTTATAGGTGGAATAATTACATATCTTTAATAATGTACCTAATACCTTTCACTTAGGTGTTTGTGACAATTTCCTAGTTCACTAGTGTTTTGTAAAGCAATTAAAATGAAATACACCTCTAGACATTTGTTAATTGATGTAGGTCTGCAGACAGGTCGACTACTCAGTGGTATAGTAATCAGTCACCGGCGCCTATGAAACAAGCTGTCGCCCGCGTAGGGGAACTGGATCCTGGGCACCTTTGCCGGAACACAACTCAAGATTATTATGGTGGTATATTTAGAGACCATGCGTGGTTGTCATCCAGACGGGGCTTTACCACCTAGCTAGGGTTGTTTTATAGGCTTTTTACGATTCACTCTGCACGGAGAAAAAAGTTGTTTGATGGTCTAATCGTATTATAATCTCTTTCATCATCATTTATCTTTTTATGTTAAACGCTTTTCAGATAAATGCAAACCGTTTGTAATTTGTAAGAGCTTAATCAATAATTTGATTGGGCAGTCATTTCATTCAATCATTATATAATTTTAATAGCGGAATGTAATTTAATATGTCGATTTACACATATGTTACAAAGTAATATGTTTTGATGATCATTAAGATTAGTTTTTAATATATTTATTTTAATTGCATTTGAGTATTTCTTCTTAGATACGCAATGGACAATTTGCAAGCGTATAGTTCTTGCTTGTAGTGTTTTCAAGGGTATTTTAAAAAAAGTTTCGGCTATTGATTTCACATAAATATTTGAGTTACTTTATGATGTGCGTGGTGTCCTAGCGGTATCAAATTCGAGACGTAATCCACAGTAGACATATTAGCTTCCTACCATGGCATGCACTTAGATTTTTCTCAACTAATTTGGATATTATTATAAGATGAGCCGTGGGTGAAGATACCAAGCTACTACGAAGACGGGCCGAACTTATATTTTTTTAATAGCTAGAGTTCAGCAGACAGGCAAACAGCCCACCCTGGCAGGTGGCTACTGTCGCCTATGGACGGCATTACTGTCAGCATTGAAGAAATTTTATAATGCCTTTGAAAACCCCATGTCGTACCGCGTTGAGGAAACCTCAGCCGGATGCTCATTCCAAATCCTGAAAGTAGGTAAGGTGAACGTTCTTGAGAACCGTAACTTAGGAGAAAGAAGTTACAGGCTGTTGTACTAATATGAAAATATCTATCGTGTTATGTTTTCAATTTAATTTCTAATATCTGAATATAATTCGGTTTACTCGGTCAGTGGTGTAGCGGTGATCGTTGGAATTTTGCCAACGAAGCCGGTGCATTGTTGGCTGCCATATTACTAAATTAATATCGGCCATATAGCTGCACTCTACACGGCAAGTTTCATCTAAGTAGTGCGGTATTGGGGTCAACTTGGAATGTTTCAGCTTGTTGTATTACGTGTGGAATTTCAATTATGATGAACACGGTGTCCGTTTAAATTGTTCATAAATATTTCAAGATTGTGTAAGCCAGTGGTCACAATGGTCTTGATTTTATAGCTCGGTTGCATCTGGGAGTTTGCTTTATCACGCACTTTTCCCATTATCCGTGCCTTGGCTTCCTCTGTCAAGTCAGCAACTTGGTTTTTACCATCCTGATTATGTATAACCCTTATTTGTTTCGCACGTAATGTATGGTCATACATAAAGAAAATGTAAATAAATCATATTTAGATGATTTTTTTATTGCTGTAGGATAGCAGACAGGCTGACGGCCCGCTTAGAATTTAGTAGTTACCGTCGCCTATGGGTGTTTGCAACGACAGTGGTATCACGAACACGCTGCTATAAGAGTATAGGAACTTGGGTCATTAATGCCGGAACACAAGGTTATTATGGCGGCATACTTAAGACTAAAGGTGGTCGCCATCCAGACGGGCTTTGCGGCGGCCCTATCACGAAGCTAGGGTGGATTATTTTGTCGCCTTTTACGACAGGCCGATCCTGGCCGCAGAGGTTTGTATTCTTTCTCCGCCCCTGCACGGATGATTACGGATGATCTTACAAACCATATAATAAAAATCTCACATATGTAAAATTTATTTTTATTTGTAAGGAGAAATAAAAGCTTTATTATTATAACTTTATTTATTATGATATTGACAACCTCCGTGGCGTAACGGCTAACGCACTTCGGTACTCTTAAGGAGCTCACGGGTTCGATGCTCGTCTCGCGTCTGTGTTACTATGTATGTATTTATTTATAAAAGGAAAGAATATAGGCAGTATATCAGTTGTCTAGTACCCATAACACAAGTGATATGCGAAGTGATATGGGATTAGATGGCATTATGTAAATAGTCCCAGTATATGTATTTATTTATTATTATAATTTCATTCCATGCACGGGCGGAGTAAGAATACTAACCCCTGCGAGCGGGATCGGTCTGTCATAAAAGGTGACAAAATAACCTACGTTGTAGGGCCCCAAGCCCGTCTGGATGGCAACCACCCTTAGTCCGTCCGTTAAGTATGCCGCCATAATAACCTTGTGTTGTGTTCTGGCATAAGTGACCTAGGTTCCTGTACCCATATGGGACAATAGTGTGTTCGCGGTGCCTCTGGCTTCGCAAACATTCTTAGGCGACGGTAACTGCTAAACTATTAAGTGGGCCGTCAGCCTGTTCCTCAGTAATAAAAAAATTGTGCGGTCGGAGCCCCGTCAGAAACAAAGTTCTTCGCAATAATTTTTTAACTCAAAACGTTTTTTAAAATGTAGTTTTTTATTGCTTTTATTATTACTGTATTTTTATCACATCAAAAAGTCACGTCTTCCTTTGTTCAACTCTCTAATTTGTATACTTTTTATCACTTTTTAGATAAAAAATTTAACTAAAGATTTAATTTATAAATTTTATTGAATATTTGGGAAAATAGTAATTTATTCGAATTATAAGTTATACATATATAAAATAAGTCCCGTGCATAAATTAAAATGATAACAAAAAATACTAATATAAATGTTATTTACATGTTACAGTATTAGTTATTCATGTTATATTATTGGTATATATAATTGAGGTTATATTTTCACCACAAACAATGCTTACTGTCAAATTTTGCCTTAGCAAGTACACTCTCTCACACACACATACACATACAACCATATAAATGTAAAATAGAGACATTATGAAAGAAAAGGGAAGGGATGGTCGCTTGGAGCAGGTTTAACGCTTTTACGTTACGTGACGATTTCTGCCAGTTCACTCTGTTGTAATCCGCAAAAAAAAGAATTTCGTTCCAAAAAAAATTGGAGCTAAGCAAGTGGAAGATCCTTCGTATGTCGACGAGTATCTGTAAAAGTTGTTGTAGTTTATTCATGATGGCTACGTGATCGGTGGGCAACTTAATCTGTGGCTCCAGGCAGTAGAGGATATAAAGACAGCGAGGTTTTTTTATGGGTAGTTAGATGTCGATCATCTTTACCGGAGTTTTTTCCACAAACGTTAATCGGAATTTATCCTCAAAAAAAGTTTATTTATGATAATACATTGCAAAACCGCCTTGTATTGCCTTTAACAACGTTTTTTATAATTGTGGACGATGCGGTCAGTTTTCAGCAGCCGTTTTCACCAATGGTAACAATAGTTTCAATGATTGGGATTCTTTTTTTTGTATAAAACATTATGTAATAGTAACCTGCATTTTAAATAAAGATTTATAATTATGATAAACATACGCTTACCGATCCATGAAAGGTAGATTTAATGAGGTAGTGGGAGTCGTAAGAACAAAATATTGTATTTTAAATTTTAATAAATATTAATCAAAAAATATTTAAATAAGTCTTCGCAACTTATAGAGATGTTTCAAATTTACAATAAATATTTCAATGTTACGTGTATTGTTTTTCCGTAAAATGTATTGTGACTAAACAAAAAGTCGGACAGCAGTATGTCTGTTGAAATCCGAAGTCTCAAGGCTGGAGCTGTGCTCTTGACACGCATAGCATGACAATTAGCTTGACGCCGATGGAAGTTGATTTTTGTACGCCATTGTTTCTATTTAAAAAGGCCTTATTGATTTTTTCTTATGACATACACTTTTGATAGGCTTAATTTTAGTTTTATTTGTTATCACTGTATAAAAGGTAATAATTACGTGTTATTTAAGTTATTTTTTTTTAATAAATAAACAACGAGTACTTTTTTAATACATTTCCCGCATAAAATTGCATTCATTGCAGGGTATTTTTTACAAATATATATAAATAACGGATACGGAATTTAGAATGAGAAAATTTTCTCCATGCTACGGCGGAGAAAGAATACCGACCCTTGCGGCCTAGGGCGACCTCTTGTGAAAAGCGGCAAAAACAACTCTACCTAAGTGGTAGGGCGCAAGCCTGTCTGGATAGCAACCAATGGGCATGTGTTCCGGCGTTAGTGAATTGAATGCAGTCCCTCTGTAAGAAGACGGCCGCGTGTTAGCGGTGCCCCTGCCATCGCAAACAGGAATATAGGCGTCTTTAACTATTTACTATTAAGGCCTCACTCAGCCTCTGTTGTTCCAAAGCAATAAAAAACGGACATATGTGAACAGTAATTGACGGACACGAATTACAGTTATGGTATATTAGAAAATGGTATGAGGCTGCTGAATGGAGTAGCATATAGAGCATGTTTACCATATAGAATGTCGTGACGTCCGCAGTGCTTGCATGTGCATGGAGTACAGTCACGTGGTCGCTGACGACAGGTAAGCGCGTGCCACTGCTAATTGGAGCGCATCTCGCATGCAACTGACTCAAGGTCGCTAAACCACAGTTACACTTGTCTATCATTGAAACAGTTGTTACGTAAAACTATATGTAGCGAGGACAGTAACAATGTCTTTATACTGCGTGAGTGTACAATAGTACTGCGTGAGTGTCTTAAGCTGTGTCCTATTAAACGATCCGAGCGAGCGTCAAACAGAGGGTACATATAATTGTCGAATTACAGATATAGTATATACATATGTGCATATTATAAGTGTCACGTTCTAATAAGGAAAACATTGTGTAAAACCTGAATACAGAGATTACAGTTGAGTGTCAATCCGCCATAGACAAGCGTGGCGGGTATATTGTCTATTCTCAAGGGAGAGCCTGAACCCAGCAGCGAGAGACGCTATGGCCTCTTTTTCCCTTTCTTCTTCTCTTTTTCTTTTAATTATATACCAAGATCTTCAAATCAATCTGATAAAACTCGGACGAGATTAGCAAACGTTTACATTTAAGGCTTTTTAATACATTTTTATACGTTTAGTTTCTTCTTCAGGTATTTGTACCAAAAAAAATTTGCCATTTTGAATAAATAACTATAGCAATATTTTTGTTAGTTAATGACGTGCATGTTTTTGTGAATATTCGAACGTGTCGTTGTTTACTCGATCCAACTAATAGTTCTGAAAAATAGATTTGACTTGTTTTCATAGGAATTGAAAATTTTTAAACAAGTTTATTGATAAATAAAATTGTTTCATTTAATACGATTACGATGTTTTAACGAGCGTAGTAATGTAAAATAGTTTTACCGGCTGTCTAAAATCAAATCGAGCACATCCGCCGCTAGACGTAGTTAATGCTAACAAATCCCTACCTCTACCAACAACCATGCGGAACCCTTACAACGTTGCGTTCTCTTGCGGCCGATTCGAAATTTGTGGACCAGTCCCTCCGCTAATGTTACTACTCATCGCCGTAGATCACCACTGGTTGGACACATTGCTTGAAAACTTTCGTCTTCAAGCACTGGGGGACAGATCTGGTAAATACCAAATCTGATCCATTTATTTCCTGAAGTTTGCTCTTATGGCATAAGAAAAGGAACAGTAACGTAATAGGCATACACGCAAACGACTTCAACCTGTTGTTGTTTCAACCTGTGACAGTAAAATCTGAATGCAACCGGCTTTTACCACGTTGACTTCCATTATATAACGTGAAGAGAACGTACTTACATATTTCAAGTACTCTGAAATGCTCATTAATGTGGAATTAGCTTAATTGGCATAAAAGCTTTTTATGTACAAGATAAATATTTCAATTAAAATAATTTTCAACGGAAAAGCTATTTCTGTATAGAGCTCTTATGATTCCCAGGCTAATTATGAATACTCCCCCTTACTTATCGTAATTATATGGGATCAGCGCGGAATGTTGTTCTCGTATTACATATTTTATTGCTGAAGAACATCAGACAGGCTGACGATTCACTTTATAGTAAGCAGTTATCTTCGCATATGGATTTGACTTTGCCCACAATGAGGTAATGGAATCTGGATCACTAATAGCGGAACTATATTATGTTGGCGGTTATTATGGTGGCATATAGACCTGACGGGCTTCGGCCTCTAACTACTAACTAGTGTCGCCTTTTACAATAGACCCTGCATGCAGAAAATTCTCGAAAATTTTCTGAGGTGTGTCATAGTGTCGTGTCCAAGTCAAAATATTGCATTCAATCACATTCAGCTTAGTTCATATTAGCACATCATCGTCGTCGCATCACAATCCACCCCGTGCTTTGTTTGTGGGTGATAAAATGTTGTTTTGATTGTATTATATTATAACATTGTTATTAGTAATTCAATTATGTTCTTTTTTCCACAGTAAATGATGAGCAGGAAAAATGTACGTAAATAAAAAGTTATGAGAAGTCTTCAATGTGACCTTAACGGTCGCAATATTTCGCTTTAATTCGCCTTACGTGTTTCAAAGTGGGAAATCTCTGCTAGACTTTGAAAGGTTATCTATTAATTAAATAAAAATATTTCATGTTATATTAGTTTAATCTATTTATATATATATACTAGCAGCCCGTCCCAGCTTCGCATGGGTATTTAACAAAAAATTAAAAATTAAACCTCTCTTGACGGGTTCCCCCGGCCCGGGGGGACCGAGGGATATAAGGGACTCCGGAAAAGATGTTCGACCATCCGACAACCACTAAAAAACCCCGCTGTTCTCCTATCGCCTACGCCCGGGCCCACGGATATATGGCCTACCGATCTCGTGGCCCGGGCCGGCGTCGGCCCACGCTTTGTCTTAAAGCGGGCCCCTTCTAAAGTGCTGGCGCCAAGGGGTCAGGGTTTCGTCCCCCCGGCGGTCTCTTGTAACAACTCTAGGAGTTGAGGGGGCTGCGGAACAGCACGCGGCCTTCTCCCTCGCGGCAATAGTGCGGGTGGCGGATCCTCCCCCGAGGGGCCGCCCGCGGCCGCTTTCTACGGCGGCCGGAGATCGTTGCCCGCCCTCCGGCGCCGACGACGCGGCCTACGTTGGCGGGAGGGGAGTGCGGTGGCGGACTCCCGCTCCCGTTCCGCCGCCTCCCTTGCAGACACTACTGCCTCGCAAAAGGAGACGACGGCCGTCCATCCAGGATCGCCCCCGACCATGGACAGAACCAGGGCCGGGAGCGACAGGTCCACGGCCAATTCCGGACGGGACTGGCATCCCCGTCGCGTGCTAGTCAGGCGTGGGTACGACTACCAGACGACACTCCAGAAAAAGCAGAGTCGCCTGACGTCGTAGCCGGCCCAGCAAGACCAACCGACAGCGAGGATGCAATTCCCGCCCCGGGAACACTCTCTGTGCAGGCGCAGTCGAAATAGGCATGGTTTCGACTACCAAATCAGGTTCCAGGGTAGAACCCGGGACCCCAATCAGTATTCGCAACCATTCCACCGGGGACCATGCCACGAACAGAGCTAAGTTGGAAAGGATGTAAGAGGTAGACGGAAAGAAAGGTAGGACTCTGTCGCCTCGAACGGAGAGGGGAGTGAAGCGACGGATGCTCGGGCACCTCGGGTACGCACACCCGTGCACTCCTCGGACAGAGCAGCGCCCCTGAGGGCAAACCCTTCTATTTGCGTCAGGTTACTAAAAAACTAAAATTATAAAGAAAGTTTGAATATTATTATTTATATGAGCTTTTATATTAATGATTTTTTTGGTATTACTTTTTATTTATTTCTCGTTATTTTTTAATAAGTATTCTAATTTTTGTAAAAACCCCAGTGACTCACGCCTACATTGTATAAGGTGCTGCCTAGCTAGCCGAACAGGGTGAGCGGCTACCACGCAACATTTTTCTAAGACTTACATTTTTAAACTCGTGATATCTTTCGAATGGAATATCCGAATTGAATAATTCAAAAAGTTATATTAAGGTATTGAAACAGTTTTGAATATGAAGTAATTTATTTTGATAAGGATAAGAACACTTATTGTGGCATAACTATAATAGTTAGACATATGCTGTCGCGACATTTTTTGTAAATAATGATGTGTTCTGCAAAGTTGTAGTACATTATTTTATTCTATCATCAATAGTTTTCGCAACGCACGCGATTTAAATAATATTTTAGGTAATTTTTTTACACTTTGGGTTACATTATTGGAGTTTTAGTAAGGATCCCTAATTTTTTTGAAAATATAATATAGCCTATGTCACCCGGGGATAGTGTAGCTTCCCAACAATGAAAGAATTTTTTTAATCGGGTCAGTAGTTTCGGAGCCTATTCAAAGCAAACAAACAAACAAACAAACAATCAAATCTTTCCTCTTTATAATAGTAGTATAGATATATATATATATATATATATATATATATATATATATATATATATATATATATATATATATATATATATATATATATATATATATATATATATTATGATATTCGATATACTTTGTTATCATTATCATATATGTGCGACCCACCTACACATAGGACTGGTTCGAAGATAAATGAAGCAGTTTCTGATGAATACCGACCGCGCTATTTATAATTTTCACCGTGTAATCAGTAATCAGCAATTCACCAAGCGGACCCCATTAAGCTCGTTAACCTCACGGAATGCAAACGCCCGTGGAATCGTCGGTTGGACCGATGTGAACAGTTTTGCCAATATTTGCCCCACTAGTCGTGTAATATGTTAAACTTTATCAATTATCGAGTAATGCGGCAAAGTTGCCGACCCGAAGCGAATACTTGGGCGCAATGAGTTGTTGTACCGTGTTGGTCGGCGATAAGAATTTGGCGTGTACTGATGTTTTACGTGATAAAATGCTGCATAAATGTTTATTAGAATTTATCTAAAGAGGTTAATAATCAATATATTGAATAATTCTGACAAAGCTAATTGTTTCGTAAACAATAGCAATACCAAAAAGGAATATTACATATTTTTTTATTCATACCTGTTTGTCTGTTTGTATAAGCGTCACTGGAAAACGGCTGGATGGATTGAACTGAAATGAAATGAACAGTGGAAGCCGTATAGATTTTCGCCTAGAATTATTTAAACATCATTTCGTCGTGATCGTAGAATAACGTCGGATTTGAAAAAAATCCGAAATTCACTTTTTACCATATTTGGATACTACATTGTCTAAATATTATTGCTACATTAACAAAAAAATTACATGTATTTTAGAATTCAAATTAAGCAGTCGGTAAAGTGACGGATGTGATAGATTCTCATAGTAAAATGACGCTTGTGTATTTTTAAAATAGCTGTCCTGTAAAGTTTAATGTATGTCAGATCCGTCACTGTTCTACGACTACGACGATTTTTATATTTTTGATTTAGTAACTACCCCACCTTTCTAAATATAAACAGGTACTCTATAACGCGTATAGTAAAAATGCGCTATAGCTAATTGGGGGTGAGTAGAAAAACACATACCTATAACAATTAAAAAACGACATATTTTCTGCTATTAACTACTTGGCGCTGTTTGTTATATTGTATTTCGGGATACGGCCGAGATTCGCGTTTC
Organism: Malacosoma neustria; assembly: GCA_963693495.1. Taxonomy (NCBI): domain Eukaryota; kingdom Metazoa; phylum Arthropoda; class Insecta; order Lepidoptera; family Lasiocampidae; genus Malacosoma; species Malacosoma neustria. The sequence goes on from OY856377.1 coordinate 16,697,821, forward strand.
TTAGGGTGCATAAGAGTTCCAGTGTCTCATTTCCTTGTCTCCCTTTCCTTGTTCGCTTCTATTTTTTTAATACAATTTTTTGGAGTTTACTCCTTAAGAATCGATTTTCATATATAAGGCGCCCGGTATGAGAAAAATGTGAGAGTAAAATCTACTAATGAATGACCTCGTTACGTTTTTGGTGCGCGTGCACCGGAACACACCAAACAAAACAAAACGACGTATCTCTCAAGGCAAAATTACTTTATTTGTTACAACTTAAGGTTGATTTCACATTAAATGTTGTTTAACATATGTCTTTTCATTTGTAAGTGACAAGAGTAATTTATTGCTTTACTCATTTTATATGACGAATGATCGTAAGTATTAGATAATGTTTTGGAGATTTGTGACTTTATTACTAGGTGCCATAGTTGTAATTAGGTTGAACTTCAAATTAAAACTTTTTTATATATGTATATTATTTTCATTAATTTGTTATTTTCCCCTTTGATATGGTATTAATCTTTTTTCAGTTAAATAAACTCTTTTTGCGTATGTTTAGACAAACGTGCTTAAGTAGTAAACTCCAGTCGTGCGTCAGAGCTGACACACACAGTTTTTTCCCCTTATTTTATCACACTTCTTTCCTGCCCCTTGTTATCTCTTCGAGGCTATCAGCACTTGGTCAATGCCCCTGGTCATTGCAAATGTTTTTATGTGTAATCATCGGTGACTGCTTATCACCAAAAGGTTGTTCGCCTAACTGGCATACTATAAAAACATATCAGTTATGAAAATATATTTTGTCATTTTCTATTTCACAAATTCTCACTATTTTTCGTAACATAACAGTTTGTTGAAATTGTATACAATAAACGTCATGTATTATTTAGATTTAAGATTCTTCTGATTAAGATTTAAAAGTCGGAAAAAGACTCCGTCGCAAAAATTCACACCCGCTATCCGCCGCCACACTTATGAAAAAATCTTTTTTATCGAGTCCGAGATGACATTTTTATATTGTTATTTCTCTTTTGATCCCTTTGACATTCCATCCATTCCACCTAAAAATTTGAACACGAAATCCTAACACGTATACGTATCAAATTCCCTTTTGAACTGATATCACGATATTTCTGAATTAAATAAGTAGGTTCGTTATAAAATGTTCAAAAGATTCTTTTGCTCTTAATTTAAATTAATATAAATTAATCTCAAATTTGGCCAATGAATATCTACTATGGAAATTTATATGAATACGAATGTGTCTGGTAAGAGGCGTGTCGGAAATACCTCGTTTGGAGAAGGTTAATAATATGTATATTGCTATACGTAACTATAGCCTGTAAACCTTGTAAATCTGATCACGTGGTGATTGCAGATCCATTAGCTTTCTCCCGCTGTAACGATTATGTAACATTTCGAAACTGTTTCGGCATCTAGCCAAAGTCTTACACTTTTTGTAGAACCTTTCACGGTGTTAAGAGCATCCTTAATAACAAAAAAAAATATGTTTCATATTGAAACCTGTTTGAGTATTTGTAGTCAAATCAGGTATATCATTTCTGGTTTGTATCTTTTGAGTAAAAAAGAAATTATCTATCCGTAATACTGTTTTGCTCTGGCTGTTTTGAAATCTGCCTATCTTTCGAGCCTAATTTACTTAATTGGAAACATGCGATGTGATGCGGTAATTTGCTAATTTATTTACGAATGTTCGCTATCTGCTTTGATATTATTTGATATGATTATATTCTGCAGGTACATCTAAATATTCACACCTGACCAAGTACGGAAGTGTCTCATCCAATTTCTCTTAAAAGTAAATGGCCAACAGGACAATGAATGGACATTTCGCTTCGGATCACCTGTCCAAGTGTCTTAAGAGCTGAAGTATCGTTTGTCAACGTCACGTCTGCCGGCGGCCGCAGAATGCTCGGAAGGCGCCCATTGTTCAACCGTCCAGTCATCCCCTATTTTTAAACCCCAAAAGGGAGTACCGAGATAGCTTTGAAAATAATCACTGAAAATGTGTATTTTATTTCACAACAACGAAAATATTGTGACGATATTTCGATGCTAAAATGTCGAGGCTGCTTGAAGTTTAAATATTGTGATGTACAATTCGACTATATGCGTCAGAAGTACAGTCATAACTAAGCTGTTTGTATATTCAAATAGTTTTAGGGTTTAAATTTTATCCTTTTGTTCATCGGAATATGAAGTACGCTGTTGATATTATCATGAAGTTTAATCGAATCTTTTAACTTAAGTGCCGTAATTGGAAATATTTCCTTAAGTTTTCTTGACTAAATTTAATTGTTTTATATTCAACTCCAAATGGAACATCATATAGTGATTTATTTCCTGATTGTGAGCAAGCATCAATCCATTTGTTGACATTTGGAACAACATTTTCAATATAAAAATATGTTTCCCCGTGCAGGGGCGGAGTAAGAATACCGACCCCTGTGGCCTCTGGCTGGCCTGTAGTAAAAGGCGACAAAACAACCCTAGGTGATCCCGGGTTTTAAACATGCATCCATAATGACATCAAGTTGCAGTTCCTCTTCAGCTTGGAGTGCGTTGGCAATGCTTCTGCAAAAGTCTATAGACGACAGTGATCACCTAATTTCGAGTGGGCTGTTTGCCTGTCTGCCGATTTCAGCTATAATAAATATATACATAATTCTTGGACTAAATGCAAATAACAACAAAGTTGAAACATATATTAATAATAATGATAATATATTGGGACAATTCACATAACGCTATTTAGTCCCAAACTAAGTAGCATAGCACATAGTGTTATGGGTACTAGACAACTAAGATACTACATATATACTTTTCTTTTGTAAATAAATAAATAAATATTATAAATAAAAACCAGACGCGGGTCGGGAATCGAACCCGTGCGCTCCACAAGCATACCGATATGCGTCAGCCGTTACGCTACGGAGGTTGCAAATATTATGTAGAGCTTGAAGTTCTCATAAGGTTGCCAAGTTCACGGGAGTCAGTAATTAGTTTCACATTGTCCCGTACGAGTCGTAGTTCACACAAGTGCAAGTTGTTTGACTTGGTACATGTTTAGCGTGTCTATACCGTGTTTAGCATTTAGCTATTAACTTGCAAAATTTGCAACTACAAAGCTAAACATTTATAAGAAAAGTCTATATTACCATAGTTTAATTAAATTCCGTTTGTTCACCGATACTGTTAAAGTCAGTGAACTAGAATGACCCAAATTTACGCAAATCACTAATATATAATAAATATTGTGATTTAAATATATATTTGGTATAGCAATCAATTACAACTCGCGATGTAAAAGGAAAGTTGTTCTGCCACGTAATGCCAACATAATCCTTAATAGCTTCGACTTCGTTCAACGATTTAAAGATTTCTAACTTATGGCATTTATAACACACTAGTGGTCGCTCAGTGGTTGAAATTCGACCATAATCCATTAAATTTTAAAGTTTGAACTTTATTAAGGTTAGTTTTTAAAGGTCTATAATCCAATGTCTCATCATAGCTACTCAGTTAATCGGCCATTTTTCTACATCAATTTGAATAGCATCATTGTAAAACTTCAAAATGTTTTGCATTGCAAAACCTGCATTGTAAATCCATTTCGTAACCCTATATTCGCATTTTGTAAACAAATAGGCAAGAGTAAATGAATTCAGTTTACTTATACATAATTTTCTTTATGCTTGAGCAAGATGTATTTAACAAATAATATATGTATAATATAAATAACTGTACAAATAAACAAAATTCCAAAGTTTGTTATTTGTCAATTTTAACATTCAACTAGCTGTGCCCGTCCGCGTGGAATAGTGACTTTGGGCAGCATTTTTTGGATGAATTTTATGGTTTATTTTGGATTACAAACCCTATAAACCATTAAATATAAATAAATGAAATATGCAAACAGTCAGTGTTATCGAATGCAACTGTTACGCCATGCGCCTCCGGAATACGTGCGTTCGCTGCGAATAATTGAATGCTACAGGCGGCGGGTTTTTTTCGTAACAACCGGCTTGAAAACTTGACAACAGCCAGTTTTTTTATTTGGGGTCTATCGATTTCACCGGTGAAGCTGATCCTATTCTTATCTACTACCGTTTCGGAGTGCGTATAGCTGGGGGAGAAGAAAGAATATATATATATATATATATATATATATATATATATATATATATATATATATATATATATATATACATATATATATATATATATATATATATATATATATATATATATATATATATATATATATATATATAAAATAACCTCTTTGAAATGTTTGTAGAAGACTAGCTCATCCGCAAAACCTTGTTTTGCGATATAAATAAAAGAAAATCTTATGTCCTCCTAGGACCTACTTGTCTCTATACCGAAACTCATTAAAATCGGTTCAATGGCTTGAACCGTTTGGTCAGCGTGAAAACGTAACAGACAGACATAGTTACATTTATATTTATAATATTAGTATGGACATACATGACTAAAATTAAATTGAGATTTTTAATATTCGTCATGAGAATACGCTTGAGTAATTTTGATCATCATATTTATAAATGTATTACCTAAATAAAAGATAAAATCAATTTGAAATTTAATAGAAATAAAAATAAATCAATTTGAAATGGAAATAAGCGAGCAAAATGTAAATTGAAATAACAATGAACGTTAAGAAATAATAAATAAATAATAAAAAAGCGAGCTAGTGGGAAAATGTACCGATAGGAAAAGAGATGTAATCGGAAAAAAAGAACGCGGAAAAAATGTAACAGTAGTAAAAAGTTCTAAAATACCAGAAGCCCAAACAGGCTTTAAAAATATTACCATGCTTACAATTAGTGGGTGGTATAATCGTAATCGGATACTATATTTTTACTGTATATTTTTTTGTAAAAGTTTTAAGCTTTACTGCGTTTATTAATAAACATCAACAAAAAAAGGAATTACTCAATATTTCCTTCTGGGTGAAAATGTTCAAGTGGCTGTCACTACTGTAGAATCCAAATTTAACTAGGCGACTCTTAGCTCCCGTCCGGACATCCGGCAGTAGAAGAAAACTGGAGGGGTTTTCATGTGTAGATCAGCGACGTGCGTCCCCTAGTCAACTAAGAGAAGTCCTACACTACTCGCGAGGCCCTAAGCGGCAGGGTGTGGATCAAACATTACCTTTTACATCAAAAAAGGTGACTCCTGGATGTAAGTAAAATCTTGGGACGCTTAAAATTTATCGCACGTTTGAAGACGAGGTCTTTCAAATCTGTGTGTACCGAAAATGTGCATATAGACACGTAAAATAGTTATTTGTGTCCCTCGTAAAACACAGACCGCTTTATATGTTAACATATCACAGTAACTTCCACTCATACATAGCATTTAGCTTAGTAACTTAGGATATTCTTCCCGTAGTTTCAATGAAATATTTCTCAATACTTTCGCTTGTCAGTCCCATAGTGCAGATTTTCCTTTATCGAGAAGAAATAAAATGGGCACGTCGACAGATGACAATTGTATTATAGAGATGCACTCTGGCATGGAGCAATTACACGGCAGGCGCTATTGTAAGGAAATATTGCCAGCTCTTACTCGCTATTATTATCCACTAGACGGTAAAATGTATGAAGATTGATTCTATCCCTGTCGTTGGATTTCTATTCTTTACTGTCTTCTGTTAAGGGATGTCGAAAAATTTCAGAAAAATCTAGATTTTTAAAACTATCGCTACATGGCCGGTTAATGTCAAGATACAATTCTTTTCATCATTCAAATAAGTCATAAAATAAAACGTACGTAGTATATGATATTAAAATCGATTTTGAAATATAGTTTGTAGTCGATTCCATGCTCGGTGTTTTTTAATTGATTCAAGATTTAAAAGGGTTTTCTTTATTTATCATTCGTTTATATAGTATTTATTGGCTTTCAGTACTTGATTCGGTTAAATGGAACTTAAGTTTTACAAATCCTTTGGTTCAATGTTCTCTATTGGATTATCATTTAGTATCGATTAGAATTCAATTAGTGTTCCAATTGACTGTGTGCCATCCCTTGTGCGTTAATCGTATTCTAGCAATGAAATATAATCCTTGGTTACGTATTAGACCGATATATGAAAGGTTACCGTACCATTTCGTTTCCTTTATATTGTAAGGGGATTTAATAGAATCTTTTCTATTATTAAATGCTCGCGAAGAAAATAATGAGACAACTTTCAATTAGATTATAACTTTAAAAGAAAAATGCTTTGTTTTCTATAAAATAATAAAACTGGAATGTTTAGTTCATAAGCGTATTATATTTGTTGAAATAAGCCATTAAAAAAATACTGTCTGTATGTCTCTTCCTGTTAAACTCCGAGATGGTTCAACAGGGCTTTCACTAGCAGTGCTGATCATAATATAAGAATACTCATTTTATAAATATTATTAGGGTTTCACGTATATAAAAACTGGTAAGATTTGGTTGGGCGAAACCAATGACTAGTAGACGTTTGACTTCCAAATCTCAGCTTTTGTACTCGTACTAAATATTTTGTTTTGTACATTTGGTGCACTAGCCAGTAGTTAGTGGCATAGTAGCTGTGTAATAATACTGACCCCTGCGGCCGGGGACGCGACGGCCTGTAAAAAAGACGATAAAACACCCCTGGTCTCTAAATATGCCACCATAATATCATCTTGTTTTGTTCCGGTCCCTGGCGTTGCAAACATTCATAGGCGACGGTAACTGATTTTTATTAAGTGGGCAGTTCCCAACGATAAAAACGTGAAGATAAACGTACCTTTTTAATTTTTTTTAAAATTTATATTGTACATTTGACTATATACAGGATGACTTTGACAAACCCGTCCAAATTTTTTTTACGCACTAAACATCATTTAACAAATCCATTTTTGCAAAAAAATTGTATGTCAAATTTTCACTATAAAATATTTCATATAGGATCATTAATTCAATCGTACAGAATAATCATATGGTGCAAACAGCGTACCTGTTATTACCTGTCTCTGTCACACCCGCGTAAATGAGTAGTGCGTATTCGCTCGCCCGGTTCGATGCCGCCGTCCTCGGCCTTTTACTAGGTCAGATGGAGAGGTCATTGACACTCTAACGCCGTATTATGTAAATTGCGAGTTCTTTGAATGACTTTGTGATGCTGATTACTCAACATTTTTGTACTATGTGAAACAAAACTAAAATACATGTTTCTCATAACTTTTACTAAAGATTCTTCTGTGTGAATTTGGACGGGTTTGGCAAAGTCATCCTGTATATATGGACTACCTTTGTCCCATGAATAGCATGTATTATTAATTTCATCGATGTCAAAATTTACGAGGTCCCTATCAAAGGGGTTTAATTGGTGTACAGATAGATAGGGAATTGTGCACAATCTGATCGTAAAAGGCGTCTGCCAACTCCCAATTACGCTCTCAGACTGAATAGATGTCGACAGTAGGTGGTCTATTGATCTATCTATATCTTCCGATTAAATACCTTAATATAATAACGATAAAGCACATCTACACAAAATAATGAACTCATAGACAAAATTCAAACTAAATACATGTGAAAGTGATTGATGACGAAAGCAAACTAGACCAGAATACTCTACCAGTGATGACCTACGAGGTTTAGACGTGAAAACTAACGGTGGAACTGTTCCATAAAGTTCAAGTCGCTCAGCGGCTTATGTTTGGTATTTATTTCATGAATCGAAACGAAGTCATCTTCGAGAGAACTAAGGTGACCGATATGTACAAAATATGTGAGCTGGAAGTGGGCTGGCCTCTTCTGTCTCAAGACCGATGGGTGGTGGAGCAAACGAGTATTGGGATGGAAACTGCGTCGCGTTGGACCGAGAAAATGCACAAGGTCGTGGCTAATTGAAAAAAAAAAACAAGAGATGAAGATTTGTGACGCTAATTTGGAGAATTACGCTCAGCCGTAAACGAATTGACTGATGACGACATATTAAAAAAGTTCTTTAAGCATTTTATCCCGGACTAGCTGATACCGACGACTTCGTCCGCGTTGCTTTCGTGATGAGGCAAAGGTAGAAGAGACTTCCCCTCTCCTACATATGTGCGCTACACCGCTTGCCCGACTTCTCAACGGCAAGAAAACACACATCACTTAACACGTAGTGCTTATAAAAATCGTTCTTTTTTTAAACTTAAATAACTTTATATTAAATGAAGATATCGCAATAATTTTTTTAGGTAAGGGCTAAGTGCCTAAAGAATAAAAGTAAAAAAAAAAAATTGAAGTCTATCCAGTAGTTTTGCCGTGATTCGCGCACTACTACAGACCTCTATTATTTTATTTATACAGATGGAATTGAAGTATTCATTTCGGGGAGTATTATAACAAAGCTAAACTAATGCATGCATTTTTTTATCATTTCCATGTCTTGATTCCTCAATTACCTCAATTCGTTTACGCAAAAGCGCAAAGAAAGTAATAAATGAAATGTGGCTAAGATTAGTTTTTAAATACATTGGTGAATCGTCTGACCGTTCAAGTAGAGTTCAAGAAACTTTAAGGAAAATACATTTGTTGCTTTTTACGTACTATCTTTGTGTCATACGATCATATGTTATAATACTGTACTAACATATGGACTGCTTTTTATTTTTTGGTAAAATATGTCCATGGAATGTGAGGAATGTCTCATTACAGTATTTTTGTTACATTTTACATATTATATTAGTAAAGTAAATAAATAATGGTAGCTACATATGGCTGACAGGGCCTAATTAGTTTGGAAAATGTCAGCCGTATTTGGCTGACGAGGCATTATATGTGTAAAGACGTTGAACATATTCCATTCAGATCTATTTCATTAGGTTTCTGATAAGTAAGTATGGCGTTGGCTTTGACATTTTCCCAGCTGTAAACTAATCGATATGCGTAAGTTTATCAGCATTTGCAGTTCCGTGACTTCCTTATCGTGAAGTACGCCTTCCTTGAAAATTAACTCATGGGTTTGTGAAATAGGTTTTTATCCGTACAGGGGCGGAGAAAGAATACTAACCTCTGTGGCCGGGGTCGGCCTGTCGTAAAAGGCGACAAAACAACCCAACCTAGCTACGTAGTAGGGCCTCAAGCCCGTCTGGATGGCGACCACCTTTGGTCTTAAGTATGCCGCCATAATAACCTTGTGTTGTGTTCCGGCATTAGTGACCCAAGTTCCTGTACCCTTATGGGACAGCAGCGTGTTGCGATGCCACTGGCGTTGCAAACACTTATAGGCGACGGTAACTGCTGAATTCCAAGCGGGCTGTCAGCCTGTCTGCTGTCCTACGCAATAAAAAAAAAAAAAAAAAATAGAGAAAAATTACGTACATATATATTGCAAATTTTGCCAAACCAACGCTGGCACAAGATAGTCGTATAATTCTCTTTTTTTAAAACATGGGTATACCATCATTTTTGTGACTGGTTGCCAGTATCTGTTTATAATATTATATACCAGGTACTTGGTAGCTCAGTAGTATTACACCCGGCAGCCAACCTAGAGGCCCCGGGTTCTCGCAATGCGTCGCTCGGGCTGTTTTTCTCCCCTAATGTACATATTATACGAGTAGCATAATTGTCATGTAATGGAAGACATCGTGAGGAAACCTACATACCGAGATCACCAGTATGTGTAACCCACCAATCCGCATTGGACAGGCATGGCGGATATACTGTTCCCTTTAGGGGAGCTTTATTTATGTTATTAGTTCGCCCCGTAATTATTGTTTCATGATGTGTTAAAACTTAAAATCCTCCTTATAATATTATGCTAACTCAAGATATTTCCAAGTACATTTGAGTGGTTTCGTGGTTTGATTGGTCGTCGGCGAAATGTTCGTGGTGGGGCATTGTCCGCGTTCTATAGTTTTGCGTCTTACCACCAATGCTCTCTACTCGTTAATCGTACAGATGAGATGAGATAAGCAGCAACAGCGTCGTCGTTGCATAACATATTTTCTCCGTGATAGGCTGGAGTAAGAATGACCTGTGCGGCCGGGGACGGCCTGTCATAAAAGGCGACTAAGCAACCCTAGGTAGTGTGATGTTGGTGCCTCAAATATTTATAAATAATAATGTAGGCAGATAAATGTAGAATGCGAGTTTATGTTGTTAATATGTAAATATAATCTCATCTTCTTCCTCCTGCCCTTATCCCACATTATATGGGGTCGGCACATGTTCTCTTCTTCCACACTTCTCTGTTAGCCGTCATCCCAAAATTCACACCCTTTTTGCCATATAATCTTTTACGCAATCCATCCATCTTTTTGTTTTGGTCTACCTCTACTCCTGTATCCATCCACTCTCATTTCAAACATTTTTCTAGTTATATGGCATTCTTCCCTGCGCATTACATGAGCAAACCACGCTAGTCTACTACTTTAGAGTTTTTCAAATACTTTCACACTTTTACACTTCCTCTAATACTCTCATTTGTAATTTTATCCATTTTCGTAACTCCACACATCCATCTCAGTATTCTCATCTCCGCAGCATGTAACACCCTTTCGTCCCTCCACTTTGTGGCCCAGCATTCCGATCCATATAATACGGCAGGACTTATTACGGATTTATAAATTTTACCTTTGAGTTTAAGTGGTACTCTTGGGTCACAAATTGTTACTGAGACCTGTCGCCATTTTTGTTAATGTCAACTCAACTCTCTGCTTTTAAAAAAACGCAATTTGGTGAAGCCGTGTTGGTTTTATTTAACGAAAATAAATCCTAAATGCATTAGGTAGTTTAGCTCCATGTCCACCTGGTTGGCATTAACCCCTGTTATCTATATATGCCGTCATAATAACCTTGTTTTGTTCCGGCATAAGTGTTCCAGGATTCAGTTCCTTTAAGCGGACAGCGACTTGTTAGCGGTGCCCCTGGCGTCGCAAAGACCCATAACTCTTTACTATTAAATGAAAAGGTCATTTAATACTATTATATTAGAGGTCAGTCTGTCTGCTGTCCCACAGCAATAAAAAAATAGAAAAACAGCAATAAAAAATAATCCTCTGAACGTCGTAAAGTAAATATTAATATACTAGTGATCGATGGACTTGAAATATGATTAAAATTAGCTGGAAAATGTACGTAGTCCGATTACACGATTATGTATAAATCCGATGACGTCAATACGCAGACAAAGTTGGAACCTCATATGTTTCTTTGACGTCATATTTATTCAGTCAATAAGTACTTTTGTTTACGTTGCTCTAGATATGGTCGATGATCGTTTGAGAAGTCTTTGTTATGACAAATAAAAAGAAGGTCGTTCTTATGACAAATAAAATTCAGAGATTTTGATATGAGTGTCTCGGTCATCTACTATGAACCCAAATAGCACGGGATTGAGATGCAGAGTCCGCCGCAGATACTTTGCTTTAAACGCACTCTTAACATACTTTAAAACTTTAACTCTGATTTTATACTTCGGAATCAGCTGACACGCTGATGGCGTACTTGATAGTTAGCAGTTACTGTCGCCTATGGATATTTGCGTTGCCAGGGGTACTGGAAACACACTGCCGTTCGCGTAGAGGAACTGGACCCTGAGTTATTTTGCCGGAACTCAAAATAAGGATATTATAGCGGGGTATTTAGACACCAGCAGTGGTTACCCTACAGACGCGTTTCGAGCTCTAGCACCTAGCTAAGGTTGTTTTGATCCCTTTTACGAGGCCCACCTGGTCGTAGAGGTCAGTATCCTTACTCCGCCCCAGCGCTGTGATAATATTCGACGTCGTGATAATATTTGACGAGAAATCGCTTCACTAGTTTTATTATGACATTTGTGCATAATTCGCAGGGTTTTTTGTTAATTTTAAATGTTTTTCACTAACTCACACTTTTGCCTTTATTAATTAGTTAAAATTTATATGCACTGCTTTTTTGTTACTGTAATTAACTCAATTAGACTCGACTACGGGAGTCGAGCAATGGCGGCGCGGCGGTTAAGAGGAAAAACAAAAATATTTGAATTTTATTTATGTTGACATAATATGCTTTTTTCCCAAAAATAACATAGAGGGAAGAAATTTACCCTTTCGTTAAACAGAGTATAATTTATCTGCAATATACAACTAGTATACTTTTTTGTAGTATATGCTGTTTGTATATAATTGTAGTAACCTAAGTATACTTATTATAACAAGTATATATATATATATATATATATATATATATATATATATATATATATATATATATATATATATATATATATATATATATATATATATATATATTATTACAATTTTTGTTGTAGAATAGCTACGTAAGATTTTGAAGGTGACTATAGTAAAATTTACGGAATGTTATAATTTTAAATATTATATTAAAATATGTACAACTATTTAATACATTAACGTTAATAATGTTTAAGAATCCCTATTATTTTCTAATAAAACTGAAATAATTATTGTTCTTTTTAACGTTGTAATCGGGTTGCACCTTATGTTTAACACTGGCATGAAAGGTATGCAGAGATTGGTCTCAGGTAAGTTCATTTCGTCGATCTCTTTTTTAGATTGCACTCAAAAAGCATGAGATAACATCTATCCAAGCTCTAGGTGATTGAGGCTCTAGAATTTTGACTATATGACAGTCAAAAGACTTTTAAAATGACTGAACTTCTGGTCATTGGAAAAAGTAAAAGCATTTGAGGTGACAGGAAATGGAAGCCGAACACTGTTCTTCCATTGCAGTCAGTGAATTAGCAATAGATGTAATCCAATTGTCAGCTCCTTAACAAATTGACGCCACCCTACGACCGTAATTACTAAAGTGTATCTTGTTTCATTAAAAAATCTTCTTCGTTGAAATATTTATCAAATAATGTGTCTGATGTACGACGCTCTACTCGTTGGCAACGGTGCGGTTTACGTGGCACCGAAGTGTGGCCGAAAGCACGTTCGGTCCCAATTCTCTCTCTCAATATTAAGCAATATACAATACCAGACATGAAGATGTTTGGCTATATATCGGACAATTATTTTATCAATTGTAACACGCCCTTATTCGAATTTTGAGTAGATTTCCAAGAATATCCGTTATTTGCATGATATGCATTTGTTATTGCAACAGTGGAGGTGATGTTAAAGATAGAATCATCGATTAAGATTACACCTATCCCCCGATTTCCACAGAACCGTGTAAAATGAAATCAAGAATTTTGCTATGTAAAACTGTGTAAAACGAATTAACTCTCATTAAGTGTTTAATTAAGTCGCTTTTTTAAGTAAAACAAAAGTAAAACGTCATAAGAACCTATCTATTGAATTCAATATAGATTAGGAGTAAATATAAAACAAATAAATCTTCAAGAAACTTAAAATGAAAATTCCAGCTATGAAAATCTTCTACTGCAATTTTATTTTTTTCTTTCCGTCCATATGTGGCTTCATTCATTGAAAAAAAATAACCAATATTCTCTGTTACGTAAACGATCCAATATTTTAATTTTTGTTGCCAAATAAAAGTTTTATTATAAAAAGTAATACAATCTAAGCAATGATAATTTTAATTGGTATATATTGGACGGACGCTGATACACGTATTTATTGAGATATTGAGATAGATAGATCATTTGTACCAAACTTAAATTACTGGATGGTATTGCAACTATTCGACGCGGAATTTCAAAAGACGGTACTAGACTACTTACTTTTTGGATTTCTTTGACCGTTTCTCATTTTTTTCGATTTACTTACCTTTTACGAGTTTTTATTAGCCCAGCGAAGCGGTCGCAACGGTTAGTAGATTTATTAAGCCCACCCTTTTTATACGTATTAATAGATCTTGATTATTTTATCTATTACAAATAATAAAACGCAACTCAACTATATTATTCGATGTATGAAATTTCTGTTAAACATTTCCTGCCGTTCTTTCATATGCTATGAAAATTGGGTTTTATGCCTGGATACTGTGCAATATGCGGTCGCCCAAATTGGTTTACGTTGCAATTTTAATAAAGCCACTTGGCCTATTTCATTCAAGCACGGCTTTTATATTGAGCCCGATTGCAACCATTGTACGAGTACTTAATTACATTAAATGCCCTCTGTGTAAATCAAGTCAATTGTATTGCTTTTATATATGTTTTATAAAGTTGTCCATTTGATTAGCAGTTTTGTAGCAATAAATAGCGTTTGTCGTCTTATTAAACTGTTTCTTCTTCTTGTCCTTGCAAATGAAATATCTTTTTACAATATGTGTGATATTACAGTATTTTATTTTACTTCTTGATTGGTCTTGTTTTGGCTTGGGGAAAAACTCTATTCTTTACGGGTTCCCTCGGCCCGGGGGGACTGAGGGATATGTGGGACTCCGGGAATGATGTTTGGCCATCCGACTACCTACTAAAAACCTCGCTGTTCTATCGCCTACGCCCGGGCCCGCGGATGTAGCCTGCCGATCACGTGACCCGGGCCGGCGCCAGCCCGCCCCTTATGTCAGGGCGGGCCTCTGGATGAAGGCGACGGCCGTCCATCCAGGAGCGCTCCCGACCATACTTTTTAATTGGTTTACACTGAGTTAAAATATAGGTTCTGAATGATTATAAGTACTTTTAATTTTAATTTATTTCTATTATTTAACTATGGTACACTATTATCCTAGTAAATAACATATTCTAATCACTAGATGGCGTTAGTAGGAAGTAAACTAGTAATATTTTGATATTAACAAGTTGATCATTAAAACTGTTGATGTTGTATTTAACACGTTGAGTACCAGACTAGGAACTATGATTAGACATGGTCCGTGACGGACATCTTTTGTCCGCCATACCCTCTATCACTCCGGAATCCCCTGGGCGTCAGAAAAATTTTGAAATGATTTTACTATGGCATGTGCCTTTTACTGACATGTATCCAAAAATAAATATCCCAACGATTTTTAGACGGTTTTCAATATATGGTACGGGGTGATAGTATACTTTTTTAAATTAATCTGTTCTCAAACACTTAAAAGATTCAGGACTACTGTCTATATAATATTTGTTCCTAACCTTGTAAATTATATACGTATCTTAACAACTATTTAATATATCTTACCTATTTTACATGTTTACTAATGTTATTGACGACCTCCGTGGCGTAGCGGCTAACGCACTTCGGTACGCTTGCGGAGATCGTGGGTTCGATTCCCGTTTAGCGTCTGGACGTTTATGTACTCTAATAATATGTATTTATTTACAAAAAAAAGTATGTATGTAATTTATCAGTGGTCTAGTACCTATAACACAAGTGCTATGCTACTTTGGGCTAGATAGCGCTGTGTGAATTGCGCCGGTATATTTGTTTATATATATTATTGTAATATATTTTAGTTCCTTTTTCTCTCTTTATATTATTCCTATAAAAGTAATGCTGATTCAATGTATATAAGTTATCAGAAAACTTTTTTGCCTATATGGATTTACCTAGAACTGTTATCCCTTAGGAGAACTAAACTTAACTAATTACATTTCCATCTGTATTGCATTCGGTGAATGCTCAGTCGTATATAGAACGCGTCGAGGCTAATCAAGTTCCGTTCACAAAACACCACTTCGTGGTATGTACGCTGTGCGTGTTAAAATCTATACGACGGATACTTTGTTCGTCAAAATTATTTTAACACTAAATACCTGTTTCTGGCTTGCTTATTTATAGGACTAAATCCAGTATTGAAACAAGTAATATATGTTAAATTTTAAATTACAAATATATTGAATTGTTTCATTTATAAAGATAAGCAGGAGCTTGTAATTGGAATAGAAATGGTCAATAATGTTAGCCAATGAACCTTTTATGTCGATATTGAATGCGTCATGTAACGAGCGATTATAGCAGTGTCTCATTGACTATCTCTCGCATTTCTATATGCGACTCGATCTGACTACCTGACCCAGCGTTACATACTGTAGGTAGCTGAACGAAACAGTTCAGCCTCATTCAATACCTACAAATGTAAAAGACAAAATTTTATGTGTTTTTATATTCCTCCCGTATGTGCAATATTTCACAATGATCTATCGGGTAGTTATGTATATTGTCTAGTATTTCGTGAAATGCATGTGTGAAATGTTAAAGAAATACCTGAAGTGAGCTTCGATTTTTTTAAGTAACACAGTAACAAATTAAACAGTTTAATAATTTTTTAAAATAGTACGTCGTCTAAGTTACCCGTTGAGGAGTTTGATTCAAACGCACCAGGCTCCAGGCCGCAATAACTTGTGATCAGAGTACGGCACTAGTTAGATTGCGGATTTAATCCAATTTGATGTTCATGAACTACTGTTTATACGGACCGTTAGAGGCCGTTAGAAATTAAAATTTACGACTGAGATGAGTGCGCTTTATGATTTGTAATATAATATTATTGTTAGCTGCGGTAGCTAAAACTCGCTGTGGGTTAAATAGTAAAGGTTTGTTGAAAATGGAAAAATACGTAAAATTATACTAGATATGTTAATTATATCGTCGGCTTAATTATCAGAATACGTAACTTCATTTGGATAAACTTTACAAGAGCAAGTAAAGAAGACTTTGTTTTTGCTTTGCACGGGAATTATTTTACTATAATACTGTCACTCATAACAATTTAGCCATATTTTTGTAGAACATACGAAGTAATCAAATATAGGCTTCAAAATATCCCACTAGCCGCTCAGTTAAAGTTTTATTTCGATCTTTTGTGGAGTTACGCATTCTCATAATTAAGTCGACGATTTTATTCGGATTATTTTTGTATTTACGTGGTAAGGGATCTCTGGTCTCTAAGCATGTCCCTATAATAATGGCGTTGGCTTCCGACATAAGTGACCCAGGTTTCAGTTAGTTACCCTACGCGGACGGCAGCGTGTTAGCGATGCCACTGGCGGCGTCGTAAACATCCATAGACGGTAACTGCTTACTATAAAGTGGGCCGTCAGCCTGTTTGAAAGAAAGAAAGATGAAAGAAAACATTTTATTTAAATTGAAACATTTTGTTGAAGTAAATAAATAAATATTTTAAGATTTATTTTTATTAACTATTTTAATAAAAAGAGGATATTCTAGTAAGAGTTTAACCCTGTATGCATGCCTTGCATTTAACCCTGGATGGAGCCACTTGGCTTTTGCCCCCGTGCCCGGCCTATATATAAACATGTAGACCATCTGTTATAATCCATAGTTCTAAGCGCTCTTCCAGAACCTAATCTTCTTCCTGTTCTTATCCCACATTATATGGGGTAGGCACAACATGTTCTCTCCTTCCACTATCCTCTGTAAACCGCCATGCCATCTCAATATTCACACCTTTTTTCGCCATATCATCTTTTATATCTGTCTCCGTATGTTTTATATCTTCTTTGGTGTACCCTTCCTTCTGTGTCATTTTCCTTATTATATAATATTAGTCCCTTCGCATTACATGGCCATGCCACGCTAGTCTGTTATTTTTTAATTTTTCACTTCCTCTAATATACTCATTTATAATGTTCCACAACCTAATATGAGCTCGAAAATAAGTCTCACGTCAAGATTTAAGTATTAGATAATGAAATGTGAATGTTCAATGTTAATCGACTGTAACTAAATGTCAAGTATAATAGCATAAACTATTGCCAACTATAATTTGGCGGTTAGAATATTTTAAGTGGTTCGAAGTTAGCATTATCTCCACCTGCCAATAATGTTAACCGAAGTTTAT
Organism: Malacosoma neustria; assembly: GCA_963693495.1. Classification (NCBI taxonomy): domain Eukaryota; kingdom Metazoa; phylum Arthropoda; class Insecta; order Lepidoptera; family Lasiocampidae; genus Malacosoma; species Malacosoma neustria. The sequence continues at coordinate 16,715,533 of OY856377.1, forward strand.
TAAACAAGTAACGGGTTAATATCAATTTAAAGGAATTAATTTCTAGCCGCGTGAACTTTGACTTGACTTGAGATCTCTTCAGATCTCAAATTGATTCGCGGTAAATTAATGAATCAGCTCTAATCTGTTTATTATTTTGTAATTCGTCCGCTTTGTATCATTCATCATTGTTAGGTTGATTAATACATTTGTGTTGGGTGTACTGAGCTCTACCAGTAGCTTGCAGTATTTCGGAGTTGATTAGTTCAGATCGACGGCCCATCTAATCCCTGGGCCCAGGCACGGACGATAAAAGGACAGGGGGTTTTTTTAGTAGTTAGTCGGATTTCGGCCATCTTTCCAAAAATCCCACATACCCCCGATCTCCCGGGTTAGGGGAACTTATCAAGTGCAGTTTTTCCTCAAAAACAAAAAAAAATATGAGATCAAGTAATGTAATTATGTATATGATCGTTACCCTATACTGAATATTGAAAAAACAAACAAGTGGTTTTGATTAATTTCATTATTCATATTACACAAGGGACAAAACCACGTCGAGTGTAGCCTCATCCCTATGGATTTGTAAGGGTTAACTGAAATCACACGACAGTTTCAAATAGCAAAAAACAGATATGCACATATCTGCAAACATTAATTTTATTTATACTATTAAAATTAAATAAAACCAATTCATACAAGCGTTGCCTTAGATTTCTACAATAAGCAATGATATTTGAGAGATGTTTATTTTTCTGTTAAAGTGATGTTCATTGCACGAGCAATGCTCTCTATAGAGCCACCCTATAACCATTACGCACAGTGGACGGTAATTTACTCACGTCATTTGAATATAGAATGCCGTGTCGTTCCGCGTTGATTTGTTTGTTTTGATTTACACGCGATTTCGGCCGTTCTAATGGCGGCCATACAGAGTGAATATTATCGTACGCTGTGTTTTATATCACAGTTCATCATCAATATCATTTCAATCTTCTGTCTCAGTGCTCGGGGTAATCATTGACATGATCAACAGTATAGAAAATCGCATTAACAACTTTCATTTAAAAAAAACGTGACTGATAAAATAATTAAAAATCTATTGAAACTGTCTTTCTTTAAGCTTTTTCACCTTGCATCCTAGCGTACACTTCGGAGCTTAATTCATCACTGCCTTTTCATAACAAACGAGCCTCAAGAGAATTTTGTTCACACAGGAGTAAAAGAAACCCAAGGAGGAAATATCCTTACTTTTCTATATGTTATCTAATAAAATGAGTGATACAATTGTCACCTACGACTACTTGTTAGGACGATAATGGATAAGCCATATTTTATTTCTCCGCTGTGTCAACATTTAATTAATGTAAACAGTATTTTTTTTTTCATTCAGTTCAATTCAGCCTTTTGCGAATCACTTGGGCCGGCATTGTATGAAACCTAGAATTCTAGGTTTGGTATTTCGAATTCTTAAGAGGGCGTTCTTCTCTCTTCTAATTCATATATACATATAAGGAGAATCCATTATCGTACAATTTTAGCAAGGTGAAATTCCAAATAAATTGTTTTATAATTAAAACATAAAGTTATAAAGTGAAAGGATGAAATGATTTAAATGAACGAATCATTGCCCAACACTATGCATATTACATTATGATATTCTATAGCCGACTTGTTTTCGGCTTTACATTGCCCTGTTATTCGAGCCAACTGTATTACGGTCGCTCTGCTTATTATGTTAGCTGCGATATCCGATCTTGCAACAGTAAAATCTCTTTTTCATATTTAAGGATTTCTCATTTTGCTTATTATTTTGCTATAAGTATTTCGTTCACATAAGAATGCTGTGTCATTTTATTTATTGAGGTTAGTTTAATTCTATAGAGTTTATTACTGTATTTTAGATTTTACTGTAGTACCACCTTGAAACTTGGTGTTCGAGGTAGGTCCTGAGTTTTTGAAAGGATAAAATTTTTATTCATCCAAGATTCTGTTCTGTTTGTAGCGGTACACTTCCGCAACATTTTCTTTTAAAGAGTAAAGACTTGGAAAGGAAAGATTTTACAGACGGAGTGTCTTTAATATGGCTCTTTAGCCATAAGAAAATAGGTAGGATATGAAATATTATCCTCTATATAAAAATAAACTATTAGCCAAGTCACTAAGAGCTATATTCTTGTAGCTCTTTGATCATAAAAAGGAAGAGACAGAGGTGCTTCGCCTCCAAACACGATATCGTGTATATACAATGTATCAATATTTCACAGAAGAGCCCAGGCTCTGAAATGAAAGCTTCGAGCTATACGAAACACTTTTAAAAAGAAGGAACTATAGAACAAGGTCAAGCTGACTCAGTAGGTTGAAGCTGTGTGGTTCTACCACGCAGGACTGACGTTCGCTATTGATCTCAAGAATTTCTTATAAATTGCATTTAATAAACGTGTATTTTCTTGTTTCAGGTACGTACAGCGCATGTCAAAGTGCGATCTAATTTAAAGCGCGGCTAAAGTATCGGAGCGTGTCGCACTCGGTGCCACTGGACGTCGTCACAGGACAGAATAGTATTCAGTATTACATCTTCATTTAAATACCGAAACATTTATTTTATGCTTTAGGTTATTAGAGTTTCTCAGCTGCTTTTCGACAGGGTAAGGGGCCCTACCCGGTGAATACAGGGGTGTAAGGGGATGCCTTGTCACCTAAATACCCTTTTAAGGCGTACGAGCTGGGGGCGTTGCAGAACAATTGCCGAAAATCGATCCTGCGACCCCCCACCAAGGCTAAGGTGACAATCAGGGTTTTTAATTGGTACCCCGCGACAACCACAGCTGAATGGTCGCAATGGTGTGTGGAAGAATGCCAAACACTCTTGCCGGTTTTCTTCCGAAGTTCCATCGTGGCGCTGGTAAGGTTTAGTTTACCCCCGGATGAAAAACGAGTCTATGAAAAAGGTGAAATAAAATACTGTTTTCTAAATTTACTTTGACGCTGTTCAATTTCGCCGGGCGACGTTGCGGCCAATTCCGTCGGGCTTCGGCAACGAATAAAAAGTCGCCGAGTGCAATAAGTGCCGCCATCAATGTCGCGTTAGCACCAACACAATAAAATAGACTTTCAGTCCATTCCAGGGGAAATGTCGATAAATACCTTCTAGACACGACCAAAGTTAAAACGTCTACAAAATTCAAATGTGAGGCAATACTATCTGTATTGCCTTACTAGTTCTTAGTTTTTTTATCTTAATAACAATCTGTCTCTTCTACTCGGAAGACAGGTATGCAGTTGCATACCTTAAGAATCCCCCTAAAAAGAACTATCCGTACATACTTTGAACAATGTGAATTCTTGATGTTTTTTTTGTTATCTCATTCAAATGTTTTTTTTTCCATATTCAGTACAATGATATTGTAATTAAATATGGCAGTTTTAAGTCGGAAAACTGCCTAGAGACGGTGGGCCGTTTATTGTGCCACCAAATCCAAATAATTTATTTGTTTTTAAGTAATTAAATTTCATTATTCTTTGAGTTAATATATTTTTTTACATTTAAAATCAAGCGGACAAGAATATATTCAACACATAAATTACGTTTTACAAATTTTAAACATGTATTATTTTTATCACTTGTCGTTTCTAATAACAATTTTCGCAAATTGAAATTCTTATTTGAAAATCATGTGAATTTATTGTTGAAAATTTTACCCAAAGTATACATGGAATTAGTTTTGTAATTAATATCGAAATATATTCATCGTGGGAGTAATAAACTATTAAATACGAACATGCTCAAAGTATCTATTTGTTCAGCCTTTTAATGTTTACAAATTAAAACCAATCTTTCTGATTTCACAATTTTTATTTCACAATGACAATGTCAATATTTCACAATCAATGTCAGGTCATAAACGCTATTAAGTTTTGCTCATAGCAACTAAATTCCTAGTAAACGTTATCTGGTTCTGTTCTGACTGAAGCTTAATTTGATCTACTTTTGAATTAGAACCGTTTTTGTTATGAAAATCAGATAGCAGACCATACAATGAAATAATTACATTTCCATACTGAGAACGATATACATCATCATCAATGGATCCTTATGAAATAGAATCAGATGTATATTCTTTGGTTTAAAGTAATTTCAATAACAGAATTAATTAAATGTTTAGCAATTATAAAATTTGGTGAGCCACAAAAAACAGCATTGAAATAATTTGGTCGGCATACAAAGATTTAGTTTGCAATTAAAAAAATCAGGCAGCAATCCTTGTTCCGCAAATAATTTTGATACTGGTCAAAAATTAAATCATAAATAGGCAGCTTACAATAACATTAGTTTGCATAATAAACATTCAGTCCGCAAAATAACTATTTGATCAGCAAGATTTCATGATTGATCAGCAGAGAATACATGTCTATATGCAGTGTGTTTGATTGGTATGCATATTTAAAACATGGTGAGCAAAATAACTAATTGGATTGCGTTTTTGTTGAAAAATCGGCAATGTACGTTAAAAGTACAATTATAAGAATTTTTGTTACATTTAATTTTAAAACTTATTATATAAGAAGTTGCTTTTTTAATTTCGATCTCGATTATAATTTTATTATAAGAATAAATATATAGCTTAAGTACTTAGGTACCTACTTAATGTTTTATATTTTTTGATTTATCTCAATTATATTTTATAAGAATAAAAAAATCTTTTATTAATTTACACTTTTATAAATAATACATACCCAAACAGAGAGTAAATAAATTAAATAATCTTTGTAAGGAATGCACGCATTTTACGCATGACAAGTAAAGTATTTTTGCTACTTTTATATGCAGCTCAAAATGAATTTTTTTGCTTACCCTCTGAGTGCTTACCAAAATTTTATTTAACAGGAGCAGCTCATTGCAGCTTATATAACTAATATGTTGTACAAAAATAATTACAGCCATCCAGAATGACATAAATTGCTGACTGATTTTGGAATGTTTGCTGGCCACGAGTTGCTGATCAATTAGCTATTTCTGCCTACAGATTATATTTTTTTACTCACAAAAATACGAATACTAACCATTAACTAACCATTTAAATAACACCCTTTCAATAATATGTACTCTATGCTGATGTCGAGGTTCGGTATTTTCAATCAAATCCGATTTGAATTCGATTGTCATAAAACATATTTTAAAGTGATGTTAATTCGATACAAACATATTAATATTAATTATTACATTTTACAATTATTACATATCGATTGTGTAGCAGATGAGTTATGACTAGCCGTCCCCGCCCTCTTCGCTGGTCGAATAACAGAAAAAAGTAAATCGAAAAAAGTTTTCGTACCTACGCATGCGCGTTACACCGCTTGCCCCACTTCTCCTATAAAAATTGTTCTTTCTTGAAACTTTAATAACTTTATATATTAAATGAAGATATCGCAATTTTTTTGACAAGGTTCTAAGAAATAAAACATTTCATTGAAATCTATCCAGTAGTTTTGCCGTGGTGCGCGCACAACTGTAGACCTCTATCATTTTATTAATATAGAAGATATATATTTGGCTGCGTGACTAATAGTTTTGCTGACCAAAATTATTAAAACAAAATGCTTAGCAATTAAATAAATAATATATAATCTATACAAATAAATAAAATTGGAGGGTCTGTTTGTAATATTAAAATAACCGTTTTTTACTAAGTGCATTAGGACGTATACACGGTACATATACCAAAACAACATTTTTTACAATTTTTGTTTGTCTGTCGGTCTGTCTGTCTGTCTGTTTGTTCCGGCTAATCTCTAAAATGGCTGCACCGATTTTGACGAGACTCACTGGCAGATAGCTGATGTATCAAGGAGTAACTTAGGCTATTTTTATTTTAGATAAAAAAATTAGTTTTTGTTAAAAATGATAAGTTGCGGGAATTTTATATACCAATTTAAGTTGACCTCAGATTTATATCATCGATCATATGAAATAGGATTCAGCTTAGGCTGGGCTTAGTAGGTTGAATTTCCAATTTAAATTGATCTTAAATATTCAAAAAATGCTGACTAAAGTCACTATTCCACGCGGACGGAGTCGCGGGCACAGCTAGTATACTATAAGAATTCATGCATCGCTATGTTGTTGCAAACAAGCAGCCGAGTGTTTGTGTTATGGGTATATACTTTAGTAAATATTTTGTATATGGGTTTTGTAAATAAATACATATTGTACACAAACACTCAAATTTGGGAGGGGATCGTGACCCCGGAGTTCGGGCGTGCCGTGTATCGTGCGCCCCTCTCACCTCTGAGAGAGTCCAAAGGCAGCCGGGGTAAGACATATGTACATACCTCCGTCAACATAGGAGAGGCCGGCCAAAGTCAAATTGACAGGCCCTGCCCGCCCAGGCGGGAGGCGCACGCGATAGTATATCCTCCCACCCGGGCTTCGGGTATAAGAGGAACACTGAGGTGGTTTTTATTGGGTGACCCAGCGACATGCGTCCCCTTTGTCAACTATGGGGGGCGTACGGGCGCATTGCACGGGATTCCCACACTACCCTGTCGCCAGCCCTCTGGCGGCGATCGAAGGGCGGCGGGGTGTAAATTAAGCAGTTTCCACCTCATAACAAAAAAAGAAGGTCAACCCGTCCTAAAGCTAAATTAGTACTTTTAAAACTAAATAAACAGCCCTTTAATTGGGTTTGGTGTCATCATAGGAGAATACAAGTTTATTTTTTAAGTGTTTTTGGTTTCTAGTTGCTATATTGTTGAACTATATTGTGGTTTGGTCGCTTCTTTAATTGACATATAGATATGGGATTGAATGGTAATGATAAATGAAAAGCCAAGTCATGAAATTAGACGACGGTTTCAACCTGCCTTTCTGCGATCGTTGTATTGACTGTTACCATCAGTATTTGTTTTATACTGAAAACAGTTAAATCTATTTTTCTGTGAAATTAATTTTCAACTTTTTCGCCTATAAAGAGAAGATGTAGACAGAATCACATCGCGACATTTACTGTGTCAAGGTGTATTGGAAATGACTCGACTAGGCGCTTATTATTTGCGTCCACATTTGCGCAAAATTTTGCATAATCGAAACAACGTGTGTCGTGGCCGACGTGTTAACGTAAACTTTACATAATACCTTTTAACGTGACATAATTTACATCGGGTGAGCTGCCTCACCGCCCGGCCGTGACCGTTACTCTAAGCCCGCCCAAGTCGCCGGCTTAATACTTCCCGGAGGTGCTAATACCACCAAATCCTCCTACAGTTTAATTGCGAGCGATTACTCAACACGTGTTTCTTAATTAATCAGTGTGTAAAGACGGCACAGTTTTGTTTCCCTTCCGGCTTAGCTAGAAACGTTTTATTATTTTCAATTGAATCACGTACTGTTATTGTTATGTTTTTACTGTGCGTGATATTTGAATGGCCTAGTTTTTTTTTCTGTTTGTTGACAATGGCTAACTAGTTTACTGCGGTCATTAAAATGTGCATGTCAATGTCGATTTTATTTGACTAACGATTGCATAATATTCAAATGAAGCAGTTTCAGTGGTTGATTGTATAGGTTTAAACGAAAAATTCGAACCAAAAATAATTTATTCCGTCATCTAAAATTTTTCAATAAATCAAAGTTGTACAAATTTTGATTATCTGTCATTTTTATATTTTAAGTATTTACCAATGACTGCGTGGTTCCTGTTAGAAATTAGATCTTATTTTTTTTGGGGCCGAGAAATATCTCGGACACTTCGACCCAATGGGATCTTTTGTGTTCCCCTAGATAGCAATCACTCCTCTCCAATCTCATTGAAGATTTGCTTCATGAGCCTAACAATGAGGTATGGAGATAGGAGCCTGTAGTCTTCCGGTGTTGGATATCCTACCCCCAAAAGATTCATTCGCCTCCTGGCCAATGCATCACATGTACACAGTAGGTGTTCCATGCGTTCTGTATGTTCCCCACACAACCTGCACATGGGTGTCGCGGTTAGACCCATCTTCATGAGCATGTTGTTGGTTCCAAAGTGCCCAGTAAAGGCTCCAAGCAAGTAGCGTATTTGCCCCCTGCTCATGTTCCAGATGGATCCTCGTGCTTTGTACGTGGATCCCAAAAATTTTTTGGAGTGTTCCAGACCGATTCTAGTCAGCCAGTGTTATTGTTGACTGCGGTCTGCAAAATCCCTGAATGTGGCTTTCACGAGGCTAGTCGAAATGCCTACACATGGTTCCGGACCCATAAAATCATTAGTTGAGCCCTCTCTTGCCAGTTCATCTGCCATTTCATTGCCATGTACTCCCTCGTGTCCCGGGACCCACATTAATCTTACCCTGTTATGCCTTCCAAGCCTATTCAAGGTTTGAATGGCATCCAGGACAAGTCTGGAGTCAACTTTGAAGGAGGCGATGGCCTTGATTGCAGCTTGACTGTCACTGAGAATATATATAGATTTGTCTTTGGTGCCTCTATCTATGTTCTCCTGTAGAAATTAGATAGTACCCTATCATTCATTTTGAGATTAATAAAAGCCGAAAAATGTCCTAAAGGCAGTAGTCAATTGTCAGTCGTGAAAACCAAATTTAGCCATTTACTTGTACTTTCTTGTGCTTGTTTGCCTTACTTGAACTTTTTTGTCTCGCAGTTTTGTAGTTTTCAAAAATACATGTAAATGCTTTGGCCATGTGAAAATACAGCGAACAACAAAGCTTCGCGTGCAACAGGGTTTAAAGGCCTTGCAAATAATAATATTTGACAGTGTTCTGCCAAAGCAATATTTTCAAGGCTAAAGACATTAGCGCTGTAATTATGACGGTAGTCAGTTATTTTTTTTATTCCAAGAGCAATAAATTTCTTAGACGATTTTAGCTTATAATCCAAAATTTATGACATTTAAGTGAATAGGTTAAAAACACTCCTCCATAGTGATTCGTTCCGGCGTCTTCGCGATGTTCATAAAAGAAAGTACTGAGGTATACGGCTTGATGGCGTGACGTAATGTAATAATAAGAAAAATATCAAATCTCACGTATAAATTTAAGCATATTATAAATAAGTACGTTTTTATTCAAATGCAGTTCGCATTATGAAAACAAACCTTTACTTTTATATAAATCTCGAGGCCTCGACTCGTGCGAATTCGAGAGTCCGGTTCTGACCGTTCACTTTCACTGCCTACAAAGGCTCGCGTTTAGCATTATCTTATTAGTACGCCGGCTGTTTGTTTTTGACGTTACGTTTTCACAGGCAATTTGTCTGCAACGTGGTTATTACGTGTTCGAACCGTATACAAGTCGTCAGTCACGCCTCTTTAGTTATTCGATTGAAGTGCTGCAGTGAACAGATGATTTGTAAATGAGCAATGGTGAGTACTTGTTTGTATCATACTCTTGGAAATAGTAGAGGCTCTTAAATTGATAATATTAATAATAAAATGCTTGAATTTAATGCAGCGCGTTGGCAATGCCTCTGCTGTTGCAAACGTCCATAGGCAACGGTGAGCACCTGCTATTGGGTGGGCAGTTTGTCTGTCTGCTGATCTTCAGCTGTAAAAGAAAGTTATTAGGGGTCAGTTTTTTGTTGTGACTGAATACTAATGATGGAAATCATTTTCGTCATCATTTTCATATTTTGTGAGTTACAACTATTTTATACAAGAGATATGCTTATTGACGGGTATTATAGGGAATTGACCGATCACAAATAAAGCAAATTTTACACGCTATCTGTCTGTATCACGTATTATTGCTGCAAAACAAAAATGTAACCTAGCCATTTATTGTTGATGTTTGCGCCCGTATATATATATATATATATATATACCTAGTCAGGTCATAAATTCTGTCACATGTTTAATGTAAAATAATTGTAACAAGTTTATTAATTATGTAACCATTCATATACCAAAATGAACTTAACAAAACATAGATTCTTATGACATTAAAGTTTATTCAAAATGACCTCCGTGATTTTGAATACAGGCCTTCAATCTGCGCGGCCAGTCGTCTATCGCAGCACGAACGAGGTCCATGTCAATATCGGCGGCTGCCTTAATCAAGGATGTCTTGAGTGACTCCAAATTGGGATGAGGCTTTGAGCACGCCTTTTCCTCCAAGTGTTGCCATATCTTGTAATCTAACGGATTCAAATCTGGACTGGAGGAGGGCCAGTCTTCGTGCCGGATGAAGTCGATTTCACGCGCCGCCAGCCAGTCTTGTGTGCTCTTCGCTCTATGAGCTGGCGCCGAATCTTGTTGGAATACCCAGTGCCTGTTATTGAACATGGTATGAGAAACAGGTTCCACAAGGTTCGTCAGGACTGTATTTTGATATACAACAGCATTCGTTTTTACACCTTTCTCACAAAAATGTACCTCTGTTAAGCCCAATAAGAAACTCCCAACCATACCATGAGCGAGGATGGAAAATGACCTCGTTGGACACGCGGAATACGGTTGCTCGCTTCTTCACTACTGTGTGCGTACACCTTATCATTTTGTTTGTTGTAGCTCCCTTCTACGGTAAACATTTTTTCATCCGAAAAAAGAATTTCCCGATATTTTTTTCCCGCGTACCGCTTCAACAAAGCGCGGCATCTCTTCAGTCTCAGGTCCATTAGACGAGCATTCAAACGATGTCCTGTTTTTCTTCGATATGCCCGAAGCCCTAAGTCTTCATTTAACACCCTTTTCACCGTGGTTCTGCTTAACCCCATCTGAAGGGCCAACAGTTTCTGCTTACGTTTGGGATTTCTTTGAATTCGTGCCTTCACAGCTTTTATCACTGCTGGAGTCCTAACAGACCGAGGGCGACCACTTCTTGACCTGTCATCTACACTAGAGTCTTCATTGTATCGTTTGATGGTACGATAAACGAATCTTTTGGTAATATTCAAATTTTTCAGTATGTTAAAAATTTGAATTGGCGCGTAACTGTAACGATGCAACGCAATAACTGCAACACGGTCTTCTTTAAGCGTCCACTCCATATTTAAAAATGAGTAAAATTCTAAAAGTTATACATTTTTATTTTCATGAACAATTCGAAATTCTAATTCAATAAACTTTTTTGTGGCCAGCATTCTAAAAGAAAAGTTTTTACTGTGTGACAATACTTATGACCTGACTAGGTATATATATATATATATATATATATATATATATATATATATATATATATATATATATATATATATATATATATATATATGTATAAGAGATTTCTCACGATATCTCTGGAACCATTAGAGCTAAAGACTTGAAATTTGGTAGGAATATTTTCACCGAGTAGAGGTCAGCTAAGAACGGATTTTACGAAATTCCATCCTGAAAGAGGGGTTGCGGGGGCGTTAATTAAAAAAAATTCACATTTTAAAACTACAGCTCTTATAGGTATGAAACTTAGTCAGGATATTCTTTTTGGCATGTTTGAATTTACTAAAAACTAATTTTATGATATTCCACCCTCAGAGGGCTGTGCGGGGGCGTTGAAAATTAAAAAAAAATTATCTTCCAATCTATAGCTTTTAATTTTGACTTACCAGTTATCTGCTTCTTGAGTTCGTGCGCAGTGTTTCCAACTTTATTTCAACGAAACCACAATTTGTGGTGTTGCAACCCACCAGAAAACCACTAAATTTGGTGATCCCTCAAACCACCAGAAAGTCACTAATATATTATGCCAGACAGACACTACCTGCATATTATGTGTATATGTATGTTCGTTACGGACTCCGAAACGGCTGGATCGATTTCGATGAAATTTTCAGGCAATCTTCAGATTGGCCTAGCCGGTGATTCTACTTATTGTACGAGTATACTATCTCCTGCACCTGTCGAAAGCTAAATTTGCCTATTTGAATAGTATGTCGGATTTAGATACGAAATAAAATATAAAAAAGTCATCCAACCGTGAGTGCGCAAAGACACTTTGATTTCGATACTGGTAGCGATGCCAGATGCAATTTTATATTCTGTGCAAATGTCAACCGAAAAGTGATTTCGTATATTTGCAGAAGTTGTTTGCTTGTACTCGCTTATAGAATCTGCACTTCGTGAGTAAGGTGAGGATTCGTACAAGAGTTGCTATTGATATATCTATTGACCGTGATAAGACTGTGATACGTGCTAAATGTAGATTGTGAGTGAAAATAATTGTAAATCTTTATGTGTATATACCTAGTCAGGTCATAAGTATTGTCACACAGTAAAAACTTTTCTTTTAGAAGGCTGGCCACAAAAAAGTTTATTGAATTCGAATTTCGAATTGTTCATGAAAATAAAAATGTATACTTTTAGAATTTTACTCATTTTTAAATATGGAGTGGACGCTTTTAAAGAAGACCGTGTTGCAGTTATTGCGTTGCATCGTTGCGGTTACGCGCCAATTCAAATTTTTAACATACTGAAAAATTTGAATATAACCAAAAGATTCGTTTATCGTACCATCAAACGATACAATGAAGACTCTAGTGTAGATGACAGGTCAAGAAGTGGTCGCCCTCGGTCTGTTAGGACTCCAGCAGTGATAAAAGCTGTGAAGGCACGAATTCAAAGAAATCCCAAACGTAAGCAGAAACTGTTGGCCCTTCAGATGGGGTTAAGCAGAACCACGGTGAAAAGGGTGTTAAATGAAGACTTAGGGCTTCGGGCATATCGAAGAAAAACAGGACGTCGTTTGAATGCTCGTCTAATGGACCTGAGACTGAAGAGATGCCGCGCTTTGTTGAAGCGGTACGCGGGAAAAAAATATCGGGAAATTCTTTTTTCGGATGAAAAAATGTTTACCGTAGAAGAGAGCTACAACAAACAAAATGATAAGGTGTACGCACACAGTAGTGAAGAAGCGAGCAACCGTATTCCGCGTGTCCAACGAGGTCATTTTCCATCCTCGCTCATGGTATGGTTGGGAGTTTCTTATTGGGCTTAACAGAGGTACATTTTTGTGAGAAATGTGTAAAAACGAATGCTGTTGTGTATCAAAATACAGTCCTGACGAACCTTGTGGAACCTGTTTCTCATACCATGTTCAATAACAGGCACTGGGTATTCCAACAAGATTCGGCGCCAGCTCATAGAGCGAAGAGCACACAAGACTGGCTGGCGGCGCGTGAAATCGACTTCATCCGGCACGAAGACTGGCCCTCCTCCAGTCCAGATTTGAATCCGTTAGATTACAAGATATGGCAACACTTGGAGGAAAAGGCGTGCTCAAAGCCTCATCCCAATTTGGAGTCACTCAAGACATCCTTGATTAAGGCAGCCGCCGATATTGACATGGACCTCGTTCGTGCTGCGATAGACGACTGGCCGCGCAGATTGAAGGCCTGTATTCAAAATCACGGAGGTCATTTTGAATAAACTTTAATGTCATAAGAATCTATGTTTTGTTAAGTTCATTTTGGTATATGAATGGTTACATAATGAATAAACTTGTTACAATTATTTTACATTAAACATGTGACAGAATTTATGACCTGACTAGGTATATGTAAGTACACAAGATATATAAAATTCATTTTTCCTTCGATTATAAAATTTATATCACACCAATGTTAATCTAAGAGCGTTCAGTACATTAACGCAAACGTCCCACTGTTGGGCTAGGGCCTCCCTCTAGAGGGAATGGACAGTATACCGACCACGCTTGTCCAAGGAGAGTTGGCGGGTTACACACACCGGTAATCTCGGTATGCAGGTTTCCTAATGATGTTTTCACTGTCCGTCGCTACATGGCATATATGCTATAATACCCACATTAGGCGAGAAAATCTGCCTAAGCAGCGCACATCATCATGGAATTTGAACCCGGGACCTTTAGAATGGTCTCCGAGTTTAATACCACTGAGCTACCTGTGATTATTACTTATTCAGTTATTATTATTAACATTAATCACATGTAAATCTAAGTTTTTGAGTGCAATTTCTCTCAGGATTTGGAATGAGCTTACGGCTGAGGTTTCCCCAGCGCGGTAGTATATGGGTTTTTTCAAAAAAGGCGTTATAAAGTTTCTTTGAAGCCAGCATCGCGTTGGTAATGCCTCTGGTCTTGCTATGGTCCATAGGCGTTTATGTTTATGCCTGTCTTCTGTTGTTTCTTTTAGCTGTTGCAACAGTACTCAGTCTAGAGTAAACAATCTGTCCACGTGATGGTAGTTAAGTTATTAAACAGACCGTTCGTATAAGCAACTTAAAGCACACGGTGAACTAGGTTCAGTCTTTCGAGTTTTACAAATGTGTCACGTTTGAACTGCAACGCAAATGTGTTCTCTAGGGCGAAATAAGTACTGTGTCGGCGCCGCAGTGCATAAATTACGTCAGCACTTCATCTAATGAATTCTCTTTTCCGCTGTGACGTCAAAGATAAGAATTGGAGAATGTAAATTATATTCCCTGATACTTACTGATGAATACATGTTTTTTTATTTTTAAATTATTATTGCACCAAAAATTTTAAGGATAAAACTTAAATACTACAAACTTTTATAAAATTACTAATATAGATAAAATAATTGGTTCCACTTGTTCCAGATCTAGATCTAAATGTATCTCTGGGGCAAGTTTGCTCTCCTATTTTTAATTATCTATTTCCGCAAAAATGAATATTATTTAAACATATTTTACAATACAAGTGATTATGCGTGCAATAACTACAGAAGATGTTATCATCATTAAGCATCAACACCAGCGTCTGGGGTTCGCTTTTTGACTTTTTCTTCTAACGTCACGTGTTCTTCTAATTCTTGGATCTCTTCTAGGTAGTCTATTGGTATGCATAATCCTTTACAACCTCAATATTTTATTAGTGTTCCGTACAAATCACTGGCCATGGTGCTAACTTAGAAATGTATACTTTACCTAAGTAACAATTAAAGACAACGTAAAATATAGCTTTACCATGAAAACGACTCTCTTGTAGTTTTTCCTTGCGGACCATTGACATTTTTCATCATTCAACCATTTGCCTGTAGATCAAGTCAATTTAACTATTATAAACATTAAAAACAATATTATAAGATCAAAAGTTGGTGAAATAGGTAAACTGAGTCTACAAGAAAAACACAATCAATGACAAATTTACCTCGTTTTGAAACTATGCTAATGTAGGTTGGGTTCACTTATTATAATTCTGGTCAAACATATCGCAAAGTCATGTTTGTCATTCGATCTCTTCTCGGATTTGATTAATTGCTGCTATATCACAATTTATAATGGCGCTATATAATTAATAGATCCCATTTGATTACGAACCCTTTGAACGGACAGGATTATTTGTACCCAGATAAGTACATACACTCGACGTATTTGTACGTGAATGTGCGTCCTTCAAAGTTAGGTATCACACTATTGTGTCAAGTAGCTGAGACCTTGTTAGAGTTCGATCCCTTTTGAATCTTGCCTCCATTGTGTTTAGACGAGTCTCGTGGATTCTGTTTGTAACGCAAATAAGGTCCCGATTTAATTGAAATCACCTATATATACCAGGTAAATCGATATTACAGGACTCTGGATCGGTGTTGTTTTAATCACTCGAGGTCCACTCCGCTCTCTCGTCCCCCTCTTGAGATTGGATTACAATAGAGAATCGAATTTGCGGAAAATGTAAGGCCAAGTGACAAGGTTCAAAGACAAATGTTGCTAAAATTTGTTTGACTTTTTGGTATCTGTTAGAAATATGTAGATGTCTTCCCTATTATTTATTTAAAAAGTAGCATAATAGTTTCCAATAGATTACTCGTTTTGCTAGTTCACATAAAATATAGGCTCCGTTTGGTTTTCCTTCAGAGGTACTTATAGTGTTCCTATGGGTGAGCCGCTGGCTCGTCTATATTTTCGTATACCGCTCTTGTGTCTTGAGAATGACAATGAAATCTTGAAAATTGAAAATACATGATACTTTAAATGAACACCATAGACTAAATCGCATACACACCAAAATCGATGCTCTGTGACAAAACTTAGTAGCATATCTCGCGTTAACCGAGATGAAATACTACGTAGAAAAGAATAAACTTAAATACATAAATACTTTTAGTCTGTTCCGCGAATTTCTTCATTGCAGAACGAGGTCATTCGTAACGTGCTCGTGTTTCAGATGTAACGTAATAACTAAAATGTCTCGTTCAGTTTCGTATATGGGAACTGGGCTGTCCATAACATGCCAGTTACCAGTCTATAATTCACGCTTGGGCGATCACCCGAGCGGCAGCGTTAATCGCTCAATGTCAATTCGACCACCGCGATCTTACTCAGTGTTATCCATATAAAGAAATACAAAATTTTTCTTCTAGAATTGTAATAATATCTGACGAATTTATCCTTTGTGCAGCTAACAGTGCCCGATTTTAATTAGAAGTTTGCGCTTCATTCGTTCTTTTGTTTATGTAATTGACAATAATACAATTAGCGCTTTCTCATGGCTCTGTTTCTAAATTTATACTATTCTCGTTATTGTCACATATCTTTGTGGTAATTTTGCTTTTGATTTCAGTAGGCCAATTGCATTTATGGTATGTTAATTGAATTTCGGAGTCCAAGCGAACTTCAACTGATCATATGCACGCTACGTACTAAACACTCAGCTCTGAAGCATTATTATTTATATTATTATTTTTTCTTTTGAGATTGAAAGGATGTATGGGAAAGGGGATCAAAGGGCAGTCACCGCTGTAAAATTTCATTCAAATCCATCTCATCTTGTTATAATAATCTCGGCATTAAGAATGACATTGTTTCAGGTGTGCACCGATGCAAAGACCCGTACTAGTTTAGGCCTCTGACAGTACTCAACAGTGGACCTTAGGCTCCCAAGTGGAAGATTTAAATTAATATAAAAGTAGTACAGTTCCTACAGCGTGATCCAGACCTAAAGTAAGCAGTAGATCGCTTGTCTTCTTGGCTGATAGATAACTGATATGCTACATAGGTATATTCTTATTGTGCCTCTTCAACTAATAAAGGTTGGCAGTCAGCTTCGCATACTGTTTCCGATCTTTGGCGAGGTTGAAAAGTTTAGCTGCACTTATGATTCCAGTCCATTCCCGAATGTTTTGTAATTAAGACTTCTTCCTGCGTCCGACCGCTCTTTTTCCAGCCACTTTTCCCATGGCTGTCAGTTGTGAAAGTTCGTACCTGGGGTAGGCACCCCAGGTACGTACTTTCACTTAGGCAAGTACATCACCCAGATAAACAACCTGCAATATATTAATATTCCTATAATATATTCTTATCTTTTATAAATTTATACTTATTATATATATATATATATATATATATATATATATATATATATATATATATATATATATATATATATATATATATATATATATATATATATATATATATATATATATATATATATATATATCCAGATTTCGGACGAGAATTGAACCCGTAGTGTGTTCCAACTGATGTGTTAAGAAATAAAATAAGTACTTCTAAATTGTAGTAATTACACTTTCGAAGTAATATTTTTGCGTTTAGTTTTAGCCAACTCGTAAACATCGAAGAGAATTCAAACATAAAATGGCTACTTTCACTTACATCGGTTCAGTTTCGTAATTAGCCCATTGAAGATAGATAACAGTAATTTTAAAATAAGTTAATTGCATTAGTCTTAATTCGTGGCTTGTTAGGTAAGTGATGCAGATCGCTTTAGAATAGAAGGGTTGAGAGTACAGAAGATAAGTTTCATACATTGTCTCCAAGAGCATACATAATCTTGAATTCATTGGACTGCGGCAGTTTCGACTCCGTCATTCGTTGCAGATATGCTTTCTAGTGTGTTCTCCTCTCTCCCCAAATTAAAGCTGTGAGTTTTATGTGTTTGGTGTTTATAAGCTTACCCATGAAATAATTGAATAAGCTAGGTAGGCAGGTTTACCATACCCATCCGGAAGGCATACCTAGTTTTGTAGCATGTCACTACAATAACTCGTTGTGGTCTGGTATTTGTGACCTATGTTCCACTCCTCTTCTTTCAGGCCAATGTTGGCGATTCCCCTGGTGTTGCAAACGTTCATAGGCGACGGTGACCACCTGTTATCAGATGGACTGTTTCCCTGTATCAATGTACATTTACTACAAGGGCTCAAGAAAATTACATTATTATATTACATATATCTCTCAATACCGACGTCTGCTTTTAAGTATTTAAAAGTTAAATATTTTGTTACATTGAAAATATAAAGTTAGATAGTTAGTAGATATAGCTCGATTTTTCAATTTAACTTTGTGCTGATGTTCGGGACTCCCAATCCCGAATGGTAGCGGTGAAATGAAATTACTCTTCATGAACAAAGTTATAATCCATATACATAATTTCAGAGTTAGTTTTATAATACGTCATCGAGAAACATTTGCGTGAGCTATTATTGCCATAAGCGCCACCTTGTGGTTATAAATGTTATAATTGATCATCAATCGTTGCATTCAAATTAAATTCCAGCGCTAACAGTAGAAGTGAAAAACAGTAAATGTAACCCTTCAGTTTTTTTCTTTAGTTTTTCTTAAGTATTTATGCCTAGATTTCGTTATATTACAATACTTTTTTGCGTGCGCATAAAAATTAAGTTGATACATAAGTTTCACTTCTGTACACAACGCTTTTGTGGTTTTAATCAGTCGAGTGGTCAGGGGGCCGTTGGGCAAGCAGGCGTGCAGATGGAATTCGCAAGTTACGCAAATTTAACACGTCACCTCACCAGTTAGTGAGTTCACAATGCAGGGTTATTTGGAAACGGCAGCCTGGCTCGCGGCAGACGAAATGCGATTTATATCTTTGTTTATACCTAACCTACGGTTAAACAAAGTTACCATTATTTGGAAAGCTGATTAATTGAGTTTTCTTTGTTAAAACTTGATTTGAGCGTCGTGAGATTGAGGGCGGTAGAGGTTGCAATTTGTTAATCTATTGTAATGTACGACAGCAATGAAACGTATTTATGTAGATGTGGGTCTGAGATAAATAAATATACTCGGACAATTCACACCGCGCCATCTAGTCCCACAGTAAATAGCATATCACTTGTATTATGGGTGCTGAATAATTAATACTACATATATACTTTTCTTTCGTAAATAAATACATATTATTCATAAACAACTAGAGGTGAGATGGGAACTGAACCCGTGACCTCCACAAATGTACCGAAGTGCAATGAAACGTGTTTACGTAGATCTAAAGAGATTGTTTTAAGATACATGAAAAATTAATGCAGTAATTAGTAACACTTGCGATTCCGTTAGCACCTAGTCCAGGTTACTGTATAAGATAAACGTATCATAATATGTAAAACCATTTACTTATTTTATAAAATTACTTCATATTGTTTGACAACAAAACACCCAAAAGGTTCATTTGAAACAGAACATCACTCTGATTTTCTTAATACATATAATCAGCACAACTCTTGTATATATTTTTAATGGTTCTTTTGGAACATAATAAGGAAATCTGTTCTTCATCACCACTATGTGTCTTTAGGAAACATTTCGATACCTCCGAAGAATACTACGCTATTTTAATTTTAGGTATATCTTGTTTTAAATTTTTAGTTAAGCACTTTTTATAAAATTATACAGTACTAATAAAATTGAATTATCCAATCTTTTTTTTCTCCGAGTAGGGGCGAAGTAAGAATAGTGAATCCTGTGGCCGGGGTAGCCTGCTGTAAAATGCCCAGCTAGGTGACAGGGCCCCAAGCCCGATTTAATGGCAACCACCCTTGGTCTCTAAATATTCCGCCTCATTATTATGGCCTTGTGTTGTGTGCCGATACAAGTAACCCAGGTTCCAGTTTCCCTACGTGGGCGGCAGCGTGTTTACGGTGCCCCCTTGATTGCTGTTCCACAACAATAAAAAACATTCCTTATTGAATCACAATTACAGCTTAAAGCTTTCTCTCCGAATCGTGAGATCCGCTTGCCTAATTTGATGTTAAGTGACCATTCTGTTATTTTGTGCTGTAATCCAAGGCTATCTCACATGGGTCACGTGTTACGAGTGAAATGAAAAACGGCCTACGAAATTCATCCGTCCTTTTGAATAATGCAAACGCTTTATTGATGCGATTGTACACATGTCGCGTAATGTTCGGAATTGTATTTATTGTTTATTAATTTATCTACATATTCGATGTGACTGTTCGCTAATACGTAAACGAAGTGAGTTTTGTTTGAATTTAATTAAAATAATAACATCCCATATCGTCCCATTTCGGTAAGACGTTCATTCGGTAATAACGGCTCATATCGTATTCTCGTATTCCTCCAAATTATTATCGTATTCCTGCCACGCTTATCCAAGGCGGATTTTCGTCACCATCAACAAGTCAACCGAATAAATATAACTAAGCGATGTAGTATGCTTTTGTGGTATTTGAATATATAAATTGTGGTATTTGAATATATGTGGTATTTCAAGTAAGGTCTCCGAGTGTCATACGATTACGTACCATTATTTGTTCGTTATTAATAATCATAATGAAAGTGGTTAATTCCGGTTAAACCCATTGCTTTTATTTTACGGGCTGAAGAAGACCACTACTGAGCACTGCGACGACTTCAGCGCACTGTTTTTGCGTCGATGCTTTTTCATAACGAAAAAACATAAGGGAATAAATTTGATTTTCGTCGTTTTGTCCCTCCTTTGGTGTCTTGAACTAGGAAAATGATTAATCCACTAGCGTTTTTTCGTATTTCTAGACATTGAAACGGTCGCCCTGTTCTTATTTATAGTCATTTATTTGCTGACGCTCTCTGTGCCACATGGCGCAACGGTTAGCGCGTATCGGAACGCCTGCGGCGTGTCACGAGTTTGATTCGCGTCCGGTGACTATGTGTTTAAGTATAATATGTATTTATTTACAAAAGAAAAGTATAACAGTTGTCTAGTACCCATAATACAAGCGCTCTGCTGCTTACTTTGGGACTGGATGGCGATTTATGAATTATCACAGTATGTCTACGTATAGTATACATTTAGTAAGTTAGGCCATCGACAGGCATTTCATCGGCCGTATAAAAATTGTCTTTATTTTTTCGAGACGGAAAGCTTTTTCCCTATAATATTCTGTGACGTTTTTAAAATGGAATCATTTACATCGTCACATCTAAATCATTTCCATATCCCAAACATTCACCATAAAATAAAATATATGGTGTGAATGAAATATATTTCATTTCGTAATGTCGAATGTGTTATTCGTTTTTCTGGCACCTTATTCATCCGGAGCCGAGCCATTTAATCTAACACGACTCGGCATATTCAATATGTAACTTATCCAATATAGATAGTATTATATTGCTACTTTCTTTAATTACTTGTTTTATTTCAATTATATTGTAACTTCCAAATTGTTTGGGTATCTTTTAAGAATTCCATGAAAATTCAATTTTTCTTTTTCATAACTTTGTTAGGCAGTTGATAAAGATGCAATGATCTAGTTCTTGTATGTCATGTATGTATACGAGTCGCAAATTTAAAAAAAATTACACAGTAAATAAAAATAAGTTTAATAGACGTTTAAAGCTGACACCTGACTTTAGAATATAAATATGATTTAAAAGGAAAGGAGATCTCAGTTTCGTTGAATTCATAAATATGTTATCGATTATGTCACCACCATATTGTATGAACAATTCGTATCTGTTTTATGATAAAATTAATTAAACATTGGAATTCTGCTTATCTGATACTTAGTTTAAAAATTCCACATCCTAATATATTATTTACATCTTATTTTTCTTCCTGTCAATTCCATCTAATGTGGATATGATACAGCATGTGCTCTCCTTCCAATCTTCATCGTAACCTCTCATCTTAATATCTACATCTATTTTCGCCTTAACATCTTTTACGTAATCATCTTCTCTTTGATCTACTTCTGTATCCGTCCACTGTCATCTGAATATGTTTATATTAGCACAATAAAAATATTTTTCTTGCATGAATAGAGATAGTACTACTATGGTACATGTGTAAGCAATGTTGCTTACAAAATATAGATTTTCAAAATACAAACATATATAATGTTTGTGGTAAAACTATACATTAACTTAACGATACTGAGCACTTTTGTTTGAATAAAGTACAAATATATCAGAATTAGAGCAGATACACTGCGAGGACATTACGCTGCAACTTCTAGTTGTAAATCAGCCGCGTTCGGTTAGTGAGATAGCGGTACGTATTTGTTGTAATACTGGAATGTTTTATAGGTACTGAATATTGCTAGTATACTTAGTAATGTTGTTTGGAATGAACTAATTGCTTTTTTATTGCTATTATGGAAGAACAGACAGGCTGACGGTAATACCACTTAATAGTAAACAATTACCGTGGCCTAAGGATATTTGCGGGCATCGCTAACACGCTGCAGGAATTGGAACGTGCGTCAGTTATGCAGGAAAACAACACAAAGCTATTATGGCGGCATATTTAAAGACCAAGGTGGTTAGGCTTGGATTCCTACCGTCTAGATGGTGCTGTTTGGTCTCCTTTTACAACAGATCGCCCTCGGTCGTAGGGGTCAGTATTCTTACTCCGCCTGTGCACGGAGAATAGGTAGAGTTATTTAAGTTAAGCTTTTAAGCAAAGTATTTTTTGTTATGTTATAAAATAAGTATGTATTATAAATTTTTTTATTGCTGTAGGACAGCAGGCAGGCTGACGGCCCGCTTAGATTTTAGCAGTCACCGTCGCATATGGATGTTTACAATACCAGTGGCATCGCGAACATGCTGCTGTCCCATAAGGGTACAGGAACTTGGGTCACTAATGCCGGAACACAACACAAGGTTATTATGGAGGCATACTTTAAACCAAAGGTCGTCGCCATCTAAACGGGTCGACCCCGGCCGCAGAGGTTAGTATTCTTTCTCCGCCCCTGCACGGATTTAGAATAAATAGTAAAGCCATTCATATAGTAAAGAAATAATATAAATGTTTACCAGGAAACTACTTTTTATCATCCAATTACCACTGATGAATTTGCAGCAACAGGTCGTTTCAAAAACTGGATTAACGTGTTATGTAATTTTAAAGTCTTGAGTAAAATGTTAATTAATTATAGGCTTCATATTTATTCATATAACCTTGTTAGACCCGAATCGACCTGAATACAGCGAATTTTTAATGTTGCATTATTTGCTAAATGCAATAAACAAAATCTTTTGGATGCCAAGAGTAGATTCAACTTAGCCAGTGGCTTTCGTGGCATTCTGGTGATAATAATCTAATACAAATTAATTTATAAAAAAAACCTATTGTGGCACTCGGGGATTGCCGCGGTAAAGCTATTGCATAGCATTTTAATCAACTTATGCAATTACAATTATTTATTTATTTTTTATTTATGCAGTAATAATGTTTTTTCTAAAATATCGATGTTTTCTATCGATATTTTTTGGACAAGATATATCGATACTCGATAATAAAAAACTAAAACTATCGATGTTACGATATCGATGTTTTTATTATCGAGTATCGATATATCTTGTTCAAAAAAAATCGATAGAAAACATCGATACTTTAGAAAAAAAAATCGATAGTTGAAATACCATATACATACACGTTAAGCGAACGCTCGGCCGAGCTACATGGTAGGCGGAGTGGGGGTGTTAGGTTTTTTTCGTTACGGAATTTCTTGATTCGGTCGCCGCGCTCAAAGCCCGCGATAAAAGCTATGCAATAGCTTAGAACTAATATGTTGCGCACGCATGTGAATGTATAATATATTCGAAATTATCTTTAGTTAAGAAAACTTTTCCTTTATTTACAAACTTCAAATCTTCGACCGCAGTAATCCTCTGGTATTAAACGGTTCATATAGATGTAACGAGGAGAGGAGAGTGAAAGGAAAGACTGGATGTCGTGTCGTATCAAGAAGTCAAGGAAAACGCGCTTCGTAGAGAGAACTGGAAGACGCTCCACCGACAAAAACGGTAGCTCTTAAATAAATGATGATAATAGATGTATATTATTTAGAAATGTATGTACGTAAATGTCAATATTAATTTGAGTTAAATGTAAATTAGAGTCGGTAATTTTCAAAGATATTTCTCCTTAGACATAAGTTGGATAAGACCCTGTAATTTGTCTTACAGAAACTAGGAGTAACATTAAGTGAAATTAAAGTTTATTAATAGCTAGAACAAATTTCTCTACAAATTGGTTCATTACTGTAAAATGCCGAAAATGCGTATCATTAATTTAGTGAATATTTGAAGTTTTTATAGCATAGATTACTTAACTAATTGGATTGAATTATATTCAAAAATGTAGTAATTAAACTTTGTTAACCTTAATAAGCCACCGGCTGGATCTTAGATTTTTTATTGTTACTGACGGGAAGTAAATTTATTAACATACAGAAGAAGAAGAGTCGCCTGGACGAAAAATGCATCCCGAAAGCATAAAACCCTGGCGAAATGTGCGTTCCATTCCACTCTGAGTCCCACGCTACCCTGCCGTTAGCATGGGGTCGTCAATCGTTTCTACCTCAAGAACAAAATAAAGCCTATAGAAGAATACCACTTGGTGTCCCATTTTTAGTTTATTGTATTTACTTCCGCGATATTTATAATTGTGTTATAAACATATATTCTATTTGGTTTTAAATTATATTTTAATTCCATAACGGTGATTAACTGAGGCTTTAAAAAGGGTACGCTAAACCAAACGCTAACTGAATTAATTTGTGGATAAAAACATTCTAAACTTAATCGTATATCTCAAATCTAGTGGATAGAGTTGGTTGCGAGTGAAAATGAAAAATGAAATGAAAATGATACAATAGATATTCCTATGTATGTAATAATAAGTATTGCTATCCAACGCGATAATGCAGCCAGCGTTTTGGGAACGTTTCCGGACGAAAGCAATCTGGAATCAATATATCATTTATAGTTTCCGTGTATTTTTTTTGTGTAGTGTATTTTTATGTAAAAAATAAATATAGAGCCGAAGAAAATTGCTGGTTTATGCGTAATTAATTTTATCAAAAATATAGTAAGTCTTAAGAAATATGTAGATTTGAATATATAGGTACATACTCGTGTAGAGTATACGTGACGAGATAAACACTCGTCATGCCACTTTCAAACGGTAAAATGCTTTAAAGCAATACGAAAGTAGATTCAAGTGATTTCAAGTCTACTTATAATATTGTATAATATTTAGATAATATTTAATTGATACATATAACTAAAAATAGTCTGCTTAAGTCTATGGTGCACTTAAAGGCATGATTATGGTAGGAAATTGTATGCCCAATTTTTTATTATATCTTAAGTAATCATCATAATCTAAGCACTTGATTCCGATGCATCTACGAATTTTGTACTTTGTCTGGAGTCTATGTTAGTATATCATAGGGCGAAGCTTCATGGCAAATTTTGCAAAAATATGTATCGGAGAATTTTTCTTGGCTGTAGTGTGTAAGTCGATTTAGTCAGTATAATTAAAGACGTCGTACAGACAATACGTGTTTCAATTAACGACCTATACCCCCCACACCTCATGGCGACCCTGCCTTGCGCTATCGCCTAGGTATCGGGTTTCGCCCAGGTGCCGGGCGACGCGACGGCGCGACGGATAAATAAGCGAGATCAGCGAATTCCTGTGTGCCTCAGTGCACGAAGTTAAGACTTTTGAATTATAAAAATTAAAAAACATGATATAATGACGCCAACCACTGAACTGACAACGTCGTTTGAAGACAGAAAAATTATATATTATAAAAATTACAATGGGCAACGGAAACAATAAACAAGAAATAAAGGAGGTGATTATTGGAGAGAATACTATTATAGAAACTCATATCCAAAGAAACAACATCCTACTGCTGTCGGCCTTGGGATTAATCATACTTTTCATTTTGGTTGTACTTATTAAAAAAGTACTGGACAGACAGAAGAAATGGATAGATAAGAGAATTAATGCTGAGTTTGTCAGAAGAATGCGTATGCGGCTGTCCAAAAGGATCTACGGCGAAGGAGAAGGAGTTGAGGATGTGTAGTGCTTTTATTATTTTTTTAATTCTTTTTCTGTGAGCTATAAAACTAAGAGTGCTATGTTTGTGTTTTTGTGCGCTACTTATTCCAGAACAAGGTGCCGTTACTGATTTTCTATTGAACTTTAAATTTAGTTAATAATTAGTGAGTATATTTTAACGTCATTAAAAAATCTATGGAAGAAAATGTAGAACAAATTTTATGTGAGTTAACTGACATACAAATATATTTAAGGAAATTGGGCTCTAAAAGAAAACAATATAAAATTATTGTAGACGAAAAAATATTAAAGGCTAAAAAGCTATATTCTTCTTATGAAAATATTATAAGTATTATTCCCGAGCATAAAATTTCTTTAGAATTAGATGAACTTATACTTGAAGTATTAGGAGAAAAAATTGAATTAGCTTACTCAAAAATTCTTACTTATAGTACTGAATCTAGCTTAAAATATAATAATTTTTGCAAAATGGAAAACTTTGAGATAAGAACGGCAACATCATTAATTCCTATAATGGATGGTTCTGAGGAAACAACAGAAAAAATTATTGACACTGTAGAATTGTATAGTGATTGTTTAAAAAATAAAGATCAGATAAAGTTACTAATATCTTTCGTATTAAAAACTAGGCTTACTAAATCTGCTAAGTTAAAATTAAAAGGTGAATATAATGATATAGAAAGTCTCGTAAAAGACATGAAATCTTATTTGCTTACAAAAAAATCTGCAAATTCTATTCTTTCTCAAATAAATAACTTGAGTCAAAATAATATGTCTATCAGTGAATATGGAAATAAATTATCAGAATTATTCGTAGGCCTGACTATCGCACAAGCTGACGGTAACGAAAAAGCATGTGAAATACTAAGACCTATAAATGAAAAACTTGCAATTAAAAGATTTTCTGATGGGTTAAGAAATAGGCGATTAAGTACCATTATTTCAGCACGTAACTATTTGGACCTCAAAGATGCGGTGCGAGCAGCTGAAGACGAAGAGTTGGCTCAACCTTCTTCATCCAGCAATATTTTCAACATGAGAGGTAGGTCAAATAACAGATATAATAACACAGGAGGTCGAAATAATTATTATAAGAATGGTTTTAATTCCCTAAAACCATTTGGATATGCTAATTATGACACAGTTAATAAATATAATAATTTTAAACAACAACATTTCAATAATAATTCCCGTGGTGGATATTACCGTGGAACAAGTAATAACAGGGGAAATAATTATAATTATTCTTCGACAAGATCTTATCGTGGTAGAGGAAATCGTGGTAGAAGTTCACAACATAAGATGTTCCCTGTTCAATTATGTGACAATACGGAAAAACAAAAAGAAAAATTGGAAAATGAAAATCGGTTTTTTCGGGGTTAAATATTTTAATATTATGACTTGTAATGAAAATGTTAGATATGCTCATTTTAATGTAAATAATAACAAATGTTCATGGCTAGTAGATACCGGAGCATCAATTTCAGCAGTTACCAAGAAAGTATTAACGGAACAAATTCCACTATTTAGAGACAACATCGAAATAAATGGTATTGGGGGAAAAACTCAATCTGAAGGTTTTGTTTATCTATCTTTATATGATCAAAATGGAACTTGCTTTAATCATAAATTTTATTTGTTTGATAAATTACCCTGTAAATCAGATGGAATACTTGGGCTAGACTTTTTATCAAATTATGATTCACATATTGACTTAGAAAATAATATATTAAAATTACGTAATGTGCACGAGTGTACCATACCACTTTATACGACACCAACTATTTCTTATAGCTGTCTGACTGTACCTGCTAGAAGTGAATCAATCCATTATATACAATTACAGAATAATAAATTGAACCATGATATTGTTGTTTTACCAAAACAGTTAAATGAAAATTTGTATTTAGCAGCCTTAATAGTTAAACCTGTTAACAATGTTATACCGATTAAAATATTGAATACCGGTGAGGAGTTAGTTACTATACCAACTTTTCAGCCAGAAGTACATTCGTTAAATGAATACCAAATCTGTCAATTTACTGCATGTAAGTCGAATGCAGAACGAGCTAGTACTTTGTTATCAACCTTGAATATAGACCATTTACACCCTACGGAACGGACGACTATAGAAGCTATTTGTTCCAAGTATAGCGATATATTTTATCTCCCAGGAGATAAACTTACTACTACCAATATATACGAACATAACATTTATTTAAAACCAAATACGAATCCTATTTATACGAAACCGTATAGACTACCAAATAGTCAAAAACCAGAAATAGATAAACAAATTAAGCAAATGCTAAAAGACGATATTATAGAAGAAACTCAAAGTGAATGGTCAAGTCCTATTTTACTTGTACCAAAAAAGTCCGACGATGTTAATAAAAAGTGGAGATTAGTTATTGATTACCGTAAATTAAATGAAATTATTCAAGACGATAAATTCCCATTGCCTAATATAACGGATATTTTAGAATCTCTTTCCGGTGCAGTTTATTTTAGTCATTTAGACCTTAGCCAGTCATATTACCAAGTAACCTTGAATCCAGAGTCTAGGAAACTTACGGCATTTACAACTAATACGGGACAGTACCAGATGAAAAGAATGCCAATGGGTCTTAAAACCAGCCCTAGTTCTTTTTCAAGAGCTATGACTATAGCTATGTCAGGATTAAACTATGAGAAATGTTTTATCTACCTTGATGACCTTGTAATTTTTGGACGTAATTTAGAAAGTCACAATAAAAATTTAACTGATGTTTTTGAAAGACTTAGAAAAGTAAATTTAAAATTAAATCCCAATAAATGTAATTTTTTAAAACAAGAATTATTATATTTAGGTCATACAGTATCAGCAAAAGGAATCTTGCCTGATAAAAACAAAATTAAAATAGTTGAGAATTACCCTAAGCCTAAAAATACAGATGAAGTAAAACGCTTTGTTGCATTTTGTAACTACTATAGAAAGTTTATTCAAAATTTTGCTGAGATAACTATCCCATTAAATAACTTGTGTCGTAAAAATGTACCTTTTGTTTGGTCCAACGAGTGTGAAAATTCATTTCAAATTTTAAAAAAAAAGTTGATATCACCACCCGTTTTACAGTACCCAGATTTTTCGAACAAAAATGAGTTCATTTTGCAAACTGACGCTTCAGGTATTGCCGTTGGAGCAGTACTTTGCAATAAAGATATGCGACCGATTGCTTATGCAAGTCGACCTTTAAACAAAGCCGAACGAAATTATCAAACAATTGAAAAAGAATTAGTTGCAATCGTGTGGGGAGTAAAGTATTTTAGGCCATATCTTTTAGGTAAAAAATTTACAATTATGACTGACCATAAACCGTTAATATATTTGTTTGGAATGAAAGATCCGTCAAGTAGATTACTAAAACATAGATTAACATTAGAACAATACGATTTTAATATCACTTATATTAAAGGAAAAGATAATTGCGTAGCTGACGCATTATCTAGGTTACCAACAAACTCGGACGAATTAAAGTGTATGAACTCAATATTATTAACAGTAATGACTAGAGCACAAAAGAAAAAAATAAGCAACGTGGAAGATAATACAGAAACTCATATCAATAGCAATGGCACGGACAATCGGACTGATCACCCGAAAGTTGTGGAATTGTTACGGATACCGAGTGACGCTGTAGAGATGGTTTTAATAGAAGGAAAGGAGATAAATAAACTTAAGAAACAAAATAATATAAATGTAGAAACCGAGTGTTTTGCATTTTCTCAAAGTAAGAAAACGTTATACATTAACCTTAATTTCAAAGCGCAATACACGCGAGCCGTTTTTGTGAAGAAATTAAGTCAGTTTTGTAAAAACATAAACGTTGATAAAGTATGTATAATAAAAGGAAATAATAACGCGTTATTTATTAAAGATTTAGTAGACGAAATTAAAAATGACGAAATGTGGACCGGTCCACGCATTTGTATTTTGCGAGGTGTTGAAAGAATTAATGACGACAATGATAAAAGATTTATTATTAATGACTATCATTTACTGCCCACAAGTGGTCATGCTGGTGTGCGCAGAATGATTAATAACATAAAAAGAAAGTATTACTGGCCAGAAATGGAGAAAGATGTTAGAGAATTTGTAAGTAAATGCGATAAATGTCAATTTTCAAAGTATTCAAGAAATACTAAGGAGCCTATGGTAATAACAACCACAGCTTCGTATGCTTTTGAAAAAGTTTTCTTAGATTTAGTTGGTCCACTGGACAAAGATATAGATAATAATAGTTATATACTTACATTACAATGCGAATTAACTAAATTCGTAGAGGCGTATCCACTTCAAAATAAGGAAGCTGTAACCGTAGCTAAAGCATTTGTTAACAATTTTATTTTAAGGTTCGGAATACCGAAACAGATAGCTACAGATAAAGGAACAGAGTTCATGTCATCTACAATGACAGAAGTCTGTACTCTTTTGGGAATTGAAAAATTAAATTCAACTTCATACCACCATGAATCAATAGGATCTCTTGAGAATGCACACAAACATTTAGGTGCATATCTGAGAATACAATGTGACCAATTTTCTGAAACTTGGAGCCACTGGCTTCCATTCTGGTGTTTTACTTTTAATAACACTGTACATTCTTCTACAAAATACGCTCCATATGAGTTAGTTTTTGGGAAACCTTGTGAAATCCCGAGTAGAATAAGTAAAAACATTGAACCTTTGTATAATCCAGATAATTATAGTTTAGAATTAAGGTATCGTTTGCAAGTTGCACACAAAGATGCTAGAAATAATTTGTTACAAAATAAACAAATAAGAAAATGTACTTATGATAAAAATAAAAAACAGGTATTATATAAGAAAAATGATTTAATATTGTTAAAAAATGAACCTGCAACAAAATTAGATAAATTATATATTGGCCCATATACTGTAATTGAAGATTTAGAACCTAATGTAAAAATTATGAAAAACAATAAGATAGAAATTGTGCATAAAAATAGAACTAAGTTGTTTAAAAATAATGTTTAATATGCTTAGCATTAATTGAATTCTAGTATTAAGTCACTATGTACATACTAATATAATACCAATTTTATTATAATAACTGTTAAAAAAAAAAAAAAAATGTTTAGGTTACATTTTTTTTTTTTCTTGTACCCCGGTGGTGTAGTGTGTAAGTCGATTTAGTCAGTATAATTAAAGACGTCGTACAGACAATACGTGTTTCAATTAACGACCTATACCCCCCACACCTCACACACTCGTTGGACCAAACAAAAGGTACATTTTTACGACACAAGTTATTTAATGGGATAGTTATCTCAGCAAAATTTTGAATAAACTTTCTATAGTAGTTACAAAATGCAACAAAGCGTTTTACTTCATCTGTATTTTTAGGCTTAGGGTAATTCTCAACTATTTTAATTTTGTTTTTATCAGGCAAGATTCCTTTTGCTGATACTGTATGACCTAAATATAATAATTCTTGTTTTAAAAAATTACATTTATTGGGATTTAATTTTAAATTTACTTTTCTAAGTCTTTCAAAAACATCAGTTAAATTTTTATTGTGACTTTCTAAATTACGTCCAAAAATTACAAGGTTACAAAAAAGGCATAAAAGAAGAGCTATTAAAGATGTGGCTTTACCAATCTAAAATGGAGAAAGCTACGAAAGTGTGGGACGATCTCCTTGATTTCCGTTGTTCTATTCCAATATTCCAACAAACTAAGTAGCTCAATCGTAAGTAGTTAGTGCCAGTGCCTCCAGCCGTAATCGAAGAGCCCCAGCAGCAAAAAGAACGTGGTAAGTGGTTGGGCATTTGTGTTGTCCAAATTCCATTTCCGATACTGAACATCATTATTTTGAATAATATGAAATGAAATGTAATTTTATCATTACAATGATTAATGAATAATAGACAGAAAATAAACACTGGACGATATATGAGACGGCACGCAAATGTGAACACGCTTGCCAGTTTGCTTTTGTTGTCCGGATAACGCCGCGTCTGTCATTTTTACACCCCGCACGTGTCATTTGCGTAATTGGAGTGATATTTGCTATTTGTTATCGGGCTCCGTATTTGCAATGGCTGTTGTTACACATCAGTGTTTATTTTTGTATGATTGATTCGAAATATTATGATTTAAATCTCTATTTAATATAACCGTGGTGAAATTTATTTATTATTTATTTTTTGATGGCCGTGAATTTACGAATTTGTGTTATGTTTATGTTAGCTCATAGGCTAGCAACCGTTGTTCGGGGCGACCGTGGCTGTGGTTTTCGCCACTTTTATTTTGTCGTCAGCCGTTCATTATCCACTGCTGGATGTGGACCTAGTTTGCGCCACGAATCCCGGTTTTCCCATCACCCCCGACCGGCAACACGGCAACAGACGTGACTGACCCACTGCCTCTTCATATTTATTTAGCTTTAATTAGCTCTTCGAATTTACTGGTCATTTTAATCGATTAAAACTTATAATTTAGGCACATTCTATTGAGAATGTTATTGTTTTTCCGACATTATTGATTTGGTATCTAAATTAAAGTCTCTAAAACTGTTTCCGTTATGCAAGTCGTAATTGTACCAGCTTGTTGGTGCGGTGAACTTTGGAGTCTTCTTAGCCACAGATTCACACCTCCACATGGATATTTTGGTAATGCATATTAATTGTTTCGAGCAACGAATACATAATTATTGGTTCAATGTGTTGTGGTCGCGTCCTTTGTTTGCTAGTTAGCGCGTGACTGCTGTGATTACAGATCGTGGTTGTATTTTATTAGCCATAGTTTGCTTGTTGCATTCTAACTATAATGCATAAGTATTGTCATCCAAATTTTCCAACCTATAATTATTATTAAGAATAGAGTAATAAGTACTAACGTCATTTACGCTGAAAAATAAGAAGTTATATGAGATATTATTGCTGTGGAACAGCAAACAAATGTTTGCAAAACCGGGGGCACTGCTAACACGCTGCTGTCCACGTAGAAACCGGAACTTGGTCATTTATAATAGAACACGATACAAGGCTATTGTGGTGGCATATTTAGCAATTAGAGGTGATTGCCATCCAGACAGGCTTGGAACCCTAACCATCTAGCTAGGATTGTTTTATCTTGCTTTATCGCCTTCGGCAATTATTCATACTCCGCCCCTGTACGGAGAAAACTTCATCAATCTACCTTAATGATATAAAATTTACAACATCATCTTTATTGTCTATATAAAAGTGTTTGTTTTTAGTCAGTCTACACAACCGAATGTTCATAGTTCATATTCATATATTTTTATATATGTACTTGGTGATCTAGTGATAAAAGTTTGTCACACATTTTAGTCCAAACCAAGAGAGCACGGGGTTGATCGCATTCTATATCCTTTATCTATAGTTAATGAGTTTTTACATAATGACGATCGAGGAAAACATTGTGATGAACCTACACACTGAAATCCTAATCGTTCTACTGTCCGTAACTTCAATATGTATGTAAAAGGAGGATGATAGAAATGAGAGTGGATGTATACAAAAGGTGAGGTAGACGAAAGAAAAGATGAATGGATTGTGCAAAATATGATACGGTAAAAAAGGTGGGAATATTCAGATGACGGTTAATAGAGAAGAGTGGAAGGGGAGAACATGTTGTGCCCACCCCACATAGCTTGGGATAAGGACACGAAGAAGATGTATGTATTTTTGATAGATAACATGTTTCAAGATTAAGACAAACTTGAAATGATATCATAATTTCAAGATATAAAATTCGTAATATTACAGTATCTTTATGTATTTATGATTGTTAACTAACGTGACCATTTTTTTTTCGTGTCAAAGCGGGACGCCTACGGAATTTCGTATATAAATAAATACGTACATAGGATACGTCAGTGTAAGATGTATATTTAAGTGCAAAATAAAAATTATGGTTTAAAAAATGACTTGAAATAATTTATTATGGTATCTTACCCTCACTGACATCTTAATCTACTCCAACTTGCCCTAAAATAATATTTATAAATAATTTTGTAACAAAAAACATCTTTGCTAAAGCAAAATTAGAGTTACTTTAGTATGTATTTTGTAATACAATAAGGAGTTGGGATAAGTAAGTATTCGGTAAGTTTGTAATAAACACATGTACAACAGATAAATGAACTATCATTTTTCGTCTATCCCGTTCTCGCATGTCAGTCGCTCGCTCTCGCTTGTTTCTGACTGTCAACCCGCGTCTACGCTGCGCTGTCATCTTTCGCGATATTAATGTAGGCAAGTAGTTAAGTAGGTATAAAGGTGTATTCATAAAAGCGGGACATTTTTGTTCTCATTGGGGACAGCGGGACGGACAGCCTGAAAGCGGGACAATCCCGCCCAAAGCGGGACGTATGGTCACGTTATTGTTAACGCAAAATTATGAGCTGAGCTAAAGCTATAATTACTTGTCGTTAATGATTTATTAACTGTCGGCCGTAAAGTTAAACAGTAAAAACGAGATATAGCCCCACAATAGCGTATAACTAATCACCGTTCCTCCGCTCCCTTGCTTAAAATTTACAAATTGGTATTTAGCGAACATTGCTCCCCGGCTAACGGTTTAAAATACGCTCTGGGACTGGGGTGGATGTAATTTATAATATGGCTGTGCATTATTTAATATATTTACAGATAATTGCTTCCAATTAATGATGTCTACGCATCGTTGATTTTAAGTACCGCACGTAATTTAAATGTATACACTGCTAACTAATAGCTGCGACTTCGTTCGCGTGAAAAATTAGTTAAATATGTAATATAAATTAAAAAATTTCGGCATAAATAGTGGTTGGTAGCTTACGTTTTTTTTTCGTTGTAATCGTTCAATCGTTTTGTGACAAAAAATCCATTCATTATAATTTTTACATTTATATATATGTACTTTTAGTTTTATATATATATATATATATATATATATATATATATATATATATATATATATATATATATATATATATATATATTTATGTATACATTTATTATTTTTCGTATTACTTACTACTAGTACTAGTAAGTACTACACATAAAATAAATATTATCATCATCATAATTTTAGCGTTAAATCCTAATTGAAACTCAAAAATATACTTTAGTGCCAGGGTTCCGTTTCAAACTTTGCTTTTCTATTTTGCAAGGAAATTTCTATTTTGAAAAGAAACGAAGACGTACGAGAGAACGGTGAACTATTCAAATTAACATTAAATGATAATGCAGTTAAGTCGTGATTCATTTAATTAAAACGGATTTGTTGTAATTTAAAATGTTTCGCCCTTGACTAAATCGCAAGGCTACTTCCATTGGCAACACTTTGCCTATTTTATTTGAAGTGCTTGGTCACTTTAGTCACGACTGCAAAAACAATTGTCGTCTATGTTGTTATACACTAAATGCATAAACACAATTAGAATAATGTCGCATTATTGTATAGTTTTTATTATTTATCAGGTAGTGTTTTGGAAATTTATGGTACTAATTTTTAAATTTGTCACTCCCTATATTCGTACCATGTAATTTGGTGCACATTGCGTTTGGGTGCATTTCGATAAACAGGATTATTGAGCGTTTTGTTGCCACCTAGAAAATAGATTTTTATTTATTTTTTCACTGACGAAACCTAGACAGTTTCGAAATTGAAACTCCAGGGTATAGCCGAGGTGGTTATTTCCGTATCTCATACATTTAAGTCGGCATACTGCTGTTTCTGGTTCATTGATGATGATGGGAAGCTACGTGCAATGTCCGAGTTAAATCCCCGGCCCCCACCGTCTGCCTTATGTGGGAGGTCGCAGAATCGACTATTGGTCATTGCTCTACGACTATCGTTTTTGATGAATAATATCAGAACCTCGACGACTTTGTAATAATCAAACAAAGCATTTCATTCAATAATATTGTGCACAAATTCAGCGCGCTTATTCAGAAAACTTTATCAATGAATAATCTATATCCAAAGAAGCAATCAAACGAACCGGCATTAAAGCTGGCTTTGCGTGTTCATTAGGATTCATCCGTACGACTTAACTGGGTCTTAAACAATTGTTTTAAAGCTTATCCCTTTTCCCGGCTCATCCATCTTGAATCTATTTAAACCGGCCGCTAAACACCTCTAGAAAATAAATTACCATAAACAACGGGATAGTAAGAAAGATTGATAACATTGTAGGAATGTTAATGGCTGGTGTATTCCATAAAATATTTTATAGGTTATCCTTCATAGATCTCCATCAGGGCGGAAATGGGCGTGCGAAAGTATCGTGTACGAAATTGCCTCGCAGGAAGTTGTGAAAAAAGGGAAAATAAGGCGACATCCGACCGAGCCGACGGTCATTACGCTAATGCGAGACTAAACTTGATTGATGATCCCGTGCGCTCGTGGAATTGCAGATCTGCCGCTTTGCTCTTGTCACCGTTTCGTTTTACCTAACTCGAAACCATCAAACACCCTGTCGACTGTCTTTGCGACGATTCGGTTTTATCGATTAATAAAACTTTGTTGAAGTATTACTAGTCTTTGTAAATTAAGGTTAAGGTTAATAACTTGTTTCGACTTCGACTTAAATATTTTATTATATATTATTATTTCGTTTCGTCTCCTATCAATCAAATGTACGTTTCTCAGAATATATAGCAAACACTCAATGTGATGATTACACGTTGTAGATAAGTTTCTATGCCCCGTTAGGGATAAAACGTATCTTAGTAATAATATAACTGTTTTGTTTAATATTTTTTAAAAGGAAAAAATATGTATTTATAAACAAAAGGTTATCTAGTTTGTGATGACATTATAGTGTCGTGTAATGTTTTACTTTATAATTCTGTTAATTTATCTTTGTATGTTGGATTCTGGTTATTTTGCTAGATGAAGTTCGATTATGAATTTCGATCAACTTAAATTAAAAAATACTAAATGTAAAGATGACAATATGTTGACTCTTTATAAGTATGCAATAGAGCTGATTTTTCTTTCACGATGGCGAAAAGCTTGTGTCGAGTTCTAACGGTTCTAGAAGATGTATTTTTATTAGTGAGGAACAGCAGACAGGCTGACGAACCACTTAATAGTAAGCAGTTACCGTCGCCTATTGATGTTTGCGAACACGGGCACCGCGAACACGCTGCTCTCCCATAGGATACAGGAACCTGGGTCACTAATGCCAGAACACAATACGAGGTTGTTATGGCGGCATACTTATAAACCAAGGGTGGTCATCCAGACGCGCTTGAAGTCCTACCACGTAGCTAAGCTTGTTTTGTCGCCTTTTACGACAGGCTGAACTCGGCCGCAGGGGTTAGTATCCTTAATCTGACTCCGCAAGGAGAAAAAACGCTTTCTCCAAAAAATATCTACTTATAAAAGTTCCATAAAAACAGATCCAATAGTTTCGTTTACCAGTCAATATAGAATCAAGACGTTTCCTTTAATTATTTATCATGATAAATATTGTTTATACTTTCTCTCTTTTAAATATATATTAAATGATTTTTTTTATTGACGTTACTTATTCTGCTATGGTAGTTGTAGTTGATAATAATAATATAATTATAATGTGCATAAGTAATATCAAACAAACCCTGTGGGCCGTTGAATACTGCAATGGGATAATAATACATGTACCGGGGCCGTATCTCCCACGTCAAAGTGCATTGTTCGAGCCGTCGTCCTAATTAGTTCATGATGCACATATACCAGTAATGGACCGATCGTGTACTGACGTACTGGACAGCGCGTATACCAATTTGGTTCCTATTTGCCTATTATAACGTAGAACTATTGTCAAACGGCTCAGTAGTAAACAAGGTCTAAAGAGATTATACGATAATGTATAGTGCATTAGATTTCAATACGATGGTGTAGCCAGTGTGAAAGAAAAAAAAGGTTATCCTATCATTTAAACATACAATGACATACAAGGTTACTCCTTCCACTCATTCATAGAAATCAAAGGTACTTGGTAGTTCAATGATAACTTGATACCAAACACTTGGTTTGTGTCCGAGGTATCATAGGGAAAAAGATTTGCCTAGAGGTCTAGGCAGGCAGGCAGTTTTACTCGCCTAAAGTGCGTATTATAACTTAATTGCCACGAATCGAGGGCGAAGAAAAATATCACAAAGAAAATCGGAATATTGGGATTACCGATATGTGTAATCCCCTAACCGTGTCAAGCGTTTCTCTACGGAAAGGTCTGAGTCCAACAGTAGAAAGTTATCAGCTGCTAAGTTCTGCTTTCCTTTTCAGATTGATTGGACAGATGCTGTGGTCTCTTTAGAAACCAAATTAAACCACGTCTATTTCATCTGTTTTCTTGTGGCTCGGGAGAATAAAGTATTACGGACTCAGATATCTTCAGAGAAGTCAAGCAATGGGACGATACTCAGCTGTTTAACTAGTAGTCTTCGAATTGTAGAAGTATACTTATGGAATTATGGACTCTTTATAATATTTTTCAGTACTAATTATTTGGAAAATTTATGACAAGATTATGTATTGGATCTTTTTGCTACATTATCTTCATTTTCTAACTCATTTATGTTTTTGATGCTTTGACGTCAGTAAATTCGGTCTGCCTTTATTCATCAAGTTTTTGTTGCAAGTTTTTGCTTTCAAGCTGATTACGTAACTCGATGCTTCAACTTAACTTTCAGAGTTTATCATGTTATTTTGCTATCTTAATTATTTTTATTGAAATCTTCTCTCAAAACATTGACATGATCTTTTGCAATATCAATAATTTTCAAAATGTTTATAACGTTGCATTTATTCAAAATATAATAAATGTTGAATTTCGAATAATAAATAGCATTTATTAACCGACGAAAAAAACGGAGGAGGTTCTCAAGTCGACGCGTATATTATTTTTTTACTTTTTTTATGTATAACCATTACTTTTTACAGAATAGTCCGATTTTAAAAAATTTTCAGCAATAAAAACTGATATGTCTCTTATATAATTTTGTATATTAAATACATATTATACATGAACACCCAGATGCAGAACGGGATTTGAACCGGTAACCGGCGCAGGCGTTCCGACGAGCGTTAGCCGAGCGTTTTTTCGAATGCTCCTTGATTGGTATATAATTAAATGTAAATTACTTCTTTATGTATTTTTTTAATTGCTGAGTAACATCATACAGGCTGACGGCCCGCTTAGAATTTAGCAGTTACCGTCGCCTATGGATACTTACGAGGCCAGCAGCACCGCGAATACGCTGCTGTCAGAAGAATCAGGGTCACTAATGACGGAACACAACGCAAGGTTATTATGGTGGGATACTTATACACCAGGGCTGGTTGCCATCCAGACGAGCTTGGGGCTCTTCTGCTTCTTAGTCGTTTCACTCTTTACAGAGCGGTCGTGATCAACTGGTAGTACTATTAGAGGCAGATATTGTTCGCTGTATGATTTTACGCCATTTCTCGCGATTCACAGACATTCTGGTGCACTCATGCAAAGGCCCGCCCACAGCCGATTTTATCTGGTCGGTCCATCGCATGGGTGATTTTCCACGTGATCTGGTTCCCTCCACTTTGCCCTGGACAACGAGTCGCTCTATGGAGTCATTGTTTCGCCTTGAAACGTGGCCGAAAAATTTGAGAATACGTGACTGGACCAAAGCGGAGAGATGCTGCTTGATGCGGAGTTCTTCACGGATGGAGGCATTGGTCCGAAATTCTGTCCATGATATTCCCAGCATTCGTCTCCAACACCACATTTCTAAAGCATCTATCTTTTTCTTCTCAATGTCTCGAAGCGTCCACGTCTCTGCAGCGTATAAAAATATGGGGAATATAAGGGTTTGCACGAGCCGGATTTTCGTGGCCCTTGTGATGTGTCGGTTCCTCCATACTTTCTTCAGCTTGTCCATTGCCGTTCTAGTTATCCCCATACGTCGCTTTACTTCATCTACGCAGCCGCCATTGTTAGATATTAAAGCTCCAAGGTAAATGTAGGATTGCACCACGTCGCAATTCGCAATTCTTGTCACTTCAGGCGAGTTGTTATTGGCGCGGTCTATTATCATTACTTTGGTCTTTTTGCGGTTTATCTTTAAACCAAACTCAAGGCTCACGCGTTCCATCTTCAGAAGTAGTTCTTCCATATGATGCGGAATAGACGCAAATAAGGTGGTGTCATCTGCATAGCGCAGGTTTGCGATCCTGTAGCCTCCGATTGTGACGCCATCTGTCCAGTTCTCCAGAGTTATCCGCATTATCAGCTCGGGCTTGGGGCTCTATCACTTAGCTATGGTGGGTTGTTTTGTTGCCTTCTACGATAGGCTGACCCCGGCCACAAGGGTCATGAAATGCGTGCTCCTATTTATAAGCTCGAACTATTTCAATTTAAAATGAGCTTAAGAGAGTGATGTTATTAACTAGTTTCAACAACTGTTATTAAATTTTCAAACTTGCTGTAATAATCGTTTCAAACATTAAATATGGTGGTTTACTAAATTTCAAGTTATAAGCAATGTTAAAGTGCGTTTGAGTGAATAATCGCTAAACAATGATTAAGTCTTTTTTAGGTCTGATTTAATAAAATGAAGAAATCTACATATATCGTATATACAGAGCTATATAGTCGCAAAGTAAGTAGCATAGCACTCGTATTATGAGTACTAGACGACTGATATATATATTCAGGGTTACAGGTTAAGTCGATCGTCATTATGTTCTTGTTCTTTGTCATCATCATTAATAAGTTTGCGAAATAGAGGCGGACATATGGAACATGAATTGTAGATTAATGTTAAACGATAATAAATAACATTATGTACATTGTTATGTAACCGTGTACGTTCTAGGGCCAAGTGATAAACTTGTCGCATAAGCGCAGTTTTTTTTACTACTAGCCGTAATCTGGCAATCCAAGTCTTTTCTATGAATTGTCATAACACCCTAGACTGTTATACCTTTTTGGATAGCTGGAAGTACGTAGATATTTTTATATATATCTGAAACATAGCTGCCATATATTTATTTTTATATTCCCCGTAGAAAAAAAAAAACACTTTGTACATATTTATTTCTTTGCTCGACTGTAAATCATCTGCTTCAACCCAATTTCCTAAGTTACCTTATTTTTTGATAATAGTAATTATAAAGCAACTTATTTGTTACATAAAAACCTTAAAAAATTAATATGGGACACATAAATCAGAAAAAAAATAGACGGTAATCGGGAATTTTTATAAAAAAACCTTTGGAAACCAATATCTTGAGAAAGGTTAGATTTAAGGTGAACGCACACTTATCCGAGCCGAACGAAACGAATTTTAGAATTCTGTATATGAAATCTCATGAAACCTCGCACACTTCCCCGCGTCGAATCGTCCGAATCTGGAAGAACCCCAGAAATCCTAGACGAATTCGGATGACGTCATCAGATTCGGCGCGGCTTATGCGGTCGACTCGACCGATGCGCTCGCATTCTATCAGTTGCGTATGACAGAACAACGAGCGAGTACTATTTCTGAATTGCAGGCGTAAAGGAAATAGAAACGATTTCTTGGACGCGGTCGATTCTTCTGGTGCGGATATGTGTGCGAGGCCTCCTTGACTTCGATTCATTCGACGCGTTCGGCTCGGACAAGTGTGCGTTCACCTTTAGGGTATGGTGTTTCATAGCCAAATTAGTCGGTAATATTGGAAACTA
Organism: Malacosoma neustria; assembly: GCA_963693495.1. NCBI lineage: Eukaryota > Metazoa > Arthropoda > Insecta > Lepidoptera > Lasiocampidae > Malacosoma > Malacosoma neustria. The sequence continues at coordinate 16,757,232 of OY856377.1, forward strand.
CAACCTGCCCTTATGGGACAGCAGCGTGTTCGCGGTGCCACTGGCGTTGCAAACATCCACAAGCGACGGTAACTGCTAAATTCTAAGTGGGCCGTCAGCCTGTCTGCTGTAGCTCAGCAATGTCCAACAGCAAAAAAAAAAACCTATAGTAGGTACCTAGGTCGACTTAACCTGTAATCATCTATACTTTTCTTTTATAAATAGATATATATTATAAATCAACACCCAGACGCGAGACGGGAATCGAACTCGTGACCTCCGCACGCGTACCAAAGTACGTTAGCTGTTACGCCACGGAGGTCGTCATATTATCTTAATATTATACTATGCCGATCTTATTATGATATTTTTTCATTTCGAAGACCTCCATGACGCAATAGTTTTCGTATGTAGTAACGCGCGGAGATCACAGGTTTGATTTCCACCCCGACTCTGGGTGTTTATGTGCAACATGAAGAGTGTAAAATCAGTGGGCCCACGTGAAATATGGCCGGGTAGCGAGAATTGTGAGGTCCCTTCATATTAATTCCCCTTCGCTAGCTCTTCGCCTAGCCACACCCAACACCAACGCGAACAAGTACCCATAAAACAAGCTTACTTTGGGACTAGATGGCTCTGTGTGAATCACATATTTTAGTATCAAATTATTGTATTCAGATTGAAAATCACTCGTCATCATCTTAGCGTTAAGTCCTGGTTACAACTCTAATTTCCGCTTCGGTGCCCAGGGTCCGCCTTCCGTCATTTTCTTCTCCACTTCGCATGATCTTCGGCATCCTTGATAGTGAGCCCATTGGCACGCATATCACTCCTTACGATGTAAAGCTAGCACTCTAGGTCTACCCTTCTGCCAGGTCCTGGGCGAAGACGGTATAACCAGACATATGTTCCCCACGTAAGTAGCCAGTTGCCATAAATCGTGGCCATAGCAGCGAAGGCAAAATTACTACAATTTATCCCAATCACGTACATGAAGGCTATCGCGAATGCGGAAGTTCCTAACGCGGCACCTCCGCGTTACTCCACACTTCCACCGCAGCATATTCGTCTCCGTGACACACAGTTTTGTTGAATGTAATTTTGAATTTCGCGCCTATTTATGCAATTGCGCTTTCTAACAAATAGCTGTCACTCTCTACTCCGTGATATCAAGCGACCGTGTATTACTTATTGTATTTCGTGCTAGTTTTATAATAAATAGTTGATAAAACCTGAGCTACGTCGTTTAATTTAACAGGTTATGGGCCCAGGAAAGCTCAGAAATAAAGACAGTGCAAAATCTAATCTTATAATCAGTGATCAAAGACATTGAAGTGAAGTTAACCTAAAAACGAAACGTTTTCGTGTGAACGTGTTTTTCTTGTTGGACTATTGCGAAGTATTTACGTATTGAACTGAGTTATCTTTTTGAAAATGGCACTAAATAATACTCCCGCGTTTATCGAAAAGCTGTCTGGCCGTGAAAATTATGCAACCTGGCGTTTTGCAATGCAAACCTACCTACAACATGAGGAACTCTGGGATTGCATAGAAGACAACTCAGAAAGTGTAGATAAGAAACGGGACACTAAAGCTAAGACGAAGATAATACTCTCAGTCGATCCAACAAATTATGTACACATTCAAGAAGCTCGCACTGCCAAAGAAGTATGGGAGAAATTGTCATCAGCATTCGACGACTCTGGGCTAACACGCCGAGTTGGTCTGCTGCGTGATCTGTGTAATACATCGCTAAGTGAATGTCAAAATGTAGAGGAGTATGTAAGCAAAATAATGGGTACTGCTCATAAGCTCAGAAACATTGGCTTTAGGGTAGATGACGAGTGGCTGGGAACACTGCTACTCTCCGGTCTTCCTGATACATATCAGCCTATGATAATAGCTATAGAGAGCTCCGGAATGAAAATTACCTCAGATTCTATTAAGGCAAAGTTATTACAAGATGTAAGAATGTCTGAAAATGACTCCAAGGCATTTGCAGTACACAAAAAGTCTCAGAAAAACCATAAGAAGCCATCAAAAGGACCCAGATGCTATACTTGCAATAAATATGGTCATAAAAGTTCAGAATGCAAATCTAAAGCTAAAGACACACAAAAACCAAGTAGTTCGTCATATGCTGCTGTATTTGTAGCATCATTCTCACAAAATGATGCCTGGAATGTGGACTCTGGTGCAACCTCGCACATGACCAAACACAAGGATTTGCTTCAGAGTGAGTCGACCTCTTCCATAAAGAAAATAAGAGTTGCAGACAACAAGGAATTATCTGTGCAATCCTCAGGGCAAGTAAGCTTGACCACTTATAATGATCAAGGTCATGAGAAAAAGGTCCTGTTTAATAATGTTCTATATGTTCCCGAACTGGCAACTAACCTGCTATCCGTGAGTCAGATTATTCGAAGTGGTGGCCAAGTAAGATTCGACAAAACTGGTTGTGTTATTATGAACAGTAAAAATCAGGTAGTAGCAACAGCTAGTATAATCAACAACATGTACCGGCTGAACACTCCTGGAGGAGGCTATGCATGCATGTCTGATGTTGAAGAACAAGATATTTTCCTGTGGCACCAAAGAATGGGACACCTTAATTTCGACAGTTTAAAGAAAATGCCGGAAAATGCTGACCATGTAACTTTCTCAGCAAATACAGAAAGTCTGACATGTGTCACCTGTAAAGAAGGTAAGCAAACACGGCTACCTTTTAAAAGTGAAGGAAGCAGATCAACGGTTCCTCTTCAGCTGGTACACTCGGATATATGTGGACCTATGGAAACACAAACAATAGGGGGTGCCAAGTATTTCCTGACCTTCACAGATGATTATACTAAGAAGATTTATGTGTATTTTCTTAACAAAAAGAGTGTGATACACTAGGAAAATTCAAAGAGTTTAAAAATGAAGTAGAAAATCAATTGAATCGCCACATAAAGATTCTTAGAACAGATAATGGCCTAGAGTATGTCAGTAAGGAATTCTCTGACTACTTAAAAAGTAGTGGTATCATACACCAGACTACCACACCATACACTCCTGAACAAAATGGGACTGCAGAACGAATGAACAGAACCCTCATTGAAAGAGCGAAATGTATGCTGCTTAATGCAAAACTACCAAAACAATATTGGGCTGATGCAGTACACACAGCTGCCTACATAATTAATCGTTCTCCGACCAAGTCCCTGTCATTCAAAACACCAGAACAACTGTGGTCTGGACGGAAACCAAATGTAAAACACATGCGCATATTTGGTTGTGAAGCTATGGTACATTTACCACAAGAGAAGCGTAAAAAGTGGGACCCAAAGGCACAGAAAATGATATTCATTGGCTATTGTGATCACAGTAAAGGCTATAGATTCACAATACCAAACACCAGAAAAGTGATAAAAAGCAGGGATGCTACATTTTTTGAATCTACTGTCAAAAGAGATTATGTACCTATACAACTGTCAGAAAAGAACCCTATAACGAAATTTGATGTAAGTGAAGAAAATAATAGCACTGAAATAGATGAAGAATCTTCAACAAGTTCATATGATACTGTATGTGAAAATAAAACATCTTCAGACAGTGAGTACTCACCCGACATCAGTTTAGATTCCCCTATAGTTAGCAACAGAACATTGAGACCTAGAAAGAAGGGAAATGATGAAAAACTAGATGATTCTGAAGAAAGTACATACCTGTGTCAAAGTAAAGATATTCACTCAGATGTTCCAGTAACATACACGGAGGCTGTGAATTCAGTTAAGAAAGATAAATGGATTAAGTCCATTGGTGAGGAACTGGAAGCTCATCAGAAAAATAACACCTGGACATTGGTTGAAAAACCTCTGAATGCAAAAGTTATACCATGTAAATGGGTATTCGGAATTAAGGATGAACCAACGGGTCCAAGGTATAAATCAAGACTGTGTGCAAAAGGGTATTCACAGACCAAGGGTATCGATTACCATGAAACTTATGCTCCGACAGTCAGGTATGATTCTATACGTTTGCTTCTTTCAGTTGCAGCACAAAATAATTTAAAAATTATTCAACTGGATGTCAAAACAGCATTTCTTTATGGAGAACTTAATGAGACTATATTCATGAAACCACCAGAGGGCCTGTACCATGAAGATAATATGATATGTAAACTTAATAAATCGTTATATGGTCTAAAGCAGGCTCCACGGTGTTGGAATAGTAAATTTGACTCTGTGCTTAAGAAGTTTGGCTTTGTCAACAGCAAAGCAGACCAATGTGTGTATGTTGGTGAAGTCAATAAAAGGAAATGCTATCTATGCTTATATGTTGATGATGGATTGTTATTTTCCCCGGATGAATTGGCTCTACAGGAAATAACTAAAGAATTAAGAACCATCTTTGAAATTAAAATATTAACCAAACCTGAGAACTTTGTGGGAATGCAAATTGAACAGTTTAGTAAATGCATATTTATACATCAGACTAAATATATAGAACATATGTTGGCTAAATTCAACATGACTAATGCCAATTCCAACAGCGTCCCAGTTGACCCCCACATGAAGTTGCAAAGAGGAAATGAAGAGTGTGAGAAGGATGTACCGTACAGAGAAGCAGTGGGTTCTTTGATGCATCTGGCCATTGTGAGTCGACCCGATATCATGTTTGCTGTCAGTCTGGTGAGCCGTTTCCTTAATTGCTACAATCAGACCCACTGGAATGCAGTAAAACGGATTTTCAAATACTTGAAAGATACAAAAGAGTATGGGTTGTGCTATACACAATCTCCACAAACATCAGATGTCACAGGCTACAGTGATGCAGACTATGCAAATGATGTGGATACACGCCGTTCAGTCACTGGCTATGTATTCATCAAGAATGGGGCGGCTGTGACTTGGTCCAGCCAAAGACAACAAACAGTGGCCCTGTCTACAACAGAGGCAGAATTTATGGCAGCCTGTGCTGCTACCAAAGAGACAATGTGGATCAAACAGTTTTTAAGTGACATTAGTGAATATAAACAGAACTCTGTGTGTCTTAATTTAGATAACCAAAGTGCTATCAGTGTCATTAAAAATATTAATTTCCATAAGAGATGTAAACATATTGAAATAAAATATCACTTTATTAAAGAAAAGTATCAGCAAAAGATAATTGTATTAAAGTATGTTAGTAGTGATTGTCAGTTTGCAGATATACTTACAAAAGCATTATCTAAAGATAAATTTCAATATTTAAGGTCAAAGCTTGGAATGGTGTCATATAACTCAGTTTCGAATTGATTCAGAACTGATGTTTAAAGTTGTTATTATAAAACATATTATGTACTTTCTCACTGACTCAGGAATAATGTATATATAACTCAGTTTTCAATTTGTATAATATAATTAATGTATACTATATCTATAATGTATACTCAGTTTTTTTTTTTCTTTGTCAATTTGTGAGTTACTGTCTAATTTAATTAGTTATTATGTACTTGTTATTGTCATAATGAGGCTTAAATTCAGGGAGGGTGTTGAATGTAATTTTGAATTTCGCGCCTATTTATGCAATTGCGCTTTCTAACAAATAGCTGTCACTCTCTACTCCGTGATATCAAGCGACCGTGTATTACTTATTGTATTTCGTGCTAGTTTTATAATAAATAGTTGATAAAACCTGAGCTACGTCGTTTAATTTAACAAGTTTCTATTTGCGTTGCTCCAGCATCGGCCACGTTTCACAGCAGTATAAAATGAAAGGCCTGATGATGGTCTTAAAGACCTGTCTCTTCAACTTAACCGGCATCTTGGGGTGACAAATGACACTAGTCACCTCACGCCTTCTGGCCCGCGCGGTAGCAATGCCACCAGACGTGTGAAATACAGATCCTAGGTATTTCACCTAATCCGTGCGCTCGACCATGTCATCGCCTATGCGCACGGGTGTGGGATCTGTAGAGTTGTAAAGTACTTCGTCATATTAAACTTCAGATTGTTTTTAGACCTTAGAATTTAGATTGAGATTCTTAGCCCCGATGTATGATGCAAATAAAATGTTTAAATTTATTCAAAATGTTTAAACTTAACATGACGAATTAGAGTATTTACGCTGGAATGTTGTTTGAAAGTGAAAAGATTTCGAGTTGAGAGGCGCGTCAGTTCGCGGAGGGACGAGAGCCTCCAAGACACATTGTACAAATTCACAATCGAATCAAACGAACTCGCACAATCTTGCGTCAGACATAATTCGTTATGTCTATTATACTATTCGCAGTTCGCGAACGTTAACAGCTAAATAACAGTTCAAGTTTTCTCACTGGCAAATCTTGTTGTGTAGTTGGATTTTTTGTTTAACATTTAATTCGGTTGTTAAATGTGCAAAATATTTTTTTAAACGTGCATTAAGTTACAGTGAAAGTGTAAAAACCAGTTTTGCATTCCACGAGTGGTTTTGTCCATTTATCGTGATTCCTTAGTGTTGTGGCGTGCTTTGGAATAATTTTGGATACAGTTCTTGTCAGTATGTTTATCATATTTCTTTAATATGTCGCGTTGTTAGTATAAAAATATCAATGATAACAGTTGACAGTAGATGTTGATATAAAATAAAGTACAGCTAATGCCAGATGCTACATATACATATGTAAATTATATTTAAGTTTTTTATATGTATATGTACGTGGTAGCAAAGTGGATTACAGAGAAGCTTCGGAGACCAAACTAGAGGTTAAAAATTCGATTCTCACGGGGGCATGTACCGCTTAGATTTGAACCTTTTAATTTTCTCGAGTAAAATGCATATTGGAATGTATGTGTGCGTATGTGAAGTCTCAGGATAAAGCATGGTGGGTTCAATCGTAGACTTTTATAAATATGTTGTATTAATTCTCAGTTTATAGTATAAACTGCACTTGCTCTGTATCGGCTAATATATGCATCGATATAATATATCGATGCAAATATTAGTCGTTACAACCGATGATGTTTTCAAGGTGAAAATCCAGCCGGAACCTTTGATGTTGGTCAATATAACCGGTATGTTGATCTAAGCGATGTCGCCATAAACTGTTTAAACTGTAGTCAGTTGATATGATCAGTTGCATATTTTGTCAGCGTAGAAAGTCTTCTATTCCGTCATGTTGACATTGACTGCTCATAGCCTTGAATGTAAACGTGCTTGACAATCGGCAAATTGGTGTCTTGTTATTGCTGAGAACTGCGGCACATGAACATCGGAATGTATTTATATACATAAAGCGCAACGCCACCAATAGATGCCGCTACACGTCTCATAAGCAACATCAACATTCAACCTGGAAAGTAAACACGGAAAGTAAAAGCTAATAAGTGTTAACGCTGCGCTGTTTGTTCGCAAGAGGTTTGTTTGTTTCGTAGCTATATTATTACTGCGTAAAGTTTGGTTAACTACCGCCGGTTAATGTCTTTGAAAGGTCACGTACCAGTTAATGTGGGCATTTCTTTTAAAGGTTACATTCTATTTGCTTAATGGTTAAATCGATTCGCGTACCATTCAAGGTTGCATTCCCTGATGTTATAATGTTAGTTAGAACAGTCTATAATGTATCTAACTAACAACTTATAGTTATTATGAGCAACTATCAATACTGGACAATCTAAGATAAAAGTGTAAAAGTAAAAACATTAGATTGGACGTACCTGAACCAAATTGTAGTAGCACGATCACTTGTTTTGGTGAATTTATGATTTGGTAATTTTGGGTTTAATCGATAACACGTGAAAAAAAACGTAGAATGCGCGCGGAATTCTCGTCACTCCCCCGATCTTTTTTTCTTCTTTATGGCCTCGCTCTCTCGCGCTTTTGAATACCTCAGTGTATGACAGTCCAAAATTGACGTCACCTGATACTGCCCAAGAGCCCATCAAGCCAACACCGACGCACGCGTGGGCCGCGTAATTATGGTGACGAAATAGTCTTACGATATAGTTCTGAAGATGCCACTGTCAAGACTCGAGAGTCACGAGCGGGTGTGGGTGACGTACAAATATTCATCGGAGATTAATATACGTGGATATTACCGAGCCAGTGTAGCACCCATAGAAACACTATAGTATATTAAGTCTGAAATAAATCCTGTCAATCATTGACAGGATTAAATTAAACTTTAGCCTTCGTAACTGTTTTTATTGCTGAGGAACAACAGGCGTGCCCACGTACGCGGCTCACTTAATAATAGTAAGCAGTAACCATAATCTGTGAATGTTTGCGACACTAGACACATCGCGAACACGTTACTGTCCTATAGGGGCACAGGAACCTGGGTCTCTAATGTCGGAACACAACAAGGTTATTATGGCGGCATACTTATAGACCAAGATGGTTGCCGTTGAGATGAGTTTGGGACGCTACAACACTACCACCACATGGGTTGTTTTTTCGCCTTTTACGACAGGCTGACCCCCTGCTACATAGGTTTTTTTTCTGTACCCCTTGCACCGAGAACTAAATTAAAACGTAACTGTAATTTATTGACTCGATGATGAATATATTTATAATAGTTGTTTCGTATTAGTTTCAGTTTAATATGTGTGATAACCTCGCTCACGATAATTCTGATACAAAAAACCTTTCTTTTTAATGCTGTAGGACAACAGATAGGCTGACGGCCCGCTTAGAATTTAGCAGTTACCGTCGCCTATGGATGTTTGCAACGCCAATGGCATCGCGAACACGTTTCTGTCCCATAAGGATACAGGTACTTGGGTCACTAATGCCGGAACACAACACAAGGTTATTATAGCGGCATACTTAAGACCAAAGGTGGTCGCCATCCAGACAGGCTTAAAGCCATACCACGTAGCTAGGGTGGGTTGTTTTGTCGCCTTTTACGACAGGCCGACCCCAGCCACAGAGGTTAGTATTCTTTCTCCGCCCCTGCATGGATAAAACCTAAGCTAATCCCGTTCAGTGCATTGACTTTTATACTAAATCTGATTTCCTTTGAATGCTACTTATATCTTTTAGAGACTCGCTAAAAATCTAATGAGTTATCATAATTATGTCTGTAACGTTGACTCTACTGTATTGAAAACAAAAACACATCTATACTTACGAGATAAATATGTTTTAATTACACCGCCATTTCGGTTGTTAAATGGTTTTTCTAAATAACAATCCAACGACAAACAGCGCTAAGGTTTCAGTATCACTTTGTTCTTTTTGCAAGCGGTTTACGAGTTTTTAAGTAGAGTAGGTTAGACATTATCCCCAAGACACATTAGCTATCAAACGGTCTGTTTTGTTTACGCCGCCAAGGAAATTATGGTGTACCTCTTCCTGTTTTATGGCTATGGTGGAAGTTTAACTTTTCTCTAATGAATTTCTGCAAGTTATGTTTGGGTTGGTAATTTTGTGAGGTGAAATTGGTGTTTTTAGAAATTGTTTATTGTGCTATTTTGTATATTAAATGTAAAGTTAAAAAATATACAAGCAACCTGGCGCGGATATTAATATAAACTGCTTACAAGCGTTTTATAAGGGTTTCAATCGAGGCATACCACACAGGATTTTAGTTCTTAACGCCTATGTTTATCTACTTGTAAGAAAGTATCTACGTTTTTTCTGTATATATAGAAAAAAAATGTTTTTATTACAAGCGACTACCGTGTAAGCCCTGTTCATAAAAGAATACTCTCTTTTACGACAAGGAGTGTTTTACTACTCTATAGATCGTGATCGGGTAAATCTAATCTTATGTTATTCTTATTGCTGGTCGGAATCACATGCACTTCACTGAATTAGTGCGTGAAGTAACTCAACATTATTGAGGCTTGGAGTACCCATCTCTGAATCGTGATAGTACAGCTGTTATGTGCCATATTTGATAATCTATATATTAATACGTGAAGCGAAAAGTGTGTAGCGCTTTTTACGAAAATTGGGCGGACGGAGGAGTTTGAAACTTGTCACCGTTAAAGTTCATATAGAGGAGAAATGCTGAAAGCTATTTTTTTTTTGTAAAATCTATTAGAAATACATTAAATTAATTAAAATGCCTGGTAAAGACCATTAAGGTTAGTTTTATAATCTTCTTATATATAAAATTCTCGTGTCACAATGTTCGTTCCCGTACTCCTCCGAAACGGCTTGACCGATTCTCATGAAATTTTGTGAGCATATTGAGCAGGTCTGAGAATCGGCCAATATCTATTTTTCATACCCCTTAGTGATAAGGTCACTATTCCACGCGGACGGAGTCGCGGGCACAGCTAGTAATATATGTATGTATATATATATATATATATATATATATATATATATATATATATATATATATATATATATATATATATATATATATATATATATATATATATATAATTACGTGTATATAATATTTAAATTCATAATATACATAATAATAACATTTAATAAATTAACATTAATTGTCAATAGGCATCGGGGTCGGCCTGTCGTAAAAAGCGATAAAATAACCCACCCTAGCTACGTGGTAGAGCCTCAAGCCCATCGACCCCCTTTGGTCTTAAGTATGCCGCCATAATAACCTTGTGTTGTGTTCCGGCATTAGTGACCCAAGTTCCTGTACCCTTATGGGACAGTAGCGTGTTCGCGATGCCACTGGCATTGCAAACACCCATAGGCGATGGAAACTGCTAAATTTTAAGCGGGTCGTCAGCCTGTCTGCTGTCGTACAGCAATAAAAAAAATACATTAAAGTAAAGAAGAAATCGTCGGAAAGCGGACCCACCACTTTTAGGATTTAACGCTAAATAATATTGATAATCATTCAACTAGATTGAATATAATTATTACTGCACTAAATTTACATAAATATTGTTAATAAACTACATATTTAGTTACGTAAAACAACATGAATATTCAGTTTATTTACAAACCGTACTTTAGTTTGTATTGCTTTCACACGGAATAAATAATTCATGAAATTTATTATAATACGCGAAAATCTTTTTACGTAATTGGAAATAACATATTGATAAACAAAATAAATTCCAAGAAAATTTTGATACTGAAATTGTAATAATGATAGGATTTTATAGATAGACTGTAAAACGCAGCAGTGTCGTAGTGAGTGACAGCTGGAAAATGAGCTTACGCGAATAGTAGTGGTTTGCAGGGGTCTCGCCGTCTGCCTCGTTACCGTAATGCGGGTCTAAAGTTGATGGATACAGTCGTGCACGAGTCGTTCACTTTAAAACGCCTGCACTCACTTTTATCTCAACTAAAAAGCTCAGGGCACGAGCACAGATGAATGAGAGTGCAGAAATTAAGTTTCATACTTTATATAAATACATTTTTCTTTCATGGGTTTCGTTGCGGTTGAATTCGAGGCACACACTTCGGAGACAGGTGCGCTGATTATTGTCACAGGCTTAAATTTTTTGGACTATTCCTGACACTTAGCCGTAATATACTTAATATAAATGTATTACGGGAGCGACTGTCCCCCAAAACCCCAAAACATCTAAGATAGATAGATATCGGTATAGAGATATTGGCTCCTACCACTTTACTGAACTTATGATGATAAATAAGGAAAGGAAAGATGTTTCTTAATAAAACTTTTTTCTCTTTATTGATGAGGGTGTTGCGGCAATATATACTATAAACTATATTAAATTACCTCAGTGCATTGAAAAAAATACCTAGAATTATTAGCTGTAGTTTAACTATTGCAGTTCAAATTTTTTTTTAATTTTCTCCAACATTTCTCCTGATATTTTTTATCCACATATTTTTATTTGTACATGTAGATAGAATTTTAAAAGCGTTACTGGGAACGAACTATCCTGCGATATATGGTTCTTGTTTATTTAATGAATATTCTATTTAATTTCCAAATATTTAAATTATTTGCTAAAATCGACTGCATCGTATTCTAGAACAGAGTAGGTAAAAATCAAGTACTCTGTACACGAGCCATTCCTCTGTATCTTCCAGTGTTTTTTAAAAGAGGTTGTTCACTTCTAAATGTGATTGAGATGAAAGAGGACACTGTTATTTTGCTTTCTTATATCCAACCGTATCACGTTTTATAACGTCTTGTTCAGATAAAGTGTGACTAAACTTTAAAACTAAAAAGCGAATAATATATTTTTGTTCTTGAAACTGAACGTAACATTGGACTGCTTTAAAGCGGTTTTATATTTAATAGATTTAATTTCATCGTCTTCATGTATTTCTACTTAAATCCAATTATTGGTGCTGAAGGATTTCGTCATGTCACGAAAACCAATTCGCACCCATTGTCAGTTTGAACCAGTCATATGATTTTCTTCCAAGAAAGGAATTTGAAATACATCTTATGGATATAATATAAAGACTAATCTTTGTTAGATCTAAGCTTTCTGTAGACTTTTTCGAGATGCTGGGATCGCAGGGCCTAATTTGTTAAATGATATCAATATAAAATACATTTACCAGTGAATTGAAAACATAACTTTACGGATATGATGAGCCGCGTCATGATGTATGGAGACACATATTTTAAATAAAGGAACCACCACTCGACCGTTCAGACTTTCTTTTAGTCAAATGAGGCATAATAAAATAATGATACGAAAAAAGGTTTCTCTAAAAGTTATGAAAGGGAGATCCAAAAGTTTAGTACCCACCGCCCTTTTACGTTTCTACTTTCCACGCTGTCCTTGTGTTATTATTTATGTTACATTTCGGTCTGACCGCAGCCCTCGACTGCGGTACTGTTTTTAATTAATGCTACCCATTCCTCGTACCTTCTAGTGTTACACCAATTATTCTACCAACCTCATTAAGAAGTTTAATGTTGAGAAGGAAAATATCCGCCGCCATTTTGCCTCCACGCTCGTGTTTTTAACTGTCGTTGCTATCTGTTTAGCTCTCATGTTTTTCGTTTCGTGGAAACTTAAATTAATTTATTTGTTCGTTTGATGTTTGAGATTTGATTGAAATATCTCGCAGAACAATTATTGGAGTACGAGTATTTTGAAGTTGAATCCTGTTTGGACATAAATTTTGATTCAAGAAATGCTATAAATAATGCTAAGTATTTAATGACAAAGGACTTAGATAGGTAGATGATTGAATGATCGAAGTAATTGAGAAGTTTTTTGAAATCTGTTGATAAAATAATCGTTTTTATTATTAACATTGCCACAGAGGCAATAATTTCCCAACTTATCTGGTGCTCAATAAAATTTCAGAATGAAACGTTCGATGGCTACGTATCGGGATCGTTAGTGGAACAGTTAGCTCGTTTCGTTATTTACCATCGGTCGTTCATCATATTTAATCGCACCGCGTCGCATCGGCGCGCATCGATACGTTTTTGTTAGTCGTGGGCTGTTGTATCGGCGCAAACTGCGACATGTCCGAGCTACGTTCTGCCCCTGTTGACGTATGTATGATTGATTGGTGGTGCTGATTTTCTCGATTGTCTACTAGGCCTTTGTTACATATATCCTATGTCGATAAATTGACTGTCAGTCTTAAATATATATTTAACATCATCTTTGCGATATTTCAACGAACCTGGATGCCGATGTTTTAGAACTGGATTTACGTAGATTGGGATGACGATTACGATGATGCACATCATATTGTAAATCTCGATTGTGTAATCTCGACTCGAGTGATAGCACTAGATCACCATGGTTTGACAATGTACTTACGTGAAATCAAATTCAATTATAGGTCTTTAATGTCTATGTAATTTAAATTTCTCTTTGATGTCCTTTAGCGATAGTGAATTGCACTCAATTGTATTCCGTTTTTCGTGACATAGTTCGATGATGTAAACCAGAATTCATACGATTTGTTATATGTATATAAAATCCTTGCAAGTTCGTATGACAAGATTTATTAAAACGGTTATTATGTACCTTGTATATGTGTGTTAACACAAATTGATTGTTTTTCCTATGAGGGCGCTTGATTGGTTTTGATAAGGGATTACAACTAACCCGAAATGAGTCATTCAATTTCGGCGATGGCTTTGTTGTTGACATCCACATATGATGGCAAACAAATTTGTATTTCATCGATTTAACCTAATTTATGACAATGTGTGAATATACTTACTAAATATTATTGTTGATACTTATCAACAATAATATTTATACATACTTAGGTTTTTTTTGTAGCATTTGTAAAACTTTTCAAATTTTGAACGTTAAGAATCAGAAAGATTTTTTATGAATATAGAGTCAAAGTAAAGATTTACGTGAGATTTTAGTTTTATCCAGCCGTTGGTCTGCACTATGTTAATAATCAAAGTTTGTTAATAAACTGATTCGTTCAAACAATATTTGTACTAGAATTTTATATTTATATGTATATGTATTTATTTATAAAAGAAAATTATATATACATACTATATCAGTTGTCTAGTACCCAGAACACAAGTGCTATACAACTTAATTTGGGACTAGATGGCGTTGTGTGAAATGTCCCAATATATCTATTATTTATTATTATTATTATTATATATATTTACGATGTCGCTAGGTTTATGAACATACGAAGTAAATTTATATCAATTTAATTTACTCGAAACCTTCAAAATTAAACTTAGTGTGTGGTAAAGTTGGTTTCTAAATAGCTCTGGTATCACCCTCATTAAAATATGGGTAAGAACGTACGAAACTAAAACGTGCCGGCGTATTATGAGCCGGTCCAATTTGACACACAAACTCTGTTAAGATCATTAAAACCCACACGGCACCTAATCGCCCTAGCCTTAATAATTTTCACGTTTCCAGCCTAACCGAACTCCGAACGTTAAGTTCTGAAACTAAGAGCATCTAATAATGAGAGTGGCTTTTGCTGACATTATGCCAGTTAAACATTATTTGATTTTAACAAGAGTAGTATACAATAAATTTCTTGATGTACAATTTTATTGTTTCGTGTATTGCCCAAAAGACGTGCAAACAAAGCTATCAGTTTAATCAATGAATTAGTAATTATTCGAGAAGAATATTTCGCTTCATCTCTTACTACCAAAATAATACAAACTATTATTATAATAAATAATATTGATATTATAAATAATATTGTCCACTAACAAAAACTAACAATATAAATAATTAAGCAAATATGAATTTTAACTTTAACAATCAATTAATATAATACATTTCGTATGTCCCTTAATCAGATAAGTAGTAAAACCAATATGACTTACGCTGTTATGACAAAAAGTTGAGCCTCTCCATTCACTCGTTTCTAAGGTGTCTGGAGTTTTAGATTCACACAATGTGTTAGAAAATTAGCTTGTAGTGTCATCTCCATGTATGAATGCTCTATAGATTTAAAGTATGAAATGTCATAATAGTAGGTATTTTGAACTAATGTGAATTAAGTTGTACGTGTCTCCAAATGTCTAGGGTGATTACTTTAAAGACCCTCGTTTGTTGGCTGGCTCACGGCAGCCGAGAGCATTACGTCCGAACACAAATGATCCGCCCGCCTTTTGTGTTTCGCAACAACATAATGCTCGGAAGACATGAACGTTGTACTTGTAAGGTTGTCCTACCTATTTAAAATGAAGTTGAACGTAGTATATTACAGGTGCTTTTGGTATCCTTTTGAGTATGGATATATAGAAAGGCACTCGGAGTGGTACGTATGGATAAAACAGGCCAATGCTTTGTACTATCTGAGATAGTCTGTGACGGGAATCCTTTTTAGATTATTAAGTCTCTTTCCTATTTAGTTTGCCTTTATAAAATATACTCGTAAATCATTTGTTTCTTCTCTTTGACTACCGTCGTTCTAGTGCAAAATGTACCTGATAATAGGAAGTAGATAGTATTATGTTAACCGTATAGCCACGGCAGGCGAGAACAATATGGTCACCCGATATCATTCCAGGGGAACCGTAAAAGGCGACTTATGGTCTATTCCTAGAGTGACACTATTCACACTATTATATTGGCGAGTGTTGATCTCTTAAGAGCCAACACTCGCCAACTCAATAATGGAAGAATAAGGAAAGGAATAATCAAATCACGAAGCTAAAAATAGTATAATTTCAACTAAATTCAAGATTTCAATCTGTCGACGAGACGCAAATAAAAATTTTAAATCGCTGTGAAACAGCAAACAGGCTGACGGCTCACTTAATAGTAAACAGTTACGGTCACCTGCTGTGGATGTTTTCGATCCCAGGGGCACCGTTAACACTTTGCTATTCTGAGGGACGTCTACAATATCCACAGAGGAACTGGAAGGTTCCAGTTCCTTATGCACTGGTTACTTATGCATGAACACACATAAGGTAATTATGGCGGCATGCTTAAAACAAGATGTGCTTGCCATTCAGACGGGCTTGGAGTCTTACAACCTAGCAAAATCACTTTGATTATTGCTATATACATTTTATGAATAACACTAATGAACCAAACTAACCGCCACGAGTTACGCGCTGTGCAATATACATATATTCATATTTCTATGACTAATTAATTTTGTATTTATCAATTGCTTTGCTGTGGTTTGTAACAAAATATTTATTATATAATTGCCTTAGTTATGAGTTGTTATGAGTAATTTCCCATTTAAGGTCATTCGCTAGATTGTCCGTACTTGTCAAAGACAAGACAAAGGCCCTCTTTTTTATTTTTATATTACAGCTAATCCCAATTAAAATCTTGTATTCACAACAAATATCATCGTAGTGCATACCATTTATTTTACATTATATTAATAAAATTACTTCATGATCTCTCTTATTTAAAATCTAGCCTTTTTTGTGCGGAGGTCACGGGTTCGATTCCCGTCTCGTGTCTGGGGTTTATGTATAATATGTATTTATTTTTGAAAGAAAAATATATACATATGTAATATATCAGTTGTCTAGTACCCATAACACAAGTGCTACTTACTTTGAGATTAGATGGCGTTGTGTAAATTGTCCCAGTATATTTATTTATTTTGATTTGTACATGCGTGTAAACATGTCTTTTAAGTTCTAGGAAATAATAAAATTTTGTTCACCAATTACTTAGTTCAAATACGATTTAGCAGCGCACGCGCATAACATTTGTTTAGAATTTCACACACTTAACGAAATTGTTTCACAATATCTTGGCTACACGCTACTTTTGGTAAGATTTAGTAAGTACAAATTAAGACACTTGTTATTAAATTATGTACTTAAGGTATTTTTTAAATAAGTGAAATCTGAATTTACATATTTAAAAAAATGGTAAAGTTTTGTCAATACTTTTCGCATCAGACTTTTTTGTTATTAAGGGGTTACATGGGTTTAATCGTGGAAAAATCAGCCTATTTTCAGTTTTTTCCTTCGGCCAAGTTCTATTTTATGGTTTATGTATTATAAAAACTTATATGAAATGATAAAAGTAGATAAAATAATTGAATCCATTTGCTCCAGAACTAGTTCGCATCGCATCATCTTGTAAAGCATTTGAACGTTATTTTAAACGTATTTAACAAAACAATTCTTAAAAATTTAAAATACGGTCTTGTAACGGTACGTTATTAAAGGAGTGTCACGTTTTCAATTAGTATGTTCGGACACGTTTGGCTTATGGATATTATGGGGAATGGCACTCGAAAACCCATTCATGCGAGTGCGGCAATTGAAACTGTTTACAGCTTCTTTCACCCAGAGCTCGTTCAAAGGAAGTATTTCTCTTATAGATGTCCCTCATTAAAGGAATAACAAATCTGTCTTACTTTGTGAGTTTTATTAAGCTTCATTGTTTTGTTTTGAATTTGTCTTATACTGATATGTTGTGTCGTATTAAAAAGTTTTGTAGTTTCGTTGTCGTATTAAAAAGTTAATTTTAGTCTCGAACTAGCAACGATTAATAAACTGAAAATATAATGTTCGGTATTATCAATAGTTTTTGTTAATGAAAAAAGTCAACTGCAGATTAAATTTATCTCTCATAAACTTAAAATATAATTTATCTATTCAATATTTCTCGATGCAAACATCAGTCTGCTTTTTCTATTGCTTTTTTATGATCATTTGGGTAACAGTAGATGTTAGAGGGCTAATTGGATATTACATTGCTCATGTAATGTAATATCCAATTAGACAGGTCACATTATTCCTTTTGGATTCTCTCAGGGTCATGTTATATTCGTAACGTCGCAAGTAACTATATAAAAAACAACGATCCTAAATTTAAGCTAATCGGGCTTTCAAGGGTTTACCCTTGAAAGTTCGATTGGGCTCTTGTTTCTACTTCCAAACCCGAAAGGAAAATATCCTTCGCCAGTTTTTACCGTTGGGTAGTGGTTATTTTCCTCATTATTATTGGAACTGGGCCCCTGAGTATCATCGTTTTAGCATTGAATCCCGTTTACAACATAAACTCTGTGTCGGTGCTTGGTATCCACTTTTTCAAGGCTGTACCACTGAATGGCACTAATATTTTAGTAATATAGTTGTATAAAATATGTTAAGGTATATAAAATTTTCAATACGAATATCATTTTAATATGAAATATTAATGGCAAAGTTTTAAATTAAGTTTCGCTATGAATTGTGTTATCCACGAAAATGTGTCGATAATTATAGTTTAAATCTTATTTTACACATAATACTTAAATTATATTTCACACATGACAAATTTCAAAAGAACTAGCCAAAATTGAAATTGTGTTTACAAATATACCTACTATATATCTGTTTTTTTACGTGTTTGGAATAATAAGTTAGTAAAACACAGATCTATTCTAATGGCGAAAAATTGCAGACATGACTGTCTCGCAGAAGGAGACGATGCCGTCCCATCCAGCTTGGCTCCCGACTACCGCTAGGATGATGGCCGGGAGCGAGAGATTAAGATCAATGGTGGCGGCGAGGTTTCGGCGTGTCCTCATCGCCGGCGTCACAGTGGTGGTCCTCTGTCGTTTGCTCCTTTTGAGCGATGCGACACAGGTACCGCCCGAAGCAGCCGTACCCGAGAGCATCTGTGTTACGTGAAACGACAGAGTGCAGGGCGGGCTCCACCTCTGCGATGGTGTTTTGGCCCGCACTGGATTGCGCAAGTCTTTCCGTCCAAACTGCCGTGAGAACTCTCCGGAGCTCCGTCTGTTTTACCTTGATTTCACAAGGTGTAAGCCGAGAACCCCGGGCAACGACCTCCTGACGCCACCGATACAGCGACACCAAGAGCCGAGCTTAGAGATCCCACGGCATGGATCCGGCGAGGAGGGAAGCCGCCTCAAAGGACACCGTACGGTATCCTCTTATGGCTCTGACGGCCAGCGTGTACTGCGGTTTTCGCAGCAACGCAGCGCTTTAGGCCATCAGGTGCTCTGCCCAAACGGCAGCCCCGTAACGGGCCATTAATTACGGTCCCTTCGTATTGTTTCCGGCACACTGAGTTCGGTCCACCGATGATGGGGAGCAGTCGGGCGAGTGTCCCCCGTGAGTCGAGGGGCTAGCTGCCCCAAGTGTGCCGAAAAGTTCTATCGGCAGTCAAGGACAAGGCCCAGATATTTGAGCGTTACCCCGACACCGATGTGGACACCTCCCACCGTTATGTGCAGGTCCCGAGGCGGCCCGCGTCGTCGACTGTAGAATACTAGTGTCTCTGCCAACCTGCTCCAACTTTCGGTACCTGGGATCATTAATCCAGCATGACGGTGAGATAGGCCGAGATGTGAAAAACAGAGTGAATACAGGATGGATGAAATGGCGACAGGTCTCAGGAACAATTTGGTATCCACAAGTGCCATTTGGACTTAAAGTTATTTATAAGTTCGTTATAAGCCCTGTCATACTGTATGGATCAGAGTGCTGGGCCACAAAGGAGAAAGATGAAAGGTTATTTATTGCATGCAGCAGAATGCGAATGTTGAGATGAATGAGCCTCCACTCATCTCAACCTTCGCATCCATTTCTAATTTTATCCATTATAAAATTGATAAAATTAGAAATGAGTATATTTGGAGAAGTTTGAAAGTAGCGCCAGTGATTGAGAAGCTGTAAAGTAATAGGTTAGCCTGGTATCGCTATATAATGCGAAGAGAGGAGCGTCATGTAACAAGAGGATGCTAGAAATGAGAATGGATGGATACAAGAGGAGAGGTAAAAAAGAAAAGATGGATAGATTGTTTAAAAGATGATATGGTTAAAAAAGGTGTGAATGTTCAGATGATGGTTAATAGAGGAGAGTGGAAGGAGAGAACATGTTGTGCTGACCATGTGTTAAATACATTTTGTGAAATACGATTTTTTTATCACAAAACTTCGTAAAATTCTATCTCTGCAACGATTCTTTCCACTTTCGCGATGCAGCAAATACATAAATAACAACGCAAAGCAGAGAACTTTAGTACTTGTTACAACAATAAAATTTGTAGTCTGTTGTAAAAATCTCGATCGGTATCGGTTTAATGGCATCAAAGTTATAAGCGGAACGAATGTAAAACAAAACGAGAAACATCGAAATTTTGTAGAATAACGATTGGGACTACGGACACAAAAGATGGTAGAGAGGTTGAATTATCATATCAAATTATTTATTTTTCAGAAACGTCATAAGAGATACTCCGCAATTATGCTTCGCCAACAACTGGCATACAAAATTAAAGTTGAACCGTTCATAGTTTATAAATATAGTAAAAACAATAACAAAAAATAATCAAACAATATTAATGTCCCTATTTCATATTAGTACAATTTAACAATGTAATTTATCTAATTACATTATTAAAATTGCAATGTGGTTTGCTTTCTTTTTTCATGTAATATCATTGATGATGGAATAAATGTGAATAACTTTATTTTTAAACCGTTTCTCAAAGCAGTCCAACCTTAATTTCAAAATGCTGGAACACAACACAAGGTTATTATGGCGACATACTTATACACCAGTGGTTGCTTCTAATTTTTTGTCTACAGCATTCACGTCTTTTTCACTAACGATTTCTATATGGTACTGTATATCTAGAATTTTTTGCTAACGATTATTGAGTTCTGGTGAAACGCTTACTGAATCCTTTCTTCGCGTGGACATTCCATTTGTACTGACACATTACTCTCCTATTCAATTCTTTGTGCTCCATCGGATCACTTCAAAATCTTTAGTACTAAATGCATTGTCGCATTGTACCCATTTCACACTAACGCTCGTTTATGACTATGTTGACTGTTGTAGTTTGAAATTTCACAATCACAACTAGTGATGGTCGAGCGCTGCTTTCATTATGATTATAAATAATGGAGATGTTTTAAGAATAAAGTGTAATGTAAAGTGTGTGTACGATTGTTCAAATTCTAGCTTGGATCTTGATATTTCTTTATTAATTTAATAATTAATTTCTAATTTTGCTAGGTGGTATGGCTCTAAACCTGACTGAATGGCAACCACGCCATGTTTTAAAGTATGTTGCCATGATGACCTTGGGTTGTTTTCCGGCACTAGTGAACTGGACCTTATCCAGTTCTCCTTCGAGACCGGCAGCGTGTTGGCATCTGGGGTAGCCTACATCTATAGGCAACGGTGACCACCTACTATTGGGCGGACCATTTGCGTGTCTGCCGATCTCAGCTATAAAAAATCATTCAGAACTAAATGCTAGATCATAACTTTGCCCGTGAATCCTATGTTGCTAAGCTGTCTTAGCTAGTTTTATTTTGCTACATCTAGATAATTATATTCTAATGAAATATTTTGAAAACTTTATTTTTTAGTACTCGTGACGTATTGTGTTGGATTCCAATCGAAATGTCAGAGTGGATCGTTTTGGGCTAGGTTTTCGTTGGGAAAGCTATGAAAAATAATATAATTATTTTCTGCAGTTTTCTTCAATACATTTCTTATAGGTGACCACTGGTTCTTATTGGTGACTATCACAATATCTTGTAGGTATTGATTGTACTAAAGTACCCTTTCAGAATAGTAAGATGAAATATAAGTTATCTTCTCAAGCTTAAGAGATGTACACATAGAACTGGAATACTGGTTATTTAACAATACTGTGCCTATAATTAGACACGTTCAAAGTAGGCACTCGTGTAGAGGTAGTTACAAGAGGTCCTTCACTTTAATAAGCCTAATTCACCATTGTTCCTAACTACCAATATTGAGCATCACGTACCTAATGTAGTTGTATGATTTCAAATGATTAATTTATGATTTTATTACATTACGATTTCCGGTTACATCTTTCCATAACTATAATTGATTTATCTTTTATTTATATATTACTTTTTGTCATAATAGCTTAGTTCATAGTTTGTTATGTGGTTTTATCGGAATTTATACTATGATTTTTGGTATCCAAACTAGATGTATCATAATTATAGTTTGGAGCTGTAAGATCAAATAATTACATAAAATCTTTTTACTAAATTTAATTTAAAATTTAGCTATTGTAGGGGCGATGGACAAAGTATTTGGACGCCATTTTCTGGCGAGTAAATGCGCTGATAATAGGATGGATGGACTGTATTAATTTATTTTCGAAATCAGTCTCCACACTAGAAAGGCACTATAACATTTAACAAAGCTGCACTAACCTTACGATTTCCCCGGTCTGGATCTGTTCTGGTGCAGCTTGCAGTTGTATCACGTACGGTGTTAACTTCACTTTTCACGTGTGAGGATTAAAGTCACGTGGCACGGCCAATAATAAATAATTAAATGAAAAACACTGAGGCACACGGTGCAAATTAATTGCGAATTCGCTCGGTCAAACGATGACACTTTCAATAATGGTGTACTACGCACGGCGTCGACCGTCATCTTCTTCAAACTTGAGGGTAGTCGAAAAAATAAGCGAAACAATAATTTTTAACTAGCTACTCTTGACCAGGACCGAACAATTGTAATAATTTTAAATTATATTGCTTGAAGCATAAATTTTCGTTTTTTTTAATTATTTCAGAACGTAGTGTTCTCAATTTAAATAATATAAATATTAATTCGATATATGTTGTCTAAAAATTACCATTTATTTTATTTATTTTTATTTCATACTTTTAATATCTTATGATTTATTGTAATTTCTGCTTTGTTGAGATCATGTATTATTATCTACTAATAATTTTTATAT
Organism: Malacosoma neustria; assembly: GCA_963693495.1. Lineage (NCBI taxonomy): Eukaryota > Metazoa > Arthropoda > Insecta > Lepidoptera > Lasiocampidae > Malacosoma > Malacosoma neustria. Next base: position 16,780,233 of record OY856377.1, read on the forward strand.
AGCCAACTATATGGGGCTCGCATCACCTCGATCTCCGGTCCAATCGTGACGCCACGAAGACGAGGGTTGACATGTGTCCATCGAAACACTGTTATTGTCACTTGCATTACCATGACTGATAATACCCTAAGAATATACCTCCTGAATAACAAGTGACATCGGTTCCGTCACGGAAATACTTTAGGAACTATTTAAAGTATTTTATATTCGTTACCTTAGGGTAATTTACCCTGAAGTTGAAATGCCCCCGTCGTTTACTGTAAATATTAGTTTAGTTACTAAATTAATTTTCAATTTTTTGTTTATTTCTTCCTATACAAACAAATAAATAACAGAAAAAATATTCTCTATAAGTTATGATACTAACCAATTTATAAAATAACCATATTTATTAATAGATTCGTAGAGGTTTTATTATTATCTCCGTGCAAGGGCGAAGTAAGAATCTGAGCCCTGCGGCTAGAGGTGGCTTATCGTAAAAGCCGGTAAAACTATGCTTATTAGATGGTAGGGCTTCACGGTCGTCTAAACGGTAACCAAGGGTGTTTGGTTTCTAAATATACCGCCAATATAACCTTGAGTTGTTTCTCGGCATAAGTGACAAAGGTTCAGGTCCTCTAGGTGGGCAGCAGCATATTAACGGTCCCTCTGGCGCTGATAACATTCCTAGGTGACGGTAACTGCTTACTATTTAGTGCGCCGTCCGTAATTATTATTATTATTGTCTGCTGTTCCACGGCAATAAAACAATTCAAAGGTTACTCAATCAGAAACCTCCATAAAGAAACGGCCATATCGTTTCTTAAATCGTATTCCTAGTGCTGGAGCATTTACTAAGTCTCTACCAAAATATAATGAAAATATCATATCTTACGTAAAAGGAAATAAATTCAATTCTATTAAAAGACTACGTGGGTATTGTACCTACATGGAAGTAATTTTTTGGTAATTTGCCGTATACCTATATATTTTGGTAATTTCTATCCGTACAGGGGCGGAGAAAGAATACTGAACACTGCGGCTGGGGTCGGCCCCAAGCCCATTCGGTCTTAAGTATGCCGCCATAATAATTTTGTGTTGTGTTCCTGTACCCTTATGGGACAGTAGCGTGTTCGCGATGTCACTGGCGTTGCAAACACCCATAAGCGACGGTAACTACTAAATTCTAAGCGGGAGTGTCTGTTCTCCTACATCAATTAAAAAAATTGCGATAAACATATAACAAAATTAAATTCCATTTGAAGAACAATAATGCAACTAGACGTTATTTTAAGATTTATGGCTTTATGTTACAAATGTTACAAAATAAAATTTTGCGCTTATTGGAACAAGAAAACAATGTGTCACGGATAAAGCACGCATAAAACACTCCGTGTAGGGGCGGAGTACGAATACTGACCGATGCGGTCAGGGGCGCCCTCACCAAAAGGCGAAAATACAGCACTAGCTACGTTATTAGGCTCCAAGCTCGTCTAAATGTGCAACCCTGGTCCCTAGATATGCCGTCACAATAGCCTTGTGTTGTGTTCCGACATAAGTGAGCCAGGTCTCCAGTCCCCCTACGCGGATGGCAGCGTTTCAACGGTGCTCTGGGCCTCGCAAACTGTACTATTTGCTTACTGCTAATGTGTAACTGTTTATTATTAGATGGGCCGTCAGTCTGACTGCTGTTTCCCAGCAACAAAAAAAAAACTGGGCTGATATTTAATTCTAGGCTTAAAAATTTATTGTATTCTTTTATTTACCCACACATATTAAACGAGTACTTGAACTTTATTTAAAATTTTATATTATTCCCTTTTGTTTATATGTTTTACTTATGTGTGATACTTTGTTTATTTCCAGGTAAGTGAATGTTGTTGTTTGCGGAACGACGCGACGTCTCTTCAAAGCGGCGTATTATCCTCTGTAAGTTTCCCGCAAACAATCGTATCGATATCAAAGCTCTGATGCGGTATCTTGTTATTTTCTATTTTAGTTTCTTTCAATGACAAAACTTTAATAATGATTGAATCTTTTATATGGCATTGTATTCATATAATACATACATACATACATATAATCACGCCTCTTTCCCGTAGGGGTAGGCAGAGACCACTTTTTTCCACTTGCTACGATCCTTACATACTTGTTTCGCTTCGTCCACTTTCATTATTCCCTTCATACATGCCCTTCGGTTTAGGGTACTCTTGACCTGGCCTTTTTTCAAGACGTCCCTGATCTGGTCTCGAAACGTCCGCCTAGGTCTACCCCTTCCAACACTCGCCTTATACACTTTTTTACACAATATATAATAACTATGTTTATAAAAACGACGCGCTCGCATATTTACCCACCTAAAATACGCATTCACGTGCATTATTTATTTTTATTGTTCTATAAAGATTCAATGGCTGTCTTTTCTTAACATAAGCTGCGAGTTTCCCTATCTAGGGGAGTAGCTCATGGAGTTAAATTAATTTTATTGTTGTAACTATAAATAAATATATTGGGACAATTCGCAAACCGCCATCCAGTCTCAAAGTAGTAGCACAACACTTGTGTTATGGGCATTAAACAACTGATACACTACATATAAACTTTTCTTTTGTAAATATATACATATCATACATAAACACCCAGGCGCAAGATTGGAATCGAACTTGTGACCTCCGCAAGCGTAGTGCATTAGCCGCTACGGCACGGAGGTCGATGAAGAATGATTATAATATATGACATATTATTATTGAAATAATATGTTGAATATGCGAAATTCCTATTTAGAAGCCCTCGTGACGTAATTGTCGAATGTGAATTAAATTGTGCACGGACCCCAGCAAAAGTCGGCGACCCGGCTAAAGTGCCATCCTGCACACCCAAACCGACACTCGGATGTTGTTTACTCAAGAAGATACCAATAAAAGTGACGCTTGAGGATATGGATTGTTTCCTATTTTCAATATGAAACGAGAAAAATAATTTAAATAAAAAGGATGACAGATTTTTCCCCACAAAGGGGTTAACGTCAGGCTGGCGGCCGGTTTTTAAAACTGAGTTTGAGATGATTACAAAACTGAAGTGGCAGTGGGCTGGGCACATAGCTCGAAGGACTGATGGCCGTTGGGGCAGAAAAGTCCTCGAATGGCGACCGCGTACTGGAAGACGCAATGTTGGTAGGCCCCCCACAAGATGGACCGATGATCTGGTCAAGATCGCCGGAATAGGTTGGATGAGGGCAGCGCAGGACCGATCATCGTGGAGATCTTTGGGGGAGGCCTTTATCCAGCAGTAGGCGTCTTCCGGCTGAAATGATGATGACAGTTACTAGAAAACGAAATTCGTGATATACTCGTATAAGAATGCCCGGATTCTTAATTCAATTCCATTAGGATTCGACATTCTACAGGTACCTACAGATAAGCCTTATACTACAGATTCCAATTATACTTTCATCCGCTGAAATATAGATAGTCTTCCAAATATTCAATAAGCCAAAAACCTCCTTCTGTGTTAGTATTAAGGTCTTATATATAAAAAGAAACAGCCGGAAAGGTGTTAACGAATACACATCTGTCGAACCGATGACAAAATCCAGCCGAGCGCAGCTCTGTATGATCAGAACAAGATAAAGTGCGTTCCCCTTGCGGAAAATTGGTACGCAACAAAAACTCCGTAGATCCGTATAACTTGTTATATAAACGTATTAGATTAAAAATTTTCTTTACAAATGTATTTCTTTGGGGCTATGTTGAAAGCTTACGTTTTCGTATTCTTAAAAGTATCTTCTGTCCTGATTGACACCGTGATTAATAACATTAAATGTCGTTTATTTTATTACAGGTAAAGTTTTATAATGTTGTTCAATTCGTAGGTTATTGGTACATGTAAGTTATTAACATAATAAATCTTTTATTACAGAGAAACTCAGTTGTGTTTAATTAACTGTATCGCTCTAATAATCATCGCCTATAGGTGTTTGCAACGCCAGTGGCATCGCAAACACGCTGCTGTCCCATAAGGGTACAGGAACTTGGGTCACTAATGCCGGAACACAACACAAGGTTATTATGGCGACATACTTGTAGAACAAGGCTTGGGGTCCTGCCACGTAGCTAGGGTTGTTTTGTCGCCTTTTATGACAGGCCGACCCCGGCCACAGAGGTTAGTATTCTTTCTCCGCCCCTGTACGGACATAGTAACTATTAAAATGTAACAAAAGTATTTAATTAATATTACTACAGTAGTCGGACTTATGGTATCGTTTTAGATATTAATATGTTTTTTAATATTGTAGAACATTTTATTATTCTATCATTGATACTTTCTGCAGCGCATGCGATCAAAGACATTTTATGGCAAATTTTTTACACCTTGGATAAAACCTTACTAAAACTACAATAACGTATATTGTACTTTTAGTAAGGATTCCTAAATTTTTCTATAATAATTATATATAACCTATGTTATTAAGGAATAGAGAATTTTTGAAATCGGTCCAGTATTTTTTTGAGTATTCGATTCAACTATATTATAAACATACAAATAATTCCTCTTTTCAATATTATTGTAGATGACTGTGTTAGAGTTGCAACTCGAATGTAAATTTTATTTAAAAAAAAGTAAGCTAACACTTATTTATTATACTCGATTCTAATTATATACTATTGCCCTTCCTATGAGCTTTTTTATATGTATTCTAGTCCTACACATTATTTATACAATCCATTGTGCGGTATCTCGGCTCTCATTACCCGTCCTTCGCCTTTACACAAGGCACACTGTACGGAGACAAAGTGGCATTCGCTTCGGGCGTCCCATTACTGTAATGCGGAGCTAAAACTTGACTGATTACCGCCCTGCCGCGATGAATTTTTCCACCACTGAGACTCCGTTTTAGACGGACATTAGCAGTATTAAAGGGATTTGTTTCACGGCTCGGTAATCGAAATTTGTTCCTGAACCATCGTTAAGTCGTATTTATATCGTGTTAAATTAATTACGTGCGCGATTTATGATTATTCGCAATGTCACATAATCAGAAGCCTATTCTGCTTCTTAATTAATTCCGATTTGTTTGTTTGTTCCGTCACTTCTGACGTATGCAGAGATTATGCTCCCACCCTCAGAGTTTAAAGTTTTAAGCTCATATTAGCCGATATTCAGTATTTTTTGCTGTCGGCAGACGTTAATACCTTAATACCTTTTAGGACGGGAATCAAATTGGGCACTAAATGACTAGGCCTTGAGCAATCGCCGGCAATGTCTATTTTCTTCTCCAAGACCCTATCTATTCCCTATACCGAAATTTATTAAAATTGTTTCAGCGGTTTAGACGTGAAAACGTAACAGACAGAGTTATGTACTTTCACATTTATAATATTAGTATAGATAATTCTGCTATATAGCTTACTTTCTAACCAGCGGTACCCTCTATATACTCGTAAATTGAGCTACCACAGTGAGCTCCGGCTTCGTTCTAATGGGAACGGTTAGTGTACCCACGTTTGAGTATGGCAGATGATTTGATTACATATACCGGTAATTCCAGAATGCAGATTTCCTCGCGACGTTCTCCTTGTTGTAGGTAACAGTAGGTATGTGCCAAATTTTTTTTTATTGACAGACCAATTCTGTCTGTGTTGTGTCGTGTGTTGAGTGTTTGTATTTATTTAAGTTTTCTCTGTACTCTTGTTAACATTACTATTTCAATCCATATGAATAATACGTACTTGATCTTATAATAGTTGTGGTATATTTATCTCTTTTTATATTTTAATTATAATCTGTTCACCTTGTATTTTATCTGCCTCTGTGTCTGTGTATGCCACTCTAATGGCCCTAGCGGAAGATCAGCGCTGGTAAACTCAACCAGCAATCTGCTGAGCTGGGACCAATTTAGAGCTACATTTGCTTGCTTTTTCTAATAACATAAGTGCATTTCACATTGTACATTTATTTATTTGTGTTAATGTTATGTATACTCATTTGTGTTATTGTAGTTCTAAATAAATCTTTTTTTCTTTCTTTTTCTTTCTTTCTTTCTATTGCTGTAGAACCGCTTAGAATTTAGCAGTTACCGTCGCCTATGGGTGTTTGCAACGCCAGTGGCATTACGAACACGCTGCTGTCCCATCAGGGTACAGGAACTTGGGTCACTAATGCCGGAACGCAACACAAGGTTATTATGGCGACATACTTAAGACCAAAGGTGGTCGCCATCCAGACGGGCTTGGGGCCCTACCACGTAGCTAGGGTGGGTTGTTTTGTCGCCTTTTACGACAGGCCGACCCCGGCCGCAGAGGTTAGTATTCTTACTCCGCCTCTGCACGGATAAAAAATACACCTCCTGTGCAGTTATTTGTAGCTAATATTTATGATTTAGGGGTGACTTGCTACGCAACGACTTCCTGCCTGGCTACGCTAATCGTTAAGTACTACCGATTACTTTTGCTAGTTTTAGTTATTATTTTTTTAGAGAATAGAGAATAACGTTAATTTTTTAAGTAAATAAGTGATATTTTAACTGATTTTGTGAAAAAGTTAGTAGAAATAGTTGCTTAAATCAATACCTAATTTAAGAAATTTTGGTAAGTCACATTTGAAGGAAATTTTGTTTAGTTAATTTTGTTAATTATTGAAAAATTATTATAGAGATAAGATCGTTTTTATAGCGAAGAAGCTACGAAAGTTGACGGTCTCCCTTCTGCTTGAAGTCCCTAAGAGAACTTGGTTGCCGCAGATTGGATTCTGCGCAATATGAACTAACAGTGCAGTAAGTATCGGAGATGATAACGAGCTAGACTAGCCTTAATGCATAAAGCGTTACCCAGCCGTTGTTATCATTCCGCTAAGTACCACCGACCGGCACTACTGTACATTACCATATTCAAATAGCACGGGTAACATCAAGTTAATTTACCGTCGGATCTTTGAAATTAGATATATTTCGACGTCATTGCGGATGTAATTTACATTTATTATTGACGTCGCCTGAATATTAATTAGTTTACGTGTGGGTTATTGTGTTTCAAGATTTGTTTGTATGTAGTAAAGAAAGTGAATCAATAAGCAGATGTATGAGTTTTTTCGATGGGATTTCCAGCTTAATTGAAAAAAATTGTGTTTCCCACCACGAACTTGTAACTCATGTCAACTTTATGCGTATAATTGTGTATCTTGCTAACGGTCGAATCTCTGACGCGTTTTCTAGTAGGATCGGAATCAGACTTTGAGGAACATATTTCAACAATTTAAAAAATTTCCATAGAAGTTCAATAACTTCGAAGCCAATGCTTCGATGCAACCGGAAAAAATTATACAAAGAAAAGAGTCTACTAATAAAAATTGAGTAAAGTCTCACCGAATATTCTTTTTTTTTGTATTATGTATATGACAGAAAAAAACTGTGAGGTCAATGCAATCGTCTGAACACTCTCAATGTAATACATCCACGTACATTGTTCATCGCAGATGCAATTGCGATCCGTTACATTATTGAACAAAGAACGTCTATAAGTTGATAGTAGCAAAGCGTTCAATGCTAATTGATCCAATAAAGTATTTGATAAATTGTCGTTGTAATATCTGCTATGTGCAAAAAGTTAAGTTTTGAGATATGGAGTGAAAGCATTCTTATATACAATTTTATAAGAAACAATTTCCTTTTAAGTGATTTATATTAATGTAATGATTAGATCATTAGAATCACATTCAAAATGTTGAAATTGATATAGCACGATATAGTAGTATTGGTTTGAACTATTGACAAATTGACATTGACTTTTGCGCTTGGTTGTAATGTTAGTGTTCAGGCAACTTTATTATTACTACTCGAACAACTTACGCGTCAATGAAAACGTTTAACCTATTGCATAATATGCGCCTTTGTGTTCGTATTGAATGCTTTATGATTTTTAATTTTATAATTGTAAATTATTTTGGATTATACGTTTGATTCAAGCTCAAGTATGTATAGGGTTACCACATTTTGTTCCTCGGTGTCTTAAATAAATAACCATGACCCCAAGATACAGTGTCCACTCCATGACTCCTGTCCTCTACCGCCTAACATTTCAAATTCAGCTTACTTTATTAACACTAAAATGGGACTTGAATAATATAGGATTGGGTCGCAGCTATCGCTGTAGAGTCTTGTACGTCACATGCTCCGCAGCGAGGCCGGCTAGAAGTTGGTGGTCTCCTGTGAACGAGTTATGCGCCAGAAGGAGGCCGCCGAAAGTGGAACTGGCCGCGCCACCCATTCGCGGACGGAGAGCGAATAGAGGCAGGCATCGTTACACACACCTTCTTCCTTCCCAGGAGTGACTGCCGAGGGACGGATACATCGCTAGCTGGGAGGGGCGAGGGGACTATCCGGTGAAGGCAGCGATGCGTGGATGGTGACGACCGAGATTTTTAGTGGGTATTCCGTCGCGACCACCCTGGCTATCCTTTGCTAGCCAGATGAGCGGTCGCAGTAGCAGGGTAGAGAACTCTACATACCCGCCTAAACTTCCTTCCGGAGATCTAAGGCGGGACTGTTGTGGTGCAATTTTCCCTAGGAGAAAAAAGGACTTGAATAATATCTATATTGCAGTCATAACACAATCACTGCCAAGCATTTTGACGAGTATGAGCCGATTTGGTCGTTGCAAGTTAAGTTTACTACATAATCAGTTATGAATAGATATAATTTTAGTAATTTGATACCTTAAAGATTTTATGCTTTTTATTCTCGCGATCACCGATATAACTTTATGAACGATGAATGTAGGAAATTCCCTTTAAACAGAGAATGTAGGAAATGGGAATATTTTCCTAAAGACTAAGACCGCAAAGTAAGAAATGCCGTTTAATGTGGTTTCTTGTTTAATGTTAATAATAATTGTATTATATTAGTTGAACAAAAAGTTGTATTGTAATTTTATAGCCCGCCTGACGCACGTTTTCAATATTTTGTTCTAACTCTAATCGTTATGCTAGAAAATGCAAAAGACCATAAAAAATCAATTAATATAGATAGAAATTCGACTCAATGATATTGTTTGTCCGAAATTTAATACTCCATAAGGTCATACCATTAATTTTATGAAATAAAATTTTCTTCTGAGGGTGCAAGAATAAATAATGTAAAAAAATAACTTTTATGTGCTATTTAAATGGAAAAAACTATGATTTCGATGATGGACGTCTTAAAATTGAAACTTTAAGCTTTTGTCAGAATGTTTGGATACCTTACCGATACATACATACCCTATGATATTACGGGTAGAGAGAAATAAATATATATATCGCGTTTTTTGACACACTAGTATTACATTCAGTCATGTTATCAATATTAGCAGCATTGACGTGACTGTCATTTAATTATATTTTAAGGCTTACACATTTCGCTATCATTGGAGTAGTCGCACACTTGCAGATGGCCCATATAGTGGTATCAGTGGTTTCCAATATCAATATGTTGGATAAATATGCAATTATCACAGTTTTTCAATAGGTATTTATTAAAATATGCATTTTGTTGTTATGACGGTATTTTAGCTCATCACAGTGTTGAACTACGAGAAATTTTAGTTTTTACACATATTGTGACTAAAACCTGTTTCATAAAATTGAAATCTCGCCATCAAAATTGCATTTATTGAGTAGAGGGTCACCGCGGCGTGTTTATCTGTGGCGTGTATTACTCTCGGGTCATGATTTTTTATGGTACGTGCTCAAAATGCTTACATGCAATATCGTATTGTTTTATAAATCTTTGTTCAGAAGTATCTATACTTGTTTGTCATTCTACTTGAAAATTTTGCTTTATGCCACTCTCTTAGTTAGTTCCGACTTAGCGTACTCGAATATATAGTCAAATTATCCCTCGAGAAAATAATTGTTTGCAATTAAAAATGGTTTATAACTGGAAATATTAGTCAGATATATTTTATTATTTTTATGCGGACGGTCCACTTGACGACCACCTTGGCGTAACGGATAATGTTCTCCGGTAGGCTTGCAGCGATCACGGGTTCGATTCTCGTCTCGCGTCTGGATGTTTACGTATAATATGTATTTATTTACAAAAGAGAAGTATATATTTGTTGCTTAGTACCCGTAACAAAATTCTGTGCAAACAGTTTGGGACTAGATGGCGCTGTGTGAATTGTGCCAGTATATTTATAGTGAAATTATTCTTCTAGAAAAGAACTACTTGCATTTAAAAATGCTTCAAAATTGTAAGTAATCGGCAGATTTTACTACTTTTTTATGCGGACGGTTCACTTAAAGTATTAATGCTGCTGTCATTACATTGACGATGTAAGACAACAGGAATGAAATAGTTATTGTTCCCCTTTTTAAATTCAAAAATAGAATCCAATCGAGACAGTATCGTGTCAGCTATTGTCGTGCCAGTATGCAATTATAATTAAAACGGCTCGATCCCCGGTGGCTGTGGCAGCACGTCTGTTGCAAAGGTCGTGCCGAGTGCCTCAATATTTATTGTAATACTCCATGTCATTGTTTTCATAGTCGTCAAGGTTTATACTGTCTATGATCGATTTCGATCGTGCGATGTTTTTTTCTATCCGTATTTATTTATAGTTAACCCGCATTACTGTGAAGTGGTTTTTTTAATAACATCGGTGGGTGACAGGCTAATTGTTTAAGCGCTGATTCCGAATGTATAGTTCAATATCGCCCAAAATGTCGCTTAAAACAAAATTAGCCTGTCATCCCTCGATGTACCGTCATAATAATGTATCAGATGCTGGCAGCATATTGGTATGCACGATTTAAAATCTTTTGTAGCTACTAATCAATATTTCGGTGACACCGACCAATGTCGGTGTCACCCAAAATATTTTTTAATAGAGTGGAACACACTAAAAAAATAATTGTTCTGAACATTTTCACATGAATTTTGCGTATTTAATGATATTATTTCTTAATATAGTGGATTCTTGATAATCATTAGAAACATAAATAGGAATGTTCTTGGGTAAGTACGAGGGGCGGCTGATAAGTTCGCGGTCTAAGGTACTTAATAAAATAAAAATTGAAATGTATATTTATTATTTTTCAATATAGTCTCCCTTAATAATACACTTCTCACATCTGGTATACAATGCCTTTAAACCACTCAAAAAGTATTCTTTGGCCTCTTCAAAATGAAGACCGACGGCAGCTTTTCTTTCTTTTGTCATCCAAAAATCCCCGGTCCTGTAAGTCCTTTTTACACGTTTTATATTAACTTGACCTGTATGTGTTTTAACGGAATTAGTGGACTCGATTTTTAAATTCGATAAAAAAAATTGCACACTTGTCAAGACCTGATGCCACAATACATAAATTTAATAATTTTGTCCCATAGTCCTTATCAGGATCATCGGGATTAACGCTTTCTTTTCCTTCTGCCGAAACGCCATCTGGCATTAAATAATAAAACTGCCGAAAGATGGCGTTAATTTAATAAAAACATTTACCGATTAGGAATTGACAACAAATAAATTATATTTTATAGTTAATCAAACTAAAAAATTAAAAATAAATTATAGTTTAAAAAACTAAAAAACGCTTTTGTCTTCTTCTATATAAATAAAAATGGATCTTCGAAATGTATGTACGCTCATCACGTTCGAATGACTGCACCAAATTGGAAGATTCTTTGTTTTATGTATTTATTCGTTATTGTTAGGACAAGGTTTGTATAACATGAAAATTATAAAAAAAGTGATATTAGTTATTTTCATGTTATTATTATACAACATAGTCGTATTCATGATAGCAGATCAAGTGCCAGTTGACTTCAAACTGTGACAAGTGACTTTAAATTGATACATCAATGCTTCGAAATGTTTCGTGTATTTAGAGTTTTATCATAGTGATATTCATTATTATCGATAAGAAAATGCCAGCAGTGAGGCGTCAAAATATAGACCATAGCACGCGCGACGCAAGACGCGTTCAGAATCTTCGAAGCAATGAAACTGAAGAAGAGCTGTGTTATGATTCCTACATTACTGATACACTACATATTTTTTTTTAATATATAAAATACATATTGCCATGCAGACGGGCTTGCGGCCGTACCACATAACTAGGGTTGTTTTGTCGCCTTTTACGACAGACCGACCCCGGCCGCAAGGGCTAGTATTCTTACCCCGCCCCTGCACGGAGAAATTGGGAATTGATCTATCAGAAAATCATTCAAATCCAACAACTAGGCGAGTTATATTTTATTTTCTAAATATTTGAACTTCAAATCTCTGTCATTTTTTTATTGCTCACGAACAGCAGATTGACTGAAGGTCCATTTAATAATAACCATTTACCTTCGCATACAAATGTTTGCGATGCTAAGGGCACCGTGAACACACTGCTGTCCGTACAGGAGTTTATTTCTTGGAAAATTCACCCAATGCCTCTTAGTAAGGGTTGCCTTTCAAGAGTCTATATTTACAATATAAAAAACACGTAGAATAAAAAACATATACCAAGTCCTAATCCCCGTACCCTCAAACTTAACCGTATAATTCAAAGGAAAAGCATCATATACATTACATTGAAATCATAAATATTGGACTCTAGAAAATGTCACAACGCTCACACGAGTGGATTCAAAAAGAGAACACGGTTCACAACTCCGTCAAGAGATGGCGCCACTCTAGAGTATTTTTTAAAATCTTATTAGTTTTCTAAAATCGTTTATCTTTAATTCTTTTATTGCTATAGGACAGCAGACAGGCTGATGGCTCACTTAAAATTTAACAGTTACCGTAGCCAATGTGTCTTTGCAACACCAGTGGCATCGCGAACACACTGCTATCCCATAAGGGTACAGGAACTTGGGTCACTAATGTCAGAACACAACACAAGGTTATTATGGCGGCATACTTAAGAACAAAGGTGGTCGCCATCCAGACGGGCTTGAGGCCCTACCACGTAGCTCTGGTAGGTAGTTTTGTCGCCTTTTACGATAGGCCGACCCTGGCGGCAGAGGTCAGTATTCTTTCTCCGGATATCCGCACGGATAAATGTCTGCATGGAGGGTAATTTAAAAAAATCCACTATACTCATTCATCCCCGCATCCCTCTCATATCCATCCCCCGTGGTCTCCCTAAAGATATGACATAATAGTATTCATAGTTTTGTGCTGTTATTAATAACACCCGAATCCGAGAAATCTGTCGATCTGTAACGTTTCAACCGCTGATTCAATTTCGATGAATTTCGCGTTAGAGATAGTTTTGATCTCGGGGAAGGACATCGGCTACTTTTTTTATTTATATGTCAGAACAACGTTTGCCGGGTCAGCTAGTAATTAATAAAGCTAAAAAGTAACAAATCATTCTTAACATAAGATTATTATAAAATTACTGACGAGAAAATTAATGTCACTGTTCTGTGTTAAAAGCGTGGGGTGCTTTATTCAATATTTTTAAATTAACTCTGCATTTCGGAATAAAACTAGTAAATGATAGATATCGAGCACCCCAAAAATGCAGTCCGAAAATACCGCTAAACATGGATACAGGTCAAGTTAATATAAAGCGTGTAATTTTTATACTGCCACCGAGCCCCGCAATTAGTGATGGGAGTAACGATATACATAATTAGTCATCGTTAAGTACGCCAGGCCGCGAACTTGCCGCGCCTCGTATACACTTGAGTAACAACATACTCGTATTGCACTCGATTCACAATCTCAGATATTTCGAATTTAATGTTCACAATAACGTGCACGCCTAGGTAGTTTTTGCAGCATGTTAAGATGTAATTATCAAGTTCTGACAGTGATGAAGAACACTACAAAGAACACACATATAGATCCACTGTCCGAATAAGCATGGTGATTATACCCGTCATGTGTATAACCACCTGTATATGTACATATTATACCATAGACCCGGGCTTTATAGTGTTACGTTATGGGTATTTTACAGGTAATAATCCTACAAAGATGATGAAGATTATCCTTTATGTATTCCAAATAACATTAATATTTAACGTGTTAGCATCGCCAGCAACGCCAGATTACGAATTTCCACATCAATGCGTTCTACACTAATAGGCCTCATTGAGTATGCATGATACACATTATACAAGCAAAGCCGCATGTATTATTAACGCGCAAAATGTTATCCGCAGTGCTAAACGTATGCGGATACCATTGACTCGATGCGCACAACAAAAGGCATTTGAAACTGTCCATTGAGACAGTTGTCATAGTGTGCGGCTAACCATCGTCTATTTAATAAATAAATATTTATGATTCCTTTGTGTTGCATGTGAATACAGTTTAAGAGTTTGTTTTTTGAAAGGAAAATGTGATTACTATAAACCCGCTCCGTCTGTTCAGTAAGAAAATGTATTATTATATAACGATAGGAACGATTGACGAAAAAAGTGTATAAGGCGAGTGTGAATGGAAGTGTTGGAAGGGGTAGACCTAGAGCAGATCAGGGTCGTCTTGAAAAAAGGCCAGGTCAAGAGTACCCTAAACCGAAGGGCATGTATGAAGGGAATAATGAAAGTGGACGAAGCGAAACAAGTATGTAAGGATCGTAGCAAGTGGAAAGAAGTGGTTTCTGCCTACCCCTACGGGAAAGAGGCGTGATTATATGTATTGTATGTATGTATGTATTATATACATATATACATAACGCATTGAACAAAAAGTTTCCGGACTAAGTAAGAAAAACACAAAAATTTTGCAGAATTCGTTTTCATTTATCGACATAATTTCCATCTAAGGCGATACAATCGGCCTAACGCTTATCTAACTTCTCGATACCATGTTTATAGAACGCTTGATCTTTGCTCGCAAAATAGACCTCAGTTTCGGCAATTACTTCCTCGTTGGTGCTAAATCTTTTTCCCCGGAGCATCCTTTTCAGGTCTGCGAACAGCTAGTAGTCGCTGGGGGCCAAATCTGGCGAATACGTGGGATTGGGCAGCAATTCGAAGTGCAATTCATGCAATTTGACCATCGTAGCCATTGATTTGTGACATGGAACAGTGGTCTTTTTTCTTTGCCATGTGGGGCCGTTTGTTCTTTATTTATTTGCTCAATTGGTCCAATAACGCTGTAGTATAAAGAATCGATCCTTTTTCCTTTCTCAAGATAAACAAAATGCCATGCACATCCCAGAATACTGATGTCTTGCCAGCCGATTGTTGTGTCTGATCGCTTTGGAATGCTTCCACCTGCCTCAACCACTCAGCTGGCGAGCGCTTTGAATCTGGAGTGTAATAGTGTATCCAAGATTCATTCATGATCACATACCGACGCAAAAAAATCCACATTGTTATGGTTGAAAAACTTCAGACAAGTCTCCGAATCGTTGATTCGTTGATGTTTTTGATCCGGTGTTAACAAATGCGACACCCACTTTGAGTTGAGCTTTTTTATACCTATATTGTCGTGTAAAATAGTAAGCACGTTGTCATATGATAACTTTGAAACCTCAGCCTTCTCACACAATTATTTATTAATAAATATAAATTATTCGGAAGAACTCAAAACAAGAATTATAAACGCAGCAAATGCGATGCGTAATAATTTGACTACTTTGTTATGGACGGCCGTCGCCTCCTTTTGCGAGGCAGTCATGTCCGCAAAGTAGGCGGTGGAGCGGGAGCGGGAGTCTACCACCACACTCCCCTCCCGCCAACGCAGGCCATGTCGTCGGCGCTGGAGGGTAACTGACGACCTCCGGCCGCCGTAGAAAGCGTCCGCGAGCGGCTCGGGGGTGGATCAGCCGCCCGCACTATTGCCGCCAGGGAGAGGGCCGCATGCTGTTTCGCGGCCCCCCTCAACTCCTACAATGCAGGAGAGCGCCGGGGGGACAAAACCCTGACCCCCTGGCGCCAACACTTTAGAAGCCTTGAGACAAAGGGCGGGTCGGAGCCGGCCCGGGCCACGAGATCGGCAGGCCATATATCCGTGGGCCCGGGCGTAGGCGTTTTTTAGTGGGTAGTCGGATTGCCAAACAACTCTCCCGGAGTCCTACATATCCCTCGGTCCCCCCGGCCGTCAGGAGAGGGTTTTTCACCGAGACTAATAAAACAACAAAAAAATGCGACTTTGCGTACGCAATAGGGGAAGTCACTTCGAGTAAGAACTTTAATTAGCCTAAATTACAAAATGTCTTACTTATTATTAATTGTTCTTACTGGTTCTAAATTTCATTTTTAATTTGTTTTTTTTTGTTTTATATATTTTGGGTATTGCTTTTAATAAATTTTATGGAAATTTTAAAGAACGACCTTAAGTTTAGTTCGAACACTAATTTCTGCCTGCTTCCTTTGTGATCTTTTTTTTCAGTTTCTTTGAAACAGTTCCTAGTTGTTATGCATTGTTGAAGAGCTAAGAAAACGGTTGTTTTTAAAATAATCTGCAAGCCAAGTTTAAAAAAAAAATTTTAAGGCATTTTGGTGAAAAAAATCTCAAGAAAATATTGAAATAATATCGATTTTCGTCTCGCATTTTTAAATTTGGACCGATAATTGTTGTTTTAATATTGATAAATAACCAATGTTTAATCGTTTTTATAAATCAGAAGAAAATATGAGATTTAAATTGATACTTTTTTGAAATAAATTTTTGATGTTGCATTTCTGACTTATTTTGAAAAAAGCTACAAAACATGATAACTGAAAAATGGTTCACTTATGAATAATGCATATGGGGGTTAAAATTATAGCAAATAGTCACCCCTATCACCTCCTAACGGGAATACGTCGAATTACCAATAACCCTGTATACATAAAATAAATAAATACACTGAGATAATTCACACAGCACCATTTAGTCTCAAATTAAGAATTTTAGTACTTATATTACGGGTACTAGATAACTGATACCTATATACTTTTTCTTTTGTAAATAATTATATCATCATCTCAGCGTTCATCCCGGTTGCAACCCAAACTTCCGCTTCGGTGCCCGGGGTCCGCTTTCCGACTTTTTCTACTCCACTTCGCACGGTCTTCAGCATCCCTGGTAGTGAGCCCATTAGCACGCATGTCACCCCTTACGACGTCAAGCCAGCACTTTTTGGGTCTACCCCTCCTGCCGGGGCCCGGCGGAGGCGGCATGGCCAGACATTTGTTTCCCACGTAATCATCCGGTTGCCGCAAAACGTGGCCGTACCAACGGAGCCGACACTCCTGCAATTTATCCGCAATGTCACGGACATGAAGACTGCCGCGAATGCGGGAGTTCCTAACGCGGTCCTTCCGCGTCACTCCACACATCCACCGCAGCATATTCATCTCCGTGACACGCAGTTCTTGCTTGTGTCTCTCTAACACCGGCCACGCTTCACAGCCGTATAAAAGGACAGGCCTAATGATGGTCTTATAGACCTGTCCCTTCAATTTTACCGGCATCTTGGGGTCACAAATGACACCAGTCACCTCACGCCATTTGGCCCACGCGGCAGCAATGCGTGCCTTGACGTCGCAATCGATGTCACCAGACGCGTGAAATACAGATCCCAAGTATTTTACTCGGTCCGTGCGCTCAACCGTGTCGCCGCCTATGCGTACGGGTGTGGGATCTGTGGAGTTACAGGCCAAGTACTCGGTCTTCGCCACATTGAGCTTCAGACCACCGTTCTCAAGCGACTCCTTCCACGCCTTCACGCGTTGCACCAGCCTACCCCTGTCTGAATCTGTCAGCGCGATATCATCAGCATACATGAGCAACCACGGGGGCTGCTCATGTGAGTTTCTGATGCTGTCTGACAATACGTCTAATACCACGCTGAACAGAAACGGACTAAGGACGGATCCTTGGTGCACCCCAACGGTGATGGGGAAAGGTTTTGTGTCGCCAACAGCGGTCCGAACTACGGAATCGGAGTCATGGTACATGTCTCGGATGATGTCAATAATTATATATTATACGTAATTAATATTTGTAAATAATTATATATTATATATTCAATTATATATTATATATTCAATAATTATATATTTGTAAATAATTATATATTATACGTAAACACCCAGACGCGGGCAGGGAATCGAATTCGTGACCTCCACATGCTTTCCGACATACGTTATCTGTTACGCCACGGAGTTTATCATTTTCTCCGTGTACAGGCGGAGCAAGAATACTGATCCCTGCAGCCGGGAGCGGGCTGATGTAAAAGATGACAAAACAACCCTAGCTAGGTGGGGCTAAATATGCCGTCATAATACCCTTGTCTAGTGTTCTGGCATAAGGGCCTCAGCTTTCAGCTTCCCTACGTGGATGGCGGCATTTAACGGTGTCCTTAACGTTGCAAACACCCATTTGCAACTGTGTTCTGTTCCACAGTAATAATGTTTATACAGGGTTACTTTGACAAACCCGTCCAAATTTTTTTTACGCACTAAACATCATTTAAGGAACCCATTTTTGCAAAAAAAATTGTATGTCAAAAAAATATTTCATTCCAAGGAAAATATGATCATTAATTCAATCGTACAGAGTAGTCATATGGTGCAAACTCCGTACGTTAACTTGTTATTACCTGTCTCTGTCACTCCCGCGTAAATGAGTAGTGCGTATTCGCTCGCCCGGTGCAATGACCGCCGTCCTCGCCCGCTTACTAGGTCATTACCAGTTTTTAGCTGTACCGATGGTGAGGTCATTGACACTCTCGCGCCGTATTATGAAAATTGCGAGTTCTTTGAATGACTTTGTGATGCAGAGTACTCAACATTTTTGTACTATGCGATATTAAACTAAAATACACGTTTCTCATAACTTTTACTAAAGATTCTTCTGTGTGAATTTGGACGGGTTTGTCAAAGTCACCCTGTATATACTATACTAGCTGACCTGGCAAACGTAGTTCTGCCATACAAATTAAAAAAAAAAAACAGTGCCATCTATTGGATACTTACTCAATCCAGTCAACTAATTACCTCATACCGCCATCTGTTAGAATCTTATCGAACTAACAGATAATTATGACTCTTTGTCAGATAATAAACAAATAATTCGCAATAAAATAAAACTGCGATTATAAACTGAGATATAAACCATCATATCTTTCAAGTTAGATAAAACTGCACACAGTGTGCAAAATTTTATTAAAATCGGTTCATTAGTTTAGGAGTCTATAGCGGACAAACACCGTGACACGTAATTTATATATATTAAGATATAATAAAGTTTTTTGTGTTTGTATGTAATAAGTAACTATGTCTGATTAAAGTTTTATAATTTCTGTCTAATACCAGAAGTAGTTCTATGTTTCCCATAAAATATGTTATGTACAACTATATACTGGATATAGATAGTTGAGATAGTATAGATTGTTGCATCATATTGTGATTTCGGCGACAGCTTAGTAGAAGATCTAGCCAATCTAGTTAAGTTCCTATGAAAACAGAAGCGCCTACTACGTGCACATACATATTCAGTGAGTCATACACGGCAAGACTGTTTGAGGACCGGAGATGTATTGCGTTTCACGTATCTGAGTTTGCAGCGAGCCTCCAGAATTTGTAAAGACATGAAAAGGGTGATGTTATGCGATCAACACTTCTATTGCTACAATAAAATTATTTGCCTTTTTTGATGGTTAATTCGTCTTAGCATTGTACTCTGGTTTTGTTAGTTGTCTGAATTATCTTATATATAATATTATATTTTTAACAATATTTCGATAAAACTTAAGTTTTGTTAGTTAAGCTTTTGACATTTTACGAGTACGTAATCCTTGTGATGAAACGAAAAACGTGTAAAAATCTAACTGTATCCAAACAAAACGTAATTATTCCCTATATATTATATTATAACGGACGCTGCAGAGCACGATAACATTGATAATAAATAATAATTTGCATATGCATCATATAGCAGAGTCACGCATTGTAAACGAGCGTGGTCCAGGACTGCAAATTTGTCATGCAAACCATCATATCAGTACAAATAACCGCGTGCGAATGTTTATTGTCAATTTATCACATGTTGAGCGCTGAACGCTGTTATTCTATACGCATAACAGGTGTAATGACGTCGATGTGCGCCTGTTGTGGTCTGTTTTAATAATTACATTTTAGTTGATTGAATTAATCAATAATATTTTTGTTACCTTTGTCTAATAGAAATCGCCCGTTTTACTTTTAATGTTAAAATATATCACTTAATGTAAATGTAATATGTATGCAATAAAGTATATTTTATTTTTTTATTCTTTTGCCCGTGTATGGACTGAGTAAGAATACTAACCTCTGCGGCCGGGGTCGGTCTGTCGTAAAAGGCGATAACACAAACCTAGTTACGTGGTAGAGTCCTAAACACGTCTGGATGGCAACTGTCGTTGGTATAGACCATACTTCTAGAAATATGCTGCCATAATAACCTTGTGTTGTGTTCTGATATTAGTGACTCAGGTTCTTGTACCATTATGAGACAGCAGTGTTAGCGGTGTCCCTGGAGTCCGTCAGCCTATATGATGTTCCTCAGCAATAATAAAATCCTGTTTGCGATTTTACTTCCTAACCGAAAGCGGAGACTAAAATCTACATTGAACCTTATCCGTTGTTAAACGTACCCATACTACACGACCTATTTTTGTTGACAATCCGTAGTACGAGTATATGCAAAGTATTGACTACGTGACGAAAACCGAAAGCCTAAGCCTCCTCTCTGTGACCAAGCGTGGTATTTTAAAGATCTCTCTTCCCCCCTGAAGGGGTCACGTAGTATGGGTATATTCCTTAAGTTACTTGCTTGATGTAAGTAACTTATTAGATTTTGTACATTTTCCCACAAAATTGACATAGTGGTGGCAGTATTAAAAACTTAGAATTATTTGAAATTAGCTGCCGGCTGAATGTTTCCTATCTCATCATCTTCATCATCTAAGCGTTGTATCCGAGTTGCAACCTAAACTTCCGTTTCGGTGCCTGGGGTCCGATTTACGACTTTTTCTATTCCACTTCGCACGGTCTTCAGCATCCCTGGTAGTGAGCTATTATGTTTTCCTATCTATTTATATATATAATATTTTAAAAAGGTGTTTTAAAATTTCTTCGAGACCGGCAACTGTATGTTGTAAACTTCCATAGGCGACGGTGACCACTAGTTAACAGGTGGGCTAATTGCGTGAATGTTGATCCAGCTATGAAAAAAATATATCTGCATTTCTGTAGACATAGCGTCAAAACGCAGTGGTAGGAGATTTGAAGTTAGTAAGCGATGTCAATGATGTTTTATTATCGAAAATTTTCGGTGTTTAGTTTTCTATAATTTCGGTCTGTTGTGTTTAGACCGTTTTAGATTCAAATAGCTTTTACATAATTTAGTCTGAGTGGTCCAAATGTAAATACTATCCCACCGAACCCCCATTGTGTTGAAGAACAATGAAGCTTTACGCGTGGATTGTCTAATGATTTAAATAGATTTTCATATTTAGAATATAATATTTTTTTTAAATTGAGGTAACGTTGTAGTAGATACTTTATACGTATTTCACATATTATTATTATTACTAAAAAATCATATTATGAATTTGTTGTGTCGCGTTTGTAAACCTATTAGCATGTTTTAAATAAGTTATCTATCATAATTACGAAATTTTGTATACGATTTGGGGTTTTTCAAAGGCGTTATAAAATTTCTGCTAAGCTAGTAGTGCGTTGGTATTGCCCCTAGTATTGCAAACGTCCATGGGCGACTCAAGCAGGTGGTCACCGTCCGGGAGCTTCAGATACAAGAAATTATACTATCAAAATAAGCAGCTTGTTCATTGAATTGATTATTATTGTACACATATGTGAACACTGATTAGACCATTTCTCAACATTTATGAGTATTTGAAGCATAAAGCTGCGCAAGACGCGTTAGCAATCTGTCATAGTTCAACAAATCAATGCGAAGCGTTATTGCGTCCGACGTCGGAACCAATTAGTATACACTTGTTATGTTAATTAGCACAGAGCTAATATAGCTGTGATATACGTTCTAAGAGTAATTAAATGTATGGAGGTGACACGTTGGATACAACCACTTTTGTGCCTGTCATTGCTTATAGACCAGACGTTACGGCAACGTTGTCATTCAAAAGAGCCAATTTTTTATCATATACTTTACTTCAGTAAAGGACATTATTATGGAAATAATTATAAAATAAATAATAATATATAATTCTCCGTGCCTGGATTAAACGTTTCGAACCGTAGCCGAGGAGTCAAAGAGCCGCAGGTTGCCGACCACTGTTATTTAGACGATTTCCGTCGCGTAATTGTTAACGCTCTTCGACAAGCTTGCTAGGTCATGATTTTGATTTCTGTCTCGCATTTGGGTGTTTAAGTATAATAAAGTGTATATTTTCTAAAGAAAAGTATATATTTATATTAGTTATTTAGTATACATAACACAAGTGCTACTTTAGGCCTAGAAGGCGCTATTTGAATTGTCTCAGTATATTGATTTATATGATATATATATATATATATATATATATATATATATATATATATATATATATATATATATATATATATATATATATATATATATATATATAAATTTATTTGAGTGGATACAATGACAATAATTAAGATTCCCAATTGTATTATAGTACTGGTAGCTATAGGTTGGTAAGACCCATTAATGCATAAACACTCCTGTTTATAGTTATTTATAAATGAGGATTTAAAGCTAATGTTTTATTATAAACATGTTGTACTTTACACCACTTTTAATAATTTAATCTTGTATATCGTTGATACTGTAATCTATTTAATGAATCTTTATCTTGCCCTTATCCCAAACTATGTGGGGTCGGCACAACATTATTTCTTTTATTTTTTGCTGTAAGTTAGCAGACAGACTGACGGCCTGTTTAGAAGTTAGCAGTCACCATCGCCTATGGGTGTCAACGCCAGTGGCATAGTGAACACGCTGCTCTTCCATAACAGGAACTTGGGTCACTAATGCTGCCGGAACACAACACAAGGTTATTATGACGGCATACTTGTGGTCGCCATCCAGACGGGCTTGAGGCCCTACCATGTGGCTAGGGTGGGTTGTTTTGTCGCCTTTACGACAGGCTGACTCCGGCCGCAGAGGTTAGTATTCCTTCTCCGCCCCTGCACGGATAAGGACAATATGTTCCCTCCTTCCACTCTCCTCTATTAGTTGTCATCTGAACATTCGCACTTTTTTGCCATATTATATTTTACACAATCCATCCATCTTTTCTTTAGTTGATCCTTCCTTTTGTCCTTTTCTTCCTTTCTGTTTATCCATCCACTTTCATTTATAGCATTTTCCTTATTGCTTGACATTCTTCTATTCCCTTTATAAGGCCATACCAGGCTATTCGATTACTGTTCAGAGCTTCTCAATCACTACTTTGACAATAAATATTTATATTTCGAATATATTTATGTGAGCCTCTTGTGTGAGCTCCAATTTATTAACACAATTAAAAGCTCCATCATTATCGTATGTAAGCAAGTCACAGTATCTTCGATCCATTACTTGCTCTAAACACACATGTGTGTATCATACGGCGGTGCTGTTAAATTGATATGTTGTACGACACGCGCGATAGGGCTGACGTCGTTACAATTCTGCCTCCGGTATTAACTGTACTAAGTTCTAATATTAATTGGCCGACAATAGTTGGATTATGGAAATTTGAACGTGTGACGTAATCTTGTGATGTTTCTCAAGTTTCGGATATTATATATGTCGCAAGATGTGCTCTGTGGTTACATATAGACTTAATTGTTACACATAAATTCTAAACTAGTATTTGCAAATTAGAGAGTGTACTATTTTAACTTAACATATATGTGGAATGAACCAAAACTCGATCGTGCGACCCTCCAAAGGCTAGGTAACGACCGGGAATGCCACTGCGACTACCCTGGCTATCCTTGGCTAGCCATATGAGTGGTCGCACTAGCAGGGTATGTGGGGACTGGGGACATACCCACGTCTTTCACCCGGAGTTCCCACGCGGGATTGTTAAGGCGCCTTAAAATGCCGGAAAACTGCGCAATTTTCCTCGGGAAAAAAAATGAAAGCTGATTGTAACCTATCATTGATACGGTGGTTTTTATTATTGCTGTGAAACACACCAGACGCGTAAATAAATTGGAACCTGGTTCGGTTATGCCTGTACACAAAAAATGTTATTATAGCGGCATATTTGCGATCGTGCAATGGTTGCCATTCTGACAGGCTTGGAGCCCTACCACTTGCATGGGTTGCTTTTAAGAGAAACTGCTTCCGGCAGCAGGGGTCACTGTCCTTACATCGCCTCTGTATAAAAGCGCACGAAATACGTGCTCAATTATAAAATGCTAAGATTATAAGTGGAGAATTGTATTCCCTTGTACAATCTTTGAAATCCCTATTTACCCTTTTAGCTTGACCCTCGATTTTATTATTAAGCGGCTACTTCGTAAACGGACATACTGTGTTAAATTTCTAGTCAATGGATAGGGTTAGCCAACAACGTGCAAAGACGTTCCAACCCTGATCCCAAGCAATCAACACAGGAGAAATAATTACATGTTCATTAGTGTGACTGAGCAACTGAGACGTGGCTCCCCGCACGCCACGTCGCGTGATGGTGTTTTGTATGTATACACGGCACATCCGCGCGTCGTAACGCTTGTTACCAAATAATTATATACTTAACGCGGTTACAATTAAATATGACAGATGAGGGGGTGCGAACGCGTGCCGCCAGAAATCGCGCGGCTTCTCACTTTGTGGCCTATGACCAGTGGGAGCTATACACAAGCTGTTTTTGAGAGGAATTTTAATCGATGTATATGTGTTTTGTATATTTGAATATATAAATTACATTCATTGTTTGTTTGTCAAATAAATAAAAGTTCTAAAAATATATTAAAATATCCTAAAACACATTAAAAATTAATGATTTTGTAACGATATATTGATGGAGAAATTATTTACTATGAAGAACGTCAAAGTTATTTTAGAATTTAATATAATTTCTGTCATATTTTAATACTGCTGAGTGCAGTTATGATAATTAATTATCATAACGTCGTAGAGTAAAATGTCGTTTTAACAAGTTTTTTTTTTTGAGTTTTATACCTCTTATGTCTATGTTATGTAACTGGAGATATGTTGGAGGCGCAGCTGTATCTATATTTTTAACGTAAAGTCTATCAGTATAAGGTGAATTAATATTTATTCAGTTTATTATCCTTCTAGATTTTGTCTAGTATTATTTCCTTAAAGTTAATGACTGAATAATAATTAAAACAGAAGTTACATACATTGCGGTAACGAGGACGTGAAAAACATATTATACTCGTAGATCAAGATCCCAGGATCATTGACACTGTATTGAAAAGTCACCTGTTTACATGAGCACGCTCTCACTCACGGCAGCATTTTAAATACGGTTAGGAGATGTTTGACCCCTACGGTTGGTCTGGCAGCTTGCTTACAAAATAGCCCTTCAAATATCCATCATATCCATAAGCCATCATACATGCAAAAACAAGCCTCAGGTACCACCTGAGAAACAGCCGTCGGCCCAAGCTAGCGGGTATTTTATATATTTTGTTCATCAGAAAATAGTTAAGGTTTGGCCCTGGGATCTCCGACCATTTGTATTCCTTTTAATACCATGCCATATAATAGCTTATATTGCATATACGCCTTAAAACTGCGACAGCAACTTCAGAATTGACAGTTTAAGTAATGTATAATGATATAATTATGGTTCTTGTTTGTTAACTTCGGTATTGTAAATAAAGTTATGGAATTCCAAACACTTGTTTACGCTGAAACAAGACGTGCTATCGTTAGGATATACTGTATTTTATACGAGTGACGTCTGTTATTATTACTTTTCATGGTGTAATCACAAACTTATGGCAAGTCTTATTTAATTGAAATGTTTTAGGTTATATAATAACCTATAAAATAATTAGGTAATTGTTGTGTGTTTATATAGAGAGTTAACTTTTGAGTTGTGTTCATATATAAGTTATAATAATATTTTTTTTTAATTTATTTATCAAATTCACAGTTATTACATTGGCTTAATAAAATAACAGCACAAAAAACCACTAAAGTTTGTACAATGCCATCGAAACTTAAGTCTACGCACGTTCAAATGACTGAGTAAATTTAGATTACAATTTCTCTAAAAAGTATTTTTTAAGTAAGGCTTTAATATTTTTTTGGGTTATATTATCTCTTATATTTGTTGGTAAATCTATACTACTATTATAAAGAGGAAAGATTTGATTGTTTGTTTGTTTGTTTGTTTGCTTTGAATAGGCTCCAAAACTACTGACCCGATTTAAAAAATTCTTTCATTGTTGAGAAGCTACACTATCCCCGGGTGACATAGGCTATATTATATTTTCAAAAAAATTAGGGATCCTTACTAAAACTCCAATAATGTAACCCAAAGTGTAAAAAAATTACCTAAAATATTATTTAAATCGCGTGCGTTGCGAAAACTATTGATGATAGAATAAAATAATGTACTACAACTTTGCAGAACACATCATTATTTACAAAAAATGTCGCGACAGCATATGTCTAACTATTATAGTTATGCCACAATAAGTGTTCTTTTATTTTAAAAATTTAATTGAAATGCCGCCCCTAGAAAAGACTCTTTATTTGGATCTTGGTATTAATCCTTATCAAAATAAATTACTTCATATTTAAAACTGTTTCAATACCTTTATATAACTTTTTGAATTATTCAATTCGGATATTCCATTCGAAAGATATCACGAGTTTAAAAATGTAAGTATTAGAAAAATGTTGCGTGGTAGCAACCGCTCACCCTGTTCGGCTAGCTAGGCAGCACCTTATGCAATGTAGGCGTGCGTCACTGGGGTTTTTACAAAAATTAGAATACTTATTAAAAAATAACGAAAAATAAATAAAAAGTAATAACAAAAAATCATTAAAATAAAAGCTCATAGAAATAATAATATTCAAACTTTCTTTATAATTTTATTTTTTTAGTAACCTGACGCAAATAGAAGGGTTTGCCCTCAGGGGCGCTCCTCTGTCCGAGGAGTGCACGGGTGTGCGTACCCGAGGTGCCCCGAGCATCCGTCGCTTCACTCCCCTCTCCGTTCGAGGCGACAGAGTCCTACCTTTCTTTCCGTCTACCTCTTACATCCTTTCCAACTTAGCTCTCTGTTCGTGGCGTGGTCCCCGGTGGGATGATTTCGAATACTAATTGGAGTCCCGGGTTCTACCCTGGGACCTGATTTGGTAGTCGAAACCATGCCTATTTCGACTGCGCCTGCACAGAGAGTGTTCCCGGGGCGGAAATTGCATCCTCGCTGTCGGTTGGTCTTGCTGGGCCGGCTACGACGTCAGGCGACTCTGCTTTTTCTGGAGTGTCGTCTGGTAGTCGTACCCACGCCTGACTAGCACGCGACGGGGATGCGAGTCCCGTCCGGAATTGGCCGCGGACCTGTCACTCCCGGCCCTGGTTCTGTCCATGGTCGGGGGCGATCGTGGATGGACGGCCGTCGCCTCCTTTTGCGAGGCAGTAGTGTCTGCAAAGGAGGCGGCGGAACGGGAGCGGAAGTCCGCCACCGCACTCCCCTCCCGCCAACGTAGGCCGCGTCGTCGGCGCCGGAGGGCGGGCAACGATCTCCGGCCGACGTAGAAAACGGCCGCGGGCGGCCCCTCGGGGGAGGATCCGCCGCCCGCACTATTGCCGCGAGGGAGAAGGCCGCGTGCTGTTCCACAGCCCCCCTCAACTCCTAGAGTTGTTACAAGAGAGCGCCGGGGGGACGAAACCCTGACCCCCTGGCGCCAGCA
This sequence comes from Malacosoma neustria, assembly GCA_963693495.1. NCBI lineage: Eukaryota > Metazoa > Arthropoda > Insecta > Lepidoptera > Lasiocampidae > Malacosoma > Malacosoma neustria. The sequence continues at coordinate 16,808,012 of OY856377.1, forward strand.
CTTTAGAAGGGGCCCGCTTTAAGACAAAGCGTGGGCCGGCGCCGGCCCGGGCCACGAGATCGGCAGGCCATATATCCGTGGGCCCGGGCGTAGACGATAGGAGAACAGCGGGGTTTTTTAGTGGGTTGAACATCTTTTCCGGAGTCCCTTATATCCCTCGGTCCCCCCGGGCCGGGATAACCCGTCAAGAGAGGTTTTTCCCCGAGACCGAAAAAAAATAGAAGGGTTTAATTTTTAATTTTTTGTTAAATACCCGTGCGAAGCTGGGACGGGCTGCTAGTCGTTTAATAATCTTGGAACTAAGTAGGTAGTTGTGCGCTTGCCGTACATATTCTTCGCGCCGCTGGTAGCAAACCGGTTTTGAGCAGCGGCCCGAGTATATACAGCGTGCTTCATTTTAGTTTGTATTTTTTTATTAAAAAAGTTTTCCTTTTATAAATTTTATAAATCCTTAAAATAGTGTTTATGTACAGAACCTCAAAATTATTTACTTTTTATTATATAAATTATATAAATATTTGAACTAATAGGCATCACAGACGAATACGAATTTATTAAAATTTATATCAATGATATAATTTATTGATAGCCACGATACATATTTTTTTATTGTTGTAGAACACCAGTCCGGCTGACGGCCCACTCAGTAACAAGCAGTTACCGTCGCCTATGGATGTCTGCGGTGCCATTTATGACTCCCTTTTTAAAATTCCCCATGTCGTAGAGCGGTGGAAAAATTTCAGCTGGAAGTTCATTCCACATATTCACTCTGCGCAAAATAAACGTTCTGGAGAACCTTTGCGTGCATGACAGTGGGGGCTCCAGATAGTGAGGATGAACGCCCAGCTGATGGCGAGCGGTTCGATGATAGAAAGAGGACGAATGTATCAGTTGAAACAATTCCTCAGAACACTCACCGTTATACAGACGGTAGAAAACGCAAAGAGATGTAAAGTCTCTCCAAAAGTCAAGCGTATCAAGACCGTATGTGAGTTTAGGATCGTTGACAAGATGAATTGCGTGGCGCTGGATGGAATCAAGGGGTTTAAGGTAGCAACCAGGTGCCCCAGCCCATAAATGTGAGCAATACTCTATATGCGGCTTGACTTGTGCTTTGTAGAGCACCAGGCGTTGCCGCGGTGTGAACTATTGCTTGGACCGGTTTAGCACACCTAGCTTCTTGGAAACAAGTTTTGCCTTGCTCTCCAGTTAAGCCCTAAATTGCACATCGTTCGCGATGTCAACACCAGGGATCATGACACTCTTTGAGATCTGTAGGGGCGTTCCTTGGAAGCGCGGCGTCAAAGCGAATGGGGCTTTTTTAGTAGAGAAAGCGCAGACCTGCGTCTTTGAGGGATTAAACTACGAGATTTCGCCTGCCCCACTTAGAGACTCCCGCAAGTAAGTTCTCAACCTCAGAGACGAATTTAGCTCGATTCTCTTCTACAATTTCCTGAGGGAGATTTCGCATGCCCAGAGTATTGTACATTGCCAGTACTGTCTTCCGCATAGCAATGAAAGATGTCGATAGATAACATATAATTAATATGCAGGATGAAAAGCGTCGGAGATAGTTTGCAACCCTGGGGCACACCAGCATTAATTGGCTTAATGAAATAGCAAGAACCGTCGATAACGACCTTAATGCTTCGCCTATTGAGAAAGTTGGATAGCCACGCACAAAGTCCCTCAGGCATCCCGTATGCTGGGAGCTTGGAAAGGAGGGCCTTGTGCCAGACCCGGTCAAACGCCTTAGCAATGTCTAAGCTGACTGCTAGAGCTTCCCCTTTGCTCTCAATTGTTCAGCCCAACGTTGAGTTAGGTAGATCAAGAGGTCCCCAGCTGAGCGTTCGGGACAGAATCCATACTGTCGGTCGTTTAACAGCTGGGAATCTTCAAGGTAACCGAGAAGTTGCACGTTGAAAATGCGTTCCATTACCTTTGAGAACAAAGAGGTTACTGCTACAGGCCTGTAATTTGACGGATCTGTGGGGTCACCCCTTCTGGGTTTCGGGTATACGTGGGCGATCTTCCAAGAAGCTGGGATAAATCCAGTAGTTTAAGAGAGGGTGAAAAGCCGGGCAAGGACTGGAGCCAGCTCATCCGAACATGTACGTAGCACGATGGCGAATATACCGTCCGGACCCGAATAGACGTCGAGGGAGCGGAGAGTCTAACTATTCTTTGAGGAAAGCGTACCTTCCGTATTGCTGCATCCCACAAATTGTTTGCATCGACATCGTCATTAGTGCTTGCGAGCTTAATGGGCGTCATCAGGGTAAAATGCGAGCGAAAATACAATTATCGTTTTGTGACAAAAATAAGAACGAGCAGCGAGTTCAGGGCACCGATCTTACTCGTACATAAACAAAACTCAACGATTTAACTAGATCAGCTATCAGCACTTGAATATTCACACCAAAAACCATAGACTCAGTGAAGTAAAGATGGCGCCTCGACCCCACTCGACATCCTCTGCTCTGATTGGTCATTAAATTAATTACAATATTCATAACTTACTACATGTACCAAATTAAATTAAATTAAGATTTATAAAAGTAATTATAATTTAAACAAATAATATTCCGAGTTACGCATATAAAGTATAAAGAGACAATCAACTCGATATAGCTGATAATAATGTTACTATTTTCTTGATCATTTTAAGCTCAAAATCAAGTATTTTCTAAAGTTAAGTTTACCTTACATATAACAACAATATTGAGAACGTTATATCAAAGTAGCCCCTTTATGGGTTTCACTGGAATCCCGGCTAATGCACTCAAGTCTCAGCGAGGAGGATTTAATACCTTTAGCAACTTAAGGGGTCTCCTTTACACAAAATGAATTTAAAGAGAAATTGGAGTTTTACCATCATTTTTGTTTGTTAAAATTTTGTCGTTATTTTTAATTAATTGGTTTCGAGACCATATTTTAAATATGCTGATTTATAATTAAAATTGTTAAGAACATACTTTTAGAAAGATTTATGTAAAAGAAACGCACGTATATAAGATATACATTGTAAAGAAAAATAAAATATTTAAGATATTACAGATTTACACGTAATATAAATTTTAAAATTTAATCTATTTATTGCATTACTACTAATTTGGCTTGATTGCCCTAAACCTGGCTTGGTGCTTCGTTGGTCATAAGAGCGCTTGCAATATGAATATATTCGTACATTAGTGTATAGATAATATCAAAATAAAAATATTTACAATATCGTAACTGATATCGTGTACAAGACATGCCTCCTTAATTTGATTTTTAAAATTTTAAATGAAATCCAGTCATAGCTTTTTCTAGAGATAAGAATAAAACGTTTCTATTTAATACTGCAAATACCGCTTTCTTATAAATTTAACTGCATTAATTTAATATTTGAATACTAATTGTATAAATACGATGGTAACCTGAACAGCGAACCATTTTGGAATAGTTTAAAGCGGTTTGCTGTACCTCCATTTCCTTATGCGGCTCAGTTGACCTGCAATTTTCGTCGATATCATCTGAATAATTCATAGTGTCCGAGGATAGGAATACGTGTTGGTCGGCGGGAATTGGACGCATAGTTTATTTAAGCTACCATAAACTGCATATGATACTGTCGAAATAAGGGTTGCTCTATATACACAAATTGGTGTTATAATGAAAAAAAAAATTGTGTGGATAATTATAGTGTTCCTTTGGGTGTATCACTGGCTCGACAATGTCCTTTTATATCACTCGGAATACAGTCGTTTTTTTTCTCTGTTCAGTTAACAGAATAATGATTCAGTAAAGCTTATTGTATCCATCATAGTAAACTAGAGCTGAAATCGCAATTGCCAACTAGGCATTATAAACGAAGTAAATTCATGAACTTAATCTCTTTACTCGCTGTGTTGTGATCATTGGATTGTTAAGGGGAACCCAATAAAGCTGATCAAGTTAATGGAATAAATTAATTAGATTCAATTGTATAGCGTTCTTATGGGTGCCGGACTGGCGCGGTAATAACTACGTATATTACTTGCCGAAGTACACCTGTTTGTCGCCCACACTCGACCGTGGCTTTCGTGTCTTGACAGTGACAGTGACATCTTCGCAACTATACATAACACACGAGACAGCGAGGGTATGCTTTAAATGTATATCACAGACTATATCGCATAGAATACAGTAATCAAAGTCAAGTCAAATAAAGACCAAGTACTTGGCCTGCAATTCCACAGATTCCACAGCCGTGCGCATAGGCGGCGATACAGTTAAGCGCACGGAACAGGTAAAATACCTGGGATCTGTATTTCACGCGTCGGGTGACATTGACTCCGACTTTAAGGCACGTATTGCTGCCGCGTGAGCCAAATGGCTTGAGGTGACTGGTGTCATCTGTGACTCTAAAATATCAGTTAAATTGAAGGGATAGGTCTATAAGACCGTCATTAGGCCTGTCCTTTTATACGTATGTAAAACGTGGCCGGTGCTGGAGCAACACAAGCAGGCACTGCGAGTAAGAGATGTGCTGCGGTGGATGTGTGGAGTAACGCGAAGGACCGTGTTAGGAACTCGCATTCGCGGCAGCCTTCATGTCCGTAACATTACGGATAAATTGCAGGAGTGTTGCCTTCGCTGGTATGGCCACGTTTTACGGCAACCGGCTACATATGTGGGGAACAAATGTCTGGCCATGCCACCACCGCCGGGCCCCGGCAGGAGGGGTAGACCCAAAAAGTGCTGGCTGGCTTGCCGTCGTAGGGGTTGATATCGTGCTGACTAATGAACAGACCACCAGAGATGCCGAAGATCGTGCGAAGTAGAGAAGAAAAAGTCGGAAAGTGTTCCCAGGGCGCCGAAGCGGGAGTTTGGGCTGCAACTAGGATTCAACGCTTAAGATGATGATCATGACAGTAATCAAAGTAGTTGTTTGATTGTTTTCTCAATATTGCCATCGCTGCTGAATGCGTTCTCTCGTTTTAAAGCGGACGTTTCTTAGATGAGGTGGCTAAATCGGTCAGGATTTGCAGAGACTCGGCACGGCAAGTTGCACTCACCAGTCTGTTAACCTTTTAAAATATTAATTAATGACGTGATGTGATTTGAAACATTGAAAAGAAATCGAACACAAGACTGGCAACGGAGTGGCTATACGCTTGCGTAATCACCACACATGCCATACCACTTGTTATGGCATGACTATTGCTGTGGGTTCAATCGCCACGGAGGATATTTATATAATACAATTAATTCTGGTATAGGCATGTGTGGAAGTCAATTTTATTTGTATAAAACCCTGCGATACATAATTTAACTCAATGCATATGTAAAAATTTAAAACAAACGTGAACGTTAATCACCACAAATATATTTCACTTTTACTTATCAATCATATTTCGTACACTGTCCCTTTTTTAGTATTATATCGTCTTTTATAGTATTCTGTTGCTAGTGTTTATATCCCGTCGACAGATGTCTCCCCTCCTGCCATTACTTGCCAATAACCAAAATTAAATATCTACCAAAATATTTATATCAGAAACGGAAACAATTCCGCTATTTAATATCTATAGCAAAATTATGATATTATAATATTAAATTGAAAATATTAACAAAATTATTCAGGCGTTAATTATTTTATTATTTCTTTAAGAATTTTGTATTAATTTTGGTTATTACGTTTTTAAACATTTACAAACTTCCGGTTAGTTTATGTTAAGGAAACCTACATTTAGGTTATTTAAAAATGACATCATACATTTAAGAAATTTCAGTACCAGAATGATACTATTTAAGTTAAACTTGAATCTAACACATAAGTATCTAAAAAACAACTATTAAGCGCTTTTTTATGACACCCAATTGTCCGATGCTTGAAAAAATTAAGCATGTTACAATTAGCATCAGTTGCTTTTGTAAAACTTTAAAATGCTACCGATTGATTAAAGCATTCAGCACTGGGATTAGATATACTGTTATTAGATAGGCTTTCGTAATTAGATGGAGCACTATAATAATGTCAATTTAGAAAAACTAATTCAGTCTTATCCCGGTTGGAAGCCAAACTTCCGGTTCACTTTCCGACTTTTTTACTCCACTCCGTATGGTATTCAAAATTCTTGGATTCCTCTTCGAAGGGATGCATATCGTTAAGCCAGGCATTTTTGGTCTACCCCTTTTTTTTTTTTTTTTTTTATTGCGTAGGACAGCAGACAGGCTGACAGCCCGCTTAGAATTTAGCAGTTACCGTCGCCTATAGGTGTTTGCAACGCCAGTGGCATCGCGAACACGCTGCTGTCCCATAAGGGTACAGGAACTTGGGTCACTAATGCCGGAACACAACACAAGGTTATTATGGCGGCATACTTAAGACCAAAGGTGGTCGCCATCCAGACGGGCTTGAGGCCCTACCACGTAGCTAGGGTGGGTTGTTTTGTCGCCTTTTACGACAGGCCGACCCCGGCCACAGAGGTTAGTATTCTTTCTCCGCCCCTGCACGGATGAAAACGGACCTTTTACCAAGGTCTGGTGGAAGTGGCATGCCTAGCAATTTTGAAAAGCTAATTAATCGTTCTATGTAAGTCGTAGTAACTGTCAAGTCATGTATAATTTTAAAAATCTGTTTTAAATAATGTTTATGTGTTCCTCTACTTCAAAATTATTTTAACAACTACCAGCAACAAAATAAAATGCAATATTTCTACGATATTTTATAAAAAGTAATAACATGTGTTGGCCAATGAGATTAATAAAAGAAGTAGGTTAATAAAATATAAAGAATTTTATGATTGAAAAGTAATAACAGTGAACTATAACAGTTCATCGACTCTATGTGTGTTAGGTTAAATTAAGCGAAAGCAAACGTAGTAAATGAAGTCGTAAATGTGAATGCTTGTGGTGAATTTATTACACGTCTTGGTCATGTTTACTCGTACAGGAAAGATGATCAAACTGCATTCGGTTTTACGACGGATAGTAATTAGCTGAAATTAGATATTTTTTGTACTCGCACATCGATTTCATTATATAGCCGTGTTTATTGTCAGTTTTCTCGATATTTAATCCGATGACTGTCTAAGTGACAATTGATGTCAATAATGTTAATGTCTGTTTAGCTGCGTAGACTTAGTAAGTGATGAAGTGCTACTTGCCTTTTAATTTCAATGTGTTGGCAAATATATTATTGTGTTTGTTGATTTAGTAGTATTTTTATCTAAATTTTTTATTGTTAAAATTGGATATTCCATGGCAAACCTTTGTGAAAAGTTAATTATTATAATGTAACTTAAGCTATGGTGTGTATTTTATAGCATACCTACGCTGTGTAGTGTGTGTAGTTGTGAAGATGTCACTGTAAAGACACGAAAGCTACGGTCGCGTGTGAGCGATGGTATACATGGGACATTGTCGAGCCAGTGACGCATACAGACACTATACAAACTTATGCCAGAAGTAAACACAAATATATTATGTTAAATTTTGATTAAATAGCTAAAACCTGTCACCCTGATTCCATAAGAAGTGGACACTACTGATTCTCAGGTATGGCGACAAGAAAATAGGTGTAAATTTTATTTTTATTTTTTTGAAGTACCGCTATCGGAACCCCCGCCCCCATGTATCTTAATCATTTATTATATTCATTAATCAATTGTTTGTATTTATATATAAAACCAAAGAGACAACTATAATTTTCTGTAGTTGAGCCAATTTTACTTTTATCTTGTGGTATTCAAGTTTCTTTGATTTCAACCCGTTAGCTGGACTGATAAAAAACACAATATCGAACTAACATTCTTAGCCGTGAGACTAATTGTGTTTCATACAACACGAATTTATGCTGGTGAAAAATAAATAGAAAACTGAAAAAAGATTTATACAGTAGCTATAATAGACAGTCTCGGACAGCCCTATGTTAGTTACATCAGTTGGTTTGATAGCATCATCCTGCGAGTTAGTAGTTTTTGTTTCAACGTCCACTGTTCGAACCAATGTCTATTATGTCAGTTATACATTCCATACTTGGCTATTGAATCGTTTGTTGACGTCAGTTTTCATTTGTTCCAGTATTCGTGTTTGTTTTTCGACTTACTTCAAAGCATTAATGAAAATAACACTTTTGTTTTGGTTATTGTTCGTTTAAAAATAATGAGCATTGTGTAAGTAAAAAAATAGAATACCTAATTATTATATAAGATATAATTTTGTAGTTATTTTTGCCAATCACTTGTTCATAATTTCTGAAACTTTCAGATAGAAATTCTTAGATATCAATTAAGAAACCCGGTTTCGTTCTAAATTACAATACAATATATAGATTGCTCAGTGTAAGAAATATTTGGTCTTATCGAAACCACTAATTTATACCAATAACAAATATAATTTGTCCACGCTCTAGTAGTATGACCTCCGTGGTGAGCGGCTTTCGTATATCAGTATGCCCCCGAGACTTACTGAGTATTTATGTATAATATGTATTTATTTATAAAAGTATGTATATAAGTAGCATACTCAGAACATATTAAGCGCTCTGGTGCTGACGTGCGTTGAGACTAAATGGCGCTGTGTCAATTGTCATAATATATATGTTTATAATGTAGCTATTGAAGTGATAACTTCTTATGGGAGGGTAAACCGCTTCGTTACGTAACGCAATACGGTGCCAGTCTGTCTGGCTTCCTTTTCTCTCACGCATACGGCAGCGGTAGGCAGGCTCCTCCTCTCTCACTCTAACCCACAGCGCTAAATCTATTCGAACTGCGACTTTATTACAATGAAATACAGTTGAGTTTTTTTTCTTTATAAAGAATACACTAGGGAATAATTTAATTTAATATAATTTGAAACAGTTTTTGGATAAATTGGAAATTCGTAAACTAGTTATTTTTGAATTATTTTTGGTATTATTAATAAATAACCTTTCCTTACATTATCATATTAATATACATAAAGTTTCAGTAATAACCTAAGTTTTTCTCAAGTTAAACAATTTCAATATTAAATAGTTCAACTTAGATTAGTTTAAGTTATCACTTCTGTTTACGTTACGTAACGTAAGCTGTTTCGGGCGTCCCGAGACGCACACGTTTTTTTTGTTGTATACTTAGCTACAGCAAGCTTTACCGTTAATAAATCGTTGTTATAACTTATTTATTACAAATTCAGATCCTGTAATAAGTGTGCTGGAAACTATTGCAAAATTTTAAATTGCAAACTATATTTGAAAAAGAAGTTTGCAATTGTCAAATGTCTCAGCGAGCGATCCTGGACATCGATTTTAGATAAGATAAATGACGATACGAGCATATCGGTAAAATACCAGTGACCATCATAAATTTCAGAATAAGTAAACTAAAGGGGCAATAAACTGATGGGAAAGACAAGAGTCCGGAATATGTGGCGTTAACTTGGAAAGGCATTCAGCAATGATCTACAATTGGCTGACGAACAAGCTTGTATCATTGCTTAAGCAGCCAAGGAATACCCACCTCCCAGAGAAGGATAGGTAAATGTTTAATATGTTTATTATCGTCTATGGGATTATCCGAATACATGACATTAAGTGTTTGTCATTTCGAAGTTACACTCGCACGTTTGCTTTGTTAAACTTCTCGCGTCGAGGTCACACCCGATATCGCTTAACCAATGCAACTAAGCGTTACACCAGTCGAACTTTCGAACGAAATATTTATGAGTTTGCTCGAACCCACTTCGGAATAGGAGCCGGATGTGTGCCTTGTAAACAAAACTGTGTATTTACATTACTGAGTTCCTTACTTGTTTCAAATTGATTTTATGTTTAACTACTTATATGTGTTTAAGTCTTTCTCTTATTTGGTTTGAGAATGTAATAGTTTAGTTTCAGTTTTCGAACTTATACAGTGCTCAAGAACGTTTATGTTGTGTACACTTCGGATTTGGGATGTGACACCGGCTAAGGTTTTCCTATCGTACTGATGGTATTTGAAAAAAAAAGCGTAGAGCAAAGAGGTTAGTAGCGCAAGGGTGATGCCTCTATATTTGCAAAAGTCCACATGCCACGGTGAACACCTGTTATTTTATAGGCTGTTTGCCTGTCTGATAAACTCCAGTGATAAAAACACCAATATTTTTTTAGCGAATCAAGTGGTTGGCTTATTGGATTTATTTTGATGTTCGAAATTATTTGGATGCTTACGCATGTCAGTAACATAATTCATGCCCTAAATACATTTACTGTCATATGACCCATCCTATTGGCTTGCGCTTCCAGCTTTAAAGTATCACAGAAAACTATTTAGGTCACACATTGTATTAAAAAAGAAAAGTACCTATTTATAAGCATAGGGGATTGCTGAAAGAATTGCTAACTTAACACGCAGTTGGAAATTAACCCATAAATGCCATAACAATTTACGGCTCACTCATATTTTTACTTATCTAAACGTTTTCATATATATTTACACTCATAATGTTCTGAAATTGTGGTAATAAAGTAATATTTATTAGGGATCGTAAAACTCTGCCGCAAAATTATTACGTCGATGTTTTTGATCACGGTTGTAGCCAATGCTTGTAATTTCCAGCTTAGAACTCAATTTTTATAGGTCTCTCTGTGACTCGTTCCGATATTGCAACAAGAAGATACAGCAAAAATAAGGGTAGATGTCGCAAAATATAACAGAGCTACTACTACCATTGATTCCCCAACTACAAAAAGAGATTCCGAGCTGTATGTTAAAAAAATAAAAAACGATCTGTTAATCAACTTTTACGGCTTCTAGATGAGTGATGAGGTCTTTTCCTTTTTTCTGGTCATGTTCATCACTTAATGCTTTGGGTTTACAAATACAACAATGTCATCTTTACAGCACATACTCACAGATGGCCTAGACACGATTATCTTCGTAGAGACGGCATCTCTGCGTATTTTACCGTCTGTACAACGGGGAATGTTCTTGAAGCTGCCTTCTTCGTCTTTTTACTACCACAATGCCTGCCATTGGCTGGGTGTTCATCACTATTTCTTGGATCTCCTTATTCTCTGTACAATGAGGTTCTCAAGAACGTTTATATTGCTTAGTCTTCGGATTTGAGAGGAGCTTCTGGCTGAAGTTTCTCATCGCAGTCCGATATGTTATTTAAAAAAAAAAGCGTTATAAAATTTCTGCGATGCAATGTGTTTGCTATGCCCCTGATGTTGCAAACGTCCATTTTTGACGGTGACCACCCTATATCAGGCCGTTTCTCTATCAGTTGAACTACAGCTATAAAAAAGTCAATAAATACTGAATAATGTCAAACATACTTTAATTTTGTTGTAGAGTTACGTGATAAGTAGGTACTGTTAGAATAGTTAGATGCAATAGGAGTTTTTCGAAAAATATTTTAGAAAAAACAGAATAAGGAATGTATGTATTATGTTCAGATTGATAAACTGACATATGACAGATAGTATGTCAGTTTATTTTTATTAATATTAATGTTTGTCAGAGTTTTGTTGGCGAGAACAAAAACCGTTATCGTTATTATCATGAAAATAAATGATGTGTACAAAACCGCGCCTGTTGTTTTTATTAATACAATATATCAGCCAAAATGTATCTAATATAATTTTGCGTCTATTCATGCATCATGCGAGTAGAACATATTCACAATAACCCCCCCCTCCCCATAACAACAACGTTCTAATACCAATAAGTATTTCATTTGACGGTATCATTAATCTTGCGTATCGCGGCCTACCCATTCAATTGACTGGTTACTACACGTGGGGATGTCATGTCGAATACTACTCGGAAATTATGGGATTTAAAACAATTTATTAATTACTTTTAACACGTTTTAGTTTTAACGGACATATAGTGTCCTGGCATGTCCATAGTGTCATGGCGTATGACAACATACTTTCCTCCAGGGCCAGGGCCATACCAGTATATCAAGAATCGTCCTAAAATCATTGGTGTGGCTTTTTGCAAATATTTTCAGGAAATAACTCAAAAATAATGGGTGACTTACGGAAACAGCGATGTGCTAAATGCAGGACATTTGTCAATGCAAGGCCATCAATCCTAAATCCGTCTGTGGAGCCTTGCTTTAGTAAAAAGAGTCGATACGGTATCCGTCGTCGCCTCTAGGCTTAGGTAGTGATCGAAGGCATGCGAACACACAGTGTCCGACACGGCCCCCGGGATTGGTATTTGTGGCTATAAGGTTTCCGACGTGTCCCACTGGGGTAAACATTGTTTATAATCTGGTGTTCAATGTCTATCATCTAATAGTATAAATTTGAAAAATCTTCAGTCAAATTTACAAGCAAGCGGTCGCAACATGCTAATTAAAAAACTGCCCTTCTCAAAAAAATTCGTTTAAAGCTTGGAGAGTTAAACGACAGTCATCCCTGTAAAAATAATTTTATTTCGTGTTTATTTTGAATGTCCAGCAGTATACAATTTTGCATGTATATATGTATAGGTAATTTGAATTCAAGTCATTGAATTCAGTTTGACTAAAATAAGCTCACTTTGACTTTTTTTTATTGCGTGTATCATTATCACATCATAAATACTGAAAGCAAAGAGAAAAGTAGAAAGAGATACTTTCATTTATTTCGTTTACTTTCATAGTTACAAAAATTTGGTGGACATAAAATATGTGTACAATGTACATAATGTTTACTCGTCAACAAAGATGTAAAAATATATTTTTACATCTTTGTTGATACAACATTTTCGACGAGTGTGCTTAATGGGGAAAAAAATCACTAGCAACAAATTAATAGATGCAAAATAGGTGGGATTTAAGATTTACACGATGAAGACTTAAATAAATTTACCTTTAGCATATATTTCGGTCCGTTTGAGGTAGCACAACAAAAGGAAAGAAAGAAACAAAGGTAGTCAAGGGCTTTTGATAAAATTTTAGAGGTTTTTGGGTGGTCGGGTCAAATCGTGTAGGCAACCCTTTTTCCATTGGGCCTCGGGTAAATTATTAAGTTCGATTTTTCTATAGACCAACGATGACTCAGCACACATGGTGAAATATGAGCGATACAACGTTTTACTCAGTAATATTTATTCGGTTATTGAAGGTTTACATGTTCCTCGTGAGCTTCATTGTTTAGATTTTTGTACTATCATGGCTAGAATTTTTTGTAGACATATATATATAAAAATGTTTTTGCTATGTAATTAAAAAAACGTCCACTAGAAGTAATATTGAATATTTCGATTTATTACTATTTTATATGAACTTATACAAAATGTATTGAATGTTAAGGAAATAAAAAACATCTTTTTAAAAATGTTAAACATGTCGCGACTTACAGGAAGGTTTAAAATTTAATTATAAAATCCCGCCGAGTGCAGAAAATAAGCATTTTTCTCGGCGAGTTCGCATTCTCGCATATCATCATTATCCAAGTTGTAAAGTCAGTTAATAACGATGCCCTGGCGGTTGGAGGCCATAATTAAAAGTTGCCGGCTAGTTTCACCTTAAACTTCTCTCATTAAAACTTAGCACCTGAAAGGAACAAACAATCTTACGTTGTACCGTAACGAAATCCCAGACCGCGACTTCCGACACGTCGATACACCAGTCTCTACTGTACTCACTTATTTGGCTATTTTTCTTTCAAGTTTTATATATGTACGTATATTTTAAAGGTGTTTGCTAGGTTTCTTGCAATTAAAAAACATATGATTAATAAATAGAAATATATATTATATTTTCCCGCGCAATACATGATGAGAAAAGGTCCCATATAATTGATAAATTCTTAAGTTACCCAGTATTTAATTGATTATTTCGCATAACTCATCATTGAATTATTATAGTATGCGGTTATTTTCTCGGATTTTCGTTTTAAACCAATATTTATTTTAAATTTTATAGTAACAGTGATTTGAAATTCATGATTGTAATATTTTTACTCGCGAAAGTGGAACAGGATCCTTCAGGACTGTGGTTTCTCTAATATTAAGATCAGCGTGGTTTCCGGTATTAGTGGCGTAAAACAAGCATTGGAGCGGTTTTGATGAGTAAACCAATAATATGCGCCACCGAAAACTACATAGAAGCGTGTATTGAAAAAGAGAGCCCCACAAAATTAGCTCGCGTGTTCAATAGGCGAAATGTGTGTGGTGTCATTTCCACATTATAAACAAAAGTAAGTCAAATATTACGCCCGTATACCCACGTAAACGGGTATGAAATGATTAAATCAATTCGCCAGCGATAAAATCGATTATAAATTCGAGATACTAATAAAGTTTGAAAAATGGAAAACTAGAATTGAATCGATATGAACGTAAACAATCTAAAAATCAAATTCAATCAACCGATCCACTTTTATCTCGCGCCGGATTTGATACGTAACTTTGCTCTGTATCTATCCACGTTTAAAAATAAAATTGAAGCATCCGTTTGTAATATTTCAATTTTTAAATAAATATAGTATAGAAAGTATATACGGTACAAATTTTGTTTTGAAGCTTATATCTTATTTTATTAAGAGTTAAATATATATTATTTTGATAATGAAATGAGGCGTGTTTGTTGCGTAGGTTTTCCCAAAATTCTATACCTTTTTATCTCTTGTAAAAACACCAGATTTACATACGATGTAAAGTAATTATATTAAACTGATGTTAATAGTAATAAATGACGAAAGTATGTTATTAGTACAGAAACAGGATATTCGCTCCGCTATTGAGGACTTCTTACTTGGTATATTGGAGACGTGTAACCTGGGACGTCATATAGCAATGACCAAAAGTCGATCATGTGATCTTCCCACAAAGAGTAGAAGTGACTACCGGGGTTTTTGATGGGAATGCGCTACGATCACCCTGACTATCTTTTGATTGCCAGTGGAGTTATCACAGTAGCAGAGAACCTCACATATCAGTCGTCTTACCCCCCGAAGTTCCAACGTGGCACTTTAAAGATATGCTTTTCCTTAAAATATAAAAAAAAAGCAAGCGAAGCCCTGGACACTTCTAGCGCGCCACACATTGTAAAGGAGATGCACCATAAACTATGTATACAAAACAAGGGGAATGCCGTAAATCACAGCGCGCTCAACACTCTCAGTGTTTATGAGTGCAGTTGATGTCTCGCCACGTTATAAATTCTCACGAATTGTGCCAAAAACAATGAAAGCTATTATTATTCTCCGTATTGTTGAAATAGTTCTTGACGGAAGTGGAAGTATGAAAGCAAAGTATGTATTAAAACTAGTTCGATAAATAGATTTATGACGATTTTTATTTGATAAACTTGTTGTATAAAGTTGATTTAATTAAACTAGGTTTAAGTTTATAGAGTTTATTGCTCATACAAACATAGTTCACTTATAATGAGCTTAAATGTTACTTATATACTAAATGAAGGTGACCGAACAGTACATGAATGATAATCACATATTAAAAAGAATATTTCATAAGTAAATTTTAAAATTGGCAATGAAACACAATCTTTTATATTATTTGGCAAATTATTATAAAACGGTGCTCCTTCAAACATAATGAATGAAAAAAAATAAAACTTAACATTATTTCACGTTATTGTAAGTTACATTTATTTATTTTAATTGAAATTATGATATTCAAATGCGATTTGTGTAGTCTGCATTAATTATCAAAACACGTTAGATGTCAAATGAGGTCCTCTTATAATCAATTTCATCCCGATTATATCCGAAGCTTGCACATTGGAGCTGTGTTACGCTGATGAGTTATGTCATATTTTAACTTCTGCGCGTCTATTTGCGTCTATGACTTTTCGGCGTTTGACTCACCTACCTTGAAATCAACCGAACAATAAATACCTTTTATTGAAAGGACTTAAAGAATTATCCTCAAAATCAAACATTACGTTATCATATGTCGAATTAATCACCATGATTATAATTATACTAGCTGTGCCCGCGACTCCGTCCGCGTGGAATAGTGACTTTGGGCAGCATTTTTTGGATATATGAGGTGAACTTAAATTGGAAATTCAACCTACTAAGTCCAGCCTAAGCTGAACCCTATTTCATATGATTAATGATATAAATTTGAGGTCAACTTAAATTTGATTATTAAATTTCCGAAACTTTTTAACATTTTTAACAAAAACTATTTTTTTTTTTCTAAAATAAAAATAGCCTAAGTTACTCCTTGTTACATCAGCTATCTGCCAGTGAAAGTCCCGTCAAAATCGGTGCAGCCATTTGAGAGATTAGCTGGAACAAACAGACAGACAGACAGACAAAAATTGTAAAAAAATGTTGTTTTGGTATATGTACTGTGTATACATCCGAATGCACTTAGTAAAAAGCGGTTATTTTAATATTACAAACAGACCCTCCAATTTTATTTATTTGTATAGATACATTTTCTAATAGCGTCATGTTGAAGACAATTTCATTATGTTTGTATTTAGTCAAAATTACCAGTTTATCTGAGTTTATTACTACTATTATTCGTACTTACTACTATACTATTATTACTCATCATCATCATCTTAGCGTTGAATCCTGGTTGCAGCCCAAACTTTCGCTTCGACGCCCGGGGTTTGCTTTCCGACTTTTTTTTCTCCACTTCGCACGATCTTTGGCATCTCTGGTGGTCAGTCCATAGCACGCATATCAACCCTTATACGACGTCAAGCCAACGCTTTTTTTTTTTTTTTTTATTGCTGTAGGACAGCAGACAGGCTGACGGCCTGCTTAGGATTTAGCAGTTACCGTCGCCTATAGGTGTTTGCAATACCAGTGGCATCGCGAACACGCTGCCGTCCCATAAGGGTACAGGAACTTCGGTCACTAATGCCGGAACACAACACAAGGTTATTATGGCGGCATACTTAAGACCAAAGGTGGTCGCCATCCAGACGGGCTTGAGGCCCTACCACGTAGCTAGGGTGGGTTGTTTTGTCGCCTTTTACGACAGGCCGACCCCGGCCACAGAGGTTAGTATTCTTTCTCCGCCCCTACACGGATAGACGGCTTTTTGGGTCTACCCCTCCTACCGGGGCTCGGCGGAGGCGGAATGGCCTGACATTTGTTCCCCACGTAAGTAGCCGGTTACCGTATAACGTGGCCATACCAGCGAAGGTGACACTCCTGCAATTTATCCGCAATGTCACGGACACGAAGGCTGCCGTGAATGCGAGAGTTCCTCCTCGGTCCTTCCGCGTTACTCCACACATACTATACTACTATTACTGTACTACTATTATTCGTTTCTTGTATTTAAGCAACATTTGACGACCTCTGTAGTGTAACGGATAACGCACTTCGGTATGCTTGCGGAGGTCACGGGTTCGATTCCTGTCTAGCGTCTGGGTGTTTATGTATAATACGTATTTATTTACAAAAAAAGTATATAAGTAGTAAATCAGTTGTCTAGTACCTACCCATAACACAAGTGCTATGCTACTTAGTTTGGGACAAGATGGCGCTGTGTGAATTGTCACAGAGTATTTATTTATTTATGAAAAAAATAAGAATTTATAAAAAAACTTACATGTAATATAATCAAGATTAAATTTTAAAATATTAGTGGTTAAATTGTAAAAAAAATTTAATAAATAATA
This sequence comes from Malacosoma neustria, assembly GCA_963693495.1. Lineage (NCBI taxonomy): Eukaryota > Metazoa > Arthropoda > Insecta > Lepidoptera > Lasiocampidae > Malacosoma > Malacosoma neustria. The sequence goes on from OY856377.1 coordinate 16,825,556, forward strand.
TTTCACAGCAATATGACGCAGCTACTACCTTAAAACTTATTATCGCGAAGTTTCAGCGCGTTATGAAGTTTATAAAGCAGACCATAATTTTTCAACAGAAATGCAATGCGGGGTGCATTGCATTCCCAGAATATGAATATTGCGATAGCACGCTATCTATGAACGTGCCTGAATACAAAGTGTGTATCAATCCACTTTAGCGTGTTTGAGACTAAAATTTCCCGAGTATTCTCGTTCGCGACGCCAAACACACCGCGAAATGTGAAGAATGAAACCCAAGCTACCTAGCCCGCATTCACTATGCTATTCAAACAGAAACCCTAATATTATCCCACTAAACTAAAATAATCAAGGTTCTTGAAATAAATGTGTAACAAACACAATAACGGTATATTGTGTTTGTTACTGTCCACGACTTGTCGTCTAATGGGTGTAAAAAATAAGATTCAGAAATACCTTAGTTAACGTGTTGTTTCTTTTCATTTCATATAAGGAAGGCCCTTCCTTATGGAGAGATGATGACAGGTTTTTGTTGTTATCTGTGTAGGGGCAGAGAAATAATACTGACCTCTGCGGCCGGGGTCGGCCTGTTGTAAAAGGCGACAAAACAACCCACTCAAGCTACTTTGTAGGGCCCCAAGCCTGTCTGGATGGCGACCACCTTTAAGTGGGTCGTCTGCCTGTCTCTCGTCCTACAGCAATAAAAAAAGGTTTAAAAATGATATCTGATAAAAATCAAACCGTGATGGAGGGAGGCTAATGTTGTGTAGTTTTAGTAGTTGCCGATTACATTGATAAACTCTGGGGAAATATCGGGTTTTGTTTTTGCGATTTTAATATGGATAAATGATTAGCAAATATATTCTAATGGATCTAATGATGTGTCATAAAGCAATGACCAAAAGTATCCTACCCTCCACAGAAAGCTTACAGTGTCGAAAGCATTTTGTTCGGTATTCCTTGTTGCTATTATATTTCAGCCAACAGCACCAGATTCGACTGTCGTACGGTTAGAACGGTATGTCCAATATAACCACGTTGGCTTTCCCCTCAGTTCTGTGTGGCAATTCGGTATCCTGGGCATAAAAAAGGGATGTTATGTGTATAGTAAAATAACTGGTTAATCTGAAAATACATTTCGTTTTCGGCTTCTTACATCGAATAATTCCACAAAAATAACCTAATAGTTAACTAATTACGCCACGGAACTTGTTATTCGATAACGCTTAGTGGAAACATAGGTACATTGTTAACGTTACTTGTTAGTTCTTTGAAACGGTCGTGGTACGCACTACTAGGTTAAATTAATTCAACCAATCTGTGTAATATGCAAGGCTTATTGACATTAGCATCCCGTATGACAGTAATTACATAAAAAAGTAATAGCTGGCAAATAATCTTATTTACGAGTTATCTTGCTCTTGAAGTTATAGCCACATGACGTCTAAAATCAAAGATCATGACACATATGGTCAGGTTTAATGACCAATTATGGAGAACCATCGCCCTAAGATGCTTCTAGAAAGGGTGATGAAACACATGCTGAAAGCAATATTCTTGGATTGGACACGAATAGTAAATAAGTTAACTATACAGCCTTAACCTGCGACAAAATGGATTTTACACCATAACTAACATTCCTTATGTTTTTACCCAATTTTTGTAGTAAACATTAGAAAATGAGGATTTTTTAAATAATGCGCTTTATATTGTAGTTTTATATAAAGACGTTCGACCAAATAGGTTATTAATACCACAACTATGAATATGTATACTCCTTCAACTACACATTTATAAGAGAATAAAAATATAATGAATGTTTCATAAATTTGTTCTAAAAAAATATAAAGTTCAATAACAAACGAAACGTGGCCATTCTTCCAGTTTAATTCATTCGTTGTGCTCAACAATACGACTAGGCATATCAAAACCACAAAAAGATGTCCCCGAACAAAACCCGGCTCTTGGAGCGACGGGTAATCTCGAAGAGTTTTCCTCAATAACGACATAATTAACCTCTATTGTTGGTGGAAAACAGGCAGGCTTGGTTCCATACTCTCTATTGGGAATAGGTTTCTGAATTCCGAAGTCACTAAGACACGTAATTGGCCGGATATGGTACAACGCCGTTCCGGATTACATTCGATCACGTACCATCGTAAACAGTTTAGCGCTGATTTTTTTTATTCGACGACTTTTGTGGAGAAATCGGTCATGAGGGCGGACGTAGGGAGGTATTAACAGTGCATAGGCCGCGCTACCCTGGCACGTACGTTGTTTGTCTGAAAATCGTGTGATTTCTGTGCGCTATGTATTTACACAATTCATCGTATATTGCAGAACTATAAAAGTTTATGCAAGAAATATGAAACACATTTTTATGATATTAATACATTTTCAACTTTTTTTTTGTTTAGGAACAGCAACAGGCTGACGGCCCATTTAATAATAAGCAGTTACCGTCGCCTATAGATGTTTGCGACAGTAGGGATACCGCGAACACGTTGCTATCCCATAGGGGTACTGGAGCCAGGGTCACTAATGCCGGAACATAAGACAAGATTGTTATGGCGGCATAGCATACTTATAGAACAAGGGTGGTTGCCAGCCAGACGGGCATGGAGCCCTAGCACGTAGCGTGGGTCTTTTTGTCGCCTTGTATGACAAGCCTACCCCGGCCGCAGGGGTTAGTATTCTTACTCAGTCCTGCATGGAGATTTCAATATTATTTTATTAGTTAATAATGATTGCATATAAAGATTTTTAAGAATATGGGTCCACTATCGCATCTTATCCAAGAGCGAATCTAGTGCCCCGGTAGCCATTTGCATAACGTGCCTATTTGCGAGCCGATATACTCAGTATTAGTAGTATACAAACTATGTATTTTAAATAGCATCTACATCAAGAAAAAGAGCAAGAAGTGGACATGGACATCACCGAATGGACTCTACAGAAATGAAATCGACTATATTATGACCAATAAACCAACATATTTTAAAGACTGTTCAATCATCCACAATTTAAATTTTAACTCTGATCACAAAATGATTCGTGCAACATTAAAAGGATTAAATGTAAATAAAAGTCGTAGGCTACAAACTAAATCGATACCTAGTATGCATATTAACGTCAACGAAGAGCAACTGATTAACTTAAAAGAAATATTGAAGAAAAAAGAAGAAAATGAGAACAATAAATCAATCCAGGAAAAATATCGTAATTTTATAAATACTCTCAAAAGTGAATCTAGAAAAGCATATACAAATAGTAATAAAGACATACTCTCTACTATCACAATTGAACTACTAAAGGAAAGAAAAAAGCTACTAGAAGGACCAAAAAACAAGGAAAGTCGTGAAAAAATATCCGAGATAAGCAAAAAGATTAACGAACAACTAAGGAAAGATAGAAAGAAAAAGATATCAAAAACACTCCAATATCATATTAATAAAACAGGAGGTGTAAAGAAAGCGTTTAAAGAGTTGAAATCAAAAAAAGATTGGATGCCTAATTTGAAAGATAAGCATGGAAAATACTCAAGCAATAGATTTGAAATATTACAGATTGCTACAAATTATTATAAGAACTTGTATAAAAGCAAGAATTCTAAACTCATTGAGACTATAATAGATGAGAAGCAAGATTCAGAAACTGTACCACCTATTCTAAAAGAAGAAATAGCGAGAGCAATTGGCTCGCAAAAGTTAGAAAAAGCACCAGGTCCCGATTGTATTACAAATGAACTTCTAAAGTCTTTAATGCCGGTTATTGTCCCTAAATTAACAAAATTGTTTAACGAAATAATAGAAACAGAAATAATTCCTGAAGATTGGATGAAATCGACGATAGTATTGTTGCATAAAAAAGGAGATAAAGGTGATATTGGCAATTATAGACCGATAAGTTTAATGTCTAACATATATAAAATATTCTCAAAAATAATGCTATTTAGACTAACTAATACCCTTGATCAAAATCAGCCGAAGGAACAAGCTGGGTTCAGGAGCAATTTTTCTACTATAGACCATATTCATGTCTTACGACAGGTACTTCAAAAATACACCGAATACAATATGGTATACTACTTGGGTTTCGTAGACTTTAATAAAGCTTTCGATTCGTTAGAACATTATTATATATGGGAAGCATTACAACAACAAGGTGTCCACGGTAAGTATATACGTATACTAAAAAACATTTACGGACAAACTAGCGCCCATATAAAATTGGAGGTACCAGGCGACGAATTTCCACTAGAAAGAGGCGTCCGGCAAGGAGATCCAATATCACCAAAAATATTTTCCGCTGTTCTGGAGATGGTTTTTAGAAAACTAGAGTGGGATAATGTAGGTCTCAATGTGAATGGAGAGAAATTGAGTCACTTGAGATTTGCTGATGACTTAATACTTTTTTCTGAATGTCCAAAGATATTAGAAAAAATGTTACAACAATTATCAGATGAAAGTGCTAATGCTGGTCTCTCAATGAATATAACAAAGACGAAAGTTATGAGTAATTCCCTACAACAAGATCCTATTAGAGTTAATAATCAATCACTAGAATATGTCAATGAGTATATTTATTTAGGACAATTAATTTCACCGACAGAAACCATGCAAAAAGAAATCGAAAGAAGAGTAGCTAACACGTGGAAGAAATTTTGGTCACTGAGTGAAATAATGAAAAACAAAGAAATACCTATGCCGGATAAACGAAAAGTTTTTAATGTCTGTATTTTGCCATGTTTGACGTATGGATGCCAAACATGGGCCCTTACTGATCAGCAACAAAATAAAATAAATGTATGTCAGAATGGAATGGAAAGAAGTATATTGGGAGTGAGTAGAAGAGATAGAATAAACTTAAATAGAATAAAAGGAAAAACCAAGTTTGAAAAAGTACAAACAATTTGTAGAAAATTAAAATGGCGTTGGACTGGGCATATGTTAAGGGAGAAGAATATTGAGAAATGGACCAAAATTATTACCGAATGGTACCCAAGAGAAAGTAAAAGAAGTAGAGGAAGGCAATTTAAACGTTGGGAAGATGATTTTAAGAAGATAGCTGGCCCAGAATGGCTACGTATTGCAAAAAATCGGACAATTTGGAAAGCCTTAGAGGAGGCCTTTGTCGAAAGACAAGCTGTTGAAGAAATCTAACCGATTGTCGAGAAAAACTTGACTATATATTTATAATTAAAAAAATATATAATAATAATATACTATTGTAAAAAAGAAAAAAACAGCAATAAAGGCTTATTTTATTTTATTTTTTATTTTATTTATTTTATACTCAGTATTAGCAAATATACAATAGCTTCCGACACCTGATCTGTTTAAGAGTCTAAATTAACTTGCATGTACGGATGACTTGTGTTTAGAAAGTCCCTTTATTAACAAATATTGAATTGTAAGATTAGGCGCTTGATGAAAATAATACTTAACGCATTTAATTGTTGACACACGACAAAAATACTTGAACCTACCAACTTACTACAAATATTTGACGAGCTCTTGGCGTAACGGATAACGCACGTCGGTACGCTCGCGGAGGTTACGGGTTTGATTCCTGTCCAGCGTCTGGGTGTTTATGTTAAACACTTCATATACACCACCTGTCTTTACCGTGAGAGTTTAATAATTCAATCTAATATTGAACGTTTAAGAACCGTTACACACTATCGAATATATTTCAAATAATATGTATTTGTTTACAAAAGAAAAGTATTTATGTAATATATCAGTTGTCTAGTATCCACATCACAAGTGATATGCAACTTAGTTTGGGACTAGATGGTGTTGCGTGAAATGTTCCAACATATTTATTTATTTAATATTTTCGAAGTATAAAAAATACTATATACATGACATGTACACAAATTAGCATGTCTCATATTGTGATTGTTTTCTATAGCTTTGTTAATTTATACACTAGAAATATAGAGGAATATTGTAAAATAGAGGATATTGGAGAAATCTTTCTCAGTATACTGTTTTCACTGACTTGTGAGGAAAAGAGTAGAATGATGATAATATGATTACCCGATAAGCCCGATTCGTGCGGAACGATAAACATGTGCTTCGTTAAAGGTTTTAGTTGGCGTTTTCCTTGTATCAGTTCGATAATGCTAATTGTGTTGGGTTTACTTTTTTATTCCGATAAAATCTTTAACGGTTGCTTCTGTGAATCCCGTGGAAGTTTGGTAACGATTATGTGGTATCTGGGAAATTATACCGAACTAGTGGTCGCCCAGAGGTTGAAAAATTCGACCATGATTCGTTCAGTTTGTAAGTTTAAACTAAAGTTCAATAAATTACAACTTCTATAATCAAAGATTTCATTATGGCTACACCATTTTTTACATCAATTTGAACAACATTACTGTAAAACTTTAAAATGTTTTACATTGCAAAACTTGTATTGTAAATTCGTTTCGTAACCATATATTCGCATTTTGTAAACACTATTCTCATGAACAGGCAAGAGTAAATCAACACAGAGTACTTATACTCCATGAATTTTTATACTTGAGCAAGATGTACTTCACAAATTATAAATACCTAACTATACAAATAAAAACTTTATATTGTCAATTTTGAAATTCAATAAGACCAAAGAGTAAGAATCACTTAAGCCTATAGACAATAAATGTTAATTTTTTAAATATCGTCGTTGTCAAATGAATATCTGCTATGTGCAAAAAGTAAAACTTTGAGATATGGAGTAAAAACATTTTCGTATAAAATTTTATATGAAGGTGAATTTTAAGAACTATATCAAATGAAAGCTACAGATATTATACATAAAGTTAATTGTTTTCTAACCACAAAGATTTAATAATTTATTTATTATTTTAAAAATAGTGTAAATTGTGCACATAACAGATTTTAAATGGTCAATCATAAGGCACATAGCAGGTATTGGATAAAAATATATTGGATTTAAATTAGTATTTAATGAGTAATAAATGAAAGAAAATAAGTATTAATCAGACTTAAATTTAAGAGAATCATAAAATGGATGGTAGTCATTGTCTATAAATGGTTTAAGTTCTTGTAACTACAATTTCCAATGTAATCCAAGTTCAATCAACTGATTGAACTTGGATTGTGTTATTTCCAACGGCCCGTCATATTATGCCGCAGGTTCAGGATACTCTGGGAATATGCCTTCGTTGCGGAAGGATTGTATAATTTTGTGGATGACGAAGTTTGAAGTATACTTCACCCATACAGCTATATAAGAATGTTCTGACATCGGTTGACCGTGGGATCACCCTTCCTTTTACCTGGTCTGATAGATTGATAATTGGTGGTTAATTTTTCATAATCCTTAAAAAAATCATAATGTACAACTCTAATGTCATAGGGTTGTTTAGGCCGCGCTTGACGTATTCTCGTAATGTAATCCTGAAGTGCATAATAGGGGGCTTTTTAATGTTCGATAGTGGAGTGGATGCTGTCAACCTCCATCATAGTATGTACCTTTTCTAAAATTATTTGTTCCACTTCTACTTTAAAAAAATAAGCTGTCACATAATGCGCTTGCTAGAACCTTATTTCTGTTTTAGTAGTTGCATCTATCACTAATTATCGCAATGTGTTCATAAGCTCTGCATGTAGTTTTAAGGTACTCAATTACACAGCTTGTAAATTCATTGGATGTAACTCCTCCATCAGCTTCATGCCAAAAATAAATAGTGACATCTCCAGAACGAGATTGGTGAATCGTAAAATTATGACACTGTAGTTTTTGTTTATAATACAGTGCACCAGCAAGTAATTTTGATGCTAAAAGGACACTCTGCACGTCAACAGTTATTACTATGCTGTCCGGGTTATACTTTAAATTTTCTATTGCTATATTCTTAGCATGACGCACTTCATCTTTTTTTAGGATATGAGTATCATAGTCCTGTTGCGAAACATTTTTTAATTGATAACTAGAACAAACGTCGCACTGATCCTTTCGCGGTTTGTGAATGGAAATATTATTTTTATCAAGTACACTTAAAAAGGTGTTTCTTGAAACTAATTTTTTATTTTGTTCATTGCACCAGGTTTTGTAAACGGCATGCATATTATGCAGATGTGGTCGAAAAGTTGACTCGACGTAAATGCGCTTTGATAATGCTCAACAATAGTGATTTGGCACTTTCGGTAGTAAATCCAACCATTCTGATACCGTACCTCGTCTATTCAGAGTGGCCACATTGTGCCGATATGGAAGAGGATTCATTGTTATGACACTGTTGCTGGCATATTTTTTACCTAGCGCAAGAAAGAATCACGTCCAAGATCAAATGTGTTTAAAAAAAACAATCTGCACACTTTTAATTTGGTATTTTGGCAATCATATTTGTGCACAAAAATATCAAAACCAGTTTCTTTCCTAGAATTTGAACCATCATCACGCTTTCTTTGCTTACGTAAACTTCTTTTAGATACTAGACCTTGTACAAAAGTTTTTTTTCACTCTATGATTTCATATTCCAGAACTTGGACTGCAACGCAGCTCGTTCTTCTTCCGTTACCAATCCACACATGAACCTATTTTTAGGTTTTTGTTGTATTACAGTATGATTACAACGACTTTTTTACAGATCGAGCTGCTTTTGGTGTAGTCTGTTCTAGCTTTCCATCTCTTTTCTTGTAACCCATATATGGTTTTCCCAGTAAACGCTGGCGTTTTGCTTTATACTAAGAAAATTGTGGGGCTGAAGAGCTGCTCAGAATTTCGATGGTCGCTCTTAGTCCTTGTACTGGACATTCATTTGATGAATCATTATCACTACTGTAAATAATGTAGTGCCTTCCTTTAGTAGTTGTAGGAAAAGATGAACTATCACTCCGTTCTGGGGATGAATTTATTGACATGCTTGTATATACGCCCGTCGTAATTTATCAGATCTGGATTCAGAGCCGATGAATAGCCGTGAGGTTGGCATAACACCTTTTGATTTTCACCTTGTAAACATTTCTCCTTGGTAGATAAAACTAAATCGACAATTTTCTTTCCCCTACTCATTGTAGAGTTCAATCAAACACACCGTATTAATGCACTTTTAACTTTAAAATACGTATGTACTAATAAGCTAACACGTCAACGGACTGCTTAGAAGTATAGTTCAACCACAAAGACAATATTATTCAGAGTAATGAAATATGAGGGTAAATGTAAATAAACAGCAAAGTATTATTCCCCCAATATTCTTGCAAAGCAGAAGTATAAAAGTACAAAGGATTATTCATATCAACTTGTGAATGTATTGTTGTCGTTATATTGAGTATAAATAAGCTTTAACAATGTTGCTATTTGTTTAGACTAAACACATAGCAGATTATTTTTTAACACATCGTAATTGATAGTTGTCAAATAAAATAATTATGCTATGTAGCAGTGTGTCACATAGCAGATTTTATTTGACAAAAATGTAGCTGCGGCACATAGCAGATTTTAAAAAGTGGTCGTAGATCGTCGTACAGTGCTCATAGGCACATAACAGTTTTTTATACGGTAGATAGGGCTGTGAACTATACGAAAATGTCAAAAAGTAAAAATCTCAAAAAGTGCACATATCAGATTTTGGTTTGACAACGACGATATATTTTATTAATACATAATCTATCTATATATGTAAAAATGTTATGTTGGTTTGTGTACGCTTCAAAAACTCAAAAAGTTCTGCACCGATCGAGCCGAAATTTTAGGATAGTATATAATCCGCATCAAGGATTGTTTTTATCTATTTTTTTTATCTATTTTTTTGTTTCTCATTTCTCAACCATTCAATCACAATGTGCCACAGCGAAGCGTGGCATTGTACAGTCACAATGTACTACAGCGAAGCGTGGTAGGGTACAGTCACAATGTGCCACAGCGAAGCGTGGCAGGGTACAGCTAGTTATTTATATATTATTTATTAATTAATTAGTATAGTAGTATCTACTTATGTATATTTTGAATTCAAATATTACATTATTATAAAATTAACCTTAATGGTCTTTACCAGACCATAAGCTCATATAAAAAAAAAGAAAAATCGTAAGGTATGCATGAGAGGTTGTGTATAATTCGAGCAGTAGTGTGCGTATGGTTTATTTTAATTAATTTAATTTATTTCTAATGCATTTTAGGCAAACATAGCTTTCTGCCCTTCTCTTCCACATAAACTTTAACTTTGCCGAATTTAATACTCTTCCGCCCACGCAATTTTCGTGAAAAGGGGTACTAAGTTTTCGCTTCACGTATTAATATATAGATGCTGAACAGTGTTCCCACTAAAACAATTGAGTCAGTGGAAAGATTCCATATCAGTAAGAAGTCTTCAGACAGGTTCAAGATTATTAACTGCCTCGAAAATCTGAGTCAACATTCTGTATGAAAATCCTGGTTCGTGAGGTTCACATTTAAAAAAATTATGGTTAACATAAAAACATAACTACTCCGTCTTTTTTAATATTTCATGAAATAATGTACTTATTTACGCAGTTTCTACTTTCTTAGAATTATTATTACATGTTAAGAAATGTGTACTGTTTACATGTGACAAAAGCTACCTAATTTGCAGTAATCTGTTACAGCCTGTAAGCTACAGTCTAGCACTGCTGTTTTACGCAGCATTGAGTTTTATGTACAATATTGGAATAAAATAAATGCTTTTTTCTTATGCTTTTTATAACATATTATTTATATATTACGGTAAATAAATTGTAATTACTAAATATAATACTACTAAATATAATATATATATATATATATATATATATATATATATATATATATATATATATATATATATATATATATATATATATATATATATATATATATATACAATGCACGTATTTCAAGAGTTATGCCGTAGTGTAATAAAATAAAATAAATAAACTCAAAAAGAATAATATATATTTTTGTGGAGTATTCAAAGTGATACTAAAACATTTTCTAATGTAAGTGAATGTATGATTGTAAATTGTATATAGCTAATATATTTCTTAATTTATTTTTCAGGTAAGTCAACGTTATTACATCCGCTTTTCCCTTCCCTATTCTTCGTGCGTATAATACGAACATCTCAGCCACCGTAAGTAATCTTCTTAACTCCTGAATAGTACGACTATCATATTTGGCTTTAATATACAACATTTGTATGAATGTAACACGTCCTCGCGTAAGAGTATAATAAGATATACTATTATAAAGAGGAAAGATTTGATTGTTTGTTTGTTTGTTTGTTTGTTTGTTTGTTTGTTTGTTTGTTTGTTTGCTTTGAATAGGCTCCGAAACTACTGACCCGATTTAAAAAATTCTTTCATTGTTGGGAAGCTACACTATCCCCGGGTGACATAGGCTATATTATATTTTCAAAAAAATTAGGGATCCTTACTAAAACTCTAATAATGTAACCCAAAGTGTAAAAAAATTACCTAAAATATTATTTAAATCGCGTGCGTTGCGAAAACTATTGATGATAGAATAAAATAATGTACTACAACTTTGCAGAACACATCATTATTTACAAAAAGTGTCGCGACAGCATATGTCTAACTATTATAGTTATGCCACAATAAGTGTTCTTTTATTTTAAAAAATTAATTGAAATGCCGCCCCTAGAAAAGGCTCTTTATTTGGATCTTGGTATTAATCCTTATCAAAATAAATTACTTCATATTCAAAACTGTTTCAATACCTTTATATAACTTTTTGAATTATTCAATTCGGATATTCCATTCGAAAGATATCACGAGTTTAAAAATGTAAGTATTAGAAAAATGTTGCGTGGTAGCCGCTCACCCTGTTCGGCTAGCTAGGCAGCACCTTATGCAATGTAGGCGTGCGTCACTGGGGTTTTTACAAAAATTAGAATACTTATTAAAAAATAACGAAAAATAAATAAAAAGTAATAGCAAAAAAAATCATTAAAATAAAAGCTCATAGAAATAATAATATTCAAACTTTCTTTATAATTTTATTTTTTTAGTAACCTGACGCAAATAGAAGGGTTTGCCCCCAGGGGCGCTCCTCTGTCCGAGGAGTGCACGGGTGTGCGTACCCGAGGTGCCCGAGCATCCGTCGCTTCACTCCCCTCTCCGTTCGAGGCGACAGAGTCCTACCTTTCTTTCCGTCTACCTCTTACATCCTTTCCAACTTAGCTCTCTGTTCGTGGCATGGTCCCCGATGGGATGGTTGCGTAGCGTAGATTTGGTAGTCAAAACCATGCCTATTTCGACTGCGCCTGCACAGAGAGTGTTCCCGGGGCGGGAATTGCATCCTCGCTGTCGGTTGGTCTTGCTGGGCCGGCTACGACGTCAAGCGACTCTGCTTTTTCTGGAGTGTCGTCTGGTAGTCGTACACACGCCTGACTAGCACGCAACGGGGATGCGAGTCCCGTCCGGAATTGGCCGCGGACCTGTCGCTCCCGGCCCTGGTTCTGTCCATGGTCGGGGGCGATCCTGGATGGACGGCCGTCGCCTCCTTTTGCGAGGCAGTAGTGTCTGCAAGGGAGGCGGCGGAACGGGAGCGGGAGTCCGCCACCGCACTCCCCTCCCGCAAACGTAGGCCGCGTCGTCGGCGCCGGAGGGCGGGCAACGATCTCCGGCCGCCGTAGAAAGCGGCCGCGGGCGGCCCCTCGGGGGAGGATCCGCCGCCCGCACTATTGCTGTGAGGGAAAAGGCCGCGTGCTGTTCCGCAGCCCCCCTCAACTCATAGAGTTGTTACAAGAGAGCGCCGGGGGGACGAAAGCCTGACCCCCTGGCGCCAGCACTTTAGAAGGGGCCCGCTTTAAGATAAAGCGTGGGCCGGCGCCGGCCCGGGCCACGAGATCGGCAGGCCATATATCCGTGGGCCCGGGCGTAGGCGATAGGAGAACAGCGGGGTTTTTAGTGGGTAGTCGGATGGTCGAACATCTTTTCCGGAGTCCCTTATATCCCTCGGTCCCCCCGGGCCGGGGGAACCCGTCAAGAGAGGTTTTTCCCCGAGACCGAAAAAAAATAGAAGGGTTTAATTTTTTGTTAAATACCCATGCGAAGCTGGGACGGGCTGCTAGTAAGATATAAACTCGGTCCTCGCTTCGGGATTTACGGGCAGTTGTTGAAGAAAGTGTTAATTCATTCCGGCTAATAAATATAATGTTGCCCTAAGTACCAAATGCATCTTCTTGCTACTTTATATCTCTCTTTTCACAACATTTACGAAATTCAACGTCCTTCCCAAGAGGGAAAATTAATTATAATTTTAAAAACTAAAATACACGCTTTTATAATTATTAATCTAATAAAATTAATAAAAGCGTGTTAATATAATTTATTTGTTGTCAATTTCCAATCGGTAATTGTTTTTTATTAATTTAACGCCATCTTACGGCAGTGTTATTGTTAATTTAGCGCCATCTTCTGGCAGTTTTACCACACGGCGTTTCGGCAGAATTTTGAATTTTTTTGATTGTTTAAAGCGGGTAAAAATCGAGTCTGAAAATTCCGTTACATACAGGTCAAGTTATAACATGTAAAAAAAGAACAAAACGTCAACGTCACGCGGTGTTCCCAGGGGGTCACCCATCCAAGTAATGAACGCGCCCGACGTTGCTTAACTTAGGTGATCGGACGAGAATCGGTCCGAAAATTAATCCTGAGGTTCCTGGTGGATAATGATACAAACTATACAAATTATTACATTGTAATTTTTACATTCATGGTCTTTACGTACATGGTCTTTGATTAGTGTGCAAAGTTTCAAATCAATCCGTCGTTTTGAAAGGGGTGAAAATCACGTTCAAGGATCGTTACATAGATACATACCAAGCTCATAAAAGCATGTTAATGGTTAAAAAGAAGACTTTTGTGTTGATTATAAACATTCTTTGTAAAATTAGCAATTCATTCTTCGCAATATACCTTTATTACGCTTTTACCAGATTAGTAAGTTTATTACTTAGTTATAAATTGATGGTTATATATCATACATTCTTAATGACAACTACTTTATTATAGAGTTCCCACTTGTAAATAGATAGGAAATATTTGATCAAAAATTTACTTTGAAATCAAAACAAAATACTATTATATAAAAAAATATATATAAATATCGTCGTTGCAAGTGAAAACAATCCAAAACCACAGACCGTCAGTAATAAAATGGCAGCTTTAAAGAGCGCTACCGCAAATTTAAAATAACTACCATAATCCGGAAAGACGTAGTTAACGCGTTTAACATTCAGCTACAGCGAGTATTGCATTGTAAAACGAAATGGTATCAGCACAAAAGACCACAAGCACAGAAATCAATCTTGGTAATATACGCTTCTTGAGATGGTCAAGAAAAGTTGTTATACCTTATTTACAACACTTCAGTGTGGTCCTGCGGGCTTAGCCATAATACTCTCGCTATTTTTACTAAACTGATATGAATAATTTGGTGACCATATGATAAGCCACTGCCATGGTCAAAATCATACTTATTTTTTTCTCATCTACAGGCGATTTCGTTAAGATGAAAACATATGATTAACTCCCCCCCCCTGGCTAAAAATAACAATTTGTCAACCCGTTCATCTTACTAAGGTGTAATAGAAAGTGACATATCTTCTTCTTCCTCCTGCCCTTATCCCACATTATATGGGGTCTGTTGTGGCTTAGTTTTTACAACCAGCTGTTTGCCTAACGTTAACCCCTTTATGGGGAAAATCTGTCATCCTTTTTATTTAAATTATTTTTCTTATTTCACATTGAAAGTAGAATACGAAATTTCGTTGTCAATCATCATATAATATATCCATCCTCAAGCGACACTTTTATTGGTTTCTTCTCGAGTAAAAAACATCCGAGTGTTGATTTGGGTGTGCAGGGTGGCACTTTTGCCGGGTCGCCTTCACTGCACATTGTTGGACAAGGGGGCCACTAACATCGGACATACTGCAAATTGCTCGCAGTCTTCAGGGTAAAAACACGCCATTTTTTTAGAGTTTACTGCTTTTTCTTTTGTAAATTTTGTATCATCAATACAAATAAATAAAATTGGAGGGTCTGTTTGTAATATTAAAATAACCGCTTTTAACTAAGTGCATTCGGACGTATACACGGTACATATACCAAAACAACATTTTTTACAATTTTCGTCTGTCTGTCTGTTTGATTTAGATGGGACTTTCGCTGGCAGATAGCTGATGTAACAAGGAGTAACTTAGGCTATTTTTATTTTAGAAAAAAAAGAAATAGTTTTTGTTAAAAATTATAAGTTTCGGAAATTTTAAATTCCAATTTAAGTTGACCTCAGATTTATATCATCAATCATACGAAATAGGGTTCAGCTTAGACTGGACATTGTAGGTTGAATTTCCAATTTAAGTTAACCTCAAATTTATGTCATCAATCATATGAAATAGGGTTTAGCTTAGACTGGACTTTGTAGGTTCGAACGTACGTATTCCGTAGGCGCATGGCGTAACAGTTGCATTCGATAATACTGACTGTTTGCATATTTCATTTATATTTTAGGGTTTATAGGGTTTGTAATCCAAAATAAAAGATATATCCAAAAAATTCTGTCCGAAGTCACTATTCCACGCGGATGGAGCCGCGGGCACAGCTAGTAATAAATAAATTTCCACTAGAATTTTGATAATTTTGACGAATTTGACATATATCGCACCTTTGGTAGTACAAGGTCTTAAATGTACTTTTAGTGATTTTATAGGAGAGCCATTTTAAGATTTTTTTACATTCAATACCGTATTCTTCTGCTATATATTATTTTGAAATCATTATTCTTAATGATTCACGTAAAATCACTAAAAGTACATTTATATGTACTACCAAAGGTGCGATATGTAGAAAATACAATTTATTTCGATGTAGTATGGCAAGCAGCTAAAATGGAAAGAAATTTGATCACAGTTATATCGAGTTCCGTATTATGTAGAAAACTCGCCCCAATGAAAACAAAATTTAGCCATATATTTATTATGGTCATATGCATGTAAGTATCACAGAAAGACAGGAACGCAAAAAGCGCGCAGTTAGTTTTGCACTTAATAATCACTGGTACAATCAAAATAAATTGCTTAGATGTGCTTGTTATAAATTTTGCAGTTATATTTTTGCATGCTCTGCCGCTGTGTTTGCAGTTCTAGCATGGTAAAATACTGAGTAAAATTTAAGTACTAAAATTGAAGTATATATGGGATTTACTTCTGCACTATTGCTCGTTTGTGATAACGAGCCCGGTACAGTGCGGTAGTTTGCACAAAAACTCACTAAACGAGAAGTTTATTCAGCGGGTTTGTGTCTTTGTTTAAAACTGGTATATTTGCCAACTACAACCCGCCACAATTCCGGCACGATGTAAAACTTTCTTACAAAGTTGAAATTGAAAACGAACTTGAAGTAATTAATCGTAAATTGGTTCAGCAGTATTCTCGTGTATAGCATTAAAAACTCGGGAATATAATTTATATTACTTTAAATGGCAGTTTAAAAGCGTGAATGTTAGAATGGCGGATGCGAAGAGGACATGATATAATTTTTCTAACCTATCTCATTGACGTTAATTATATTTTTAAAGAGACAACGTATGCGAGAGATAACATATGTTTAGGAAAGGCTTGAATCTTTAAAAAAATTTCTTACAGAAAGAAGTTTAAGATGTGTGTGTATGCTGAAACGTAAATAAATCGGGTTATTGTATGATACATATTTATATTCTTTTGAGAAATAGATATATTTATAAACCGAAAAAAGAGAGAAAAAGAATGTTTTTAAAAATAAACCTCTCAAAATATAGCACATACGTAACATTACAATTTAATAACACATACATGACATATATTATATTTCAGTTATCTGATACTTTTCGTACGGGAATATAACATTTTGTGGTTTTCATTTGATACGTTCCGCTTCGCATATATAGCTCATAATAATTTTGATCGTTGTATTATATTAATGAAATTATTGTTTATTATACCATTACTGTGCTCTATATTCATAACCTAATAGAAAAGCTTTGTTAAAGAAATAGTATATATAGAAGTCCTAATAGAAGAACATTTCAAGTAATCCGTTCATTAATCATTGAGCTTATCTGGAAGAAATATTTTCTTTTTCAGATGATAATCGTATTAGTGAAATATTAATTGAAACTTACTCGTAAAGTTTAAAAGTATAAGCATTTAAAGTTCTCAATGATGATGTAATAAGCATCCTATATATATATGCGATTCCAAAGGAGCATCGATTGTATTGGTTTTACATAGCGTGCAATTTAAACGTCTGTGATATCGAGCCTAAATATATGAACGCAAATAATTGTATCCCTGTCTAGCAAGAAATTTAAAGGTTTCTAACTGGTTTGAATTGTACTTAATTTTCTGTGTATAGATAACTAGTTGACCCAGCAAATATTATTATGCCATTTGAATTTAAAAAAATAGTCTATGTCCATCTACAAGGTCTAATCTATGACTGTACCGAAATTCATCAAAATTGGTCCAGCGGTTTAGGAGGAAAAGCGTAACAAACAAACTCACTTTCACATTTATAATATTAGTTAGGATTGAAGGTTGGAGCCAACTACTTTTGTTATGTATTTAAAAATCAAACTGTACAGCTGTACTATATAGCTTGCGATAAATCGTAATTGTAAAATATATCTTTTTTATATATATTTTTTTTGCTGTAGGACAGCAGACAGGCTGACGGCCCACTTAGAATTTAGCACTTATCATCGCCTATGCGTGTTTGCAACGCCAGTGGCAACGCGAACGCGCTGCTGTCCTATAAGGGTACCGGAACTTGGGTCACTAATGCCGGAACACAACACAAAGTTATTATGGCGGCATACTTAAGACTAAAGATAGTCGTTATCCAGATGAGCTTATCACGGACATAGCTAGGATGGGTGGTTTTGTCGCCTTTTACGACAGGCCGATTCCGGTCACAGAGGTCAGTATTCTTTCTCCACCCTTGCACGTATAAAAATTATATACTGTATAAATTATCTGATTACGATTATATTTTTTAGTCGCAGACATTGTATTTGTCTTCAAATCCTACATCATAAGTACAAAACTGTACAAAAGCAATTTTAAAACCTTTGGTCTTATGTGTATGTATTGATAATGAAAATTTTTAATGTTCTTTTTAAACGTAATAAATATCATTTTTAGAAATAATTAGAATTTGACAGAGAATTTTGATGAAAGTGATTGTAATCACGGCACAATGAATGCTCGTCAAGGCAGAAATTAGACTAATCGACTCGATTGAATTTCAGCGCGATTGGTGCGGAGATAATAATTTAATTAATCCATCACAATCGGGCTTAGAGACACTGGGCGATGTTATCGGGACGCCGCGTCCAATGGCGGACTGCGAACGCGATATCTTGGTAGACATACCCCGGAATCAGCTTTTCATTAATTGTGCGTTGGCTTTATCTCGCGGCCCCATGTACCCTGCCAATGGCCCGGGTGAGCTTTAGTTCACATTGCATTGTGCTAACTGTTAGTGGCGAGTTGATCTCCTTAATTATATTACTTTTATCATCGTCGTCATTTAAGCATTAACTCAGATCAGCGATATCCGATCTAGATTTGGTTTATAACTTATTGTTTGATATGATGTTTTGATTTTTGCTATGACCACTTCGTGCTAAATCCTGAAAAGAATATTATGTTTTCAAGAGCTCTTCTTCAGTGATGACTTACGGATCGCAGACGTGGTCGCTAACTATGGGCCTTATGAGAAAGCTCATGGTCGCTCAGAGGGCAATGGAGAGGGCTATGCTCGGAGTTTCCCTGCGAGATCGAATCAGAAATGAGGAGATTCGCAGGAGAACCAAAGTCACCGACATAGTCCGGATGATTGCTAAACTGAAGTTGCAGTGGGCTGGGCACATAGTTGGAAGGATTGATGGCCGTTGGGGCAGAAAAGTCCTCGAATGGCTACCGCGTACTGGAAAACGCAATGTTGGTAGGCCCCCCACAAGATGGACCGATGATCTGGTCAAGATCGCCGGAATAGGTTGGATGAGGGCAGCGCAGGACCGATCATCGTGGAGATCTTTGGGGGAGGCCTTTATCTAGCAGTGGACGTCTTCCGGCTGGAAATGATGAAGAGCTCTTTTACTTCTCCGATTTTGTATTGATAACTCATATTTTATTTACTATTTGATCTTTACTGATGTCGAAATTAATCATACACATATGTTTACACTGTTTACAGTACATAATCATCATCATCTTAGCGTTAAATTTCGGTTGCAATCTAAATTTCCGCTTCAGTGCCCGGGGTCCGCTTTACGACTTTTTCTTCTCGCACGATGTTCGGCAGTCCTAGTAGTGAGTCCATTGGCACGTATATATTTCCTCGACGACGTCAGGCCAGTAATTTTTTAATTTACCCCATACCAGTGAAGTTAACACTTGTAATTTGTTTACGGCGGATATATTTGCAGTACAATACTTACAAAAATTTGAGAACAGACTCAATAGAATATAACAGCCTGTCTATTCAAAGAACAAATCAAAGCTACATTTGTATCATTAAATATTTTATCTTGTGATGTGTGTATTTTATTTAACACAGAATGTAATCAACATTAACATCTTATGATTATACGTTATTTCTGAAATTTGTTGTCTATTCCACATAAATTTTTATAGTCCTAATTGTATATGTATTGGTAAATATACGACTTTTTATGACGTCAAACTAACTCTATTATTATCTGTCCTATTGTCGGGATCCTTCGGGTTATGTTAATATGTAATATTAAACTTCTTTTGTGTAATTTAAACGTCTGTGACATAGTGTCTAGACATATGACATCTGATCGAAAGGGCGTAGATATCATCCCATTTCAGTGGTCGATAGATGCCATTCGATATTAACTTTTTGATCTTATTTGGAAGAGTTATAGAAATGGAATGAAGTGTTGTATCATAAAGAGAAAATAAATATAATTTAAGTAGAAAAATGTTATAAGTGACGGCGCTGGTACGAGTAAATTTTTAAAGATCTCCTTTTGTCTTCATGCGAAGGATGATTAAAAGAGGACGGGAATTGACGGGACTCACCGAACTCGGGGAGTCTTCAAATACTAGCGTGTGGTACACAATTAAATCAATATTATAATCCAAAAAGTACACAAGATACTGTTCTTTAATTATTTATAAAATGTGCACGCGCACAGGGACAATGTCTATCCTTCCACGGTTTAACACACATTCTCTCTCTGATACGTTACGGCAGAACGCCATCTCTTGGTGAGAAATTGGTAACAGAATAGTGTCATAGGACGTACAAGTGTGAAGGAGACGGCTCATAAAGCGTTCTCGCATGACTACGTATTACGAGTATATCAGTTTTAATAAAATTAACGGCCCAAACAATAAGTAAGCTAGGTACTCAAATGTATTTCAGTGACTATTAGTTTAAAATGAATTATGACAAAGGTCTTATATCTATATCAATCATTATCGTGGTGGAAGAAAAAATATCTCCCCAGTGTGGTAAGTTGCAGCCAATGTTCGTACAAGTTCTTTGACAAGTTGAGTTCCTGTCGTGGGAACAACAGTAATTAATGTTCAGCGACGGCCGGCTACCGTTTGGGAGTTTTCTTATCGTCTATTACTTCAAACTTTTCTATTAATTCAGCGATACAGTTCGATCTTGTATGGATGGTATTTCTTTCCGTTGATTTTATTATGACTTTACTACATTGTTAATGTTATGTAGTATTCATTTACAGTCTATAATTGTCCATCTCTTATATATATAATAATAAACATTAATTTTTAAAATTATTCTTTCCAGTATTGTTTGTTGAAATTACTTGATATTAAAGAGATAGGTATTAGACGATTTGAGAACAGCGGGGTTAGTAGTGGTTAGTTGGCAGTCACACCAGGTTCTTGAGTCCCTTCGGCGTGGACCTGTCGCTCCCGGCCCTGGTTCTGTCCATGGTCGGGGGCGATCCTGGATGGACGGCCGTCGCCTCCTTCTGCGAGGCAGTCATGTCCGCAAAGGAGGCGGCGGAGCGGGAGCGGGAGTTGACCACCACACTCCCCTCCCGCCAACGCAGGCCACGCCGGCGGCGCCGGAGGGTCGGTAACGACCTCCGGCCGCCGTAAAAAGCGGCCGCGGGCGGCCCCTCGGGGGAGGACCCGCCGCCCGCACTAGTGCCGCGAGGGTGAGGGCTGCGTGCTGTTCCGCGGCCCCCCTCAACTCCTAGAGTTGTTAGGAGAGCGCCGGGGGGACGAAACCCTGACCCCCTGGCGCCAACACTTTAGAAGGGGCCCGCCTCAAGACAAAGGGCGGGCCGGCGCCGGCCCGGGCCACGAGATCGGCAGGCCATATATCCGTAGGCCCGGGCGTAGGCGATAGGAGAACAGCGGGGTTTTTTAGTGGGTAGTCGGATGGCCAATCATCTTTCCCGGAGTCCCACATATCCCTCGGTCCCCCTGGGCCGGGGGAACCCGTCAAGAGAGGTTTTTCCCCGAGACAAAAAAAAAAAAAAAGGTTCTTGAGTCCCACTTACCCCTCGATTCCCGATTCTCGATTGGGGGAACTCGAGAAAAAAAGCTATTCATTATTCAACATGAAATACTTTGTTATATATAATTCTTTTGACAAGTTTATACTTGTCAATATCACCGGTGCATATTTCAATAACGATTATCATATTTATCAGTCGGTAAAACCGTCGACCATGATCTATATAAACACGACTTTACAATCCGTATAAAATACATTTAATTTCTTATTTCATTTGATAAGATACTAAAGAGTTGTTATACTATTGTATAATAAAGAGCCAATTTAAAGTAGAATGCAAACTTGTCTTCTGGTATTTATTATCTCTGTTCTAAATGAAAGTATGTAGTTGAAATGGAAATAAAAGTTTATATGATAGACGACTGTGACAGAATGAAATAAATTTCAGACATTGTAAACTATTGTGTTTTACAGTCGTGTATTTCGTGTTCAAAGTAAATTATAATATTAAAATGGAATAAATGAATTTGAAATATTTTTAATTAATTAATTGTTAAGTTCTCCAAGAGAAATTTATCCCAGTTGCATGCAATTGCGTCCATCAAGATTCGATGTAAGTATATGTCAACACTTATGATAAAGTAGGATAGATGTATCATTTGATTTTTTAAAGAAATGACCGGCATGACCTCCCAATGTTTATCTTTAAAGAACTCGTTATCGTGAAACATTGTCCAAACGTTCTCACAGAAGACTACATAATTAGATACTTTGGCGGTACATTTTTTGGAATGAAAAGTATTTAGTCCAAAATAAAGTGGTTTCAATGAGCAAAGCCGCCTCAATAGCTAGTTTTAAGTGGATGTCTTTTATGATATTCAATGCTTTATTCCCTCGAATGTTTGATAATACGTCAGTTTCTCTAATAGCATTTAGATAGGATTGAATCCGATGTATTCAAGTTCTCTGCTCGATTAGTGGTTCTTCAATATAATGATCAATGCTTGTTAAAGTTAGGTATAATATTATTCGCAAATATTTTATTTTACAAAGTGCAAAGGACTAAAATGACCGAGAACACGTAGTAAACAACGTCGTCAGTTTTTTGTTTGAGAAGAATATGCAATTTTTGTATTTTATGCTTGTCGAGCAATTAGTGATCCTTGTTTTTTTTATAATATTATTGTTTTTGTTTTTTTATAATATTAAAAAAGTCCTTCAATGCATGCATACATAATGTCATGTGTACTGTTGTCGAATCATTCTTTAAGCATATGTAATTTTGCTGCGAAATGTGATTTTGATGGCATATAAATTGTTATAGTACATTTTAAAAGAACGTAGAAACGTAGATGTAGAAAAATTATACAAAAATATTATCTGTCTAAAGTACTGTCTAAACATGTTATTTCGCGAAGAAATAGCATGTAATAGGTATATTCATAAAGTATTATCGAAAATTGTGATGAACTAAATTGCTTTACCCGATACGATATGCGATATCTAAGACTGTTTGAAATGGAAAAAGTGAAGGTTAGACAAAATTTCATGAAGTTATCGACTCTAACCGAACTCATGTTTAGTTTTCGCAATTTAAATGCTTTCGAGTTCTAAAAATGAACGCTAAAAACCCACAAACATGTAAAGAGCAAAATTAATAATGTTTAGTTATAAGTTTGCGCATAAATAAACAGATGCTATTTATAAACTGAAATCTCGATGTCAGCAGCCACAACTTCGGAATTTCAACCCAGTCCCAACAATTAAATGCACGAAGTGCGATCCGACAGTAGTAAAATCTCGTAATTAACACAGCGACGTGTTTAATTGATGATCACTATAATTGCTACATTTGTTGCTTTTGATAATTGCTCGTTTTAAAATGTCAACGTTTATTAACGTTGAAATGAACGTAAAAATTTCGGTAACATGATTTGTTGCAAGTTGATTGTTCTTTTAGCTTGAGTCTTTGCTCAAATCCTTAACTGAACTAGATTAAGTTACTTCTTTCCGTGCAGGGGCGGAGTAAGACTACTAACTCCTGCGGCCGGTGTCGGCCTGTCCTAAAAGGCGACAAAATAACCCTACCTACGTGGTAGGGCCCCAAGCCCGCCTGGATGGCAACCACCCTTGGTTTTAAGTATGCCACTATAATAACTTTGAGTTGTGTTCCGGCATTAGTGACTCAAGTTCCCGTACCTCTATGGAACAGCAGCGTGCTCGTGGTGTCCCTAGTGTTGCAAACATCCATAGGCGACGATAACAGCTGTAAAGGAGCTGTCAGCCTGTCTGCGTTTCTCAGCAATAAAAAAATACATATTAAATGATAACATTATTTGTCGAATAACACTGATTTAATGTCCTCATGAGTATAGCAATTAATTTCGCCAATATTTTATTTACTATGTAACCCCAAAATTTGAAATATTAAACCATTGTAATAGGTGTTAAGGTTAGACTAGAAAAACCAAGGTCTTAGTCACTAACGATTAAAGTCCAAATTCCTAAATAATTAGTGATGATTTTTTAATCAAAAATATGTTTGAAGAATATCTACTAAAATGTTCTAGGTTTACACTGTAAAGCCTAATTATACAGTAGATAATCACAGTAATAAACAAAGTCGTGAACTTGTAAAGTCTAAATTATATTAAACTGAAAGTGTTAACGACAATTGAAGCTTCTACGTTGTTCCATTGCCTTGCTAAATGTCCTTTGTGAGAGTGTAAAAGAAAGCGCAATTCGTGCTAGTTCCCGGACAATGGGAACAACACGAGACAAAAGCGAAATAGCGAGTCAACATCCATTGACACTTTTTAATTGCGCTGAAGGAACGTGCCCGCTCACGGAACAAGCGTCGGATATGCAAAAGGCTCGGTAAATAATAGCTTGTCAGTACGTCGTGATCTGAACACAAAATTAAACAGAAATCAAACACGTTGTTATACACATTTGAGCAACGCACATTTTACATTATGCTTTACGGAATAGAATCGCTTTTTTGTATGTTTAGTTAATAATTGAATCATTATTTGATTCAATAAATCTTAATTGTATTTATTATAATAAACTAAATTTGATGTCGCAATAGCCATGATATGGTAGCCAGGGATTAGAAATGGAGTAAATATGAGCTCCATTTCTGGGCTCGTCTTTGTCATCATCATCGGATAATTGAGAGTAACCCAACAACTCTAATAAAGTTAACTAACATAATTCAAATAAATAAATTAGATTAGATTCTATGGTGTTCCTGGTTTACTTTACTGGCACGGATTACTGAGCTAGAGCTACCGAGCGGGTGGACATTATATGATTACATCTTATATCTCAGTCCACGTTATATTGTTATACTTGCCGAAGTACATCTAGATATCGCCCACACTCGCCAGTGGTTATCGTGTTTGGACACTGGCAATTACATCTTCACAACTATTTATAGACATACTAGGCAACGTAGGTATCAGTGCCAAATTAACCACGTAGCAAGAGTAGCAACTGCTACTCTTGCAGAAGGTTGTACGGGGCCCGGGTCCCATTGGACCACGCATATTTAAACCCGCTCATCTCAGCCTGAGCGTAATTGTTTGAGTGAAACTGAAATGTCACAAAAATGGGAAACGTTTACACCTTTTCCTACTAGAACAACCCACGTCAGATAACAGCTAACCAATTATTTCTTTTGTGAAAATTAAACACAAATTTTTATATGGTAAACGCACAAGCTCTACAAAAAGTCGCTCATATAAATGTGTAGAATTTGAGTCGGCCCGATAATCAACCCTGCAAACGGTTCAAAACAATCACCCTTTCGTATGCCCAAGCGCGTAATAAGAATTTGCTTAGTGCTCCGCGCTTTCTTAATCCGGCCCTGATAGTTATACTGTGAATAGTTATAGTTATCAGCTCCAAGATTTTTAATATATATAGAGTTTACTTCTGCAATTTCAGTACTCTCAAAATGTTTTCTGCTATCTCTCTATACTGAAACTAACAAGCATTCCCAGCATTCGGAAATTGCAATACCCGCATGACGCTAACCGTAGTCAGTCACCGTGTGCTGATGCGGAACGGGTCACTATCTGAAATCTGTTCAGTGTTCTTTGGGCTTACAATGTCCTCCGGCGCTTTGGTTTTGAACATTAGAATATTTAAAATTGTGAAGGAGACATGATATGCAACTTCTATCAACATTTCTTTATAACCAGCATCATCGCTGATACCCCAGTATAATGAAATATGCACACCAAGTTGTTTTAATTGATAATGTTGACTTAAAATTTAATTCATGTATTGTAGAGTAAATCATGGTCGTCTAGATCTATGTCGTTGTAATTCCATATTCATATTTTAGTTTAAAGAGTGTACATAAAAATGCCAATAAGTAGATTGGTTTCTATCATGAAGAATTACTAATACGAATTTATATCTCTTCTTCTTCGTCGTGTTCTTCATTCCTGAAGGTCGTGCCCCTCTTGATAAGCCTTTACGGAGACGTTGATTAACTGCCTCCACACCACTCTGTCCTCGGCCTGTTTCAGAGCTGCAGGCAAAGTGAGCCCCGTGATAGCCTTAATTTGATCCGACCATCGGGTTGGTGACCGTCCTCTGGGCCTTTTCCCCTCTATTTTGCCTAGCACTATCAGTTTTTCGAGGTTGTCTGACTCCTTTCGAGCGATATGGCCAAAATAGCCGAGTACTCGCTTGTAGCAGGTCGTGGACAATCTGGTTCTGACATTCAGCTGGTCAAGAATGGATGTGTTGGTCCTTTTTGCTGTCCACGGTATGCGTAGCAACCTCCTCCAACACCACATCTCAAAAGCCTCGATCTTTTTCCGGTCAGCCGCACGAATAGACCATTTATATATGGACGTTAAAATATACCAATATATAGGTAATTATGTGTCGAAGAATATGATATTAATGACCACTCCATGTAGCAGATTTCTCTGTGGTTTGTAGTACTGCATACGTTCGTGTCACATTCAAATAGTTCGATGCCTTGATTGTTCCATCCTATTAGTAACATATTCGTAATTAATATTTAATTTGTGACCCGAATTCGTATCTGTAACAGACAGGTTTGAATTTCCAATCCTCTCCGATTTGAGTACTCGTGCATTTATATTGTTTGAGATATTTGTTTTCAGTGACGCAAAGTGTTTTTCGTTTAAATCTAATAACATGCGATATATGACCATAATGCGTAGTCCTGAAAGTAGCGATATTCTCATACAATTATTTGCAAAACATAAATACAAATGGCTCTTGTAAAATAGGAGTCGTAAACGTCAACCATAATAAAAATGAAAACAAAGTTAAAATCCGCAAAAAGTAGTATCCCTATTTTATGTTGTTCTCAAAGTTTTAATATCACTATTTTAGTGTAGTATTTTATTATGATCATACAATATTTCGCTACATCATAGCAAACTTTAAGCGATGACTCGTTTTATATAAACCTGTGCATTTATGTATGTATCACATAGACTTCATGACCATAGGAAACTGAAATTGCCGTTGCCTGGAAAAAAAGTAAAAGCAAGAATGTAATTTCTATCGTTAGCTTAAGGTCCCGTCTAATATGATAATAAAGTAATTTTGTGTAGTATTGAGGGCTTTTTAAATTTTTAAAATGTTTATAGTTTTGTATTTGAATCATTGTTACTTTTAGCAGATGTCAGCACAGTTTGGTTTTCAAATTTAGTGTTAAATTAAATCTGTCCTTTGGCGGATTGTGTGCTATCGTTCTCGATCAACAAAAGACCATCCATCCATTTCAACGGGCGATTGTTTGACTCCAACTTAATCTAATGGTTGTCAGTCTTGGTTGCCGGAACAAACTCATTCTGTGAACTTCACGACACCGGTACGGATTTGTTAAAATGGAATTCACACTGGTGTTGGGGGGTCGTTTGTTATTACGGCCCTACACCCACGTGTTGCCGGAACAAACTCATTCTGTGGACTTCACGACACCGGTACGGATTTGTTAAAATGGAATTCACACTGGTGTTGGGGGGTCGTTTGTTATTACGGCCCTACACCCACGTGTTGCCGGAACGGAGTTTGTTCCGGCAACCAAGACTGACAACCATTAGATTAAGTTGGAGTCAAACAATCGCCCGTTGAAATGGATGGATAGTCTTTTGTTGATCGAGAACGATAGCACACAATCCGCCAAAGGACAGATTTAATTTAACACTTAGGGTCCACACCCTAACACACAGGGCTGGTCCGACGCTTAAACCCTTTTGGCGCATTCTGAAGCGGACAAAATGACAAAATGCGCTAAACAAATGTGATAATAATATAATAGAATACGCTCGGCACAGATTAATAAATAGTTACTACGTAACGCTGGGTTAGTTTTGTACGCAGTGGTGTCCTTCTGCGAGGACGTGATGTCGCAGAAGGAAACTGCGGAACGGGAGAGGGAGATCTCGACTCCCTTCCCCGGCCGCAGAAGGCGCACCGGGCGCAGGGGAAGGGCGGATAATGCCCTTTTCCGGCCCCCATGAATGGGTCCAGGGGCGAGGGACTTGGGGAAGTCCCCGCCCCCTATTCGATGGACCCGAGGCGGAGGCGCGTGCGGGTGTCGGCGCGCGCCTCTGAGGCGATGCACGGGGTAGTTAAACACCTCACTACCCCGTGCAGGAGACGAGGCCCGGACAGACCGGGCCAGCACTAGTGTGGGGCTGCGGAAGAATCTGGATTCCCGCGGCCCCGCGCGCACGTGTGAGGAGACACCGGGGTGGTGGTTTTAGCCGGTAGGAGTCCGGCATGCCCCTCCGCCTTTCCCCAGGCGGAGGTAGTCCATGAGGATTTCCCCACCCCGTAAAAAAAAAAAAAAAAAAAAGGGTTAGTTTTGTGGGTCAGAGGGTTGATGTGAACAGCCGCTATTAGGTTTATTTTAGTATTTGAAATTAGAAACCTGATATTACAACTAAAAATAATGTGGCTGAAAAACTCTGAAAAAGCTTAAGTGTGAGAACTGCTAAAAGTCCGTCTTAATCGTCCGTCCGTCTAAAGCAAATAAAAAGAACGTTTCATGTCTGTGTAATATAAGTTATAAATTTCATAATAAAATTAAAATGATTTTTTTATTAAAACTTTTAATGAGGACCGAAGTAGAAATAACTTAGTAGATAAGGTATTTGGAGGTGCTATGTTACATACATATTAATGTTATGTGTACAGTCGCTACATCGATTGGCACTGGCGTAGATTTATGTGCGTTGTTGAGCTATGTACTTATGATTTCTAGATATACGGGCCTTAGTTGAGCTTCTAAATGTAAATAAATATACTATTACTATACTATAAAGTGATTTTTATTTCATAATATGTGAATGGACTTTGTATTTACTGTACAATTTCTAATTTCGTAACTTTAAGCACTAGAAATATTACCAGTTGACATATTCAATATTAGTAGTCTCGGAAGTTAAATAAATTGTAATTTATTTATTTAAGCCTATTGTAATCGTATTTTTTTTATACTTAACATTATATTTGCATTGTGCATATGCTGTCAAAGGAAGTTCCCCAAGAATTTATAATGCGTTTTATTCTTTAGAGAACATATAGTTTATAATATATACAAAGAAAGAATCAACTTACTATTATAGTGTTACATACATATTTAAAATTTTTGTTGCTGGACATGTTTATATAATTTTATAACTCAAACAATTATTTTATTGATGAAAGGAGAAGTTCTCCAGTGGTATGTTATGTATTTCCTCTTTTTAATGTCCTATGACCCCTAGGTGGGACAGAGTACTCCTTCAGTTCTATTAGAATAAAACGCGTAGTCCCTTGGCTACGCATTTTGCCTTAGACGACATAAGTCCGATTTGCTTTAATTCCGCTGCCACTGAGTGCCTCCATGTAGGCTAAGGATGATATGATGGTACCTTGATATGTTATGTATTTAATTACAGTTATTTTTTAAAGGAAATCATTGAAAAGCGAAGAAATAATTGTTTAAATATTTATTTTGATAAGATGACAACGAAATCCGAAAGCCACAGTGACACAGTACAGTATAAGTGTTATTAATATTTTTTGAGACGGAAATTAATATCTATTACAAAAATTGTTGCATTATCATATCAAACTCGTTTTACTATATACCCTGACGGACTCATAAACTGCATCAAAGTAATAGACGACTTTGAAATAAATATTTTAACCAAGTATGCAAATTTTCTATACAGATTTAAATTGAAACCTCTAGATTGATTCGTGAACTTTAAAACAGCGGAGGGTCATATCCATAGGTTTACGTTTGTGTACTGGAAAGGACCTAAGACTTATTTGAAGAAAAAAACAGAAATTTAAGGAAAATTGGTTTAATTAAAAAATTGGTTTTAACAATAGACACAAACTTTATGCAAGGGTTTATTTATGTTTTAATAAGGTGTATTACCACCACGTGCATATTTATTTCAAAGTCGTCTATTACTTTGATGCAGTTTATGAGTCCGTCAGTGTATAATAGTTAGACATATGCTGTCGCGACACTTTTTGTAAATAATGATATGTTCTGCAAAGTCGTAGTACATTATTTTATTCTATCATCAATAGTTTTTGCAGCGCACGCGATTTAAATAATATTTTAGGTATTTTTTTACACCTTGGGTTACATTATTGGAGTTTTAGTAAGGATCCCTAATTTTTTTGAAAATATAATATAACCTATGTCACCCGGGGATAGTGTAGCTTCCCAACAGTGAAAGAATTTTTTAAATCGGGTCAGTAGTTTCGGAGCCTATTCAATGCAAACAAACAAACAAACAATCAAATCTTTCCTCTTTATAATAGTAATAGTATAGATTTGTCAGTAACATCAGTATTTTATAAAGTTATCTCTAAAAGAAAAATCTGCAAATAACTCATAGTAAAGATAATGTATTATAGTTGGAAATGATTAAACGTTATGATAGAAATGAAATAAAACAAAATTTATTTGCGTATTACGGGTATATAAAATAGCTAGGTATATAAAATAGCTTCTTAGGTTATTACAACATGTCATTACCCACATGCGTACAAATTTACGATTTTTTTACAAATCGAAGTTTACAATTCCAAATAGCAGCAAAGTGAAATGTAGAACAGTGAAAATGAGGCTTTGAAGGAGGATTGATGTTGCCTGTCACCGTGCCGTAGTCAATTATTCATGGGCCCGTATTACTGTTGCCATCTGCAGATGCATCATTGTCGACCACATTGCATATGAAATGAGATATATGCAGATGATGTCATTAAGTGCGTCAATGATTCAAGTCATTTAAGGTACGTTTAATACGAGTACAATAATTCATAAATGTACAGAAGCAGAGGTGTTTTTTATAATAATGAAAAGTTTACATGAGTGTCAACTATTATCCTAACTTTATTAGTCAGTTTGCTATGAGTTGCCCCTATAACAAACAATTCATGAAGATAAAGTACCATCCGCAAAGTATGTTATACATGTATGTCGTAATCTTAAGTGTCGTTTTACCTAAACTTAATTTGTCTTAGTCTGCAACCGGCTATATGAATTCAACAAAAACCTAAAGTAATTCGAGTTAGATTGTTCGATTCTTGCATAAAGGGCATTTGAAATCCCGCCTCCTGATTTTTGTTACCTACCCTCACTCTCGCTGAGGTAAATGGTAAAAGCGAGGGTGGGACGAAAATAATATTAGTAGTAACGCGCAAGCTCCCAAACGCTCGACAAGGTCGAAGTTTGACCTCCCTGAAGACCATTCTCTGCGCCGTGTGCAATTGGCTTCAGTTACTCCGAACTCTCAATTGGCCGTGCCGTACGATTGTGTGTTCAGTGTGTGTGACATTTAGCTGGTGCCGTGCAAAAGTTCCTCCGCGATCTGAACCGAACCAGGAGGGGGTGGAATGAAGGTCAGAGCGAATTTCTTTGCCCATTGCAAGGTATCGCGTCTCTGTAACCACCGCTTCTCTCTCCTCCTCTCTCATACAGTCCACTGCTCTCGAGCTATCCTTCTCACCCCTGTACGGTGCAATCTCGGTTCGTGAGCGGCATCGTACAAAGATATAATATATTATCAGAATAAAAACTTAAATATACGACAAATATAATCTCTATCTCCGTGCAGGGATGGATTAAGGATACTTATCCCTGCTATATTAAGTAGACCGTCAGCTTGTTTGCTCTACCACAGTAATAAAAAAAAAACTGTATTTTATCAAATCTACAATACTGTGGATGTTAATGAGGAACTTTTCAGAAGACTTGTGGAACAGTCTTATAACTTTCAATTGGAAATTGAATATTAAGTGATGTTTGAAATATAAATTTTTGATTTAATCAAAAATTATAAACGTAAAAACAGCTAACAGTGTAACTACAGACATTATGTCGCCTTGATGACTGTAATATAAAAGTATTCTATATTGTGACAAATTAGCAAAATAGTGTTCTTATAAAATCACCATCTTAATATTAAATCCTAATTAATATTAAGAACTTTATGTAATTCCTTTTCGGTGCCCAAGATCTAGCTACTGGTACTTGTCGACCATTGTAGGAATTTATCGGCACAAGTCTAGATCGTTGTATAGAAAATCAGGACTGTTTTACCACAAGCTGCCAGCTTTCTGCATGTATACCACCTTTATGTATTTACATTAAGTAAAGTTCTTCACCGGGTAAGCAAAACTTTGTAGCAATACTTGTTTTCACTTTAAAGGAGCATAATTATGTATACGACATGAGCTCTTACTTAAATTCTAAGAAGAGTTTCCCACGTGGAATTTATTAAGCTCTAACACGAGTTTTCACACACAAGGAAACTTTGTAACTCAAACCCTCAATTAAAAGTTGTTATAGAGTATTTACAAACTAAAATTTTGATAAAATATTTTCTTATTCAGAATTTCTAAAAGGACTATAGTTTTTAAAGCGTATTCAATAGTTACTTAATTACAGTATATGTTTACTGCTAGGTGATTGGCTTGTTTCATTTAAACCTTTTCGTTTCATTAACATACTTGATTTTAATCCTTATGGGAGTTTGGATTACCTTTAAATATAATACATACATCTTATGTTAAAACTGTGCTGGTAAGGACATGCAAATAAATTTGATTTTAATCTATACAAATAAATAAAATTGGAGGGTCTGTTTGTAATATTAAAATAACCGCTTTTTATTAAGTGCAATCGGACGTATACACGGTACATATACCAAAACAAATTTTTTACAATTTTTGTCTGTCTGTCTGTTTGCTCCGGCTAATCTCTGAAATGGCTGCACCGATTTTGACGAAACTTTCACTGGCAGATAGCTGATGTAACAAGGAGTAACTTAGGCTATTTTGATTTTAGAAAAAAAAAATAGTTTTTGTTAAAAATGATAAGTTTCGGAAATTTTATATTCCAATTTAAGTTGACCTCAGATTTATATCATCAATCATATGAAATAGGGTTTAGCTTAGGCTGGACCATGTAGGATCGAACGTACGTGTATTCCGGGGGCGCATGTCGTAACAGTTGCATTCGATAATACTGACTGTTTGCATATTTCATTTATATTTTAGGGTTTATAGGGTTTGTAATCCAAAATAAACCATAAGATTTATTTATTTATTTTTAGTAAGACTTACAGGCTAATAAAAATTACAATATGTATATATAATCTAACATTCTTAAAAACTATTGCTGATTACAAGTCTTAACATTTAGATATTAACTACTACTCTACACAGTAAAAAGAAAAGAAAAAATTAATAACGACTTCAATTCAATGTTCAACAGTGTCGAAAAAGTATTTACCCATCATTACTTTGAATCTGTTAACTTTAGTTGTGAATAAATCGATATCGAGCTGGGCATCTAATTGATTAAATTCATTTGCACCTCAAATAAAAAAGCTATTTTGTCTATAATTAGTAGGTGCAAATGGCACACTTAACAATTGTCGCTTTCTAAAATTTTTATGCTGTGTACGGAATCCTATATTAGCTAAAAGTTCGGGACAGTCGGATGATCCATTTGCTATGTTAATAAGTAAACAGACATCACTTACGGATCTTCTGTATTCAAGTGGCAAAAAGTGATAACGTAAGCATCGATCGTGATAGTTTTCAGAATTCTGTTTAGTCTTAAAATCTAAATATCGTAAAAATTTCTTTTGAATACTCTCCAAGCGAGATATATAAATTTGGTAAAATGGATTCCACACTGGTGATGCATACTCTAATAGGCTGCGTACATAAGAACAGTAAAGGATTTTGATGGTTTTCAAAGAACGAAAATTAATTGAGTTTCTTATCACAAAACCTAATGATTTGGATGCTTTATTAATCACATTGTTTATGTGTTTATCAAATAAAAGTTTACTATCTAGGATTACTCCAAGATCTTTAATGCTATCTACTTTTTTAATTGGTTCATTATTGAGCTTATAACAAAAGTTTACTGTTAATCGCTGCCTTGTAAAAGTGACATGAAAACATTTGGAAACATTCAACTGTAATTTATTGTTCGTACAGTATACAACAAATTTATTTAGATCGTCTTGTAAAAGCTCAGCGTCGGACCTAGTCTTAACTGATTTTATGATTTTCATGTCGTCCGCGTATAAAAGAATTTGGGAATGTTTGAAACATAGTTTTATGTCAGATATAAAAATTAAAAACAAAAGGGGTCCTAAGAGAGACCCTTGGGGCACACCCGAGGGCACATTATACCACTGTGAAGTATATCCTTTCAGTACGATAGCTTGAGTACGATTATCTATATATGAACTAAACCAACGGTATAAGTCACCATGTATTCCCGCATCACACAATTTTTTTAGAAGGATATATATATCCAAAAAATTCTGCCCCGTCACTATTCCACGCGGACGGAGTCGCGGGCACAGCTAGTATTTAATAAAATTTAAATTGTCTTCCTTTGTTGGAGATATAAATATTTAAACTGCTGATGATGGTATAGAGAGTTAAAACTACTTGGATTCGATTTGTATTATGAATAAACACTGCTTAGGCTGAGAATAAAAAATAGCCTGCCTATCCGCCTTACGCTATTTTTTTTATTGCAATAGGTCAACAGACAGGCTGACGGCCCGCTTAGAATTTAGCAGTTACCATCGCCTATGGATGGTTGCAACGCCAGTGGCATCGCGAACACGCTGCTGTCCCATAAAGGTACAGGAACTTGGGTCACTAATGCCGGAACACAACACAAGGTTATTATGGCGGCATACTTAAGACCAAAGGTGATCGCCATCCAGACGGGCTTGAGGCTTGAGCTACCACGTAGCTAGGGTGGGTTGTTTTGTCGGCTTTTACGACAGGCTGACCCCGGCCGCAGAGGTTAGTATTCTTTCTCCGCCCCTGCACGGATAAAAAACGCTCTGTTAACGGATGGCGGTAGTGTTGGCCTATCATCTACATAAGAGCGGCATTCCAACTGCATTTGTACTTCAACAAGTGCAAAGTAGGCTAATTATTGGTATATTGGTATTACACGAGTATAAATGATGTAGGAAGACAATTTAATTTTAACAAACTAATCACCCTCGTCTATAAATATGTTCGACAAACAATCATAATAGACATCTGTAACTACGAGCATAAGTTGGCAGAGTGGAAAATTATTAATTAAATAATTAATTCATAAAAAAGTGAAAAAAAAAATATGAAAAACCCCTGACCTTCCGCCTGACGCAGGTCCTTTCGGGAGGTACCTGTATCTCATAAGGCGGGAGACGACATCGGGGTGCCACCACTGTGGCGTGTGCGACGAGGAGGACATGGTGGACCACACTGTTGCTGTTTGCCCTGAATGGCGCGACGAGCGCTGCGCCCGCGTCACTGAAATCGGCACTGACCTGTCGCTCCCGGCCCTGGTTCTGTCCATAGTCGGGGGCGATCCTGGATGGACGGCCGTCGCCTCTTTTTGCGAAACAGTCATGTCCGCAAAAAAGGAAGCGGGAATCGACCATCACAATCCCCTCCCGCCAACGCAAACCACGTCGTCGGCGCCCAACGACCTCCGGCCGCAGTAGAAAGCGGCCGCGGGCGGCCCCTCGGGAGAGGATCCGCCGCCCGCTCTATTGCCGCGAGGGTGAGGGCCGCGTGCTGTTCCGCGGCCCCTCTCAACTCCTTAAAGAGCTGAAACAGGAGAGCGCCGGGGGAATGAAATCCTGACCCCATGGTGCCAACATTTGGAAGAGGCCCACCCTGAGACAAAGTGCGGGTGGCGCCGGCCCGGACCACGAAATCGGTAGGCCACATATCCGTGGGCCTGGACGTAGACGAGAATAGCGGGGTTTTTTAGTGGATAGGCGGATGGCCGAACATATTTCCCATACATATCCTTCGATACCCCGTGCCGGGGAAACCCGTCAAGAGAGGGTTTTTGTAACCATTTTGTCATATTGATTCAGTATATCTAATTTCAGCTAGTAATCAAAGGTAGAATAGAAAATTGGTGATTTAATAAAATAAAAAATAATGTTTGTGCAGCGAAAATAAAATCCAGATGCATATTATAATAGAAAATACAAATTTGATTGTGCACAAAACTAAATTTATTTTTATATGACATAATAAAATAACATAAACGCTAATAATTACGTTTGTGAAAGTAATAAAAAAATGAATTTAGATACATTTTAACGGACTAAAAATACACATAATATAAATGTTGACCTAAACTTGATTTTGTCCAAAATAATGATTCCGTAAATATCTCACTCTACAATAATTTGAACACTGTATTATATCTGTATTAGATAGATAAATATATATGTTAGGCCTACGATTAATTTTTAAATTATCGATAAATGAAGTCTATCATAGTAAGTAATATCTTAAACTTTACTATTACTCTCAAAATCTTGTAAGAAACTTGGCAACTACGCTTGCTTGTAATTCTGTAAGGATGATTTACCCGTATCTGCATTTAGACGGGCGAAATCTTAATTACTGCATCTTAGAGCGGCGAGCTTGATTATATTTGTGGTTTGAGTTGGGAGTGGTGTTCATTTCTTATGAAGAGCTTCGAGCGCTTCATTTGAATTCAAATAAGCGTAAAGCATTTCAGCTACGAGTCAGTCAATATATTTTGTATTTTAATAAATACTGTATTAAGTTTATGATCAGACAATTTGTGGCCTTTATGGAGGATTTTGTATAGTACAATTGATCTACTAATTGTTTTTCTGTTTTATTGCACATTAATTTTGCGGTAAATTGTACCCAAGGATGGTAGACAGTTATGTCGTCGATGAACGTTGCGCAGTCAGTGCAACCACGCAATGTTTCCTTTCTGCACATGCACCGTTGTAGTGCTCGGTCGCGGGAGTAACTCGTATGTAAGGATTTGAAAGTAAATTGCTAGGTTTTGAAGACAACGACGCTCCGGTCACTTCCCTAAGAAAAAGCCCACGAATGTCAAGAGTACTTTTGGGATGGGTGTGCGTTATGACAAAAATAGCTATAGGCCCTATTCGAATAACATTCTTTGGGTATCCCCGAGGAAAGAGAAAGGAATTCTTATAGTTATATTTTTTTCGTGTTGTTTTTACTTTAATTTTACGTTACCATGTTACTTATTAATATAATATTTTAAACTGATTATGAAAGTAGCTTAATAATTATGTATATTTTCTAAAAACGATTTTGAAATATTTCTGCCAATGCGCACCAGGTAATTATCGTACAGAACACACTAATTACTGAAACTTGAATTTCCCGAAACTGCCAACGGAGCATTTAGAGTCGGTTTTATTTTTACGACGCCCATTACCGACTGTGAAACGTCAACTTTAGCCGTCGTTGCGGGAATTTCTCTTCACCAGTGCCTGTAATCATTGAAATGACAATTTTAGCGAACGCCACGGTTATATTCATTTGCGTTGCTGCTCTAATTGGAGTTCGGATCTGTTACAGCGTCCTGTTATCGCACATTTGGGTTGTATCGAGCGAATTGGGAGGCATCATGCATCATAGTGCACGTATGTAAAACGTGTGATTGTCATTCCTTGTAATGTAAATTGGAATAACCGATAACGCATGTAAGACTTCTCCGATTAAGGTTTTAAAGTAGAATTGTTTCATTATCATTATATTCATGTATCCCCCAAATGGGGCAGAGGGCGTCCACAGTCCATCTCCATTCTCAACGGTCCTAAGCGTCACTTTAGATCTCACTCACTCTTTCGTTTCAGGTCTTTCTGGTGGCATATTTAAAAAAAATTCAGAAATTTTTAAGTACGTACTATAATTAGCTGCAGCATACAAAATCTATTATCATCACACTGTATTTACTACAAATAAAAAAATCGCACTCGTGATGTAATCTAAAGGTCACAGGCTCATGTGGCCATCAAAGTAGCGTGTGTTTTGGGATATCTTTGTTATCTAATGTTTATATTATAACATAATTGTCACGCACATATGGCGTTGAAATATGCACACTGAGACCCAAGGGTGTGTGTGCGTGTAATATTCAGTCTGCCATGGATAAGAGGGTACTCGTTATTTTTTTATGGAGTGTCTGGAGCTAGGGTGTAGAACTCCATAAACTGTAACTATAAAAAATATATATATATACGTGACTGGAAATGCTCCAACACCAATTGGTCGTAAGACCGCAGTCGGAATTAACTATAGGTCACTATGCAAATATGTCAAGAAATAAAAAGTATTAATTACATTATTTGTTTTTACGCGCCATTACCAATAACATTAAAATCAACACTTTTCATTCGATAATGATAATTGCGAAAAACCTGCCAGCACGACCTCCATGATCACTATTAAAAGTCAGTTAGCGAACGGGTTTCCAATTAAAATTAACAAGCCAATTAAAATGAACCTCATTGATTAAAAAGAATATTTTTCGAAGTAAAATGTTGATATAATTAAGCGTTGTTTCTGTTGTAATAGTTCTTGTTATTATATTTATCGAGTATATCAATTATTATTTTAATATACTTACTACAACATTCTCGTGTACTTTTATTTGTTCTTATTATGTTTTTGATTACTCTTTATTGTCTATTTTTTATTTATCAGAATTGTTATGGCGAGGGATGTGATGATTCGACTGAAAAATATTTGGGAAAATCGTGGAGTAAGTCTAAAGACTAAAATAAGACTTGTTCGTTTCTTTATGGTGTCGAAACATGGACAATACTTGCCAGGGAAAGGCAAAGGATAGATGCATTCGAAATGTGGTGCTGAAGGTGGTTGATGCGTGGTCCGTGGACCGCCAGGAGTACAATTCTTGACCAACTTAAAGTAAAAGACTGACTGTCCATTATCTGTCTTCGTACGTTTGTACGTATTTTGGCCATATAGTAAGACAAGGGGACAAACAACATCTTGGAAAACTAATCATAGTCATAAAGGTACAGGAGAAAAGAGCCAGAGGGCGATCTCCTACTGAATGGTTAGACCAAATAAAATAAAGAAGTGCTACAAGGTTCCAGGATGTAGTGAGGATGGCGACCGGCAGGAACCGCTGAAGAAATTTCGCTCGTTTCCGTGTGACCGCATCATGTAGCGATCACGATCTTCAGGCATGAAGGACCGACCAGAGATAGAGAGAGATTTATCTTATAATACTGTTATTGGTGACATCAATTTGATTACAAAACAACGTTTTACCTTAGTTATTAAACTAAGCTTAATGATTAATTAAGACTGTTTAAGAACAGAATAAATATATTAAAATTAAATATATTTTTGTAAATGTTTTATGAATGGCTTAAAAGATTGAACTATACATACAATAATGAGTTATTTTAATTTTTAATTATTTGACTTCTTCGTTTTTGTCATAACCTTATGACTAAGGGACGTCACTTTGGTGGGGTAACTTCGGCCATCGTTTATTGAACTGTAACTTTGTAAGACTAACTCGTTTGTGCGGTGTTCGGTCTGAGATATTCTCAGCATTTTGCGGCATTACCATATTTCGAATGCGTCCTTGACTTAACTGACTGAAATGACTTACTACAGAACTAATAGTATGAAAAACAACTGTGATATATAACGACAGGTTTAGAGCCCTACCATCTACAAAAAGTCACGAGAGAGGGTGAAGATGAAACAGTTGTAAAGTTACTTTAATTTTTTTTTTGCTTGTCTACACGTAAAAGGGTTAAATAACGAGTGACGTATTGTTATGTAAGTGCGTAAAATGCACGAGATTAAGACCGTCTAAACGTTGAAATGCACATATCGTAGTTTTGGCACCGAGCCACGAGCACTGGAGCCGGATCACTTTGTGTTCGACGTTTGGCGCTCACTCGTGCGATGCCATATTTCACACCGAATCAGCCGCTGCAAATGCTAACGAGGCGAAGATAGGAATTGCTTTGATTAATTCGCATTGTGATTCAATTTACGATTATTAAAAAAAAATCGCAAATCGATACTCAAAAATGTACAGAATCCAATTTCTGCTTTAGATATCTACTATATCCATGTATTGATTGATTCCTACGTATATGAATACTGATGTTACAAATTTTCTTTTTGATTAATATTTGTATATACTAGTCATATTCCGCGTACGGTGGTTTAACGAGTAAATCTACCCTCTTAACATTGTCGTCTGTATTATCGTCTG
This sequence comes from Malacosoma neustria, assembly GCA_963693495.1. Lineage (NCBI taxonomy): Eukaryota > Metazoa > Arthropoda > Insecta > Lepidoptera > Lasiocampidae > Malacosoma > Malacosoma neustria. The sequence goes on from OY856377.1 coordinate 16,865,678, forward strand.
TATATTTCTTATTGTTTTTTTTTATATTGCAATAGGTCAATAGACAGGCTGACGGTCCGCTTAGAATTTAGCAGTTACCATCGCCTATGGATGTTTGCAACGCCAGTGGCATCGTGAACACGCTGCTGTCCCATAAAGGTACAGGAACTTGGGTCACTAATGCCGGAACACAACACAAGGTTATTATGGCGGCATACTTAAGACCAAAGGTGGTCGCAATCCAGACGGGCTTGAGGCCCTACCACGTAGAAAATTGTTAACCACACATACCTTTTTACCTAGCCACTAACAAGTTGCATGTTATGTAATATATATATATATATATATATATATATATATATATATATATATATATATATATATATATATATATATATATAAATCTTGTGTCACGATGTATGTTGCCAATAAACTCCAAAACTACTGAAGCGATTTCAATCAAATTTCACATGTACCCGTATTTTGGTCTAACTTACTGGATAGGATAGTTATCATCTTAATTATTCGCTTAAGTCGTGAATGTAAACGAATAAAATGTATCAATTAATTGTTTCTTAAGCAAGTGTTTATTTACTGTTTAGTTTTATGAAGTTCTCATAGATGGCGGTGTACGTTGATTCATCGATAAAATTCTTCAATATTGTTTGACATCTAGGTTGCAAATACACCCAATAGATGGCGCTGTTCGATTTTACCGGAAGGGTTTTATTTCCTCAGTTGCGATTAAAGAAATAAAATATGGCGGTACGAAGTTCGCCGGATCAGCTAGTTCTTAGTATATAATTGTCGCAAAGGTCACTATTGCTAAAGTTGAATGATATCATAATTTGGTGACACGGCTGGCTGGCTGATTTGGGCATGATTCACACTGCGGACTAAATAGCTTCTTTTCAACTAAGTGTACTCGTAAGTGGCCCTTACGTATTTATGTCTAAAACAGGCTTATGATATACATCGTACTGGAAACTTAAAATAAAATAAATAAATAATGAATTGAAATAAGTGGAATTTAAAAAAAAATGAATTGAAGTACTCATACAAGAATAATAATTATTAATCGTTCGTTTTTTATGTGTACCTAGTTCCGTACCACTTAATTGCCATTTAAAAATAGAACTGTATGTATATAACTAAAACTAATGTAGGAAATAATAATAATAATAATATATTAATAATAATAATATTTTGTGACAATTCACACAGCGTCATCTAGTCTCAAACTAAGTAGCACTTGTATTATGGGCTCTAGACAATATACTACTTATATACTTTTTTTTGTAAATAAATACATATTATACATAAACACCCAGACCCGAGACGGGAATCGAACCCATGACCTCCGCAAGCGTTCCGAAGTGCGTTATCCGTTATGCCACCGAGGTCGTCGAAATCAAACAAGTCCCTTAATTTTTTTTTATTCTCATACGAGATTAAATATTTGTATGATTTGAAAAAATAGTTTGTTCTGACTTAGTTTTGGTACTTTAAAAAAATGGACGGCCGTCGTCTCCTTTTGCGAGGCAGTCATGTTCGCAAAGGAGGCGGCGGAGCGGGAGCGGGAGTCCACCACCACACTCCCCTCCCGCCAACGCAGGCCATGTCGTTGGCACCGGAGGGCGAGCAATGACCTCCGGCCGCCGTAGAAAGCGGCCGCGGGCGGCCCCTCGGGGGAGGATCCGCTGCCCGCACTATTGCTGCGAGGGAGAGGGCTGCATGCTCTTCCGCGGCTCCCCTCAACTCCTACAATCCAGGAGAGCGCCGGGGGGACGAAATCCTGACCCCCTGGCGCCAACACTTTAGAAGAGGCCCGCCTTGAGACAAAGGGCGGGCCGGCGCCGGCTTGGGCCACGAGATCGGCAGGCCACATATCCGTAGGCCCGGGCGTAGGCGATAGGAGAACAGCGGGGTTTTTTAGTGGGTAGTCGGATGGCTGGACATCTTTCCCGGAGTCCCACATATCCCTCGGTCCCCCGAGCCGGGGGAACCCGTCAAGAGAGGTTTTTCCCCGAGACAAAAAGATGGTACTTTAAAAATAACATTTTAAACATAAAGAATTGTTGTTCAATTAAAATAAATAAGAAAATAACTTTTGTTGGTGAACTTATTAAAACACAACATCCAAACAAATCCATTCAAAATTTAATAAAGAAAAGTCAAGCTGCTTGTTATAAAGTTTTAGTAAACAAAGTGTCTGTCGTTCGCGTTGTTTAAGTTTCAGTTAGCTTCATTCTTGTGCTTCATATCCAAGCGCATCTGAACTTTAGTTGGAATAAGGCGTTAAATAATATCCACCCGCAAACTATGACATCGTATGTCTGCATTGCAACTAGTATTGTAATATTAAAGCTCTTCTCCAAGTTTTAAATAGTGACCAAACGTCTCCAAGTGCAATACCACTGAGCTACCAGGTACCTCAGGAATATATAAGAGCCTATTATGTCCTACTACTGGACTTAGGCCTCTATCTAATCTCCGTGGTGCAATTTTTGTCACAAGTTCATACTTGCCAGGCATTCATATGCCTGCGGTATTCGAGGGTTCTATTGGATTGGGCTAGTCTGGATATGGTTCTCGATGGAAATTATGATACTTTTAGTTCACCATCTTGTATTAAAAAAATTAAATGCTGAATGTGTTATTCTCCCGTCTTTCTTCTCGTGTTTCCTATGCTATATTACCGCAGATCTCACTGGCCAAAGGCCACGACGTTTGCAACCCCAGAGGCATTGCCGTCGCCTGCTTGCTTGGTGTCTTGGTTTGCATTCAATATTTCAATTCCCACATATCTCTTTATCATGAATTTAAGCAAAATTATGCATAATTGTTATACGTATAGATTTAAATAATAATATGTATTTTAAAGTACTACTCCCACTACTTTATAACCGACATCGCAGCGAGAAATGCATATTGTATGCCTTGAAACTCGGCACGTGGAATGTTCCAACTTCTCTTAATCAGCTCCTTGGTGTAGAGTAACTTTATTGATGCCAGCGTAACAGGATAGTTTCTCTGTGTGGGACTTGTTATTGAAATGGGAAACAGATGTAATGGAGATTCATATTGAATTCTATAGTCTGAAATTATTATTTGTTTGTAATTAACATGACTGTTCGTCGTCATCTAATAGTTTAAAGTTACCCGTTGATTCGTGATCGCAGTAAGGGAGAGCGAAGAACCCCACATATCCGCGTCGCGTCGGCTTTCCACCGAAGTTTCAACACGGCACAGACAAAGTTTAGTTTTCCCCGGGCCAAAAAAGAACAACTGCTGTATGCCTTCTTTTTGTAGTACGTTACTGAAAGTAGAGTAACACTACTACTATATATTGCAATTTTTATTTTAATGAAGTGTACTTCTTCCACGAAATACCGTTTTTATCTCTTAAGAGAATACAAGAATTTAGGTGGACCATTTAACTAAAAAAGCAAAAACCGAATAGTATACTGTAGTGTAATGTACAATATACTCGTATAAGATGTTCTAGAAATAAGATGGAGTGGCCTTAATTTTTGTGTCTGTTCCTCACTTCTTATGGCATTAAAATATAATGATTTCTTGTATTGTGTGTAATATAACCGCATGGCGTGTATTATCTTTTTTAAGAAACATCTAGATATCTAAAAGCTGTTATTGGATAAGATTTAGACGTGAGGAGGGAATATGCTAATAAGTTATTATATATTATGGGTTTTTTTTATTGCTGTGGGATAGCAAACAGGCTGACGACCCACTGTAACACAACACAAGGTTATTATAGCGACATATTTAGAATAGTTGAGATTTTAACATTTTTATTTAACATTAATGTTAGAAGAAATATGTTCTTCAATTAAAAAATTAAGTGTTAATATTAAAATCTACGTTTTATGTCAAGCATATGTGTCTAGTACTAAAGTAATGCCGCGTCCAACTGGCTCGCTTACGTACGTGCAAGTGTCAAAGTCCATTCGAGTTATGGTTGTTCTACGGAATATGTAGGCGCTTAACCGATACAAGGCTTTTAAATATTCTGTACTAACTTTGGCATATGCTTTGCTAGTTCAATTGTATCGTGATCGCTTTTTAGAAATGTGTTTTATATCTTGTCGTTAATATACTCGTATGTGAATTTTGTTTTCATAGTTGGTATGCAAATTAAGAAATCAAGATTTATAATTAAGAGATTTAGAGTTCAAAGTGCCCGCGCCTAGTACTGCCTAGTAGCAAAAAATTCTCTGTGCTTCATTTGCGTTAGCGGTCTTCTTTGACAGTCACTCTTATGCCAAAGGACACTTAATATGATCATCGTAACAAAATAAAAAGTAGAACACCCTTTAATCATGGTTTAATTTTGACCAACGATTAAAGATTTATTTTAATAAAAACTTTTTTATATTTCTCGCTTATTATTTTATTGCGAATTAAATTAAAAATTAACTACAAATATTGACTTTATTAGTTAGTGATTGCCAATTTGAATATCACAAAAAAGTTTACATTTTTAACTTCTATTCTGTACTTATGTAATTTCCTAAATATATGACTTTTTCTTACTTTCTTTACATTTTAAATAAATTGAGGAGTATAAATATATTTTCCCTTATACAACGTTCATAATTTAAACCCATATAGGTTTGTATCGGTACGTGAAGGCTCTAATGCAGTGCAGTGCACTGTCGGTACTATTTTAGGTGTTAGGGCATTGACAGTAGGCTAACGGCTCATTTAATAGTAAGCAGTTGCCAGTATAGATGTTTGCGATACTAGAAGCACCGCTAACATGCTGCCGTCTTGTATGGGAATTGAAACCTGCGTCAATTATGACGGAACACAACACAAGGTTACTATCTCAGCATATTTAGGGACGAGCTTGGAGCCAGCCCCACCATTCATATTTTATAATTTATCAATCATTTTGTTAATTTAATAAATAATTTATATTTTTAATTTTTTAACAATTTTTAATTGTTAATGTCGAGCATAAATTAACCAGAAGTAGTCATTTTATATAGTAATAGTTTATTATATTCGTTGGGATTCGGAATAGAACTTCAAGAGATAAAATCATATCTAAATAAATAAAAGGCCTTTTGCATACTAGTTATGAACTAATTAGTATCGCTGTTGACATGTGATATATTCGGTGCTTTTAAATGCAAACAAGAAATTAAACACGGCGTTGGCCGCAGGACATGTTCCGTCCGAAACACAAACACAAGTAACACAAAATACTGAAGAGCATAGCAGTTGAAGTCAACAATTTATTTCACTTATACCTACGCTTGGTAATCTATCATTAGGTTTTAACTAAGGGTAATGCAAAGAAGATAAACCAGTTGTTAGACATTACGTTTCTAGCATTATTTAAATTTGGCTGACGTGTAAGTTATAATGAATAACATACACATTTTTTAAATTTCAGATTGTCGTAAGACTCGATTAGTGTGTTGTCAAGCTCTTGTAGAATACGGCATATCACCTTTAGTTTTAGCAGTTTAAATTAAAGCACGCAAAAATCATCTCTTTTCGCATGTCCTATTTTACCTTCTTTCTTAACTTCTTTATTTCATTTTTCTCAAAGCCAAGTAGCAAGTCTGTATTAACTGTTGATATTGCAACTGTCCTTATGTACTATATTCTAAATAGTGTGAGTGTGAGTACGTAGTAGTCAGTTTTCAGATAATATGGGTGCCAGTTTTGATCAAGTAGGCCGCCCAGTTGAAGCCTGTTCTTTTGTTATAATACGTATCGTTGTGGTAGTACTCGATGCATAATTATATCAAAGTTTTCATTTTCTTTTCTACTGTGTTGGTTACAAGTGTTCATTAATATCATATCCGTGATTGAAGCTTATAGTGCGTTGTACATATGCGAGTATTATACATATAATGGTAGGTAGCGTATCTTCCAATAGTTCGAAGCGTAACTTCTGTATTTAACCTTTTTTGTGTGTTTATAAATGACGTCAGGGCATTATGTTGATTAGGCGTTGCTGAGCTGCGGTCATTTAGCTTTTAGGCTGTGCTAAACTTAATGTAATAAAGGCCTGTCCGAATAGCGCTCGCGAACAATTATTGTGGTTTTGTCCTTGTACCAAGAGTATAATTTATTTTGATATTTTTATTTAATAAATATATGGTAACAGAAATTTTTAGGACTCTAAATAATGACGATCTCTTTGGAGGAACGGCGTGTGGCTTACGCACGTCACAACGTTGCGGAGATTGCGGATTTGATTCCCGTTTGGATGTTTATGTATTTACAAAAGAAAAGTACTTACCTAGTATATCAGTTGTCTAGTACTAAGCTTAAGATAAATCACAGGAAATAATTACAAATCGTCTTTTTCGATATCAGATTAGATTGATTTAGGTAATATAGCTTCTAGTACAAATCAATACGCATATCTAAAGCGTTAACTCCAATTAATTACGTGAATATTACGACAAATAGTTGCGTAAGCTTTGCGCGAATAGTTTATTACGGCAGATAACATAAACGGCAAGTATATGACCTATGGTTGTTCGCTCCCAATCTGTAATTTATGACGCTCATCGGGGGATGGGAGCATTTATTGGCCCACATTATACTCGGACTGCCCAAATTATTGCCATCTTGGATGATAACAATCCCGCAGCATGTGCAATAACATTATCTTCGATTAACGTTACCATAATCATATTCACTACGAATTTCTTTATTGCTGTGGCATCGCAGATAATCTGACAACCTACTTAATAGTGAGTAGTTACCGTCGCCTTCGCAAACATTGGCCACCGATAATACGCTGCGTTCCACACAAGGGAACTGGAACTTGGCCTATGCCGGAACACAACACGGTTATTCTGGCGGAGAGGTTATTCTGGAGATCAGGGATGGTGTAGCAATCCAGTCGAGCTTGCAGCCCCACTACTTGGCAAAAACGTTACTATATTCTAAATAGTGTGAGTGTGAGTTAAATCTAGATTTTTTTGGCGATGATATCCTTTTGATTGAGATTTAAGGCAGGCGATTTTTTAATAACCGATCTCATTCTCATTATGTGAGGGGAATCCGAAAAGTGGATTGGATTCTCACGCGAATACTGTTTCCTTAGTCATGTTTAGTATGTAGCCATTTCTTGAATAAGTAAACTTTTACAATCACTCAAATAAATATTAAAACACTATAAGATCCTACTACTGCGCTCAAACAAACTACAAAGAGAAGAAGTTTCTCGCTAGTTTAAGGCAGATTCTGGGGTATCTTGGTATTCTGTGTTCCTCACAACGAATACCTTCACCGCCAGTACATGGGATATGCATGTAAAGTGAGCTCAACTGCTTAAGGTTTCAAAACTAATTTCTGGATTATGTTAACTCTATAAATATATTTCTTTTTGAAATTATCCCAATATTAAAATTTATTCTTATTAAAATATTTTGTAAATTTGATCAGAAGTAAATGTTGTTAATACAATTTTTCATGTTTCACAATTTTATCGCTGTTACTGGAGCCATTTGCTTTGAGTTTGGTCTTATATTTGGTATTATCTAGAAGTGTCAATAATGACACTTCTAGATAATAATCTGCACATAAGTGCAGACTGCAGAATATTAAATGTGCAACTAACATTCAATAACAGTTCTTTGAAATTTTTTTAGTAAACAGAAATAGAGTTAATTACATATAATTTTTATAAATATAGGAATATATTCAACTACATGAATGTTTGGTAAGAATCCTCGGTCTCGATTGAGGTGTTCCTTCTATTAACCATACTCCTACTCGCCATGAGGCATAAAGGATTTACTTGCGCCTGAGGTATATCGAAGTCAGATATACTCGCTACGAGACATAAAGTAATATCGGATTCATGTTGAATGCGGTTTGATCATGTGTTTGAATGATTTATGCATGAATCAAATCTGGGTGAACATTTGCTAATTCCGACGTCCACCACATATGACCCCACATGACCGCACACGCCCGTTGTCACAGCCCCCAACAACAGTCAGACAGCGTCCCGTCAACGTGTCCAGACATAAATTGCTCCGCACCGACCAACCGTTACCATCTCGCAGACCGAAATTGAATTATACGAATCCTCGGATTTTATATCTATTAAGAGAGCGTTTCAGCTGTCCCCAGGGTGTGAGGATTTAGATGCCGATAACTTTCTCATTTCCTTCGGACGGCGGTGAGCGTAACTTAGACGCGTATAAAACTCGATCCCACTTGACAAAAAGGCCCGTATGGTCGACGATGTGACTTTGAATTAAGCTATCAATCTTTTTACCTGACACGTCTCCTATACATTTATTGCGTGATATTTTGTATCGTTTAATTCAACAGAAAGGTTTTATTGGTATATGTCCCTTATTTTTTGAACTCCATACAGAATGTGTAATTGAAGTGGATTGAGCTAAATCCATACTAATATTATAAATGTGAAAGTAACTATGTCTGCCTATTACGTTAACACGCCTAAACCGCTGAACGAATTTTGACGAATTTAGGTATAGAGATAGATTGGAGCTTGGAGAAGGTCATAGGCTACTTTTTGTCGCAAAAATGAAACTTGAAACGAAATTAATTTCGGTTTTTCCAGACATTCTAACGTTTAATGTTAGGCAATAAAATATAGTTGCCGATTTTATTTTATTAAATCGTAATAAAGAGTATAGTAATACAGTATTCTTCTTTAGAGCTCTTCACAGACCGGGGTCGGCAGATGAGTATTTTCTCGGGGCAAAACTTGTGCGCACTCGGTCTATTTCATTCGGTGCGATTGCGTAAAACTAATTTATGCCGTGCTTGATTAGATAATTTCACGTAGTTGTAAAATTTGATTTCACAGGGGTAACGACAGGCTGAACCAAATAATAATTTTATCTTCTTCTTAGTCGTGTCACTCTTTACAGAGCGGTCGTGATCAACTGGTAGTACTATTAGAGGCAGATATTGTTCGCTGTATGATTTTACGCCATTTCTCACGATTCAGAGACATTCTGGTGCACTCATGCAAAGGCCCGCCCACAGCCGACTTGATCTGGTCGGTCCATCGCATGGGTGATCTTCCACGTGATCTGGTCCCCTCCACTTTGCCCTTTAATCATTTTATACTGTGAGCATATAGAAGGATGTCACTAGTAGCTCATGCTTTTAAGTTCGGAGAGCGTGAGCTCTCCAAACTTAAAATGTGAATTATATATTAGTTTAGATTAATTTGGCGTGTTTCAACGATTTGATAAAAATTTCCCGCTGATGCTTAGTTTTTAACACTACTTATTTTTTTTAAACTACTATACCACCTTAAATTTCTTCGTGTCCATTTATAAGTTTGGCATCAAACGCGTCATCTTTGTTCCTTCTTCACATAACACTTTTAGTCTAATTAGTATTCATAAACTTTGTTTATAATTGAACTCATCGGGGGTGTGTCTAATCTGTGAATGTGTCTCGGCGTGCTTATATAAAGTTTTCCATTAAATTAGAGCGCGAGCTGGATGCAGCAGACTCGCAACTAGAACAAATGGCCGCCGGAGCCCGCTCGGATATCGTAACTGCTACTGTTATTGTAACGGATGTAACTTTGGATAAATGTCAACTGTTCTTGAATTTAGTGCGCGCTGTGCCAAAGCGCTTCACGTTTTATTAGCTCGCTTTGCATACATTTCGTGTACCATTGTATGGTATATGAGATAATTTGAATTATTTTCTGAAATAAATGGCCAAATCTGAATAGTTCTCTATACTTCTAATTTGGCGATCAAAATATAATATGAAAAAAAAATCTTAGTAGTAAATTATTGAATTTATGTAACTATATAGTAACTATATATCTTTAAATTATTGTAATTTTATAAGCTTATGTTTTATGAGTATTATACATGTAGGTATATGTATATAAATATGCGTGTAAAATCCGTGCCAGAGCGTGGTCTATGGTTAGTTCAATGTACAATGAAGAATATATCAATAGTTTTTAGCAGCTGACGACGTTGACTCAATCCCAAAATTGTCATAGTATATATTTTTTTAATCTGTCATACTATTTTCATCTTTAAGGTAAATTTTTACGCAAGCCTTAAAACGAGACCTTCTAGTCAAATATGCAATATACATTAACTTTTCTTATCTTCGAAAGAATGATTGAAAAAGTGTTTGCCCATTTCACCCATCCTTGAGGTGCCGACGGTAAATTTTTATATATCTCAGATGTTTATTAGTTTATTCACTCTGGCTCTAATGCATATTTTAGCTATAAAGCAAGCATCGTTCTAGATTTCTTGGGAAAATAGTGCGGTTTCCCGTTGCCTTCTGCAAAAGAACGGACTAGTTCCTGACTTACAGATTAGACACGACCTTCATTAAGTGAAGTAAACGACTAGAAAGAAAAAGTATCGTTCCTTGTTCGATGTTACATCATGTGGTATTCTTCTTGTCTTTATTACACATTACGTGAGCGCGGCACAATATGTTCTCTGCCTCCACAACGTACTCTAGCTTAAGCCAAACGAACGCATCGCTATTGATACAATTCAAATGAACGGGTTAATATATATCATAAGAAAAGCTTCTTTGTTACTTAAGCGTAGGAAATCTGTGTGTGGATCTTCTCGTTAATGTCTTTTCCATTATTGTGGACTTTAAATAATCGCCTTCGCGAGCCTCGCGTTCAATAGGTGTAATGATCTCTAAAGTCCCTTTCATTTTCAGATGAATTGCAATATTTTCGAACATAATTTCCTGTTAAGGAGTTTCGGAGATCGAAGTTGTAGTATTCGAAAAGTTACGCTGTTGTTTATTTGTTAAGAACGTTAAGCACACATTGAGAATACAGAATGAGCTTCCAACTGAGATTTACTCATTCCGCAATGACTTAGGAATAAGCTGGCAGCATGTTTGTGATGCTTCTAGTATTAAACTCAATAGGGACCGGTAAAAGGTCATTATTAGAGTCAGTTATCTGCCGGTCTATTGTTCTAAATATAAAATAAGTAATTAGCATCTGAGAGTAATAAATATATATTATTCTAGAAATATCAATAAAGTGGTGACAGCATTTTATTTTTCACTATAATGTGTGTGAAGTTTAACTTTTTCATATTATTTTTGGCACTATTAATATTTTTTTCAGATTATGATTATCAACATCTAAGCTTTATACATATGTCGGTTGCAATCCTTGGTTTCAAAACTTCTGCTACAATGTTTGGAGTCTTGATTACAATTTTTGTTCTCCACTTCCAACACTTTACGGCGTCCCTGTTATTGTGAATATCATTTGCGACATTAAGACACTTCTAAGGCTTATTTCTGATGCCAGGAAAGACAATAAATACACTCCTAATATTGTATCCAGACCATATTGCTATTAAGAATGTGTTTAGAATACTGAACTCCGTAATTTTTTCCCATCAATTAAATTGAAAATAAAGAGTAACACCAAAGCGAGTGCAATTTTTCGTAACGGCCTTCCCGAATCCACTAGACGTGATCTTTTAGGCAAATTGCAGCGATTAAGGAATAATGCCCTCCGCTTCGGCTTAATTTGTCTCAGGGCAACTTCAATGTAAACCAACCCCTGACAAAATACCTGTCAGATGATATTTTAGATACAAGGGTCTTTGTTTTTTTTTTTGCTTTACCGTAATAAGATAGGTTGTTTGTTCAAACGTACTACTGTTAAATTATTATTAACTTGATGTAAAACAAGTATCAGGAGCACTTGAAAATTGGTACATTTTTCTCCGTGCAGGGGCGGAGTAAGAATACTGACCCTATGATCGGGGTCGGCCTGTCGTAAAAGGCAACAAAGCAACACTAGCTAGGTGGTAGGGACCCAAGCTCGTCTGCATTGCTACCCCTAGTCTTTATGTATGCCGCCATAATACGATCTCCGTGGCGTGGCGTGGCGGCTAACGCACGTCGGTACGTATGCGAAGGTCATTGGTTCGATTCCCGTCTCGCGTCTGGGTGTTTATTTTACATATAATATGTATATATTTACAAAGTTAGCACACAATTATGTAGTTTATTTTTGTTTTATTTTTTTTACTAACCTTGTGTTGTGTTTGTGTGTTGTGTAGTTAAGTGACCCAGGTTCCAGTACCCCTTCGCGGACAGCCACGTGTTCGCGGTTCCCCTGGCGTCGCAAACATTTATAGGCAATGGTAACTGCTTACTATTAAGTGCGTCGACAGCCACTGCTGTCTGCTGTTCCACAGAAATTAAAAAAAGGCCTTTAAAAGATTAAATACTACATGGCTTTTCGCGTGAGCATAGTTACCGACTGTTCGAGCTTGATTCAACATGTTACTTAAATTCGATGAATATTATGTTAATTATTATGTTACTATGTTACAGGAAGTTTGAAATTAGCACCAGTGGTTGGAAAACTTGAAAGTAACAGACTAGTGTGGTTTGGCCATGCAATGCGAAGAGACGAATGCTATGTAACTAGGAAAATGACAGGATGAGAGTGAATGGATAATGAAGTAGAGACCAAAGAAAAGATGGATGGATTGTGTAAAAGATGATATGTCGAAAAAGGGTGTGAATGTTGAGATGACGGCTAACAGAGGAGAATGGAAGGAGAGAACATGTTGTGCCGACCCCACATAGTTTAGGATAAGGGCAGGAAGGAGAAGACTTAAATTCGATGAAATTTAGCTTCAGCGTGTCGCTCATTAAGTTTTCGATGAAGTGATTTAATGCTTAACTTAAATGAAGCTAACTGGAGAACAGACAAGTTAGTCATAATATTGTAGGAAATACTCGTATGTTAATAACCAGTCACTAACCGAAATTTAGCTAAATATTATTCCGTAGTTTACGTTCGTGCACCTTTATTTATGAGACTGCTTTCGCTCACCTTCCTGCCCATTATTAGAACAAAATAATAATTAAAGTCTCGCATCGCGCTGAAATAATAGCAAACGGCGGAAACTGAAATAACGATAATCGCCTCGAGTCCTACACAGGAATATTAATTAATATAAATGCAGCGAATAGCGCTTTATTATACGAAATTATGGCTTCTGTTGAACTATGGAGATTTGTATACATGTGAAGATTTTTTATTTATAATGTGGAAAAGGCTGGCATTTAGATTCTATAAGATTTTAAAAAAGGATTATAGAATCTTTTTTATATAATTTCCTGCACTGGGTGGAAAAAATACATCGCTAGACCGTGTGCAGGGCCAGGAAGAGTTATTAGAATTACCTGACAGTGATCGACTCTAATGAAATTAATTTAATGAATGTCACACAACGTTGGGCAACGCTTATAAGTACGCGATATACCACTCATCGCGAAACCTCTAAAATTATACACCTAGTTGACTTGATATTTAGCATATTTATGTATTTCGTGTTGTAGACGCTCACTAAGAACGGATTTTACGGAAATCCTATCCATTTTTTTATTTATATGACAGAACAAAGTTTACCGGGTCAGCTAGTATGTTATAAATGAATGCCGCCTACATTTATATTTCCAATATGTAGTAAGCTTTATATTGTTCAAATTCTCATATTGAGTTCAATACGGATTCCGCTTGCATATCTTTTGTTATCGGAAATATATGAAATTTTATACATTTCAGAAATAGGTGTAGGAAATGTGTATTTATTGCCTTATAAAAAATATTCAGATGGATCACCAAAAGCACTTTTTTCAATTTACAATATCAATCGATGTGTAATATGATATTAAATATGATTTCTATAAAAACAGTCACCTTTTAACTTAGGGATGGGAATTTAACCCGTGGCCCCTCGCAGGCATGCCGGCCTGGGAAAGCTGTTACGAATCAGAATTTGACAAATAATAATTTAATAAAGTAAGAAGTACATATATTGTCTTTATTTGTATATAAGAATTGTATACTATGTAATAACAAATTATAAACATTTCCGGTAACTAACTATCAGAGAAATATGAAATATAAATATACCTTTAAATATTTGCTTTTGTATTGTTTGAGCTGCACGCCAGTAATATTATAGCGTCGACGGATTTTCTATGTTTGTTTGTGTTTAAAAAATGGACGTGTTTGCCGTTGAATTTATTGATTGAAATAAATAAGACTTTATTTCTACTAAAAACTAAGCATTACGTTATTCATTTTTGTAGAGATCTATTTAAAAATTGCCTTAAGTGCGTGGACTTGACCCAAAACTTTCCAGCAACTAGACAAGGTTGCTTCCTAGTTAATCTTCTATCTACCATGGTTGAATTGTCTTTACATATATCACGCCATATTTTCCATTACCACCATCGTTTCCTCTGTAAAATATGCTAAAAAGCAGGTTTCGATCGACAAGAGAGAAAGCGAAGGTGGCAAGTGATTGATTTAGTTAGTTTGTGTTTATTACGGCGGCGTACAAATTAAAATTATTCTAGAAAAGTCTGTGACATGACATACGTAGTAACTGTTACACGTGTGTATGGAACACTGATTAAAATTGTAAATTTAATGGATTTTATATTCAATTGAAAAAAGGTACAATAGCTTCATACTCGTATTTAAATTACAAATTCGTCAACGAATACAAAACTTTTGAGTCGCACTAATTATTTAAAGCAATTATTATGCATTTACGATATTTTTATCGTAATTCTATTTTAATACTCCGAATATTCATACAGTTCTCCTCAGCATACAAAACAATACCAAGGGTTGCCCTCTTCAAGTCACTCGCTTGCATTTCGAGTGTGCTACCCGCTGCTGCGCCAATACAATGGCTTGCATACTCCATTCTCCAACCTTTAGTATGTCAGGACGGCTCTTCATGGGACTCATATGAGCCTACGGTTGAGAGTAAACCCTTCATACCTCTCGATAATGCATCACTGTCTATACTCTATATTGATAAACGCCAATTGTAAATATTGCTCGTTATACCTACAGACCAGACAAAAAATTACATACCTAATTGTTTGTAATATATTAAACTCTAATTATATTTTGATTAATAAGCGGCTGTTGATAACATAAATAATAATATGGATGCCGTAGATAAACCTTAAACAGATAATTTTTATATGAGCAGCCTTTTCTACTTTTTTTCTTTTTTTCGACTTTCATTATTTTTAAGCCCATCGTCACTTTTTTCCGTTATTTACTTTATTCTTTTTGTTTTTATATAATTTATTTGTTTATTTTTTGTTTTTCTTATTTGTATTTATAAAATTGTTCCTTTTTTTATCCATTATAACAGGCTAAAGTTAATGAAGATGTCCTTGAGTTTCGTAAAAGACGCATGTAGTTGTAGCTTATAGTATGTAGTCTACCGAGACTCAGTCTGCTTTAGAGGAGGAGGTCTTTAAGTTTTTTGAACCACTTGTATAATATTGTGTTGAATTAATGCAAATACAAATGTTGTTCAATAGTTTTCAACTAAAGATAATTTAAAAACTATATCAAAATTAATTAGGCACTCAAATATAAGACTATGATAATATAAGTTTTAATTAAAACTACTCTAAGCTTAGCTTAAATAAGCAACTATTTAAATGAAACTTAAACAAAGTTAGAGATGCTATTCAAAACCACTAGTGTTTAAATAAAATACAAAATTGGTTTTTTAAATTTTTACTCTTCACATTTTTCACTATGACTTTATTTAAAAAGTTAGTGGGTTTTGAGTGAATTTAAATCATAAATATAAAAAATACTACTGGCAATAATCAGCACTTGCCCTTGAATTTGCCTACGTGGACGTTTAGAGTAAATTTTTTTTGTTGTAGTAGAGATATAATATATACATACCACGAAAAGAGTGAATTTGTGTGGCTGAAGTCTATCTGGCTTTGAGTTGCAGAGTGATATGTTTATAATAACTATAATCGGCAGATAACAACTACATCGTCTCATATATCCGTATACTATGGAAATTATCCTTCTATTATGGCCAAATCATATATACTAGTGGGATTATTTTTCATTATCCTCGTCGGAAATATGTACGGAGTATGGAGGATCATGCATGCATGCATGCATACATTCGCCCTTATTACCGCGTCACTTACTCACTTGGTACTGGCTCGAAGCAGACGTTATTTTAACCTCTCCACCGTTTATATCAATAATAAATATTTAATACCATATTTAATATTTGACATTGAATTTTTAATATTTGACATACGTTGTATTGTATAATAATACTATATTAAGCTAAAATAATTTAAATTGAAGATCGAATAATTGGCCTGTAATTCTACAGATTCTACACTCGTTCGCATAAGCGATAACACAGTCAAGCGCTCAAATCACGTAAAATACCTGAGATCTGTAATTCACACGTTTTTTTTGCTGTCGCATGAGGTAAATGTCATGAGGGTGACACCAATGCATGATACCCGTTTAGTTGTAGTGACAGGCTTATGAGAACCGATTTAAGTCTGTCTATTTATATCGCTGTGAAACATGGAGCGAGAATGAAGCGACACAAACAAAAATTGCATTTCACGAAGTTAAATATGCTACAGTGGAAGAGTGGACTGTCGTGGAAAGACAGCGTTAGGAACTCCCGCATCGTGACAGCACCCGTATCAGATCCTTGACATTGCGGATAAATTGCAGTATTGAGCAGTAGTCTGATGGTATTACGGCAAATGCCTTACGCAGGGATGTATGATCAGGCCGGCTTCGCCGTTCCTCGGCAATAGAGGTAAATCGAAAAAGTGCTGGCTTGACATCGTAAAGCAAGATAGATATGCGTGGCAATGAAGTCACTACTTGTGTTGCTGAACTGTGCAAAGTTGAGAACAAAAAGTCAGAAAGCGGACCCTGGGCACCGAAGCAGAAATCTGGTGTATAGTAATTTATTAAATTAGATTCTAAAAAAGGATTTCTATTTTTAACATCCTATTATACAATACAAACAATATTTGAAAACGGATTTACGTCACAAGTCCTTCCCTATCTTACTTTATGCGTAAGTTAAGCTCTATGGAACAATAGAGGCTTAATATTCATCGCTTGGATATTAATTACCTTTTCATTTGCATAATTACCGCTGTAAACGTTAATTTCCTATATTAAAACGGCTTTTCGGAACTCGCTTTTGGATACATTATTGCAACTCGATTTCTTAATGAAGCAAGTGTTATGGTTATTGTGTTTCTATTCGATTTGCATTAGTAATGTTTATGTCTTGTAATATAATAAAGTACAGAACTTAAAAGAAACGTCTCTAATTCAGTTTTGATAGTAGTAGATTTAAAAATGTGATACTCTTAGATTTATTATGAAGTTTATTCTCCGTGTAGGTACGTAGTAAGAATACCGAATTTCGTAAAAACAACAGAAACCGACACATAAATCCTAGCTAGGTGGTGTAGCTTTTTTTTTGTATCGGGTTGGAAAATCCTCATGGAGGCCCTCCGCCCTCGGGGAAGGGCGAAGGGGACTGACTGTCAGACTCTTACTGACTAAAAACCAACCCGTGTTCCTCATGTACCCGTGTGTCGGAGGGGCGGGTATCGCCGAAGCATTCGTCGCCACCCTCCGACGGGTATTGGCCCACCAGATGGCCAGGCGGGCCCCGTCACCCACTGCGGCCGTCACCCCGGCCGCAGGACTCCACAATGAGGCGCGCGCGGAACAAGACGCCGCCGCCTCGAGGCCTGCCGCTGATCGGACGACAAGACGCCCCGAGTCTGCCGTCCGCAGGCCGTAGGTGGTGTAGCTGCTCCAAGCCTGTCTAGAGGGCAACCACCCTGTCGTCTCTAATGCTGCGGCTATATTAACCTTTTGTTGTGTTCTGGCTTAAGTAAACCAGGTTCCATTGCACCTACGCGGACGGCAGCTTGTAACCGGCGCCACAGGCGCCAAAAAAATGTATAGTCGACGGTAACTGCTTCCTAGAAAGTGGTCGGTCAGCAAAAACAAATAACAGTGACAACATACCATCAAGTGCGCTTCATCATATTTGTGAAAAAAAAATTTCAAATAACAGTAAACCTATTATCATGATTTCTCTTTATTTATTTTCTTTTCTAGTTATTTACATTTTTCAAAATAATTTACATTTCATTTTATAAAATACTTATTAATATTAAAAAAATAATTTATTTTATAAAACGATATTTACAAAGAAATTAAATTAAAAAATATAAAAAACTGTCCGTCGCTGGGAGCGAGGCCTAGGGCCCAAGCTACCGGTGGTTAGGGCTCCAGAGACAGGAATCTCCTCACTATGCGTGCCGTGCTTAGGAGAACCGCCTTCTGTATCCGACCCTTCACCCATTTACCTAGCGAAAACCTCTCTAGGCGTTTATCGAAGCTCTTCGCTATAAGCCCGTTCACTGACACCACTATCGGTACGATGCTCGTTGATTCCATGTGCCACATGGCGGCAACCTCGTGAGCGAGATCTAAATATTTTGTAATCTTGTCAGTTTCTGCTTTCACGAGGTTACCATCATGTGGGACACTAATATCAATGATCATCGTATGTCTCGCAGATCGATCTATTATCACAATATCAGGCTTATTGGCAATAATAGTCCTGTCTGTGATAATAGATCGATCCCAGTAGAGCGTGATATGGCCACTATCAAGAACTGACTCAGGCGTGTATTTATAATAGGGCACTTCTGAAGATATAAGCTTGTATCGAAGGGCAAGTTGCTGATGGATGATTCTGGCCACTAAGTTGTGTCTGTGCAAATACTCAGAGTTAGCAAGACGAGAACAACCAGAAGTAACATGCCTAATCGACTCACCAGGACAGTGACAGGCTCTACACGTGTCGATCGTGCCGTCTTTTAGGATGTACCTCCGGTAGTTGTTCGTCTTAATAACCTCGTCCATAATTGCACAGACAAAACCTTCGGTTTCCCCAAAGAGGTCACCGAATCGAAGCCAGTTCACCGATGCCAGCAGATCTATATCGGGCCCATATAGTGCTCGATAAAATCTACCGTGCAGCTCCTTGCTCTTCCACACATCCATACGCTCAGCAGTACTCATTACTTCAGGCCTGCTCCAGCTCTCTTTTGCAAGAGAGAGCGGGGTGAGTCCCTTGTCTACTGCCTTCATATCCCGATGCATCCCCACGTTGGTTTTGAGAAAGTATTCCCGGAGCTTGCATATCTCACGGTTGTGCAGATTTTTGGCATTTAGCAGACCTCGCCCTCCGCACTTCCGTGGGATATACAATCTCATAACCGATGATCGTGGGTGATGAATCCGATATGAAGTCATCATGCAACGAACCCTTCGATCCAAGGCATCCAGCTCTGTCTGAGTCCACCTTAGTATACCAAAGGAGTAGGTCAGCGATGGCATAACCCAGCTGTTAATGGCGCGAATCTTGTTACCACCTGAGAGGAAGGAGTTCAGCACTTTTCTCAGGCGGCTAAAAAATTTCTCCTTTACCAGCTGTTTTATGTCTACGTCATCGATACCTAATGATTGTGATATACCAAGGTATTTGTAGGTGTCACCTTCAGAGAGAGATCTGAAGGACATATTTTCAGAGAGTTGTAATTCGTTTGAATTGACAACTCGCCCCCGCTGTACATGCATAACCGCACACTTGTCCACGCCGAACTCCATTCCTATAGAATTACTGAACCTTTCAGTTAGTTTTAATAGTTCTAGTAGGTCCGTTTTTTTTGACGCGTACAGTTTGAGGTTATCCATGTATAGTAGGTGAGATATGACTTCACCCCCTCTGCGAAGTTGAAAACCTAGTCTTGAATCCTCAAGCAGTGCGCTCAAAGGGTTCAATGCTAGGCAAAACCACAATGGGCTCAGGCTGTCACCTTGAAAAATCCCACGCTCTATTCTTAATAGTCCGTCTAAAAACCGTCCTCTTCCCGGGAGGCTAAGTCTTGTGACCCACTGTCGCATGCACGAACCTAGGAAGGTGCGTAGAGTAGCATCAATTTTATACAACTCCAACACCCTCATAAGCCATGAATGCGGCACTGAATCATAAGCCTTTTTATAATCAACCCAAGCAGTGCAGAGGTTTTTTCTATTTCGACGGACTTGTTTATTGATAGCCATATCTACGAGGAGGAGCTCTTTCGTACCACGGGACCCCGGCCTACATCCATTTTGAGTATCAGCCAAAATTTTGTTGTCTAAGAGATGTTTCATTAATTTTGTTCTCAAAATGGATGTAAGCAACTTGTAGATGGTAGGTAAGCAAGTTATGGGTCTATAATTTCTAGGATCCATGGTACTACCAGATTTGTGTATAAGGTGCGTGACCCCCGTGGTCATAAAGGATGGGAGGCAGCACGAGTTTATAGCATCTTGGAATTGAGTTGCCAAACAGGAGTGCGAAATCTTAAACCATTTGATCCAAAAGTTGTGTAAGCCGTCCGGTCCAGGACTTTTCCAGTTTTGGCACGAACGGATTGCACAACTTACGTCTGATGGAACCACTATGATTTGTTCCATCTCTGGAATAAGTTCACACCTCTGTTCAACAGCCCCTTTCCATTCGTTCTCAGTGTGACTTCCCGGAACAGACCAGATGCCACGCCAGAATTCCAGCGTTGCATCGTTATTTGGCAACTGTCCGTCAGCCACTAATACCTTCGAATGTTCCCAGCCTCTATACACACCTTTCTGGTTTCTTTGGAAGCGACAATTAAGGAAATATCTTTCTGTGCGTTCTTTATACCTGCGAATCCGGTTTGCCCAGGCATAGACTCTCTGTTTCAAGAAGTCTATGCGCTCCGTGACTCTAAGCATATAGTCACTAGATCCAATATCGGTTCCAGCAAATGCCTGAGTCACGAAACGCATTACCCTTGGTCGAGTATTTCCCGATCGAAAACAAATTAGTTTAGCTATTAGAGTTCGTGTTGCATTAATTCTACGTTCTATTCTGTACTGCCAGGCTGGTTTGTCATATGTTTCTTTTTTATATTGGGGATGATTATTAAATTTCACACCAATAGTTCGACACACGGCGACAGCCCCACAGTACAAAATAGAATGTGTCTCATCTAGATCTTTACTTGTTAATATATACGGTTCTAAAAGCTGGTTAAAATTACCCATAATAGACAAACTATGTCTATGTATGGGCAGACGAGGTAGCTGTGGTCTATTTAGGGTAGGTATGTCTTTATACTCCTTAATTGCCTCCTCCAAAGTCCTCCTCATACGCTCTAAATCCTGGCTACTTACGGAATCAGTCCTATGAATATCCAAATCCGTATTTGATGATATAGGTGATGTTGAGGATACTTCCATCACAACATCATTATGTTGTACAAGAATCGGATATTGTTCTTTTTCATTTATCCTAAGACTGTTCCGTACTTCAGTGCGTAGACGATCAAGTACAGGTTCGTCCAGCAGGTTTAACCGCTGAATGGCCCGCACCTGATCCGACAAGCGCTGTGCCGTGACAGTGGTATTTGGGTGAAGAACCTAAAACAGAGACAGCATCCGATCACGATACGCCGTGAGGTAGGTTCCCATCTTTGTAGCCTCAAAGTACGCACGCATGACACTCTCATTCATCTCCCTAGTCCATCTCATGTTATCATATCATGATTATTATTATTATATTATTATTATTATAATAATAATTATCATGATACTTAAGTTTTTATGTTTAGGTAATGTTACTTAAAGGAACCAATTTCTATGTATATCATTCGGACTCGAGATAAGAAAGACATAGTTTTAGTAAAAAAAAAATTAAATTTGCGCAATCGACGTAAATGTTGAAATACTTAAAATCGTAAAATACACTTCTCATCAAAAAATCGAAACCCCCATGAAGTTTGGTTTCGAATGTGTTTAATTTTTTTTTACATTTAACCAAAAATATAAATAATGTCAGTTAATTGTGGACATTATATAAGGTATCATGTACCACAGATCCTACACCCGTACGCATAGGCGGCGATACGGTCAAGCGCACGGACCAAGTGAAATACCTGGGATCTGTGTTTCACGCGTCTGGTGACATCGATTGCGACGTCAAGGCTCGCACTGCTGCCGCGTGGGCCAAATGGCGTGAGGTAACTGGTGTCATTTGTGACCCCAACATGCCGGTAAAGTTGAAGGGACAGGTCTATAAGACCATCATTAGGCCTGTCCTTTTATACGGCTGTGAAGCGTGGCCGGTGTGGGAGCGACACAAGCAGGAACTGCGTGTCACGGAGATGAACATGCTGCGGTGGATGTGTGGAGTGACGCGGAAGGACCGCGTTAGGAACTCCCGCATTCGCGGTAGTCTTCATGTCCGTGACATTGCGGATAAACTGCAGGAGTGTCGGCTCCGTTGGTACGGTCACGGAAACAAATGTCTGGCCATGCCGCCTTCGCCGGGCCCCGGCAGGAGGGGTAGACCCAAAAAGTGCTGGCTTGACGTCGTAAAGGGTGATATGCGTGCCAATGGGCTCACTACCAGGGATGATGAAGACCGTACGAAGTGGAGTAGAAAAAGTCGGAAAGCGGACCCCGGGCACTAAAACGCAAGTTTGGGTTGCAACCGGGATGAACGCTGAGATTATGATGATGATATAAGGTAGGTATCATGTAACGAATATTAATTTTTCAAATTAAAATTAAATTTCTTTAGCCATAGTATTTTGTTCAACAGGTATGTGTTTTTATCCTTTAAGAAGAAATTGTTAAATGTTAGAAACAAAGATCTAAAATCGAAAAATGTTAATTTTTTTATTCATTATCAGATTTCCTCCCCGGGCTCTTATCACGGCTACCATGCAATTCTATTTTTCGTTTAATTGCCACCTGAATAATACTTGCAGTAGGGTTTTGATCTTTTTGATGAGTATTTGTATGACTTCCGACTATCTCGAAGCCGGCATAAACAATGCACATAAATATAGAAACCCTATTAATTTATGGCGTTTCTATTGAAACTTATATACGTAGATAGAACTGTTGTGCGCACATTTGTTATTATATAGCTATGTGTTGTTATTGAATTCTTCTGCTCGTTTATGACCAAAATCGAGTGAAACTCATGCCAGATTTGTAATAGATTGCAACCTGAGATTTAGCGTATTGTAGACTTAATCTAGGTATTAAAGATTTTCAAATAGTCCAAGACAAGGCACTGAGTTTATACAATCATTTACATATTAACTACAGACCATAAATTTAAACTATAATAAAACAATAACCAAAGTGGTTTCACTATAATGCAAACTGGCGTAAATTTACATTCTGCATTTAATTTTGAAAGTTTATTGAAGCGTTTTCGTACTTGGCATGCCAAGTTCGTAGTGCTATCCGCGTAGCGTAAGCGTAGAATGAAGTCCGTAGTGCTAGCTGGGTGTAGCGTTTAATAACCATATCGTAGCCGGACGTTGTAGTCGTAGCGTATTTTTGCTACGTTTAATAATACCGTCACGTATCCTAGTTTAAGAAGTAGAAATTGTTTTGATAATATTTCTTTTAACCGTTATAGTTTTAAGGATAAAAATGTCAGCACTTTAAATTGCGGCATTTACAAAGTCGTAGTTATGATCCACTTAGATGTCATTCTATGGATTTTATTGTTTTTATATCAACTGTTAGATAGTGTAGGTGCAACGGTTCTCTTTTTCGTAATTAGACCTTGTTTTTTATTATTCTTTTAATGAACTATGAACTCTAGGCTCTGACTGGAATGATAAGCTATGGATATATTCGAGATTTATCGCTTGGATGAGAAGGAGTAGTATAGGTTTCGTTATATAAAGTATAGATAGATTACTTAAGAAATTTAATTTAATAGTGACAGACAGTTTGACCTAAAATTATTTTTATTTTTACATAATACAGTGTCGTGTGTTAAACTATTGCTTTCATCCGGTGTTAAATCTACTATCTGGTATACCTCTCTAAACGAAGCTATGAAGTGTTTTCCTTTCGGGTTCGTGGAATCAGACGATAGTTACTTCCATGAAAAAACGAATTATATCGATTAAATTTTTTTTTTTGGTTTCATAGTCTAAAGGAGAAAACCATATGCAATTTCAACATACGTTCATTTACTTGAAGTATAAATGCATTTTTCCTTATACTTCATTGTCTATATTACATCCGAATATATTACATACGTATCGGTAAGTTGGCAACATTTTACATTTCAATATACTTAGCATTTTCAGTGCATATGTTAAACGTTAATGTATTCCGTATTGCGATATATCCGATACGTGGAAAACTTATTGTTCGAACATTGAGTGCATTGAATAAACTTTATGGTAATTTAAGTTTCGTAAACTTAGTTGAATATTAATAATGACAGTAGATTGTAGTATAATATCAATTCTGTTATATGGCTGTATGTTTGTCTGTTAACGGTCCAAAGTAAATAATAATAAATTTATTTTTATTGAACCATAAATTACAAAGGTGAAACTTAAATACTAAAAACTTATATAAAATGACTAAATGTAAATAAAATAGGACTACACCCATGGAAAATCATTATTCCTTTTGTTAGATATCAAAGTTAGGCCATCACTCGGTCCTGTAAGTTAGCGTCAATATCTCGTCTCAGGCTCCAATATGTGTAAGTCAGCACTGAAAATAAGCACTGGGTCTGAATAATTCTTACACCATAGTGAGTGGTCGACCTCATTTTGTAGATATACACTATTTAATTTAATTGGCCTACTATACCATACAGTGGTAATATAAACAATATTCAACAATAAATTTATTAACCCATTAATAAGGGCTAAATGAACGTCTGATGCATTCTAATCAATCCCTTTAACGCTAATAGCAGTCGATGTTTGCCACGTCACCGTCTGTTTGCCTTTAGCTTGTTTGATTTGGCCCCTGCACTCCGAAGCTTCATGTATTTGGGCCGGAATAACTTGACACGCCGATAGACTTACGAATCCTCCCATAATATTCATATCTCGCCTTACGATCGCGGGGAGCTGGAGGTCTACCTACGCCGGTTGTTATAATGGCACTTGTGGGCTAAATGATGTTTTATTCATGACGCGATGCTCGACTGCTCCAAATAGCCGGCTAATTATTGAAGTGTTCGACGAAGATTCCAGCCGCTCCCGGCATCCCCGTCGACTGGCTCACTTTGCGCCACTCCGCTCGTGAGGTTAATAAAATTCCTCCGTAGTACCCTGCCTGCTAAAGTATTTTAGGCACAGAATTGATTATGGTAATTTGATTTATCTGTTTACTTGATTTAGCTGATTATATTTCCTTTTATACTGATGCTGAAGTGCAGCCATTTGCATATGATTTTGTTGTATCTGGCGGTGATTTTAGATACATATTCAGCGTACAAGTACGATACACGAGGCCCTGATGTTGATTATTTTATTTGTGAGTTATGATCGACAAAGCGAACATTTGTCGCAGCTTATGTGTAGCATTGAGAATGAAGTATGAGTGTAATAATTAAAATTGCATGCGATAATCATATTAGAATATTTTCGATGAGGCCTTTAATATGGTAAATTATTGGCCTATGTAGTATATAACTAGATAATATTTTTAGACTAATATATGTATTGTTTACTTTGTTTTATCTTTAAACCTACTAGAGCGGTTAAATGGCCGCACATCGCTATTAGATTGTACGGTTTTTTTTTAAATACAATGCATTGAAGATATTATTCAATTTTTTGCCAAATGTTGTTTCTTAAGCACTTCAAGACATACTATTCATTATACATTTTGATATATAGCATCTTAAAGACGGGTCACTTAATCCACCGTGATAATGATGAATATACGTGAAATGTCATTAGATCTAGTGTTTTTTCTCTCTCTTTATTTGGGAAACAAACCAAATAATTCATAAAACAATTAAAAATGTACAGAATACATACATACATATTTATTATTATACACATAGTACAGAATCCTCAAAGCAATGAAACTGAAGAAGGGCTGTGTTATGGGTATCACTGATACACTACATATATAGTTTTTTTTAGTAAATAAATACATATTGCCATCCAGACGTAGCTAGGGTTGTTTTGTCGCCTTTTACGACAAGCCGATCCCGGCCGCAGAGGTAGGGTAGGGGTAGGGTAGTATTCTTACCTCGCCCCTGCACGCAGAAACTGGATTTGATCTATCAAATCATTCAAATCCAACAATTAGATTAGTTATAGTATTTTGTTTTCTAAATATTTAAACTTCAAATCCCTGTCCTTTTTTATTGCTATCAAATATCAGACAGGCTGACGGACCATTTAATCACCAGTTACCGTCGCATACAAACGTTTGCGACGCTAGGGGCACCGTGAACACACTGCTGTCCGTACAGGAGTTTATTTCCTGGAAAGTTCACTCAATTTCGTTTAGTAAGGGTTGCTTTTCAAGAGTCTACATATACAATGTAAAAACACGTATTATAAAAAAAAAATTCCAAGTCCTAACCCCCCCCTACTCCCTCAACCGTATAACTCAAATGAAAAGTATCATATACATTACATTGGAATCATAAATTTTACAACGCTCACGAGGGGTGGATTCAAAAAGAGAACACGGTTCATAACTCCGTCAAGAGATGGCGTTACTACAGTATTTTTTTAATCTACCCTGCCTTTTTATTGCTGTGGGACAGCAGACAGGCTGACGGCCCATTTAAAATTTAATAGTTACCATAGCCTATGGGTGTTTGCAACGCCGCCAGTGGCATTGCGAACACCGTGCTGTCCTATAAGGGTACAGGAACTTGGGTCACTAATGCCGGAACAGAATACAAAGTTATTATGGTGGCATACTTAAGACCAAAGGTGGTCGCCATCCAGACGGGCTTGGGGCTCTACCACATAGCTAGGGTGGGTTGTTTTGTCGCCTTTTACGACAGGCCAGACCCTGGCCGCAGAGGTCAGTATTCTTTCTCCGGCCCTGCATGGATTGGAAAAGTTAGAAGTTCTTGTAATAATAGCTTTGAAAATATACTCTTATTCTGAATGAACATTTTTGATAGAGATATTACTGTTAAAATCACTTTTATCTAAATAAGTGGAGAGCGTTAAATCGTGATAAAAATACAATGTCCAAGTGTGAAAATTTGCCGAGGTCCTTTTTTGATAATAAATATTTTTCGTGAATCGTTATTAAGTCGTAAATACTGCGGGCTCCCCAACGCCCTACAATGCTCCGATCTCGCCGGCTAATAGAATTATACCAGCCGTAGCTTCATATTAATTCCAAGGACCCCAAGTACTTTTAAATATTATCCCCCGGGACCGGGTGCGTGACGGGTTTTATGTACGATCGAAGAAACCTCCTGCCTTTTCTTTTCGAATCATATTGAAAAAGTGTTTTTTTATTTTATTTTCATAATATCTCGAGTAATGTTAAAGAAAAAATTTCGGCACGCCTTTTAACATTGGTGCATAAGAAGCAAAAAGATGGGTTGCATATGGCTAACTTTGGATTTCGCCGAAGGTTTCCTTTTTTAAATGGAAATTATTTTCGCACAGCCTGCCGCTTAGTGAACGACAGGGTAGTGTGAGATGAGTCCTCTTAGAGAGGAGACGCACTGTACTGATATACCTACTAAAACCACCGATGTTCCTTTCTTCGCCATGAGCACCGGCGAATGTGGGACTTGACGTTATCCTGACTTAACTATGAAGTGATGAACCGCTGCAGCAAAAGGTGTAAGTATTTTTCGTCTTCTACGATTGCTAAGGAAAGTAATAGAATAGCGGCACACGAAAAAATAAAAGTGGTTTGTACATTTGACGCCACCTACCTACCGACATGTATTTCGACCCACTGAATCCGAATCTGGAATCAGTATGGAGCGTACACCCTCAAAATCTCGAGTAAATTGTAAAAAACTTTGCAAAATTG
The DNA here is from genome assembly GCA_963693495.1 of Malacosoma neustria. Taxonomy (NCBI): domain Eukaryota; kingdom Metazoa; phylum Arthropoda; class Insecta; order Lepidoptera; family Lasiocampidae; genus Malacosoma; species Malacosoma neustria. The sequence goes on from OY856377.1 coordinate 16,893,447, forward strand.
GGTATTTTTGGAACTAACTAGATTAAGCATGATTTCCATGTATTTCGATCCGATGAATTCAAATCTTATTTGGACCATAGGCATATTAGTAAATTGCAAAAAATCCTTAAATTGCGATTATGCTAATATTGTGTAAAGTTCTAAAATTTTTTTGTGTCCGGTGTGTCAACACACAAATAGCTATGCATGAAATATTTTTCCTTGCTATACAACTTTAGTTTAGTACTTATCGTTAGGGCAGGGAATTTAAATAAAAAATCTTATAATTTTAATCATTTTAAATAAAATATTATCATATTTGATCGCATTAAATTAGATTACCATTTTTAAACACGTAACCACAACAACACATTAAAAATGGAAGAACTATTACAGGAAACATAAATAATTTCCTCGGTGCCTCCGACCGGGGCGCAGCTAATGCCTCACTTTATCCACAACCTTCGAAAGCAATAAAAACTTATGAACTTCGACATGCAAACCAGGGAATTCTAGAAAGAGTTGTGTTTTGAATGTTTTTTTTTATGTAACCTTTATGCGAATGTACTTGTATTGAATAGTTGTTAACCAGCAATACGCTGCTTCACATATTAAATAAATATACGATTACAATTTTATTTTTTATAATATTTATGCAGAATGTATTTATATTTGTACGATGCCGGTCACGGACTAAGATTGCACCGTACAGGAATGAGTAGGATAGCTCGAGAGCAGTGGACTGTATGAGAGAGGAGGGGGTGGAGCGGTGGTTACAGAGACGCGATGCTTTGGAGTGGGCAAAGAAATTTGCACTGACCTTGATTCCACCCCTTCCCGGTTCGGTTCATGTCGCGGAGGAACTGTTGCATGGCACCAGATAAATCTCACGCACTGAACACACAATTTTATGGCACGGCCAATGAGTTTGGAGTAACTATCAGGGAAGTCGAATGTCGACCGTCGCGTACGTTTAGAAGCTTGCGCGTTACTACGTCTTCAGGGAGGTCGAACGTCGACCATCCCGCGCGTTTAGAAGCTTGTGAGTTAATAAACATTATATTGTTTTCGTCTCACCCTCGCTTTTACCGTTTAACCCACCAAGAACGAGGCTAGATAACAAAAATCAGGAGGCGGGATTTCAAAAATACCCTTTATGCGAGGATCGAACCGATAGGAGAAAACGAATCGATAGGTTTCGCAATTTTTATAGCTGGAGCTCAGCAGCCATACCAATAAATCACTTAAAGTTAGCGATTCATAACAATAAGCCAAGGTTGCAGGTCGGAACTAGATAAAAGTGCAAGAGATCGGGATTTGTGACACAAACTTAAGAAGCTCAACGTTCACGAGTGGAAGAAAATTGCCTAACAAAGACAATTTTATGTGTTTATTGTTAGATCATTTATAGATGATATAACAATCATATGGAGGATAGTCATACGTATATAGAAGAGATCGTTGTTTTTAACTTAGCAACACTGTTTTACTTTGTCCCTTACTTTGCTAATAAGCCCGGTCTTGGATTTAAAATAGAGGGAAAAGAACAAATAGAGACACTAAAACTACTGAAGTGGTTGAATATATATTTTTTTCTGTACACATACATATTCATATATAGGTGTATAAATATAAATGAATTCCCGAACATCCCTATAATACCAACATTCGCCAGTGTGACGTAGTGTGCCCTAACATCCATACTCATTTGTGTTTTGATCAAGTTTTGACTTAAGGGAAACTTAAGTAGAATTCATGCATGAGTTTGGAATATTGTTATCTTTGTTTTGATTAACATAACTCCCTGTTCTGATATAAATTTTAATATTCGTGAGTTTGTTATTGTAACCCAACTCGTAAGCTACTTATTATTGTTATAGATTTAGCGTATTTTCGTTAAACATATTGCCTAAAATTGAACTTATTCTAAGCTGAATAACTTACAATAACTAAATTTTTTCCGTGAAGGGGCGGAGTAAGAATACTAACCAAAAAGACAACAATACAATCCACCCTTGGTAGGTGATAGACCCTGTCTGGATGGCTACCACTTGGTCTTAAGGACGTCCTCATAATAACCTTGTGTTGTGTTCCGGCATTAGTGACCCTGTACCCCTACGGAACAGCAGCGTGTTCCATGCCCCTAGCTTCGCAAACATCCATAGGCGACGGTAACTGCTTCAATTTTGTCCAAAAATCTCGAAAAAGCAGCATCAATTGTAGTACCGTATTTTGTTGTGTATTGCGCTGGATCATTATTAATACTCAAATTAAATGTATCAGATAAAAAGAGATAGGGACAGAAATAGAGAGAGAGTTGCGCACCCGGCTACTCACTCACTTGCTCGTGTGCTCATTTGCTTATAGTGGGCTCGATACACATACGCACACACACACACACAGCATACGACATTTCGTTACGTGACGATTTCTACTAAATCGAACTACCTGTAAGCCGCGTTAAGGAACTGCGTATCCAATAAAGTAATATAAATAATAATGTGGGCCTATCTGCAGTCCCTCAGCAATAAAAAATAAATTGACAGTGACATATTGACAACTATACATAGATACGTCCGTCAGCGTAGGTATGCTGTAAACGCGTACCATAGACTAAATAGCATACATTACACTATGCATTATATTTAAATAATTACGTATATTACATATAAATCAAGAGCCTTTATAAATGTCAGTCGTTATACTACTAATTTATATTAAAGGTCAAGGAACGCCCTTGCTGGTAATTATTTGTCAATTAGGGTAATTAAGCAAATTATACCGATAAAATAACTTTTTATTTGTCTCCGCGGAGCGTAGGATGGGATTTATAACCGACCATTTATTTGGACACTGTATTTTAAGTGATATTTTTGTGTTCTCTTTTATATTAAGAAATACAGTATAGAGCATTACATCATATAATATTAGGTTCCAAAAATATGTGTTATTACTCTGGCTCTTAATAATTTTATTATTTACGTAGGCTTACTAAATAAATATACTAAGACGATTCACAAAGCGCCATCTAGTTCTGAAATAAGCAGCAGAGCGCTTTTTTTTTAATTGTTGTAGGACAGCAGGCAGGCTGATGGCCCACTTAGAAGAAGAAGCGCTTGTTTTATGTATACTAGACAACAGCTTTAATTCTTCGCTTTTATTTTTTGAATAAATACAAATTATATATAAACATTATACACTCAGACTCGCGAAGTAAATCGAAACGAAGTAAGCTGTTATGCCATGAGGGTCGTCCATGATCTCCGTCCGTTCGATAGATCTATACATAGATCCATAATGCTCCACATTTGTGATTACAAAGCAGATTCCGAACATATGATGTTGCCTGGAATTATTTTAAGATACCATCACGATGATTGCAAATCATACTATAAGAATTGTCAAAGCAAACTTACTACTCTAATAAATTTATAACCAGGAATCAGTGTGGATTTGTAGTAAAAATAACTAGATAGATAGACATAAAAGCATAAATAATTACATATATCGTCAGATAAAATATTCAGATTGAGCATCATTAAGGATATAGCAACATTATTATGGTTAACAGGAGTAAACGAGATGGGAATAAGTGTAGAGTTTTTGCCATCTCCGTCGAGCTTCAGGGCGGAGTTAGAACACTGACCCCTGTGGCCAGCGGCGGCCTGTCGTAAAAGGTGACAAAATAATTCTAGCTAGATGGTAGGGCCCCAAACCTGTCTGGATGGCCACTACCCTCTGGTCTCTAAATATGTCTTCATAATAACATTGTGTTGTGTACCGGTATAAGTGACCCCGATCACAGTTGCCCTACGCGGATTGACAGCATTTTAGCAAACACCTATAGGTGATGGTAACTGTTTAGTATTAAGTGTGACGTCAGCCTGCCTGCTGTTCCACTTAATTTTTCTCTTCATAGCAATAATTAAAAACTATGAAGTGGAGAAACGAGTCGGAAAACAGACTATTGGCACCGATGTGCAAGTACGGGTTGCAACCTGGATTTGACACCGTTCTGCAGTTGTTTCGAAAAATTTCAGTATCGTAATTGAAACCCCGAGGTTGTCAATAAGCGAACAAAGCAATGTAATGTTAATTTGAACAATCAAAATAAACACTTATAAATTACTGCTGCTAAAGATTGAAAGAATTGTAAAGTATTTCTTTTCTATCTGGTTCGACTACACATAACAAATTCTTGGAAGGAAAACCATTAAAATCCTTTGAAAATATATTTCTCTCTAAAACTAAATGGAAAACACGAATTTTTTGTGAAGTTAGATTCTACGCTTTTCGAAACGAGAAAGTACTGACTACATCTTTATTATTTAAAGCATTAAAAATCCATAAAACCATAATTAATTAATAAGCCATTGCATTTAGAATCACATTACCTAATTGCTTTAAAAACAATTCGTAGATTTATTATACAAAGAAAATTCAATTGTAAAGTGTAAAGTTATTATGAGAAAACAACAAGTAAAACTAAACACACAACTTAGCTTTAGAGAGCTATGTGAGCGAGACAAAGATTTTAAAAGTTTTGTAGGAAGTGCAAGAAGAATTTTATTGTGAACGTGTTGTGATGTGGCTATAAGTTCGTTCGATTGACTAAATTGGGTGTGAAAAACATATTTTTCCCGCCAAGATATCGAAAATAAACGATCGAATGTTAAAACCTATTTTTATTGAACGTTCTTTGACTTATTAACGATCATAAGTTAAGTTGTTGTGTTTGAAACGAAATGAAAATGCGTTTTTCACGAATTTTGAATGTTTTTGTACTGATTATAATCGAGGACGAATGTTTGTACGTCTTTTGGGTAGAACAGAAAATATACATATTGCGCGGGAGCGCGCAGTTAAATAGGTTGAGCTTCACAATCTTATATTTTCTTGTCAAAAAAAAAAACTACTTTTACAAAAAATTTAAAAGCGCGAGCGCGTCCTTTCTCAAACTCTGTCTTTCTAAACTCCTCGTCTTACGTCATCCTTCGTATCTCTTTCACACTCTCAATAATCTACCACCCTACATACATAAGTAGTTCATGTAATATCAGTGCATTTTTTGTATACTTCATTCGTGTTCGAGATAAGTAAACGAATTTAGGTTCATTTTGATTATAAAAACAGTAATAATTTTATTTTTATATAGTAATAATTTTACTTGGTGTCTATCCGATTCAAATCCAAATTATGGTTTCCCTATTTATAAGGTAATTTATTACACATCTTAAACGATTTTTATGTTTTAACTGGCATGCATACTACTCGTACTATAACAATTTCTACATAATTGAAAAATCTCGCGCTGGGTTGTGGTAGGTTTATGTGAGGTTGGCTGGGAGAAACGCATGTGTTTCACCTTGCCTTTAAGGTCATACGTTCAGGTAGCTCTCCTTTTTCCCTTAGGTAGGCTGCCTGCGACTATAGCGGCCGAAGATATGTGATGAAACTGGCATCTAAGTGTGTAACCTATTTCAATCAAAAAATGTATCAAATATTCGCAATAATACTTTATCCAAATGTAGTTAGTACTTCAAATTCTGTGTGTATTTTATTTGTGCCAAACTTTAATGTTTGCTTAGGTATTTTACGAAATTGGCAAGTTAACATCGTTACAACTGTTAGTGGGCTGTGAAAGTTTTAAATATAGCGTTTAAAGTTACGTTGGAAATTAGGTTCTGCGTTCTTCAAGTAAGTGTATGTTCATGTATTGAAGTTTCGAGTTGAACATTAAATTATCATTAAAATGTATTTGTAGTGTTTTTTTGTTGCTGTAGGACAGCATACAGGCTGATGGTCTCAATGAAGGTGTATATACTTGGTCTTAACAAAGGTTTCTGGACCCCACAGCATAGTCTCAAAACTACAAATATGTATCTACTGCCGATGTTGTCTATCTTTACATAACATGATATACGTATAGTTGCATTGATGGTAATTATTATATATCTCAATAGAGAAGTGATATGAAGTGAGTAACCATCTAAGCGTTTAGTGCCGGCTCTATTTGAAGCTCTCATTAAGAAGCTCGGGGTCCACTCGTATGCACTCTCGGTGCATAAAATTCAAACTTCAAAGATTTTGCATGTTCCCATCACTATCCAAGTAATTAATCCTTATATATTCCAAACTTTATCTAGTTTTCTGTTACAGGGCACCATGACATTTTTTTAGTCTTATCTAGATAATGTAGACACAATCTTTTATTTCATTGAAATTTAAAATGAAATTGTTCTTCTTCAAAGACGTATATTAAATTATAACTGGTTGTCGTTTGTGCAATATTCTTCTCGAGTTGTATTTTAATTTTGTTTCACAAAGATTCCAGAAAAAATCTCGACTTGAACAAAGAACGCCGTTCAAAGGATTTGTTAGGCGGACATAGATAAATTTTGTAATGAAATTTCGTAAATATTTTTGATATATTCATGGTCAGGATTTTCATACTTTGCTCGCGTGGCTTATCTGGATTATCTCGAAATATCCCGTAGCTTTTTTACGTTTGTGCGTTTTATCTGTTACGCGATTGAGTCGAGCCCAATTTCAAACACCATTCATTGATCGGAAAAAATTTAGTTTACTTCTGGTTATCGTAATAAATTATTTTGCAGTGAAAAAAATAAATTTTAATTATAACGTCCAGTATAATAAATGTGGCATCACTAATGGTCTAGACACGCATGGACTTCGGAGAGACTTTGCGTCTATTTGCATATTCTAGCGTCTGTACAACGGGGAGTGTTCATTGGAGCTATTTAGAATGGTGCCCCCATCGTCTTTTTACCACCGCACTGCCCGCCATTGGATGGATGTTCATCCCCATTTCTTGGAGCCTCTTCTTTCATGTACAAATCGGTTCTCAAGAACTTTTATGTTGCGTACTCTCATGATTTGGAATGAGCTTCAGGCTGAGGTTTTCTTAGCGCGGTAGGATATGGGTTCTTTTAGAAAAGGCGTTATAAAATTTCTTCGATGCCGGCAGTGCGTTGGTAATGATTCTGGTGTTGCAACCGTCCATAGGCGACGGTGATTACCTGCTTGGGTGAGCTGTGTGTCTGTCTGCTGAACTCTAGATGTAAAAAAGTAAGAACCCTTATTTTGGTGCAAATAATATGTGTAATTTTATCGCAATATTTTCTTTTACGGTCCATACATAGCAATTAAGTTAAAAATGCCCATTCAGCGGGAAAATTGCTTTAAAGGTCTAAATTATAGGTAGAGCCTCAAGCCCGTCTGAATGGCGACCACCTTTGCTCTTAAGTATGCCGCCATAATAACTTTGTGATGTGTTCCGGCATTAGTGACCCAAGTTCTTGTACCGCACAGCAGTGTGTTCGCGATGCCACTGGCGTTGTAAACACCCATAGGCGACGGTAACTGCTACATTCTAAGTGTGCCATCAGCCTGTCTGTTAACCTACAGTTATTGCTATAGGTTAACAGACAGGCTGACGGCAATAAATAAAAACACCACTTTTCTATCAATTATTTTACCAGCGTTCTGTACGATATTGTTAAAGAGCGTTGTATTTGACTAGTTGTGTTGTTCCAAGCCTACAAACTTGAAGTTCCGGGTTTGAATACCTGAAAATATGTTTTCATTATATTTTTGAGTTAGGAAGGTAAAAATCGATGTGCTCCTTCATATCATTGTATCGATATTGTATGGTAAATCATTATTAAGAATTTTCGATTAAGTTTGTAATATACGTATAATTTCATTTACAAATGAAGTCATTGCTCAAGACACAAATGCTCGTAATCAATGCTCGAAGAAAATCTAAATTAGTTGAATTATTCAGACTAGGCGGTTGATATAAACTACTCTATGAATTCTGATTTTAAATCTATGAATACTGTCTCAGATCTTTTAATGTATGTCAAAAAGGAATATGTTTTGTAAATTTATTTTACATAGAAGACTTCCTTGTGATCTTCCGAACCTAATAGAAACTTTAATCTATTAATCGCTTAATAAAACAACCAAGAAAAGAGAGGAAAAGTATTTTTCTCGTGTTTGGATAAATGCATACAGTTGCCGATTATATGATGTTATATTATTCATTAATTATCATATAAAGTCAAATTAAGCTATCAGTATAGAAATTTATTAAAATTTAATATCCTTCGAGAGGCTTTATGTTCAAAAGCGTTGTACACGTTACAATTAAGCGCGCCTTTTAATTAAACCTTTCTGTGTTGTAAGCCGTGTTTAACCAATTTCACCTTTATTTTCAGGTAACACGAGGTGGGATGACACAGTGCTGGGACGCGTTCTCATTGAATACTTTGTGCACTCTTTGATTCGTGCGAATGTACGTACATTCGCACTAGAGCCGCGCGCGTGTGTGTGTGCGTATAGTTGACGCGACCGATGAGTTTGTGAGTGTGCGAACGAGCGTCGTTGTCATGGTTGCGCCATGGCGTGCGCTAGCCCTGCTGGCGACGCTGAACTTCTGCTGGGGTGCCAGAGAACAGATTTACCACAACCACTTCGCGGTGCACGTGCCCGCCGGCCCCGAGCACGTGGATGACATTGTGCGGAGACACGGCTACGTGAACCATGGACAGGTAAAGTATTTTTTTTTTGTATATTTTATAACATATATTTATTTCAATTTAATCAAAACGGCCATTTACTTGAATTAACTAATAAACATTGCTTTAAGAAAGTTGATAATTTTTCTGTATTCTATAAATAGTGGAATCTAATATATAAAATTCTCGTGTCACAGTTTTCGTTGCCATACTCCTCCGAAAGGGCTTGACCGATTCTCATGAAATTTTGTGAGCATATTGAGTAGGTCTGAGAATCGGCCAACATCTATTTTTCATCCCCCTAAATGTTAGGGGTGACCCACCCCCAAATTTTTTTTTTAATTTTTTGACATTTTATTATTTATATGGCAGATCAACGTTTGCCGGGTCAGCTAGTACATAATATAGAATGAAGAAGGTGGGTCATTATCATTGACCACGGCAAACGTACAGGCGTCCGAAGTGTGCGAACAGCAGTCTTAAATGATCAATGACTGCAGCGGCAGATGTCGTGCTGACCTTTTCCACTTCCATCTATTTAAAGTGAGCGATAATGTTAATAGTGTCGTATCGCTTTAATAATGTTAAGAATTAGAAGTAATATGAATGACCCTTTCAGTGTGACAATTGACACAGTGTGCGGATAATTTTCAAGAAATAGTAATTGTTGACGTCTATTGATGATACATACGTATGTGCACTATATGCTCTTTTAATCAATGCATGCAACGCGAGTGAAATCAAACGCAGCTTTGATAATCAAAATTCGTAAAATAATTATTTACTAATAATAATCTCAAGATTATATTTATTAAGTAGGTAGGTACTTAGTCATCATCATCATCATCATTGCGTTAAATCCCGGTTGCAGCCCAAACTCTCGCTTCGGCGTCCGGGGTCCGCTGTCCGACTTTTTCTTCTTCACTTCGCACGGTCTTCAGCATCCATGGTAGTGAGCCCATTGGCACGCATATCACCCTTTACGACGTCAAGCCAGCATTTTTTGGGTCTCCCCCTCCTGCTGGGGCCCGGCGGAGGCGGATGGCATAAGTAGGTACTTAGTATTTAGTGTTATCATGCTTAGAGACAAATTTAGAAGTCACGAATTCCATCATAGCATGGATTCTTTAGACAGTTTTTCTAGCCTAAAGTGCATATTATAAACATTATTGACCTATACCGACCGAGATCATGTATCTGCTAATCTGCCTCAGACAAGCATGGCACCTATATGATCCGTTTCCGCTAGTGAGAGGCCCGAGTCCAGCCGTACTGTTGTTATTACGTTAAGTTTTCTTAAATCAACTAAGTTGCGATATTATTATATGGACCTCTTGGGTGTGGTCGAACATCCAAAGTCAGTTGATTAATGGGCAACCAGGCCACAGCATGCATTTGATCATTAACTATAGCACGACACTACTGTCGCATTAATAAAGAAAGTGATAAAGCGTTCGTATGTAGCGTATGTTATAAAAAGGATGTTTACCAAGGGAGGCGGCTACGCGTCGAGTTCATCGCGTGACTATGTCCGGCGGTCGTCCAATTAAGTTTTCTCCGGTGATTAATGGACCCTAACACCTAGTTCTGAGTAAAGGTTTACTTTGGATAATGGCCGCCTTGTGTTTGTGATAGCTGTTGTGTTTTGTTGAGGAGTCATTGTTTGAGTTGCGACTTGCGGTGGCGGTCTAAGGCTGTGTTCAGATCGTAATAATTTTTAAAACGATGTTTTATTAAACATATCTGAAATTAAAAAAAAAACACTTTTTACCTTTGTGTTGGTGTTTCGCGCGCCTAGCTCTCACCCTTCGTGAGAACGAAGATGCCGGGACACAAGGCTTCGAAAAGGCCCGCAAAAGTGAAACAATGCCAATCGAGGTCGTGGTTACACTAACGTCATGTCTCGTGGCCTCGGTGCTCAAGCTAAACGAAGGAAATCAGAGTGGTTTTAGTAGGTAGGCTGCTATTAAACGCACGTCGTAGTTCTGTAAATCTTCATTTGTATGAATAATGTATTCAAACAATAAAATAATACGCTTGAAGTAAAATTTTGCTAAACGATCGATAGAAGCGCGGTAAATACAAGTCATATGCACTTCACCTTAAATAAACTCATGTCGTGTTTACTCTCGTGTCGACGTGTTTCTCTACTCTCTTTAATCAATCAGTCCATATTGATCACTGACAATGAAAAGTTGAACGCTATTTGTCGATAAATGTTCGGCCTCATACTTTATTAAGCGATTCTTTTCATAAAATAATAAAAACCCATGAATTCTCACAGCTACGAGGGAACAGTATATCAGTCACGCATATTAATATGTAAGTATTCTAGGACAATTCACACGGCGCTATTTAATTCCAAAGTAAGTAGAATAGCACTTGTGTTACGGGTACTACGAGGGTGGTCCGATAAGTACTTCGCCTACAAATGAAAAACAAAAATGTTGGAAAAATGGCGATTTATTTCTCAACATAATCTCCCTGGAGTTCGATAACTTGACCGAGCGATGCTCCAACTTTTTAACTCGTCTGAAAAATACGTTTTCTGAAGGTCTGCAAAGTAGGCTTCCGTGGCGGCGAGAACCTCCTCATTCGACTGAAATTTCTGCCCGGCGAGGGACTTTTTCTTCGAATTTGGAAAAAAAGTCGCACGGGGCCAAATCTGCAGAACACGGTAGATCGGGTGCAGTTCGTAGTCTAATTCTACCAATTTGGCCGTTGCGACCGCGGAGGTGTGAGCCAGTGTGTTGTCGTGGTGGAAGAGCACTGTTTTCTTCGCTAAATGGGGCCGTTTTTTCTGCAATTCGGCGTAGAATCGGCCCAATAATTCGGCATAATAGAGCACTGTGACCATTTTGCCCTTCTCCAGGAAATCGATGTAGATCACACCTTTTGAATCCCAGAAAACGGTGGCCATCACCTTTCCAGTCGATAGAACAGTCTTCGCCTTCTTCGAAGCACGTTCGCCGGGTGAAGTGCACTGTTTCGACTTTTCCTTGGTCTCTGGTGTGTACCAGTGTATCCATGTTTCGTCGACGGTCACGAAACGATGCAGAAACTCCTTCGAATTACGCTTTAACATCGTTAAACTCTGCTCACGGTTGCGCTTCTTGTCCGGAGTGAGCAAACTCGGCACCCCACGCGCCAACATATTTCTCATGCCCAATACTCCATGCAGGATATGATCCACGTGGTCTTTTGAGATGTCTACTGTCTCAGCTATCTCGCGCACTTTCAATCGGCGGTCTGCCAATACGAGATCGTAGATTTTTGCCACGTTATCCTCCGTGATAGCCGTTTTCGGGGCACCTGGGTGTGGCTCATCAAAAACAGACGTGCGACCACGTTGAAACTAGTTAAACCAATTTTTGACGGTCACCATCAAAGGAGAAGAGTCACCGTACACAGCATCTACATGCTCTTTGATTTCGCAGCGCGATTTCCCTTCCAAAAATAAGAATCGAATCACCGACTGTTATTGTTATGGTATATTATTCATACACATCCAGACGTGAGATGGGAATCAGACCCGTGATCTCCCGCGCCACGGGGGCCGTCGTATAACTAAGGCGGATTGGTGGGTTACACACAAAATTGATATTGCATGATTTCATTACATTGTAGATATCTTACTTTGGTCGTCACTGTCAGTGACATAACTACTTTCGCACGTCGGAACACCCGCGAGGTGCACGGGTTCGTTTGCCTTCCTGAGTCTGACCGTTATGTTTAAGAAGTATTTATTTGAAAAATAAATAAATATATATATATATATATATATATATATATATATATATATATATATATATATATATATATATATATATATATTTATTTTTCAAATAAATACTTCTTAAACATATGTGTATCAATGATTAGTCTACTACATATACGATCGGACTAAATTGCTCTATTTAAATTGTCACAATACAAAATTTTTTTTATATTAAAAATGAACTTTAAATATTTTTCAAATATATCTCAACTCTCTGGGTCTTACTCGTATGTACATACATAAACTTCTAAATACTATAAATTCAGTGCCCTTCGGCCAAATATAATTTATCTAGCTTCGAGCTCAGCAAGAATTTACGATATGCTTCTTACAAATATGTCGCTGCCGATTGGTCGGTTTGATCCGAGCAATAATTTAATATGGAATCCTAAGACCTTGAAGGCGTCGGGTACTTTACAACTTAGCCCATAAATCATGATCACACATTCGGGGCTAAGGGAAAAACTTTTCCTATTTTTTTCACAGGTCTCTGGGGGGAACAATCTGAATTTGATTGAGTGTGTAACAGAAAACGGCAACTATTACGCTTGTGTTGTGACTTATGTAGTTAGATTCCTTTTTAATCTATCGGATCAGGGTTGAGATTCTAAGATAATTGATGCTTAATTTGGTATGAAGTACGATCATACTCTTATCGCAATTAGATGATCACTGATTTGATTTTCGTGATAGGCAGTTTTCTCGTCAAATTATATTATAACATAATTTTTGCATTAGTAGGATAAACAATTCGAAATGAGGAGATCAAGAAAACACTAAGTTATATGTATGTATGTCCGTACATAGCTCGCAAAATATGCTTGTTAAAGTGGCTATAGCCTGGACACACATGTCGCACGTCCGACAGCTGTTAGAAGTAAGCTAGTTCTATAGTGGAGACCGTGTTTTGGCAAACATATTGCAGGACGCCCTCCAGACCGGTGGACCGATGACATTAAAAAGGTAGCTGGTAGTGGCTGGATGAGAAAAGATAATCGGGTGTTATGGCGTCATCTTGGGGAGGCCTTTGTCCAGCTGTGGGCGACGTAAGGTCGTGACATGATTTGATTGAAGTAGGATTACAATGTAAAGAAACCTGAGTAATCTGCCAATCCGCTTTAGGCAATTGTGGCGGTTATACTATTCGTTTCCTGTAGGATGAGGCACCATTCCGAAAGTGGAATATCGTTGCTTGTTAATATTCACGGTGGTGGTTTCTTTCACTTTTGATCATCAGTAATTTGTCGTTGATTCAGTATTAGAAACAATTCCATGCTCGACCTCTATTCATTACTCGTATATGGTTTGCTTTTGAATAAACTTTGTTTTTATCTTCTATATAAGGAAGAAAGTTTCTGGAATAAATAACACCGTAATGTTAATTACAGCACTGCTCGTTTTTGACTGCTCGATACTAAACTATCGCTTCAGTATTTACTAAAGTCCTTTTAATATCGAAATATATTGATTCCATAATATTATAAGAAATCTCGAGATCCATTCAATACGAGTTTTTATTGAAAATCCAAAGCAAAACCAACGCTTTCCATGATATTTTCCGCTTCCATTTTGATGAAGTTCAAAACTTTCTATTTATTATTAAATATACCATCGGAAACAATATAAAAAAGTTTCTTAACTTTATATGACGGCCGATCCGTAAGAAAGTTTTTTGAGAAGTTTACAACTATCCAAATAACTCGTTCCACCGTCTGACCATTGGGCATGCCACAGTATGAGGCAAATTAATAATAAAAGTTATTGAAGACTACGATTTAAGTTACATTTACTTATCTGTTTCTTAAATGTACTTAAGTTCTTATAACACGTTCACTTTGTTAGTCTCTAGGAATAAAGTTATATTATTTCTAGAACAAAAAAAATCCGTAAGTTGGAGTGACAATGGTAAAAAGATGTAAGAAATGATGTCAAATATTAAACTAGCCGATTGATTTAGTGATCTTTGTCGGATTGTTACGGACTAAGTATATAACAAGATAATTTAACTAAACTGAAATCTTACAGATATTATGGTTGTGTTATTATGGGCAGTACTCGTATGTATATGTATATATATATATATATATATATATATATATATATATATATATATATATATATATATATATATATATATATATATATATATATATATATATATATATATATATATATATATATATATATATATATATATATATATATATATATATATATATATATATATATATATATATATATATATATATATATATATATATATATAGACTCATAAACTGCATCAAAGTAATAGACGACTTAGAAATAAATATTTTAACCAAGTATGCAAATTTCTAAATTGAAACCTCTAGATTGGTTCGTGAACTTTAAAACAGCGTAGGGTCATATCCTTAAGTTTAAGTTTGTGTACTGGAAAGGACCTTAAGACTTTTTTGAAGAAAAAAACAGAAATTTAAGGAAAATTGGTTTAATTAAAAAATTGGTTTTAACAATAGACACAAACTTTATGCAAGGGTTTATTTATGTTTTAATAAGGTGTATTACCTCCACGTGCCCTCATTACGGATTCTAATCGGTTCCGCATAGATTTTTTTAGGGTTATATTGTAGCATTGGTGCGGGAGGGCTTGGATCAACGAACGATTGGTAGAAATTTAAATTTAAAGTTACATGGATACTTGGTAGCTCAGTGGTATTGCACTCGAAGACCAATTTGGAGGTAACGGGTTCAAATCCCACGGTGTCATGCATCGCTTAGGCAGTTTTTCTCGCGTAATGTGCATATTATTGAATAATTGCCATGTACTGACAATGAAGAAAAACATAGTGTGGAAGCCTGCATACCGAGACTATGCCAGTATGTGTAACCCGCTAATCCGCCATGGACAAACGTGGCGGGTTTACTGCCCGTTGTCTCTCCGGGGAGACCGGATGCCCAGCTGTGGAACGCTATCGGCTGTTATTATTATTATATAGAATATCTTATTTTACTACAAATAATTTTTTGGAATATAAAAAATGTTTTAAGCTCGCGCCAATATATCACACTACACTACAATCACGGAGCCCGGAGCGTATTTTAGTGGATCGCGTCCACCGTTCTCGAACGTCACGTGTCCAAAAAATCTGTTGAGTACAGCGCTCTGCGAAATTAGATTTTTATCTGCAACGCGGAATCGATGATCGGAACGAATGAAATTGAATTCGATACGGGGGCTAACGTACTCGGCCTGGCCGGCGCGGCGGCGCCATTGCCATGGGCTGTTGCACACGCGGTGTACCTGACTCTGACGCCTTTAGGGAGTTAGTGGTCCGTTTTACATGAAATACTTTTCAAGTTGATTTTTCAGACTTATGCTGTACGAACGACTAGTATCCCTAGAAGACCCTAAGAAATTCTTTAAAAAAAAAGAATTATTTCAAGAATGTAACTGAGCCAAAAATAAAATAATGTATCCATTGTGTTAAAATATAAAATGCGTATATTTGTCGAAAAGTCAAAACAAAGTAAACGCGATACAATACGTCCATACATGAAAGCTCTGGGGACCGAGGCGCGTCGCTAACATGGCAACTTTTTTTATGTATAGCAACCGTAAACCAGCAGTAAAGGTTACGAGTTGAGTGCTCCGGGTACTCTGCGGGGAATATCCGGGCACTATTCCATGAATCACATTTGTCACATTACCTGCTCCATTACAAGCTGTTTGACTTTTATTTTGTTTAATCCGTACTAATAATTTAGATATAACTGTCTGTTTATTATTTTAATGGCCAATCGTCTACCCCTATGCAATTGGATAATTCACGCAGCTCATTATGATGGGTAAAGATTGCGGTAAACGGCGAGTTGGACGGAGGAAAAGTCTTGGCTCCGCAACATTCGAGAGTGGACAAATATCTTAAGCGTAGAAGAATTGTTTCGCTTGGCCCAAGACGGGAAAAGATTCTCAGAGCTGACAGCCAACCTCCTGTGGGAGAGGCATTTACAACAACAACAACATATATATATATATATATATATATATATATATATATATATATATATATATATATATATATACCTAGTCAGGTCATAAATTCTGTCACATGTTTAATGTAAAATAATTGTAACAAGTTTATTAATTATGTAACCATTCATATACCAAAATGAACTTAACAAAACATAGATTCTTATGACATTAAAGTTTATTCAAAATGACCTCCGTGATTTTGAATACAAGCCTTCAATCTGCGCGGCCAGTTGTCTATCGCAGCACGAACGAGGTCCATGTCAATATCGGCGGCTGCCTTAATCAAGGATGTCTTGAGTGACTCCAAATTGGGATGAGGCTTTGAGCACGCCTTTTCCTCCAAGTGTTGCCATATCTTGTAATCTAACGGATTCAAATCTGGACTGGAGGAGGGCCAGTCTTCGTGCCGGATGAAGTCGATTTCACGCGCCGCCAGCCAGTCTTGTGTGCTCTTCGCTCTATGAGCTGGCGCCGAATCTTGTTGGAATACCCAGTGCCTGTTATTGAACATGGTATGAGAAACAGGTTCCACAAGGTTCGTCAGGACTGTATTTTGATACACAACAGCATTCGTTTTTACACCTTTCTCACAAAAATGTACCTCTGTTAAGCCCCAATAAGAAACTCCCAACTATACCATGAGCGAGGATGGAAAATGACCTCGTTGGACACGCGGAATACGGTTGCTCGCTTCTTCACTACTGTGTGCGTACACCTTATCATTTTGTTTGTTGTAGCTCTCTTCTACGGTAAACATTTTTTCATCCGAAAAAAGAATTTCCCGATATTTTTTTCCCGCGTACCGCTTCAACAAAGCGCGGCATCTCTTCAGTCTCAGGTCCATTAGACGAGCATTCAAACGATGTCCTGTTTTTCTTCGATATGCCCGAAGCCCTAAGTCTTCATTTAACACCCTTTTCATCGTGGTTCTGCTTAACCCCATCTGAAGGGCCAACAGTTTCTGCTTACGTTTGGGATTTCTTTGAATTCGTGCCTTCACAGCTTTTATCACTGCTGGAGTCCTAACAGACCGAGGGCGACCACTTCTTGACCTGTCATCTACACTAGAGTCTTCATTGTATCGTTTGATGGTACGATAAACGAATCTTTTGGTTATATTAAAATTTTTCAGTATGTTAAAAATTTGAATTAGCGCGTAACTGTAACGATGCAACGCAATAACTGCAACACGGTCTTCTTTAAGCGTCCACTCCATATTTAAAAATGAGTAAAATTCTAAAAGTTATACATTTTTATTTTCATGAACAATTCTAAATTCGAATTCAATAAACTTTTTTGTGGCCAGCATTCTAAAAGAAAAGTTTTTACTGTGTGACAATACTTATGACCTGACTAGGTATATATATATATATATATATATATATATATATATATATATATATATATATATATATATATATATATATATGTTGTTATTTAATTAATAATTTAATTAGTAATTTTTTTTTCGAAAGTAAAAAATCTCATTTCCAAAAAAAACATAGATGTATTATATCAGTTGTCTAGTACACATAACATAAGTGCCATGCTACTTTGGGACTTGATGGCGCTGTGTAAATTGTATTATTGTTATAATATTACTCAGGCAAAGTCACAAGCCTGGCCTAGTGTCGTACAGCTGCCACACTAATACGGCCTAGCCTTGAGGGACACGGAAGTGTTAATATGGAATATTACGCTCGAAGATATGAATGAATTATTAACCCCTTGCCATATTATGAAGAGAAATACAGGCCCAAGTTTGATTATTTGTATAGTAACAGAGATTTGGATGTTGTGGCAAGTTCAAATGTTAATCGTGCATGGATATAATTAGTGATTACTCGTACTAGACTGGAGGAGGCTAGGGACTTTTGGGAACCGATGTAAGAAATGCCTTTTTAACACGCTTTTATTAGCTTCAGACGTATGTACATATGTTAGTATGTAACGGAAACTTAGAATATGTTTTTGACCCCCTTAAAAACGTCGGATTTACTTGAAATTTGGCATACTTATCAAGGATCGATGACAATCTAATAATTTGTATAGTTTGTATCATTATCCTTACCAGGATCCTCAGAACTAGACGGTTTGTTTACGTTGGGTAGATCAACTCGCTCTCGTAATTAAATAATTATTATTTGTACTGGACATTCGTAATCTAAAATTTCGAGGATTTCGACCGTGTCGAGCCTCCCCTTTGCTGCTTGGCTGGTTTGGCTACTTGCGTTGAAGAACTTAATGTCTCCGCCCTTGTAAACAAATTTTTGAAACATTAAAGTGGAAGATTCCACCGACCTCATCGCCCTAGTCCTTAATTACTGACCCCTGACCTTTCCCGATCCCATCTCTCGGCTCGGTCGGTCACGTGACGCTGACGTCGGACATCGTCATCGACGTCATCAGAGAGCCGTTAATACTAAGTTTTTCGACCCCAAGTATTAAGTACGTATTGGCTAAATGGCTTCGATCACTGGGTACTAGATTCACCTGGGTTCGAAACTAAGTCCGGCCGAAAACTATTCTTCCCATTTTCGGAATAGCTAGTTTGATACCAAACATTTAATTGGGAAAAATTAAATTAAAACCTATTAAATCCAATTTGAAATTTAATATTAAAATTTAATATAAAAATTTAAAATAAAACTTACATAAAGACGTCCCAGTTTGCCTTAATATATTGAAGAAATTCAATGGATAAAATTGAGTACAGTTGGACGAGTGATGTAGAACTCTTGGTATCAGTGATTCGGACTCGCCAGATTTCGAATCCTGACTTAAAAACTTGAAAAAATACTTTTTCTTTTTTTTACACGCGATTTTTACCCACTTTGAACAATCAAAAATTCAAAATTCCGCCAATGAAACGCCATCTGACGTATAATTAATAACACTGCCAGAAGATGGCGTTAAATTAATAATAACACTGCCGGAAGACGGCGTTAAATTAATCAAAACATTTATGGATTGGGAATTGACCACAAATAAATTATATTTCATAGTTAATCAAACTAAAAGGTTAAAAATAAATTATCGTTTAAAAAACTAAAAGACACGCTTTTTATAATTAATCAAACTAAAAAGAAATAATTCTTAACATAATAATAATGTTATTGACGAGAAAATTAATGTTACTGTTCTAAAAAGAAATTTTCCTTTCTTCTACTATAAAACAGTAATACGATGATCCTTCAAGACAAAGTTTTCAACTTTTTTAATCATTTGTTCAGTCACTACCGGTGTAAGGTGTCCCGTTCGGGTGTCGTCCTTAATGGAAGTTCTTCCGCGCTTGAACTCAGCATACCAACGCGCAACCGTAGAATATGGAGGAGCACGAACCCTTAATGTTGCTGTCAAGTCTTGATTTACTCGTACCAGTTCCGTAGTAAAATTTTTCAAGCAGAGATATTTTATTACAGCGCGAACTTCAATTTTATCCATTTTTAAGAACACATTCCGACACGACGCAAACAAATGATTTCTATTTTTAAAAAAACAAAAGTGAATTGATTGCTTTATTTATTATTATCATATATTATAATGTCTGGGCTATGACTGCCAGTATTTATTATTCTTATTTCCAAGGAGAATGTATCGCAATTTCACTATTTAGTGAACACCCCTCGTACTTGTACAATCTTTGATATTTGTTTGTCTTTTGTTGTATTTTTTTTGTGTGTTGTATAATAAATAATATTTATTATTATTATATACTACCTCTACTATAATATAACCATACAAACTAATACGAATTGAGCAATATTTTCTTACAATGTGCCCTTGATCGGGCGTAGAAGCTCTTTGAGCCGGTAGCACACGAGGTACGTTAATGAGTATGGTATCAAAAGGATAAATTATGGCGTGGTTATTTGCAACGGTCTACTTTATCAAAAATATTTTTTTTACGAAATGCCGTTTAATTCGCACTCGAAACACCAAGCCGGTTTATATAATAGTTTGAAAACAAATAAATAATGAGCGCTCTTCGAAACACGGTGCTAAATGGCCTATATAAACCAACGTACAACTATACAAGCCGAAGAGATTAACCGTGAAGATAAGTAGAAAAGTACTAAAAACTTACACTTTGTTTCATCTCCTAGAGCGCTAAAGTAGGGCGAAACGTCTTCACCTCGAAACTTTATAAACAAGAGAGAAAAAAGATTCAAAACTACTTAGATATCTAATTTACGTTAGTCTGACACAAAGCGCAGCAAAAACTCTGAGCAACTCGTTAACGGGAGAAGATAAAAGTTAGCAACTTTAATTTGAGTCGTGAAAAATAATAGTGCTGCGTCAAATTTTGGTTTCCGCTGTGTGAAATGATTCGATTTGATAATACTTGCAGCTTTAATTACATGTATCTTTTCTAGCTTTTTCTCAAGAAAAGAAAGTACCAGTGAACCTATGTCACCTATGGAAGAAAGCATGTTGAAATTTGTCCTGATTGCACTCATTGAACGAAATGACAAATACACGTATGGAAAAAGGCGTACTGAAATTCTGATCTATCTGCACATATTGAACGAAATGATAACTTTTGATGTACCCAATGAAGAAATTCTTAGAAGAAGAGAGCTAATCGCTAATAATAATAAATTATGAAGAACTATTTAATTTTTGTAATATTTCTCGTCTTGAAATAAAATAATTCTTTAGATTTATATTTTTGTTGATTGCAATTTTCGTTACAGGAAATTCGATTTGCACGCTCACTCAAGTTACGCACAAATTAAACTTCATCCAAGAAGGAAGACAAACGACTATTTTATACCTAAAATAACGATGAGAATTCACTGTGAAAACAGTCTTACACTAAATAAATCTTTGCTGGCGTACGTGAGTAGGTGTGCATACGCTTGCGTTAACAAACACTTGACGGGATCCAGGATCGTAGTTGTGGAGTGTGTGTCGCCAAACAGTCTCTTGTGTTCTGAGCCTGACCCTGTACTGTGTTTGACGTACTCCACTAAATCGATCTTCGAGAGCTCTTGTCTTATGTTCCAGCCGTTAATCAACAGACGATGGATTAGCCATTGCCATTTCATCGACGGTTTTATTGACTTATGACCAAAATATGACAGTGAAATTTAATGTATGTTATGTAATTTATTGATTGAGAAAATTTTAACATATACTGGTTTTAACCACCGATTTGTCTTCTGTAAGCTTAATATTTGTATCCTGAATGTATTTTTAATGTTCAGTCTTTAACTTAGGAAAATAGTATATAGCTATGCGCTGTTATATTTCAATATAATTGATATTATAATAAACTCAGGCGCTAAAAATAATACCAGTCAATTATGATTAGACTAGAGAGAACAAGAACGAACGACCCCATTGAGAAGCATAGTCACTAGACAACATGAACAGTGTATCCGGTCTTGTCTAAAGCATGATCTTGTCTATATGCAAGTGTTTCATCATCATCGTCTAAGCGTAGTATCCCGGTTGCAACCTAAACTATATGCAAGTGTTTATATATACATTATTTCCTGCCCTTATCCCAAGCTATGTGGGGTCGGCACAACATTTTCTCTACTTCCTCTGTCCTCTATTAGTCGTCATTTGAACATTAACACATTTTTGCCATATCATCTATTTTTAACCGACTTCAAAAAAGGAGGAGGTTATCAATTCGTCTGTTTTTTTTTATGTTTGTTACCTCAGAACTTTCGACTGGGTGAACCGATTTTGACGATTCTTTTTTTATATGAAAGCTGGTGCTTGCCGTGTGGTCCCATTTCAATTTGGTCCAGTTCTGACAATGGAATCCACGAGAAAACCATATAAGTCTTAAATTTACATTAAATATGTGCACGACAAATGGACGAATAACAATATCACGCCAACTGATTTTGATGACTCATTTTTTATTGGAAAGGATGTACTTCAAAGTTAGTTTGATGAGAGTTTGGTTAGGTTCTGATTATGGGATTTATGACAAAGTAACGGAACTCTTCAATTCTTAGGAGCAAATTAACGATACTCGGCCGAATATTTTATAGGCTATCCGGATATTTGAGTCACCTACCGTAACGTTGTTATAGTCAAGTAATTGTCGTAGTCGAATATGATGATCAATGGAACTCCTTAACGGCTTACAGTAAGGGTGCGATCTGTGGCAGAATTTTTAACTGTCTGTAATCAAATTGCAGTGCGCTTACGTTCGTTGCTGCATTGCAACATGACGCCAGCGTTCTTATTACATTACTTAGGGTGTATTATGTATGAAGCGGTGGTAACCGAGTGGGTGGTAGAAGCTTTTGCGTATTATTAATGAGCTTTATTACCATATAAAAGACCAGTGGTAACGGAGTGGCAAAGTAACCGACCTGCAACGCATAAGGTTGCGGGTTCGATCCTGGGTGTGGGGGGAGGGGTACCGATGTAAAAAAAATCTGAGTCTGTGGACATGTTACTCCTCCGTCTCATTAGATAGACGTTCGTGGATTAATCCAAGACTGTAGGCACTTTGCTCCTCCGTCTCATTACTTAGACGATCGTGGATTAAGCCGAGACGGTGGGCACGTTGCTCCTCCGTTTCTTTGGATAGACGATCGTTGATCAAGCCGAGACGGTGACTACGTTTTTCGATATTTTCCCTGTTCAAAACTTTTATTTTTGCGTTCTTCGCAAGTCTCTTTTGAAATTGTCCTCGAAGTAGATTTCCTCTGTTGAGATATAATAGATGTTTCTTCCTGACTTCCTTTGTTCCATTTAAACGGCGCTGTCTCATATGAGCAGCACGTTTAGTAGGTCTACCCATATACAGACAAATCAGTTAGTGTACTTCAGATTCACTAAAAATCAAAAAAATAAACAAAAATTTTAACAAAAGAAAAACCGCCTTCAAATAAAAACTATTCCAAAACAAATTAATATGCACTAAAAAGTAAAAAAAAAAAATTAAAAACATGTGTGCGATTCACACACGATAGAAGTGAAACTTCAGTAAATCGACAAAAATACAAGCAAGTATTAAATACACACCGACATTTACTCTCTCGCTCTGGCTCACTAATTACAGGCGATTATAATTAAAAACTCACATTTAAAGATTTTTTTTAAAAAGTATTGTTTCCGCCCGGGATCGAACCGGGGGCCTTCTGCGTGTTAGGCAGATGTGATAACCGCTACACCACGGAAACTGTACTCACAATGTCGAAATACTTCAAAATAAATACACACCGACATTTACTCTCTCGCTCTGGCTCACTAATTACAGGCGACTATAGGAGAGACCGAAATATACATATTTCTGTCTCATTCTTTGCTGGCTTCATCCTACACATTTTTGTATTTGTGTCTCTTACCTGTCGTTTTTTCGTTGCATCCGGTTTGAAATCACAACGATTCTAAAGAAGTTTCACTTCAATAATTGCATATTCTTGTATCACTTAATAATCAACTTACTTTTTCTACTCATTATATTACGATAATATCATGTAGTTACAATTACTGTTATTTTTGTAATCGGTGTTAGCCAAGGAAACACTACAATATACCTTGTAATAATAATACACAAGCACATCTCACTTATAACTTTGTACGTAGTTCCAAACCTACCTTTTTTGCTATATGCATACATTACCTAACTTATTATAATATCGGTTATTTTACGCGTATCCATTTTGTAATCCTCAAAGACTGCCAAGGAGGTGTAACCCTTGTGCTGTACGACAACATTGGTTCGAACAATGTAGATAATCCTAGACATTAATCGGTAGTACGGTGTGCTTCAGTTGGCAACCGTTCGACGGTAACGCCTGTTACCGTAACGCTAGTAATAATGATCAAATATTTCCGTTTGATCCTGCCATGACTACTAAAACTGACTCGTCTTTGCTTGTTGCGAGAGAACATTATATGAAAGCACTAACTGACCCGGTGAACGTTGTTCTGTCATATAAATAAATATTTTCTGATTTCACCCCTGTTTCACCCTGTAGAAGTTTTATTTGTGCGAAGAAAGTAGCCTATGTCCTTCACCAAGAGCCAATCTTTTTTTATTGCTGAGGAACAAAAGACAGGCTTGCGGCCCACTTACTCTGACGCTAGGGGCACCGCGAACACGCTGCTGTTCCATAGGGGTACAGGAGCCTGCATGACTAATGCAGGAACACAACACAAAGTTATTATTACGACATATTTATAGACCAAGGGTGATTGCCATTGAGATGGGCTTGGGGCCCTATCACGTATCTAGGGTTGTTTTATCGCCTTTTACGACAGGCCGTCCCCGGCCACAGGGGTAAGTATTCTTACTCCGCCCCTGCAAGGAAAAAATCTATCTCTATACCGAAACTTATCAAAATTGGTTCAGCGGTTTAGACAGAGATACTTTCACGTTTACAATATTAGTTTGGATTAGCTAGCTTTGGAGCCAATTATTTAAAAACCACATAGAATGTTCTCAATCACGGTTCTTGGATACAGATTTTTAGTTTATTGTTTAAACTGTGTTCGTATTAAAATTTTTGTGATGATAGATAATTACTTCTTAATATTTACTCGTATCTATTTGCTATGTGTAATGATCAGTACACAACCTTTCGCCGATGGCAGCATAGATTGTAGGAAACAATAACAAAATAAAATAAATTTAAATATATAGTAAGTATATAAATGTAAGTATGAAATACAAAGAACATGAACACATGAACGATTTTCTAATATAAATAAATAAAAAATATTTTGTGACAATTCACACAGTGCCATTTAGTTCCAAAGTATGGTTTTATTATTTTATACATAGCAAAGTACTTATGTTATGGGTACTAGACAACTGATATACTATTTTTTTTGTAAATAAATGAACCCTCCGTACGCTTACGGAGGGTTCATTTATTTACAAAAATAGACGCAAATAAACGCTTCGGTACGTACGAAGTCCGTTAACCGTTACGCCACGGAGGTCGTGAAATAAGTGTTTAATTTGTGACATACTCCCAGTATCTTTATAAGAAAGTAGTATTGGTGTGACTATGGCCATAATAGATCATCATCATCATTTATTCAAAAGCTACCGCTCGTGTCGGTGGAGCATGTTCCAGTCCTCTCTAAAAAGTGCTCCATAAATGTCCTTCTTGAACTTCCTCTTTTCCGCTTTCCTTCAATTCTCCCTTCTATGATGGTTTTGATTAGATCATCGTATCGTATCAATTGTCTCAGCATCTGTCCTCTTCTGTCCTCAATAATTTTCAAGATGTTCCTTGTTTATTACGCAATGTTCAGCACTTCCTCGTTGGTCTTTTTCTCCATCCAGTTTATCCTCAGCATTCTTCTCCAACTCCACATCTCAAATGCTTCTAGCCTTTCCCTGTCCCTTTGTGTCAGGGTCCACGTCTCTCATCTATACAACACAATGCTCCAGAACATTACACCTTTATTAATTATATCAGGTGCACATCTGGTCACATCTGGATAATAGATCAGCTTCTGATAAATTCAAGTTGCCTTGGCTGTTAGATATTTCAAAGAAGCTCTTCAACTAGGAAGTTTTGGTTTCAAACTTTTGACCAGAAACTGCTATGAGTCTACTACTAACACTAATCACACGGCTTTTATCTTGAGCTTGGTAAGCCGGAGACCTTATATTTTGTGTAATTGGCACTTGGATTATTTTAATATATCATAATTCTTTTTATTTAATCTGATTTATAATTTTAGCATAGGTTAATAAATAGGTTTTATGTATAAATTTTCTGTAAAAATTCCATTGCAAACAAACATTTTTCGTATTATTGCCAAACACTAAAAGGCACAATAAAAAGTTGTCCCGTGAAATTGCAAAAACAAACTGGAAATTTTTCTTATTTTTTATTATTATAGGCACTTGTATTTCTTTGATGGTTAGATCACACGGGTCCCTCGTAAAGCCATTCAAATGCGGTGCAAATCACTAGATTTGTATTCCATTTATATATTAAAATTATATATTAAAACAAGCTTGTTTAAAGCGAAATAGTATGAATAAAAGGTGAATGAACCCAAGTACATTGCTTATGCGTACGCGGTACCTGGTAGCTCAGTGGTATTCCATCCGGAGACCAATCTAGAGGTCCCGGATTCGAATCCTAGGATGGCATGCACCGTCTAAGCAGTTTTTCGAAGACGAGAAGGAAAACATTGTGAAGAAACCTGCATACGGGGATCAATGGTATGGGTAACCCGCCAATCTGCCTTGGACAAGCGTGACGAGTATAGGTCTAGGGGGAAGCCAGTGC
Organism: Malacosoma neustria; assembly: GCA_963693495.1. Taxonomy (NCBI): domain Eukaryota; kingdom Metazoa; phylum Arthropoda; class Insecta; order Lepidoptera; family Lasiocampidae; genus Malacosoma; species Malacosoma neustria. The sequence continues at coordinate 16,919,994 of OY856377.1, forward strand.
ACAGCAGTGGGGTATTGTGGGTTGTTATTATGCATACATGTATTATATACAGTAATTCCCCTTATAACACGGTACTCTTATAATGCATTTTCATATTACGCGATTTCAGTCCCTCATATAACACGGATATTCCTTCATATAACGCGGTGATTTCACACTTTAGATATATTTTTGTATGTACTGTGAAATTTATAATTATTTGCACAGTTCACAATTATTTTCGCGTACCATAAAATGTTCTTGGTTTCATTTTAATAAAACACACATATTTCGTTCATAACATAGTTTTTTCTTAATATTCGATTTAAATCCCCTTTAACAAGAAAAGTTCATTGTTGAATCATTTGTACATGATGCGTTATATAGGGTCACATAAGCGCGTTATACGAAAATACTGTTACAACACGTTTCCTATAACGCGGAACCAATCTACCATGTTATTGTAATTTTATGTTCATTCACATTTGACATATGTGACACTTACTCGTGTTTACTGCCTGAATTTTTAATCAAATTCTGTAATAAACGCATTTTTTAAAACTCATTAACTATATTCAAAATTAACTTATTTTGTGTATAGCTACTGACAATTTTTTTTATGTAAACTGACTTCAATAAAGTATATACTTGAACCAAGTTTTTCAATGTTTTTCGTATTCTCAACGAATTGGAATGGAGAATTTTGTGCGATTTTTTTTCAATATTTCAGCCTATCGTTTGCCTTGGAATTATATAGTTTTGAATGTGACAAATTGTTGGTTTCGGTATACGATTAAATACTTAACATCGCGGCTGGAGTAGTCGTAAGGGGCATGCTCGTAAGAACGCAATATTTATATGACAAGATAAGATTGTTAACTCTGTTTTTGTATAGTTCTGAATATCACTTTAACAAGTGAAATTTTATAGTGTATAATTATATGCTGCTAACAACTTACGATTACCTATAAATTCCTAAAAGTATATTTTACGGTTTTACACAGACTTTAAGTAACTAAAATAGGGAGTATAAATATTTTTTTTTATTATGTTTTTACTAATATAAATCTTACCTGCTCCACATTTCTACTATACGAATTAACGCATTAAAATGGTTTTTTCTTCACCTACGCCTTTAACGCGTTTGTCCCGTGACTTGTACCAATTCCAAAACCGCCACTAAACGTCGCGAGTTGCGTTAAGTTTGCTCTGCACGTCACGTACGAGACTTCGATGGCTCTCAAAGAGGGGCCCTATTCTTCCCATTCCGTTTATAACTATTCAATAATATATGGCTTGTTTGCTCAACAGCTTAACGGGTTATCTTTTCTTGTTCGCTAACATCCCCTTTTTTATGGAAATATCGTCTTGGGAATATGCTTTCAGGTAATGAATTTAGCTGTATTGCTTTTATACAAGATTTTCTTATAATGTTTTCATCATCGTGGGATTTGTGTTTAGTTTTATGTAGATTTTAATGTGTCCATTCAACTTTACTAGTTTTTTTCTGCTATATTTGACTTGATAAGACGAACTGAGGTTAAAGTGATTCTTCAAAGTTATACTGGTTTTTTTTTCAGTCATCTTTCGTTATCTATTTGGTGCATTAAAAAATCAAAATGCAATGTACGACGGTAGACGGTAAACGTTTAATATGCTTTATAACGAATTGTAAGCAATGCCCTATATTGGTTTGGTATTCTATCAAGATACACTATCGTATATAGAGCAGGCCTATAATAGTCTCATGGCGTAAGAGAAAAGGAACATGTTGAGAGTTATTGAGGACAGAAGAGGACATATGCTGGGACATTGATAGGACACAACAATCTAACCAAAACCATCATGAAAGGGAGACGACATGAGAAAGACGGGATGTCGTATCGTATCGAGAGGCCTGGAAGACGCGCTACCGACAAGAGTGGGTAGCTTTTAAATATATGTTGATGACGAATGATCTCATAAAATCTACAAAGACTTTTTATGAGATTTATATTCGACGTAATTTATCTATTTATCAATACAAGTGGTCACCTAGGGGTCGAAATTCGACCATAATTCGTTTAATTTTTAAGTTTAAACTTTATTAGTGTTCTTTTGTCTAAGGCTATACCTCTGTATATATACCTCTGTAATCCATGGTTTCATCATCGCTGCTACTCCGTTAATTTACCATTTATTTTACACCAGTTTGAACAGCATCACTGTAAAACTTAAAAATGTTTTGCATTGCAAAACCTACATCGTAAATCCGTTTCGTAACCATATATTCGCATTTTGTAAACAAATAGGCAAGAGTAAATCAATATAGATTACTTATATACCATTTTCTTTATGCTTGAGCACGATGTCTTTCACTTATTATAAATAACTATACAAACAAAAACAATTCCGAAGTTTGACAATTTTGACATTCAATAAGACCAAAGAGAATATAATCACTTAAGCCTATAAACAATTAATGTTAAATTATTAAATATATATCATTAGTATTGTATAGTATTATTATTTACTAGCAACCCGCCCCAGCTTCGCACGGGTATTTAATAAAAATTTCAAAATTAAAAATTATATACATACACATACCTAAACCCTTCTATTTTTTTTTCGGTCTTGGGGAAAAACCTCTCTTGACGGGTTCCCCCGACCCGGGGGGACCGAGGGATATGTGGGACCCCGGGAAAGATGTTCGACCATCCGATTACCCACTAAAAAACCCCGCTATTCTCCTATTGCCTACGCCCGGGCCCACGGATATAAGGCCTGCCGATCTCGTGGCCCGGGCCGGCGCCGGCCCGCCCTTTGTCTTAAGGCGGGCCCCTTCTAAAGTGTTGGCGCCAGGGGGTCAGGGTTTCGTCCCTCCGGCGCTCTCCTAACAACTCTAGGAGTTGAGGGGGGCCGCGGAACAGCACGCGGCCCTCTCCCTGCAATAGTGCGGGCGGCGGATCCTCCCCCGAGGGGCCGCCCGCAGCCGCTTTCTACGGCGGCCGGAGGTCGTTGCCCGCCCTCCGGTGCCGACGACGCGGCCTACGTTGGCGGGAGGGAGGGCGGTGGCGGACTTCCGCTCCCGTTCCGCCACCTCCCTTGCAGACACTCCTCCTCCTTGAGTCGTGTACCTCATTACTGAGGGTCGTGATTCCCCTTATAAGAACCCAGTTTCTCTTTTATAATGTTCTTCCACCTGTGCCTGTCCTTGGTGTGGTGGAGTGCATCACTACTGCCTCGCAAAAGGAGGTGACGGCCGTCCATCCAGGATCGCCCCCGACCATGGACAGAACCAGGGCCGGGAGCGACAGGTCCGCGGCCAATTCCGGACGGGACTCGCATCCCCGTCGCGTGCTAGTCAGGCGTGAGTACGACTACCAGACGACACTCCAGAAAAACCAGAGAGTCGCCTGACGTTGTAGCCGGCCCAGCAAGAGCAACCGACAGCGAGGATGCAATTCCCGCCCTGGGAACACTCTCTGTGCAGGCGCAGTCGAAATAGGCATGGTTTCAACTACCAAATCAGGGCCCAGGGCAATCCCATTCATTGGGGGTCCCAATCAGTATTCGCAACCATCCCACCGGGGACCACGCCACAAACAGAGAGCTAAGTTGGAAAGGATGTAGGAGGTAGACGGGAAGAAAGGTAGGAAGGCCTCTGTCGCCTCGGACGGAGAGGGGAGTAAAGCGACGGATGCTCGGGCATCTCGGGTACGCACACCCGTGCACTCCTCAGACAGAGGAGCGCCCTTGAGGGCAAACCTTTCTATTTGCGTCAGGTTACTAAAAAAATAAAATTATAAAAAAAGTTTGAATATTATTATTTCTATGAAATTTTATTTTAATGATTTTTTTGTTATTATTTTTTATTTATTTTTCGTTGTTTTTTAATAAGTTTTTTTTTAATTTTTGTAAAAACCCCAGTGACGCACGCCTACATTGCATAAGGTGCTGCCTAGCTAGCCGAACAGGGTGCGCAGCTACCACACAACATTTTTCTAATACTTACATTTTTAAACTCGTGATATCTTTCGAATGGAATATCCGAATTGAATAATTCAAAAAGTTATATAAAGGTATTGAAACAGTTTTGAATATGAAGTAATTTATTTTGATAAGGATTAATACCAAGATCCAAATAAAGAGTATTTTCTAGGGGCGGCATTTCAATTAATTTTTTAAAATAAAAGAACACTTATAGTGGCATAACTATAATAGTTAGACATATGCTATCGCGACACTTTTTGTAAATAATGATGTGTTCTGCAAAGTCGTAGTACATTATTTTATTCTATCATCAATAGTTTTCGCAGCGCACGCGATTTAAATAATATTTTAGGTAATTTTTTTACACCTTGGGTTACATTATTGGAGTTTTAGTAAGGATCCCTAATTTTTTCGAAAATATAATATAGCCTATGTCACCCGGAGATAGTGTAGCTTCCCAACAGTGAAATAATTTTTTAAATCGGGTCAGTAGTTTCGGAGCCTATTCAATGCAAACAAACAAACATACAATCAAATCTTTCCTCTTTATAATAGTAGTATAGATATATTATTATTATTATAAAATTAATCTTAATGGTCTTTACCAGGTCATAAACTCTTATAAAAAAACCAAAAGCGTAAGTAAGGTATGTATGTATGTGTGTGTATGTTGTGTGTCATTCGAGCAATAGTGTGCGTAATGTTTATTTTGATTAATTTAATGTATACCTAATGGGTTTAGGACAAGAAAAAACAGCTTTCTGTACTTCTCCTCCACATAACCTTTAACTGTGTCAAATTTCATACTCTTGCGTCCATGCAATTTTCGAAAAAACGGGTATAAGTACAAAGTTTTCGCTTCACGTATTAATATAGATACCAAACTTACTATAAGCTATCAGTAAATGCGGTTTACATCAACGTACAATGATGATATATTTTATTATTAATAACAATGTCCAAGAAATCTAAGTCGTTGACCCACTTTGTTACCTTCATATTGATCGTTACGACTGGCTAATCGAATTGCCGCACTTTCCTTATATGCTGTCCGTTTTGAGTGATCCTATTATTATTTACCTTTATTGGCTGTGTGGTATTTATAATACGTATTTAATAATGTGGTGGTTGTTTGTGCTTCTACGTGGTTTATTCGAAATAATTATTTACTCGTTCTTTTTACTAGAACTATATTCAATTAAAGCTTTTGGGAATTGATTAATAAATCAAATACTATCAGCAACAGCGACTTCAAAAATAATTATCTATTTTATTGTATATTATGACACTTGTTTTTAACTTTTCTGAAAAGTCTTATGCTGGTATGCCTTGGATATGAATATTCGGCTACATGGGAATCTAAGCTCCCAAGTCACCCTGCCAGTTATGGGTCGGGCTATAATGGGTGCTGTGTATATTAAATAATTAGGATAGCTCCTAAAAGATGCAAGCTTAAATAGTAAATAGGTGGTCACGTCTGTCGCTAGAACGATAGGCAAAACAGTGAACAAGTCAACAAGACAACGTGAAGCAAATTACGTACGGCTTGCGGCTAGCAACGGACATAAGTTTGCTGACGATTATTTTTTTACTTATAACATATAGTAAGACAGGTTAATTTATGAATCGAAATGCAAATATTACAGTAGAAATATAATAATAAAATTTCATATTTTTTCATTGCTGCAGGATAGCAGAAAGGCTGACGGCCTATTTAGAATTTAGCAGTTACCGTCGCCTATGGGTGTTTGTAACACCAGTGGCATCGCGAACATGCTGCTGTCGGAACTTGGGTCACTAATGCCGGAACACAACAAAAAGTTATTATGGCGGCATACTTAAAACCAAAGGTGATCGCCATCCAGACGGGCTTGGGGTCCTACCACGTGGCTAGGGTGGGTTGTTTAATCGCCTTTTATGACAGGCCGACCTCGGCCGCAAAGGTCAGTATTCTTTCTCCGCCCCTGCACGGATAAATAGTTGATAAGACTATTTCAAATATACATACTTTCGCTTTCGTGTTTAAAAAGCGAAAAAAGCACAAAAGATAGGAATCTAAAAATAAGGGATGGCAATAAATTAAATATATTTTTAATTTATTGCTATTTAATAAACTAACAATCAAAATCATTCCTTGATCCTTAACAATACACACATCAGCAGAAACGTGAAAGTCGTTCCGTAAACGTACTCAATTCACAAAACAGAAAACAAAATATTTTAGTCCACTTAATATTGGAAATTAAAATACAAAAGGTCTTTGTTTGTTTTAGTCCCATCAAAGGTTTTATGGTTTAATCAGCTCCGGGTAATTAATTAAAAACTCCGTTTCATAGAGATCTTGATTTTAATTAACACTAGAACATTCTCGGCATTAAGGCTCGCTCGCTCTCTCTTTGAAATTTTAGTAAAATTTCAATTACGCGTGTTAGGAGTACGTTCTTGGTATTTTTGTGAGTGGTGCAGGTGACGCCTTGCTAACTTTATTTAGTGCTCTTACGTTGACTGAGAGAGCTTTCATGTGAAATCTGATTCATTCCCCTGTTAGTTAGTTGTATGTAAGCTATTTTTTATTTATTTATTTATCTTACTATTCAGGATTTGGTTTTACTTATAATGGTAGCTTAGGAGTTCTCTTGGTGAAAAGTCATTCGAGGTCCAAATCAATTTCACATGCCAGTTAGTGCAACGCTGGAAAATAAGAGTCTAGTCTCCGACGAAACGTTTCTATTTCAGGCTGGAGAGATTGCTCCCGTTCAAACCAGGTCTAGTCAAATCTGTATACGGCGACCTCCGTGCGGAACTGGTTTCGCACATTGCAATGCTTGCTTTCGATCCCTGTCCCGAATCTGAGTATTTGTGTATAATATGTAAATATATACAAAAGAAAATTATATAAGTAGTAGTATATCAGTTGTCTAGTACTCATACCATAAGCACCCTGAAACTTACTTTGGAACTAAATGGCATTGTGTGCATTTTCCCATGTATATTTATTATTATTGAAGTGATTACTTCTTATGGGATGGTAAACCGCGTCGTTACGCAACGCGTTACGGCGCCAGTCTGTCTGGCTTCCCTTTCTCTCACGTATACGGCAGCGGTAGGCAAGCTCCTCCTCTCTCACTCTAACCCACAGCGCTAGATCTATTCGAATTGCAACTTTATTACAATGAAATACAGTTGAGTTTATTTTGTCTTTAGAAAGACTCTACATTAGGGAATAATTTGTATATTCGTAAACTTTAGTTATTTTTGAATTATTTTTGGTATAATAACCTAAGCTTTTCTCAAGTTAAACAATTTCAAATAAAATAGTTCAACTTAGATTAGTTTAAGTTATCACTTCTGTCGGGCGTCCCGAGACGCACACATTTTTTTATTTGTCATATTTTTCTTATGTTACAAGACATTGCTGTATCACAGAGGAGCAAAACTCCGCATGAATTTTGTCCTGTGACAAATCAGAACGGTCAACCTCGGCAGCTCAGAGGCCAAAGTGAAAGCTTTCAATGCATCCAAATTTAATAACTTAGATATATGTTGATGGGTAACTTTATTACGAGATAGGAAGATAACTGCCCTAATCATCTCCTATCACATACCACTAAAAGAAATATTAATTAGTACATGAGTTTATATAAACCGAAGTCATTGCTTGAAATCTCAAGACGAAGGTTTTTAACCAATGTGTGTTGCCAGTGATGACTTACGGAACGCAGACGTGGTCGCTAACTATGGGCCTTATGAAAAAGCTCATGGTCGCTCAGAGGGCAATGGAGAGGGCTATGCTCGGAGTTTCCTGCGAGATTGAATCAGAAATGAGGAGATTCGCAGGAGAACCAAAGTCACCGACATAGCCCGGATGATTGCAAAACTGAAGTGGCAGTGGGCTGGGCGCATAGCTCGAAGGACTGATGGCCGTTGGGGCAGAAAAGTCCTCGAATGGCAACCGCATACTGGAAGACGCAATGTTGGTAGGCCCCCCACAAGATGGACCGATGATCTGGTCAAGATCGCCGGAATAGGTTGGATGAGGGTAGCGCAGGACCGATCATCGTGGAGATCTTTGGGGGAGGCCTTTGTCCAGCAGTGGGCGTCTTCCGGCTGAATTGACGATGATGATGATGATTGTTTGAAAATTATATTGATGTAATTAATGATGTTGAAACATTAATGAAAAAGTAATAAATCATCGTATGTATCATACATAATCCGTTTCAAGTTATTTTTTCTGTCCGAAAAGTTACAGATTGTCTTATAAGCAATAAGCGTCGTCTGTTTAAACGTATGTTTCTAGCACTATAAAACGAATGAAGGCTCATTTAAGATATTAGCACTGATCTTGAAAATAGCATACATGATAAAAAAAAGTTTAAAGTAGTTCTTGTTTACAGTACAAATAATAAGGAAACGAAGAACGTGCTCGAAGTAACTAAAATAAAATCCTGTCGACAGCGATAAGCGCGCTTTTAAAAGTAGCTTTAGTAGTTCTTACGAACATAGTTTTATAAGCATTGCATATTAGAGCATTGTGCACTATAATAAAATAATTCTATCCGCGTGTACGAACTCAAGCCACTTTACGTAAATTGGCATATTTCTGTGAAACACAAAATCACGTGGTATATAGTTGTTGTTTGCCAGCTTTAAATGCAACTTTGTCTTTTTTTATAGTTATTTCGTGAGTGTATTCATTGTATGCAATACATACAATGAATACATAGCAATATTGTTGTAATTCTTTACTTCTATTCAATATAGGGGTTAGGGTATGAAAAAGTAGAGAAGTATTAGAGAGGAGGGAATAGCCTAACAGAAAATACAATAGTACAAATTTCATTTATCTAAATTGACATTAACTATAACATTAAATTTAAACCTACAAATTATAACAATGCCGTCAAATAATAGTGTTGTAAAACTAGACTAGGTAAGACCATTTTTTTTTCTATCGGTAAAACCGAATGACCACCACGCCACGCCGGACTTCAGGGGGAAGACGACGTGGTTATGTCAGCTTCGCCTTTCGCGGCCGCATGGTACTGCTGACCGAGATGTGATAGCCAGCGGCGGCTGGAACAGCACACCGCCTAATACCTCGGTCGTCACCCTTACGCCCTACCCTGGGTCACAGGATCGACTTGGTCATTGGCTTTGCGACGCCCCCGGCAAACTATGTTAAGTGAGACCTTGTAGACTCTGTTACGCTTATATGTGTAAATCCGTGTGTTACATAAAAATAGTTACTTGAGCATAATTAATAAATTTCATCTTTAATCTCGTCATGTGTAAAAGAGAGTGTTAGTTTACATTATTATTTACTTAATTTATAATTAAGTGAATAAAGATATTTCTCAATTTATCTGTATTTTTTACATTTTTGGATTCAAATTGCTCAACAGATAGTTTTACGAGTATGTTTGAATGCCGTTTTTTAAGACCATTTATTTCTTCTGCACTTGACGAAAACATGTATCGCAGGGCTTCTTAACAGACAATGGACTGACGCTTATACTTAGATCAGAACAAATTATTTATTAAAATATAAATATTGTGTTCTCTTTAGCCTTTTCGAGGAAAAACTCGCATGATTGACCAGTGCCCTTGACTCGGGGGTATCGTGGGGTTGTGGGACTTTGGGGCAGATGGTCGACATCCGTCTATCCGCCAAAAACCCTGCTGTTCTCCTACCTACCGCTTACAGCCTCGCCCGTCGATCTCGTAGCCCAGGCCGCTCCTTAGCTACTAAGCCAGCCGCTAACTTCTTTTTAATTTTAATAAATGAGAATACACCTTAGCAGATCGATTTTAATGCAATTATTAAGAGTTTTCTCCGGATATAATAAACCAACGATTATGCGGACGAAGGCGTCAATGAATCCTAGTAAAAATTGTGCTGTGTTTGCGTCATTTCTACTACCCTCCCTTTACATATTACAATAAAAAGGGGTTGCACAGACGTCGCCGCGATGGCGTCTACTTAATTCGTAGTTACGTTTAAGTACACTGTTAGTACCGGCTATTGCCGCTATAATTAGAGTATTAACTTACTGCTATAATATTTTTTAAGTTTTCAAGGATTGTAAACGTCTAGTGAAAGCACTCGTTTGCGTGGATAAGTAATATTAGGAATTTTTAAATATTCCTAAGAGTTGTAAGGGTGTTTTATATAGTAATTATGTTTTGATGTTAATAAAGATTAAAATTGAGTCTATTAAGGTTTGATAGAAATATTATAACACTTGCCACCCACTAGTCTTTTAATATGCCGCCATAACCTAATGTCTTGTATGTTCGGACATAAGTGTCCCAGGTTCCAATCCCCTACGTGGACGTCAGTGTGTTAGCGGTGCCCCTGGCGTCGCAAACATCCATACGTGACGGTAACTGCTTACTTAATAGTAATAGTGGGCCGTCAGCTTGTGTGCAGTTCCACAGCAATAAAAAAAAAAAAAAATATATATATATATATATATATATATATATATATATATATATATATATATATATATATATATATATATATATATATATATATATATATATATATATATATATATATATATATATATATATATATATATATTTCCATTTGAGCAATATTTTCTTAAGTTTTATTGTTCTTCATAATTAAAATTATATGGAATTAAGGCGCTACAATTTTCTACTCAAGAATTTTATGGATTACAAAGAAAAAAATATATTTATTATTGAATCGGCCTGAAGAAATAATATAATAATAAAATTGAAATACATGATTATCGGTTGCATCTCAAATTAAATGAGGTAAGCCTCTCAGCATTACGCCGTGATGAAACAATACAGCACTGTTTTTCAGTGATAATCTTTCTTTATAAAATCTTAATTGAACCAAATAGGACCATTACGATTTATCAGTGAAATACATAATTGTGTATTTTATATGTTAAATTTAATGTGGCAGTTTTTGTTTAGCATTTAAAAGGGATGTAATAATATACCATATCAATCCTAAAACCCAGCGACACGCAATGTTTTCGCCATAAAACATACACTGGCCCATTATGTGTTATTATCCATATTTTACCATCGCATTGCTCGTTTTACTTATGTCATTACATATGTGTTGTAGGCAGCGAGCACGTGGCGGCATCTTTTGCGACGTTCTTCGGCCTTTCAAAGGTATAATGTAATAATATTCCTGTGTGAATAGGCAGCCTGTGACAGGTGTGCTCGGCATGTACTTGAATGTTTCTATGAAAAATGCGCTCAACTCGCGACAGTGTTGTCAACTTTAAAACTAATTTTACCGAAAATGTTTAAATAAATGAAATATTTTCTATTAAATCACCCCATATTTTATATTGACAATTTGAGCACGCTTATGTCAAGAACAACCGACATTGTTCTCCTCAATCTCTAGAGATCATGTTAAAAATACAAAATAAAATACGCAAGATTTCCGAATATTAGTTTTTTTATTGCTGAGTAACAGTACAGCAGATAGGCTTTCGGTCCACTTAATAATAAGCAGTTACCGTCGCCTATGGATGTATTCGACGTTAGGGGCACCGCGAACACGCTGCTGTCCCATGGAGTACAGGAACCTGGGTCACTAATGCCGGAACACAACACGAGGTTATATATAGAAAATTGTTATATAATTACTTTGTTGGTTAAAACTCTTCCAGTCAGTGTGGACATAACGGTAAAAGGGATTATAAAATTGTCTTATCATTTGTAGGCTGCAATAAATTATGATTTAAGCGGTACGTTTAAAATCACGAACTTATTGTTGACATCTTTGAGTTAATCGAAAGAAGGTGGATCTTGTATTGTCTGCAAGTAGCAATTATTCCTGCGAGATATGAAAAATATTTTTACTATCAGTTGAAAAACACTCAATTCGCTTCAAAATATGAAAAATATACCAAAAAAAGGTATCACAAAAAGTAATAATAGCCTATCAAGTTATCTAATGTTACCCGAATTCAGGGAAAATTCCTTGCTTAAGAATTCGCGCTCTTGCTGGATTGTATAATGCATGAATGTGTCAGCGTGCGTCGTTCCAAGAAGACATCGCACAATCGCTGGAGCATTTGGTATATGCGATCCACTTTATCTCGCCGATGTCATCGCTGTGTATAAAAGCTTGGAATTTGCAATGTATTTTTAGTATACACTTTCTGTTTGTCACACATTTTTGATATAGTTTTTTTTTTTTGTATTTCGTTTCGTTTGACATTTTTAGAGAGCACTATAGTTATTCGATTTTGAAGTATGCCGGATTTGATATTTTGTGATTTATGTATCACAAACACTTTTCGTAGTTCGGTATTTCGTAACGAGAATGCGAAGTTATTACATGCATGGGTGAAATTATTGATTACTTATACAAACTTTCATCCCCCTTTTTACTGCATTAAATTTTCATTTACAGTGTCCTCTCCTTTCCATTCTTAGGTCAAAAATTCATTTTAATAGGTACACTGCAGCAGTTTACCCGCGATAATTTCGATATTAGTTTTTAAACATTTATGCTACAAAAGGGCTGGAAATGTAATAATTATATATTTTTGTAATAGTTAATGTTTTCAAGATTAAACTTAATTAAGTCTGTTGATATAATATGTTTGCGTAATTTATTGAAAATGTTTCGATATTAATACATAAAGTTGACCATAAGTTGTCTTTTGTACACAATTGATGCAAATACGCATTTGTTTATCGGTAAATAAATTATTTTGTTCAGCAAAACATTCGTAAATCTTTATGTGGGATAATAAGGGGATGTATAAAAACAGATGTTCGTGCAGGAACTCGACCCTTTTGTTGTCCCCCCCCCTCCCCCTCCCCCTCTAAAAATTCATATAAAAGTGGAGCGTGCCGGCCATACTTCACGCGCGTGTGTTTATTATGTCTTCTTCTATCTCGGTAAATATGATTTTCATTGTGCGTAATAAAGTCGGTAATAAGGGACCCCGGGACGGAAGGAAGCGAAGGCCTTTGGGACGGACGCGACCGCCGCCCGCCCGGACTCCGGCCTTGCGTATCCCACACAGAATATAAAGTGAAGCAGATTTTCTACGCTGTAGTGTCCATTATATTAAATAATAACGACCTCCGTGGCGTATCGGTTGATAAACTTCGGCACGCTTTTGGAGGTCATGGATTCGATTCCTATCTCGCGTCAAGGTGTTTATGTATTTATTTAGAAAAGTAAAGCATTTATTATAGGCTGTTTATTTTGGAACTAGATGGCGCTGTGTGAATTATCACAGTACATTAATTATTTTAATATCCGGATAACCGAGCTTTGCTCGGTATTTTTTTTTATAAATTGGGTTTTTTGGAAATTAACAATTGATTTTCTTAGTCTAACCTCAAAGCAAACACTCATTGACTTCGTGTTACTTAACAACGCCATCTGCTGGAATAGCTTTAGTGTTGTTGTGTCATTAAAGCAATTTAAAAAAAATGGTATTATTGTTCGCCGATAGATGTCAGGAAGATTCATTTTTCAGTTTAAATTGGGACTACTCAAACGCCAAGCTTTAGCGCTTAAGGTAATAACTTGATTTTTGAGCACCAAAACTCTCTCTCACAACTGTGATTCTAACAGGATGTACTGTTATTTTATAAAAATACATCCATCTCGTGACTTACACAATGTCGTTTCAGCATTCTCTCGAAATCGCAATAATTCTGACTGTAATGTACTGTGTGTGCGGTTAGGCCACGCGTGAACCCTTTACTATTGATCTTTTGTTGAACGTTACATACCTAGAAAGTCTATTTGAATAAGGCTGTTAATGAGCTCTTTATTTGGATGAAATTTGCTTCGTTGAATATTGAGCTCTGTTAAAATTTCGCACAAGCATATACCGAGTTATATTGATGTCGTATACCCCTCTGATATTAGTTGAGGAGTAGATGAATATACGTGGACACTAGCTTCTGTAGTAAATACTTAGATATAGCTTGGAAGTGTAACGTATGTTGGTACCCACATAATAAATAATTAATTCCATAGTTATAATTGTAACTGTGGGTAGGTGCAATCCATTCCGCACTACAAGACTACGCAACCAGACTTGTTTTATTTAAATAGTGGCCTCAAGTAGCAAGTCCTATATCTTTCAGGAAGCTAGGGTGATTCCTCTAATTATAATATAATATTTATATATATAGTATATTTATAAATAAATATACTGGGACAGTTCACACGGCGCCATCTAGTCCCAAAGTAGCATAGCACTTGTGTTATGGGTACTAGAGATAAACTACGTAGTACTTATATATTTTTCTTTTGTAAATAAATACATATTTTATTATACATAAACTTCTAGTCGCGAGACGGAGATCGAACCTATGACCTCCGCAAGTTTACCCAAGTGTGTTAGCTCTTACGTCACGGAGGTAGTCATTCATATAAATATTATTATTAGTCTTAAATTAGAGTCTGGGTCCTCCAGTACTCACCGAAGTTAAAAAACAGTCCGAATATAGTAATAGTTATAAAATATGATGGTTCAGCGGGAAAATTAAAGGAGTACTCATCCGCCGTTGGGGGAGGGGGACCCTGTGCCCTGAAACTTATCGGAAGTGGGCACTACGGGATCTTGCTTCCATTTTTCGTTTTGGCTGAGGTCAGAGGCAGTGGTTGTCTCTGCGCGCGGTTCAAAGTGGACCGTGAGACGGTGCAAACATATGACATTAAGGAGTTTGTAGTTCTGATGACGGCTATAAATATTAGAACATGTATGTGTTAATGAGAGTATACATTTAGCGAACTGGAAGGACATGGTAACTATCTGTCAACTAAAAAATATCCATTATTCAAATTTTAATGGTTAATTTATTCTTTTATATTTTTATTCTTTTCACTAACCAGGAATATACGGCTATACGAGATGAATATGGTCGGTCACCTCATTTCATTCTCAGGGCAATGTAAAAAACGACAAATTTTGCTAGATCTGACTAGCATCAAAGTTGGGAGGCTAGATTTAATGGGCAAAGCAAGCCATGGCACAGACATTAAATAATCTCGTCGGCTGTTATTATCATTTACGGTTCAATAGATGTTTTTATATCAAAAACCAAAGGACTAAAATCGGGATGTTGAAGACCGTGCAAAGTGGAGTGAGTTGAGCAGACAGGCAAACAGCCCATCCGATAGCAGATGGTCACTGCCTATGGACGTTTGCTATACTCTGGTAAATGCCTGGTCTATACCAGGTTAGTAAGGCCTTACTAACGCGTTGCCGGACTCGAAGAAATTTTACAACGCTTTTTTGTGTTCCGATGTTTTATTCTTAGACATCATAATGAAAACCGCACCTCAAAATTATGTAACGCTCAATATATCTACGACTTGTGCAAGTTTCCGTACTCGGTCAAGTATGCAGGGGGGTGGTGAGTGTGAAGTGGACTTGGGGAAGCTTACTTACAGCAAATGAGGCAAAGTTGGTTATTGTATTTATGATCTACAGCATACCAATTGTCTGCAATAAAAAAAAATTTAATGTATTTATTCAAACGTGATAACGTTGTCTGTTGTTAAAATCTTAGCAAATTATTATGAACAATATCTTTTACGTCTTTGTTACAACTTCAAAGAATTTTAAACAGTATTAGTGTCGCATGAATAGGAGACAGAAAGCTTAGAGTTACTTATTTCTCTTAAAAGCCTTATAAACTATCACAATACAACATTGCTTGCTAATTTTTATTCGGTTGTATTAAGTATAAAATTGCTTTTCAAAGAACTTTTTTGTACAAGAAGCCAGTAAACTTTTATATATACGAGTAAGCAAATAAATGGTTATTGTACTAAAATGTTCTATTATAGTTATAATATATTTTACGTAGAGCTAAAAATCTGAGTGTAAGTAATGCGTTAAAGAACCAATTTTATCGACATTGCTTCTAGAGTAAGTAATCAGACGTAGCAGTGGCCTTTCAATATCTGTCGTAGAACGGATACGGTAAGCAAGTTCTTGATTGGAGACGGTGTCTTAACAAGCGTAACATAATATAGGAAGTGCAGTGGGGAAAGACGGCGATGATTTGCGAAAAAAGACCGGCAGGGTTTGAAGGTAAAAGTAGTTTAATCTGCTTGCAATAGCAAGTTGATTGTGATTACAACTGAAACTAACATTAATATTTTATATATGTATATTTAAAAAAAACGTAAATACTTTCTAATTTGACTTTATATTTTTATATTAATTATTGCATTAAATATGATAATTCAAATGTTCAAATATTTTTTTTACGGGATGTAGTTGATCGATCCCCTAGTTGCTCGTTGTTTGTAAATAAAACACAATTCACTTATACCCTTTTTAATTAAAGTATTTACTTACAAAATAGAAAGTTAAAATTAGATGAACACAATGGAGTCTTGAGCCAGAAACAAAGAATAGCCTTGTGTTTCATTTTTTATTTTGATACATTCCATAAATTCGAATATAATTTCCAATACTCATCGGCCATGTAGAGTATACATAGTAAAAATAACCAAAAAAGTAATCAAAAATGAAAATATAATAAATTGAAAGTGTGGTGTGCGACCTGAGGGAGTTTAATATTATAATGTTTTTAACAACAGAACCACGATTACAGCTATTTATGTTCAATTGGAAAGTAATATGTCGCTTATCGCCTTATTCCATTAAAGTACATCTCGCGTCAATCTACATAACTAACTTTACTTTAATAGTGTTAAAGCATTAACAAAATATCGTAAATGCTGAATAACACAATGTAGAAAAAGTATGTACCAGTAATATCAGAACAAAGCACTCCCCAGTACTGATTGAGGGTTGGAAATGTTCTCATTATTACGTAACTGGCGGATAATCGAATTACTCCCCGGCCCTTTTAGGCCGTGGGCGTCGGATTGCACTACCTGTTCCCACCAAATGAATATCCCTTTGAGAAAAAAATCCATTTATTACGGCCCAGTACGAGTTGTGTGTTTGTAATTTTGGGTTTAACTAAGAGAATGTTCCAAGATTTATCGAGTGACCCGTGGCCTTTACAAGAATTATAGAGAACAACTTATATTTATGTGTTATGTAGAGAACAAGCTATGTTTTTAACTTCCGATCCAAATGGAATGCTGGCTTAATGTATTTCAGCTTTGAAACATTTGTTTTGGAAGTTTAGCGGGTGCCTGAAATTTTATAGTAACAGTTCTAGTGTTAGGACCCGCACTCAAAAGCAATAAACTTAAAACCAGACGGCACTACATATGTATGAAAGTGTTCTCCTTATTCCTGCCTTTATCCCAAACTATGTGACGTCCTCCTTTCACTCTTCTCTATTAAACTTCATTCCAGTATTTTTATCTTTTTTCGCAATATCATCTATAACACAATTCATCCATCTTTCACAAGTATCTAAATACTCGTACATACTTAAAGCAAAAAAGTCATACTGTTGGTCTGGAGCTTCCTGAAAGAAAAAGACTACATAGCTTATGTTTTCTTGACTTTAGCGATGATATTAACATTGTGCGAAATATGGAAGAAAAATTGCTTAAGTTGTGCTCGTCATAGCGAGAATCAAACCCGAAATAATGTTTAAACATCTTATGAAAAAGTTTAAACATTCAAATCTTAATGTTAATAGCAGATAGAGTATGACGTATAAACATTAAAGCATGGTTATTGATACTTTAAAAAAATTAAATTTGCTGTCACAATATTATATTATTTTTCTCTTGCCACATAAGTTATATCTGGTATTAAAAAGAAGAACAAACCATTGGTTGCAAGTGGAAAATATATTGTCATGGTCTAAATGTTCATATCTGTTAATTGTATCTCTAAAAAAAGTGTAAAGAACTTTAAAATACAATATTGAAAACAAATGGTAGACTATGATTTAAAACTTTAATAAAAAATAATCGTGTATAGCACGCCATGTCAGCTTAATTAATTTTCTATGCACGTAGAAAAAATAATATGTTAAAAACAGTAAATGAAAACGTGAACACCACTAATAATTATGGTAATTACATCGTCAGTTTAATAATTCAATGTGTTCAAACACAGGTCGCGTGTGAAATGATAGAATAGTATTTCCGTGACTACGGTCATTCGACGTGAATGCCTGTAGTAAACACAGCTGAATGGACAATATTATCTCTAGAAGTTGTTGTTGTACCGATAAAAATATAGATTAGCAAGAATATTTAATAATTGACACGATATTTTACACACAGTTCACTCTTTGTTCGAAAATATTTTGTTTTGATACCTGGTAATATTGTTATATTAAAGACCAAGTCAATTTTCTTCTTATACTAGAATTTCAACCTGATTGAATATTGTCACAGGGCGAAACTATACACTGCCTGCAACCAATGTTGCACTTCTATATCTTATTCGCTTATTCATATTTTGAAACTCAATCTGTAATGACCGAAGTGTAAATTTTGGGTTGCAACAGGGATTTAACGCTATGTTGACGATGATTGTAAATCTTTCAACATTCAAGTGGTCAATACCGTTTGCACATAAAGCTTGCATTTGGAGTCCCGGGTCCACTATTGACCGTCGCAAGGTAAACCTCCAACGCAACTTTTAGGATACAAGAAAAAAGCTGCATTAGTTAAATATGCCTAGATTTGTTTTACCTAATTTTACTGGTATTACACTGAGACTATTCTAGTAGTCTCGGGTTCGAATTCCAAGTGTGGGCACGTACCGCTTATGTTTTTTTTTGCCTAATGTGTATATTAAAGCATAATTGTCATATATTGACGGTGAAGGCAAACATTGTGAGGAAACTGGCAAACCGATATCAGCGGTATGTGTAACCGCGGGACGTTATGGGCTGTTGTTATAAATTTGGTCTATATGAGAGCAACGGCCGTTTGATCTTGTAATATCTAAAAAAAACTAGACAATGTTCTCCCTCTACTGCTGCTAAGCTAGCCATACAGGCAATCCATTAGTCGAAATGCCGAAGCACAATATATGCAAATATTGATTTTGTATTGCAATCGGAATCTTTGTTATCGATGTTTGCAGTGAGCAATACATGTTCAAAGGGTTCGCATACCCCCATCGTAATCGATGTATTGAGAGGCAGCATTCGCCCGCGAAGCCTACTTTTAACTCGGCCTCTAGTTATAAAAAAAAGAAATACCTCCGGATGTTTTTCATCAGAGTGTGGGGTGCACTATTCACGGTGCTCGGCCACTGGATTGGATGGGCCACAGAGCATCCTTATTAATTGGAGTAGTTGAGGTGATTTGTTTCTTTATTAAGCCTGGCGTTTAGGAAACTGGGTGGATTAATGAAAATGAGTATTAATAAACTGATGATTGTTAGGTTATGCTAAGAGCTCAGTTGAAATGCAAAATACCCATTCGTGTCACCTCCGCATTGTGTAATGCTCTAAGGGATTAATGCATGGAACCCAATGAATATTCAGCATATTCCACCATTGATATGTTTGAACCGAAGTGTACGTTTGGGATTTTATAAGGCACCGTATGTAACAAGTCCCCCCGGAAATAAGTGAACTGAATTTTTGAGTGTGTATTTAATACGAGTAAATTGTATCGGATCGACGACGCCGCGGCGCACTCTCGGGAGGGATCTCGCCTAATAAAAATACATTTAACCTTTACTCGCTACAAAAATAAACTTTTAATTTTTTTCTTATCTGCGAGAAGCGAGTTACAGGTCTAATAAGATTAGGCCCGTTACACGGAAAGCACCTTTGTCTACCAGCGAAAATATTCCGCGTTATAAAAATACACAAAGCGACATTTAACCAACGGCGGGTGTAAAGCTTTTTAAGCGACACAAGTCATTACGCCACGCGGTAGGGAATGTAAGAAATTTACCTCAATTTAATTTCACGAGACAGGGCTTTTACACAGTTTGGCGGGTCTTAACGTCTTTGGAGGTTATTTTTTGTTTTAACCCTGTCCCCCAGCCTTGGTGATGTAATGTGTTATTTTATTTCCCGCCGAATGTGAGAGCTACGGTGGCCCTCGCGCAGGAAACGAAAACTATTCGTGGCCACGTGAGACCCTCCTGGGCGCCCCGCCGCGGGCGTCGAAACGTACGTTTTGACAGGAATCGGAAGCCGGAAACGAAATACCATACTTGCGACTTAGACGAATGTTTTATGTCAGTCCTATGAAAATTATTGTAAGATTTACATGTTAGCTACGTAAATTAGTTTTATTTGTGAACTTGCGATAAAATGTGAAGGGAATTTTTTTGAGAAAACCAATTTTTGGTTACTTTTTAACCATTGGTTCTAGAACAATTTTTTCTCAAATGTTTTCACAGGATTAGGCTTAATTTGACACTTTAAATTTAAATAATTAATCCATTAACGGGGAAATTTTTTTTTGTTAAAAAATGTCATTTGTAAATAAATGAACTACGAATCGGTAATTTGTGTGGCGAGCTCTATATAGATCGCTGGTTGTCAATGGGTTAAAAAAAGCAATGAATATTGAGTTGTCAGTCATGACAATAACTATGTTTTTCCACAAAAGCGTGTTGACAATGCCCCTGGTGTTGAAAACATCCATAGGCTGCGGTGACTACTTACTGTCGGACGGTAGGCGGGCCGGGCCGTCTGCTCAAGATATAAAAAATATGCGTACAATAAATAAAATAAGTTTAAAACAATTTTTATGAAAATGCTACCATATATTACACCTATTTTCTTTAATTCAACTACAAAGTCATTTTATTCGCATTACATCCTCGTAGGGGGACAAGTGAGCAAAGTTAATATTGTTTCCAACAGGAAGATATCCGAAAAACAAGTCCGTCTGCGGTGTACCGCGACACGTGCCGTGTCATGCGCCCGTTTTCTTATTAAATCTAAAGATATTGTGTTTCCCATTACGTTATTACTCTATTTCGGTGCGTCTCCTGAGAGCCTTGGGCCATGCTATATACGGTGCCAGGATATACATTGACCTTTCTACCTCACTGGGGTCCGCTTCTATTATTAACAATGTTTGTGGTTAGGGAAAGTTATTGTTTTTATATAATATTAAAACATTTTTGGATATTTTATATTAAGGTGAACAAGTAGAGATAAACGAAATTTGCGCCTTTTATTTTGCTGTCCTTCCTTTACGCTTAATTTTACTGTGCAGTTAAGTAGTTATGTACATAGTGAATACATGTACTATGACCACCACAATGCAATGATTTTAAGTCTTCTTCACATAGGACCTCAGGGTAGTTTTTTGTGTTTAAGCTATGGTAAATGTCGTATGAGATCTATCAAGAAGAGCCATCTATTAGTTTAAAATGCAAAGTAATATATCGTCGCTTTAATTATCAGAATTGGATAAACTTTACAGGAGCAAGAAAAGGCTTTGTTTTTGCTATGCTCGGGAATTATTTTACTCATACCAAATTAGCCATATTTTTTGTAGAACATACGAAGTAAGCCAAATAAGCTTACAAATACTCCAGTAGTTGTTTAGTTAAATTTAGTCTAAGGTATTTCAATATTTTGTAGAGTAAAGCATTCCGATAATTAAGCCAACTATATGCCAATATTCCTTTTGTATTACATTCCGAATATTCATTCTGGATGTGTGTAGTGTACGTGTATTCTAGGTAGCTCAGTGGCATTACGCTGGCCTACAGGTAAAGAC
The DNA here is from genome assembly GCA_963693495.1 of Malacosoma neustria. NCBI lineage: Eukaryota > Metazoa > Arthropoda > Insecta > Lepidoptera > Lasiocampidae > Malacosoma > Malacosoma neustria. The sequence goes on from OY856377.1 coordinate 16,941,589, forward strand.
CAATCTAAAGGTCTCGGATTCGAAGCCTAGGATGGCAAGCACCGCTTAGGTATTTTTTCTCGTCTAATGGGTGTATTATAGCATAATTGCTATGTACCAACGATGAAGGAAAATATTGTGAGGAACCCTGAAAAACGAGATCACCGCGTATGTGTAACCCGTCAATCCGCTTATGACAAGCTTGGTGGGTATACCGTCTGATCCCTTTTAGGAGAGGCTCGAGCCCAACAGTGGGGCCTATTAAAAAGTAGTAATAACCTATTAAAAATTGTACATGAGTTGCATTTTACACCAAAATGAAAAGAAATCCATATTGGTATTTGTTTGACTGCTTGTCTCTGTTGTTTGGCTACAATATAGGGGAGCGATATTTGACAGAATGTTTGCTTCTGAACCGCACAAATTTAACATTTTGACTGTATTTGACATTCACGAACTTTATTGTGTATCTCGCTGTTTTCCTTGGATACTTTTTATAATTGGGAAAAATGTAGAATTATGCATGTCTTTTGTTCAGATAAGATTTTTTTTAATATATGTTTTTAGGTGTATTCCGTTTTTTTTATTGCTGAAGAACAGCAGACAAGCTGATGACACACTTAATAGTAAGAAATTACCGTCACCTGTGGATGTTTGCGACGCTAGAGGCACCACGGACACGCTGCTGTCGCATAAGGATACTGGAACCTGGGTCACTAATGCCAGAATACAATATAGCGACATACTTATAAACCAGAGGTGGTTTTCGCAAAGCTAGGATTGTTTTTTCGCCCTTTACAACAGGCCGGTCGGTCAGTATTCTTACCGCGTCTGAAGGTTGAGTGGATGGCAATCACACCTAATCTCTGAATATAGGTACCGCCATAATAACCTTGTGTCGTTTTCCGGCATTGATGACCCAAGCTCCAGTACTTCTATGCTGACGGCAGCAAGTTCGCGTTGCGCCCTAGCATCGCGAATATCCGTAGGCCACCGTAACTGTTTACTATTAAGTGAGCAGTCAGTCAGCCTGTCTGTAGTTTCTCAGCAATAAAAAAAATAACCTTGATAGGAATTCCAAGTGGTAATATTTTCTCGTAGCCTGTGAACTGAATAGTAAGTCCGAATAGTAGTAGTAGTCCATTTGTAAGCTTTGTAACGCCCTGCTAATTATAACATAGCCTTAATCCCCCCAATGGCACACTATCACACCGGCAAACTAAACAAAATTGTGTAATTAAACGTAAAAAATTCTATGAAAAATTAAGTACCTCCCTATTGAGAAGTAGTGAATAAAAACGCAGGGTAATCTTTGAAGCCTAAATAATTAAGCGGGACCGTGCTAAAATTCCGTCTAAAATTTTTGTAGTAAATTATTTTTCATAATGAAGGTAAGTTTCAGATTAAAATGAGCTGTATGAAGAATCGTTTTTCATCTAATAAATAATTTTATTTATTTCAAAATAATTAAAACTGGTTTTTAATTAAGGTGATCCGATAAGTACAGATCGCGGCATCTAAGTTGAACCAAAATGGCGGTCGTCCGCGCAGATACAATTAGGCACAAAAAAGTTAGGCTCGCGATTACCACCGACATTTAAAACTCAGTGAAATTTTCAATTCAGATTTAAGATTCAAGACAAAAAATTCACTTCCACATTTATATTATTATAATTAATTATTAATAAATGAATAAGTAAGGATAAAACAGCTGCTGTCAGAATGGCCAACTCGTATTATAAATTCTTCATTCATTTCGTCGATGACGTGACCACTTTTGACGTACTCCTCTTCTATTGTTTAGGCCTTACTGTATAGTAAGGTCTAAACAGCCACTTGGCCCCATTCACTTTACTTTTTCGTTCACTAACTCTATTTCGTTCACTAACTCACACGGGTCACATTCCATTTCACTGAACATTTTTGTTACTGACATGCCCTTTTATTGCTACCCATGCCATTTCAATGGGATTTAAGTCCGGTTGGTAGGGTGATAGGCAAGGTATGTCATGTCCATGGTCCTTAAAAGTTCTGTCTATACTAAAAACATTTAAATTGGTCTTTATTTATTTTTTTATTAAATCATATAACTGAGGCTTCAATATATCAAGAGCATAACTAATCTCCTTTTCCGAAAGCCAAGCCATCATATCGGCTTTCTTTGTACTAGCATTTGGTGCTATATCATATTTCTTGTTGTGGTATTTATCATTGTCCACAACTATTACCGAAATCCGAGGGAGATTTGGTATTAATTGGGCGCGTACTCACTTCTCATAATTTTCATAGTTCATGCTATCGTGATAGTCGCCGTTATTCGTGCCTGCCTTGAATGCTAACAAAGCGTTTGGCACAAAACCATTCTCCGATCCGGCGATGTATATGTTACTATCACGACTCGTTGCACTTTTGAAACAGGTTTTTTTTTTCAATCCCTGAGTGGACCCATCTGTCCAACCTTTCAGTGTTGTGTGCTTGGCATGAACATATTATTCATCTGTGTAAATAATTGGTCTGTTTTCTTGACGATATTTGCTTAGTTTTTGTAAGTAATTTATTCTCAATAATAGCCGTTGTTTCTATTAAAACTTCCCTGTTATTCTCGGTGGCTTTCCATTTAAACTCGAGTTCTTTAATTATTCGGCGAAGACTTTTCTGAATCTTGAAAATTTATATCTGAGCGTAATTTTGCACGAAATTTACCAATGGTCATTAATTCGTTTTCAGTTTTATGAAAGTTGTGAATGAATCGTTTTGTTACTCTCTTGTTGAAATCGTCTATGCCTGTCACTGGTTTCATTCGTTGTCTCTTTTTACCAGGGGTCCTAAACGCAACTGTTAATGCTAAACTTTTGCTTTGTCTTATAATCGTTTTAACTGTAGACATTTGTGTCTACAGTTTTGCCGAAGCTACAAAAAATCTGTGTTTTGGCAGTTTTATTTACAGACACAGTTATATATATATATATATATATATATATATATATATATATATATATATATATATATATATATATATATATATATATATATATATATATATATATATATATATATATATATATATTTAATTGTACGAAAATGTCTCGGCTCCAACCAATTTTAAAGAGACAGTCGAGAAAGATGAAATATGACGTTTATAATTATTTAAATATATATATATATATATATATATATATATATATATATATATATATATATATATATATATATATATATATATCCTGGCAACTCAATTTATTAAGGGCAACTATCTTACCGATATAAAAACTAATACTATGCTTCTATGTGGACTAAAATGTGATCAAACAAAACGCATTGTGCATTTATTGTGCGTATAAATTGTGATCATGATGTTTTGAGTAATTTCGAAGTTTGTCGTGGATAAATATCGTGCCAAGGTTTTTAACATTTTTTTTTTATTGCTGAGGAACAGCAGACAGGCTAACTGCCTACTTAATACCACAGTTAGCAGTTACTGTCGCCTATGAATGTTTTCGACTAGCGTCGTGAACACGCTGCTGTCTCATAGGGGTATTGGACCCAGGGTCACTAATGTCGGAACACAGCACAAGGTTATTATGGCGGCATACTTATAACCTGGGTTGTTTTGTCGCCTTTCACGACAGGTCGACTCAGGCCGCAGAGGTCAGTATTCTTACTCCGCTCCTGTGGATTGTAATATAACACGCTCATTAACAAAATAATAAAGAAATACATAGAATATATTGGAACATTTTAGTTAAAATAAAATTGTTACTTAGATATAAGATTTTTGGTAAATAAATAAATAAATATTTCACACAGCGCCATGTAGCCTCAAAGCACTTGTGTAGTGAGTACTAAACGTCTGATAAATTACTAATATGATTTTATTTTTTAAATAAACATACCTTAACATTCAGACTCGGTATGGGAATGGGACGCGTGACCCCAGCAAGCGTTCCGATTTGCGAGTTATTTCGTCACAAAGGTCATCAATCGAAGTAATAAATCAATCAAAAATGTTATTATATTTGTCTCAAAATCACATTTAAAATTAGAATTCATTTAATAAAATATTTAACTGACGTATCTACATGAAAATAATCTGATTAACTAATCTTACGCAACGTATTCTGTCAAATTAGCAATAAAAATATTTGCAAAACCACAATCGGGCATATAATAATATATGTATTATTTACATACTTTGCAAAACGTATTTGTAATTTAAAATACCCATTTTGTAATAATGTAGAATAAACATTTTTGTTATTAATTCTTATATACAGAAAATTTTCAACAGTTATTTTTATTGCTATTTTTAAATATTTAGGAACATAAAAACGTTTTATAATATAGAACAAAATTGACAGAACGCTGTATGGTGTTTCCAAATCCACTTTTTTTTTATTTAAAGTCTTAAAGTAAAGAAAAAAGTTTTCGACGAGGATGGGATTCGAACCCACGCGTGCAGAGCACATTGGATTAGCAGTCCAACGCCTTAACCACTCGGCCACCTCGTCATGCGTCAATTATGCAAAATTACGATAATACATCTCATATTACAAAGCCTTAGGATACATTGTCAGCATTTATATACATATAATGTTTCATTTGGTAATTATACCATTTCGAGGTCGCTCCGAGCGAGCTAATGATGACTACACGTGTATACATACACTACTAGCGGTAGTATCAATAGCACTTGGATATAATAGTTCATGATATTCTGTTGGTCAAAGAAGGGCACCAATATAATATGGGACGAACATAATGGCAAAGTATCGATAGTCGATACCTATTTTTTTTATTGCTGTAGGACAGCAGACGGGCTGACGACCCGCTTAGAATTTAGCAGTTACCGTCGCCTATGGGTGTTTGCAACGCCAGTGGAATCGCGAACACGCTGCTGTCCCATAAGGGTACAGGAACTTGGGTCACTAATGCCGGAACACAAGGTTATTATGGCGGCATACTTAAGACCAAAGGTGGTCGCCATCCAAACGGGCTTTGAGACCCTACCACGTAGCTAGGGTGGGTTGTTTTGTCGCCTTTTACGACAGGCCGATCCCGGCCGCAGATGTTAGTATTCTTTCTCCGCCCCTGCACGGATAGAAATATAAAAAAAATATATAAAAAAAAAATAAGAATAGGAGTATTTTTTTCATATTTTCAACCTTTCATTGCTTCTTATAAAGTCATAATAGGCTAATTACTAATTCTTAGACAGAACAAAGAATGGTATTTTTCTGATTCGATGTGTAATATAAAATACGGTACAGGTTTTTTTTCTTTAACTTTTTACACTTTAGAAAAATGAAATGACCAAAACTGTTTTCTTGTGGCACTTTAATCAGGAAAACGAAGATTACATGAAGGGTATGTATGACCTTCCCACCGTTATCTGGAACAATATGCACTTCATAACCGATTATGAAGTGCATATTGTGACGAAATTTTGTATAACGCCAGTCCCACGGAATCTGCTGCACTGCACTTACTCATTTCACACGCAAGAATCAAACATTCTTGACACGGAAAATAATAATTATTTATTTCAGAATCAAGTAATAAATGTATGGGACATTACAATTATATTAAAAATTCAGTCAAAATCAATAAAAGTTACAAAATTAGCAATGTGATTAAAAATAATAATAAAACAAAATTAATATTAATAAACTACAAAATAAACCAAATAATTAATAAACTCCAAAATCATTGAATATAAACCTAATTTGCATTTAAATGGATTCAGTTTCAGTAACTTTAGTTAAGATGTCAAATTTTTATTTTTATTTTTGAAGTATGTTACACTACCCACCATTTACTTAGCAGTGGAGAGTCCCATCTATCAGAGAATACTCTGAGGATTGTGTTGGTGCAATCGCGAACCCGTGCCAGTAGAGAAGCGCATCTTTTGCGGATAATTGCAGCGAAACCGTTATAATATGATGTTAATATGATTACAAATAAGAAAGTCGTTGAACACAAACACTAAGGCACACAGTGCTAATTGGGTGTAGTGCGATTCGGCCAAATGTGGTGATATGACTGGTGTGATGGTGGCGTCTTACGGACGGCGACAGCAACGGACAAGCGAAGCACGGGCTAAATCACGTGAATAGACGATTATGAATTAGGATTCATATGCGTCACATGCCCTGCCCTGCCCTGCCCTGCCCACATCACATGCCCTGCGTCACATACTCAGCAACGGATTTCTGGCTCCGAAATGAGCGCTTGCATCCCTACTAACTTCTTATAGGGTTAGTGACAATCAAAATTCTATCGATGAATTTCTTTTCATAACACAATGAAATGCATCTGTTGTTTTGTTTATTAACATTTGTTCGGAAGTTATAAGACTTGTTGTTTGAAACAACATTCTGATTAAGATTTGCAGTAATGGATTTCAAGTTTGTTAACGTGATTAGCTATAATTGCTTATTTATGGAGTTCGAGTAACGGAATTTTCCTTCATTTATTAGTTTCCCTCTCAATTAACTTGTTTTTCATATTTATAATTGTGTAATAGATTTAAAATGGTATTACCTTTGTTTGTCATATCTGATTTCTTAGGATTGTATTAAACAATAGGAACCAAAGGCGTTATTTGATAAAATGCAAGTATCGATAAATAACTATAAGACATTTTTAAAGACAGTTTCACGCAATAGAATTTTTACTTAGATAAAATTTCCGGTAGCTTCCATATATTCCAAAACAAACTGTTTACAGGTGATACATATATATAGTATCTTATGTAGGCATGGAATCCAAAGCCATTTTATAATACTTAAGTAGCTTCAGAATCAATCGTGCCATCTCTAATTCATAATCGTAATAATATTAATCCCTGGTAATTAACTCTAGACCTACTAACGGGGCTAAATATCTACCCCAATTACTAGTTGGTTTAATGAAGATTTGATCGTTTTTCAGTACGATAATTTATTTGAATCGACTTTTCACCGATTAAATTTTAGTAAAATTGAATTTGCTCTGCTCTGCACTAGATCAGCGCAGCATTTGGCTATCGATCCACAGATATTTAATTATATGCTCGTCGGACCTGGGAGATGAGCAACTGAGGTCACATAGCCATCAAGCCACAGACAAGTCAACAGAAGTCACTGACGGCCAGCAATAGCCGAGATTAGCCCACCAAGCCTAGATGAGCCAGAGCTACGGCGAAGCAGAGCTGTGGTCAAACCACACCAATCATGTAGAAGTGCACACCCACAGCTCAAGCCACGGCACCGGGGGACTGATGCACCCTGAGTTTATGCAGGAGTAAAGAGTACCAACTCGAGGCCCTTAACATCCGCAAGGAAATTGTGTGAGGAAGAATACCCATTTTGAAAAGTCTAATTATTTCTATCGGAACAGTTTTCATGATTAAATTGGTGTAAACATGTACCCAGTTTGTAGTTTGCGAGCTAATAAGTTTGTAGTTGTAGGGTTAACAAAAATCATCATCATCTAAGCGTTGTATCCCGATTGCAAGCTAAACTTCCGTTTCGGTGCCCGGGGTCCACTTTCCGGCTTTTTCTATTGTACTTCTACTTCTTCTACTGTAGGTTTAACAAAAATATTTTCTATTTAATCCATCACAGCTACATAAAAAAGTTTTAATCTAATACAAAGTATTAAAATTATGAATTTGCAAGAATAAGCAAAATGCTGAGCATTTAATAACCTCTAAGTGGCAGCACGCGAGCATGAATAAAATCTGTGTTTTGTCGTTGACCACTTGGCGTGAAGGCTTAACGGTGAAGTAATGCGTATTTAAAAAATGCTTATTAATATCCGTGATAACTTTAATGCGAGTGGAATTGTACCTTACAGGTATATCTGTATGATAGCTGTTTTAAAAGATACTTCTAATATATCTTAATTGTAAATTAATTTTATAAAATTGATTTGCGACGGGCCTCACGGCCTCTACGGTGCCAAGGCGCGCGTTGGGGTGCGCAAGATACTCCTTCCACGTTCCAACTAGCCCCAATCACGGGATAAGTTGTAACACTTGTCACTTTTTTCTAAGCTATTTTTACAAGAATTCGTAACAGGTTTGATCTAAATTTTATTTGAAATCGATAGTTGAATAGTAGCTCATTCGAACAGTACTGCTGCATTTCATAAATACCGAACAAGTAAGCTTCCATAGCCACGAAATGAAACACTGTTACAATTAGCCCCCCCGCTCCTTTACGTATTTTATATAAGATTCTCTGCACTTTAAACTTATATAGCAGATATTTTTCACAAACATACAATTTACGGATACATACGCCTAAATAAAAACAAACTAGGTAGCATACAAATATTTTGACCTTCTCGGAAATCAAACCCCGATTAGAAACGACCGTACCAGACAACTTGAATAGCCTCAGAGTGAGCCTTGTCGTCAGTTTTCATTCTCATCATTGAATTTTAAATGTATACATACAATATGTATGGTATATGCTGGCCATATATGTAGAATGTTCGTCTAATCAAACAAGCCTGTTAGTATTGAAGCCTTTCTAACCTCAGATCCGGGGATTTTCACGGATACGTTAGCAAATTGGAACTTTGCCTAGATACAGGATTTTTTCGCGATGACACCATATTGAATCCCTTATATTTTTCGAAGAGAATTCATATGTACATATATTTTATTTTTCTTGTTAGCACATATTTTGGGATCAACTAAACCTGTCCACTCGTAACTCTTTTTTAGGACTTTATCGTTCTGCAACCTTCGATCAACAATAGTAACTACTATTACTATTGTTGATCGAAGTCTGCAACAGACCATTGTATTCTAAATTGGTATGAAATTCTTCGTATACTCGTACATATACTGTCTATGCACATCATAAAGCACCTATCTGAAATTGAAGTTATTTTGGAAGAAACAGTAAATTATCTGATGCAATACATATAAATTTTTCATCGCTGTGAAACAGCAGAGGGGCTGACGGCCCAATTAATAGTAAGCAGTTACCGTTGCCTATGTATGTACGTTTGTGATGCCACCACGCTAACACGCTGCCGTCCGTGTAACTGTAAGGGATCTGGAACCCGAGTCGCTTATGCCGGAACACAACACAATATTATTATGGCGGAAAATTTACACACTATACACTAGGGGTAGTCGTCGTCCTAGCAGAGTAATGCCAAAAGGCGATCCTGCGAAGCCCCCTCTAAGGCCAAGAGTGGCGACCGGGGTTTTTAGTGGGTAGGACCGGCGGCATTGGCCCCCGGTCCGCCCGAGGGGAGTAGGCAGCCCCCTCGGGAGGTAATCCCACATACCCCACCGGCCTTCCCCCGGAGGCTGGTGGAAACTGTAACAGTTTTCCTCGGTATAAAAAAAATAAAAATAAAAAAAGGGGTAGTCGTCGTACAATCAGACTTGGATTAAACCTACCACCTAGCTTGGTTTACTTGGGTTCATTCTATTATATTCTACGCTCTATTTTCGTGTACTTCTTTGGACAACAAAAAGAAAACAAGTCCTAATAAAATAATTAGTACTGCATGTCGGATTCTTATTAAGTCAAATTCATAAATTTATTTGCTGTAGATACATGATATGAAAAATGACGATTTAATCGTCATTTGTCAAGGCATTGCTTGTCTATATCTATATCTATACTACTATTATAAAGAGGAAAGATTTGATTGTTTGTTTGTTTGTTTGCTTTGAATAGGCTCTGAAACTACTGACCCGATTTAAAAAATTCTTTCATTGTTGGGAAGCTACACTATCCCCGGGTGACATAGGCTATATTATATTTTCAAAAAAATTAGGGATCCTTACTAAAACTCTAGTAATGTAACCCAAAGTGTAAAAAAAAATACCTAAAATATTATTTAAATCTCGTGCGTTGCGAAAACTATTGATGATAGAATAAAATAATGTACTACAACTTTGCAGAACACATCATTATTTACAAAAAGTGTCGCGACAGTATATGTCTAACTATTATAGTTATGCCACTATAAGTGTTCTTTTATTTTAAAAAATTAATTGAAATGCCGCCCCTAGAAAATACTCTTTATTTGGATCTTGGTATTAATCCTTATCAAAATAAATTACTTCATATTCAAAACTGTTTCAATACCTTTATATAACTTTTTGAATTATTCAATTCGGATATTCCATTCGAAAGATATCACGAGTTTAAAAATGTAAGTATTAGAAAAATGTTGCGTGGTAGCCGCTCACCCTGTTCGGCTAGCTAAGCAGCACCTTATTCAATGTAGGCGTGCGTCACTGGGGTTTTTACAAAAATTAGAATAATTATTAAAAAATAACGAAAAATAAATAAAAAGTAATAGCAAAAAAAAAATCATTAAAATAAAAGCTCATAGAAATAATAATATTCAAACTTTCTTTATAATTTTATTTTTATAGTAACCTGACGCAAATAGAAGGGTTTGCCCCCAGGGGCACTCCTCTGTCCGAGGAATGCACGGGTGTGCGTACCCGAGGTGCCCGAGCATCCGTCGCTTCACTCCCCTCTCCGTTCGAGGCGACAGAGTCCTACCTTTCTTTCCGTCTACCTCTTACATCCTTTCCAACTTAGCTCTCTGTTCGTGGCGTGGTCCCCGATGGGATGGTTGCGAATACTGATTGGAGTCCCGGGTTCTACCCTGGGACCTGATTTGGTAGTCAAAACCATGCCTATTTCGACTGCGCCTGCACAGAGAGTGTTCCCGGGGCGGGAATTGCATCCTCGCTGTCGGTTGGTCTTGCTGGGCCGGCTACGACGTCAGGCGACTCTGCTTTTTCTGGAGTGTCGTCTGGTAGTCGTAACCACGCCTGACTAGCACGCGACGGAGATGCGAGTCCCGTCCGGAATTGGCCGCGGACCTGTCGCTCCCGGCCCTGGTTCTGTCCATGGTCGGGGGCGATCCTGGATGGACGGCCGTCGCCTCCTTTTGCGAGGCAGTAGTGTCTGCAAGGGAGGCGGCGGAACGGGAGCGGGAGTCCGCCACCGCACTCCCCTCCCGCCAACGTAGGCCGCGTCGTCGGCGCCGGAGGGCGGGCAACGATCTCCGGCCGCCGTAGAAAGCGGCCGCGGGCGGCCCCTCGGGGGAGGATCCGCCGCCCGCACTATTGCCGTGAGGGAGAAGGCCGCGTGCTGTTCCGCAGCCCCCCTCAACTCCTAGAGTTGTTACAAGAGAGCGCCGGGGGGACGAAACCCTGACTCCCTGGCGCCAGCACTTTAGAAGGGGCCCGCTTTAAGACAAAGCGTGGGCCGGCGCCGGCCCGGGCCACGAGATCGGCAGGCCATATATCCGTGGGCCCGGGCGTAGGCGATAGGAGAACAGCGGGGTTTTTTAGTGGGTAGTCGGATGGTCGAACATCTTTTCCGGAGTCCCTTATATTCCTCGGTCCCCCCGGGCCGGGGGAACCCGTCAAGAGAGGTTTTTCCCCGAGACCGAAAAAAAATAGAGAAGGGTTTAATTTTTAATTTTTTGTTAAATACCCGTGCGAAGCTGGGACGGGCTGCTAGTTTTTCAAATAAATCTGGTCTTGATGATGATCTTACATTTTGTTTGAATTTAGATAATTTACAAAAATGTATTTCATTTGTCTAAATAATAAAAAATAACATTTATAACAACAGTCTGAACGGGAGATCCGTAGCTACTACGTGAACCGGTGTCGGCAGGGAGCCGGCCTAAGTCCCTGTCATCAGATATGCGGAAGCGTTATAAGCTAATCATATACGGTAAAAGAATAATATCAAATATGTCAACAATCTGAACAATGAATACTCCGAAATTTCTTATTCATTGCTGATACACCGATCATTTTCAGTTAATGACAATGATTTATAATTGAGTATGTGATATTTAAAAATTTAATAAATTTTAATAATAATGTGTATTCATTACACAAATATGGCCCCGTTTCGCAAACTTTCTAGACACGTCCCTAAGTAACTACAATGAAGTGTTCGTACATATACCAATTGAATTAATTTACACATTCAACTCTATTGAGAACAGATATATTATTTTAAGCAATAATATTCTTAATTGTCAACTGTGTAATAACTTTTTGTGTTTTGTAATTGTTAATATTATCTAATCTGGCTGTTTGGTGTAATTGAATTTTAGAGTTCAAGTAATGATACAGAGTGTAAAATGGGGGTCGTTCGAGTGGGTGCTCTAGAGACGTCACTATTCTTTCTATAAATTATAATCAACACAAAAAAAAGTTTGGACTAGATTTAGCTTTTGATTTTTGTAGAGGCAACTGCGGTCTAACCATGCGATCTCGAAAGGAAAGTCTTGCGTCAGGATATCGTCCTTTCTTTAGGTGGGTAACTAGAAGGCCTCAATAGACCCCTATATTTTCTCTAGTGAGTATAATATCCGTATACATCATTATTTGAACTGTGATTCCGAAGTTTGCTTTTTCTAAAGCTAGAGTTCAGCAGACAGGCAAAGGGCCCGTTCAATAGCAGGTGGTTGCCGTCGCCAGTGGACATTTGCAACACCAGAGAGATTGTTCACGGGTTGCCGGCCTCGAAGAAATTTTATCTTAAGAAATGGGTTTGTCGATTGCGAATCACAGGAGATAAATTAAATTAATTAGTATGAGTACAACCGCAAATTAATTCTTAGGTGATAACGAGTCTTGACGAAATATTCTCTATTGTAATTACTTCACTAGCTTTGGTATCAGCTTTCATAGCGTCATGTTGCCAAGTACTTAATTAGAATGCCTTAATTAATGTTTACGTAAGTCCTCAAGCAAGGAGTATATCCTCATTATATGCAGTGCAAATGAACCTTACTCATCAAATATAATTAGATATTCATTAGTAGAACGCGTGTACTCTCATTCAAATGCCTCAAGAGCGTTGTAATTATTCAGGCAGGGACCAGCGGGTTGCGTTGTGTTAGTTTTAATGAAAGAAAACACAGGTCCATTAGTACGGGAATATTCATTACCGAGATGGAGCTGCAAAACAAGTCCAAAAGATATTATAATATTTAGTTATTGTAATGGAAATGATGCCTATTCTATAGATCATCTGCGGAAAGATAGACGTACCCCTACAGGATACGGACGGACAGGGGACGGAGTATACACGCCACGCTTGTCCAAGACAGATTGGCGGGTTATACATACTGGTGACCTTGGTATGCAGGATTCATCATGATATTTTCCTTCCCCGTTGGTATACATTAGGTGAGAAAAGATGCCTAAGCAATGCGTGCCATCGTGGGATTCGAACCTGAGACATCTGGTTAGGTCTCCGAGTGGACTGAGCTACCAACTAATTATTACTAAGATGAAATTATGTATTGAAACAAGCTAATTTTATAGCGTATATTTTTGGTGTTTCAGTAGTAAATTTAAAATCCACAGTAATGCTAATCGTCAGGCAGGTCTTTCTATTAATTGTGTTTGAATATTTTAACAGAAATATTGTAACATAGAAAAATTCAAAGAAATACGTACCCTCTTGATATTTATTGAGTTAGGTTATTAAGTGGTATAAATATTCATTGTTCATCTTTCAGAACGGAGTGATTTAGTCAATTTTAACAATCATTGTTACAACGGTTCTTGTGAATCGTTACGAAGAAATTAAGTTTACGCAACTATTTGCAAGTAATTCACTAAATTCAAAATGTGCTTAACTAAATATGAACAACTCTCACTCCGAACAAAGAAAACAAAAGTGCTTTAATTCTTGGAATACTCTCAACAAACTCTGAATAAATGAGAAAACCACGGCTGACTGAGCTTTTGAATAAGTAATGTTATTCGTAACTTGTAATAAAAGTTTTAAAGCCTATCAAAATGTTGCTCTTTTAGCGCTCTGCTACGACTCTGCTGGTACGGGCCGTAGCCGAGTGTGGGGCGGCAAGCGACAGAAACAAATATACGGAGGCGTATGAAGCAAGCTGTCACATTGTTTTGTACCTCATAAAAGGTGGCTTACACTAAATTGTGGTCTGGTTGGTGATGTGGTTCTACCTATACATTTATTTAAGTGGTCAGAACAGTCAATTAGCAATTTCGTTCCATAAGTGTTTTTGACGCAAGGACCTCCTTCAATTATGTTCAGACTATCATCATTATCTTTTTCATCTCCACTTTGCACGGTCTTAGTAATCTCTGGCTGTGAGTCTATTGAAACGCATACCACTCTTTTACGACGTCAAGCCAACACTTTTTGGGCCTACCCCTCCTGCCTGGGCTCGGCGGAGGTGGCATGGCCAAATATTAGTTTCCCACGTATTTAGCCGGTTGCCCGTCAATAATGCACATACTAACATATATTATAAAGTTATTCGAAGCAAAGTTCTAAGTATCTTAAATTAGAAGTTTTGTATCAAATCAAAGATGTCACTCGTTCTACTGTAGATTTGTTTTAGAAGTTACACACGCCCGTCGCTTATCCGTAAGTCGTGGTTTATGCTACATGCGTGTTACACAGAGTACATATTGTTGGTTTCTAGAGGAACCTTTGTTCATTTTATGTACTTTCTTCTGTTATTGTTATATATGGCGCCGAATATTAACGAAGTGTAAGGTTGAAGAAGTTAAATAAGCTCTGTGTTATTCGACAATGTGAGCAGTAAATTTGACGTCAACATTGTGTTTGAACTTCTTACAGTATTATTTGCTAGATTATTTTTCATGTGTTGATATGTCATATCATTCATTATAGTCATAGATTTAATGGTATATTGTATCTTTAATAAGCCTATTTTTATCCGTGCTGGGGCGGAGAAAGAATACTAAATACTAGCTACGTGGTAGGGCCGCAAGCCCGTCTGGATGACAACCACCCTTGGTCTTAAGTATGCCGCCATAATGACTTTGTGTTGTGTTCCGGCATTAGTGACCCAAGTTCCTGTACCTTTATGGGAAAGCAGCGTGTTGGCGATGCCGCTGGCGTTGCAAACACCCATAGGCGACGGTAACTATTCTAAATTCTAAGTGGGCCATCAGCCTGTCTGCTGTCCTACAGCAATAAAAAAAATTATGTTTTAGATCTTTCTGGCTATGTAGTTAGTTCCGAGCAGATGGAGATAAGGGCAGAGTTGCCTACTACTTCGTTCGCTTAAAAGTTGATAATGTTTTCGTCTGAAATAGCATACGTCCTAGTCTATACTTATGCCAAATTTCATCCAAGTGTCAGTTTTATTCCGTTAAGCCTTTTTGGCGTATTAGGGTAAAAAATATTCATTTACCCATGCAAACTCACATTTATTATCTTTACAGATTTAAAGAAAATACGTTTGCGATTCTAATTGAGACTACACGCGTAACTTGAATATAAAATGACCAGCTCGTTCATGTAGTCTACGTACTCTATAGATCACTTATATTGTACGTAACTAAGTGGTAAATATGATTTCAGATTAAGTCATGATTACTCGTAATTACTGTTATTCTCGTCTAGCCCATACGTGAAAAGTAATAGACATCGACGTCTCTAATAGTAAAATCAGTCAAACCCTAGTGGTCTGCTATTTTAAATTACATTTACCCCCTTGTGTATGAAACAACACATTACGCACTGTTTTGTTGTCACCGTAGCCATGTGGCGAAATTATCAATTTCGTTTGGCATTATGTCTGTCAATGTACCGCTTGCAAGCGGGCGGTTGATTGGCCACTCATTTGGACCGACTGTGTCACCCGAATACATAATTCGGGCCATTTTGACCCCCATCGGCGTCGTCATACACCATTAAGGTAATCTCCCACCCCGTATGCTGTGCGACTCATTGATTATACTGATCATTTGACACCAATGGCTGATAACATTATCTGATTATAGGATTATTGGTTTTAATCGTATGAACATTCATTTAGACATATTAATTGTTATCGGTGTAAACAATTACGACATTTGCGTTTCCACATGGAAGTCCTTGGATTTGGTTCTCACTTTTATGCCATATTTTATATATGAGAGAAAATGGAGAGTCCATTCTCTTAATTTTTTTTATGTTTAAGATCAGTATACAGGTAAACGGCCCACCCGATAGTAGTTGGTCAACGTCGTCTATAGACGTTTTCAGCACTAGATCCATTGCCAACGCGCTGCCGGCCTCAAAGAGGAACTGGAACCTAGTTTACTAGTGCTGGAACACAACACGAGGTCATTATGAAGTACATTTTAAACACCAGGGGCGGTTACCATCCAGTCGGGCTTAGATCCCTATCGCCGAGCTGGGGTTGTTCTTTGCCATTTACGATAGTATATATAATATATAGTATATAATATAATGCCTCTACACGAGAGATTCTAAGAAATCGAATAATAATATATGCTTATAGCTAAATATAAATGTAATAATGTACTTTACGTCTATTATTGTTTATTATTATCGTTGAAAGTATATTTACTGATTTACATCCTGTTTTTTCCTTAATGTTGTCTTTAGTAAATTGCTTGAAATAGTTTACTTCAGAGACTAAAATGATGAGTTATTTATTTTTTAAACTGGCATACACACTACGGACTTTTACGCCTTTGCCAGATAGCTAACTTTTAATGGCGGTCGGCATTTTCTACGTGTGGTGTTAAAAGCGGTTTTTAACCTCTTTTCACCGTGTGGGCGTTCGAGTGGCATTTCAAAACTTTTATAACACGGACAACGTAATTATTGATTTAAAACATTAAGGAAATTAGTTTATGGAAATAATATCAATTGTATAAATTACATAATTTTGTGTTTTGCACATCTTTTTTTACTAACTGGGAGGTCCGCGTGTCTTTAATGATAAATGAATTTCTCTTTTTACCTGGAAAATACATAATAACAGTCCAGGCTATCTCAGTGCTTTGCTAGCTTGGCTTTATTTTCGGGTTGAGAGGTGAGAAAGCCTCAGTTTAATTCGGCTTCCCAAATTGTTATGGCTCAGCTTATGGCTCAGGAAAAGGCAATGCCAGTAAAGTTCTTTATTACAAAGAGGATCCAGCTTCATTCTGTGACAATGTTCAGCAGCCATACTTCGAAATTAAGCCTCCTAGAGGTAAGCTTTAGATAGATAGGGTTAGATAGAGATATATCGTATAGTATTATAGATTTTTTTTGAAATGCCAATATCACAGGATCTCTCAAATATCTACTGTCCGTGTGGGTGCAGTAAGAATACTGATCTCTGCAAACGCCCGACTTGTCATAAAACAGCTCTAGCTAGGCTAGCCCGACTGGATGGCAACCACCCCTGGTTTTAAAAAATGCCACTATAATGACATTGCGTTATGTACCATCACTAGTAAATCAGATTCCAGGTTCTTCAAGGTGTTCTTCTCTGGTGTTTGCACGTCTGAAGTCGACGGTGACCACCTAATATCGGGTGGGTCGTTTGCCTGTCCGCTGATCTCAGCTGGAAAAGGATCTAATTTTGTACTTTATTAACGAATTCAGGCTGCGTACCTGTAACATTTTTACCCTAAGAAATAGCAAGCGAATTTTCCTCACTAGAAAATATCGTGATACACCACCCAACAATGGCGGAGTCTACCGTCACAATTCACAACCGAGAACCTAATAAAATACCCAATATTATAGCGAGCTGTTTGCATTGTACTTTCGTATCACGCAGGTGTTAACTTCCAATAAAGTAAACCTCATTCCCTCGCTCCCCTCCCGCCGGTTACTAATGCAGATTACGTTCAGAAGGTCATATCTAAATCACAGGATAGAGCGCAACGTCAGTACTTTATCTTGAGTCAACACCTGCTTCGTTGTAAGGACCTGCGTCCATTAAGGCCTTCGCAACGCGCTTTGTATTGCAATAACTCTGGAAGGTTATTATACATAAGGATTTTTTTTTTTCATTGCTGAGTAACAGCAGATAGGCCGGCCTACTTAACAATAAGCAGTTACTTTCGCCTATGGATGTTTGCGACGCTAGGGGCACCGCAAACACGCTGCTGCCCCATAGGGGTACAGGAACCTGGGTCACTAATGCTGGAACACAACATAAGGTTCTTATAACGGCATACAATCAAGGGTGGTTGCCATCCAGACGGGCTTGGGACTCTACCACGTAGCTAGCGTGGGTTGTTTTGTCGCCTTTTATGACAGGCCGAGCCCGGCTGCAGGGGTTACTAATCTTACTCCGGATGGATAAAAATATTTTCGCACCCCAGTTCCCTGCACGGAGAAAAATATTTTGACCCCCTCTGAGGCACAACCGTTTTATCCGTGCAGGGGTGGAGAAAGAATACTAATCACGACAACACCGCTTCCACTGCTCTCTGTCTTTGACGTGGTTTAGGGCGTCTGAGATTCTTGTGCCCAGCTTTTTGGCCACTTGGTCGGACCATCTTGTCGGGCTGTGACCTCGGGGTCTTTTACCCTCCACTTTTCCCGTAACTATTAGTTTCTCCAAGTTATCGGAGTGTTTTCGGGCAATATGGCCGAAATATAGCAGCACTCTCTGGAGGCAAATGCTCGACAATCTCTGTGCTATTTTAAGTTCTTCCAGAATTTAGATGTTTGTTCTGCGAGCCGTCCATGGAATGCACAACATTCGCCGCCAGCACCACATCTCAGAAGCGTTGATACGTCGCCTGCCAGCCAATTTAATAGTCCGGAATTCTGCACCATATAGGAAAATGAGAAAGACCGAATTTCTTACGATGTACATTTTGGTCTTCTTGAGTATGTTTCGGTCTCTCCACACTTTGCCCAGTTGGGTCATTTCCTCTTCTGTGCCACCTTTGTTGCATATACTCGAGCCTAGGTATATGAAATTTTGCAAATTTTGCAATGTCATATTGGCTGAGTGCGTGGACGTTTTGTAAAATATTTGGTCTATAGTCATTATCTTGGTTTTGGCTTTATTTATTATGTGACCCATTTTCTGACTGACTGAACCTAAAAGATTCAGAAGTTCATATAAATACTATGTTGGTATAAATATGATTGTTACCTTGTGATTATTTTCTAAAGAAGACTCCAGACTACGAACGCTTTGATGATGATTATGATTTTATTTAAAATTTATTTTAAAAGGTATCGACTGATCGCATTACGCTTTGGCACGAGCAGCGTTAGTGTACGTAAGCCTTTAAACAGCAGATGCGCTGAGTTATAACGTCGGTTCTCCTTTTGTTGTTTACGAATGAGTTTTTCACGTTCCTTCGTTCGGCCGCCGACCGTTCACTTCGGCACACCTGCTTCTATGCCTCGATTGCTTAGGGCTGGCTCTATTACAACGTCACAATGAGGTGCACTGATTTTGTATTGATTCTGACATGAAACTGTTTTTTGGTAGAATATAAACTTTAGAAAACGCACCTTATGATTAAAGCATCGTCAATCGTGAGTTGTTAAACTTAGGGACAGCTGGCCGAGTTTTTTCGAAAATTTATCTTCCTGGTACTTTGTCGTCCAGGTGTCCAGGAATTTGGCATCAGGAATTTTACGTATTGGTATGTATATGCTAATACTAGTCGATTTTGATTAACTTGTGGATAATTTATATACCGATAAATCTTATTATCAAATATCTGATATTAAGTTTGCCATCATTGTATGACACAATCAATCGAATATTTTAGTAATGACGTGTTCTTCATGACTCCATTTATAGCTTTCGTTGCTTTCTTGTGTAGAGTGAAGCTAATAAAACATGGAAATATAATCACTGAAAATGAATGGTGTTTGTTATCTATTGCTATTCTGTGGAATTTCAATGTTTCATTTTCTAAAATAATTCTTTCGTATTTAGCGATATGAGCGGATAATAACTATCATCTATTGTTTGGGGTTCATAGAAGACATTTCTTATTTCTTCCCCATCCTTGATTTCGCTGACATCAGACGGTCATCCTTTAAACGCATATAAGTATTGCAAACATAGTACAAACGGCAACCCTAATATCCTACGTCCTTATATTTATTGTACTCATTTCATGTATATTGTGAGCGAATAGTACGGCACAATGTTGGGAACTTATCGCGCCTAATGTTACCCTATTTTTCCTTTTCCCTCCCCTCTTTAATCCTAATCCCCCCACTCGCACGTCGCAGAGATGTTTTTATTATAAACACGCGTGTCAAGTGTTGGAAATATTCCGCGGTACGTTAAAGTAATGCGTCAAGTCGGTGTACCGTGTTAACGTTTCAATGGCAGCATGATTTGTTGTGCCTCTCGTTGTATTTGATTGATGAAAAACTTCACTACAGAAATAATATTTGCGTTAAAGCTGGTCTATGTTTTGTTATGACGATGTAATTTTCATGTAACATGTCTGGTATATTTTTGTAATATCATCTGTCTTGTGAAAATGTTGTGATTTTTTATATATATTTCATAAAACAGTTTTTATAAATTGTTTGTAATAAGTGAAATGCATTGTTAAAGTTATTTAATTGTTTTCAGAATAATAAGCAGGGATCTAGCATCAAATTTTTGTTTTAGGAATTCAGTATCTATCGGCATTTTATATTCTATAAATACACACATTTTTTCTTTATTTCTTCATAGTTTTGCTAGCTGGGCTCTAAGGCTGTCGGGCTGGCAACCAGCCTTAGTTTTTAAATATGTTGCCATAGTAAACTTGTGTTGTTAAGTGATCAGATTCCAGTACCACTACGCGGAAAGCGTGTTAGTGATGCCCCTCTTACGTTGCAAATACCCATACTGCCGTCATAACAAAAAAAGGTACATATTTGGGATCAGGAAAAAACAGTGTATCTGCCTATATTTTTTTTATAATTTTACAAACACGATAAACAAAAGTACCGTAAGCTCAAAGGGCACAACTGAGCCATTTTTTCTGTGTTAGCACGTAAAAAGAGCACATCTAACTTACAGTACGTCAAAAGGTCACAAATGAACAGATGTGGCTTTTATTTTATCTTGCTTATGTGGCAAATATGCCCTTTAATTTAATATTTTACCGATACTGCATCGTATCATTTAATTTAAAAGGAAAGTCACAACTGGCAACTATGTCTTTGCTACCTAACATCTTTGAATAGAGATGAGGTGAGGGTGTCGAGGTACGAAGCGAGTTGCGTCAGTTGTGGCTCACGTATACCGGACGTTGTCCAAGCGTGTCTACGCTGCGCTGGTAAGAATTATTTTTATTACTTATTTACATGTCTATATTATAATTTGTGATACCATTATTATGCATTTTGTTGACTGTTATTTATTGAGGGGTTAGTTGTGAGTTAGTTTATTTTAGTTTAAAAAATCGACATTGTACTTACCTGAAATACTTAAGTTAAAAATACTTAAGCTTGTATGAAAGTTCGTAATTTCTAAAGACAGTTATGAAAATTGGTGTTTAGTAAATTAGTTAAAAATTAAAATATAGCTATTTCAAATATTGTCTTTTTTATTCGCCAAAAACTAAGAAATAACTTAAACCCGATTTTCTCCGGATTTGTAAAATGTTAGTTGTGCCCTTTTTCGTTATGACGGAAGCATAGGCGACGGTAACAGCTAAATTCTAAGTGGGCCGTCAGCCTGTGTGCTATTTTGCAGCAATAAAAAAGTTCTTTCTTTAAGTCATTTAATGTCTGGAAGTAGACGATGTCACTACAGCAGAATTTCCTATAACTATTGCACTATTGTACATACATTGCCATCATTGTAATTGTACCTTTGTATATGATTTATTATATAAAAAATAAATTCACGACTGTCAGCTAACTAGATCATCTGGATGTGGAATGTACAGATGATAAATACTAGAAATATAGTGTTTTTTTCTATGGTTAATGTGTTGTAATTACGATAAAATTCAAGCATTCATTATTGTACAATAAAGTATTATCTAGTTTTCAAAATATAACAATTCAGCTAAAACGGGGGCGAAGTCATAGTTGTATTGACTCGGTAGTCGTTATTACGTTTCCACTAAGTTGCGTTAGCTGTCAAAAGCATATTTTGCCGAAAACAGATTAAATTCGTTCACTACGAAGGGAACGTCGAATGTTCCGTAGATTTACATAGGCGTGATAGACGTAAATATAGGTTTAAGATTATTTATAGTTATAATATGCGCTTTGTATAATTTTATTATTTTAGGTAAGGTATGTAAACACATTTTCGCATCGTAAGTATCGGACGCATCGCATCAAACGGATCGTAGTATTCTTTGTATAGGAAGTCATACAAGTGCGTCCTCTGATCCGCATCTTACGGATCGTATGAACCTACCTGTCGGCAATGCCGAAGCCGATGCTCCGAGGGGCAACTTTTGCGATGCGTAACGATGACGTCATACGGAAGCCGATCGTGGACGTGCTCCGCGCGCTCACTTCATTATGTTGCACATTCCACCGAACACCGATTGCTGGTAGTTGCGTCACAAAATCCGATCGGTGCAGACACTGTGGACGCATTGTAAAAAAATAATTATACATTTGCAGCTAGATCAGGGACGTCTTGAAAAAAGGCCAGGTGAAGAGTACCCTAAACCGAAGGGCATATATGAAGGGAATAATGAAAGTGGACGAAGCGAAACAAGTACGTAAGGATCGTAGCAAGTGGAAAGAAGTGGTCTTTGCCTACCCCTACGGAAAAGAGGCGTGATTATATGTATGTATGTATTTGTAGCTATGCGCCCGATGCTTACGATGCGAAAATGTGGACGCTTACCTTAACGGGCCACACTAAGTGACCTTCGAGAGTCACAACCTCTAGCTGCTTTAGTAATAGTCCACAACGTCTCACTGCTGAGCTCGGTCTTGTCCGCAGATCGAATGAACAGTATACTCGCCACACCTGTCTTAGACGGATTGGTTAATTCCTCGCGATGTTTTTTTTTACCGTTTGTATGTGGCAATTAATGTATGTACATGGCGATGACCTCTGGGCAGGCATCGGTTCAAACTACGCTGTTTTCGCCCTATGCTGACATTACAGTGGCAAACAGCCTCGGAGGCAATCAAATAAATTTAAATATGGAAGTAAATATGTCCAACTCTGAATCGCACTGCCTCTACAAGCGAAAATGCTAAGTACTTTCAAGAATTTACTTCGCAGTCACTTTAATGCTTTCAATAATTTAACCTAAAATTCATTTTCTAAGTTTAAATTATTTATTTTATATATATATATATATATATATATATATATATATATATATATATATATATATATATATATATATATATATATATATATATATATATTATTTTAATTCACCTACACCGCCATTAATATATTTCTTCTTCTTCTAATAATCATATTTCTTAAAACTTAATATATCATATAACTTTATATTAAATCAAGATATCTGTATATAATATATATCTTTTTTGATAAGGGCCAAGTGTTTAAGAAATAGAACTTAAAAACTTTAATTGAAATATATCCAGTTGTTTTGCCGTGATGCGCGCACAACTGCAGACCAGATTTAAATCAGATACAAGGTTCCAGGTTTCGGCAGGTTAAACATTGTGACGATATTTTCAGATTTTTTTCAAGTCTGTGTGTCGATCATCTTTAAATGAGTATAGTTTCGTTTATTTTGACGAACTGTACCACAAATACCGGCAACAAGAAAAAAAAACATAAAAATTAAATAACGAACATACACGAAGCGGCTTTTGATAGCATCAAAACAATATTAGGGTGGTATAACTGCTAAATGAATATTTTCGTTGTCACGTCATATGAAGCGCTGACACGAAAACACGCCGAAAATATGATTACAAAATAAATAATATAAAATATGCGTGGAGATGTGTTATTAAAAATGTTTCGTGATGTTGTGATATATATTATATACATATGTCTTATAGCTATATAAAAGTATTTTGAATAAGATTTTAAAACAGTAAGTCATATATTTTAAAGTGAATGATAAGCTAGATGTAAAGAGGCATGAATATTGATTTAAAGGAGAATGAAGAGAAAAAGAGAAAGTGATTTACAACATTTTGTATAAATCAAATAAAATGTAGGATAGGTTTACGAACTGTTTGTCGTGTAATTCTAATTCGTAAGTTAGTTTTCATATTTTTTCCAATTTTTATTTTGTCAGTTATTGTGTTTGGAAATTGGACAGCCGATAGTTTGGTAATTTAAAAATATATGCTCGGTGTCGCAGCCATTTTGTGGTTCATGAAATAAATTAAGTTTAGATATAAATAATTGTATCGATCCCTACGATATCGTACCAAATCGAGTAAAATAATAGAGTAATTGATCCGCCTTATAAAATATGTAAACGGAAGTGGCAGTTGCTCTGTCACGTCTATGGCCGTATACAGAAAGAAAGCTGGTAATCGGCGCCGATCTACCCGCGCTTATAGGCGCCGGTCCATTCTACATACAGCAAGCAGATTGAAGCAGAGCGAGCAAAATGTCAAAATATAATATTTATAATATACATACGTGCGTCGTAGTTGTTTAATTTTAAATGGCGGACGGTGCCAGCGCTGACCGGCGCGTGTCGGAACTTGTCGGTGACGTTCGGCGCTTATCGGCGTTTGTTCATATAAATTCCAGCGCCGGTTACCTGCGTGGACCGGCGCCGATAAGCGCTGATAGGCTTCCAGCTTTCTTTCTGTATACGGCCTATCGCAGGATAAATTAGCCGAAGTCGAATGGCCTACGTTGGGATTCGCTCGTCTCGGCAGATGTAGTGTTGGTTGCGGATTAATAATTTACTTTCGCCCCGATAAGAGTCACTTACAGTTATTCGATTTATAAAAAAAATATAAATAAATCTTCTTCCTGCCCTTACCCCAGCTATGAGGGGTTGGCTCAACATGTCCTCTCCTTCCACCCTCCTCTATTAGCCGTCATCTGAACATTCCCGCCTTTTTCTACCATATCATCTTTTGCACAATCCATCCAGCTTTTCTTTGGTCTACCTCTCCTCTCGTATCCATCCACTCTCATTTCTAGTATCCTCTCTGTTACACGACGCTCCTCTCTACGCATTATATGGCATACTAGGCTAATCTATTATTACTTTCCAGCTTCTCAATCACTGGTACTACTTTCAAACTTCCCCTAATATACTGATTTATAATATTATCATTTTTTTAATTTAATTAATTTGTCTGTAATAAAAAAAATGTATATTTCATTTCAGTGTTTAATTTCCGGAAATTATTAATTTCAAATTCCAGAATTTTATTTCACATTTCACAGTTTTCAATCAGTGGTTAAGCTACGCAATTGATTAACAATCAATCATATTTTTTATATATATTATACTTCTAAATGAAATAAGTCATAAACTATCTAAGAATATTATTTTGTAAATATTACTATATATTTTCGCTCTAATACTCGTAGACCTAAATATGACGAATCATGGACACATTTTATCCTTTACCTCGAATTAAGGGAAAATACAAAATAATGTTCACGCACGAGTCAAAATCCAATATTTCTGAATACTCGCACTTACCATTGTAGCTCCTAACATGACATATTTACGTTGCCTTATTATTTCTAGTGCTGAAAAAACTTAACATATTTTCCCCCTTTATACTTTTTTAGGTCATTGAAACCTTTGAAAATGGACAGTGATAAAAATATTCAGATAATACATACATACATATAATCACGCCTCTTTCCCGTAGGGGTAGGCAGAGAACACTTCTTTCCACTTGCTACGATCCTTACATACTTGTTTCGCTCCATCCACTTTCATTATTCCCTTCATACATGCCCTTCGGTTTAGGGTACTCTTGACCTGGCCTTTTTTCAAGACGTACCTGATTTGGTCTCGAAACGTCCGCCTAGGTCTACCCCTTCCAACACTTCCATTCACACTCGCCTTATACACTTTTTTCGTCAATCGTTCTTCATTCATTCTCTCGACATGGCTAAACCATCTCAACATACATTTCTCAATTTTTGTCCCTTTTCAATTTAGATAATGTATAATATATTTTTTGTTTGTTCATTTGGTGTCCGTGAGGAATAAGAATAAGCAACTAATATACTATTTTTTTTTTCGCTATTATATAGACAGCAGATACACATTTTTATATATACATAATTACATATTTTGCCGTATTAAACATATTTGATACAATTGAACAGACACGACCGTAGTCAGCCGTCTCTTAAAATTCCCGTAATCCTTTCAGGACTATGAGTTAGTAAATCACCTCAGCAAAAAAAATTGTTTTCATTGTTTTTTTTTTGATATTTGAAAAGCGATTATTGGAAATAATGGACTGTAAAGTCGGATTGAATTTATTTTTTGTTTGTTTGTTGCGTAGCAGACGGATTGACGGCTCACTTAATAGTAAGTAGGTAGGTTGCCTTTGGATGTCTGTGACGCCAGGGACATCGCTAACACGCTGCCGTCTGCGTGCGGGAACTCGAACCTCAGTCACTTATGCCGATAACATATATAACACAATATTATTATGGCGATATATTTGATTACTTATGACTATTATAATACCTTAGAGAAAACAGACTGGGACTACACAGGCTATTGTTGGGAAAATAATTTATGAATGGGATTGAAATTTGACTTTCAACCGCCGATATACATTGTCAATTACTGTTTAAAGGTAATTTTTAGATATTTTGTTTTACTAATGTTACTTAAGTGTGAAAAAGTTTTAAAATCACTGCATGCATTTCACTTGACTTATCGTCTATTTTTTGTTACAGGTAATGAAAGGATAGAGTATGGACAATCATGAAAAATATCGTACGTACAGTCTACATTTAATAATGACCATCTGATTTTAGTCAACGACAAACACGAGTATAGAGTTAAAATCTCTATGTGCAATCTGTAAGGCATCAAAGGCTATTTTCGCCTTGGTGGCAAAAAAACAAATCTAGCCATACCTACTCAATATGTTATCTTGTACTTTGTACACAAGAGGAAATTTCAGAAAAGAGCAGGTATAGATGCTATCTATACCGGAATCATTCACACAGTAAACCGCATGTTCAATGGATACTAAACTACTGATATACTATATTATAAATTAACACTCCAACGACTCCAACTGAAGCGTTCCGATGTGTAAAAGCCTTTGCGCCACGGAGGTCCTCAAAAAGAAAAACTTCATCTTAATTTATGGAGTGACCGCGCAAAATAGTCATTTGTTATCGATATTTAAGCGTTACTCCAATTGAAACGACCGACTACGTCTGACTTTGTTTCTACTGTAGTAGTATACAAGTAATTCGTAATTCCCTTGACAATTAAATTTTACTCCATATATTGAAGAATGGTTTTTTGCTGAGGAGCAGGCTAACGACCCACTTAATAGTAAGCAGTTACCATCGCCTATACATGTTTGCGACGCTAGGGGCGTCGCGAACACGCAGCTGTCCCATAGGAGTACAGGAACCTGGGTCACTAATGCCGGAACACAACACAAGGTTATTATGGCGGCACTTTCAAGACCAAGGGTGGTTGCCATTCAGAAGGGCTTCAGGCCCACTACGTAGCTGGGGTTGTTTTGTCACCTTTTACGACAGGCCGGACCCGGCCGCAGCGGTTAGTGTTCTTACTGCGCTCCTGCACGGAGACAAGTTTCTTAAAGTTTCTTCTTTATACTACAAGTAATTTGTATTTCTTATGACAATTTAATTTTACTCCATTTAAGAATGCCTTTATAATGTTGACTTTCTTTCTACGTATTAAAAAACGTAAAGAGGGTATGGTTGACAAAGTTTCTGCTTTAAGAATAAAATAAAAAATATTTTACACATTAATGATTTAATGCACTATAGTTAGGATATACATAGTTATTAGTTCTCATTTCACTAAATACCGGCACAGCTAACAAGTGGGATGTTGTTAGTTCAGCGGCAACTGTGCGCAGTATAAATAAATGAATACCATTTTGTAGTGTAGATGAACGCTGCAACAGGGGCTGAATTGCCAGGCACACGGCTTCATGGATATTTCGCGGAACGTGCTCTTAATTTACACGGAGTGTATGTTTACAAATCTATTTGGGGAAAAAGTCAACTTACTATATATATTATATATATATATATATATATATATATATATATATATATATATATATATATATATATATATATATATATATATATATATATATATATATATATATATATATATATCGTCATCACATTCGGTGAAAACTAGAGAGAGATGGGATATAGTACAGTAAGTAAAGGTACTATTACGTAACTATTGTTTAACTTAAAAATTACTTAATATCTAAGGAGGACTAGCACAATATTAAACAATATCGCTAATATCGATCTCTTCCAGGCAACCTATTATGGTTAAGGAGCCGACAATAGCTATCTGCCGATGTAGATCGTGTGGATGGGAATTTTATTTTAGAATATAAATAATTAAAAAAACCATTAAATAGAAATTAAATTATTTAATTCATAAATATATCGCACGTTTGTAATATATGAAAGATGCACAACTAGCCACACCAAGTGTGGCGACGCTGAACACAATATCACTCTGGCCGCGATCTGCATGTGCGGGCACTTTGTTTGTACGTACGTTAATTAATTAAATTATTGCTCAAATATATTATCAGAGTGTTGTTTATCAAAGATACACTTTGATACATTTAAACTTATTGTATGCATACCGCATTGGTAAAGGAAATAACAATGCACAAAATGCATTCATAATTATATAATACTAGCAGCCCGTCCCAGCTTCGCACGGGTATTTAACAAAAAATTAAAAATTAAACCCTTCTATTTTTTTTCGGTCTCGGGGAAAAACCTCTCTTGACGGGTTATCCCGGCCCGGGGGGACCGAGGGATATAAGGGACTCCGGAAAAGATGTTCGACCCACTAAAAAACCCCGCTGTTCTCCTATCGTCTACGCCCGGGCCCACGGATATATGGCCTGCCGATCTCGTGGCCCGGGCCGGCGCCGGCCCACGCTTTGTCTTAAAGCGGGCCCCTTCTAAAGTGCTGGCGCCAGGGGGTCAGGGTTTCGTCCCCCCGGCGCTCTCTTGTAACAACTCTAGGAGTTGAGGGGGGCTGTGGAACAGCACGCGGCCTTCTCCCTCGCGGCAATAGTGCGGGCGGCGGATCCTCCCCCGAGGGGCCGCCCGCGGCCGTTTTCTACGGCGGCCGGAGATCGTTGCCCGCCCTCCGGCGCCGACGACGCGGCCTACGTTGGCGGGAGGGGAGTGCGGTGGCGGACTCCCGCTCCCGTTCCGCCGCCTCCCTTGCAGACACTACTGCCTCGCAAAAGAAGGCGGCGGCCGTCCATCCAGGATCGCCCCCGACCATGGACAGAACCAGGGCCGGGAGTGACAGGTCCGCGGCCAATTCCGGACGGGACTCGCATCCCCGTCGCGTGCTAGTCAGGCGTGGGTACGACTACCAGACGACATTCCAGAAAAAGCAGAGTCGCCTGACGTCGTAGCCGGCCTAGCAAGACCAACCGACAGCGAGGATGCAATTCCCGCCCCGGGAACACTCTGTGCAGGTGCAGTCGAAATAGGCATGGTTTCGACTACCAAATCAGGTCCCAGGGTAGAACCCGGGACCCCAATCAGTATTCGCAATCATCTCACCGGGGACCACGCCACGAACAGAGAGCTAAGTTGGAAAGGATGTAAGAGGTAGACGGAAAGAAAGGTAGGACTCTGTCGCCTCGAACGGAGAGGGGAGTGAAGCGACGGATGCTCGGGCACCTCGGGTACGCACACCCGTGCACTCCTTGGACAGAGGAGCGCCCCTGAGGGCAAACCCTTCTATTTGCGTCAGGTTACTAAAAAAATAAAATTATAAAGAAAGTTTGAATATTATAATTTCTATGAGCTTTTATTTTAATGATTTTTTTTTGTTATTACTTTTATTTATTTTTCGTTATTTTTTAATAAGTATTCTAATTTTTGTAAAAACCCCAGTGACGCACGCCTACATTGCATAAGGTGCTGCTTAGCTAGCCGAACAGGGTGAGCGGCTACCACGCAACATTTTTCTAATACTTACATTTTTAAACTCGTGATATCTTTCGAATGGAATATCCGAATTGAATAATTCAAAAAGTTATATAAAGGTATTGAAACAGTTTTGAATATGAAGTAATTTATTTTGATAAGGATTAATACCAAGATCCAAATAAAGAGTCTTTTCTAGGGGCGGCATTTCAATTAAATTTTTAAAATAAAAGAACACTTATTGTGGCATAACTATAATAGTTAGACATATGCTGTCGCGACACTTTTTGTAAATAATGATGTGTTCTGCAAAGTTGTAGTACATTATTTTATTCTATCATCAATAGTTTTCGCAACGCACGCGATTTAAATAATATTTTAGGTAATTTTTTTACACTTTGGGTTACATTATTGGTGTTTTAGTACGGATCCCTAATTTTTTTGAAAATATAATATAGCCTATGTCACCCGGGGATAGTGTAGCTTTCCAACAATGAAAGAATTTTTTAAATCGGGTCAGTAGTTTCGGAGCCTATTCAAAGCAAACAAACAAACAAACAAACAATCAAATCTTTCCTCTTTATAATAGTAGTATAGATTATGAATAATTACAAGCTATAACGTCCCACCACTGGACTTGGGACTCCCCCTAGATGTTACGAACAGTATACCCGCCACGCTTGTCCAAGGTGAATTGGGGGTTGCACATTCCGGTGAACTTGGTATGCAGGTTTCCTCAAGATTTTTATCCGTTAAGGAGCGGAGAAAGAATATTAACCTCTGCGGGCGGGGTCGGCCTGTCGTAAAAGGCGATAAAACAACCCACCCTAGCTACGTGGTAGGGCCTCAAGCCCGTTTGGATGGCGACCACCTTTGGTCTTTAGTATGCCGCCACAATAACCTTGTGGCGTATTCCGGCATTATTGACTCAAGTTCCTGTACTCTTAGTGACAGCAGCGTGTTCGCGATGTCACGTGCGTTGCAAACACCCATAGGTGACGGTAACTGCTAAATTCTAAGCGGGCCGTCAGCCTGCCGGATGTTTTACAGCATTAAAAAAAAAAAATGATTTTTTCTTCGCCGTCGGTAAATGGTAATTATGCTACAATATGCACATTAGACGAGAGAAGAACTGTCTGAGCGTGCATGTCCCATGGCAGCCTCTACTGACTGGACACGACCTTCATTAGGTGAAGTAGGCGAATAAAAAGAAAGAGGAGAAAAAAAGGTGCACGCCATCGTAGGATTCGAACCCAAGACCTTTAGTTTGGTTTCCGAGTTGAATACCACTGAGCTATCAGGTATTACTTGCTTCCAGACTACTACTATTCACATACCAATCTATATAAACATAATATTTCCCATATTATTTCATTTGAAATAAAATTACAGAGTTTTAACAGTGCACGTTAAAACTTTTATAATCCTGGACCCGCGTTGTCACAGCTTCAAGTTGATACTTCTGAACTTTTGAACTTTCTTTGGTTGAATATTACCACTTAACTTCCCTCACGACGACAACAAGTCGGGCTTTCTATTTCACTGAAGTTACATAACTTATCCTTCACAAGAGTACATACTCCTGTATATTTTGCAGTGACCAGATCAGTTAACTAATATGGAATCGACCACACGGCTGGATTATTGCCTATACTATTTACACAATCCTCCCATCTTTTATTTGGTCTACCCCTCTTTTTGTATCCATCCATAATAGCATTATGTTTGTTATATGACATTCATTTCTTCGCATTATATGACCATACCAGGCTAGTCTTTTTAATTTTTTGTCCTTCTCAGTCACTGGCGCACTACTTTCAAACTTCCCCTAATATATACACTGACTGACTTATAAACTGCATCAAAGTAATAGACGACTTTGAAATAAATATTTTAACCAAGTATGCAAACTTTCTATACAGATTTAAATTGAAACCTCTAGATTGGTTCGTGAACTTTAAAACAGCGTAGGGTCATATCCTTAAGTTTAAGTTTGTGTACTGGAAATGACCTTAAGACTTTTTTGAAGAAAAAAGAGAAATTTAAGGAAAATTGATTTAATTAAAAAATTGGTTTTAACAAGAGACAAAAAATATGCAAGGGTTTATTTATGTTTTAATAAGGTGTATTACCTCCACGTGCCTTTATTACGGATTCTAATTGGTTCCGCATAGATTTTATTAGGGTTATTAAAAGATCTTGCGGAATATTGTCTCATTCTTCTGAAAGTGCTGTTCTTAGTGCTGCCACTGTCGTGGGCAAAGGGTTTCTCGCATATACAGCTCTTTTTAAATTGTCCCAAACATGCTCAATGGGATTAAGATCCGGGCTGCGTGCTGGCCAATTCATTGTACGTATCCCAACCTCTTCGCAATATTGTCAAACTTGTGCAGCAGCGTGCGGCCGGGCATTATCCTGCATTAAAGTAAAATTTTCGCCTATGAATCCCATGTAAGGCACCACGTGATCTTCTAAGATCTCTGTTATGTAGCGATGTGCAGTCAAACCGTTACCGTTCTATTACCGTTTTGACGGACCATGTCTATGAACACAAGTTCTGTTCGCCCGTTCATCGATATGCCATCCCAGACCATACACGAACCGCCTCCAAAAGGAACACGCTCCTCAATGCAACTTTAAGCATATCGCTCCCCGCGTCGACGATAGACTCTTCTGCGACCATCTGCAACATATAAACATGTCCTACACTCGTCCGTGAAGAATACGGAGGCCCATTGCTCTTCTGTCCAATTCAGGTGATCACGTGCAAATCTTAAGCGAGCTTGTCTGTGAGCTACAGACAATTTTGGACCATTTGCTGGTCTAAAAGGGGTGATATCAACTTCTTTTGACCTTCTTCTTATTGTTCGTGCACTCACGTTTACTCCACGCATTTCATTAAGCTCTGTTTTGATGTTAACTGACGTGAGGAAACGATTTCGCAGGGAAGTTGTAACAATAAATCGGTTATCACGACCGGTGGTTGCTCGAGTCCTGCCTGTACCACGTCTCCTTCTGTAAGAACCTGTCTCCACAAATCTTCTGTATACTCTAGAAACCGTAGACTGGTTTAAATTTAAATTTCTACCAATCGTTCGTTGATCCAAGCCCTCCCGCACCAATGCTACAATATAACCCTAATAAAATCTATGCGGAACCGATTAGAATCCGTAATAAGGACACATGGAGGTAATTAATACACCTTATTAAAACATAAATAAACCCTTGCATAAAGTTTGTGTCTATTGTTAAAACCAATTTTTTAATTAAACCAATTTTCCTTAAATTTCTGCTTTTTCTTCAAAAAAGTCTTAAGGTCCTTTCCAGTACACAAATTTAAACTTAAGAATATGACCCTACGCTGTTTTAAAGTTCACGAACCAATTTAGAGGTTACAATTTAAATCTGTATAGAAAGTTTGCATACTTATTAAAAACTAGCAGCCCGTCCCAGCTTCGCATGGGTATTTAACAAAAAATTAAACCCTTCTATTTTTTTTCGGTCTCGGGGAAAAACCTTTCTTGACGGGTTCCCCCGGCCCGGGGGGACCGAGGGATATAAGGGACTCCGGAAATGATGTTCGACCATCCGACTACCCACTAAAAAACCCCGCTGTTCTCCTATCGCCTACGCCCGGGCCCACGGATATATGGCCTGCCGATCTCGTGGCCCGGGCCGGCGCCGGCCCACGCTTTGTCTTAAAGCGGGCCCCTTCTAAAGTGCTGGCGCCAGGGGGTCAGGCTTTCGTCCCCCCGGCGACAACTCTCTGACTCTTGTAACAACTCTATGAGTTGAGTGGGGCTGCGGAACAGCACGCGGCCTTTTCCCTCACGGCAATAGTGCGGGCGGCGGATCCTCCCCCGAGGGGCCGCCCGCGGCCGCTTTCTACGGCGGCCGGAGATCGTTGCCCGCCCTCCGGCGCCGACGACGCGGCCTACGTTGGCGGGAGGGGATTGCGGTGGCGGACTCCCGCTCCCGTTCCGCCGCCTCCCTTGCATACACTACTGCCTCGCAAAAGGAGGCGACGGCCGTCCATCCAGGATCGCCCCCGACCATGGACAGAACCAGGGCCGGGAGCGACAGGTCCGCGGCCAATTCCGGACGGGACTCGCATCCCCGTTGCGTGCTAGTCAGGCGTGTGTACGACTACCAGACGACACTCCAGAAAAAGCAGAGTCGCTTGACGTCGTAGCCGGCCCAGCAAGACCAACCGACAGCGAGGATGCAATTCCCGCCCCGCGAACACTCTCTGTGCAGGCGCAGTCGAAATAGGCATGGTTTTGACTACCAAATCAGGTCCCATGGTAGAACCCGGGACCCCAATCAGTATTCGCAACCATCCCATCGGGGACCATGCCACGAACAGAGAGCTAAGTTGGAAAGGATGTAAGAGGTAGACGGAAAGAAAGGTCTCTGTCGCCTCGAACGGAGAGGGGAGTGAAGCGACGGATGCTCGGGCACCTCGGGTACGCACACCCGTGCACTCCTCGGACAGAGGAGCGAGCGCCCCTGGGGGCAAACCCTTCTATTTGCGTCAGGTTACTAAAAAAATAAAATTATAAAGAAAGTTTGAATATTATTATTTCTATGAGCTTTTATTTTAATGATTTTTTTTGCTATTACTTTTTATTTATTTTTCGTTATTTTTTAATAAGTATTCTAATTTTTGTAAAAACCCCAGTGACGCACGCCTACATTGCATAAGGTGCTGCCTAGCTAGCCGAACAGGGTGAGCGGCTACCACGCAACATTTTTCTAATACTTACATTTTTAAACTCGTGATATCTTTCGAATGGAATATCCGAATTCAATAATTCAAAAAGTTATATAAAGGTATTGAAACAGTTTTGAATATGAAGTAATTTATTTTGATAAGGATTAATACCAAGATCCAAATAAAGAGCCTTTTCTAGGGGCGGCATTTCAATTAATTTTTTAAAATAAAAGAACACTTATTGTGGCATAACTATAATAGTTAGACATATGCTGTCGCGACACTTTTTGTAAATAATGATGTGTTCTGCAAAGTTGTAGTACATTATTTTATTCTATCATCAATAGTTTTCGCAACGCACGCGATTTAAATAATATTTTAGGTAATTTTTTTACACTTTGGGTTACATTATTAGAGTTTTAGTAAGGATCCCTAATTTTTTTGTAAATATAATATAGCCTATGTCACCCGGGGATAGTGTAGCTTCCCAACAATGAAAGAATTTTTTAAATCGGGTCAGTAGTTTCGGAGCCTATTCAAAGCAAACAAACAAACAAACAAACAAACAATCAAATCTTTCCTCTTTATAATAGTAGTATAGATAATAATTTCAAAGTAATTCTGAACTTTGATGCAGTTTATGAGTCCGTCAGTTTATTATGAATATTCATTTCTAATTTTATCCATTAAAAATGTCTCATCTGTCTTTTGGAAAAAGTCTTCGTCTACTGCCTGTCGTAGAACACTGCATATTAATTAGAGATAAATGGATATCATTTATCTCTAATTAATATGCTGTAAAAAATAAATTGTTTTAAACGAATAAAGTAATTTATTGTCAAGGTGTATGTACCCGAAATTATGTTAATCCATATTAAAATTTCATTTTGCGTCTGTAGCAAATATTTAACTTTAAATCGGACCACATAAAAGTTGTTGGGGCCCGAAAAACCGATTCCCATTTGAAATTTAAATAAAATGTTATTATACAAACTCCCTTTACTCAACACCGTCCGTAGTAATGGAATGGACGTATAAAATGTGAGTTATTAATGAATTAATATCACGTTTTTTTTGCAAAATAATTCCGCACTCGGTTCACATATGGAAAAGTCGTCCTTATGTTTTTGCTGTTATCGTAAACTCAATGCATAAATCATTTGGATGTGCAAAATTTAAACATTTCGTTTATTATTTATGAACTTTAGTATTTTTAAAGCGTGTATTTTTATACTCTACTAGCTGACCTGGAAAACGTTGTTCTGCCATATAAATTAAAAAATAAACCATGTTCTTCTCCAAGGTATAATCTATCTCTGTTACCGAAATTCATCAAAATGAAAACATAACAGTCACAGTTACATTCATATGTCTAATAGATGACCCGTTGAACTTCGATCTTCTTTTTCATCTAAGCGTTGTATCCCGGTGGCAACTTAAACTTCTGTTCTGGTGCCCGGAGTCCGCTTTCCGACTTTTTCTATTCCACTTCGCATGATCGTCAGCATCCCTGGTAGTGAGCCCATTGGCACGCATATCATCCTTTACGACGTCCAGCCAGCACTTTTTGGGTCTACCCCTCCTGCTGGGGCCCGGCGAACGTGGCATGTCCAGACATTTGTTTCCCACGTAAGCACCTGGTGAACTTCGATATTTGTGTAAAATGTAGTCAAAAATTAAGCCGAACAAAACGAATTATAGGGATAAACTACATAAAAATCACGTGAAGCGCATTAACATCAAAAGTGAAATTTGTCACTTCATAACTCTCGGAGGGATTAAGTTATCCAGTTTTACATTAGTAGAAGATATAGTTAGAATAATTGTTATTACCAAATGTGCATTAGAGATAATTCAACAATTTTTATTGTATTTATGGTTCACTGTTTATTATAGCCAATATAATGGCTTACACATAAAATATGGATATATGCTGTCGTGGACGTTTTCCTAAGGCTATTTAAGATAAACATTTCCATTATATATTATGTGTCTAACGGTTTTTGCAGCGCACTCCAGAATAGCTCGTAGGTGGCAGAAATATATGAATAAAAAATAAAAAAATATATGTATAGAATCTGCCCCATTTCCGGAAACGAATGAATGCAGAGGCTCTGGTGGCGGGGCGGTACCAATATGGTGGTTAATTTGTCTTTACCGCTCGCGCAACGCAATCCAGGGGCTTCATTTTTAAACTTATATGCTTTACAATATTGACACACAACATTCATTGATCCAATAGCAACGATTTGTTGTGAACTGTAATCGATTTCCACGTTATAATTAAATGCAGCTCGATAAGGGTTAAAAGCAACATTTCTATACTATTGATTTCGATTCCATCGATTCCGTTCAACTTCATTCCGCGTTTCGCGTTGCTCGTCAGTTTGACATGCTCTTATATGTCTTTGACTTGCAGCATTGCGAGTTCTGACACTTATGTTTGTCCGTCTAATTGCTGGCATTTTTAAAAACTAAAATTTTACTGAAAATTAAAAAAAAATACATTATTAATATTGTATTAATCTTTATATCAA
The DNA here is from genome assembly GCA_963693495.1 of Malacosoma neustria. Lineage (NCBI taxonomy): Eukaryota > Metazoa > Arthropoda > Insecta > Lepidoptera > Lasiocampidae > Malacosoma > Malacosoma neustria. The sequence continues at coordinate 16,978,663 of OY856377.1, forward strand.
GCCAATCAAAAGTCTATTAAAACCTACCAAAATCTCTATATTAAATTGAACTTTCAATATTAGGCGTGATTGCTCTTAACTTATTACCGTGATGAATAAACACTTCTCAAAAGCTCACTGTATAATTGAAATAAAACTACACGAAATGATAAATTAATTATTTATCAACGTATCCATCTGTGTTAAACGACATTTGGAGCGCGCATTCTGTCAATCGCTGACAGATATTTCAAACAACTGACAGCTATGTCAAAAAACTGATAGATAAGTAAAATTAATACATATTGTTGTTGTTGTTGTATTTTTATTAAATTTTCTTGTATTTTCTAACGTTCTGCTTAACTTTCTTAATTTTTTCTTCCATAAGAACCTTCTCCTGACATCAATAAATACAACAAATGAAGAATTAGCGAAATTGTTCCATCCGTTCACGCGTGATGCGATGACCAAGGGAAATAGAGATTCATTTATATATATATATATATATATATATATATATATATATATATATATATATATATATATATATATATATATATATATATATATATATATATATATATATATATATATTATATAATTCATTAAAGAGTTTTATATGCAAAAAAAATTGGAAAGAATGAATTTGAAAATTAACAAATGATTGTACGTAATATCAGAATGTATGATATTACGATACTACCTATACTGATTAATCCATATAAAAAAATATCCTACTTCTATGCGTTTGACTTTTTTTTAACAGCTCACTATATTGGACGAAAGCCTGTATCGCAGATCTTTTTTGAAACATACAATAAATGTACCCGTATACAAGAACAAACTCTTTCGAATTATACGTACCTATTTTAAATCTTTGTCCATGTAGACAACATTTAATATTAATTCAAAAATGTTTTAGTTTACGTTATTTCAAAACTTATGAATGATGTTATCTCCGTGTATAAAACAACCCTAGCTAGGTGGTAGGACCTCTAGACCGTCTGTACGGCAACTATCACAGGTCTATACGTATAAGCATGTCGCCATAATAACCTTGTGTTATGTTCCGGCATTAGTGACGCAGGTTCCAATGCCCCTATGCGGATAGCAGCGTTTTCGCGGTGTGCCGTTAGTGACGCAAAAATCCATAGGCGCCGGTAACAGCTTATTATTAAGTCGGCTGTCATCCTGTCTGCTGATCCTCTGCAATAAAGAAATTGTATGCTTTTTGCGTATAGAGTATCTCAGTGTATTTTTGGCAACCTTAGGTTACAAATATACGTATAATTTGAAACACATCTTATAAAAAAGATATAGTATTGTAAAAATATATAATACACTAGCCGATCACGTCCGCTCCGCTGGGCGGATAACACGCAAAAGTAAATCGAAAAAAAAAAGAGTGTCGATGGAATCCAAAATAAGTAGCCTATATCCATCTACGAAAAAATTCGTCTAATGGTAGTAGTCCAATCCCGATGTGTTCAGTGGTTTTGTTGTGATGATGCGTCAAAGAAACCTCATTTTCCTTATATATGTATAGATTTACTATTCAAAACGAATCATCGTGCCATGTCATTCAAAGCAATTGAGGGCCTAACGTTTATCGCGCTTTAACGTTTAACGAACCATCAAATACTTTATCAGTAAAGATTACACCCAAAATCGAACAGCTAGGCTCTTCACTTAGTGTTGCCGATAGAGGGAGGTACAAGGATGCAATTTGCGAAGATATTGCCGCGGACCACTCCAGCCCGTCGCTAATGCCCTCCGGCATTAAGCCACCAGATTATCGGAGCAAATTCCTGAAGTCCCATCGTTCGGTTAGTCTTCCTTAGGGCTAGCACTTTGGGAATATAAAAATCTTTATCGGTATAGTATTAAGACAACTAAGAAAAGCTTTAAACGTAATTAGGTGAAAAAAAGTTAAGTAGTTTGTTTTGTTTAGAAGGACGACAATTTTTCACTGGATATTGTTATTACTTATGATATAAAGATTCGCGTATGCTGTCTTTTTTTATAAACTTTAACGTAAACACCGCCACTTAAAGGAATTAAAACCACCAAAGAACACCATCTGTTTCTTCTTCTTCTTTTTATTTAGTGATCTGTTTAAGTATGAAATTTTAAAGGTAAAGACAAGCATTATCAGTGGATGGATGGATGATTATCTGTATAAAGTTTAGGTTACTAATATAGGATGGTTGGTGTTACTAAAAGGACAATATGTATTTTTTTATTGCCAAAATATATGCTCAATCGCTTACAAGTGAGCGTCGCCTATAGGAGCATGTTAAACCAGAGCACTGAGGAAGTTTCAAAGAATACTGAACTAAGCCTAACATGAATTTTCTCCATGCAGGGGCGGAGTAAGAATACTAACCACTGCGGCCGGGGTCGGCCAGTCGTAAAAGGCGACAATACAACCCTAACTACGTGCTACGTATGTCTGGATGGTGACCACCCTTGGTCTAAAAGTATGCCGCCATAATAATCTTGTGCTGTGTTGCGGCATGAGTGAGCCAGGTTCCTGTACCCTTATCAGACAGCAGCGTGTGCGCGGTGTTTGGCTTAGCAAATATCCATAGGCGGCGGTCTACTGATCCTCAGAAATTAAAAAAAAAAGTTTTAAAAATCTTGCTAAACTTGTTCCCTCTAGGAAAAACTTAGCCCTATTGGAACCCAACGGGAATTGTCAGCATGTATTATAATTTGTTGACGAAATACCTTCAAAATAAATAAAATTTTTATTTTATTAAATAACTGCAACAGATCAGCCATTTTTGTATATTCATAAAAAATTATACTTCAGACAATAGTACTCGATTAAACGCCATTGAAATGCATTCGCCGGTAGGATTTGTTTTAACGCAGCTTACGGTTATGTCGTGTTATTTAATTGCGTGTGAATGAAAATGGACACAATAGAAATATATATTATCTACAAAACTGGTATAAAAACAGTATAAGAGGAGTGTGCTCAAAGTTTTGGGAACTTAGCTGTAATTATTAATTAATTTTCTTAAACTATGTAGTAGCTAAGTTGAATTGTACTTGACTACAGACTAAACTAATTAAAGTTCACGGGTTCGATTACTTCGGCGGTTTTTTAATGTGCATATTATAATATCACGTCATCAGTCAAGCACGGACAAATGCTACACTCAACAAACAAACAAATATTTTAATTTTAAATCTTAATTCTTGACTCGATACTATCATATAACTGTCATTTTTATTATTATTAAATATTTTAGAATTAGTACTAATATTTGACATTGTTTAATTAATATATTCGCCAAAAGGGTCGAGATACAATCCGTTCTGCCTAGAGAAAAGCTCGACCTCAGCTGTGGCTGTAATTTTTTGATCCTCAGTTATAAATGCAAACTATTTAGACCGTCTATATAGAAGTCTAGTTTATCGAATTTATAGGTTTAGGTGATGACATCTAGTGTAAGATCCGGTGAATGGAGTGGATGCGGAACCTATCCTCATAATTATTAGCTCATTCTTTATCTTAGACTCACCAAACTTATATTGTTTGAATTGAATTTGTTTTTATGGCAACCAAAAGATAACTGCTGCCAAATTTCAAAATAAATAAAATCTAACATTGACAAGAGAACAACTAAACAAACCTAACGCTATCTACGGGTGTAAATCAAAATCACTTTCTTGCCAACCTAATAGATTACTATTAGTACTTATTGGCTGAATAAATCCAGTCACATGATATCAGAATGTAGCAGCCCTAGGTAGCTACTACGCCAGGTGGGAGATTAAAGGATTACCACTGAAAAGTGATGGAAGGCATTGCTTGATAAAAATCTTTGAAGAACTTCCATGTTCTATATTAATGTCTAATTTATACATTGAAACTGGTGTTATAGAAATAAATATAAAAATGTAAAAATAATATTAAATAAAAAATAACGTTGCATCGGCCGGGAATCGAACCCGGGCCGCCCGCGTGGCAGGCGAGCATTCTACCACTGAACCACCGATGCTTACATAATTAAAACCAAATATGTCTAAATAAAACGTGGTAATCTAAAATCATTGCATTTAGTTAGCAACGAGCCTAGAATTTATTTTGAATATTTTCTATACTACTATTATAAAGAGGAAAGATTTGATTGTTTGTTGTTTGTTTGCATTGAATAGGCTCCGAAACTCCCGACCCGATTTAAAAAATTCTTTCACTTTTGGGAAGCTACACTATCCCCGGGTGACATAGGCTATATTATATTTTCAAAAAAATTAGGGATCCTTACTAAAACTCCAATAATGTAACCCAAGATTTAAAAAATTACCTAAAATATTATTTAAATCGCGTGCGCTGCGAAAACTATTGATGATAGAATAAAATAATGTACTACGACTTTGCATAACACATCATTATTTACAAAAAGTGTCGCGACAGCATATGTCTAACTATTATAGTTATGCCACAATAAGTGTTCTTTTATTTTAAAATTTTTATTGAAATGCCGCCCCTAGAAAAGGCTCTTTATTTGTATCTTGGTATTAATCCTTATCAATATAAATTACTTCATATTCAAAACTGCTTCAATACCTTTATATAACTTTTTGAATTATTCAATTCGGATATTCCATTCGAAAGATATCACGAGTTTAAAAATGTAAGTATTAGAAAAATGTTGCGTGGTAGCCGCTCAGCCTGTTCGGCTAGCTAGGCAGCACCTTATGCAATGTAGGCGTGCGTCACTGGGGTTTTTACAAAAATTAGAAAAAAATACTTATTAAAAAATAACGAAAAATAAAAAAAATAAAAAACATTAAAATAAAAGTTCATAGAAATAATAATATTCAAACTTTCTTTATAATTTTATTTTTTTAGTAACCTGACGCAAATAGAAGGGTTTGCCCTCAGGAGCGCTCCTCTGTCCAAGGAGTGCACGGGTGTGCGTACCCGAGGTGCCCGAGTATCCGTCGCTACTCTCCCCTCTCCGTCCGAGGCGACAGAGTCCTACCTTTCTTCCCGTCTACCTCCTAAATCCTTTCCAACTTAGCTCTCTGTTCGTGGCGTGGTCCCCGGTGGGATGGTTGCAAATACTGATTGGGGTCCCGGGTTCTGCCTTGGGCCCTGATTTGGTTGTCGAAACCATGCCTATTTCGACTGCGCCTGCACAGAGAGTGTTCCCGGGGCGGGAATTGCATCCTCGCTGTCTGTTGGTCTTGCTGGGCCGGCTACGACGTCAGGCGACTCCCTGGTTTTTCTGGAGTGTCGTCTGGTAGTCGTACCCACGCCTGACTAGCACGCGACGGGGATGTGAGTCCCGTCCGAAATTGGCCGCGGACCTGTCGCTCCCAGCCCTGGTTCTGTCCATGGTCGGGGGTGATCCTGGATGGACGGCCGTCGCCTCCTTTTGCGAGGCAGTAGTGTCTACAAGGGAGGCGGCGGAACGGGAGCGGGAGTCCGCCACCGCACTTCCCTCCCGCCAACGTAGGCCGCGTCGTCGGCGCCGAAGGGCGGGCAACGACCTCCAGCCGCCCTAGAAAGCGGCCGCGGGCGGCCCCTTGGGGGAGGATCCGCCGCCCGCACTATTGCCGCGAGGGAGACGGCCGCGTGCTGTTCAGTGGCCCCCCTCAACTCCTAGAGTTGTTACAGGAGAGCGCCGGGGGACGAAACCCTGACCCCCTGGTGCCAACACTTTAGAAGGGGCCCGCCTTAAGACAAAGACCGGCCCGGCGCCGGCCCGGGCCACGAGATCGGCAGGCCATCTATCCGTGAGCCCGAGCGTAGACGATAGGAGAACAGCGGGGTTTTTTAGTGGGTAGTCGGATGGTCGAACATCTTTCCCGGACTCCCACATATCCCTCGGTCCCCCCGGGCCGGAGGAACCCGTCAAGAGAGGGTTTTCCCCGAGACCGAAAAAAAAAATAGAAGGGTTTATGTGTTTATAATTTTTAATATTGAAATTTTTGTTAAATACCCGTGCGAAGCTGGGGCGGGCCGCTAGTATTATATAATTTCGTATTATTCGTCATTATGTTGTGTCATTTAACTTCAATTACTAAAAGAGCCACGTGTACTATTTAAAAGCAAGAAAGCAATTCATTTGTCGTCTTTTAGTTCCTAACTTTCTTTTTTTTGGTCTCGGGGAAAAACCTCTCTTGACGGGTTCCCCCGGCCCGGGGGGACCGAGGGATATGTGGGACTCCGGGAAAGATGTTTGGCCATCCGACTACCCACTAAAAAACCCCGCTGTTCTCCTATCGCCTACGCCCGGGCCCACGGATATATGGCCTGCCGATCTCGTGGCCCGGGCCGGCGCCGGCCCGCCCTTTGTCTTTAGGCGGGCTCCTTCTAAAGTGTCGGCGCCAGGGGGTCAGGGTTTCGTCCCCCCGGCGCTCTCCTAACAACTCTAGGAGTTGAGGGGGGCCGCGGAACAGCACGCAGCCCTCACCCTCGCGTCAAAAGTGCAGGCGGCGGATCCTCCCCCGAGGGGGCCGCCCGCGGCCGCTGTTTACTTCCTAACTAGGGTTGCCAACTTTTTTTGATATAAAAAAAATTTATAAAATGGTTTGGATAGGAAAAAAAAGTATTTTTAGGAAAAAAAAAGTATTTTTCAAATTTTATGTTTTTATTGCCTTAAAAACGTATTTTAATGTGATTTTAGCACATGCTAACAATTTTTTGCTATCTTTAAATGTTTCAAAGCTTGTTTGACAATCAAAATTTAAATTTATATGAATAAACAATTAGCTTTTAATTACATTTATTGACGCTCTATTTCTCTCTTCCTGTTTCTTTAGACCTCGAAGAAATTTTATATATATTTAAAACGCTTTTTTTTTAAAAACTCCATATTGTATTGCCAGCGGACGGTCTCCAACCAGAATGTGCGATCAAGCAATGGCCCTAACTTTATCTAAGTTCAGCTCGGTCGTCAGAAACGCAATGGATGGGCACCGATGGAGGCATATCATTAAATCAAGGTACACCACAGCACCAATGTCCACAACCAGTGATGACCACGATCCTCAACCATGAAGAAACGACCACAGAAAAAGAGATCGTACTGCAATGGAAAAAGCTCATTTCACAATTAAATTATTATTGCTATATACATACATGCGTTTAAATAAACCAAATATTCAAATCTATTGAAATTTAACATCTCCAAGTCCCTTAGTGACATGAATGTGCTCACATAAATGACCTTTGGCCGGAAGTTTCGGGTCTCAGTAAAACCCGAGGACAATGGAGTTATTCCACTTGACAACTCTGATTTAATTAAATTATTAGGTCAACAATACATGAAATAAAATAATTCGATTGTATATTTCGAGATTAAGGTTTTAAATTGAAATGCGCGCAATGACAATAAATCATCATCATCACGTTATTAATTCCGGTTGCTACCCAAACCGTCGCTTAGGTGCCCGGGGTTCGCTTTCCAACTTTTTCTTCTCTTCTTCGCACAATCTTCAGCATCCTTGGCAGTTAATCTATTGGCATATCACCCCTTATGACGTCAAGCCATCATTTTTTGGGTCTACCCTTCCTGCCAGGGCCCGGTGGAGGCGCCAATCATTCGTTCCCCACGTAAGTACCCGGTTACCGCAACACCTAGCCATACCAGCGAAGGTGACACTCCTACAATTTATCCGCGTCGTCACGGACATGAAGGCTGCCCCGAATGCGTGAGTTCCTAACGTGGTCCTTCCGCGTCACTCCACACATCCACCACAGCATATTCATCTCCGCGACACGTAGTTCCTGTTTGTGTCGAATGTAATACAGTGACTAATTATTTATTATTATTGTCATATAAGGTCATATCATCAATGGACATAGCGTCAACGCTGAAGATCGTGCGAAGTGAGCCCCTAGGTGTTCCTAAATGCCGTTGCAGTCGTCAAGCGGACCCAGGAAACCGAAATGAAAGTTTGGTTTGCAACCGGGTTTTAATGCTAGTATCATAACGATTTAAAGTCATATCGCTTTTCATCGTTTACCGCAGAATCAAACTGATTATATAAATAAAAATGTAACCAGTTATAAATCCTTATTTACATCTTAATATATAATAATGGATATATAATGTGTAGATATTACATGTGCTTATTATAATTATTTTTTTATTGTCGAAGGACAGCAGACAGGCTGAGAGCCCACTTAACAGTAAGCAGTTACCGTCGCCTATGGATGTTTGCGACGCTAGGGGCACCGCGAACACGCTGCTGTCCCATAGGGGTACAGCAATCTGGATCACTAATGCCGGAACACAACACAAGGTTATTATAGCGATATACTTAAGACCAACGGTGGTTGCCATCTAGACGTGCTTTTGGCCCTACCACGTAGAATCATATATGAATTTATCTTTTTCCACACCAATACAATATTTCCAAAGGACATATTAAGGCGACGACAAGAGACTTTTAATGATTTTATTCTGAAGATCACATCTAAACGAGTGGTGTTAATGAACTGGAAAAAATATATGTTAAATTTGAGCATTTTCTCAATAACTTAATATGTGAATATTTTAGATTATGTTTATATTACATAGTGTAATTAATTTGTAAAGTTAGGTCTAACGCAGATAAAAATCTGAGAATCACGTAAAAACTATCAAGCGTATTTTTATGAAACCTTCACCATCTTAAACACAATTTAATTACCCATCTTTTAATATACGACTTTTTATTTCAAAGTAAAAGGATAATATACAATTAAGCTTTTTCGAATAATCTTTATGCTCGGGTTAGCAGGGGCCCTTGCGGGCGACGGGCGGCAGTGCATCGCTGACCACTGTCACGGGTAGACGTTGACGCTCGGAGCAATCACTAAACGATTTAACTCTATTATAAGTTTCGCGCTAAAATGGCTGGTAAATCTAGATTACTAAAAAAGAAACGCCAAACGCTCGCAAAAAATAGATTACTAAGGTAAGTAACGTGTTCTCAATTATCATTTGTGTATTTTAGCACATTGATGTAAATTGGACCAGATAAATTAATCATAACATTTAATTGTTACATATATTATTATTTTTTATTTTACTAAGTGACATTATTTTCTTTTTAGGAGATTACATAATAACAAAGATAATCGCGACGTAAATGAGGAGACAGAGACGAGGTGTGTATTGTAGTGTAGTATGACAATACTACATCGTAGTCGGGACAGTCCGGATTCGAGTTTTAAAAATATTTGAATGCTATTACTATTGTCACTGTATAATTAAATATAAATACATTTATATTGTAGGTCTGAATTTACGGAAACGCTTGGAGTGATTAAAGGATCTTCCCATATTGACAATGAAAATGAGAACAAGATTGTTGACAAGTAAATGCATATCTAATTCAATATTCTGATTTTAGCATATTTGAAACCTAATTCTATTAACTTATATTAATTACTATAACTGTTACAGTTCTCAAGTAACCGAAACGATATTTGCTGAACAGGAAGAAAGCTTTCAAATGGATATTGAAAACGAGAAGTCAAATTCGGTCAGGTAAACGTATTATTATTTCTATGATGTCAGGATAGTCTGTCAATATAAAGTTTTATATAGTAAAACTCTCGATAAATAAAATTAATAAAAAAGGGGAAAATTTTCAATATAATATTGCAGAACCCGTGAGTGATAGCAAAGAATGTGAACAATAAAAGATATTACAAAACAAATGTTAAAGGCCTTATTCTGTTTAATATTGCAAAATTCTTATTATGTATATTTCCTTTTCAGAAATAATCAAGAAATAGTGAATGGAATGCGAATATTAAATATTAAACATTTTTTTAAAGAGCTTCAAGAAATATCTTCACATGGTAATATAGACTGTGGTTTGAAATCTGTAGAAATTATATCTGAACGAAAACTGGGCCTTGTTTCTAAACTAAAACTAAAATGCAACATGTGTAACGAAACTTTTGTCATTTGTTGCAATGATCCTGAAATTGACTTAAATATTAATACAGTTGCGGGTGCAGTGGCAATAGGTTGTGGCTATACACAGCTTAATGAATTATTGGCAGCAATGGACTTGCCTCATATATCCTATGAGTTATTTAATAAAAGAATGGGAACAATTAACAAAGTTTGGGAAAAAGAAGCTTTGAATTCTATGAATGAAGCCGCTAATGAAGAACGTCAAATGGCTTTGGAAGACGGTAGAGTTACTGAAAATGGCATTCCATATATTGACGTTATTGCAGATGGATGTTGGGGAAAAAGATCTTATAAAAAAAATTACTCATCCCTATCAGGCGCAGCTGCGATAATTGGGAAAAGAACTGGAAAAATTATTTATATGGCAGTGAAAAATAAATACTGCTGCATATGCGCCCAAGCTGCCAAGAAAAATGTCACACCTAAGGAGCATGCTTGCTATAAAAATTATTCTGGTAAATTCATAATATTAAATATGTTGTAATAATAATAAAGAAACTAAAATTTTATGGTTGGAATAATTATTACTTTATTTTCAGGTCCTTCAACTGGAATGGAATCCACGATCTTGGTAGAAGGATTCAAGAACAGCATAAAAATGCATAATTTAATATATTCAAGGTTAATATCAGATGGTGATGCAAATACTTATGCAAAATTGTTACAGTCAAGACCGTATGAAAATATAACAATTGAAAAAATCGAATGCCGCAACCACCTGTTAAGAAACCTTTGCAATAAGTTACAAGCTCTTATCACTGACACGAAATATTTAATTAAATACAGAAAATATATAACAAAACAAAGAATACTGTCAATAAGAAAGGTAATAGTAACCGCTATAAGAAATTATAAAAATTCTGGCAATGTCACTAGTTTACATAATGATATCATGTTAGCCGCAGAACATGCATTTGGAGTTCATACTAATTGTAAGACATATTTTTGCTCGAAAATGGGAGAAGATGACAACATAGACAGAGATATTTTCACAAACAGTTTGTGGCATAGAATAAAATTTGTATTGACACATATAGCTGCTCATGCAAGAAGCTTGATTGAAGACGTTGACAGCAACACTGTGGAGCGCTTCCATAGTATTGTTGCAAAATTTGTAGGGGGTAAGCGGGTAAATTTTTCCCAGAAGAACCAATACCATATGCGTTGTAATGCAGCTGCTTTATCATTTAATACCCATAAACCTTTATCGTTGTTGCAAAAATCAATCACGGGCAGGAGTCCAAATGGTGAATTAAAAAAGATGGAAATACGTAAACAAAAACGCCTACATTTAACAAAAAATTATCATAGAATAAAGAAGAGATTACATGAACACTACACAGAAAGTAATAAAAACTATGGTGAGCAATGTTCAAGACCGGATATGGATGATGATATATTAGAGGAATCAAAAAAAATATTTTTAGCTAATTTGGCGGAAACTGCCAAACAAAGAGAAAAAATAGAAAGGAAGACTATATTACAAAGTGGTTCTAGTGAGTGGCTAGAACTACGAAGACGGATTTTGACCGCTTCCAACTTTGGACGTGTTATAAAAAGACGCAATGACATAAGTTGCTGCAATTTAGTTAAAGATCTTTTATATAAAGAGTCTATAGGACACATTAAGTCTATAAAACATGGACAAGACAACGAAAATTTTGCGAAAGAACAATTGTCGAAACAAGAAAATATTAAAATAGAACCGTGTGGACTTTTTCTTGATGAAGAAATAACCTTCCTCGGCGCATCACCAGACGGTATTATTAATAAAAACACCATTTTAGAAATAAAATGTCCACTCACAGCTTACAAACTAGGACTAGATAAAGCCATCCATGAAAAAAAAATATTGTTTTATAAAAAACTGGTAAACGGTAATTACATAATAAACAAAGAACATAATTGGTGGTATCAAATACAGGGACAGCTGCATATAACAGGAAAAGATAAATGTATGCTTGGTATTTGGTCTGGTGAAAACTTTCCTGTAAAAATTGAACTAATTTACAAGGATGACGCTTTTTGGGACACTAAAATGAAAAATAATTTAATTAAGTTTTATACAGATTGTATGCTTCCCGAACTGGTTGATCCTAGATATACGAGGAATATGGTAATTAGGGACCCCTCTTATATAGTTAGTGCCATACACGGACGCAAAAGGAAAAAGGAAGAGGAAAAAGAAAATAAAAACAAACTAATAAAAAAACGAGCAGTGACGGCTGAAAAAGAAGACAGTATAGTTGCTGTGAAAGTATTAAATTTCGAGGAGTTTTAAATAAAATCCTATAAATACCTAATTCACTTTTTTATTTATAGTTACAAAACCTGTAGACAGAAAACCTATGTTCGTTTGATATAATTATATTTTCCGTTTATTGAAATACCTATATTATATTATATCCTACCACAGGGAATTATATAAGATACAGAACATGAAACAATAATCCTAACTAATATTAAATAAGCGGTTAAAAATTTCATGATTATTAGATAGTCTTCATAATCTGTAACGTATGGTTACCCAACGAACTTCTCTAAAATATACAATTACGTCGCCTGCGAATTTTCAATGCGGGTTGCGGGGGGGCCCCGCGCGTGCTACTCTCACTAGCTCAAACTCCTCCCACTCGCTCAAGGTCGCTAGCACTTAGTGTCGTCTTAAAACTAAAACTCAGCTGAATTTAGACATATGACAGCGGTTTCCACAATCAACGCTAATTGGTTGTACATATTTAAATGTAAATTAGAAGTGACAGGTTATTTACGTATGCGTGTATTTTCAAATGTAAAATAAACTGGGCATATATATATTTTATTTGATTTCGTTACGAATGCAATTGGATTTTATTTCGTACGTGTGTTCAGGGTTGTTCCTTGTACTGTCACATATTTAAAATTGATAAGTAATATGACTAAAGTTTTTTTTTATATATTAAACTATAACTGCACTTCCACAAAACAAAATCAATAATGCTCGTTGTCAATCATCTTAACTTCTAAGTATTATCTCTTTTTTATTGCTGAGGAACAGAAACAGGCCGACTGACCACTTAATGGTAATCAGTTACCGTTGCCTATGGACGTTTGCGACGCTAGGTGCTCCGCGAACAAGCTGCTGTCCCGTACAGGTGCAGGAACCTAGCTCACTAATGCCGGAACACAACACAAGTTTATTATGTATATTGTATTGTTATATATTGTATCCGTGCAGGGGCGGAGAAAGAATACTAACCTCTGTGGCCGGGGTCGGCCTGTCGTAAAAGGCGACAAAACAACCCACCCTAGCTACGTGGTAGGGCCTCAAGTCCGTCTGGATGGCGACCACCTTTGGCCTTAAGTATGCCGCCATAATAACCTTGTGTTGTGTTCCGGCATTAGTGACCCAAGTTCCTGTACCCTTATGGGACAGCAGCGTGTTCGCGATGCCACTGGCGTTGCATACACCTATAGGCGACGGTAACTGCTAAATCCTAAGCGGGCCGTCAGCCTGTCTGCTGTTCTATAGCAATAAAAAAAAAAAAATTATGGTGGCATACTTATATACCAAGAGTGGTTGCCATCCAAACGGACATGAGGACCCACCACGACGTAATTATACCCTTTCTCTACAATAAAAGCTGCTATTGGCGAGATAAGAAGAATAGTTATCACCTTTTACGACACCATAGGGACGAGATATGCTCTTCTCATTATCGGGGAACTTCATGGAAGGCTACTTTATCCATGAGTCTTATAGGCTAGATTTTATTTCGGTAATCTATATAAATAAAATGATAAAGGTCTGCAGTTGTGCGCGCATCACGGGAAAACTACTGAATAGATTTCAATAGAATTTTCTAGTTTTATTTCTTAGACATATTGGCCCTTATCTATAAAAAAATGCTATATCTTCATTTAATATAAATTTATTATAGTTGTGTTTCTTGCTGCGGGGAAGTGGAGCAAGGGGTGTAGCAGCATGCGTACGAAAGCTTCATTATTCGACCGGCGAAGCGGGCAGGAACGGCTAGTTTGTTATTAAGTAATGACATTTCAGTATTAGAAACCACGGTAGTAACTAGTATACTACTCGTAGTACTTACAAACATTGTAAAAAAATGTTAAGCATGTAGGAAATATTATTTTTAAACAACTATTTTTTATGTTTCTTAGATAAATTTTATATAAACGATACTATTTTTGTTTAATGTTTTTTATTGTGATTGGTTGTATTAAACCACGTTTGAGCCTCATTTGAAGCCAATTTATAGTGTTCTGGTCTATGATATGTCTATTGTTTATTATGATTCGAGAAGTAAATTCTACTACACCAACCCTATGGATGGATTACCATGCGGCCGTAATCTCAACTGTACGCTCTATACGTATGCCATCGGGTTTTTAAAGTGGAAAGTGGATTTTTAGAGTTCCGAACTGCGTTACGTTGACGCCGTTGCCGTTCTCGCGTCACCACAAAAAGAGGTTTTTAAATTCCATCAGTGTCGGGAATGGTTACAATTTTAAAATAGTCGTCACTGGTTTTGCCAATCTGTTTTGTCATTTATATAGTTATATAGAACTAGCTGACCCGGCAAACGTTGTTCTGCCATATAAATAATAAAATGTCAAAAAATTAAAAAAAAAATTTGGGGGTGGGTCACCCCTAACATTTAGGGGGGTGAAAAATAGATGTTGGCCGATTCTCATAGATACCGGATAAGCACAAAAAATTTCATCAAAATCGGTCAAGCCGTTTCGGAGGAGTATGGCAACGAAAACTGTGACACGAGAATTTTATATATTAGATGTACATAGATAGATACATAACGCTTTATTTATCACCAAAATTACAAATTACAGCACAAGCATACAATAAATTGATGTTAAAAAATCGGCGGCCTTATCGCTTACAGCGATCTCTTTCAGGCAACCACACTCATAAGAATATCTGACGATATTGCAATTTTGTTCGCGCAGGAGCCGAGTAAGAATACTAACCTCTGCGGCCGGAATCAGCCTGTCCTAAAAGGCGACAAAACAACCCTAACTACGTAGTAGGTACGTCTGGATGGTGATCACCCTTGGTCTAAAAGTATGTCGCCATAATAACCTCATGTTGTGTTCCGGCATTAGTGATCCAGGTTCCTGTACCTCTATGGGATAGCAGCGTGTTCGCGGTGCCCCTGGCGTCGCAAACATCCATAGGTGATGGTAACTGCTTATTATTAAGTGGGCCGTCAGTCTGTATGCTGTTCTTCAAAAATAAAAAAATAATTTTTAAAATCGGAATACTCTGTAAAAAGTTAGGTGCGGTCATACATAAAGAAACAAGAAAAAAAAATTAAAAATATACGCGTCGAATTGATAACTTCCTCCGTCTTTTCATTGGTTAAAAATAAAAATTACTCGTCCATTGATTGGTTGAATGATTGATTTCGTATTGCATTTATTGGACGTTTAATATTTGTCATAATATCCATACATGTAATCAATATTATGAAATGTACTTTGTGGGAAACCGCTGAATTTTGAATGATAGCTACGCATTGTGTTAAAACGTTTGTAAGAAAAAGTATTTTAATTACAACAATCTGAGTCTAAAGAATTTATTTTCACTACATATTGTAACTTATATATCTATACAAATAAATAAAATTGGAGGGTCTGTTTGTAATATTAAAATGACCGCTTTTTACCAAGTGCATTCGGACGTATACACGGTACATATACCAAAACAACATTTTTTACAATTTTTATCTGTCTGTCTGTTTGTTCCGGCTAATCTCTGAAATGGCTGCACCGATTTGACGGGACTATCACTGGCAGATAGCTGATGTAGCAAGGAGTAACTTAGGCTATTATCATTTTAGAAAAAAAAAATAGTTTTTGTTAAAAATGATAACTTTCGAAAATTTCTATCCGTGCAGGGGCGGAGAAAGAATACTAACCTCTGTGGCCGGGGTCGGCCTGTCGTAAAAGGCGTCAAAACAACCCACCCTAGCTGCGTGGTAGGGCCTCGGGCCCGTCTGGATGGCGACCACCTTTGGTCTTAAGTATGCCGCCATAATAACCTTGTGTTATGTTCCGGCATTAGTGACCCAAGTTCCTGTACCCTTATGGGACAGCAGCGTGTTCGCGATGCCACTGGCGTTGTAAACACCTATAGGCGACGGTAACTGCTAAAGTCTAAGCGGGCTGTCAGCCTGTCTGCTGTCCTACGCAATAAAAAAAAAAAAAATTATATTCCAATTTAAATTGACCTCAGATTTATATCAACAATCATATGAAATAGGGTTCAGCTTAGGCTGGACATTGTAGGTTTTATTTCTAATTTAAGTTGATTTATATCATCAATCATATTATGAAACTAGCTGTGCCCGCGACTCTGTCCGCGTGGAATAGTGACTGGGCAGCATTTTTAGGTATATCTTATGTTACATTTTGAATTACAAACCCTGCTAACCCTAAAATATAAATAAATGAAATATGTAAACAGTCAGTGTTATCGAATGCAACTGTTACGCCATGTAAGTAGTTTTTTGTTAAACATGATAAATTTCGGAAATTTTATTTTCCAATTTAAGTTGACCTCAGATTTATATCATCAATCATATGAAATAGGATCCAGCTTAGACTGGACTCTGTAGGTTGAGTTTCTAATTTAAGTTAACCTCGGATTTATGTCATCAATCATATGAAATAGGGTTTAGCTTAGGCTGGACTTTGTAGGTTCGAACGTACGTATTCCGGAGGCGCATGGCGTAACAGTTGCATTCGATAATACTATTTGCATATTTCATTTATATTTTAGGGTTTATAGGATTTGTAATCCAAAATAAACCATAAGATATATCCAAAAAATTCTGCCGAAAGTCACTATTCCACGCGGACGGAGTCGTGGGCACAGCTAGTATTAAAATAACCGCTTTTTACTAAGTGCATTTGGATGTATGTATACACGGTACATATACCAAAACAACATTTTTTACAATTTTTGTCTGTCTGTCTGTCGGTCTGTCTGTCCACCTGTCTGTCTGTTTATTCCGGCTAATCTCTGAAACGGCTGGACCGATTTTGACGAGACTTTCACCGGCAGATAGCTGATGCATCGAGGAGTAACTTTCTTCTTCTTCGTCGTATTCTTCATTCCTGAAGGTCGTGCCCGTCTTGATGAGCCTTTACGGAGACGCTGACGAACTGCCTCCACACCACTCTGTCCTCGGCCTGTTTCAGAGCTGCAGGCAAAGTGAGCCCCGTGATAGCCTTAATTTGATCCGACTATCGGGTTGGTGACCGAGTAAGGAGTAACTTATGCTATTTTTATTTTAAAAAAGAAAAATAGTTTTTTGTTAAAAATGATGTCTGGGAAATTTTAATTTTCAATTTAAGTTGACCTCAGATTTATATCATCAATCATATAAAACAGGGTTCAGCTTAGGCTGGACGCTGTAGGTTCGAACACAGTTTGTATATTTCATTTATTTATATTTTAGGGTTTATAGGGTTTGTAATCCAAAATAAACCATAAGATATATCCAAAAAATACTGCCCAGTCACTATTCCACGCGGACGGAGTCACGGGCACAGCTAGTAAGAAATAAATGTATTCATAATAAACTGGAATATCTCTAATTAATTGTGTTATTGCTTTCTAAAAACATGATTTGAAAAGATCTTTTAGTTATTATGGTATTTATTATTATTTGTTGGGATTGTGCAGTGCATTTCAATGTATGATGGCAAATTAAGATTGAAAAGTCTACAGAGAAATTCCAGTCTGAGAAAAATACAATTTGAAAATTGATATGACAGTGTTCATTTCCTCTTTCGTGTCGAGGGCTTTTCTCGCAACTCTTTGTTGCCACGTAGTGGATGGCATTTTAAATGTGAACGAGTTGTCAGTCTTACTTTCAAATGTCAGCTGGGTTGGCTGTTCCCGTTGGTTTATTGCTTTCGAGTTGATTGCTAGTGCGGTTCTCTTTTGAATAATTTCAATCCACTTTTATTTCGATTATAATTTATGTTTGTTATCTCAAAACATCGCTTTGTAACTTTGATCCTTACTCTTTATTGTTAATCGTCTTTTTACCACCGCACTGCCCGCCATCGGCTGGATGTTCATCCCCATTTCTTGGAGCCTCTTCTTTCTTGTACGAAACGGTTCTCAAGAACGTTCATGTTGCGTACTCTCAGGATCTGGAATGAGCTTCCGGCTGAGGTTTTCTCAGCGCGGTACGATATGGGGTTCTTCAAAAAAGGCGTTATAAAATTTCTTCAAGGCCGGCAGCGCGTTGGCAATGCCTCTGGTGTTGCAGACGTTCATAGGCGACGGTGACCACCTGCCAGGGTGGGCCGTCTGCCTGTCTGCTGAACTGTCGCTATAAAAAAAAATGTAGCTTAACTATTTGGTCTCATCCCGATATCTCGACCTCCCAACCGCAAGGGAAAATCCGAAAGGCGTTCTTCCCTCGCTGCATGCAAACAAGCATTAGGAGTAGTCCATCAATCGCCATTTACGACTGCCCTGGAATGAAAAGGGGTGACCTTACTTTCACACCGCACCGCCGGGGCCACATGGCTTCAAAGTTCAACTTCAAAACAGGTTCAAGGTTGAATATGACAATATTCCCCCAGGAAAGATGTCTCGTCTGTGTACGAGGTAGATTCCACAATGTACAGATGTTTCCACAGATTCGTATGTCAATCGCATTCCGCGTTCCGTCAGTAAACATTTTCTGATCACAGACAGATTAATGTGTGCTTATTGACAGTCAATATTGACAGGTGCTCTAGGGGTATTATATATGTACTGTGTAGATATTGGACATACTTTTTTTTTATAAATATTAAGAGAACAGGCTCAAGACCAAAACTCGCTACGTGGTAGGTCCCCAAGTCCGTCTGGATGGCAACTACCCTTGGTTTGTAAGTGTGCCGCTATAATAACCTTGTGTTGTGTCCCAGGTTTCAGTAACCCTATCGATCAAGCATGTCTGCTGGTCCTGTACAATAAGAAGTTAGTATTTATTTATTTGGTCTGTGACAACTACTTCTTACAAATAAAGTATAAAGTTGTATACGTAACACACACATACATATAACTGTTTCAATAAAATTTCATAAAAGTTCGGCACAAAGCCTAAATGATTTTATATATGAACATTGAACATTGCTACTTAAAAACTGTGAAAATTAATATGCGAAACTTGGGCATACAATTTATGAATATGTCCAAAACAGAACTATGTTGGACATAAAGTTTGAACATACGAGGCAAAAGGAAATAACTACTAAGTACCGTTTTCGTAATGGTGGTTTGATTTCTTTTATCCAGTATTCTATCTATAGATTCGAAAATATGTAAGTTTACTTTGATATTGTTCTTATGTACGTATTGGATATTAATGAAAATGTTTGTAAATAAATATTATTTTGTTAAATTTTCTATTACGTCATGACTGAGTTATATGAAAAACTGTTCGTCAGAGAGCCAATAAAAAGAAAGGTCAAATAGTCCTGTACACTCTTTTCATTAAACGCAGCCTAGTAAAATGTCAGTAAAAGTAAATTAGAGCAATTTGCATACGCATCCAATATCTTTTACTTGTCAACAAGTTAGCCGGCGCGTAAAATGTCCCGGCGAGACATTATTACGGAATGAAGTACAATATACTTGCAACAACTCGGAAAAATACGTGCACCCGGATAGGGCTCTATATTATATACGCATTTTGTTTTAATATTGCAATGGGAGCAAAATCGAGTATCAAGAACTTAAATAATTAATGACTACTCATAACCGTCATAGGAAGTTATATAATGTTTCTAATGGAAACATATATTCGCTGAAATAGTTTACAGACAGCAAAGGTACTGTTCTATTTTTCCTTTAAGGATTGGGGCATCAAATGGTAGTCGCCCTTTTAAATCCAAATTGAGCAACAACATCTAACTAGTTATCTTTCATATAGCTTATTACTCAGAAAGGAGAAATTTCATTGAAGTGAAATGACGTAAATAGGTGCTCAGAAGCTTTTTTTTATTGCTGCGTGAGAGCAGACAGGCTGACAGCCCACTTAATAATAAGTAGTTACCGTCGCCTATGGATGTTTGCAACGCTAGGGCTACCGCGAATACGCTACTGTCTCATAGGGGTACAGGAACCTAGGTCACTAATGCCGGAATGCAACACAAGGTTATTATGGTGGCATACTTCAGACTAAGGGTGGTCGCCATCCCGACGGGCATGGGGCCCGTAGGGCCTGTACCACGTAGCTAGGGTTGTTTTGTCGCCTTTTACGACAGGCCGACCCTGGCCGCAGAGGTTTGCATTCTTACTCCGCTCCTGCACCGAGGAAGTGTACCAGCTAATAAGAAAGAAGAAATGGTAACGCTTGTCAAAAAATGTATGTATGTGGTAGCAAAGTGCCATCACACTCGGAGACTAACCTCTCCCGGGTTAGAATCCTTTGATTGCACCCACCGTTTAAGTATTTTTTGTTTGTTTAATGTGCATATAACGTAATTGCCACGTACTGACGGTGAAAGAAAACATCGTCACCAGTATGCGTAACCCGCTAATCCGCCTTGGGCAAGGGACTCGCCCAGCATTGGGATGGTCCTGGTCCACGTTATGGGTTGTTTTTATTTTTTATTATTAGAAGAAAATGAGGAAGCTGTATAAAGCAAACCTTATTCTGCATGTCTATAAGTACAACGGAGAAGTTTCATTAAGTGTAATCACGTAGAAAACAAAGTGCTCCTTTAACGTTAAGGATCACTACGCTTTCTCACTAATGCGCCTTTGATGTACACAGTTAGGTGGAAATATGGATTTGAGGCCTCCGTATATCAATTTGAGAGACTTATCTGATTAAAGCTGTCCTTGTGCTCCAAATTTCAAATCATTGTGCACGGCTATTACAATAGCGGCGCACAATGTCGGCGCGATTCAAGTGTGCATCCGACGGATGTGAACAGATATCGAAAATAAAAGGGGCATCGGGGAATGGAGCTTGTGCCGATATCGGCCAATGTCCTCCGACCGAACATCGCCATAATATATTCATCGGTTGGAAATACACATCATTCCTGATGCACCAGTTTCACCTCGGCAGTCGAAAGTTTAACGTTTTGTCGAAATATTTTATTATTTTGCAACCTTTAATTAAGTTAGATATAACCTATATTAAATATTAGTCGTTCCGTATCTGGTTTGAGTGATATTTTTAGCGTTAAAATGTGTGAATTAAAATACGAAAGATTTTAAACTTTAATGGAGGCTAATTTATTTATAATTTTTGTGCACCTCTTAAGGGGCTGACTCTAAAAAAAGTCGTGAAGAAACCACTGAAAAGACCAGATTAGGCCTTGGACTAGCGTAGTCAATTATATATATATATATATATATATATATATATATATATATATATATATATATATATATATATATATATATATATATATATATATATATATATATATATATATATATATATATATATATATATATATATATGTATTATTATATCGAAATAGATTAGATTCGATTAAAAAAACATACTTGCATGTAAACAGCATTAAGTGATCTTTAGATTATTACTGTGCCATATTTAGAGACCAGGGTTGGTTGCCACCTAGACGAGATTGGAGCCCTACGCACTAGCTAGGGTTGTTTCAGGCCGCCCCCGGCCGCCGGTGTCATTCTTACACCGCCCCTGAACGCAGGAAGGTTTCATGGAGTTGTAAGATATCACTTACTAATACAATGTAAATAATATCTTGAGAATTTTCTTTAATATGAAAAGCAAAATAAAAGGAGAGGGCGTCACTCATGATGAGACATAAATAACATGCGTAGATACGAAAGAGAGACATATGTATGGATAATGGGAATAAATTCTATCGACGTGCGAAGTGGTTTCCAATATCACGAGACGTGTCTAACGAGTCGGCCTGTGTAATGTATTCATTTGTAGGAAAACAGCGAGGTTGTGTGGCTAACTGTTTCTATTGTTATAGATAATATTGGTTTGTTTGTTTAGTACAATTTTTATTAGTTTTTATATTGTCTTTTATGTCTTGAAGAGGTTCGTGTTTACCGCAATTATATAGTTAACTTATAACAGAGCTATAATTTATATTATATTATTTATTATATCTTTTAGATACTTATGCTAAGATTTAGATACATAGATAGATAATACTTTATTGTCACCAACTAAACCTAATGATATAATACAAGTTAAAGAGAATATTGTAAAAATTTGTCCTAGCTATAACAATTAAACAATAACTCATAATGTCTGTTATAAATGAACTCGGCAATGGAAGTAGAAATAAGAAATTCTAACGCAGCAAAGAGCAGCATTTCCTTGCAGGAAATGTGTCAGTTATCATTTATTTTTAGCAGGCTGTGTTTGTTGCCTTTTGCAACTTGAAGCGCGACGTGCCGCCTACGAGCACACGACGCGACGGCTGAATATAACTAATATTCATATTCTTTTCGCTGTCTCTCCCATACAAGCACTTATTGTGAATTTTGTATACATTTATATATAAATCTAATAATGTATATTTGATTAAATTTAATGTGCCTCCTAATGTTTTCATATCAAAGCATAATCCACGTCTGGGTTGTCTGGAAGAGATCGCTCTTTAGCGATAAGACCGCCCTTTCTGCTATCTACTTTTATATAATTTTTTTTAATACGTGTTTTTCTTTTTTAGTACAATAAAGAGTTCTATCTATCTATCTTCTATCTGAGAGCGTATATTTTCGTCGCTTTGCATCCAATTAGTGATCAGATTTGTAAACTCGTACTAGTTTTCATAAAACTTAGTTTTTATTGAGGTTAAAGGAATATGTTGAATAATTTTGATTTAGTGCTAAATATCAATACGTTAAATATGAACATGGCTTTAAAATGGGATGGGTGGGATAGGTATTTTTTTTTTTCAAAATAAACCTTAGGAATAACGCAGACGACTTTAAAAATTTTGCTAAAGATAGTTTTAAAAGAGAAATAGTGATAAATTTTCTATAAATAATTTTATTACTTAAAATTTAAACCATAAAATGCTATAAAAACGATGCATCGGCCGGGAATCGAACCCGGGCCGCCCGCGTGGCAGGCGAGCATTCTACCACTGAACCACCGATGCTCGTTTAATGTTAACAGAACACAGTAGAATAAGTGCGCTTATCCGTCAATTATTGTACAAAACGTGCCTTGTCCATTCATTCGTCATGCAAATTGCTATTTTTTCATCCGACAGTAATTACGGTGCTAGTGTAATGGTTGGGTTATTAACAAGCGATACACTGAGCATTAACTATGTGTGGAGTCGACATGACTGTTTGGTGCATTGTTATGGCGAGTCCCCTCGACTGCGGCGAAGTCCGTACTCCGCTGTTCTCCTACCGCCTCGTTCTGTGCTGACGGGAAAACTGACCTGACCTTGACAATATCGTGACTCAGGATGGCTTTTGTACATACAATAACGTTGAATATCCTTAAATCTGCCCTGTGGATCACGCCTCTTTATCTAACTTCTCCACCTAATTGTTATTTCTTTTCAATCTCCTCTTCTTTGTATTTTTTATAAACTCTCCTTCGCTATATCATGTTTTACGCAGTCCACCCATTTCATCTTTTTATATAGTATCGATAATTAATAATAATAAATAATAAGGACGTTTTGTTCAGTATGATTTTTCTCGAATCAGCCAGCTAAGTCGCATTTGACGAATAATTGACTTATATTGGCAAAAATACGACCTCCAAAAGACCATAACTTGTCATCTGCAATTTTTTTTAATCTCCTATCCTAAACTAGTTTAGAATCTACATCGCAAGGTTTAATACAAACATGAAATCCATGGACATATACAGCCGAATAAGAAGAAACTAATGGCAGATCAACAAATGTTTTCTTTGTGGGTATCAAACCCTATGTATAGTACCATACAAGGCTACTTAAGCTAGTTGTGTTTTCTCGATTTAATACAATCGAAGGGGTAAGAACTCCATTGCTCTCGATGATTATCCATGTTAATACTATGAATGTCAAAGTAACTCTGTCTGTTACTTTTTCACGCCTATACCGCTAAACCAAGTTATCTAGAAGTGTGTCAGATAGTTCTATATGTATAAGAAAAAGATCATGGTTTCTTGATGATTGACCTGATTTCAGTTAGATCTAGGTATGCGTGAGGACCGGTTTTTCTCCAATTGTTTAAATGCTCTAAGAAGTGTTATTTGAAATACGCGCAAAGCGAGAGAGCATACATCATGGTCTCAATATTAAAGCTAGCACACGCCGGCAGAGATTAATATGTCGTCACTTTAGTGATGCGACTCGCAACGACTGCTCGGAGATGGCCGGATCATAAGCTCGGGCGGAGAGTGCCTTTTCAAGGCTTCATCCATCTTATACGCTTACGTAATTTTTCTTCTACTGCTTTCATAAGTGTCCAGTGATTTTTGCCTAACTTTCTCGCGTGTGTCTTGTCACGTTTTGCACGATCTGTTTAAATTTTGGATAACCGCACAGGTCAGTCCTCCGCTTTATTCATCCAGTAATAGCTTAAATTAAAAATTTGTATTATATTTAGTATGTAACTGTTAGCTCAGTGTTATTATACTTGGAGACCAATATTGAAGGCATGCTTTCTATTCCCATAATGGCATGTACTGCTTAGGCACTTTTTCACGCCTAATTGTAAAATAATTACCCAAGGCGGATTGGCGGAGTGGTGGGCCACGCTAACCTTATAACTATACTGTCTGTTCTCGCAAGGGGGAAGCCCTAGCCCAGCTATGGGGCGCTATAGGCTGTAATTATTATATTATATTTAAGAATTAGAATTATATATATATATATATATATATATATATATATATATATATATATAATCGGGATAATATCGGTCTATATAATGCATCGGTCTATATAGTGGAAGGTTTGCATCGGTCTATAAGTTGTATGTTTACTCGCGCATTTGAAAAGTCGCTCGATTCCCATGACTTAAGGTGAATCCCGAAAACATGGGTTGGGTCTTAGTCGTTGCCCTCCCGCGCTGACAAGGGTCCAAATCAGAGATATTAATTTGTAGGGGGCGCTGTAAATTAACCGTCGCGAGCTCGTGTAACCGAGTTACCAGGAGTCCACAGCGGGCCGGATAATTTGTATGGCTTGCGAGTAATAATTTTCGACTGCTGTTCATGTACTTTATGTCTACTTATGGCAACCTGTTTAAGAAAATTTTGATGGAAATTTTATTATAGGAGACATTTATGTTAAAAATTTTGATAAAATTGCTTGGATTCGTTATTGATTGATTTTAACTTAATTACAGCATAACGTATCGCTGATGAGCTCGGATCTCTTACTAGAGGTAACGGACAACATACGAGTGTCACGCTTGTCCAAGGTGATCTACACGTACTGGTTATCTTGTTAAGCAGGTCTCTTTGCCATCAGTACGTGGCAATTATATTATACTGACTCGGCAAACGTTGTTCAGCTGTATAAAAAAAAATAGAACTTAATTACGTTCACCCTTATTTCACCCGACATCATTTTCGCGACAAAAAGTATCCTATGTTCTTCTCCAAGCTCTAATCTATCTCTATGCCGAAATTGGAATAGACAGGTAGACAAAGTTACTTTCACATTTTTTATCGCTGAGGAACAGCAGACCGGTTGAGGGCCCATGTAACGGTAAGCAGTTACCGTCGCCTATGGATATTTGCGACGGTAGGGGCACTGCAAACACGCTGCTGTCCCATAGAGGCACGGGAACCTGGGTCACTAACACACAGAACACAAGCCAAAGTTATTATGACGGCATACTTAAGACCAAAGGTGGTCGTCATCCAGACGGGCTTAGAGCCCTACCACGTAGCTAGGGTGGGTTGGATTGTCGCCTTTTACGACAGGTCGAACTCGGCCGCAGGGGTTGTTTGTATTCTTACTCCGCCCCTGCAACGGAACTCAGTAAACCACTTCTTAACCATTGAAATTAATGGTGCAGAGTTCCCATAGTATTAATCAAGTCTTTCCTTGGTTTAAGTGATGGTTTTTTTACGCAAAAATAATGCTTAATCAACACACAAAATTCACTTTTTCTCATTTTTATTTAAATTCACGAGATTGTTTTTATTGGCTGTCAAACACAAACTGAATTGTTGATCGAAGATTTAAAGATAGTGGTTGACGGCAGCAGTGTTGCATTTAAAGTTATTGCGCGGGAAATTGAAAAAGTCACGAAGTTATCAAACAGCCCTCGTATGCTCATTATCAACCAGAAAAACTGCCGAAGCGATGCATGCCATTGTGGGATGTGATAACCTTATAGGTTTGTATAAGACTTACATGCTGATCTCCGAATGTGATACAATTTGCTTCCCACGTACCTATTGAGTGATTATTTCATTAAGTTCAATCAAATTTTATATACAATAATATTGATGTTATATTTTTATAGATGTTCTGATCGGTTAATTTCGGTTATATAAGTAAGGTCTCGGTCAGGATCTGCAGTTCGCTCCTGTTATAGCATATTTCGGTTAAACGTATGCTGTCTGAACCCTAATCCCGTAAGGTAAACCGCGTTGACCATAATTACTTACCAGGAGCCATCTGCTGTCTAGATTTTTTATATAGTTTTGCGAACGTCTCAAGACATTCTTATTGTTAAATTAAACGACGTAGCTCAGGTTTTATCAACTATTTATTATAAAACTAGCACGAAATACAATAAGTAATACACGGTCGCTTGATGTCACGGAGTAGAGAATGACAGCTATATGTTAGAAAGCGTAATTGCATAAATAGGCGCGAAATTCAAAATTACATTTAACACTTATTTTTATAATCGGTTTAACTACGAGTATATACATACCAAGGCAATGTTTATATTATATACATATATAAAATAGTGGTTACAAAACCTTGTTAGTACCTGCGTCCGTCCGTGCTTCACGAGTAATCCAATCAACTAGACCGGGTTAACGTTTCTTGTTAGGTGTATTGTTGGCTTGTTTTTATGTATCCGTGTAAATACATTACTTTTTATATACATTCGGTTCAATTAAGAGATTAACAGCGTAGTCTTCAGTTTTTTTTAATATTTAATCGGATAAAGCGATTTGTAGTATTTTGTGTTAGTTTGTTTTGGTTTTTATATGACAGTTAGATGTCTTCGTACTTTGAAAAAGCTAAGAATTTAATAGGGATTATGACCTCAATGATGTGCAAAAATACCTTTTCTACGAGTTGTAGTTGATAAGTTGCCAATGTATATTTTAATTGGTTTGTTACCTCATGTAATGAAAACGAATCTATTCAAATGCTATATTTTAAATTACGTTCTAATATGTATATATGTTTTTTTTATTGCTGTAGGACAGCAGACAGGCTGACGGCCCACTTAGAATTTAGCAGTTACCGTCGCTTATGGGTGTTAGCAACGCCAGTGGCATAGCGAACACGCTTCTGCCCCATAAGGGTACATGAACATGGGTCACTAATGCTGAAACACAACACAAAGTTATTATGGCAGCATACTTAAGACCAAAGCTGGTCGCCATCCAGACGAGCTTGGGGCCCTACCACGTAGGTAGGGTGGGTTGTTTTGTCGCCTTTTACGACAAGCCGACCCCGGCCGCAGAGGTCAGTATTCTTTCTCCGCCCCTGCACGGATATATTATTATGTATACATAATTCCCCACGTTTCGACGGTGATGGAACACATCAAAACCTGTACTCCAAAGATTACCGGTATATGTAGCCCTCTAAACCGATTTGGACAAGCGTGGCGGGAATACTGTGTTTCCTCTGCGAGGAGGCTTAAAGTTATAGTAGTGGATTACTCTATTTCTACATTGATAACAATATTTAAGAAAAAAAAAAACTTCCCTAATGAAACCAGTTTAATGCTTTCTAATAACATTAATTGGTGGAACAAATCTTGATGTACATAGATTTTCGAGTCAAATCGAATTCCCCGTCATGGAATTCTAAAAGTTCCTCGGCGAGTTGTTGTCGAAGAAACAATTTGGATTATATCCAATGACAGTGAAATCTTGGAATGTAACGTGAGTTTCGTCCCCTCCCAAAGCACTCCGAAACTTAGACAATTAATTAAAAGTTTTAAGAAACACCCCCACTCAACCCCCAGGGACGAAATGACAGTTGAAATATGGGACGCAGTTCGCTATGGGTCATACTTTATGCTCTCGGAGGTAGGTTATTTTTGAGTGTTCCTTGTGAAAGAATTACTGGTGTCCATATTAAATCAGATGTAACAGAACGTAAATAAATATTTAGGATTTGGTTCACGTGAACGCTTTTAAGTGAAAAGTTGAATATATTAAGAATCATATAAATATAGATTTATCGTTTCCGAAAAGTAAATACATTATTTAGATATCGTCTCCTGTAGAATTAGTCAAGCGGCCTCTGGAATAGTTATATCTATCTTTTTTTTTTGGTCTCGGGGAAAACCCTCTCTTGACGGGTTCCCCCGGCCCAGGGGGACCGAGGGATATGTGGGACTCCGGGAAAGATGTTCGGCCATCCGACTACCCACTAAAAAACCCCGCTGTTCTCCTATCGCCTACGCCCGGGCCTACGGAAATGTGGCCTGCCGATCTCGTGGCCCGGGCCGGCGCCGGCCCGCCCTTTCTCAAGGCGGGCCTCTTCTAAAGTGTTGACGCCAGGGGATCAGGGTTTCATCCCCCCGGCGCTCTCCTGTTGACTCAAGGAGTTGAAGAGGGCCGCGGAACAGCACGCGGCCCTCTCTCTCGCGGCAATAGTGCGGGCGGCGGATCCTCCTCCGAGGGGCCGCTCGCGACCGCTTTCTACGGCGGCCGGGGGTCGTTGCTTGCCCTCCGGCGCCGACGACGTGGCCTGCGTTGGCAGGAGTTGACTCCCGCTCTCGCCCCGCCGCCCCCTTTGCGGACATTACTGCCTCGCAAAAGGAGGCGACGGCCGACCATCCAGGATCGCCCCTGACCATGGACAGAACCAGGGCCGGGAGCGACAAGTCGGCGGCCAATTCCAGACGGGACTCGCACCCCCGCCGCGTGCCGGTCAGGCGTGGGTACGACTACCAGGTGACACTCCAGAAAAACCAGGGAGTCGCCCAACGCCGTAGCCGGCCCAGCATGACCAACCGACAGCGAGGATGCGATTCCCACCCCAGGAACACTCTCTGTGCAGGCACAGTCGAAATGGGCATGGTTTCGACTACCAAATCAGGGCACGGGGCAGAACCCGAGATCCCAATCAGTATTCGCAACCATCCCACCGGGGACTACGCCACGAACAGAGAACGAAGTTGGAAAGGATGTAGGAGGTAGACGGGAAGAAAGGTAGGACTCTGTCGCCTCGGACGGAGAGGGGAGTGAGGCGACGGATGCTCGGGCACCTCGGGTACGCACACCCATGCACTCCTCAGACAGAGGAGCGCCCCTGAGGGGGTAGTTACATCTATCTATCGTATCTTATACGAATCTAAATATGTATATCAAAATTTTTGCAAAGCAGCCATCCCACGTCTGACTGATTAAACATTTTTCTGAGACACGATGCTTATACAATAGTCCAATATGGACTGAATAAAGGACTAGCTATAATTAAGAATAAGGTTACTTCACAAATTTCCTAGAGAGTCCGCAAAACGTGGCAAATAGATTTTGTTCCTTACTTTGATTCGCTGATAGAGAATTTGGTAAAACTACTAGGTGAAATCTAGTTTGAGAACCATAATAAAAAAACACAATATTTTCAGGCTGAAATTCCGAGCACGCAAATTTAGATCTCAGAATACAAGTTAAATTTGAACATTCAAGTGTCTACAGTTTTGAATATGTAGTTATTAAAGTACTTAAAGAATTCCGGTGCGCCCCCACTCATGGGTAATTTAAGACTGGTCCTTCGCAGAACTTTGTACTTTGCGAAGTTAGTTTGAAGAGACGTCACGTTTAAGTGTTTAGGACGAGTTACGAGTATTCTATCACATTAAATAGTTTGATGGTGTTCAAATGTAAAAAGTTTTGATTGTTGGAATGTTTTTAATAGCTCCCTTTTTACAATCTAAGATCAATGGAATAGTCAATGTGGAAATTATTTTATTTATATTGCTTTGGTATTTAATCTTTTTTTTTTTTATAGCTGGAGAACAGCAGACAAGCTGACAGCCCGTTAATAGTAAGCAGTTACCATCATCTATGGATGTTCGCGATGCTAGGGCCACCGCGAACACGCTACTGTGCCATACGGGTACAGGAACTGGGTCACTGATTCCGGAACGCAACACAAGGTTATTATGGCGGCATAGTTAAGAGCAAGGGCGGTTGCCATTCAGACGGGCTTGGGGCTCTACCACGTAGCTAGGTTGTTTTGTCGCCTTTTACGACAGGCTGACTCCGGCCGCAGTGGTTACTATTCATACTCCGCCCCTGCACGCAGGAAAACCATTAGGTTTTTACCACTACGTTCCGATTTTTACGTTAATTACGATGTGTTAAGGATTCTATCAATGATCACTCAACCACCACCCCCACCAAGTCCAAATCAAACCTAACTGCTAGATGGCGCTAAAGAACAAAGTAGAACAGAGAAGCTCTGACTCAAGGTTTACCTTTAGATGTTGGAGAGCTCAGCGTCAAACCAATTTAACCCCACCTTTATTCTATCTTTTTCGTGTGATCTGACGTTCGGCAAAGGGAGAAATGTCACAAATGGATTCTTTTTTCATGCATCTCTTAGAGAGAATATTACAAGGGAAAACATCATAGCGCCTCTTTGCATCCGTTCATTTTCTTTTGCGAGAGGACAATATCTAAAATAAACAGAGGTGCCGAACTTTGTAAATCCAATGACGATGCCAATGTGCTATTTAGGCCGAGGTGGCGAAGGATGTGAAACGAGAAAGAAGAAATAGGTTATAAATGAGTTAATAGAATTGGTTTATGGAAGACTGAGTTACATAGTTCATTGTTTAGCGTTGAGCAACCGTCACACCCATGTTCGATGAATGAACATGGTGTACGATGCCGTTCAGGAAAGACCTCTCATGATAGCTCGAAAGCAGTGGAATGTATGAGAGGGGGGAGGGAGGAGAGCGATGGATAGAGATATGCGCTGCCTTGCAGTGGGCAAAGAAATTCGCACTGACCTTGATTCCACCCCTTCCGGGTTCAGTTTAGGACCGGTCGCGGAGGAACTGTTGCACGGTACCAGCTAAATGTCAAGAATTAGACACTGAACACTTATGTGTTCTGTTATGTTATGGCACGGCCAGATAGAGTTAATTTGGAGTAACTGAATCCAATTGTGCACGGCGCAGAATGTGGTCTTCAGGGAGGTTGAATGTCGACCGTCCCGAGCATTTACAGACTCACGCGATACTACTGTCGTCTCACCCTCAATTTTACCATTCACTTCACCGAGATTGAGGGTAGATAACAAAAATCAGGAAAGATCGAACACACAGTGAACACAAATTCTAGCTACCTGTTTAAATATTATAATACTGACCGAACTCCTCCATCTCAAAGAAACAACGATAATAATAGACACATTTGATTTTACGAAATGACCCAACTGTGAGAATTTGTGTATTTTCATACTTTAAATAATTTTCAGCAAAAAGCCTTCAATACCCAAATGAAAATTATTAATTAACTAGCTGTGCCCGCGACTCCGTCCGCGTGGAATAGTAACTTTGGGCAGCATTTTTTTGGATATATCTTATGGTTTATTTTGGATTTATAGGGTTTGTACCCTATAAACCCTAAAATATAAAATTAATGAAATATGCAAATTGCGTTCGAACCTGCAATGTTCAGCCTAAGCGGAACCCTATTTTATATGATTGATGATATAAATCCGAGGTCAACTTAAATTGGATTTTAAAAATCCGAAACTGATCACTTTTAACTAAAACCATTTTTTTTCTAAAATAAAAATAGCATAAGTTACTCCATGTTACATCAGCTATCTGCCAGTGAAGGTCCCGTCAAAATCAGTCCAGCCGTTTCAGAGATTAGCCGGAACAAACAGACAGACAAAAATTGTAAAAAATGTTGTTTTGGTATATGTACCGTGTATACATCCAAATGCACTTAGTAAAAAGCGGCTATTTTAATATTACAAACAGACCCTCCAATTTTATTTATTTAAATAGATTTAATATCAATCATGCCGGTCAGTATTGTGAGATTGTAATAATTTGTCCATAACCTAAATCTATTTAGTCAAAACGGCCAAATTTAAATCGAATGAATTCAATATCCTTAACCTTGAACATACTTTGATAATTTCGCAACAACTGCCTATTTACGACGAAATGAATTAAATCGCCAAATTATTTTACAGAGACCCTTCAATTCAGGGTTGCCCTAAGTTATAATTAATTTTATCTGTAACATTAATCAGCTAAATTTCAATTTAAAGCAGTCTAATGGGTACGAAAAGATAGTATTTGCCAATGTCGTAGCTTTCCTCTTAAAGCTCATTAACTGAATATATATATATATATATATATATATATATATATATATATATATATATATATATATATATATATATATATATATATATATATATATATTTATATAAGAGTTCACATGGTCAGTGATAATATCAAAACACGAGTTCTTAGTATAATTAAAAATATGTATTCCTATGAATATTTTCACTCGAAGTAAATAAGAAATTATCCCATCCGTGCCAACAGAGTATTGAATGTCATGTTTGTAACGTCCACATGGCAACACTAAGCCTGTCTTTGACTCGAAAAGTTGAGAGGTCCGAGGAGCCGTTTCTCGGAATTGACTCCATATTAATTTCCTATTTGGAGTGAGCGCTCAACTGTTGCGAATGGGCACTTCATTACTGTTCCATTCATTAGCGTGACTATTAATATTGTGCATTGTTCGCAACTCGGGATTTTCATTAAAATAAATCATTATTAAAAAACTTTTATTAAATTCAGGGATCAATTAAACTTTGCCAATGTCTTTCAGGGCAGTGGGTTTGCACTGCCGAAGGCCGAAGACAGGGTGATGTGGAAGCAGCTTATCACCGATTCGTGCCAGGAGCCTGCCACTCCTGCGCCAGGAGCGGCCAGTCGTAAAAGGCGACAAATCAACTCAAGCTAGGTCCCCAAATCCGTTTGGATGGCAACCACTCTTTGCTTCTAAAAATGCCGCCATATTAACCTTATATTGTGTTCTAGCATAAGTGACCTAGGTTCCAATTGCCCTACGCAGACGACGTATATAGCGTATTAGCGCTACCTACCGCTGGCGTATTATTAAGTGAACCTTCAACCTTTCTGCTCCATCACAGCAATAAAAAAGTTAAGAGTATTTAAATTTTATGAATAACGTGCTGCCAATTTCCTGAATATTTTCCCAAATGACGCACATAAATATGAGTTTTCGCTCTAAATTAAAACACAAATAAAGCAATTCGCCCAAAGTATACCAACGCTTTCGTGCATCTATTTTTCACACGGACCGCAATTTATGTGCTGGCCTGAAAACGCTAGCGTGGATATATGACGGTAGATTAAATTATTATCGACTTATAAGTACGTACACCTCTATCAGGCGTTTTCAATTTAAACTGGATTGTATATACTCCTGGTGTATATTAACACACACGATAATTCTCGTTCTTGCTTTATACGGTCACACTAAAAATATCATGTAATTGTTCGTTAATTATAAATAATTATACTGGGACAATTTACATTGCGCCATTAGGCCCCAAAGTAAGTAGTATAACATTTGCGTTATGGGTACTAGACAACTGGTATACTTTTCTTTCGTAAATAAATACACATTATAAACACCCAGATGCCAGACGGGAATCGAACTTGTGATCTACACAAGCGTACCGAAGTGCATTAGCCGTTACACCACAGAGGTTGTCAGAGAATCGTCAGAGATTATGAAAGACTAGAAGTAATATGCAATTTAGCAATTGTTAATGATGATGCATTGAACTTATCCTTGGACTTGGGAGATCTTACTCCCCTGATTGGAGAAGTTCGCGTCTACTTTGGGCCACCGTCACGTGGTGGCAGTAGTCTACGCTATTTTCCGGCACGCCAGACATAAACAACAGAGAGAAACATGGGTAAGATTTCTTAATGGGTATACAACTGGTGGGTCTGATTACTTGATCTGATTTTCAACTTCAGCCCTAGAACATAGACTGATCTCCAGTTGATATAGAATAGTGCTAGAATACCATCATGATTGCTTGCAAAAAATTTGTAAATTTGACAAGAAAAATATATCTAAATAAAATATGAATATTATCATTAAGGTCTTTATACGACAGGAACTAGTATGAGATATAGCGCCTTCATTATTTTTAAGCCTCGACCTCGTTTCGGGAATATCGTTCTACTTATACGTATAATACTTTTTGATCACTCTTTAATGGTATTTATCTAAGATAAAAAGTTTCATCGTGTATTCTATTGAGCTAAACGGCTATGAGCGTTTGATTGCTTCAAAAACTTTTCAGCGCTGTTATATCCACGTTAGCGCCGTTCGGCGGTTGGTTTGTTGCAACTTTTTTTATCCAGTTTATTCGTTAATGTTTGGAAAGTAGCGTTCCAGCTAACAAATTTTACTAAACTTTTGTAAAGTTTTAATTTCAAATAATTTTTGTTTATGATAAGTGTAATATTGTAGCTCAAAAGGTGAATTTTAGTAGAAAATGAGTTTATAAGAGACGAGTTATGAAATTTCATTCTTCGTGCAGGGGCGGCGTAAGAAGACCAATCCTTGCAGCTTGTCGCAAAAGGCGACAAAGCAGCTCTAGCTAGGGCTCCAAACCCGTCTGGATAACAAGTACCCCTGGTCTGTGAATATTCCGCCATAATAACCTTGTGTTGTGTTCCTACATAAGTGACCAGGTTTCAATTCCTTTAGGCTGACGGCAGCATGTCAGAGGTGCCCACGGCGCCGCGCCATAGATGATGTTAAGTGGTGACTTTCTCGGAGAGTATGTAAGATTCAGTGAGAGTATCCTCAAATAGCCCTGCCGTTTTCCTATCTTCTAATGCCTGGACTAACAGCCAACTGACCTGCCGATACCTTGGTCCGAGCTCGCTCTGACTCCCCCTTTGTGTCAAGGTGGGCCTCTTCCATGGTATGCGCCAGAGGGTACGAATTCGAAATCTAATACGTCATAACTCTAGGCAAATAAAATATTTCCTTCTATTATCGCAAATAATAACATCATTTACGTTTCTTAGAAAGAAACACATTTCCACATAAGCTGATATCACACTAGCTGTTTCCGAGTAAATAATGAAAAGCACAATTATATGTTAATGTTAGTACCCGTTATTCGACGGTCGAATTCATTTATTCCACGCTCAATTCGTGGCCCACAATATCCAGAAAACCGCTAAAACTTTACCGCCTTAGCAATACTAATAAACGCGTGTATATGGTTCATAAACCGCACTGTTATATTTGTCTGTTGCTCACACCACTTGAAATCTAGACTTAAAACAAAATATTTGATACTAAACACTTTTTCGTTTTGATTGTATCATGTAAAGCAGTAAAATCGGTACCGGTTAAGGTATATGTATATGTATAGTCCTAACATTTCATTCATTTATATTTTTTGCTGTCAAATAATTTTTAAGTATGTACTTATGGAGTTTCATTTCTATAATAGAATAATTGGGTATTTGAAAAAAAAATTATTGATTTTTTTATGTATTTTAAAACTTTATTATTAATAATATTGATATTTAATGTAAAAACGGAAAAAAAACTTTTCAATTAATTATAAACAATTAAAAATTGAGGAAATTTAAATAAAAATCACGCGACTATAAACGTGCCATGATTGGTCACCATAGTTGTGACGTCATAATGTTATAGCATCAATAACGGCATCAATAGCGCTAAAGGCTATTTATTACACGTGACTAGACAATAATATTGAAAATTTATTGCTAAAATACGAGTTGTTAGTTCTGATTAGCTATGTATGATAAAGGATTTATTAAGGCAAAGTCTGATAATATTCCTAATGTTGATATATTTATGATAACCAATTTTTTTTAAATGACGTTCGGTTTAATTCTGCTGAGGTTCGAGGTGCCAAGGCATCAAGGTAAGTCTGTTAAAAAATAATATAATAAATGAAAATATTAAGTAGGTATTTGTTATATTATTTTGTTTTGGGATTATCATGGTGCACTGCTTGAAACCATTTATTTCGACATTTGTCATCTTGGGGAACATTTAAAAACATTTTGTCAGGATTTGTTTTTGTAGTATTCGTACATAATGGTACAAAACAAGAACGATAACTTTTTAGGTTCGACATTTTTAATATAAATTTAAATATTTAACAATGACAACAAAATTAAATAGATCAAAACACTGTATTTATTATTTTTCTATCAACTGCAATGAGTGAAAACTAACATTATGACGTCACACACGCGCTCGGGTTTGTTCGGGAGTGATCGGCGTGTCTTCGGTACTGGATTCAAAAATTAATAAACTCTTTTAGGGTTAAGCGCGCCTATGTACATGTCTCATATCTTAAATTTTATGTGTGTAATCAATGTTGTGTACAAAGAATAAATAAATAAATAAAATTAATTTTTATTTTGAAATAACTTTTGAATTATTGCGAAAAAAAATAAAATGAAAATAGTTTTGTTATAAAACTTATATATGATCTTTTCATTTATCTCAAAAAAATTAAAAACCCAATTTTCCTTATATTCACAGTATAATTAGACAAATGAGAATATCCAGTGTGAAATCCCGAATATAGTTTTCCACAAAGTCTTGTATTGTCTTTGGGTTTCAAATATTGAAAACTCCATCAATAAGTTCAGGGAGTAATTAATTTATGTTTTCTTTTGCTGGACGCATAATATTTAAAATGGAATATTGTTTTCATATTTTAGTTTCTTGTGTCTAATATTTACTTTTGCTAATTTTTTTCATTGCTGTGGGACAGATATTATACACTTATTAGTAAGTTGCCTAAGGATGTTTGCGACGCCAGAGGTACCGCTACCACGCTGCCGTACGCGTAGGGAAGCTAGCTCTCACCCAGATCCAGGTTCCAGAACCTGGATCACTTATGCAGCATGGAATGCAGCAGATGTTTATTATAGCAGCATATTTATATGAGTAGTTGATTGTAATGATTATTATGTATTTTTAGTATATAATACAAATTATGTGAAGAAGTAAATAAGAAACATGGATACTCAACTCAAAACGCTGCACCTACATCACCAGACTCCTTATAATAATAAAATAATATCTATATAAAAGGTTGCCTGGAAGAGATCGCTTTAAGCGATAAGGCCGCCTATTGTGTATTATTTGTAAGAACTTCTATGTTTGTTGATAAATTGAATATACAATAAAGAGTTATCTATCTATCTATCATATTTAGAGACCAGGGGTGGTTTCCTGCCAGACCTGGCCTTGGCTTGGAGCCCTATCTAGGGTTATTTAGTCCCGTTCTGAGACAGGCCGCTGAACGCCGCTTGTGTCAGTATTCTTAATCCGCCTCAGCACGGAAAGATTATCTCGGTACAAGATAACTAAATTTCAGAGGGGTAACGATGCAAACGAAGCGTATTATTTTTGCCCTTCGATTAGTCCAAAGTGAACCCTGAGCTCTAAATTGAAACTCAGATTAGCTATAAGACGACCCCATGTCTGAGCGGCTAACACACTTCGGTACGCTTGCGGAGGTTACGGGTTCGATTCACGTCTCGCGTCTGGGTGTTTATGTATAATATGTATTTATTTATGAAACAAAAAGTATACGAGTACAAGTAGTATATCAGTTGTCTAGTATCCATAACACAAGTGCTATGC
Source organism: Malacosoma neustria (assembly GCA_963693495.1). Classification (NCBI taxonomy): domain Eukaryota; kingdom Metazoa; phylum Arthropoda; class Insecta; order Lepidoptera; family Lasiocampidae; genus Malacosoma; species Malacosoma neustria. The sequence goes on from OY856377.1 coordinate 17,016,482, forward strand.
TACTTACTTTGGGACTAGATGGCGCTGTGTGAATTGTCTCAGTATGTTTATTATTATTATTTATTTGAATTACAATGAGTGTGAAATTTATCCGTGTTCATTATTCGTAATATTTTTAAGCTATTGCATAGCTTTTATCGCGGGCTATGAGCGCGGCGACTGAATCAAGAAATTCCGTAACGAAAATAAAACCTAACACCCCCCACTCCGCCTACCATGTAGCTTAGTCGAGCGTTCGCTTAACGTGTATGTATATGGTACGACTGTACGTAGGGATGGGCGATATTGAAAAACATTTTATTCAACTTATGCAATTATAATTATTTATTTATTTTTTATTTATGCAGTAATAATTTTCTTTGATATTAATTCAAGTTTTTTCTTTGATATTAATTCAAGTTACACTTTTTGAATGTACACCTATGTATACATATATACCTACATGTATATTTACGGGGCGCACGTGCGGTGAGTGTGGTAGGGATGGGCGATATCTATCGATATTTCAACTATCAATGTTTTTTCTAAAGTATCGATGTTTTTTATCGATATTTTTTGGACAAGATGTATCGATACTCGATACTAAAAACATCGATAGTTTTATTTTTTTACTATCGAGTATCGATATATCTTGTCCAAAAATATTTTTCTAAAGTATCAATATTTCTATCTATATTTTTTGGACAAGATATATCGATACTCGATAATAAAAACATCGATATCATAACATCGATAGTTTTAGTTTTTTATTATCGAATATCGATATATCTTATCCAAATAATATCGATAGAAAACATCGATACTTTAGAAAAAAAAATTACTGCATAAATAAAAAATAAATAAGTAATTATAATTGCATAAGTTGATTAAAATGCTATGCAATAGCTTTACCGCGGCAGTCCCCGAGTGTTTTTTTTTATTACGAGAAATCAGCAGACTGGCAAACGACCCACCCTGGCAGGTGGTCACCGTCGCCTATGGACGTCTGCAACGCCAGAGGCATTATAAACGCGCTGCCGGCCTCGGAATATATATGCGTATTTGTCGAGATATAAATTGCTCATCAAATCGCACACACAAACACATTTATCCGTAACTGTACATTAATTCCGCAGTCAACTAGTTTCCCGTTCTCGCTGCGATGTGGCGGTGTATACGATGAGAATTTATGCTCCCATATTTCTGCATCATCAATATCATTTATTTACCACGCGTTTCCCTTGTCGCCTCAATCGTTCCACCCGAATATATTCCCGTGAATTCCTCCACCGTGCTACGTGATCATTTTTCTTTGGCTCGCCCTTGAATACGCAGAAATGTTTTAAATAACTTATGTTTGGGTTGAACGTTCCCTTTTTACGGTAGGTGGAAAATTCTCGAACTTTATTTCGCCACTTTTGTGTTTGTTGTTATAATGTTCGAAGTTATGATAGTAATTCGCTGTTTTTATTTCAAGATTTTTACTGTTGAAGATGACTTTCAACTCTTGCGTTTTGTCAAATATCTAGTTATTTGTTCCTAGTTTATAAAAAAGGAATTATCTCCACTTCTGACATAGTCCTCCCAGATCACGCAATTACATTTGAATGTCGGCTTTTCTTATCCAACCACTACCAACTACTTTTTATGTTATCGGTGCACTCGGCTGGAGGGCGTTTTTTTTTATTGCCGTAGGACAGCAGACAGGCTGACGACTCACTTACAATTTAGCAGTAACCGTCGCCTATAGTTTTTGCAACGTAGTCACGAGTGCCGGAAGACAAGCCAAAGTTAATAACATAAGACCAAAGGTGGTCGCGATCCAGACGGGTTTGAGGCCCTACCACGTAGCTAGGGTGGGTTGTTTTGTCAGCTTTTAGGACAAGCCGGCTGCAGAGTCAGTATTCTTTCTCCACCTGTGTACGGATAAAACTATGTTAGTTAGTCTTACACTATGTTTTACTGAGATGCGTCCTCAAATCTAAGATTATTTTACTCCAGCCCATCGATACTTTATTTTATAAATTTGTCCAATAATTCTAAACAAGATCTTCAAGATTATTGAGCTTTTGTAGCTAGCTAAACTAAAAAGTAGATAGTAATTTTCTTTAAGTTATAGAGAAAATAGTGTGATTATGAAAAAATAAAAACATTTTATTGTAAAGACCCTTTAAAAATATTATGTAATGACTTAACTTTTACTAATATTTGTAAATTAAGTACGATTATTTACAATAATTGACATCTAGAGCCTTACGCATTTTTATAATAAAATTATTCTTTTCTATATCAATCTTTATTTTACTTACCGATATAATAAAACTAGCTGACCCGGCACTAGAAGTTTTGTCGTGTAAATTAAAAAAATATCCTATATCCTTCTCACAGGTCCAATCTATCTCGAAATTCATCAAAATTCGTTCAGCGGTTTAGGCGTGAAAACGTAACAGACAGAGTTACTTTCATATTTATAATATTAATATCGAAGAATGTTTGAAGAAAGTCAACCGTTTGATTTTGGAGATGAACCAAATTAAGAGAAAAAAATCTTTAGTGAAAATTGTTTTCTTGTATGTGTTAAATAAAAATATCAAACAAAAAATTACAAAGAGCTCCTTAATTTTATTTATTAGTTTAAATAAATATACTCAGAAAATTCACACATTTTATCGTCACTAAGTTAGTAGAAGATCGTTACTGTTATTAATACTAAACTACTCATATACTTTCGTTACTTTTCTTTGGTAAATAAATATATACATAGTCAGCGAGACTCGGGACGGAATTCGAACCCATGACCCACGCAGGCGTGCAAAAGCCATTGCGCGACGGAGATTGCAGAGTAAATCGAAGAAGCCAGGCTTTAGTGTACCTAATGTAATAAAACTTCCGCCTTATGGTCCTCATGTATGTAAGGTAATAAATAATAGGTCTTTACCTATGAAATTGCCGTTCTGCAGTACTGGCCATTTCAAATCAAAATAATTTTTGTTTGGCTAAGAATTCTAATTTCATAATCATAATCTTTATTTGTTAAAATGCAGGTCTGTTTACAACTGATGTCAGTTTACAAATTCTTCCCAGTGCTTTTTGCCCCCAGGCGTACAAATATATATTATTATTTGGGAAATTAATTAACTACTTCACAATAAATTCTTAATTCTAAAAACTTTCATATACTGTTAATTTATATTAATTAAAATCGTCATTCAAAAATTCCATTATAGTATAGTAACATTTCTCAATTAAGAATTCAAATTAATTTTATTTTAAAAACATGGAATTCTTTTTCCAAAAGTAGTCATTTGTTTATTGATTAGTGTTACATTTTCATCGCATTTCAATATTTTTCGTCATCATGGATACGTTAAAAAATCGAGTAATTATGGAATATGAGTACCGTCGTGGCAGCAACGCGGCACAAGCGGCACGCAACATTAACGACGTTTACGGAGCTAACACTACAAACCAACGCACCACCTGTTATTGGTTTGCTCGCTTCCGTTCTGGTCGTTTCGTTCGACCTGAAAAATGAACCTCGCGGTTGTCCGAAGACTGGTCGACAAAGACGAATTAAAGGCGATTGTGGAAGCTGATGATACACAATCTACGGCTGAATTAGCGCAGCTTTCGACGTTAGCGTCAAAACAATATTGGTCCATTTGCGTCAAATTGGCAAAGTAAAAAATCTTGACAAATGGGTGCCCCACGAACTCAATGATAGCCAGAGCGAAGTACGCGTCGAGACGTGCCTTGCACTGCTCAACAGACACACAAATGAAGGAATTTTGAACCGCATTGTTACCTGCGATGAAAAATGGATTCTGTTTGATAACCGCAAGCGCTCAGCAAGTTGGTTGGATCCTGGTTCAGCACCTAAACAATGGCCTAAACGAAAACTTACCCGTAGAAAAGTGACTACCAACAGTGACCCTGTTTGGTAGTCTAGCGCCGGTGTGATTCATCACAGCTTCTTACCAAACGGGGTGAGCTTTACTGCAGATGTGTACTGTGAAGAACTGAACACAATGATGGAGAAGCTGGCACATCTCCAACCAGCATTGGTCAATCGCTCGTCTCCGCTGCTCCTGCACGACGACGCGTGACCTCATACTGCACAACAGACGGTTTCCAAGTTGCAAGAACCGGGGTTGGAAGTTCTCCGTCATCCGTCCTACTCACCAGACCTTGCGCCTACAGACTACTACTTTTTCCAGAATTTGGATAACTTCTTGGCGGGAAAAAAATTCAATACACTCCCGTCCAGCTGATTTCTTTAAGAAGGGCATCAATAAACTGCCACTGCGTTGGCAAAGATGCATGATTGCATGGGTGATTACTTCGATTAATACAAATAAAAAATACATGAAAAAATTTCGTTTAAATTTTTTCATACAAAACGGCAATTTCATAGGCAAAGACCTTAATATTTATCATCATTTTCACCAATTGTATTAGAACATTAATTAGATATAACATAAATCAGTTGATTCGCAGACTCGGTCTTGTTTTAGTCGTATTTCCCGCCTCAGTATTTTCGTAAAATACACTTACTGTATAGTTAGGTAGCCAAAATAAACACTAAACAACACACGCCCATTTTGTTAAAAAACGTGTTACATTCATCAAACGAACGTGGCCATGTAAAGAATGGTCATGTGACACGCGTCTGCTAAAACGACTTTATAGGCACATTTACGACCCAATAAAGGTAATAAGGGAGGTTGCCGCTCACGTGAAAACCCTGTAGAGAACAAAAGTCGGCAGAGGGTAACGCTTTTCTTCGAAGCTGTCCTTAGGAGCTTGAGTAGTAGTCTTAAGTTGTTCGCTTATAGTGAGTGTAGTATAGAAATAAGAAAATGTAAAGAACTAGGCAAAACTTGTTTCATTAGAGTTACATACAAGTATTGTTTCATACAATAATTATATAGTGAAAATTTATACACTGCGATTTAGTACCAAAGTAAACAGCTGAGTGGCTTATGCACAATAAAGTATAACTAAAAAAAATCGTGTATTTTTCGTGGATTTTCTCTTTGTATATTCCATGTAAAACTCGATTAGCCGGTGGAACTAAGAGTATCGAAATAAGTTATCATTTAAAAATGGCGCTGTATTTTTAATTGGGTTTATAGCCTTAACTGTTATTCCGTGACGGATGCCTGTTAGTTAATAGCTCGGACGTTAAACACATCGCCGTAGGGCTTTTATAACATCCCCACCCCCCCTCTGCCTTCGTCTCGACTTCCCCTCGTGAGCTGCCAAAATAATTTAATACTGATCCACTAATATATTCCGTATAAGTTCTCTCCAGGCTCCCTGGAGCATTTTAACAATCGGAGTACCATGCCAAAATGTCTAGCTTTTAAAAAGATTAGTGGCGATCGGAATAAAAGTCTGTTCACGCATTTCTGAAGGGGTTACGTCATGAGCAAATACTTTCTTCAGCTCGGCCGTGTAATGTTGATCAGAAATAAAAATAGGGCTACCTCATCCGTTACCAATGGACTCGTAAAAAGCGACGATTGGATGCTTGCTCACAAACGTTTTTAAGAAGAAGGAAAACTCGATAGCTTGTGTATAAATACATACCATACCCATAAGTGCTATGTTACTTTGGAACTAAATGGCGCTGTGTGCATTGTATATTTATTTATTTATATTATATTTAGTTATTTATAGTACATATAACAAGAATTTAAGCTGATGAACGATTCTTTGTCTCCTAATGGTTAGATGCTGTTAGATAAATCGAATATATAAGTGGAAAATAAAATTTACTCATTTTATCACAAGGAGTAACCGCTTCTGACCAATTTTTATCCGTGCAGGGGCGGAGAAAGAATACTCACCTCTGCGGCCGGGGTCGGCCTGTCGTAAAAGCCGACAAAACAACCCACCCTAGCTACGTGGTAGGGCTTTAAGCCCGTCTGGATGGCGACCACCTTCGGTCTTAAGTATGCCGCCATAATAACCTTGTGTTGTGTTCCGGCATTAGTGACCCAAGTTCCTGTACCCTTATGGGACAGCAGCGTGTTCACGATGCCACTGGCGTTGCAAACACCCATAGGCGACGGTAACTGCTAAATTCTAAGCGGGCCGTCAGCCTGTCTGCTGTGTTACAGCAATAAAAAAAAAATTGAGTGCTGTTGGTGGGAGACGGAGACGGACACGGTGATTTAATTTACTCTGATTTGATTTTTGGAGATCGTCACATATAATTAATATGTTTATTATAAATAACGAAGGCGACTGCCGTCTGACCTCCATGATCTAGGTCCTAGCAATAATAATCCCCTCAGGGGCGCTCCTCTGTCCGAGGAGTGCACGGGTGTGCGTACCCGAGGTGCCCGAGCATCCGTCGCCTCACTCCCCTTCCCTTCCGAGGCGACGGAGTCCTACCTTTCTTCCCGTCTACCTCCCACATCCTTTCCCCAACTCCCGCATCTTGGGTCGGGTCGGTTGTGTGTCGGTGTGGCTGGGGGTGCTTGGGGCCGCTCTATGCCCTAGATTGGCGCTCGACGCTCACGGCCATTCTCTCACTGCAACCACTTCCGACCGAAGATGTAACGCATTGCCCTAGACTTCGTGGTTGGGTCTGGGGTGGCGTGTCACAGCCACCTGCGTTACGGCCTACGCAGCGGAGCCGTACGTTGGGATGATGGGATCCTGCGAGGCTGAGCCGGTGTAGATGGGCAACCTGTCATCGGCAACACGCCCGTTTGGCCCGGATTTCTGACCAGACGGCTGCCTTGTAGCTTAGCCAGCTGCAGGGAAATGGTCATGGGTGGTAGTGTCAAACACACCTGGCTAGGGAAGGTCGTCAGGTAGGAGGTCATGGTGATGGAGCAAGAGTTTCGTGGCCTAACCATCTGCGTCTCTCATGCTTCGGATACCGCACCCACCGCCTCCGACTACCCCTATATCCCGTTGGTAGCCCTGGCGGCCCTTGCGTAGAGCTCTGCTCCGCTGGGTCGTCCCCACTTGCGGACTCCATGGAGGGTGGGGAGCCAACGGGATGAAAATTATATTTCCATGAGCATGGATTATCAGGTTAAAACAAATTTTAGTAATAAGGAAAGCAATACTAGAGAGGATGAAGAAGATAGGGAGAGAGACAGCAGTGAAAAGAGTAGACCACTAAGGAGGTCTCTCAGGACAAGGAGGAAAGAGGTGGACAGGGAGTCGGACTCCTCCGTCTCGTGTGCTGATCTTCCTCCGATCTCCGCCAAAAGGATGTCCCACGAGGATGGAACCGAGGAGATCAGGATTAGCAACGAGACGGGGGATAAAAGGTTCAAAGTCAAGGATGGAGCCAAGACTGCTGCGAGAGCGGTGGTCTCAGACACCGACACAAAGACGATAAGTACCTCCAGAGCGCGTAGGGGTAAAGGGGGTAAATTAGTGATTTCCCCGCGTTCCAGCGCCGCTCCCGGCCCTGACAGTGAGTCGGACCTCACCGTTGGGGAACCGGTTGAAATAATGGTGGAGCGGATGCTGGAGCGCATATATGATAAGTCCGGGTGCGTTTATGTGCCCACAGATGACATTGAATTTGAGTCGAACGAGGAGACCCCAGAAAATCTGGAGTCCATGGACCTCGTTCGGCTCAGGGCCGCTGCGGGCCATGAAGTGTCCCAAATCCAGCTCGTTGCTGCCCGTTCGGGCAACCTGAAAGGGACCTTCATTAAACAGTTGAAGGCATCGGCCGCCAGGATCACGGACATCGTGGAGATCCTGGCGGAGAAATCGGAGAGCGGAGAAAATCGTCGTCTCTGCATTGAAAACGATCGCCTCAGACGCGAGCTCGCAGCTGTGAAGGGCGAGCTCAAGGCGCAAAGGCGGGCGTACGCGGAGGCGACGGCCAATAGGCACTCTTCCCCTCCTCCTGCCGTCTCCTCGGCCGCAGCAACAACATCTGTGGCGGCCGGGTTTGATATTGACGACCTAAAGAGGTCGGTTTTAGAGACGGTAGGGAGGTTAATCGAGGCCCGTTTTGAGGGCCTCGAGGAGCGCCTGTTACCGGCAGTTAGGAGAAGGCCCCCCCTTGCCGCAGACGCCAGGCGAGAAAATGGGGCCCCAGCGTCCCAGAGGTTGTTGGGGGCGATTGGGCCTCCGACGCCGCTTGCTGGGAGCGCTATGGTGGTGGCGACTGGGGGACCGCAGGACTCCCTGGCGGGCGTGACTGGGGGGAGGCGCCTGGCAACCCGGGCTCAGGAACCCCGGACTGGTGAGACCCCGGGGCCTGGGAGACTGGGCAAGAAGAGGAAGAAGAAGAAGAAAAAGAAGGCAGCCCAGACTCCCGGGCCCTCTACTGGGCCAGAGGGTACCCACGCTCCGGCGCCCATGCGTCCCGGGACGTTGGGAGCCCGGAGACCAGTGGAAGTGTGTGAGGCCGGTCTACCGGGTGTGCGACCTCCTGTCCGGCCCGCTATACCGCCACCACCACCCCCCATGTTTGGGGGGGCGGGTCCGTCGTACCTGCCGACGCCGTGGCCCGCCTACCACCCTCCAATATATCATGCGGGGTGGAATTCGAAGGATTTCCCCCAGCTGCCACCCGGGAGGGGGCAGTCGGCCATGGAGCCTCGGCCTCCCCTACAGCCCTTCGAGGAGGCATGGACGGTGGTTGCCCGTAAAAAAGGTCTCAAAAAGAAGAGCAGTACTGCCACGGCGCCTCCGGCGTCCGCTGCTTCTCCTCCCAAAACCCAGCAGGGGGGAAAAAAGGGAAAAGAGAGGCGGGTGAAGGTGGATCCCCCTAAGGTGGCAGTTATCCAACTATCACTGCCACCGGGTGCCTCGGAAAGGGGAATTACCCTCCCACAACTGGCCTTAATGGCGGAGACCCAGGTGGATATTAAGGACCTGGGTTTCCAAAGGGGGCTCAGGAGTCGCCGGGCTGCCGACGGCAGCATCCTCTATGAAATTGAGGGGGAGGGCAAGGAGGGAAAGGCGGACCTCCTTGCTTCCCGGATAAAGGTGGTCCTGGGGGACAGAGGGCTCGTGTCGAGGCCAGCCAAAAGAACTGGCCTCTACATACACGGGCTATCTGTCTCCGTCACCAAGGAGCGACTTCTGTCGGCGTTGGCGGAGGCGGCGCAGGTCCCTGCTGATTCTCTCAAGGTCTCGGAGATCAGGCAGGGACCAGGGGGCTTGGGCTCATCTATTGCCCAGTGCCCCATCGAGGGAGCCCTTCGGCTCACACGCACCGGAGAGTTTAGCATCGGCTGGGGGGCGGCCCAAGTGAGGCTCCTCGAGCCGCTCCCCAGGCGGTGCTATAAGTGTTTCTCGATGGGGCACACCAAAGCGATGTGCCCCTCGCAAGTGGATAGGTCGGACCTATGTTTCCGGTGTGGGAAACCGGGACATGGGTCCAACAAATGCAACGAGCCCCCGCGGTGCGCCGTCTGCGCCGATGCGGGAAAAACGGCGACTCACGTGATGGGGGGTAAAGAATGCCGCCCCCCCAACGTTAAGGGTATCTGGCGCTCCCTGCCACGACAGGGAACGTCAGAACCGACGGTTATGGAGGTTGTGGATGCCCCTGTCAATGGATAGTATCGGGGGCGTGCGCATCCTCCAGGGGAACGCTAACCACTCCGCGGGGGCGCAGGACCTCTTCCTGCAGTCCCTCGCGGAGTGGGGTGGTGACGTCGGTGTCATCGCAGAGCCCTACCTCGTCCCGGTCCGTGACAATTGGATCGGTGACTGGGACGGCACGGTGGCAGTGACCGCCCGGGCAGGTGAAAGCCTCCCTCTCCAACTCCTGGAGAATGGGTCGGGATATGCGGCGGCAGGTTGGGGTATAAAAAAAAAAAAAAAAAAAAAAAAAAAAAAAAAAAAAAAAAAAAAAAGGTCCTAGCAATAATATGTTGTATAACTAACAATAAAACTCTAAAAAGCAATTAATATAAGTTATGGCATCTGTAATGTGATTATTGCGTGATAGTTGTATTTTTATTAACGTTTACATAAACATGAAATTTATAAATTTAGGTTTTACTGTATACACGAGAAAGGGACTATGATATGGGCATACGGTCTCTAAATCAGTTTTTTCTAGCAATTACCAGCATTATTCGGAAATTAGTATCAAATAATAATCGGAAATCAGTATTTTTCCATATTATTCACTAATAATCTGGAAAAATTTTATTTATAGTAAAATATTAAATTAAGATTCACCTATTCTTTCAGACAAACTATATACGTATAATTATTGTTTCAGATTGGTTCACTGAAAGATTACTACCTGTTGTCACATCACGAGGTCCATAAAAGATCTCTGGAGCCAAGCCATGAACATCACAAGAAATTGAACGACGAGCCAAAGGTAATATATTTATTCTAGAATTTGAGTTCATTAGCTCAGGTGATGATCCTTATAATTTGATTACTGTCGCTTACATAATTAGTTCTTAAACCGTTGTCTATGTGCTGGTGTTGTAGTATAAAAAAATCATCTAGACTTTAATTTCAAAATATTAATTTTGGTATTTTGGTGTTAAATTGGTATGAGATTCCAGCTAGCGTTTTCCCATTATGTTAATAGATTTCAGATATATAATGAAATTCCTTCGTGGCCGATAACCGGTGCTCCTGTTATTGCAAATATCGAGTTGCGACAGTGATCACTTCCTATTGGGTAGACTTACAACAAAGGTGAAAATACTCCACGAAATTATGACAAAAAGCAGTCAAATTATTCGGACAAAAGCCTTCGAACTGCATGTTAACTATATAAAATATAGTTTGAGAATGAAGAATGGTGACTCTTACAGCTGGAGGCGTCTTGTCGTAAAGACGGTAAAACAAACTTATCTAAATGGTAGGGCTCCAAGCCCGTCTGGATGGCAACCACCGCAGTTTCTAAATATGTTGCACTAATAACTCCGTGTTCTGTTCCGGTCATATATCTAGATAGGTAGATAAGAGACCAGGTTCCAGTTCCCGTACGCGGACATCAGGCTATTATGACTCTAGCCATTCGTAGCCGACGGTAATTGCTTAACATGCTATTAAATGAGCCGTCAGCCTGTCTACTGTGTCAGATCAATAGATATAACCACATATAATCGAAGTAAATCTAATGGACTTCTCTTATCATAATCGTAAGTAATCGATTGTTTGTGAAGTTGCGAAGTTTCATTTGATACTTTGACAAGTAGATTATAAATGTAGATTATATTATACTTACCTATAAATTATTATTATTTCGAAAGGTGGCTATGCTAGTTTATTCAACCTAGTATCACTGCGTCCAGTTTAATGATCTATTGTGATCGCCACATTTCCCATAGCTCATTGGCAAAGCCTGCCTCGTTAATATAACGTAGCAGTTTTTGATTTAAACCTCGAATTGTGTTCCATCGTTTAATATATTCACCAAAACTACCTATAAATACTTAGAACAAAGAATAATATTGTCTTGTACCAGCTTATCTAGCTAATCTATACTCGTACAACCAAATACGTATTCTAAATGATAAAAAATGGATACCAGCGATGATATATACGAACATTTGTGTTGTGTTATTTGTATTCATAATTCCTAAAAAATGATTCAATCTGCGCCAAAGTACCTGTTTTAGCTAAAAATTGTCTCGTAAAGCTACGCAAGACAAATACATTTTGGAGGAATTATTGTCGCCGCACATTTGAGAGATGGTTTGCTACATGTGCTTTAGTTATGTATTTTTACACACCCGGTGTTTTATATTGAAATAGGTATGTATGTATATAGTAATCTCAACTTTTAGTTGGTATATTCTGATGAATGATGCACTAGGATCGTCTCATGTAAAATTAGACTTTACATCGCTTACAGTCGCTTAGAAAAAAGAAGATTTCGTATTATCAATGAAAACAGTTTGTTTTATTATTGTGGTTCGATGTGGAACATCAGGTGAAGAGTAGACATTTCCAGATGTGAAAAAACCTTGGACGTATCGCAACGTGTATTCGAGCATGTCAGGTCTCGTCAAACGCAGAGTCGTGCGTCCCAAAATAAATTGTATCACAAAACGAATTTATAATGTGAATATTTTATATAACTCATACATATCCTAAACAACCGTTCTGCGTGTAAACAAAATTGGATATCGCGTATATTTTGGGGCCGAAGGGAGGGAATAAACTATCCGGACGCCGAAATTAGTTTTCAGTAAATATTTTATGTTCAAATGTTTTTCTTTTCTTCGTTTGTTTTTTTGGAAGGTAGTTAGTTTAAATGTTGTTTTATCAGAAGAAATTCTATTACAAATACTTGAATGCCCATATGCTTTCATAACTGGCCCCTTGGTTCACTCTATTTTATTACACTAAGTGTGTAATTTTATTTTCAACTAACTGACCTGACAAACGTTGTTCCGCCATATAAATTAAAAAGAAGAACTTGATTACATTCATCCCCCAGTCAAGTTTCATTTTCGCGATAAAAAGTAGCCTATGTCCTTCTCCAAGGTACGGATCTGTGTCTATACCGAAATTCGCCGTAACAGATAGACATAGTTATCTTCACATTTGTAATATTAGTATGAATAATGCAATGTTAAAGACACTTGAATCTTATATCTATTCGTAGTATAAATATTCTTATTAGATGACTGAATACGCGGCCGCTTTGATTTTACTACGAGAGCGTAGTAGCGTGGATAATGTAACGTTTGGTGGTTAATTACAATTTTTTACTTAGCATACAAATATATACATATATAAAAATCAAATGAATTAATAAACATCATAAATCTACCCTGTAAGTTTGTTAAAGTTTTACCAGTGCCTCAGTTTTACCAGGAACTACCCGTAGAGGGAACAGACAGTATGCCCACCACGCTTGTCCAATGTGTTTTTTTTTATAGCTGTAGGACAGCAGACAGGCTGACGGCCCGCTTAGAATTTAGCAGTTACCGTCGCCTATGGGTGTTTGCGACTCCAGTGGCATTGCGAACACGCTACCTGTTCCATAAGGGTACAGGAACTTGGGTCACTATGCCGGAACATAACACAAAGTTATTATGGCGGCATACTTAAGACCAAAGATGGTCGCCATCCAGACGGGCTTGAAGCCCTACCACGTAGCTGGGGTGGGTTGTTTTGTCGCCTTTTACGACAGGCTGACCTCAGCCGCAAAGGTTAGTATTCTTTCTCCGCCCCTGAACGGATAAATATTGATTGGATTGGCGGGTTACACATACCGGTGATCTCGTTACGCCGGTATCTTCACGATGTTTTCCATAACAGTCGGTACATGATAATTATACACTAATATGCACATTAGCCGAGAAAATCTGCCTAAGTGGTGCATGCCACCGTGAGATTCGAACCCGGAACCTTTAGATTAATCTCCAACTGTCCAAAGCTGTCGATACGCGTACGGGATAATCAACTTTTCTGTAAGAAAATAATGAATCGTGACTGAAAGACTTTAAGATGATACTGATGCGTATGGAAAAAGTGCGTAAAACATACGTGGCAAACAAAAACATAACAGACTCGTGTATAATGAGATAATGTTCCGCACGCGTGAGGCGACGGCGCATCGGACGACAAAAGATTAAGTGGGGTCGTGGATTAGTGGCAGGGTTAACAGAGTCCGCGCATAGAGAGCGGAAGCGGCACTCGCACGATATCAGTCCGTGTAATGGTCTGTGCACATGCGTATAATGGATCAGGTACTCAATACTGAACTGCTGCGAAATTCTTATCTGTTTTCGAGCTAGGTAACAACGAGTAGTTAGTTAGAGTAGGTTCTATTCCTACACCGGGCGAAGGAGAAGGGCGGACAACGCCCTTTTCCGGCCCCCATAAATAGGTCCAGGGGCGAGGGACTTGGGGAAGTTCCCGCCCCCTATTCGATGGACCCGAGGTGGAGGCGCGCGCGGGTGTTGGCGCGCGCCTCTGAGGCGATGCACGGGATAGTTAAACACCTCACTACCCCGTGCACGAGACGAGGCCCGGACAGACCGGGCCAGCACTAGTGTGGGGCTGCGGAAGAATTTGGATTCCCGCGGCCCCGCGCGCACGTGTGAGGAGACACCGGGGTGGTGGTTTTAGCCGGTAGGAGTCCGGCATGCCCCTCCGCCTTTCCCCAGACGGAGGTAGTCCATGAGGATTTCCCCACCCCGTAAAAAAAAGGTTCTATTCCTACGGCGACATACACAACTTAGTTAGTTTCCTTGACAATGAAGAAAAACAGAAAAGTATATTATTTAGTGTAATAGTTATCTCGTACCAATAACACAAGTGCAAATATTTACTCTGCGACTAGATGGCGCTGTGTGAATTGTCCGCCAATCCGCCTTGGACAAGCGTGGCGGTTATACTGACCGCTCCCTGTAGAGGGAACTGGGAGACCCGTGCCCAGCTGTGGGGCGCTATGGGCTGTTATTGTTAACAACGCTGCACGGTCAAGTTTTCGAAAAGGCCACTATGCTGCCTACTAACAATCAAAGCAAGTAAACTCGTTTTAAACTGTATACTTACATTTTATTTTATGCTAAAAAAATTACATGCCGTGCGGCCCTGACATAAAGCACGGATTTCTGTAACTCGTTTCTTGAATTTCGTTCAGCGTTAGTAGTATAGTACTTCTGCCACCTCGCATGCGGTAAAAGGTCGAGTCGGCATCCTCCTGCATACATTTTTATTACTGGCATTGCTATTTTTTGATAGATTGCACATTAAGATGTCATAATAGGTTTTTAGGATACATAACGAGGTGTAGACCAAAAAAGAGATGGATGGATTGTGTAAAATATGATAGGGTAAAAAAGGTGTGAATCCTATATCTTTAAACGAGCAAATCTCGGAATCGGCTCCAACAATTTTCATGAAATTTAGTATACGGGGGGTTTCGGGGGCGATAAATCGATCTAGCTAGGAATCATTTCTAGAAAATGTCATTTTATTCGCTTTTTTTATTGGAATAAAAATAACAAAAAGGTGACTCTTCCTGACATCTATCGGCGAATAATAATACTATATTTTTTAAATTGCTTTAACGACACAACAACACTAAAGCTATTCCAGCAGATGGCGTTGTTAAGTAACACGAAGTCAATGACTGTTTGCTTTGAGGTTAGACTAAGAAAATCAATTGTTAATTTCCAAAAAACACCGTTAAATCGATCTAGCTAGGATTCATTTCTAGAAAATGTCATTTTATTCGCTTTTTTTTATTGGAAGAAAAATAACAAAAAGGTGACTCTTCCTGACATCTATCGGCGAATAATAATACTATTTTTTTAAATTGCTTTAACGACACATCAACACTAAAGCTATTCCAGCAGATGGCGTTGTTAAGTAACACGAAGTCAGTGAGTGTTTGCTTTGAGGTTAGACTAAGAAAATCAATTGTTAATTTCCAAAAAACACAATTTATAAAAAAAAAAATACCGAGCAAAGCTCGGTCATCCAGCTGGTGTTAAGATAATGAGTGAAACAGGAGCGTGGAAGAAGAAAACATCTTGTGCCGATCCCGGATAATGAATATGAAAGAATATGTTTTTGTACGGTTACATTGTTGCTACAATGTTGGCCAATGAGCGACTGGCGTGAAGAAAAATCTTTACAGAATTCTTAGTATTTTGTTGTTATAATCGTAGTTACAAAATTAATACTACATCGCTGTATGCACAGACCCTTTGAATGCGCGGAACATATCCCATTTGGGACGACAGTCGCGATATTTATCCTTATAAAATATTTACTCTCCGGACATTATTGTTCGCTCCGGGTGAGCCGAGGGCCTGCGACCGATCTTGCTATATTTCCTGCGAGATCCCCTTTCTTCCCTGTTTTATCATCTCGTGTTGGTAACTGACTAAGAGATTGTCTCGATCATGTTATTTACCGACGATATTCTACCATTGAATCGTTCAATTTCTGTAAGTAGGTTGACGAAAAGGCAGTTTTAGGTAGTTCATAATTTAAGTACTCCGTCGTAAACTGTTTACAAAATATTACAATATCAAAGGTAGTAGTAGTTTATCAAATAGAGAATCATATATTTCGACATAATAATAACTAAAAAATAATATAAAAATGTTAACAGTAAATTTGTTCAAAGAAACTCTTTAATATTAAGCTTTATTAATCACTACACCAAGTGAATTGTTTCAATAAAATATGAGAAAATGTAACATGGAGATTTGAACGAAAGAATTTTTAATAAAATCATATATGTTTCACTTAAAGTGATGGGCGTGTTTGAGTTCTTCAAAGATAAAAACGAAACGAAATACGTGTTCGTATTACAAAGCTCGTTCTTCAACATAAAGTTTAGATAAGATATTAAGTTAATTAAATAGACTATCAAATATTCTTTGAAATGTTCACTGTACAGAAGAATGTTCACAAAATCTTTAAGAATATTCATACATCGCGCTTCAGGTGTTTTGGAAAGTGTGTTTTGTGATCATTAACAAACATTATTATGGTATACTAGCTGTGCTCGCGACTCCGTCCGCGTGGAATAGTGACCTTATCACTAAGGGGTATGAAAAATAGATGTTGGCCGATTCTCAGACCTACTCAATATGCTCACAAAATTTCATGAGAATCGGTCAAGCCGTTTCGGAGGAGTACGGGAACGAACATTGTGTCACGAGAATTTTATATATAAGATATACTTCAAAAGCTCATAAATTATGTTTATCTTGAGTCAGTGACAATTTGCTCACACAATGGTAGTGAAAGTGAAATGTAATTTTTGATTTCAATATTTAAAAAGATTATAATATTTTTACGACTTGACTGTACATACTGTTACTTCCCGATTGCTATAAATAATAAGTGAAACAAAACTTTGTACCTCTTTTTTACGAACATTGCGTGTACGGAGCATGTTGCGTTACATTTATTTGAAAAGTAATGCTCAAAGCTTATATATTTTTTAATAATAATGCTTAAAAGTCCCTGGTAGTGTCGTAGTTAGTGTAGGGTCACTGTCCTGGTATTGAGTGCATTGTATCAGTGCGCTCATTTCAGCGTTGAAAATATTTCAAGGCAAAATAATATATAATATAATACATAAGTATTATATTTTGCCCACATAAGTGTATTTTTAAAAGTAAATAAAATCTATGTTCAGGTTAGCTTAAATAAATGTGAATATCTACTAATACTGTTACTTTTTTCTAAACTACCCACATTTTGAATTAAATCGAAATGTAGGTAGTTATATGAATGGATATTTATAGATTAAATAATTCAAGCAATATTACTTAATAACTGGTTTAACAAACATCCATTTACGGCACTTATGAGTGATAAATAAACTATCTGAGTGGCGGCATAAAGTACCAAGAGCTTTATTGCTTGACTACTCAGATTAAAGGCTTTTTCTTTGATCGTTTCACGAGACACGTAACAAAGCGAAGCGGGTGGAAACGGCTTTTTCACATTAGTGATGCTGTGATATTGTAGTTTGGGAAGTGTAGTGAATATATTGTCTTATGCCATGAGGGTATGCTTTGATTTTAAATTATGTTATTACTTTAAAGTAAACATTAGTACTAAAGTTGAAATAGATTTTTTTAATTGCTTTGGTACAGCAGACTTGCTGAGTACCCACATACTATTAACTGTTCCCTATAGATGTTTACGCCGCCGGTGAAACCCGTAACAAGCTTCCGTTCGCGTGGGTAAACTGGAACCTGGCTCACTTATGCTGGAAAAAACACCCTTGCAATGTGCTCCGTATTTATTATAGCGTCATATATAGAGGTTAGGTGACTGCCATCTAGACGGGGTATGATTTCTGCCACCTAGAAAAACATGTGATTTTTCTGTCTTGGTGGTCAAAGTATTATCTAATGTGAATTATTGAAAACTCAATGTTATTAATTTGATTCCCGACAGTAGTCATCACAATATTTATGGTAATAACCCATATAAGCAGAAAAAATGGTCTAATGCAATAGATCTACAATCCACTGTAGTTATGTACTTGTAGTAAAACGTAGTCAATTATATCGAGTTATAGAGCAGAGGTTATAAGCGAAAGGGCAGCCTTATCGTCATACCGTATTTAATGTATGTAGCCCCATACAATATATTAGTGCTAAGCTTTATAAAGTGGGTTCATTTAATTATTCGATTGTTGATTTAAATATATATTTTATCTCTTCGCATTGTTTTATTGATATGTTATTAAGAAGTTATTTTTTAATACAAAAACGATTAACGAACTTTTTCAAAGCTTACGTAAAATTTCGTAATTAGCTTGTGTTATAAGTTCGACATATAGGTTTGTTTTAGAAATGTAATTTTATCAATGTAAAAAAAAAGAGAAAAGAAAAATGATCGTATTATGAAACGTATTTATTTTCTAAAATGCTTGAATATGTAAGCGTTTTTTATGTTTACATTTATTCGTGAATCGACTTGATAATAGGTTGCCTGATATCTATGAGGTATATATACATTTATTTTAAAAATATATAATATATTAAGCGTATAAAAAGCTGATTTCTATTTAAAAATAAAAGAAATCTTATCCATAATTTTAAAATAAAAACAGAATGAAAAGAATAATCGATCATAAAAAACCAAGAAAGTTGTGGAGGACAAAATGTGACTTTCAATAAAAATTCCACTAACATTCGTTTTACGCAATATTTTGGTCAATTTACAAAAAGCGATTCCCATCTCCCATTCACATCGTCCGGCAATCGCTATTATATAAACATGATACGGTATAATAACAATATAAGCGGCATCCGGCCGAATGACGTTATTTTCCCCTTAAAAAGGTTAAAAAGGGCCCATTGGCGAAGAGAAATCCCTTCATTACTGCATGCCCGTTCAACGGAAGCCAAAATGTGATACCGGAATGGCAATGTATATCTGCACATATATACACATAAAGGGATAATGTCAACGTCGTTGACAATGAATCCTAATTCCGGAGGATTTCCCAATTTCAACGTTGAACAACTCTTTCTATAAGATTTGTATTGTAGCTTCTTTGTATTTATTTAAAATAATGGCAATCGAATAATATAAACACAAAATTTATTACAATCGTTTACATAATAAAGACTGATGGTCTTTGGTGGTTCAAATAATAGGGAAATTAAATTAAGATAAGGAAATATATGATATATGCAGTGGGAAATCTCACAGGTGGGCTTTATGCACATTTGGTGATATAAACTTTGGGCAGTTTATGTCGCCTAGTCGCCCTGCGTCTCATCGTCACTTCAGATTGGTTCCCGAGTGTTTCTCGATTGGTTGGCGTGCGCCATTTAAATAATACATTCATTGTAAAATATGTGTTTTATTTTATATAAGCCACTTGTTGCTCAAGTTTTTTCTAAAAATGAAGATTCCTTGGCTTTCGATGACATCGTGCAGATGAGCTTTTTCCTAGCGTTTCCTAGTACGGATGTATCACGAAAAAGAGATACTAGAAAATATATAGAGAAGATATGGCGTTTGGTTGGTATAGGGATGATCATCAGTTCACCCGTCTCCTCTCCTAAGCTCGAAAAGAACAAGCCGCTCTTTTGCTGTCTGTGAGCTAGCAGAAGAAGTAATCCGTTTTCAAAAATAAAATTATGTTAAATAAATACAAGAATTTATATTAAATATCATACAAAAATGCCTAAAAAAACATAAATCAACATGTGCTGGTACATAACTGCTAACGCTATTCCTCCGGTTGGGCTCGGTTACCTCGGGGACTGCAGAACAAAAGTAGATCGGCAGGCCATATATCCGTAGGCCCGGGCGTAGGAGCCCGGGGGAGGCCCGATAGGAGAACAGCGGGGTTTTTTAGTGGGTAGTCGGATGTTTGAACATCTTTCCCGGAGTCCCACATATCCCTCGGTCCCCCCTGGCCGGGGGAACCCGTCAAGAGTGGTTTTTCCTCGAGACCAAAAAAAAATGTAAGTTACATAATAATAGTAATAGGCGGCGGAGCGGGAGCGGAAGTTGACCACCACACTCCCCTCTCGCCAACGCAGGCCACGTCATCGGCGCCGGAGGGCAAGCAACGACCTCCAGTCGCCGTAGAAAGCGGCCGCGGGCGGCCCCTCGAGGGAGCATCCACTGCCCACACTATTGCCGCGAGGGAGAGGGCCGCGTGCTGTTGCTCAACTCCTAGAATCAATACAGGAGAGCGCCGGGGAGATGAAACTCTGACCCCCCTGGCGCCAACACTTTAGAAGAGGTCCACCTTGAGACAAAGGGCGGGCCGACGACGGCCCCGGCCACGAGGTCGGCAGGCCACATATCTGTAGACCCGGGTGGAGGCGATAGGAGAACAGCGGGATTTTTAGTGGGTAGACAGACGGATGGCCGAATATCTTTTCCGGAGTCCCACATATCCCTCGGTCCCCCGGGCCGGGGAACACGTCAAGAGAGGAGTTTCCCCGAGACAAAAAAAAATGTAAGTTACATAATGTAATGTACATAAATTGTTTTCCTATCATAT
The DNA here is from genome assembly GCA_963693495.1 of Malacosoma neustria. Classification (NCBI taxonomy): domain Eukaryota; kingdom Metazoa; phylum Arthropoda; class Insecta; order Lepidoptera; family Lasiocampidae; genus Malacosoma; species Malacosoma neustria. The sequence continues at coordinate 17,036,901 of OY856377.1, forward strand.
AAACTAAATACATATTCCTTTTTGCACGATACATAAACCGCTCACTAGCAAATTTATCCCTTAGAATACAACCGTTGAAACTGTATCGAGACCTCAGCAACGGCAACAAGTCCTCACAATACGAGCCTCGGGTTTGCAGGTCTCATAAGAAATTTAGGTTAGGCAAGCAAGAAATAAACCTGAACGCAGGTCAAAGCAGTTGTTAATACCCCACGGAAAACGTTATAATTCAAAGGAATTATTGTAGGCAAAGATTTACCCTCGTTCTACATTATGTATGTGGCCCTATATTTACTTAGTTATCGCTCGAGAGGTGTGCACAAAGTGGAAAATTATTTTGGAATAGTTTATTTTGCTTTTCTTGCGGATTAGGGAGAGTTCGCGTTGTGAATAATTGCAAGCGATTTGATTCGCATTATAAGTTGTCGGCTTGTATATTTTAATTACAAATTCCAAAGTTTATAACTGTGCGTGAAGTCTGTTACACTTAATCTACTTACTACGTCATGTTCATGAATGTAGGATACATAGTTTGTATAGGCTTAGGCCTCATTCGCATGAGAGTTAAAAAAGCGTTGCGTTAAAACCCAGCGTTGGCGCTTTTATAACGTTCTTAATTTGATTATTCATACGAACGCTTTTAAATCACTCTTATCTCGTCTCGCGCTTTAGTAAGACGTGAGCATAGTTAGCGCTAAATTACTAGCAATAGCGGTTTGTGTCGTTAGAAGACGAAAAATGAAACAAAAGGCATTCTGGGTACATCCTCTGAATGAGCCGAGATACATAAAAGGGCAGTTTGTGATACTGTACGAAGATTTGAGGCAATACCCTGATTTTTTTTTTAATTATTTTCGAATGTCTATAGCAACATTTGACGTATTGTTAACAATATTTATACGACCTTGGTGGCGTAACGGATAAAGCACTTCGGTACGCTTGCGGAGGTCACGGGTTCGATTCCCGTCTCGCGTCTGGGTGTTTATGTATAATATGTATTTATTAACAAAAAAAAGTATGTAAGTAGTATATCAGTTGTCTAGGGCCCATAATACAAGTGCTACTTAGTTTGGGACTAGATGACGCTGTGTGAATTGTCACAAAACATTATTATTATTGTTGTTGTATTTGGTGGGCCCTCAAATAACACTTCAAGATACCAACATGCGTTTGGCGATACCACCTATACAACGGCTGGTTGTTACACTGAGGTAAGTAAAACAGTAATAAAAAAATTACAATTATATTTTTTAAAACGAAATTAATATAAAAATTCTTCTGGCGAACTTATATCGGCCAAGAGGCTTTGAACCGTTGTTGAGCTTGATAGGTCGGTATTCGATGGAGATGGGCAAATATTAATCAAGGGGTTTTGAACCATTATTGAGCTTGATGGGTCGGTAATGGATGGTGATGAGCAGATATTTGGGTTAAAACTGGTAAAGTAGATTTGTGCAGATTGTGGCCTAGTACTATGTGCAGTTGAATTAGCGGGCCTGTATTGTCGATTCTCTAAAATCATTATTACAACAAACGCAGGTAAACAAGACACGTCCGCTGCCGAAAACAGTGCGCTGCGCACTGACTGTAGCGCCGGCGCTTTTTTACGGCTAGTATGAATAATAGTATGAAGTTGCATATGGTCTATTTCCAACGCCCAAAATTGAAAATGCAACACTGCTCGATAAAAAAGCGTCGTATTTTAATAACGCTGTCGTGTGAACATATACTTGGGAATGCATTTGTTGTATTTGAACGCTTTTTTAACGTCCGTTAAAAAAACTCTCGTGCGAATGAGGCCTTATAGTTTCAACTCGCTGGTACGTCAACCGGAACATAATTTCAATAAGTCTATTATGTCAACTGTAAGAGCTGTTTGTCCCTTATGGTTATATATATATATATATATATATATATATATATATATATATATATATATATATATATATATATATATATATATATATATATATATATCACTATTCACAAACTGTCCTTTAACATATTCAGCAAGCATTGAAACAAATTTACCGCCGGTCAGATTTATAGCGTAATACCGAAGTTTGTAACTGTAACATGGCGTGACGGTTTTGTCTACTTGTGATCCCCTAATAAGCGGGGCAAGGTTTGCTATTCTAATGCTGACATATTTACCGTGTATTCAACACTGCGTAGCTTTTTATAGCATCTGTGGGACCCCCCATCGCCAGGCCATATTTATAGGCGTCTTAGAATATCATGTTACTTAATTGAACATGTACATAATTGTCCTGACCCCAATTGGGACAAGGCCAATTTAATGATGATAATGTTTTAGGCAGATAAGGCAGGCAGGCAGCAGATTTTGTGTTTTAATAGTGTGCATTTTATAACTCTAATTTTCACAGTATTGTTCAAAAAGAAAGAAAGTAAGTTTAATTTCACATCAATAAATTAATTAAATAGAGAAAATGCAAACAAATTTTTTATGGCTTATATCTGGTTGTATATGTACAAGTATTTCCTGTTAAAAAGAAATATACGACCTCCTTGGCGTAACGGCTAACACACTTCGGTACGCTCGCGGAGGTCATGGGTTCGATTCCCGTCTCGCGTCTGGATGTGTATATATAATATGTATTTATTTACAACAAAAAAGTATATATGTAGTATATCAGTTGTCTAGTACCCATAACACAAGTGCTAATGCAACTTAGTTTGGGACTAAATGGCGTTGTCCCACTATATTATTATTATAATCTCTTTATTTATTTTCTTTTCTAGTTATTTACATTTTTCAAAATAATTTACATTTCATTTTATAAAATATTAATATTATTATTATCATTATCTAGTTCTGTTATACTGAAAGATTTTAATTTGGCACCCGTACAACGCGCGTTGACTTTTTGCGTCTACCACGAGGGATAACTATGTTTGTTCTAGCGCGACATCTGGTATTTGTTCAGCTGAATGTAAGCGTAAAAAACAATATGAAAGCCACGAACAGTTGTGTATAAAGAAAGAAAATCTACTTTTATCGGCGACGCCTGAATGTAATTATTGTTTGCATTGAGTAGATCGAAGCGCGACGTTATTTGCACTCTCGCTATTTTAATATTAAAATTAATTATGCGAATGGAGGTGCATAGTGAACATGCGAATAGAACGAGGTATCTGGTAGCTCAGTGGTATATTAGTTTCCAATCCCACGGTGGTATGCACCGGTTAGGCAGTTCTTCTCTGTAGTGACGGGCAGTAAAAACATCGTGAGGAAACCTGCATACAGGTATGTGTTACCCGCCAATTCGCCTTGGACAAGCTTTACGGGTATACTGTCTGTTCCTTCTGGGAGGGCGGGGGGTCTTTTTATGGGAATGGGATGTAGTAGCCGAGTGGAATTATACTCGAAGCCCGCCCAGAGGTCACGAATTTGATTATCGTTTATCGTGAATATTGTAAAACAATTGCATTTCAGTAGATACTGACGGTGGGGGAAATTCCTAAAGAAACCAGCACGCCGAGATCGCCTGTACAGTCCGCCCTGAATAAGCATGGCGGGTATAGTATCCGTTTTCTCGGCTACCTGAACCCAGCAGTGGGATGTTATGAGCTGTTATTATATATAATAACAGCCGGTCCCACCCGCTTCGCTGGTGGAATAACAGAATTGTTTTTTCTGTGAGATCCTATTTTTTTTTCTAAAATAATTTTTGTTATACAATAAAAGTAGCGTAAGTTACTCCTTGTTACATCAGCTATATGCCATTGAAAGTCGCGTCAAAATCGGTCCAGTCATTTCAGAGACTAGCCGAAACAGACAGACAGACAAAAATTGTAAAAAATGTTGTTTTGGTATATGTACCGTGTACACATCCAAATGCAATTTTTTTATATTGCTGTAGGACAGAAGACAGGCTGACGGTCCACTTAGAACTTAGCAGTTACCGTCGCCTATGGGTGTTTGCAACGCCAGTGGCATCACGAACACGCTGCTGTCCCATAAGAGTACAGGAACTTGGGTCACTAATGCCGGAACACAACATAAGGTTATGGCGTCATACTTAACACCAAAGGTGGTCGCCATCCAGACGGGCTTGAGGCCCTACCACGTAGCTAGGGTGGGTTGTTTTGTCGCTTTGTTTGTATTCTTTCTCCGCCCCTGCACGGATAAATTTGCAATTAGTAAAAAGCGGTTATTTTAATATTACAAACAGATTTAATATAGATTATAATAATGTATTAAAACACATTACTGCTGTATTGTAGGTTTTCAAAGATTTTGAGGTTATTTATTAGTTATATTTGATTTGGTGTGTTTGGAAAAAAATATGAGATTAAAGTATTTACGGTGTTCGCGCACACCGACAGCCAAAAGCGATAAAATGAAGTTAGCTGATAACCATCTCTTAAGTTTCCATGTAAACTCGTAACTGTGTTCACAGTAGTTTTTCAAATATTCATGAATCTATACCAGTGGAGATTAATAAAAATATGGATTCATAAATAAACATGTGTCTATCATCCTTTTAAAACCAAAGAGTTGTTGCATATTTAGCTATTTTTTAATGATTATTAGAACTTGTTGCACACAGTATGTCTGATTGATTGGCGAGTAGAACGATATCTCCATTGACAAGTCAATGCCCTATCTCTCACCATAAAAGTGAATCATGCCTGTTTGTTAACAATAAAAACAAAGAACTCACGTCGCCCGCCTCCAGCGTTGCACACGCGTATCGCTAATGGAATTACTCAACATACACCGACAAGACAACACGAAACAACTTACTGTCATAAAATTTTAGAATTAAAATTCACCCTGTAACATCTCGCCTTGTTTGATGTTGCTGTTTACCTTTGTTTTATTTTTTTTACTGAAAATGTTAGTATATAAATGTTATTGTTATACAGTTTTTACTTCAGGTGCAATCAGATTAAGTGTTTTCTTCTTCTATATGGTTTGCTTTATAGTCCGTCGTTTAAGTTTCTCTATTTTAATTTGTTATTGTAAAATTATTGACCTGCGGTGGGGTACTTGTAACGAAAGGAATAGGGGTATCATTTTTATCCGTGCAGGGGCGGAGAAAAAATACTAACCTCTGCGGCCGGGGTCGACCTGTCGTAAAAGGTGACAAAACAATATAATAGCTTATATATATATATATATATATAGATTTTGAGATTATTAATAGATTTTTGAGCATGTAATCCTTACAGACTGTTTTTGGTGTTCGTATGCACACCATAGAATGCAAATTGTTGTATTATGGACATTGCATGCTTATTTGGGGTGCGTGGTTGAGTGTGAAAGTAAAACACACATTGGTGTACAAACAGTATATAACAGTTATAAAAAGTTTATTGTTACATTTTAAGTTTCGGTAATTTATTATTACGTCTTATAACATTATTTAAAAATAAATACAAAAGCACACAATTTAGATTTATTCACAAAAATAAAACCTTACTAAAAACGACTGGCAAGGTTAAACCGTACTAATACATCGGTATTCCCACAGTGGCCGTATTGCGTTCCACGTAACCAACAGCTGTGAAATTGCACATTCTCTGTCTTGTTTCGTTTCAGGGGAACCACCGCTATTTTTCAAAAAATCTACTTCAAATTATACATTGTAAGCATTCTAGAGAAAAAGAAAATAAAGATCTCTTAAACTATAACGCATTCCTCAACCGTCTGTCTTTCATTGTATTTTTTGTTTAGTAATGGTTGAAATGAGTCAATTTGTGGAGCATTTAGTTCGCTTTTGATTCTGCTTATTTATATTTAACCTAATGTTGGTTCATGAATATTATTATAGGCAAAAGTGATTAGAATGATTCATGTTGTGTAAAGAAAGATATGTTTTTCTGGAACATTATTACACTTGTAACTATATAAATTCTTGGATCCAAGCTCAGCATATGAGTAATGTGCAATGCGTCTTCACACAAACCGATTGACGAGGGACTACAGCGATACATAAACTATATATATATATAGACAAACAAATAGCTTAACTTAGCACTAAGTAAATAATAATAAATATATTGGGACAACTCACACAGCGCCATCTAGTTCCAAAGTAAGTAGCATAGCACTTGTGTTATGGGTTCTAGGCAACTGATATCGTTGTTGTCAAATCAATATCTGCTATGTGCACTTTTTTTAGATATCAACATTTTGACTTTTTAACAGTTTGTCACCCAACATTTGTTCATCATCATCATCATCATCATCCTAGCGTTAGTCCCGGTTGCCACCCAAACTTTCGTTTCGGTGCCCGGGGTCCGCTTTCCGATTTTTTCTACTCCACTTCGCGCGATCTTCAGCATCCCTGGTAGTGAGCCCATTGGCACGCATGTCACCCAACATTTGTTATATTATAAAAATCGCTATGTGATTCTAATGATTACGTTAATTTAATATAAATCACTGCAACTGAAATGGTTTCATATACAATTTTACACGAGAATGTTTTTAATCCAAATCTTAAAGTTTGACTTTTTGCATGTAGCAGATATTCATCTGACAACGAGTATATGTTTTCTTTTGTAAATGAATACATAGATAGATAATTCTTTATTGTCCACCACACAATTTCACAGAAAAAAAGACATAAAAAGAAGTACGTAATATGACAACATAGTGAACAAACGGCGGTCTTATCACTAAATAGTGATTTCTTCCAGACAACCTATCAGAAATATTTAAAGTAAATACTATAAACACCCAGACGCGAGTCGGGAATCGTACCCATGACCTCCGCAAGCGTACCGAAGTACGTTAGCTATAACGCCACCGAGTTCGTCAAACACTTAACATCTAATAAATCAAAATATATTAAATATATTAAAATATATTATAAAACAAAACAAAACCCCAGCCCGACGCAATAGGTTTAGGGACGCCTTCCGCCCCCCATAGCCTGTAGCCGTACACAACCACACATTACAGAAATACACGTAGAATAGATGTGTTGCAGGGGAGTTTCTTTCGCCGTTTCTTCTCCCACAGCTATAAGCACTCCGAAACGGTAGTAGATTAGTATAGGATCGGCTTCACCGGTGGAGCCAATAGTCCCCAATTAATAGTATTCTTGCCATTCGTGGCTGCTATCAACTATCCCCATGCAGCGTTCGAGTCGGGAGCGCGCCTCACAGGAGACGCGCCCCGAGCACGCTGCCACGGCTGATCGACCCCGCTCCCACGGGGTCGGAATGCCTTTTCCGCCCGGTGTTGCTGTCGTTAGTCGTCTGAGACGATGGCAGCCTTAGCTGTAAGAAAAAAAAAACAAAACATATTAAACTTATACTGACTAGATTTTTCTTTCTTTCATTTGATCAAACATATCCTTGAGACATTTTAAGTGAAATTTGGCACTACCTAATGGTGATTGTAGCAGCAATAATACGCAGTAGTTACTTTCTTGGCTTGACTCCAGGGCATTGGGATAGCATTCTATTATAGTAATTACTACCACTAAACGATTGCTTATATCTTTGAAAAGGCACAAAAATCGTTTGAAAAAATGGAATTTTAGAATTGTATAGATATATAGAATATTTGACTATGAATAGTGAATTTAATTTTTATAACTACACTATATATTACAAAAAGAAATGAAAAAATAAAGAAACCAAAGACACGAAAACTATAAATAATAAATTGATTACAAATCGCTTTCGACCGAAAACGTTCCCAAAACGCTGGCTGCATTACCGCGTTGGATGGCAACACTTATCCTTTGCCCTAAATACAAACCAGCTTTTTGATCCCGTGAGACCTCTATCAAGCGTTTTGACAGGTCTCGATAAAGGCTATATGCTTGTGGACCCCACGGCTCCAGAGTCTCTACATCGAAATCCACAAATATGAATCCGCTGCCAATGGATGAATATTTGCGGCGTTTTAAGTCCTCTGGTTGTGCAGCAGCAACACCGGCTATCAGAGCTGTATCTGGAAGACGGGAAGCCGCTAATGTGTCTACGTAGGTAGCGTCTCATACCAGAGGGCATTCCATCCTCAGGGCACCAATGTCATCCCGTCCGGTCTCTTGCCATCGTCGCGACTTAGTCAATTGGGTTCCAAAATGGAAGGCACCCCGACGGTGACAAGAAAACGACGGATAATGTCATTTAAAGCAGCGTGTCGTGGTATTTGGCCAACGCCTTTGCTACACGATAAACCGTGGAGCCCCCTATGCCTCCGGCTTTATCCCCATACCTACAGAAATGAGGAACTACAGTTGTTGCCCTCAGTCGAATTGAGGCCGCAATTCTAAACGAATTATCGTCCAGGAGCATACCTAAATTCACCGAGGGTAAGGCTTGAAGCCATAGACCTGATTTCCACTAGGAGACAGCTCTAAGACGAGCGCGCTCGGTATCGTCAGTGTTAGAAGATAAAGATTTTGTTGAATTGAGATTTTTGTGCACTAAACTACTGAGCGGAGCGTCCCAAAGCTTTTGTATATTGGACTCCATTGGACAATTAGTCTTCGGGCATGCTAAAGACCAAGCACTTCTTGCTTCAAACAAGTACGGGATCTCAAAATCACTAAGTGATGTATGTAGAATTTTGCCGATTAGGTCCACTGTACTGTGAACAACTGAGCATAGGAAGGCAGGTAAAGCTACATGAGAAATTTTGCATATACCCAAACCTCCCAATCTAATCGGTAGGGAGGCCTGGGTCCACGTACGTTCGTCTAATTGGATGTTCAAAATACTAGTTGGTTCCGAGCTTTCACTGCTTAGGATTGCGGGTTCTATTTGTGAATTTAAAAGGAAACTTTCTTTTTTAGTATTTTTTGCAGGTCTTCGGACCCTTTCTAACTTTTATTGTGTGTGACTACATTGATTTATATTGTTGTGTGTTTGTGTGTCTGTTATTTATAAAATTATCCCAAATATACATAGTAGCAGAATTCTTGTTCATAGTTATCCACTATAGTTTAGGGGAGTTCTAAATATTAAACATTCCGAACTAACAATTACATCCAGTACTCAATAGTGATTACATATTACCAATGTAGCTTATGTTTTTAAATGGCCGAAAACCTGAGTCATTAAAACTATATCGCACATCGAGGCTATAAAATTCTTTACCTTGTTATCTAACAGGGTGGGTGACAAATGGTAACTTGATTTGCAAGTGAACATCAGATCATTTAAGTACGTGTATGTAGTATTTTAAATTAAATTTCGTCAACAGGTCCGGTGGTTTGAACAGCAACGGGAGAAGCGACGAGTGAAGAGAGATTATTCCGTGTATGACAGAGCTGCCTTCTCTCAGCTATCACGACGGCTGCCACCGCACAGGACTCACCATCGTGCGTTGTCATCGACACCTTTCTTCCCCGACCCACTCTTCAAGGAGCAGTGGTACTTGGTTGGTATCTCGAATGCTAAATATGCGCTAAATGAAGCTGTAATAAGTTTTATTAAATTCATTACGATTGTCATTCTAGCAAATAAATATAGTCACAATAACGAATCAAATACGATCATTGGTTGAATATGTACTACTACTGTCTTTCTGGTGAACCTTGAGTTCCGAATCGGTTCCTGGCTGTACTTGTTTACAGTGCGATTCAAATAAGAATAGGAACGTCGATGACCTCTATCTGTCAAATGTCACTAGAAAAATACGGTTTGGAACGAAACCTTATTTGCGTATCAATAATGGTGAGTGGAATTGAAGTCATAAATACATGTAACATACCTAATTTTATTTTAAACAACAGTTAATGGAATTAATATTAAAAACCTATGCTATGACGTCACAACATGGCGCAAAGTCGATCCTATTCTTATTTGAAACGCATTATAAGTCATTATTATATAATTTATCACAAAGTTTTCATTGAAGGTATGGTAACAAAACAGCACATGTAATATTAATAGAAACAGAACCTTTTTCCCGAACGACAAATATGAGATACTTAATTTGAAATTCATTTTCCAAACCACTGACCACTGCTTTGATAACGCTGATTGGAACACGGTCAAATGAGCACACTATTCCTGATATTTGTCTAGATGTTTACACGCAATTGTGTCCAATTATTACAAATATTATATATACTCATTCTGTTGTATTAAATAATTTGAGGTAAAATCATTGAAAACGAACCATCGTGATTTCGCCCGTAACCGCGTAGATCGTGCTAGAATTAAGAAAACTAGTGGTTGCCAAGTTTTACATATAATTTTATATTATAAATAACTATACAAATAAAAACAAATCCAAAGTTACATTCATTGTTATTGTCAATTTCGACATTCAATAAAATCAAAGAGAATATAATCACATAAGCCTATAAGACAAATAATGTTAATTTATTAAACATATATTATTAATAATTGTATAATATTATTATTTATATATTATGTTTATTAATTAATTAATTTTATTCGTGCAGGGGTGGAGAAAGAATACTAACCTCTGCGGCCGGGGTCGACCTGTCGTAAAAGTACTAGCTACGCGGTAGGGCCTCAAGCCCGTCTGGGTGGCGACAACCTTAACACCAAAGTGTTAAGTATGCCGCCATAATAACCTTGTGTTGTGTTCCGGCATTAGTGACTCAAGTTCCTGTACCCATATGGGACAGCAGCTTGTTCGCAATGCCACTGGCATTGCAAACACCCATAGGCAACGGTAACTGCTAAATTCTAAGCGGGCCGTTAGCCTGTCTGCTGTCGTACAGCAATTTAAAAAAAGTAATGTATGTATGTGTGTACATTGTGTATCATTCGAACAATAGTGTGTGTAATGTTTATTTTAATGTAATCCTAATGGATTTTAGGCTTCTCCTCCATATAAACTTTTACTGTGCCAAATTTCATACTCATCCGTCGATGCAATTTTCGTAAAAAGGGTTACAAAGGGGTTTCCCTTCATGTATTTATGTATAGATACCCTATCTTACTTTCTTCCATAAAGATGGACATTTTGTCTGAATTTAAAAATAATACTCGCATAAGTGTACTTTACAAATTATTGTTAATTTTTTTATCAGAATGGTGGTGCTAAAGATGGCTTGGATATGAACGTGGTTTCAGCTTGGAACAAAGGTTACACGGGAAAGGGTGTTGTCGTTTCAATTTTAGACGACGGCATTCAAACGAATCATCCCGATTTAGCGCAAAATTATGTGAGTATTTTTCCTTTATAATATAAAAGCTATGAGTGTGTTGAACTTTCATTAGCGCCCCGTCGTGACTCGATTAAAGGAAATTGTGGATGATGATATTTTTCCACGTTTTCCATATTCAAAATGTACTTACTTACTTATTTTGAATATAGCTGCTAAAGACCAAAAGTTCATTGTCTGCTTTAATCATATCTTGTATAATGCCTATGAATAATTCTAGTAATTTATTTTTCATTTCTTAGGATCCAATAGCGTCGACAGATATTAACGGCAATGATGACGACCCGATGCCACAAGATAACGGTGACAATAAACATGGTACCAGATGTGCTGGCGAAGTGGCAGCAGTCGCCTATAATCAATACTGTGGTGTAGGAATAGCATACAATGCTAGTATAGGTGGTGTGAGGATGTTAGATGGAGTAGTTAACGATGCCGTAGAAGCTAGAGCTTTGGGTTTAAATCCAGACCATATAGATATCTATAGTGCATCTTGGGGACCCGAAGATGACGGCAAAACTGTTGATGGTCCTGGCCCATTAGCCAGACGGTAAGTAGAGCTGATTACGAACTAATATTTTGATTATTATGTCTAATTTCCAAATAATATCAAAACACATATCCCGTTTATAATATTTATTTGTTTTTCCTTCAATATAACACGTGTGATCAAAGAAATTTAGAACTTGAAATATATTATTTTCAGAGCATTTATTTATGGAGTGACAAGTGGACGACGAGGAAAAGGATCAATATTCGTTTGGGCCTCCGGCAATGGTGGGAGACATACAGACTCTTGCAATTGCGACGGTTACACTAACAGTATATTTACGTTATCTATTTCGAGCGCTACACAAGGCGGTTATAAACCATGGTATCTTGAAGAATGCTCGTCTACTCTTGCCTCAACTTACAGTTCTGGTACCCCAGGACATGATAAAAGTGTTGCCACAGTTGATATGGATGGCAGACTGAGATCAGATCACATTTGTACAGTAGAACATACAGGAACATCTGCTTCAGCACCTTTAGCAGCTGGTATATGTGCTCTAGCACTGGAAGCTAATCCCGATCTTACTTGGAGAGACATGCAATATCTAGTTGTTTTAACATCTCGCCCACAACCTTTAGAGAAAGAGGGAGGATGGATAGTTAATGGAGTTAAAAGAAAAGTCAGTCATAAATTTGGTTATGGACTAATGGATGCAACAGAGATGGTTAATTTAGCAGAACAATGGGTGTCAGTCCCACCACAACACATATGCAAATCCCATGAAATAAACGAAGATAAGCCAATTGAATCTACTTACGCTTACACCCTAACGACTCATATGGATGTTAATGGCTGCAGTGGAACAGTAAACGAAGTTCGCTATCTAGAACATGTCCAATGTAAAATATCTTTAAGATTTTTCCCTAGAGGCAATTTGCGTATACTATTAACCTCACCTATGGGAACGGTGTCCACTTTGTTATTTGAGAGACCAAGAGACGTGGTTAGTTCCAATTTTGACGACTGGCCGTTCCTTAGCGTGCACTTTTGGGGTGAACACGCAGAGGGCAGATGGACTCTAGAAATAGTAAATGCTGGCAATAGACATGTCAACCAGCCTGGTATTCTCAAGAAGTGGCAATTAATTTTCTACGGCACATCTATAGATCCAATCAGATTAAGATCCAAGAGGCCTTCACCGCTGGGCCCAGCTTTCGCTTTCCCCACCGCTGCGGGCGGATATGACTCAATCGGGGATTCTTTTTACAATACTGACACGTTTGCCAATTACCAGAACTTTCCATTATTCGCTGCCGGGTCAAACCCGGAACAGGCGGTAGCCCGTCTCGATGGACAGAACATCCCTTCACCGCATGGGGAGAATGTCCTCGCTGACAGTAATAGCAAGCGTGTCATGCATGACTGTGATTCCGAATGCGATTCCCAAGGATGCTATGGAAAAGGACCAACGCAATGTGTCGCTTGCAAACACTATCGTTTGGACGATTCATGCGTATCACGATGCCCGCCGCGAAGTTTTAACCAGGGTGGTGTTTGCATGCCGTGCCATGAGTCTTGCGAGAATTGTATGGGCCCTGGTCCAGATTCTTGTTTGACGTGTGCACCGGCGCATTTGTTAGTCGCTGATCTAGCAGTGTGCTTGCAACAATGTCCTGATGGTTATTGGGAGGACACGTCATCTTCAGTATGCCGTCCTTGTGCTGCTCATTGCTCGACGTGCTCAGAGCGCGCTGACGCTTGTACGTCGTGTGATCACCATTTAGTTCTTCATGAAGGCAGTTGTTTAGCTTCTTGTCCGCCTTCATATTATGAGACAGAGGACTATCAATGTGCTAAATGCCATACGTCGTGTGACACCTGTTCAGGGTTAGGAGAAGATCAATGTGTCACATGTCACGCTTCAAGCTACGTTCTTAATGGGAGATGTTTGACGACATGTCCGAGTGGTTATTACGCTGATAAAAAAAGGAAGGAATGTATGAAGTGAGTTATTTATCTTTTATCATCATTTTAATCTATAAACTGTTTTAGAATTATTACCAAAATGAGTTTCATTGTGTTGTCAATAAGTATGGCGTCATAATAACCTTGTGTTTTGTTCCGGCATTAGTGACCCAGGTTCCTGCACCCCTATGGAACAGTTCACGGTGCCCCCTAGCGTCGCAAACAATAGGTGATAAAAAAATCACAGTCGTTCTAATATTCCATGTTTTTACTTTTATTGGCTCGCTACACTTAACATTCATTTTATATTATTATGAAGCGAACCATTTACTAGATTGTTTTTCTTGCCATACTTTAAAGGTCATTAACTTTCTATAAAATATCTATTGGCCAAGTTGTTACGTTCCAAGGACGTAAACGACGTATTAATAGTGTAATAATAGTCGTGGTGGAACGATCGTTAAGTGTATAAGGGTCATTAATTCTACAAGGTCGGCAATTACTGCGAAACTATAGAAAAAAATACATATAATGATATATACTGTAATTAGGGATGTAAGAGGCTCTACCAACATTTTCGGGGCCCAAGTCAACCTCACCTGCAAATCGGCGTACCCTGTTGAATAACGGACGAGTCCCTGACGACGACTTTCCTTTTGTTGTTGGGGGGTCAGACGGCAGTCGCCCCCGTAAAAGCCAAAATCAGCTAAATCAAACAGTGGAAAGCCTAAGATTATTATGATAGATGTGTAAGGATCGTCTAGAGACCAAGATTACGGGATCGTTACTCCACCTCCTAACCGCGAAAGCGAGGTACCCTCGACCCTCGCTTTCGCGGCAGTACATGAGTCCGTGACATTGCGGATAAATTGCAGGAGTGTCGCTTTCGTTGGTATGGCCACATTTTACGGCAACCGGCTACTTACGTGAGGAATAAATGTCTGGCCATGCCGCCACCACTGGGCCCCAGCAGGAGGGGTGGACCCAAAAAGTGCTGGCTTGACGTCGTAAGGGTTGATATGCATGCCAATGGACGGACTCCCAGAGATGCCGAAGATCGTGCACTTATCGGCTTTTTTCTTTGATTTTTTTATACGGGGATGATTTACATAGCGCTTTCAAGTTCCAAAGTAGCATACCAATGTCATCCATACTAGACGACTAATATAGTATTTATATACTTTTCTTTTATAAATAACTACATAAATACCTAGACGTGCGACGGGAATCCATTACCCCTGACGTCTGCTTGCGTTCCGGCGTGCGTTACCCGTTACGCCACGGATGTCGTGATAATAAATAATATTATTTTTCCTCCAGGTGTCCTGTAGGTTGCGCAACTTGCACTAACGGTTTCTGCCTAAGTTGCGAATCTAACTGGGAATTAAATAAGAAGGGCAAATGCGCTCCGACCGGATCCGATCAGTGTCATGCCGGTGAATTCACCGATGGTCAGAGATGCAAGCAATGTAACAGTGGTTGCGAGTCTTGCTACGGCGAAAGAGATGCACAGTGCTTGACCTGCCCTTCGCCCAATCTGTTGCAGGATTACAAGTAAGAATTGAGTTATAGATGTCATACATATGTAAAGAGAATATCATCTCTTTAATGTTATTGTATTATGGTTAGGTTGTGTAACCAGGACATAATCCCTTTTGATTTAACGCGCTTAATGTCATGTGTCATAGAAGTGTGACACATGACATTTGCCTACAAAAAAGTAAACAATATTTACGTTATTACGTTACAGATTTGATTTAAATAATTTAATTAATAGATAGAAAAGCAAGAGTTATGAGAGACGAGTAATCAACTTTAATTGTCGTTTCTGTTATTTTTACAGAAACAAATTTGTTTGATTTATTCGGACCATCCAGACTGAAACAAATAAATAATATTATAAAACGACAATTTTCGTCACAAAATGAAATTGCAATTCGAGTTCAGAGCTGTGGCTTCTCCAAAGGACTGTAAAACTACAGTAGTAGCTGTAACCTCAATTGTCACAGAACAAGGGGAAAAATATGTTATACCAGATGACCTCATGTATGCAGATTATCATGAAGAGTTGACAAAGACGGAGACTTTCAAAAAGGTAAAAAATTCATTAGGAAAAAGGCATGATGAGTTAAAAATATGGATAAAAATTTCAAAAGAATTAGAAAAGATATATTTAGATGATGAAGGAAATATCCAGTTTGGAGGGAAATATTTAAAACAAACACTTCAAGAGAATATTAAAGAAAACTCGAGCTTGGAAAAAATATTAGAAAAATTAATTGAAAAATCAGAAAAACACGAAGAAGAAAAAAACTTAAAACATATTGTAGATAAATTTGTATTAGAAAAATTTAATTATAAAACATCTAATGTTAGACAATGGTTACATATATTCGAAAAAGAGTGTGGAAGATTTAAAATAGAAAAAGATAAAACTAAAATAGAATTATTAAGAATATTTTTAGATGCAACTTGCCAAGATTGGTATACTTCTACTGTAATAAAAGGAGAACATGAAAACAATTGGAATACGTGGAAACAGATATTAATAGAAACCTTTTCAGGTAAGGGATGGAGTAGCAGGACATATGCTCATTATTTTAAATACAAAGAAGGTTCAATAGTACAATATGCAATAAAGAAAGAACGATTATTATTAGAAATAAATAAGGACATGGACGCTGATACAATGATAGATAGAATTGCATTTGGGTTGCCAGAATTTATTAGAGAGAAGATCGCCAGAGATGAAATAGAAAATACAAAAGATTTAATAAATGAATTACAGAAGCTTGAAGGGATAATAAATAAAAAGAAAACATTTAAAAAAGAAGGTAAACCAGAACATAAATTCAGAAATGAAGAAAAGAAACCATGTATGACATGTGAAAACATGGGTAAAGGTATAAGATATCATCCAGAAGAAAAATGCTGGTTTAAACTAGAGAAAAAAGAGAAACCTAAAGCTATAGGAAGCAATTCAGTAATAGAAGTAAATTTAAATACAGAGAAAAAAAACTAATAGTCACACCATTGATCAGACTTAAGCTACTAGTTGAGAATCAGATAGAGATAATGGGAACATATGATCCAGGTTCTCAAGTATCCTTGATAAACTCGAAATGGATAAAAATAAAAGAGAATAGAGAAGATTTAAACAAGATATTCTTGAGGTCTGTCAATGGTGTGAATCAGACAAATGGATTGGTAAGAATAAGAATAAAAATATTTGATATAGAAAAAATAGTAGATATATATGTAGTTGAAAGAGAGGATTTTGAAGATTTTATAATAGGATTAGACTTAATTCCTATGTTTAAGTTGAGGTTGAATGAAAATTTAGAAATCTCACAGAAAATAGAGAAAAAGTTAGAAAAACCAGAGATAACATTAAGTGAAGTTACAAATTGTTCAATTAATTTTAATGAACACGTGGAAACAGAAGAATTTCAAACAAATATAGAACATTTAGATAAAGATAAAAAAATGAAGATAGAAAAATTGATAGATAAAAACAAATCAGTGTTTGCGAAAGACAAGTATGATATTGGGACTGTTAACGAATATGAAGCTAGAATTGACTTAATAGTGGAGAAATACTGCAGTAAAAGACCCTATAGATGTAATATAAAAGACAAAAAAGAAATAGAGAAACAAATAGCCAACTTACTAGAGAAGAATTTAATCGAAGAATCTTATAGTCCTTTTGCTGCACCCGTCACACTAGCATATAAGAAAAATGAAGGAAAGACACGTCTGTGCATAGACTTTAGAGATTTAAATAAAAACATTGTCCCTCAGGCACAACCATTCCCTTTAATAGATGATATAATAATAAGAGCCAGAAATTGTAAATACTTTACGACACTGGACATTAACTCAGCTTTTTGGTCAATACCACTAAGAATTGAGGATAGGAGGAAGACGGGATTTGTAACACAAGATGGTCACTATCAATGGACATGTCTACCGTTTGGCTTAAAAACGTCTCCAGCTATATTTCAACGAATTCTGAGTAGCATATTAAGAAAATATGGACTAACTGAATTTTCAGTGAACTATATAGACGATATCTTAATACACTCACCGACGTTTGAAGAACATCTAAATCATATTGAAAAATTATTAAATGCAATAAAAAAAGAAGGACTCAGGTTAAAATTTAAAAAGTGTACATTCGCTGCTAGTTCGGTTAGATATTTAGGACATGTAATAGGAGAAAATACGGTTAAACCGTTGAAAGACAACATAACGTCAATAAAAAATTTCCCAATTCCTACTACACAAAAGCAAATTAGACAATTTCTGGGGAAAATAAATTTTTACCATGAATATATAGAAAAGAGCTCAATATTACTAGATCCATTACATCAACTATTAAAAAAAAATGTAAAATTTATATGGACAGAGGATTGTGAAAAATCTTTCAGAAAGATAAAAGAAATGCTATGTTCCCAACCAGTGTTGGAGATATTCGACAAAGACCTTCCAATCAAGATATATACAGATGCATCACTTGAAGGTATAGGCGCAATACTAAAACAAACACAAGAGGATGGAAAAGAAAAACCTGTGGCCTACTTCTCAAAGAAACTTAATGAAACGCAAAAAAGAAAAAAAGCTATTTATCTTGAATGCTTAGCTATAAAAGAGGCAATAAAGTACTGGCAACACTGGCTGATAGGGAGATACTTCGAAATATACTCTGACCACAAACCACTGGAAAATATGAATATAAAAGCACGAACAGACGAAGAATTGGGCGATCTAAGTCACTATCTATCTCAATACGATTTTAAAATTATATACGTCCCAGGTAAAGATAATAAAGAAGCGGACTGCTTGAGTAGAAACCCTGTTCTAGAATCAAATACAGAAGAAGAGGATTTATTAAAAACGGTAAATTTTATTGAAATAGATGAAATAAAATTAGATCAGATGAATAATATACTATTACAGAATAAAAAAGAAAAATTAATAGAGAAAAACGGAATATATTATAAAAAAGTGAAGAAAAGAGAGAAAATCATATTATCAGAAAAATTCAGTATTGATTTAATTAATAAAATACACAAGGAATGGTGTCACACAGGAATAACACAAACACAAATGAAAATATGTCCATATTATACTGCTAAAAATTTAGTGAAGAATATAAAAAAAATTTGTAAAGAATGTTATATATGTATTAAGAATAAGTCAAGAGGGCAACATAAATTCGGCTCAATGTCACAATTAGGACCAGCGACCAAAGCTTTCGAAATTATGTCCATAGATACAATTGGAGGATTTGGAAGCACTAGATCAACAAAAAAATATATTCATTTACTTGTTGATCATTTCACAAGATATGCGTTCATTTCAACATCAAGAACTCAAAACGCCGCTGATTTTATAAAACTAATTCAAACTGTGTTAGACATAGAAAACATCGGAACAATCTTAACGGACCAATATCCTGGAATAAATTCGAAAGAATTTAAAGATTATTTAAAAAATAAAGGAGTGCAATTAATTTTTACTGCAATAAATGCACCATTTTCTAATGGTCTGAATGAAAGACTGAATCAGACATTAGTAAATAAAATAAGATGTAAAATAAACGAAGAGAAAAAGAATAGAGCATGGACATCGATAGCGAGAGAATGTGTGAATAAGTATAATATACTAGAACATACAATAACGGGATTTACACCAGAGTATCTATTATATGGCACAGACACCAGTAACATACCAGAAGAGTTAAAAAGAAAGAAAAACGGAGAAGACTGGATAAGAGATAAGAAATTAGCATTAGAAAGAACACAGAGATCACATAAGTATAACGAAAGTTTATTTAATAGAAACAGAAGACACCATGAATTCAACGAAGGAGATATGGTATTCATAGAGAATGGAAACAAACTCAATAGGAAAAAGCTAGAAGAACTAAGAATCGGCCCATATATAATAGAAGAAAAAATTTCAAACTCAATTTATAAAATAAAAACTGGAAAAAGAAATCAAGACACGAGTCTATTCCACGTGACAAAACTAATTCCAATGTTTGAAGTTGAAGCTGATTGAAAAATTATGCAATTTTCATATCGTGGAGGGGAGATGTAAAGAGAATATCATCTCTTTAATGTTATTGTATTATGGTTAGGTTGTGTAACCAGGACATAATCCCTTTTGATTTAACGCGCTTAATGTCATGTGTCATAGAAGTGTGACACATGACATTTGCCTACAAAAAAGTAAACAATATTTACGTTATTACGTTACAGATTTGATTTAAATAATTTAATTAATAGATAGAAAAGCAAGAGTTATGAGAGACGAGTAATCAACTTTAATTGTCGTTTCTGTTATTTTTACAGAAACAAATTTGTTTGATTTATTCGGACCATCCAGACTGAAACAAATAAATAATATTATACATATATACCTAGTCAGGTCATAAGTATTGTCACACAGTAAAAACTTTTCTTTTAGAATGCTGGCCACAAAAAAGTTTATTGAATTCGAATTTAGAATTGTTCATGAAAATAAAAATGTATACATTTAGCATTTTACTCATTTTTAAATATGGAGTGGACGCTTAAAGAAGACCGTGTTGCAGTTATTGCGTTGCATCGTTGCGGTTACGCGCCAATTCAAATTTTTAACATACTGAAAAATTTGAATATAACCAAAAGATTCGTTTATCGTACCATCAAACGATACAATGAAGACTCTAGTGTAGATGACAGGTCAAGAAGTGGTCGCGCTCGGTCTGTTAGGACTCCAGCAGTGATAAAAGCTGTGAAGGCACGAATTCATGAAATCCCAAACGTAAGCAGAAACTGTTGGCCCTTCAGATGGGGTTAAGCAGAACCACGGTGAAAAGGGTGTTAAATGAAGACTTAGGGCTTCAGGCATATCGAAGAAAAACAGGACATCGTTTGAATGCTCGTCTAATGGACCTGAGACTGAAGAGATGCCGCGCTTTGTTGAAGCGGTACGCGGGAAAAAAATATCGGGAAATTCTTTTTTCGGATGAAAAAATGTTTACCGTAGAAGAGAGCTACAACAAACAAAATGATAAGGTGTACGCACACAGTAGTGAAGAAGCGAGCAACCGTATTCCGCGTGTCCAACGAAGTCATTTTCCATCCTCGCTCATGGTATGGTTGGGAGTTTCTTATTGGGGCTTAACAGAGGTACATTTTTGTGAGAAAGGTGTAAAAACGAATGCTGTTGTGTATCAAAATACAGTCCTGACGAACCTTGTGGAACCTGTTTCTCATACCATGTTCAATAACAGGCACTGGGTATTCCAACAAGATTCGGCGCCAGCTCATAGAGCGAAGAACACACAAGACTGGCTGGCGGCGCGTGAAATCGACTTCATCCGGCACGAAGACTGGCCCTCCTCCAGTCCAGATTTGAATCCGTTAGATTACAAGATATGGCAACACTTGGAGGAAAAGGCGTGCTCAAAGCCTCATCCCAATTTGGAGTCACTCAAGACATCCTTGATTAAGGCAGCCGCCGATATTGACATGGACCTCGTTCGTGCTGCGATAGACGACTGGCCGCGCAGATTGAAGGCTTGTATTCAAAATCACGGAGGTCATTTTGAATAAACTTTAATGTCATAAGAATCTATGTTTTGTTAAGTTCATTTTGGTATATGAATGGTTACATAATGAATAAACTTGTTACAATTATTTTACATTAAACATGTGACAGAATTTATGACCTGACTAGGTATATTATAAATTTTATGATTTTATTTTGTGGCTTGTCGTTTAACCCCGTTCAAGGGGTCATGGGTTCATATTTTAACCAGTTGAAGATCAACATGCCAATCCTAAATTTTAAACATTTAAATATGTGCTATTAAATAAACGATATGTAGTGCTAGTATTCTCCATAAGAAATTTATATATGGGTTGCCTGGAAGAAATCGCTTAAAGCGATAAGGCCGCCCATTGTCTCCAATATTTACAATGTTCTCTTTAACTTGTATTATATCATTAGGTTAAGTTGGTGACAATAAAGTATTATCTATCTAAATAAATTAATATTCTTTGACAATTCACACAGCGTCATCTAGTCTCAATGTAAGCAGCAGATCATTTATGATATGGGTACTAGAGAACTGATATTTATATATATTTTTTTAATTAATACCAAACGGGCGTTCCGACGTTAGCTGTTCACCTTGGCTCTAAATTCATTGTTCAGTGTTTGTCACTTAGCTAAGCATGTGCTTATTACCTCTGCTCAGGTTTCATCACGATGTTTTCCTTCACCGTCGGTACATGGCAATTATGCTATAATATGCCCATTACTTGACAAGAACTGCCTAAGTAACATTGGTCTTCAAGTGTAATACCATTGAACCACCAGAAAATAAAGGTACAGACGGTGATTATTTTACATGACCTAATTATTCATTATTTTTCAACAGATGCGTATCAGAATGTAATAGCGGTTTCTATCCCGAAGCTGGAAAGTGCGCTCGTTGCGTGCACGGTTGCTCCGAGTGCGTCTCGCGGCTCAATTGCACGTCCTGTGAAGGCGCCTTGCGATTACAATCCGGCACTTGCAGGACCTCGTGTGCTGATGGGTTCGTATACACACATGCACACACATTATTAAAAAAACACAAGAAGTATTTGAAAAAAATCACGCTGTGACCTTTAATAGAAAATTGGCGTACGTGTGCAATTCACAGACGGCAAAAATAAAACGTCAGAAAAGTAGATATATATCAGTGTATAAAAGCTATGAAAACCCGAACAAAGTATAGACGTCTATCCGTGCAGAGGCGGAGAAAGAATACTAACCTCTGCGACCGGGATCGGCCTGTCGTAAAAGGCGACAAAAAAAACAAACCCACCCTAGCTACGTGGTAGGGCCCCAAGCCCGTCTGGATGGCGACCACCTTTGGTCTTAAATATGCCGCCATAATAACCTTGCGTTGTGTTCCGGCATTAGTGACCCAAGTTCCTGTGCCCTTAAGCGATAGCAGCGTGTTCGCGATGCCACTGGTGTTGCAAGCACCCATAGGCGACGGTAACTGCTAAATTCTAAGCGGGCCGTCAGCCTGTCTACTGTCCTACAAGACGAAGATTATTTTTAACCCGTCAACTACAAACTGAGGTTATATATTCACCCCACGGCTTTTTTAGTCCTACAAACTGTTCTGATAGCAATAATGAGACTTAAAAGTAAAGGATTTTTTTTTTAGTTTTTTCATGCCAAAAAATGGCAATGAACAAATTCAATTTTACTAAAGTTTAATTGGTAAAAAGTCGATTCAAATAAATTACAAGTGTTGAAAAATTATCAAATCTTCATTTAACGAACTACTAACTAGGGTAGATATTTACTTACCCGAGTTAGTAGTTCTAGGGTTAATGCTAACTTCATTAGAAAGGTTTTTTTTTTTTTTTATATATTTTATTTTATGCTTTTATGATCAATATAGTACATATCTCTATAAATTCAGTTAGGATGTTCATTAATTTTAATAGTATATATCGCATATATACTGTATAGCTAATAAGTACATCACATCTACATCATGTTTTGTACATCACGCGTGCACTGTATCATTTTTTCAACTGTCATTGTTTGATTGTTATAAAACAATTAAATAATGACATCGTGTATGTTTGACGATGCCAGATAAAAAATCCGTAGAGCAAACACACGTAATAACGTACGCCAATTTTATGTGTAGTTATGTATAAGTGGTTTATTAAATAAAAAAAAAGCTCGCAGCGCTCTTAACAAACTATGGGAGGTGGAGTCAACAAATACTATCTCATATGGGGAAGATATTGAAAAAGTGTCCAACTGTACGCTGTAAATTATAGTTTAAAGAAAGAAAATAAAAATATTTTTATTTAGAAAAAAATATTTAAACACACAAAAGTTCCGAAGTTGAAAAACCCGCAAGAACGGCGCTAATGCAGCTACAGTGTATGATATGAATGTGGCTGCTCTAGACAAATTAAATTAATATTTTTTTCAAACGGCCCGCCCGATAGCAGGTGTTCACTATCGCCTATAAAAGTTTGCAACACCAAAGTATTACATATCTTTGGCGACTAGAGTAAATTAATGACAATACAGTATCAAAAACCTCAAATATTAGCGTAATTAAAAATTATTTGGTAAATATAACCTAAAAAAATTACACTGATGCGATACATTTTGAGGGACACTTTTTTTACACAGAGACAGTTCTCTTTTCCTCCACCCCCCATATTCGAAACATAAAATTAACTAATACGCGCACCCATCTATAGTTACTTAATAAGTTAACTAAGTTTAAATAATGATCTAAGTTATGTTTTTTTAGATACTATGCGGACCGCGGCACATGTTCGAAATGCTACCTCTCTTGCCGCACCTGCATCGGGCCCCGTCGCGACCAGTGCGCTTCTTGTCCCCAAGGGTGGAAACTAGCAGCTGGGGAGTGTCACGCTGAATGTCCGCAGGGTAATAATTTATTTCTGATAAGTCATTTCACGTCAAACGCGACATCATTATTTCTTTTATTACGATTTGATAACTCTCATCATCATCATCATCTAAGCGTAGTGTCCTGGCTGCAACCTAAACTACCGTTTCGGTGCCCGGGGTCCACTTTCCGACTCTTTCTATTCCACTTCGCACGGTCTTCAGCATCCCTGGTAGTGAGTCCATTGGCACGCATATCACCCTTTACGACGTCAAGCCAGCACTTCTTGGGTCTGCCCCTCCTGCCGGGGCCCGGCGGAGGCGGCATGGCCAGACATTTGTTTCCCACGTAATCACCCGGTTCGCGTAAAACGTGGTCGTACCAACGAAGCCGACACTCCTTCAATTTATCCGCAGTTTCACGGACATGAAGACTGCCGCGAATGCGGGAGTTCCTAACGCGGTCCTTCCGCGTCACTCCACACATCCACCGCAGCATATTCATCTCCGTGACACGCAGCTCTTGCTTGTGTCGATTTGATAACTCTCTCCCGTACAAATACTCATGCACGCACGTAAGAAGTTATGCTTCTTTGACGTAACGCAACAGAAATAGCTAAAGATTTCATCCCGTTTGTTTGTAAAAGGAATGATTATTTAAAAAATAAATAATTTATAATGTAAACAGATTAAAATAATACACACCGACAGTTAACTTCTAAACTACAAATGCACTAAAAAGGTTTTTCCAAATTTTTACATTACCATATATAATTTAAAGTCACATAGACACATGTATATTTATGCTTAAATATTTTATTTATCTCTACTGATATAAAACACTTGTTGTAGATTTATGAATATTTGATAAACCACTTTGAATATAGTTATGAGTTTTCACCGAAACTTTACAGGCAACATCATGTCGCTTTTTGGCGGTCGATACCCACGCGCGTCTTAAAAATTTTGCCCTCATAATTTTTTCCAAAAGCGCCAAATGAATAACAAAGTACGCAATTGAAATAAGAATAACTTATAAAAAATTAAAACCAGGATTTTATCAAACTCCGGACGGTTGTCGACACTGTCACCACTACTGCCGCGAGTGTAACGGGTCGGGACCTCTCCACTGCACGTCGTGTCCTCCACGGTTTATGTTAGACGGTGGGCTTTGTATGGAGTGTCTCGGATCGCAGTACTACGAGGGTAGCAGCGGCATGTGCCAAACATGTGACCCGTCGTGCAGAACTTGCTCCGGTCCCGGTCAATTTAGTTGTACGGGATGTTCGAGCCCTCTTAAACTTGATAGGTGAGTTACTAGCTCCGTTTAAACTCATTAATTGTTTGCAGTTTGTTTTCATTAAAACGCATCAAGGTTAGTTAAAATACTAATTTTAAATATATTCGTGTATATGTCCAAATACATTTTGTATGTAAACATACACGCAAATTATGTACATTCTTCAGAATTTTATTCCAAATCCTTTACTGTACGTGCTATAAATCTACCGTACCGTACCGTACCCGTACGCCTCTGGAATTCTTTACCCAAAAACGTGAGAAAAGCAAAATCTTTACACATCTTCAAAAGTATGTTTAAAGATAAATATGTCACTATAATCAGTCGTGCCACGTGTGTATTATATAAGTCTATTTTAATTAGTTCCTACTTCTAGATTTTTTTCATTTTATTATATTTTTTTATATGTACAATTTTGTAAATATTTGTATTGCATAGGTTGTCTGGAAGAGATCGCTTCCTGGCGATAAGAATGTCGATCGTTTTATAATTTAGCATTTCCCCCCCTTCATTTCTGTTATAACTGTATGGGGAACAATAAAGATTTTTCTATTCTAGTCTATCTTTTTTTATGGCTGTAGAACAGCAGTCAGGCTGACAGCCCGCTTAGAATTTAGCAGTTACCGTCGCCTATTGGTGTTTGCAACGCGAGTGGCATCGCGAACACGCTGCTGTCTCATAAGGGTACAGGAACTTGGGTCGCTAATGCCGGAACACAACGCAAGGTTAGTATGGCGGCATACTTAAGACCAAAGGTGGTCGCCATCCAGACGGGCTTGGGGTCCTACCACGTAACTAGGGTGGGTTGTTTTGTCGCCTTTTACGACAGGCCGACCCCAGCCGCAGAGGTTGGTATTCTTTCTCGCCCCTGCATCTTTAATAAATATACTTGGACATTTCACATATCGTCATCTAAGCTACGGGACACTGATGTACTACTAAAATACTTTTATTTCTAAAATAAATACATATTATACATAAACACACCGACTACGCGCACGTTGCGGTACGGACCTCCACGTTCTTAAGACCTTCTTTCTCATTTCCGCCTGCTTCCTTTGTGATCGTTTTTTTCAGTTTCTTTGAAATAAATTACTATATAGTTGTTATGCATTGTAGGACAGCTAAGAAAACGGTTATTTTTAAAATAATCTGCAAGCCAAATTTCATACACGATTTTTTTTGTTTTTAAGGCATTTTAGTGGAAAAAATCTCAAAAAAAAAATGAAATAATATCGTTTTTCATCTCGCATTTTTAAATTTGGAGCGATAATTGTTCTAATATCGATAAATAACGAGTGTTTACTCGTTTTTCTAAATCGAGAAGAAAAAAATGCGATTTAAATTGATACGATTTTTTAATAAATTTTGATGTCGCAATTTTTCTTATTTTGAAAAAAAAAAACTAAAAAACATGATAACTCAAGAATGGTTCGCTTTTGAATAATGCATATGGGAGTTATAATTATCGAAAATAGTCACCCCTATCACCTACGGAACGATACCACCTCCAACGGGAATACGTCGAATTGCCAATAGCCCTGTATATTTCCTATAATTTGTTAACATATAATAAACTATCGGATCATTGTAAGCATAATTAATTGTAATAAAAATGTCTTCCCCTATATTCAATTAAATAGATAAACTCTTCAAAGCTGTTGCGCTTTGTGGAATTAATAAGAGACACGTTTAAGCAAAGTTTCGTTCCCTGTCTTACAAGTAAATCTATTAAATCCACTTCATAATTTATTTAAATATATGTACTTTAAATTTCAGCAGTGAGTTCTTGAGCCACCTTAACACCTCCTTTCAAAGAATTATATACAAATTAAAGACAATCAAATTCCCTTGAAACATATTAAAAGGTGCTCGTTTGAAGCGTCCTCACAACCCTTTGAGACTCGCTATAAAGACCCTTCGTTTCTCACTCAACAAGTGCTGAAGACGTGTGTGTCTTTACACTTGCGCACTTGCGGTGAGAGTACTTGTTCCGGTACACTTGCTGGCTGTGCTAGAGCCGTTCTATTTCAGACGTTTTCTCTTTTATAAAATGTTATAAATAAATATACTGTTAATGTTCTAAATAAATGTACTGGGCGTCTATGTCGGCACGAAAAAAATTATTACAAAAATGTACTGATGCTAAACGACGCGCAATTTTAACCCATGATCCCCTAAAGTACCTAAATATGCTATCAGTATTCGAGATCATAAAAGAGAGGAATTTTTATATAAATACAATACCATTTATGTTTTTAATTGTTGTTACAATATCAAGTAATGATCAATGTTTACTTAGATTGAACAACCAATGCGTGCCCTGCTGTAGTGAAAGTAGTTTGACCAATTCCACGCCCCAGAAGGATTGCTGTCCCTGTCACCCAGACACAGGTGAGTCCCTTTTTTGTAATAGATATTTCATTTTATTATTGAAAATAGTTTTACTTAAGGTTTTTATTTATTGCTGGCTAATAGCCACTAGTAGTAAGCAGTTACCTTCGGCTGTGGGGTTTAAAACACAATTATGACGGTATACTAGAGACGGTATATACATTATTATAGTTTCTAACAAAGTAAATGAACTGGTTATTTGTCGAAATTTAGATTTATGTCTAAATATTTGGCTAGTTTATGCTTAAACACTAATAGTTTTTTTTATATTTAGTTGTATATATGTGAAAACATATAATAGGTTATAGATATATATTTAGCTATTTATGTAATTGTCAACTGTTTGTTGTCCGAAGAAATAAAATAAAATATTCATAAACCAGGGTGGTTGCCATCCAGACGGGCTTGGGGCCCTACCATATAGCTAGGGTTATTATGTAGTGCTGTTCCGGGGCCCCCCTCAACTCCTACAATACAGGAGAGCGCCGGGGGGACGAAACCCTGACCCCCGGGCGCGAACACTTCAAAAGAGGCCCGCCTTGAGACAAAGGGAGGGCCGGCGCCGGCCCGGGCCACGAGATCGGCAGGCCACATATCCGTAGGCCCGGGCGTAGGCGATAGGAGAACAGCGGGGTTTTTTAGTGGGTAGTCGGATGGCTGAACATCTTCCCCGGCGTCCCACATATCCCTCGGTCCCCCCGGGCCGGGGGAACCCGTCAAGAGAGGTTTTTCCCCGAGAAAAAAAAAGGGTTATTATGTAGTCCTGTACGACAAGTCGATACCGGCCGCAAGGGTCAATGTTCTTACTTCCCCCTGCACGAGAAAATAAAAAGAATTTAGATTAATTAGTGTATGTTATTGAAATATAATATTAATTTATGTTCTAAATATTGAATTTTATAATAGGTGAATGTATTAACCCCTCGGTAGCGGGGAAACGGCGTATAGCCGAGTGGGGCGCCTTACGTACAGCGCCGAAGGAGCAAATGGTCCCGAGCGCGGCGACAGTTGTGCTAACAGTGTGCGTTGCGGCCGCTGCCTTGTTCTTCGTAGTTTTAATGATGTTACAGGTAAAAAACTGAAGTGAAACTTTAGAAAAATACGTGAGAATGAGATAAATATAGATTATCAGGAGTATATGGATAGTTATAAGATATGGGGTTCTTTAAAAAGGCGTTATAAAATTTCTTCGAGGCCGGCAGCGCGTTGGTGATACCTCTGGTGTTAAAAAAAAAAGGTTTATTATTTATATAATATTGTTACAAAGCTTAAAAATTTATTTGTTTAATATTTTAATGCAAAATATTACATTTCATATATAAGCGTATAAAAGCTACGAAAGCTCGAATAAAGAGCAGAGGAAGATTATAGGAAACACCGTATACATGTATTCCATATAATTTTTTCGCAGATTAAATCCTATTTATGAATATATCTTTCCCTCTTAGTCTCTTTGGTGTCGTCTGTTCGTTTCATCGAATTTTCTAATCACAATGGTACCAAAGAATTTTCAGTTCAAAATTTAAATATCATTCATGAAATATTGTTTTAAATGATAATTATTAACCAGCTCTTACAGTGAATGAAGTGTCAAACGAATTGAGGTATTTTTCGCCCTCTAACAGTATTAGTACCCTGCGAGTTGCCTATATGCGAAAATGTTTTTATTTAGTAAAGTGCTTTAGCTAACACTACGTGAATAATTTGTATTGACGACTTTTTATAGCTTAGATTGGCAGATAGGCGAACGGCTCACCCGAATATAGGAAACCGCCGCATATAGACGTTTGCAACGTCAGAGTCATTGCTAACGTGCTGCCAGCCTCGAGGAGGAACTGGGACATGTTTTATAATCAGGGTTGCCATTCAGTCGGGTTTGGAGCTCCACCATCTAGCTAAGGTTGATTTTTTGCGTTTTACGACAGGCCTAACCCGGCCTCATGGGTCAGTATTCCTACACCGTTCCAGCTCGTAAAGAAACTCTGAACCCTGCGAACTAACCACTGAAATGTTTACAGCCTCTTACAATATTATTGATATTTTAGAATTAACCATGTCCTTCACGATTTATAAAATTTAATAGATGTATAAAATAGATGTATAATATATATATATATATATATATATATATATATATATATATATATATATATATATATATATATATATATATATATATATATATATATATATATAACAATAGCGGACCCCGGGTACCGAAACGGAAGTTTGGGTTGCAACCGGGATGAACGCTGAGATAATGATGAATAACAATAGCTCCCTCCGTGCAGGGACGGAGTAAGAATACTAACCTCTGCGGCCGGGGTCGATCTGTCGTAAAAGACGAAAAAACAGCCCTAGCTACGTGGTAGGGCCCCAAACCCGCCTGGACGGCACCCACCCTTGGTATAGGCCATACTTCGATAAGTATGCTGCCATAATAACCTTGTTTTGTGTTCCGGCATTAGTGACCCAGGTTCCTGTACCTCTATGGGACAGAAGCGTGTTCGCGATGCGCCTAGCGTCGCAAAAATACTTAAACGACGGTAACTGCTTACTGTTAAGTGGGCCGCCAGCATGGCTGCTGTTCCCTAGCAGTAAAAGAAGCTCTCAAATTCAATTAAGATATAATTCTAAGAATTTAGTATACCTACCGTTTTTACCTAGCATGCAGTGTAGCTACGCATAGTATGTTATCATATTAAGAGGAATCTCTTATACGAGGCTTAGTCTATGTGAGTTAATGAAGCCGCGGCTAATCCCTGATTAATATTATTGCAGACTACCATCTGTAAATTAATTAACCTTGTAAAATTGAATCAACATTATCTTGCAAGTTTGGTTTAACAGAAAATTATGTCCTGGGTTTTCTTTTATTCTGTAGTAGCACTGTGCTTATTAAAACTAACTAAAACTTTCTTTACCTACGATATTAATCAGTGACGGATCTGCAGTTGTCTCAACGAGTTCGGTTGAGACGGTGGACAACCGGTTCCGCAAATGGCGGATCGAGTTAAATCCTAATAAGAACGCGGCGATTATGAACGTTCGCGGTATATTCTCCCAAATCATGAGACGGCCAACTCGCCCGAGTCGGCCCTATCTTTATCCCATTAAAGTATTTGGCCGCATCATCCCATGGCTTGATGAGGTCAAATTCCTAGGAGTCTTCCTCGATAAAGGCTTTTACTTTGAAAAACACATCAGAACGGTAAGAAACAGAGCACGCTTCGTGTTCGGCCGTCTCTATCCTATGATATGTAGGAAGAGTATAATGTCCTATAGGAATAAGGTAACGTTTTACAAAAGCTGCGTCCACCCCATCATGACTTAAGCGAATGCAGTCATCGCTCATACCGGCATACGCTACATCAACTCAATGCAGAGATTGTAAAACAAGTTCTTACGTATAGCAGTCCAAGCGGAATACACGTCCGAAGTCGCTGTTAAGTCATCTGAGACCACAACAGATTTCACCATATAATTACCACATAAAAATAAAACAATAAAATATTGGAATACCGGAATTTGGATCTGACTTTCATTGGAAGCAGACCTCCGAAGAAAAACTCTGTGTACCTCCAAAATTTTATCTCCAGCCAATTTCTTTTCCATTCTTGACTTGTCTACCCTATTCAGTCGGTTCTTGTCTAGGTTAACCATCTAGACAAGGACAAAGAAGTCGTGCAGAGTTCACCAAGACGTAATCTCTACTTTGGAATTTGTCTGCTCCATCTCCTATTGGTTCTATGACAAATTGGAGTGATTAAACAAACTGATGCTCAAATTGGTCCAGATTTATTCATGTTGTCCGAGTTATCTTCGTGGTTTCTTATATCTCCCACACATTGAACTAAAATTGTTTGAATGTAAACTAGAGACATATGAGAGTTTCATTTAGAGTTAGGCCAAAATTGGTCTTTTCATTGCTGCGGAATAGAAGACAGGTTGACGGCCCACTTACTAATAAGCAGTTACCGTCGCCTATGGTTGTTTGCGACGCTAGGGGCACTAACTATGCTATCCACGCTGCTGTCCGCATAAGATTCAAGGCTATAGCGGTATACTTATAGATCAGGGGTGGTTGCCATATACACACACTTGAGGTCCTTCCCCCTAGCAAAACTTAGTTTATAGTAAATTTCTTACTTAAACATATGATCAGACCCTGATGTTTTTTTTTATAAATACTTTGTTTATGACACATATTTATAAAATATTTTTTTAACAGTGGCGTAGTCGCACCGAAGAGCCTGTAAAACGGTCACGTGGTATCGATTATACCCGTCTTGCTTGCACTGACGAGGAAGTCACCGTCCTGCCCGCGCGCTCTTCCATCGTCATAAGTAAGAGCGAGAGCGCCGATACAGGTATCGAACACGAACCACTTCTGGTACATTCCACATAGCGTGAACTGTGATAGAGGTAAGAGAAAACTGATATTGATGCGACACTATTTAATATTATAATATCAAAAAGATCACTGAATTTAAGAGCTCCGAAAAAGAAAAAATTTAACCTAGTTTTATATAATTTTCAACTTTTTGATAAATACTCGTAGAAACCAATATACATACATATATTTATTATACCTACATTTAGTTATATTTTTTTCTTAAAAAAATACATAATTTAAACACATATGTAGAAATATTAGTCGCATCAATAAATAGTATAATAGAAAACAACAACAAATTAAACTTTTGTTGCTGAATGTATTTCTTTGTTACACAGTATTAAAAACTATAAAGCTCATTGTTCAATTATAATAAAAATTTATAAAAAAGTTTAAGGTAGTTTTAATTATCTTATTTTAAAGTCATATTTATTATATGAATAGCAAGTTTTCTATATTGCCTGTCAATAACATATTAATGTATAACTAGATGTTTGCATTTTTTTAATGCTGTGTATCAAATTGAAAAAAACAATGATTATAATAAATAATTATAAGATTAAAACATAGTGATATCATAAACTTTTGGTCACAATTATAATCTAGTTAGGATATGGCGTTCCCTTTCTCGAATGTTCTGAGGACCATTTGCATAGTAGTTTTTAGGTCGTAATATCGTCTGTGTTTAAATTACAACTGCTCGTGTTGTTGAAATGTTGACAAAATTAGCTTGATAATTTTTTAAAGAAATGTTTTATAAAACCTATTTAAAAATTATATATCATTGGAATTATCAAGATCCTGCTACGGTTACTTTAATCAATATCAGCTTTATTGAAAAAAATTATATCAAATAGACTTAATCCAGATTTAATAAAAATAATATCTGATGGTATCACCGCCTTATTATACATTTTAAGGTATATAGGTACAAATTCTTAAAATAAATCCAATATTGTGTGCCAATTAATTTAAAAAGAACAATAAACTTTATACACGAAAATATTATAAATTTTGTAATAAAAATGACAATCCCTATAAATTAAAAATTGTTTATAATATTTTTTTTCCCTGTTTATACATTTTTGTCGATGAAGCAGGGACAAAAACATTTTTGTCAACTTTTTAAACTTGCCCATAATTAAATTAATAAAATATAAAAAATGTAAATGTATGTAATGTAATATATGAATTTCGGACAAAAAATCTCTAAGAAATGTTTTTGAATTATCATTATGTTGGCATGTTTTAAATTCTAATAAATTGAACATGAAAATTGGACCGTTTACTATTCAAGACAAAGTTCAACATGTTTCCACTAATAGAATCAATAGTTATATAATGTAGATAGTTATAAGTTTTTGAACAAATTGTTCGACGTATGAGAAGGGCGCCCTAAAATGTATTGTTTTGTGATATAAAGGGACTTTGCGGAATAGATTTATTTTAAACACTGTTTGCTGGTACTTTTTTGAGAAGTCGTTACATTCTAACACCTGCCATATATTGTAATTAATTAAATAAGTGTCAGACAGGGAACACTAATTCCCTGTCCCATAAATACACAATAGAGTTTGCTCGCTGTTTGATTCGCCTCTTACGATTTGGCATATGTTGATACATATTTTATGTTAATTAATTCAATATTAATAAAATAAACAAATATTACTCTTTGAATCACAACCTAAGATTTCAGATTCGATCGCCACTAGGCGATGCACAAGGGTGGTAATTTTTGTCGCTGTGACATTGTGAAGAAACATGTGTAGCTGGCTAATCCACTTTGGATAAGCATAATATACCAAACTGCGAGTCTATCATATATATCACTGCTGTTATGAGCAAATTCAAGCGAATGGTATGCCACCGAATGTTTTGGTCTCTAAATAATTTCCAAAACTGTTATAATTAAAAATTAGTTTTAAATGCTCTTGAAGAGTACGAGTACCAGCAAAAAAAAATTGTTCCATAAAGTTTTTATTAAACCATTATGATAAAAACCTATTCAACAATTAATGGTCTCTCTTGAAAATGACGTCACAATTTTACATATTTTTAATTAAAATATAATATTATAAATAGCTTTAGAATGAAAGTTACCATAGTATTGTTAAAAAACGTGCGATGTGGCATTAGATACGAGTGGAGGCAAAACTTTTCCTCGTATTTCAAACTGCAACTCCCAATTTTGTTACGTTAAACACATACATGCCTTGTCATAATATTAATACTATTGTTTAAGTAGTAAAACTTTTCTAGTTTATGTATTTGTAATGAATAAAATTTAAATTTTTGAAAATATGCTTAATTAATAATTTGATATCGGAATATTTTAGGTAATAGCGTTATTTTTAAATTTTTAATATGAATGAAACATATGTATAATAATGTTTCGTCTCAAAGTAAGTATATAATTATAAATATAGTGATTTGGCGGTAAATATAATTAAACAATAAATAAATGTGATAAAATATTTTAAAAGTCATAATTTGACCATCAGTTTTGACTGTCGATTCTTTAATAGTTTTTTAGACAATTATTTTATTTAAAAATTAATTTCAAAAATTTAAAGATACTTTAATGTAGTATGAACTGTAGTTTATATTTTAAGGAGGTGATGAAATTTTAATATTGGTTGAGATTTTATAGAGTGATGAAATGCTCAACGTTGGTGAATATCACAAGCACTGTCATCACAATGTAAATAAATAGTTAGATTGTTGAATTGTTAAAAAATAAATGAATTAAATATATCTTTAAATGTTTAAAATTTTAATAATCCTTTATTTTGGCTTCGATATTGTCAATTATAATGTCGGAATGACATATTTATTATCTTTTAAATATTTAATAAAATAAAATAAAAAATTCTTGACATCTGATATGAAAAACAATTTTTGCTTTTGTTTGATGGAAATTTTTTATTGTTTTCTATTTCTGTATGTATTGCAGTTTTATAGTTTGTTTTAGTGGGAATCTTTTTAATTAAGAATATATTTTTGTATGACATATTCTTATGTGTAATTAATATTTTTTAATAAAAATGAAGTCTGTGTCAAACAATTGTTTTATTTATCTATAAACTTTTTATACTTCCCCTAACAATCATTTGGAATATATTATTCGAGGCTCAACATGACATTTCATTTTCTTTTTTTATATCTCTGGACAACAGCCTTTCGAGTATTGCATGGGAACAGTGCAGCCAAATCGTGGCTAAAATGACCTCGCACTTTAGCCACCTAAGCTAACCGAGGGGAATATGCCATTAAAGTGTCCTCTAATTGGTGGTTACCTTCGGTTTCTCGATACCCAGACATGGTCGCTTACGTTGTGAGAGAAGCGCGCCATGGTAGAGGGGGGGGGGGGGTCATTTCACCCATTATCTGACTGCACTGCGTTAGAATTTCGAGGAGAAGCGAACATGCCATCTACGCAGCTGGTCAAAGTCTCTCTCCCGGACACAGCCGGACACTTTATCATGAATGAAGGAAACAAAAGAAGCATATGTAAGTATTTTTTACAGGAATAATAACCGTTTAACCATCCAACCAAGCAATGAAAATTGAAGTGTGTTGTGCGAACTACAAAAACAAGTAATCCATATGACCTATTATTGTTCCTAGCTAGTAAAGTATTATTATTAGTATCCACACGGTAATAATAGAATTAAATATTCTTCTTTATAAATTTATACATCAGAATTTTTATATAAAAATTATAGTTAAAGAGAACTAAAAAACACGCCTTTATAGTTAATCCAAACTAAAAAGTCAAAAATAATTCTTAACATTATAATAAAATTACTGTCACTGAAAATTAATGTCACTCTTGTCACTAAAAGCGTGGGGTGCTTTGTAAAATATTTTAAACTAATTTTGCATTGCGGAATGTAACTAGTAAAATCTTATAACGATTGATGTTGAGCACTCTACTGCTCTATCTAAATATGATAATGTTTTAATTTATTTGTAGAAAAAATAAAAGCTTTCGTTTCGGAGTCTAGGATCAATTGATGAGGATTGTTAGAAGACAAAAATAACTTAACCCATTTTTACGTAGCTGATAAATAAAAAAAAAATATAAGTAATTTGATTTTGAAATGGAACATTGATTGTCGTTTGTTACCTGTAAACTACGAATTAAATATATTTGTCATCTTTCAGACTCTTTAGAAAAAAATGTACCTAACTGTCAAGTGTTTGCTTAATAATAAATTCAGGTGCCAAAACGGAAAACGTGATGCCAGTTTAAATTGAAATTAAAATAAATTTAAATAATTTGACCTGCTACTTTTTACTCAAAACTATCCTTCTCATTACTGGCTAACCACTAACTATTATTCTGCCACCTCCTTTAATTATTTACTAATCTCAGATTCAAATTAATTTGTTGCCTCGTTAAAAGCATGCCAAAAAGAGATGCCACGAATATAATTTTTGAACGGGTCATACTGCCAATGTTTGCTGTCATGAGCGATGTATATAACATTCCTAGCCGTCACCGCCCGCTTCACTGTACGAACGATAAGAAAATGCGAACGGGTTATTGGAATCCAAAAAGTAAGTTGACTAGAACCATCGACTAAAAATTCCGCCTGAAGTTGCAATCTTATCCCGATATGTTCATTAGTTTTGAAGTGATGGTGCGTCAAAGAAATCTCATTTTACGAGTATATCTAAAGATATATGCTTTGACTTGTTAAATCTTATATTTAGAAATCTACGCGATTCATGCTATAATAAATGCTATAATTATTATAAATGTCTTAATGTTATAACTCTTACTGCCTGTTACGTTTTCACATCTAAACAGATGAGCTAATTTAGAGATAAATTGGATCTTGGAGAAGGAGTGCTATTTTTTTTTATGGCAGAATAAAGTTTGCCGCGTCAACTATACTACCGGTACGCTATGATGGCCGTGACGTTTGTCCACTCCATGAAGTTTCGTATTAATTAGTAGTTACATTTGAAGGAGCAAATTGCTGTTCATTATTGTCAATAGCGACGTGCAGTTATTGACAATAAAGAATAGCAATTTGCTCCTTCAAAAGTAATTACTAATTAATACGAAACTTCATAAGTGGACAAACGTCAAAACGGCCATCATAGCGTGCCGGTAGAATAGTATCCTATATAATAGCAGTCCATAATGTCGTACTCGCTCGGCTCTAGCGAAATAGGTACAGACAGTATGCTACATTCCACACGTCTTAGGCGGATTTGCGATTTGCACACCGGTGATTTCCATACAGAAATCCTTGGATATCTATCTATGAATGAATGAATGAATGAAAAACTCTTTATTGCATACAGATACTTAAAACTAACATAAAATGTGTATACAAAAATATAATGCTGTATGACAAAGGGCGGCCTTATCGCTTAAAGCGATCTCTTCCAGGCAACCCGAAGTATGGAAATTGTAACAAAATACATAGCGGTGATGTGCAAATAATGATATTACATTTAATAAATACTATACGATTAATCTAGTAAAATATAAATACCATTAAAAGAGAAGTAGAGAAAAAAAAAATAATAATAAAACACATACATACATATATATATATATATATATATATATATATATATATATATATATATATATATATATATATATATATATATATATATATATATATATATATATATATATATATATATATATATATATATATATATATATATATATATATATATATATATATATATATACAAGAGGTCAACAAATACTGCTACTATGTTTCCCTCAAGTAGTGATCGAAAACTGATGTTCTAAATGAATACACAGTTTCTGCCTTTCTGATATTAACAGGGAGCGAATTCCATAAGTGAACTGCTTTTAATATAAACGAATTATGCACAAATGAGGAACTGGTGTGAGAAGGAGTTGCTAGAGTGAGCTGATAACATGAGCGCAAGTCACGGGTAGAGGACGATGGCAGAAAAGTAAAACGCTCTTTAAGGTACAGTGGAAAACGAGGATCAAATAGGATATTGTAAAGGAGAGAGAGTATATGAGCATTCCGGCGAAAACGGACTGGCAACCATTTAAGCTTTTTCCGAAATTCTGATACGTGGTCATATTTGCGCAGACCAAATACGAACCGAATGCAAACATTTTGAAGTCTTTCAAGCTTATCGAATTGCTCTTGGGTTAAATCTGGATAACTGGCGTCAGCATAATCTAATATTGGAAGTAAAAGAGATTGAGCAAGAGCAACCTTGGTGGCAGTGGGAAGGAAATTCTTTAATCTTTTTAACGAAGCTACGGATGCAAAAATTTTACGACTTGTTTCAGTAAGATGAGTTCGCCAAGACAGCTCACGATCAAAAACAATTCCAAGATTTCGAACATTCTCACTAAAATCTATTACTACACCATCCATCACCACTTTAGAAAGGGTAGTCCAGTTTATTCTTCTTAACATGCGTGAACTGCCAATAATAATAGTTTTGGTTTTGCTAGGATTCGCTTTTAAACCATTCTTATTAGTCCAGTCAAGAATCCTGGCTAGATCATCGTTGATAATTTCAATAGCCTCATTAATCCTCTCAATTCTAGACTGCGTGTAAATTTGAAGATCGTCTGCATATAGGTGGTAGGAAGAAGAAAGATTAGTGGTGATAGAATTTATAAAAATTGAAAATAACAAAGGAGATAAAACGCCGCCCTGAGGGACACCGGCTGTTAAATTACAACAGGACGAACTAACATCATCAATATGAATTCGCTGCCGGCGCCCATACAGGTAACTACGGAACCAGTCAATAGCAGTCGGAGATATGTTCAGAGAGTGCAAAGTCGCAAGAAGAATGTCAAAGTCAACGTGATTGAAAGCACTACTGAAATCAAGTAATGTAAGAACAGTTAGTAGACCGTCAGCCATACCATGACGGATGTCGTCTGTAACCTTTACTAATGCAGTGGTAGTACTATGGCCGGAACGGAAACCAGATTGGAGTGGGTTAAAAAGGGAATTAGTATTAAGGAAAATAGTAAGTTGCTGATGTACTAAACGTTCCAGAACTTTGGATAAGAATGGGAGAATGGAAATAGGGCGATAATCAAGTGACGAAGGGTTGGACTTCTTGGGTAATGGAAGTATTTGGGCTAGTTTCCAGGAATCAGGGTATATACCAAAGGATATAGACGCATTAAAAATATGAGTGAGAACTGGAGCAATAACGTCTAGGATGGGAAGGATCATGTTGCGACTAATGTGATCACTACCAACTGCATTAGATGTTACGGCCTTTACGCTTCTCCGAACATCACAATCTGAAAATTGACAGAGGATAAAAGGAGAGTGAGTAGGAGTTGGTATTTTTGAAATATTACATAAAGTAAATGACTTTAGACGCTTGTCGAAATTAACAGAAGAAGAGAACTGTTGATTTAAAAGTTCTATGTTTAAATCGTTTGGAAGCGCGGTTTTAGATGATTTACCAACCCCTAATGATCTTAAAAATTTCCAGGTCTTAGCTGGGTTATGATTATCTAATGAATTATAGATGTAACGGCGTTGTGCATCTCTACACACTCTATTGCAGAGATTTCGTATATTTACATATTTCAGACGATTTTCCTCAGTGCAACGCATTTTATATTTGCTTTTGGCTGAACATTTCTTTTGGATAATTGATTTGATTTCATTTGTGAGCCATGGTGCAGGAAGATGTTTAATTTTGATAGGGCGTAAGGGTGCATGCGAGTCATAGAGTTTGATCACGATCTTGTTAAACAAGTGCACCTTTTCATCTATTGAATCTACCTTGGTTATCTCAGACCAGTCGATATTACGAGCATCAGATATAAGTTTTTCCACATTCATGCCACCAAAGTTACGTTGCATAATTATTTTAGGTTTCGATTTTGGCGGACGCAGTTTATAGGAGACAAAAATCATATCATGAAATGAAAAGGCATCAGATGGATACTGACCATGTTTAGCCACTGAAGAAGGAGAAGAAACTAAAATCAAGTCTAGAAGTGATGGAGTTGAGTTTGGAAAATGATGAGTAGCTGATAATGGGAGAATTGTGAGGTTAGTTGAACGTACCACATTTTCGAAAGCAGAAGACCTAGAATCATTTTTCAAAAGGCAAGTGTTAAAATCACCCATCACTATTATGTGCTGATAAGATAAGGAATAGTCCTCCAGAAGTTTTTCGAAAGAAGAAAAGAAGTTAATTTTAAGAGAAGGGCTGTAATAAACGCCAAGAAGTACAGTTCTTTGAGATAAAGTAACTTCAATAAGGAGGTATTCGCCTGAGTTTATTAATGGTGGCTGCGAAGACATAGTTATAATTTTGTACGGAATATGAGCACGAAGATATATGCCTACACCCCCACTACCAGAACTAGTACGGTCGTTGCGTATCAGTTCATAGCCTGGTAGTGTATAGGAAGAGGAGGGGAGACACGGTTTCAGCCATGTCTCAGATACCAGAATAGCGTGAACACTTTTATGATCAAATGACGCCAACATATCTGTAAAGTGAGCCGGAATACTTTGTGCGTTTATATGTATGACATTGAAGTTCATCTTATGGTTCTCAAACTCACTTTGTATACACTGGTGAAGTGGGATATCCAAATTGTCAGAATTGTCTGAAGAGCAGGAAAAATATTCATCAGAATCACTACTAGATTGTTGCATAGCAAACATGATAATATGAAAAAGTTATATATATTAGTAATAAAGAAAATATATTGTATATATTTTCTTTCTATATATGTATATATATAAATATAATATAAGTAAAAATATAAAACAAAACAAAAAAAAATCTGCTTGTTGAAATAGATAATCACTGATAAAAACTATAATATTTATAAATAAATCTAAATAGCACCATTCACCTGCCTGTGTATAACAAAAAGTATCTTATATATTATATGTAGCAATTACAGAAATAGATGGAAAACAGTATAATAAGTTATTTGACATAAAATTCAATATGAAGAAAAATATAAATGAAAATAATTACAATACATAAATCATTCAACTAAACTAATCACTACTACAATAATTAAAACTAAACTAACCACTATATTACAGGTCAACATTTTGATATATTTGTAAACATAATTCTTAAAATAAAATAACCTTAAAAAACTAACATGTATATTGAAAAGAAAGAAAGAAAAAAGTATTATCTACATAATATCCAATTTTAAGTCATTAAAATAGTGGCACATTATTGGCACATAAATAAGCAGTAGATAGAATTCATTTAGCAGCTGTTACTTAATAGAAAAATAAGAAAGAACTTTATAATTTATTATATAGGTAACATGTTTACAGAATAATAGTTTAATTAATGTACAAAGTTCAAGCTTGTTACTTTAATAAGTATATGTACATACCATCCCCAGCCAATCATTCCCTCTTAATATAAAGAATAACCAACCAAAAACAACATATACACGTTACATACATACACACACATTTGCAGTAATTAGTACAAGGAGAA
Organism: Malacosoma neustria; assembly: GCA_963693495.1. NCBI lineage: Eukaryota > Metazoa > Arthropoda > Insecta > Lepidoptera > Lasiocampidae > Malacosoma > Malacosoma neustria. The sequence continues at coordinate 17,078,513 of OY856377.1, forward strand.
ACAGACTACTTTCTCGATGACCTGAGTTTTGTCTTTTGTTGACCAGGAGCTGGAGCTGCGATTTTGTCCTGCAGGGGTTTTACATGTTCGAGATCGCCGAGTCGAAAAACACGGTGTTTTTTGTGATCTGCTCCTAACACGAACACAGTGCCTTCGCGAGTCCAGCAGTTAGTGATGCCATACCGTTGTCGTGCATGCTTATACAACTCGTGTCGAAATTTGGTAAGGAATTCCGACACGGTGATTCCGGTGCCTTTGAGCTGTGTTTTGGCAGTCCATATCGAGCTCCGGATCGAAAAATCCTTTAATTTAAGCAGAATAGGACGAGATTTATTGGGGGCCGGCTTACCAAGTCTATGGCAGTGGCTGATGGCTCCAGCTTCAAAAAGGCTTATCTTCATTTTGTTACACACGACATCCTTAACCAAAGCAGCAACGTCCTCTTGTTTTTCTTCGCATATGCCATGAATTAACAATATCTTACGCCTTGATCTCATCTCCAGGTGATCCATAGATTGTGACAATAGCTCAAGTTGACTTTGAAGTGATTTGAGAGCTTCTAATATAAATATCTTAAAAGAGGCAAATTCGGATGCCACAGAAGAAACATCGGGTGAAGATAACGTCGTACTCTTTTTCAGCTCATTCTCAAACAATTCCATTTTCTTATCAAAACAAGTAGACAAGTTACTAATATAGCCTTTTGTAAAGCATCCATATTTGAAATACTTGAATAACTTGGTAGAATACTTGCGTGGTTTTAGTTGTTATCACTATTCCGATAATGTAAGGAAAAAGAACACAAGGACAGGTAATCGGTGCTAATCTTCAAAACATAACATGTGTTTTGTACAAAAGTAATGACTTTAACTGTATTAAATAAATTAAATTCACAGACTTAAAATTTCTGCGTATTATCTATCTTCACTGTCAGTACATGACAGTTTTAAGGCGTATCGAGAAATGTCCCTGATAGATAAGTCAACAAGATTTAAAATGACAATAAATAATTATAACCTAGGGTTGATGCTAGCTTCATACTGGGACATATTGCCGAGATTCGTTACAATAAAAACTCGTGCAACCCTAATTCAGGTAACGCAGGTATTAGTTCCGCGGAGTGAGCCCTGTTATTGGCCCCGCATACATTACGGGCCCAATATCTGCCTACTATTTGCATAGTATTGTCCCTTGGTCTGCGGTATTAACATTTAGACTGGAAGCCAATCCCCAAAAGCGTACCAATACCGTTATAATGGGATCACGCCGGTTATGCTATTGGATTTGGCTGCTCGTTAGGTTTTAGATTACCTTGTTATGCGTATTTTCCTTTCATGACTTCAAGAATTTAGTCCAAGTTCAAAACAGTAAAGACTGATTGACTTATGATCTAATGACGGGTTGTGTCTTATAAAAATTAGAACCCGGTTCACTAAGATCCTTGAGAACCGCTGCTGATTACTTATCATTCTTTTAGCGTCAAATTCCGCTTGCAACCCAAACATGTGCTACATACAGTTCCTGAGGTCAGCTTTTTGACTGTATTATCTCTTTTTTGCACGTCAGGCTAAAATTTCCCTCCTCCTGTTCGGATCTTTTTGGGACTCTCCTCTTCATCGGTGGAGAAGACATGGCTAAGTATCCCACGTAAGTAAAATGTGACTATAACAGCCAAGATGCTCTCCTGCATATACAATATTCACAATATCCCGGTCATGAAAGGCACCTTCGAATGCGAGAGTTCTTATTTCGTTCCTTCCGCGTCATTCTGTTACAGTTTAATCATTTCTGTGACACAGTCCCTGCTTGCGTCCTTCTATCAACAGCTACGTTTCCCAGCCGTATAACGTACCTAGTAACCTTCTAAGCACCTTATTGCGTCAACGACTTTACGCTTAACTTCCTTTTCTTATGAAATTAGAACCAAAAGAGCTATATTTGATTTTTTATTGCTGGGTAACAGCAGACAGGCAGTCACTTAATAGAAAGCAGTTATCATCGCCTATGGATGTTTGCGACGCTAGGGTCACTGCGAACATGCGTGCCCGAAATACTACACAAGGTTATTATGGTGGCCTAATTATAGACCAAGGGTGGTTACCATCCAGACGGATTCAGGGCCCTGCCACGTAGTTAGGTTGTTTTGTCGTCTTTTACGACAGGCCGACCCCAGCCGTCGAGGTCAGCATATTTATTTAGCCTCAGCACAGAGAATTTTATTTAATTAAATATTTTTAAACAGCAATTCTTTTTTACAATCTAAGTGTAGACATATTAATAGATAAAAACAAATAGGTAATAAATCTTCTTCCTACCCTTATCTCATATTCATTAAATATAATAATAATATTTATATGATTTTTTCCATCTTAAGGAGTTGGAAGTCTGATGAACATTAAGTCACTGATCATCGCCACGGGATGCCGTTTCTTGAACGAAACATTTATAAACTCCCCGGCAAGTTAACTTGAATAGTTCCCGGGGGCCGGTACATTTTATATCCCCTACTTCTTGTTTCTAATACGTAAGCAAATTAAGCATAATACTAGAAAATTCTCTAGGGTTCAAGATTTTGCGCTTTACATTAGGATGTACAGCTGAAATTGTATTGGATTCACATGGATCAGATATGTTCATATTGGAAATATTTCTGAATTTGACCTGTCTCGAATCAAAAGTAAAGCATAAAAATTACGTAGGCAAAGAAACTGCTGAATAAAGTAGTGAGTTTTTTTAGTTAATTTCGTATTGTATAAGTAGTACATTAAATTTTGGAAGGGTGACAAATAAACATTTACATATCCAGAAGAACACTTGAATTCAGGCAGGCAAACGGCCTACCTGATAGTCACCGTTGCTTATAGACGTTTGCGACACCACAGGCGTAACCAACGAGCTGATGTTCTCGAAGAGAAATTGCAAGCTGGTTAACTAATGCTGATTCACTCAAGGTCATTATGGCGGCATGTTTTGAAACCTAATAAAATAAACATAAATAGCTAGAGTTTTTGTTTTTTTTTTTGTTTTTAGTCCCCGGCTGCCGGGGTTAGTATTCTAACTCCGCCTCCGTAAACTAACATAATATAAAAACTAAACTAACATAAAAAAAACTAAAACGTTATTGTATACTTATTTTATTAGTATTTAAATTATTCACAAGTTTTAATCGAGTTCATATAGTAGAGCCGTAAGTAACTGAGCTCGCATTGGGACGTCTGGTAACTTGAAAAACATTACTTCTGCTACACAGCTAACGTTCTGCACCAACAATCTGCAAGAAAAATAACCTGATAATATTTTAAGACCGTTTATTATAACTTTATTCTTCCAGTTTTTTCTTCTTTTTGTCTGTGAGTTTATGTTATTTACGTAGAATCCCATTTATCTAGCTTAGGTCTACAAGGATTCTTTTTACCTTGGTTACTTGTTTAGGCACAAAACCTTCAAAGACTAAGGCAACATCAAGTCCTAATGCATTTACTGAACAATGGCATCACCATTTCAGATGCCGTCATGAAAGCCGAAAGTATCTTTTGTTTGTAAGCGGAGGGCAGAGCTTGGGCGCCAACCAACCTATTAATGCATGTGTAACACGTATATTGAAACATAAAAAACCGCATTACAGTCGAAACATCACTCTATTAATATATTTTGTTTCTAAACGGTGGACAGAACCTGGGCCCCAACCTATTAATCGATTAGTTTGTAACACGGACTTATAATTTAAGAAATTCTGCGCATTACAATAGAAAAATTATTAGTAGTATTCTACTTAAAATCAAAAGATGAATAAATTATTATACGGCAATATGTATTAAGCATCAATAAAATTAGTCCATAAATTTAATTCCTTTTTACCAAGAACTTATTTATTGTAAAAAAAGAATTTAAAAAGGTGGGTATTTACGTCGTACCTATTTAACAGGAATACAATTAACCTGAGGCAATACAAAATACCCACTCTAATGCACACGAAACCCAAATGAATGTCTCGAATCCGCCCTACAGGTCACAAAACCAACAAAAAAGGCCTTAATTTATCCAGAGGAACAGCCCAGAGGGACAAAAAGAAAAGTACAATTGGGTAGGGATTTTTTCTCGGCCCTGTCTATATGTTAATGAGGTCGATCAAATGTATGTTAAATGGCAAAAATGGACTCTTGGAATGGCAAATTGAAATAACAAAGGCTTAAATAATTACTTTTAAAATGAGATTTGAATTTGTTTATTAAACGAGCATTCTTTTTTATTTTTAGGCATATAAGCTATGTATAATAAATAATACATTTTGTTTATTTATTATATTTAAGAAAGAAAACAACGTTTATTTAAAGCCTTAGTTCCCAAAGTGGTCTAGGTGGACCCTCAGGGGTCCACGGGGGACTCGACTTTAGCGTTGGCGTGACAAAAAAATGGGGGTCCACAAAAATTTATTTGCTTTCGATAGTGAAGAACTAAAATGTTGGCTTGACTTCACCTATAGGCAGATAATATTTTAACGACTGTTACTTGTAAAAACTTGCATATTCCATATTCAGTACAACGTGTCGAGACTTGCAAAGCGCCGCCGCTGCCGCCGCCGGCGTCCGCAACGCTTGTTCAGATGTGCAAAGGGACGAACTTGTTTGATTCTTTACCAACTTTTTCTTTAAACGTTACTCATTTGTTTCCGGAATTTCGAAAAGAAAAGTAATGTAAAGTGAATTGATGTTAGTTGTGTGCCAGTGCCAGAAAAAGTATTTCTTATACATAATTTTATTTTATGTACAGGTAGGAATCATGGATGAATCTATTTTTTTTATTGCTGTAGGACAGCAGACAAGCTGACGACCTGCTTAAAATTTAGCAGTTACCGTCGCCTATGAGTGTTTGCAACGCCAGTGGCATCACGAACGCGCTGCTGTCCCATAAGGGTACAGGAACTTGGGTCACTAATGCCGGAACACAACACAAGGTTATTATGGCGGCATACTTGAGACCAAAAAGTGTCGCCATACAGACGGGCTTGAGGCCCTACCACGTAGCTAGGATGGGTTGTTTTGTCGCCTTTTACGACAGGCCGACCCTGGCCGCAGAGGTTAGTATTCTTTCTCCGCCCCCACATGGATAAAAAGAAATCTAAGAAGAAATGTCGACAGTATAGTGTTGATTATTTAAAATTTGTTTTTTTTCCATCAACGGCAGAGAAGTGATTGTCTATATGCTTTTTATGCAACAAAGTTTTGAGCAATAACTATATGAAACCCTCGAAGCTCGAAGATCATCTAAAAAGGTGTCATCCTGATAAAATAGGTAAAGATTTGAATTATTTTCAAGCATTGAAGGAAAAATATGAAAAGAGACCCACCGTGCACAGTATGTTCGCTTTAACATCTGAAAATAACGATGATGGCTTGCGGGCATCTTACAATATCTCATTACTTATAGCGAAATCTGGAAAACCGCATACCATTGGAGAACAGTTAATATTACCCGCTGTTGAAAAGGTTTTAAAAACTGTTCTGCACAAATCTCCATTTGACATACTCAAAATAATTCCTTTGAGTAACAACACTGCACAAAAACGTATTGATGAAATGAGCTCTGATATTGAAAGTTTCTTGTATAATTATCTGCAAAGAACTCTTTTTTCTATTCAACTGGACGAAACTTTACCTGGTAATGAAGCATTATTGGCATGTGTCCGATTTGTTATGGACGTAGAAATTCGAGAAAACTTTGGAGAAGGACACTAAAGTCTTATTTAATACTAATCCTGAGTGATTTTTTAAAGGAAACATCGATTCCATTCACAAACGTTATTTCAGTGGCGTTACGTCAGTTCCCTGTGGCTTCCACCGACAACACCTAGTAGCGAAAAATTTGAGTAATAGATTGCACCAATCGCTTCAATATGTGATTAATGCAGTTAACAAAATAAGAAGCAATGCGTTACGAATACGCGTTTATTTGCATAATTGAGCGATGAAAATGAAGAAGATTTACATACTGAAGTATATGTATAAGTCTTCTTCATTACAGGTACAGGTATGCTCTTACATACTGAAGTATGCTGCTTTTGGAAAGGAGCATGTTTAACAAGATTTTACTCACTTTTAGAATCAGTTTTAGAGTTTCTGGAAAGTAAAGATCCAGATTTATAAGAAAACCTGAACAATTTGAAAGCAGACATCGGGTATTGGACATATTTGTTCAAAAAATTTAATGACATTAACTTACAATTACAAGGGGCAGCTTAAATTTAATAAAAACAAAGGGTATAATTTCAGATTTTCTTGAAAAATGGAAATTTATGAAGGAAAATATTAGTCGGTGTGAATTTTCCCTATTTTCAAACTTGTCACAGGTAGAATGCCTTGATGAGGATATTCAGACATATGTTCAACATTTAATTGCCCTGCATCATGACATGATCATAAATACATTTGATGAAAAGGAAGTGGAAAATGTTATATTACTCGAGCTTAGCACTAATGAGGAGTTGGGCTCCAGCACCCGCGCCGCACGGACGTATTCACGCCTGCGCTCCCGAATCGCTATCGAGCTCCCCCACTCCGCACCTCGCCGCATCGGTCGGATACCCGCCGCACCTCGCCGCACCCGCCGCATCGGACAGCCGCCGCGCCCGGGCCTAGCCTATTGTATTCGTAATACAATAGCAGCTACCTCATCGCGGCCGCGAAATTGTTCTTTATATTACCGAACGGGTGGACACAATTTGTTGCGAAGTTACATTCGCAATTGATTGCGATCCGCCTTACGGGCGATTTTACCCTTTGTAAATCCACGCGAGTGGTCAGCCAAGGGATACCCAGCGGTGATAACGCACTTGGCTGAGGCGTGCCCCGAGCGCCTGCCGTTCCCCTTCAGGGAAAGGCAAACTTGGACGGGTCTGGACCACCCGGCATTGGGGGGACTCCTAGTCGGGCCCAGATATCGCCAGTGTTCCCACCCTCCCATCCCTCTTTCCATTCTTTGGGGCTGATTTTCCCCCAAAGCAGTTAGGGGCCTTCGCACAATAAGATCGGCGAAGGAATAAACACACAGCTTAGGGCTCACCCTAGCATACACCCCTCTGCCTACCCCGGCAGAGGGACTTGAACACATTCGCGCACATCCCCGGGCTGTCCCACCCGAGGATGGACGGGAATAGGGACCACCCGTCGCCATACTCCCTGGCCGAAATCATAAAATTCGTCCAGGGAAGCGACCCCCAAACCCTTTTGGTGCTCCAGCAGCACATCGCGGAGCGTTGCGACGCAACGCAGCCCCGACCCGCGCCCCCGCGAGAGCCGCTTACCCCGGCCGTAACCGCGCCCCCCCCTTCCCTCGCGTCCGCGCTCCGGAAAGCCGCCGCGCCGCCAACACCCGCCGCGCCCGCGCCCCGCAAGCAACCACGCGCTGCCGTTGCCGTCCCTTCCACCTCCCGCGGACCCGAAATCACCGCGTCTCTTCGCCCCGCCGACTCCGTCCTCAACGGAACGGCACACTCCCTTGCGGCTCTAGTGAGCCCGTTCTCGCCAAATTCTCCGGCTTCTCCGGTGAAGAAGGGCCCCGAGGCCCAAAAAAAGCGCGCCCCAAAAACGGCATCCGTGTCGGAGAGCGACACGGACTCGTCCGAGTCGTCCTCCGACATGGAGGTCGACCCCAATGTGGACTCGGAGGGCTTCCGAGTCCACACCAACAAAAGGAGGCGCAAGGCCCCCTCATCATCCTCAGGCTCCGATGCTGCGCCGGCCAGCAAGGAGCCGCGTCAGGCGGAGCCGACGGCCCCAACACCGCGTCGCGAACGCCCCCCACCCCCCCTCATAATCAGAGATAAACATCTCTGGAGGGATATTCATGCGGCCCTCCCGCGTAATTCTATCCATCTCGTGGAAGCACGAGACGTTCACCACGGTATCAGGGTGACCGTGAAGTCACCTGAGGACCACCGCGCCCTCACGCGATACCTCCTGGAGCACCGCATAGGGTATTATACCTATGCGCTCGAGGAGGAGAAACGTCTCCGCGTGGTCATCCGCGGACTCCCCAAGGAAGTCGAAACTTCCGAAATCCTGGAGGACCTTCGCTCCCAAGGCCTCCCCGTTCACGAGGTGCACCGGATGCACCGCGGCAACACGCGAGAGCCATATAATATGGTACTCGCGATCCTTGACCTCACAAAAGAGGGCAAGGAAGTTTTCAATATTAGATCGGTGTGCGGGCTCTCAAAGCTCATCTTCGAGAGCCCACACAACAAATCCACGCTCCGGCAATGCCACCGGTGCCAACTCTACGGGCACTCGGCGCGCAATTGCCAGTCTCGCCCCAGGTGCGTGAAGTGCCTCGGGGACCATGGCACCGCGGAGTGCACCCGCACCAGGGACTCTCCCGACCCACCAGCCTGCGTCCTTTGTGGGAAGACTGGGCATCCCGCGAACTACCGCGGGTGCTCGGCCGCCCCCAAGCCCAAGCCTAAGCCCAAAGGCAAGCCCCCAAAGGGCAAACGCCCAGCGGCCGCCCCCAAACCGGTCTATGTGCCGGCACCTGCCCCGGCGTTCAACGCCTGGACAGGACTCCCCACCCTTCCACCCCCTCGACAGGCTATAGCTGGCTTCACAACAGCTAAGCCTGCTCCCAAACCAGCCCCAGTCGTGACCTCCGCGGCACCGGTCACCGCGTCCCCCTCTGCCGCAGAGGACCTTGCACTTGCGACCAAGTTCGCAAAGTCGCTCCCTTTCGACCTCCAGGAGGTCAGGATCTTAGCGAATAAGCTAAGACAGGCCAGGTCTGTACAGGACCAGCTCCTCATCGCCATAGAGCATGGGGAGCTGCTTCAGATCCTCGCCAGTCCCGCAACCCATTAATTCCTAATGGATTGCACAAGTAGGGAAAAACCCCGCTCATTGACTCTGGCTACATACAACGCCAACGGCCTGCGTGACCAACGGGAGTTGGTTCATGAGTTCCTGAAGGAAGAAAATATAGACATTCTTCTCGTGCAGGAGACCCTTCTCAAACCCAGCATTGGCGATCCTAAGATCGCCAACTATAAGATCATTAGAAACGATAGGCGTACCGCCCCTTGGGGAGGCACGCTCATCTACTACAAGAGGTCGCTGCACTGTTCCCCAGTAAATACGCCTCCGTTAGACAATCTCGAAGTTTCCGCCTGCAGATTAGCGATGACAGGCCATCAGCCCATAGTCATCGTCTGCGCATATCTCTCTTGCAAGCGACCGCTACTTCAAGCGGAGCTTGCATCCCTCTTCAGTCTAGGCCCGTCGGTTATCATCGCCGGTGACCTAAACTGCAAACATACTAGCTGGAACTGCTCCAGCTCCAACCCTAACGGCAGGACCCTCCTTCGTCACTCTGACGAGTTGCTTTTCGGCATCCTAGCCCCCATTACGCCCACCCGGTACCCGTTTAATCGGGCAACCGGAGGCACGCCCAACGTTCTCGATTTGGCGCTACTGAAGGGCGTGTCCCTCCAGTTCCGCTCAATCGAATCCCTAGACGACATCGACTCGGATCACCGCCCAGTCGTCCTTAAACTAGGCCCTTCGCCAGACCAGACGCCTCAGACCAAGTCAATCACCGACTGGTCCAGGGTCAGGGACTCACTCCAACGCGGAGGACTCGCTGACCCTGAGCAGGCCCCAGCCCCCATTAGGACCCTTCAGGATACGGAAGGGGCGATCGAAGCCCTCACTGGCCACCTCCAAAACGTCGTTCGGGAGTCGACTCGGCAAGTCCCATGCGGGGACGGCCGATTTGCGCTCCCGAGGGACGCGAGGGAGCTGCTGAGGAGGAAGAGAGCCGCCGCCCGAGCCTATGACAGCTTCCCATCAGAGGAAAACCGAGTCGCCTTTCGTTCACTTCATGGGGAAGTGAAAGCCCGCATTCAGGAGCTCAGGAATCAACGCTGGGAAAGCCTGCTCTCGGAGATCTCCCCAACGCACCAGGCATACTGGAGGTTGGCGAGATCGCTGAAAGCGGAATCCCTCTCGTCCATGCCGCCTCTCGAAAAACCCGACAACACTGTCGCGTTTGACGATGACGAAAAGGCGGAGTGTCTCGCCGAGAGTCTCAGGGAGCAATGCTCCCCCAACACCGCGCACGTCGACCCGGCCCACCTGCGTGAGGTGGACGCCGAGGTCGAACGGAGATCCTCTCTTCCCGCGGAAGACTCACTCGAGCCTGTCACGGTAAAAGAGGTACAGGACCTAATAAAAGGCCTCAGGCCCCGGAAAGCTCCCGGAGCCGACGGCATCTCCAACAAGCTGCTCAAGCTACTCCCTATACATCTGTTGATGATTCTGGTGAGCATCTTCAATGCCGCCATGGATAACTGCTCCTTTCCCTCCGCCTGGAAGGAAGCCGACGTCATCGGCATCCGAAAACCAGGAAAGCCCGCTGCGAAACCCTGCAGCTACCGTCCGATCAGCTTGCTCAGCGCGCTGGGCAAGCTGTACGAACGCCTCCTCTTGAGCAGACTCAGAGACTTCGCTTATGAAAATAAGCTGATCCCCGACGAGCAGTTCGGCTTTCGAGCCCTACACTCGTGCCCCCAGCAAGTGCTCCGCATCACGGAACACGTGCTCGCGAACTTCAATCGCGCCTCCAAACCCTGGAAGACGGGTGCTGTCTTCTTCGATGTGGCGAAAGCCTTCGACAAGGTCTGGCACAACGGCTTGATTTACAAGCTGTACAAACTGGGAGTGCCGGATAGACTCGTGCTCATCTTACGAGACTTTCTCCTTGATCGGAGCTTCCGCTTCAGAGTGGAGGGCACGCGCTCATCTCTCCACCCCATCAGAGCCGGAGTCCCCCAGGGCTCGGCTCTGTCCCCCCCTACTTTTCACGCTGTACACCAGCGACATGCCCCGTACCCCACAGGTACATCTCGCCTTATACGCAGATGATACCGCCCTCTTCAGTTCCGATATCAGTCAATATCGGATCTGCAGTCGTCTCAACACGGCGGTTGAGACGCTGGGCAACTGGTTCCGCACTTGGCGGATCGAGTTGAATCCGGACAAGAGCGCAGCGATCATGTTCGCTCGCGGCCCCCGCACTCAAAATGAGAGTCGGCCGACTCACACGAGGCGGCAGTCTCTCGTCCCCATACATCTATTTGACCGCGTCATCCCTTGGGTTGACGAGGTCAAATACCTAGGAGTCACTTTAGATAGAGGCCTGTACTTCAGCAAACACATCAGGACGGTAAGGAATATGCGGGAAGAGTAAGATGTCCCTTAGGAATAAGGTGACACTTTACAAAACCTGCATCCGACCGATCATGACGTACTCGAGCGTAGTCTTCGCCCATGCCGGCAAATGCTACATCAACTCGATGCAGCGGCTGCAGAATAAGTTCTTGCGCATGGCAGTCCAAGCGCCACTTTACATGCGCAACGCGGACCTTCACCGCGACCTGGAGCTCCTTCCCGTGAAGGAGTACATGGTATCCCTTTCGCGATCCTTCTTCGGTCTCGCTCCCCACCATCCCAATCCACTGGTGGTGGAGACAGTCAATTACACGCCCAACCGCCGAGCACCCCACGCACGTCGTCGCCCGCGTAACGTGCTCACGGATAGACGCGACCCCATTTCTAGGACGCTAAAGCGAATGCTCTCGCGGACGCAATCCCCTTCAGTCCGGCATGGACCAGCCCGACGTAACAGGTTTAGGGATGCCTTCCGCCCCCCATAGCCTGTAGACGCACACAAACCACACAGTACATAAATACACGTAGAATAGATGTGTTGCGGGGGAGTTTCTTTCGCCGTTTCTTCTCCCCCAGCTATAAGCACTCCGAAACGGTAGTAGATTAGAATAGGATCGGCTTCACCGGTGAAGTCGATAGTCCCCAATTAATAGTATTCTTGCCATTCGTGGCTGCTATCAACTATCCCCATGCAGCGTTCGAGCCGGGAGCGCGCCTCACAGGAGGCGCGTGACCGAGCACGCTGCCACGGCTGATCGGCCCCGCTCCCACGGGGTCGGAATGCCTTTTCCGCCCGGTGTCGCTGTCGTTGGTCGTCTGAGACGATGACAGCTTTAGCTTTAAGAAAAAAAAAAAAAAAAAATAATGAGGAGTTGGTTAAAATTTAAAAAAAGTATCAAACATTTTGGCTGCAGGCAGAAATACTCTAAAAATATATCCTGAACTGTGGGGAATTACGAGAAAGCTTTTGATAGCGTTTTCCTCTTAATATTTTCTCAAAAAAAGTTTTAGTGTCGTTACAAACCTTTTAACAAAAAAAAAGAGCAGATTGAATATCACGGAACGGAGAGATTAGCGGTTATTCCTCACAAAATTGAAGCTAAATATTAATTATTTGCTGTCAATCCATCAAGTAAATCCCTGCCACTAAAATTATGACTATTTTAAGATTGTCATTGTAGAAGTTACGTTACGTTATCAATATTTAATTTTAATTATATTACGACTGAATAATTAATAGAGTAATAATTACATATTTGAATAAATACAACGCAAAAAAAATACTATTTTATTTTTATTTTTACCACTGCATGGGGAGCTTTCTAAATGAAATAAATGAGAATTGATTGGTTCCTTGTGCTGTGCGTAGATGTCAAAAAAGTAAAGTTGGATGGAATCACTTTTTAGATTGGCCAACTTTACTTTTTTAACATCCAATCAATTAATTAATAAACCAATCAATTCTCAATTTTTTTCGAAAACTATTAATTCGTGGTTGGAACTCAGCCGCAACGCAAATGTCGATAATAAGATCTAATCTTCAATTTTTAGTCGAGTTTTGGAAATATGATAGAAATGTAGCTGCAGGAGGTCCACCGGAACCAGCTAAATTTTGAAAGTGGTTTATGAGAAAAAAGTCTGTGAACCTATGGTCTGCATCATTTAAAATACAAATTATTAATTTTTTTTTGTTTATTAGCCGTTATTTGACAGTAAGGATTTAAAGTGCGTTTTTACAAACGTTGCAGAAGTTATAAAGCGAATACTCAGAAGTTTCCATACAATGTTTTTACGCTGTCCTTCTATCGCCGGATGCTTGGGGCAAGAGAAGATGTATTGACTAATCCTATAACACAAAACTCCTATAAGTATTATTATAAAATTTATATTTATACCACTATTACAAAATTATAAAATTTATAGTTCTATAAACACTATTATAAAATTTATAGTTATACCACTTAACTGGAAGAATCTTGAACCTGAAAGTAGATGGGTACAAGGGTAGGAATATACTCAAAAAGCGATGGAAAGAATGTGTGATGCATGATATGAGGGTTTGTGAAGTAATAGATGAGTAATGACAGCATAGAGTAAAATGGAAGAAAAAGACGTATTGTGCCAACCTCGGGATAAGGCCAAGCCAATGGTGAATGAGCCACTTAATTATCTAATAATACGGATTCAATTATTTATTATATTCATGTAAAGGAAATATGTGTGCAATAAATTAGTCGTAGTTGTGTTGCTGTCAATAAAATATCATCATCATCCCAGCGTTGTATCCCGGTTGCAACCCAAACTTTAATTTTGGTGCCCGAAGTCCGCTTTCCGACTATTTCTACTCCACTTCACACAGTGTTCAACATCCCTGGTAGTGAGTACATTGGCACACCATCACCCCTTACGACATCAAGCCAGCACTTTTTGGGTCTACCCTTCCTGCCGGAGCCCGGCGGAGGCGGCATGGCCAGACATTTGTTTCCCATGTAAGCATCCGGTTGCAGTAAAACGTGGCTGTACCAGCGGAGCCGACACTCCTGCATTTTATCCGCTTTCAATAAAATATATTCGTTTATAATTGGACATGAACATTTAAAATTTGCCCCATGAATTAATATTTCACAATTTTGAAAGAATTCAAATTTATTCAATTATTTTGATACCGGTATTTAATGTGGGATAAGGGCAGCAGGAAGAAGAAGAAGAAGAAGAACCAATGAGTTACCACGTATCATGTAGATACATATTACGTGGTAACTCAGTAGTATCAATCTCCGGGTTCGAATCCCACGATGGCATGCACCACGTAGGAAGTTTTTCTTGCCTAACGTGCATATTATAGCATGATTGCCATCTACCGACGGTGAACAACAACATTGTGAGGAAACCTGAATACTCAGATCATTACCAATGATCTTGTAACCCGCCAGTTCGCCTTGGATAAACGTGGCGGATATACCGTTTGTTCGCTGTAAGACAGGCCTGAGCCCTAAAATTTCGAACTGCAGCTATAGAAATCTGTTCTTAACATTTTTAGAATTATTATCAAAATTAACAATATGTGAGGGGTTACGTAAAAATGGGCCTGAAGGGATTGAAAACAGTTTCTTTTTTCATGGGTTTTGATTTTGTACCAGCTTTGTTTTGTTCTAATCATAACATGTTTAGGTGCCGTAGCTTTTTCATGATTTTTTTAGTCAGCCAAGGCAGTTTTGGGAAAATTACACCTTACACACAGCGCACACTAGTTTCTGTGATGTAAGTTTCTACAATCAGTATTATTGTTTTACTTTTTTAAGATTATCTCGAGTACACCTAAGTAATAAAATTAGTATTATATTATTGTTAATTATTTTAAATTAGAAAAGACTTACGTGTCAGAAAGCGAGCACTCGGGTCGAAACTCACTTCGACTCAAAACTTTAATGCAGTTTACTCAAAATCAATTATTTTAATTCCCTTTTTGCGTAACGACTCACATATATTTCTATGACATTGGGATATACTATCTATATAAAGAAAGAAAATGGAGTTCTTTTGACGCACTATCACAACAAAACTACTGAAGATATCTGATTGGGACTGTGACTATTCGACGTGGGATTTTCGTAGACGGTTTTCGGCTACTTATTTTTTGGATTTCATTGACTTTCTCATTTTTATTTCAATTTACTTTTTTCTGTTATTCGCCCAGTGAAGCGGACAGGAAACCGCTACTATTATTATACATACATTGCAATAATTGCTACTCCTAGTGAATATAAACAATACTAAAAAAACGTTATTTCGTAAATTCAGTAATTTGAAATTATTTTATTTTTTAAAATTTTCTTTCATAATTTCACCAATAAAAAACTTAATATCCCGTTAACCTTTCCAAAAAAAACTCAAAGGTTTGTGTTAACATTTATCGGTCATCCACTGGCTAGGCAGAATTTGAACTTAAAAACCTTTTGATCGTGTTCTTCAACGCACAACCAGATGTATATAGTATCACATACGCTTTCCGGTCCAATTTTTTTTAATAAAACGTAAAAGTTTTTCACTAGTTTCGGTTTTATTGTTAGTTTACTTATAAAGCAAAAATATTGAGTCCAATATTACAAAAAAAGATGTATAAGATATTCAGAAATATCTCGTAAGAGTTTCGAAGCTTTCGACGGAAAAGTGTTCAAACTTTATTACTTACGTTATACTTACGTTTCTTGGAATAATGTTACATCAGTCTTTCATTTTCACAGAGAACACAAGGAATGTGAATTATCAGAAATAGTTTTCAAGTATATGACGGGGTGTACGAGGTTCCACTAATATCTTTAAGGATATAAGAAAAAGTTTTCGAAATTGGTTGGTAGAAGTTTCGAAGGTTTGTGTTTATAAAAGGAGAACACAAAATGACGCATAGGAGTTTGTAGGCACTGGTAGCATGTCTTATATACCGAAGTTAAATTTCTGTTGCGTTCGGGATAAACGCTTATAAGGAGATTTGAAGAAATTGAGAGTGACAACAATGACAATGGGTTATTCATTGGCCATTGAAACAATACGCCAATAGCCAATAATTAATTTAAGAAAAATAAATAATTATAAGACCGAAGAACACTATTCCCAAGATGAGAACTCGCGCGAAAACCCACTGTTTTATGCTCACTCACCCATGATTGGAGACCCCACGCGACGGCATTGGAAGCGTGTACTTTTGGTTTAGGCAGAGGTGAGTGCAGCGGCAGCTGGTGTTTTGCTCGCATTTTTGCTTGTGTACCCAGGGTCCGCTTTCCAACTTTTTCTTCTCCACTTCGCATGGTCTTCTGCATCCCTGGTAATCAATTAATTAGCATGCATATCATCCCTTACGACGCTAAGCCACCCCTCTTGCCGGGGCCCGGCGCAAGCGGCATGGCTAGACATTTGTTCCCTACGTAAGTAACCGGTTGCCGTAAAACATGGCTATAACAGCGAAGGTGACAGCCCTGCAATTTATCCGCAATGTTACGAACGTGAAGGCCGCTGTGAACGCGGGAGTTTCTGACGCGATCCTTTCGCGTTAATCCACACACAAAGAGCAGCATATTCATCTCCGTGACACGCAGTTTTTGCTTGTATCGCTCCAGCACCGGCCACGTTTCACAGTCGTATGGACAGGCCTAATGATGGTTTTATAGACCTGTCCCTTTAACTTAACCAGCATGCTGTGGTAGAAAAAATGGATAAAAATAACAAGAAAGTGGGAGAATAATTAAGACTTGAAAATGGATTACAGAATATCACGTTTATAATACGTAGACAAATTAATGGAATATAAAACAGTAGTCAACGGCGCCCACAAAGTTAACGTTAGAAATTCGGACGCCAAAGCTCTACCACTTAAGAAATTTGCCAAAATCCATAAATTTAATTTAACTTCAGTTGTGAGGAATCGTTTCTTTCCGCAAGTACTTCACTTGGAAATAAAACAAACCGAACTCACGCTTAACTTTCATCATACACAAAAAAGATATCGTCAGTAAAAGTTTTTACGGCAAACAAAGATAGGATATAAAAAAGGGGAGAAATTCCTTGCAGACCAAAATTGGTGGATCGCTTTCGGAATATTTGGACAATATACCAAAGAAACTTGTAAAAGGAAATACCCTTTCTCCGAATCGGCATACATTATTTATATACGGTGTGATATTGTGCCGCGGCCCGTATCTTTTGTTTACCACGAGCACTTTTCGTCCTTGCATTGCATGTAGGGCTGGCGAGGAAATTAAATTTTTGCGGCCAGTTCCAGATTTGTAGGGCTCACGGCCTTAGTATGTATGTATTCCCAAACAAAACTAATAATGTTGGTATTATATATATAAAAAAAAACAGAAATGAAGATGTAAATGTCTGTAATCGGACCCTGGACACCGAAACGGAAGTGGGTTGCAACCGGTTGAAGCGGTTTAAAGCTAGGTTAATGGCTGGAAAGGCGCCACGGCGCCCTGACCTTCCGCCTGACACAGGTCCTCTCGGGGCACGGTTGCTTCGGGAGGTACGTGTGTCGCATAAGGCGGGAGATGACGTCGAGGTGCCACCACTGTGGCGCGGGCGACGAGGAGGACACGGTGGACCACACTGTCGCCGTGTGCCCTGCGTGGCTCGAGGAGCGCCGCGCCCTCGTCACCCAAATCGGCGTGGACCTGTCGCTCCTGGCCCTGGTTCTGTCCATGGTCGGGGGTGATCCTGGATGGACGGCCGTCGCCTCCTTCTGCGAGGCAGTCATGTCCGCAAAGGAGGCGGCGGGGCGGGAGCGGGAGACGACCACCACACTCCCCTCCCGCCAACGCAGGCCACGTCGGCGGCGCCGGAGGGCAAATAACGACCTCCGGCCGCCGTAAAAGCGGCCGCGGGCGGCCCCTCGGGGGAGATATTTGATGATATTTAAAGAAAATAGAGTAAACAACTGGATTTTTTACGGTAAAAATTATGCTACTGGGATTTGAACCCAACAAATCAATGTAAGTGATATACTCAATCTAAGAAACTACAAAAAATATCAGAATATGTTTTATGTTACGTTTCTCACTATGCGTTTAAAAAACTGGTTTCTTTGGCTTCTAATAGTGAGAAGAAAATGAAGCTATAGTTACAATAAATAACACAATGCGTTAAATAGGACAAAGAAGAGGTCTATCTACTTCTAACCGCTTGCCTAAAACGTGATTTCGGATTACTCATACCGATGATATCGGTATGCAGATTTTCTCATGATGTTTCCTTTACGGTTGTTACGAGGCAATATGCATCAGGCATCATGGAATTCGAAACCGGGCTTTCTAAGCTGGTCTCTTATCCGAGATATTTTTACCCGTGCAGGGGCGGAGAAAGAATACTAACCTCTGCGGCCGGGGTCGGCCTGTCGTATATGGCGACAAAACAACCCACCCTAGCTACGTAGTAGGGCCCCAAGCCCGTCTGGATGGCGACTACCTTAAGTCTTAGTCTAATCTTAAGTATGCCGCCATAATAACCTTGTGTTCCGGCATTAGTGACCCAAGTTCCTGTACCCTTATGGGACTGCAGCGTGTTCGCAACTGGCGACGGTAACTGCTAAATTCTAAGCGGGTCGTCAGCCTGTCTGCTGTCCTAGAGCATAAAAAATATCATCATAGGGATCAAATATGCCATGTCGCCTACGTCAAGTAAGGCACTGATATTAAGGATACCATATAAATTGGAGAAGAAAAATAGAATAGCAAATCCGATATCTGGAATTAAAAGCTATGATAAATAGAAGGTGTTTAAATTGGTAGTACTTGATTAGTTATTACAATTCGCCAACCCTGATTCGGTCTCAGTACGCGCATAAATTGAATTATCGGCCCCACAAGCGTCGCCGTTTGACAGCGCCATGTCCAGGGGACCCGGTTATTGAATTTATTTACATACATATACGTGAAAAAAGGTCCCTCAAAACTACCCCACCGTAATACACCCACTGATAATATTTGCTGAAGTGTTTATTTAATTCAGCCGTGTTTATACAAGATGTAACTGGCGATTTAGACTTACAAATTCGCAGGACGTTATCGTTAAAATCTTACAATGAACAAATTTGTGAATTTTATTAATTGAATGTTTTATTTAAAATTATCAAAAATAATTTTCAAAATTTAGTTTTATTAATTCAATTCGTCCTAAGTAGTATACATTCGGAAATTAATATTCAATACTTGGTTGTGGTGGTTGCATTCAAGTTATTGAGTTTGTTTGCGAGTCCTTAACGTCGATATATCTTGTGACTCAAAGTTTGTACCGCCAAGTGTTGTATATATTTTGAAAATAGACAATGTCCTATGGTTGATAGGATACCTACGATATCGTGTACGCGCGTATTCGTGCGGGGAGAGGGTGGTTGTAAAAGGACTTTGAAATACACGCCGCTTGACCAATGAATATGTCATAACTCCACAATGGAGAGGGTTAGAAGAATTATTTGTACGTTGTCGTGAAGATATAGAAGTGCTCTAAAAAGTAAGTTAAATAGAAAATAGTATAAGCTTTAGAATAAAAAGCTGTGCCAGGGGAAAAATTACAAAACGTTATAAAATCGTTTGTTTTAGGTTATACCACGCATTAACAAGAGTATTCAGTGCCAGCGAAAACAGGAAAGGATCCGAGTGATAAACCAAACGAGCGCTAAAATTTATCGACAGATCGAGTGAGGCGCCTTTGGGAGCGACTTGAAGCATTGGGCAATATTGTAATGACACCGTGTGCGTCGACTAGTGCAGAAGCAAGGGCGGCTGAGCTCGAAAACAACTAATAAGACTTGATACGAATAGACGAAGATGAAGCAAATAAAACATCTTAAGCTGATACGTGAGGCAATATGGACCCCCATAGTGTTCATAGTGATTTCGTTTCATACGACCGTCGGATCATTATCGTACGCATTGGCAGCGTGCTAATAATTATTAAAGGCGCCAGTTCGCCGAGAATGAGTTCGGATACGCGTGCCACCATATGCGATAGTGTAATATCATTTTAATTTTCACTTGATAAAAATAAATACATAAAAAAAGGCAACTTTAATTTATTTCCTCTTTTAATTTATAATACCTGAGACCACGAAAACTTTTTCAAGCAAAAAATGTTACGGTAGTGTAGCGATACTACCCACCCGACTATTTTTTTACTTCAGTAATGAAGATTATTCGAGCTATGTACATATAATATCATTTTTAAGCATTTAACAACAAGAAACATCTGCTAAGCGGGAAAATATCAAAGCGTGATCGCAAAAAAATAATGAAGGTGTATAGTTAATCTATCTCACGAAGTCAGTTCGGCTCTGGTTGTAGTAGTTATGTGTACCGATAAGCACACTTGTGTGTGTAAACGAAGGTAGCGTTAGCAATTAAATCTGACACGAATTATTTTATTTTAAATTTAATGTTAAAAATTAAAATGTAGCAAAGTAAATAACATATTTTGTGCAATGCATCCAAACATGCAATGGTTCATCTGCGGGTGGTACTGTCTTTTGAGAAAGTCGCCCGCCCCGCAATATAAACGACGTTAATCGTCGATTGGTTGATGCTAAAAATGCCACACAGGTCACATAATATGGTTCGTAATGGTCTGTTCAGGTATGGGTGTACGTATAAGACAGAGATATTCGAACTGCGGCAGCCACTCTGTTATGCTTACCCTGTCCGTTGCTACCATATTTTAAACCAATTTGAACATTGCAACCAATAGAAAAGTTGAAAACTCGCTGAATAAATGAGTTCCTACATAATACTGCGCCAGGGCATGCAGTGTTACTATTGATACGGTAATTTTGCGATTTTTTAAATATACCACAATAGTTTGTAATTAATTAATACTCGTAATTAACTTTTTTTATTGCTGTAGAACAGCAGACAGGCTGACGGCCCACTTAGAATTTAGCAGTTACCCTCACCTATGGGTGTTTGCAACGCTAGTGGCATTGCGAACACGTTGCTGTCCCATAAGGGTACAGGAACTTGGGTCACTAATGCCGGAATACAACACAAGGTTATTATGGGGGCATACTTAAGACCAAATGTGGTCGCCATCCAGACGGGCTTGGGGCCCTACCATTTAGCTAGGGTAGGTTGTTTTGTCGCCTTTTACGACAACCCTGCACGGATAATCAAGTGAGGAAAACTGACCTCCAGATTGGTTTCAGAGTGTAATATATTGAGCTACCAGGTCAAAAAGGCGATTATAAAAAAGGCAATTGTAAAAAAGCCAGTGAAATCATAGATGTATAGTTTAATATTCTATTAGCACACCCAAGTAGAAATGTCGTGTTAATGATAGTCGTACTTCGTGTCCGGTATCAAAATATAAATCTATAATATAGTAAACACGTACCATGATGTAATCACCCCACTTTACAGGTTACATTTATCATGTTTCATGATCCAGGCGTTTATAGTAATGTGTTAATATATGTGATGACCACATCTGCCACGTGGATCTATCACTTGACTACATCTCTACAGAGAGATTTCTGAATTAAGCTGATAATAATTAAAATGAGTACGATTGAATTGAGTGATTAAAATTAAATATATACAACTGTTCTAAAACAGCAATATGACATACAGAATAGTGGGGGGCGGTATACGGATACTCGGTTGAGTTAGCACACAAATAAACAAACATACACACGCACATACATATATCAATATACAGGCACACACACACTCACAAAATGAATAATGCCACTTCCAAATTGGAAATTAAACATTTTTTTTTTAATTTCGACTAGCAATGTTTATTCACGAGCTCCATAACACACGCGGAATATACACGTACCAAACTTTTATCGTTTTGAACATTCAACTTTTAAGTCTACACCATGTTCTCTCTTCTATTATTAATGGTTTACAGTTCAAAAGATTTTTTTATAACTGTAGAACAGCCGATAGGCTGACGGCCTACTTGGAATTTAGCAGTTACCCTCGCTTATGGGTTTGCAACGCATCGCGAACATGCATCACTAATGCCGGAATGGAACTTGGATCACTAATGCTCCGGCATTATGTGTTCCGACACAACACATTATGTCACGGACAGCGAAGCATTAGTATTTGCTCGTGCTTACTTTGATTTTAAAAATACATAATCGATATAAGTTTGAATTATAGTATAAATATTTTAAAGAATAGGATCAAGACAGCTTGTTAAAATGTTTGTGTTGTAATTGTGAATTTAAAATACCTGTATTCCTTATTTTACTTTTAATCGCATTCAATGCTGTGATTATTCTTCCCGGCGGGTAGATAAAGAAAATACTATTTTGTAGTGTTTACAAAGTAAAGTTGCATAAAACAATAATATGTCAAAGTGTTTCACATGTGGGAAGTTTGTCGCAGCGTCAGGTGCTGGTGTTGCTAAATGTTCCACCTGCCCACTTTTTTTCCATAAGGGTTGTGTGGCAATCTCGGGTAATACGGCGGTGTCAAAGACCTGGCACTGCCCTGAGTGTAAAAAAACTACAAGAAAGGGGGACAACACTGCTTCCGTCATAGATGTTAGTGATCTTGACCTACCACCTGGCAGTGCGATTGCGCGCTTCTTATCGTCAGGTCCTAGTCTAAACCCCCCGCAGGAGGAGGAGAACGAGATGCGGGCTATGCGACGTGACTTCGCGATCTACATGCAGGAACTGCGTGAGTTTCGCAACGAGATGGCCGAATTTCGTAATTCTATGGCTGGAGTTGGGCAAAGGTTGACTGCCATAGAAAGTAGACTTGAAACGCTTGAGCAACGAGTGGAGGGGGTGGAGTTAAGGAATAATGTAGAACTAGAAAGTACTATAACTTACCTTAAGGCTGAATTAGAAAAGCGTGACCAGGAAGCGCTGTCGTGCGATTTCAACATTGATTGTCTTCCCGAAAATATGGGAGAAAATCTGTGCCAGACCGTCACTGTCCTGTCGGCTGTGTTAGGAATCACTATTGAAGAGCGAGATATTGTCTTCGCGGAGAGAATTGGAAAAATTAGTGATAATAATGCTGCGAGTTCGAAACTAGTGCAGGAACGTCCTCGACGCATTGTCGTGCGGCTTGCACGTCGTCACCTGCGTGACGATTTGTTGCGGGCAGCCCGCTTGCGTCGCTATTTAAACACATCCGACTTGGGATTAGCTGGACAACCTCGACGCTTTTATTTCAATGAGAGACTTACTCGGTCTAACCGCCAACTATTTAATCTGGTACGCGAGGAATGCAGGAAACATAACTGGCGCTACGTTTGGACGAGGAAAGGATGTGTTTTTGCGCGGCAAGGTGACGGAAAAGAGGCTTTTGTAATACGCTCCGAAAACGAGTTAGTTATGCATCTTCAGGGAACGCAATGATTGAACCTCATAATTTTTAATTCAAACTTATAATTATAAGTAAAAAAAACTCCTATTTGTGCAATTTAAACTCATAATTATATGTAAATAAAAATCTCCTATTAGTGCTTTACTCCTGGTTTGACTTTGATATTATATATATATATATATATATATATATATATATATATATATATATATATATATATATATATATATATATATATATATATATATATATATATATATATATATATATATATATATATAGCGCAGGACCGATCATCGTGGAGATCTTTGGGGGAGGCCTTTGTCCAGCAGTGGGCGTCTTCCGGCTGAAATGATAATGGATCATTATCGTTTATTTTAGTTTATTGGAATTTTTTATTGGTGTCGCTCATATATATGTGTAGAGTTTAAAAATAGTTGTGTGAAATTGGAATACTTTGTAAACTATGTTGTAGTTGCCCATTAATTACTACCTTTTATTGTCACTGTTGTAGTGTGTGGTGTCGCACCAGAATAGCACCACCCCATCTCCTCCCGTGGGTGTCGTAAGAGACGACTAAGGGATAGAACGAACGGAGGATGGGCAGCAGCATCTTTCCGTGAGAGCATCACCAACTGCGAATACTGCGATCGCCAACCCGCCTGCCAAGCGTGGCGATTATGGCAAAACCCCCCCCTAAAATGACAGATACACACAGGCCACGGCCCCTAGTCCCCGGCGGCCCCGTTCGTGGTGGTCACGGTAGCAGCCACATAAGCGACGGGGCAGGGGGTGCGAAGAATCCCCGGGTTCGGATTCGCTACCAAGAACGACGACCTTTGGCCCTGGCAACATACAATGTCAAGACACTGCGGACCAACGAGAAGTTGGAGGAACTGGAGGAAGTTTTGAGCAGACTGCGATGGGATGTTGTGGGGTTATCTGAAGTCCGAAGACAGGGAGAGGACTCAATAATCCTAAATTCCGGAAATCTGCTCTACTTCCGGGAGGGCGACCAACTGTCCCAAGGTGGTGTCGGGTTTCTCGTTCACAAATCTCTTGTGAACAACGTTACTGAGGTGGGGAGTGTTTCGACTAGGGTAGCGTACCTAATACTCAAAATTACCAAACGGTATTCGTTGAAAGTCATTCAGGTTTACGCTCCGACTTCGACACATCCTGACGAGGAGGTGGAAGCCATGTATGAGGACATCTCAACAGCCATCCACACTTCTAAAACCCACTTTAACGTTGTCATGGGAGACTTCAACGCAAAATTGGGGAAACGTAGCGGCGATGAGTTGAGAGTGGGGCAATTTGGGTTCGGAAATCGGAACACCCGAGGCCAGATGCTGGCCGACTTCATGGAGAAGGAGGACCTGTATATGATGAACTCCTTCTTCATGAAGCCAGAACAACGCAAATGGACTTGGATTAGTCCCGATGGTGCCACCAAAAATGAGATTGACTTCATTATGTTGACCAAAAGACAGATATTCAATGATGTCTCTGTGATCAATTCGGTGAAAACTGGGAGTGATCACCGCTTAGTAAGAGGCACATTGAATATCAATCCAAAATTGGAGAGGTCTCGACTGGTGAAGTCTACGCTCCGACCTGCACCCATACAGATCCAAAACCCGGTAAACTTTCAACTCGAATTGCAAAACCGCTTCGAATGCCTCGGTGACTGCGTTGACGTGGACGAGTATAATAACAGGTTCGTGGAAGCTGTTCAAACGGCCGGGTCTAAATTCTTCAAGGCCAGCCGTTCAAAAAGAACCGGAAAAATCTCAGATTCTACTCTCAAATTGATGGATGTGAGACGTCAAATGACCCTTCAGTCCCCGGACGATGCTTCCCAGTATAGGCAGCTAAATAGACAGATCTCCAAGTCCTTGACTCGCGATATCCGCCGCCATAACACAGAATGTGTAAAGGCGGCTATAGAGCGTAACAAGGGCTCTAAAGTATTCGCACGAGACTTGTCTATTGGGCAGAGCCAACTGACGAAGCTGAAGACCGACGACGGCAGGGTCGTTTCGTCTAAACCCGAACTTTTGAGGGAAGTCGAGAAGTTCTACGGACAGCTATACACGACCACACGGGCACCTGTTAACAACAATGCTAAAGACCCAAGAGCTAAATTAACCCGACACTACACCGTAGATATCCCAGACGTCAGTCTGTACGAGATTAGTGTAGCCCTTAAACAGCTTAAAAACAACAAGGCGCCGGGTGATGATGGAATTACAGCCGAGCTTCTGAGAGCTGGTGGTACTCCTGTGCTTAAAATCCTCCAGAAGCTATTTAATTCCGTCATCCTCGATGGCAAAACGCCGCAGGCCTGGCACGGAAGTATAGTGGTGCTGTTCTTCAAAAAGGGCGACAAAACCCTTTTGAAGAACTTTAGACCGATATCACTTCTGAGCCATGTTTACAAGCTGTTTTCAAGGGTCATCACGAATCGTCTCGCGCGCAGATTTGACGACTTCCAACCTCCCGAACAAGCCGGATTCCGAAAAGGTTTTAGCACCATAGACCACATACATACGCTGCGGCAGGTTATACAGAAGACGGAGGAGTATAACAAGCCACTATGCTTGGCGTTCGTGGACTATGAGAAAGCCTTTGATTCGATCGAGACCTGGGCGGTGCTTCAGTCTCTCCAGAGGTGCCACATTGATTATCGATACATCAAAGCGTTGAAGTGTTTGTATGAAAACGCCACCATGTCAGTCCGTCTCCAGGATCAGAACTCGAAGCCTATCCGACTGCAGCGGGGAGTCAGACAAGGCGATGTCATATCGCCGATGCTGTTCACTGCTGCGTTGGAAGATGTCTTCAAGCTTCTGGACTGGAACGGACTGGGCATCAACATTAACGGTGAGTACATCACTCACCTTAGATTCGCAGATGATATCGTAATCATGGCTGAAACCATGGAAGACTTAAGCCATATGCTTGATGGCCTCAATACAGCTTCCCAAGGAGTAGGTCTCAAAATGAACATGGACAAGACGAAGATCATGTCTAATGTCCATGTCGCACCTACCTCCGTAACAGTTGGGAACTGTACTTTCGAAATTGTTGACGAATACGTCTACTTGGGTCAAACGATCCAGTTAGGCAGGTCCAATTTCGCGAAAGAGGTCACTCGTCGAATCCAACTCGGATGGGCAGCGTTCGGGAAGCTCCGTAAAATCTTTTCGTCCCAAATACCGCAGTGTCTCAAGACGAAGGTTTTTAACCAATGTGTGTTGCCAGTGATGACATACGGAACGCAGACGTGGTCGCTAACTATGGGCCTTATGAGAAAGCTCATGGTCGCTCAGAGAGCAATGGAGAGGGCTATGCTCGGAGTTTCCCTGCGAGATCGAATTAGAAATGAGGAGATTCGCAGGAGAACCAAAGTAACCGACATAGCCCGGATGATTGCAAAACTGAAGTGGCAGTGGGCTGGGCACATAGCTCGAAGGACTGATGGCCGTTGGGGCAGAAAAGTCCTCGAATGGCGACCGCGTACCGGAAGACGCAGTGTTGGTAGGCCCCCCACAAGATGGACCGATGATCTGGTCAAGATCGCCGGGATAGGTTGGATGAGGGCAGCGCAGGACCGATCATCGTGGAGATCTTTGGGGGAGGCCTTTGTCCAGCAGTGGGCGTCTTCCGGCTGAAATGATGATATATATATATATATATATATATATATATATATATATATATATATATATATATATATATATATATATATATATATATTTTATATATAACTAGTTTAGATGCATGTTATAATACATTGTTATTTAAACTTGCCGAAAATAATATATTAAAAGTAACTCTGTTTCAAGAAATACATATCTCAAATATGATTGTTCATAATGTTTAGTTGTTTATGTTTTACTCTGTTGTTTCATATGGTTTTGTTATACTTTACTGTTAAATTAAAGTTACATTTAAGTTCTTATAATTTAAATATTTTGTACTTAAACAATTATCCTTTCACTTGTTTTTGTTGTTAAAATCGATAGTTTCTGTAAGTATACCAGTATATAGTTATTTTTTGTGTAGATATGTGTTTTTAAGCGTAATTTTTGTTTTGTTTTTATTGATATTTTTATATACTTACGTTAATGTTTCTCGTCTGTCCATGGCATTACTCCGTGGACCTAGCGGAAGACCAGCGCTGATTTTAACTTTTATGAAATCAGCACATGCTGAGCTGGGTCCAGTTTAGGACGTACGAGTATATATGAAGCCACTGTATTTATTACATGTGTGTTTAAATTAATGTCCTAAATAAAAAATTCTTTCTTTCTTTCTTTCTTTCTTCTTTCAATAATGGCAAAACATGTACATATATTTGTGAATGTTTTATATAAATAAATGATTTGATAATTCATACATTTATTATTGCTCTGGAATAAGGACAGTGTAGACGATGTGCCAAGCCAAGAAACAAAATAAAATGAAAAATGTACATATGTAACATAAAAAAATTATAATTAAATACTCTACCCTATATTTGAAGTATATTCGGCTCGGATATTTCCAAAAACTACCGTCAGTGCCAGTTTATTTTCTCAACACCCGCGCCGCGAACATTGTACTTACCCCAATTAGTGAAAAGTGTTAAAAAAATTGTGATAATCACGCCACGCATTACCAGCATCGTGTACAAACGTGGTCCTTCGAACCGGATCTGAACCAGCGACTTATGGATCTACAGTCCACAGCGGCCCACTTACGGGAGTGGCCGGGGCACTTGCCCGACTGCTCCCCAACATTGAGGAATCGAACTCAGTGTGCCCGAAACTATACGAAGTAACTGTACGGTCAATAGCTCTTTATGGGGCCCCTGTTTGGGCGGAGCGGGCGGAGTTTTTCTACTCAACATCCCTGGTAGTGAGCCCATTGGCACGCATTGATATGCGTGCCAATGTGCATCGTAAAGGGTGATCCCTTTACGACGTCAAGCCAGCATTTTTTGGGTCTACCCCTTTTTCCGGGGCCCGGCGGAGGCGGCATGGTCAGACATTTGTTTCCCACGTAATCACCCGGTTGCTGTAAAACGTGGCCGTACCAACGGAGCCGACACTTTTGTAAATTAAGTATTAAGTATGCCATCATAATAACCTTGTGTTCCGGCATTAGTGACCCAAGTCCCTGTACCGTTATGGGACAGCAGCGTGTTCGCGATGCCACTGGCATTGCAAAACCCATAGGTGACGGTAACTGATAAATTCTAAGCGGGTCGTTAGCCTGTCTGCTGTCCTACAGCAATAAAAAAAGCAGTGCATTTCCAAATCCCAAAAAAAGGCTGACGATCCACTTAATAGTAAGCACTTATCGTCACCTGTGAATGGCCGGATCAATTATGGCAATTATATAACAGGCCGCATACGGCCGCAGACGTCAGAATACTTACTCCACCTCTGCACGGAGAAAATATAAATTTCAAACTCATCAATTTCACAATTGCCAGTAACTTACTTTTACAATTTTCTACAAGGCAGCAATAAACAATTTACTCGTAATATCCGTCAAGTCCTCCCCATTAATTGGGTTAAAAAGCTATTAACACCATCTGGTTTGTATTGTTGAGGCACTTGGTCTTACAAAGTTGTGGAGACATGAAGATTATAAAATTAGATTGAGTTACCATTTTAAATATTAGCTTTTGAAATCGTTGAATTCACAAACAATTCTTAATCAGTTGGTAGTAAAAATCAAAATGTAATTTTTTTAAGCATAATATTAAATTAACAGGTTTTAAATTTTATCACTTCTTAGAATTAATTTCTTGGTTTTCCATTCACATTGGTAAATGTCTCCATCCCAGAACAGCAGTAGGTTTTAAGGTGACATTAGCCTGCTTTTGTTTTAAACATCACCGAATTTAATTATGCCAGTTGCAATTTAACTAATCGATTAAAATAATCGATGCAGATTTTTCATATAATCAATTCAGATGAATCGATAAACTAAATAACACGACAAACTGATGATCGTTTAGTCCCTATTTTTATTTAAAACTCCTTTTCTTCTTGTTTTTTGATTAGATTTTATTTATTTTTAAATATTCATCTTTATTTTGTTAATTTAGTTTTAAAAGACACAAACAAACAGTATTTAAGTGTCATAAGTAACAGACACAATACATGTCAATTCAATGTCAAACAGATAAGGACAAAAATTTCGATAACATTTTTTAAATGTGACATAAAATTAATCATGTTTAATTTATCAACTCACATACATTATGCGCATATTTAGTATTCAATTTCATTATTATCGAATCCAATTAACAAAATCTATAAAGTTTATCTCGTTATACCCGTAGTAAATGAAATAACAATTAATTCATATAAACAGTTGGCTGCGATAAATTAGGGCATCCGAGAGGTAATGTAATATTAGTATACTCCACAGGCCCAAGTCTAATTGGTGTTGCATTACCTATTTTTGACGAGGGTCGTTTATTTCACGCGTTCATTAAAATAACTTCACGACTTTCGTTTCAATAGGTAGACAGACGTGTTACTCAAAGTATTTCAATTAATCTTGATAAAACTAACCAATTGTTTTCCTTGAAATCGGAGCCTCTTGCTCGGCACTTCTAATGTATTGTGGTCTTATATTTCGTGTTTATGTGTTTGATTCCTAATATCGGATAGAATAAATATCCTAGTTTTAGAACTTAATTGTATTCCATATCGCTTTATTGTCATTTTTTGTAATGAAAAGCATCATAAATCTTCACTTTTAAGTTACAGTTAAGTATAAATGCATGACAGCTTTTACTTACAGCTAATAATTATTTAATACTAGCTGATCCGACAAACGTTCTGTCATTTAAATAAAAAAGTAGCCTATGTCCTTTTCCAAGGTTTAATCTATCTCTATAACAGAAATTCATCAATATTGGTTCGGCGGTTTAGACGTGACAACGTAACAGATATACATATTGAGTTACATTCACATTAGTATGGGTACGAGTATTAGACAATTCACATAGCGCCATCAATCAAAGCAAGCAAGGAACAGGAACCAAATTCGTTATACTCCACATGCATTTCGGTGTGTGAAAGCCATTGAGAACATTAAAAGATTAAATCACGATGTTCATTTTCATTATGTTAAAGCCTGAGTGTATCTTAAACTTCCATTTCCAAAGCCTGGTCTTATTCTACTTCTCTTTGTATGGTCTTCGGCAATTGTTGTAGTGAGTTCAGACGTATATAATTCAATGACATCACCCTTGGTCGTGTTACCGGGGACATATTGACATGGCTTATATTTTTTACCTACATGCTGCTTGCATCTTTCCATTAAACGTGTTATACCAGCGAAATATAAATTATCTGTTGTATAGCCCACTCGGTAATTAATGGTCACCGTCGCCTATTTGCAATACAAGTCATTGCCAACGCCCCATCGGCCTCAATGAGGAACCAAAACACAACACAAGGTCATTGTAGTGGATGTTTTAAAACTAGGTGTGGTTGCCATTTAGTCGTGTTTGAAGCTAGCTATGGTTGTTTTACCTTTTACGACAAGCCTCCTATGTAAATAAAGATTGAGTTTCGCCTAGATTTACAACCCAAAATTATGACCTACCCACAAAGTTTTGCCAAACGTAAAGCTGTTTTCCTGCCGTCTAACTGTCATAAATTAAAAGTCATTAAGGAAATTCATTAAAATTTGTAACATTAACACGAGATACGTCTGCAGTATGCCCGATTTCCCCCTTCATATTAATCGACGAAGTGGGTCATGGTTAAACCAAGTGCAGTAGGCCAATTCAAATATAAATTGAAATTTTATCTAACACAGCAAATAATGTCGAAGTTGGCTAATACAGTAAAATGTTAACCGATAATAAAAATATAGTTTCCATAATGTTATTTCTACAAATATTTTATACTCCGACTTTATATAATTAGTTTTTATGTTAGGTATATAAGTATATCTTGTTCGCGCCATACTGTCACAGGCTGAAATTGGTGTGCCTCGGTTCTGTCTGTGTTTGACCTTATTTTTAAATAATTAATATAATAAAATGAATGGGATAAATGTATGTAGCAAAATTTTATTTCCATAGCAATGTTAAAACACGATAGAAGACCTCCTGGCGTAACGGCTAACGTACGTCGATTGCGGAGGTAACGGTTTCGATTCCTGTCCAGCAGTTTATGTACTACCCATAACACGAGTGCTATGCACCTTAGTTTGAGACTAGATGACGTTATGTGAAATGTCCTAATATATTTATACTTATTTTCTATTAATTATGTAGTTATGTTTATTATCACGGATAAGGTCATATATTGTATATAAAAAAGAACAACTCCCTTCTTTCTTAGTGAGTCGTAAAAGACGCCTACGGGTTTGATACTTAGGAATACCATCGTTTAGATTCTTCTTTTGAGATAAGGAGTTAGATGGCAGTTGCTACTGTAAAATAGAATTTTATTCAGCCTTCTCTAGATAGCCTTGTATACAACTTCAAGAATAATGTCATCTAGTTCAGTAAAAACACACTGAAAATTTTTTTTGACACAAGCGTACAGCAAGTTTTAGTGCTCAACAGTGAATCTCTTGGCTCTAAAATACAAGCAATGGTGCTAAACTCAAAATGGACTACAACCCTAAAAAAACTCTTTTAAATTTATTTAAGATATACTGATTACGTGCCACTAAAACGCACTGATGCCTAAAGTTTATGATACTGTGCTCTTAAAAACTAATTAGGTAACATTGAGCGTAGAATTTAATCACTGGAAACCAGGTCCGTACTTAGAAGTGCTGAATTGGGGTGTGACAAAGATCTAACCCGACCCCCGTTACGTAACAACTAATTAGAGATTATTGAGGAAACTGTATTGCTAGGTGAATGAAAAGTAATTGACAGCCCTTGTTTTATTCCCCAATATTGCGGATGGGCAGAAATTAATAAATTTTATTTGACAAAATTAAGAAATAAATGTTTGAAAACATTTGAAAATAGAAAATTAACAAGAAAATAAATGCATAATTAAAAAGGTGATTTAGACAAGGATTTCAAAAAAACGAGTTTATTAGATTGAAAATGATTTTTATCAATCTATGCTCGAGAGAGAGAACGACTTTTTTGTACTTATTTTAATTTTTTATACCATTCAAAGGCATAATATATTTATTGTATTTCAATCTGCTTTTGTATTTATTACTGCTAACGTCATATAGTATAATAAATCATATTATTATACTTTTAAATTTCATAAATAGGAAATTAAAGATTAAATCTATACAAATAAATAAAATATACATAGTATGAAATATATACTAGAATAATGAACCTAAAACTAAAAACGTTAAAGAATATAATAAAATAACTAAAATATATTATTAAAAGGAGTCCCTTTAGGCAAGGTCCGAAGATACTGGCAGCGTTCCCCCTTTGAATAGCTAGACTTAAATTCTATTTTAAATTCTATCTGTTACTTGTGACATTTTTCCTGATTTTTCAGGATTAGATCGTACTAGTCTATAAATTGAAAGATAACTAATTAATAAATATTTTTTTATTATGATTAAGATCACAACATGTACTGTGTGGGCCAATATTGCCAAACATTCTGTCGAATTGAATATGTCACCAATTCCAAGTTCAAATAAAAATATCTATTAGGGAAAGCAAATAAAGTATAATAAATATACATTTTTATTTTGTATTCCAGGTGATTGCCTTTCCAAATTGCAAATAAATCTGGCCAAATGACGTAATTCCCCTAAATAAATATTTGTGTTGGTCCCACGTATGTGTAATATCAATTTGAAAGTAAACACGTATCCTATTACAGAACTATCGATGGTACAAAAGCGGTTTATCCCCGGGCCGAATGAAGATGGCTTACTGAGCTGCATGGCAAGGGAGGCATTTGGTTAGTGAGAGTAATTATTATAACTTTTAAATATTAGATTGGGTCCTAAAGTTTGGATCTAAAGTCTCTCATTAATTATTCGTCATCATTAAATGACGGTTGCAACCTAAACTTCGGCTTCGGTGCCCGGTGTCCGCCTTCCAACTTTTTCTTACCAATTCGCACGGTCAAACGAACACTTTTTGGGTCTACCCCTCCTGCTAGGGCCCAACGGAGGTAGCATGGCTAGACATTTATTCCCCACGTTCATATCTCATTAATTATTAAGGCGTAGTATTAATGAAGAATTAGGTAGGTGACATATTTTTTTAGTTCATTAGCAGCAGAAAAAGGTAGTGGTAAAGCAAGTATGAGATATAGAAAATCAAATCTGCAAAAACAGAAACAAATTATATATAAACACGTTATAGCCTACATGAATTATAAAAAAAAATTATATTAAAGGTAAAATCCAGCCTCTGTGGATAATTATACTACCTGCACTAAAAATCCTAATTGTAAATTAAATATAAATTACACTGTAACCATAAAACATGTAGAAATTGTTATCAGAATTAATTATCATTTCGAGTATACAATATGAGGTAAGTAAAAAACAAACATTAATTTTCTTTTTACAAGCGCTTATATCCGGTGGTATCAACAGCACAACATTAAAAAATCGAGTTGCAATCCTAAGTACTGTCATAAGGCTTTCTACATGTGTGTTTGCTTATATGTGTTTCCTTTTCCTAGGTATAGAGATACAAGAAAATAGATGTGATAAATGATCTTTTCAGGGACAACTTCACCATTACTCAAATGAAAACCAAACAATAACCTTCTGTTGCAGTTCCATGAACGAGCAAAAGCAATGCTTTCCGGCTTGTTTTACGACTCTAGATAATGGGGTAGTCCTATTTTAATTTCTGTTGAGACCACAAGACCGAATAAACACATATTCTATTGCTATTTTTATAATAAACAAGAAATATGATTTTTTATATAATTTAAATGCCCTAATTCGTGCCTGTACGGACGTTCATACATCCATCATATTCAGTTTGACAAGCACACATGTTCCCTCGCCATGAATCTCCGGCTCAAAAATAATTTAACATCTCATTGCCTCGCGGTCTAGCTTTATATAACGTATTTGTTATATGTATCATTTTTTATTGCTCATAAACAGCTGACGGCTTACCTAATAATCTAACCGTCGCTTATGTTTGCGATGCTAGTGGCATCGCGAAAACGCTATTGTCCATCCCGTGCCGGGACACAACACAAGGTTTTTATATCGCCATACTTATAGACCAGATGCTAGCCATCAAGACGGGCTTGGAGACTTACTATCTAGCTAGGGTTATTTTGTGCCTTTTACGATAGGCCGACTCCAGCCGCAGTGGGTTCGTATTCCAATGTCTCCCCTGTACGGAAAATAAGAAGTTTCTGTTATAAATCAGCATACGTAATAATTTTCTAAGGGTGGAATTTTAAAAGGAGCAAAACTGTCACAATTCAGGTAGCGCCATGTGAGTGTTAACCCAAAGTATGCAGCAGAGCATTAGTGTTATAGGTAAAAGAAAACTACAAGTAACTTACGAGTATTTGTATTTATAATTTAGTTTTGTAAATAAATACATGTCTGTGATACATAAATACCAAGATTCTGGACGAGTATCAAACCGGCAAGCATTCGTAAATATAATTTACTTATTTAGCATACATAATAATATGTTGAGAAATGACTCATTTCCCGTACGGCAGCGCCACCTGGTGGCACTCGATGGAATGCCACGAGTCTACGCTAGGCTAGGCCGTAGACTTGTGACTTCACTCACTTCAGCCTCGGCGGACGGCGCGTGCGGTTGTTACTGAACCATCTCGCGCAATATCTAAGACACGGCTATAAACGGTGTATCGCTGATCAGAACTTTAGTGTAATTTTGTATAAGTAAATTTTCTTCATCCGACACTATCACCGACGAAGCTCATACAGTATTCACGATGTCTATGAACGACAACGAAGATGATCATCCGTCACAAATATATAATAATAAAATAATAATAATAAACGTACTCGCACAATTATACAGCGTCATCTAGTTTCAAAGTATGTAGCATATCACTTGTGTTATGGGTACTAGACAACTGATATACATATATAATTTTCTTTTGTAAATAAATATATATATTATAAAATATATACACCTAAGTACGAGACGGGTATCGAACCCGTGACTTCTTCAAGCGTACCGAAGTGCGTTAGCAGCTATGCAACGTAGGCCTTCATTATACAAAGTTCTTTAATAAGGCGAATATTTCGTAAAAACTGAGCGTTTGAGAATTTTAAAGCGATAGTGCCCGCATCTGCGTCTACGAACTCCAAAGTTTAAGTTGTGACGTAACCTACTTTAGGGAGCGATAATGCTCTCGAATTTAATTCAAATTAGCGCACCATCACTTTTCAGGAGACTCTTATCTCGACGTTAGTCCGCCAACCTCTCGGGGAGGTAATTGCCCCTCGGGAGGCTTGGCCTTCCAATGATACACTTAAATAGGAAAAATATTAAATGAAATGTTCTTGTATATTCGTTTCGTGAAGCTTATGAGCTTTGGGAGTTCTCTCCCAATTATAAGCATATTTTTTTCTAATCCCACTCTAAATGTGGGATTCAACTCTGATTGTATAGTTTGGCTATAGGGCTGGATGCCACGAGCTGAAGATAGGGCTCAGCGGCAAGCCTTAGGAAAGGCATATACCTAACAGTGCAGTTCAATAGGCCGATAGTATACAAAATACTAAGGCTCTCATAGCACATTTTAGGGAGCAGTCAAAAGTAATGAATTGATTAATAATATTTTGCCGGTAGTAAACTACAACCGTTAACATACCGGACAGGCTAGTACAATAATAAACAGTTCTGAACAATATATTTACATTCCTTATGTATAAGTACACAAGAAAACAATTTACGTGAAATGCAATAAATACAGAAGTGTATTATCGCCGCGGGTGTCGAGTGCCCCGAATAGTGGCGCCCCGCGGCGGCGCCTGCGGTTTTGTTTTATCCCGATAAAACAACGGACTCGACCTATTTATCATCCCTGTTGAAAATAATAAATAACAGATATGTGCTATATGTCCATATGCATGTAGGTGCGGTGAAAATGGTTGTCATTTTGTTGGTTATTTTATAGCTATAAAGCATTTTTTTATTGCTGTTGGCCCGTTTAATAGTAAGCTGTTACCGTCGCCTGTGGGTGTTTGTGACACTGAGGGCACTGTGAACACGCTGCTGTCCGCATAGGGGTGCTGGAGCTTGGGTAACGAATGCCTTACCATCTAGCTAGTGTTTTGTCGCCTTTTGCAACATGCCGTCCGTGGATGCTGGGGTCAGATTTCTTACTCCGCCCCTGCATGGAGGAAAATATGACCGACACTCAAAATTTTCCTTGTTCTAAAATTTTTTAGCTGGAGTTTTATTAGCGATTTCTATTTGAGTTCAATAGACCCAATAGTTATTCAGGTAATGCAAAGAAAATAGACGCGAAAAAGCCATTTACGTACTACTTAATAAAATTTTGTTTCTCTAATTTTCTTAATATCTATCTTTATTTTGGCAAAATTAGTTATATATAGTAAATATATAGTAATCTTTAGGTGATATATTCAATTATTTGTGTTTTTTAAGTTTTTTTTTCTCAAGCAAACGGTAAAAATCTCGCTCTTTACTCTACGGTAATTACTGCTGCTGTTGAGCTAAGCTGCAGTGGCTGCAATCGTATACCGACTAAAATCCCAGTCTCCACTTATGTTAGAGCCTTATGTTATCGCAGAATCCTCTTTTGGTCACGGTTCCCCGACTATCTAAGTTTTTAAGATTCATCAAGTTAAGAAATATGATTTCAAGTTTTTAGTATCATATTTTACACTATGCTACAAATATACAATAAAATGTAGACAATATTAGCTAATGTGCGCAGGCCGCACGTCCTGTAGCCGTGAAAACAAAAATATATCAATTGTATGCCACGTATTCCCTTTACTAGCGATTGCAACGGTTCGGTGTATATACATACGTATATCACATGTTTTCGTTTCTACGGAATCGGCGCATATTGCCATACTAGTTAAGACAGAGATTCGGAAAAGGATTTCAAAGTTTCTTCACGGATCGAGATGAAATGGATAGTATTTCTGGCTGTGATCAGTGAATCATCGTCCACTGCTAGACGTAGGTTTCGCGAAGTCTTTTCTGTATTGCGATGGTAGAAAAGCTTAAACACAGTGAATATAACAAATCATATTGTTATATTTTAGCAGTTTAAATAGCTGTAAAAATTACATTTATATTAATGAAAAGAATACAATTTGTTAGTAGATAAAGTAAATTGAAATTTATGAATAAAAAAACAATATCGAAAGTGTTGCCTAAAGAAAATAAAAAAGAATTACTCAGGATTACAACTGTGAAAATATTAAATAAATTCATTACCATAATTCCAAAAGAAATGTTTTTAGTTTTTTTTTAATTTACTCGGTTTCCGGATATTTAACAATCAATTGGTCTTATATCAACTTATGGATCCTACAAAACCTTTGGTGTACATTAACCGTAACTGATACCAAACAATGGATGAGTACAACCTTAAAGTTATAGGCAAGGCCAGTGTTAATAATAATAATAATAATAATAATCATTTATTTCAGACATTTTTTTTTTATCCATAAGTTATTAGTGGGTTAGTTATTTAATAAAATTCTTAACAGTAAGTTAGAATTGTTAGTAGGCGATTCTAAATTAATCAACACTATATTTTCCCCGTTACAATAGCTATCCAATGCTTCTGAATAGCACAATCGTAGCGGGCTGAAATCATTTTAAGAATGCTGTTGGCGCTGCCACGCAATCGCAGTAGCATTGAGGCCGCTTTTTTCCTGATTAATGCCTTAAAACCATCAACCCGGGCATTTACAAACATGGCCGATGCACTGCAATGGCGTGGCAACCCCATAAGCACTCTAAATGCATTGTTAAAAGTGCACATCTATTTTAAAATACATAAAATCGACTTATAACTTAAAGCTTTCATATTCCACAGCGATCGTGTTAATGTTTGTAAGTTGACTCACGTTCGGTGGTCATCCGGAGTGTAATTAAAGCTAGCGGTGTATCCAATTTGTGGCTACTCCTCATTTGAGGGTCGGCTGTAATAAGTAATTACGAGAGTTGCTTGGAATGATGCTAAGGCGGGGTTATGTATCTATTAAGTTTATACTCGAATATATAAATATAATATTAAACGCCATTGACATAGACTCAATTAAAATGCTACTAGAACACATTGAAAATTTATATAAATATATTATGCACATAACAGGTTAACTAAAACCAAACTATAGTGTGATCGAGATGTGAATAACGTGAGACCGTATTGGCGATCATTTAGCAGCTGGGAATCCTCCAGGTAACCCAAGAGTTGTGCGTTGATAATCCGCTCCATCACCTTGGAGAGCATAGAATGGAATGGAATTTTTAGGAATAGGGTGTACATGGGCCACCTTCCATGAAAAAAGTCGGGAAAGGACTGGAGACAGCTCAGCCAAGCACATCCACAGCACAATAGCGGGGATACCGTCTGGCCCGTTGGACTTATTGACATCGAGGGATCGGAGGACACGTCGCATGGTTTTTTGTGAAAACCATACCTCCGACATTATGGAGTCTCCACATCTTCTAATAGAAGGTGGAGACTATCCCCCGTCATCAAGAGTCGAACTGGCTGCAAAGATTTCGCCCAAAAGATCGGCTTTATTTTTGGCAGCATGAGCCAGGCGGTCATCAGCTGTACGCAATGGAGATATGGACGCCCAACAAAAGTTTCCTTCGACAGTTTTGGCAAGGGTCCAGAAAGCCCTAGTCTCAGAGGGATAGCTAGCGAGATGCTTGCCAATCCTGCCGACGTGCTCAAATTTTGCTTTCGTAATCCGTTGTTTGAGGGTTCTGGAGGCAACGTTATATTTTTTCTTCAGGTAAGAAGTGCTTGGATCCTAACAAGCCCTTATTGTAGTCCAGGCTCGACAGGCCTTTTGCTTTACTTTAACAGGCTCAGCACTAAGCCTATCGAACCATGGCTTTCCCGAATCACCAACGGGCACCACAGAGTTAGGAATAAAACGTCAGCAATTGAGTTCACAACAGGTGTCAGGATCGCTCGACAAAAAGCACAGCAGTCCCCATGGGTAGGACGCATAGAATTTTCGCAATCCACCCCAATCTGCTGACCGATAGCGCCACACTCTCCGCTTCGCGGTGGGGCGAGCCCGTTCGGGAATCGGAAGGCGCATCACGGAAGATATCAAGCAATGATCAAAAGTTTCTAATGGAGCCCCGATTGAGACCCGATAATTTTCTGGATGTGTCGTCAGCAGAAGGTCCAACAACAACGGCGCTTGGTCCACTCTATCCAGTATGCGGGTGAACCCTTCAACCACCTGAGTGAAACCAAGGGCAAGAGCAAAATTAAAGGCAGTAATCCCAGGCAGATTAGTTTTTGGAGAGCCTAGCCACTGAATATGATGTCCATTGAAGTCTTCAAATCACTCTCACACAACTCCCACAATCGATCACAACTCCGTAGCGGAATACTGCGTAAAAACTTTGTCGGTAGCGTCTTGAACACGCCCGAAAAGTGAGTCATTTCAGTCCCTTCGCACTCCCAGACTCGGGTGGAACCACCGAAATTCACCCATAAGATGGAAAGATCTACGAGACCGCTAAGACGGTGACAGCGTATATCGTCCCGGACGTACAAGCATACCCCAGCTTTTGAAAGAACAAATGTTCCAAATTATAACCAGGGTAGCAAAGGAACGATGAATCGGCCGGGGCAGATATCTGCGTCTCCGTCGAAAACAGTAAAGTAAAACATTGCCGTTTCCAGATGGTGGTGTACGGCATTAAGATTAGAATGTATATCTCTGATGTTGCCAAAATCCACTCTAAGTGTGGCTTTGCGGTCCGCTGGGTTATACTTTCTGTTTTTATGGTGATCCATTGTTAGTTTATCCTTAATTGGGCATGGCGTTTGTGGGTTCGACTCGGTTTTATAAACCTAGTGGGAATTTTTTACTTAGGTATGAGATTAAAATCCTTTTTTTTTATTATTTAAATAAAAAAAAAACAATGTGGGAAATATACACCTACTGCAAGTGTAGGGTTAAATGAAATGAGCTCTATGTGGGAAATAATCTATATGTTGGAGAGTGCTGGTCTAG
Source organism: Malacosoma neustria (assembly GCA_963693495.1). Classification (NCBI taxonomy): domain Eukaryota; kingdom Metazoa; phylum Arthropoda; class Insecta; order Lepidoptera; family Lasiocampidae; genus Malacosoma; species Malacosoma neustria. The sequence goes on from OY856377.1 coordinate 17,118,756, forward strand.
AATGATAATTATCCTTCGATCAACAATAGTAATTAGTAGTTAGTAGAAGTAATTATCAAAGCATGGAGCAGCACATAAGGATACCAAACATATGGAACAAGAATATTTTGTCCTCTGCTCTGTTGCCCGGGTGCTACAGAATCTACACCTTCTATATTTACTAATGCGTGGCATACGTAGTCCAACATTTGATAAACGGGTCTCTTCTGGCACACCATAAAGCCCCCTTTTTTCGTTTTGAATACTGCAGCCTGCTTCTTTCTGCTGCTAAAATTATCAAAATAGCAATCAAGTCCTCTTGAGAAAATGATTTTTGAATTTGGTCTAACATTGTATTCATATGTGATACATCATCTACTAAAGGATGTTTATCTTCACTAAGGTGGTCAGATTCGTCGTCTTCTGAAGACATCAATATTGACAGTGCCCTTTGCACATCGGCTTCCTCTGAGAGATCGAGTATTTTTCTCTGAAACACAAAATTATGTTAGTTGTATATTCTCGTATTTGCTAAAATTAGAGTCTGTTGTGGTCTAAAGTATTATAGTTCCCACATGTTGTGAAGCTCAATTATTACACTTTTTTATATAAGAAACAATCTTAAAAACATTTATATCCATAAAACAACTCAAAACCTGCAAATAACACTAAGTCAAATAAACTTACCGCATTTTTCCGCGACATTATAATTTTTCTTATAAATTTGCACTATATTTTTCGGCTCACAACTCAACGAAAACAAACAGCCGGTTTTTTGACTGCTCACAGATAAAAAAAATGTATTACGTTCCGTTTCAACTTTGACGTTAGGGCAAAGACACGTTGTTTGTTCATATAATAATTGACATATTGTGGGAGTCATGTAACTTTTGACGGCTTAGAGACTCTTAAAATGATGTGGGAATCATTCTCCTTTAGTCCAAATAAGGGTTAGAGACATAAAGGGATGTTTTTTGGAAGTTCTAGAGTATCCACGAAAAATTGAAAAAATTGAGTGTGCTTTTCCCACCCAAACCCACAGGTTGTGTGATGTGTTGGTGCGGGGCACGGTGGGCCTCCGATCCCTCCCGGAAAATATCGTCGGGTCCACGTCCGGTCTCCGCTCCGGCACGACGATACTCCCCAAAGACTTTGTACCAGTTGGCGGGACAGTCTCCCAGACCGGATAATCTGGGTTCTGACTGGCGGGCGGCCAGCGGACAGCCTTTTCATCGGGTCTCCCTGACCCCCGCCCCTATCCGCCGCGCTTGTAGGGATGTGATGGGATTTTGCACATCTTGGGTTCCAAATTTCGTGGGCACTCCAGAACTTCGGGTAAGGGAAGCTAGAACCTGGGTTACCTATGCCGGAAAACAACACAAGATTATTATGATGGCATATTTAAGACCAAGGATGGTTGCCATCTAGACGGGCTTGAGGCTCTACCACGTAGCTTAGGATGTTTTGTTGCCTTTTACGACAGACCGACCCCGGCCACAGGGGTTAGTACGAGTATTCTAACTCCGCCCTTGCACAGAGGAAATAAAATAGAAAATAGATAATAAAGAAATGAAAAAAACAGATAGTATCAGAGGAAGTTGGGAGCGCTACTGATTGACAAACACAAAGTAACAAACAGGTTAGCGTGGTATGGCTATATAATGTTAGGGGAAAAATGTCATGTAACAAGGAAAATACTAGAGATGAGAGTACAATAGTGAAGAGGTAGACCAAAGAAAAGAGGTTCGATTGCGTCAAATATATGACGAAATTTTTTTTGTTAAATAACTATTAACTGAGGAGAATAGTAGGAGAGGGCATGCTGTACCGACCCTACATAGTGTGAAAAATAATCAGAATAAGGTACTGCAAAATGAGAAACTGAAAGGCAAGGTGGTTGATTGTTGCTGGATCTAGCGATGGGCGACAATCGATTGATGACAAACTGTTTAAACCTATTTTTTTTATTGCTGTTGGACAGCAGACAGGCTGAAGGCCCGCTTAGAATTTAGCAGTTACCGTCGCCTATAGGTGTTTGTAATGCCAGTGGCATCGCGAACACGCTGCTGTCCCATAAGGGTACAGGAACTTGGGTCACCAATGCCGGAACACAACACAAGGTTATTATGGCGGCATACTTAAGACCAAAGGTGGTCGCCATCCAGACGGGCTTGAGGCCCTACCTTGTAGCTAGGGTAGGTTGTTTTGTCGCCTTTTACGACAGGCCGACCGCGGCCACAGAGGTTAGTATCCTTTCTCCGCCCCTGCACGGATAAAAAGGTTTTATTAAGGTTTTTATAATTATTTTATACTACTAAGTTGTATGTCTTCTTCTTTTTTAAGAGAATAGCCTAGGGGGTAGCTTGGGGGCTTTCAATGAATACACAATATAGAGAGAGTAGTTTTTTCACACCTTTGAGTCGGAACTCTACCTTCTTTTTCTTGCACAAAGAGACAATTTAACATATTTATCTGTTACAATGTTCATTAAAAGCTCCATGTTGTTTTTTACGAGTGAGTTAGCAAAGGTGCAGTCCGCTATGTAGTTTTTTACAACAAATTCGGTTAGGTAACTTTTCTCTTACATTAGCAAGCTGGACAAGGTAATAAAGGAATAAAACAAAAATTACAATACTAACTAAAAACAGAATTAACTCTAAACTATAAATTAGTTGTTGTTCACTATCGCAGAGCCATATTTCCACGATGTGTCAATAAAACATGGTTCGTTTACTCCGTACGTGTCATACAAGCACATAGCACGTAATTTTTGTGGGTGAAATTTGCATGTTTTTCTCTTCACTGGCACGTGCGGGGTGATGGGTCCCACGGAGTACAATAGGTCCCTTTGAAATATTTATCAAACAATTCCCGCCGCTCTCATTCATCTATGCAGCGATTTATTTTTCAAGACCTCGTGAATGCTGGGTGGCCAATATTTAAATTAACAGCAACGAGAAATAATATAAATATTTGTGTTGATAAGTTTGTTGTAGTTTAAATGTTAGCAAGTTTGAATAATAATAAAAAATAAAAGTTAGTAATATCCTAATGTAATGTCTTTTCAAGACCAGTAAGTAACAAATGGTACTTTGGCTTAAGTTTTTAACAGCTGAAAGTCAACAACAACTAAGTATTTATCACCAAAAATGCACATTTTTTATTTTAGAATTGATTTATACGCAGTTGGGAAAGCTTTTTGTCATCATTGTGTTTTAAAAATTGGTATCTGTCAGGGTTAGCAATAGGACTCCTATTTTCCAGGATACCAACAACACTCTGAGCGGCTTTCTTACATCACACTTCTTATTTTCTGAATTGCTGGTATCCCAGCGGCAGAGTGCATTGTAATTTTTCCACCACGAACACCCAGAAAGGTCTCAGTTGCCAACCTGTTTGCCTGCAATGGGTGTGACTTTCTTCGATCAGAGGATTCAAAATCCCCCGACCCCTGGAAGGAAAGACAAAAATATTATATGATAACACAGTTGTGGCAGTCAGTCAGTTACAGACTATAGTAACAACTGAAAGCTATTGAAACACTGAAACTTAGACATGAAGTTTGGTTTGAAATGGAAAATTCATTACTTTCAGCTTGAAAACTAGATTATTATTAGGTTCATTTTTAATAAACGAGTATAAAGATTTTTTTAAATATAGCAACCCTATCGTAAATCCTAATTCATTTAGGTGTGCACCGAACGGTAGTCAAACAAAATCTATACAAATAAATAAAATTGGAGGGTCTGTTTGTAATATTAAAATAACCGCTTTTTACTAAGTGCATTCGGACGTATACACGGTACATATACCAAAACAACATTTTTTACAATTTTTGTCTGTCTGTCTGTTTGTTCCGGCTAATCTCTGAAATGGCTGCACCGATTTTGACGGGACTTTCACTGGCAGATAGCTGATGTATCAAGGAGTAACTTAGGCTATTTTTATTTTAGAAAAAAAAAATAGTTTTTGTTAAAAATGATAAGTTTCGGAAATTTTATATCCATTTTAAGTTGACTTCAGATTTATATCATCAATTATATGAGATAGGGTTCAGCTTAAGCTGGATAATATAGGTTTTATTTCTAACTAGCTGTGCCCGCGACTCCGTCCGCGTGGAATAGTGACTTTGGGCAGCATTTTTTGGATATATGAGATCAACTTAAATTGGAAATTCATAAATTTATATATAACAAGAATTGCTCGTTTAAAGATATAAGATATAGTCCTATCATCTTCCTAACTGCCTCCCAAACAGCCTCGTCCTTAAACGTAAATAAATATCCGTCACTTAGCCGGATGGAAGACTATTCGCAACAAAGAGATTTCCGCTCGTGCACACTATAGTTTATTATACGCATCTTTTCATCTTTATTTGATTTTCGCTGCTCAATTTCCGTACGAGTTATTATCTAACAACTTAAGATTGGACCTCTTAAATATCTCAAAGTATAAGTTTCTGACTTTGAACTCAAAGGTAATGTGATTAAGGGTAATATTATTGAAATGAAAAACGACAGACTCTATTATTGCTTATTGTTAAATTTTGAACATATAATAGCAGTTTTAATGAACAATGCGTTTGTATCAAGAATTATTTAAGAAGTTTTCTGATTTACGTGCACACCGTGAACATGGGTAACTAGTACAAAAAGAAAAGAAAGATAGTAGAAAGTTAGTTCATAGTAAAATAAATTAGCAGAAGTTTGTAACCGGAATTTAACACTAAAATAAGTATGATGATGTTTAAAAAATTCTTAGTTTTGACTTACTTTTTATGAAACGATTATTTAAAATAAATTTCAATCTATCTATCAAACTCTATAAAACCATTAAATGAACAAGGAGTGCCATTGGAAGAATTGCCATCCCACATCCCGTACTTGACATTACCGTATTATTGCTAAATACTGGTTGCACCCTACTTTGTTTATATGGAACCAACCGTACGTTTTTCTGTTTTCCCATCATTCTTATTAGTGAAGCCGAAAGCGCACGATAGCAACCCAAATCATAAATGTTACATTGTCCCACTGTTGCGCTTGCCTTAGATGGAACGGGCTCTATCCCCCCCTACCCCCTTCCCCACTTCCCCTACCCCCCGACCCCCCTACCGCCACCCCCCCGCCAGGCTTGTCCGAGGTATGTCCAGTTACTCATACCGGTGGTCATGGTATGCAGGTTTCTTCACGATGTTTTCCTTCACCATCGATACGCGGTAATGCTATAATATGCATAGCATGCATAAAAGCATTTCTATGGGTACAGGGGCGGAGAAATAATACTAACCTCTGCGGCGGGCTCAAGCCCGTCTAAATGGCGACCACCTTTGGTCTTATGTATACCGCCATAATAACCTTGTGTTGTGTTCCGGCATTGGTGACCCAAGTTCCTGTACCCTTATGGGACAGCAGCATGTTCGCGATGCCACTGGCATTGCGAAAACCCATAGGCGACGGTAACTGCTAAATTCTAAGCGGGCCGTCAGCCTGTCTGCTGTCCTACAGAAAAAAAAATATTAGGCGAGAAAACTGCCTAAATAGTGTCATTGCGGGATGTTAACCCGTAACTTCTAGTTTGATCTCCTAGTATGAATTGACTACTACGTAGGTAACTACTACTACTACGTATATATTATACGAAAATATAATAATATTATTTGTACCCTTAGTTAAAAATTATTTTAATTTTGTTCATCTTGCGTCTAGACTTTAAAGGCGAATGTTTGCTAAACAAGCTTGTTCACTAAATTTGCTCTAAATATTTGTTGACTAAATAGCATTAGGGGATTGTGGACAATTTAATGGATAAAATGTTTTAAATGTTTATACAACTGCTATTTTTGATTTACTGTAAGCTTGTTTTAATTTTACACCAAGTCAATTTTAGAAAAGATTTTTAGTGTTTTGTTTGTTAACTTTCATGCGAGCATGACGCCTGGGGTCTGACATTAGCAATAATTATACATGTACGAAATCCAAAATAAACAAATAAACTCTTAAAATAAATAGGATTTAGAATTTATTTACATATACGGAACAGTGCGCGTTGACCTGCAGACGCTACAGGTAAAGGATAGGTCACACCTCATCCAGTGTTCTATATGCTTAGGGTTTGGACACGGAAGAAAGCTTTGGCTTGAGGTTCAAGAAATGTGTAGCCACTGTGGTGAGCCCCTTCGGAGGACCCAATGCTCTGAACATTTTGCAGGAATTTCTCCAACCTGTTGAACTGTAGCCCTGATGTAAATCATAACGCTTTTGGCAGCTATTGTCCCGTGAGAGCCAAATGGGATGCATTGGCCCAGGTGCTCATGGTGGAGTAGAAGGAGCGCCTCGCGCACCCCAGCGCGGGCCTCGCCACCATCGAAGCGGTGAGGCCCGTCCTGGCCGAATGGCTGGAAAGGCGCCACGGCGCCCTGACCTGCCGCCTGACGCAGGTCCTCTCGGGGCACGGTTGCTTCGGGAGGTACCTGTGTCGCATAGGGCGGGAGATGACGTCGGGGTGCCACCACTGTGGCGCGGGCGACGAGGAGGACACGGTGAACCACACTGTCGCCGTGTGCCCTGCGTGGCGCGAGGAGCGCCGCGCCCTCGTCGCCCAAATCGGCGTGGACCTGTCGCTCCCGGCCCTGGTTCTGTCCATGGTCGGGGGTGATCCTGGATGGACGGCCGTCGCCTCCTTCTGCGAGGCAGTCATGTCCGCAAAGGAGGCGGCGGAGCGGGAGCGGGAGTCGACCACCACACTCCCCTCCCGCCAACGCAGGCCACGCCGGCGGCGCCGGAGGGCCAGTAACGACCTCCGGCCGCCGTAAAAAGCGGCCGCGGGCGGCCCCTCGGGGGAGGACCCGCCGCCCGCACTATTGCCGCGAGGGTGAGGGCTGCGTGCTGTTCCGCGGCCCCCCTCAACTCCTAGAGTTGTTAGGAGAGCGCCGGGGGGACGAAACCCTGACCCCCTGGCGCCAACACTTTAGAAGGGGCCCGCCTCAAGACAAAGGGCGGGCCGGCGCCGGCCCGGGCCACGAGATCGGCAGGCCATATATCCGTGGGCCCGGGCGTAGGCGATAGGAGAACAGCGGGGTTTTTTAGTGGGTAGTCGGATGGCCAATCATCTTTCCCGGAGTCCCACATATCCCTCGGTCCCCCCGGGCCGGGGGAACCCGTCAAGAGAGGTTTTTCCCCGAGACCAAAAAAAAAAAGGTGGCAGTAACATACTGCTAAGGTCGTCCAAGGTATAAACACTACACCAGTGATCACATAACCAACCATATCTAGTAGTACAGGCAAATCTTCAACGAAAACAGCTTGCACTGTAAGAGTTACTGCTTGTAGCTAACCAGAGATGGATGTCTATTGCACTGCTTCAGGAAACCTACGCCGGGAGCATCAGAAGAGTAAGAGAATTTGGAGATGTGAACATTTGTCAAGCTCCTGAACTACGTGCAGGGACAGTCAAATCTGCTATTGCCATCTTTGACGAAATTATTCCTGTAACGCAGTGACCCCAGTTTACAACAGAGCATATAGTCGTGGTAAAGATAGGACACGGCTAAAACAAGATAACACTAATCTCACTGTATTTTGAGCCAGACAAATAAATCTGAGCAATACCTGGAGCAGCTGCAAAATATTATACGTGAGGTGGGAAACAAACGAGTGATTCTTGGAGGCCAATTCAAAGAGTACCTGGTGGGGTGGTTATAGAGAAGACGCTAGAGGCAGAGACCTATCAGGTTGTTGAAAGAGTTGGGCTTGCAAATCTTAAATAATGGAAATACCCCTACCTTCGACACAATCAGGGATGGAAGCAACTGAGAGAAGTGACAGAATTAGAAGAAAAGATAGACAAATGGGCACAATTTATTATACAAGCAAGCAATAGCAGCATTCCCAAAATTAAAAAACCTACAAAATATAAACCACCTTGGTGGTCTGATGAGCTTGCCAGACTAAAGAAATGTGTTATCACTAAGAAGAGGGCGGTTTGTTGTGCAGCGCCAGATAGGCAAGATAGGGTAGTAAAAGAGTACTTGCAGGCCAAAACTCACTATAAACGTGAAGCAAAAGCGGTAAAAATACGTAGCTGGAGAGACTTCTGCGAGAGACAAACCAAAGAGAGTCTCTGGGAGGGGATTTATCGGGTAATAGGTAAAAAGATAGATAGGAAAAAAAATAAGATGAGCTTTTGGTACTGGTGCTGGCAGGATTATTGCCCTTGAATCTTCGAATCCGAGAGGTAGCAATGCCCTATGAAGCCAAACGCGGAGTGGCCTTACCAGCGCTGGAAGTCGGAGAAATAGAAAAAAATGGTAACATATGTACACACACCTCATCCAGTTGAACATATAGAGATGAAATTTGATTGTTTGATAAACCAGAGCGACGTGGTTAATAACAGTAATCTAGCACGTCGAATATTCACAGATGGTAGTAAGATAGAAGACAAAGTTTGGGCATCATTTTCCATTTGGGATAATATTGCAAAAACAAATTTTCGAAAATTCAAATTATCATCGTATTGCTCAGTATATCAGGCCGAATTATTGGCGATATACAAAGCTGCCAAGGTAACTTAATGAGCTCAGAAGAAAGCTTTGGTGTATACAGTGATTCACATGCGGCACTACTGACTACAATCAATTGGAGTACCAGGCATCCACTGTCGGTTAACACAAGGGCAAACATAGTGGTAGCTCGAAATCAAGGTAAGCAAGTAAACTTGTACTGGATAAAGTCGCACGTCAACGTCACGGAAAATGAAAGAGTAGACGAACTTGCAAAAGCAGCAGTTATAGATTAAGAAATAGAGCCAGATTATAAGATATATCCGGTCTCGTTTGCCAAGTGTCACATACGAAAGAGGCTGGTTGGCCATTCGCTCCTCTTTAGTGTTAACGAAAACCGTGCCTATCATGGCCACTTCAGCTGTGGGGAAAACCGGCGCGGGTACGTGAGGTTCTCCTTATCCATCTACTGCAATTACTTTAGCTAACTAGCAAATGATAGCTAGTAGTGGATGCGGCGGTATATATCCCCAAAAATCCAGTAGTCCAAAAGGCTCTGCTTTTTTGTCGCAGAATTGACGGAAAAACTAATTGAGTACTCTCGAATTTTATAGCAACCGTTTATCCGTGCAGGGTCGGATAAAGAATACTAACCTCTGCAGCCGGGGTCGGCCTCTTCGTAAAAGCCGACAAAACAACCCACCCTAGCTACGTGGTAGGGCCTCAAGTCCGTCTGGATGGCGACCACCTTTGGTTTTAAGTATGCCGCCATAATAACCTTGTGTTGTGCTCCGGCATTAGTGACCCAAGTTCCTGTACCCTTATGGGACAGCAGCGTGTTCATACGTTCAGCGTGTTCAAACAGCCATAGGCGATGGTAACTGTTAAATTCTAAGCTGGCTATCAGCTTGTCTGCTGTCCTATAGCAATAAAAAACAACTTATTTAACTTAGAAATAATGCTCTGTACATCTTCAAATCAGTAAAGTGTAAACGCATATCCTGCCAGTTAAGGAGACAGACAGTGGCTATAGTTTGAAATATTTTTTACAATAGCCCGTATTGTGAAGTAACTCAGATTAAATATTAGTTTCTCATTCTTCACTTGTAATTTTTTTCTTAAATCTGACTGTACTTGTTTTTAGTTATTCATATTTCATTTGTACGAAAGAAAAAAGGGCAATTCACATTATTCCGCCAGTTGGCGCAAAGAATCGAAAATGAGTCAGCACCTCGCTACGACACGGTAATACGTGATAAGAATCTAAAACCATCTTATATTTAACAAGTAAATAATTTTAACAACAGTAAGGGATTTCTCCATTTTGCGAAAGGCCAAAAACAGTCTGTAAGGATTTCTTGCTCAAAAATCTACGGTGAAAATAAGAATTGTCGAAGATGTCGCGCGGCTCTTGGAAATCGTTCGAACGTGTCAAGAATGTCCATGAGTTTACCTTAATGCTCTTTAAGTTATATGAAAATGTTTTGCATGTGTAAAAATTGGTGTGAAATAAAACATACATATATATATCAGTTCAATACTAATATTATAAATGTGAAAGTAACTCAGTATGTTACGTTTTCACGCATAAACCACTTAACCAATTTTGATGAATTTCGGTATTAAGATAGACTGGACCTCGGAAAAGGACATAGGCTACTTTTTGAACGAAAATGAAACTTGAAGGGGCTGAAATAAAGGTGAACGTAATTAAGTTCTGTTTTTTAATATATCAATGAATAACGTTTGCCAGATCAGCTAGTACTCAGTAAATATTCTATAGCGTGTATTTCCATTTTTTTACGACTAAATAGTCATAATCTTATAGATCATAATTACTAATCATTCGGAATTTACAAAATATTATAGCAACAAATAATATACATATTGGTTTGGTTTTAAAGTTGTAAATTCCTTTCGAGCCTTGGGGGGGGGGGGGGGGGGGGCATTGAGTAACATTTGGTATGAAACGAGTGTTACGCACTCACTCAAGCGATTTGATTAGCATGTGCCTATCTGTGGCACTTGTTGTGTTAGATGATCAGTAAAAATTAAGTATATTTTAGAAGAGTAACTGCCAAAAAGTAAAACTTTCGTCAGAACCCTGTGATTGAGCTTGACTCCGAAAGTCTTGGAGAATCTGAGCTTGATATAATTCTCAAATTACATATAATTAACAGTTACCGTAAAAAGCGACTGTAAGATAATTCGGCAGCGTCTGTAATTTTACAAACATTCATTACATTTTATTACACGAATGTAATGAAACTAAATTCTAATATGAATATAAAAATTATAACAAGAGCACACCTGTGTAAAATTAATAACACCTCGGAGGCGGTACACGTGACACGGGAATGTGCCGATAAACATCTGTTGTTCATTTACTTCAAAGGCTCGCTTCTACGTAGCTTTATTGCCTGTCATTTCAACCAAATTAATGCATTCGCCAACGTATATTAAAGCTGTGTTAAGGAGTTTGTTGTTTTTTTCAGATAAATTCATATTTTTCATATTCATAAGCGCAAAGCCAGCTCAAAAAGCCTTAAAGAATATACACAATAATCTGGAAAAAGGAATTTGTATAGTGGGTCAATCTTTCAGGTCTAAGCTGAATAAAAAAAAAAAACAATTAAAAGGTGAAAATCGAATGTTGCACATTTTTGAAAATAAGAACCTCACAGATATCATGTGAAAAAAGTTTCACTCGAAAATCTCACAACATAAAGGTTTTATGTAAATTCAAAGTATATATAACAGCCATTTCATATTTTAAATCCTATTATTTCTATATAATAAAATAGATTAAATGAGTCGTATAGAAACAAAAACAGCAATCTGTCATTTTGGTGAAAATCAAGTTATATATTGGGCAGCACTGTTCCATTAGAATATTCTTTGCCCATTTAATAACTTCATATCAAAAACAGTAAATTCTAACCAAAAATTCGACTCAAAAAACTAATTTAGTATCAAATACAGCAATATACTGACGATTGAGTTTCAAAAACAGCAATATGTGAGTGTCAGCCAATCACAAGCGTGAATTCGGTTGTGCGTCAAAATGGTGTCCGTGTTGTTTCTGTTGTGAGTTTTGTGCGTATATTTTCTTGTTTTATTATAAAAGTAAATTCGAAAAGATAGTTTTAAGATTTAAAAACTGGACATGGATGTGCACCCCACGCGTGCAAATAATAAGTTTGCACGAAAGAAGAAAACAGATCCTACAAAATGGAAAACAAATGTTGCAAAACGGTTGAGGTATGTATTAACAATGTCTTAACGTAGGGCTGTCGAAACACATTTAACTGGTTTACACTTAGTAATTGTTAAGTTCACTTTATGATTTGAAAATCAATTTTAATTTAATATGTACTAATTATTCAGTGACAATTTTGGATTTCTTGATTTTAAACACTAATTTTAGGGTTCCGTACCTAAAAAGGAAAACGGAACCCTTATAGGAACACTCCGTTGTCTATCTGTCTGTCAATGAAGCCTATAGGGTACTTCCCATTGACCTAGAATCATTAAATTTGGCATGAAGCTAAGTCTTATATCACAAGCAAAGGAAAAATCCAAAAACAGTGAATCTGAAATGAAAATACTTTTAAAAAAACTGGTCAAGTAGTTTAGAATGTTATAAACGATACACACATAAATCATACATTCTAATATGCAGAATACGTGGATTAACAGACGGGACCCATTTCAATTTTTCAGGGCTCCTTGGGAAGATTTGATTGGTAAAAGAAAAGGTCCTGAATGTTGATCTTTCTATTCTGCATTTTAAGAATTTATGATTTGTTTTATGTCTGTATCGATTATTAAACTATTTTAATGGTCTAGTTATTCAGGAAACCTTAACAACATTCTAAACTACTGGACTTGCTTTTTTCTTTTTAGTTTTGACGCGGTCGGGTTTTTTGTTTTTTTATAATTACTATTTTCATTTAAATTAAATTAAAAGTAACACATGTTATCAACAATCCCTAACACGCTTTGTTTTTCTTTTTAGATATTCATCGAAAGACATGCCAACTCGAGTTTGCGAACATAATACAAAAGCATTGAAATGTGCAACATTGACAATGAATGATTTATCAAAAATACATCAGGATTTTTATAAGAACTCGACAAAGCATGACCAAGATATAATTCTTTTCAAATTGTGTTCAATACAAAAAACTCAGCAAAGACCTAACTTTAAAGGCAAAAAGAAATTCAAAACTAACTATTCCGTATTCATTAACAAAAAGAGAGTGCCAATCTGCCAAAAAAATTTTCTCAATATTTTTGGCATTAAAAAATATAGAGTGGAATACTTGATGAAAAAGTTTTATGAAACGGGAGAATTTCCTCGTGAAGCTCGTGGGGGTGATCGGAAGACTAAAACGTACGCACAGAAAAAAGAATCTGTTCATCGTTTTATTCAATGTCTGAAATGTATAGAATCTCATTATTGCCGAAAAAGCAAGGATGCTGAAAGAAAGTACTTGCCATGTGAATTAAACATTAAAAAACTTTACCTAATGTATAATACTGACCAGTGTAATGCACAACTTGGGGTAAAATTATCATACTTTCGGCATATTTTCAACACTGAATATAATTTAGGCTTCGGCACACCACAAACGGATGTTTGTTCAAAATGTCTGGAACTAAAAGGAAAGATAAAAATGGAGACAAATGAAAATAAAAAAAGTGTTTTGATTGCAGAGAAGAGGGTTCATTCGTTAAGAGCGAAATCATTTTTTGAACACTTGAGAGATACTACACCAGGCTTGAAAATAATTTCTTTTGATTTCCAGAAAAATATACCATTACCAAAGGTGCCCGACCAAGCATGCTATTATAGCCGACAATTATATTTCTATAATTTAGCCGTAGTAGAAGGCCATTCAAATTTGCCTTTAAATAAAGATCGTGTATTCTCCTATTATTGTACAGAAGACGAATTTGGCAAAAATGCGAATTTGGTGGCATCTGCAGTTTATGACCGACTTTGTAAAACTGATAAAATGGACATATCAAGAATTCGTTTGGTTGCAGACGGATGCGGCGGGCAGAACAAAAACAGTATTTTAATTGGCATGTGCTGCAAATGGCTATTAGAAAATGTAAACATTAAGAGTTTAGAAGTAATTTTTCCTGTCACAGGTCATTATTTTATGCCTGCTGATCGCTTTTTTGGAGTTATTGAAAAAAAGCTGCGTAAAATGGAGGTAGTACTTCATCCCAAAGAAATTATAGATGTTGTGTCTGAAAACGCAACATTAGTAAAATTTGGTGAAGATTGCTCAGTTTTTGACTGGAAGACATCTATAAAAGACATCGTAAAACCCACCACAACTTGGAATATTCAATTCAACCGGTGTAAAAGATTCATTATGCGTCGTTCAAAAAAACCTGGTAACGTGCTTGTGAGGGGCGAAATATATTATAAGAGTGACCTAGCTACCGCACAAAATATTTGCAGACCACGAAAACTTATAAATATGATACATCCGATGATACTGCCCAGCATTGTGGCTGTTAACAAAAGTAAATTGAATGATGTCAATAAATTACTGAGCAAACATTTTGGTACCGAATGGCAAGGTTTATCGGAATTAAATTTTTATAAAGAAATACTATTAAAACAGGAGGCCTTACAAGAAACACCTTCCGAGGAAACATATTGTGATGAAGAAGTTCAGGAACTTGACGAATTTCGAGTTTAACTTTTTTAATTATAACTAATAAAGTATATTAATAAAAATCAAACATCTCTAATTATGAATTTTAATTTGAATGACAACCCTAAATTACGTGTTTCGTTGTACTAATCAAAGACAGCAATCTTTGACATAGCTAGTACCAAAAGCAGCAATCTGGTATTTGTTTAGAATCAAATCCAGCAATATTTAAATGTTAGTATCAAAAACAGCATTCTAAAAAAAACATTTAAATTATATTAATTTAATTTTAATACTATCTACTCCATGTTATATTTAATTAAAATACAAACCTTTAATTTATCAAATTAGATCGCATGTGATAACTTTATGAATTCGATTTAAGAATGATATGTTTTTTCTTAATTACCACTAATTGGTGAAATGTCAGATTGCTGTTTTTGTTTCTATACGACTCAAATGTCCTAAGTCAAAATATATCTTAAAAGTAAATTAAACTTTACGTTGAATGTAGAATAGAATAATTTTACTATTGTCATTTTTAGTTAGGTGGTGACTACGCTTGCTGATTAATAACTAAAATGTGAATAATAAACTAAATAACCGAATACATAAAGCATAATGTTGTCATAATTCTGACCAAACATATTTTAGATTTTTTTTACATATCAAACTATTAGTGTAGGCCTCTTATAACTACATACTATATATAATATATAATTAAACACCTTCAAATATAATACTTTTCCCCCACAACTCCAATGTCGGATATTCAATAGCCCGACAAAATTTGCAACAAGCAGCTTTGAGACCGTTGCAGTGAAAGTCTACCTGCAGTTTACATATATATATGAATAGGTCATCCCTTAGGAGGAATTCCAACCATATATCAAAGTAACCCTTAGACTGGAACCCCTAGGAATAATGCAAATGCAATCATCAATAAAACGTGGCGGCGGACAGTTACTGACAAAGCGTAGGCTATCTGAAGGATATTACTGTCGACAACCCACTGCCCCATCTAGAGAACACAAAAATATAATGAATGACAGCGCTATTATTTATTTTATGTATTAAAGTTAAGAAATAATAAACGCCTGTGTACAATAAATAATGAACCTTTCGTGCAAGGGCGGAGTACGAACACGGATTCAAGAAAGACGGTAGGACTCTAAGCCTGTCGGCATCACAAGCAACCCTGGTTTTTAAATATATCGCCATAGTAACCTGTATTGTTTTCCGACATAAATGACCAGTTCCGCCACGCAGACGGCAGCATGTTAGCAGTGCCTCTGGCGCCGCTAATATTCATAGGCGACAGTAACTGCTAACTATTAAATGGGCCGTCAGCCTCTCTGTTGTTTCACAGTAATAAAAAGTGCAACTGTTATGAATATATACGTAATAGGCGAATGTAAGAGCATATAGAAAATAATTTATAGGTAAAGTATAAAAGAAAAATCACAAAAATTGCGAAATATGGTTATTTGTTTCGAGCGTTAATGTAACTTTCATCATTTCCATTAAAACTATAATAAAGCTTTGTAATACAATATACGATGAAAAGTAAATGATGGAAAAATTAATATAAAAACTAGGCAGTTTTCTGGGATATGAACACATTTGGATTGTGAAATAAACAAGATATTTCGCGATTATAAAAAAATCCAAGTTATATAATTATTATTATACAATAGATTACAAGAAAAACCCTCACTCAACAAAAACCTATTGCAATAATTAGACTGGCTCTTTTACTCATTTAATAATATTTTTTATTTTAATATAATATTTTTAGTGAATTATCTTCAAAATTAAAGTAGTAATAATTTTAAAACGTTCATTTAATAAAAAAAAATACTTTTACAATACCCAATTCATTTTTAATAATATTTTATGACACTCTTTTCCAGAAACACTGATATTTTTATTTTTATCCATTGCTGATAATATTTATCAAATAATAATAAAATGATTAAATTGTGAAAATTTATCGTCATCATCATCCAAGTCTTTGAATTTAAAAACTAATGTATTAAATAGCCAAGGTTATTTCAGTCTTCTTTAATTCCAGGAATGATAAGAGAAGCGCCGATAAAAGAGACCGACCTCGATACAAGAGAAGGGCCTATGCTGCCCTGAGCTACCGGTTTTGGCTAAGTGATTTGTCGCTGGTTTAGGAAATAGAAGGATATCGTGATTTTAGTGGGTCGGTTAGTGTCGTGAGGGTTATGTGGGCCTATTTCTACGTAAAAAATTGCACTCTTCATTTACATCGGTATCCTTCTGTAGAGGGACTGTAGTCCAGTCAAAATAGAAATTTGACGTCGCCAAAATTCGCATAGTGCTAAAAATTGGTAGAGACTAAAATACCATTAAAATGAATTGTTAAAAATCCCCTTAGATCCTACATCTCACAAGCCTCCGTCCGCTAGCAGCACTATCGCCAGAGAATTTTTTTATTTCGTAGTAAATTTTAGCTGAATCAAACGCTTAGTTTGTTTTGACCGCGTGTGGAAGCGAACGTGTCCGCGGATTTGAGAAAAATAGAAAAAGAGCAATATTTGTCGGTGATTCAATTCTTGTTTTTGCAAGGGAAATCGCGCAACGTAATCAAAGAACGCTTGGATGCTGTGTACG
Source organism: Malacosoma neustria (assembly GCA_963693495.1). Lineage (NCBI taxonomy): Eukaryota > Metazoa > Arthropoda > Insecta > Lepidoptera > Lasiocampidae > Malacosoma > Malacosoma neustria. Next base: position 17,135,556 of record OY856377.1, read on the forward strand.
ATGACTCTTCTCCTTCCATGACGATCGTCAAAAAATTAGTTTAACCGGTTTCAACGTGGTCGCACGTCAGTTTTTGATGATCTTCACCCAGGTGCCCCAAAACGGCTACCACGGAGGATAACGTGACAAAAATCCTCATATATATCATTTCATCATATACATTTGTTCTAAACCCAACTATTGTTGGGCTTAGAAGGTCGACCATTATGAACGGATTCCTTTACGTAGCAAGCTGGTACCGTGATTTTGTAACTGTGATTGTTCATTTAACTATTAATTATAGTGTAGTACATCTGCGTAAATATATTATGAAAGTAATACTTTTATGTATAACTCGTTTAATTTGATAACTCTATTGAGGTGATTGTTACTTATGATTGCCTAACCTTTCGAAGAAGATAAAGCCTCTTCCATTGTTTTGCAGGGCACACCAGCTGGCAGATGATGTACCTTCACCCTTAAATTTAGAACAATATGAAAATTCATCATCATTCCTGCGATCACTTTCATTCCTGTCCTTCACGTATAGGGGATATCACCCCATTCTTATGAAAAACGGTAGCTTCTTGGGTTCCTGGTCTTCTTCCCATAAGCGTTGTTGGGGACGTTTTGCAGCCTCGAGTTAGCACTCTGTACCTTGCTGTATGTAAACTCAACGACGAACCTCCGGTTACGTGATTCGAGTTGCGGGAGCGCACGTCCATGTTGGCGTGGCTTCACCCCCTATGTTAGCCCATTTTGACTTGGTGGACCAATCTTGGCTATCGGTGGCCATTAGCACCTTGGCCTCTTTATAGCTTGGTGATCTCGCGACCTCAGTTCTGATTAATTCTCTAGGGGTTCAGAAAAGCGATGCCGTAAAACTGTATAGCTTCTTGTATTACTACAACACTGGCCACGTTTTATTGTAAAAGACCTGATAGACCTGTTCTGAAAATTATAGCAAAATTATTTACATAAATGTACACCTCCCTTTACATTTCCTTTACATTAGTCAAATTGTACACGCTCAACACCTTTTAATAACCGTGCATGGCTCGTGAATTTTACTTGAAATTCTCAAATTACGATCTGAGGTTACCACAGCGTTCATATATTGCGTTATATGCTTTGTGTTCGGCTAATTATTGGCACGTGCGTGTTAATATGTGTTACATATTACGCGTTGAAATATATTACAATATATATTCATATATGGCAGTGCTTATGAGTGTAATATGTTGTGGCAAAGCTTTTGACTTCGAGTTTACTTCAATTCTAGCTGTAGAAAGCTTTCAGTTAGCCTGGGATCATCTACCGTGTATTGTTATATAACGAATGTACTGTACGCTCTTTGTGTCTATGTATTTTACTTAACCTCGTATTTACAGAACAAATAAAGTCGTTGCTTCAGCTAAACTCTAAGAAACACGAAGCAAAAGAAAACTTTAATTCTTATACAATACAAATATTGTAACGAATCACGTTGATATTTCCACTCTACTCTCTCTCTCTACGATCAGTATCGATTCTATCGCTGTGCTTGTTTATTTGAAACTGTCTAATTTACATCATTATTGGGACCAATGCCGCCTGAAATACATGGATAAAATAACCAAGAGTTTATAAAATTATTAAGTACTCATGTCAACTTTAACACATCCATAATTGTTAAATATGTTTTCCTATCTTTTTCAAAATTTATTTTCAAGTTAATTTCGTGACGCAGTGTTGAACTTTCAATGATTGGTTTACGGTAGCTACGCACCCATGCGTAGAAGTAAAGAAAAAAAAATAGTCTTTTAGCTACACCGTATGTGCCGAGTGCGCAGATTATTGCCACCGTACTACTATTTTTATTTTCATCATCATCATCATTTCAGCCGGAAGACGCCCACTGCTGGACAAAGGCCTCCCCCAAAGATCTCCACGATGATCGGTCCTGCGCTGCCCTCATCCAACCTATTCCGGCGATCTTGACCAGATCATCGGTCCATCTTGTGGGGGGCCTACCAACACTGCGTCTTCCGGTACGCGGTCGCCATTCGAGGACTTTTCTGCCCCAACGGCCATCAGTCCTTCGAGCTATGTGCCCAGCCCACTGCCACTTCAGTTTTGCAATCATCCGGGCTATGTCGGTTACTTTGGTTCTCCTGCGAATCTCCTCATTTCTGATTCGATCTCGCAGGGAAAATCCGAGCATAGCCCTCTCCATTGCCCTCTGAGCGACCATGAGCTTTCTCATAAGGCCCATAGTTAGCGACCACGTCTGCGTTCCGTATGTCATCACTGGCAACACACATTGGTTAAAAACCTTCGTCTTGAGACACTGCGGTATTTGGGACGAAAAGATTTTACGGAGCTTCCCGAACGCTGCCCATCCGAGTTGGATTCGACGAGTGACCTCTTTCGCGAAATTGGACCTGCCTAACTGGATCGTTTGACCCAAGTAGACGTATTCGTCAACAATTTCGAGAGTACGGTTCCCAACTGTTACGGGGGTAGGTGCGACATGGACATTAGACATGATCTTCGTCTTGTCCATGTTCATTTTGAGACCTACTCCTTGGGAAGCTGTATTGAGGCTATCAAGCATATGGCTTAAGTCTTCCATGGTTTCAGCCATGATTACGATATCATCTGCGAATCTAAGGTGAGTGATGTACTCACCGTTAATGTTGATGCCCAGTCCGTTCCAGTCCAGAAGCTTGAAGACATCTTCCAACGCAGCGGTGAACAGCATCGGCGATATGACATCGCCTTGTCTGACTCCCCGCTGCAGTCGGATAGGCTTCGAGTTCTGATCCTGGAGACGGACTGACATGGTGGCGTTTTCATACAAACACTTCAACGCTTTGATGTATCGATAATCAATGTAGCACCTCTGGAGAGACTGAAGCACCGCCCAGGTCTCGATCGAATCAAAGGCTTTCTCATATTTTCATATATTTAAAAAATACAATTGACGGAAACATATAACTCCGTTGCGATTGAACTCTCAGATACGATTCTACCAGACCACTTGCCAGCCACTAAGTCAGTCGCATTATCGTTAAACTTCGATGTACTAAAAATTAAATAAGTTATAGAAGGTAACAGATCAGAGAACGTCAGTGTATTTACCGCTTTTCTAACTGCTATTTTCTAACTGCTATTTTTTAACTGCTATTTTCTATCACCCTTCCCTTTTCTTTTACAAAACCTGCTTTTATCTTTTTCACTGTACGATCAACTAATATATGGGAAAAGCCTATTCTAAGGCTAAGATCAGGCTTTGGGAGCGTCGCAGAGCAATAACCAAAAGTCGATCCTGTGACCCCTATAAAACTAAGCGTGGCGACCGGGGTTTCAGTTGGCATGCCATTGCTGCCGCCGCTAGCTATCACATTTTCGTCAGCAGTACCGTGACGAAACGACCGTACAGTGAACGGTGAGGCCGACATAACTACTTCGGCTTACCCTAGAGTCCGGCGTGGTACTGATCATTCGGTTTCCCCGGAATAAGAAAGGAGCTAAGACCAGGCCACGTACTTGGATCGATACGCCACAAGCAACAATTCGCTGCAGTGGGAAAAAGCGTTCAGTTCAAAAACACATGTGCCCGCCAAACTGAACATGATTGATGATGACAGGCTAGACGTAATCATATTTCTTTCGGAGATTGGATTTGTTTTTAAATTGGGAATATTATTCAAATCGAAAAGAAATATTGTCTTAGAAAATATGTAAAAATATTTAAAAAATATTATAAGAAAAAGTGATAAGTGATATATTTTGTGCTTTCTCTTCTTATATCGATTTCTAAAATTATTAAAATATCAGTAGAGAATGAACAGTTTTCTGTATTATTTTATTAATAATAATTTAAGATTTTAATGCAGTATAAGGAATATTATTGGCCGAACAAAATTTTTGACCATTATTTAATTTATAATAAAAAAACATAACATTTGTGTGACCAATAACATTGAAACCTTAAATAAAGTTTAAAAATTTTTGTACTACCAAAATTTATTAAACGTTAGTGGCAGTAGTAGTAACTTATTAGCAGTAACAGCCCACTTCGTTGTCTAAACTTGTACAAAGTACACTTGAAAAAATAATATTGAAACTCCTCACTTGTTTTACGATCAAGTCTGAGACATATTCCAAAATTAAATTATAGGTTTTATTAGCATAAAATTACCTAGTAATAAAATATAAAGGTGAATATATTTTCTTCAAAAGATTATTATGAACTAAATAATATTACGAAAAAGGGAAAATAAGGTTTCTTGAAGTTAAGATAAATTGAAGTGTATTGATCCTTGTTCTGAGAAGGTTGTTAAGGATTATTGTCTCTTTTTCAATTGAAATAAATTAAATCATTTGTTTTCTCCTTTATGTAAAAGTCAATGGCATGCATGGATGAATTCACTATCCTTTACATTTGTAGGATTGTTAAGCTCGGTTGCTATTATTCACAAAAATAATACATATTCATGCGAGAACGCTTTATGTGTTATTTCCCTCACACCTGCGCATTTTATGACACCTTCTTCTTACATCGTTCTCACCAACACATGTCGTTGTAGCCGTGACGTATTTTGGTGTGTGTTCAACTATTAACGGGTTGCCATTTTTCTTATGCGCGCATCTTGTAATAAATAGTTTATTATCCTGTGTTATGTTTTTAGAATTTTATTCTAATAAGAATTGTGTACACACAAGTGTCTCATTCATAAGAAACAAATCATCGTCATGGACATCAGCAGTACACTGTAGTTAAGAAACCTTCGACTTTGGTGATTCCTTTCTATACCCGTCCTCTTTCAATAGGGTGTTTTTTGTATACCTACTTCATAGATCGTGAGACTTTTTCCGAACCGAAACGAACGTGCTTTAAAGCATATTGTATAGCAAATATAACTAAAATGCAGCCACAATTTTTAGGTTCATTTGATATCGCAGAGCAATGACCTAAAGTCGATTCTGTAACCCCACATAATGGTAAGGGTGGCGTCCGGGGTTTTAGTTGGCATGCCATTGCTATCACATCTTCGTCAGCAGTACCATGCGAGGGTGAGGCCGACATAACTACTTCAGTTTCCTCCCAGAGTCCGGCATGGTACTGGTCATTCGGTTTCCCCAAGATATAAGAAAAAAAAGATTCATTTGGTGTTGTGATTATATTCGTCCGCCACTTTTTTTATTGCTGTAGGACAACAGACAAGCTGACGGCCCGCTTAGAATATAGCAGTTACCGTCGCCTATGGGTGTTTGCAACGCCAGTGGCATCGCAAACACGCTGATGTCCCATAAGAGTACAGGAACTTGGGTCACTAATGCCGGAACACAACCCAAGGTTATTATGGCGGCATACTTAAGACCAAAGATGGTCGCCATCCAGACGGGCTTTGAAGCCCTACCACGTAGCTAGGGTGGATTTTTTTGTCGCCTTTTACGACAGGCCGACCCCGGCCGCAGAGGTTAGTATCTCCGCCCCTACACGGATAAAGAAAGATTTCCCACTTTAGAAAGTTCTCAATTAAAATAGTGAACCGAGTGTCATATGCCACAACGTTTAGTGATTTTATTAATTATAATCATCCTAGTGTTTAATCCTAGTAGCAACCCAAGCCTTCGCTTCGGTGACTGGGTTCCGTTTTCCGACTTTTTACTCTCCACTTTTCATGGTTTTCAGCATTCCTGGTAGCGAGTTTATTGGCCTGCATATCGCCTTTTACCACGTCAAGCTAGCACTTTTTGGGTCTACCGCTCCTGCTTGGGCCCGGCGTTCAAGTATTACGTAACGTAATTTTTGGAGATTTTTGCCCCATCCCTTCCTCTTTCCACCCCTGTAACGCATCGTAACGTTTTAAAAGTTTTACACAGATAATACTTGAACGCACCCTTAGGGAGCCGGTTGCCGTTAAGCGTGACCACACCGACGAAGGCGCGCTCATTTATCTATCAGTTATTAGATATTTTCTTGTCCAAGGCTGCAGGAGGAAAAGATTACTGTAAGCGCCATCTAGTCCCAAAGTAGCATAGTACTTGCGTTATGCATACTAGATAACTGACATATATACTTTTATTTTTAAAATAAATACATATTATAAATAAATACCTAAAGCAAAGCTAAAGTTGATTAAGCTATATATCGTCGTTTACACTAGAATACTAATTAGGATTTAATAAATTAACTTTCTGAGAATAAGCACAGTATTTTCTCGTAATGTCCACCACAGTAGATATCGCCACAGTAATTCACGGACAGAAGACAATAAATTTCAACCGCACAACATAATGCGAGTCACACAGAAATGGCAAAAAGTACCACAAGGAATAACAAAAGTACTGTAAAAAGACACAGAAATACAAGCACTTATCAACTATGTCCAGGAGGGTGGTCAACCCCCTTTTCTGGGGTCCCTATGGGGCAGTCCACCTAGATATGTGGTGGGAAATGTGTGAAATAATGCAACTGTTTACACGACGAGCTTATCAACATTTTTTGTTGCATTGTGTTACAAATATTAAAAAAAAAACAATCTTGTTGCGTACATCTAAAGTAAAAGTAGCTGATAGCATGATGAAGAAGAAGAGGAAGCAACTGGAAGTAAAAAATCCTTCAATAAGAGGAAAGAGACAAAAATATAAGCCACTAGATCCACGAACTAAAATAAAGCTGAAATGACGAAATACACATTTATAAAAATTTGTTGTTTTATAAAAAGCTCTTTCCAACAAGCGTGTATGTATGCTCGAAGTATGAATACTTATTAAACAGGATAAAGTATGTCGTGTAAGCGGCCTTTAGAATATCTTTCTGCAGACTCTCATCCTGCTCCGGGTGACAGAATCGGCTAGGACACTCAGCACTTTGCTTTATTATTTAAAAATTCGATAGACGCATTCGGTTTTCATAGATTTATTGTGGAATGAAAAATATCTAAGCCTTTTTGGAAATTGGCCACCGTTATGTCTCTAATTTTCATGTAGATTTGAAATATTGCATGTGATTTGTGTGTTATTTTCAATTGGTTTTAGCCTTTTTATCATTTTCGTAAAATATTCTATCAAAGTGACTAATGTAATTGAATTGGCTCAGAACGCAATCTTGGCAGCTTTATACGAAAAACGTGATTTAAAGGTTGTTGATATCTGAAATTCTTTGAGATATATTCCATGTTAGAACTCCACTATATGTATTTTTAAATTCTATTTTAAATAGTTCCTTGGACTAAGTGTAAACGTATGTTTTTTAAAAAGACACTTAACGGACATATATTCACAGATACTCTTTGTATCATATAAATTTGTCTTCCTTGGCTTTGAGCTCACACACATGATCGTACCGGAGCACTACACTACTCAACCAACCATCATATATGTATCTATATGTATAACAATAGCAATAGACTATGATTTACTTCCGTCCAGATGCTATAAACAGATATTAAACTACCAATAAACCACATAAGTAATATCGCATGCAATAAATACACTAAAGAAAGTCAATTGAAAAAAAAAACTCTTTTTCTTTTGAACTCTCTAAATCAAATTAAAGATGGGGAAACCCATTCGACCATCTTTTTTAGTCTTTTTGTATAGTAAAAGAAAGTATTACGATTATTGCTGCAAAATCAGTAATTTGTATAAAAGAAACAATTACAGTAATTTTGAAAATCTTTATAGTGAACTCAAAGAAGACGTTTGAATGAAAATAGACAACGCATTTGGACGCTGCTACACTACTATTACTAGCGTTAATAAATGGTACAGTAGGATATATCATAAGTAGATTGATATTTTAAACTATTCTAGATGAACTGTAAAATTTGTAATGTAAGCCATCAGCACATTTTATTATTTAAATCACTACACTTAACTGGCAGTAGCATTCTGACTCCGTGCCGGGGCGGAGTAAGAATATTAACCCCTGCGGCTTGTCGTAAAAGATGACTAAAAACCCTAGCTAGGTGGTAGGGCTAGAGTCGCTCGAAATGGAATCGCCTGTCAGCTCAATCCCCTAGACTCGATCCAACGGCGCGAGGTTCGTGTTGTCGATACTAACAGACGGTCTAAGCATGCTTGGACTTCGGAGAGACTTTGCGTATTCTACCGCCTGTATAACGGGGAGTGTTCTAAAGAGCTATATAGAATGGTGTCCTCGTCGTCTTTCTACCACCGTACTGCCCACCATCGGCTGCTTGTTTATCCCCTTTTCTTAGAGCCTCTTCTTTCTTGTATGAAACGGTTCTCAAGAACGTTTATGTTGCGTACTCTCAGGATCTGGAATGAGCTTCCAGATGAGGTTTTCTTAGCGCGATACGATATGGGGTTCTTCAAAAAAGGCGTTATAAAATTTCTTCAAGGCCGGCAGCGCGTTGGTGCGGTTAATGCCTTTGGTGTTGCAGAAGTCCATAGGCGACGGTGACCACCTACCAGGGGGGGCCGTTTGCCTGTCTGCTAAACTATATCTATAAAGAACCACCTGTTGTGTCTAAATATGTCGCCATAATGACCTTGTTTTGTGTTCCGGCATAAATGAACAGATTCCAGTAACTCTACGCGGACGGCCGCTTATTAGCGTTGCCTATGGCGTAACAAACAATTTAAAAAAATAGTAAGAGTATTTTTTTAAATAAAATTGTTTACCTTGATCTGGAAAATAGACAAGAAACCTCATCATGTGGATAAATATCTAATCCGAAAGAAGCAGAACATTCGACAGAAATTAGTGAAGAAAACAAAATAAAGTGGGTACATAATAGGTACGGGACCCGAATAATGGGTAATTTGCCCGATAAACTCGGTTGCCGCACTGCGTGGCGAATGGAACGCCGCGATTAAATGGCCTCACATTTCTTTTTTTCACTCTCAAATTGTGTTGCCTGTGTCTAGAGTTTGAATATTTTATAAAGGCTAGTAAAGATTTAAATTAAATTTCTTATTTTTGTGTCCATACATTATTGATAACAATATTTTAAGGATTTCTTCTTCCTACGGATCTCATGAATTATCATTCGTAGTAATAATTCTGACTTTATAGCTGGCTGTAGCCAGGCGGGATCTCTGTACTACGAGATCTCACGTAGCTACGCTAACTAGCACATCCCATATCCATTCACATAGTTCCATGGATTAATATCTAATAACTGTCCAAAAGTTATAAAAAAGCCATTTACGATGGTATTGATATAGTCTTGAGAGATTTCTAAAAATTGGTTGAATTGAATTGCCATTTATTTATTTATTTCAATAAATATATTTATTGAAATAATTTTTCTATTAGTGTAGCACAGTAAACAGGCTGACGGTCTACTTAGTAGTAAGTAATCAACATCGCCTATGGACATTTACGATGCCAAGAGCACCATTAACATGCTACCATTCACGTATTGGAACTGGAATCAACTTGGCTTGAAGTCCTATCATCTAGCAAACCCTTGATACCTAACTAAAATGTGGGATCTACTTACCTTATTTATTTAGTTTTCTTATATTTAATTCTGCGAAAGAAGAATGTCATGTGCCTGTGTCAAGCAAATGCTATAAAAAGAGAGTAAATGGATATAGAAAGAGGTAGATAAAAGATTGATGGATGAATAGCGTAAAGGATGACATTGTGAAAAATGGTGTGAATGTGGGAGATGGCGGTTAAGAGAGGAGATGGTGGAGATACCAAGTTGTACCCTACTTAATATAGGATAAGAGTAGGAAGAATAAATATATCTATCTTACACAATTTAATCAGAAAATATTACTGGCAACCTCTTTTGTTCGTGTTTCCGCAGAAATTAACTCTTTTTAGCAAAGCAGCATTTATCTAATGAAGAAAAACTGAAAGCGAATTTCAAAGAAAGTATATTTAAATAAGTTAAGATGAAATTATCATTAGCGCTTGAATATTTTTTAAAGCCATTCATTACTTAATTCCCTTTTTCTTCAGCTGTATTGAGATTTAGTGCTTAAGTGTCACTTTCTGGGAATAATATATTTTCAATTTTTTTTATTATGATATATTTCTTGCTATTGGTGATATAATTAAGTTAATATACTGTGTTTGATCCTTGTCTAGATACACAGTAGGGACACAATTATTGCTCAGCCATTTTTGGCGACTACCCTCATGTCTGTTTGAGGCGAGGGTAGTCCTGTAGAATTTTCACCATCTCATGTATGAATAGGTGTGAACACCATGCGGAGTTCTAGAACAAGCTGCACCCTGAGCCATCGTTTTTAATGTGAGGATTGATACAATATTTTATTAATCCAGCACAATTTTCCAATAAATTCGACGAGAAAACTCTCGACATACTTTAACAATTCCCACAACACCATCTAATTCCAAATTAAACAGGAAAGCACTTGTATTTTGGGTGCTAGATAACTTATATACTAAGTATATACCTAGAAGTTCTCTTCTAAAAGTGTACCATTTTTGTCTTTTAAATAAATAACTAAACACTTCGACTCGCGACGGAAATCTACCCGTCAAATCGTACCACCGCAGGTGGTTTGGCATATGCTATGTTGCATCTACACAGTAAACATCTAACAGTAAAGTCAAAGACTATCTAATCAACTTAGAAAGGCCAAGACTAGCACCGCCAAGATTACTTATACACTACAGAGCATATTTTGCCCTATATTGATACTCAACAGGAAACAACGAGCTCCAAAATGGATGTTTTGGATGCAACCAATCAATTAAACGAATGATGATGGATATACTGGTATATTTCATCTTATAAGCAACCAATGATTGCATTTAAATTTCTAATCTACGAACATTTCCAATCAAACGAACTGCAGAACCGGAGCATCTGGATCTAACTCATCCGGAACTTCACGGACAAAAGGCTGCTTGATTGTAATTTTGACTATAATAACCCCCTCCCACTGCCTGGACCGGAACTGGAAACGCGCCGACCGGACCGCTTTTAATACGGTCAAAGCGAAAACAACAGTGACAGTGCAAAATGCACTGTTTCGAATCATTTATAATGTGGTTTTAAATGTAATGTTGGTATGTAAAATTTAAGAGTGAAATAAAAATATTGTGCACGCTTGGCCTTTTTGGCGGTTTCATGATAGCATGAATGAATAAAAATTTCACGGTTATTCTTCATTAGTAATGAGTTTCAAGTGTTTTAAAAGTTTTGTTTATTATGATGATTAACTGATAATATTATAATGACATCAACTACTCTTAGGATTGTGTAGGACACGATTTATAACGAATATGTAAACGCTTTTCTTTATAAAGAGGTGAAATGTTATTTCTAATGAGTAGAAATATTTGGAAAGTTTGATATTACATTTGAGGAGGCGAGCGCTCTTCGCTTTGTAATTCGTTTTTGTTATAGGGAGACATTTAATTTTATCCAGTCTTTCACTGTGTTCAGAGTTTCGTTTTCACTGTGCTACATCTCGTTGTATTTTAATCTATCGGTAGTATTAAATTAAAAATGAGTGAATAGAGAGTATCACTAATAAGGCTGTTGTGCATTTTAGAATGATTATATCGATTTGGTATTGTACTTTTGTAAATGTTTCTCTCCGTGCAGGGGCGGAGTAAGAATACTAACCCCTGCTGCTAAACAACCCAAGCTGGTAAGCCATCAGGCCCGCCTGGATGACTACCACCCTTGGTCTATATGTGCGTCGCCATAATGACCTTGTGTTGTATTCCGGCATTAGTTCCATTTTCAGTACCTCTAAGTGGACAGCAGTTGTTTGCGGTGTGCCTAGTTTCGCAAATATCCATAGGCGTCTACTATTTCTCTTTCTACTATTTCTCTTGGAAATGGCTCTTGAAAAATAAACTTCTCATCAAAAAAATCGAAATACTACTGCAAGTATTATTCAAGCGGCATTTAATGAAAAAGAGGACTGATAACATTAATAAAAAAATACACTAATAAATAGTTGGCAGTTTACTCTACACAATAGTATACCACAATTCTAAATTTGAATTTAAATTTTAGAATTTTCATTCTATGGGATGAAACGATTTTTTCTTTATTGCGGAGCTGAGCTGACTTAACAATAAGCAGTTCCCGTCGCCTATAGATGTTTGCGATGCTAGGGGTACCGCGTATATGTTGTTCTCCCATAAGGGTACAAGAACCTAGGTCACTAATGCCAACAAAGTAAGGTAACAAGTAACAAGGTTAACATTAATTTAAAGACGTTCTTTATAATAAATAAATTTAGCAAATAATTATTCATATTTTTTAATAAGATAGTATACCATAAACATCACTTTGAGAAAACATGTTTATTTTCTTTTTTAAATAATAGACTACGGATTTTTATATTTATTATCCTTTTCTTGGAACGTGAGATGTTCTATTACTACAAAATCCGTATATTATCAGTCAGGTCACGCCACCAATCGCAGCGTTGCAGCTCAGTAAGTGTGTATTGTATTAGAATCAGTGTATAGTATGTGCAATCATATTTTATTATGTAAACCGGAACGTTGTATATACGTTACAAAATAGTTAAAAATTAGAGTTATATATGGAGATAATTAGATTACGGTTAATAATAATAATCATTTATTTCAGACATTTTTTTTTATCCATAAGTTATTAGTGGGTTAGTTATATAATAAAATTCTTAACAGTAAGTTAGAATTGTTAGTAGGCGATTCTAAATTAATCAACACTATATTTTCCCCATTACAATAGCTATCCAATGCTTCTGAATAGCACAATCGTAGCGGGCTGAAATCATTTTAAGAATGCTGTTGGCGCCGCCACGCAATCGCAGTAGCATTGAGGCCGCTTTTTTCCTGATTAATGCCTTAAAACCATCAACCCGGGCATTTACAAACATGGCCGATGCACTGCAATGGCGTGGCAACCCCATAAGCACTCTAAATGCATTGTTGTACTGAACACGCAGGACATTGTAAGCACGACGCGTATAATTGACCCATAAACTACTCGAGTAAAATGTCTGACAAAAAGCTTTGAAAAGAACGATTTTAACTTCTGTAGAGCTGCGAGAAAATCTACGGGCCAGCATATTGCATCGCACCGTCAATGCCCTGCGTTCCCGTTCCATATCAAAATTGTCCTTAAGGTCGTCTGTGATCATATGTCCCAAGTACTTGAATGAGGTGACAACTTTAAGCTGTTTCCCCTCTAGATACGTAGGTGGTATTATGCGAGGCTTATAGCTTCCCGACCCAAAAACCATCACCTCACTTTTCCGCGCATTATAACTGAGACCATGTTTCTTAGCGTATTTCTCACAAATTGATACTAAAATTCTCAACCATTAATCGAGGGAGCCAGCAGCACCATGTCATCTGCGTAGCTAAGATTGTTAACACATGTATCATCTATGTGGCATCCTACATGTGTGCTGCTGAGTTCCTCGATCAGCCCATTAATGTACAGGTTGAACAGGCCAGGCGAAGTTACCCCCCCTGCCTCACCCCACATTCCAATCGATATTCATCAGAAAACACATTGCACCACCTCACTTGGTTTATCTGATTACTATAAACTTGTAGAATTTTTTTTTCGTGCTGGAGCGGAGAAATAATACTGACCTCTGCACACTAAGCAACTCAAGCTAGGTGTTAGGGCTCCAAACCCGCCTGGATAGCAACCACCACTGGTTTCTAAATACGCCATTATAATAATATTTTATTGTGTTTCGACATAAGTGACCAGGTTCCAGTACAACTACGCGGATAGCAGTATTAGCGGCGCCCCTGGTATTGGAAATACCCATAGGCGACGGTAACTGCTAACCACCAAGTGGGCCGTCTGCTGTTCTACAGCAATAAAAAAATTATCTATTAGTTTTCGAAATTAAAATTATATTAATAACCTGGTGAAGTGGGTATCACCTATATATATTTGTGTAAAATGTGGAATATGTGTTAGCTTTTAAATCTGACTCGCGAACACGTGACGTATAATTGCCCATGCGTGGAACAGGGAAACTCCAAGTTGATTCCGCAAACTTGCAACGACTGGCCTTGCGATTTATTTATAGTCATCGCAAAAGCCAGATACACGGGAAATTGTAGCCACTTAAAATCGAATGGCAAATCCATTGGAATCATCGGTATACGCGGGATCAAGACATTATATTATTTGTATTTTCCCTTGATGATCTTGGCCTCGATGACGTTGTTACGTATTTAGCACAATTTACCGCGAATATTTCCTAGTATCGAGTTAATCGTATCTAAGCAAATGCATTGCCACACCTATTCTACGACGACCCTGCCACACTCGATTCGTCCATCCAAAATATATGCTGCGCACACGTCGCGTCGATTTACCGTTAATTCTATTCCAATATTTCGAGAAACTAACTAGCTCAATCGAAAGTAGTTCGTGCCAGTGCCTCTTACAGCCATAATTGAAGATCCCTAGCATTACAAAGACCGAGGTAAGTGGTTGTGCATTTGTGCTGTTGAAATTCCATTCCCGATACCGAACAGACGTTATTCATTAGTTTTTTACAGCCACTCTCGCTCCATTGCACAGTCAAGGTTGATTACGTTATTATGATTATGTTATGCAGAATAATCACAACTGATCCTACTTTTAATTGTAAATTGTGAGGTGGTAGTCCAGGCAATTCTGCTGTTGTATTGCATTGAACTATTTTGTATTCCAACAAAACAAACCAAAGATATCGGACCTCATATTACAGCTATAAAACAGATGAATTTCTGAACGCACCTTTAAATTTTTGACAACCAAGTGATACTATTTTTTATTTCTAAAAAGACAAAAGAGTGGACATCCCATCCCGCCTTTACCGTACCGATAGGACGAATATCAAATGATTCACATGTAGGAACAGTTTGTATTGGAAAATTAAATTGCAATTTTTAGTATTTTCCTTTATTTATTATTTATGTTTCTCACAGTTTGAACCTTCCCTGAACTTCCACAAATATTTCAAGATCAAAATTAGCCAAATCAGTCCAGCCATTCTCGAGTTTTACGAAACAAATAAACAGCAATTAATTTTTATATATATATATATATATATATATATATATATATATATATATATATATATATATATATATATATATATATATATATATATATATATATATATATATATATATATATATATATATATATAGATTAATATCGATGGATGAAGTTTCGACAAAGTATTCGAATACTGAAAAAAGATTTCGGATATATTGTACGCAAAGATCTATAGGGATGAACACAAAGCTATTACCGAGCTGTGAATTCTTTTGTAAGTACTTTCGATGAATTACAGTTCTCTTTTCTTACAATGAAATTGCATTAAATATTTATAAGGCCTCAACATTTTAATATCAAAAGCTTTTGAATAAAACCATACATATTCTTTGAAGCGCAACTTAGGGTCCCGCCATTCGATTTTAATGGTGTACTCGTTTATTATTTTCAGCAATATTTTTTGTTAAAACAAAGATCGAAGAACTTCAAAACATTATTACTAACATTATGACATATATAAACTCATTCTATTTCATAATAAAATTATTTTAGTAACACAATAAAACGTGAAAATAATCAAATTATGACATTTGGTCACTATTAAAAAATTCAGCGCTAATTTGAACTAGAAGCGTGCTTAACTTATGAACTTGAAAAAATTACAAAATGAATAATACAAATTGATTACAAATTTGACTAGGTTATATAGACGACGATTAAACAACTCTTACCCACAGATTAAGAACTTATCCAAAAGTTTTACTAATGATTGCATATAATATAATACAATAATGACTACTTTCAAATCAACTCATTTTAAAAAATAACTATACGTTTCCATTCAGAACCTAAAAGTAAAATGAACTTATCAATGATGATAATGAAATTGTTGATTTTTTTATTGGAACATTCATTCGAAATTTCAATTTTCCTATAGTAGCACAACACTACGCAGATCTGTACGCCTTGATAAGGAAAACTCATTATTATTTATGTTCAACTATAAATAGATAATGGTTCGAAAAGATAAGATGCTTTATAAGATTTTTCGCTTGATTTTGTTATGGAACCGGCAAGCTCACCTTTTATGTAAGAGTGAAATTTTAATATTTTTGACGGAAATGAGAATCGTGTTTTGATCTAAGATTGAATGGCAAAGAGAATGTTTTAAAAAATAATGACCAAAATATTAGTTTATATTCAACGTCACTTTATGTATAATTTCATTCAGTACGAAGGGGGTATTCTAGTCTAGAGGCATGAATTTCGGGCGGTTTTTGAGGCTCTGTACAAACTTAACAAAAAATATTTTTGCATCTATTTTTTTATCATTTGATTATTGATATTTCAAGATTAAATTTACATAAAAAAATAACCGAAAAAACCTCAAAATGTACAAAGTAATTAGCAGGCAAAGTAGGGGTTCAAAAAAAATAAGAGTATCCTGGTGTGCATCTCGCAGACCGCCTCGTCCGGCACCTAGAGACGGAGGGGCCGAACCTGGCGGACGAACAGTTCGGGTTCCGCCAGGGGCGCCCCACTATTGACGCGATCACGCGTCTGAGGAGCCAGGCGGAGGACGCGGTGGCTCGGGGTCAGGGTGCTATTGGCGGTGTCTCTTGACATCGCCAACGCCTTCAACACCCTGCCGTGGAGCTGCGTGCAGGAGGCGCTCAAATACCATCGAGTGCCTCCCTACCTTCGCCGCATAGTCGGGGCATATTTGGACGATCGTGCCGTCATCTACCCTGGGTAAGTCGGGGAGACGTCGTGTGTGGTGTTCCGCAGGGGTCGGTCCTGGGCCCCCTGCTGTAGAACATCGCATACGACAGGGTCCTGAGGGGGGCGCTCCTCCCCGGCGTCAACGTCATCTGCTACCCCGACGACACGCTCGTCACAGCGCGCGGGAGGAGCCCCCGCCAGGCGTGCCTTCTGGGCACGGCTGGGGTGGCGCAAACGGTGGCTAGAATCCGGCGACTCGGCCTGGAGGTGGCCTTGAACAAGACGGAAGCCCTGATATTCTACGGGCCCCGCCAGAGGCTGCCACCGGGCCTGAGCATAACGGAGGGAGGCGTCCGCATCGCCGTCGGGCCGTCTATGAATTACCTCGGACGGGTGCTCGACGGGCGATGGAACTTTGCGGCGCACTTCGAGCGCCTGGCGCCGAAGCTAGTTCGGGCGGCGGCGGGACTCTCCCGTCTGCCGCCGAACGTCAGCGGGCCGGGCGCAGTATGCCGCAGACTCTTTGAGGGAACACGTATTCTGGAGGCGCATGGCGTAACAGTTGCATTCGATAACACTGACTGTTTGCATATTTCATTTATTTATATTTTAGGGTTTATAGGGTTTGTAAATCAAAATAAACCATAAGATTTATCCAAAAATGCTGCCCAAAGTCACTATTTTACGCGGACGGAGTCGCGGGCACTGCTAGTATATAAATATATAATATGTCACCGCAAATTCATAATTTAAATGCGGTTGATATAAATCAGTTATTACGTCAAATATTGGGTCACAATTTTAGGTAATGTGTCATTAAAATACCAAAGTTATGGAGGCATATTACGTTCAAGGGTAATTTGTCAAAAAGATAAAAGTTACGTGAAGCGAATTATCTTAAACAGCATTCGTCTTTTTGAATAATTACCGACATTCTTTTTAACATTTCAAACGAATATTGAGATTTATTTTGGCTTCTACCTACATTTTCAAAAAGGTATAATGACATAATTAAAACGTGCATAATATATTTCTTTACGCCCACAGATTTGATAATTTTAATATAAATGATAGAAAACGTTATTGAACGCCATTGTTATTCGGCGGGTCATGGAGAGGTACTTACCTAACACAATGTTGTGAATATGCTTCTCGGAGACAGCAGTTTAGTGAGACTAACCAAAATTTCTATTTAGAAGCACTGTAATTACAAGAATGTTATGAAAGTGCTAAAAAAGCAGAGGACGGCTTCCAATGTCCTGAACACCCACTTTATAGGAGGCAACAAGAAACACCCTACAGCATACCTTAATGCTGGCCCAGAATGGGACAGAGTGGAATTAATTTTTGCGAAAGAGTGAACATGAATCATGACTTCAGTCATGAAGTTACGATTAAAGTAAGAGAATTATAAGAAAAAATTGGAAAATAAAAATATATAACAATAAAAAAAGCAGCAATCATTGGTATGTTAGATAACATTTGCTGAAGCCAGCCTTCTAGTGACTTGAAATAGATTCATTAAAACATTCTTTGACAACGCTATTTTCTGACGGGCTGATTCAACCCTAAATAGTACAAAAACTAAACTATACCCTATGTTTTCATTTGATACTTGAACTGATGGAATTCACTTCGGACATTTAGGGTATTGCCAGCCCCAAATATGGTTAATGGAAATATTTATAATTATTCATATAGCCCCATCTAGTCTTGAAAAGAAGCGCAAGTGTTATGGGTATTAGACAACTGATTATAAAACAAAGAAATCCAGATTTTGGGCAGAAACGGAGCTCCTGTCCCCCCTCGGGTGTGTGGAGGCTGTGCCACGAAGGTCGTCGTCTGCAGGATCAATTTTGTTTCACATATTTAAAAAAAAAGTTTGGGTGACTTTTAAGTTCATATGTACTCTTATTAAATCTACAATCAAGTTGAGAAGATTAACATTAGTAAACAAATAAGCACTATAGTTTATATAAATATACTTGGATATCAATTAACTCTCCAAGATTGCTCCTAAATTCGCCAGAGATTTTCCATGAAAGTTTTGCCGGAAAGTTATTTGAAAATTTTCTTCTTACATTAGCCAAATATGATGGGAACTAGCAGTAAATACTAACTTTATTCTCTACAAATATCATTTACGTACAAAAGTTGTAGCCTATATTTATATTGTATATTTATTGAATTAAGTTCACATTTTTGATGCTGAGGAACAGCAGGCTGACGGCCTAATTAATAGTAAGCAGTTACCTTGGCTTATAAATGTTTTATTAAAACAACCTGTCTGCTGCAATTAGTAATAATTAATTAATTGACATATAATTTTTTTATAATTTTTACTTTCTCATGTTAATTATATGTAGTGAGCTAAAATCGTCAGTATTTTATATGAGTCGTATAGAAACAAAAACAGCAATCTGTCATTTTGGTGAAAATCAAGTTATATATTGGGCAGCACTGTTCCATTAGAATATTCTTTGCCCATTTAATAACTTCATATCAAAAACAGTAAATTCTAACCAAAAATTCGACTCAAAAAACTAATTTAGTATCAAATACAGCAATATACTGATATGTTTTTTCTTAATTACCACTAATTGGTGAAATGTCAGATTGCTGTTTTTGTTTCTATACGACTCATATTATGTACCTTACTATAGTTGGCACCCATCTCTATGATTGCTATACTTACCTGCAGCCAGGTGAGAAAAGGGAGATAAATGTAGCTTATTTCCATCACATGTTAATTAAAAAATCCAAGTACAATATAAACGGCTTCGAATTCTAGAATGTTTGGCTATCTTATAAAAAACTGATGCAGCCAAAGATAACTAATAAAAATAAAATTTTACGGTGGCTATTGTTAATTATTATTAATTGCAGCAGACTTATGGTAGCAGAGGTTGTTTTTATAAATTCATAGTATTGATATCAGCCTATAAAAATTGTTTCATCTAATTGACAGAAGAGGGTATATTTTTCTAATACCGGATCTTAGACTATAAGGGTACTGGAACTTGGGACAATACACGAACACAACACTATTATGGCCGCATACTTAGAGACAAGGGGTGGTTGCCTTATATAAGGACTTGGAGACATACCACCTAGCTGGGGTTATTATGTCGCCTTTTACGATAGGCCCCACCCGGCCGCAGGGGTCTGTATTTTCACTCCGTCCCTGCAAGTAGGAAAATATTTTGTATATAATATTGTCATTGAATGACTAATTCGAAGGTCTTTCACATATATATCGTCCATAAATACAATTAGAAAAATGCAAATAGCGTTATACTTGAAATATCCGCATGAAAATTAACTTCGAAATGACATCACGCCTCCGCAGATTAGTTATAAAATCAGAACGAAACCGATTGTGTCGTCAGCGTTGTATTTACAAGAAGCAAGGAAGCTATGAATAAATTTCACCCAGACTTCGTTACCGGAGGAGTGAACTGGAATGAACTGGAGTTATCTGACGATGCAAATTATTCTATAGCCTACATTATTCCGATAAACAAAAATAGTACATTTATTGCGAATACGGTAAATTAGTTTTGTAGCGTAGAATCAGATTCCGAATCAATTTCAAAATTTAAATTGATTCTAGAATTTTGTAGAGCGTTATTTAGTTGCAAAATGTAAGAAACGCTCAGAACTCATATATACTTGTATTAGCGAAACCACTATCACAAGATTTCTAAAACTATACACAGGATTGACTTAAAATTTGGCATGATGTAGACGCTCACATAGAACAAATCCTATCAAAAATGTATTTTTATAAATTTATATGGCAGAAATAAAAAAGTACCACTCATTAAGAGATGTCTAAAATTACATGAATCGAATTCATGACGGGTATAATTTGGTACGTGATGGCCTGGTTGGTGGCACACTTGGTGACCAGTTGACCACCATGGCGTTATCCGTGCAGAGGCGGAGAAAGAATACTAACCTCTGCGGCCGAGGTCGGCCTGTCGTAAAAGGCGACAAAACAACCCACTCTAGCTACACGTAGCTAGGGTGGGTACCACGGTAGGGCCCTGAGCCCGTCTGGATGGCGACCACCTTTGGTCTTAAGTATGCCGCCATAATAACCTTGTGTTGTGTTCCGGCATTAGTGATCCAAGTTCCTGTACCCTTATGGGACAGCAGCGTGTTCGTTATGCCACTGGCATTGCAACACCTATAGGCGACGGTAACTGCTAAATTCTAAGAGGGCCGTTAGCCTGTCTGCTGTCCTACAGCAATAAAAAAAATTACATGAATCGAATTCATGACCTTGGGTATAATTTGGTACGTGATGGCCTGGTTGGTTGCACACTTGGTGACCAGTTGACCACCATGGCGTAACGGCCAACACTTTTCGGTACGCTTTTAGAGGTCTTTACGGGTTCGATTCCCGTCTCGCATATATAACATGTATTTATTCACAAAAAAGTATAAATCTTGTAGATTACTTATTTAGTACCCATAACACATGTGCTAAGCTATTTACTTTAGGGCTAGATGGCGATGTGTGAATTGTACAGGTATATTTATTTATTTATTTTAGATTGGTTTGGTTATTCTATGTTCTGTTGGTTTGATAAATAATGTATCAAAGTTATGCTATGCTCAGGGATGCTAAATATTTTTGCCAAATGTCGATACATTCACGTAACTTGACTAAATAAATCAACATTGTAGGTGTTAGTGTGGAAAATGCCCACCCACTGATTTGTCCCCGAAAACTTGGGAGGTGTCCAACAAAATCTAGTAGAAACTTCGTCGTAACCGGAAAAACGGAAAGATCAGTTATTCGGAACTCGTCCGTCCGTCCGACTTCTTGTAATTCGTTTTTGATACGAATTTTTGTACCAATATTTTACAACCTTATTTTTATTAATAATCCTTATATCTTGAAAGATTTCAGGATTATTTTATGAATAATTTTTTTTTACAAAATTAATGACAATTATAGATAACACTTTTGAGTTTAAAAAAGAACAATGCTACGAGTATTTAGACACATATAAGAGTTTTTATGGATGCTTCACTGGCTCCGCAATGTCTGAGAATCTCACACACTATCTCACACTCACTAGTGACTCTTGTTACTTATGATACAATTATACTATCACTTCTATGTTATGATATAATATTTATTGCGCATAGTGAGGATTTGGAATTTCCTTCCAGCTGAAGTTCTTCCACCACACTGCGACATGGGATATTTAAAAAAGGGCATCATAAAATTTCTCCGCGGACGACAGCGTGTTGGCGGTGCCCCTAGCGTCGCAGACATCCATAGGCGACGGTAGTTGCTTATTTTAAAGTGGGCCATCAGCCTGTCTACTGTTCTACAGAAATAAAAAAGTTGCGAATAAGACTTATCTGTAACGATTTATTGTAATTTTTGATAAATAAATAAATAAACTTAACAATGACATCTTATTAACTAGTTATAGACACACAAGACAGTATAGACTCATACACTACAAACACCATTATCTTCTTTTTGATCAACAAGGCTAAGTAATACTTAAGTAACAAGCAATACCTTGGTTTCGTGAAGTATAATATTATCATTAAATATAATACCTACAGCGAATTTGTTTTTTTCTTGTCTAATTGGTTGGTTAAGACTTTAAGATAAATATTACACTACACTCTTACATCTGTAGTGGTTTTATATTATTAATATCATGCAAATGTTATATATTCTGGTAAAATTTCATGAAGATTGTCTCAAAAACCACTGATTAAATTGTGACACATGCGCAAGAACATGGCATCAACATCGTAAATGGCGCTAAGCGACAAGACTTAGATTCGTGATTTTTTATTGCTGTAGGATAGCAGACAGGCTGACGGTCCACTTAGAATTTAGCAATTACCGTCGTCTATGGGTGTTTCTAACGCCATTGGCATCGCGAACACGCGTCCCATTAGAGTTCAGAAACTTGGGTCACTAATGCCGGAACATAGCACAAAGGATAGACAAGAACAGTTTGCATTATTTAATTATAATGTTATTTTAATTAAATAACTTTTTTAGGTCTCCGGGGCTAATTAAGTAAATAATCACGTTCTTGATTATCTACTTGGGACGTTATTTTTTTTCAACGTTTTAGTTGATATCTTTTAAACCCCGCTATGCAGAATAAAAACTTAACGGTTCCTCAATAGATATTAAAAATCCTATACAATGATCCAATTTTGGTCGAGTTTCCTGCACGTTTGCTGTGGGGCAAATGTCCATGGAAAATGGGCCGTCTTGGGGCAGAAATGAGCCGTCTCCTTTATTACGGCGGCATACTTAAGACCAAAAGTGGTCGCCATTCAAACAGCCCTACCACGTAGCTAGGTTGAGTTTTAGTGTTGCCTTTCACGACAGGACGATCCCGACCGCAGGTCTCAGGTCAGTATTCTTTCTCCGCCCCTACAGATAGCGTGACAGATAACGCTATAAGATATAACGTGTTTTTGGTACTTTAAAGTCCAATCTACGGGATGGACAAACAAAGTTGAAAATGAAACAATTTGAGTGAAGCAAGTGATTGATCGTCGAATAAAAGTTTACGCTTTTCTAATACTTCGTACCGCTCTCCAGCTTATCAAACACAAAAGAAATTTAACTTTTCCAGTGTTTTTATTGAGTTGCAAAGAATTTGGATAGCTAAGATCCATTGGAATTGTGTGTGAACACTTGTTTTGTGAACATTTTAATAGTTTTTTTATTTCTTAATTTTACATATGTATTTCTAATATATTTTACAATACCTTATAGATGACATAGATAACTATACATAATAATTAAATTACAAAATTAAATTTTATATAATAATAAAATAACTAACTAATGCATAGGCATTAGGTAGTTATATAGATAACACCTGCCAGTTACAAGAATTAAAAATAAAAGAAAAATTATAAATGATAGAAACTAAAATAAAAACAAAACAATATTTTAATAGCACAAAGATTAAGTGAAATATACATTAAATCATAGTGTACGTTTCGGAACCAATGCAGACATTCGAATGTTTTGACAGTCATTACAAACATCCATATAGAAGAAAGAACACAAAAAAAGTATATTTTAGAAACACAAAAACTTACTTGCTACATTGACGTTGCACTGTGTAAAAAGTACTATGTAACACTATGAATACAAAATAAAGATATCACAACAACTGAAGTTCATAGTTAAATATCTAGTTATTTTTGGAAGTAGCTTTACGAGGTCTTCATGGAACTGCAACTTCACTTATGGGTTGAGGATCAGCCTTGATTTGGAGAACAGAATTTTCCAGAGCCTAACACATATATTTGACATTCTGAGTCCAGCATTTAGAAATACCGAAGCGTTGCCTGACTTGCATAAATATGTTATGTTTGTTCTTCGTTAGAAACTCCGAAAGTGTAAGTCCAGAGCCCTTGAGCTTCGTTTTAGCCATCTAAATCTTATTTTTGACAGTAATATCTACCAGTTTAAAGAGAATGGGCCTAGGCTTTCCAGTGGGAGTTGGAGCCTTACCTATTCGATGGCAGCGGTTTATGAGTTCTGGTTTGTAATCACTAATCTTTAACTTAGTTGTGATAAACTGTTGACAGATCCTCCTGCTTCTTTTCAGCTATACCATGCACTAGAAGTATTTTTTATATATTAGACATCTAGGTCTAAGTCAGCGGATTGTTGAAGAAGCTCGATTTGCTGTTGTAGTATTTTTAGCGTATTAGAGGGAAAACCTCAAAATCTGCAAAATCCGCTGCCAATGATGTAAGAGTAATTGAAGATGTGAAGCTCTCCTTCAAAAGTGTCTATACGAACTTTAAACATAGTGCTGAGTTGAGAGATGGTCTCTTGCAGAGTCCATTTTGTATTCACCGTTATGCCCAGTGTGTTATGAATTATTGTTAAAGGATAATGTACTGATTTTTGGAGATCACTGATGCTGGTGTGTTATTTATACATAAATACCGTGCGATATATATTACACCTACCTTAAAAAAAGAAACAAAAAAAAACCTTCTAAATATTTCTTTTTACAAAAAGAGTACCAAAATACTATTTTATAAAAAAAATGTCCTAAACATATAAAAACGTCTTCTATCAGCACTGAATTCTTGCCAAAGTTACAAATTACTGGTGGTCAAGGTAACAGAGTAAGGAACCTCCTCAAAATACGTGCCGTATCCAAGAGAGCTGTCTTCGGTATCCGACCCTACAGTCACGACCAATCGAGAGCCTTTGAAGGTGTTGGTCAGGTTCTTTGTTACTACCAGAACTATGATAAACTATCGGTACCAAAGGGATTACCATCGTAAAGACGACGATATTTACTTGTATCAGTTAGGTTGTTTGTGTTAGCCGAAATCTAGCTATTACAAATAATGGATTTTCTTTCTGGCTCAAACCATACGGCATCAGTATTTTAATAAAATATGGCAATAATCAATATTATTTTTAATTTTTTCACGTTAAACTTTTCAGTTCTCATGCCTAGGTAGTTTTAGGATATTGCTTGGTAGAATTTACTTTAATAAAATATATTTTAGTACATAAAATGTACTTAAACTAGGAGTAATACAAGTTTAATGTTTAACGCAATTATTTTATACGAGGCAAACTATCATAAAAAGAGTAATATTATGTTTAAGTGCATTTTTCGGAGGTTTGTGTATTAAAGTAAGTTTACAAGATACTAAAAAAGTATTAAATTAATAAAACTATTTTTAAATTTGTTTATTCATTTATTCATTATTTCATATCTACATAAAAGGCGGAGTATGACTCTGACCTCTGCAGCCGAGGACAGTCTATCGTAATGAGTATGAAAACTACCCTAGTTATTTTATTTTAATTGGAAAACAAACAATAATGAATTGCTAAAAACTAAAACTCAATATAAATCTAAAAAATACACTATTAATGTGTTTTCGAAAGTATTTATCATATATATATGAAACTATCGTCATGTATGGTTGGGAAGCGTGGACCCTGAAAGAGGACACTACAAGACGCCTACAGGCATTTGAGATGTGGTGTTACCGTCGCATGTTACGCATTAGTTGGACGCAGAGTGTCAGGAACGAAACCGTGCTTCAGCGCGTTTATATGTCCCGGAAAATGTTGCCTTCTATCGAAAAGCGCAAGATAGAATATCTCGGCTACGTGCTCAGGAACGATAGTACATGCTGCTGCAGTTGATAATGATGGGCAAAGTGGACGGAAAGAGACGCGCTGGGCGAAGAAAGAAGTCATGGCTCCGGAATATCCGGGAGTGGACCGGTATTGCCTCCGTCGAACAGCTGTTCCGGCTGGCTGCTGATAGAGACGAATACAGGAAGCTATCGGCCAACCTTCAGGATTGAAGAGGCACTGGAAGAAGAAGAAGAATATGAAACAAACTCATATCTTAAAGTTCGGTAAATTAAAACTCACAACTACAAAATATACAGGTAAAAAGAGATAATATTAATAAAAATAATAACTATACAAAATTAATATATGTAAAAAAATATATTAAGAATTAAGGTATGATTCCGAACTACGCTGCACGCAGCAATGCTGCCGC
Source organism: Malacosoma neustria (assembly GCA_963693495.1). Classification (NCBI taxonomy): domain Eukaryota; kingdom Metazoa; phylum Arthropoda; class Insecta; order Lepidoptera; family Lasiocampidae; genus Malacosoma; species Malacosoma neustria. Next base: position 17,161,798 of record OY856377.1, read on the forward strand.
GACACTGCTGCCGCGACACTACCGGTCCCCATACAATCTCTTTATGCTTAAATGAGAGTACATTTCGAGCTAGGCAGCAATGACGCGGCAGCAATGCAACGGCAGCAATGCAGCGGCAGCAATGCAACGGCAGCAATGCAGCGGAAGCACTGCTGCCCGATAGAGTTTGTATGGGGACCGGAAGTGCCGCGGCAGCAGTGTCGCGGCAGCACTGCTGCGTGCAGCGTAGTTCGGAATCATACCTTTATACTTGCAAACCAACTTTTAGACATGAAAAACAGAAATGATCGTGGAGACGTATTAAATAAATCTATGTCAAATTATTAACTATGCTAGAGGATTTTACAAAAAATTAGTTCTATCTATAGTTTTTAAAACAGTGGGGTACAGCGAGATATTGTGGACAAAGTGGCTAGTTAGGTTCTAAGTATGTCGTCATACATTGTGTTGTGTTCCGGAATAAGTGATCCAGGTTCTAGTTCTCCTACGTGGACGGCAGGGTGTTAGTGGTGTCCCTGACAACACGAATATTTATAAGCGGCAGTAACTGCTTATTAATGTGGGCTACTAACCTTATTAGTCTGGTATCTCAGCAATAAAGTATTGAGTACTAAGATCTTCAAGTATCCAGTTAATAGACGAAAGATAATTTTCATTCAATTTAAATTTTAACGGCGTTTAAGATAACAAAAGATATATGGCGGACAAAAAAACTTTAGGGGTTCCGGAGTCAACTATCGGTATAAAGTTTCGAAATTTGTTCGCAGTACGAACAGTATTTCAAGTAAGTGAAACATTCTTTTTCTGAACTACCAGAAAATAAATAAAATAATAATTATTTATTTCAAATACCCCAAATCCAAATAGAGGGTAATCTTCTTTTAGTATCTGTGACTAGCAAAGGGAGTATTTAATATATTACAACATAATAGTAATTAATATATAATGTTGATATGTTACGATTCCTTTGATGTCTTTAGGAATAGTAAAACTATTACTTGTTCAATCCCTACATAAAGGGTAATTGAAATCTCGATCCTGATTTTTGTTATCTACCCTCACTTTTGGTGAGGTAAATGGCGAAAGCGAGCGTGGTACGACGGTAGTATCGCGTGAGCTTATAAACGCGCGGGACGGTCGACCTTCGACCTCTTTGAAGACCACCCTCTGCGCCATGCGCAATGGGCTTCAGTTACTCCAAAACTAATTATCATTTGCCTTAACATTGTGTGTTCAATATCTAGTTCTGTGACATTTAGTTGGTGCCGTGCAACAGTTCCTGCGCGAGCGGACTTGAACCGAATCGGGAAGGGGTGGAATCAAGATCGGTGCGAATTTCTTTGCCCACTGCAAGGTATCGCGTATCTCTAACCACCGCTCCTATCCCCTCCTCTCTCATACAGTCCACTGCTCTCGAGCTATCCCTCTCATCCCTGTACGATGCACTCTTGGTCCGTGACCGGTCTAGTACTAGTGATCGCCCAGTTGTTGAAATTCGAACCTTATCCAATTACGTTATGAGCTTGAACATTATTAATATTCTATTTTCAAAGAGGTTTACTCTATCACAGATATTGCCAAAGTTACCGAGTTAATTTGAATATCTTTTTCAATGCTGTTAGATGTATATGTATATAACCTAGTAGCTGACCCGACAACCGTTGTTCTGCCATACAAATTAAAAAAAAAACAATAATAAAAGTAGTTTATGTCCTTGTCCGAGGTTCACTCTATCTCTATACTGAAATTCCTCAAAATTGGTTCAGAAGTTTAGACGTGAAAACGTAACAGACAGACAGATAGAGTTGTACCCACATTTATAATATTAAGTATTTATAATAAAATCAATTTATTACTACCAAATGTGCGTTAGAAATAAATTATCAATTTTAATTGTATTTATAAATAAATAAATAATAGATTAAACTTTCGCATTTATAATATTACTAGGAAGTAGGATCAACAAAACAAGAGCGCGGCAACCGCCTGAACTGTCAAACGTCACTCAATCTACCCGTAGCGGTGTACCACTCATTAGTGATGGGGAATTCGTAATCGATGTTTAGATTCTCGTTATCAATATCAATGTTTTCCTACTTCTTAAGATTGACATGTATAGACCTAAGTAATTAATACCTTCAATGCGGAACAGGTATATATCAGCGCTCTACAGAAAACTATATCTCTCTTGTTGGTGCGAGTGCAACTTTCTAGTGCAGTTTAGCTCGTTATCGGCTCGCCACTTCCTTTGATTTATTTCTCATATCCTGTTTGGCAGATCTAGGGGCAAAATGAACGTAAATAAATTGGGATCAACGTCTAACAGTATAAAAATGCATGCATAGTGTTTTCGCAAAGTTGTACTTAATCTAACCTAGTATGGGCGGGTCGAAAAAGACCTGCCACTTACTGGCGGATAGGTCATTGGGGGCGCATTTCAACCGACCGCCGCATCATTTGAAAGTTTATGATTTATTTATCACAGTTAAAGTGATAAGCGACTAAAAATCATAAATATTTTAGATCAGCCTCCATGATTGAAAAATGTTGACGACACAGAAAACGGAAACAGCTTGCACTTATTGCGGACGTTTAAAGTTAACCCATTCTCGGGCTATTAACGGCTGTGGAGGCCTGATGTTGTAATTATGTAAGCAATTTGGACCGAGTTTTACTACGAACCTGATATGGGTTGTAAAGGCACAATTTTGATTATAGAGGCAGTTGCGTTTTTATTACTTTTTTATATTCTGAGTTTTTCATATTTGATATATAATGAGTTCAGATTAAAGCAGTACCTACCGAATCCACAAATAGATGAACTATTTACAAATAAACGTTATTAGCAATATAAGTTAATAATCTCAGTTGAAAAATATTTCATCATACGTATTTATAATACGTCAACATTTTTTTAAATCCTGACGATCTTAATAAAGATAATGAAATAATATTCTTGAATTATTGTATTGTCTTCCGTCTCTTATAAGTCCTGAATGAAATTAAATGAAATCTGACCGTTTAAAGTGTATCAAAATCAAGTTCAAAGGAGTCGGTTACAAACAAGCAAACAAGCAAACAAAAAAACAGACAAAAATAACAAGTGTGTTAAAAAAATTATATAGAATTGGCGCACAAAATTCTAGTGTTATTGTTATGATTATTTTAAGTTTAGCGAAAGATGTGTGCAAATTGCAGTGGAATAGTAGCGGGATTTGAAAAGTCAGCTCCTCCAACACAGGGCACGATAACGGCGCTGATGGGCGTCGTGGAACCTCCAGCCGCTGTAGAAAACGGTCGCAGGCGATCCTTCGGGGCGGGTTTGTTGCCCGTTCCTATGCCGTAAGGATGCTCTTTCGCGTGGCATCAATCCCATATGCATGGGCCACAGTATTGTCCAAGCCATCCTTACGTTGGCCCACGCACTAGGATAATAGAAGGATGATAAAATAATAGAAGAACAGCGTGATTTTTGACAGCTAGGACCGAAGAGTATTACATACTGCTCGACTGTAGTCAGAGCGACCCGGAAAACAATAAACGAAACAAAAGTAATCTTGAAATTACAGATTGAAATTAGTTCAATGAAGCTAAATATCATTGAAGTGATTCTTTTGTTTATAAATCGGACAGAAAGATTCCTAGAATCGTTAATAAAAGATCCTAATAAAATGTTTCTGAAAAACACTCGGAAGAATTGTTCGCCTATTGTAAATTGATTTTCCAATCTAATGAATATAAGATATTCTCGACAAAGACAAGCTTTTAAAAGATATAATGTATTAAATGTGATAAACTTTCCTTGGAAACTTTATATAACGACTATATTTTTAAGACCCTGCACTAAATGAAAATCTTACACCCTAACTATTAGTTTTATAGTTTTAAACATTTATTAAAAGACAGCTTCTTTGGTCAAGTTCTTAAAATGACCATAAAAGCTGGATCTAGTGCAGATATTAGGTAAATAATACCTTGTGTATATTAGCAACGTTTAATTTATATGTGATGGTTGCATTATGCTTGAATTTACAGAAAAAGGTAAAATATTTATTTATTTATTTGGTATACCTAATAATTTCATATCATGATGTATCTTTTAGAATTATGTATACAATCCTAAGATCGTTCTATTTCTTTATATATTTTTGCCCATCTTAATATTGATGTACAATCTATTAAAACATATATGTCATAAGTAACAAGCGCGTTTATAATCAACTAAGGGTAACATCACAATATGGCTTCAGGGGAAGATCAGCGTTGGTCAAAACGAAAGTCGCTGAGTAGACGCCAATTTAGAAAAAGAAATTTAATATTAACTTCAGATCAACTTTATTTTCTACTTATGTAATTTCCAAAATACATATTTTTTATTATTTCTTTTCTGTATTCGAAGTATATTTTTGAAGAATGTTTTGTAAATCTGGACGTATGATGAATCGAACCAATGACTTCCACAGGTGTTCAAACGTGCATAATAGCTACGCTGCAGAGGTCGTGATAGATCAAAATCACACATAATTTTTACGTCAATTATGCAGATCCGTATTCCTCAAGAACTTGGGTTTTCCTTATAACATTTTACCGTACAGGCAAAAATATGTACCTTTTGTGTTTTTGTCATACGAGTCCATTAGCTCAAGTGCACCAAAAAGGTCGCATTCTAATGGATTTGTCTTGTTATAAGCACAAATACGTTGGGAATCCCCACCATTGTCCTGCTCTTTATCGTTTACTTGAGCGAAAATGTAAAAACTTAGGTAAATTCCTTTTATGGGAACATAAATATTATTTGTGGAAATATTTTCCTTTTAATGGGAGCGGTGAGTTTGGAATAGTTTTTGGGTAAACGTAATTCTTCCTTAACGAGTATAAAAATATTATGGAAATGTGAACCAAAATATTGTATAATTATTTAACATAGGAATATTTTATTTTATGACACGCTTCACATTACAACAACACTTAAGGTAAAAAAATTAAATCGTAAAATATATATATATATATATATATATATATATATATATATATATATATATATATATATATATATATATATATATATATATATATATACGGAGTAATATGTATGTCTTTGTTAACATAGCAAATTTTTTTATATTTTCGTTTTCATTCATTCTATTTTTCAAAATTCTATACATTCACCATCTTCAATCAGTCACATTTTTTCTACCACTTTTTATACCCGAGAAGTAGGTATTGTAGAACTTTAAAATGTATTGTATGTATATATCTACAAAATCTAATTGCGTCTGTTAGATTCGAGTTTATCTTAAATATTCTGGTGTGGAAATTTCTTAAATTTATGTCATTTTTAAATAACCTAAATGTAGGTAGGTTTCCTTAACATAAAATTAACCGGAAGTTTGTAAATGTTTAAAAACACAATAACCAAAATTAATACAAAGTACTTGTAGAAATAATATAATAATTAATGCCTAAATAATCTTAAGTTCACATTTTTAATTTAATATTATAATATCATAATTGTTTCCGTTTCTGTTGCAAATATTTTGGTAGATATTTAATTTTGGTTATTGGCAAGTAATGGCAGGAGGGGAGACGCCTGTCGACGATATATAAAAACTAGCGACAGAATATTATAAAAGATGGTGTAATACTAAAAAATAGACAGTGTAAGAAATATAATTGATAAGTGAAGTTGAAATAAATACATGGTGATTAACGTTCAAGTTAGTTTTATTTAGTAACTTATACGTCTTTTGACCTACTACTACAAACCAAAATATAGCACACTATCCATTTTCGGTCCTTATGCGTACCAAAATGTGCTTGTCCTTAATAGGGTTACGCTCAAGGTGGATTTATATTTGTCTGACGTGTCGTGTCGTGACGCGTCAGAAGCATATGGTTCCTTACATTTAGAACAGACGACAGAACGCGTCACGACATACAAATGTGTCCCTAACCATATTAAATGTATGAAACCGATATGCTTCTGATGCGTCACGACACGACACGTCAGACAAATAAATCCACCTTCAGCCTTCACTCATGGTCAATTATGATCATCATTTAAAGCAGAAAGTCTGTGGTAGGTCACTATCAATGCAACGTATGCTCAGAAGACAAGCAGCATTGCTACATTGTGACTCGATGGGGGTCTAAGTTGGCGTGACAAAAAAAAAGGGGGTTCACAATTCGTAAGCGGGTGTCCACGGAAATTTATTTGCTTTCGATAGTGAAGAACTATCGTTATCGTATGTTGGCTTAACTTCACCTATCATTGTAGGCAGGACGAGGAGGACACGGTTGACCACACTGTCGCCGTGTGCCCTGCGTGGCGCGAGGAGCGCCGCGCCCTCGTCGCCCAAATCGGCGTGGACCTGTCGCTCCCGGCCTTGGTTCTGTCCATGGTCGGGGGCGATCCTGGATGGACGGCCGTCGCCTCCTTCTGCGAGGCAGTCATGTCCGCAAAGGAGGCGGCGGAGCGGGAGCGGGAGTCGACCACCACACTCCCCTCCCGCCAACGCAGGCCACGTCGGCGGCGCCGGAGGTCAAGTAACGACCTCCGGCCGCCGTAAAAAGCGGCCGCGGGCGGCCCCTCGGGGGAGGATCCGCCGCCCGCACTTTTGCCGCGAGGGTGAGGGCTGCGTGCTGTTCCGCGGCCCCCCTCAACTCCTAGAGTTGTTAGGAGAGCGCCGGGGGGACGAAACCCTGACCCCCTGGCGCCAACACTTTAGAAGGGGCCCGCCTCAAGACAAAGGGCGGGCCGGCGCCGGCCCGGGCCACGAGATCGGCAGGCCATATATCCGTGGGCCCGGGCGTAGGCGATAGGAGAACAGCGGGGTTTTTTAGTGGGTAGTCGGATGGCCAAACATCTTTCCCGGAGTCCCACATATCCCTCGGTCCCCCCGGGCCGGGGGAACCCGTCAATAGAGGTTTTTCCCCGAGACCAAAAAAAAAAATCATTGTAGGCAGATAATATTTTAAGAAGCTAAGCGACTGTTACTTGTAAAAACTTGCATATTCCATATTCAGTACAACGTGTTGAGACTTGCAAAGCGCCGCCACCGTCCGCAACGCTTGTTCAGACGTGCAAAGAAACGAAATACGACTTGTGGTGCGTGTGCTTGCAATCTTGCATGAATTTGTTTGATTCTTCACCCATCGAGCTTATATTATCTCGATGTCTTCACCAATATAAATACGAATGCCAAGGTAAAACGTTACTCATTTGTTACCAGAATTTCGATAATAAAAGTAAAGTGAATCGATGTTAGTGTTTGCCAGTGCCAGAAAAAGTATTTACCTGCCTATTTGTTAAAAATGCTTATATTTTATGTTGTAATAAGTATATTTGTAATATCTGCGTGTGGAAGGTACGTATTAAAAATTAAATACTGATCAGAGTCATTATTAGATACTTCTACAAAAGAACAAAAAGCCGAGAAAGGTCGAACTTTTTGTCCCTACTTTATTAGTAATTTTTTTTACCCGACTCTGTGGTGGTTCACTAAAGGATAGATATGTTATAATTGACCTGCATGATTGTAAATATTTCAGGTTCCTAATGCTAAATCACTTAATTAAATATACACACATCAAAAAAGTCTAAGCAACATGAACTAATTTAAATTTTAGGATGGTGGATGAGCCCCTGTATGGATAAACTTCCTGAATGCACCTGAGCTTTTCAGTATTTCCGGGCCGACGGTACACTCGCACTCTTCTTGTATCAGGCCTAAATCCGAATCGCGACTCATCGGAAAACATAATTTTATCCCATTGTTCCTGGGTCCATGTTCTGCGTTCTCTACACCATTCATTTCGACGAGCGCGATTCCCGTGACGTATCGGTGGGCACCTAATTGGGCGTCGAGCTCGTAGGCCGTACTCATGCAGTCGATTTCGCACAGTTTGGGGACTTACATCAACACCACTTGAATTTTGTAGCCTCAAACTTATCTCTCGAGCGGTTAACATCAGCTGGCGTCTTGCAGTCAGTTGTATGTACCGGTCTTGCCGAGTGGTTGTACTCCTTTTACGGTCTGGATGCTGTTAAGCGGGTTCCCTTGTATTATTGTAGCGCTGCCAAAGACGACAAATAACACTTCTATGAATGCCAAAATGCCGAGATACCTGAGATTGATTACTTCCCGCTTGCAACATCCCTACAGCCCTTTGCATTTCATTTGCCGTCAAATGACGTCGCTTCATGACGTAAAGAATATCTAACAATTAAATTTTGTCGCTAACTTTATTTAAATGGTTGGTAAAATTATAAAATCAAGACTAAACGTAGCAATAAAAACGCACTTAAATTAAAACAAATTCCCTTTCATTTAATTTTATGAAAAAACAAAACATAATCAAAATTTTTTTTACAATCGGCCAGTATGTCATCAATAACAAAAAAGTTTACATACCTACGCACTTTGAGTGAGTAAAGACTTTGAAATTAATTAGTATAAATGGTAAATTTGTAATATCATGCATGTTGCTTAGACTTTTTTGATGTGTACATTTTCATAAATTGTACGCGTCTTTACGTACTCGTAACGTGCATCAAAGTAAATTAAATAACTATAAGTAGTAAATTAAATTAATAGTAAATTAATTAAATAAACAAATAATTCAAATCGCGGAGCTTTAATATCAAAATATTAAAAGTATTTTCTATCAAATTTACAGAAATATATCAAAATATATTTATGAAAAAATATTTTTCATTACATTAATATCAGTTCAGCCGTAGCTATTCATAAAACTCTATTTATAACGATTAATTGATTTCTATAATTAGAATCAGTTTGCCGTCGGTACTTTATTTCATTACAATAACAATTAATTAGGTAATCCTATTTTGTTAAAATAACCATATCTTGTTTTTTTTATTTCATCATTTCAGCCGGAAGACGCCCACTGCTGGACAAAGGCCTCCCCCAAAGATCTCCACGATGATCGGTCCTGCGCTGCCCTCATCCAACCTATCCCGGCGATCTTGACCAGATCATCGGTCCATCTTGTGGGGGGCCTACCAACACTGCGTCTTCCGGTACGCGGTCGCCATTCGAGGACTTTTCTGCCCCAACGGCCATCAGTCCTTCGAGCTATGTGCCTTTTTTTATTTACGGGTAGGTAACTGATACGAAACATGGCTGAATCTAAGAAGAAATGTCGAAAGTATAGTGTTGATTATTTAAAATTTGGTTTTCTTAAGCTTCGATTAATTTTTTTTCTATTGATAATTTTCGTATATTGACAATTCTTTTAGATTTTGTACAAGAATACAAAACGACTCGACTGATACTTCAAGAGTAAAGTCGAGACTAAGTAGATAAAATACTATTAAAGTCACTTGAGTTAAATTTGACTTGCAAATAAATAGGATACAACCAATGACCCCACTCATTAGCATCACAATGGTCAGTCTGTGAAGTTTCCGAAACTGTCATTCGGAACCAACTCGGAGACCTAAAAGTTTCAAACTTGCCCCAGATTCATACGTTACTGTCTCTTAATTAAGTTACCGAACTCCTAAGTGATTTTTAATATGTCTGATTGATGGGTTGTAAGAATAGGGTCAAACCTTTTCCATGGCATACAGTAAAGGTCTGTAAATATGGATTATGATATTACCTTTGGTCTTTAGTATGCCACCATAATAACCTTGCGTTGTGTTCCGGAATTGGTGACCCAAGTTCCTGTACCCTTATGGGACAGCAGCGTGTTCGCGATGCCACTGGCGTTGAAAACACCCATAGGCGACGGTAACTGCTAAATTCTAAGCAGGCCGTCAGCCTGTCTGCTGTTCTATAGCTATAAAAAATTCTCTTAAATTTACATACTGTTCTCGGCTCTACAAAAATATTCTCTGGAAGAGATCGCCTTTTTATTGCTGAAGAACAGCAGATGGCTCACTTAATAGTAAGCAGTTTCGCTTATGGCTGTTTGCGACGCTAGGGGCACCACGAACACGCTGATGTCCGAAAGGGGTACATAAATCTGGGTTACTAAAGTCAGAACACAATAAAAAGTTATTATGAAAATATATGGTACTTATAGTTCAAGGGTGGTTGCATCCAGATGGGTTCGGAGCGAGTACCACATAGCAAGGGTTGTTTTGTCGCTTTTACATCAGTAATTATTTTTACTTATTTATACTAACAACTTGTTTGTTTAATTTTATTCTGTATAAATATAACTCGTACATTAATCTCCAGCTTGACTAATAATAATAATAGTAAATTTTCATTTTTCCGATTTTCCCAGACAGTCCGATTAGTTGAATATGTACTGAAATTTTATCTAGTTCCACTCATGTTTCACTGTTAATGTATAATTTAATATAAATATAACTAGTTGATCAGGCAAACGTTGTTCTGCTATATGAATTTAAAAATAATGTAGCCTATGTCTTTCTCCAAGGTCCAATCTATGACTGTACCGAAATTCATCAAAATTAGTTCAGCAGTTTCGGCGTGAAAGCGTAACAAACATCCATACATACAAACTTTCGCATTTATAATATTAGTAAGGATATAAATTGTCTATTAAAATTACAGTTGGCCAAAAATAAACATCTTCGCTGGCATGCCTCAATTCTAAATGAGTAGTATCTGTTTATAAGTACAATATATTACGTTTGGGAAACACTTTATTCTAATAAAACCGGCAACAAGCCATTAAGGTCACTCCATTAGTCCACCACGTACTCGTAGGTACTTCACCGTTATTAGCATTCAATGTAATGAAAGTATTTTAAAAATAGAACAAATAAGTTTTCTTTCTAATTCATGTATTCTTTCGCTATTTGATTGATGTGGGGTGGGTTATCGTCTGTTGCATCATTAACGAACTGTTTGAAATATTGTTTTGAGTCTATACGTAAGGAAGTACGTGGTAGCCAAGTAGACAGTATCATACTCGAAAAATCGATTCAAACGTTGGATTGTACCTCCATGGCAGTTCTTCTAGTCTTATGTGTATAATATAGTAAGTATTCTGTCCTTTCGCTCATATTATGCTGGAGCCCGAACCTAGCACTGCGATATTAGAGATTACCTACTTGTATCGGTCTCCTTCGCTTCAATTACAGGAGCAGGGGTATAAAGTTGATTCTCAATGCATGGACACCATTGTTCAGTCGTCAGAGCTAACCATATCTTTGTGTTCTGTTTATAATGATTGATTATATATATTTTTCTAGCCATTTTTCTAATCGTTGGATTGGGCGAGGGGACCCATTCCGTGGCCTATGTGAAGTCCGGACTTAATGCCGGTTGCTTTCTATGTCTGGGGTAACATGAAATCCATAGTTTTTACAACGTCTCGCCTGTATTACCCGCGGAAGAACTCAAAACAAGAATTGTAAATGCAGCAAATGCGATGCGGAATAATTTGTCTACTTCGGTAGTTAAGTCACAACTCAGAAAAAGAATGCGACTTTGCGTACGCAATAGAGGAAGTCACTTCGAGCAAGAACTTTAATTAGGCTAAATTACAAAATGTCTTAACTGTTAATTATCATTAATTGTTATTATTACTAAACTGTTACTGGTTCTAAGTTTTATTTTAAATTTGTATTTTTTGTTTTATTTACATTGGGTATTTTCATTAATTAATTTTAAGGAAATTTTAAAGAACGACCTTTAGTTTAGTTCGAATACGAATTTCCGCCTGCTTCCTTTGCGAGCATTTTTTTTTTCAGTTTCTTTGAAATAAGTTTCTAGTTGTTATATATTATTGGAGAGCTAAGAAAACGCTTATGCTTTTAAAATAATCGACAAGCCAAGTTTCATAACATTTTTTAAGGCATTTTAGTGGGAAAAAATTTCAAAATAATATTGGAATAGTATCTTTTTTCATCTCGAATTAGTAAATTAGGACCGGTAATTGTAAATAACCAGTGTTTAATCGTTTTTATAAATCAGAATAAAAAATGAGATTTGAATTGATTCTTTTTTAATTTAGCTTATTTTATACTATACTTTATTTTTAGCTTATTTTGAAAAAAGCTAAAACAACATGATAACTTAAAAATGGTTCACTTTTGCATAATGCATATGGGGGTTAAAATTATCACAAATAGTCACCCCTATCACCTCCTAACGTGAATACGTCAAATTACCAATAACACTCATCATCATCATCATCCTAGCGTTAGTCCCGGTTGCCACCCAAACCTTCGCTTCGGTGCCCGGGGTCCGCTTTCCGACTTTTTCTACTCCACTTCGCGCGATCTTCAGCATCCCTGGTAGTTTACCAATAACACTGTATACTACTTATAATATTAGCTCCATTATTATAACTGTGTATATGATAATATGGATGAGCGTTTGTTACTTTGACGACAGAAAGAGATTGTATGAAGATTAGCACAACAGAATGGATAAACTCTGTCGTTTTTTTATAGAGGTATTTAGGTACTCTACCTATATATATTACATTCTATAAATAGTTTAAATAACCAAAATTAAAGAAACTGTATTTACTATCGTTTTAATTACTTAAATTAACTTAACACAATAAGTATGTTCTTTGAAGTCGGTAAATGCGAAAACACTACCCCAGGGAGGTACCACCCGACAGGGTGGAGAATCCTCCCCTGCGCCTTCGGGCGCAGGCATGGGCCCAACGTATTCTGGGGGGGCCCACATTTCCCGAGAACAATCACCTTTGGTGATATTGGAGCGGTTGCCTGCGAAAGGCGGAGTTTTGAGGAACGAGGGAGAGGACTCGGACGGTTCGGTCCGCTCGGGGATGTCTTTTCGGACAATTCCGAGCGGCACGAGCTCCCGAGCGAACACTCCCTCTTGTGTTGGTCCCGGTTCCGTCCTGGGCAAGCGCAAGAGGGGATTTAGGAGGTCCCGGGATCGCTCCGGGGGGGGGGGGGAAACGACCCTGGAGCATCAACGTCTGAGGAAGATGCTTCGGCAGATTCGGCCGCCACAAGCGGCGGTCCGTCAAAGCGTGGACGAGGTCGCCCAGCGTCGACTGGGCAGTACGTTGGGATAGGGAGGGCTCGGAGGGAACTCCAAGCGGCCCGGGCTGAGGCGAAGGAGCTCGCGAAATACGAGGAAGAGCTCCGCCACCAAGTCCGCAAGGAGGAGGTGGCGCGCCGGGTCCACTCCGAGCTCTCCCTAGAGGCATCGACATCCTCTCGAGCCCAGAAGGGCAGAGAGAAAGACAAAAGAGAACAACAGATTGAGGTCACCGCACAAACGTCGGTTGACCTCCAAAACGCTCTGGATGGGGCCCTGGCAGCAATCACAGAGGTGGCTGGGGTCTCCAAGGGCCTTAAAGGGACCTGTCAAAAGGCCCTTAAACAGTCAGTGAAGACGGTGCGGGAGGTAATTTCAGAACTCACCTCCCGCACAGAATCGGAAGAGGTGGGACGGCTGGCAGCCGCCAATCGCCGGATGTAGGGCGAATTGGCCGATCTCCGGCAGGAGGTGGCTCGCCTCACGGCACAGGTTAGTAAGCCCGCCCCGACCTCAACAAGGACGGAGACCAGCCAGCCCCCCCCAGCAGCGCATGTTGAGCCGGAAGAGTACCAGCTCTTCATGCGCGGCGTCATGGTCCAGGTAGGGACCATGATCGACGCCAAGCTGGAGGGGCTGAAGGACCGCCTGCTGCCCGCCCCTCGCTACCGGCCACCACTGGCCCACGAGGTGCGGCGGGCAGCGGCGGTCACCCGGACGGAAATATCGGTGGCAGATTACCCGCCGCTTCCCGCCTCGAAAAAAGGGGGCAGAGCACAGGGACGAGGAGCGACAGTGGCTGCGCCCACGAAAAATGCGCAACCAACAGCCAACACACAAGGTGTAGTGCTTCCGCCACCTCCTCTGGAGGAAGGATGGACGGTTGTGGCCAAAAAGAATACGAAGAAGAAGGCGACGACCGTCCCTCAACCACCCGCAGCCAGGCAGGCGGCAGCATCGGCCATACCACCTAGGCCCAAGCAGCCGCCGCCGGCTACTAAGAAGAGGAGGAAGAGGGGTCCCCGCAAGCTCAGGGCCCCGAAATCCGCCGCTGTCACCCTAACCATCCGCCCTGAAGCGGCGGAGAGGGGAATCACCTACGGGGGCCTCTTGGCGGAGGCCAAGGCCAAGGTGGACATCGCCGCCCTTGATATCCAGGGCGGCATCAAGATGAAAACTGCGCGGACGGGGGCACGCATGATGCTGCTCTCTGGCACTGACCAGGGGGCGAAAGCCGATGCCCTCGCCGCGCGGCTGAAAGACGTCCTCAAGGAGGAGGACGTCAAAATAGCGAGGCCCGAGAAGTGCGTCAAGGTGCGCATCTCGGGCCTCGACGATTGCACAACGGCGAACGATGTGGCGGCTGCCATCGCTCGCGCCATCGGCTGCCCCGCGGAGAAAGTGACGTCCGGGGGTATCCGCATGGGGCGCGATGGGACGGGCACGACGAACGTGCTCGTGCCGGTGGTGGCCGCCAACGATCTGAAGAGGTTGGGCCACATTCTGGTCGGCTGGGCCTCGGCACTCGTCGAGGTGCTGGATAAGAGGGAGCCGAGGTGCTTCAGGTGTTTGGCGCCGGGTCATCTTGGGGTGAATTGCAAGTGCCCAACGAGCCGCAGCGACGCCTGCTACCGCTGCAGTCAGCCAGGGCACTCGGCCGCCACCTGCAAAGCCACGCCCCATTGCGTGGTCTGCGCGGCGGCCAGCAGACCAGCCAACCATAGGGTTGGGGGAGGCCCGCCGCTATGCACCTGCCGCCGTACCGGCCGACCGGCAAATCCGGTGACAGAGGAAAAGGAAGCAAAGAAGACCAGCCGCTTCGTAGCGAAACGCCAGGCGAAAAGGCGCAGGGAGAAGGCTAGAAGAGCAAGACGCAGGGCCGAAGCCGCCACGGGGGAGATCGCCCCCCCGCAGGCGCAGGCCCCAGCGGCTGAGGAGATGGATATCTCAACCAAATAATGGATATCCATCTCCTCCAAGCGAATCTGAACCACTGCGCCAACGCTCAAAATCTAATGATTCAGAGCTTGGCGCAGTGGAACATCGGTATCGCCGTTGCCGCCGAGCCGTACTACGTCCCCACCCGAGGCGATTGGGTTGGGGATCTGGACGGCATGGTGGCTATACACGCCAGGACCGCCGCGGGTACCCCGCTCCCCACGGAAGTGGTGAGGGGCAGGGGCTACGTCGCGGCCAGATTCGGGGAGATAGTGGTCGTGGGCGGCTACTTCTCCCCGAACAGGAGTCTCGCTGACTTTGAAGGGTACATGGAAGAGTTGGGCAACGCGGTCCAGCGGTTCCTCCCGCGCCCCGTGCTCGTCCTCGGGGACCTCAACGCCAAATCTCAGGCCTGGGGTTCCCCGCGAACCGACGCGCGGGGTGAGCTGGTCGAGGACTGGGCCGTGGAGAGGGGTCTGGAGATCCTCAACCAGGGTCGCGAGCACACGTGCGTGAGGCAGTTGGGGGGGTCGATCGTCGACGTGTCGTTCGCGTCGGCCCTCCTGGCCCGCCGTGTGCGAGGCTGGAGGGTGCTCACGGGCGTTGAGACGCTGTCGGATCATCGCTACATCCGGTTCAGCGTCTCCGCCCGTCAGCGAGAGCCTCCAACCCAGGTGACCCTGTTGGGTGACTGTCCGCGCTGGACACTTGGAAAGATGAATCGGGAGGTTTTCCGCGAGGCCTTGACCGTCGCTACGTGGTCGAGGCCGGGCGACGTACCTCCCGATGACGTCGACGAGGAGGCGGAGAACCTGCGGTCGCTTATGACCGACGTCTGCGACGCGGCGATGCCGAGGCGGGGGCCACACCGAACCCCGCGCCAGGTGTACTGGTGGAATGCGGAGCTCGAGCGGCTCCGCAGGGCGTGCAACTACGCCCACCGCCGGTACACCAGGCTCCGAAGACGGAGTCGCCGCGATGCGGACAGAGCGGCCGCGGAGGCTCAGCTCTACGGGGAGTACCGGAGCGCCAGAAACGACCTCCATCTCGCTATACGCGAGGCGAAGGCGGCGGCGTGGGAGGAGCTCTTGGCCAGCTTAGGTCAAGATCCTTGGGGGCGACCCTACAAAACGGTGCGGGGCAAGCTCCGCCCGTGGGCGCCCCCGCTGACCGAGAGTCTCCCCCCGCGCCAGGTGGATGGTTTTGTCGGCGCTCTTTTCCCCACGAGGGCTGAGCACTCGCCTCCTGCCATGGTCCCGCCTCATTGGGATGAGAGGGACCCTAGCGCGGACGACGACCCCGTGCCCGACGTGGACCGGGCAGAGCTGGGGGCAGCGATGTTGCGGCTGAAGGCCAAGAACACCGCCCCCGGCCTCGACGGCATACCGGGGCGTGCGTGGGTTCTGTCCCACGACGTCCTGGAGCCCCGACTATTGAGGCTCTTCGACGCGTGTCTGCGATCGGGCCGGTTTCCCCTCAGATGGAAGACGGGGAGGCTGGTCCTTATTGCGAAGGAGGGGCGCCCGGCGGACTCACCGTCTGCCTATCGGCCCATTGTGCTGCTGGACGAAGTGGGGAAGATCTTCGAAAGGATCCTCGCAGACCGCCTCGTCCGGCACCTAGAGACAGAGGGGCCGAACCTGGCAGACGAACAGTTCGGATTCCGCCAGGGGCGCTCCACTATTGACGCGATCACGCGTCTGAGGAGCCAGGCGGGGGACGCAGTGGCTCGAGGTGGGGTGCTATTGGCGGTGTCACTCGACATCGCCAATGCCTTCAACACCCTGCCGTGGAGCTGCGTGCGGGAGGCGCTCAAGTACCATCGGGTGCCTCCCTACCTCCGTCGCATAGTTGGGGCATATTTGAGTGATCGTGCCGTCGTCTATCCGGTCCAGGGTGGGCAAAGTCGGCGAGACGTCGTGTGCGGTGTTCCACAGGGGTCGGTCCTGGGCCCCCTGCTGTGGAACATCGCATACGACTGGGTCCTGAGGGGGGCACTCCTCCCCGGCGTCGGCGTCATCTGTTACGCCGACGACACGCTCGTCACAGCGTGCGGGAGGAACCCCCGTCAGGCGTGCCTTCTGGGCACGGCTGGGGTGGCGCACACAGTGGCAAGAATCCGGCGACTAGGCCTGGAGGTGGCCTTGAACAAGACGGAGGCCGTGATATTTTACGGGCCCCGTCAGAGGCCGCCACCGGGCCTGCGCATAACGGTAGGAGGCGTCCACATCGCCGTCGGGCCGTCCATGAATTATCTTGGACTGGTGCTCGACGGGCGATGGGACTTCGCGGCACACTTCGAGCGCCTGGCGCCGAGGCTAGTTCGGGCGGCGGCGGGACTCTCCCGTCTGCTGCCGAATATCGGCGGGCCGGGCGCAGTGTGCCGCAGGCTCTTTGAGGGAACCGTGCGGTCGATGGCCCTTTACGGGGCCCCGATCTGGGCGGATCGCCTGACGGCCAAAACGACGGCGCTGCTTCGCAGGTCGCAGCGCGTCCTGGCCGTCAGGGCGATAAGAGGATACCGTACGGTGTCCTTCGAAGCGGCCTCCCTGCTGACCGGGTCCCCACCATGGGACCTCGAGGCCCGGGTCCTGGCGCTGTTGTACCAGTGGCGCCGGGGCGCGGCCGAGCGTGGCTCTCGCCCCACGCCTCGCGAAACTGAGGTGAGGCGCGCGGAGCTGCGTGACGAGGTGCTCATGGTGGAGTGGAAGGAGCGCCTCGCGCACCCCAGCGCGGGCCTCGCCACCATCGAAGCGGTGAGGCCCGTCCTGGCTGAATGGTTGGAAAGGCGCCACGGTGCCCTGACCTTCCGCCTGACGCAGGTCCTCTCGGGGCACGGTTGCTTCGGGAGGTACCTGTGTCGCATAGGGCGGGAGATGATGTCAGGGTGCCACCACTGTGGCGCGGGCGACGAGGAGGACACGGTGAACCACACTGTCGCCGTGTGCCCTGCGTGGCGCGAGGAGCGCCGCGCCCTCGTCGCCCAAATCGGCGTGGACCTGTCGTTCCTGGCCCTTGTTCTGTCCATGGTCGGGGGCGATCCTGGATGGACGGCCGTCGCCTCCTTCTGCGAGGCAGTCATGTCCGCAAAGGAGGCGGCGGAGCGGGAGCGGGAGTCGACCACCACACTCCCCTCCCGCCAACGCAGGCCACGCCGGCGGCGCCGGAGGGCCAGTAACGACCTCCGGCCGCCGTAAAAAGCGGCCGCAGGCGGCCCCTCGGGGGAGGACCCGCCGCTTGCACTATTGCCGCGAGGGTGAGGGCTACGTGCTGTTCCGCGGCCCCCTCAACTCCTAGAGTTGTTAGGAGAGCGCCGGGGGGACGAAACCCTGACCCCCTGGCGCCAACACTTTAGAAGGGGCCCGCCTCAAGACAAAGGGCGGGCCGGCGCCGGCCCGGGCCACGAGATCGGCAGGCCATATATCCGTGGGCCCGGGCGTAGGCGATAGGAGAACAGCGGGGTTTTTTAGTGGGTAGTCGGAAAAATCCCGGAGTCCCACATATCCCTCGGTCCCCCCGGGCCGGGGGAACCCGTCAAGAGAGGTTTTTCCCCGAGACCAAAAAAAAAATAAAAAAAATAAGTATGTTCTTGAATAATATTCCAGGCCTAACAAGTTTTTTGTATGTGCTTTCCACAACTTTGCCTTCTTTAGTAATCCGAGAAATGAACTGCATGGAAACACCTGAAATATAGAGATTAAAATTAGGTACTTGAAATTTATATTAATATACATTTTATTTTATCAGCAAACAAAACCAATAAAAGAAGTTTAATTTTAATCTAAGAAATAATTACTTACTAATAAATAGATAATCACGGAAAAAGTATAGTGAAATTTTTCTATCCAAATATAAGAAAAAAAACCGGTCATCGCAGCGACTGGCATCTGAACTTTATTTAAAAGGGTTAATATCTCTTTATTCTTTTGCTCCAACACACAATATTCTCTCACTTTGAGAATCAATTCCCGAGTCCTTTTTAATACTTTACTCCATATATTTACTTAATTCAATGAAAATAAATAAAAAACTAGCAGTCAAAACTCCCCAAACAATTTTTTGTAATGACATAATGGTGGATCTGTCAAATTTAGTTCGAATTTTTCCCATAAGGCTTAAGTGCTGGTATCGACTCTACACTAAGAATATTTATAATGTTCTTTCAAATATTAACGATGAAAAACAATGTGTTTCTCTGTAAACAAAGAATTTATTTTAATGAGTTATTTTTACAATGTATAATGCATGCACATACAAGAATTACAAGTTACCTGTAAACAAAGAAACGACATTTAACGTTTATTATTCAGTATTCCTTTCTATAATTATTTTATTTTAACATACAAAGACCACCATTTTTATTGTCTTATGGACAGAACAGATTACATTGCTTCTACTGCCACCTGCCGACACAGCCGAACATCATATTACTTTACCGACGGAGCGAATCGCGGCAAAACTCAAATTAAAGATTCCTAAAAAAAATTTTTTAATAAAAAGTATCCTATGTTACTTCTAATACCTCAAAGAATATGTGTAGGTACAAAGTTTCATGATGATCGGTAAAATAGTTTTCGCGAACAAACAAACTTTCTTTCACATTTATAATATCTTAAATATGATGAAGTATGATTTTGAAGAATTTATCTTCGTACTTTGAACGACATATCGACATAACTACACTGTTAATATATAACAAATGGCATCAATTCCGCAGTAAATAGCCTATCGATTACGCCCAAACAATTACATTATCTTCAAGGCAATTGGTTAGGGATGTATAATTTGTCCTTCCAAGGGCTAGCAGCAATATCCATTGTTATAATTGATCACACTGATTTGTCGTCGTATATTGCTACAGATTTTTGTGGATAGCAAATGTTAAAATATAGGTTAAAAGTATTCTTTCCAGATATTGACTGTAAAAATTAATTATAGTAATGTAACATAAATAACATGCTAGTAGTGCAGTTCCGCCCAAAATTATGTTATATCCATTTCCTAAGTAGTATTTTATTTGGAAAACAGTGTAGAATTGCTAAAACTAAAACTTATTATAAATCCAAAACGCTGTTAATATGTCTTCACATAATATATGAAACAAACACATATCTAAAGTTAAGTAAATTACAACTTTATACATATATAAAAGAAATAATATTAATAAAAATAATAACAATAGGAAATCAATATTAAGAAAAGTTTATATAACGAATTATTTGCAAACCAACTTTTGGACATGAAAGACAGAAACGATCGTGTAGATGTACTAAATACGGGGTTCCTGTTTGGGCCTCTCTTAAACAACTCTCACCGGAATGTTTAAATTATATTATATTATGTATCTATGTCGCCCACACTCCACCGTTGCTTTTTTGTCTTGACAGTAACATATTCACATCTATACATAAATGCGAGAAAATGTAGCTATGCTGTAAATGCGTACTACAGCATACACTAAACTAGGGTATGTAAATACACAAATAAAGAAAAGTAATAGCAAATATACTGTTATAATTTATAGGATTTGCCTGAAGACTAGTCAAAGTAAAGCGTAGAGCGCTTGTGTTATGGAATGCAGAAATATGACCAATATACTTATATATTTTTCTTTTGTAAGTAAATAAATACATATTATATTCATTAAAACCCATACTCGGTGGAGAATTCAAACCCTGCAAGTATTTCGATGTACGAAAGCTGATTGGTAGGTCGTCAAAATTACAAAAAAGAAATCGTAAAAATACGCTAGCATTATCTCCTCGTGTCAACCCTTTATAAGCTATAAATAGATTAAAAAGTCATCCAGCAGCGTATCTACTCTCTCTACCTTTATTTTTGAACCAATATAAAATAGACTTTAGTTCAAATGACCAGCAAATTGGAAGAAAATCCAGTTCCGTAACCTGATTTTCAGTTCGCCGTAGTCCGTCTTGTTTCAAATCGAAAGTGCACATCAGTGCATCCAAATTGTTTTCCCGTGACAGTATTTCCTCTTGTATCACGGATTTGATGCAGGAAATTCCTGGATTTTCAGACAGTCCGAACATCGGTGTAGTGGCTTATTTTTGAATTTATCAACAACATTCAGAAGTAGTATTGGACATTTCTTAGATAAAAGTGGAGATATTTGAACACTTTCGATTTTGACTTTTGAAATGAATGTTGACGTTTTAACTATTGAAATATAACGTTGAGTATGCAGTATACCTACACCAGGTAGCATAATGGGGTAAGGTTCCACCACCATGGAGGCGGTGAAGCCGGATTAGCTCCTCTCAGGGCGTGTTTGCTTCAAATTCGTTTTTTATTTATTCATCGTTACTGCCCACTATTTATAAATAATAAAAATAATAATTTAAAATTTACTATAATAACATTATGTAAAAAAATATTCCACTAATACTGCTTTATGTATGTATGTTTTTTGTCGCGCTTTTGAAAAGGGCTCTGATAATTGCCCGAAAGAAATTAGAGTTACGTCTATCTAAAGTGAATCTTATAATGTGCTTAAAGAATACTATAGCAGTATTTGATAGAATAATTTTAACACCGCAGCTTCAATGAAAAACCTGCAAATCATACTGAAAATATTTTATAAGTACTCATTGTGACATTCTTTGAATGACATTGTGAAGTGAATTTCAATTTACCTCCTTCTTATTTCATGAACTTCTGCCAATTGTCCTCGGCTTTATAAGTTTTCTGTGTCATGACAGAGCGGATCAACTTTTAAATAGACATCAAATGTTAATTTTGTAGTAAATTTTACTTATTATTTTAGGAGAGTTTTAGAACTTAATATTGCTGTTTCCCCCGTTTTCGCCTGTCTGAATTAATGAACATAAATTACGCTCATAAAGGAAACAGATTGTTGTGACAAAATGAAAACCTGGCATAACGCACTTTGGTACGCTTACGAAAGTCATGGGTTTGATTTCCGTCTCGCATCTGAATTTTTATATATAAATTTACAAAAGAAAAAGTATAACATAACACAAGTGTTATTCTACTTAATTTGGGCTAGATGGTGTTATATAAATAAATATCTAAATGAGAATCGAACCCACGCCCATCGCAGGCCTATCGACGTGCGTTAGCCGTTACTCCACGAAGATAGTCAAAGATGTTATTAACGTCGGGTATTTTATCAGGGTTAATAGAAACTTAAAACATCTTTGGTAATAAAAATACTACTTCACTGCAATTGAATATCAATGGCGATTTATGTGGGTGTGGAACAAAGTGGGCGCGGACATCACATTGAGCTGATCTGC
The DNA here is from genome assembly GCA_963693495.1 of Malacosoma neustria. Taxonomy (NCBI): domain Eukaryota; kingdom Metazoa; phylum Arthropoda; class Insecta; order Lepidoptera; family Lasiocampidae; genus Malacosoma; species Malacosoma neustria. The sequence goes on from OY856377.1 coordinate 17,183,984, forward strand.
ACAGTTTCAGAGCCATCATTAGTGAATTTTAAATTATATTATTGTTCTAGAATAGCAGACAGCCTGACAGCACTCTTAATAGTCGTCTATGGATGTTTGCGTCGCCAGGGACACTGCTAAGATGCTGTGCCCACGTAGACAACCTTGATCAGTTATACCGGAAAACAATAAGTGGTTATTATGGTGACATATTTAGAGACTAGTGTAGGTGACCATATCACCTAGCTGGGGCTGGTTTGTCGTCTTTTACGAGAGGCCACGCCCGGCCGAATGGGTCTTTCTCCGCCCCTGCACGAAGAATATATTTGCGAACTCTAAACCCAATAATTCTTTCTTCTTGGTTCTGCAACCCGTAAACTGATCGCCTAAGTCACGCTCTCCCCATCTGTTATGTAATTTTCAATTATCAAACCAACATACTCTTGGCTTACGTATATATTTCGAAATTCAAAATGGCGCTTCATAACCAGTGACAATATTATTTCTCAGTAAAAACGCATTTACGAGCCGGTTTTCAAAGGCTTTTATTCTTGAAAATTATCTTTTTGACGAGCAAAGACTGTCTCAAGGATTTTATGGGGATATGAAAATTTTACTACTTGCCTGAAGTGGGGCTGAGCGTTGGTTGAATACTGTTACCAGATGTAAAGCATTTGCAACAATTTATTTATTTTCATCAATGTATTTTGATTTTATATATCCTAATCGTCCTAGTTTATATTAAATACATATTACGGTGACAATCACGGGATGCGATAAATAGGGTCATCGCTGTCGTAGAGTCTTCACAGCTAACAAGTGGGTAATTAAGTTTCCTAGATCAAAGACAGCAAGGACTTCTGCGCTTCTATTTATGCCAGTGCTTGTTCGTATTATGTCATTTTCCTGAACCAAGAATTATATTAAAAAACATACAATAGGTGTGACTAAATTTGTTTTTAAGGAAATGGCTTTTTAACTTTTCAACCCTCAACGGAAACGTGTGCTTTCCCTTTCCTATCTGTGAACTAGCAAAAGCAGCAATGTTATTGTCATATTTTCTCAAAGATCACGTGGTTAATTTTTTTGGGACATCAATTATATTTAATAGCTTAATTCTGTTATGCCTGCCGTGCTTTGGTACTCGGAGTAATCGCTCGCTGTCATCTGGTACTCTTTAAATGAAATTAAGATCGTAGAATTAAAAATTTTAATTGGGAGGTACGTACCTCACTGGGTTACTTATTTAAACTACCTCAGTGTTTATAAGTCTGGAGAGCCAAGGCCGCAGAAAATGGCGTGTCTAACCGCAACATCAACTGACCGTCCATCGCGGGCGTCTCAAATGTCATATCATAGAGCTGGCTAGAACTTTCAATTATTAACTGGCAACATTGTACTTCGATGAAGTAAGTTTGTATCGATAGTATGGAAAGTAAATATTTTATTCGTCGTTATAAATTGTATTGATGGCTCGATGTTTGCAATAACTTGGCTATATTGTTTTGAGGAAACATAATTCAAAAGATGGTTCGTTGATTGTTGGTGTATAATGCGACGAATAATATGCACTAATTAAAAACAAAGAGCTACTTCATCAACTTCATTTCATAAATATTTGTAAGGCTGGCCTTGAACCTATCAGCATTGAAAAATATATTAATATAAAATTTGAAACAAATATAATATTTGAAAACCATTTTCTTCAGTGAATCTGTTTTATGTAAAAAGTTTAAATGATTAAACTTTATAAATTAGTATCAAATATAGGCATGTAAAACACTGATATTCAACGAGTATTTTATATTGTTCATGTAACCACATTGTCCACAAACCATTGTTTACAATACTGATGCTTAATGCGGCTAGCAGTCACGACTGTTTGGCTCAGACCCAATTTACTAATAGTACAACTAATTCTACAAAAATATATTTTGTTTTTCTTGTATCCTTCTACAAAACATTACGAGTTATGCAGTTAAAATGGCACTTGAATTCAATTGTATAGAAATGGGATTTTTTGTTTTCATGTTATTTTATGTTTAGTTTAAATTCTTGATCCTGTGCCACAGTTCTAATGAACATCTCTTGCTATCTCAAACAGTATTGGGATCCTTGGTGTCGACATCATGAATGATATGCAGTTTAGTGGACAAAGCTAAGTTTGCCTCAAAAAATCTGTGTGCTAAACCAGTCCAAGCAGTATTTCACTCAACGGCGTTGGCCTTTACAAAGCACAGATAAGCAGCACCTGTCTGTCAGTTCAATCATCTCCATTCAACGGCGCGCAGTTTATTTTTTCGACGATCTCATGCACACAGACGGTTGGCCTTTGAAGATAATGCTTTTCTTTTGCGTATTTTATCGCCTGTACAAAAGGGAATGTTTTCAGGAGCTGTTCAGAATGGTGCCTTTATCATCTTTCTATCACCACACAGCCTGCCAGCGCTTGGCAATGTTACACGTAGTGTAAGTTGAGGACCAGGAGATTCTGACGCACGAGTATCGTAATCTGAGCCAATAATACACAAGCTGGCGGTAAGCATAATGCGAGGAGCTGTGCGATCTTTGATTTTCTTGGGATACAAATGTTTTATGAATATATCATTAAATATAAGAAAAGAATTTATTCGATGCACATTTGCACAAGTTTAGATACGTACATACAACGGGTTATTGCGTTCGTAATGCTTATTAGGTCTCGACTCGCGCTGCAATTTGATATGGTACAATTTATAAGAGACAAATACGTTTTTTACATATTTTATTCTTTAAGCGAGTAGAACTGCAAATTTGAAGACTTTGTAAAATGTTTGGGCAAGGTCACAAAGAAAGAGGCGAAGTTTATCATAGAACGATTCTTAAAACATTTCGGATTCTTTTGGGTTTTTTGTTGGCTTTTCTACCAAATCATAATAATTAATAATCAATATCGTACATCCAAACAAAAACGAAATGGAGTTAACATTGAGGTGTGGGGGGTATAGGTCGTTAATTGAAACACGTATTGTCTGTACGACGACTTTAATTATACTGACTAAATCGACTTACACACTACACCACCGGGGTACAAGAAAAAAAAATGTAACCTAAACATTTTTTTTTTTTTTTTTTTTTTTTAACAGTTATTATAATAAAATTGGTATTATATTAGTATGTACATAGTGACTTAATACTAGAATTCAATTAATGCTAAGCATATTAAACATTATTTTTAAACAACTTAGTTCTATTTTTATGCACAATTTCTATCTTATTGTTTTTCATAATTTTTACATTAGGTTCTAAATCTTCAATTACAGTATATGGGCCAATATATAATTTATCTAATTTTGTTGCAGGTTCATTTTTTAACAATATTAAATCATTTTTCTTATATAATACCTGTTTTTTATTTTTATCATAAGTACATTTTCTTATTTGTTTATTTTGTAACAAATTATTTCTCGCGTCTTTGTGTGCAACTTGCAAACGATACCTTAATTCTAAACTATAATTATCTGGATTATACAAAGGTTCAATGTTTTTACTTATTCTACTCGGGATTTCACAAGGTTTCCCAAAAACTAACTCATATGGAGCGTATTTTGTAGAAGAATGTACAGTGTTATTAAAAGTAAAACACCAGAATGGAAGCCAGTGGCTCCAAGTTTCAGAAAATTGGTCACATTGTATTCTCAGATATGCACCTAAATGTTTGTGTGCATTCTCAAGAGATCCTATTGATTCATGGTGGTATGAAGTTGAATTTAATTTTTCAATTCCCAAAAGAGTACAGACTTCTGTCATTGTAGATGACATGAACTCTGTTCCTTTATCTGTAGCTATCTGTTTCGGTATTCCGAACCTTAAAATAAAATTGTTAACAAATGCTTTAGCTACGGTTACAGCTTCCTTATTTTGAAGTGGATACGCCTCTACGAATTTAGTTAATTCGCATTGTAATGTAAGTATATAACTATTATTATCTATATCTTTGTCCAGTGGACCAACTAAATCTAAGAAAACTTTTTCAAAAGCATACGAAGCTGTGGTTGTTATTACCATAGGCTCCTTAGTATTTCTTGAATACTTTGAAAATTGACATTTATCGCATTTACTTACAAATTCTCTAACATCTTTCTCCATTTCTGGCCAGTAATACTTTCTTTTTATGTTATTAATCATTCTGCGCACACCAGCATGACCACTTGTGGGCAGTAAATGATAGTCATTAATAATAAATCTTTTATCATTGTCGTCATTAATTCTTTCAACACCTCGCAAAATACAAATGCGTGGACCGGTCCACATTTCGTCATTTTTAATTTCGTCTACTAAATCTTTAATAAATAACGCGTTATTATTTCCTTTTATTATACATACTTTATCAACGTTTATGTTTTTACAAAACTGACTTAATTTCTTCACAAAAACGGCTCGCGTGTATTGCGCTTTGAAATTAAGGTTAATGTATAACGTTTTCTTACTTTGAGAAAATGCAAAACACTCGGTTTCTACATTTATATTATTTTGTTTCTTAAGTTTATTTATCTCCTTTCCTTCTATTAAAACCATCTCTACAGCGTCACTCGGTATCCGTAACAATTCCACAACTTTCGGGTGATCAGTCCGATTGTCCGTGTCATTGCTATTGATATGAGTTTCTGTATTATCTTCCACGTTGCTTATTTTTTTCTTTTGTGCTCTAGTCATTACTGTTAATAATATTGAGTTCATACACTTTAATTCGTCCGAGTTTGTTGGTAACCTAGATAATGCGTCAGCTACGCAATTATCTTTTCCTTTAATATAAGTGATATTAAAATCGTATTGTTCTAATGTTAATCTATGTTTTAGTAATCTACTTGACGGATCTTTCATTCCAAACAAATATATTAACGGTTTATGGTCAGTCATAATTGTAAATTTTTTACCTAAAAGATATGGCCTAAAATACTTTACTCCCCACACGATTGCAACTAATTCTTTTTCAATTGTTTGATAATTTCGTTCGGCTTTGTTTAAAGGTCGACTTGCATAAGCAATCGGTCGCATATCTTTATTGCAAAGTACTGCTCCAACGGCAATACCTGAAGCGTCAGTTTGCAAAATGAACTCATTTTTGTTCGAAAAATCTGGGTACTGTAAAACGGGTGGTGATATCAACTTTTTTTTTAAAATTTGAAATGAATTTTCACACTCGTTGGACCAAACAAAAGGTACATTTTTACGACACAAGTTATTTAATGGGATAGTTATCTCAGCAAAATTTTGAATAAACTTTCTATAGTAGTTACAAAATGCAACAAAGCGTTTTACTTCATCTGTATTTTTAGGCTTAGGGTAATTCTCAACTATTTTAATTTTGTTTTTATCAGGCAAGATTCCTTTTGCTGATACTGTATGACCTAAATATAATAATTCTTGTTTTAAAAAATTACATTTATTGGGATTTAATTTTAAATTTACTTTTCTAAGTCTTTCAAAAACATCAGTTAAATTTTTATTGTGACTTTCTAAATTACGTCCAAAAATTACAAGGTCATCAAGGTAGATAAAACATTTCTCATAGTTTAATCCTGACATAGCTATAGTCATAGCTCTTGAAAAAGAACTAGGGCTGGTTTTAAGACCCATTGGCATTCTTTTCATCTGGTACTGTCCCGTATTAGTTGTAAATGCCGTAAGTTTCCTAGACTCTGGATTCAAGGTTACTTGGTAATATGACTGGCTAAGGTCTAAATGACTAAAATAAACTGCACCGGAAAGAGATTCTAAAATATCCGTTATATTAGGCAATGGGAATTTATCGTCTTGAATAATTTCATTTAATTTACGGTAATCAATAACTAATCTCCACTTTTTATTAACATCGTCGGACTTTTTTGGTACAAGTAAAATAGGACTTGACCATTCACTTAGAGTTTCTTCTATAATATCGTCTTTTAGCATTTGCTTAATTTGTTTATCTATTTCTGGTTTTTGACTATTTGGTAGTCTATACGGTTTCGTATAAATAGGATTCGTATTTGGTTTTAAATAAATGTTATGTTCGTATATATTGGTAGTAGTAAGTTTATCTCCTGGGAGATAAAATATATCGCTATACTTGGAACAAATAGCTTCTATAGTCGTCCGTTCCGTAGGGTGTAAATGGTCTATATTCAAGGTTGATAACAAAGTACTAGCTCGTTCTGCATTCGACTTACATGCAGTAAATTGACAGATTTGGTATTCATTTAACGAATGTACTTCTGGCTGAAAAGTTGGTATAGTAACTAACTCCTCACCGGTATTCAATATTTTAATCGGTATAACATTGTTAACAGGTTTAACTATTAAGGCTGCTAAATACAAATTTTCATTTAACTGTTTTGGTAAAACAACAATATCATGGTTCAATTTATTATTCTGTAATTGTATATAATGGATTGATTCACTTCTAGCAGGTACAGTCAGACAGCTATAAGAAATAGTTGGTGTCGTATAAAGTGGTATGGTACACTCGTGCACATTACGTAATTTTAATATATTATTTTCTAAGTCAATATGTGAATCATAATTTGATAAAAAGTCTAGCCCAAGTATTCCATCTGATTTACAGGGTAATTTATCAAACAAATAAAATTTATGATTAAAGCAAGTTCCATTTTGATCATATAAAGATAGATAAACAAAACCTTCAGATTGAGTTTTTCCCCCAATACCATTTATTTCGATGTTGTCTCTAAATAGTGGAATTTGTTCCGTTAATACTTTCTTGGTAACTGCTGAAATTGATGCTCCGGTATCTACTAGCCATGAACATTTGTTATTATTTACATTAAAATGAGCATATCTAACATTTTCATTACAAGTCATAATATTAAAATATTTAACCCCGAAAAAACCGATTTTCATTTTCCAATTTTTCTTTTTGTTTTTCCGTATTGTCACATAATTGAACAGGGAACATCTTATGTTGTGAACTTCTACCACGATTTCCTCTACCACGATAAGATCTTGTCGAAGAATAATTATAATTATTTCCCCTGTTATTACTTGTTCCACGGTAATATCCACCACGGGAATTATTATTGAAATGTTGTTGTTTAAAATTATTATATTTATTAACTGTGTCATAATTAGCATATCCAAATGGTTTTAGGGAATTAAAACCATTCTTATAATAATTATTTCGACCTCCTGTGTTATTATATCTGTTATTTGACCTACCTCTCATGTTGAAAATATTGCTGGATGAAGAAGGTTGAGCCAACTCTTCGTCTTCAGCTGCTCGCACCGCATCTTTGAGGTCCAAATAGTTACGTGCTGAAATAATGGTACTTAATCGCCTATTTCTTAACCCATCAGAAAATCTTTTAATTGCAAGTTTTTCATTTATAGGTCTTAGTATTTCACATGCTTTTTCGTTACCGTCAGCTTGTGCGATAGTCAGGCCTACGAATAATTCTGATAATTTATTTCCATATTCACTGATAGACATATTATTTTGACTCAAGTTATTTATTTGAGAAAGAATAGAATTTGCAGATTTTTTTGTAAGCAAATAAGATTTCATGTCTTTTACGAGACTTTCTATATCATTATATTCACCTTTTAATTTTAACTTAGCAGATTTAGTAAGCCTAGTTTTTAATACGAAAGATATTAGTAACTTTATCTGATCTTTATTTTTTAAACAATCACTATACAATTCTACAGTGTCAATAATTTTTTCTGTTGTTTCCTCAGAACCATCCATTATAGGAATTAATGATGTTGCCGTTCTTATCTCAAAGTTTTCCATTTTGCAAAAATTATTATATTTTAAGCTAGATTCAGTACTATAAGTAAGAATTTTTGAGTAAGCTAATTCAATTTTTTCTCCTAATACTTCAAGTATAAGTTCATCTAATTCTAAAGAAATTTTATGCTCGGGAATAATACTTATAATATTTTCATAAGAAGAATATAGCTTTTTAGCCTTTAATATTTTTTCGTCTACAATAATTTTATATTGTTTTCTTTTAGAGCCCAATTTCCTTAAATATATTTGTATGTCAGTTAACTCACATAAAATTTGTTCTACATTTTCTTCCATAGATTTTTTAATGACGTTAAAATATACTCACTAATTATTAACTAAATTTAAAGTTCAATAGAAAATCAGTAACGGCACCTTGTTCTGGAATAAGTAGCGCACAAAAACACAAACATAGCACTCTCAGTTTTATAGCTCACAGAAAAAGAATTAAAAAAATAATAAAAGCACTACACATCCTCAACTCCTTCTCCTTCGCCGTAGATCCTTTTGGACAGCCGCATACGCATTCTTCTGACAAACTCAGCATTAATTCTCTTATCTATCCATTTCTTCTGTCTGTCCAGTACTTTTTTAATAAGTACAACCAAAATGAAAAGTATGATTAATCCCAAGGCCGACAGCAGTAGGATGTTGTTTCTTTGGATATGAGTTTCTATAATAGTATTCTCTCCAATAATCACCTCCTTTATTTCTTGTTTATTGTTTCCGTTGCCCATTGTAATTTTTATAATATATAATTTTTCTGTCTTCAAACGACGTTGTCAGTTCAGTGGTTGGCGTCATTATATCATGTTTTTTAATTTTTATAATTCAAAAGTCTTAACCTCGTGCACTGAGGCACACAGGAATTCGCTGATCTCGCTTATTTATCCGTCGCGCCGTCGCGTCGCCCGGCACCTGGGCGAAACCCGATACCTAGGCGATAGCGCAAGGCAGGGTCGCCATGAGGTGTGGGGGGTATAGGTCGTTAATTGAAACACGTATTGTCTGTACGACGACTTTAATTATACTGACTAAATCGACTTACACACTACAAACATATAATCTGTAGTCAATATTGGTCTAATTTATGCTTTAGCTATTGTCTATTCATAACAAATAACATCAGAATTTTGAAAGCAGCAGTCAAAACGAATATACTCATTCAATAAAATGCTGAGATTTAAATGTAACTGGAAAAAATTCTAATCGCTTATATCTTAAAGCTGTAATATATCTCTGCTGCTATACAATGCTGGTTCGTATTGCTGTCTAGATATTTGTCGCAATAGTCTGCAAAATACTAAACGATCGATCACTTTGATTTGCCTTGTATTTGTCTTGATTCGTTTGTTCTAACATATTTCGTTAACACATAAAATACATCCATATTAATATTGTAATGTAAAATTAACCCTGTCTGTCTGTTACGTTTTAACGCCTAAACCACTAAGCTAATTTTGATGAATTTTGATATAGAGATAGATTAGACCTTGAAGAAGGACATAGGTAACTTTTATGGCGGAACAAAGTTTGTCGGGGCTAGTTTTAATATAAATAAAAAACTCGTTGAAGACTTATAATTATATTTATCAGTTAGATAGATTTCTAGCCGTTATGTTTTTCTAGATAGTCACAATTTCTTAATTTTGAGTCACCTCGAAGTTTCAATTTTCATTGTTCACAAAAGAAATTAAATTTCCTGGATTTTCTTCGCAAGGTATAATGCGTCAGAGACTGGTTTTTATTAAGCCAGATATATCTACTTGTTTTCAAGCAAGGCAATTTTGGGTTTTTACATGAAATGTCCTACCATACAATAGTACAAATAATATAGGCCCCAGAAATAATATAATAAATACGGCTGAATTCGAAGTCGAGCTTCAATTGTGAAAATCCTTTCAAACTGTCCAATAAATTTGAAGTCAATATCGTTTTACACCTGAGAATTGCCTGAATATCCTCACGAACCGATCGCTCCAATACAAGCGTAAATCGCCGCCTTGCCTGGGACTGGACTGTCCGGGGACCGGATATAACCGTTTATTGACTGCATATCCGGGAAATTCGCGCTCGTTTCTAGTATTTCCGGAAGTGTTATATTGAGTTGAGAACGTGTCGAAGTTCTTATTGTCCGATATAAATAACAAGTGATTATTGGATCAATCTAAACAGCTTGTAACCGAACGTTCTTTTTAAGGTTCGCTGCTTCGCCTCATTTCATTAATGCAATAGTAATTAATATTAGTAATTTATGTATACATATGAATGACTTTATCCACACACACGTTTTTAGGGCGTAATATTCTACGGCTGATTCGACGTGTATAGGCACGGTTGTCAGTCTTGTATGGATCACCGTGAGAGCTTGTTAACATACACGGCAGCGCTACGTCACGTTTTTATCCGTGCAGGGCCGGAGAAAGAATACTAACCTCTGTGGCCAGGGTCCGCCTGTCCTAAAAGGCGACAAAACAACCCACCCTAGCTTAGTAGCGTGGTAGGGCCTCAACCCCGTCTGGATGGCGAACACCTTTGGTCTTAAGGATGCCTCCATAATAACTTTGTGTGTGTTTCAGCATTACTGACCCAAATTCCTGTACCCTTATGGGACAAAAGCGTGTTCGCGATGCCACTGGTATTACAAACACTCATAGGCGACGGTAACTGCTAAATTCTAAGTGTGCCGCCAGACTGTCTGCTGTCCTACAGCAATAAAAAAACAACCGACCCCTTGCCTTTGAAGACTCGAGTAATGATACTCAGCCTCCATTGGCTCGGAATCATACCGGTGAGGAGTATTTGGTTGAAAAGGTGGGTTACGATGCCCAGACCACGAGATCCCATCGCTTCCAGGCTTCTATGGCGATTCCATCGGCACCGACAGCTTTCCAAGTCTTCATGTGGCGAAGACAATTCTGGAGTTCTGCAGGCGTTATCGGTGGCACTAGTCCTTGATTCGGAGGGAGATCAGGCGGCTGGGATTTGACTTCATCAAGCAGCCACGAACTGATTCGGCGCTGAAGGCGCTTACACGTTTGTGTTTGGACTTCACACAGAGGTCCATGACAAGAAGACGGTATTGTACAGTGAGACTCTCACCAGGTATGACCTTGCAGTTGGCTACTTTGCTGATGTGGTGTCTCCTAGTGAGTAAGAAGTCGATTTGAGTAGCATTCCTCCCGCTCTTGTGGCTGATGAGATGCTCAGGTCTTTTTTTGAAATACGTGTTCACGATGGCGAAGTCGGCAGCAGCACACGTATTTAGAATATCTTCCCCTTCCATGTTGCGGCTCCCTTATCCAAATCCACCGTGGACACGCTCAAACTCCTCACATTCCTCATCCACTAATCCTTCAGATCACCCCCCAAAACGATCCCCTATGATAATGGGATTCCACGGAGCACTTCTCCGAGTAGATTCTAAAACGCTATTTTATCGGCGTCGTCACAACCGGCCTGTGGCGCATAGGCACTTATCAAGTGGGTAACTACCCCATCGATAAGCACCCTAACGACCATAAGTCGGTCGCTATGACGTTTCACTTCCAAAATGTCGTTGTGGAACTCCTCCGAGAGCACTATGGCAACCCCATTCTCCCCACCAGGTGCACCTGTGTAATCAGCTTGTAGCCATTCCCAATGAACCGGGATCTGCTGGCCTTCCACCGAGTCTCCTGTAGGAACGCCACGGCCACCCTCCGCCTGGAGAGCACATCGGCCAACTCTCTCGCGCGTCCGGTTAGCGTGCCAATATTCCACGTTGCGAAGCGGAGTTTCCTTTTGGATGGGGCTAATGTCTTTAGCCGTGCTCGCCCACGGCACGGCAGCCCTAGTCCACTTGTCACAGAAGCCGGACGAAGCTTCTGTGCGTCGTTTTGCGGCGACGCCCTATCCGTGACTGGACATTTTCTTGTACGTACCATTAAATTTTTGGCTAGCTTTGGCTTTTGCAGGAGCGACTGGCGTCCGACCTCCTAACCCCTAGAGGAAAACCGAGAGGTGCACTTCCTTTGCCGCATGCAAGCTTGCAAAGGATTAGTCCATCAGTCACCTTTTACTACTTGGAATGACCTATGGTGACACCATTCTTTTCACTGGCCGGGGCCACACAGTCAGAGGACGACTGTAGCTTGACGAGGAAAAATCTCAAGTGAACGGCATTTGGCCGTTGTCTCGACCGGTTGCTTGGCCATTTACAAGTTTGGTCATTTTTTTAACCGAGTGACTAACACGCTTTAAGGTAATGAAATCGTTCCTTATAGCAATTAAATAAAAAAAAATAACTTGTTAACATATTTGTATACAAAGGTTTGTCATTAGGTAACGTGGTAGTATGTAGTCGTCTAAAATGCCTAAACATGCTTGATCGTAAGTATTCATCATTCAACTTGATTATTAAAATGTGTAGAAAAAAATAATCATAATAAATGAAGCATCATAAGATTTTAAATAACCCCTACTGGGTGAAATCACGGGAGATTAGTTTCTTGTCTTCAAGTTCGACCTGATACGACATTTTCGATACAAGAAGTACTTAAAGGCTCCATTTATAATCCGCTTTAACTTGCTAATAAGCAATCTGTAAAATTTCTACGTATCGAATCCATGGTGCATTTCCTCCTAATAATAACAGAGTGACATTATTGACACGTCCTTTTTGACTTCGTGTTTAAACGTGTGTACTTAGATTTTATATTTATGTGGACTTATTTCTGATAGTTCAAGATTATATGTGCGGTAAGTTATAATTATGTAATAAAATTCTAACTACTTCTTCTTTTAACTTGACTCGGTAGCTTAGAAGCGCTAAATTCGCCAATGTCATAGTAGATATAAATGACATGTATGAAAGCTAAATGATGTTTATGGGAAGCAAACGATAAAGATCCTCAAACGAAGATTCTAATCTGAAAACAATATAGAATAAATAGATTAAACAAGTAAAAACATAAAGTAAACAAGTATTCAATAAATAGGAGGCTAAATAAACACGAATGTTATATAGGAAACAAAATAATAATTTTTTTATTAATCATGCACACTTTTCTCCGTGCAGGCGGAGTAAGAATACTGTTCTTGCGGCCAATGGCGGCCTGTCGTAAAAGCCGACAAAACAACTCTAGCTAGCAGGTAGGACTCAAAGTCCAACTGGATGGCAACCACCACTGGTCTCTAATATGCCGCCATAATAACCTTGTGTTGTGTATTGACATAAGTAACCCATATTATAGTTGCGATACGCGAACGGCAGCGTGTTAGCGGTGCGCTTGGCGTCGCAAACATCCATAGGCGACGGTAACTGCTTACTATTAAGTAGACCGTCAGCCTGCTTACTGTTGCCTAGCAATAAAAACTATCATTACAGTACATAAAATAACATATTACTTTATGTACTGTATTGATTGATTGTTTTTATTGCTGCTCTTATTATGACATAGTCTGTGATAGCCAGCTAGCCCAACATAGTGAAAGATACCTTCTTTTATAGGATCTTGCTTTAAATAAATATTTGTAATCAATTTAACTTTTGTCACCTTGTTCATAGGTTCTCGGAAAATATTACCAGTGATCGACTGAATTATAATTACTAAAGCAGTTTTTGCTATTACATCACCTGACAGTTCTTAATGCGACTTTGGCAAAGTGCCGAACGCATTGAAACTGTCTGTCAGATTAAGTAACACTTTTGTTGACTTACTCGTATAACAATCAATACCAAAGGCGTTGTAGCCATACCTACGAAAACTGAACTGTTGAGTTATAACATAAAAACGGGTTGGTCTCATTTTACACTGGGACTCTCTGGGGATATGCTGCAGCAACAGTATATTTCATGATATTTTTATTAAGACTAATTTCAAGATTTGATGAACATAGCCATGACATGTTTGAAATTATGCACCCTTATTTACAGATATTAGGCACTTCTCGACTATAAAATTGAATAATCACTAATCCGTAAATCTTGTAGGGTGGCATGCAAATATTCTGGTTTACCCCATATTTTATATATTTAAGGAACCCTTCTTATTTATTCTTGTAAATAATATTGGTATTTACAGGAAAGTACGATTATTTCAATTTTTAAGTAAATTATCATCATCATCAATAATATAATTCATCAATGATCAATACATAAATAATATTTAATATAAATTTTTATCCGTGCAGGGGCGGAGAAAGAATACTAACCTCTGTGGCCGGGGTCGGCCTGTCGTAAAAGGCGACAAAACAACCCACCCTAGCTGCGTGGTAGGGCCTCGGGCCCGTCTGGATAGCGACCACCTTTGGTCTTCAGTATGCCACCATAATAACCTTGTGTTGTGTTCCGGCATTAATGACCCAAGTTCCTGTACCCTTACGGGACAGCAGCGTGTTCGCTATGCCACTGGCGTTGCAAACACTTATAGGAGACGGTAACTGATAAATTCGAAGCGGGCCCTCGGCCTGTCTGCTGTCCTACGGAATTAAAAAAATATAATTGGTAAGAAGTATTAGTATAAGAAGATAATTGTGTATTTTACACAATTTTTTTTGATATTTGTGTGTACACATATTCTTGGAGGTATTAGAAGTAACATAGGATAATTTTTATTGAAAAAAATCACGCAGATATTATTACCCTTTCTCATTTATTTCTCGATTTAATTTTGTCTGTTAATCGTCCAGCTGAGCGGGCGTAATCGGCTAGTAATTATATAATTTATGTATTAAACAATTTAGAAAATTAAGATCAGAAATCCATACTAATATTATAAATGCGAAAGTAACTCTGTCTGTCTGTCTGTCTGTTCCTCTTTCACGCCTAAACGGCTGAACGGATTTTGATGAAATTTGGTATGGTGATAGATGATAACCTAGAAATGGTCATAGGCTATAAATAATCACGCCATCGTTCTTAGGGGGTAGGCAGTAGGCAGATAACTAAATTGAGTTAGTGATTTTTTGTGCTTATCCGGTATCTATGAGAATCGGCCAACATCTATTTTTCATCCCCCTAAATGTTAGGGGTGACCCACCCCCAAAAATTTTTTTTTAATTTTTTGACATTTTATTATTTATATGGCAGAACAACGTTTGCCGGGTCAGCTAGTGAATAAAATAAATACAAGTTATGGGAAAATTCAGGCTGTGCATGTCGCGCTAAAGTAAAAAGAAGAGCGATTGTATTATGGGTAATAGATAACGTGACCATACGTCCCGCTTTGGGCGGGATTGTCCCGCTTTCAGGCTGTCCGTCCCGCTGTCTCCAACGAGAACAAAAATGTCCTGCTCTTACGAATAAACCTTTCTTGCCTACATTAATATCGCGAAAGACGGTAGCGCAGAGTAGACGGCTGGTTAACAGCCAGGAACAAGCGAGAGCGAGCGACCGACTGTTCTGCATGTGTTTATTAGAAACCTATCGAATACTTACTTATCCTAATTCCTTATTGTATTACAAAATACATACTAAAGTAACTCAAATTTTGCTGTAGCAAAGTAGTTTTTTGTTGCGAAATTATTTATAAATATTATTTTTAGGGCAAGTTGATATAAGAATTAAGATGTCAGTGAGGGTAAGATACCATAATAAATTTTTTCAAGTCATTTTTTAAACCATAATTTTTATTTGCACCTAAATATACATCTTACACTATCCTATATATGTATTTATTTATATACGAAATTCCGCAGGTGTCCTGCTTTGACACGAAAAAAAAAATGGTCACGTTAGTAATAGACAATTGACGTACTATTAATATACTTTTTTGTGTTATATTTCTTTTGTTAATATACATTATACATAAACCCAGGAAAACAGGAACAGAAATCGAACCCGCGTAAAATTGCTTTTCCCCCCATTCTGAAAGAAAGAAAGAGTATCATTCCGTTGCCTTCTAATCCATTTTTTCTTTTAAAACATAGTTACCTAATAGGATTTTATTTCTGATAACAACGTCACCATCGCAGTGAAAATTCAAACTGTTTACAGGTAAAAATAACATAAACATATCTAAGTTATTTTCACTTCACCACAACTAAGAACATATTTCATTGAGTTAACATATAAGCATGCATGCGTGAATAATTTAATTAAGTATAAACTAAAACTAGCTGGCTTAGTATTTAGACAGAAATAACAGACTAACTCAAATTATACATCATTAAGCAAATACTGTAAAGTCTGCGTAGAAATTTCACAAAGGTAAATTATTATGTGTACAAAGGTTGGTGAAAACATTAGTGAAAAGAGAAATGTCTTACATAACATTGAACAAATACACAAATTCTGCCCTGAAATCACACTAAATAAGAATAAAAAAGCAAACTTGCATTTCCTTATTAATTATTATTTAATATTCTAATGATTAAAAATGGGGTGTAAGGGCACCAACGGTTTTCCTTTTGGAATTTGGGGGGTCAGACGGTAGTCGACCCGTAAAAGCCAAAATCTGCCAAATCACATGGATAGAATAAGATTACGAGATCGGATAAGGGCTACGGCGCCGCCGCATAACGGCGCGCAAGAGCTTCGCCCGGCTCTTGCGAGAAGTGGACAAGAGCTACCGTGTCATAGGCGCGCACGGCTAACGACAAAGCGAAAGCGTTTCTGTCCAGTGTGGTATTAGACGTAGTCAGACAGCATCAGAAACTCACATGAGCAGCCCCCGTGGTTGCTCATGTATGCTGATAATATCACGCTAGCAAATTCGGACAGGGAGGTTGGTGGGATGCATGAAGCTATGGAAGGAATCGCCTTAGAATGGCAGTCTTGAAGCTCAATGTGGTGAAGACCGAATACTTGGCCTGCAACTCCACAGATCCCAACATCCGTGCGCATAGGCGGCGAAACGGTCAAGCGCACGGAACAGATGAAATACCTGGGATCTGTATTTCACGCGTCTGATGACATTGATTGCGGCGTGAGGTGGCTGGTGTCATTTAAAATACCAAAATACCGGTTAAATTGAAGCGACAGGTCTATAAGACCATAATTAGGCCTGTCCTTTTATACGGATGTGAAGCGTGGCCGGTATTGGAGCGACACAAGCAGGCACTGCAAGTCACGGAGATGAATATGCTGGGGTGGATGTGTGGCTTCACGCGGAAGGATCGCGTTAAGAACTCACAATTCGCGACAACCTCCATGACATTGCGGATAAATTACAGAAGTGTCGCCTTCGCTGGTATGGCCACGTTTGACGGCAACCAGCTACTTACGTGGGGAACGTGTCTGGCCATGCCGCCACTGCCACACCGCCGGTTAAACCCAAAAAGTGCTGGCTTGACGTCATAAGGGTTAATATGCGTGACAATGGATTGACTACCAGAAATGTCGAAGATCGTGGGAATTGGAGAACAAAAACTCGAAAAGCGGATTCCGGGCAACCGGGATTCAACGCCAAGATGATGATGATGATTCTAATGATTACAAATCACTAATGCATACTAAGTGCTAATTCATTCGGTGATCGTGCTACATGCCAACGAAGTTGATAATTCGGGATAACGTTGCTAATATCAGAAGAAACATTAAATCATTTCATAATGAGAGTATTCCATATCTTAACTTTCAAAACGTCCACCGAGCGCCGTTTCAAGGTTTCATACAAAATTTAATTGTTACATTAGCTATACAAAAATATCGAAATGGTTTGAGTACAGATGTAGTACGTGCCTACGTATTACGTGATACGAGGAAGGGTACAAAAAACAAATATTTGTGTAATATCGTACAAGCCATCGTATAGAAATCACGGTATTTTCTCGTAGTTTGACCCTTGAGTCCGAAGTACCATGATGAATTATCGCAGAGTGATACTAGTGCGCCACGTTGAAATCGTTATGACAGTTCCTTTTGTTGAAAAAGACAAATTCCTTTCAAACTGAGGACTAATTTATGTTGTGTGTGCTCTGAAGATCTTGTTACAACCCTTACACGTAAAGGTTCAGTACGTGGCTTTACTTAACAAAATAATTTCGTTACAAGGGACAGTACCTTTGCCATTTGAGAGTCTTCATTTGCATATGGTATCTGTCCATACTAACTTAATCTCCTTTATTAAGTTTTGTAATATGTTGCTGGGGGTACAAGTCGCAACAAGTTGCCGGGGGTACAAGTTCGTGTTCTATAATTATGATTATATATACTTCATATTATAATAATTAATGTTTGTACAAAATACATCCATGGAGTTTCTTGTCTGTTCTTCTCCATAGGATTCACTTTTGGAACAGACACCTAGCTTTTGACGTTTTAAAAGTGCTTGTTACTCAGGCCTATTTAAAATAAAAAAATTTGACTTTGACTTTGACGTTGACAACAAAATAGCAAAGGGTACGAGTAAATATATTTCAGAATTCAGTCCGTATACGGTTTTATAACCGTCAAATCCCGGTTTTTATTGCTATGGGACAGTGGGTATACAGCCTGGCAGCGTACTTAGTAGTGAGCAGTTACTGTAATCTATTTTTGTGACGTCAGGGACATCGCTACCACATAAGAGAACTAAAACCTGGTCACGAATGCACAAGAGAAGGTTATTATGGAGAAAAATTTAGAAATCAGGAGTTTACCATCCAGACAGGATTAGTGCCATACCGCCTAGCTACGGTTATTTTGTCACCTTTTACACAGGCCACTGGAGAAATCGCTTTCCGAGTTTTTCATCTTAAATTCGCAGGGTCTTCGGCATCCCTGGTAATGAGTACATTGGCATGCATACCCTTTACGCCGAGCCTTCCCATTCTGCCGGGGCCTAGCGTATGGTTAGATATTTGTTGTCTATATAAATAGCCAATTGCCGTAAAACAACCATACCTGTCTGTGAAAGCGACATTCTTGCTATTTATCCGTGCAGCGGTATATATGTATACCAACATATAAAAATAGCCACACACAGCCAGAATAAAAGCATAATGAATTTTCCGTATTATACTCGTATATATATCCAGTCACAATCATAAAGTGTGAGTCAGTCGTAACTTTAATGCAAAACCATTGTTCCTTAGCTTTATGTATTGCAAGATGCAACGTGAAGCCCGAGGGCAGTCTGCTATATCGATCGTATATGTAAATCTAATATATAAAATTCTCGTGTCACAGTTTTCGTTGCCATACTCCTCCGAAACGGCTTGACCGATTTTGATGAAATTTTTTGTGCTTATCCGGTATCTATGAGAATCGGCCAACATCTATTTTTCATCCCCCTAAATGTTAGGGGTAATCCACCCCTAATTTTTTTTTATTTTTTAGACAAAATTTTTAATTTCTATCTTTTTATGATACAACATACAAAAATACATACAATCCGCAATTTTCACCCTTCTACGATCAACCCTTATTTTTTAATAACCATTTTAGTAATTTAATCATTTTTCCTCTCCGGTCGAAAACTGATCAATCGTCATTTAATTAGTTATCCCCGCCAGATGTCTACAGGTGTCACTTCTGACCCAGTAAACAGCACGGAGTAGGGATGAGAACGAAGCCGGTCTCCTTTCTTTCTCACTCCCTACACAGTTGTCGGCCATCATTATTGTTTATGCATCAAGTGTAGTAGTAACGTTGACAAAGCTAAGAACGGATTTTACGAAATTCCACCCCCAACAGGGGTTGCGGGGGCGTTCATTATTTATATGGCAGAACAACGTTTGCCGGGTCAGCTAGTAGCTTATAAATATATTTGTGATAAAAAAATTATCCGTGTAGGGACGGAGAAAGAATACTGACTGTGCTGCCGGGGTCGGCCTGTCGTAAAAGGCGACAAAACAACCCACCCTATATACGTAGTATGGCCCTAAGACCGTCTGGTTGGCGAACACCCTTGGTCTTAAGTATGCCGCCATAATAACTTTGTTCTCCGGCATTAGTGACCCAAGTTCTTGTACCCTTCTGGGACAGCAGCGTGTTCGCGATGCCACTGGCGTTGCAAACACCCATAGGTGACGGTAATTGCTAAATTCTAAGCGGGCCGTCAGCCTGTTTGTCCTATAGCAATAAAAAAAATCTCACGATATTTTCTTTCATCGTCAGTCTCTTCTCAGTCGGATACTCTTGACAGAGCAGTCGCAGTCACGCAAGACGCCCGGCAGCGCTTTACCACCGCGCGCCATTGTCCTTAGTTGAAGCCTGTCTTGCGCAGTCGTTTAGGGATGTGTGTGTCATCGACTTAATTTGGTCCGTCCATCGCAAAGGCGAACACCCTCGCGATCTGCTGCCATTTACCCAGCCCTGCACAACGAGCCGCTCTACGGAGTCCCCCCCGCGTCGCGTCACATGTCCAAAGAACTGGAGTATTCGGGATTGCACCACCGTTGACAATCTCTCGCCGATGTTAAGCTCCTTCAAGATGGAGACATTGGTGCGGTGCTGTGTCCAGGAGACATTAAGCAATCTCCTCCAACACCTCATTTCCAATGCGTCAATACGCTGCCGCTCTCTTTCCTTCACCGTGCTGTACCATACCATCGTCAGTACATAGCAATTATTTTATAATATGCATATTGTGAGAAATCTACCTAAGCTGTACCTGCTACTGTATGATTTGAACCCAGGACCTCCGAGTATAGCACTGCAATAGCACTGAAATACCAATCTTTAAGAATAGTCCCGAACTTATTTTCATGTAGGTCTTTAGATTTGCATTTGTAGGGCTCGTCCGGGCCCGTCTGGATGGCGATCACCCCTGGCTTCTAAATATTTTTTTTATTGCTGTAGAACAGCAGACAAGCTGACGGTCCACTTAGAATTTAGGAGTTACCGTCGCCTATGGATGTTTTAACGCCAGTGGCATCGCGATCACGCTGCTGTCCCAGAAGGGTATAGGAACTTGGGTTACTAATGCCGGAAAACAAAGTTATTGTGGTGGCATAATTAAGACCAAAGGTCGCCATCCAGACGAGCTTGGGGCCCTACCACGTAGCTAGGGTGAGTTGTTTATAGCCTTTTACGTGGCCGACCCCGGCCGCAGAGGTCACTATCTTTCTCAGCCCCTGCACGGATAAGTCGCCGCCATATGCCGTCACAATAACCTTGTGTAGTGTTTTGGCATAAGTGATAAGGTTCCAATACCCCTACGCGGATGGCATCGTGTTAATGATAGCGTCGCAAACATCCGGCGACGGTAACTGTATATACTGTGTAGTGGGCCGTGAGTTAGTCTGCTGTTCTACAGCAATAAAGACTATAGACAAGAATTTAAAGCCACTTAATATTTTCACCGTGTCAATCGTTGTAGACCATGGCACAAAATTTGTATGCATTAGACATGAAAAGTATTAACTTTTATTTTTTAAGATAAATATTAATATTTTAATCCATTCACAGAAGTTTTTCAATTTATCAGACGATTTTGAATATGAACTCTTTTCTTTTAAGAAAATTAAATTTGTTTTATTTTTGCTGGAAAATAATTACTCATTATTTTTTGATTTTGCAACGATATAAAACGACTTAATCTCTGGTCATATTTTTCATACTCATGTTTATTTAAATTCGATGTAATAATTAATATTTTCAAATTATCAAAATTCTAGTGGAAATTTATTTATTATTATATAAAATTTACAGATGAATAAGAAGTAAATCTAAATAAAAATGACGTGCTTTTATCCTAAAGACTGCGAACAATTTGCAGTATGTATAATGTTAGTGGCCCCTTGTACAAAAACGTGCTATGAAGATCCACCTATATGCTATCCCTGCTTGCCACGATGTCCTTTGCCGAAGGTTATGTATTATTGTGAAAAAGCTGCGTGTTTCAAGGCCTCTAACTTTCTAAGAGGAAGATTGCTGTGATCCACCACTAAATTATAAGAAGATTGTGCGCAAGCACCTGCGCAAGCTGCCTGTTTCTGCATTCAAGCGCAATGAAATGCAGGACTAAGAGCAATCGAAGACGCTTGACACTGCGAATTTCCTATTTAGAAGCTCTCATGACATAGTTGTTGAATGTGATTGTGCACGGACCCCGTAATAGTCGGCGACCCAGCAAAAGTGTCACCCTGCACATCCAAACCGACACTCGGATGTTGTTTGTTCAAGAAGAAACCAATAAAAGTGTAGCTTGAGGATATGTTAGATGACTAACAACGAAATTTCGTTTCCTACTTTCAATGTGAAACCAGAAAATAATTTAAATAAAAAGGATGACTGATTTTTTTTTCCCCCAAAAAGGGCTTAACGTCAGGCAAGCGGGCGGTTGTAAAAACTAAGCCATAACTATTGCAACATGCAACATGTTGTGCTGACCCTATATAATGTAGGATAAGGGCAGGAGGAAGAAGATTTTCATAAATGGAGATCAGCAGATCTTATCTTTATGCTATATATAAAAATAGCGCATCGTTTACTACTTATTTTAATAATTATGTGTGTGATTGAACGTTTGAAATCTGAAAATATAACCCATTTCAAGACTATACTACAATTTAGATAAGTTATTATAAAACATACTCCATTAATAATAGTGTTTATAAAGATAATACAAATCAACTGTCATTATCATGTATTATAATGGATCATTATCGTTTATTTTAGTTTATTGGAATTTTTATTGGTGTCGCTCATATATATGTGTAGAGTTTAAAAATAGTTGTGTGAAATTGGAATACTTTGTAAACTATGTTGTAGTTGCCCATTAATTACTACCTTTTATTGTCACTGTTGTAGTGTGTGGTGTCGCACCAGAATAGCACCACCCCATCTCCTCCCTTGGGTGTCGTAAGAGACGACTAAGGGATAGAAAGAACGGAGGATGGGCAGCAGCATCTTTCCGTGAGAGCATCACCAACTGCGAATACTGCGATCGCCAACCCGCCTGCCAAGCGTGGCGATTATGGCAAAACCCCCCCCCTAAAATGACAGATACACACAGGCCCCGGCCCCTAGTCCCCGGCGGCCCCGTTCGTGGTGGTCACGGTAGCAGCCACATAAGCGACGGGGCAGGGGGTGCGAAGAATCCCCGGGTTCGGATTCGCTACCAAGAACGACGACCTTTGGCCCTGGCAACATACAATGTCAAGACACTGCGGACCAACGAGAAGTTGGAGGAACTGGAGGAAGTTTTGAGCAGACTGCGATGGGATGTTGTGGGGTTATCTGAAGTCCGAAGACAGGGAGAGGACTCAATAATCCTAAATTCCGGAAATCTGCTCTACTTCCGGGAGGGCGACCAACTGTCCCAAGGTGGTGTCGGGTTTCTCGTTCACAAGTCTCTTGTGAACAACGTTACTGAGGTGGGGAGTGTTTCGACTAGGGTAGCGTACCTAATACTCAAAATTACCAAACGGTATTCGTTGAAGGTCATTCAGGTTTACGCTCCGACTTCGACACATCCTGACGAAGAGGTGGAAGCCATGTATGAGGACATCTCAACAGCCATCCACACTTCTAAAACCCACTTTAACGTTGTCATGGGAGACTTCAACGCAAAATTGGGGAAACGTAGCGGCGATGAGTTGAGAGTGGGGCAATTTGGGTTCGGAAATCGGAACACCCGAGGCCAGATGCTGGCCGACTTCATGGAGAAGGAGGACCTGTATATGATGAACTCCTTCTTCATGAAGCCAGAACAACGCAAATGGACTTGGATTAGTCCCGATGGTGCCACCAAAAATGAGATTGACTTCATTATGTCGACCAAAAGACAGATATTCAATGATGTCTCTGTGATCAATTCGGTGAAAACTGGGAGTGATCACCGCTTAGTAAGAGGCACATTGAATATCAATCCAAAATTGGAGAGGTCTCGACTGGTGAAGTCTACGCTCCGACCTGCACCCATACAGATCCAAAACCCGGTAAACTTTCAACTCGAATTGCAAAACCGCTTCGAATGCCTCGGTGACTGCGTTGACGTGGACGAGTATAATAACAGGTTCGTGGAAGCTGTTCAAACGGCCGGGTCTAAATTCTTCAAGGCCAGCCGTTCAAAAAGAACCGGAAAAATCTCAGATTCTACTCTCAAATTGATGGATGTGAGACGTCAAATGACCCTTCAGTCCCCGGACGATGCTTCCCAGTATAGGCAGCTAAATAGACAGATCTCCAAGTCCTTGACTCGCGATATCCGCCGCCATAACACAGACTGTGTAAAGGCGGCTATAGAGCGTAACAAGGGCTCTAAAGTATTCGCACGAGACTTGTCTATTGGGCAGAGCCAACTGACGAAGCTGAAGACCGACGACGGCAGGGTCGTTTCGTCTAAACCCGAACTTTTGAGGGAAGTCGAGAAGTTCTACGGACAGCTATACACGACCACACGGGCACCTGTTAACAACAAGGCTAAAGACCCAAGAGCCAAATTAACCCGACACTACACCGTAGATATCCCAGACGTCAGTCTGTACGAGATTAGTGTGGCCCTTAAACAGCTTAAAAACAACAAGGCGCCGGGTGATGATGGAATTACAGCCGAGCTTCTGAGAGCTGGTGGTACTCCTGTGCTTAAAATCCTCCAGAAGCTATTTAATTCCGTCATCCTCGATGGCAAAACGCCGCAGGCCTGGCACGGAAGTATAGTGGTGCTGTTCTTCAAAAAGGGCGACAAAACCCTTTTGAAGAACTTTAGACCGATATCACTTCTGAGCCATGTTTACAAGCTGTTTTCAAGGGTCATCACGAATCGTCTCGCGCGCAGATTTGACGACTTCCAGCCTCCCGAACAAGCCGGATTCCGAAAAGGTTTTAGCACCATAGACCACATACATACGCTGCGGCAGGTTATACAGAAGACGGAGGAGTATAACCAGCCACTATGCTTGGCGTTCGTGGACTATGAGAAAGCCTTTGATTCGATCGAGACCTGGGCGGTGCTTCAGTCTCTCCAGAGGTGCCACATTGATTATCGATACATCAAAGCGTTGAAGTGTTTGTATGAAAACGCCACCATGTCAGTCCGTCTCCAGGATCAGAACTCGAAACCTATCCGACTGCAGCGGGGAGTCAGACAAGGCGATGTCATATCGCCGATGCTGTTCACTGCTGCGTTGGAAGATGTCTTCAAGCTTCTGGACTGGAACGGACTGGGCATCAACATTAACGGTGAGTACATCACTCACCTTAGATTCGCAGATGATATCGTAATCATGGCTGAAACCATGGAAGACTTAAGCCATATGCTTGATGGCCTCAATACAGCTTCCCAAGGAGTAGGTCTCAAAATGAACATGGACAAGACGAAAATCATGTCTAATGTCCATGTCGCACCTACCCCCGTAACAGTTGGGAACTGTACTTTCGAAATTGTTGACGAATACGTCTACTTGGGTCAAACGATCCAGTTAGGCAGGTCCAATTTCGCGAAAGAGGTCACTCGTCGAATCCAACTCGGATGGGCAGCGTTCGGGAAGCTCCGTAAAATCTTTTCGTCCCAAATACCGCAGTGTCTCAAGACGAAGGTTTTTAACCAATGTGTGTTGCCAGTGATGACATACGGAACGCAGACGTGGTCGCTAACTATGGGCCTTATGAGAAAGCTCATGGTCGCTCAGAGAGCAATGGAGAGGGCTATGCTCGGAGTTTCCCTGCGAGATCGAATCAGAAATGAGGAGATTCGCAGGAGAACCAAAGTAACCGACATAGCCCGGATGATTGCAAAACTGAAGTGGCAGTGGGCTGGGCACATAGCTCGAAGGACTGATGGCCGTTGGGGCAGAAAAGTCCTCGAATGGCGACCGCGTACCGGAAGACGCAGTGTTGGTAGGCCCCCCACAAGATGGACCGATGATCTGGTCAAGATCGCCGGGATAGGTTGGATGAGGGCAGCGCAGGACCGATCATCGTGGAGATCTTTGGGGGAGGCCTTTGTCCAGCAGTGGGCGTCTTCCGGCTGAAATGATGAATTAATATTTTCTTTGCTATTTCTAGAATCAAACACATTTTTCTTTTGTACTAGATCAGATGCATGTAATGATTTTTAATAAAATAGCAAAAATTCTTGCTTGTGTCCAAAATTTAGTTGGAGCCTGAGGTCGACAGTATTCTAGATCAATATTGGATTTTAAAAGTGAAACTTCTTTGCAACGTTGTGATTTGAAAATTAGATGAAACTAAAAAGCGACACCAAAGAGCCATTCATAAATAAGATTTAGCCTGCGATAGAATAGGACAGTGTTTCATAAATAATTTTCGTCTATTTTTTTCGTAGCTTTTATACTGTGGCGGCTAGCGTTTATTCACTGTACTGTCGCCAGTCGCCTTCCGTCTATTCCCGGAGTTGGTTCTCGGTATTACACAGCGTTCTGCATAGTTGTATTACGATAATTAAAGAACGTTGACTTGTAAGAAATATATTTTATTTATCTCCATCTGCCCGACACGTTTGCTGAATTGGAGTCAGACATATATTAAAGGGTAAAAACAAACAAGGGTAAAATACACCAAATACCTAAATATACTAAATATAATCATCAAATTTTCTGAAGATTCACTTCTGTTGCTTGTGAGTTGCACACACCCACTTTTTTATATTTACATGAGCGACTAATGTGTATCGCGTTATCCCGAAAACATCGTCTATTTAGTTGTAGCTGGTTCAGTATGTAAGTAGACTATATATACGTTATGATCGTAGAATAATGTCGGTTTTGAAAAAAAAATACGAATTTCACTTTTTATCATACTTGAATAGTAGTATCCACCAAGTATGGTAAAAAGTGAAATTCCAGTCTAAATATTATTGCTACCTTAAAGAAAACATTGTGTTTTGGATTTCAAATTAGTCGGTAAAATGATGGATTTGATAGGCGCGGCGCTTATAATAAAATGACACTAGTCTATTTTTGAAAAGTTTATTAGGTCAGATGTCACCATTTTACGATTATGACGATGTCGTCGTGTCTTTGATTTTAATACACGACAGGTTCGGATGAGATAAAATACTTTGTTCTGATCTGGATGATGTAAAAATTCTGCAATACAGATTTTCATCAATTGTAGGGGGGGGGGAGCTTGTTTGAAAAGTTCATCTAATTCAGTAACTAACCGGGGAGTTTAATTTAGACTGAAGGTCTTGTGAAGCCCTTACGTAGGGCAGTATGATTATGCACCTACCAATTCAGTAGAAACACCACTCTTCTTGCAACAAATAACCGCTGACTTTCAGTGCCAGAAACAACAGGAACTAATTAGTCGTATATTTTGACGCGAAATTAAAATTAATGATGATTGAAAATAAAACAAGCATTATAAGTTATAAATTATAATAATTACGTAGTCAAAAAACCGTATACACTTGTACATTCAAATTAAAATATTTTTCAATTAAATTAACCTTTACTTTACACACTTAAACAAGTACAAATTCCAATAATTGCTTAAAACAACAAATAAAAATAAATATGTTATTAAAATATGCAACACGTCAACGCGTCATGACGCTTAATATTTTATAAACATTTAATTTAAAACTAAATTGAAATAAACATACATAGGAATGTATAAAAACATTTATACAAAATTTATGAAATATGACATAATACTTATGTACTAAATATCAAATGTCAAAATTAAATACAATTATATCACTATAATACTTATAAGAGGTTCAATATGAGTTTTAAACTCATAATAAAAAACTTATTTAACAATGAAATATTTGAACCGATTTATTCACTCAAACATTACGCGAAGAACATAAGTTGGCATTACAAATCTATCACAATGTTAACAATGACAATCAATCGCTACACAAATAGTCTAAGCTATAGTGATGGAATTAATAGCATTCGCATTCATGTTTAGCATGCGAATGTTTATTTAGCATGTAGCAAATGAAATGTAGTTGCGAAATTTTGTGAAATGAAAAATGAATTCATTGCTTTTGACGACTTCGGTGGCGTAACGGATAACGCACTTCGGTACGCTTGGGGAGGTCACGGGTTCGATTCCCGTCTCGCGTCTGGGTGTTTATGTATAATATGTATTTATTTACAAAAAAAGTATATCAGTTGTCTAGTATCCATAACACAAGACAATAGATAGACAAACCAAAACCAATAAAAAATATATTTCTGTTCGTGTTTTTTTTAATTACTGAGGAACAGCAGACAGGCAGACGACTCACTTAATAATAAGCAGATACCATCGCCTATAGATGTTTGCGACAACCATACCCAGGGGCGCCGCGAACACGCTGCTGTCCTATAGGGTACAGGAACCTTGGTCACTAATACTGTAACACAAAGTTAATATGGCGGCATACTTATTACTAAGGGTGGTGTTGCCATCCAGATGGGCTTGAGGCCCTACAACGCAGCTAGTGTTGTTTTGTCGCCTTTTACGACAGGCCGACCCCGGCCGCAGGGGTTAGCATTCTTACTCTGCTCCTACACGGAGAAAAGATAAGATATAAGATAAATTTAGTTCCAGTAGTATAGAGATTCAAAACAAGTTGGAAGACATTTTATATAAGCATGTTTATATTTTTTGCGACGTTCTCATACGTCACCTATTTCCTTGATATTTTTTATCAAGTTTTTCAATGTGACGATTCAGTTCAGTTGATATCTAGTTTTATATAAATAACAATGTTAACTTAATGAACTAATAGGAATATTTTTATTACGAGAGCGAATAAACAATTCTAAGTGGTACATTGAAATTAATTTACATTGTAATATTAATTTCATTTAAATATAAAATGATAAAATAAAACGTAGAAGCTTTTCTCACATACAAGTTCATTCCGTTGTTTAGCACATAATTACTACTTAAAATTGCTTATTACTGTAATTACTTAAAAAACGCAATTATAAAGATTAGTTAATAACTAACAATAAATAATATCGAAATAAGAGAAGCATACAATTTCAAAATAACCCAAAAGTTGGGTATCTTTTAAATTAATTTTTGTACATAAGCGTACGTCTTACGTTTTCGTATTAAAGGTTACGGATAATAATTATTTAATATTTGCGTGTAAAACGTGCTGCCAAAGTTACGATAATATTCTTTATATAAATAATTCTTGGTACTAAATCAAGATATTATATTTTTAAATTAAAAAAATCTTATCTTTATTATATAATTATACGTGTAACAAAACATATATAACAAAAGTTAATATTTAAAAATACTATTTCAAACATTTGTGTCATTTAGTGAAATAAATACAATGGTAAAAATACAATATTTATATTTATGAAGTTAAAGACTTGCCAGCTCGACTTTGCGCCGCTTGAAAGGTATTGTGCATCAGCATCGTTACAGTCATTGGGCCGACGCCACCCGGAACCGGTGTCAATGCGCCAGCTATTTTGCTCACTTCTGTTACAACGAGAAATAATAGTGAAAAATTATTCCACCATAAGAAAGCAGCATAGCTCAGAGTTATTACAATTGGTGATCAATCTAACGGTCCCAGGTTCGAATTACACTGCTTCGTGCACCGTTTAGACAGTTGTTCTCGCCTAATGTGCATATTATAATGTGCATAATTAGTACCGACGTGAAGGGAATCATCGTAAGGAAACCTACCGAGATCACCGGTACGCGTAACCCATTAATCCACTTAGGAAAAGTGTGGCGGGTATACGGTCCATTTCCTGTAGGGGAGGCCCGAACCTGGTACGAAAGAATATTGTGATGCTAAAATAATTTATTTTCGTTCGATTGCTCATCTTTCGAACTAGGCCATGTGCCTCTGGTTTCACAAATTCTGTAGGTGACGGAACTTCTTCATACCGGTTACATCTAAGGCTTTCACTTTGGAGTCCCTCTCCATTGTTGAGTACTCAGTGACCGATACTAGTTGCGCCGTTTGTGTCGCTACCCATCCTCCGTATTTGTTTCTGTTTTTGTAGGTAGTAACACATTTACTCCTTACACCTCTGGTTAGACGATGGTAACCATTAACTAAGTCGTACACAAATATATGACATCAATAAACATACATATATACAACTTACCCTCAAAATCAACGTCACCAACGAGTCTTGACTTTCCATTCTCGTCAGTTACTTTAGTAATGCCCACGTCAATAATGGTCGCTCCTGGTTTCACCATGTCCGCTTTAATTAACTTCGGAATACCTTTGAACAAAATACATATAATATGATTTTTAATGAAACACTATTAGGTAATGAAGTGTAATTGAAGAAAACTAACGATAGCAAAAACGTATTACGAGCTTGTAAATGAAAGCATGTAATGCAACCGGATCAAAACGCTTCTATGAAATTTAATATTAGTGTTTTTTATTAACACACAAATTGTTCTCCGTGCAGGGCCGGAGTAAGAATACTAACCTCTGTAGCCGGGGTCGGCTGCGTGGTGGGGTCTAAAGTCCATCTGGATGGCAACCACCTTTGGTCTTAAGTATGGCGCCATAATAAGCTTGTGTTGTGTCCCGGTTTCCTGACTATAGGGGTTCCTGTATCCCTATGGGGCAAAAATCTATAGGCTACGATAAGGCTGTTCATCAACAATAAAAAGAAATATATAAGATTCGACGAGCATTACCTGTAGCTGTAACAATAATGTCCGCATGCCGACAGTAGAACTCCAATTGATCTTTCGGTGTGTACCGATGACATATCGTAACTGTGGCGTCCATTCCAAGGCCGCTATCATGCCTGTTGTCTGTGTGCATCATCATAGCTATGGGCATCCCAACGTTCTTTGAACGACCAATCACAACAGCATTACGACCGAAAGTATCGATTTTGTACCTATAAAAAAAGTAGCATCACTTCTACTATCTTCATAGCTCTGTGGAAGTCACACGTCTGAGACAATTACTAAAATATTTTGTTCCCATATTAATTATTCTAATATTATAAATGCGAGACCGCTGAACCAATTTTGCTGAATTTCAGTATAGTCTTAGATTGAACCTTGGAGAAGGACATAGGCTACATTTTTTAAATTCATATAGCAAAACGTCTGCTGGGTCAACCAGTAGCTAAATAAATACCTAACGAGGATAGTTCTAAGTTAAAAAATGTAGGTTACAGAAATCAAGAGAAAAAACATTGAATTTAAATGTTGGTAACATTAAGGTTATCAAAGCATTAACATGATTTCAAATTTGTGAAAAATATTGTGTTCAAAAATTTTCAAATAGTTCGAGAAAACGTTCGTTATTTCTTCATAATTTTGAATTATATGAATTTATGTTTCCATATTATTTTGTTTCAGTTTATAAAAATATTCACAAAATTTAGATTTAAAGTTACAAAGGTTACAATTTCATGAACTTGAAACGCATAAATAAATACTATTCGAAACATAAAGATTGTGCGCTGTAATTGAATTTAGAAATTACAGAAACTATGTTATTCAGTAACAGAGTAAAATTTCTCACAAAGTTTATTATTAAACTTTGTTTAAAATGGGTGTTGCTTGTTTTTGAGACATTTCGATTAAATTATTACAATAACGTTATTTTCAATTTCGGCCTCTTAAAGGGCTGTATTATAAATTAGAATTCTAAAACAATTTCAATTCAAAATTGAAATTATAATAATTTTCATGTTGATTGGAAATTACTTAAAGCTAGATTAATTGTTTTTTTTTTATTAAAAGGTAAAATAAGTTATTTATAATAATAAAAATTGTTACTTACCTCTTTAACATTTGTATGACAGCTAAAGCGGTAGCAGGAACCAGCGTCGGCATATCCAAACACAATTTACCAACATTGGAAACGTGAAAACCGTCGACATCTTTCTCAGGCGCTACTGCATTACAGATCTTCCTCTCGTTAATAGTTTCAGGTACCGGCAATTGAACTAGAATTCCGTCAACGTCGGCATCGTCATTAAGTTGTTCGATTTCAGCCAAAAGTTGCTCTTCAGTTATATCGTTGCCACGTTTGATTGTTTCTGCATCGATACCAACGTATCTTGCTGCTTGGATTTTATTATTCACGTACGTATGACTTGCGGGGTCATCTCCAACCAGAATGCATCTCAAAGTTGGCGCTCGGTGTCCAGATTTTATCCACGCATCTATTTGAGTCTTTAACTCATTCTTCATTTCTAAAGCAAGTGCTTTGCCATCGATGATCTGTGCCATCATTCTGTGTACAAACAAACTTAGACATAAGTTTTTTTAATTACAAACAGAAGTAGCTAAACTTCAAATATTAGCAATGAAAAAAGGACAGAGGTGATAAATATTACTAAAAATAACAATAGTCAACCATAGCGTGTTAATTGTGCGATATTTAGACCCTAGAAATAATAAAATCACAATCAAAACATTGCAATGTGCAAATATACTAAGAGATTTTTCTAACACAGTTAGAAAACGCTTATTAGGTGACATTAAAGAAAATAAAATCATCACACAAAGCACAATAAAATTATTACTATAACACGTTAATATTTTACCTGGCAGAGCCCAAGGAATCTATGTACGTGTGACTTCTCATTTTCGTTGTCAGAAGCTTACTGACAATCCGTAAGCAAATGATTTGCCTCATCGGTTGCTGTTGACGCACATAGGTCATTAGGTTAACTAAGTGATAACATATTACTAAGTTTGGAGAAAAAATATACGGAAAAAATAATTGACGTGATGGAATTAATAATGACAGTTACGTTTCATCACCTTTGTTTACGTATTTGTGATTACGTGGAAATTACACAAGTGACGATTCGATTTTTTTTGTGATAATGATTTTTATTTGTATTAAAATTAATTAGGCAAGCTTCGTCAGATCTTCTCCTTGACCATTCCCCAGTACTTGAAGAAGAGTCTTCAGGTAATGCGCTCTACCAGTAATGATCTATAAAACCGAGACGGACATTGACGACGAGTGTCAATTCATGTCAGCAGTTGGGTGTTTCTCTTATGGAAAAAATCCGAAATGAGAAAATCTGTAGGAGAAACAAAGTAACATAGCTTGCAAAATATACTGAAGCTGGAGTGGTTTTGGGCGACTCACGTCTGTCGCAGGACCTTTGGGCGTTGAGACAACAACATCCTTGAGTGAAGACCGCATATCGGTAAATGTAGAGAAGGACGTGTCGGGACTAGATGGCAAAAGTAAGGTACCGGGATTAGTAACGCGAACATGGGGAAGTATATGTCTCGCAGTGGACAAAGATAGGCTTACGACGACATATTAATAAAAATTAAACATTTCTTTGTTTTTTCAGAACAAACCGAAAACTGATGAAGAGAGTTTCACGTTATAATCGAAGTGGTTAATCAATGTTGCAAGTAAACTTACTTTAGCCAGGATCTAATCATACACATAGCTCATAATTCGATTTTGGTATACAAATCTATATAGACAATATTTATATTCAATTAACTTTTCCGCTTTTTTTGTAAATTTTTCTCCCATACATAAGAACTGTCCATATATTTTTTACTGTTCATAATTTCCAGAAATATGTATGTTTAACGATGCAATAATAATTATTATAAAAATAAATAACAAAATGAATATAACACTATGGTCAAAGATGCAATATTAGAATAATATACTTTTAAAGTGATGAAATTTAAGAGATAACAAAAACATAATAAACTATTTTAAAAGGCCTTACTATAAATGCTTACTATAAATGGGGTGTAAGGGGCTCTACCAACATCTTCGGGGCCCAAGTCAACCACACCTGCAAGTCGGCGCACCCTGCTAAATAACGGACGAGGCTCTGACGACGGCTATCCTTTTGGGGTTGGGGGGTCAGACGGCAGTCGCCCCCGTAAAAGCCAACACCAGCCAAATCAAATGGACTGAACACGAATGCGAGATTATACAAGGGCTAGGACGCCACCGCATAACGGCGCGCAAGAGCTTCGCCCGGCTCTTGTGGGAAGTGGACAAGGGCTACCGTGTTATGAGCGAGCACGGCTAACGACGTTAGCCCCTACTCACGCAGCCCAAAAATCTCGAAAGATCCGCTTCGCAACATGGAACATAGGTACGCTAATCAAACGTGCGAGGGAGTTAGCCGATGTGCTCTCCAGGCGGAGAGTGGCCGTGGCGTTCCTGCAGGTGACTCGGTGGAAGGCCAACAGATCCCGGTTCATTGGGAATGGCTACAAGCTGATCTACACAGGTGCACCTGGTGGGGAGAATGGGGTTGCCATAGTGCTCTTGGAGGCGTTCCAGAACGACATTTTGGAAGTGAAACGTCATAGCGACCGGCTCATGGTCGTTAGGGTCTTTATCGATGGGGTAGTTACCCACTTGATAAGTGCCTATGCGCCACAGGCCGGTTGTGACGACGCCGATAAAATAGCGTTTTGGAATCTACTCGGAGAAGTGCTTCGTGGAATCCCATTATCAGAGGGGATCGTTTTGGGGAGTGATCTGAACGGTCATATGGGTGATGAATGTGGGGAATTTGAGCGTGTTCACAGTGGATTTGGGTACGGTAGTCGCAACGCAGAAGGGGAGGACATCCTCAATACGTGTGCGGTTGTCGACCTTGCTATCGTGAATACGTATTTCAAAAAGAGACCCGAGCATCTCATCACCTACAAGAGCGGGAAGAATGCTACCCAAATCCACTTCCTACTCACTAGGAGACACCACATCAGCAAACTGGCCAACTGGAAGATCATACCCGGTGAGAGTCTCACCGCACAACATCGTCGTCTTGTCATGGACCTTTGCGCTAAGCCTAAAGACACGCATACCAAGCGCGTTCAGTGCCGAATCAGGTGATGAAGTCACGTCCCAGAGTTCGCCTTAGCCGTCGGTGACAAGTGCGCCGGTGGTATGGGCGAACCAGTTCAGGCTTACTGGGACAAGATTCAGGCGGCTATCCTTGGGTCGGCGAAGGAGGTGCTTGGGGTGTCTAAGGGCGGTCGCAAGTGTGACAAGGAGACATGGTGGTGGAACAACACAGTCCAGAGGGAGACTAGAGCGAAGAAAGCCCTCTTTAAGAAGTGGCAAAGCGCGCCACTAAGAGAGCTGTTGCCAGAGCCAGACGAGATCACTTACAACCACTTTACGATAAGTTGGAATCGTCTGAGGGGCAGAAGCTCATCTATAAGTTGGTGCGCTCCAGGGTCAAAGCGGCACAGGACATTTCCAAGTGCTGTGTAAAAGACCCTGTGGGCAACCTGCTATGCGAGGACCTCGTGGTGAAGGAGAGATGGCGCTCGTATTTCCACGAGCTGCTGAACACGCAGCAAAAGAGGTGCAGCCGCCAGATCTTCCTCCGAATCAAGGACTAGTCCCACTGATAACGCCTGCAGAGGTCCGGAATTGTCTTCACCGCATGAAGAATTGGAAAGCTGGTGGATCCGATGGAGTCCCCATCGAAGCCTGGAAGGCGATGGGCTCTCGTGGTGTAACTCCACAGATCCCACATATAGCATACCCGTACGCATAGTCAGCGACATATTCGAGCGCACGGACCAAGTGAAATACTTGGGATCTGTATTTCACGCGTCTGGTGACATCGATTGCGACGTCAAGGCACGTATTGCTGCCGCGTGGGCCAAATGGCGTGAGGTAACTGGTGTCATTTGTGACCCCAAGATTCCAGTAAAGTTGAAGGGACAGGTCTATAAGACCATCATTAGGCCTGTCCTTTTATACGGCTGTGAAGCGTGGCCGGTGTTGGAGCGACACAAGCAGGAACTGCGTGTCACGGAAATTAATATGCTGCGGTGAATGTGTGGAGTGACGCGGAAGGACCGCGTTAGGAACTCCCGCATTCGCAGCAGTCTTCACGTCCGTGACATTGCGGATGAATTACAAGAGTATCGGCTCCGCTGGTACGGCGCCACGTTTTACGACAACCGGATGTTTACGTGTGAAACAAATGTCTGGACATGCTACCCCCGCCGGGCCCCGGCAGGAGGGATAGACCCAAAAAGTGCTGGCTTGACGTCGAAAGGGTGATATGCGTGCCAATGGGCTCACTACCAGGGATGCTGAAGACCGTGTGAAGTGGAGAAGAAAAAGTCGGAAAGCGGACCCCCGGCGCCGAAGCGAGAGTTTGGGCCGCAACCGGGATTCAACGCTAAGATGATGATTATAATGACTATAAATCAAGTTTTTACTCTGAAGATTCTCCAGTGGAGCTCAAGGTGCTCCAGTGCCGATTCTCTAGGCAAGTGATCAAGTAACACTCTTTGTGTTTCAGCTGATATCTCATTGCCAAAAAATTTATTTAGTTTTTTTTAAGCATATAGACAGAAAAGCAATTATCCTTAGGAAACTCAAATCATTTATGTAATAAAAATATAAAATTGGGTTAAATATTTATATGACACAAAAATAATTTAATAAAGAACTAAAAGGTGTCTGTCACTAATTCCTCATATGAGATGTTGTAAAAAGAATGACTCAAATGAATCGATAAAAAATAGTCAGTATATTTCTAATCTCTACAATGTGGAAACAGACTCAGTTATATTTTTCTACATTTACACATTTTAAATAACATAAGACTGCAGGTACATTTTGGAGCAGAGTAGCTTTCGACCGACTACATTGGAATGAATTGGAAGCCTTTGCCCAGAAACACTGTGATACTATTAGAGATATAATCTAGATATAATTTTTAATAGAAATTGTAACATTATCAGAAAATAAAAGGCTTATATTATTATTAAATAACATAATAACACCATACAAGTGTGTTATTATAACTACCCAGAGCAATAAAACCTTTCTCTTAATCATAAATTTTCCTGTTTTATGTGCATATTAAATTTCATCATGGTGATGGGAAACTAGTGTATATACTGTTGCACAAAGATTCAACTCCCCTACACTGATAATACTCATATGTGTGCATAATTGTTTGATGCACACAAAAACTCTGACGAAATTTCATTAAAGTATTTACTAACCCTATGACACATATTGATCGATTTAAATAAAATTATTATTATTATTAACATGGGCCCAAGGGTATCGTGGTAGGGCTCCCATATACTACAAACAAATAATCATTTACATAGCAATAAATTTAATATCACTACCATAAATTAGGTTAATGTCTCTTGTCGCAATGAATCCAGTCATATCCAGTCTGTGACAGCTTTGAAACTGTACCTATCTGAATGGGTCAAGGGGTCCTATATTATCTGAAACTAATTAAGATAGATGCATATTGTAACAGACTATAACCAGTTCATACAACATAGTCATAATACTGATGTGATTGTTTTCAGTTATAAAACAATGAGACGAAAGACAGAATTTATATGGAACAAATATTATGCACGCCATAGTATTTAAAAATACCAAGTATAAAACAATGAAAGTGGTATTATTGCAATGAGCGCATTGAGCAATCTGTTCCATACAACCCGTACTTGGATTAATAAGACAGAGAGGTATGTTAATTTCTACTTTAATTTCTATTCTATCAAATACATTTTAATACTTAGTCGATTTTTTATAATTTTTTATAATAAATAATAATTATTATAATTTATGCACTTGGATTGCAATTACAAGCTAATAAACAACAAATACCAACTGAAATGAAAAACCTAGGAAGGTTTTATTTTGAATAAAAATAAGAATAAATATGTTATTGTGATACCTACTGAAACATAATTAGTGTCTTAATTAATGTATTCGCAAACAAGTATTAGTAGTTCTGTCACAGCAGAATCCAGCACCACAGTATCACCACTTTCTAGGGGATCTCTTGTGACTTATGTCTTTGAAAGAGCTTATCTCCATGCAGCGGTGGAGTAAGAATAACCTAAGCAGCATGTGGTAAAAGGTGATAAAACATCTGGATATAGGCCAAGCCAAGCCTATCTGGATATAGGCCCTTTGTCTATAAGTATGCCACCATAACAACCTTGTGTTGTGTTCCTGCATTAGCGACCCGGGTACCTGTACTCCATAGGACAGCAGCATGTTCGCTGTGTCCCTAGCGTCGCAAATATTGATAGACGACAGTAACAGCTTACTATTAAGTTGGCCGCCAGCCAGTCTGCTGTCCCTCAGCAATAAAGAGTCCAAAGGTTTTAACAGGGATAGTTGTAAATGAGAAAATTCCTACTCGCATTTTATAAGTAGTAATAGTACAAGCACTATTACCAAGATATTATTCATAAGAATGTCATATGAAATTCCAATATCTGTATTTATCATTAATTTGTATTATTTATTACAATCTAAGGTATGTGTGTGTCAGAATGTACACAAGCTGCTGGTAGATTATGGTTTTTTTTTTCTGACCACCCATGTGGCTAAAAATCTGTAGCTGCCGTGGTGTTAATACATAAGTACCCAATCTAAGTACCATACACACTTAGCAATGCAATTTTGCACAGCTTGTTTACCTTATTATAGTTATATGCTAAGGCAGGATTTAAAAAAAAAGATATTTAAACGACTTGTATATTATTCTGGATATTACCTGAGGTCAAGGCATTCAATGTGCGACAGAAAGAATTTATAACCTCACTATTTCTAGTGCTATTGAAGCACCACTAATGCATTCCTTATATACAATAAGGCAAAAAGATGGAATATTATTCAAAGGTATGGGATAAGTACTGTAAATTCTGTAAGATAATTACAAGATTTTTATAATGTAAAAAATGTGTCACCTAAGTTATTTTTTGTACAAGTTGACTACATACTTGATAAGTGAACAGAATTTTAAAAAATGTTTATTAAATGATCACATAAAACTATTCTCATGTTACAATGGTCTTTGATTAACAGAATGATTCAACTACTGAATAGCAAAGAGAATTTATAAATTCGTGAAATAATAGGTCTACTAGTTTTTATTTTACTTCCGAATAATTATGTATTTTTCAATGGGATTGCAACAATTAACATCTGTTCAGCATTGTATTTACAATATAAAATTAGATATGTAGAGTATTATTATCTTACTCACCGCCTCAATACGTTCATGTAACACAAAGAAACAGTTCAGGTTACAATGGTAACGCAAACTAAATATACTTTCACCACTAAATTATTTTATAAGAAACCTCACTTGTATTAGTTATAAAGTTTTGTAAAAACTTTTTTGGTGATTTGGTACTTTACAGTTTACTTACGCGCGGTAGATTCAATTTCGTAATTTTGCATTTTGCTAGATACTGATAAGTCACTGTCATTTGTCAAATAAAAGGCATTTGTAAATCAAAATCTTCCATGGCATTTTAGCCAACCTTTTGAAGATTCTATAAAGATTATTTGAATATTATAGTAGGTTTAAATCACAGAGTTTTGTACTTATTAACTCCATGGTATATAAATATATAAAAATCTTTGGACTTGGTATAGCCTGTGAAATGTTTCTTATAACACATATTTGTAATGCTAAACGATTTTTTGTTTGTAGTTGTAAAGGATATAGTTGTCCTAAACCTGATTGGTGTAATATAAAAACTTTAAGCACCAATTTTTGCGTAAATGAGTATCGGAAATATTTGATAATAAAGCATATTTTTTGTCATTACTACCACCGTAATAAACCAATATTGATAACAGTACCAACCTGAATTCATTATTCAAAATAATTTGTTTACTTGATACATTTAATGATGAATTACCGCATATCTATTTAATTTACACATAATAAACCGTAAACCAATAATTTATTTTTATCTTAAGAACGCAGTCCCGATAACATAATTTAATGAATGCTGTTGCTAACAGGATAAAATTATTTGCCTCGGTTTATCGATAATATTTATAAATAGCTGTGCCCGCGACTCCATCCGCGTGAAATAGTGACTTTGGGCAGCATTTTTTGGATAAATCTTAGGGTTTATTTTGGATTATAGGCCCTTTATACTCTAAAATATAAATAAATGAAATATCATCATCATTTCAGCCGGAAGACGCCCACTGCTGGACAAAGGCCTCCCCCAAAATGAATATGCAAACAGTCAATGTTATCGAATGCAACTGTTACGCCATGCGCCTCCGGAATACATGCGTTTGAAGCTACAAAGTCCAGCCTAAGCTAAACCCTATTTCATATGATTGATGATATAAATCTGAGGTCAACTTAAATTGGAAAAAAACCTACAAAGTCCAACCTAAGCTGAACCCTATTTCATATGATTGATGATATAAATATGAGGTCAACTTAAATTGGAAATCAATTTCCAAAACTTATCATATTTAACAAAAACTATTTTTTTTCTTTTACAATGCTATTAGAACGAGATGAGTTGGCACTGCTCTTTCTCTTGGTCTACGTGGCTAAAATCACCTCTACATAATAATTATAACACATGCTTAATCCCTGTAAGAAATATACTCTAGCACACCCAATAAAAAAAAAAATGCCCGTAGCTGTGGTTAAATAAATTCAGTCCATTTTGGTCACTGTTTACATGGATTAAAGAATTCCATAACGCTTTATTAATTAACACGTCTCGGTGGGTGTGCCTCTGTCTGTCTGACGTCAAGCTACAGATCAACGGTGTCAACGTCCAGTGCTGATTATTTATCATCTGTACACGTTTTAAGCAATACAAATTTAATGTTACGATACACTTCAATACCTTTTTCCCGATAGTGATTTTTGGTGTACTGTCAAATTAGTGTTTCCATGTGTCATCTAATTTCTAGTTAAATTGTTATATTATATATTTCTTTTTAGCAATAGCTAATACTGTAGCCTAAAGGCTTAACTAAAAAAAATATGAATATTATTTTCAGATTCTTACATTCGGAAACTACATTGTTTGTAGGTGTCTGCCACTTGTGTAAAAAATATATAATTAATACTTGTCAGTATAGAGATCTGCAGGACCGCGGGCTGGATATTGCCCGCGAAGTTTTCCGGGCACTCTTCTTACCTCTGTAAAAGTTTAGATGCAGCCCGTAGGGATCAAGGGTGCAAGCGAAAGCATATCCACGGGAATCGGACAGTACTGAAATGGTTTTATACTAGCAATATACGTCCCCTTGTCAACTGTTAGGGCACACGGGGGTACCTGAAGCGGTGGGGTATGCATCAAGCATTTTACCTCACAACGAAAAAATTGGGGCATTTCGTAGCCAGTAAGGTGGAATTGGTATTTTATAATCATAATTTTATAATCGTACCGGATCGTGTCGTGTTTATCTATGTAATCGTCCACGAACACCTTCAATATCCCAAGTAACGGCGCGATGGGTTCCTAAACTGTTGAACTTCGAGCAAAAATTCACGCGGTGGGAAGTGTGTCGCCGCTTGCTGACGCGATACGAGGTGGAGGGGGACGATTTTTTAACGCGAATCTTCACTACAGACGACACATGGGTACACTATTATACTCCCGAAAGCAAGGTGTCGCCTAAAGAGTGGAGGAAGAAGGAGGAAGAGGCGCCAGTCAAAGCGAAGACAACCCGGTCCGCGGGTAAGGTTGTGTGTACTGTGTTCTGGGACCGGCGGGGCGTGCTGTACGTCGATTTCCTGCACACCCAACGTACCATGAATACTCTAACCTTCTGAAAACACACGTGAAACCCGCTTCTCGCTCGAAACGGAGGAGCATTCCAACACGAAGTGCAATCTTCTCCAGGATAACGCGCGCCCTCATTCCGCGCGTCTCACGCTCGATACAATATCGGAATTGGGGTGGGAGGTACTGGAACATCCCCCCTACAGTCCGGATTTATCACCCTGCGACTACCACATGTTTGGACCACTGAAAGAAGCCCTCGGAGGTCAAAGATTCCACACCGACGACGAGGCAGAGGAGTTCGTGCGCACATGGCTGTCCGAGTTGCCCAAGGAATTCTTTGATACCGGCATCAAAAAAGTTCCAGAAAGGTGGACAAAATGCGTAATTAGTGAGGGGAAATAAATAGAAAAACTGTAAATTTTTGTAAATTTTTTCGATACTAAATAAACGTGTCAGAGTGTTTGTCTCGATCATATTTGAACCACCCTCGTATTTTGACCTTTTTATTTAAACCATGAACTGCAAGCAATATAGTACTCACAATATTATTATTCACGTTTTCTCGACCTCTTGACACCAGTGAGTGGATGTAAATAAATGCAATTTACTCGTTGCACTTGATTGTTTATTATCTAATTACGTGCTTTTATAATGTAATATCAGTTCTGTGTTGCGTTCTGTGGTTTACCAAATAGTGGGAATTGTTTTATCAGTTTGTTCTAATTGTTTCTATGGAATAAGTTATATACATATATTAGCGATCTATGTAGATTCTGTTTGTATACAATTGACTAAGTCTTTTTAATTTTTTTGCCCGGGGAAAACTACACCACATTAGTGCCGCGCTGGAACTCCGGGGGGAAGCCGACGCGGATATGTGGGGTTCACCGCCCTGGTACTTCGACCACTCAAACGGCTAGGAAAAGATAGCCAGGATGATCACGAAGGTACACCCACTAAAACCCCAGTCGCCACCTTAACCTTTGTGGAGTCGCAGGATCGACTTTTGGTCATTACGCTGCGATGCCAATTTGCCCTTGGCTCGTACCTTTGGGGGCGGCGTCCGTGGTGATACTTTCCTGACCAAGTAAGAAGATATTACAGCAGACATCCAAGGCTCAAGTCTGATAAGATGTGCCAATGTAGTTTCTGTCAACCACCTTCCTTAAGTACGAGTATTTCCACTTACACAAGGCATTTAATTCTATTTTTAACAACTACGTCTGACGTGATATCAAAAGTATAATTAAGAGTTTGTAGGATTTAGCTACAACATTTCTTCCATCAATGTTTTAATCACCCGGTTTTCCAGACTTGAAGCACCATAGATTACAGATCAGATCTCTATCCGAGTAGTTATATTCTCAGGTACTGTCAGAGTGATTTTTTTATTTGTGTTACCATGTACATAATCTCTAAGATTGTTTTGTACTAATGTTATTATGATAGTCACTGTGAACCGTTAACTCACGTTATGCATACCTACACCTACATGTAGAATCATAACATTAAATACGAGACGAATTGTTGTAGTATGCCGAGTTCAAAATTTAATCTTTGGCGACTAAAGTAGTTAGTGACAGTACAGTACAGTATTGAAAACCTCAATTATTAGTGTAGTTCTTAATTATTGGCATATTAAATACATACATACATATAATCACGCCTCTTTCCCGTAGGGGTAGGCATAGACCACTTCTTTCCACTTGCTACGATCCTTACATACTTGTTTCGCTTCGTCCACTTTCATTATTCCCTTCATACATGCCCTTCGATTTAGGCATATTAAAT
This sequence comes from Malacosoma neustria, assembly GCA_963693495.1. Taxonomy (NCBI): domain Eukaryota; kingdom Metazoa; phylum Arthropoda; class Insecta; order Lepidoptera; family Lasiocampidae; genus Malacosoma; species Malacosoma neustria. Next base: position 17,226,823 of record OY856377.1, read on the forward strand.
AACCTAAAAAAATTTCGCCGATGCTATCGTGGCGCCTCCTTAATTTGCGCACTTTGACGCAATAAATAATATTTTATTTTTATTTTACTGCTTACCTTACATAGTGTCCTGTGCTTGAAGAATCAAATGAAGATTACCTTCTCATTTTTTGTTTGTTTTAAAGGATGTCTGTTTTTTAAAATACTTATTACGAATTGTTAATCTTTTTAAATAATTGAGGGATGAATCAGGTTTTGTTCACGTCAGCGATCGAATTTAGACTTTACAATCTTTCATGTGAAGGGGTGTACGATCAATGATAATTCGTCTATGTACTTACTGGTTGCTTTGCATTGACAAGTTCATATATACGATCGTTTATTTACAAGGTTTTAACGGAATTAAGTCAATATGGACCGTCTACAATGTACTTAAAACAACTGATATAATAATGAAGTAGGTAACATAGATTTTATAACTACAGAATTTCTAGCTTTAAAAACTACTATAATATATAAACGAACAACGAAACAACATGTCCCCTAGGGAGTTAACGACATAAGTTGTAATAGGCACAATATCTTAATTCGGACCTCTGTCAATGTTTTGAGACCGCAAGGTCCCAAATCTTGTTATTGTCATGCCTCGTTCACAGTTCATCAATGGTTTAGTAAACAAAAACGAACTATGTATAAAGAATTTATGAAACAGTAGGTATTGAATGTTATGTTTATTGATTAACATAATCTGGAGGGTAGGCAATAAAAATTATCACTATAGGAGACACACACAGAGCCTAAAATGCAAGTTGCGTATAAAATATGTAGAAAAAATTTCATCTTACAATTAATATTATATTAAGATGTTCTTGTTAAATTCATACCGAAACATACATTAAAAGATTCAGAGCATACTGATGTTAAATGATCAGCTATGAAAATTAAATACTCTTCGAATTATGCTTATAGATGTTTGTGATGCCAAGGGCATCGTTAACACACTGCTGTTCGCGTAGTGGAAATTGAATAATATGGTTCACTTATGCCGGAACACAACTCATGGTTATTGACGGCATGTTTAAAGACCAAGGGCGGTTGCCATCTAGACGGGTTTGAAGCCTTAACCACTAGTTAGGGATGCTTTGACCTAGTTAGGGGTCATTCTTATTCCGTCCCTGTATAGAGAAAAATAGTGGTAATAAAGGATGATCTATCATAATTCGACGATTCGATTCCCATCCAGCCTGTAGGTATTTATGTATAATATGTATTTATTTATAAAAAAAATGTACGGAAGTGAAAGTTGGGTATGGCAGAAGAAACATGAAAGCAGAATAAATGCAGTTGAGATGAGAGCGTTAAGAAGTATGATATGAGTTACATTGAGTGACAGGATAAGAAATAGTGAGATAAGGAAACGTTGTGGTGTTGTGGTCTGAAAGAAGATGTAGTGACAAAAATTGAGAAAGGTATGCTGAGATGGTTTGGCTATGTTAAGAGAATGAATCAAGAACGATTGACGAAAAAAGTGTATAAGGCGAGTGTGAATGGAAGTGTTGGAAGGGGTAGACCTAGACGAAGCGGCCTCCCTGCTGGCCGGATCCCCACCATGGGACCTCGAGGCCCGGGTCCTGGCGCTGTTGTACCAGTGGCGCCGGGACGCGACCGAGCGTGGCTCTCGCCCCGCGCCTTGCGAAGTTGAGGCAAAGCGGGCGGAGCTGCGCGACGTGGTGCTCATGGTGGAGTGGAAGGAGCGCCTCGCGCACCCCAGCGCGGGCCTCGCCACCATCGAAGCGGTGAGGCCCGTCCTGGCCGAATGGTTGGAAAGGCGCCACGGCGCCCTGACCTTCCGCCTGACGCAGGTCCTCTCGGGGCACGGTTGCTTCGGGAGGTACCTGTGTCGCATAGGGCGGGAGATGACGTCGGGGTGCCACCACTGTGGCGCGGGCGACGAGGAGGACACGGTGAACCACACTGTCGCCGTGTGCCCTGCGTGGCGCGAGGAGCGCCGCGCCCTCGTCGCCCAAATCGGCGTGGACCTGTCGCTCCCGGCCCTGGTTCTGCCCATGGTCGGGAGCGATCCTGGATGGACGGCCGTCGCCTCCTTCTGCGAGGCAGTCATGTCCGCAAAGGAGGCGGCGGAGCGGGAGCGGGAGTCGACCACCACACTCCCCTCCCGCCAACGCAGGCCACGTCGGCGGCGCCGGAGGTCAAATAACGACCTCCGGCCGCCGTAAAAAGCGGCCGCGGGCGGCCTCTCGGGGGAGGATCCACCGCCCGCACCATTGCCGCGAGGGTGAGGGCTGCGTGCTGTTCCGCGGCCCCTCTCAACTCCTAGAGTTGTTAGGAGAGCGCCGGGGGGACGAAATCCTGACCCCCTGGCGCCAACACTTTAGAAGGGGCCCGCCTCAAGACAAAGGGCGGGCCGGCACCGGCCCGGGCCACGAGATCGGCTGGCCATATATCCGTGGGCCCGGGCGTAGGCGATAGGAGAACAGCGGGGTTTTTTAGTGGGTAGTCGGATGACCAAACATCTTTCCCGGAGTCCCACATATCCCTCGGTCCCCCCGGGCCGGGGGAACCCGTCAAGAGAGGTTTTTCCCCGACACCAAAAAAAAAAGGCGGACGTTTCGAGACCAGATTGGGGACGTCTTGAAAAAAGACCAGGTCAAGAGTACCTTAAACCGAAGGGCATGTATGAAGGGAATAATGAAAGTGGACTAAGCGAAACAAGTATGTAAGGATCGTAGCAAGTGGAAAGAAGTGGTCTCTGCCTACCCCTACGGGAAAGAGGCGTGATTATATGTATGTATGTATTTATAAAAAAAAATATGTGTAGTATATCAGTTGTCTAATACCCATAACACAAGTGCTATGCAACTTAGTTTAGGACTAGAAGGCGTTGTGTGTATGTTCCTATATATTTATTTATAATACCTCGTTTTTAGAACTGGAGTTGGGAGATGATTTTTATTTTACATTGATACTTTATTGACACACACACACACACACACACACACACACACACACACACACACACACACACACACACACACACACACACACACACACACACACACACACACACACACACACACACACACACACACACACACACATACACACACACACACACACACATACACACACACATAAGAAAAAGCGAATTAAAATAGAGATAAAAACACATTTGCTTACCTAACTGGCATCGTCTAAACGAGGCTTAACCTTAAGAAACGGAACGTTGCCTCTATGGATTAGAATTATTTTATATATTGTAAATATACAATAAATTATATGAATTTCAGTGACATAATCTAAAAGGAAGGATACGTTATCTGCTCCATGTCTAAGAATCTTATTCAAAAAAGTTGTATTATAATATAGAAATAAACTACCTGACCCAGTCATGTATTGCTGTGGCTCATTGTAAAAGTCATATCCAAAAAATTACAATAGTACAATTTTGTCGTCAACATAAACACATATGACGTGGTAATATAAATCGTGGTATAATAAATCTTTATATAAAATTAAATATATAAATCTTCTGTGCGTGTGTATGAACCTATATGGCTGCATTGTTTAAATGTTATTTCTGTGTTTAAGTGGATTCGAATATGGTTTAGATTCACAATTATGTCCACTACAAAATATTTTTTTCATGGCAGAATTAAGTCTACTGGGTCAGCTTGTAGTTAATATAAACAGTGACCATTCAACAGCGCCATCTAGTTCCAAAGTAAGCAGCAAAGCGCTTGTTATGGGTACTAGAGAACTGATGTATAATGATGTACAATTGTACATATGTTTATACATATTTTCAATACCATTTCCTGCACGATGTGAAAATTTGTGTCATAGATTCATAAACATAGACCAGTAAAATTGCTTAGTAAAAACTTTAAATAAAAAGCTGCATTTTTTAATTTATTTATTCAAAAAATTGGCATGTTTTAAGAAATATAATTTAAAATATGCTAGAGACTTTTCTATTGTAACTTTTTTTATTTCTGTTTAACATGTCTATTTAAAATATAAATATTACTTTTGGGAACTATTATTAATTATTTTAATTATTACATCGGCTAAACAAAAAAAAAACAAATGGAGAATGTATAAAGATTTATGGTCCATGAATCGAAACCACATACACGGCATAGCCACTTAGGTCAACACTGAACCAACCAACCGGCTCGTCAGTGTTTCATTACCATGTGACCTATTTTTGTAATTTTTTGACCCCACTCCCTCCCCTTGGTCTCCATCCGTGGTATAAAAGAAGACCTATCCCTTATAGCTTTCACATAATAATTCTTAAATACGGTTTTCAAACATTTTTTGCAAACAGGAATAAAAAATATTTTGGTTCATAACAGTACTTACAACATGACGCCAAAAGTGCAAGAATACCAATACAAGTAAAAAATTAAACGTTGCGCGCCAAATTTGAATATAGCTCGAAAAAGCGGGAGATTTATTTTAGAGGATATTTACTACGCGACGAAAGCGTAAGCCCCCCTTCTTCCCTGTGACCAAACGTGGTATTTTGAGGACCTCCCCCCTGAAAATGTATTATGGGTACGGTCCCTAATGTTCCTTTTACACACATTGTCAATAATCTTCTTCTTCAGCCTTTATACCACATTATATGGGGTTGGCACGACATGTTCTCTCCTTCCTCTCCTCTGTTAGCCGTCTTCTCAACATTCACACCCTTTTTAACCATATATTTTACGCAATCCACCTTTTCTTTAGTCTACCTCTTGTCCTGTATCCATTCATTCTCAATTCTATCATTTTCCTTGTTATATGGCGTCCTTCCCTTTACATTACATGGCGAAACCACGCCAAACTGTTACTTTAAAGTTTTTCAACCTCTGCTACTTTCATACTTATGCTGATCATAAATACATTTTCAGTAATATTATTAACAATATTCATCTATTTACTAATCTGCTATGTTTGGCAATAGTAACTTAAGTCGAGCTACAAAGCAAAGTAAAAGGGCAGCTGAGTCGGCTAATATTCAATTAAAAAGTTTTTAATTTCTAACTTAAAGTGAGCTTTGCGATTTGTTTACGCTCGGAAAGGTGGAAAATTAATTCAAGCGGTTTTTGTTTTAATTTCATATTTGTTTTAAGGTTTTTTAGTCTTTGTGTGTAAAAGTTTTAAGCTTTAGGCGTGTTTTTGAACTGAATTATTTACACTATATAAATTTATCGTCCCAATAAATAAGTAGGTTGTATATTTTTTAAAGTTGATTTACGCTTACTTGCTGTATTATCCCAGAAATTCTGAATAAGTTGGTTCAATGACTTTATTTTTCTATTGCTTTGAGACAACAGACAAGCTGATAGTTCATTCATGTTTATTGTAAGCAATAAACTCTTCTATAGATATTTGCGACGCCAGGGGTACCGCTAACACGCTACCGTCCACGTAGGATATTTGAACCTGGTTCACTAATGCTGTAACATAACACAAGGGCCATGATGATGATTGCCAACTAGTCGGACTTGGAGCCTTTTCACTTAGCTGGTGTTGTTTTGTCAGTATTCTTCTCCGACCCTGTACGGAGAAATTTTTGAATATATGTTTTAAATAAATTTATTACGTTATGTATTGTGTGTGATGTCGCACCAGAATAGTACCACCCTATCTCCTCCCGTGGGTGTCGTAAGAGGCAACTAAGGGATACAAAGAACGGAGGATGGGCAGCAGCATCTTTCCGTGAGAGCATCACCAACTGTGAATACTGCGATCGCCAACCCGCCTGCCAAGCTTGGCGATTATGGCAAAAACCCCCCTCAAATGGCAGATTGACGAATACGTCTACTTGGGTCAAACGATCCTGTTAGGTAGGTCCAATTTCGCGAAAGAGGTCACTCGTCGAATCCAACTCGGGTGGGCAGTGTTCGGGAAGCTCCGTAAAATCTTTTCATCCCAAATACCGCAGTGTCTCAAGACGAAGGTTTTTAACCAATGTGTGTTGCCAGTGATGACATACGGAACGCAGACGTGGTCGCTAACTATGGGCCTTATGAGAAAGTTCATGGTCGCTCAGAGGGCTATGCTCGGAGTTTCCCTACGAGATCGAATCAGAAATGAGGAGATTCGCAGGAGAACCAAAATCACCGACATAGCCCGGATGATTGCAAAACTGAAGTGGCAGTGGGCTGGGCACATAGCTCGAACGACTGATGGCCGTTGGAGCAGAAAAGTCCTCGAATGGCGCCCGCGTACCGGAAGACGCAATGTTGGTAGGCCCCCCACAAGATGGACCGATGATCTGGTCAAGATCGCCGGAATAGGTTGGATGAGGGCAGCGCAGTACCGATCATCGTGGAGATTTTTGGGGGAGGCCTTTGCCCAGCAGTGTCTTCCGTCGTCTTCCGGCTGAAATGGTGATGATGATGTAATAAGGAAAAATTTATGTCAACCGTGTAACAAAACGCTTTTTTAAATCTAATGTCCATATAGGAGACAGAAGAGTAATTGTTTCCAAAAAAATCCCATTGTAGCAACTGCATACCTGAACTGATTTCGTATATGTACGACAAGTATGACAAGTAACGAACAGTCGTCCCTCGTATTGGTTACATACTTGTATTTAATACACGTATCCCCCGATTTACACAAAATATAAGTTCCCGACAAAACCACGTAAAAATAAATCTCCAATTTTGCTATGGAAATGATAAATATAATATCCAATTTTACTCTTAATATGTGCTCGCTTCAGTCACTTATTTAAATAAAACATCCTAAAAACCTACTTATTCTACTTACGCGCATTCAATCCTATATCTTTAAACGAGCAATTCTTGTATATATATATATATATATATATATATATATATATATATATATATATATATATATATATATATATATATATATATATATATATATATATATATATATATATATATATATATATATATATATATATATATATATATATATATATATATATATATATATATACCTAGTCAGGTCATAAATTCTGTCACATGTTTAATGTAAAATAATTGTAACAAGTTTATTCATTATGTAACCATTCATATACCAAAATGAACTTAACAAAACATAGATTCTTATGACATTAAAGTTTATTCAAAATGACCTCCGTGATTTTGAATACAAGCCTTCAATCTGCGCGGCCAGTTGTCTATCGCAGCACGAACGAGGTCCGTGTCAATATCGGCGGCTGCCTTAATCAAGGATGTCTTGAGTGACTCCAAATTGGGATGAGGCTTTGAGCACGCCTTTTCCTCCAAGTGTTGCCATATCTTGTAATCTAACGGATTCAAATCTGGACTGGAGGAGGGCCAGTCTTCGTGCCGGATGAAGTCGATTTCACGCGCCGTCAGCCAATCTTGTGTGCTCTTCGCTCTATGAGCTGGCGCCGAATCTTTTTGGAATACCCAGTGCCTGTTATTGAACATGGTATGAGAAACAGGTTCCACAAGGTTCGTCAGGACTGTATTTTGATACACAACAGCATTCGTTTTTACACCTTTCTCACAAAAATGTACCTCTGTTAAGCCCCATTAAGAAACTCCCAACCATACCATGAGCGAGGATGGAAAATGACCTCGTTGGACACGCGGAATACGGTTGCTCGCTTCTTCACTACTGTGTGCGTACACCTTATCATTTTGTTTGTTGTAGCTCTCTTCTACGGTAAACATTTTTTCATCCGAAAAAAGAATTTCCCGATATTTTTTTCCCGCGTACCGCTTCAACAAAGCGCGGCATCTCTTCAGTCTCAGGTCCATTAGACGAGCATTCAAACGATGTCCTGTTTTTCTTCGATATGCCCGAAGCCCTAAGTCTTCATTTAACACCCTTTTCACCGTGGTTCTACTTAACCCCATCTGAAGGGCCAACAGTTTCTGCTTACGTTTGGGATTTCTTTGAATTCGTGCCTTAACAGCTTTTATCACTGCTGGAGTCCTAACAGACCGAGGGCGATCACTTCTTGACCTGTCATCTACACTAGAGTCTTCATTGTATCGTTTGATGGTACGATAAACGAATCTTTTGGTTATATTCAAATTTTTCAGTATGTTAAAAATTTGAATTGGCGCGTAACTGTAACGATGCAACGCAATAACTGCAACACGGTCTTCTTTAAGCGTCCACTCCATATTTAAAAATGAGTAAAATTCTAAAAGTTATACATTTTTATTTTCATGAACAATTCGAAATTCGAATTCAATAAACTTTTTTGTGGCCAGCATTCTAAAATAAAAGTTTTTACTGTGTGACAATACTTATGACCTGACTAGGTATATATATATATATATATATATATAATTGGAATCTCGGAATCGGCTCCCAACAATTTTCATGAAATTTAGTATACGGGGGTTTCGGGAGCGATAAATCGATCTAGCTAGGAATCTTTTCTAGAAAATTTCAAAAGGTGGCGTTTGAGTAGTCCCAATTTAAATGGAAAAATGACCCTTCCTGACATCTATCGGCGAATAATAATACTATTTTTTTTAATTGCTTTAACGACACACTAAAGCTATTCCAGCAGAGGGCGTTGTTAAGTAACACGAAGTCAATGAGTGTTTGCTTTGAGGTTAGACTAAGAAAATCAATTGTTAATTTCCAAAAAACACAATTTATAAAAAAAAAATACCGAGCAAAGCTCGGTCATCCGGATATTATAGATTAAAAACAAAAACAAAGCAAAGAAATATACAAGAATCTTCATGAAAAAAAAAATGTTGCGTGCTCTTCAGATTTGGAATGAGCTTCCGGCTGAAGTTTTTCCATCGCTGTACTATAATTATACGACGATTTAAAAAAGGCGTCACAATGTTCTTAGAGGCCGGCATCGCATACCTCTGGTGTTGCAAACTTCCATAGGCAGTCACCTGCTTTAGAGTGCGCCGTTTGTATATGCACTCCCTCTGCTCAAAAGAGTCTTTAAAGCCTGTGATAAAACCTCCAAACCCTTGTGTATATTTTTAACCTTGTGTAAGGCTATGGAATAAACAAAATAAATTCTCTCAAAATGCTACTCGAAATTTTGTAAATGAGTAGTGTCGTTACTAAGTGCACCATTATGAGCAGAGTTCATTAATTAGTAGATAGATAGATAACACTTTATTGTAAACCAATCTTACAAAAACAATGAAACTTATTTACACAATACAAATTACCTTTAAGGTAATGAGTAAAAACTGCGGGTCTTTTAACTGTAGCAAAAAATACCGCGTTATATTCTTGGTTGTTATTATGAAGACCACACGAAATGTATTGCGCTTAATTTCCCTCCTTATATTCGTGTTCTTGTTGTACTTTTTTAAGTGGTCTCGCATTTACCGACAATAATTTTTATGGTAACCATTGCGTTATCAAATACCGGAGAGGACAGAAATTAAAAATGCATATGTTTTTTTCAAAATCATCAATCAGTGGCAAAGTACGCAGAATAACATTTGTGTTATAGGTATTTAAATAATATAATTGTTGAAATTATACTTATTTTGGCGCGCTTGGAAAAAATATGACAGTAAAATTTTTAAGGCGCGCGCACACCGACAGCCAAAAAGCGACAAGATGAAGTTAGCTGATAACTGTCTCTCAAGTTTACGTGAAAACTCGTAACTATATCCACAGTAGTTTCACAAATATACCTAAGCACAACACGTGTTTATATTAATGGAGATTTAAAAAAATATATTCATAAATATAAGTGTACATACATGTGTGATGTTAAATTATATATGGTGGTACATTTACCACCATTGATATATTATCACCATTACCACATACACCGCCGTTCACTATCATTGATAAACAATTGAGAACATTCATGATAAAAGTGAATGTTATCTTAAAAACTGTTTAAAGTACGTTTATAGATTTGAGGTTAGTTATATGTATTGTAATCATCATCCGGGCTATATCGGTGACTTTGGTTCTCCTGTGAATCTCCTCATTTCTGATTCGATCTAGCAGAAAAACTCCGAGCATAGCCCTCTCCACTGACCTCTGAGCGACCATGAGCTTTATCATATGGCCCATAGTTAGCGACCACGTCTGCGTTCCGTAAGTCATCACTGGCAACACACATTGGTTAAAAACCTTCGTCTTGAGACACTGGGCTGGGCACATAGCTCGAAAGACTGATGGCCGTTGGGGCAGAAAAGTCCTCGAATGGCGACCGCGCACTGGATCGACCGATGATCTGGCCAAGATCGCCGGAATAGGTTGGATGAGGGCAGCGCAGGACCGATCCATGGAGATCTTTGGGAGAGGCTTTTGTCCAGCAGTGGGCGTCTTCCGGCTGAAATGATGATGATATGTATTATTTTTATTTCATTGATTTAATATTCCTTTTACAAACAAAAAGGTGTTGCATTAGGGAAAAACATTCTGCGATTTTTTTTCTACTACGCCAAATTACTTCCTACGTGCGTACTTATGTACGCACACACAACCTTTTTTGTTATTAGATCCTTATTATGAATACTCAGATAATGGGTTTCCGACGTGCGAAAGCCGCTGGGCCACGGAGGTTGTCAAATATAAAAAATCGGTAGAGTAAAATAAATTATAACTAAGAACCCTTCTGATTTTCATTTCAATTGAAAATTAAAAAGCATGAACGATTGTAAAAGTTAAAAACCTTTATTAATCGACTTAGTCTTATACATAAACAGATCCACTCTTTTCCTCTTATATAAGTTTCTTACATAACCCAAAGCTTGCACTCGAAGTACCCTGTTGAGTATTCACAGACGCTTCACCTTTTTCTTTGCAAGACGTTATATCTACAAAAAAATTAAAAAGTAAAAAATAATTCTTAACATAAGAATAAAATTAATGTCACTGTTCTAAAAAGCGTGTGGTCTTCGATATCAATTGTTGTATTTTTTTACTAGTTTCATTCCGAAATGCAGTTTTTAAATATCGTACAAAGAACCTTGCTCTTTTAGAAATGATGATTAATTTTCTCATCATTATTTTTATTCTTAAAGTATTATTTTTACTTTTTAGTTTGCTTAACTATAAAATATAATTTATTGTTGTCGTTTCCCAATTGGTAAATGTTTTTATAAATTAGAGGCCATTTTCCAGCTGGTTTTTTTTAAATTTAACAACATCTTCCGGTCGAAAAGAAAGCGATTACCCTGATGATCCTGATAAGGACTATGGGACAAAATTATTAAATTTGTGTATTGTCATCAGGTCTTGACAAGTATGCAAATTTTTTAAATGTTTTTGATTGTTCACAGTAGGTAAAAGCGAATCCGAATTAATATAAAGCGTGTAAAAAAGTCATTAATCCTGAGGATCTTAGTGAGGATAGTGAAACAAACAAACTATATAAATTATTGCATTGTCATCGGTCCTTAATAAGTGTGCAGTTTCAAATCAATCCGTCGTTTTGAAAGGGGTGAAAATCACGTTCAAAGATTCCGTTACATGCATAGATACATATATACGAGTACATATATACATGATACATAACAAGCAAATAAAAGCGTGTTAAAAGTATGAGATTTATGTGACAATGTTTGTTATTTATGGCAATGGCTGAAGCCTTCCCTCTCTTTCCAATCACGTAAAGGAAAATCACAGAGAAACGAAAGGCCTTGACGTTGTCACCTGTAAACTAGAAAATAAATAATGAATTTCGTCGTTGTTAAACCAATATTCGCTATGTGTAAAAAGTTAAACTTTCGGAAATGGAGTAAAACATGCTCTTAGAAAATTTTATAGGAAACAATTTATTTTAAATTGATTTATATTACAGTAATGTAATGATTAGAATCACATATCGGTTTTTATATATAGTTTGGGTGGCAAACTAGTCATAATATTCAAAATGTTGAAATCTCAAAAACTTGTTGAGTTGTAACTAGTGTTACTCTACCATTGGACGGGGTTAGCCAATTTTTTATACTGCAGTAATATTAAAAAAGGTGGATTAACAAACGAGGGAATTTTTACGATAACGTTACATACCGTATATGTTACACTATCGAATAACTAATATAACTTGCACTTGAACTGTTTCTGTGTGTTACAGGAATATATGCATATACTTTCATGCATGCGTTTCTTTTCCCTCTGCTATAGTATAAGGGTTAATTTCTGTATTATTATATTCTATGACCACATTCTAAGCGGTTTTTAATGTCATCCGCTTACAGGGCAATAAATAATGGTCTATGTCACAGCATGGAACGTATTATTAGCAATGGAAAACATGCTAAGTTCATATCTGGAGCCTCTTTTCATATTTTTCCTTATTTTGTATGAATTTCAAGAATTCAGAACAACGATTTACCCCAATTGCAATTTAATAGCGTTACGTAATACTTTTTTATAAATCATTACGGCCAATGTGCTCCCCCTGCTGAGCTTGGGCCTCTTCTTAGACGAAACGGATAATACACCTAACACGCTTGTCTAAGCGGATTGGTCAGTTACACATACTGGTGATATCGATTTGTATGTTACCTCACTCTTTTTCTTCACCGTAAATGTACTTACCTAATGAGGCGCAAAAATTCTGAACTGAAGAATTCTGAATTCGAACATATAACGTCCAACTTGGTCTGAGTGTGGTGCAAGGAATTAAGTGAAAACATAAAATACTCTCCTAAGCTGACCCAGGCCTTGATGTTCTCCAGATACCACATCTTTATTCATTTTTCCGTTTTTCTTTGCTATCAATAGATACCAAGTTTGTTGGATTAATCCATCGCTTCACATTACGACAATATAAAAAAAACTTTTTCTCTAAGTGAAAGGTAAATCAAGTCAAGGCGTGTCTTTACAACTCCATTTTTAGCTATATTCACACTTGTGACACAAATCGCACTAACTACACGAAATTAATAATATATATTATTACATATAATATTATAAACAGTAGTAGAGTTGGAGTAAGGTGGCTTACGACATAGTCTTTTTGACTTAAATCGCATAATCACTTTCAAGTTCGTTCCATACTCTCCAAGAAAGTTGTAATTAAAATACGTGGTTCAAAGAAGTTTCAAACTTCAACTTTACCTGGTTATAAATACAGAAAAGAAGTAAAAAGTAATTAATATTAAAATGTAATTTCCGAACGAGAAACAACGAATCTTAAAAAAGACGCCGTTCGATTTTTAAATAACGCGATAATAATTCATTGACTTTCGATAAGCTTTTTTGGTCTCTTTTGTTGCTTTTTAATTAATTTTTTATTAGTTACCATCTCAAAGAGATCTTTTATGATCTGCGAAGGGTGTTTTAATTGTTCTTTATGACAGAAATTGCCTACCTTACCTTTAAAGAATTGTGTTGATTTTTAATTTAGCTTTTGAGAGTATTTTTACACGTGGATCAGCCCCGCTCAGGTTGTTGTTTTTATTTTAACCGACCTAAAATTAATATTGTCCAAGGATTTATAAAAAGCAACGTAGTATTATGATAAATTTAATTTTTGTATATATATATATATATATATATATATATATATATATATATATATATATATATATATATATATATATATATATATATATATATATATATATATATATATATATATATATATATATATATATATATATATATATATATATATATATATATATATATATACAGGCTGACTGACAAACCCGTCCAAATTTTTTTTACGCACTTAACATCATTTCAGGAACCCATTTTTGCAAAAAAAATTGTATGTTGAATTTTCACCATAAAATATTTCATATAGGATCATTAATTCAATCGTACAGAATAATCATATGGTGCAAACAGCGTCGTTAACCTGTTATTACCTCTCTGTCACACCCGCGTAAATGAGTAGTGCGTATTCGCTCGCCCGGTTCAATGCCGCCGTCCTCGGCCTTTTACTAGGTCAGATGGAGAGGTCATTGCACTCTCGCGCCGTATTACGTAAATTGCGAGTTCTTTGAATGACTTTGTGATGCTGATTACTCAACATTTTTGTACTATGTGATACAAAACTAAAATACATGTTTCTCACAACTTTTACTGAAGATTCTTCTGTGTGAATTTGGACGGATTTGTCAAAGTCACCCTGTATTATATATATACAGGGTGACTTTGACAAACCCGTCCAAATATTTTTTACGCACTAAATATCATTTAAGGAACCCATTTTTGCAAAAAAAAATGTATGTTGAATTTTCACCATAAAATATTTCATATAGGATCATTAATTCAATCGTACAGAATAATCATATGGTGCAAACAGCGCCGTTAACCTGTTATTACCTGTCTCTGTCACACCCGCGTAAATGAGTAGTGCGTATTCGCTCGCCCGGTTTAATGCCGCCGTCCTCGGCCTTTTACTAGGTCAGATGGAGAGGTCATTGCACTCTCGCGCCGTATTACGTAAATTGCGAGTTCTTTGAATGACTGTGATGCTGATTACTCAACATTTTTGTACTATGTGATACAAAACTAAAATACATGTTTCTCATAACTTTTACTAAAGATTCTTCTGTGTGAATTTGGATGGGTTTGTCAAAGTCACCCTGTATATATATATATATATATATATATATATATATATATATATATATATATATATATATATATATATATATATATATATATATATATATATATATATATATATATATATATATATATATATATATATATATATATAACAAAAATTAAATTTATCATAAAATTTATTTATTTATTTCAACAATGATCATACAGCACAAATTTCAAACTTACATACTAATATATAATGAACAGGAAATTGGCCAAATAAGATCACACTTTGTAGACTATTTAAAGAAGACATGATAAAAAAAAGTAAATAGAATGAAATTTTAATTGTACATAGAAAAAAGAAAATGCAAGTTCACAAAAAAAACTAACATTATTTACGGAGAAAAATAAATTACGTATTGCCACACAGAACTACTAATAAAGAGGAGGGTATTTAAATATAATGTGAGTGCGGAATGTTTATGTTTTGTGTAGTGTGAGTGTGAATGAATAAAAAGTGAAAGAGTGAGGGTATTTATTATAAATACTTCAGTTTGCATATTATGATCTATTTATTTAAGTTCTAGATTTGATTTGGTTGACACTATTAAGATTTTACTTTGTATTTGTTCTTTCATCTAATTCTGCCCTGGCATTCTTCATTTGTCATTTCACAAACCCTCATATCATGAGTCACATATTCCTTCAACATTCTTAAGGTAGTGCGGTCCATATTTCATTATATTCACATACTATATCCGTAATATCAGGTAGTGGACACGGATTAAAACCGTTGAGCAACTGTTCAGATTGGCGCTTGACAAGGGGAGATTCAAGGAGCTGACTGCCAACGTTCAGTGAAGGCGAGGCACTTTAAGAGAGAGAGACATACTATATCAGGCTCTTTCATCTCAATAATTTACTACTTATTTTTAATAAAATTTATTATATATTTTTAATATCGCATTTCGTTCAAATTTTATATTTACATTGGTGAAACCGCGAACAAGTTGGTTAATAATACGGAAATAATAAATTTAATTTTGTTGAAAATTGTTTAATATAGGTGTATTATTATAATAAGACATAGTCATAATAAAAATAATAAGTATATAGACATATTAATAATAAGTATCAATCCGTGTAGGGGCCGAGAAAGAATACTACCTCTGCGGCCGGAGTCGGCCTGTCGTAAAAGGTGACAAAACAACCCACACTATCTACGTGGTGGGGCCCAAGTCCGTTTGGATGGCGACCACATTTAGTCTTAAGTATGCCACCGTAATAACTTTGTGTTGTATTCCGGCATTAGTGATCCAAGTCCCTGTACCCTTATGGTACAGTAGCGTGTTTGCTACTGTCCCATTGCAAACACTTCTAGGCGACGGTAATTGCTAAGTACTAAGAGGGCTGTCAGCATGTCGGCTGTCCTATAGCAATAAAAAAACATGTGTGCGATTCACACACGATAGAAGTGAAACTTCAGTAAATCGACAAAAATACAAGCAAGTATTAAATACACACCGACATTTACTCTCTCGCTCTGGCTCACTAATTACAGGCGATTATAATTAAAAACTCACATTTATAGATTTTTTTTAAAAAGTATTGTTTCCGCCCGGGATCGAACCGGGGGCCTTCTGCGTGTTAGGCAGATGTGATAACCGCTACACCACGGAAACTGTACTCACAATGTCGAAATACTTCAAAATAAATACACACCGACATTTACTCTCTCGCTCTGGCTCACTAATTACAGGCGACTATAGGAGAGACCGAAATATACATATTTCTGTCTCATTCTTTGCTGGCTTCATCCTACACATTTTTGTATTTGTGTCTCTTACCTGTCGTTTTTTCGTTGCATCCGGTTTGAAATCACAACGATTCTAAAGAAGTTTCACTTCAAAAAAGTAATAGTAGTCATATTGTATATGTCAGATTGCTGGGCCACAAAAAGGAAAGATGAAATGTTATCGCATGCTCCGGAGATGCGAATGTTGAGATGGATTAGTGGAGTTATAAAAATGGATAAAATAAGAAATGAAAATATCATAGGAAATTTAAAAGTAGTATCGCCGCAAAGAGAATAATGTAATGTAACAAGGAAAATGCAAAAAATGTGAGTGAATGGATACAAAAGGAGGGGTAGACCAAAGAAAAGATGGATATGAAAGATGATGAATATGGATGGATGATGAAAGATGATATGGTAAACAAAGGTGTAAATATTTAGATGGCGACTAATAGAGGACATATGACTAATAAGGACAAAAAGAAGATGGTGTACCTTTCTCCAAATTCCGTACAAAGTGCAAGAGAAACGGACTCAAGGTAGAAATTTAGTACATAAAGAGAATTAAATATAAGAACTATGTTGATTTCTTGAAATTAATTCAACACATTATTCGCAAATAAAATTATAATATCAGAATTTAAATCCAACATATCAAATTATTCCTTACCACATGGTAATGCGGCTGAAGGACCATATCTATAAAAAAAATGATGCGGATTATATCTAAGATAAGATAATAAACGTGGAAAAGAAAGAAGACGGAAATAACCAGCAAGTCAGAAAGAGCGGCGACTCACCTGAGGTTCTCCGATCTGCTACATAATTCCACGACTGGTTTTGTGGTTTGGAGTCTAGGCCTTTGTAATTAACGGTAAAAAAAAATTTAATTTTTGGTAATTTGGTAGGTAAAAAACACACATATAAAACCCGTGCGGGGTGTTTCAATTGATGGCGCGCGAGCTAACCTGACTCGGCAGTGGTCGAGTAGTTTTTAGAATCACCGTCAGCTGCCGCAGCAACTAAACTAACTTGCGGGTAGGCTTATCTGGAGGGTAGATGCGTCACCTATCGGGGACGTGACGGTGCCGGTCGGCACCTCATGTTGTGCGGTGTTCCGCAGGGATCGGTTTTGGGACCGCTCCTGTGGAACATCGGCTACGACTGGGTGCTGAGAGGCGAGCTCCCGTCGGGCGCCGACTTGACGTGTTACGCGGACGACACGCTTGTCACTGCCCGGGGGAGCTCGCACAGGGAGGCGACGTTGATAGCCACGGCTGCGGTGTCACAGGTGGTGAACCGCATCCGGCGCCTGGGCCTGAAGGTGGCCCTTAACAAGTCGGAGGCCATGGTGTTTCATGGCCCCCGACGTGCGCCGGCGCCGGGATCACACATTGTGGTCAGTGGGGCCCGGATAGCTGTCGAGTCCACCATGAAGTATCTGGGATTGGTGCTCGACAGCCGATGGGAATTTGGGCCCCACTTCCGGCGGCTGGCGCCCAAGCTGATGGGTGCAGCGGGCGCGCTTTCGACGTTGCTTCCCAACTTGGGGGGCCCGAGCGCCGCCTGTAGGCGGTTGTACGTGGGAATCGTGCGGTCCATGGCCCTGTACGGGGCCCCTGTTTGGGCGTTGGACATGACGGCCAGCACTCTCGCCATTCTGCGCAAGCCGCAGAGGGTGATGGCCGTCAGAGTCGTCCGCGGGTATCGCACGATTTCCTACGAGGCGGCTTGCGTCCTGGCCGGATCCCCGCCCTGGGACCTAGAGGCGAAAGTACTCGCGTCATTATATCGATGGCGCGAGGAAGAGCGGGCACGGGGCTCGAGGCCGGCGCAGCGCCAGATCGCGCTGCGCCGAGAGGAGCTCCGTCAGGTCTTGGTGGCGGAATGGCGGCAAAGGCTTCAGCGCCCTACCGCCGGCCTCACTACCGTCGAGGCGATCCGGCCAGTACTCGAAGACTGGCTCGGGAGAAGGCACGGCTCCCTGTCGTTTAGGGTGACGCAGGTGCTGTCGGGGCACGGCTGCTTCGGCAAGTACCTGTGCCGCATAGACAGGGAGCCGGACGCTCGGTGCCATCACTGCGTCCACGGCGGGGAGGACACGGCGCAACACACACTCGCCGAGTGTGTAGCTTGGGAGGAGCAGCGCCGTGTCCTCACAAATGAAGTAGGAGGAGATCTGTCGCTGCCGGCCGTAGTGCGGAGGATGGTCGGTAGCGCAGAGTCGTGGGACGCAGTGGTGTCCTTCTGCTAGGACGTGATGTCGCAGAAGGAAACTGCGGAACGGGAGAGGGAGATCTCGACTCCCTTCCCCGGCCGCAGAAGGCGCACCGGGCGCAGGGGTAGGGCGGATAATGCCCTTTTCCGGCCCCCATGAATGGGTCCAGGGGCGAGGGACTTGGGGAAGTCCCCGCCCCCTATTCGATGGACCCGAGGCGGAGGCGCGTGCGGGTGTCGGCGCGCGCCTCTGAGGCGATGCACGGGGTAGTTAAACACCTCACTACCCCGTGCAGGAGACGAGGCCCGGACAGACCGGGCCAGCACGTGTGGGGCTGCGGAAGAATCTGGATTCCCGCGGCCCCGCGCGCACGTGTGAGGAGACACCGGGGTGGTGGTTTTAGCCGGTAGGAGTCCGGCATGCCCCTCCGCCTTTCCCCAGGCGGAGGTAGTCCATGAGGATTTCCCCACCCCGTAAAAAAAAAAAAAAAAAAAAAGGCCTTAACCACTACAAGACCGATTGAAAATGCAATATTTAATACTCACAGGATCTCCTATTCTGTTTTGTTGAAATAAATGGCTAAATCACATTTTTTATGCTGCTTCGTGGAAGTAATTATTCCTTCACTCAAATAGAAAAAAGTAAACAAACATATACGGCTCAATGTATCCAACACTGATTGATCGCAGATAAATTCGTATAAAATACAGAGCCGAGTAAGTATCAAAGCAAATCGGAATTCAGTGAGACGTGCTTTACGGAGGTCTACTATTGATTGTAGGCCATTTGATATGGAATTATTATAACAACACTCGCTTTTAGTTCAAAGAACGTAGAAAACTACTTTTAATAATGACAGGCGTGAAAACTTAAGAAAATATTGAGATAGATATAGTGATAAATAAATATGAGATGAGGGTAAATGATAGCTAGTTAATTAACGATATATAAGTTAAAATATTAGAATATATTTTTGGTTAAATACTATCTTTATCTTCGAAGACCGAGTACTTTGCCTGTAACTCTACAGATCCCACACCCGTGCGTATAGGCGGCAACACGAACCAAGTCATATACCTGGGATCTGTATTTCATGTGTCTGGTGACATCGATTGCGACGTCAAGGCACGCATTGCTGCCGCGTGGGCTAATTGGCGTGAGGTAACTGGTGTCATTTGTGACCCCAAGATGCCGGTAAAGTTGAAGGGACAGGTCTATAAGACCACCATTAGGCCTATCCTTTTATACGGCTGTGAAGCGTGGCCGGTGTTAGAGCAACACAAGCAGGAACTGCGTGTCACGGAGATGAATATGCTGCGGTGGATGTGTGGAGTGACGCGGAAGGACCGCGTTAGGAACTCCCGCATTCGCGGCGGTTCACTACCAGGGATGCTGAAGACCGTGCGAAGTGGAGAAGAAAAAGTCGGAAAGCGCATCCCGGGCGCCGAAGCGAGAGTTTGGGCTGCAACCGGGATATAACGCAAAGATGATGATGATGACTATTTTTATCTCTTCTTTAGTAAATTTTCTTTGTTAATCAAACAGTATCTTTGTTAATATAAACAGTTAGTTTTGACGACTTTCAGTCATCTATATTTATATTTTTATGTATGTATTAAACGTATGATCCCGGTCAGATATAAAAATAGGTCTATCCAACCACTTTCACATGAATATATAAAAATGGCGAATTATTATTTATGATAGTTTACAAGCAGCAAACCAAGAGCACATTTTTTCAGGATGGGGGTGTCAAACGATAGTCACCAGTGACTATAAAAACGAAAGTCGGATCATAATTTATAAAATGTCACGCATTTTCAATTATTTTTCTACACAAGAAAAGGGCCGTAAAAGATTATCACATACAAAAAGACACGCGTAGATGAACACCACTGCTGGACGTAGACTTCCCAAAAATAGTAGTCATATTTCGCAATCCCGTGCTCTTCTTATTCCGAACTAGGAACATTGCGCAGGCTGTCGACCGAATGGGCTCGAGAGCGGCCACTAAGTATACCGAGGCGCGATCTTCACTCTAGCACTCGTTTGCTCCATCGCGCATCGGCCCGACGACACAGGGACCGGCTACTGCCGCTTCTGCTTGAATATGAAATTTGTGAAACAATTATTTATTATTTCGGATTTCATTCTTATGAGAAAAACCCAATATATCCCTATGTAGCTTACCGGGTGACTTGAAATTTGTGAACAAAACCCGTCAGTGGCCATGCTTTGTAGGAGAAGAAGTTCTATAGTGGAGGACTACTCTGAACCCTATAGTTTTTATACTAAAGTGTTCCAGCACTAAAGAGAACAAATAGATTTATCATTGGGTCGGAACTTTTGTCCCATTAAACATTAGCTGCATGTTTAAACTTTTAATCCAAATGATTTCACTCATTACTCACCTTAAGCTCTTAACACGTTTAATCCGAGTTCCGACAGTAAAGCCCCTCTAGGACTATCCGATCGGCTCAGATACATCAGTAACACAGATAAACGGTTCATTGAACTTTACTTAGACGAGCGGGGCTAATCTTCCAGTAATCACGTCCTCATATACGATACCTTTACGGTACATTTGTCTTGGCCCCGAATTCCCGGTACAATGTGTTTTGCTTGCTGGACCATTTTTTCGATACAACTATATAGAGAGAACAAAAGTCAGCGAATCAACTTGGGAATGTTTTCTATGTTCAAGTAATTAAGGCCTCAAGGTTCAGGTTTTACTTACAATAGAAGAAATATTAGAAAAGTTATGTAAGAAATACGAACGGCTGAACTTTAGTATATGCAATTTAGGGAAGCTTCTACTCCGACCTGTGGTTGTGATCATGGGAAAAATCACTATTATCATTATAAAAAGAGAAAAAATAAGCCTTGTGGAAAAGTTAGCTAGACAATATTCTCTAGATTGTAATTATACAATATTTTATGACCTTTCAGGTCGCACATCACATTTTTAATATTTACACTTTGATTTTAATTTTTTTGTTTCTTAATTAATAATTTTTACTCTGTATACTCATCGCCGCTGAGTATTCAAAATTATTGTTCCAAATTCAAAAATAAAACATATGGCGACCCTATTCTCTCTTCTGGCCCAAGACTCGCATCATCATCTGCTCGGAATTTCCTAATTTTCAACGTGCCCATGTAATTTCTAATTTTATTTTTGTAAATACTTAATATCAAAAATCCGGTTGTTTCAATACAAGAAATATTAAAGTGTATATATACAAGTGAAGTGTGTTTTATCTGATACATCAACCTTCGATCAATAATTATCCGTGAAGGGGCGGAGAAAGAATACTAACCTCTGCGGCCGGGGTCGGCCTGGCGTAAAATGTGACAAAACAACCCACCCCAGCTACGTGGTAGGGCCTTAAGCCCATCTGGATGGCAACTACCCTTGGTCTTAAGTATACCGCCATAATAACCTTGTATTGTGTTTCGGCATTAGTGACCCAGGTTCCTGTGCCCCTATGGGACAGCAGCGTGTTCGGGGTGCCACTAGCGTCGCAAACATTTGCCTATCTGCTATTCTTCAGCAATAAAAAAAAGTTCTCAACTATAAAAGAAAAATTAAATGATGCTTTAGTTCCTCCGGCTGTAAAATGTTAAAAGAAGTCGATTTTGACCTTATCTTATGAGGAAAGTAAAATATGACCTTATTTGTAGAATATTTCGTAGGTTATTGGCTATCAAGCCTATTATAGCCTAAAAGTATTGCATCACAGCTTTGTATTATCCGTAATGCTAGGAATGAAGTTGTTCTTAGTGTTAGCAATTGTTCAATCTTTGCATAAAAGGTATTTAGAATCCCGCCTCCTAATTTTTGTTACTAACCCTCACTTTTGGTGAGGTAAATGGTAAAAGCGAGAGTGGGACAAAAATAATAGAGGTAGTATCGCGTGAGCTTCTAAACGCGCGGGACGGTCGACGTTCGACGTCCCTGAAGACAATTATCGGACTAATCGGACTAATCTGCATATATTTCTAACTGATTTTTGCAAATTACGGAAGAGATACGATTTTTACAGATTTTTAGTAATGTAATTCTCTAATTGTTCGGTACAACTATGTCTACGATAAAGGCGGATGTGTTGACTTTGTCAATTAATATAATGTGTGGTCATATTACTATTGTTATATTTATGGTATAAATGTCACTCCGTGGGTCTAGCGGAAGACCAGCGTTGGTTTTATACAAAACCAGCATATGCTGAGCTAGGACCCATTTAGGACTTCATCAACTATTTTATTTTATGTCAAAATTTAACATTTATGTATTTTGTATAATAATATGTGTCCTAAATAAAAATATTCTATTCTATTCTATTCTAAATATTCTATTCTATTCAATTATGGCTAAGAACTCACGGAGCGATTTTCACCCGCGTCCGCCGCGGTTGCGGGCCCGCAGCTTCTGTAGAATACAAATTTATACGTAAAAAATTAAAGCACAACTCACGACGCGTTTTACGCCCGCGGTGTGCACGGTTGTTTGCGGCTCCCGCTGTACCGGCGGGCAACCTGTAAAATCGCACGAGTCACGGTCGCCCGCATCCTCGGCGGGTTACGCCCGCGCGCTTGGCGGGCGACCGCAGGGGAATTGAATTGATTTGAATTAGTGACTGACTTGAATTAGTTGATGTACCCAAAACCTTTTGGGCCTTCTTTTTTAATTCTTCCGTGAAGTAAATATAACGCAACAGCTCGTTTCTGATGTGTGTCCATGGCGGTCTGAACTTCAACTGAACGTTACCACCCATCTTTCAACTGCCTGGCTTGCGATAATCGCCCGCAAACGTGGCGGGCGATGATCGCAACCGCGACGGCTGCGTAACCGCGCAAATAACCGGTTTCGTGAGTTTAGAAATAAAACCGCAGTTCCACCACCGCGGCGGACACGGGTGAAAATCGCTCCGTGAGTTCTTAGCCTATCTGTACCGCGCGCAATTCGCTTCAGTTACTCCTAACTTTTATTAACCGTGTCATAACATTGTGTGTTCAGTGTTCGTGACATTTAGCTGATGCCGTGCAAAAGTTACTCTGAGAGCAGATCTGAACCGAATCGAGAAGGGGTGGAATCAAGGTCAGTGCAAATTTCTTTGCCCATAGCAAGGCATCACGTCTCTCTAGCCACCGCTCATATCCCATCCTCTCTCATACAGTCCACTGCTCTCGAGCTATCCTTCTCATTCCTGTACGGTGAAATCCCGGTCCGTGACCGCCATCGTATATTAATATTTAGAAATTAATTCCCTACAACTATAGCCTATATAAATTTTGTGGAAGACAGCTTAAACATGTAAGGCAACCTTTGCTCGATGAGGCCGTGAATTATTAATACCTGATACCCCTTCAAAGCTCTGCATTTCGATCGTCAGAACACGCAAAGGTCTTGAATGAGGTCACCTGCACCGTGTGTGTAGAATACGTAATATTTATTTCACACTAAGTATAGGTCTCTTTAAGAAGAAACTGATATTCTGAAAAACAATGAACGAGACCTGAATTCAATCTTCTAAATATCAGTAAACTTAATAATAAAATATGATTCCGTTGCATAGATTTTATCAGAGGACGCATCAACTACATCAACAAGTAATTAATAATATGTATAACTAACTCTATAGGCACCGCACAAATCTATATTTTTTTTATAATTATAATAAATCAATTATTATTTATTTGTTCGTTATTTATAGTTAATTATTTCATTTACAGTAATTTTTTGTAGATTATATAATACTTTAAAATTTTACACAATGGCACTCGGCGGACTAATACAGCTCGAGAAATTGAAACTTATCTCGCCGCGTGCACATTTTAATAGCAATTTTTTCCGGAGCTGAAGGTAGTTTCATTATTCGCACAATGCGCTCTCGCAAACACCTCCGAAAATGCTTCTTTAAATTACTCCGTCCATAAGTATTATAAAATTGTGATATATATTATATAAAAGTTAGGTTTATAATTGTAAAAATACAGTAAGAAATGGGTGTAAGAAGGGAAAAATAAATACTGATCTAATCATCTCTTTTCCTTTTTCAATTCGATTTTATTTAAAATGTTCACTTGAAGCTAGATAAGTATATCATAGAGCATGGAGTGGAAGGAGCGCCTCGCGCACCCCAGCGCGGGCCTCGCCACCATCGAAGCGGTGAGGCCCGTCCTGGCCGAATGGTTGGAAAGGCGCCACGGCGCCCTGACCTTCCGCCTGACGCAGGTCCTCTCGGGGCACGGTTGCTTCGGGAGGTACCTGTGTCGCATAGGGCGGGAGATGACGTCAGGGTGCCACCACTGTGGCGTGGGCGACGAGGAGGACACGGTGAACCACACTGTCGCCGTGTGCCCTGCGTGGCGCGAGGAGCGCCGCGCCCTCGTCGCCCAAATCGGCGTGGACCTGTCGCTCCCGGCCCTGGTTCTGTCCATGGTCGGGGGCGATCCTGGATGGACGGCCGTCGCCTCCTTCTGCGAGGCAGTCATGTCCGCAAAGGAGGCGGCGGAGCGGGAGCGGGAGTTGACCACCACACTCCCCTCCCGCCAACGCAGGCCACGCCGGCGGCGCCGGAGGGCCAGTAACGACCTCCGGCCGCCGTAAAAAGCGGTCGCGGGCGGCCCCTCGGGGGAGGACCCGCCGCCCGCACTATTGCCGCGAGGGTGAGGGCTGCGTGCTGTTCCGCGGCCCCCCTCAACTCCTAGAGTTGTTAGGAGAGCGCCGGGGGGACGAAACCCTGACCCCCTGGCGCCAACACTTTAGAAGGGGCCCGCCTCAAGACAAAGGGCGGGCCGGCGCCGGCCCGGGCCACGAGATCGGCAGGCCATATATCCGTGGGCCCGGGCGTAGGCGATAGGAGAACAGCGGGGTTTTTTAGTGGGTAGTCGGATGGCCAATCATCTTTCCCGGAGTCCCACATATCCCTCGGTCCCCCCGGGCCGGGGGAACCCGTCAAGAGAGGTTTTTCCCCGAGACCAAAAAAAAAAAAAATATCATAGAGCAAAATTACTGTGCACCTTTCGCGTCGATGCTTTTCCGCAATACCTCTTTTTATGTTGAGTTGTCTTGAGTCAATGAAAAGTGTATCGAGATGTTTGGGGTGCGTGCTTGCAAGTGAGTTTGAATTGTGTCCTGAAGATGTCGGCGAGGTACCTTATACCCCTAAACTGCATGGTACGGACATGTAATGAGAAGATATGCCGAGCACATTACTAGAATAATGTTGAACCTGAAAGTAAATGGGTACAAGGGCAAGAATAGACTCAAAATGCGATGTGAAGAATGTGTCATGCATGATATGAGGATTTGTGAAGTGATAGACGAAGAATGACAGCATAGAATAAAATGAAAGAAAAAGACATTTGGTGTTAAACCCAAATGATTGGGACAAAGCCAAACTAATGATGACGATATACTTTTTTTATTGCTGTAAGACAGCAGACACGCTGACGGACCGCTTAGAATTTAGCCGTTACCGTCGCCTATGGGTGTTTGCAACGCCAGTGGCATCGCGAACACGCTGCTGTGGAATTTAGGTCCCTAACGCTGGAACACAACACAGGGTTATTATGGAGGCATACTTAAGACCAAAGGTGATCGTATCCAGACGGGCTTGGGGCCCTACTACGTAGCTAGGGTGGGTTGTTTTGTCGCCTTTTACGACAGGCCGACTTTGGCCGCAGAGATTAGAATTCTTTCTCCGACCCTGCACGGATAAAAAACTTGGTGACGTTCTTCGTTCGACGTTCGCATAGTGCCCATCACTTTACCATGACAACGATGAAAATACTCCGTATTCCTAAGTAATCAAATGAAATATACTTTAGCCAATTTTTGTCCACAGATAGTTATGAGCGAACCTAAATTTTGCTACACGTATTGGTCCCCCTAACCTTTTGTAAACCTTGTAGATAAACCCTTCTTGCGAGTCCCTCGAACAAATAGGCGATATGGAACTCTTTGGACTTCTCCACTAGATAACCACGAAGACGATATTTGCTGATACTGTGTCGTGTTATGGGACAATACTCTTCATATCAATGTCCCATTCTCTAACGTTCTCCATCAAGCAACCAAAATACAGGATTGTTTGAAGAATAACTAAATTATTAACAGTCAAAATAATTGTCGTATCGTAAGAACAAACTTTAAGGCACGCACCGCAATCAAATCGACCGCGGCCCATACCTATTGAATACATTTAATCTGTTACAGAGTTAATAAACCTTTAGCTCGATGGAATATTGAATTATTAATACTCGATACGTGTTTCAATCGTCAAACGAACACGCAAAGGTCTACCTCACTCACTTTACGTAAGTGAAGGCTGACTTTTGATTTGGTTTGCTTTAATTTTTACTGGGGTCGATCTGAAAGTGTATGTATTTTACCTACCTAATTTGCTAGCGTGAGGTGGTAATCTAAAAAAATCCTTCTTTTGCGCTATCTAAGAGAAGTAGTAGGGGTTCTATTCGTAATCCAACCACAGGGCTTTAGTATTTTATCCGTGCAGGGGCAGAGAAAGAATACTAACCTCTGCGGCCAGGGTCGGCCTGTCGTAAAAGCCGACAAAACAACCCACCCTAGCTACGTGGTAGGACCCCAAGCCCGTCTGGATGGCAACCACCTTCGGTCTTAAGTATGCCGCCATAATAACCTTGTGTTGTGTTCCGGCAGTAGTGACCCAAGTTCCTGTACCCTTATGGGACAGCAGCGTGTTCGCGATGCCACTGGCGTTGCAAACACCCATAGGCAACGGTAACTGCTAAATTCTAAGCGGGCCGTCAGCCTGTCTGCTGTCCTACAGCAATAAAAAAAAGTATTAGACGAATGTGTTTACTAGCAAACATTAAAGCAGAAGTAGAAATACTGACTTCTGCGGCCGTGGGCGGCCTGTCGTAATCGAAAAAATAACCCTAGCTGGGTGGTATGGCTCCAAGCCCGCAGAATGACAACTGCCTCTGGTCTCCAAATGTGCTCATAATAACAAGGTTATGATGGCGGTTCTTATATTCCGACTCAAGTGAAAGGTTATCCTACGCGAAGGACAGTGTATTGGCGGTGGCCCTGGTATCGTAAACATCCATAGGCTGCTAACTTTTAACTATTAAGTGGACCGTCACTCTGTCTGTTATACAGCAATATACAACGTGTCCTAAAATTCAACGATAAGCCAGTACCGGGTGTATGGTCGGGTCAATAACTAGCCATTTAAAAAAAATAAAAAAAATCCAGCTCTTTTTTTTCAAAGTTACATCATCTACACCCTATAATTAGATACTGTGGTTACAAATGTGAACATATCCCCACATTTTTTTTTTAATTAGCTACCTAAGTAACATACCTATTAATTGCAGTTCCAAATAGGACCAAAACATTCGTAGTTTTTAATATAAAAATAAAATAAACAATCTTTTTTCTTGAAATTTTAGAATATTTTAACTTTTAATCAACTTTGACATGCTACTGTGTAAAAAATGTATGAAATATACTATGGCATGTTATTATAAAATTTAGCGCAATTCATCACAATTCTAAGATGGTGCAATTCTATTACAACACTTGCAAAAATTCTAAGAATTCTCTTATCAAGGCACAAGAAGGATTATTCAGTTTAGTTTTTGAAAACATTACCTACTGTTCAAAAAAGCGTTTTGGGTGGCGGATTCAGGTAGTAAATCGTCATAAATGAAATATTTTGAAGTGCAAGTGAGATAGATCATTATACTTTTCACATCGTTTCCACACATCAATCTCAACATTATATCTTCGCAGCATCCTTTCATCCCTCACCTTTGTGGCCCAGCATTCTGATCTATACAATACCTTTACCTATTTAGTTATTTTAATTTCCAGTTTATCATTTCCTTTAGCTTTAACAATTTTAACATAAATTAGTTATGATTTTCATCAAAAACTTTTATACGTTCATCGTTTAATAACTATTGAACGTCAGCCAGACTGTAATTTAAAGTTTGTCACAGTTTTTAACATGAATATTGAAATTCTTGAATGTCACACGGGGTGGAATATAATTTCCTCTTTTCTTAATATCCCGTTTAACGAAAAGAAAACTGGTTGAAGTCAACTTGCATATATAGTTTCTTTATCATTATAGTCTTTCTAATTCAATAATGATTTGTTTTATGTTCATTACAATCTTATTATTATGTTGCGATCTAAACAATATTAAAACTTCATATACTGATTGATTCCATTAATGTTATAAAAATTATAAAAGTCAATTGTTATACGAACATATTTTGTTCTTTTATGGTGTATATCATTCTGGAGATGATATAAGTTTTAAAACCAATATTGTTTTTATTTTCCGAAAAATACAAAACATTAAAAATCAAAGTATGTTGCTAATTCTGATCTTTTACAGTCCGCAACATACTCGTATTCAGTTAAAAAGATTTATTATTCAACAAAATACAAATAAGTTGACTTCTTTAACTTAGAAATCAATAGGCAGTGATATTGTTAAGAAGCGATCGCTTTCTGGAAATGTATTTATTTATTTATTGTTAGAACTGTGTAAATTATAATGTTGGTAAGTACATTTTGCATCAACAGTTTGCCTTTTTAAGGCGTACAATATTTATAAAGGTATTTTAAGTAACATATTCATTAATTTACAATTATAATTTTATTATATCTAATTGTTTTATTAATGAAACACAAAAAATATAGAATTAAATTATTTTAACAAATAAGAAAAAATAATTTAGAAGTCATTTATCAAATTAATAAAATGATATGTATCAATTTTTTTATGTTAATTCCATAATAATTTGCCCTTAATTAAGAAACTTGTCCTTCAGATATTCATCTAAGTTATAATACGACTTCTCAATTAACATTTGTTTCAACTATCATCATTTATTTCTTATCTTAGAGTTCTTATCGGTGTTGTTGAATATTATAATACTATTCTATTGTTGAAAACAGAATAGAACTTAATAAAATAAATATATTCTGTAGCATATTTAATGTTCACTGTATAATGAGTCTTAACTGGATTAGACACTAAACTAAATTTTTTTTTATGTCTGCTTTGAGCCACTCTATCGCGGGGTTCTGGGTTTATTTCGTTATTTAAATTGAGATATTCCTCCTTTTTCTAATCTATTTTAAAATTCAGCTTGATTGGTCACTTTGATAGTTTCACTTATGAGATTATAAACTATACAAAATATTAAATAGCCATGTTCAAAATAAACGTGCGCTAGAAATTAAAAATTGTAGATTTTCGAAATTGCCTGAACAATCAACCGTCACCTCATCAAAGCATATTTACTAATTGCTGTTTGTAAATACTATTAGTTATTAGTTTCAAAATCACGTTTCTATCTATTGAATTATTTGCAATGTATTCTCGTTTGTACACAATGCGAGGTCCGTGAATACACTATTGACATTTACACTATAGTTGCATACAGTTTATACATGAAAATAATTAAAAAGACGATTGTTTTTCCTGAATCTATAATTATATTGACCTATATAATTACGCTACGTGTGAATGTACTCATGAAACATCGAGTGTTTCTCAACCGAATCGGTTTTTTGCAGGATTCGGTGTAGTGGCAACAGAATTTTAATACATGAGTTCACACATGCATTCGGTTTCAAAACACGGCAAAAAAAACCGGCATTAGAGTTGTAAACGCACCAACTGTTAATCGTCTTTGTAATATTGGGTTTAAACCCAAAAAGATCCCGTGGAAAAAGATGGTGGTTAACCACGACACTGACGGCGAAAATACCAGTATATTATAGCAAGACTGTTCACGTCCATATCAATAATGGACTGTGAGCATTCTTGCAAAAAACCGGATGGTGTATTCACACGGGATCTCGATTCGGAGCTGTCGGATACGCCAACGTAAGATGTGCCGTGTGAACACAACATTCTGTTTTTTCCAGATCCGATGAAAATAAGATTTGGAAAACGTGACTCCGTGTGAACGTAGCCTTATACAAGCCAAAAGCATTTTTATTGTTGTGATACAACAGACAGGCTGACGGCTCGCTTAATATGTAGTTTGTGACGTCAGGGGCACTGCTAACACCCTGTAGTCAGCGTAGGGGAAGGGGAACTGGAGCTACTTATACTTAATTATATATTTACAGATCAGAGCTGGTTACACACCAGACGAGCTTAGAACCACACCACATATTTAGCATTGCTTTGTCGCCTTTTACGACAAGCTGCCCCTGACTGCAAGGGTCATTATTGTTATTTTGCCCCTGCTCGGAGAAAGTTTTAACGATTATTAAAGGAATTTCATTTGATTTTGATTGCGTAATTTGTTTTAAATCGTTGATCTACTAGAACATATTACTCGATGTTTCAAATAAATATATAAATGGTTAGATAAACCGGCCCGGCTTCGATATGGTGCTGATTTAATGAACGAACGAATGAATGAATGGATGGATATCTATTCATTCGTGAATGTAACTGCGCGGATTGGGATTGCGTACGCTTCACTGAATTTATAATACTGCTCTTTTATGTTTTTTGTTACGGCAAATAGTTTTTAAATATTATTCTTCCAGTTAAAATGAATGTTGTATAGAGAACATTTCTGAAGTAATTTATAAAAAAAAAATGGAAGTACATATATATTATACTGTACTATTATTGAGTTGCCCCCCAAGCGTAACGTTTTTTAACTTCACTGTTCATGTTTTGTTTGTATTAAAATATTATAATGCCGTCTTTTTAATGGTAAAATTGTCGACAAAGCTCCATCATTTGTCAACAACGAGTCGATATAAGCATCCGGCATTCTGAAATTGAAATGTATTCATTCTGACAAGGCTACATCGACATTTTCTTTGCCTGTCTGAAAAATTTAACAACAACAAAAGCATATTGTTTAAAACAACTTGTTTTAATTAATACATACATTTTTACAAGATTGTGGACCGGGTTCTTCTATCGCTTTGTGTCTAGGATAGTGAATAACTGTTCTCTTACACTTCACTGTTCACTGTTCTGTCCTCGCAGCCAAAGCCGGCGCCAGCCCGCTTCTTGTGTGAGGGCGGACGTCTTTTGCGGTTTGCGCCAGACGGTCAGTATTTTGACCCCCAGCGATTCAGATTGAGGGAGATACGCGAAACAGAACAAAGCCCTCATTCTCACGTCTTATCCCCCCATAGGATGTTTGTAACCCCAAGGGCATCGCTAACTTACTGTTGTCCGCGTACGGATTCTCGAACCTGCATCAATTATGATGGAACACAACACAATGTTATTATGGCAGCATACTTAGAAATCAGGAGTGGTTACAACTAGGGCTTGGAGTCCTACCACCTAGCTAGGGTTATTTTGTCAGTGTTCTTATTCCGTCCCTGCACAAAGTGAATTTATATTATAATTTTTTTTAATAAATGTCTACAAATTTTGAAGTTGGGAAATCAATGCTACTTTAGTTAATTAAACCAGACGTCTACAAAATAAAATTATAAAAACAAAATATATGCTTCAACAATATGTACTAATAATATTCAAACATAATTATAATCCAAAGAGAAATTTCTTCTAAGTTTATCTGGTTCCAATCTGAAAAGTGTCCACTTGGCAATGAATTTGGCCGTGAGCCAAGTCATCTGACCACCTTCATCTTAATCGAGTATACATAAAGGTGCAGATGGGTGTGACGTGAGAGGTAGCTACATCTTATCCTCATTTATTGTAAAAGAACTGCAGATTTTTTTATTTACGTTTGTTAATTTAAATAAGATTTTCAGGCATATTCGACAAACGTGTTCGGTCCTACTGGTCTTTAGTTCCGTTAGTCCCACTTTAAACCAAAGACTGGGTTATATTTAAGTGTTACAATAAAATTATTATAGCCTGCCTAGGAAAAATAACTGAAAATTCATTGGAAGTACTTGTGAATTTTAAACTTAATAAATATTAAGTGCATTGAGCTATATGCCAGATTGTTATGTTAAATATTTAAACTTATGATTTCTTTGGTTGTAATTTGTTTTGTGCATCAATAAAATAAAATAAAATAAATTTATTCCTAGAGTAGCTATTTTGTTCCATACAACTTTATGAAATTTCACTTTGATCTTATCCGATCATTATTCTAATGAATAATCCAGGTTGCATTCAAAGTATGCTCTTTTAGGGCTAAAAGTTAATTTTTGATTGCTATTACAAAATTTCTGCGCATATTTGACGTTGAACCTCTGCTACAATACTTATTTTTATATTTTTTTGACCAAAGAGATACAAAAATAAAATAGATGTTATTGAACTTAATTTGGATTTTTACAGGCCGTAATATAACAATCATCTGGACCTTTATCCTGGTATGGAACAACGGTACCCTTTCCTTGCTGACTGTGAGCAGAAGGAGTAAACCATATGTAATCGATTACCCGAGGATTTTCTGACTGGAATACAAGTAGTAGTAGGTAGTTTATTTGTCAAATAGATACAAAATCATCAAAAACATCAACTTTATAATGTATTCGTGTCCAATTTTTGGTTGGTTTAGTTTTTGTAGAGCTTTGTTTCATATCATTGAATATGTGAGATGTTACATGACGTGACGCGTTGGTATCCGTTTGGCATCGCGTGCGACGCAACATAATGTTTCATACTCAACTTGCATGTGTCATAAGATTTTAGAACACTTTTGCCAAGTGCGGTTCTTGGGTATAATCGTAATAGTTTTCAATTTATATCTTTTGGCAAGATTCTGTAAGTTCCCTGTTTTTCTTAAATAACATATGGTAGTATTTCATAAGGTTCTTTTTTTACAGATTTTAGATGTATGCGATCTCTGTTGGGGTTACGACTTATTTATAGATCATTTTCACTGAATAATAAAATGTGACATTAAAAATCGCCACAATGTATCTAAGGTACTTAATTGGAAAGGATTAATGCTGTATTGCTTAAAATCGCTTCGTAACTAAGCCATTGTTTCTTGTAAAAAGTAAAGGATAAAAAATGGTTAGTGTGGGTTATCCCTAAGAGGTAGACATATACCACCGCGGAATTTTTTGTAGACTTTTTTAAGGTGTACATTATTTTGATATATTTCGTAGGGTTCAGCCAGCGTTTGCAATGTAAACGTAAAAATGTATTTATGACATCACATTAGAGACTTCTAAAATTATCAGTTTTTTTATTGCTGTAGGACAGCAGACAGGCTGACGGCCCGCTTAGAATTTAGCAGTTACCGTCGCCTATGGGTGTGTGCAGCGTCAGTGGCATCGTGAACACGCTGCTGTCGCATAAGGGTACAGGAACTTGGGTCACTAATGCCGGAACACAAGATTATGGCGGTATACTTAAGACCAAAGGTGGTCGCCATCCAGACGGTCTTGGGGCCCTACTACGTAGCTAGGGTGGGTTGTTTTACAACAGGCGACCCTGGCCGCACAGGTTAGTATTCTTTCTCCGCCTTTGCACGGCTATCAGTGTTTCTCTACTATATTATGCATGTATTATACCTCCCTCTTGAATCACACTATCTACTAAAAAAACCGCATCAAAATCCGTTGCGTAGTTTTAAAGATCTAAGCATACATAGGGTCAGACAGCGGGAAGCGATTTTGTTTTATAATATGTAGTGATTGTAAAAATTATAAATTATTTGGAAATTTAATTTTACTGACTTATTATAAATTGTTTACTACTGTTTTATAAAGTGTTTTAATTGAAAAGAAAGAAATGTTTCATATTAGTGTTTCTTTTTCAAACAATGACATTTCGAGAAACTAATTAAAATACTTAATATCGTTTAAAAACGTCTTAGATCAAGCCTTTAGGCAAAGTCGTCTTTACAAAAAATTCCAATATCTTAAGAGACAGATTTAAAGAGAATTTAGTGATTAATTTAATAGGATCCTTTCATTTTGTGAATAAAATATTAATTTTAAGATATTTGTGAGTGCTCTGGGAATCAGCCTTTCTTAGTACATCTTTACTTAATATTTTGAGCGTTATTAATTTTGTATGTCTAGACGAGTAAAAAATTAAAGTAACATTATATAATTTTTAACCTGTAGCCGAGGTATAAGTACTTAATAATTTAAAACTCAATTATTAAAAAATATTTAAAAATGAGCAAAATTTTTGTGAATATAAAATAATTATATTAATATTGTTTGCGATTCAGTCTATGGTATGCGTTTGTAGCACGGCTACGCGGTCTCGTGTGTCTTTATATAGGTGAAGATGTCATTGTCAAGACACGAAGCCACGAGCGAGTGAGAGCGACAAACACACTCGTATATACACCAGCGAGTGTTGTATGTGGAAATTACTGAGCCAGTGAGGCATTTATGATCACTATAAGTACCAATTACTAGATTTTGTTATCCGTGTAGGGCCGGAGAAAGAATATTAATCTCTGCGGCCGGGGTCGGCCTGTCGTAAAAGGCGACAAAACCACTCATGCTTGCTACGTGGTAGAGCCTCAAAACCCGTCTGGATGGCGACCACCTTTGGTCTTAAGTATGCCGCCATAATAACCTTGTGTTGTATTCCGGCATTAGTGACTCAAGTTCCTGTACCTTTATGAGACAGCAGCGTGTTTGCGATACCATTGGCGTTGCAGACACCTATAGGCGACGGTAACTGCTAAATTCTAAGCGGGGTGTCAGCCTGTCTGCTGTCCTACGCAATAAAAAAAAATATGTTAGCTTTTTACCATTATCTGCAATATAAGTGGTGTAGCGGGCGCTTACTGGGCGAAGTGCGCACGTGTCGTCACACTCGTCGTATTCATTTTTCGTCGAGCAGCCGCTAGTTCAACCGAATTCCTACATGAAACACTCATTTACGCTACGCTCGACGTTACATCGTACAATACACGTTGCATATGTGTAATTAATGTTATTTTGGAGAAATAAATCTAATAATATATGTAAATTATCACTGGCTTATAACTTAACCCATACGTCCAGTAATTGGATCGAGGTAGCGTCCATAGTTAAAGCTTGCCTTAATTGCACGAGCCAAGCCAAGATTTCCACTAAACCACTGGGCCGCCAGTAATTAAACTATGCACTAATTACTTACAACGAGAACATCTGTTTTTATTTACAGTATTGTCCTTATGTGTTTCTTTTACTTTGTGATGTTTAATTTTGGGAAGTAACATTTTTGTACCTACAATGTAGAGCACATAAGGTATGGTTTTGAACGTTACTAAAATTTTATTTAAAAGAACATCGAGTATGTATCATGTGAAATGGACATTAAGATATCTACAATCACAGCTCTATGCACTATCACGATATCAGGCTCATGGACAGTAATACTCCTGTCCGTGATAATCAATTATTATTGATCCTACTAAAGATATAAACCAATATCAAGAATTGGCTTTGGTCCTCCAAGACGACGAGACCATATCTAAGACCCTGGTCTTAGATATGGTCATATCTATCTTATACCAGAAACTTGTTTCTGGTGCATAGTCTTTACTACAATTATGTGTCTTTGCAAGGGTGAGTACTTGTAACGTTGATGCATTAGTAAGTCAAAATCTACAAGAAGTAACATATCTGATAGGTTCGGTGACATATATAGGTATATGTATAATGTTGTTATTCTTTTTTAAATTATAAAGTTGAGTGATTATTATCTTTTTAATGAGCAGAAGACAAGTGCCTCGCTCTCAATTCAGAGTATGTGGTTTCTTTAAGCCTCCTTACCACATTGACATTATCAAGTATGTAATCCAGAGGCAAGTGGATTGGGGTGATGAGTGAGGCGTTCCACATGGTGTTTCTTATGGCGCTCTATCTGTGAGGCTCTTATGTTTATATACTCGTGTATTTCATAATTTCTTGTAAACCATAGAGCATTTACAAGACTTCTCAGAATGTTGTTTTGTAAGCTAGTTCCTTTGCAAGCATGTGATATTTCTCTTGCAGGCTACTCCCCAAAATTGATTTATGTCTTATAGTATGTTGGGCTTCAAAACAGTGTTGTATAATAATAGCTTATTGGCCAAGGTGAGTACTGAGTTTCTGCTCAGTATCCAATATAGCCTTCGAAACTTGTAGTTGACTTGGTGGCTTTAATATGGTTTTCCCACGTTAAGCGTGTGTCTAGGTGAAATCCAAAATACTTCACACAATCGGTTTGTTAGGTAATTTGTTAGGTAAAGTATTATTTTTGTTGAACCAAAGAACAGTCTTTTTTTATTGCTGTAGAACAGCAGTCAGGCTGACAGCCCGATTAGAATTTAGCGGTTACTGCCGCCTATGGGTGTTTGCATCGCCAGTGGCATCGCGAACACGCTGCTGTCCCATAAGGGTACAGGAACTTGGGTCACTAATGCCGAAACACAACACAAGGTTATTATGGCAACATACTTAAGACAAATGGTGGTTGCCATCCAGACGGGCTTGGGGACCTACCACATAGCTAGGGTGGGTTGTTTTGTCGCCTTTTATGTCAGCCTGACCCCGGCAGCAGAGGTCAGTATTCTTTCTCCGCCCTTGCACGGATTGAAGTGTCTTTCGCTTAGAGTCAAACTGACAGGCAGCTATGAGTAGAAGGCACTCAACAGAGCTGTCAGTCTACCGACTGATTGCAGTTTATAAAAAAAATATAAAGTTAAATATATATATATATATATATATATATATATATATATATATATATATATATATATATATATATATATATATATATATATATATATATATATATATATATTAAAATATAAGTCAAAATTATCAAAATTCTAGTGGAAATTTATTTATTATTATATAAAATTTACAGAAGAATAAGAAGTAAAATCTAATTAAAAATGACGTGCTTTTATCCTAAAGACTGCGAACAATTTGCAGTATGTATGATGTTAGTGGCCCCTTGTACAAAAACGTGCTATGAAGATCCACCTATGTGCTATCCCTGCTTGCCACGATGTCCTTTGCCGAAGGTTATGTATTATTGTGAAAAAGCTGCGTGTTTCAAGGCCTCTAATTTTCTAAGAGGAAGATTGCTGTGATCCACCACTAAATTATAAGAAGATTGTGCGCAAGCACCTGCGCAAGCTGCCTGTTTCTGCATTCAAGCGCAATGAAATGCAGGACTAAGAGCAATCGAAGACGCTTGACACTGCGAATTTCCTATTTAGAAGCTCTCGTGACATAGTTGTCGAATGTGATTGTGCACGGACCCCGTAAAAGTCGGCGACCCAGCAAAAGTGTCACCCTGCACATCCAAACCAACACTCGGATGTTGTTTGTTCAAGAAGAAACCAATAAAAGTGTAGCTTGAGGATATGTTAGATGACTAACAACGAAATTTCGTTTCCTACTTTCAATGTGAAACCAGAAAATAATTTAAATAAAAAGGATGACTGATTTTTTTTCCCCAAAAAGGGCTTAACGTCAGGCAAGCGGGCGGTTGTAAAAACTAAGCCATAACTATTGCAACATGCAACATGTTGTGCTGACCCTATATAATGTAGGATAAGGGCAGGAGGAAGAAGATTTTCATAAATGGAGATCAGCAGATCTTATCTTTATGCTATATATAAAAAAATAGCGCATCGTTTACTACTTATTTTAATAATTATGTGTGTGATTGAACGTTTGAAATCTGAAAATATAACCCATTTCAAGACTATACTATAATTTAGATAAGTTATTATAAAACATACTCCATTAATAATAGTGTTTATAAAGATAATACAAATCAAACTGTCATTATCATGTATTATAATGGATCATTATCGTTTATTTTAGTTTATTGGAATTTTTTATTGGTGTCGCTCATATATATGTGTAGAGTTTAAAAATAGTTGTGTGAAATTGGAATACTTTGTAAACTATGTTGTAGTTGCCCATTAATTACTACCTTTTATTGTCACTGTTGTAGTGTGTGGTGTCGCACCAGAATAGCACCACCCCATCTCCTCCCGTGGGTGTCGTAAGAGACGAGTAAGGGATAGAAAGAACGGAGGATGGGCAGCAGCATCTTTCCGTGAGAGCATCACCAACTGCGAATACTGCGATCGCCAACCCGCCTGCCAAGCGTGGCGATTATGGCAAAACCCCCCCCTAAAATGACAGATACACACAGGCCCCGGCCCCTAGTCCCCGGCGGCCCCGTTCGTGGTGGTCACGGTAGCAGCCACATAAGCGACGGGGCAGGGGGTGCGAAGAATCCCCGGGTTCGGATTCGCTACCAAGAACGACGACCTTTGGCCCTGGCAACATACAATGTCAAGACACTGCGGACCAACGAGAAGTTGGAGGAACTGGAGGAAGTTTTGAGCAGACTGCGATGGGATGTTGTGGGGTTATCTGAAGTCCGAAGACAGGGAGAGGACTCAATAATCCTAAATTCCGGAAATCTGCTCTACTTCCGGGAGGGCGACCAACTGTCCCAAGGTGGTGTCGGGTTTCTCGTTCACAAGTCTCTTGTGAACAACGTTACTGAGGTGGGGAGTGTTTCGACTAGGGTAGCGTACCTAATACTCAAAATTACCAAACGGTATTCGTTGAAGGTCATTCAGGTTTACGCTCCGACTTCGACACATCCTGACGAGGAGGTGGAAGCCATGTATGAGGACATCTCAACAGCCATCCACACTTCTAAAACCCACTTTAACGTTGTCATGGGAGACTTCAACGCAAAATTGGGGAAACGTAGCGGCGATGAGTTGAGAGTGGGGCAATTTGGGTTCGGAAATCGGAACACCCGAGGCCAGATGCTGGCCGACTTCATGGAGAAGGAGGACCTGTATATGATGAACTCCTTCTTCATGAAGCCAGAACAACGCAAATGGACTTGGATTAGTCCCGATGGTGCCACCAAAAATGAGATTGACTTCATTATGTCGACCAAAAGACAGATATTCAATGATGTCTCTGTGATCAATTCGGTGAAAACTGGGAGTGATCACCGCTTAGTAAGAGGCACATTGAATATCAATCCAAAATTGGAGAGGTCTCGACTGGTGAAGTCTACGCTCCGACCTGCACCCATACAGATCCAAAACCCGGTAAACTTTCAACTCGAATTGCAAAACCGCTTCGAATGCCTCGGTGACTGCGTTGACGTGGACGAGTATAATAACAGGTTCGTGGAAGCTGTTCAAACGGCCGGGTCTAAATTCTTCAAGGCCAGCCGTTCAAAAAGAACCGGAAAAATCTCAGATTCTACTCTCAAATTGATGGATGTGAGACGTCAAATGACCCTTCAGTCCCCGGACGATGCTTCCCAGTATAGGCAGCTAAATAGACAGATCTCCAAGTCCTTGACTCGCGATATCCGCCGCCATAACACAGACTGTGTAAAGGCGGCTATAGAGCGTAACAAGGGCTCTAAAGTATTCGCACGAGACTTGTCTATTGGGCAGAGCCAACTGACGAAGCTGAAGACCGACGACGGCAGGGTCGTTTCGTCTAAACCCGAACTTTTGAGGGAAGTCGAGAAGTTCTACGGACAGCTATACACGACCACACGGGCACCTGTTAACAACAAGGCTAAAGACCCAAGAGCCAAATTAACCCGACACTACACCGTAGATATCCCAGACGTCAGTCTGTACGAGATTAGTGTGGCCCTTAAACAGCTTAAAAACAACAAGGCGCCGGGTGATGATGGAATTACAGCCGAGCTTCTGAGAGCTGGTGGTACTCCTGTGCTTAAAATCCTCCAGAAGCTATTTAATTCCGTCATCCTCGATGGCAAAACGCCGCAGGCCTGGCACGGAAGTATAGTGGTGCTGTTCTTCAAAAAGGGCGACAAAACCCTTTTGAAGAACTTTAGACCGATATCACTTCTGAGCCATGTTTACAAGCTGTTTTCAAGGGTCATCACGAATCGTCTCGCGCGCAGATTTGACGACTTCCAGCCTCCCGAACAAGCCGGATTCCGAAAAGGTTTTAGCACCATAGACCACATACATACGCTGCGGCAGGTTATACAGAAGACGGAGGAGTATAACCAGCCACTATGCTTGGCGTTCGTGGACTATGAGAAAGCCTTTGATTCGATCGAGACCTGGGCGGTGCTTCAGTCTCTCCAGAGGTGCCACATTGATTATCGATACATCAAAGCGTTGAAGTGTTTGTATGAAAACGCCACCATGTCAGTCCGTCTCCAGGATCAGAACTCGAAGCCTATCCGACTGCAGCGGGGAGTCAGACAAGGCGATGTCATATCGCCGATGCTGTTCACTGCTGCGTTGGAAGATGTCTTCAAGCTTCTGGACTGGAACGGACTGGGCATCAACATTAACGGTGAGTACATCACTCACCTTAGATTCGCAGATGATATCGTAATCATGGCTGAAACCATGGAAGACTTAAGCCATATGCTTGATGGCCTCAATACAGCTTCCCAAGGAGTAGGTCTCAAAATGAACATGGACAAGACGAAGATCATGTCTAATGTCCATGTCGCACCTACCCCCGTAACAGTTGGGAACTGTACTTTCGAAATTGTTGACGAATACGTCTACTTGGGTCAAACGATCCAGTTAGGCAGGTCCAATTTCGCGAAAGAGGTCACTCGTCGAATCCAACTCGGATGGGCAGCGTTCGGGAAGCTCCGTAAAATCTTTTCGTCCCAAATACCGCAGTGTCTCAAGACGAAGGTTTTTAACCAATGTGTGTTGCCAGTGATGACATACGGAACGCAGACGTGGTCGCTAACTATGGGCCTTATGAGAAAGCTCATGGTCGCTCAGAGAGCAATGGAGAGGGCTATGCTCGGAGTTTCCCTGCGAGATCGAATCAGAAATGAGGAGATTCGCAGGAGAACCAAAGTAACCGACATAGCCCGGATGATTGCAAAACTGAAGTGGCAGTGGGCTGGGCACATAGCTCGAAGGACTGATGGCCGTTGGGGCAGAAAAGTCCTCGAATGGCGACCGCGTACCGGAAGACGCAGTGTTGGTAGGCCCCCCACAAGATGGACCGATGATCTGGTCAAGATCGCCGGGATAGGTTGGATGAGGGCAGCGCAGGACCGATCATCGTGGAGATCTTTGGGGGAGGCCTTTGTCCAGCAGTGGGCGTCTTCCGGCTGAAATGATGATGATGATGATGATATATATATATATATATATATATATATATATATATATATATATATATATATATATATATATATATATATATATATATATATATATATATATATATATATATATATATATAAATTATAAACGCATATATGTATGTAGAGTAACTCTTGTAAGGGTTAAAAGGCTTAGTTACAGTATTATGACATCTTGTCGCTCCCGGCCCTGGTTCTGTCCATGGTCGGGGGCGATCCTGGATGGACGGCCGTCGCCTCTTTCTGCGAGGCAGTCATGTCTGCAAAGAAGGCGGCGAAGCGGTAACGGGAGTTGACCACCGCACTCCCCTCCCGTCAACACAGGCCACGTCGGTGGCGCCGGAGGGCAACTAACGACCTCCGGCCGCCGTAAAAGCCTCGGAGGAGGACCTGCCGCCCGCACTATTGCCGCAAGGGTGAGGGCTGCGTGCTGTTCCGCGGCCCCCCTCAACTCCTAGAGTTATTACAGGAGAGCGCCAGGGGGACGAAAGCCTGACCCCCTGGCGCCAACAATTTAGAAGGGGCCCGCCTTAAGACAAAGGGCGGGTCGGCGTCGGCCCGGGCCACGAGATCGGCAGACCATATATCCGTAGGCCCGGGCGTAGGCGATAGGAGAACAGCGGGGTTTTTTAGTGGGTAGTCGGATAGCCAAACATCTTTCCCGGAGTCCCACATATCTCTCGGTCCCCCCGGGCCGGGGGAACCCGTCAAGAAAGGTTTTTCCCCGAGAACAAAAAAAAAAAGTATTGTGACATCTTCCGGCCCGGGCCACGAGATCGGCAGGCCACATATCCGTAGGCCCGGGCGTAGGCGATAGGAGAACAGCGGGATTTTTAGTGGGTAGTCGGATGGCTGAACATCTTTTCCGGAGTCCCACATATCCCTCGGTCCCCCCGGGCTGGGGGAACCCGTCAAGAGAGGTTTTTCCCCGATACAAAAAAAAAAGTATTGTGACATCTTAGTACACCAAACACATCAGCTTTGACGAAATGGCTGGCACAATTAGGTACGTAAGTAGTCGATCGTGTCTGATAGTTCAAATTCCGATAGGGGAGCAATATCTATGTTATCCTCAAAATCTTGTTCTGGTTTAGATGGATATGTATATATTGTACATTTAAAAATCCCTAGATTTTCACCCATACTGTCTTTATATAAAAAACTGTGTTGCAGTTCTCGTATCTGTAGTTCTACATTATTCTATCTATACAAATAAATAAAATTGGAGGGTCTGTTTGTAATATTAAAATAACCGCTTTTTACTAAGTGTATATGGCTGTATACACGGTACATATACCAAAACAACATTTTTCACAATTTTTGTCTGTCTGTCTGTCTGTCTGTTCCGGCTAATCTCTGAAACGGCTGGACCGATTTTGACGGGACTTTCACAGGCAGATAGCTGATGTAACAAGGAGTAACTTAGGTTACTTTTATATTATTATATATCACTATTCCACGCGGAAGGAGTCGCGGGCACAGCTAGTATAACCTAAATCTCATAGTCCGAATCAAAAATACCTGGACTAGATTTAAAGCAAGACTGGTTTTAAATTAACTCTAACGGAAATCAAACCCAAATATCATGATTGAGTAAACAGATAGAACACGGTGTCTATGTTACCCAATATCTAGACTGCTAAATTATTTAGTATTCAATAGCGGTACGAATACAAGACTCGTCCTACGATAACTCGCTTCTTGTTGGGGAAATTTCACAAATCATAAACTGCGCCAGGCCAGCGCCACTCTGGCCAGCGGACCGTGTATGCTGATAACACTATATTTTGCTTAAAATTTATATTTCAATATTGGGTTTATACATTGTTTTATGGAATGAGCAGGGCCTAATACTTAACTGTATAGAAAAATTGGTGCATACCTATGTATAATTACATTTTTGTTATGTTGTATACGAAACACGAAGGTCCATTGCGTTCCAATGAAAAAAGTATACGAACTGAATACTCCGAAGCTTATATAAATAAATATACTACGATAATTCACACAGCCTCATCTACTTTCAAAGTAAGGAGTAAATCTTGTGCTATGAGTAATAAACAACAACTTTTTATACCTATTTCTTCTAAATAAATACAAATTAAACGGATCGAACCAGAGACCTACTCAAGCGTTCCGGCGTGTTGACGACGTTCAGTTATTTGTACAATTCAATTGCTTTTTTCAGGGTTAATCAAAGACGGTAGTTATCTTTCGTCGT
This sequence comes from Malacosoma neustria, assembly GCA_963693495.1. Classification (NCBI taxonomy): domain Eukaryota; kingdom Metazoa; phylum Arthropoda; class Insecta; order Lepidoptera; family Lasiocampidae; genus Malacosoma; species Malacosoma neustria. The sequence continues at coordinate 17,270,615 of OY856377.1, forward strand.
CGTCAGCCATCCATTGTCCACTGCTGGATGTAGGCCTCCCCAAACTTGCGCAACATAACGCGGTCTCTTGCTTTTCCCATCCAATCTCAACCGGCATCTTTGCGTAGGTCATCGCTCAATTGTGCTGGGTGGTGTCTTACGTTACGGTTGCCGAGACGCGGTCTCCACTCTAGGGCTCGTTTGCTCCAACGCTTATTGGTCCTCTGACACGCCGTCAGTGTCTATGTCTTGGTACCGTAGATCATCACCGATAGGACATATTTCTCAAAGGCTTTCATGGTCTGGACTTTCTGGTTTCGTGAAAAGCAAATGGTAGTTAATATTAGACGAATGAATAGCCGTTTTCATTTAAACCAATTTGTCAGCGTGTACTTATTCTAGCAGTATAAACCAAAATATTGTTTTAAGTCTTGAAATAAGAAGTATCAGCAGTCATTCAACCCTAATGCAGTTTGTTTATCTAAATATATCTTGGAGTACCAGCTCTGGAGAACGTGACTTGATATAAACACGCGAGTTTGCAGACGGACTTTTAATAAAACGTTGGAACCCTACGAATCTAAATATTCAAGCCTGAAACGTTGACATAAATTCCATTTCCATTTAAGACTCTCGCATAAGCTTTGAATTTATCTGAAAAAGAGAAGGAGTAGAAGAAACACATGGTCCCTTTTTTGAGTCAAATTCCTCAAACCATCGCCAATTTTCCTGTCCATTATAAGCAATATGTATTGTATTGGTGCAAGTTTTGAGACGAGGGTAATTGCTAAGAAGGTATTAAAATCCTGTCAAACTGAGACTTCAAGTCAACTAGCTACATATTGGTTTGGATACTGCGAGAGCGTGTATTAAACCGCTCAAGCTAATTTTATTACAAGCAATAGCTTGCAATAAATGTAATTAATAAATTGAATCTATTTTATAAGAGGTGCCAAATATACTAAAATTAATAGTACTATGTAAAAATAAAATATAAATCCGATGAATCTGAGTGAGACTGCAATATAATTTGAAGCTCTTTGAATCGTTTTTTGCACTTTTATTCGTTTTATTTTTAAATTTTTCTTTAAACGTTTGTCTGCTTTACTCTTTGCTTGAAGTAAGGAATATGCTCCAAGCTTACACATACAATATCACGCGTTCCTTATCGCAAAAATCCGATCGCATGCGCTCGTTCAGTTTTGATTTTATAGTTTTTAGCTGGCTTGACTATGTAATGAGGATTGTGAAATTCAGTAATAACATAGAAGAAATATTTTTATTCTATCATCATCATGAACGTCAAACAAATACTTTTTGAATCCAAATATTGAATCAAATATATTAGAATATTCTAGAATTCCGTTCTAAATATACATCGCTTCCTTACGATTTGAATATCTCGTAAAGCTCTAGATATTATGGTCAAATATTTTAAAACGTTGAATTTTCAATAATAAAGTTTGCAGTTTTATACGTAAATTCCAGTGACGTAACTATTTCGCATAAATTTCGTAACATCTACCCTCGTCTGTGTGCCTAACAGGGGTATTCTACCTCGACACCCGCCGCCGCAAATTATTTTATACGGTAAAATGTGTTACGATCTTTAAGTACATATTAAAACTAACTAGTTTGCCATGATATGTTTATTTTATGTACTATTTTTGTTCTTAACATGTGACGAATTTTGTTTGATGTGACAAATGTGATGAAAATAATAAGCCGCATTAAAATGACGGCAGTGGTGAACAATATCAGTTTATTATTATTAAATTTTATAAATGAAGATATTGCTGAAACAATATTTCGTCATTGTCAAACAAATATTTGCTAACATATGTGCATACGTTGAACTTTGAGATATGGAGTAAAAAAAATTTCATATAAAATTTTAAAAGAACTAATTTAATTTAAAGTGATTTATATTAATGTAATCATTAGAATCACATAGCGGTTTTTATTTATCCTAGTTTGGGTGACAATTCAACAACAACAAAAAGTCAAAATGTTGAAATTTAAAAAAAAGTGCAAATTGTAGACATTTGTTTGACAATGACGGTTTACCTATTCATATTAGTTTAAGTTATATTGCATAAGTTAGTTAAATAAATCCCTTCCTGTGTATATGTTATAATTTTAAGACAGTATATTTGATATTATTACAAATTTTATCTTTTTATGTACCTTAAAACTACATTAAAACATAGAGTATTCAAGGTTTTCAAGTATTCATGATTAATTCCCATTCAATTATCCTCAATTCCTGTTACATCTATATTTTACTGTGGATTTCGAAGTATATTTTTATATAGTTCATTAATGGTGAAGGTTTCATCAAATAAATAAAAATTAAATCAGTCACAATGTACCGCACTCAGAAAAATAAATTCTACTTTAAATTATACTTAAAGGTGCTAAGTAAAAATATTGACTATCGTTCGCAGTATTAAACTAAAAAAAGGAATAAAGACACTTCGTTCAAAATAACTCCATCACTATCCCAAAAATTAGTCGCCATCACTTTCCCAACCGAAAAAACAGTTTTTGCTTTTTTTTGAGCCGGTTCCCCCTTTGCAGGCCACTGTTTGAACTGTATTTTTGTTTCGGGCGTATAATGGTGTATCCAAGTTTCATCTATAGTAATTAATCGGCGCCAAAACTCGGATTTATTGCGCCTAAACTGCGCCAATAGAGCGTTGGAAATGTTCATTCGAATACTTTTTTGGTCGAACGTGAGCAAACGTAGCACCCAACGCGCGGTCAGCTTTATCATGTCTAAATGTTGATTTAAGTGACAAACACGTTCTTTTGACATGTTCATAAGCTCTGATATCTCTATCACTTTAATTCGGCGGTCATCTAGCACTATTTGATGAACTTTGGCGATGTTTTCGTCGGTACTTGCAGTTTTGGTCGGCCCGAACGTTCATCGTCTCCCAAGCTCTTAAGCCTGGAATACACATGCTACGTAGTAGCACATAAGCATGCTAGTTTCGAGCAGATGCTACTTAATAGCATACAATTAGCACGTGTATACGAATAGAGCATGCTTGTGAACAAGCACGCTACTAAATCGCAAGCTGGTCTAGTTTTCGTGCTAGTTAGCAGACGGTGTGAGGCGCGGGGCAGAAAGGGGCGACTCCAAAGGAAGTCTGAACGTGTATTCTATGCGAGTATGCTACTTGATTTGTTTATCACGATGGCTCGATGGGGCTATGACAAAACTTTAAATTTTTTACATTTCATTACCGAAATTATGAGTTTTTATGGAATGTACGTTCACCACAATACAAAAATAAAATTTCGAGAGAAAATGCGTACCAAAGTTTATATTTATATTTATGAAAGTAATAATATAACTGAATTTAATTCATTCAGCAAAGAAACGTCCATTTTAAATGCTGAATAAGAGCATGTGTATCTCACACGTGCTAGAAAGAAGCATGCTAGCTATAAGTATGCTTCTGAGGTATGTGCTCTCATGAGCAAATGTATACACTTGGAGATCATGCTATAAATGAGCATACTATAGTATGTGTATTCCAGGCCTTACGGCAGGTTACTACTCTAGTGTATTACTCTACTATAAGCTCTTACAGTAAATAATGGTGCAGAGTCCTCATACACAGAATCCAACTCATTTTTGATTTACGTATGCGTATTGCCTTTTAAAAACAAATATCTAAATATATAACAAACACACACACACACACACACACACACACACACTGTCTGATCTTTCTAGAAGAAAGCAAGCCGAGTACTGAAAAAACTGTTGTAGAACCTTATTGATACTTCGTTCGTAGCACTGAAAATGACAAAGGTGATCCTTTTTGTTTTTAAATAAGCCCCGTTACAATATTCTGATTGTTGAAATAACGAATTTTCACTTAAACAACATTCTTTAATGCAATGTAATAATCACGTAAAGTTGACATAGGCTATATTGTAAAATTGCTGAAAGTTTGCCACTATATCTACCCAGTGCACTTTTCAAAATGTTATATCATGAAACTTTGCCAGACATTTCTATTATTGTCGAATACAAGTCACACGCTTCAACTTCCCGCAACAAACTTGTGTTACTTTGCTTTATGGAATGTTTTGTATGACACTTTCAGAGAAGTTATAACGACATTGTGAACTTTTCACATTTTGGGAACCCATAAATTATAATGCGGGTCAAGTCAATCTCGTCAACCTCTTAATCAGGAATCGAGTTTTTGGCGCTAGTTTTGAAGCAGTTTTTTGGCTATAAGACGGTATATATAACGGTATATATACTTATATTGTATATGTACTCAAATATACACATCAAAAAAGTCTAAGCAACATGCATGACTTTACAAATTTACCATTTATACTAATTAGTTTCTAAGTCTTTACTCACTCAAAGTACGTGTAGGTATGTAAACTTTTTTGTTATTGATGACATACTGGCTGGTTGTAAAAAAAATTTCGATTATGTTTTGTTTATTTCATAAATTAAATGAAAGGGAATTTGTTTGAATTTAAGTGCGTTTCTATTGCTACGTTTAGTCTTGATTTTATAATTTTACCAACCATTTACATAAAGTTAGCGACAAAATTAAATTATTAGATATTCTTTACGTCATAGAGCGACGTTATTTGACGGCAAATGAAATGCAAAGAGCTGTAGGGATGTTGCAAGCGGGAAGTAATCAATCTCAGGTATCTCGGCATTTTGGCATTAATAGAAGTGTTATTTGTCGTCTTTGGTAGCGCTACAATAATACAAGGGAACCCGCTGAACAGCATCCAGGCCGTAAAAGGAGTACAACCACTCGGCAAGACCGGTACATACAACTGACTGCAAGACGTCAGCCGATGTTAACCGCTCGAGAGATAAGTTTGAGGCTACAAAATTCATGTGGTATTGATGTAAGTCCCCAAACTGTGCGAAATCGACTGCATGAGTACGGCCTACGAGCTTGACGCCCAATTAGGTGCCCACCGATACGTCACGGGAATCGCGCTCGTCGAAATGAATGGTGTAGAGAACGCAGAACATGGACCCAGGAACAATGGAATAAAATTATGTTTTTCGATGAGTCGCGATTCGGGTTTAGACCTGATATAAGAAGAGTACGAGTGTACCGTCGGCCCGGAAATACTGAAAGGCTCAGGTGCATTCAGGAAGTTCATCCATACAGCGGCTCATCCACCATCCTAAAATTTAAATTAGTACATGTTGCTTAGACTTTTTTGATGTGTGTATATTCCCTCTATTTAAATATATTAATTAATTCGGTATAACAATGAAGGTTTTAAGTTTATTTTTCTTTCGTTAAGGGACATCACAATAGAAAATAGCTTGTTAAATGCAAGCTATGAATGTAAAAGATATGTTCAAACGAGTCCTCGACTATTGTTTCGTAAATTTGGTAGATGGCGCTACAACAGAGTATGATCCCTTCTACCAAACCTATAAGTTTAATAGAAATGTTTTCATAGTACTACTAGATTGCCTTTCATGATTGTAAAGTTTTGAAAATTATTTTAACCGCTGCCAAATAATTTAATTCGGACGTGTCGATGGAGACTTAAAAGACTGGAGGAGACGATTATGAAGTAGGGATTCTGAACCGGATATAGCGATAATCCGAATCCTAATCTCCATTCCAACATCAGTATCGATTCCTAAACGCTACCCATTAATTCAAGGCTAACGAACGAAACGGTATACGAATATGTTAGAAAACTCGAATTTCAAGCCAAAGCCAAAAGCATACTCTTATGTGAAGGCTGTATGTTAAATAATATTAACTTCTATCCGATATCCCAAACAAGTGTCAAAAGATAAACCGTTACAAACTGACCTTAAAGTAACTTTTTACATTTGAACCTATCTCAGACAAGTTTGCTAACCACTGTTCAAGTTACACCTTTCTCTAACTTCTCGATTAACTTTGAACTGAATCTTGGAAATTTCAAACTTGCTTTAACTGCTTTTGTCAAGTCGTTGTAGTTTGAGACTGGTTTAGAAGACGTGGCATATTTCGAATGATACAATACGCTAGTTGTATGAATACAATAGTATTGGTGAACTTGGTGAACTGTGAGTTCAAATCCCACTTGCAACCAAATCTTTATACCAACTGTTAACTTCTAAACGAAGAAAGAAACGTCAATGTCACCGTTGACAGACGACGCGAACGAATGATAGCGAGGGCTGTTCATCCTCGTTGCGTTCTGCAATCCTGACTGCGTACACATATACATTAAAAAAACTTGCTATAATTGAAAAATAAATCAATTTATAAACGGGTAAAATATACTACTAATGGGTTGTTCTAGTCTGGATGACCTCTCCCGGCCCTGGTTCTGTCCATGGTCGGGGGTGATCCTGGATGGACGGCTGTCGCCTCCTTCTGCGAGGCAGTCATGTCCGCAAAGGAGGCGGCAGAGCGGGAGCGGGAGTCGACCACCACACTCCCCTCCCGCCAACGCAGGCCACGCCGGCGGCGCCGGAGGGTCAGTAACGACCTCCGGCCGCCGTAAAAAGCGGCCGCGGGCGGCCCTTCGGGGAGGACCCGCCGCCCGCACTATTGCCGCGAGGGAGAGGGCCGCGTGCTGTTCTGTGGCCCCGCTCAACTGTTGATCCAGGAGAGCGCCGGGGGACGAAATCCTAACCCCCGGCGCCAACAATTTACAAGGGGCCCGCCTTAAGACAAAGGGCGGGCCGGCGCCGGCCCGGGCCACGAGATCGGCAAGCCGTGGGCCCGGGCGTAGGCGATAGGAGAACAGCGGGGTTTTTTAGTGGGTAGTCGGATGGTCGAACATCTTTCCCGGAGTCCCACATATCCCTCGGTCCCCCCGGGCCGGGGGAACCCGTCAAGAGAGGTTTTTCCCCGAGACCAAAAAAAAAGTCTGGACGACCTGGTTCGCAACTGTGTTTATAAAAAGCACTGCGATAGCCATTTAGTGTTATCAACCGTGTTAAATATAAATAAATGTAATAATAATAATAATCATTTATTTCAGAAACTGGCTTCCATAAATAGTCATAAAATACAAAATCAAGTTGTGAAGGTTTAGGACAAAGAAAATTTTTTCGAGTTATAGAGCGAAAATAAGTACTCAATTTGCTTATTCGGGCTCACTAATTATTACAACTTATAAAGGGTTCAGATTTCAAGCAACGATGATTTAGGAATTTGAAGGGAAGGGAGAACACAACATGTTTTCGAGTTAGGGAGGTTTTTGACTTATAGAAGTTCAACTTATAGAGGTTCTACTGTAGATGGCGAAGCTATTAAAATATGTTTATAAATGTCTTGGCAGTTAAATCCAAAATCACAAACAATTAACTGTAATTTCATAGAATATATAAATTAATTTGGGGGTATTAGTACCTTTTGGGGCGATTGCACCCTGTCGCAATTGCCGGCTAATGGCCCGTGCCGAGGCAATTACACATTCCCGCTTGTGGTTGCACACAAATAAGTCGATAATGCTCAGTTTAGTTCTACTTAGTTCCAGATTATAGTGAATTATAGAAGATTATAAATATTTAAGTGCAGTCGTATACTTGAACGTCACTAACTAGAATAGAACGAAAACTAGAATAGAATATTCTTTATTACACACACTTTCTCCATGCAGGGGCGGAGTAAGAATACTAACCCCTGCGGCCGAGGTCAGCCTATCGTAAAAGGCGACATAACAAACTACGTGGTAGGGCCCCAAGCCCGCCTGGATGGCAACCGCTTTTCATCTATAAATATGCCGCAATAATAACCTTGTATTGTGTTTCAGCATTAGTGACCCAGGTTCCTGTACTTCTATGGGACAGCAGCGTGTTTGCGGTGTCCCTAGTCGCAAACATCCATAGGTGACGCTAACTGCTTATTATTAGGTGAGTCGTCAGCTTGTCTGCTGTTCTTCAGCAGTAAAAAAAAACATTAAACTTAAGAAATGCACAATAGGTGGTGTGATTTCTTTACTATGTGACATGTGGTACTTCACTATCACCTTAGTGATTTATTTCAGACAACCGTCTCCGGCAACAGTAGTTTGTTCCTAAAACTACTGCTGTAAGTTTCTTCCAAAGTTATTCCTTCCAAAGTTGCTTCGGTATAGTTTATCCTGATCTTCCCTAAGTTTACTGAATCTTTGCTTAAGAACTTATTTACCCAATTCGTTTATTTATTTACTATGTCCTTCATTATCATCATCATCAGCCTATTGAAGTTCACTGCTGGAGGTAGGTCTTTCCCAAGGCATGCCACAGAGTCCTATCTCCGGCTCGTTGAATCCAGTCCTTGCCAGCTATTTTACGCAGATCGTCGCCCCACATCGCCGCTGGGCGTCCTACATTTGCCGAGTTGCGGTCTCCACTCAAGAACTCGTTTACCCCATCAGTTATCAGTTCTGCGAAAGATATGGCCGGCCCACTGCCACTTCAGCTTGCCGATTCGAAAAGCGATATTAGTGACTGGTTCTCTGATGGAGCACTTAATTACGAATGCGATCCTTCACAGAAACTCCCAACATGGTTCTCTCCATAGCTTGAGTGACTTTAAATTGGTGGACCAGCCCTACCATGAGTGTTCACGTCTCGGCTTCGTACGTCAGTACTGGTAGAACGCATTGAATAAAGACTTTTGTCTTAAGGCATTGTAGTATAGGCGACGAGAATACCTGAAGAAATTTCCCGAACGCTGCCCAACCCAGCTGAATCCTCCGGGCGACCTCCCTCTCGAAGTTATTTCTACTGAGGCATAGAATTTGACCAAGATACCGATCTTGGTGAATGTGAGTGAATATACCTCTATACTCACTAACAACTTCGAGAATGACTCCGCTGACAATGATTAGTCTTGGGTCGACTTGTTGATTATACATAATTTTGGTCTTATTCAAGTTCATGTCGAGGTCAATAATACGTCGAGAGGCCACATTTAAGTGATGCAGCACCCATTGTAAGTCTTGCAGTGAATTCGCCACTATGTCGTCCGCGAATTACAAGTGTGAAATGTACTCGCCGTTCATGTTTATGTCCAGCTTTTTCCAGTGTAGCGTCTTAAACATGTCCTACAAGGCGTTTGAGAACAGTTTTGGGAAAAGAACGTCCCTCTGTCTCACACCTCTACGCATTTGGACAGACTGAGATTGCTGGTTCTGTACTCGGACAGATATTGTGGCAACGTCATACTGACATCTCAACACTTCGATGTATCGCTAGTCCACTTGACAGCGTTGCAAAGACTCCAGAACAGCCCGGGTCTCGATGGAATCAAAAGCTTTCACATAGTCCACAAACGCGAGAAATAGGGGCAGGTATACTCTTCTGGTTTTATGGTGCTATAACCCCGCGGAAACTCGGCCTGCTCCGGTGGTTGAAATTCGTCAAGTATTCTTGCGAGACGATTTGTGATGACCCTGGAAAACAGCTTACAGACGTGGCTCAGGAGTGAAATAGAACGATACTTCTTTAGTTACTATTTCTTTGTTATTTATCATTATAAAAAATAACAGGCCAGTGTCCCACTGTTGGGCTTGGACCTCCCCATAGAGGGAACGGGCATTACACCCGCCACGCTTGTCCAAGGCAGATTGGCAAGTTATACATTTCGTCAGTGTATGGCAATTATGCTATAATATGCACATTAAGCATGGAAACATGTATAAGCGATGCATGCCACCGTGGTATTAAACCCAGGACCTCAAAAATAGTCTTCAAGTATATACTTTTTATCTTCACATCAATGTTAAATCGCGATTTCAATCCAAATTTTTACTTCGGTATCAGGGTTCTCTTTCTGACTTTTTCTTCTTCAATTCACAAGTACGTCATCTCAAGTAGTCCTTCCTTCCTTCTTTCATCCTTTAGTACACATATTGACTATGTCGAGCTAGTATTTTGGGTCTTCCCCCGGTATTACTGTTAATTTGTACTTTTAACCCGGTATTATTGTATTTGTTTTTTTTCAAATTTCTCTAAATTATTAATCTTTATTGATACAATAATACTGTTCATACAGTAAAACCTTGAAATCCTGTAGAATTTTACAGAAAATCGTTTCTGTGTTTTATGTAAATATTATTTTTCTGTTAAACGAGGAATTTTATTTAATGGAACAAAATAACGGAGAAATTCACATAACAAAACTATTCTGAATCCACCAAATTAGGTCGACCACTCAGCATGGTGCTTTGTCAAAATGCTCTGACCCAGCACTTCGCTTAATTTTTATTATTTCATTCGTTGTTGTTTATTTTGCTCAATTAATTTATTAAATAAAATAAAATAATAATAAATATTGTGAGGTTTCAAAATAAAAATTTGGATTTATAAATGGCATCAAATTTGTAAAAAAAATAATAATATCGGAATCATTTACAGCATGTCTAATTTTATTTTACATAAATATGTTATTTTCTTATCTTAACTATCCGTGCAGGGCAGAAAGAATACTAACCTCTGCGCCCGGGGTCGTAAAAGACGACAAAACAACCCACCCTAGCTACGTATTAGGGCCTCAAGCCCGTCTGGATGGCGACCACCTTTGCTCTTAAGTATGCCGCCATAATTTGTTCTTGTTTAGAGCAGCGGCCTCCAAAATTAGAATCGCTATGATGTTGTTCAACCTCCAGGAGAGAAAGAAAAAGTCTTCATCTGCCGCCATAATAACCTTGTGTTGTGTTCCGTTATTAGTGAACCAAATTCCTTTACCCTTATGGGACAGCAGCGTGTTCGGGATGCCACTGGCGTCCCACTCATAGGCGACGGTAACTGCTAAGTTCTAAGCAGGCCGTCAGTATGTTTGCTGTCCTATAGCAATAACAATAAATAACTTATACTTTTTTATTATTTTTAGAATGATCATCATAGCCTTACATTTTCGTTTAATTCGTTTCAAAAATTTATCAATCAATCAATCGCTGCTTTTAACTTTTCCAATAATGCAAAATTGTCTTAAAAATTCAAGTACAAAACTATTTCTGAACTAAAACCTCTCTCGATTGAAGCTTCACAGTCCATTTAACTTATAAGATTCCATAGGATTCAAAAGTATCACCTGAGTGAAACTTGGACAAGTTAACTTCTGATACACGGGAAGGCTTTTACGGTGAAGCTTTTCTCTTATAATACCACAATTAGAAGTGTCGCAGAAGTTTAGTTGTTTGGCGCCGTTTATTAGTTTGAAAGTGCATTATAGTTCTATTTTATTTATTTATCAATATGGTTGATTGATGCATTTAATTCTTGTTACAATTATATGACTACGAAAAAGATGCAAGGTCAATATTACAATGTTTTATCCCTTTTCAAAGTTTCGTTGGTATAGCAATATGCAGGTTCCATCAGGTTTTGGATTAGCTTGGCCTGTTTATTAATCTTCTCCTCTTAAGAACATTTCATTAAGATACTTGAAAATAATTCATATCATTCAATTGAATACAGGTTGATTAATAAATTTGTTTATTAAAGACATTTAATAATTCAAGAATCAAGATAACTTTAAGAACTTTAAGATTACTTCAAGACTCAATCAAGATAATATCTTGATTATGTGCACTCAAAACCTGCCCACTTTTACTTAATAATAAATCCTCTCAAGAGGTTGTCTGGAAAAAATCGCTCACAGCGATAAGACCGCCGATTGTACTTTATTAGACTGTATTTTCTTGTTGAAAAGTTGATCTTAATGAGTGCAATAAAGTAAATTATTATTATAATCCCAGTTTCAAGACAACTCTTCACTTTATAGTCCATTCTTCTTTAAGTGTCGCATCAATCTTGAAGACCGTTCGCTTCTTGTACTCATCTTTATCGATAGCGAGGTAGAGCGCGTTATACGAGATAATCAATATCAGAAAATACATGAGAGAGATATGACGTAATGGGCCATTTTATTTTTTTATGAATGCCATTTGAGTTCTCTATCTTTGTAAGAAGTATTTTGCGTTGTGTCTTGTTCTATGTTGAATCTGGCATTTTTAGGATGTTATTTTATACTTTGATATTACTGTGTGCACCTAAGCTGATTTACTATAGAAAATTATGATTTCAGAAAATAAGAGAAGGGGCTCAATATCTTTTTCAAACATGTATAAAACAGCTTCGCATTTTAAGGATTTCATTAAAAAATATTCAGTAGGAATGAAAACCAATATAACCCTACCCTAAAAATACTTTACTGAATTTTAACTACCAAGGGGGCTGCGAAGCGGCGTTTTCTAAAAAAACGTTCATTTTCAGACCTGTTGCTTCGCTTTTACGAGCAGTGTGTGAAAACCCCTGCCTTTTTATGGCTTTCAAAATTTACCTGTATGTGGAACGAAAAGGCAATATATAATACATTTAAAATTATTTTCTTAGCTTCTTCATGTAGGGGACTTCGTGCTGGTATAAGAATACTGATCCCTGTAGCCGGGGGCGGCCTGATACAAAAGGTGCTAAAACAATCCTAGTGAGCTGAGGCGCTATGCCCAACTTGATAACAACTTGATCGTTGGCTACAGCATGCCGCCATAATGACCTTTTGTTGTTCTTCGAAGCCGGCAGCATGTTGGCATTATTTCTGGTGTTGCAAACGTCTATAGGTGACAGCGACTACCTATTCTGGGCCGTTTACCTGATCAGCTGCTCAGCTGTAAGTAAGAGCTTACTGTTATTTATTAACAATACAGAAATGTGAATAATTGAACTCAAGTATATTAAACCTTAACCTAAAATAAATTTGGCCGTATCTTCATCAATATTTTAACAGTGACTTGCCTTCGCATTTTTAGGTAGAATAGAACTCGTCTACACTGGCTTTGAATTAATGTTTAATAACTCCGTGCAACTATGGTTATCACACGTCAGAATGTCTTCGTGGGTCATGGGTTTGATTTTCGACTCGATTTTATGTATAATGTGTATTTATTCACAAAAGTACATAATTAGTATATTTGTCTAGTATCGATAACACAAGCATCCTGCGGTTTACTTTGTACAGAAGTTTATCAGAATGCAGCAGCTAATATGTGAAGTTACCAAGGGCTCCAAAAATCTAGTTATGGCCTCCCAAGATTTACTGTTGTGGTTTTTTACTGAAGCTTCATACATTTTCGTTCCACTACACTATAGTGGCAAATTATACTTTGACAATATTTGAAGGAATGATGCAATTTTAGATCATCAATATAATAAAACATTGTCCTGTTAGATGTTAAGTACACGCGCACTTAATAATTCATCTATCAAGTCGTAAGCAAACTTAAAAGCGGAATGGTCGAGAACGTTGTAGCCACTTAGCCCGCGGGTCGGGACATTAAGAGATGTTTATTGGAAGGACGTGACTGACTACGGGTGTCTTGTGTACATTTAGATAGGGGTTGTGTGCACTGAATTTGAGGGTGTAATGGGGTCAACTGCTTACAAATTTTGTTGTCAAATAAACGACTATTATTAATAAAATGAATTCAAGACAGCTAAAAGAATGCAAATTGAAAATATAACGAACGAGGAGCTGAGATTAGAGTGCATACAATGAAAACATGATGCCGGATGCGACACGAACAAATTCCTAATTAACATCTTACCTTTGTATGTCTATAGAGCATTTTTGGAATATAACAATTTGATTGAATTCTCTTTGCAACAACCAGAAGCGTGTACTTTTATAGTTAAAATGTTATAGAAGCATTTTTACGAGTTTAAACATTTCTAAAACATTATTACTTAACATATTCAGTGTACACATAAATACTTGTATGTTAAATAAATATTATTTTGAAGTGTCATATGAATTAAAATAAATATTCATCTAAAATCAACATCTAACAATAATTATATTAATTGGCACAGTTAGTAGTCAGTTAACACTCTAAACCCTTAATTCTAATTTAACTTTACCCCGTTTATCACCTCTAAAAAGATTATCGACACCGTCAACAAAAACATTTTCAGTTGAATATTTTGTTTGAACTAACATTTTCAAAGTTAGTAAAATGTTTCACACAAAACTCAGGAAATTGTGGTGGGCGAACATCGCGCCTCGACTCATTGATAATTCGTATTTCATCAATCACTTGCTGGATATCGATCGTTTGACCCTTCCAAGCCCTATGGGTGTTGCTATAAAATATTAAATTCACAGAAAATACACTCTCATACTTTACGCTCTTGAATTATTAATAATCATTATTAGTTATTATTTTAGTTAGTTCTTATAATGATTTTATTATTTTTCAACATATAGATTAAATACGGCGACCAATCAACATAAATTATTAATTTACAAGTTGGTGATCTCAGATAATTTCTAGCATAAGTCTTTTGTTGTTATTTATTACAAAAAGGCCTCATTTTAGGATATTTTGTGTACAAACATAAATCAATATAAATATACAGTTCGTTTCTTAAATCATAATACACCATATCACTGTCATCTTTGAGTTATGCGTTACAGATCTTTCTTCTTTCTCCTGCCCTTATCCCACATTATATGAGGTCGGCATAACATGTTACATGTTGTATAATAGTTGTGGCTTAGTTTTTCAACCGGCCGCTTGACGTTAACCCATTTTTACAAATCTATACTAAGGTAATAAATAACTAGTACATAATAGCCCTGTGATCATTAATCGTATCTTAACCCTTATGTTAAAACGCGGGTACTCGGGTCCTATTTTGCATATCCTTACTTATATGTCTTTTGTATTTGACGACAAATTATCAAATCCTTTTAGATCGTAGTTATATGAGTATATTATCATCGATTCATATAACATACGTTAAGATATTTAAATATGCAAAAAATAAATAAACTTAACAATTGAAGTCAAATACCTCATGAATTAAAAAATGCAAAGTAGTAAATAATCAAACTTATCTCTAAGAATAAAAATATTATTTAATATATAAATAAACGAATTTATTTAACTTTATTGCAAAACTTATTATTAATTATATGTAGCTTTACTTCTGTATTTTATTGTTTTGTGTCGATACGTTCAAATGGTACACCGTATATTAAGTGCCACCGTGAAGGGTGTTTTAATGGATATTTATTGAAATATGTTGCTGAACGTTTGACTTTACCTTTAGATGTGACGTGTCAAACAAAATACCAGCTCGGTCCCACTACGAGTCTGCAACGAAATTCTTCTTATAGGAATGTTCAAATATTTATCACCCTGTGAAGGGTATATTTCCTTAGTTTCAGAACGGTAATATCAGGGCTTAAATTATGAAATTGCCTATTTGTACTGAAAAAATGAAACTTGTTTTTTTCTAAGATGTAACGCATATATTTAATAAAAATATTTAACATCATTATCTATATATTGCTGCCATCTAAACGGAAGTTTATTTATGCATTTACGATAGAAGTCTGGGGATCTAGATTCGACAAGTTGTATGAAAGCATTTTGTACTATCTTCTGGGAAGAAATTTTCTTTATTACGTAGAAAATGATAGTCCGTTGGAGCAAGGTCTGGCGAGTACAGTGGATGACGTATGATTTCTAACTGCAGCTCCTGTGGAGTTACAAAGGTTTCTCGTGAAGTGTGAGCTCTTGCGTTATCACGGAGCAATAATGGTGAAGATCAATTCACGAGTCGGGGCTGTTTCACTGCCAGTTTCGCTATCGTTGTTCGAGGTTCAGCACAGTAATATCTGCTGTTATTGCTTGACCAGACCTGAGAAAGTTATAGTGAATGGTAAACTTTGCTTTAGGGCACTATTGCGGCTTTTGACCTGGGGTCAGCCATTACATTTTTCGCTTACGGTTATCGTAAAGAATCCACTTTTAGTCACATACCACAATTCGATCCATTATTTATTCATTTTTGGACCGATTCAACAAGACAACACAAGTTTCAATACGCATTTCTTCTGCATTAGTCAAAGTCATAGGGCATCCATTTTTCGTATTATTTTATTTCATTGATTGATGATTAATAATTAAACCATGTTGGTAATTCCTGGGTAGTTTGACTCGTGTCGGCTTCCACCATCTCCTTCAATTCAGCGTTATTCTCCTGTGCGAGCGGCCTTCCGCCTGGTTCGTTCTTCAAGTCGAAGTTTTTATGAAAGCGTTTAAACCAAAAACGCACGGTGCGTTCATTAGCAGTCTTCTCTCCAAACACAGCATTGATATTGCAAGTTGGTTCTGCCACGTAAGTTTCGCGCCTGAAGTCGTATTAAGAAATTGATTTTCGGAGTCTCCGAATAATCTTTCGCAATCTTTCAGGTCTAAGATAAATTTAAAAAAAAAAACAATTTTTAAAAGAAGAGCTTTTACTCGAATATCTCACAACATGAAGGTTTTAAGTCAATTCAAAGTATCTATTAATATACAACGGTAATTTCATATTTTAATCCCCTATTATATATAATAATAATAATATAGTAAGAAAATTGTATGGATGTGAGACGTGGACCCTGAAACAAAGAGACAGGCAAAGGCTAGAAGCTTTTGAGATGTGGTGTTGGAGAAGAATGTTGAAGATAAGCTAGATAGAGTAAAGGACCAATGAGGAAATGCTGAACCTGGCAAAAGAGAAAAAGAACATCTTGAGAATTATTGAGGACAGATGCTGGGACATTTGACACGACACAACAATCTAATCATAACTACCATGAAAGGGAGAATTGAAGGAAAGCGAAAGAGAGGGAGACTAAAAAGGACATTTATGAAGCAAGTAAAGGAAAGACTGATGTTGTATCGTATCAAAAAGTCAACAAAACGGTGATTTGTAGAGAAGACTGGAAGATGCTCCACCAACAAGAGCAAGTAGCACTTAAATAAATGATGATAAGTATTAAAGTAGAAGTAAAGTAAAGATATGGTAACTCAGTGTTATTACATTCGGAAATCGATCTAAAAAGGTCCCGGGTTCGAATTCAACGGTGGCTTACACCGCTTAGGCAGTTTTTCCCACTTAATGTGGATGTAATACCACAATTGCCATGTACTGATGATGAAGGATAACATCGTGAGGAAACCTGCATATCGAGATCACCGGTGGGTATATCTCGTCAATCCGACGTAGACAAGCGTGGCGGGTACACTGTCGTTCCCTGTAAGGGAAGACCCGAGCTCAGCTGTGGGCTATGGGCTGTTATTACATGATAGTATTGATTAAATTTATTCATAAGTAGTTTTTATCCACGACTTAGTTCTTGTAATAATAAATAATAATTTATGTCACGTGATAAATTTCAATTCCGTCGTTCTAGTGTGACTGAGTAACACACCTCCTTTCAACCATGCATTTATTGGTTCACATTTTGACATTAGTGCAGATTTTATTTATGGTATTTAAGCTTCTACTGATATTCATTTAAGTTATAATACGACTCTACTTATGTTATATTTATTATAAGTGTTTTTTTCATTCATTTTTAAATCAATTTTTAATTTTAGGTTGTGTTTGAATGAGGACGATAAGTTACTGCAAGAGATTGAAAATAAAATGGTTAAGATCTTGCAAAGAACAGAAAAATTAAGGAACTTAAGTAAGTTTGAGTTGAAAAGAAGGAATTTAAGACTAAAGCGATGATAAAGTTAGTGGAAAATCTATGTTGAATTAATAAAATTTGCGTACCGGAAATATAAATAAATAAATATATTGGGACAATTCACACAACGCCATCTAGTCCCAAACTAAGTAGCATAGTACTTGTGTTATGGGAACTAGACAACTCCCCCTCAGGGGCGCTCCTCTGTCCGAGGAGTGCACGGGTATGCGTACCCTAGGTGCCCGAGCATCCGTCGCCTCACTCCCCTCTCCGTCCGAGGCGACAGAGTCCTACCTTTCTTCCCGTCTACCTCTTACATCATTTCCAACTTAGCTCTCTGTTTGTGGCGTGGTCCCCGGTGGGATGATTGCGAATACTGATTGGGATCCCGGGTTCTGCCCTGGGCCCTGATTTGGTAGTCGAAACCATGCCTATTTCGACTGCGCCTGCACAGAGAGTGTTCCCGGGGTGGGAGTCACATCCTCGCTGTCGGTTGGTCTTGCTGGGCCGGCTACGACGTAAGGTGACTCCCTGGTTTTTCTGGAGTGTCTTCTGGTAGTCGTACCCACGCCTGACTAGCACGCGACGGGGATGCGAGTCCCGCTCGGAATTGACCGCGGACCTGTCGTTCCCGGCCCTGGTTCTGTCCATGGTCGAGGGCGATCCTGGATTGACGGCCGTCGCCTCCTTTTGCGAGGCAGTAGTGTCTGCAAAGGAGGCGGCGGAGCGGGAGCGGGAGTCCGCCACCGCACTCCCCTCCCCCCAACGCAAGCCGCGTCGTCGGCACCGGAGGATGGGCAGCAACCTCCAGCCGCCGTAAAAAGCGGCCGCGGGCGGCCCCTCGGGGGAGAATCCGCCGCCCGCACTATTGCCGCGAGGGAGAGGGCTGCGTGCTGTTCCGCGGCCCTACTCAACTCCTAGAGTTGTTACAGGAGAGCACCGGGGGATGAAACCCTGACCCCCTGGCGCCAACACTTTAGAAGGGGCCCGCCTTAAGACAAAGGGCGGGCCAGCGCCGGCTCGGGCCACGACATCGGTAGGCCATATATCCGTGGGCCCGGGCGTAGGCGATAGGAGAACAGCGGGGTTTTTTAGTGGGTAGTCGGATGGTCGAACATCTTTCCCGGAGTCCCACATATCCCTCGGTCCCCCCGTGCCGGGGGAATCCGTCCAGAGAAGTTTTTCCCCGAAACCAAAAAAAAGAACTAGACAACTCATATAATACATACATACACTTCTTTTGTCAATAAATAAATATTATACATAAATAACCTTACGCAGGACGGGAATCGAATACGTGCCCTCCACAAGCGTACCGATATCCGTTAGCCGTTACGCCACGGAGGTCGTCATAATATTCATCAACTGTGGCCACCAAAGGACACAAAATATTTATTACCTTCTGATTTTTGTTACCTACCTTCACTCCCGGTGAGGTAAATGGTAAAAGTGAGGGTGGGACGAAAATAATAGAAGTAGTATCGCACAAGCTCCTAAACGCGCGGGATGGTCGACGTTCGACTTTCCTTCAGTTACTCTAAACTCTCATTGACTGAGCCATAAGATTGGTTGTTCAGTGTGCGTGAACTTAGCTGGTGCCGTGGCAACAGCTGTGCAACAGTTCCTCCGCGAGTGGACCTGAACCAAACCGGGAAGGGGTGGAATCAAGGTCAGTGCCAGTGGAATTTCTTTACCCACTACAAGGTATCGCGTCTCTCTAATCACCGCTTCTCTAATCCTCTGTTATACAGTCCATTTCTCTCAAGCTATCCTTCTCATTCCTATACGGTGCAATTCCGGCGCGTGACCGGCATCGTACAATATTCATGCTCCATTTATAACGCGTAGACGTATACAGTACTGTTTGATATAAAAAAACGGCAACCTATTTTCTACACAAATATAACATACATGACGTTTAGATAGATATGCCGTTTATACGGATATCGATTTTTTAAACTGGACTATACTGTGCTAGACTATGCATGACTGTACTGTATAATTTAATACAACTCCTAATCAATGGCTCAAAAATACTTAGAGTATGTTATATTTAATTGAAAAGTGTAATATTTTGCTTTTATCACGAATACCAAAACTTATTGTTATTACAATCTCCATCTCTGTACAATACAATCTGCAAATTATTATACAAATAAATCGAACAATTCACTCATAGCCGTCTAGTCCTAAAATAAGTAGCAATTGTATTGGGTACTAGACAGATGAATACTTATCCTTTAAATAAATATATATTATACATTGAGATGCCGGGTGGAACCCGTGAACTCCACAACATTTCCGACGTCTGTTAACCGGTATCCAACGGAGTTCGTCAATACAGCTACTCTTATCAATATGCTTATATAATAACAAATGCAAAATTTCACGAAGTATTTACTAGAAAAGCAAAAAAAGGTTCAAGACCAAACATCGCTTAGTAAACAAAGGTTAAATTATCTCAAAGTACTAAATGTCTTATAAATTAAAATACAACATTAATCCACCATTTAAAATAGTATAATATGGCGACTGTTTCAAATAGCAATAAAAACATTCTTAAGTTTTATTACAAAGATTTTAAATTTAGAATGCGCAATAAAATGTCTGCGTTGTATTCAACTGGTCAGTCAACTTCAAAGAAATCAGTCTATTCATGATTTCCATTATACATTGTATTTTACCAGCATTTTATTTCAAATATTTTCTTTTATTTGTGGCCGCATAAATTACAATATATGTTTTATAAAGAGAAAATAAAATAAAAAGTCTTCCATTATATTTTTAACGAATATTTATTGTTATGCTTAGAAGTTGAAGTAAAATAAACTTTTTTATATTTTATGACTAATATTTGTAATTTGTAACCTAATAATTTTTTATTGAAGATCTTTTTTTTTCTCTTTCAAATGCGTGCAAGATTCCGTTAACTGCAAATATTTTGATTAATAGTGAATTTGAGTTCTAATATTCAAATAATTTATTTTTTGGTGGAAAAATAATACTAACCTCTGCGGCCGAGGTCAGCCTGTCGTAAAAGGCGACAAAACAATCCACCCTAGCTACGCGATAGGGCCCCAAGCCCGTCTGGATGGCGACTACCTTTGGTCTTAAGTATGCCGCCATAATAACTTTGTGTTGTCCGGCATCAGTGACCCAAGTTCCCGTATTCTTATGGGACAGCAGCGGATTTACGATGCGACTGGCGTTGCAAACACCCTTAAGCGACGGTAACTGCTAAATTCTAAGCGGGCCTTCAGCCTATCTGCTGTCCTAAAGCAATAAAAAAAATACAAATACTACCACGAAATAATTTGAGTAAGTTATTTTTTTGTGGCACCAAGCTCTGATGTAGAGCCATGATTGACATGTAAAATGTATGAAATACTTGGAAGTAACGATTTACATATATCTCAATGTACCTCTGACAACCCCCGTAGAGCAACGAATTTGCACGTCAAAATGTCTGCGGGGGTCATTCCCCTCCCAACTACATATAGTTATAATATGTGTTCATTTACAAAAAAAAACCTTCTTTGGAACTAGATATATATAGTATAGTAACTCATACAATAATAGTAACATATGTACTGTTTAAATGAATTTGCTTTCAAGTTAAGTATTAAAAGAGGTCAACTATTTGATTTTCGGTAACATCCATTGTTGGATTAATTAAAAACATAATTAAGTTTTTAATTAGAAGACGTTAAATAAGTTTCATGTTAAAAAACTATAGCTCGTCTCAGTCATCGCAGTTTACTTTAATTTAATTAAAATTTAATAATTTTTGTTATGTCTGGCTTTTTTAAAGATGAAGTTCAGCAGACAGGCAAACTGTCCACCCTAAAGGTCAACGCCGCTTATGGATGTTTTTTTATATTGCTGTAGAACAGCAGACAGGCTGACGGCCCGCCTAAAGTTTAGCAATCAACCCTAGCTGGGTGGCAGGGCTCCAAGCCCGTCTGAATTTTAACCATCACTGGTCTCTATGTATCTAAGAAAATGACCTTGTGTTGTGACATAAGTGATCCAGGTTTCAGCTCCCCTACGCGAACGGCAGCGTATTCGCGGTGCTCCAGACGTCGCAAACATCCATAGGCAGTAAGTGCTTACTACATAGTGGGCCGTCAGACTGTCTGCTATCTCACAGTAATAAAAAAATTGGAACTAAGTGATAAAGGTAAGCCCTAAATAGTTTGCAATTACTATCCAACTCGATAGATAACTAGAAGACAAATATAAGTAATAATAATTATTTATTTATTTCATAACAATACTTATAACTAAATACATTAAGTTGATAAATAAGTTGAACAATCAAACAATATTAAGATCATTAAATAAAATTCTGTATAGTAGTAATAAATATGTAAGACATTAAATTACCTCTTTACCTAGCCAAATATAAGCACAAATACGCCATTTTCTCCAACTTTCTGCACATGTACTTGTAGCTGTGACCTCATATCGAACTAGCTATTGGAACAACTTTAACACGTTGTTAGAGCTCATCTAATCAAGATTTTCACAGTTATTCATTGAGACATCTAAGAGTTTTATTTATTTACCATATTTATCGATAATGTACACAAACAGATTAAAATACCTCAAACGTAGGTCTAAGTATAGGTACAGTGCATAAAACTAGACTGTAAACCAGTATAAACATCATAACTAACAATTTGACGTTAATATAAAAAGGAACTTGTTAGAGAAAAGAAGAATTGTTTATATAGGTCGTAAAAAAAGAATGCCCATCTAATTACGGGTTGTCTGGAAGAGATCGCTTGATATTATTATACTACTACGTTTTAGTATGGTGTAAAAATATAAAGCATAAGCATGTCGTAATTAGTAGATTATAGCCACAAAAAATTATAAACTTGCTTAGGCATACTTACATTAGTTTAAGAACTTAGTTATTAAGGTTAATAAACAGAAAGTTGTAGGGAATACGCGCCAAAATTAATTGCGCGCTATCAATATAACTTTTCATATACTAAAAACTCGTTCGTTCGCGCGTCTCTGCCAATCCGCGCTCACGCAAAGCATTTCTCTTTCTCTCTCTAGCAGAGTGCTCTCCGTTGCACATGACGCCACGCGCAGCAGTTAGTTAAAGAGTTTCCGCGCTCCGCTCGCAACTGGTTTACACACGAAACCCCTAATATATAGTGATAATGATTGTTTCCTTTGTGTGTATTTTCTAAACAGTGTTCTTTTAAAGTAATAAATAGTTCAGTGCTCGAATAACGACGTTTCTCTTAATCACATCCTCCACAAAAGCATTACAAAGTTTATTATTTTTTGCTTTTCAGTTTTGCCGGCGGTGTAATTTTTTTGTTATTAATAATATTATCCCTTTTTACTTATATATTATTTAGATGTAAGTTTTAATTTACTTATCTTTAAGATATGTGTTTGTTTATTGTATAGTCACTATAGTGATAAATACTTGCGAAAACATATTAATAGTGTTTTCGATTTATTATATATTCAGTTTTACTTTATAGCAGTTAATCATTGTATGTTTTCCAAATAAAATAAAAGAGTACCTTAATAAATATTTTATTACTTTCAACACATCCCTTACATGCAATCTTTGAGCACTTGTTAAATTAGTTTCAAGAATTATGCGAATTACGTACATTAACCATATGAACCGACATCCATCCAGGATGAATTTAATCAACGAAGTAGATACTAAGTGTAAGTGTATTGAATATGTAGAGGGAGATAATAGATTGTTAACAAAATACAAAGTGAAGTATTTTCTTCACTTTGCATTTTAGCTCAGTATTTTAGCATTGTAGCTTGAATATTTATATAATGTTTTCATATTATTTGATAGTATTTGTATGCGAAGTTTGTACAATGGTGAATTATATTGAATGAGGAATGTAACACTAAATCATTTATAGTTAAATCTTGAACACATACAGGTATTGATTGTAAGTAGCAAGTTGAATTTCAATATTTTATATTTATTATATTTAGTTATTTTATAATCGATGTTTATCGTTCTTGTAGCAAATGTTTATAATATCTACATAGTATTTATCACTATTTTGAAATATGTTACAATTTTAATTTAATTAAATTGCTGTTATATAGATTTTTTTAAAATTTAACCTTGATAATGAAAATGTAATAAAAAGATTTTGTCGGTTCTTAAATTACTTTATCGGAAACTAAAATTAGATTATTTAGTTATCATCAAAGAAAGGAGTTGAGCGAATATAATAATAATTTATATAAATATATTTATTTTGATTGTTCTAATTTAAACGAAAAAGTGTTTTGCAAGCATACAAAGCACAACCAAATCTCCCCTTACAGTTCATTTCTTATGTTTCCTCAATACGTCTTTTGCAGAGAAACAAAAGAAAACTTTCAGGCAAAAAATATTGTTCAGAATCAATCGCGGTAAACGCAACTTGTCTTCCGAGTCAGGGAAAACGAAATCGGTGGGCTATTTTTAGATTCCCTTCGCTTACCTTCCAATAAGTCCGTAATCCCTTCCCTCGACCACTTCCAAGTTATTTAATATTGAAACTTGTTTATGGTCAAAGAAATCTTAAGTCTTTTTTAAAAGAATAAAATTTTTGTTGACCACTTTTGTAAAATAAGATCCTTAGATATTATCTGTATGGTCTCGAACAGAATTATTTTATTTACCTTTATGGAATTATTAAAAGTGATAAATGAATTATTTTTTTAGCTAATTCACTAAAAATAATTAAAACAAATCATTCGGTTATCTTTTCAAAGTTGTCTAGTTCACCACAGTTTAGAGGGCTTGTTGCTCAAAAACTAAATTTAGCCACATTTTTTTAGGCCCTTTGCTCAACAAAGTTGTTTAGCTTTTAAAATTGTTAGATTATGTTATTTTAATAAATATTATAATTGTACTAGCTATCCGGCAAACGCTGTTCCGCCGTATAAATAAAAAAATAACTTTTTCAATAGGATTTAAGCTTTGACAAGGAATATTCATCGCTTGTAAGAAACATATAGCTCTGACATGAAAAATGAGCTATCGATCATATTTTTTATAAAAATTAGTTCAATCTTCGAAAAAGTAAGAATAAAAAACGCACTATTTATAATATATCCCACCTAAATGTCGAAAAAATAAAAAATGGATTTCTAATATCGGGCTGTCCTATGACGTTCCACAGCTGGATTTGGGCCTTCCCTACAGGAAAGTGATGGTATACCCGGCAGTCTAAGTGTTCACTACGTGGCAATATATGCACATGAATCAAGAAAGATTTCGTGGGGTTGAAACCTGTGATCTTTAGACTCGTATCCTATTGTTATACAATAAAAAGGATTAAAATGTTAAATAAAATTGATAAGTTTCAAAAATGGCTGATTTTAATATAATATTATAAAAAGTTTGGAATATTTACAAATACTCTTCATGCAAGTATAGTTATTATAAATATAGTATAAATTAAAAATTTTCCTTGAGGGTACACTACAATTTTATTACGCGAGTTATTTAATACAATAAAAGTATTTTTATTTTCAGTGCTTCTGACGCTTAAGAAAGTCAAGACTTAAATAGTGTGGTATTGAACCCTTGGATAAAGGAATATTTGCCCACTGAGATACAGTATTCATTAGTTGGGGTTCTGTTTGATGTTTGATATATATTTTTATATGTAACTAAAACTAAAAAATATTTACAGTCTATATGACAGGTTAGACAGTTATTTTTTATTAATATCAAATAGCAGACAGGCTGACGACGCTTATGGATCTGCGACGCCAAAAGCACCACCGTCTGCATTGGAGTCAGTTCTCTTGGGTCACTTATAACACATCGCAAGGTTATTATGGCTGCATATTTAGAGATCAGGGGTGGTTGCCCTTCAGACGGGCTTGGAGCCCTACCACCTAGCTATAATTATTTTGTCGCCTTTTACGACAGGCCGCCCCCAACAATAGGTCAGTATTCTTAATCCGCTCCTGCATGGAGAAAAAGTGTAGATTATTATCAAATTCTATACCACTTTTCGCTATAGCTAAATCACGAAAACAATCTGAAAACATTACCATTCAAAACAAACAAAAATAACGCCTATTACAATCAAGTAAAGTCCAATCAACAAATTTGACGAAGCATTAAAGCAAATTGAATATTGAAATAGGTCGTGGACACGTAATGCGATTCCCTGATGAATACGATGCGTCATCAAACATCGAGCTATCAATCAATGACGTAAATTAATTACATATCTAATCTGCTACTCAATCACATTTGTTTATTATTGTAAATACAATTTCAACGTCATTATGTCACGGGAATCGATGTATCCACTCATCTGAAGTTCCTAATGGAAAATATTTACATTTTTGGTAATATCTGAATTTCTTCTGCTAAATAAATAAATAGATACGTGATAGCCAAGTGGGAAACCATCATGTCGGAAACCAAACTAGAGGAGCACCACTTAGATAGTGTTATATTGCTGTGGGACAGCAGACAGGCTGACGGCTGACGGTGCCAGGGGCACCGCTAACACACTGCCATTCTCGCAGGGGAACTGGGTCACTTAGCCGGAACACCATACATGAATTTTTTATCCGTGCAGGGGCGGAGAAACTATGACTTACCTCTGTAGCCGGGGTTGGCCTTTCGTAAAAGGCGATAAAACCACCCACACTAGACTAGCTACGTGGTAAGGCCTCAAGTCCGTCTGGATGGCGACCACTTTTGGTCTTAAGTATGCTGCCATAATAACTTTGTGTTCTGTTCCGGCATTAGTCATCCAAGTTCCTGTACCTTTATGGGACAGCAACGTGTTCGCGATGCCACTGGCGTTGCAAACACCCATAGGCGGCGATAGCAGCTAAATTCTAAGTGGGCCGTCAGCCTGTGTGCTGTCCTACAGCAAAATAAAAAAAATCAAGATTATTATCGCGGAATATTTAGAAACCAGGGGTGGTAGTCATCTTCTTCATCATCATCAGTCTATCATCGTCATCAAGACTTATGAAAGGCAGCTGGCCACACGGGTTAGTATGTTTACTGTACCCCTGCACAGAGAGTAATTAATATATTGTAATCATGTTTCATTATGTATGTAATGTAAAATGCAGATTTAGATGACATTTACATTTTATAAATGTAACTGAGAAAAAAAAACAGTTCTTTGCCAGAAAGATGCAAGCAGAGACAAAAGCTTGCAAGCAAACATTGGATGAATGTTTTCGCAAAGAACTCAAGGCCCTATGTGGCGCAATCAGCCGTTTGCATTATGCATGAAACCATCCCCAGGCGACAGATGCTCGAAACTTCCACAAGAAGCGATATTAATATTTGTTTGTCAGGTACTTTAGCTGTTTGTTGCTCTTTTGCATTAACCCGACCTTAGTGTTTGACATAGAGCTAAACAACAGAACTATTTCCGCTTTATTTTAACTTATTTGTTTGACAGCCCGCAGCCAGTAGAATATACATCATCGGGTACTGATTCATAATAATTTTATTTTTAAGTCCCAATTGTATTTCAAACTCCTTGTGACAGGAGTGTGCTTCCCAATTCTTTTTTCTTTTACTATGCAGTTTGCAAAGAGTCTTCAAATTTATTTATGTAATTAGTTTAGGCTACTCGTTAGGTTAAATATTTTATTAATTCATCTGAAACAAACAAAATAAAACTATTATATTTATATTGATACTAAAGAATAGTTATGTCATAATCATTTGCTCGAAGTTGTCATAGTATATATTTATTTATTAGTACATACCATGTGGTTGTGTGGCAATTTAATCGATTACTCATCCGCCACTGGAACCCATCACGCTGGTTCGTATCGAAAGCGGGCATTGCGGGATCTTACTCTCCTTTTTAGCTTTACGTAAAGCCGAGGGGCAGCGGTTGTCTCTACGCGCGGTTCGAAGTAGACTGTGGAGTAGTGTGGAGTGGATGCGGGGGGAACAATCGCCGCGAGAGCCGGGCCGCGCTTCTCGCCAGGGGCATGACATCCGTCCCTTTCATAGCGGGTGTGTTGGTAAGGGATGAATAATATGGTAAGCAGGGCGTAGAAGCAGAGTGCGAGAGCGGATTACAGACTCGGGGTATGGGAGCGGGAAAGAGAAGACCGGTGCATGCTCAACACCCGGCGGATACACCATGCTTATTTTCGTCGCAAAACAATAAAAGTTGATCCTGCGACCCCCCACAAAGGCTTAGGTGGCGACTGGGGTTTTAATGGGTGTACCGCGCTAACTACTCAGGGTATCTTTTGCTAGCCAATTGAGTGGTCGCAGTACCTAAGCGGTCAACCCCACATACTCGCATCGGCTTCCCCCCGGAGTTCCGACGTGGCACTAATCAGGTTTAGTGTTCCCCAGAAAACAAGTATATATTTATTTTAATATGATAATTAAGATGGAACTTATAGCGTATATTATACACTGTGACGGTGTATATATTTTAAGTGTTGAAAACATATTTTTCCTAACTTCTCAAGAGGGTTTGGTACCATGAATACTTAAAAATCACTATTATCTAAGAACAACTGAGTTTCGTTGCCTTAGTGTAATTATTTAAAAAATCTAGTGAAGTGCGGAGATATATTAGATAAAATATATTTCATAGTAAAAGCTTTTTCATGTAACTGAATTAGTCACGTAGATATTGCTGCGCATAGTTTGTGTTCCGTATAATGATTTATTACATATATTTGTGAAAACGATTCGGTATTACACAGAGATTATTCTATTTTGTATTCATGAAGCGGTTTTATCGAGGATGAGCTACTGTATTCTGGTTTGAACCGGTTCATTGCTTTTTTGAGAAAAACAAATAATATAATATATTACACGATTATCAATTTAAATGAATCACCATCGCGACGTTTGTAAAAAGCTGAATTCTCGTGTTTAATGGCAAATACTACCTTTTGCTCCTATTATACTTCTATCAAGCAATTTATAGGTCTTGATGAAAGCTTCTACACATCAAGGCCTAACCTACCTTTCCTTACCGAAAGACATGATACATGTATTCGCAATTTGAGGTATTCCTATTTTATGATAGCTGTACTAGCTGCCACGGCCATATCTAGAAGTTGGGAAGCCGCTGGAATTGATTAAACTAAATCTAATTTTTTTCAAATGCCAACTGTTTGAAGCCACGTAGGTTCCAAACATAGAATCATATCAACCTAAGAACTTTCTAGTTGCTGGCTTTTAGTGCAGTAAAGTGGATGTTCTTTTCAACCAATGATAGTCCAATATGAAAGTCAGTCTCTCTTATTTCGCGGCACACACCCTGTTTCCTTTATTCTTCCATCTAGCACAGACTGTAAATTTTTACGTAAGTCCACCGTCCCAACTTTTGCTTCTAAAGACGCAATCAGCAAAGATTCGTTAAGATCAGTAATTGGATAAGAGCTTCTATATATAGGTTCTTTCTAAGTATGTCTCAATATTAAGAGAGTTTCAAGAATTTCTATAGAAATTTTATTGCACTTTATAGTAAGCAGTTACAATCATATATGGATGTTTGCGACGCTAGAATCACCACGACACGCTGTTGTTCCATAGGCAGTACAGGAATCTGGATCACTAATGTCGGAACACAACACAAGTTTATTATGACGGCATACTTATAGACCAAAGGTGGTTGCCATCCAGACGGGCTTGGGGCCCTACCACGTAGCTTTCATTATTTTGTGGCCTTTCACCACAGGCCGACCCCAGCCGCAGGGGTTATCTAGTAGTAGCATTAGTTAGTTAGTTACTCCACCCCTGCACGGAGAAAGAGAAATAAAACTGAATGGCAAAAATCCCGTTTGCATCATGTACAGTCAGAGAGGAACGATTTACTGTTCCAATATTTGTACGAGTAGAAGCAGTGTGGCCTTCCTCCCCTCAGGGGCGCTCCTCTGTCCGAGGAGTGCACGGATGTGCGTACCCGAGGTGCCCGAGCATCCGTCGCCTCACTCCCCTCTCCGTCCGAGGCGACAGAGTCCTACCTTTCCTTCCCGTCTACCTCCTACATCCTTTCCAACTTAGCTCTCTGTTCGTGGCGTGGTCTCCGGTCGGATGGTTGCGAATACTGATTAGGGTCCCGGGTTCTGCCCTGGGCCCTGATTTGGTAGTCGAAACCATGCCTATTTCGACTGCGCCTGCACATAGTGTGTTCTCGGGGCGGGAATCGCATCCTCACTGTCGGTTGGTCTTGTTGGGCTGGCTACGACGTCAGGCGACTCCCTGGTTTTTCTGGAGTGTCGTATGGTAGTCGTACCCACGCCTGACAAGCACGCGACGGGGATGCGAGTCCCGTCCAGAATTGGTCGCGGACCGGTCGCTCCCAGCCCTGATTCTGTCCATGGTCGGGGGCAATCCTGGATGGACGGCCTTTGCCTCCTTTTGCGAGGCAGTAGTGTCTGCAAAGGAGGCGGTGGAGCGGGAGCGGGAGTTCACCACCGCACTCCCCTCCCGCCAACGCAGGCCGCGTCATCGGCACCGGAGGGCAGGCAGCGACCTCCGGCCGCCGTAGAAAGCGGCTGCGGGCGGCCCCTCGGGGGAAGATCCGCCACCCGCACTATTGTCACGAGGGAGAGGGCCGCGTGCTGTTCCGCGGCCCCCCTCAACTCCTAGAGTTGTTACAGGAGAGCGCCGGGGGGATGAAACCCTGACCCCCTGGCGCCAACACTTTAGAAGAGGCCCGCCTTAAGACAAAGGGCGGGCCGGCGCCGGCCCGGGCCACGAGATCGCAGGCCACATATCCGTAGGCCCGGGCGTAGGCGATAGGAGAACAGCGGGGTTTTTTAGTGGGTAGTCAGATGGCTGAACATCTTTCCCGGAGTCCCACATATCCCTCGGTCCCCCTGGGCCGGGGGAACCCGTCAAGAGAGGTTTTTCCCCGAGACAAAAAAAAAGTATGGCCTTCCTAACGGTAAAGAAAATATACGAATCTGAGTGTATTATTCAGTACAATACACTCGCTAGCAAGGTTAACACTGATAGTCTTGATGACGGTTTATACATCCTCGTATATATGAAATAATATCTTCTTCCTCTCCGACCCCAATTGAGGTTAAAGTAATCTATACAAATAATAAATATTGGAGTGTCTGTTTGTAATATTAAAATAACCGCTTTTTACTAAGTGCATTCGGACGTATACACGGTACATATACCAGGGATATAAGTGGGATGTTTTGCAGTGGAATCTTGCAGAATACTACCGATCGATCTGCATCGCAGATGGTGGATTCTGTCTACATTGTAAATATTCCACAAATCTCTTTACTGGTGGCTCCAAGTAGCTGTTGTGCATGCAGCGGCCGTGTCCCGGCAAACCGTGTCGATCCACGGGCTAAATCCAGTGAAGGGGACTGAGTTTCACAAACTTAGTTTAATGGGCTGATTCCCTCATAAATTGCATAAAGTCTGCAGCGGCTCGGAAGGCGGACACCGTCAGTATGGCTTCAAACCCGGCGACCGTGGCGCTGCAGCAGGGCACCTGTGACATGCCTGATAGGGCGTATGTCGGGATCCAAGAGATATGCGGCCAGTCACTGCATCTTCTAGTGCTAATCAGTCGTAGCGGACTTCCGCCCCACTGGTAACAAGGACTGGAAGACGAGAGAGTGGGTTCGTGTATGCGCAAATGCTTACCCACTTTAATATATTCCCGCGCTGATGACCCCTGGCTCATTACTGGACGGAGAGTGCAAGTCCTACGGCGATGAGGACTGGCGGTGGGGGCTGAGCGGGTGAGTTTGGTCCCTAGCTAGATCTTTGCACGTACGGCGGTTGGGTGGTGATGGTCGTATTGGAACTCACTAGAGGCGAGAGAACTGGTACGGCAGCTCACCCGACGACAAAGCAGCCCTATTTAGGGATCGCACTGCTTTCCCCAATCCGGGGAGGGGCCTAGAAAAGGTGGCCTAAACAAAGCTCGCCTCACTGCAACCCAGGTGGCTAACCGCGGTCATCTGGTCGCCAATTAAAAGCGGTCGAAAGAGAAATGATAATAGATTAAATGCATTCTTAAATTTAGCTGCGTGGAATGTAAGAACGTTACTGGACAATGAAAACAACCTCTGTCCTGAGCGGAAAACTGCACTCATAGCGCGTGAATTGTCCCGCTATAACATTGACATAGCCGCAGTCAGCGAGGCACATTTAGCGGATAGCGGTGAGCTCTGTGAGGAATTGGGTGGATATACGTATTACTGGGAGGGTAAACCTGCAAGTGAACGAGCCGCAAATGGTGTTGGATTTGCGATCCGAAACAACATCGCTAGATCGCTAGTGGAGCCTCCAAAAGGGATCAATGACAGGCTCATGACACTACGACTCCACATGGCTCCCAGGAAATACCTACATCTTGTGAGCGTGTATGCGCCTACTATGACAACACCTGATGAGGACAAACTTCAATTTTATGAGAATCTGCGTGATGTTTTGCTGGGGATTCCAGATTGTGACAAGTTGATTCTGCTGGGTGACTTTAATGCGCGTGTTGGCACAGAATATATTGCCTGGAAGAACGTACTGGGGAGACATGGAGTAGGTAAGTGCAACACCAACGGTGTTGCTCTTCTGACGTTATGCTCCGAATTCAACCTCAGCATAACAAACACATTCTTCAGGCTACCCGATAAATACAAGACATCTTGGATGCACCCACGCTCAGGGCACTGGCATCTTCTTGATTACATCATTGTACGCAGGCGAGACCTGAGAGATGTACTTATTACAAGAGCAATGCGTGGTGCCCAAGGCTGGACTGACCATCGTCTTATTAGATCCAGGATGAGGCTTTACTACAAGCCTCCGCGTAGAGCAGAACACAGGATTCCGGCTAGACTTGCTTGTGCGCGTTTGGTGCGTGATGAGGGACTGTGTCGTGAGCTAGATGCGGAATTTGAGGCAGCGATGCCCGGCACTGATGACAATACCTCAGTAGATGCCGGGTGGCGTACTTATTCCAGGGCTCTCTATGGTGTTTCTCAGCGAGTTATTGGCACACCACATAAAAAACATCAAGACTGGTTCGATGATTCTGATGTGGAAATACGGCAGCTTGTTGAAAACTATCGTCTCGCTCTAAGAGGAGTCGTCGGTGCAGGGCAGCGCAAGTCTCTTCAGCAGGATCTTAAAGCAAAGATCCGAGAACAAAAGGATAGTTGGTGGCGCCGTAAAGCCGAAGAACTGCAATGGTTAGGTGACACTAGCCAAACAGCTAAATTTTTCGAAGGGCTAAAATCCGTTTACGGACCCCGCGCTAAAAAGACTGCCCCTGTTTACTCGCGAGATAAAGCTAAGAAGTTAACAGATCCAAAAGAGGTTCTTCTTCGTTGGGCTGAACACTTTAATGAAGTGCTCAATCCCGGTAGTCAAGGAGCAGATCTGTCTTACATTAATTCACTTGAGAGCTTGCCATCTGCTTCGGGCTTGGATGACCCGCCTTCGTACGCCGAGTTCGTTACTGCGATCAACCGCTTAAAAAATGGTAAATCACCTGGTTCGGACGGTTTGTCTTCTGAGATTTTCAAATACGGTGGACCGAGTATCAGGTCCGGACTTTTTGAACTTATCAAACTGATTTGGGATGTTGAGATGGTTCCACAGGACTGGAAGGATGCTTCTATTAGCAAGCTATATAAAGGCAAAGGGGACCTCTCTGATTGTGGCTCGTTTAGAGGCATTGCATTGCTTTCCACAGCTGGCAAAATTCTGGCGCACATCATCAATAGTCGCCTTAGTAATTTAGCTGAAAGCTTCCTTCCGGAGACCCAGTGCGGGTTCAGACCTAGAAGAGGTACGGTTGATGCCATCTTTGTAGTCAAGCAACTTCAAGAAAAAAGTTTTGAACAACACCGCGACCTCTATTTATGTTTTGTGGACCTAGAAAAGGCCTTTGACCGTGTTTCCAGGACCGCCCTCTGGATTGTTATGGAAAAATGTGGCTGTCCTGCAAAGTTCGTCAATTTAGTGCGCCAGTTCCACGAGGGCATGACAGCCCGTGTGCGTCACGAAAACAACTTTACAGACCGGTTCCCGGTCACTAGCGGTGTCAAGCAAGGCTGTGTAATGGCTCCGACCCTGTTCGCTATCTACTTCGCTGCAGTAATGAATGACGTTCTTAAAAGCTGTAATGGCAAGATTACCATAAATGTCCGCATGGACAAAAGCGTTTTCGACCTCGCACGTCTCAGAGCAAAACGCAAAATGGACTCTGTTTCAGTAATAGATGTTCTGTACGCCGACGATGTCTGCCTTATGGCTGACAGTTTGGGCGACCTACAGAGTTTTTTGGACAAATTAGATGAGTCCTGTCGTAAATTCGGCTTAGTAATCAGTGCTTCTAAGACCCAGATTCTAAAACAACCTGCGAAAGGTAAATCTGCGGACGATGGTGTTGTTTACCTACGAGGAAAGCCACTGCCGGAAGTGGGTACCTTCCGGTACCTTGGAACTATTTTGCGCAGTGATAATCGTCTCGAGTCTGAGATCTCTGCGCGAGTCGCCAAAGCAGCTGCGGCTTTCGGTGGTCTTAACCGACGGGTTTGGAAATCACATGACCTGAAACTCCACACAAAACTCGCTGTCTACAGGGCCATAATCTTACCATTGTTGCTCTATGCCTCGGAGACCTGGTGTCTTTACAAGGGAGATATCAGACGCCTTGATACCTTCCACATGAAGTGTCTTCGGGCGATTCTTCAGGTGAGATGGCAGGATCGTGTGCCAAACTCGGAGGTTCTACGTCGAGCTAAGCTCGCTGGAATGGAGTGTATGCTAATGAAAGGCCAACTACGCTGGTGTGGACACCTTGTACGCATGGAGTCTTCCAGATTACCAAAAAAGGTATTTTACTCTGAGCTTAGCTCAGGTAAACGAAAGCCTGGAGGACAGTTTCTGCGTTACAGGGATGTCTTAAAACGCCACTTGACTGCAATTGGCATGTCTAGTGAGTCATGGGAGGAGCTTGCAACGCAGAGGTCGGAGTGGCGAACTGCTGTCAACACGGGTATAAAAAACTTTGAGCGTTCCCGTCTTGAAAACCTTGACGCCAAACGCCTGATCCGAAAAACTCGACCCAAGCCCTCCTACAACTATACTCGCAATTCAAGTGGGTCTCTTTACTGCGCTTCTTGTAATAGGACCTTCATAACAAAATTTGGTTTTGCGAGTCATGCTCGCGCTCATGCAAGAGTCCAGGCAAGGACGAGCTAAGGGTGTCGCCGTCGACGGATACGTCTGGGAGGACATCATCATCACATATACCAAAACAACTTTTTTTTAAATTTTGTCTGTGTATTTGTCTGTCTGTTGGTTCCGGCTAATCTCTGAAATGGCTGCACCGATTTTGACGAGACTTTCACTGGCAGATAGCTGATGTAACAAGGAGTAACTTAGGCTATTTTTATTATAAAAAAAAAGTTTTTGTTAAAATGATAAGTTTCGGAAATTTTAAAGTCCAATTTAAGTTGACCTCAGATTTATATCATCAATCATATGAAATAGGGTTTAGCTTAGACTGGACTTGGTAGGTTCAAACGCACGTATTCCGGAGGCGCATGGCGTAACAGTTGCATTCGATAACACTGACTGTTTGCATATTTTATTTATTTATATTTTAGGGTTTATAGGGTTTGTAATCTAAAACAAAACATAAGATTTATCCCAAAAATGCTGCCCAAAGTCACTATTCCACGAGGACAGAGTCACGGGCACAGCTAGTGGGATATATGTTTTTATTCTATTCTATATCTTAACATAAGCTTGTTTAACCGTTTGACGTAACTCTTCTTCTTTTCTCTATCCATTCACTTTTATTACCTAAATTACATGTTTTTCAATACATATTCATTTGTCTGACGAAATATCATATGACGGCTTTGTCTGTTCATTTCAGTTGCATCCCAATAATTTTACATTTAACTCCAAAGATCATTATTTGTCACAAGGAAGATTTGTGGAAATTTTTGCGTTGCATTTTGGGATGTTTTGTTTTCTACTGTGAACTTTTCTAGGAACAATACATTATTTTTGAGTCTGGTAACACACGCTATTTTAGAGCATGTAAATAGACGAAAAGTGAACGGAGGTGGTAATGTTGGCAACGCAACTAAAATTAGAACGTAATTAATACAGAAACACCGTCGTCAAAGTCAACGTATGATAGGGAAATTAATTTGCTTCCATTATTAATAATTTTCCTCTTACAAACGCCGTTAAGAGACATTATTTACTGTATTAATGATTCGCATTTGTCTATTATTGCAGACGGGTACCAAGAAGAAATGGATCTTATTCTAAGAATAAGAAGAAGATTGCGCTAGTCTAAGAAATCCTAGTCTATACAGTAGTGTTCTTTCATGCTTGTCCTTCAATTTTCCTTTCTATGATAGTTTTGATTAGATTGTCGTATCAAGTGTCTCAGCATCTGTCCTCTTCTGGCCTTAATAATTCTCAAGATGTTCGTTTTCTCTTTCGCCATATTCAGCAGCATTTCCTCAGCATTCTTTTTCAACACCATATCTCAAATGCTCTTAACCTTGTCCCTTTGTGTCAGGATCCATGTTTCAATTTCATACAACGCAACGCTCCAGATGTACACTCTTATTCGAATGTAATTACTAATTAATACGAGACTTCACGAGTGGACAAACGTCAAAACGGCCATCATAGCGTGCCGGTATAGTAGATGGTACTGTATGAATTGTCCTAGTATATCTATCAATTTATCGATAAATGATCGGTAGTCGTCCTTCGCCATTCTCATTTTTGGTTGAAATCACATAGTCGATAAAAATATTATATTACGACATATTTAAGCTATGTTGATATGTTATTAATTTTGTTAAACTGATGTTTTGAATGCAGACATATAGTTGAAAACCAGCGTCAGGCATCAGCTGGCACGTGCTGAACTGAGTCCTATTTGTCACCACCACGAGATACTATGCCTATGTATACAAACTGTGTGTGATTTTATTTATAATTTTTTTTCTTTTCTTTTGTTTATTGTATGTGTGTATAGTCGTTTGTGATAAATAAATGTTTCTTTCTTTTTTCGTATTTTTTTTTTGCGAACACGCTTTATATTAGGAGCACATCTAGAGTCGTTTGTAATTAGACTGATAGTGTTTTTATTGGGATTTGTATATTATTCGTTATTATTATGTTTCTCCTCATTTCTCCTCTTTGTTTCTTTATCTTTGGAAAGTGTATATACTTTGTTATTGCTTAGTGTGTATTGTAGTGGTAGGTCAAGAGTCAACCTGTTTCCTTAGACAGCTTTTTTCGTGTAATGTTCACATCATAACATAATTGCTACATATTATTGCTGATAAAAAACTTGAAGAAATCATAACCCCATGATCACTGTGAATAATCTGTTACTAACAGGCCTGACAGTATATCCAATCCCTTGTCTTTAGGGGGAAAACCCGAGTCCAACAGTGGGATGTGGTAAGTTATTAACACCTTCAATGCAGAACAGGCACATATCAGCTCGCCGCGGTGCTTTCGGTTTGTGCTTATGGTGGAAACTATATTTCTCTTGCTATTTAGCAAATCCAAAGGCGAAACAAATGTAAATAAACTGGGTGCAAGACATTATAGCAGTATAAAAAACGTATACATAATGTTTTCGCAGTTACAGGACTTTAATCTAACCTACTATTGGTGGGTCGAAAAGACCTGCCATGTATTGGTGGAAAGATCTTTGGGGGCGCATTTCGACCCGCCACGCCGCGGTACCAGATGAAAGTTAATTATTTATTTGCCGCAGCTAAAGTATTAATATAAATATTATATAAATAAATAAGCATTATAGACTATTTCAATTTTCTATATTAGTTGCGAATAAAATTGGAAAACTGTACATTCACTTTAGCTGTAAATCGATGTCCAAATAAAAATAAGGGGATTATTCGAGGCGATCATTATAAATGTTGCATTGTTTTCACAACCGTTCAAAGCTTCCGGATTGAGGGCAATATTTCAATGTTTAATTTCTATTGCTCGCTCCCATTGATTTTATAAATTCTCCTCTCCTCCCGAGAGTTTAATGAAAAACGTGCGTAGAAAGTTTTCGGTCCATTACGTCCGCGGAGTTATGGGGCATTTCACACGTCAAACCTTTAGCTTGCGGATGTTTTCAGCTATTTATAAAATATTTCTTTCTTTCTTTCTTTCTTTCTATTTGTTACAATATTTAGAGATGTTCTAGTTTTGTGAATGGCAATATTGGTTGAATTCTGAGGACAGTAGAACATATCTATGTATGCATACATACATTAAATAGTATAGAATAATACTTTTATTATTTTACAGATTATTCGATATGGCATCAAGTTTATCTTCAACAGTTAAACAGATTTAGTTGTATTTTTGTTTGAATTCATGGCTTAAATTTACAATCGCTCCTGGTAGGTGATGCTGCAATAAAATCGTCTGGCCTACTTATTCTTCTCTTGATTTTTTGTCTCCATTGCATTTAATCTTCCATTTTTAAAATAAAAATATTGATGGTAAATATTTTTCCTAAATGTAAATGATTTATATGTGTGCTTTTTTTTAGTTAGTGTCATCTGCTCAAAAATATATTAGTGTTTTCTTTTTGGAATTGCAAGATGACCTTCGCTTCTGTAATTAAATTCAAAAGTAAAATTATTTAGTATTATTTAACTCAGAATATTGGAGCTTAACGAACCCAATAATGAAACATAAATGTACAAATATTCAACCTGCTTTACATCGATAAATCTCGATGAATCGTCCTTTTTGGATAAGATGTCATAAAAGCTAGAAACTTAACCAAATTTGGTTCTATTGGAGCGACTGTTATTAGTCATCCCCAAACCAAAAAAAGTTACTTCTTGCTCTCTATGCATATAAACTTGTATGAAAGGTATCCATTAATGTTCCAGGTTTAAATCACTCCAAAGTGTTAGTAAAAGCCTACAACCGCAAACGAGTGGTAGAAGCACTAGAACTAAACAGGAACCAGTTGTGTACCCTAAGGAGGGCGCTAACCAGTTACTGCTGCCAGAACAAGCACCTCAATATAGTAAAAATCAGAGATAGCAAGGCTTGCAGATTTTGTAATGAGTTCCGATGAATCGCCTCTACTGTGTTATTGCTGTCCTCTGATGTATAAACGTAACCTCATCCTGGGAAAGCACATGCTGGAACCGGATGAAATACGAAAAAAAAACTGCTTCGCTATATCAAAGAGGCAGGCTTTGCCAAAGAGCTATGTAAATGTGTAGTGATCACAATAGCTCATTCAATTGGACGCAGTGATACCAGGTTGAATAAACTAGCATAGCCACTTTTCGAAATATTAATAATAATCCATTAATGTTTGATCAGTGATTTCTTGATTACATTGTTCAGACATTGGTGGTGCAACAGCTTTCGTATATTAGAACGCCTACAGGAATCACCGGTTGGATCCCGCCTCATGTCTGGCTGTTTAAGTAATATATACATATTTACATAAGAGAGTTTTATAGGCGTCCTGTTGTTACACTACATTTACTTAAATTTGTTAGTTAATGTCGAAATGACTTCAGAAAAAATGTAGATTAGCCTTGATCTTATTATTATTTTTTACTGCTGTAGGATAGCAGACAGGCTGACGGCCCGCTTAGAATTTAGCAGTTACCGTCGCCTGTGAGTGTTTGCAATGCCAGTACTGTAGCATCGCGAACATGCTGCTGTCGCATAAAGGTACATGAACTTGGGTCACTAATACCGGAACACAAGGTTATTATGGCGGCATACTTAAAACCAAAGGTGTTCGACATTCAGACGGGCTTGAGGCACTACCACGTAGGCCTCTACGTCTAGGGTAGGTTGTTTTGTCGCATTTTACTATAGGCTGACCCCGGCCCCAGAGGTTAGTATTCTTTCTCCGCCTCTGTACGGATAAAAAAAGCACGGATAAAATTATAAAATATTATTATAATAATAGACAATTAACAAATCAGTCCGATATCTCTTTAACATCTGTTCGCAGTGTAGAAAGCCAGCGGCGTTCGCGCGGTTATTAATGACAGGGGCCGGTATTCGTACCTCCAGCTTTGATAGATAGACTCATCCGTCTGTGCAAAAGCTAACAAAGAAAGTTTGAATGGATGCTCATGGTTTAAAGTGGTGCTACTGTAACGCCTGATCGAGAAAGTTGGCATCGTTTCCGGTTGTATTACAGAGGCGATCTGGTTGTATTAAAATACCTGCGAAAAATACGCCAAATATTATTTTAATTACAAAGAATGAATACAATTATAAATTTGAATGTTATTATAAATTTTGTGTATAAAAATCAATTTAAAAAGAGAAAATACCCCCGGACTTTTTATATAAAAATAATATTTGACGGATATATTTACACTCGGACTTTAAAATATATAAGTTTAGATCATAAAAATATTTTGTACTCAGTGAAAATCTAACCCACGCACAACCATACAAGACAACTTGCGTAACCACCGATAAAGCGGGTCTTCAATAATTACATGATAATTTTTTCTGCGGCGAAAAGGGGGTAAGAATATTAAGAAGAAGATAGACACTTTTCTGATACTTCCTTAACCTCTCTGTGTTATGAATAGGAAGTGCAAAAAAGTTGGCATCCGTGAACCTCAAATAGATATTTAAGGTGAACATTTGTAACATCAGAGGTATTAATTCTAATCTCAATGCCGTTCATTAACGTTTAGAAAAGGTAACCCCTGCACAAAAACAGTTTCTAATGGAGACCCAGATGCCCCGGCTCATCGTACCTTTGCTACCCTGCTTATATTTTGTACAACTGTTCTCT
The DNA here is from genome assembly GCA_963693495.1 of Malacosoma neustria. NCBI lineage: Eukaryota > Metazoa > Arthropoda > Insecta > Lepidoptera > Lasiocampidae > Malacosoma > Malacosoma neustria. The sequence goes on from OY856377.1 coordinate 17,310,897, forward strand.
CCAAAAGCTGGGGTATACCTGCACTTCTGGGGTTATGTTTCCTGTCACCGTTTTAGCAGTCTCAAATACAGGGTTGGTCCATTTTTTGGGTACAGGCAGATTTCAGAGTCCATTCGAATCAATTCGAGCGTTTATTATCAGAAAGTACGAAACGAGAAAAACGTCTTAGTTTTTCGAGTGTGTCCGAGTTAACCGACAAAGTTTCTATGCGATATCTCGTTGTAAATATAATATATCCGATTATATACAGAGTATTCATTATTACTTTTTATTGCTAAAGAACAGCAGACAGGCTGACGGCCCACTGAATAAGTACTGTTTATCGACGCCTTTATATATTTTCGACGTTAGGGTCCCCGCGAACCACTTGTTACTGGCATAGGGGTACTGGACCAGGTTTAAGTTAGTGACCCAGGGGTCACTAATGCTGGTATACAAATACAAGGTTATTATTGCTGCATACTTATAAACCAGAGGACATCTCTAACACGTGGCTGGGGTTGTTTTGTCGCCTTGTAGACAGGCCGACCCTGGCCGCAGAAGTCAGTATTCTTACACCGCCCCTGCACGGAAAAAGCTTCTATGTGGAAATCCTATCAACTATTATTTTCATATCGACACTTCACCACAGAATTTACCACTATTTTACAGCATACTTCAGTCGATTTGACTCGACCACTCGCCTCGGATTCAATTAAGGCCCCATTGTTAATATTAAATATCTAATCCCGCTTGTGTTGTGCGCAGTATTTGACATGACGAGTGAATATCCAATTATTGGACCTCCTCAAACGTGTAATTAGAGTAGCGGGTATTTATTTAGTACTGGTTGTTGTGTTGTTCTGCCAAATGAATTAAAAAAAGTGTAACCTATGTCCTTTTCCAAGATCCAATCTATGACTATACCGAAATGAATCAAAACTGGTTCAGCGGTTTAGGCGTGAAATCGTAACACATAAACAAACTCACTTTCGCATTTACAATATTAGTTAGAATTTATTAGCAAATTACCCAGGGTTTGCTTAGACGAATAGTCTATGTCAGTTGCTATTGTATAGATACGTAGTAGCCAAGTGATATCACAGTCGAAAACAAACCTAGAGGTAACAAGTTCAATTCTGGCGATGACATGCATTGCTTTGGTAGATTTTCTCTGCTAATGAGAATATTATAACATAATTGTCACGTAACGATGGTGATGGAATACCGTGGGGAAACTTTTTTTTTAATGCTGTAGTACAGCAGACAGGCTAACGGCTCGCTTAGAATTTAGCAGATACTGTCGCCTATGGGTGTTTGCAATGCCAGTGGCATCAGGAACACGCTGCTGTCGCAATGCCGGAACACAACACAAGGTTATTATGGCGGCATACTTAAGACCAAAGGTGGTCGCCATCCAGACGGGTTTGAGGCCCTACCACGTAGCTAGGGTGGGTTGTTTTGTTGCCTTTTACGACAGGCTGACCCCGGCTGCAGAGGTTAGTATTCTTTCTCCGCCCCTGCACGGAAACTCCCAAATAACCATTATATGTATCTACCCTGCCAATCCGTTTAAGTCAATCATGGTGGGTATACTGTCTATTCCCCCTAGGTAAAGCCCGATCCCAGCAATGAGATGTTAGGAACTGTTAACAATAATAATAATATTTCTTTATTGCACATACATAGTTCAGGACTAAGTAATAGGTACATAAATTTGTATGCTAAGTACAATAGGCGGTCTTATCGCTTGTAGCGATTTCTGCCAGTTAACCTTTGGAAGGATAGGATTTACAAAATTATAAAACGGTATGCGCTATAAAATAATCAACATATACTACATACATATATAAACAAATATTATAATTATATATACATACATACATAGATACATATACATATATACATATGTACTTAAATTGCAATATATGATTGATATAATAATAAGAAACAAGTATAATATATAAGTATTAAAATTGATGTAATAAATGAATAGTAAATATTATTTAGATATAATTAAATAAAAACACACAAAAATACCAGTAAAAACACCAGTTTACTAAGTGCGAAATTTGAGTATAAAATGTTTTTCAAAGCTTTCAAGATATATAATTAAAATTTTAATATTCCAAATGACACAATGATACGCCGTCCGGGGAGATTTGCTGAAATTGAGTTTAAATATTTAATCGTAAGCGAGAATCGCATTAAACCCCTTATGACTATTAATAGTCCGGTCAATTTAGACATTCGAAGTTACATAAAGGCCCAACAAGCTGAAAATCAGTGAAATTGTTCAAAACATAATTATAAACAATGTTTAAAGTTCCCCATCATTCCCGTGTATGGAATTTTTTTTATTCAAGGTCAAAGGTCAAAAAAATGAGTTTTTCACGATTTTCAGCAAAATGGTAAGTTTTATCATAAAAGTAGCTCAGACAAAAATTGTAGATTATAAAATTATCTATAAAAAATGTATCGATACTTTTTTCTTACGAGCCACTGTTTCTGAGATATAACGATTCAAAAAGTTATAAAAGTTGTTATCGTCATAATATGCATGACTACGCCACGTATATAAACGACGGACTCATAAACTGCATCAAAGTTCAGGATTACTTTGAAATTATTTTTTTTATAATAATATAATAAGTATGCAAACTTTTTAGATGAAATTATATAAATATGGAGAGACTGGCTCTTAATCTCAAAAAAAAAGGAAAATTTAAAAATAGAACTGCAGTAAAACAAATGAATATAGCCGGGAAAAGAAAATTTACTCGTAGTATCAGATTTGCGTGTTATTTATAGCAAAGTTTTAAATTGATTCTCATCGATTTTTTATTCTTTTGTCAATTGAATTATTGTTACCAGCAGAATTGTTGGGTTAGTTTTTTAACTCATCGAGAATTTTTGAACCATAATATGGATACTTTGTCCGAACAAGCGGCTCAAATTGTAGCATTGGTGCGCGAGGGCTTGGATCAACGAAAGATTGGTAGAAATTTAAATTTAAACCAGTCTACGGTTTTTTGAATATACAGAAGATTTGTGGAGACAGGTTCTTACAGAAGGAGATGTGGTACAGGCAGGACTCGAGCAACCACCGGTCGTGATGATCGATTTATTGTTACAACTTCCCTGCGAAATCGTTTCCTCACGTTAGTTAACATCAAAACAGAGCTTAATGAAGTGCATGGAGTAAACGTGAGTGCACGAACAATAAGAAGAAGGTTAAAGAAAGCGGATATCACCCCTTTCAGACCAGCAAATGGTCCAAAGTTGTCTGTAGCTCACAGACAAGCTCGCTTAAGATTTGCGCGTGATCACCTGAATTGGACAGAAGAGCAATAGGCCTCCGTATTGTTCACGGACGAGTGTAGGACATGTTTATATGGTGCATATGGTCGCAGAAGAGTCTATCGTCGACGTGGGGAGCGATATGCTCAAAGTTGCATTAAGGAGCGTGTTCCTTTTGGAGGCGGTTCGTGTATGGTCTGGGGTGGCATATCGATGAACGGGCGAATAGAACTTGTGTTCATAGACATGGTCCATCAAAACGGTAATAGAGGGGGTTTGACTGCACATCGCTACATAACAGAGATCTTAGAAGATCACGTGGTGCCTTACATGGGATTCATAGGCGAAAATTTTACTTTAATGCAGGATAATGCCCGGCCGCACGCTGCTGCACAAGTTCGACAATATTGCGAAGAGGTTGGGATACGTACAATGAATTGGCCAGCACGCAGCCCGGATCTTAATCCCATTGAGCATGTTTGGGACAGTTTAAAAAGAGCTGTATATGCGAGAAACCCTTTGCCCACGACAGTGGCAGCACTAAGAACAGCACTTTCAGAAGAATGGAACAATATTCCGCAAGATCTTTTAATAACCCTAATAAAATCTATGCGGAACCGATTAGAATCCATAATAAGGGGACGTGGAGGTAATACACCTTATTAAAACATAAATAAATCCTTGCATAAAGTTTGTGTCTATTGTTAAAACCAATTTTTTAATTAAACCAATATTCCTTAAATTTCTGTTTTTTCTTCAAAAGTCTTAAGGTCCTTTCCAGAACACAAACTTAAACTTAAGGATATGACCCTACTTTGTTTTAAAGTTCACGAACCAATCTAGAGGTTTCAATTTAAATCTGTATAGAAAGTTTGCATACTTGGTTAAAATATTTATTTCAAAGTCGTCTATTACTTTGATGCAGTTTATGGGTCCGTCAGTGTACATCTCTAGATATTCTACAACTTTTATAACTTTTTGAATCGTTATATCTCAGAAACGGTGGCTCGTAGGAAAAAAGTATTGAAACATTTCTTATAGATAATTTTATGATCTACAATTTTTGTCTGAGGTACTTTTATGATAAAACTTACCGTTTTGCTGAAAATCGCGAAAATCCCATTTTTTTGACCTTTGACCTTGAATAAAAAAAATTCCATACACGGGAATGATGGGGAACTTTTAAACATTGTTATGTTTTGAACAATTTCACCGATTTTCAGCTTGTTGGGACTTTATGTAACTTCACTCTCATTTTTTGGTCTAAATTGACCGGACTATAAACTGTGGGAAACATTATGACTACAAATATATATATACCTAGTCAGGTCATAAGTATTGTCACACAGTAAAAACTTTTCTTTTAGAATGCTGGCCACAAAAAAGTTTATTGAATTCGAATCTCGAATTGTTCATGAAAATAAAAATGTATAATTTTAGAATTTTACTCATTTTTTAAATATGGAGTGGACGCTTAAAGAAGACCGTGTTGCAGTTATTGCGTTGCATCGTTGCGGTTACGCGCCAATTCAAATTTTTAACATACTGAAAAAATTTGAATATAGCCAAAAGATTCATTTATCGTACCATCAAACGATACAATGAAGACTCTAGTGTAGATGACAGGTCAAGAAGTGGTCGCCCTCGGTCTGTTAGGACTCCAGCAGTGATAAAAGCTGTGAAGGCACGAATTCAAAGAAATCCCAAACGTAAGCAGAAATTGTTGGCCCTTCAGATGGGGTTAAGCAGAACCACGGTGAAAAGGGTGTTAAATGAAGACTTAGGGCTTCGGGCATATCGAAGAAAAACAGGACATCGTTTGAATGCTCGTCTAATGGACCTGAGACTGAAGAGATGCCGCGCTTTGTTGAAGCGGTACGCGGGAAAAAAATATCGGGAAATTCTTTTTTCGGATGAAAAAATGTTTACCGTAGAAGAGAGCTACAACAAACAAAATGATAAGGTGTACGCACACAGTAGTGAAGAAGCGAGCAACCGTATTCCGCGTGTCCAACGAGGTCATTTTCCATCCTCGCTCATGGTATGGTTGGGAGTTTCTTATTGGGGCTTAACAGAGGTACATTTTTGTGAGAAAGGTGTAAAAACGAATGCTGTTGTGTATCAAAATACAGTCCTGACGAACCTTGTGGAACCTGTTTCTCATACCATGTTCAATAACAGGCACTGGGTATTCCAACAAGATTCGGCGCCAGCTCATAGAGCGAAGAGCACACAAGACTGGCTGGCGGCGCGTGAAATCGACTTCATCCGGCACGAAGACTGGCCCTCCTCTAGTCCAGATTTGAATCCGTTAGATTACAAGATATGGCAACACTTGGAGGAAAAGGCGTGTTCAATGCCTCATCCCAATTTGGAGTCACTCAAGACATCCTTGATTAAGGCAGCCGCCGATATTGACATGGACCTCGTTCGTGCTGCGATAGAGGACTGGCCGCGCAGATTGAAGGCTTGTATTCAAAATCACGGAGGTCATTTTGAATAAACTTTAATGTCATAAGAATCTATGTTTTGTTAAGTTTATTTTGGTATTTAAATGGTTACATAATGAATAAACTTGTTACAATTATTTTACATTAAACATGTGACAGAATTTATGACCTGACTAGGTATATATATATATATATATATATATATATATATATATATATATATATATATATATATATATATATATATATATATATATATATATATACCTAGTCAGGTCATAAGTATTGTCACACAGTAAAAACTTTTCTTTTAGAATGCTGGCCACAAAAAAGTTTATTAAATTCGAATCTCGAATTGTTCATGAAAATAAAAATGTATACTTTTAGAATTTTACTCATTTTTTAAATACGGAGTGGACGCTTAAAGAAGACCGTGTTGCAGTTATTGCGTTGCATCGTTGCGGTTACGCGCCAATTCAAATTTTTAACATACTGAAAAATTTGAATATAACCAAAAGATTCATTTATCGTACCATCAAACGATACAATGAAGACTCTAGTGTAAATGACAGGTCAAGAAGTGGTCGCCCTCGGTCTGTTAGGACTCCAGCAGTGATAAAAGCTGTGAAGGCACGAATTCAAAGAAATCCCAAACGTAAGCAGAAACTGTTGGCCCTTCAGATGGGGTTAAGCAGAACCACGGTGAAAAGGGTGTTAAATGAAGACTTAGGGCTTCGGGCATATCGAAGAAAAACAGGACATCGTTTGAATGCTCGTCTAATGGACCTGAGACTGAAGAGATGCCGCGCTTTGTTGAAGCGGTACGCGGGAAAAAAATATCGGGAAATTTTTTTTTCGGATGAAAAAATGTTTACCGTAGAAGAGAGCTACAACAAACAAAATGATAAGGTGTACGCACACAGTAGTGAAGAAGCGAGCAACCGTATTCCGCGTGTCCAACGAGGTCATTTTCCATCCTCGCTCATGGTATGGTTGGGAGTTTCTTATTGGGGCTTAACAGAGGTACATTTTTGTGAGAAAGGTGTAAAAACGAATGCTGTTGTGTATCAAAATACAGTCCTGACGAACCTTGTGGAACCTGTTTCTCATACCATGTTCAATAACAGGCACTGGGTATTCCAACAAGATTCGGCGCCAGCTCATAGAGCGAAGAGCACACAAGACTGGCTGGCGGCGCGTGAAATCGACTTCATCCGGCACGAAGACTGGCCCTCCTCCAGTCCAGATTTGAATCCGTTAGATTACAAGATATGGCAACACTTGGAGGAAAAGGCGTGTTCAAAGCCTCATCCCAATTTGGAGTCACTCAAGACATCCTTGATTAAGGCAGCCGCCGATATTGACATGGACCTCGTTCGTGCTGCGATAGAGGACTGGCCGCGCAGATTGAAGGCTTGTATTCAAAATCACGGAGGTCATTTTGAATAAACTTTAATGTCATAAGAATCTATGTTTTGTTAAGTTCATTTTGGTATATAAATGGTTACATAATGAATAAACTTGTTACAATTATTTTACATTAAACATGTGACAGAATTTATGACCTGACTAGGTATATATATATATATATATATATATATATATATATATATATATATATATATATATATATATATATATATATATATATATATATATATATATATATATATACCTAGTCAGGTCATAAATTCTGTCACATGTTTAATGTAAAATAATTGTAACAAGTTTATTCATTATGTAACCATTTATATACCAAAATAAACTTAACAAAACATAGATTCTTATGACATTAAAGTTTATTCAAAATGACCTCCGTGATTTTGAATACAAGCCTTCAATCTGCGCGGCCAGTCCTCTATCGCAGCACGAACGAGGTCCATGTCAATATCGGCGGCTGCCTTAATCAAGGATGTCTTGAGTGACTCCAAATTGGGATGAGGCTTTGAACACGCCTTTTCCTCCAAGTGTTGCCATATCTTGTAATCTAACGGATTCAAATCTGGACTGGAGGAGGGCCAGTCTTCGTGCCGGATGAAGTCGATTTCACGCGCCGCCAGCCAGTCTTGTGTGCTCTTCGCTCTATGAGCTGGCGCCGAATCTTGTTGGAATACCCAGTGCCTGTTATTGAACATGGTATGAGAAACAGGTTCCACAAGGTTCGTCAGGACTGTATTTTGATACACAACAGCATTCGTTTTTACACCTTTCTCACAAAAATGTACCTCTGTTAAGCCCCAATAAGAAACTCTATTGAAATATTGAATTCGAATCTCGAATTGTTCATGAAAATAAAAATGTATACTTTTAGAATTTTACTCATTTTTTAAATATGGAGTGGACGCTTAAAGAAGACCGTGTTGCAGTTATTGCGTTGCATCGTTGCGGTTACGCGCCAATTCAAATTTTTAACATACTGAAAAATTTGAATATAACCAAAAGATTCATTTATCGTACCATCAAACGATACAATGAAGACTCTAGTGTAGATGACAGGTCAAGAAGTGGTCGCCCTCGGTCTGTTAGGACTCCAGCAGTGATAAAAGCTGTGAAGGCACGAATTCAAAGAAATCCCAAACGTAAACAGAAACTGTTGGCCCTTCAGATGGGGTTAAGCAGAACCACGGTGAAAAGGGTGTTAAATGAAGACTTAGGGCTTCGGGCATATCGAAGAAAAACAGGACATCGTTTGAATGCTCGTCTAATGGACCTGAGACTGAAGAGATGCCGCGCTTTGTTGAAGCGGTACGCGGGAAAAAAATATCGGGAAATTCTTTTTTCGGATGAAAAAATGTTTACCGTAGAAGAGAGCTACAACAAACAAAATGATAAGATGTACGCACACAGTAGTGAAGAAGCGAGCAACCGTATTCCGCGTGTCCAACGAGGTCATTTTCCATCCTCGCTCATGGTATGGTTGGGAGTTTCTTATTGGGGCTTAACAGAGGTACATTTTTGTGAGAAAGGTGTAAAAACGAATGCTGTTGTGTATCAAAATACAGTCCTGACGAACCTTGTGGAACCTGTTTCTCATACCATGTTCAATAACAGGCACTGGGTATTCCAACAAAATTCGGCGCCAGCTCATAGAGCGAAGAGCACACAAGACTGGCTGGCGGCGCGTGAAATCGACTTCATCCGGCACGAAGACTGGCCCTCCTCCAGTCCAGATTTGAATCCGTTAGATTACAAGATATGGCAACACTTGGAGGAAAAGGCGTGTTCAAAGCCTCATCCCAATTTGGAGTCACTCAAGACATCCTTGATTAAGGCAGCCGCCGATATTGACATAGTCAATATCGGCGGCATAATCTATGTTTTGTTAAGTTTATATATATATATATATATATATATATATATATATATATATATATATATATATATATATATATATATATATATATATATATATATATATATATATATATATATATATATATATATATATATATATATATATATATATATATATATATATATATATATATATATATATATATATATATAATACGCGTGTACTCTCTTGATATCCAAAAAAGAGTTAGATAGGCCAAGAATTGGATAAGAAAGCAAAAGAGAACGGGTTGGGGTAGAGTAAAAATACTGGCTGCTATGACCGGGGGCAGACTGTCGCAAAAGGCCATAAAACAACCCTAACTAGGTGATAGGGCTCCAAGCCTTTCTAAATGGCAATCCCCGGTCTCTAAATATAACCCCGTCACTATGTCTACAGTTCCACAGCAATAAAAACGTTGAATTATTATGTTATTATATTATAACTATAGTACATTGATTCTGGTATAAAAACAAGATGTTTTTATTCCATACGAATTTTATTATAAAGGATTAACAACGGAACCTATCTGTTTGAAAAACTACGACGCGCAGTGACAAAGGCCGGCTTATTAGTGAAGACCAGACTTATTATATATAGTTCATTATAGTTCTCTAGCGATTTTATACAGTAGTCGGTGGAGGATAGAATTTAATTAACCACAACGCAGTCAACGTCGGAATCGCGGGCCTGGTGGGACCTGTTGGTTGGTTTGAGTTGGTAGTGATAGCGACGTATTTTCTATCCAATGTTTAGACTCATCAATAGGAAAACTTTTATCAACCTGTACGTATTCTATGATCCTAAGTATTGTTTCTGTACTTCTTCTCGCTTTTATGTTACATTTTGTGGATCAGCGCAACATTTTATTTCCTTCCAAACTCTATTAGTCACCATATCCACGTAACATCTATTTTCGCTATACCATCTTTTACGCAATCCATCTTTTCTTTGGTCTACTTCACCTTTTGTATCCAATAAATCGTTCAATACAAATACTTTATATTGTTATTAAGATCTTAAATAAATAATTATTTGATGGCTTCCATGGCGTGGTGGCTAACGCACTTCTATACGCTTGCGGAGGCCACGTGTTCTATTTCCGTCTCGCGTCTCGGTGTTATTATGTATTTATTTACAAAACAAAACTTAAGTTAGTTGTCTATTACCCATAACATAAATTGCATTTGTACTTACTTTGGAACTAGATGGCGCTGTGTGAAGTTTATCTATTCACTTTATTTATATATTTTATTCTGTCGTTCTTTCTAGTGATTTTTGATCTATTTTTATAGTAGCTACACACGGACATAGGCTTTAGCCTTTTCTTAAATTTAGTCTTTATATACAAATTTTAATAATGCCACAGATGTCACACCAATATTTTCAGCATTCATGTCCACCTTACTGGCCTGCGCGTCCTTCTAAACAAGTCTTGCTGCTAGCAGAACGACAGACTGTTGGTTATTGTCTCTAGGCAAAACATTATTTATCTAACATTCTTACCATTCGTGATTATTTATTTTTATTAGCAAATATTTAATGGTTTTATTTACATTAGCTTTGTGATGGGACATGCTGACTGTTATTTTATCCTTATACCAAAAAAAAAAAAAAATTACGCAAAAAAAGTTTATTTAACTGAAAAAAGATTAATACCATATGAAAGGGTTAATTAACAAATTAATGAAAATAATATACATATATAAAAAAATTTAAAACAGTTTTAAGTTCAACCTAATTACAACTATGGCACCTAGTAATAAAGTCACAAATCTCCAAAACATTATCTAATACTTACGATCATTCGTCATATAAAATGAGCAAAGCAATAAATTACTCTTGTCACTTACAAATGAAAAGACATATGTTAAACAACATTTAATGTGAAATCAACCTTAATTTGTAACAAATAAAGTAATTTTTGCCTTGAGAGATACATCGTTTTGTTTTGTTTAGTGTGTTCCGGTGCACGCGCACGAAAAACGTAACGAGGTCATTCATTAGTAGATTTTACTCTCACATTTTTCTCATACCGGGCGCCTTACATATGAAAATCGATTCTTAAGGAGTAAACTCCAAAAAAAAACTAATTGATGTTCAACTACTGCTTTGAATCTATTAACAATATACCTCCTTTACCGTTTTGGTGATACCTTTTCGTTAGCATTAAACTGAGGAGCTATTATTCTCATAACTTTAATTGTTTTTTCTGCTATCGAAAAGCTGACAGGCTGATGGCTCATTTAATAGTAAGCAGTTAACGTCGCTTATAGATGTGTGTGACGCTAGGGGCACTGTTAACACGCTGTCTTCCACGTATGGAACCTTGGTCACTTAGGACACGGCACAAAACTATTATGACAGCGTATTTGGAGATCGGTGTGAGATCTAGACAGGCCTAGATCACTACTAGCTGGTTAAAGTAGTATTTTTGTTGCGGCCTTTTACGATAGGCCGCACCCGGGCGCAGGGGTCAATTATCATACTCCACCCTTAAAGGGAGAAAATCGCAGAAACGTTAATGCATCTAACCCTGCCCGTATACGTCCGTGACTTGTGCCTACATTCAGATCTTACATTGCACAATTATGTACATAATTTACAAGCGTTAGTTAGTTACAGTTTGGTTTGTGGGTCAGTCCGCGACGTCTTGGGGCAAGCGATGAGGGAAAGATTATCTCTGCTTCCATGGACCGTCAGATTACGGATAAATTTTAACGTTGTGAACACAGTTTAAAGGCATATGTAATTTATACTATACAATGTATTTGTAGTATCCATACTAATTAAAAACTTAATATTATAAATATGGAATTAACTCAGCCTCTTACGTTTTCGCAAAATTATATAAATATAATTTTCGAGTTTTTTTTATCAATTTTAAGAATTAATATATAATTTTAATTGGATAATGTTTGTCATATGTCGTTTAAGTAAATTTGTGTTTTATGTACTCAATCCATCACTCTTTAGGTTTAATTGAGATATTGTTTGCGTTGATAGTAACTTACTACATTCTCTAATAAAGCCGGTAACGCCAGATTTATCTAACTTTATATGTACAAATAAGTTATATTAAAACAGACTTTATACGATCCCTTATAAGGTTGAAAATATCCTATTCAACAGCAGTGTTTTAGTATTTAGTTCTAATCTAAAATATTGAACTTTATGTAGGTGTGTTAAATGTGAAATTTGATTCAATTTTATTAATACTCTAGTAAGTGTACGCAGTAATAATAAACAATTTTCTTAAACAAGCAACCACGAGATTTGGGAAGGAACAACATTGGTTTATCTCAAATTATTTACATTATTAGCTCAGGAAAATTTAATTTGTCATAAAATTGTGCTTACAATTAACAAATTACGGTAGCTCGGCGTATGTAAATTACATGTAGACTTACTGTATTTAGTATAAGGGGTGGGTACATAAAGTACAGGCTTGTTGCGTATGGTATTGCAAATAAACTCATCTGGAATGTCATAGTCCATGCAAAATGGAGAAAAGTAGTCGAAAAATACGAATAAAATAAAATATGTCACCATCGTAACTAATATTATAAATGCGAAAGTGAGTTTGTTTGTAAGTTACGCTTTCACGCCTAAACCGCTGAACCAATTTTGTAGAATTTCGGTATAATCATAAATTGGACCTTGAAGAAGGACATAGGCTACTTTTTTTAATTCATAGGACAGAATAACGTTTTCTGGGTCAACTAGTTTAGTATAAAAGTTAATATGATTAATTTTTTTAAATTTATTATTATTTATTGCAATCTGTCATGTGAGACATTCGGCAATATTTTGTAAGTTTGAAATGACAGTGCAAGGTACTTTTCCAGTGACAAGCTTTTATAATTTTTAGAATTAGAGTAAATCTTGCGGTACTCTTTTCTTTAATCTCCGGGTGTTTGGGAATATTCCATTGTCCATAAGGTGATGCGCCAGTATATTTGGGTGTAGCTCCAATCTTATTTTATATTTTTGACTGTCTCCGCTGTTTCTTCCTTTACTGTTTTGATATGGAAAATGTATTGATTGATCAATAGAAACAGCCAGCTCATCATGGAAAATAAATTATTGATATACAAGGCCCGTAATAAAACCGATATGGACCTACGGAATTCAACTATGGGGCACGGCTGCCAATTCAAACTTAGAAATTTTACAAAGGTTCCAACCAAAAATGCTAAGAATGATCGTAGATGCACCTTGGTATATCACTAACGAGAGACTTCACCACGAACTCCACATTAAAACAGTATATGATTAAAGGGGTATACGATATCTGTTCCTAGACACTCCACAGTTGTAGGCAAGGAAATATTCTCGTCATCTTCAAGTTTAGTTCTAAGGTTTTCTTACTCTAAAATATGAAATAGTGAAGAAGCTTTCAGATAAGATCATTTGATTATATTAACCAACCTGGTTAGTCAGATGGATCAGCCAGATACTCGCATGAACATTTAACTGAAGTTCTTAAAAATTTGTAAGGATAGCAATACATATATACGATATACGATAGATATACATCGATACGACCCATGGAGAGCGTTTCTTAATTAATGTCTGGCTAGATGACAACTTTTTCAATGTTAGCGGCAATGAATTAGTTTAAATTTTTTTACATGACATATTCACAGGATAAGGATTGTGATGTCATCCGTACTTCTTATTGGAGTGATCTTTCAGGTTTCCTTCCAGTTTCGTTTTTATTTCCTAATTTTCAAGGTCAACTTTAATACTTATTGATTACGTCAACATAAGCTCCGTATTTTTAGTTTATAACATGTCCTTCATTCTTTTATTTTCAGAACTTTAATACATATATTAAAGTACAATAAACAATCAAATAAGTGTGTTTTACACACATACAACATTTATTTAGGGTATTGACCAACGACATGTTCCCCTAAATTTTTATATCTGAAGATAAAAGAAGTTGTGTCGTTAGGTCATATAACAAAAGTTGGCGGCGAGGCTAGTTCGGGCGGCGGCGGGACTCTCCCGTCTGCTGCCGAATATCGGCGGGCCGGGCGCAGTGTGCCGCAGGCTCTTTGAGGGAACCGTGCGGTCGATGGCCCTTTACGGGGCCCCGATCTGGGCGGATCGCCTGACAGCCAAAACGACGGCGCTGCTTCGCAGGTCGCAGCGCGTCCTGGCCGTCAGGGTGATAAGAGGATACCGCACGGTGTCCTTCGAAGCGGCCTCCCTGCTGGCCGGATCCCAACCATGGGACCTCGAGGCCCGAGTCCTGGCGCTGTTGTACCGGTGGCGCCGGGGCGCGGTCGAGCGTGGTTCTCGCCCCACGCCTCGCGAAACTGAGGTGAGGCGCGCGGAGCTGCGCTACGAGGTGCTCATGGTGGAGTGGAAGGAGCGCCTCGCGCACCCCAGCGCGGGCCTCGCCACCATCGAAGCAGTGAGGCCCGTCCTGGGCGAATGGCTGGAAAGGCGCCACGGCGCCCTGACCTTCCGCCTGACACAGGTCCTCTCGGGGAACGGCTGCTTCGGGAGGTACCTGTGTCGCATAGGGTGGGAGATTACGTCGGGGTGTCACCACTATGGCGCGCGGGTGACGAGGAGGACACGGTTGACCGTACTGTCGCCGTGTGCCCTGCGTGGCGCGAGGAGCGCCGCGCCCTCGTCGCCCAAATCGGCATGAACCTGTCGCGCCCGGCCCTGGTTCTGTCCATGGTCGGGGGCGATCCTGGATGGACGGCCGTCGCCTCCTTCTGTGAGGCAGTCATGTCCGTAAAGGAGGCGGCGGGGCGGGAGCGGGAGTCGACCACCACACTCCCCTCCCGCCAACGCAGGCCACGTCGGCGACGCCGGAGTGCAACTAACGACCCCCGGCCGCCGTAAAAGGCAGCCGCGCGCGGCCCCACGGGGGAGGACCCGCCGCCCGCACTATTGCCGCAAGGGTGAGGGCTGCGTGCTGTTCCGCGGCCCCCCTAAACTCCCAGAGTTATTACAGGAGAGCACCAGGGGGACGAAAGCCTGACCCTCTTGCGCCAACACTTTAGAAGGGGCCCGCCTTAAAACAAAGGGCGGGCCGGCGCCGGTCTGGGCCACGAGATCGGCAGGCCATATATCCGTAGGCCCGGGCGTAGGCGATAGGAGAACAGCGGGGTTTTTTAGTGGGTAGTCGGATGGTCGAACATCTTTCCCGGAGTCCCACATATCCCTCGGTCCCCCCGGGTCGGGGGAACCCGTCAAGAAAGGTTTTTTCCCGAGACCAAAAAAAATTATATGACAAAAGTTCATCTTAAATTCTTAAGTAGAAACAAGATGCAACCGAAATGAAATTCCTGTAAGAATAATAATAATAAAGCAGGTATTTCCTTAAAAAAAGTCACGGTGTCACTGCGTTAATAAAAAAACAAATTTTTATTACGAAATTTTTACGTAAATGTTATCAACATACTTTAGTTTCAACTTACAAGTCGGATAATGAAACCGTAAAATAATTCTTTCTTGCACCAAATTGAATTCCTTAACAACTACATACTCTCGAGTCACTTATTTGTTGAGCTTATTACTGTTCTGGATTGCAGCCAGAAAGAAAACGTTATATGTTTTATAAGCTAGAAAATTTGAAGCCTAAATAACTTGTTTAGTATGTTATTTTATAAGAATAATAACATTACAAAACGTCCCACTGTTGGACTGCCGCTAGAGGGAGAGGATCCACGGGAACAGATAGTTTACCCGCCATAGTTGTCTAAAACGGGTCGACATTATATCAGATACTGGTAATCTCTGTATATATGTGTAGGTTGGCAGCTCAATTAAACGCTTAAGTAGTTAGTACATTTTATATTTAAACTAGCTGACCCGGCAAACGTTGTTCTGCCATATAAATAATAAAATGTCAAAAAATTAAAAAAAAAATTTGAAAAATAGATGTTGGCCGATTCTCATAGATTATTATTATTATTTCGAAAGGTGGCTATGCTAGTCTGTTCTAACCTAGTATCACTGCGTCCAATTTAATGAACTATTGTGATCGCCACATTTACTATAGCTCATTGGCAAAGCCTGCCTCGTTGAAGTAGCGAAGCAGTTTTTTGGCAGGAGCTGCACGTATCTCATCCGGTTCCAACATGTGTTTTCCTAATATGAGACTACGTTTATGCATCAGGGAACAGCAGTAGCACAGCAGGTGCAGAGGCGTTTCATCCGCCTCATTACAGAATCTGCAGGCTTTGCCATCCCTAATCCCTATGATACTGAAGTGCTTGTTTAGGCAACAGTGTCCGGTAAGCGCCCTCGTTAGGTTGCATAGCTGATTCCTATTTAGTGCTAGTACTTCAAGCGCAAGTTTGCGGTTGTAGGCTTTAACTAGCACCTTGGAGTGATTTAGGCCTGGAATTGTATTCCAGCGCTTAAGAGATTCACTGGTACATTGATCCCTGAGGGTGAGCCGGATCAGGCTTTTGGGTATGCCGCAGCACGGTTCAGGTCCGTACTGCGACCCCTTGGCCCCAATCCGGGCAAGTTCATCGGCTTTTTCATTGCCTATGATGCCCGCATGCCCGGGGATCCAGCGAAGGATTACTTTATTTTTCTCACCTAAAGTATTTAAGTAGTCCATGCAGTTTTTGACGAGTTTCGAGGCTATGAAGTCTGAAGACAACGCCAAAAGTGCTGCTTGACTGTCAGAGTGAATGTATATCACATGATTGATGTAGTCTTTTTGCAGATTCACTTCCGCGTATTCTAAAATGGCGTAGACCTCTGCTTGGAAGATGGAGGCATATTTACCCAGGCTCAGACTGGTCTTGAAGCTTGGTCGCTCTCCAAACACACCGCAGCCTACATCATTTCCAATTTTGGAACCATCGGTATACCATAAAAGGCTACCGCTCTTCCAAGAGATTTTCTTTAGCACCCAGTCCTCTCTGGAAGGAATTTCCACAATGTAGTTTCTCGATCCTACAAACTGTGGAAGCATATTGTCCAATGGCATGCCTAAGATGGAGTGCGTGACTACTGAGTCTTTTAGAGTCCTCAGCGTATGTGAGAGCCAGTTTTTCGACCCCTGTGCATTTATCCTGTGCATGCTGGCCAACGCCTCATACTGAATAAACAGCGGGAGAGGCGGTAGGCTGAGCAATGCATCAAGAGCCGCTCCAGGAGTTGTTTTCATGGCCCCCGTTACCACCATACATGCCGTACGTTGCAGACTATTTAGCCTGTCAGAAGTTGTCCTTTGGTTGGCTTTTCTACACCACACAACGGAGGCGTACGCAATTGTCGGCCTGACAATGGCAGTGTATAGCCAGAGGAGAAGTTTAGGATGTGATCCCCACCTTCTCCCAACCAGACGACGGCCGATTCCTAGTGCTATTTTAGCCTTTTGACCTGCCTTTTCCATATGTTGATTCCACGTGAGTTTTTGATCCATAGTAACCCCCAGGTATTTTACCTCCGTGGAAAACTGTATTACCTTTCCGTTTAAGCTAGGGGGTTTTAGCTTACTTAGGTTTTTCTTTTTAGTAAACGGAACAATAACAGTCTTGTCGGCATTAATCGACAAGTTGTTTGCTGTACACCATTGTGATATGGTGTTGAGTGCCTTTTGTATAAGAGTGGATAGGGTATCCTGACAGAAGCCTCTAACGATCACAACTAGGTCATCCGCATAGCCCAGAGTGTCAATTTTGAGGTCTGCCATCTCATACAAGAGTTCATCCACCACAAGAGTCCATAACAGTGGCGATAATACTCCGCCCTGTGGGCAACCTCTTGTGGTAGTAACCTCAAGCATGGTCCCATGTAAGGAGATCCTAGCTCTACGGTTAGAGAGCAGCGACTGAACCCATCTTAGAACTGTGTCATCCACTCCCTTCCGCTGTAAACCGCGGATCAGGGTGGTTATGGGGGTGTTGTCAAAGGCGCCCTCTATATCTAGAAACGCACAAAGCGCTACCTGTTTGTCCTCAAACGCCTTTTCAACTCTGTCTACTAGATGCAGTAGAGCAGTCTCCGTAGATTTACCTCTACGGTAGGCGTGTTGGGTTTCATGAATAGGCTTAAGGGCTAAGACTTCCTCTCTTAAGTGTCGGTCTAGAATTTTCTCTAGCGTCTTCAAAAGAAAAGAAGTCAGGCATATTGGCCTGAAAGACTTTGGAAGTGAATAGTCTTTCCGACCTGCCTTAGGGATAAATAGAACCTTAGCCACAGTCCATTTTTCTGGAACTTGACCCCAGGCGAGGCTCGCCCGGAAGATCTTAACTAAGAGTGGCACAAGTTCCTCCATACCTTTTATAAGAAGGATTGGAAGGATATTGTCAGTACCACCAGACTTGTAAGGTTTGAATGATTTGATCGCCCACCTCACCACTCCGGGTCTCACGATCCTTGACGCTATGCGCCAGTCCTCATTCTGAGGCCTGCGCGAAGTGGATTCAGCGTCGGAAACCCGAGCCCCAGGGAAGTGAGCGGCAACAAGCAAACCCAATGTTTCCATCTCATCCACTGAGAAGGAACCGTCTGGTCTTTTAAGTAGTCCCAGTTGATTAGGTTTGTCCTTTGCGAGCATTTTGTGGATTCTGGTCCTCTGAGGCGTATTGTTTAACTCCTCACAGAACCTCCGCCAAGATGCTCGCTTGGCTTTCCTAATCTCATTATTGTACTCTGTTAGGGCTTTGCGATAGGAGTCCCACTCCAGAGTCTTCTTAGCTTTATTGAAAAGTGCCCTCGTTTTCTGCCTGAGTTTCCCCAGTTTAGAGCTCCACCAGGGCACCTTTCGATTAGAGTGCCTGACTTTAAGTGGACAGCTTTCCTCATAGGCAGATGATATGCCTTCAGTCATTATATCCACCGCTAGATTTAGCTCCTCTTCAGTTCTAATGCTATTTGGACAGTCCTTCAGCTTGAGCCTTAGTGTCGTTTGATAAACGTCCCAGGCCGTAGCTTTCGGATCCCTGTAACCACAGGTTTCTCTGACCAAGTTGCCTAGAAATTTAAAGTGTATATGTCTGTGATCAGACATCGACACTTCATTGCTTACCTTCCATGAACCAATTCTCCTGGCCAAGTTGTCAGTGGCGACAGTTATGTCTAGTACCTCTTCTCTACAGGCTGTGACAAAGGTCGGCCGGCATCCTTCGTTGAGTACCTGTAGGCAGTTAGTTGTAAGGAATTCATGGAGTAACTCACCTCTCACATTGATGTCACTGCTTCCCCACGTTGTGTGGTGCGCGTTGACATCTTCCCCAATTAGGAGCTCGGCGTTGTGGCGGCGTGCGTAATTCACCACTCGCTCCAACTCCATCGTCGGGTCAGTATTTTCATAGGGTAGGTAGGCAGAACAGACTATCACTTTGGTTCGCTCCCAACCCCTGAAATTTACATACGCAGCTACCAGGTCATCACTGCATAACTCTGTAACTGGTAAAAATTCAATATTATTGTTGAAAACGATACATGCCCTAGGTCTCTCGCCGCCTTTGTGGTAGAGTAATCTGCCAGCTGCATTGAGCCCCAAGACGCGATCATTGTTAACCCAGGGTTCTTGTAAGAGGGCGATATCTGCTTCTCGGTTTGCCAGGCATCTCTCCATCACAGCAGCCGCAGCCTTAGCATGATGGAGATTTGCCTGCACGAAGTTCGCCCAATATCCCTGAGTCATCATTGTTGAGACTTAGAGGTCGAAGGCCTTGGTCCAGCTTTGCTTTGGGGTGGGCGTTTCCGCCCGCGCCCAGAGACAGCCTGACTTCCAGCCCCCTTTCCTCCAGCAGTAAACTTTCTCATCCCCGTGCTGGCGGCCTTTGCTATGTTGGCCTTTGGCTTAGGTACCGTCCTACTGGACGCCCCCTCGCCAACGGGCTTAGTAGCGGCGGCCGCACCTACGAAACGGTCGGTGCTCAGGGATGAGGCAGGTTGACTAGCTGGGCTGCCTTTTATCCTAAACAGGATAACTTTGAAGCCCAGTATAGCCTTAAAATTTATCTCCTTCAGGGACTCCACAGATTGATCGTCCAAGGAAAACGTGACCACACGGCCTTCCTTGTCCTCTCTTTCGTGAAGAACCTTCCAGAGTTCGGTATTTAGCCCAGAGTTTTGTGCCCGTAACAGTTTCAAGGCAACCTCAGTTGAGGGGACCTCACTGCTGGGCAAAAAAGTCGTGGCTACGGTTGGCTTAGGCAATTGGCTCCCCAACATGATGGAGAGTTTTGCCTCCGGCCACGGCTTGAGCTCAGGTATTTTTGCCTCAAGCCACTCCCTGCTCCTCTGGTCTCCACAAGTTACCAGAATCCAGCCGGGTCTGTGGGACCAATTCAAGAATTTTGGACCGGTACCCTTACTGGTCCCGGCAATGTCCATGATCAATGCATGGTGAAGTGTCCCCATCTGTTCCTCAGTCATGGGCTGTGAGTTACAAATGCCCACCTGTGAGGAGCCCGCCACCGCTCCATAGTTAGGCTTTACATGAGTTACTGCCTCATGTAGCCTAACTGCCTTTTTAGGCTGGGTATTGGGTGATTCCTCCTCGGACCTTACGCGTTTTACCGCCTTCTGTCCCGAGGAGGATACTTGTCCTGCCTTCTCTAAGTCCGCCCAGTGCTTTGTAGCCAGAGCCCTGGCGTCCTCGACAGACAGGTTTTGCGACAGTAGACGCTTGAATCTTTTCCGGCCTGCGCCGGACAGCTTCTTGCGCTTCTGCCTATTAGAACTATTGCTGGAGTCCTCTGCCAGTCCACTGGATCCCATATCGGTTTCCATTGCGTCCTGGCTGGGCCTCTCAGCTCCAGTTACGGTTTTGGATCCCTCGGAGGCGACTGACCTCTCTCCTTCAGGACCCAAAGTTGTTGGGATTTCTCCCAGAACTTTTATAAGTGAATTTAGTGCATCATCCATAAAGTTCCCACGATTAGCAAGGGAAATAAAAGGTCACTTACCGGCAGAGCCCCGCTTACCGGAAGAAGGGCAGAATAACCTCCGAGGTGCCCCGGTGTCGAAGGTGCTCCGTTAATGACTGGACAACCCTCCAGCCATGCAGTCTTCACCACGGGTCGCCTAACAGCTTGACTTGGGGTAGCCTCTCTGCTACCGGCCAACGGCTCACCAGGCTTGGACCCAGTGAACCGCCGACCGGCACCCAGGGTGCACCACGGGGAGGTGGGCTACATCGCACCCCATTCTCATAGATACCGGATAAGCACAAAAAAATTCATCAAAATCGGTCAAGCCGTTTCGGAGGAGTATGGCAACGAAAACTGTGACACGAGAATTTTATATATTAGATTTTGTAATAAATATAGAAATATACTTATTTAAATAATTAAAGCAATAAATAATTTTGACTTGTAGATGACAATGTACGTCAAATCCGACGAGTAATATTTATTTTTTGTCATAATATCGAAAGGCATTTGGTAAAACCTTTTTGTAAAATATTAGATATAATTAACATACATAATGTTACACTACATATGTTTCCTTACATAGGTATCACACTGGGCGATTAATCTAGAGATCAAGGTTTCCAATCCTCTGATGTAGTAAGGAATCATAAAATCCTACGTAATTTAAGTATGAAAATGAGATTTTGTTGCAATTAAAGATCCTTATTTAATTGCTCTCATTACGTATTTATTTCCATTGTAGATGAATAAAGTATTAAATGGGCCTAAACAAATACCACATAAAACGGAAACTTATTGGACGGTTATAAAAGCCCTTATTTACTATCAGAACACTGCCTAAAACCTTTATCACGTACTTTCGGTGTGTACGATCATAGTATTATGAAACTAGCGTACAAGTGCCTTCGTTATATTTCGTAGCATCGTAGCACTGGCTACGATATTTTAATACGTTTGATGAAAATACATTCACTTTATTTCATAAGATCGAGATTAAGAAAACCCTACATGAGTATTAGTAAATTTTTATTATATACTAACCTCTGCGACCGGGGTCAGCCTGTCGTAAAAGGCGACAAAATAACCCACCCTAGCTACGTAGTAGGACCCCAAGCCCGTCTGGATGGCAACTACCTTGTGTTGTGTTCTGATATTAGTGACCCAAGTTCCTGTACCCTTATGGGATAGCAGCGTGATCGCGATGCCACTGGCGTTGCGGGCACCCATAGGCGACGGTAACTGCTAAATTTTAAGCGGGCCGTCAGCCTGCAGCAATAAAAAAAATACGATTTCACACAAAGTATTGAGATCATGGTTTCCGTATTATTTTCTTAGTAGATCATAGAAATTGAGCAGCGAAAGATCATAAGGGTTTTGAAGTGTCAAACGACAGTTACGACAAAATTTGCTAGATGTAGACATCTACTAAAATTAACTGCCATTGTCATATAACAAAATGAAATAGATACGAAGCTAAAAATGTTGTACGTAAATGGATTTTGCCAATAAATTATCTTGTGTATCAAAGAGTTACTAAATCGACACACACACATACATACAAACACACACATATGCCTAAACTAATACACGTACTCGGATAAAAAAGATAATAGTATTTTGTAAACTTTCTCTCAAGATATAAGCTTTGCCTAGTTTGAGAGATAGTGCAAGTCTCTATTGTTTTTATGGATAAATTATGTGTATTTTTCTTTTTCTGTGTGCCTAAAATTTAGAAATAAAGTTTAAATTTTATTTATTATCCATGTCTCTTTTGACGCAAGTAAATTAATGGAACATTGATAAACCCACGAGGCCCTGGTGCCATTTTCCTTTATATGAGCTCAGACTCGTATCATACTACGATGATTCTCTAAAATGCCTCAAAATATGTAATATATAATAAATGTATATAATCCAAATATAATGGTTTGAGTATTATAGTTAGGTGCCAAGTATAATTGTTAGGTGCTAGTAACTTTTTAGACTTCGCCTCATCGCATTACCAATACTGGTCCATGTAGTAGGTACGGACCTGCATATGACAGTAGTTAAATTGAAAGTAAGAATCATTTTAACGTTTAATACCGTCTGGTCTAAAGTTAGATTGTGAATGGCAACATTTGCATCTACAACGCCTATTTGCCACCCACTTGGAATGTGATGTAAAATTACAACCAACATATCAAATAACGGCTCGTAGAATTTGGGTTCCAGTTAGATCTTCGTTTGACAGTTTATCATTAAATTATGACAGTTCATCAAAAATAGTTTAGTGTTATTTTTTATACTAAACGTTGTATATACTATGACTAAAGCATTGTAATTCATTGTTGTAAGAGGAAGGATACTGGATGTAAAGTGGCTTAAGTAAACGAAGGAAACACCATTGTTCGCAGTACAGGTGCAATTTCGCTTTAGTGTTTTTCTCGGGAAAATCTTATTTTTATTTCTATTTTTCTATACAAAGGTATTGGAAGCACGTTTTATTTCAATAAAAATATGCGCTTGATAAAAAGTTGAAGTTTATTTCCCGAAAGCATAGTGTAATAATTTATATGTATATAATACTAGCTGACCCGGAAAACGTTGTTCTGCCACATAAATAATTAACGCCCCCGCAACCCATCTTGGGGGTGGAATTTCGTAAAATCCGTTCTTAACTGACCTCTACTCAGTGAAAAGAATATTCCTACCAAATTTCAAGTCTTTAGCTCTAATGGTTCCAGAGATATACCTGGAAATCTCTTATATACAGGGTGACTTTGGCAAACCCGTCCAAATTCACACAGAAGAATCTTTAGTAAAAGTTATGAGAAACATGTATTTTAGTTTTGTATCACATAGTACAAAAATGTTGAGTAATCAGCATCACAAAGTCATTCAAAGAACTCGCAATTTACATAATACGGCGCTAGAGTGTCAATGACCTCTCCATCTGACTTAGTAAAAGGCCGAGGACGGCGGCATTGTACCGGGCGAGCGAATACGCACTACTCATTTACGCGGGAGAGACAGAGACATGTAATAACAGGTTAACGTACGAAGGTTGCACCATAGCACTATGCTGTACGATTGAATTAATGATCATATATGAAATATTTTATGGTGAAAATTTGACATACATTTTTGTTTGCAAAAATGGGTTCCTTAAATGATGTTTAGTGCGTAAAAAAAATTTGGACGGGTTTGTCAAAGTCACGCTGTATATAGATTATGCCTCCAGATTTATTATATTTAAATGTATTCGCAATATAACTAAATGATCGGAAAAATATTTTTATAATAGTAATAGCTATTTAAAATTGTAAAAATTGTCAGCAAGCATATGCTTGTCGTTGAAATATAATCATACTCGAGAGTGACTTAGTTAAATTTTCTTCGGCGGAGCGTCGCGCCTATGGTAGCAGCGCGGCCAACTGATTTTCTCACTTTGAGCGAGAACCGCGAACACACCTGGTTTGCGATGAACTGCTTTTTAATTGGCTTTTATTTATCAGTAATATGTTGTGATTAGTATAATTTGAACTATTATTGTCACTACTTACGCCTCCGATCGTATACACGCCCACGCTATCTACAATGTGTCCTGGCGAAGACCCTCCTGCGCTTAATAGCTTATTTATTGGGAACTTAAAGTATGAATCAGTAATTGATACAATAAATACACCAACACATATTAATTATTTTATGAAATATGTTTGTAATTAAAATTTTCGTACCATTTTTTAGTATTTTTCATAATTTATTTTACTGACTGCATACAATAAGGTATTATTTATTGATAGAACAAAATAGAAAGTTTTACAAAAATTTAAGCTTCAAATTTACAGCAAAACAATAAAGTTTGTTATACATATATGTTCTTTTTTATAATTTCATTCTAATTTTTCCAGTCTATAGACTGGAAAAATTAGAATGAAATTATAAAAAAAACATCTTAAGTTGGCAATTTAAAAAGAAAACTATAAATACAATTAAATTCACGGTCTTAAAGACCGCTTATGTACTTATTATCATATAAATTAACATACTACTTTAATCCAAAATACTCAATTTGAACACTTATAGTAGTTTCTATTCTATTCTCTCAATCCAAACCATCTTATTTATAATAATATTTATATACTTTCAAATAAAATGATATGATTTTCAGAGACTAAACATTAGTTTAAATATTGTGTTTTTGGAGAAAATCTTATATATCATACATAGTACACGCCAATAGACACGAGTCAACTCTGCACTCAAGACGTATTAAGTAGGGGACTTGGTAGGTACACAGCGATAAATATACTCAGATTAAATTTGATATGATTGATCAAATTGGGAGTATCATTCAAACCTCTGAGCTTAGAGGTGCAGAAAGAAAACAGAAGATTAAGTCATGCAGAAAACATTATTATAATTTGTTCACACAGTTCCAAAGAATATATTGAATGATCATATTTTTCATACCTTTTTAATTACCTTTTATAATAAATATATGTATTTTTAATTACCTCCATATGCTCGCTGAAAAATAGTTTACATGTTTTTATAGAAGCAAATTCAATATTTGTTCCAGTCTTATTTGTAGGTGTTCGTCATTTGTATAGGCCAGTCTCGTACATGTTTTCTTACTAATAATTAGTTAGAAAAATACATTTATTTTTTGTTCACATAGAGGTAGAAATTTTACATAGCTTATGTAAAATAAAATTGGTATATTAATTAAAATAGTGAGTGGAAAGATAATCCAATAATTTATACACTAATTTCACTATATTTATTTAACTTATATTATGAAGTGAAATATAAAAGAGTTATACAACTTCCTCCGCTTATTCTTTTCACTATAATCTCGTATTTAGCTGAAGTAGAACGAAGTGAAGTACCCTTACGGGTGTAGGTCGACAGTGTTTACACTAATTGCTGAGACACTGCCGCCACTCGGTGTTGTGTCTGAGATTTAGTTGGACGCTTGTATATTTCCTATTTTAGCTTACGTAGTTTTAATTTTCTTTTGTAATTAATAGCAATTTTTATTTATTTATTTTAAACTCATTTACTTGTAAGTCACTTATTTAGGTGTTTAAACCAATCATTTCTCATTGAATTATCGGTTCATATATATTTTTTAATAATTCCAAATTACAATAAAATAATAATATTTAATTAATAAGTAATTTAATAAATAATTTACAGTTCAATAAGTAATACACACAAAAACATACTAGCGCTAGAACGCATTTATGTCCCTACTTTAGAAATAGTTTAGAAGCTTGTTAGTTTTAGAGTCCTCTCTTTTTAACTGGGGACTTGATACAACGCGGTAGGATATAAAAAAATTGTACCTATTTAGGTGAATATTTATTCACACCTACCGAAATATACCATGCTAATTTTTTTTCTGTATCTCTAAAATCTGTATCTCTAAAATTAAAAATTAGATTTTTTAAGCAGTTTAGAACATAAATAATAAAATTCGCTTATTTTCTACAACTTAAGATTTGTTAAAATTTATGTTCATCCCTTAACCCTAAAAACTTCCTAACTTGGTTAATTTTGGCCAGAGGAAAAAAGTCTTTTTTCATTTAAATTTGTTAGCTCTACACATTTGATTTGAACTTTTTTTCTGACTTACACTTTTCGAGTAATTGCGGAAAAACACTTTCCAACCCTTGCCGGGGGTCGCGGACACTAAAAAGTCTACACATTGTTTCTGTATCATTAAAAGTACTTAATATCAAAAATGTAAATTTAAGTGTCAAAATTTTGATTTAAAACCTTATTTGACTGAACTAATTACATATATATAACTTTGCTACCGACAATTCCCGTGTACGCACCAACTGGAGGTGGAAGCGCTAAGGTCGATTCCTAGCCCGTTCCTACCACAGGTCCAACAGCGACAAGTGCTTCATTTTGACCTTACTAGGTTCAGCGTTGGGTAAGCCGGAGTAGGGGTTTCTTCAACGCTGTGACCATTCCTAATCACTATTAGTTATATTATAGCTTTTATTATATTAATTAATAGATTTCATTTCAATAAGAATTAGGTTCTTAAATGAAAGCTTTGAACATAAACTAGATATACACTTGAAAGACAAATAACAATTTATAATTTTTTTGACTTGTAAAAAGCTTTCTGATTTAATGTATTAACATATACACATTATATACAACTAAACAATTTTCCAAAAAATAACATAATTTACTTTATCAGTCATTTAATCACACAAACTTGGAAGTTAAATATTTCAAATATCGTTATCAAAATTTAGTACAAGCCAATAGTTTTCCCATATTATCCGTTTTCCCGACTGAAATAACCTCTTTAGGATAATCCAGGGTAAATTTGCATGCTTCCCCCAGATAGTGGGTCAACATAATTTAAGTTCAATTTATTAGAAAATAAAGTCATTGGGTGTTGTGAACCCGATAACCTTTCAACTGCTACTTTTCTTTAGGTCTGAGGCACACTGAGCTATTAGTCGTCTGACGTTATCAGGCGTTGTAAGACCTTCAACTTACTGTTTCCTTTATTCCGAATGGCATTTCTTTTTTGAAGTGAAAACTTATTTAGCATCGTTGTGATCTGAAACTCGATGAAACGGAAAAATCACAGTAAAAAAGATATATAAATATATATAAATATATATATATATATATATATATATATATATATATATATATATATATATATATATATATATATATATATATATATATATATATATATATATATATAGATATATATATATACCTAGTCAGGTCATAAATTCTGTCACATGTTTAATGTAAAATAATTGTAACAAGTTTATTAATTATGTAACCATTCATATACCAAAATGAACTTAACAAAACATAGATTCTTATGACATTAAAGTTTATTCAAAATGACCTCCGTGATTTTGAATACAGGCCTTCAATCTGCGCGGCCAGTCGTCTATCGCAGCACGAACGAGGTCCATGTCAATATCGGCGGCTGCCTTAATCAAGGATGTCTTGAGTGACTCCAAATTGGGATGAGGCTTTGAGCACGCCTTTTCCTCCAAGTGTTGCCATATCTTGTAATCTAACGGATTCAAATCTGGACTGGAGGAGGGGGGCCAGTCTTCGTGCCGGATGAAGTCGATTTCACGCGCCGCCAGCCAGTCTTGTGTGCTCTTCGCTCTATGAGCTGGCGCCGAATCTTGTTGGAATACCCAGTGCCTGTTATTGAACATGGTATGAGAAACAAGTTCCACAAGGTTCGTCAGGACTGTATTTTGATACACAACAGCATTCGTTTTTACACCTTTCTCACAAAAATGTACCTCTGTTAAGTCCCAATAAGAAACTCCCAACCATACCATGAGCGAGGATGGAAAATGACCTCGTTGGACACGCGGAATACGGTTGCTCGCTTCTTCACTACTGTGTGCGTACACCTTATCATTTTGTTTGTTGTAGCTCTCTTCTAGGGTAAACATTTTTTCATCCGAAAAAAGAATTTCCCGATATTTTTTTCCCGCGTACCGCTTCAACAAAGCGCGGCATCTCTTCAGTCTCAGGTCCATTAGACGAGCATTCAAACGATGTCCTGTTTTTCTTTGATATGCCCGAAGCCCTAAGTCTTCATTTAACACCCTTTTCACCGTGGTTCTGCTTAACCCCATCTGAAGGGCCAACAGTTTCTGCTTACGTTTGGGATTTCTTTGAATTCGTGCCTTCACAGCTTTTATCACTGCTGGAGTCCTAACAGACCGAGGGCGACCACTTCTTGACCTGTCATCTACACTAGAGTCTTCATTGTATCGTTTGATGGTACGATAAACGAATCTTTTGGTTATATTCAAATTTTTCAGTATGTTAAAAATTTGAATTGGCGCGTAACCGCAACGATGCAACGCAATAACTGCAACACGGTCTTCTTTAAGCGTCCACTCCATATTTAAAAATGAGTAAAATTCTAAAAGTATACCTTTTTTATTTTCATGAACAATTCGAAATTCGAATTCAATAAACTTTTTTGTGGCCAGCATTCTAAAAGAAAAGTTTTTACTGTGTGACAATACTTATGACCTGACTAGGTATATATGTATATATATATATATATATATATATATATATATATATATATATATATATATATATATATATATACATTATATATATATATATATATATATATATATATATATATATATATATATATATATATATATATATATATATATATATATATATATATATATATATATATATATATATATATATATAATGTATTTATAAAGTGTTGTGTTTCCTATATTTGTGGTCTCTTCTTTGTGCGGTATTATATTGAAGTTTACATTTTTCAAGGTTTCACTTCTATCACTTGTAAACTACACACATGTTTCTTTTGAAGTGAATACTTCTTTAGCGGCGTTGTGCACTTTTTTTGTGATAGGTAAAAAATGTTAAACTTGCGTCAGGTGTTACGTGTCTTGATCGAAAATTCGTAATATTCGTAAGACGGTGTTTTGCTCCAGTAATACCAACCTTATTAATAATGACTTAAGGTTTATTTTATAATGTAGCTTTTAAATGATCGCATTGCATTACATATCTATTCGAATTGCTACTATTAAAATGAAATACAGTTGAGGTTTTGAAGTGAAAACTTCTTTAGGCGCGTTGAGCACTTTTTGGGTGAACAATTTTTGGTTAGTAAAGAAGTGTTAATGACGAAATTAAACTTTAATGCTTGATCATACACAAGTTTTTTATAAACCGAAAATAATAATCTAATAGCTCGACGATACAATTCACAAGTTATTTTGTTTTTAGTTTTCACTTCTATCGACAGTCCCCAAAAGACTGCCCCGCATGTTTTTTTAAAAATAATTATGACATCCCACTGCCATTTTCGGGTTTTTCCATACGGAAACGGATAGCGTACCCATTACGCATCTCCAAAATGACACTAGCCATTATACAAGATGATAGAACTAGTGATCTTGTTGTGCAGGTTTTCTTGCAAAATTTTCCTTTACTGACAGTACGTAGAAATTATTTCAAATTTACATTAGGCAAACTGCCTAAACTACATGCTACTTGGCTAGCACTCCCTCTCTTTTTATAATAACAGTTTATAGAATCCCACTGCTTATCCGAAATAGATACCCACCACGCTTCTCCAAGGTGGATCAGCGAGTCACACATACCGATAATCTTGATATGTAGGTTTCCTCATGATGGTTTCCTTCATCGTTAGTATATGGCATTACGCTATAATACGCATAGCCTAATATGTATATTAGGCTAGTAAAACTGTTTAAGCGGTGCATGCCGCCGTGGGATTCGAACCCGCTAGATTGCTTCTGAGTTAGTGAGATACCAGGTACCTGTACTCACTGAGTAAGAAGATGCTCAGTCTATTTTGTTACCTTTCAACGCCATTTTAATTTTAATATAAAATACGTTTATATCTAAACTAGGTGACCCAGCAAACGTTGTTCTGCCATATGAATGTAAAAAAGTAACCTAGGGCCTCCAAGGTCCAATCTATGATTGTACCAAAATTCATAAAAATTGGTTCAGCGGTTTAGGTGTGAAAGCGTTACAAACAAACAAACTCACTTTCACATTTATAATATTAGTTAGAATATAATGCGACCAGACTAACTTAATTACTATCCATTTAATTATAGTTTAATTATTATTTTTTGTGTGTGTTTTGCGTTTGATGGTGATTCTTCTAGAATACGAAAAGATGTTACTAAGTTGAAGCCTGTATTATAAAGTTTTCTACAAACGTGCAATTAACGAAATCATTTGTATGTTATCTTCCGGGTTGAAAAACTATGCTGTCTTCGGTAGGGTATCAAAACCACAGACAGTATTATAACGGTATAGAGCATATGAGTGATTAAAATAATTCAAAATTTACTATTTAAAACTTAATAGTGTGCATCAGCCCTACATTTCCGATTGGCCCTGACCCGCGTTCATCATACTAAACCCACCCTTTTGATTAATCGGCCTTTCATGCGGAGAATTAAAGAGATCTGGAATAAGGGCTAGATTTAAAGTTCTTTTCTCACCTTGTAAAGTTCACTGCAATTTGTTTTCATAAATCGTTTTTAGGGGTATTTAACAGATTTTCGACTATAACATTTCCTTTATTTTTCTTAAGTAAGTTTTTCAATTTTCTAGTTATTTGTTATACTCTGACGGACTCATAAACTGCATCAAAGTAATAGACGACTTTGAAATAAATATTTTAACCAAGTATGCATACTTTCTATACAGATTTAAATTGAAACCTCTAAATTAGTTCGTGAACTTTAAAACAGCGTAGGGTCATATCCTTAAGTTTAAGTTTGTGTACTGGAAAGGACCATATGACTTTTTTTAAGAAAAAACAGTAATTTAAGGAAAATTGGTTTAAATAAAAAATTGGTTTTAGCAATAGACACAAACTTTATGCAAGGGTTTATTTATGTTTTAATAAGGTGTATTACCTCCACGTGCCCTTATTACGGATTCTAATCGGTTCCGCATAGATTTTATTGGGGTTATTAAAAGATCTTGCGGAATATTGTCCCATTCTTCTGAAAGTGCTGTTCTTAGTGCTGCAACTGTCGTGGGCAAAGGGTTTCTCGCATATACAGCTCTTTTTAAATTGTCCCAAACATGCTCAATGGGATTAAGATCCGGGCTGCGTGCTGGCCAATTCATTGTACGTATCCGAACCTCTTCGCAATATTGTCGAACTTGTGCAGCAGCGTGCGGCCGGGCATTATCCTGCATTAAAGTAAAATTTTCGCCTATGAATCCCATGTAAGGCAACACGTGATCTTCTAAGATCTCTGTTATGTAGCGATATGCAGTCAAACCCCCTCTATTACCGTTTTGACGGACCATGTCTATGAACACAAGTTCTGTTCGCCCGTTCATCGATATGCCACCCCAGACGATACACGAACCGCCTCCAAAAGGAACACGCTCCTCAATGCAACTTTGAGCATATCGCTCCCCAAGTCGATGATAGACTCTTCTGCGACCATCTGCACCATATAAACATGTCCTACATTTGTCCGTGAACAATCGGAGGCCCATTGCTCTTCTGTCCAATTCAGGGGATCACGCGCAAATCTTAAGCGAGCTTGTCTGTGAGCTACAGACAACTTTGGACCATTTGCTGGTCTAAAAGGGGTGATATCCGCTTCCTTTAACCTTCTTCTTATTGTTCGTGCACTCACGTTTACTCCACGCACTTCATTAAGCTCTGTTTTGATGTTAACTGACGTGAGGAAACGATTTCGCAGGGAAGTTGTAACAATAAATCGGTCATCACGACCGGTGGTTGCTTGAATCCTGCCTGTACCACATCTCCTTCTGTAAGAACCTGTCACCACAAACCTTCTGTATATTCTAGAAACCGTAGACTGGTTAAATTTAAATTTCTACCAATCGTTCGTTGATCCAAGCCCTCCCGCACCAATGCTACAATTTGAGCCGCTTGTTCGGACGAAGTATCCATATTATGGTTCAAAAACTTTCAATGAGTTAAAAAACTAACCCAACAATTCTGCTGGTAACAATAATTCAATTGACAAAAGAAGAAAAAATCAATGAAAATCAATTTAAAACTTTGCTATAAATAACACGCAAATCTGATACTACGAGTAAATTTTCTTTTCCCGGCTATATTCATTTGTTTACTGCAGTTCTATTTTTAAATTTTCCTTTTTTTTGAGATTAAGAGCCAGTCTTTCCATATTTATATAATTTAATCTAAAAAGTCTGCATACTTATTAAAAAAATCATTTCAAAGTAATCCTGAACTTTGATGCAGTTTATGAGTCCGTCAGTTTATATACATACTACTTTATAGATAAAATAATATGCCAGGCCCCGGCAGGAAGGGTAGAACCAAGAAGTGTTGGTTTGACGTCGTAAAATGTGCGTCCCAATGGAGTTACTACCAGGTATGCCGAAGACCGTGCGAAGTGGAGAAGAAAAAGTTCAAAAGCGAACCCCAGGCACCGAAGCAAACCTTTGGGTTGTAATCAAGATTTACCGCAAGGATGATGATGATGATGAGAGAAAATAATAAAAGACAGGAAAGAGATCTAAAGGTAAGTGAAAATGCCTTCAAGCCTTCAGGTTTAAAGTTTATTGTTAAATAATGTTAGAGAGCTAAAATTGTACGCATCACATGCTTTAATGCCCTAATTTTTTATTGCGTAAATAAATAAATAGACTGGCATAATTTACACAGCGCCATCTAGTCTCAAGGTAAATAATATAGCACTTGTGTTATGGGTACTAGATAACAGATAAACTACATATATGCTTTTCTTTTCTAAATAAATACATATTATACATAAACAACCAGACGAGAGACGGGAATCGAATCCGCGATTTCCGCTTGCGTACCGAGGTGCGTTAGCCGCCCACAGAGGTTGTCAATAGATAGAAAAATAATAAATACATTAGGGATCTAAGGGTTAGTAAGAATGCCTTCAAGCGTTCAGGTCTAAATGTTTATGTACATGTAGTCAGAGAGCTAAAATTGTATGAATTGCTTGCTTTAATGCCCTAATAATTAATTTTCTGTTTTCCTGTATTCTTATGGAACAGCAGCTTGTTCGTGATTCCACTGGAGTTGTAAACACCCATAGGTGACGGTAACTGCTAAATTCTAAGCGGGCCGTCAGCCTGTCTACTGTCCTACTGCAATAAAAAAGGTCCGTGTCACAAAAATTGTCCTTACAATTGTCAAGTCTCCTTGAAAATATTAAATTATTAAAGCTTATTTTCATTTAATAAGTCCTTATTCTACTTTATATCTTATGGTTGTTTCCCTCGAGATTTAACCTCCCCGATAGGCTGCAAGTGGAAACGGGGTGACATAAAAATAATACCCCGCACTAATTGTTAAGAGACCCAGGGACAGCAGTCTATGAGACGATAAATTATATTTTATAAGCGGCTTGTAACTATATGTACTCGTTTAATCTTAATATTTCATTTTGATTTTTTGAGAGACAAAGCAGCTAATTGAGTTGTATCTAGTAATAACGAGTCAGATTAAAAAAATACGTAAAGTCTATTATTGTAAGTTCAAGTAAGTCATTTGTTTAAGACCTTGTAACTTTATAATTCTGCAATAATTGTGATAATATACACTTGTTATCAGGATAGGCCTATATTGTCTGATATCTTCCACGGTCATCATCATCATCATCTGAGTGATAAGTTCCGATTACAATTCGCTTCTATACCCGGGGTCCGCTTTACAACTTTTCTCCACATCGCACTATGTTCGACATCATTCATAGTAAGTTTATTGGCACTCTTATCAATCACCTTTTACGATGTCTAGCACTTTTACATCTCACCTTCCTACCGGGGCCTGGCCGAAGGAGGCATGGCAAGTCTATATATACATGTAAAGAGAATATCATCTCTTTAAATTTAACGTTCTTATAGTATGGTTTATTTATGTAAAGAGAATATCAGCTCTTTAAATTGAACGCGCTTAGGATACTCTGCGCACTCTTCTATGACACATGACATTTACCTACATAAAAATAATTTACCTTACAAAGATTTAACTTCTGTGATATAATAAATATAAAAGCAAGAGTTGTGAAAGAGAGACGAATAAATAACTTTAATTGTCGTTTCTCTTATTTACAGGTAACGTGTAATTCTTATATTATGAGTATGCATTGTGAGTATTGGTGTAAATTGTAATATAAGACTCATATTTACAGAGAAACTAATTTGGTTGATTTATTCTGCCCATCCAAACGTCTAATATCAAATAATATTATATACATATACTGTATAGACAAAAAACTTCTCGATTAGCAAGCGGATACCGTTACGTATGAATATTCAAATACTAGGAACATAATGTGAAGTGTAAGACAGTATGGTTGTTACTGCATGTTCTGAGCTTTCCACTCAGAGCAATAGTTGTGTCGTGTTCTCTGATGTACTCTGATATCAAAGTGTCTTTCCATTTATATATTTGTATACCATATTATTGACAACTTATGATAGTGTCTATACGTAAAATGTTACGCAGAACATAAATGTCAAATTTATTTTAATTAAAACGGATTTCAAAGGAACTAAAGAAATGTGCTTAGACATTTTCGATACACTTGTGTTAACTTATTTCAATATTCGTTTTACATTTTATCCGTGCAGGGGCGGAGAAAGAATACTAACCTCTGCGGCCGGGGTCGGCCTGTCATAAAAGGCGACAAAACAACCCATCCTAGCTACGTGGTAGGGCTTCAAGCCCGTCTGGATGGCGACCACCTTTGGTCTTAAGTATGCCGTCTTTATCAATGAAATTTTAGGCGCTTCCAAAAGTTTTCTTAGTACAGAAATCTAAACTACTACCTTTAAAAAAATGTAAATAAAAACAAGCCATTGTTTTATACACATTAATAATTCTACAACGGAATCCAAATAGCAGAAGTATATACAAGTAACTAGTCAGCGAAGCGAATTTCAATAGGTTTATTTTCTTAACGCGTTCATTGTTTTTCTTTGGCACACGACCAAATGGTTTTAACATTACCAAGAAGATTGATGTCTGAACAGTATAAAAAGTTCTAAATGAATATTAACCTAGTTAATAGATATAAAATTATTTTAGATATTGTCAGAAAATTTCTTGAAACACGCAAAATAATTTACAAATAATTCTTAAGAAATTTTTAACAAGTAAAATCAAGTAATATCCTTAATTAGGGTCAAAAAAGTAGCTCATTGCTATTAAATGTGATAACAAATGGACGACAGAGGTCTGAGAAGAGAATGCCTGTATGGTCCTAGCAAGAAAAGGTATTAAGGCTTACCTAAGAACTTGTGAACAATGACATAAATAAATAATTCCTTTTGTAAGTTTACAGACAGAAAAGAACATGCACCTTTCGGGGTTCCTTTCGAGGTTTCGAGGTCAAATGAAGACCTTACGAAACCAAACTTCACTAAATCATTCTTTGGTCAGGGAAACATAATGCGACGGAAGGTTACCAATAATAAATAAGGGGTGGATTTTAATTTTATGATAATAACACCGGTACACGAAAAAAAAAGTGGATGATACATTTGACTCCACCTACCTACCGACATACATTTAAACCCAATAAATCCGAACTTCGAGTCAATGTGGACCGTACACCCTCTTATCTCGAGTAAATTGAAAAATCACATAAAATATAGCAAAATTTCAAAAAAATGGCAGTTTTGATTATGAAAAAATTGTGGAACTAGATCAATCGTGATTTTCATGTATTTTGATCTGCTGAATCCGTATCTGAAGTTTATTTGGACCATAAGCCATTTTAAATGTAAGCAAATTGCAAAAAATTACTTGTAAAGA
This sequence comes from Malacosoma neustria, assembly GCA_963693495.1. NCBI lineage: Eukaryota > Metazoa > Arthropoda > Insecta > Lepidoptera > Lasiocampidae > Malacosoma > Malacosoma neustria. The sequence goes on from OY856377.1 coordinate 17,347,200, forward strand.
GAAGAAAGACATGATACAGTGATATCAAATTAAAATAAATTTCTTTTAGAAAAACTCATGAATTAGGTGGTAGATAGATAACTCTATTGCAAATTCAGTTTGACTACAAACATAAATATACAAATTTAGAGAGATATAAAATTACCATTAAAATTAAAAAGGCCGCAGCCAGTTACAATAATAATAATTGACAAATAGTAATTAATATACCTAGTCAGGTCATAAATTCTGTCACATGTTTAATGTAAAATAATTGTAACAAGTTTATTCATTATGTAACCATTCATATACCAAAATGAACTTAACAAAACATAGATTCTTATGACATTAAAGTTTATTCAAAATGACCTCCGTGATTTTGAATACAAGCCTTCAATCTGCGCGGCCAGTTGTCTATCGCAGCACGAACGAGGTCCATGTCAATATCGGCGGCTGCCTTAATCAAGGATGTCTTGAGTGACTCCAAATTGGGATGAGGCTTTGAGCACGCCTTTTCCTCCAAGTGTTGCCATATCTTGTAATCTAACGGATTCAAATCTGGACTGGAGGAGGGCCAGTCTTCGTGCCGGATGAAGTCGATTTCACGCGCCGTCAGCCAGTCTTGTGTTCTCTTCGCTCTATGAGCTGGCGCTGAATCTTGTTGGAATACCCAGTGCCTGTTATTGAACATGGTATGAGAAACAGGTTCCACAAGGTTCGTCAGGACTGTATTTTGATACACAACAGCATTCGTTTTTACACCTTTCTCACAAAAATGTACCTCTGTTAAGCCCCAATAAGAAACTCCCAACCATACCATGAGCGAGGATGGAAAATGACCTAGTTGGACACGCGGAATACGGTTGCTCGCTTCTTCACTACTGTGTGCGTACACCTTATCATTTTGTTTGTTGTAGCTCTCTTCTACGGTAAACATTTTTTCATCCGAAAAAAGAATTTCCCGATATTTTTTTCCCGCGTACCGCTTCAACAAAGCGCGGCATCTCTTCAGTCTCAGGTCCATTAGACGAGCAATCAAACGATGTCCTGTTTTTCTTCGATATGCCCGAAGCCCAAGTCTTCATTTAACACCCTTTTCACCGTGGTTCTGCTTAACCCCATCTGAAGGGCCAACAGTTTCTGCTTACGTTTGGGATTTCTTTGAATTCGTGCCTTCACAGCTTTTATCACTGCTGGAGTCCTAACAGACCGAGGGCGACCACTTCTTGACCTGTCATCTACACTAGAGTCTTCATTGTATCGTTTGATGGTACGATAAACGAATCTTTTGGTTATATTCAAATTTTTCAGTATGTTAAAAATTTGAATTGGCGCGTAACTGCAACGATGCAACGCAATAACTGCAACACGGTCTTCTTTAAGCGTGCACTCCATATTTAAAAATGAGTAAAATTTCAAAAAGTATACATTTTTATTTTCATGAACAATTCTAAATTCGAATTCAATAAACTTTTTTGTGGCCAGCATTCTAAAAGAAAAGTTTCTACTGTGTGACAATACTTATGACCTGACTAGGTACAAGTCAGCAATCAAAAAACGTCATAGCGACCGGCTTATGGTCGTTAGGGTGCTTATCGATGGGGTAGTTACCCACTTGATAAGTGCCTATGCGCCACAGGCCGGTTGTGACGACGCCGATAAGATAGCGTTTTGGAATCAACTCAGAGAAGTGCTCGGTGGAATCCCATTATCACAGGGGATCGTTTTGGGGGGTGATCTGAACGGTCATGTGGGTGCTGAATGTGGGGAATTTGAGCGTGTTCACGGTGGATTTGGGTACGGTAGCCGCAACGCGGAAGGGGAGGACATCCTCAATACGTGTGCGGCTGCTGACCTTGCCATCGTGAATACGTATTTCAAAAAGAGACCCGAGCATCTCATCACCTACAAGAGCGGGAGGAATGCTACCCAAATCGACTTCCTACTCACTAGGAGACACCACATCAGCAAAGTAGCCAACTGCAAGGTCATACCCGGTGAGAGTCTCACTGCACAACACCGTCTTCTTGTCATGGACCTCTGCGTAAAGCCCAAAGGCAAATGTGTCGACCGCCTTCAACGCCGAATCAGGTGGTGGCTGCTTGATGAAGTCAAGTCCCAGGAGTTCGCCTCTGCCATCGGCGACAAGTGCGCCGGAGGTGAGGGCGGACCAGTTCAAGCTTACTGGGACAGGATTCAGGCGGCTATCCTTGGGTCGGCGAGAGAGGTGCTCGGCGTGTCTAAGGGCGGACGCAAGTGTGACAAGGAGACTTGGTGGTGGAACGACTCAGTCCAGAGGGAGACCAGGGCGAAAAAAGCCCTCTTTAAGAAGTGGCAAGCGTCCAGATCTCCTGAAGACCGCGACGCATACCGGGTAGCAAAGCGCGCCACTAAGAGAGCTGTTGCCAGAGCCAGGCGAGACCACTTACAACCACTTTACGATAAGTTGGAATCGTCTGAGGGGCAGAAGCTCATCTATAAGTTGGCGCGCTCCAGGGTCAAAGCGGCACAGGACATTTCCAAGTGCCGCTGTGTAAAAGACCCTGTGGGCAACCTGCTATGCGAGGACCTCGCGGTGAAGGAGAGATGGCGCTCGTATTTCCACGAGCTGCTGAACACGCAGCACAAAGAGGTGCAGCCGCCTGATCTTCCTCCGAATCAAGGACTAGTGCCACTGATAACGCCTGTAGAAGTCCAGAATTGTCTTCGCCGCATGAAGAATCGGAAAGCTGTTGGATCCGATGGAGTCCCCATCGAAGCCTGGAAGGCGATGGGCTCTCGTGGTGTGGGCATCTTAACAGACCTTTTCAACCGGACACTCCTCACCGGTACGATCCCGAGCCAATGGAGACTGAGTATCATTACTCCAGTCTTCAAAGGCAAGGGGTCGGTGCAGGAGTGCGGTAGTTACCGAGGAGTTAAGGTCATGTCCCACACCATGAAGCTTTTCGAAAGGGTTATCGACTCTCGGATTCGACAGGAGTGCACTGTCTCGGATTGTCAATATGGGTTTCGCCCTGGTCACGGGACAATGGACCCTGTTTTTGCCCTAAGGACTGTCGCGGAGAAATACAGGGCGAAGAATACGCCTCTGCATTGCCTGTTTCTCGACTTGCAGAAGGCCTTCGACTGTATTCCTCGCGCGATAATCTGGTGGGCATTGCGGTCCAAAGGAATTCCAGAGGCCTATGTTGACATCATCCGAGACATGTACCGTGACTCCGATTCCGTAGTTCGAACCGCTGTTGGCGACAGCAAACCTTTCCCCATCACCGTCGGGGTGCACCAAGGATCCGTCCTTAGTCCGTTTCTGTTTAGCGTGGTATTAGACGTATTGTCAGACAGCATCAGAAACTCACATGAGCAGCCCCCGTGGTTGCTCATGTATGCTGATGATATCGCGCTGGCAGATTCGGACAGGGGTAGGCTGGTGCGACGTGTGAAGGCGTGGAAAGAGTCGCTTGAGAACGGTGGTCTGAAGCTCAATGTGGCGAAGACCGAGTACTTGGCCTCTAACTCCACAGATCCCACACCCGTACGCATAGACGGCAACAAGGTCGAGCGCACGGACCTTGTGAAATATCTGGGATCTGTGTTTCATGCATCCGGTGACATCGATTGCGACGTCAAGGCACGCATTGCTGCCGCGTGGGCCAAATGGCGTGAGGTAACTGGTGTCATTTGTGACCCCAAGATGCCGGTAAAGTTGAAGGGGCAGGTCTATAAGACCATCATTAGGCCTGTCCTTTTATACGGCTGTGAAGCGTGGCCGGTGTTAGAGCGACACAAGCAAGAACTGCGTGTCACGGAGATGAATATGCTGCGGTGGATGTGTGGAGTGACGCGGAAGGACCGGTTAGGAACTCCCGCATTCGCGGTAGTCTTCATGTCCGTGACATTGCAGATAAATTGCAGGAGTGTCGGCTCCGTTGGTATGGCCATGTTTTACGGCAACCGGATGCTTACGTGGGAAACAAATGTCTGGCCATGCCGCCTCCGCCGGGCCCCGGCAGGAGGGGTAGACCCAAAAAGTGCTGGCTTGACGTCGTAAAGGGTGATATGCGTGCCAATGTGCTCACTACCAGGGATGCAGAAGATCGCGCGAAGTGGAGTAGAAAAAGTCGGAAAGCGGACCCCGGGCACCGAAACGAAAGTTTGGGCAGCAACCGGGACTAACGCTAGGATGATGATGATGATGATGATGATACAAGTCAGCAATTGTTTTTCAATGTTTCACAGAACTTAATAAATTATATCAAAAAGTTATTTCAATCATCCCCAAAAATGATATAAATCATAATCATGATTCGTATCCAGGAAAGCATCGAAAGCAGTCAGAGTGCGTGGGATCGGAGACTCTGCTCGTGAGACAGCACGGCAAGACAAGACCGCGAACAATCTGTTTCCTTGCTCGGGAATAGTTATTTAATAGCATTTAATTTAAAACACAAATTAATTAATAAACATTACTTCATAATATTACATTTTAATTATTAATATTAAGTGAAATTCATAGTTTAATAATATATTTAATGTGCTCGTAACGCTTTCCTAAATACAAATTCATTAATCAAACGTTCTTAGATAATTACACACGAGTAAATTTGTGAAACCACGCTTGTATTGAATCAGACGCTTCGGTGCACAAACTACTTACATTGCATTATCTTTCGATAACTAATTTGTTTGCTGATCAAATGGGAATTTGTTATATTGGTGTATATTTAATTGGAATTTTAAGGCTGTGTAATATATTATATCTAACAATTAAGATGCTTTTAGCGTTTGATTTGTATATATACCATTTATTGGACAACCATATTTTGTTAAGCTCTCACTTTAGTTAATCCGTCCTTTATACACGAACTGATACATAATTCCTAAAAGTAGCTGGTACATGTATGTAAAATTAAAACCTGACCAGCTGACCTGACCAGCAGAGGGATATAGTTCGTTGTTATTATTATACGAAGATATAATAACGCGTGGATAGTTGTGCAGTCCTTATAATTAACGGTATGAGTATAATAACCTTACCATTTATTTCTCTGCACAAAGTTTTGTAGTTTTTTTTTATTGCTGTAGGACAGCAGACAGGCTGACAGCCCACTTAGAATTTAGCAGTTACCATCGCCTATGGGTGTTTACAACGCCAGTGGCATCGCGAATACGCTGCTTTCCCATAAGAGTACAAGAACTTGGGTCACTAATGCCGGAACACAACACAAGGTTTTTATGACGGCATACTTAGACCAAAGGTGGTCGCCATCCAGACGGGTTTGAGGTCCTACCACGTAACTAGGATGGGTTGTTTTGTCGCCTTTTACGACAGGCTGACCCCGGCCGCAGAGGTTAGTATTCTTTTTCCGCCCCTGCACGGATAAAATTTTTAACAAAGTTGTTTTCCCAAAATATTTATCAAGTATTTTTCCATGCCTGTCATAAAAGGCGAGAGAACAACCCTAGCTACGTGGTAGGGCTCCAAATCAGTCTGGATAGCAACCATCCCTAGTCTCTACATATGCCGCCATAATAATTGGAACCTTAGTCACTTATGCTGGAACACATTCCGGCAAAGTCACTCAGGTTTCAGTTCCTCTACAGACGTCAGCATGGTCAGCATGTTAGCGGTGGCCCTGGCGTCGAAACGCTCGATAGGTGATGGTAACTGCTTATACTAAGCGAGCCGTCAGCCTGTCTTCTGTCCACATCAATAAAAAAAAATTTCCACTCACAATTATTGCAAAAACCTCCATATTTTAGTGGATTCAAGCAATAACATAGTACTAGTTAAATGTAGCTGCCGATGTTATCGATTCGAAGGAGCATGTAAATAGATCTGCCTTGTTTATGGGTAAAAATTGGTAAGGTACTGTGCAGAGTGGTATTTAGCAGCAAATCTATGTCGCATAATTTAGGACCTGCTAATCGAGAACTCTAGGAAACCATCAGCTTGCCATAGCTTTTAGAGTACACTGGTAAACTCTCTCACGTGCCCTGTTATCGTGCCAATGTTTCTGGTAGTGTAGTAAATAATTTAGAATGTTTAAGGTTTTAGATAGGGCTAACATCATAAGCTACGTTCTTCTATTGTACAATATCACTACCCATAAAATTCGACGTCAATATTAAATTTTTTTACGCTCTGTGAGTCAATTAAGCTTTTCATACCAGAGCGTCTTCAGTTATTGAACATGATGCATCAGGTGTTTGTATTGGTGAGGCATGGCTCCAAAATCTAGTTTAATGACTAACATCATTATTCAAATTGTAATTATATTATATAGTTTATAAAGTAAATTGAATGATGAAAATTCATCACAAGTAATTGAATTGAGACATTGGCATGTCTCTTAAGCCTGCCCTCTGTGACTTTGGGTCAAATAAGTAATTAAATGTAGGTCTAGCCTGTGGGACCCGTTTTAATTATGCCTTCGTCTTGACCTTAATCATTGAAATGGAATAATTCAATTTTCCAAATGAAACCTTTGGATATTGGAAATATACCTAGTCAGGTCATAAATTCTGTCACATGTTTAATGTAAAATAATTGTAACAAGTTTATTAATTATGTAACCATTCATATACCAAAATGAACTTAACAAAACATAGATTCTTATGACATTAAAGTTTATTCAAAATGACCTCCGTGATTTTGAATACAAGCCTTCAATCTGCGCGGCCAGTTGTCTATCGCAGCACGAACGAGGTCCATGTCAATATCGGCGGCTGCCTTAATCAAGGATGTCTTGAGTGACTCCAAATTGGGATGAGGCTTTGAGCATGCCTTTTCCTCCAAGTGTTGCCATATCTTGTAATCTAACGGATTCAAATCTGGACTGGAGGAGGGCCAGTCTTCGTGCCGGATGAAGTCGATTTCACGCGCCGCCAGCCAGTCTTGTGTGCTCTTCGCTCTATGAGCTGGCGCCGAATCTTGTTGGAATACCCAGTGCCTGTTATTGAACATGGTATGAGAAACAGGTTCCACAAGGTTCGTCAGGACTGTATTTTGATACACAACAGCATTCGTTTTTACACCTTTCTCACAAAAATGTACCTCTGTTAAGCCCCAATAAGAAACTCCCAACCATACCATGAGCGAGGATGGAAAATGACCTCGTTGGACACGCGGAATACGGTTGCTCGTTTCTTCACTACTGTGTGCGTACACCTTATCATTTTGTTTGTTGTAGCTCTCTTCTACGGTAAACATTTTTTCATCCGAAAAAAGAATTTCCCGATATTTTTTTCCCGCGTACCGCTTCAACAAAGCGCGGCATCTCTTCAGTCTCAGGTCCATTAGACGAGCATTCAAACGATGTCCTGTTTTTCTTCGATATGCCCGAAGCCCTAAGTCTTCATTTAACACCCTTTTCACCGTGGTTCTGCTTAACCCCATCTGAAGGGCCAACAGTTTCTGCTTACGTTTGGGATTTCTTTGAATTCGTGCCTTCACAGCTTTTATCACTGCTGGAGTCCTAACAGACCGAGGGCGACCACTTCTTGACCTGTCATCTACACTAGAGTCTTCATTGTATCGTTTGATGGTACGATAAAACGAATCTTTTGGTAATATTCAAATTTTTCAGTATATTAAAAATTTGAATTGGCGCGTAACCGCAACGATGCAACGCAATAACTGCAACACGGTCTTCTTTAAGCGTCCACTCCACATTTAAAAATGAGTAAAATTCTAAAAGTTATACATTTTTATTTTCATGAACAATTCGAAATTCTAATTCAATAAACTTTTTTGTGGCCAGCATTCTAAAAGAAAAGTTTTTACTGTGTGACAATACTTATGACCTGACTAGGTATATTATGCTTTAATATAATTTGTAATAGATTTTTGTAATCGAAACATACTCAAGAAGACCAAAATTTACATCGTAAGAAATTTGGTCTTTCCCATTTTCCTATATGGTACGGAATCCTGGACGGTTAAATTGGCCGACAGGCGACGTATTGACGCTTTTGAGATGTGGTGCTGGCGGCGAATTTTGTGCATTCCATGGACGGCTCCCAGGACAAACATCTCAATCCTGCAAGAGCTTAAAATAGCACAGAGATTGTCGAGCATTTGCCTCCAGAGAGTGCTGCTATATTTTGGCCATATTGCCCGAAAACCCTCCGATAACTTGGGGAAACTAATAGTAACGGGAAAAGTGGAGGGGAAAAGACCCCGAGGTCGCAGCCCGACAAGATGGTCCGACCAAGTGGCCAAAAAGCTGGGCACACGCCCTAAAAGACGCCAAAGACAGAGAGCAGTGGAAGCGATGCTGTCGTGAAATCGGTCGGGAGCATCACGACGCTCGGCAGTGAGCAAACGATTGGAGAAGGAGGAGGAGGAGGAGGTAATATATTTTTGTAATACTCTTCTTATAATAAAAAGAGGTTTATGACAAGAAGGTGAGGCCATCTTGTTAGTTTAACAAGGGTTTTGGCTTCTGGTAAGTACCTGGTGATTAAAGCAAGTACTTTAATCACCTCCATTATTGAAATTTCAATATTTTTGATTACAGTATCTTTATATGACATTTCAGTCATATAACAATTCTCTTTTTTACGAGGACTTATTTTCTTTTACGCATTGCGTCGTTTGAGAGAGAATTCTAGCTACTACTATAGAATTCTAGCTACTTTATTGCTTTTAGCCAGTAGAAACAGGCTTTCATGGCTTTAACGAAGTAAATTTGATGTAATTATCTATTAAAGTACAAAAAAACTACATCTAAAAGCCTTTTCGAGGAAACTGTAATGGTAAAGATAATTTTCATTTTAGAGAACTTAATTTAACCATGAGCGTCTGTGCCTACTAGATTTTTAATATTATTGCAGTATTTTTTGGTTTTTGTATATAAAACCATCAGACGCAGAAATTAATTGGGTATATATTTATAATATTATTCTATATAAATGCGTTTCAAATAAGAATAAGATCGACTTTGCGCCATGTTGTGACGTCATAGCATAAGGTTTTTAATATTTATTCGAATAACTGATATTTAAAGTAAAATTAGGTATGTTACCTGTATTTATGACTTCAATTCCACTCACCATTAATGATACGCAAATAAGGTTTCGTTCCAAACCGTACTTTTCTAGTGCCATTTAACAGATGGAGGTCATTGACGTTCCTATTCTTATTTGAATCGCATTGTATGTAATATTATTGTGAATATTATTTTGGGGATATCCATTTTGTTGGAATTGTACGTAGGATTACGAATACTAGTGGTGGCCCAGGGGTCGAAATTCGACCATATTTACTTTAATTTTTAAGTTTGAACTTTATTAGGGTTCTTTTGCCAAAGGCCTCTATAATCCCAGGTTTCATCATAGTTATTCAGTTAATTTGCCATTTTTCTACATCAGTTTGAACAGCATCATTGTAAAACTTAAAAATGTTTTGCATTGTAAAACCTGCATTGTCAATTCGTTTCGTAACCATATATTCGCATTTTTAAACACAAATAGAGTAAATTAATTCAAATTACTTATACATAATTTTCTTTATGCTTGAGCAAAATATATTAAACAAATATGATACAATTAAAGTTCAGTTCAGTTCTTAAGGTTATGGCTCCAATTATACAATTAAAAACAATTCCAAAGTTTAATTCGTTGTCATTGTCAATTTTGACATTCAATAAGACCAAAGAGAATATAATCACTTAAGCCTATAGACAATTAATTTTAATTTATTAAATATATATTAATAATAATTGCACAATATTATTATGTATTATTTAATTATTTACTAACGTATATTTTGAATTTTAATTTTATTTTTTGTATTATTATAAAATTAACCTTGTACGAGCAACTAGCAAGCACGTACATTTGTCGAATCAGCAATAAGTTTTGATCCAATTATTCACTTTATGTATAATTTTAGTTAGAGCCTGCAGCTCTGAAACAGGCCGAGGATAGAGTGGTGGGGAAGCAATTTGTCAACGTCTCAGTAAAGGCTTATCAAGACGGACACGACCTTCAGGATGAAAAACACGACGAAGAAGAAGAAGAGATAATTTTAGTTCGTCATCGGTCATCAAGTATTTTACGTTATTTATTATTAATTACATTTTATATCAGTTTTGCAATATAGCTATTTTATTAGCAAATCTCAGTGTTTAAATCAGCCTATCCTCTTATTAGTCCTAAATAGTACAGAGATAGGGACAAACCTTAATGGTCTTTACCAGGCCATAAACTCTCATAAAAAACAAAAGCGTAAGTAAGGTATGTATGCGTGTGTATGTTGTATATAATTCGAGCATTAATGTGTGTAATGTTTATTTTAATTAATTTAATGCATTTCTAATGGATGTTAGAAAAAAACAGCCTTCTGCACTTCTCCTCCATATAAATTTTAACTGTCCTAAATTTCATAATCCTCCGTCCGCGCATTTTTCGTAAAAAGGAGAACAAACTTCTCTCTTTACGTATTAATATACAGATAATTAAAATTATAAAAATACATTGTTGACAAGGTTTTTCGGACTCAGTGGATGAGAAAGCTAGGGCCACCTTATTTTGTTCCTATAGCGCGATAAATCATAATAAATACCTTATTCATTCTACTAAAAGATCTTCGTCCCCATAATACTATCTTGAAGAAGGATAAGGCTTCGAATTTGTTTTTTTTACTCTGGAATAAACTCAGAGGTCAACAACTTTCCAGTGACGTAGCTCGAGGCGCGGGATCTCACACCCACATGTTTGGCATGGCTTCACCGCAGCTTTACATTGGTCCATTTTGGCTATTATTAGCTGTTAGCGGTTCCTGTTGGTCGACCTTTGACTTAGAGATTTCGCAAACCCATTGTTTACCTTCCTATTCCAACATAAAATATGTTCCACTAGGTCTCTAGGAGTCATTAACAAAATTCCGCAATGGTTTGGCGGCTAGGCGTGTCAAAGGCGAATTGCTTCTTCCTTCTTCTCTTTATTGTAGCTCAAAGAAAGTTAAACTATAACATCGTTCAGTTTTCTTATTTATTGTATCATCTTTGTGTGTGTGATATAATTTTTTTTATTACTGTAGGAGAGCAGACAGGCTGACGACCCGCTTAGAATTCAGCAGTTACCGCCGCCTATGGGTGTTTGCAACGCCAGTAGCATCGTGAACACGCTGCTGTCCCAGAAGAGTACAGGAACTTGGGTTACTAATGCCAGAACACAACAAAAGGTTATTATGACGACATACTTAAGACCAAAGGTGGTCGCCATCCAGACGGGCTTGGGGCCCTACCACGTAGCCTAGGGTGGGTTGTTTTGTCGGCTTTTACGACAGGCCGACCCCGGCCGCAGAGGTTAGTATTCTTTCTCCGCCCCTGCACGGATAAAAATAATAGCAACCGATATTTTCACACTTCTGGGCTCAGGCTAGCAGAATCTGTCACGCCAGTCGAGTGTTAGTTTTTAACCGTGATACTTGTTGTCTATCAGGTACCAAAATCCAAATTTTTTTTTTTGTGTTTTGTTTGGTGCTGTTAGTAAGAATACAGATACCAGCGGCCGGGGGCAGCTTCTCATAAGACTATAAAAAATCTTAAGCTACGAAAGGTTCCAAGCCCGTCTGGTTAGCAACAATCCCTGGTTTTTACTAATTCCACTATAAAAAGCTTGTGTTGAGCTCGGGTATAGGTGACCTTGGTTCCAGTTCCCGTACGCGGACGGTAGCGTAATAGCGGTGCCCCTGGTTTCACAAATATCCACAAGCGACTGTAACTGCTCATCTCGGCTTGTTTGCTGTATCACAGTCATAAAAAATAATTCTAATTTCTTGTGACCTTTTGTACTTGATCAGTTAGTATCTCGGAAGGGTACTGAGGCGACGCTACACAGAGATTGTGCTCTGTGACAATAAAAAACCGGCATCGTAAAATGCGTTTGAAAACGGAGGAGGAAATTTTTTATGATATATTTCTAAAATGTTCGTGACGGCACACAAATAAATCAATAAGCGCTTCCTTCTACGAGACGATAGAAAATTTATTCACTCTAAAAGAAAATCCTGAGACAATATTTGAGTTATGACCCCTATAACGTTTTTCGTAAAATATATTCTGTATTTATTTTGACTTTTAGTTGTACCTATGTACAATTAAAAAAATAATTACGCGTAAAATTTATAGTTTAGTATTAATCTGGATTGCAGACAGCTTTAGATTTGGAGAATATGGTATGCCTATAAGCATTCCAAGGCGATAAGCAATGCGTGTCGTTTTGCCTCGCTGTTACTACGTGTAGACTGGAGTTATTTATAGAAAAGGGTCCATAAACAGAAATATTGCATCAAACTATTATATTTTCTGTATACTAAAACTACTGCTTAATTTAAATGATACCAGGATAATAGAAAAATAGGTTTCAGGTTTTGTAGCCGATGCTGGAGTGACACAAGCAAGAACAACGTGTCACGGAGATGATTATGCTGTGGTGCATGTGTGGAGTAACGCGTAAGTATCGTGTTAAAAAATACCACGTTCACGGCAGCCTTCATGTCCGTGACATTGCGGACGGGCACCGAAGCGAAGGTTTGGGGTACAACCAGGATTTAACGCTAGGATATTAATGATAAGAAATGATGGTTTCTAATTGTCCTGATTTTATATTTTTATGTAATCATCGCGCTAGTGATTACACTCGGCTTTCACCAAGGATCCTTTTTAGATCCATTGTTCTATACTACGTATGTCATGTAGAGAAACTAGTGCATGCCATTTGACTCAGTGCTTATCAGTGGTATTTTCATTTCTTGAAATTGTAAGTTTAAGAAAATAGAATAATGTTAATAATAGAATTATATATTTTTTTTCAGAAGTGACCAGCTTCTATCGTGATTCAGGCTGCATCTAATATTAACAGTTAATTTAACAGTTTTGGTAAGACCCCATAAGTCCTTTAATATTTTTTTAAATAATTTCTTCCTTTGTAAGTCCACGAAAATTTTCGTGTGGCGTATAAGTGCTTCCGCCACAACGCGTCAAATATAAGAGGTAAATAAATAATTTTCGCTCAAATGCCACTGGCATAAGCTATTTATTTTGGAAATTGAATGAGATGGGCGTGCCTTAAGAATAATTTATCAACAAAATGTGTTACATTACATTGCTTTGGTAAAAAATTGCATCGTTTGTTAGTGGCGTCACGCTGAACGTTATTTATTCGGTTATAAGGCGCCACCTTATAACGAACGAATTTATTTTTGAATTGAAAATAGGATTACTTCAGCACTGAGTCAACTAGTATTAAAAATGAATAATTATTTCCTTTCAATAGTTCACAAACAACACAGAAAGGGCATCGTATTTTTTATTTATGTGAAACGGAAGGCTGACGGTCCTCTTAATATTGAGCAGTTATCGTTGCCTAATGATATTTGAGACGTCAGGAACACCGCTAAAACGCTGCCGTCCGCGTAGTGGATCTGCAACCTATGTCACTTATGCTAAAACACAATAGAAGGTTTTATTATAGCGGCATATTTAGAGGCCAGGGATGGTTGCCGCCCAGACGGGTTAAGAGCTCTACCATCTAACTAGGGTTGTTTTGTCACCTTTACGAACCTTAAAGATAAAAAAAATATACCAGACATGTTTTGGAATTGCACACATGCTGGTGTGTAGTTGCCCACGATTGTCTAGACGGGCAGTCAGGTTATTCCATATATGGAAATAATAACTAGTAACAATAGTTTCGATAACTAACAACACTTGTTGCGATAACTGGTTACATTGAAAGGGGTTGCGATGACTAGTAACACTAAAACCTATAAAAAGGTGTTCGGTGCATTACAAACGCCCATAGGTGTCGGTAACGGCTAAATTCTAAGCGATCCGTTAGCTTGTCTACTGTCCTACAGCAATAAAAAACCTCACAAGAACCCTCAAACTCCTATCTATGTAAACAACAACATAGGTAGGAACCCACTAGTATTTACATAGGTAGGATCTCACCAGTGTCTAAATAGGTAGGGTGATTCGCAAGGTGGATTACCTTCTGGCTAAGGAAAGTTGTCTCAAGGGCTAAGATAAGATTTCATCTATATCTATACTACTATTATAAAGAGGAAAGATTTGATTGTTTGTTTGTTTGTTTGCTTTGAATAGGCTCCGAAACTACTGACCTGATTTAAAAAATTATTTCATTGTTGGGAAGCTACACTATCCCCGGGTGACATAGGCTATATTATATTTTCAAAAAAATTAGGGATCCTTACTAAAACTCCAATAATGTAACCGAAAGTGTAAAAAAAATACCCAAAATGTTATTTAAATCGCGTGCGTTGCGAAAACTATTGATGATAGAATAAAATAATGTACTACAACTTTGCAGAACACATCATTATTTGCAAAAAGTGTCGCGACAGCATATGTCTAACTATTATAGTTATGCCACAATAAGTGTTCTTTTATTTTAAAAATTTAATTGAAATGCCGCCCCTAGAAAAGGCTCTTTATTTGGATCTTGGTATTAATCCTTATCAAAATAAATTACTTCATATTCAAAACTGTTTCAATACCTTTATATAACTTTTTGAATTATTCCATTCGGATATTCCATTCGAAAGATATCACGAGTTTAAAAATGTAAGTCTTAGAAAAATGTTGCGTGGTAGCCGCTCACCCTGTTCGGCTAGCTAGGCAGCACCTTATGCAATGTAGGCGTGCGTCACTGGGGTTTTTACAAAAATTAGAATACTTATTAAAAAATAACGAGAAATAAATAAAAAGTAATAACAAAAAAAATCATTAAAATAAAAGCTCATAGAAATAATAATATTCAAACTTTCTTTATAATTTTATTTTTTTAGTAACCTGACGCAAATAGAAGGGTTTGCCCTCAGGGGCGCTCCTCTGTCCGAGGAGTGCACGGGTGTGCGTACCCGAGGTGCCCGAGCATCCGTCGCTTCACTCCCCTCTCCGTTCGAGGCGACAGAGTCCTACCTTTCTTTCCGTCTACCTCTTACATCCTTTCCAACTTAGCTCTCTGTTCGTGGCGTGGTCCCCGGTGGGATGATTGCGAATACTGATTGGGGTCCCGGGTTCTACCCTGGAACCTGATTTGGTAGTCGAAACCATGCCTATTTCGACTGCGCCTGCACAGAGTGTTCCCGGGGCGGGAATTGCATCCTCGCTGTCGGTTGGTCTTGCTGGGCCGGCTACGACGTCAGGCGACTCTGCTTTTTCTGGAGTGTCGTCTGGTAGTCGTACCCACGCCTGACTAGCACGCGACGGGGATGCGAGTCCCGTCCGGAATTGGCCGCGGACCTGTCACTCCCGGCCCTGGTTCTGTCCATGGTCGGGGGCGATCCTGGATGGACGGCCGTCGCCTCCTTTTGCGAGGCAGTAGTGTCTGCAAGGGAGGCGGCGGAACGGGAGCGGGAGTCCGCCACCGCACTCCCCTCCCGCCAACGTAGGCCGCGTCGTCGGCGCCGGAGGGCGGGCAACGATCTCCGGCCGACGTAGAAAACGACCGCGGGCGGCCCCTCGGGGGAGGATCCGCCGCCCGCACTATTGCCGCGAGGGAGAAGGCCGCGTGCTGTTTCACAGCCCCCCTCAACTCCTAGAGCTGTTACAAGAGAGCGCTGGGGGGACGAAACCCTGACCCCCTGGCGCCAGCACTTTAGAAGGGGCCCGCTTTAAGACAAAGCGTGGGCCGGCGCCGGCCCGGGCCACGAGATCGGCAGGCCATATATTCGTGGGCCCGGGCGTAGACGATAGGAGAACAGCGGGGTTTTTTTAGTGGGTCGAACATCTTTTCCGGAGTCCCTTATATCCCTCGGTCCCCCCGGGCCGGGATAACCCGTCAAGAGAGGTTTTTCCCCGAGACCGAAAAAAAATAGAAGGGTTTAATTTTTAATTTTTTGTTAAATACCCGTGCGAAGCTGGGACGGGCTGCTAGTGTGTGTATAAACAAGTAAGTGGATTCTTGAGAACCTCACAAATACCCACGTAATTACAACATTAATAAGAAATTGGAAGTATTTATCAAGGTCACAAAATAATGACTATATATATTTATACTTTTACAATGGGCTCACCACCAGGGATGCTGAAGACCGTGCGAAGTGGAGTAGAAAGAGTCGCAAAGCGGACCCCGGGCACCGAAACGAAAGTTTGGGTTGCAACCGGGATGAACGCTGAGATAATGATGATGATTATATATGTATAATGATAATGCATGCCACTGTAGGGATCGAAGCCATGAATTATTCATAACATGTAGAGTTGCCTCTAAAATATTAGTCTACAATTTAAAAACTATAACCATTATAGCAATAAGAGCGCTCATTAATTGAGTTCAAAAAAGTATATTTTACTACATTATTTTTGATTATCTATTGATATATTGGAGCTTTACAAGATTTTATTGATCAAAGCACGTTGATAATAGCGAAAAATCTTTAGAATGTTCGAGAAATCCCAACACTATTCACATTAATTAAAGATATACCAAACTTACGAATTCCTAGACCGATTTGGTACGGTTTGTTCCCAATTTGTAATTGGAATTGTTGCCGGGTTAGAATGTGGTTGGTTTAGATGAGCATACATCTAGCGTATCTCTATAGTCGCCATTTTAAGGAAATTTATGCGATGCTGCGTACCGTCAGCGGGTTGTCAAATTAATGAAACAAAGATTCCGTATTTCGTTTTTTGAGGTGTATTACGTTTTGAGTTGAGTTTGTTTTTTTGAGTTGAGTTTGTTTTTTTGAGTTGAGTTCGTTCTGTGATTGTCACGGGTCATGGTTGGATGGTCATTTGTTGACGTTCGGTTTTTTGTCGTTTTTGTTTGTTCAAATCTAAGACCAGGTTATATTAAATTGCGCTTTTTTTTCCTTTTCAATGGTAAAGTGTGTTGTTATTTGATAATTAGAACCCAGCCATCCACCCCTCCCCTCTAACATAGTGTGTATGCATTTCATTGAAAATATTTAACATAATTTGAGTATTAAACATAAATTTGGTTAAAGAATACTTTTTAGAAAACAAAATATAAAAGCCGATTTGATTTTTTAAATTCCAATCGGTCCTGACAATTAAAATTGTTTCGCGGGTAACGACATGAAAATCTAATTATCTTTTACTATGGGTGTGGTCATTGCTGCAACGACCTTTGGTCCGCTGTTGGCTTGAACCATTTATCAATAGTGCTTTGCCACAAATATAAATAATAGGTACCTATGGAATTGCCGTTCTGCAGTACTGGCCATTTCAAATCAAAATAATTTTTGTTTGGCTAAGAATTCTAATTTCAAATTAATTTTATTTTAAAAACATGGAATTCTTTTTCCAAAAGTAGTCATTTGTTTATTGATTAGTGTTACATTTTCATCGCATTTTAATCTTTTTCGTCATTATGGATACGTTAAAAATTCGAGTAATTATGGAATATGAGTATCATCGTGGCAGCAACGCGGCACAAGCGGCACGCAACATCAACGACGTTTACGGAGCTAATACTACAAACCAACACACCACCTGTTATTGGTTTGCTCGTTTCCGTTCTGGGAATTTCGACCTGAAAAATGAACCTCGCGGTCGTCCGAAGAGTTTGGTCGACAATGACGAATTAAAGGCGATTGTGGAAGCTGATGATACACAATCTACGGCTGAATTAGCAGCAGCTTTCGACGTTAGCGTCAAAACAATATTGGTCCATTTACGTCAAATTGGCACGGTAAAAAAGCTTGATGAATGGGTGCCCCACGAACTCAATGATCGCCAGCGCGAAGTACGCGTCGAGACGTGCCTTGCACTGCTCAACAGACACACAAATGAAGGAATTTTGAACCGTATTGTTACCTGCGATTAAAAATGGATTTTGTTTGATAACCGCAAGCGCTCAGCAAGTTGGTTGGATCCTGGTTCAGCACCTAAACAATGCCCTAAACGAAAACTTACCCCTAGAAAAGTAATGGTCCCTGTTTGGTGGTCTAGCGCCGATGTGATTCATCACAGCTTCTTACCAAACGAGGTGAGCATTACTGCAGATGTGTACTGTGAAGAACTGAACACAATGATGGAGAAGCTGGCACAACTCCAACCAGCATTGGTCAATCGCTCGTCTCCGCTGCTCCTGCACGACAACGCGCGACCTCATACTGCACAGCAGACGGTCTCCAAGTTTCAAGAACTGGGGTTGGAAGTTCTCCGTCATCCGCCCTACTCACCAGACCTTGCGCCTACAGACTATTACTTTTTCTAGAATTTGGATAACTTCTTGGCGGGAAAAAAATTCAATACCCGAGAGGAAGTACAAAATGTCTTTGAAGAATTTGTTGCCTCCCGTCCAGCTGATTTCTTTAAGAAGGGCATCAATAAACTGCCATTGCGTTGGCAAAGATGCATTGATTGCATGGGTGACTACTGCGATTAATACAAATAAAAAATACATGAAAAAAATTAGTTTAAATTTTTTCATACAAAACGGCAATTTCATAGGTAAAGACCTAATATATGCCGATATTATTTATATATTAGTGCGGTACAGTTTAAGTAAATTTATGTTTTTCAGTATATTGACAAATCTTTGTTAACAATTGATGTAATTAACATTTTTATTCTTAAAAATCATATTATAAATGTGAAAGTAAGTCTGTTTGTTACGCTTTCACGCGAAAACTACTTAACCGATCATCATGAAACTTTGTACACATAATCTTGGAGGTATTAGAAGTAACATAGGATATATTTCATTGTTTTATTTTTTTATTTTTTATGATTTTTTTTCATTTTCTCATTTTTTTTTCAATTTAATTTTGCCTGTTAATCGCCCAGTGGAACGGGCGCGATCGCTAGTATATAATAAGTGTAACCCTTCATATAGGTTATTACAGTCACAGTTATTTTGAATAAATTTTTATGTATACAAACTTCGTTGTCTTAATAAACTGGTTACTTCAATTCTATCGCATTTCGCACCTTTAAACATCGTATTAAATGAATTCCATCTGTGAAAAATGATTAGAAGGCTACATATTACAAATTGCTAGAAGTTAATTTGCCCAGAAAAACCCAACACAGTAATCCGTCACAATGTCGCTACCTGCAACTGCCTAAGCAGATTGATTATAAGATCGGAAAAATTTAGACAAAATAAACAAGAGCAATACAAAGGTTAAAACTTTTGAAGTTTTTTTTTTATTTTCTTAGAAGAATCAATGTTACTCATCATGATCTAAGCGCCGTATCCCGGTTGCAACCCAAACTTCCGTTTCTGTGCCCGAGGTCCGCTTTCAGACTTTACTACTCCACTTGGCACGGTCTTCAGCATCCCTGGTAGTGAGCCCATTCGCACGCATATCTACCTTTACGACGTCAAGCCAGCACTTTTTGGGTCTACCTCTGGACTGGAGACGGCGTGTCCAGACATTTGTTTCCCACATAAGCATCCGGTTGCCGTAAAACGTGGC
This sequence comes from Malacosoma neustria, assembly GCA_963693495.1. NCBI lineage: Eukaryota > Metazoa > Arthropoda > Insecta > Lepidoptera > Lasiocampidae > Malacosoma > Malacosoma neustria. The sequence goes on from OY856377.1 coordinate 17,366,605, forward strand.
CATATCAACGGAGCCGAGACTCTTACAATTTATCCGCAATGTCACGGACATGAAAACTGCCACGAATGCGGGAGTTGCTAACGCCGTCCTTCCGCGTCACTCCACATATCCACCGCAGCATATTCATCTCCGTGACACGGAGTTCTTGCTTGTGTCGCTCTAACACCGGCCACGCTCCGTGTAAAAAAACAGACCTACGTTAGTAGTAGTTAGTAGTAGTTAACCTCAACGTTACTATAATAATAATATAATAAGAGGCTAAAAATCTATGGGTATTTGTAAAGGCACATGCAAGCTATATAATGAATACATACCTAAATTTATTTGTCTCGGTGCAAACAGGTTAATTGTCCATTTGCGGGAAGCCGGGCGCGTAACGAACAAAAAGTACCGCCATTTTTAATTCAATTCTTTTGTACAAAGCTGTTGTTGCATTTTTCGCGACGAAGCGTTTTGTTGAGAGCGCAAATGTCCATGAAAATAAAACGGTTATAAAGCGAGTCTTAATTTCCTTTCTATTTAAAAGGTTTAGTCTCTTAACCGGTTTAGGAAACTGGAAATTTCTGATTGAAGATGTTTTTGTTAGTTTACGCTTTGGAATCCGAGATTTTCAGCCATTTTTCTATTCATAAAATACCTTTTCATTACAATCTTTCATTAAATAATTAGATTTTTTTAATATAGGTATCAAGCTTCTACCATATATAGGTTCTTTGAATTAAGAGTATTTATTGTTGCGAGTTTTTCTTTTGTTATCTTTAAAGATTTATCTCGCTCATTTGGAGGGGTTATTTTGTTACAGTTTTTGTTATTTTGATAATATTTTTATATATCTGGTATTATATATATGATATAATTTATAAGCTGGCACAATTCACACAGAACCATCTAGTCCCAAAGTGAGTAGCATAATGGTAGTAATTATAAAAATGCTGATTAGTTTTGTTAAATTAGTAATTGTTTCAAAAATAATTAGTCGTAGAGCTCACCAGGTCTTACCCTAGTTTCCAGTTGGTACACCATGTTGACAGGATGTTCTTTTATCGAGCCTCGCCACCATCGAAGCGGTGAGCCAGTCCTGGCCGAAAGGCTGGAAAGGCGCCACGGCGCCCTGACCTTTCACCTGACGCAGGTCCTCTCGGGGCAAGATTGCTTCGGGAGGTACCTGTGTCGCATAGGGCGGGATATGAAGTCGGGGTGCCACCACCGTGGCGTGAGCAACGAGGAGGACACGGTGGACCACACTGTCGCCGTGTGCCCTGCGTGGTGCGAGAAGCGCCGCGCTCTCGTCGCCCAAATCGGCGCGGACCTGTCGATCCTGGATGGACGGCCGTCGCCTCTTTCTGCGAGGCAGTCATGTCCGCAAAGGAGGCGGCAGAGCGGGAGCGAGAGTCGACAACCACACTCCCCTCCCGTCAACGCAGGCCACGTTAGCGGCGCCGGAGAGCAAGTAATGACCTCCGGCCGCCGAAGAAAGCGGCCGCGGGCGGCCCATCGGGGGAGGATCCGCCTATCCCTCGGTCCCCCGGGCCGGGGAAACCCGTCAAGAGAGGTTTTTTAAAAAAAAAGGGATGTTCTTTTGTAATTCCAAAGGGACACCATAGGAAAGTCAGGCATAACTATGCATAAGAAATTCGGGTTCGATTCCTGCCCCATGTCTGGGTGTTTATGTATAATATTTATTTATTTACAAAAGAAAATGATTTATGTAGTACATAAATTTTCTGGTATCCATAACAGTAATGCTATTTACTTTGGGACTATATGGCTTTTGTGAATTGTCCCAATATGTTTCTTTTATTTATTATATAATATCAAGGCCTCATGAATGTTTTGTACCACAACTTTAACAAATAAGACCTATATAATGACATACACAACTCCTATTAATAAGCCAAGTAATAACAGGGATCTGAAACAAATACGTACCCTATATCACTTTTACAATATCCTGAACTGTGACAGATATCAATAAAGACATGAAAAGGGTCGGCCCTCCGGCCCACTTATGTTACGTGATTGATATTACCGCAAAAATTTCTATTCAGAATAGTATCGAGTTGTGTCTATAACTTTGAGGGGCTAAAATTTACATATAAAGTTTTGGGATCATCGACTTTGGGTAGGTGGGTCTAGGGGTAAAAATGTTTAGTACGACTATAAAGCAAAAGTACAGGCACATTATCTAATTCGATTTATTTGGTTTCAAGAGCGACTAGCTATCCTTCTAACCTCAAATGGAAAAAATTAAGTTATTCAAATAAAGGGGCTTTATATTTTGATAATCTATGTTCGGCAACGAATTTCGCACTTCGAAACGCCTGTGAGGCTCACGGGTTGAATAAAATAAATAATAAAATAAATATAAATAAATATACTGCCACAATTCACACAGTGCCATTTAGTACTAAAGGAAGTAGCATAAGACTTGTGTTATGGATACTAGACAACTGATATACTACATAAATATGTATTTGTCTTTTGTAAATATATTATACATACCCAGAATCGAGACGGAAATCGAACCCGTGACCTCCGAAAGCGTACCGAGGTGCTTTAGCCGCTACGTCACAGAAGTCATCAATAATATGTATTTATTTGCAACAAAAATTATATACTTAGTATATCAGTTATGTAGTACCCATAACTCAAACACTGCTGCTTAGTTTGTTATGAAATAGCGCTATATAAGTTATCCCAGTATATTACTGGTATTTATTATAGAAAACATAAGTCCAACACAAATGAAACTGAATAAATATACTGTAATATAAAATTCTTATGGCATTTAGTTCTTTTTTGGAAGGTGAAAATGCTTGCCGTACACCCCGCCGCGTGGGAGTGGGTGACAGGGTAGTGTGGGACTCCCCGTGATACGCGCCCGTCGTCCTCTCTACGCTGAAGGATACACCTCGCTGGTATACCCAATAAAACCACTCAATCGGTCAGGCTGCCGTCCCGACAGTGGGTGGTGGCCCACCTTCACGGGGCTCTTCAAAGCCAGGATAATGGACCCCAGCATCTTCTTTCTCACGCAGGGGTGAGCTGGGCGTACGGAACACTCGCTCTCGTGCATGTGTGCTGACTGCAGCCCTTTCCCAGGGGCCGTGCCTGCGACAATTCACTACGGTGGCCGAAGGTCTGTTTGCTAACCTCCGACAACTCCCTTTCAGCCGCTTCCTTCGCGGAAATAACTGTAAAATAACTTCGCGGATATCGCAAAAAGAGGCGGTGGCGTCTCAACCGGATTGGCTCCCGAGCTTCGCTAGGATGAGTGCCTGGAGCGAGAGGTCAGATCAAGTGGTGGCGACAATTGACAGTCCGATGCCCATGTGGGGCACACTCTTAAAATATGCTACAGAAATCATGTGTTATGGATATTACACAACTGATATACTACTTATATACTTTTTTTGTAGTAAACACCCAGTCTTGGGAGGGGAGTGACTCAATGGCAGACTTTCCGTCCTGCGAAATACGTGGCATCATCGAGGACCTCAATTTAAACTCACTTCGACAATTTCAATATATCCAAAATCGACTACAAAATCATATAGATGATAACGCTTTAATAAAACGATTTACAAAATGATAAAAAAAGATGAATTATTTTATTTACATCAAACAAAAGTTCATAAAAATGCAGTTATCCGTGACAGCTGAACAGTTATTTGTTTCACCGTGGACGAAGTTTTGAGGGCTCCTCAAATAACCGGCTGCGCTGGACGCGCACTAGTGGAACAAAGGGCTATTGAAAGCCTTTTTTAAGTGGGCACTTTAACTAAATATCGGGATTGAAGACATATGGTTGGTATTTCAACCTTATTGCTCTAAGGTCGAGGCAAACCCCCAAAAATTTATTAATTTATCTATCAATAGTACAAAACTCCATACATATAATACGAGTATTTCTGCATTTACAGTCAGGTACAACTACCACTTAAACTAAAAACATCCTTGTATTTTAGGTGACAGCTGTTTACCTACAAATGACAATTGAGTCGAAAGATATATGAAGGAACAATTGGCAAATAAAATATATTCTGTAAGATATAGATGGCCGGCATGTGTGTATGTCTGTGTATGTGTGTGTGCGCGTGCGCGTGTGTTTTTGTGTGTATGTATGCATGTATAAAAATAGATGATAAATAATAATAATAGCCCCTAAAGTACCACTGGACGACTCGGATTTAGAAGGAAAGGACCAGCTACGCTTGTCCAAGCGAATTGGCGGGTTACACATACCAGAAATTTCGATGTGCAGGTTTTTTTTATTACTGCGGACATCAGACGGGCTGACGGTCCACTTAATAATAAGCACTTACCATTGCTTATGTATGTTATGATGTTTGCGACGCTAGCGGCACCGCAAACACGTTCCTCTCCCATAGGGGTAGAGGAAATTGGGTCACTAATGGCGGAATATAACACAAGGTTATTATACTTTAGACCAAAGGTGGTTGCCATCGAAACAGGCGTGGAGCCCTATCACGTAGCTAGGGTTGTTATTTCGCCTATTACGACAGGTCAACCCCCCAATCGCAAGTTTTTTTATTGCTGTAGGACAGCAGACCGGCTGATAGCCCATTTAGCAGTTACCGTCGCCTATGGGGGTTTGCAACACTAGTGGCATCGCGAATACGCTGTTGTCCCATAAGGGTACAAGAACTTGGGTCACTAATACCGGAACACAACACAAGGTTATTATGGCGGCATACTTAAGACCAAATGTGTTCGCCATCCCGACGGGCGTGAGGCCCGCCTTTTACGACAGGTTGACCCCGGCCGCAGAGGTTAGTATTCTTTCTCCGCCCCTGCACGGATAGAATAATCAAGGATAATCCAGATAAAATCGAAATAAAATTTTCCAATAAGCCTTCTTTTGATGAACACCCGACAGTTCCCCAAATAAATCTATAAGTTAGTATTGTTACTTCACCCCTGCGCAGAGTGAAGGAGAAAAACTGTTTCCTGCTGATATTTTAGTTCACAGTCAATATATGGTAATTATGTAAAATATGCACCGCGTTTAGAAACTTTCGCACCCACATCAACTTTCATATCATAGCGAACAAATTGCTGGAGTGTTGTTGATATGGTAAGGTTTTACGGCAACCGGCTACTTATGTGAGGAAACAATGTTTAGCCATGCCGCCTCCGCCGGGTCCCAGTAGGAAGGGTATTCCAAAAAACTGAATTGACGTCGTAAGAGGTGATATGTGTGCTAATTTATTCACTGCCAGTGATGCAGAAAATCGTGCGAAGTAGAGAAAGAAAGTGAACCCCGGGTACCGAAAAAAAAGTTTGGGTTACAGCTGAGATTCAACGCTAAGATGATGCATAATAGGCGGCAAAAGTGCTTAAGTGGTGCAAGACATCGTGGAATTCGAGCTCATGACCCTTAGGTTAACGTCTCTGCGGCAGGGGTTAGCCTGTCGTAAAAGGCGACAAAACAACCATAGCTACGTGGTAGGGCTCCAAGTCCGTCTGAATGGCAACCACCCTTGGTCTATAAGTATGCCACCATAATAGCCTAGTGCTGTGTTCCAGTATTAGTGACCCAGGTTTCTGTACCCGTATGAGACCGCAGAGTGTTCGCGGTATCGCTAGCGTCGCAAACATCCATAGGCGATGGTAACTGCTTACTATTAAGTCAGCCTCCCTGCTGTTTCTTAGTAATAAAAAAATAAAAACCACTTGACGTCAAGTGGATTTATAGTCAAAGTCGAATAACTTTGACGACTCTAGTTAAACATTTTCTTTGACGATTAGACAATCTAAACATATATTGTTATTACTTATTACTAGGAAATACTAGACTATAGCTTACAATGCAAATATTAATCATTAATCACTATGTGATGAAGTTGAAGTTCAATACTGTTTCATAATAAATCATTTTCTTGTTTTGAATATCAGACACTTATGCTGGAACACAATACAAGATTATTAAGGCGGCATATTTAGAAACCACGGAGGTTGCTATCCAGATGGGATTAGAGTTCTACTACCAAGCTAGGGTTGTTTTGTCGCCTTTTAGGCGGTTCACGGCTGCAGAGTTTAGTATTCTTACTCCACCCCTGCAAGGATAAAAATAGCAAATATCGAAATGTTATAAAGGATCGACGCCGGAGCGAATAAGAAACACGTCTTCACGATTCAAATACTTATTTATTACTTACTCACTTACTTACTATTACACCACAATGTTTTCTTAAATTTTCATAGGTAATTTACGGTTTTTGAGCTTATACAAATACCATAAATAATTTTGATGATATTATAAATAATTTAAGAAAGTCAACAATATTGAAATAATCAGTAAAAAGTAGTTTTATTCATAAGTTTATCATACCTAAAATATATTAAGACATATAATTCAGGTTTCAATTTAAGTACACACGTTAAAACACGAAGCGGTATACTTTAGACAAATTTAGTTAGTGTACCCTTGAAGCTTCTTTGGATAAGGCCTGATACGACGAGCGTGTTGTAAATAAGTTTACGTAAGTATATGCTACGATAAAATGTAATACATTTCAAGTTTTCCGTAGCACTTTTCATAACGAAGTTTTGTAACTTTATACATTATGAATATATTCTTTTTACCTGTTGTACAGACTCTCTGCAGTCGTCCCCTTATGGCTGAGGATCGTGGTCATCGCAGACATCGGTGCTGTGGTGCACCTTGTTTTGATAATCTGCCTCCATCGGTGCATATCCGTTACGTTTCTGATGACCGAGCATAATTTGGAAGAGGTTAGGGCCTTTGTTTGATCGCACCATCTGGAGACTGTCTGCGTGCCCGTTAACCCTCCGCGTTTCCAACTGCAGTCAGTTTTTCTAGGCAATTGTCTCCCTTCCTCACTATGTGGCCGAAATAAGACAGCAACATCTGCTGACAGATAGTCGGGAGACGTGTTTTGCCTCGAAACTGCCAAAGAATCGATGCATTGGTGCGCCTGGTAGTCCACGGTATCCGTAACATACGCCTCTAGCACCACTTCTCGAATATTTCGATTATTTGCCTTTCACGGGCTCGCGTGGTCCACGTTTCAACTCCATATAAGAATATTGGGAATACAAGAGCGTGTACCAATCGTATATTGGTGGCATTGGTGATTCGTCTCCTCTTTCAGATGTTACTGAGTCGGGTTATAGCTTCCTTAGCCATACCAACATGCCTCTTTATTTCCGATGCGCAACGCCCATAGTTGTATATTAGTGCGCCCAGATACATGTAGTGGTCCTCAACGTTGACCCCTGGGATGATATCGGTAGTGAGAGACAATATGCCGGCGCGATCTGTTATCATGATTTTCAACTTGCTTTTGTTTACTGCGAAAACCACGCAGTTGACCTCGGTCTCAAGCCTCTGAAACAGCTCCTACGTGTAGTCTACAGACGTCGTAAGCAGGACCGTATCATCGGCATTTCTGAGATTTGATAGCCGTTTTCCGTCAACCGGAAATAATTTATCCCAGTTTTCGAGTATCTTCCGGACAATAAATTTCCTATAGATGTTGAACAAGCCAGGGGACAGGATGCAGCCTTGTCGCACTCCCATTTTTGTTTCGAACGCACTAAAACAATCGGTGCTGATTTTGACAAAATAACGATTTTCAACATAGAGATGTTGGATCAAGTTAATGAGACGCTCAGGAGTTCCCTTATCGCGTAATACAGTCCACAACTTATCCCACTGTACACAGTCAAAGGCTTTAGTGTGGCCTATAAAACACAAGACAACTGGGCACAGACATATACATATGTAACATATATATATCTGTGCGGTGATCACTTTAGCACGTAAGCAAATAAAGCAGCAGATGGCCAGTTTGTACGTCATTGGTGCTGTATAATTTGGCAAGCTCACGTAATAAAACATGTATTAAGTATAATATATAAGAATAACCCACACCGTATAAAATGCTAAATGTTTGCCCCGCTTCGATTGTGTTGTGTATCCTCATGATGTCGTTTTTCACAATAAATGTAATATAATACATACACTGGCGATAAAATTACTTATGAGTTATATGCAATTTAATAATTGAACCTAGATCTAAGTGATGTCATGTGTGTATATAATATTTTAAGTAAACTACTTGCCATTCTATAAAGAAAAAATTTTTTTTTTTTAAATTAATACTAGCCATAAATATTTATTTGATAAGAATCAATACATTTCCAGCATACATCAAAATTGCTTAACAGATAAAATAGAAATTCGACTTAAAAAATATTTGAAGTTTTTCAAGGAAGTATAAAGACAGCGGTTCTAACGTTAGTGTGGGGCGGGCGGTATGAATTTTAAAAAGGAACACCGAATGTAGTGCAGTAGACAATTGAAAGTTTACATAATGCATGTCGGGAGCAAGAGCCCAAGGGGGCTATTGTGGCTCGAGTTTAATATTTTTGGGCATGTTTGTTTAACGTTGGGGCAAAAGTTAGCTAGGTCAGGAATTAAACTTTTTACAATGTAGTACGCTAGATTGACGTTGATAGCATGTCAGTCTTTATACAGCTTCTTTGAATTTCTCTGTTTTATGCCGGGACATTCTATGGAGGTTTTTTAACTACATCTAAAGTCTAAACCGACTTTTTTTGTTTTGGATCAGCAGACAGGCTGAAAATCATCTTAATAGTAAACAGTTACTGTCGCATATGACTCTTTACGACGCCATCGCTAATATTCTGTCGTCCACGTAGGGAACTGTAACCTGGGTCATTATAGCAGAATGCGACACAAGGTTGATTAGAGACCAGGGGTGGTTTCCACCCAGACGGGTTTGGAGTCCTACCACCATGGTTGTTTTATCGCCATTTACGACATATCGCTTCTGCGCCGGTCAGTATTTTTACTCCGCCCCTGTACGGAGAGAGCCTTGCAAATGCTCTGATTTTTATTTGAAGTACTTTTATCATAATATACTCCTTGCATTCCGATTGCTGTCAAGGCTTTGCTGATAAATATTCTATCACAGCTGTATAAAAAAATGCATACCGTTAATGTTCAGTTATGTTTAGTATAGAACTAAAATATTTTCACAACGAAATAGCATCCAGATCAGAAAAACCACGAAATCACTAGCCTGAAGGTATTGTAAAGTATTTTCCGGAAAATACTTTTAAACTATTTTAACTTTAAAATCTATCTATATTACCTTAATTTTTCAGAGATCATACAAAAGATACAATGTCATGTCTATGTCATGGTATATGTATATCTATGTAGGTAGGTAGAGATATCTACCTACAAAGACTTTTAAGCCACAAAAATATTTCGCATACAAAGCAGATGTCACAAATGGCAAAGAAAAATGAAATTGAAAATTGAATTACTAAAATAAGAACTTTGTACGAACATTTGCCACTGGTGACGTCATAACAATGACATACATGGATGGTTATTACAAAAACACTCCAACCAAAACAGTTTGCCGAACTCAATCTAACTTTAAAATAGTTTTCCACCGTTGAGGATCCAGAAAATGGGATAAAAGCAAGCGAAGACATTAATATCGATACATTCACATACTCAGACACACACACACACACACACATACATTCCCACTATTTCATAAATGTGAAAATTAAGCTAGTTACATAAATAATACGATTACAGTTAATGTATTCACTTTCCAATTTATACATTATACTTGCTGACCGGACGAACATGGTACCGCCTAACAGTCAATGAATGTCGTGCTATTGTAGCCTTTTGCTGAACTCAATTCAGATTCACTATCACAAAACAGACTTAGATTTTACTAACATAATACAATAATAAATACAAAAAAATATTATATCAATATTATTATATGAGTAATGTGTTGCCAAAAATAATTGAGAGCAAATAATATCTATATTATTTTCTTCGTCAATTTTTGTAGGTAATAGTTATTATACGGTATGTTAATAGCTATTCTGCTATTTAAAGCAGAGATGGATCCAAAAAAGCATAAATAATTAATATTGATTCGACCATTCTTGAGTTATAAATGGTGAAAATAACCTGATTTTTTATGCATATAAGATTATAATATATAGGCCTTTAGCCGATGGTATTGAGATTTTACACACTTAGATTCGCGGATGCTTAAAGTTGCAATTAGTGTTTTTTACCATAACTGATTGCATGAATCCAGCTCTTGTCGGGTCACAAATTATGCTAGTCAACTGACGTCTTCAATCCATGCGATCGAAATGATTGAGGTCGTAAACAATGTTACCAGACGCATTAAGCACAGATAGTTTACACGTTTGGTGTGCGCCGAGTTAGTGCCTATTCATACGAGTTTGAGATCTGTAGAGTTAGTTGAGTAGAGTCATCTTAGTCATATTTAGTTTGGAACAGCATTCTCAACTAACTTACAAAGTTCCTATCCTTTTACTAGCATGCGAATGGCCACTCTTTAATGTACCCCTGTGTGTCACTCACACTTACCTATGGAAGTCCCTGCAGGGACGGAGAAAGAATACTAATCTCTGCGGCTGGGGTTGGCCTGTCGTAAAAGGCGACAAAACAACCCACCCTAGCTATGTGGCAGGGCTCCAAGCCTGTTCGGATGGCGACCACCTTTGATCTTAAGTATACCGCCATAATATTCTTGTGTTGTGTTCCGGCATTAGTGACCCAAGTTCCTGTACCCTTATGGGAGAGCAGCGTGTTCGCGATGCCACTAGTGTTGCAAACACCCATAGGCGAGGATAACTGCTAAACTCTAAGCGTGCCGTCAGCCTGTCTACTGTCCTACAGCAATAAAAAAAGTTAGAGGTAAGGAGTACTATCTCATATGGAGAAGTTGAAAAAGTGTCTAGCTGTATGCTGTAAATTACAGTTCGCCAGAAGATAGCGCTAATGTAGCTATAGCGGTGTATGCAATGAATGTAGTTGTAGATGACGAACGACGTACGCTGAGTTAAATATCCCACTTTAGTAACTTTTGGCGCTTTACACAAAAATTTATACTGATGCTATGGTAGCGTCACCTTAATTTAACGCATTTCGACAGACACTTTTTCAAACACAGTGATAGTCATCTTTTCCTTTACCCTCAATACCTCTGGGCCTTGAATCTTGACAACCACTATGTCACGTAGACACATACCATAGACTAAATCGCATGCTTAAGCTTTCAACTTCTTCCACCGTCTTCAGTTTTTGATTGCTGTAGGACATCAGACAGTCCCGCTTAGAATTTAGCAGTTACCGTCTATGGGTGTTTGCAACGCCAGTGGCATCACGAACACGCTGCTTTCCATAAGGCTACAGGAACTTGAGTCACTAATGGCGGAACACAATACAAGGTTATTATGGTTGCATACTTAAGACCAAAGGTGGTCACCATCCAGACGGACTTGAGGCCCTACCACGTAACTAGGGTGTGTTGTTTTGTCGCCTTTAACGACAGACCGTCCGCAGAGGTTAGTATTCTTTCTCCACCCCTGCACGGATAAAAACATAATGCCGCTTTCGTCTTTGCTCGCAAGTACTGAGTACAAAATTAATAAAAAAATATCATCATAATTCAAAATATAAACGAGCAACATAGTTCAGCAGGCTGCACTGACTTGTATTTAAAATTGCATTAACCTAACAAATTGCATTAATTAATACTGCAAACTAGGGCCTAATTGTTGAGTATCGCATTACGAGTATATAGTGAGGATAAAAATTAAATCTACTGCCCTAAAAAATCTCAGTACCTATGTGTTTTGAGGACCTAAATACATTGTAAGTCTGTGTATATTTTTTTACATTACTTACAAAAAATAATGCGATTTATTAAGGCTATGTTCGTTATTCCGCACGAATTGTTTATGGTCTAAATTACAAGCGATTTCTTAGAAATAGGCTTTTTTTTTTAATCGGCCATTTTTCTTGAACCTCTTTAGTTTATAAATTAAGTAACTATTAAAATCAATAAAATGCATAGATGTACATGCCTCATTTTTTTATAAATAATTTTAACACTTATTTCATGATATTGGGATGTTAAATTTTTCGTATACCTAAGAATTACCGAAGTAACTTCAATAATTGAGTGAATTGAACCTCAGGTGTTATTATATTTATTATTAGATTTAAATTTTAATTGTGAATGTACATAAAACATTATTATAGACATCAATGACGCTAAGTCTTCTTCTTCCTGTCCTTAGCCCAAACTATGTAGGGTCATTCACACCTTTTTTTACCATATCATCTTTTACACAATCCATCCATCTTTTCGTTGGTCCCTCATCCACTCTCATTTCTAGCGTCCTTCTAGTTACATGACACTCCTCTCTTCGCATTATATAACCATACCAGGCTAACCTATTACTTTTCAGCTTCTCAATCACTGGCGCTACTTTAAGACTTCCCCTAATATACTCATTTATAACTTTATCCATTTGTGTAATCCCACTCTCAACTCATCTTAACATTCGCATTTCTGCTGCATGCAAACCTTTCATCCTTCCCCTTTGTGGCCCAGCATCCCCATCCATACAATATGACAGGTCTTATTACGGTTTTATAAATTTTACCTTTAAATCTAAGTCAAAGATGCTAAGTATTTAATCCATTAATCTTATAGCAAAAGCTTGTCCAGAATACACAGACCAAATAAAATATTTTTTTCTGAACATATTTTTTACATGTGTAAATTATTAGTGGTATTCAGCAGTAGTAGTATTATTTTAGAAATGTATCCCTATAATCTTAAAATGACTTAATCAATCCTTACAGTAAAGGTTACATGCGAAGGTTTTGTCATTATTAATTTTAAAAATACAGCATTAATTTTTTTAAGTAATTCTTAAAGTCTTTGAATTACACCACACAACCTTGGAGACCGAGCACTGAGACGCACTAAAGATACACGTCACTGGTCTAATGGAAAACATCATGAGGCTTGACATCGCAGTTCCCCAGTGTACTGGTCTGTTATCTTCACAATTATATAATAAAACAAGCGCGTGTATTCCGACGAAGCGTGTGTATACGATGTGGGAATACGTGACTTATCAATTATGCGTGGATCCAGTTTTATTTGATGGAATATTGGATATTATATGGGATTCCCAATTGGTTTCAAAAGGTTAAAGTCATTTTTGGCTGACATTAAAACTTATCGTCATATTGGCATTTATTAATAAGACAGGGACTTGTTTTGGATAGTAAAACTTCGCAAATGTGTAGATTGAATATTGTTTGTTAATGTCTAAAATCCTAAAGTGTCCTTCTTTTATTCTATTACTAGCTGTGCCCGCGACTTCATCCGCGTGGAATAGTGACTTTGGGCAGAATTTTTCGGATATATGTTATGGTTTATTTTGGATGACAAACCCTATAAACCCTGAAATATAAATGAAATATGCAAACAATCAGTATCATCGAATAATGCGTCTCCGGAATACGTACGTTCGAACCTACAAAATCCAACCTCAGATAAAACCTATTTCATATGATTCATGACATAAATCTGAGGTTAACTTAGATTGGAAATTCAATCTACAATGTCCAGCCTAAGCTGAACCCTATTTCATATGATTGATGATATAAATCTGAGGTCAACTTAAATTGAAATATAAAATTTCCGAAACTTATCATTTTTAAAAATAGCCTAAGTTACTCCTTGATACATCAGCTATCTGCCAGTGAAAGTCCGTTCAAAATCGGTGCAGCCATTTCAGAAATTAGCCGGAACAAACAGACAGACAGACAGACAAAAATTGTAAAAAATGTTGTTTTTGTATATGTACCGTGTATACGTCCCAAGAGCCAAATTAACCCGACACTACACCGTAGATATCCCAGACGTCAGTCTGTACGAGATTAGTGTGGCCCTTAAACAGCTTAAAAACAACAAGGCGCCGGGTGATGATGGAATTACAGCCGAGCTTCTGAGAGCTGGTGGTACTCCTGTGCTTAAAATCCTCCAGAAGCTATTTAATTCCGTCATCCTCGATGGCAAAACGCCGCAGGCCTGGCACGGAAGTATAGTGGTGCTGTTCTTCAAAAAGGGCGACAAAACCCTTTTGAAGAACTTTAGACCGATATCACTTCTGAGCCATGTTTACAAGCTGTTTTCAAGGGTCATCACGAATCGTCTCGCGCGCAGATTTGACGACTTCCAGCCTCCCGAACAAGCCGGATTCCGAAAAGGTTTTAGCACCATAGACCACATACATACGCTGCGGCAGGTTATACAGAAGACGGAGGAGTATAACCAGCCACTATGCTTGGCGTTCGTGGACTATGAGAAAGCCTTTGATTCGATCGAGACCTGGGCGGTGCTTCAGTCTCTCCAGAGGTGCCACATTGATTATCGATACATCAAAGCGTTGAAGTGTTTGTATGAAAACGCCACCATGTCAGTCCGTCTCCAGGATCAGAACTCGAAGCCTATCCGACTGCAGCGGGGAGTCAGACAAGGCGATGTCATATCGCCGATGCTGTTCACTGCTGCGTTGGAAGATGTCTTCAAGCTTCTGGACTGGAACGGACTGGGCATCAACATTAACGGTGAGTACATCACTCACCTTAGATTCGCAGATGATATCGTAATCATGGCTGAAACCATGGAAGACTTAAGCCATATGCTTGATGGCCTCAATACAGCTTCCCAAGGAGTAGGTCTCAAAATGAACATGGACAAGACGAAGATCATGTCTAATGTCCATGTCGCACCTACCCCCGTAACAGTTGGGAACTGTACTTTCGAAATTGTTGACGAATACGTCTACTTGGGTCAAACGATCCAGTTAGGCAGGTCCAATTTCGCGAAAGAGGTCACTCGTCGAATCCAACTCGGATGGGCAGCGTTCGGGAAGTTCCGTAAAATCTTTTCGTCCCAAATACCGCAGTGTCTCAAGACGAAGGTTTTTAACCAATGTGTGTTGCCAGTGATGACATACGGAACGCAGACGTGGTCGCTAACTATGGGCCTTATGAGAAAGCTCATGGTCGCTCAGAGAGCAATGGAGAGGGCTATGCTCGGAGTTTCCCTGCGAGATCGAATCAGAAATGAGGAGATTCGCAGGAGAACCAAAGTAACCGACATAGCCCGGATGATTGCAAAACTGAAGTGGCAGTGGGCTGGGCACATAGCTCGAAGGACTGATGGCCGTTGGGGCAGAAAAGTCCTCGAATGGCGACCGCGTACCGGAAGACGCAGTGTTGGTAGGCCCCCCACAAGATGGACCGATGATCTGGTCAAGATCGCCGGGATAGGTTGGATGAGGGCAGCGCAGGACCGATCATCGTGGAGATCTTTGGGGGAGGCCTTTGTCCAGCAGTGGGCGTCTTCCGGCTGAAATGATGATGATGATGATGATGATACGTCCGAATGCACTTAGTAAAAAGCGGTTATTTTAATATTACAAACAGACCCTCCAATTTTATTTATTTGTATAGATTATATCTATCTATCTATTAGTCTCTTCTGCCTCATCTCATAATTCACAATGTTTTTCACCATATCATCTTTTCGTTGGTCTTTCTTTTATTATATCCTCTAATTTCTAGCATTTTCTTTATGACATGGTATTCTCCCTTTCGCTTTATAAATACATACGTTACTAGTCTGTTAGTTTCAGTTTATCAAACACTGGCGAAATAATATTCATTTTTAATTTTCTCCATTTTTGTAACTTAATGTTTTATTTTTAAAGTTTATAAGTAGAAATTTTTCTCTGCGCAGTGACGAAATATGAATACCAACCCCTGCGGCCTAGGCTTGGTCTCAAGGTACGCCACCAGAATAACCTTGTATTTGTTCCGGACGCAGCTTCCAGTTATCCTACATAGACAGATGCTAGTAGTGTCGCAAACATATTGAGGTGACGGTAACTGCGTATCTGCTGTTCCAAAGCAATGAAAAAAATCATTCATTTGCGTTAGTGAGAAATGCCTTTAGTCAAGGATCGTTCAGTTTCTTATTTCAGGGCTAAGGGATCAGACAGTAGTAAATTCAAAACCACTTTTTGGATAAGAAAAGAAAGTGTCACTGAGAGATGTAGATCCAAAAAGACACTTTTGTTTATAGTGACTTTGCAACATACCTTGTGCCTAAAGATGAGAGTTGCGGATGCTACAGTGATGAAATATTTGTAAAATAAAGATGGATCTATCATGTTGATTATCACCTCGACTTTGCATCGGTTGCAAGGCTATAATATGGAGGTATCCTAGCTAGGAATGAAATATAGGGATAAACTATGGTGAAGCTAGAATTAACGAATAGAAATAAACATTACTGAATCATGTAGTATCATGGATACATGGTTTTACAGCTTCTTTATAAATAGCTGCACTTTCTACATGTTGACTAAGGTTCAAACCACATAAAAACAGAGTTTACTCTCCGTAACCACAAATTTCTTATATAAATCAACTTTTACATCATCCAATAGCAGTTACTAGAAGCCATTTTGGTTCGTGTTACAACAAATCTAATCTATGATTCAGATTATTTTAAGAAATTTTCCAGATTAGAAATAAGCGTAATATTCAGCGTTAAATATTTGTAGGTTTTTCTAATGAGATATGCAACCTGATTTTGTTTTACTAAGGTTAGTAGTTAGGTGATTTGACTGATTTTGTTTAACTAATTTCACTTGCTCGTAGTCAAAGATGGTGAAGTTCAGAAGGCTAGAGCTTTAATAAGTAAAACTTAGAGTGGATAGACATACATTCAACGCCGTGGATTGGTGCCGTTTTGAGAGTAATTCACTAAGATTTAGTAAAAAACCTTACGCAGATTTTTAAATATTATCCAAATTGTCAATTCATAATGTATACGTAAGTATACTCTTTAAAGCTTGTTGACAACTGTTGTGCTTTTTTGCGATGGTCGCGCTTTTATGTCCATGATATGATATTAAATAGTGTATATTGGGTACATTTTTAAATTATACTTGAGTTTAATACTCCAGCCCTGAAAATATTTAGTCAGAATCTAAAAGTAAGAAGGTAAAGTTCACTTAGACCTTAGAGTAAAGTTTTAGCACACCATTACATTCAAAAGAAATAAAAATAAAACATTAATGTATTAAATTACAGAGAAAAAGTTCAAGTACACTCGTAAAAATCTTTCAGATGGAAATATTATTAATATTTATAAATATTAAATCATACCTTTTATATTACACAAAATACTGAGACGCGTCTCTATATTTGGGAATAAACAGCATGTCAGCTGCTTGAAGTTTAAGGATACACCTTCATATAAATTTAATAATATATAAAAACACTTTTGGTTGTAATATTTTTTTATAGCTAGAGTTCAGCAGACAGGCAGACGGCCCACCCTGGCAGGTGGTCACCGTCGCCTATGGACGTTTGCAGCAGCAGAGGCAATATCAACGCGCTGCTGGCCTGGAAGAAATTTTATAACGCCTTTTTTGAAGAACCCCATATCGTACCTTTAGAACACTCCCCGTTGTACAGACGGTAGAATGCGCAGAGAGACGCAAAGTGTCTCCGAAGTCCAAGCGTATCTAGGCCGTCTGTGAGTATGGGATCGCCGACAACACGAACTGCGCGCCGTTGGATCCAGTCTAAGGGATTGAGCTGACAGGCGGGTGCTCCAGCCCATAAATGTGAGCAGTACTCCATATGCGGTCTGACCTGTGTTTTGTATAGCACAAGCTGTTGCTTTGGACTGAAGTACTGCTTGGACCGGTTTAGTGTGATATGACAAAAGATAATAGAAACAAAGTTTATATAATTTTTGAAATCACCAAGAATAAGATAAATGAAGGCTAAAACAGAAATAGACATATAAATAATTATAAAAACCTTACGCTACGGTGACTCTATTCAGAATTTTTTCACTTCGCAAGGTTTTCGGTACATATCGCACACTTAATCATAAACTGACCTAACTCAAAAAACTTGTTTTTTGGGAAATCGCAAAAAACGTTTTGTCATTTACGACTTATCCCATATATTGACTTATAGCTAAATAGCGGTAACTCAGTGTGGGAAAGAGATATCGAAATAAATCTTAGTTTGGCCGATAGAGGGCGTCGATACAATGCTGCCCGTTATATTATCTCACTTTAGACCTAAATCGTAATCAGTCAGTTTATGATTAACCGCGCGATATGATAGTGAGTTCATTAGCACGCGTATTGCCTTTTGCGACGTCAATCTAATCTTCTTGGGTCTGATTCTTCTCTCTGGTGGAGGTATAATGACAGCGTTTATTCCCCTTAGATACATACCCATTAGAATTTATTGATGGCGCTGAAGGAATGTAAATAATGCGGGTGGGTGGTGGACCCGTAAAAGGAATGGTGCGGTTTAAGCCTCGAAAGAAGGTAGCCGCGGTGCGAGAAACAAACGAAGTGCGGGTCGATAATTATACGTGGAAAGGAAAGGAGACGGAAATACCCATCAAGTCAGAAAGAGCGGCGACTCACCTGAGGTTCTCCGATCTGCTACCCTCCACGGCTGGTTCTGCGTAACACAATAACACACATATAAAAACTCGTGCGGTTTTAACTAAGACTCGACGGTACGTGTCGTCGGTGCGTTTGCTCGGCAAGCAGAGAGAGGGCGGCGTGGCGGTGGTCGAGTAGTTTTATCTAAAACCACCGTCAGGCGCCGCAGCATCTAACCTAACTTGCGGTTAGGCAGGGAAAAAGGATAGGATGAGGCGCCTAACCAATTATCATCTTTTTAGCACTAAAACCCGGTTGCAGCTTAAAATTTTACTTCCTGAAAATGACAATACATTTTATAAAAAATACATTTCTTTTACACTTCGCATAGTCGTTGGCATCCCTGGTAATGAGTCCATTAGAATCCATATCACGCCATTCGACTTCAAGCCAGTAAAAATTTAGAGACGCATTTTCATGTAATAATGATAAGTCGCACGTTAATAGTAAAATTGTCTTCATTGTCGAAATAATACATATTATTAAATTTAAACAAATATATTGTATTAGAGATTAGAATTTTCATCTGGTATTTAGCAGTATGCACCAGGTTAAAGATAGGGTATCATTGTGCCTGCGAACATTGTTATATTAGTTTATTTCTCTCACAATTTTTTTTAATAATACTGTTGGGTCTATTAGGTAGTAGGTGTTGGTAGGCGGACACTGAAAACCAGCGCTGAGTTGATAACTCCGACACAGCATAATGCTGAAATATCCACCTCGTTTTTTAAAAATGTAACTGTCAGTTTGTGTACTTGTTTATATGTGTGCGATCTTGTTATACGTTGTTACTTTTTGACAAATAAAATTATTTCTTTCTTTTTTTCTAAATACGAAGCTATAGTAAAAGAGATAATTTGCGATGCTACGAGTATAATATATAACAGTGGGCACCAGTCTAAGCTAGTCATTGAAATACGACAAGCGTGACCTTTGACGCAAAAAGCTCAGAGAAATGAATAATTTAAGTAAATTACCGGTGAAAGATTAGACGGTCACGGCTCAGGACATTTATTTACAGATCTCTCAAAGGAAAAAAACATGTGTCGGTAACAAATTAACATTTGCTTTGCTTTATAAATTTCAAGAATATGTTTATATCATCGTTAAAATCGCTCTTCGGGCACGGGCGGATTGACCCTGCGGCTTGTCGAAAAAGTGACAAAACAACCCTAGCCAGCTGGTAGCCCGTCTGGATGGCACCACCTCTGGTGTATAAGTATGTTAACCGTTATAACCTTGTGCTGTATACAGGCATTAGTGACAGGCAGTACGCCTACGTGAACAACAGCGTGTTCACGGTGCTCCTAGCTTCGCAAACATCCATAGTTGCAATACCTGTTTACTATTAAGTAAGCTGTCAGTGTGTGCTATTTCTCAGCAAAAAAAAATATAATTTATTTTGTATAAACTATAGAACTAGGAACTTGATGTAGGCTGCTGTTATAAGTCCAGGCTTTTACGGGCTTAATTGTGATCGTGTTGCTCCTCGATAATTCCTTTTACTAATCAAGGACTCAAAAAAATAGATATATAAAGTAACCCCTAATCGTGAAATTAAAACTGAACGATATCCTTTTTATGCTTTCTGTAGTGTAATATAAAGTGATGGTAGTATTGTGAGTAGTTTTGTTTTTATTCCAGTTACACTCTTTGATAGTAACCATCACTAATAACTATGACTTTTGGTACAGATATGTGAAAGAGGTTTACATATCGCAGAGAATTAACTTAAAAAAGCACCGAGTTCATCAAGATTTGTCACAGAGATTATATCATTGACTCAGTCCAAATACCCACATGGCTGGCTCAGTGGCTATAATACTGATATGTTCGTGCTGATTAGATTCCTACGGAAAGCATAATATTTACATGATTCAAATCACCCTGGAAGTCACTAGCTCGTCACTAGTATGTTTTGTAAAAAGCCTTGCACTTAGTTTTCCCTTATTGTAAGTCACAAAAAAATTAAAAACCGTCTAACTTTAAGGAAGAATTATATATGGTAAGAAATTCTTGAATATAATATAAGAATAACATAGCAACTAGCGCTGAGCGTCGCCTGAGTGCCTCACCGTAGAGCGTTCTACGTGAGCGAGAATACCAATGTATTGAGAACTTTCTAGTACATTCCGCACGTGTCATTTTATCTGGTATATACTGGATTCTCGAAGAATTTTACAATATGTACTTGTATTATAGAACGTTGAGAGCATTGCTTTGTATGCTTAAAACACATACAGTTTTAGCAATCTGATTACGTTAAAAGGTTTAAAGTTGTGACAATATTTTTAACATATCTTCATGCTCGTTCTCTCGACAAAAAATTGTAACACCGAGTAATTCCATAACTTTTGCGAGGTTATAACTTTTCGCCTTAATAAAATGGATATGGCGTTTAATAACATTCGTCTGACCTCCAATCAAGAAAAAACCCGCTGGCGTGCTTTTTCTACGTCTGCAATCTAGCAGAAGTACAAAAGAGACGACTATGCTTTATCAGTTGGAATATCGGAGGAAAAACGATAAGGATCTGGAGTTGTCCGTAATCCCTTACTAATATCACTTAGCTTCCTAGCAAATGATAGCCAGAGCTGGTCGCGGTGGTATATACAACAAAAACCCCTACGCCCCCTCACGGACTACTGCCTTTGACGGATTAAGCTTCCATTTACTTTAGAAAAGGGAAATCTAACTCATTCATATAACGCATTCGGACGTATACACGCTACATATACCAAAACAACATTTTTTACAATTTTTGTCTGTCTGTCTGTTTGTTCCGGCTAATCTCTGAAAAGGCTGCACCAATTTTGACTGGACTTTCACTGGCAGATAGCTGATATATCAGGGAGTAACATAGGCTATTTTTATTTTATAAAAAAAAAATAGTTTTGTTAAAAATTATAAGTTTCTATTCTAAATATCATCAATCATATGAAATAGGGTTCAGCTTAGGCTGGACATTGTAGGTTCTACTCGCCTGCACAGGTATATAAAGCGCTCCGATAGGATTCAAAAAAATTTGGAATCTAGAGATCAGCGTCTAGAAAATGATCGTATGTATACGACACGCTATTTATATTTGTTACGCGAAATACAGAATTAATAAGTTATCGTAATCCTACTAATATTATAAACGCGAAAGTTTGTAAGAGTGTAGGTTTGTTACTCTTTCATGAAAAAACTACTGAATGGATTTTAATGAAACTTTACAATAATATACCTTATATATCAGAATAACACATCCTACTAACATTATAAACGCAAAAGTTTGTTAGAATGTAGGTTTGTGACTCTTTCACGCAAAAACTACTGAATGGATTTTAATGAAACTTTACAATAATATAGCTTATACATCAGAATAACACATCCTACTAATATTATAAACCAGAAAGTTTGTAAGAGTGTAGGTTTGTTACTCTTTCATGCAAAAACTACTTAATGGATTTTAATGAAACTTTACAATAATATAGCTTATACATCAGAATAACACAGCCTACTAATATTATAAACGCGAAAGTTTGTAAGAATGTAGGTTTGTTACTCTTTCACGCAAAAACTAGTGAATAATGAAATTTTACAATAATATCTATACATATCTATACAAATAAATAAAATTGGAGGGTCTGTTTGTAATATTAAAATAACCGCTTTTTACTAAGTACATTTGGATGTATACACGGTACATATACCCAAACAACATTTTTACAATTTTTGTCTGTCTGTCTGTCTGTTTGTTCCGGCTAATCTCTGAAACGGCTGGACTGATTTTGACAGGACTTTCACTGGCAGATAGCTGATGTAACAAGGAGTAACTTAGGCTACTTTTATTTTAGAAAAACAAATGGTTTTAGTTAAAAGTGATCAGTTTCGGATTTTTTAAATCAAATTTAAGTTGACCTCGGATTTATATCATCAATCATATAAAATAGGGTTCAGCTTAGGCTGGACACTGCAGATTCGAACGCAATTTGTATATTTCATTAATTTATATTTCAGGGTTTATAGGGTTTGTAATCCAAAATAAACCATAAGATATATCCAAAAAAATGCTGCCCAAAGTCACTATTTGACGCGGACGGAGTCGCGGGCACAGCTAGTATAGTATATATATAAAAGGGTATACCCGGAAGTTGATCCCATATAAATTTGGGAAAAAAAATTCAACCCGAAAACAGAGAATGATTAATTGTTCACTCACTGATTATATCTATGACCACGCATAACTTTGGACAGAATTGATTTATTTAAACATGTAGTAATTAGTAGATTATAGCCACAACAAATATAAAATAAAATCTTTTTAACAAAAAAAATTAAACCGCCGAAAAAACTAACAAGCAAAAACTTAACTTTTTTTATTAACCTTAATTAAATATAAATAAATAAATAAATATTTTTGTGACAATTCACACAGCGCCATCTAGTCCCAAACTAAGTAGCATAGCACTTGTGTTATGGGTACTAGACAACTGATATACTACTTATATACTTTTTTTTTTGTAAATAAATACATATTATACATAAACACCCAGACGCGAGACGGGAATCGAACCCGTGACCTCCGCAAGCGTACCGAAGTGCGTTATCCGTTACGCCACCGAGGTCGTCAAATAATAATTACTAAGTTCTTAAACTAATGTAAGTATATCTAAGTAATTTTGAGTCGGCCTCACGTGTGTGCCCGTTCGGGTTGCTGTCTCGCTGACATTAACTTCGTAAACGCTCGGCATTTTCCGGTAAAGGGGCATGTCACGCTGCGCCGACGCCGCGCATCACGCTTTCGTAATTAATTTGCTTGTTTGGCGCCGACTCAAAATTATTTAGGTTTACTTACATTAGTTTAAGAACTTAGTTATTAAGGTTAGTAAAAAAAAAGTGAATTATTTTTTGCTTTTCAGTTTATTCGGTGGTTTAATTTTATAAATTTTCTTTTAAATATACTATTGACCTTTTACCTACACTGCACTACATCTACTTAAATTCCGATTGTATTACAAACATCATTTGTATAGATTACTCATACACGTAAATTAAAAATTCTTTACAGTACAAAAATGTTGTCAGTTTGTGAAAACTTTAGCTTTGAGAAAATAGCTGAAAAACTTTGTTTTTCTCGTCTGCAATGCCGCATGTCAAAAGCGGAAGTACAAAAAACATGTGTGTCTTGTTCATTTTGTATCGTCAAAGCTGGAAGAGTTTTTACAGAAAGTAATTTGTCTCTTGGCTTCATCAAAATTAATAGCAACATAGCAGAGTAAACAAAGACATCGTACTTAATTAATATAATAATATTATATTGTTACATGCTAATGTGATATTATAATAATATGATTGATTAAATTTTTAAGAACAAAATTTGTGAAAAATGAACCAACAATTCCGTTTTAATATTAACAGTTCAACATACTGGAACAAGTCACATAGTGCCATCTAGACCCAAAACCCAAACTAAACAACAGAGCGCATATGTTATGAACAACTGATATATTTTTCATATACTTTTATTTTGTAAATTAATCCATATTACACGTAACCACCAGACTCGGGACGGGGTTATGTTGTCGTACGGAAATACCTGTATACCGACAAAGAATGAAGTTTATACAACGTGCAATTTCATTCTGCATTCCACTTTTTGCTGCTGTTCTGTTCCTAAAACTTCTAGTTTATCATTTATTTTATACTGGTTAAACAAAAAGAAATACATCAGTAAGTAAACTATCGACATTCTTACTAGATTATTCAGAATCAAGAATAGTCTACTAAATGTTGATAGAAATGATGTTGACTATGGGAACGTTTTATCATTATCTAGGTACTCTCTTTTTTTAGTTGTCATCTCAACAGATTTTTCAATTATAGCAGAAACACCTCTTAGCCCGATCTTTACTTTTTGCTGCATCCCCTTTATGCCTGTTGCTTTTTACAGAAAACCGCCTCATGTTGCCTACACTACATTTACCAAGACTTGGTCTCCATTCTAGAATATTTTTACTCCACCGGTTATCGGCTTTCCAGCATAAATGACCAGTGGCCACTTCAATTTGCTTATTCGAAAAACCACTTCGGTTCTCTTTCGAAACTAGGTTCTCTGGCGGATCACCTCACTGCAGATGTTATCCTGATACCCGAGCATGGCTGGTTTCATAGCTCGCCGAGCGACTTTGAATTGGAGTAGTTCCACTGTTAGTATCCACGTATCAGCTCCTTAGATCATTACGGATATGACGCACTGATGGAATACTATATAATAACATCTTAACTAATTATATTGCTTTAATTTACTTTATTTCACTTATAATAGTATAATTTACTTTATATTGCTCTCATAGTTATATACTCATAGTTCACATTCTCACTCTCCTTGCAAAGACACACCGGCGTTTCGCCGGTTTAGTGGTTTTATATCATAATATAGTTGACCGGCGATTCGCCGGCTTCGTGTGTCAATGCTCCAGCTAACTGTAATGCAGAAAAGAAGGGTGATAATCGATCAAAGTAAGGGTTAAGATTTCAGTTTAAAAGATGAATTTACCCACATATTTTTAAGTAATTTCCTTCTGGTTCTTTAAAAAGAAAAAATATCACTATAAGGCGTTGACCCAAAACGATAAGCTGTTGAATTTTTAATAAAATATTGTATTTCAAACTCTGAAGTGAAATTTTGAAATAAATTAACGTAAAACACTTGTTAAAAGAAAGAGAAAAAAAGCATTTTTTTATTACATTTATATCTGTTCTTTTCTGCAAATAGTTCTTCTAAGCGCATTTGCCCGTCAACCTTGTTAACAAAGTTTACATTGTCGTCAACAAAGGTTGAACACTAGATTTGTAAAAGAAACTGTATTTTATTTTATAATACTTAACATAGCTAAAATGGAAATAAGGTTTTTTTTTATAATAGAGATATAAACAAAGCAGCATTTGGAAACTAACAATTTTTATTACCACACGGTTCCGCTCAAAATATTCAGAGCACGTTTAAAAATCATAAATTAGTGTACCTCACGTAGAGTTGTTCCAATGAAAAATCCAATTAACGAGCAGGGTGTGAGTGAGGCGGTGCCCCGCCGGCCGTACATCACTATCCCTCATGAAAAGTACCAAGCTTTTTCGACCAATACTATTTTCGTATGCACTCTTCATGGGAGGAATTCAGACGTGTTACAACAGAATATAAATATAATTTTATTTATAGAATATAGTAAGTAAATAGTTTCTATATACATAGATTATATTGCAAAAATATATATAGATTATATTTGCATTGTTTTACAAGAAGACGTGTGGTGGGTGCCCAGTCAGAAATGAATAAATAAATATACTAGAACAATTCAAACAACGCCATTTCCTCTCAAAGTATGTAACATAGCACGTATGTTACGGATACTAGAAAACTAATATACTACATATATATTTTTCTTTTGTAAATAAATACATATTATATTTTATTTTATTGATGCACAAAACAAATTACAACCAAAGAAATTATAAGTTTAGATATTCAACATAACAATCTGGATTGCAATTCAAAGCAGGTGCATACAGAAAAATTGTAACAACAGATGCCTAAAAACCTTGTGTGTATATATTGATACACACATAACACACATGCACTGACACACACATACACACACACACACACACAAGCACGCATACACACTCACATACATATATAAGTTACTATCTAATTAAATCTAATGTATCATTAACTGGTCAATATAAATTATTTAAGAATATTTTTTACTAATTACTACTAGTTTTTTTAAATATACTAATATTGTATATTTAAAAAAAACTATTTTCAAATATATAAAGATCAGTGCTGTTACTTGCCAATTCATTATAATGTCATGCCATTCTAACAATGGGATTAAAGTATGAGATGATGTTTTTGTGAACTTCAACTTTCAACTTTTGTGAAATATTATACATAAACACACAGACGCGAGACGGGAATCGAACCCGTGACCTCATACTGAAGTGCGTTAGCCGTTACGTCACAAAGGTCATCAAATAAAAATATATGTATATGTATAGATCTTAACAAAATATATGTAAAATAAAAAAGTTACAAAATTGCGTAAATAAATTTGTAATTCTAAATACCTATCTGGATTTTAAAAACTTACACCAACTTTTTAACGAGAACTATCATTTAAACCAAACCCAACCATTGGATAATTGGACAAGTACCCAATCGGGTTTTTGAGTTCTTTTGCCTATATTCATATGTATTGCTTTGATTGGTTTATTTTTTTATCAACTGTTATTAATTATATGCATTGATTAAATAAATATTTCGTAAAATATTGTGTTTGTAGTCTTTACAGATTTTTTTTCCAAATTCAGTAAACATTTTTTCCTTCTGATACTTGGTTGCTTATTTGAAGGCACTGTAACTATTTGAGCCTAGCAAACTCACCGAGCTACATTATACTAACTGTGGTACCATGCTGGATGAGATACAGGTATACCTCGACCTCTACATAAAATACAACTACAAGGCTGGAAGCCTGGAAGTAAAGAGATACAGACTTTGAAGGAGAAGCTGGTCCTAATTTATCGTATTAAAGTTTCAAATTATATTATAACTAAGAGAGAGAAAATGATGAAAAGAACTCTCGTAAACACAAATGTGTTATCAGTGACGGAAAACTATGACGGTCAAAGTTGAGTCTTTTACGACGGTAGTCTCCTGCCAGACCGTGATTCGAAGCCGGCCGGCACTTCAACATCCTAGTAATAGGGTCAGGACTGTCAGTCACTGCACAGAAGTTGTTAACATGCAGGATGGGGCTTTTTATTAAACTGATGCAGTATTTGTATAGACATCGATCTTGTGACATATATATTTTTTTTAATAATGAAAATCTTTATGCAAATATAAACGATTGTAACATAAATAATTGTCAGTTGTAACCTGCAAAAGTACAAATACTGTATTGCAGGCGGCAGCTCTAACCCCGGATACAATGTTATCAATAATATAACAATATTATGTTTATTGAAGTGAAGTATATGGCATGTATATTAGTTATGTGCATAGATTCTATATCTATGGTTACGTTAGTATGGTTGGTTTTAGGATTTATAGGGTTTGTAATCCAAAATAAAGCATAAGATATATCCAAAAAATGCTGCCCAAAGTCACTATTCCACGCGGACGGAGTCGCGGGCACAGCTAGTTTATACATAATTTTGACAAATTTTGGGCATCGCGTTCGCACGGTAGTTTCTAATAGATTGGTATGGATGAATAGGTAATGGCACGTATGCTTAATTAATGAAAGTAGATGTTAGCTTCCCCCAACACTTCTCCCTTGCCTGCGTATATTCTCATTATTATCGTATTTATTTTATTAAATAAATTAATAAATATACTCGTAAATGTTTTGTGACAATTCACAAAGAGCCATCTAGTCTAAAACTAAGTAGTATTGTACTAGTGTTATGGGTACTAGACAACTGCCGAACGTCGGCGAGCCGGGCGCTGTGCGCAGCAGGCTCTTTGAGGAGACCGTGCGGTCGATGGCCCTTTACCGGGCCCCCATATGGGTGAATCGCCTTACGGCCAAAACGACGGCACTGCTACGCAGGCCGCAGCGCATCTTGGACGTCAGAGTGATAAGGGGATACCGCACGGTGTCCTTCGAAGCGGCCTCCTTGCTGGCTAGATCCCTACCATGGGACCTTGAGGCTTGTGTTCTGGCGCTGTTATACCAATGGCGCCGGGATGCAGCCAAATGCGGCTCTCGCCCCGCGCCTCAAGAAGTAGAGGTGAAGCGGGCGGAGCTGCGCGACGTGGTGCTCATGGGGGAGTGGAAGGAGCGCCTTGCGCACCCCAGCGCGTGCCTAGCCACCATCGAAGTGGTGAGGCCCGTCCTGGCCGAATGTATAGGAAGGCGCCACGGTGCCCTAACCTTCCATCTCACGCAGGTCATGATGATTGATTTGGGAGATACCTGTGCTGCATAGGGTGGGAGGCGACGTCAGGGTGCCACCATTATGGTGCGGGCGACGAGGAGGATACGGTGACCCACACTATGCCGTGTGCCCTGCGTCTCGCGAACAGCGCCGCGCCCTCGTCACCCAAATCGGCGTGGACCTGTCGCTCCCAGCCCTGGTTTTGTCTATGGTCAGGAGTGATCCTGGATAGACGGCCGTTGCCTCCTTCTGCGATGTAGTTATTTCCGCAAAGGAGGTGGCGGAGCGGAAGCAGTAGCTAACTAGAACACTCCCCTCCCGCCAACGCAGACCAGGTTGACGGCGCTGGAGGGCGCAACGACCTCCAGCCGCCGTAGAAAGCGGCATCGGGCGGCCCCTCGGGGAAGGATTCGCCGCCCGCATCATTGCCGCGAAGGTGAGGGCTGCGTGCTGTTTCGCGGCCCCCATCAATTCCTTAGGGCAGACAAAGGAGAGCGCTGGTATGACGAAACCGTGACCCCCTGGCGTTATAAACCTAGAAGAGGCCGTCAGGGCGGGCCTCTTCTAGGTTTGTAAAGGCCAAACTGACCAACAAAGGGTGGACTGGCGCTGGCCCAGACCACGAGAGTGGCAGGCCACATGTCCGTGGGCCTGGGCGTCGTCGATAGGAGAACAACGGGGTTTATTTAGTGGGTGGTCGGATGGCCAAACATCATTCCCGGAGTCCCACATAACCTTCGGTCCCACTGGGCCGGGGAACCCGTTAAGAATAGGGTTTCCCCGAGACAAAAAAATTGGATACTAGATAACTGATGTACTACTTATATACTTTTTTTTGTAAATAAATACATATTATACATAAACACCCAGACACGAGACGGGAATCGAACCCGTGACCTCCGCAAGCGTACCGAAGTGCGTTATCCGTAACGCTACAGAGGTCGTCGTATTTTTCAATTAGATAGCATTTTATGTAGCTGTTTGTCTTAATAAAGATAAAAAAATATTCTCATTGCTATCTTTGTAAGCCGAAACCACGAAAAACTAAACGACCTCCAATTTAAGCTTACGCGTCAAAAGCGTGATAAGTTACGACAGCGCTATCTATCTTCGTATACATATCCCCATGCGGGTGCCCACTGATATCATCAAAAAGGGGCTTACTGAAAGTTGGAAGGTTTCATGTTTTGGCTTCACAGACCTTAAATTGTTTAAATTTTCATTATCCTCTATTAGGATCATCATCCAGCCTATTTCTTCGCATTCTTTACAGTGAGTTGCTATTACTATATTCAGCTATCACTGTTAGCCATTTTAATTAAAAATAATACGCCCAACGTAACCTTAATTTAATAAACCTGTATTTATTAGGAAAGTCGTAAAACGGGTTACTATCCGGGAAAAATCTTATTACCAGCATTTTTAATATTCGAAGGGAAAGTTTGGGTACTCATTAAAATTTATACTAAAATTTTATTCACAATCTATATATTTTCCGGCGTAATAATTAATTTCATTCATTGTTAATTTATAAATATTTTAACATTCCTTTGTTATACACGGAGATTTGATTGACGCAGCGGATTTTGCAATCAGTCCTGTGTTTATTTGTAAAAGGTATTATATTTATTTACAGATAATATATATATATATATATATATATATATATATATATATATATATATATATATATATATATATATATATATATATATATATATATATATATACCTAGTCAGGTCATAAATTCTGTCACATGTTTAATGTAAAATAATTGTAACAAGTTTATTAATTATGTAACCATTTATATACCAAAATGAACTTAACAAAACATAGATTCTTATGACATTAAAGTTTATTCAAAATGACCTCCGTGATTTTGAATACAAGCCTTCAATCTGCGCGGCCAGTTGTCTATCGCAGCACGAACGAGGTCCATGTCAATATCGGCGGCTGCCTTAATCAAGGATGTCTTGAGTGACTCCAAATTGGGATGAGGCTTTGAGCACGCCTTTTCCTCCAAGTGTTGCCATATCTTGTAATCTAACGGCTTCAAATCTGGACTGGAGGAGGGCCAGTCTTCGTGCCGGATGAAGTCGATTTCACGCGCCGCCAGCCAGTCTTGTGTGCTCTTCGCTCTATGAGCTGGCGCCGAATCTTGTTGGAATACCCAGTGCCTGTTATTGAACATGGTATGAGAAACAGGTTCCACAAGGTTCGTCAGGACTGTATTTTGATACACAACAGCATTCGTTTTTACACCTTTCTCACAAAAATGTACCTCTGTTAAGCCCCAATAAGAAACTCCCAACCATACCATGAGCGAGGATGGAAAATGACCTCGTTGGACACGCGGAATACGGTTGCTTGCTTCTTCACTACTGTGTGCGTACACCTTATCATTTTGTTTGTTGTAGCTCTCTTCTACGGTAAACATTTTTTCATCCGAAAAAAGAATTTCCCGATATTTTTTTCCCGCGTACCGCTTCAACAAAGCGCGGCATCTCTTCAGTCTCAGGTCCATTAGACGAGCATTCAAACGATGTCCTGTTTTTCTTCGATATGCCCGAAGCCCTAAGTCTTCATTTAACACCCTTTTCACCGTGGTTCTGCTTAACCCCATCTGAAGGGCCAACAGTTTCTGTTTACGTTTGGGATTTCTTTGAATTCGTGCCTTCACAGCTTTTATCACTGCTGGAGTCCTAACAGACCGAGGGCGACCACTTCTTGACCTGTCATCTACACTAGAGTCTTCATTGTATCGTTTGATGGTACGATAAACGAATCTTTTGGTAATATTCAAATTTTTCAGTATGTTAAAAATTTGAATTGGCGCGTAACCGCAACGATGCATCGCAATAACTGCAACACGGTCTTCTTTAAGCGTCCACTCCATATTTAAAAATGAGTAAAATTCTAAAAGTTATACATTTTTATTTTCATGAACAATTCGAAATTCTAATTCAATAAACTTTTTTGTGGCCAGCATTCTAAAAGAAAAGTTTTTACTGTGTGACAATACTTATGACCTGACTAGGTATATATTGTTTAGTAATTTGACATAATCGCTCGTTACTTAAGTAGAGAGTAGATGGCACTGTGAAATTGCTCCAGTTTATTTATTTATTTATTTTTATTTGTCTAGTTTAAATATTACAAGGTGTATTAAATGTAGCCGTATATTCCTGGAGAATTAAAAAAGATGACTAATATGATACATTACTATATAGTCATACTTAAACACCAGGACGCAAGGCGGGCATCGAACCCATGACCTCCGCAAGTGTACCGATTCGGGGAAAAACTCTTTAGCAAGTCCCCCGACCGCGGGGCAGTAGTATGTGGGACTCCGTAAAATTGTCAACTAAAGAAATCCACTGTTTGCCGGCCGATCTCGTGGCTCAAGTCAATGTTCTCGTCTGTCACTCTCATTTTGATAACCATAACCTCAACATGCAATTTTTTTATTGCACATATCGTCTTTTACGGAAACTATGTATATTTTTTATCTACCTAATATTTATTAACCAAAAGAAAATAAATACATGTAAACAAAACAACCGTGACACGCGTGTCGTGATACGTAAAAATGCTATCTAAAATTATAATGTAATGTGAACTTTTGTTTTACGACTTGTCACAAATTACTGTATAAATATAGTTCTAAATGTGGTACATTTGTTTGACGTCCTCCTTATTCAAATGTAGATTCCTGGCTGAATCAGTTTTATTTTCGAGCCTAAAGCACAAAGTTGACTATTAGCATATATCGAATTAAAGTAATAATAATAATTATATTGTAATAACAGCCCATAAAATAGCACTACTGATCTCGTGATCTCTAAATAGAACGAACGATATACCCGCTACGCTCGTCTAAGGAAAATGTGCGAGGTTAGTATATATATTAGACAGGAAAAATTATTTAAATTATGAATGCCATCGTAAGATTCGAACTTTTAACTTCTATGCTCCTCAAATTGGTCTCCGATAGTGATATTACAAGGCTACCACGTACCTACCTCACTATTATGCAACAATATCGTGCCTCAACTGAATACGGAGATAGAAGAATTAAACAAAAAGCACTACTTAATGAAAGGACTATTTTTAAACTAACTATGCAAAGCTAAAATTATATCAAAAGAAATCATCATCATCATCTTTGCGTTGTATCCCGGTTGCAGCCCAAACTCTCGCTTCGGCGCCCGGGGTCCGCTTTCCGACTTTTTCTTCTCCACTTCGCACGATCTTCAGCATCCCTGGTAGTGAGCCCATTGGCACGCATATCACCCTTTACAACGTCAAGCCAGCACTTTTTGGGTCTACCCCTCCTGCCGGGGCCCGGCGGAGGCGGCATGGCCAGACATTTGTTACCCACGTAAGCATCCGGTTGCCGTAAAACGTGGCCGTACCAACGGAGCCGACACTCTTGTAATTTATCCGCAATGTCACGGACATGAAGACTACCGCGAATGCGGGAGTTCCTAACGCGGTCCTTCCGCGTCACTCCACACATCCACCGCAGCATATTCATCTCCGTGACACGCAGCTCCTGCTTGTGTCGCTCCAACACCGGCCACGCTTCACAGCCGTATAAAAGAACAGGCCTAATGATGGTCTTATAGACCTGTCCCTTCAACTTTACCGGCATCTTGGGGTCACAAATGACACCAGTTACCTCACGCCATCTGGCCCACGCGGCAGCAATGCGTGCCTTGACGTCGCAATCGATGTCACCAGACGCATGGAACACAGATCCCAAGTATTTCACTTGGTCCGTGCGCTCGATCGTGTCGCCACCTATTCGTACGGGTGTGGGATCTGTGGAGTTACAGGCCAAGTACTCGGTCTTCGCCACATTGATCTTCAGACCACCGTTCTCAAGCGACTCCTTCCACGCCTTCACGCGTTGCACCAGCCTACCCCTGTCCGAATCTGCCAGCGCGATTCATCAGCATACATGAGCAACCACGGGGGCTGCTCGTGTGAGTTTCTGATGCTGTCTGACAAAACGTCTAATATCACGCTAAACAGAAACGGACTAAGGACGGATCCTTGGTGCACCCCGACGGTGATGGGGAAAGGTTTGGTGTCGCCAACAGCGGTCCGAACTACGGAATCGGAGTCCCGGTACATGTCTCGGATGATGTCACTAAAGGCCTCTGGAATCCCTTTGGACCGCAATGCCCACCAGATTATCGCGCGAGGAATACAGTCGAAGGCCTTCTGCAAGTCGAGAAGCAGGCAATGCAGAGGCGTATTCTTCGCCCTGTATTTCTCCGCGGCAGTCCTTAGGGCAAAGATAGGGTCCATTGTCCCGTGACCAGGGCGAAACCCATATTGACATTCCGAGACAGTGCACTCCTGTCGAATCCGAGAGTCGATAACCCTTTCGAAGAGCTTCATGGTGTGGGACATGACCTTAACCCCTCTGTAACTACCGCACTCCTGCACCGACCCCTTGCCTTTGAAGACTGGAGTAATGATACTCAGTCTCCATTGGCTCGGGATCATACCAGCGAGGAGCGTCTGGTTGAAGAGGTCGGTTAAGACGCCCACACCACGAGAGCCCATCGCCTTCCAGGCTTCGATGGGGACTCCATCGGATCTAACAGCTTTCCGATTCTTCATGCGGCGAAGACAATTCTGGACTTCTGCAGGCGTTACCAGTGGCACTAGTCCTTGATTCAGAGGGAGATCTGGCGGCTGCACCCCTTTATGCTGCATGTTCAGCAGCTCGTGGAAATACGAGCGCCATCTCTCCTTCACCGCGAGGTCCTCGCATAGCAGGTTGCCCACAGGGTCTTTTACACAGCGGCACTTGGAAATGTCCTGTGCCGCTTTGACCCTGGAGCGCGCCAACTTATAGATGAGCTTCTGCCCCTCAGACGATTTCAACTTGTCATAAAGTGGTTGTAAGTGGTCTCGTCTGGCTCTGGCAACAGCTCTCTTAGTGGCGCGCTTTGCCACCCGGTATGCGTCGCGATCTTCAGGAGATTTGGACGCTTGCCACTTCTTAAAGAGGGCTTTCTTCGCTCTAGTCTCCCTCTGGACTGTGTCGTTCCACCACCATGTCTCCTTGTCACACTTGCGACCACCCTTAGACACCCCAAGCACCTCCTTCGCCGACCCAAGGATAGCCGCCTGAATCTTGTCCCAGTAAGCCTGAACTGGTTCGCCCATACCACCGGCGCACTTGTCACCGACGGCTAAGGCGAACTCCTGGGACGTGACTTCATCGAGCAGCCACCACCGGATTCGGCGTTGAAGGCGGTCGACACATTTGCCTTTGGGCTTCACGCAGAGGTCCATGACAAGAAGACGGTGTTGTGCAGTGAGACTCTCACCGGGTATGACCTTGCAGTTGGCCACTTTGCTGATGTGGTGTCTCCTAGTGAGTAGGAAGTGGATTTGGGTAGCATTCCTCCGGCTCTTGTAGGCGATAAGATGCTCGGGTCTCTTTTTGAAATACGTGTTCACGATGGCAAGGTCGGCAGCCGCACACGTATTGAGGATGTCCTCCCCTTCCGCGTTGCGGCTACCGTACCCAAATCCCCCGTGAACACGCTCAAATTCCCCACATTCATCACCCACATGACCGTTCAGATCACCCCCCAAAACGATCCCCTGTGATAATAGGATTCCACGGAGCACTTCTCCGAGTAAATTCCAAAACGCTATTTTATCTGCGTCGTCACAACCGGCCTGTGGCGCATAGGCACTTATCAAGTGGGTAACTACCCCATCGATAAGTACCCTAACGACCATAAGCCGGTCGCTATGACGTTTCACTTCCAAAATGTCGTTCTGGAACTCCTCCGAGAGCACTATGGCAACCCCATTCTCCCCACCAGGTGCACCTGTGTAGATCAGCTTGTAGCCATTCCCAATGAACCGGGATCTGCTGGCCTTCCACCGAGTCTCCTGCAGGAACGCCACGGCCACCCTCCGCCTGGAGAGCACATCGGCCAACTCTCTCGCGCGTCCGGTTAACGTGCCTATGTTCCATGTTGCGAAGCGGATCTTTCGAGATGTTTGGGCTGCGTGAGTTGAGGCTAGCTTCGTTAGCTGTGCCCGCCCATGACACGGTAGCCCTTGTCCACTTCTCACAAGAGCCGGGCGAAGCTCTTGCGCGCCGTTATGCGGCGGCGCCCTAGCCCTTATACGATCTCGCATTCGTGTTCTGTCCATAATGATTTGGCAGATTTGGCTTTTACGGGGGCGACTGCCGTCTGACCCCCCAACCCCAAAAGGAAAGCCGTCGTCAGAGCCTCGTCCGTTATTCAGCAGGGTGTGCCGACTTGCAGGTGAGGTTGACTTGGGCCCCGAAGATGTTGGTAGGGCCCCTTACACCCCCTTATATCAAAAGAAATAATAAGTAAGAAATAAAAACACCAAAGAATAAAATGCTGCTCATTGTGTTATTATTTTCAAGATAGTTGGGACAGCGCACGCGCAACCAGTGCAGAGGCTTTTTATCCGTGCAGGGGCGGAGAAAGAATACTAACCTCTGCGGCCGGGGTTGGCCTGTCGTAAAAGGCAACAACCCACCTTAGCTACGTGGTAGGGTCTCAAGCCCGTCTGGATGGCGACCACCTTCGGTCTTAAGTATGCCGCCATAATAACCATGTGTTGTGTTCCAATTGCATTAGTGACCCAAGTTCCTGTACCTTTATGGGACAGCAGCATGTTCGCGATGCCACTGGCGTTGCAAACACCCGTAGGCGACGGTACCTGCTAAATTCTAAGCGGGCCGTAAGCCTGTCTGGTGTCCTACAGCAATAAAAAAAGCTATTTAAATTAAATTTCAGGTCACAAGTATGTGCGTGATTTTGAATGAAGTCCACAGTGCCATAGTGTGTGTTACTAGCGCTTAACTCGTTAAGCGCTAGTAACACACACTATTATATATATATATACTACTATACTAACACTACTATACTAACAATACTTTATTATATCGGTTTTGGGAAATATCGAGATATTTCCCAAAACCGATATAATAAAGTATTGTGTATTGTTGCCCACCACAATCTTTACAATTTCATTGAATTAAAACTAGTGATTATATTAATCAAACATAATAAATACAGAGTTATAATAATGATTAAATAATTACATTTACGAATAATTGGAACCGAGTAACAAATATGATGCGCGCGCGCGTTTTTGTGCGTGTACAGGCGTATAGTCATGTTGGTAGTAACTCAAGATTATGAGCAATAATTAAATATTAATATATTTGGAACCAAAAATAAATCCAAGCAAAGGAATCATGTCTAAACTGAGCTAGAGTTCCCAACTCAGATCGTTCAGTTTTTCTAATACAAGAACTTAATAAAACATCTACGTATACACAATCTAATACATAATGTAAGTGAAAAGAGGCTAATCCAGTGCGTGCCGCAACAAGTTAAGGGAGATTTATTAACCGTAACGATCCTTGTAAAATGCTTACATAAATCACTAATACGAGTGAACCCAGCTTCCTTTAAACGAAGAAAATCTCACCAAAACTGTATTTAATATAGAGTTTAATAAAAATGGTAGTGAGATCATATTCACGACATGACGCTCTTGACTTGGTTTCCTTTTAGGTATGTTTCTAACGGCAGTGGCTATTAAAAACTACTCCAATATTTCTTCATTATCTGCAAAGTAACAGTTAAAATTTGAGCAATGATGATGAAAATACTTGAATTACCAATGTATGATATTTTTATAAATACATTAGCAATGTTGGATATAGTGATTTATTAATTTTAAAGTTGATACTCAAATTGAAATGTCACAGTAAAGAAAGGTAAATTGAGAAAACATTGATTTGCGATATTATCTAACAAATAATTTTGAGACAACTTCAGTTGAGAGTTAATATTATTATAAATGTAAATATTTCTTTAAGAACGTTTTTATGGATATTTTCTTATTAAAATGGGTTGTTATTATTTATTCGCTTATTATAAAAAGTTTTTCAATAAGTGTGGGTACTATGTTGAAATGAAATAAAGCAAGCTTATTTGGTAGACCTGTGTATGCCTTTATGTATGGAATGTAACATCATTCAAATGTCGGATTTGTGCCGCCGTAGTTTCTCACAGTAGTATAGATCCGATTGTTCTAATTTTTAATGACTCTGCCAAATAGATCGCTGCATTTACGCGATGTCCTGGACTATGTTGATCTTAAAAGCATCGGTCGATAGCGACTTATTGGTTTAGACTTTCGACTTCAAGAAACCCCACAAGAGAAAATCTAGCGGGGTCGAATCACATGCACTCTGCATGCGTCTACTGTTTAGTACATTTTATTTCAAAAATCTTTTTGATAAACCCACCCTTATGAGTAAGTAAACCCTTTAAAAAAAACTAAAACTACTATAAGAAACAATTCTTATACAAAAGTTTTATTATTTGAAAATACATTTAAAGAAATATTTTCAAAGAACTTAACTTTCGTATTGAATTGAACGTAGCTTTACTGTCACCCTTTGTAAAAATACTAATCAATGAAAATGTATATTATCTTTCCCCGAAACAAATTTCTAATAAACCTCATTTTTTTCTCATAAATAATCGTGCACGCAAGCCTTAAATAAAAAATATACACCAAATATT
Source organism: Malacosoma neustria (assembly GCA_963693495.1). Lineage (NCBI taxonomy): Eukaryota > Metazoa > Arthropoda > Insecta > Lepidoptera > Lasiocampidae > Malacosoma > Malacosoma neustria. Next base: position 17,404,602 of record OY856377.1, read on the forward strand.
TACTTTCCATTTTCAAACGACGTGTGCAATCTACCGAATGAAATACAGGCAGTATTTTATTTCGTTTTTAAAGTACTTTGGCAGAATATATTGGAATAAGATTATGTAATATTATATGACCGGGTCCAAATTAAAAATGATGCAACCTTGAATTATTACATATTTTATTCCTCCTTCCTTGAGTCATGTACCTCATTACTGAGGGTCGTGATTCCCCTTATGAGAAACCAATTTCTCTTTTATATTGTTCCTCCACCTGTACCTGTCTTGTGGTGGAGTACGTCATACAGCTTGGAGTTCAGCGTTGAGTGGATTTGGTCAGACCATCTCACCGGGCTGCGAACCCTCGGCCTCCTGCGATCCACTTTGCCGGTAACAATCAGTTGCTCATGGTTATGTCCTTCCTTCCGAGCAATGTGGCCAAAGAACTCCAGGATCCTTCACAGGCAGGTAGTGGAGAGCCTGGTTTTGATGTTGAGTTCCTATATATTTTAATAATTCAAAAATAAAACACCATTTAATTTCCCTTTTATAGTTAAGCAGTGCGAGACGATGGGGTCAGATGAAATTAACTGCAGCTTCTTATTGCTGTTTTCCGTCTTATGTGCGTAAATTACGAACTGGAAATTACCACCTCAAATAGAAGGAAAAAGATCCCTTCTAAATCAATTAAATTAAAGTGGAGCTACAATCAGTGTACATTTTAGAGGAAAACGCCAAAAGAGTTAGAGTGGGATAGAGAATTTTTAACTCAGCATACTTTAATTCGTCTACAACAGCTACATTTATATTGAAAAAGTAAAATATAACTTTTTTTCAGCCTGTCGTTAAACGATAAAACAACCCTAACTACGTGGTAGGGCCCTAAGACCGCCTGGATGGCAATCATCTTTGGTCTGTAATTATGCCACAGTAACAACCTTCTGTTGTGTTCCGGCATTAGTGACCCATGTTCTCCAGTACACCTGTGGGACAGCAGCGTATTTACGGTGCCCCTAGCATCGCAAACATCTATAGGCCATCTATAGGGTCGCTAGCCTGTCTGTTGTTGCTAAGCAATAAAAAATCGTTTGATGATATTATTAACGCATCGCTGCCAACATTCAAAAACCGCAATGTCTATTGAGAGATTGCGGATGCCTCAACAACTTAATAAAACTATATAATAATATAAATAAATTTTTATTGGATGAGAATATAATTTTAGTCTAAAAATCTGTGCATATTTTTTCCCTTTAGCTTTGAATCCGGTGCTCCGTACTTCCGTAAGTTATTCGCGTATCTAGGGCGAGAAAGATTTAAGTCACGCCCAGTGGAGCGGACTGGTCTTGTTTTAATGACTAGATGTTACTGCAAGATTTATTCGGTTTCAGATCATAACTTTTTCACATAACTAGGGCTATATCAATATACAGAGGAATATAGACATCATACTGTTTTTAATTCTCTGATAAAAAAAAACAAAAAAAGGGCATAAGTTCTAAAGAAGTTTGATTATAAATAATTTTTTTATAAAAAAATACTTTTATTTATTTATAACTTATTCTTTTTTGGAGTTTACTCCTTAAGAATCGATTTTCATATATAAGGCACCCGGTATGAGAAAAATGTGAGAGTAAAATCTACTAATGAATGACCTCGTTACGTTTTTGGTGCGCGTGCACCGGAACACACTAAACAAAACAAAACGATGTATCTCTCAAAGCAAAAATGTAAGTGACAAGAGTAATTTATTGCTTTGCTCATTTTATATGACGAATAATCGTAAGTATTAGATAATGTTTTGGAGATTTGTGACTCTATTACTAGGTGCCATAGTTGTAATTAGGTCTAACTTAAAACTGTTTTAAAACTTTTTTTATATATGTATATTATTTTCATTAATTTGTTAATTTACCCTTTCATAATAATTATGGTATTAATCTTTTTTCAGTTAAATAAACTCTTTTTGCGTATGTTTAGACAATCGTACTCAAGTAGTAAACTCCAGTCGTGCGTCGGAGCTGACACACACAGTTTTTTTTATTTCCTTTAATAGATTATGTATCAAAAGTTTTAATAGTAAGCAGTTACCATCGCCTATGCATGTTTGCGGCACCAGAGGTACCGCTAGCATGCTTAGGGGAATTGGAACCTTTTGCCGAAACACAACGCAGTTATGATGATGGCATTTTTAGAGACCAGAGATGGTTGCCATGCAGGCGACCTTGGAGCCCTATCACCTATCTAAGTTTATCTTGCCGTCTTTCTCGATAGGCCGTCCCCGGCTACATTATTCTTATTCCGCCTCTACACGGAAAAAATATATCTTGAGTTGTACTTTGTGAGGCAATAGAACAGAATAGAAAACTCTTTATTGTTCACCAAATAATAAAAACTGCTTAAAATCTAAAATTACAAAAAAAAAAGCTACAATCGGCGGTCTTATCGCTAATAAGCGATTTCTTCCAGACAACCTAACTAGGATCGCATTAAGGAATATACATATAATGGCGGTACACATTAATAATATAACAATGTATAAAAAAAAATTGAAAAGAAAAAAAAAACAATAAAAAGTAATAACAAACAATAAAATTACATTAGTAAACATATTATATGCGACAAAACAATTTATTCATTGAAATAATTTTATTTGACCATATTTTTGAAGATTATATATACACGAACTCATAATACATTTACACAGTTATAAACTCTTTACACAATCTACTACTCGTATTAAACACCAGCGTGGTCACCACAACAATGAAAATAAACATATATAAAACTTCTACCAGAATACTTGACATTCTAACATTTAGTACAAAACATAAAGTTTACGGCTAACAAAAACGTGATCTCATTGTACCGGACCATTGTTCTCCATTGCACCTTCATTTGTTTCTGGGTAAACACCAAATACATTCTCGATGAGGGCACAAAAACATTGTGTAGCTCGCGACCAACCTTCAAACTTTTAACCTTTGAGTTACACAAAACGGATTCAGCAAACTCAGTTTATTCCAAAATTTTATTGAAATTTTGATATATCAGACAACATTTTGTCACTACTATTTCAATTGTTCTTGTGATACATTGGTTAAGAAAAGGACATGTCTTGGTCTTCCAAGACATGTCCGATGCTCTTGCATCGATGCAGGAATATTGAAGTTTCATCCTTTTTTTTTTTGGTTTCTGTGAAAACCACACTTAACAGGTTCCCCCAACCTGGGGAGACCGAGGGATATGTGAGACTAAGGGGAAAATGGCCGGCATCCGACTATCCACTAAAACCCCGCTGTTCTCCTATCGCCTGTGTCTAAGCCCAGGGATAAATGGCTTGCCGATCTCGTAGCCCAGGCCGGCGCCGGTCCATCCTTTGTGTTGAGACGGGCTTCTCCCATGTGGGCATGCCAGGAGGTCGAGATTTCATTCCCGCGGCGCTTTCCTGTAAAACTCCAGTAGTTGAGGGGAGCATGCGAAACAGCATGCGGCCGCCACCTTTGCGGCAATGGTGCGGGTGGAGGATCTTCCTCCGAGGGGCCGCCCGCGGCCGCACAGCGGCCGAGGTCATTAGACACCCTCCGGTGTTGTGGCCTTCGTTGGCAAACCTTAGCTGGCTTGTCAACTCTAATTCCCGCTTTGCTACCTCCTTTGCGGACATACTTAACAGCCTGACAAAGGGAGGCGATGGTGGTTCATCCAGATTTGCCCCCGAATATGGCCAGAATCAATGCGGGGAGGATAAGTCCACTATAATTTGGGCGACGAGGGCGGGGCGCTCCTCGCGTCACGCATAGCATACGGCGACTGTGTGAGCTACGGTGCCCTCCTCGTCACCGCGCCACTATGGTGGCACCCTGATGGTCGAGGTTCTGTCCTATGATAACACTCAACAACGTGCCCCGTTTCATTTTTTTTATTTGTATAAAACAACAGACAGGCTGACGGCTCAGTAACAGTTGCCGTCGGCTATAGATGTGAATAACGCAAGGGGCACCAATAATACGTTGTTTTGTAGGGAAACTAGAACCTGGGTCACTTATTCTTGACAACACTAAGTTGGCGACATATTTCAAGCAGTAGGCAAGGCATATTTCGAGTAGTCCCTATCCAGACTAACTTGGAGCCCTTTCAATTACCTACGGTTGTTCTGTCGTCTTTTACGACAAGTCACTTCCGGCAGCAGAGGTCGTTATTTACTCCGCTTCTGCACATTAGAAAAGTTTAAGTCATAAATAATTTAAAAAATTATCGACCGAGTATGTATTAGGTGAGTATATTATTTCTATCGTGTATTAGACAAAATAAGAAATATCAATAATTATTTTACTTTGATAGACAAAATATTTTTTTTACATTACCCTCCTTTTTAAGTTGTCTTAAGACATAGTGTGAAAGAAAGTGGAGTAACACAGTCATTTACGAGGCCTCTGTGGTAGGGCGACATCAAAAACCGCTTAGCGCCTCCCAGAATGCCAACTAGGGAGGCTGGCGTGTATACTTTATGTTATTACGAGTTGTAAAATGCTGGCGTGTCCCAAAAGTGCTCTATTTCTAGTAATATTGTGGCGAAGTTTCGCGTAAAGGAAATATCTAAAAAGTACTTACAATTGGTAACGACTGTCCTGGGACGGGACAAGTATGCGAATGAAAGTTGTTCATGTCGTTTGTTACATACAAAAGTTAAGTATTCTCTAAACTTTTATTATAGGCGAATGAACAAAATATTGTTGTACTTGGTACTTGAAGCGATCCAATCTGATGTTAAGTTTAAACATTGGATGGTAGAAGGATGACTGAGCATCATTATAAACAGCCCCTTAGAACATTTTCTGTTGTACAGAAAGTAGACAATTTGTGATTTGTATACAATAAGCTCGGTTTAGCACACCGTGCCTTTTGGAAGCAAGCTTAGCCTTGCCCTCCACTCGTCCCCCCTACATATCATTAGAGATATCGACACCATTGATCCCAATAATATTTGAGATGGAAAAAGGTTTTCTTGGCAAAGAATAGTGGTTGATAAGTCCGCGGCCTAAGGTACTTAACGATGATTAATTATGTCGTTACCCCTATCACTAATTGCGGGACTCAGAGGTAGTATAAAACAACCCGTAATCAAATTTTAGGTCATAATTGAATTACTTGTCAAACAACGAATATCAACCATGTCAGCCGAATCCGAAAATTCATGAAATTTTGAACACCGCGCCGTTTGAAATCGTAAAAAAGGTAATACGAAGAAAAACATTTTTGAAGAAATTTCATCGATTCTTCAAGATTCTGCACCTTCATACAACGTTGAAAAAATAAGCGCCCGTTTACTTCAAGAAGAACGAAAATCTGCGAATATGATCATCGCGCGGGCCGTCTTGTCATGGTAGTGACTGAAGAAAATGTTCAAAAAGTATAAAACTTAGTACTGGCCGAGAGAATAATTATGGCATTATTATGGTAGATAGTTGAAGAACTTTAGATTAGCAAAAAATTTACACATGCTAAAAATTTATGCGTGCTGGGTACCGAGAATGCTCACACCGCTCGTCAAGCAAGGAGGACTGCAAAGATTTATAGGTGTTTTTTTTAAACATGGCGTATGTTACATGCTCATACTGACTTCTCTATCGTAGACAGAAATGTTGGCATATCCTATTTTGAAATCAATTAGCGGGTCTTATTTCTCTGTATGGCATATCTTGCCACTGTAGCACTGTAATAAGCTCAGCAATACTGCTTTCAGTGAGCTGAATACTGGTAGTAGCATCCAGATTATACCTCAGGCGATCATACAAAGGGTTTTCAACAAATGCTGTACGGACTCCTCGCTGTCATCGTCACATGGACACGCGATACTCTCTTTTAACTTAAACCTATATAGATAGGCTGCAAAACCACCTTGGGCCGTCAGAACTTGAGCTAAAACTAGTGTTAACAACACCAATCAAGTCATCGGATGACGTTAGCTAACAATAAAATTGTCAAAATTTGTGATCGGATGTCACTGTGGATAAAACGTGGATTCGCCAGTATGATCCGGAGTACAAACAAGAGTCAATGCAATGGATTTAAAAAGGAGGCCGCCGGAGAAATTATAATAGCTTCGCTAGATAGCGAGGGAATTGGAGCGAGGATTATTAATAGATTACCTACCGAAAGAAACTACAGTGAACGGTCAATATATTTCAATTTGGTGAGTCAAGCTCATGAGGCTGTTGTGGAGAAACGACGTGGAAAGCTAGCGCGTGGAGTGTTGTTTTCGCAAGACAACGCGCCCGATCAAATCGCGCGTGTTGCAAGGCAGACCTTGAAAGACACAGGGTTTCAGAAATTGATTACGCACCGTGCAGTTAAGATCTGACACCTAGTGATTTTTTCTGCTTTCCAAATTGAAAACGGACGTACGGGGCCGGATATTTTTGAATGACAACAAATAGAAATTGCCGTAGATTTTCATTTTAAGGACAAAAACAAAGAATATGTTTTGAGTGATCTAAAGGCATTGTATACCAGATATGAGAAGTGTATATATATCAGTTGAAGGAGACTATATTGAAAAATGAAAAATATATATCTCAATTTTTCTTTCATTAAATACCTTAGGCCGTGACCTTATCAGCCCTCGTAATATTTGTTTTTCTAATTGAAGGGTTGTAATTCTAAAGGGTCTAAGTGACAATTTTGTGTTTTAGAGATATAATACAAAAAGGTTGTGCGAAAGTGCGTTGGTACTTAGACCGCGCCACAACTTCATCTGTGTATGAGTGGAAAATTAAAAGAGATAGGCACCTGGATCCATTTGAATATTATTAGGCTTGGTATATATATCGTATTTTTGTAATAATATCGATGTGCCAATTTTATGTTTTAGAGATACATATAACAAAAAAAGGTTGTGCGAAAGTGCGTTGGTACTTAGACTACGCCACAACTTCATCTGTGTATGAGTGAAAAATTAAAAGAGATAGGCATTTGGATCCATTTGAATATTATTAGGCTTGGTACATAGATCGTATTTTTTTAATAATATCGATTTTATTTTTTTGGCACTTAGACCCTTTAGAATTACAACCTTCAATTTTGAATTGCGGAAATTATCCTCAGTTTTCACAGGTTTAGTTTTTTATAGAATAAAATACACAATATGGAGTACTTGTTGTAATGTATTTCTGTTATTATGTAATGTATTTATTTATCAATTTTTATTACAAACTGATGGGCAAAGAATAAACAATAATTTACAATTAAGTACTAAAATTCAGAAGCAGGTTTTTTTGTTGCTGATGGACCTCTAAATAGTAAGCAGTTACCGCAGCCTATAGATGCTTTTGATGCCAGAAGTATCGCTAACATGCTGAAACTGAAACGAACTGAAACGTGGGTCATTTATGCTGAAACACAAGGCTATTAGGGTGGCCTATAAGCTATATAAGTCAGGGTTGGTTTCTATCCAGACAAGCTTGAACTACTACGATCTAGCTAGGATTGTTTGATAGACTTTTACAAGCCGCCGCCGGCTTAAAAGGTTAAACTGTTTGTCTTTGAAACTATAAGATAATCGTAATCTAACTGTTAAAAGACTTTCAAAATACACTACTCAATATAAAATCTCTAATGTTGTTCCAAGCGTTTTGATCTAGTTGGGTGAAATACTTCTGATTACAATCCTTTCAGTTCGATCAATATGTATGTCGATATAATGACAGTACGTTTTCTTGTATAAAATGTTAAGAATTGATGGATTAGACGTGGGAAATTTTAAATTTATAAGACAGACAGCCATTTAAATATTAGAACGGAAGTTGAATCGTCATTTGCTTCCTGTAAGCTACGTAAACCATAAATATTTCTTAAGGATATCTTAGAATAAAGTAGGGAAGCCCTTTATTTCAAGCCGGTTCCACAAGGCTTAAAATTCTGAATCTTATTTATTATACATAGTCACTGTTCTTTTTTGCTGTTCATTTGTGGTGTAATACTGAGCTACGCATCCGTATCGTATAAGAGCCGTAGACTACATATCGCCTGCGCCATTACAAAGAGAAAGCATGCCAGAACAATTTTTATTTATGCTATAAACAAACATGATAGCCAATAAAATGAAACGATAACTACATTAAAAAGGGGTCCCACTGTACAAACGTTTCCGGACAAATTAACCGGGAATTGATCTGATTTCCGGAACAAACGGAGCGCAAAGTCCATCGCGATGCCAATCAGGGGATGCTGATAGTACCTACATAATTTGTTTTAATATATAAATAGGCATATAAAACATATGATAAATAAAAAATATATGTTGGAGGAAGCTGTATTGACTTAGTTGGTATGAGCTGTAGTCAAGTTGATGGTCTCTTTGTTTGTGTAACTCGAAATATTATTTATTCATATTGTAATTACTTTTTTTGTAATTAATTAATTTAATTTGATTTATTACCTGTTTCTATAGTGTAAAACTTATGAATATTGTAATTCCTTTAATAACCAACCAGAGCAGAGGATGTGTCTCGAGTGGGGTCGAGGCGCCATCTTTACTTCAAGTGAGTCGATAGTTTTTTAGTTAAAGTAAAATCGGTGCCCTGAACTCACTGTTTGATCTTCTTTATGTCATAAAATTGCTGTGAAATGAAGTGTGTACATAAATTATAAATAGTGCCGACGATAGTTGTGTTTTGTACTCGCATTTCGCCCTCATGACGCTCACTAAGCTCGCAACCACTAACGACAATGTCGGCGCAGATAATGTTTCATTGAAAGATATAAAATAATAAAAATATGATATATGGCCTTAATAGATAAAGAATATGGTAGCTTTATGGTTGTGTTCATGCCATACTTTTGTAAAAATCTAATAAAAAAAAGAATATCAAGCTCTAGTGGGTGTATTCAAAGAAATCCCTAACTGGGTTTGTTATTTTTTTACACAATACAATACACTGATAGATGCAATGCCTTAAACGCATTTTGATATAAAGTTATTTGTATCAAAGATGTTGCATTTTATTAAAGTTGCACTTCTTTGTACGCCTTTGGAAAAATTATGAGAGGGAAATATTTACAATGCGCCGACAACCAAAAAGTGACATGATAAAATTAGCTGATAACTGTCTCTCAAGTTTCTCAAATATTCATAAATCTATAAAACATATTTTACATCAGTGGAAATAAAAAAATATATGTATTCATAAATAGACGTATCTACATATATGATTTTAAATCATATGTGAATGTAAAAATTCATGATAAAAGTGAATTTTGTCTCATAAAAAGTTTTAAATGCATTTATAGATTTTAAGTTAATTATCAGAATGTATTCTTTGTATTAATTTATAACTTTTCATAAAATTTTGTTCTATTATTTTTTTATTACGAAATTAACCAAAAATAAAACCAAACCCTCTCTGTCCTCAGAAAATTCTAAATTCATTTTAGCAAAGAGCTGCCAAGATTTCTCCTCGACAACGTACTGAGAACGGCATGAAATGTGTAAGATATATCTCGAAAAGCTTTAAGCTGAGGTAATCGTGGCCGGGATATTTGGTGAGTAATACAGGCATACGTCCGATATGAGAATACGGGGTCGCAGTATCGCATCGTTTTAGGCGTCAGAGGTTTTTGGGGCAAGACACAGACGAGCAGCGCTTTTAAATTCTGTTTAAGCAATTCCTTCTGTTTATATTTTACAAATTTTATATTTAGTGATTGAATTTATTTTATTCTTAAATTCAATAAGTTTGATTATTATTATCAATAGAAAATATTGTTTTATTAAATTAACTTTATCAACAAACATAGTAAATAGACAGGAAAAGATATAAATGTTTTTTTTTTCCAAATAATTTGAGTCACAAACTTCTTCGTGCAGGGGCGGAGTAAGACTATATCTGTGACCGGGTCAGCCTGTCGTAAAAGGCGACAATACAACCCCAGCTACGTAGTAGGGCCACGAGTCCGTCAAAATGGCAACCACTCTTGTAAGAGTTATCTACCTATTGGTCTGTACCATAGTATTCCGTCATAATAAACTTGTGTTGGGTTCCATAATTAGAGATTCAGGTTCCTGTAACCATATGGGAGAGAAAAGTGTTCACGGTGCCACTAGCGTTGCGTACATACATAGCCGATGGTAACTGCTTACTATTAAGTGAGCCGTCAGCATGTCTACTGTTGCTCAGCAAAGGAGGTATCTCTATAACATATTTACATACTGGGTAACAGCTTATGAGAACAATATTAACCCCATTTTATGCTTAGTAAATTAAAATCAAATCTTAATTATGTATTCATTCTTACTTTCTACTAATTTGTAACTTTTGTAAAAGAAAATGATAGCGCAATAAGTCACCGTCTCTACTTAGAGATCTCTGAATAGAGTTGCATACTTACGCAACTCTATTCAGGATAAGTAAGAGACAGGTGATAAGTGAGATGTCAAGTGTCATCGAGTGCATGTATATATTGTTCAAAGCACCAATTGTTTCTACAGCCACAATATCCAAGTAAGGCCGGTTGTTAAGCTAAAAGAGATTTTTTAAGCAATATCGTCGCTCATCGTTTAACAATCCTTTAGGCTTATATTTCTGAATACGAATTAATGATAGAAATAAATGATTTTCTTTCATTCATACGCCAGAATCATAAAGTGTTAATGCATCTGAAATTTGTAAGTTACGGTAAGATTTAATTGTTTAATGTTTAAATAACAATCTTCATCAACTTCCACTTCAGTGCACGGAGTCCGCTTTCTGATTTTTTCTTCTTCTTTAGCAACCTTAATAGTGACTCTATTGGCACGCATATCACTTACGACGTCAAGCTAGCACTTTTTGGGTCTACCCCTGGGGCCCAGTGGAGGCGGTTTGGCCAGAAATTTGTTCCCAATGTTAGTAGCCGGATGTTGTAAAACGTGGAAATACCAGCGAAGGAGACACTCGTGAAATGTATCCGCAATGTAACGGACATGAAGGTTGCCGCAAATTCGCATTCGTTGCTAGTTCCTAACACGCTCCTTCCGGGTCTGTCCACACATCCACCGCAGCATATTCATCTCCGTGACAGGCAGTTCCTGCTTGTGCTCCAGCACCGGCCACGCTTTACAGCCATATAATATTTAAATAACAAATTTATATGTTACATATGATTTTTCCTTTTTGTTTTAAACTTGTGCCACCTGCACAATTTTACGATCTAAGGCCGTGTCGTAACTCGGCGCGCTCGGACGTGATACCTCCCGTTCATGCTAACTGATGGATTTATAACCTTCAATGTGCTTTCATGTCTTTGTTACCAAGACCACGAGTGCGCAACACATATGTACGTGGATTATGTGGATTAATCGGGAAATATTTTCGCAAAGAGGAAAATAAACTTTTATTCAAGGATATATTGCCGTTTAATTTCTTCTTAGAAGAGCTTTATTCCGGTTTTTTCTGAACCTTTACTTCAAAATCATGTTGCTCATAGGCTGTTGAATTATCACATGGCAAAACTATAAATACCTTTGCAAAATATCGTTATATTTAGGCCTTATTTAGTTAACAAAACTTATTATTTTTATAGTTATATAACTAAAGTTTAGCAGCAAGGCGAACGGCCTACTTGATGGCAAGTGGTCACCATCTATAGACGTTAGTTAACGTGCTGCCAGTGTTGAAGAAAAATTAATCAAATCAAATTAAAATAATTTATTTTTTCAAAACATACTTGTAAAAGCTGGTACAGGATAAAAAGGTACATTATGTACACCATTTCAGCATGCAAACATACAAAAATTAACAAATATACATAATTTTAATGTCATTTCTCTAAACAAGAGACAACAGTCTAGGCAACGGTAATTTGTTATATATATTTAATACACATAACATAGCAATTTTTCTGAAAAAGTGCAGTCCTAAGTACAATCTCTCTTGGTTTCTAGTATTACGCGTGTATTTTTAATAAAAACACATAGCTCAAAAATATACATGTATAGTAGTGGCAAAATTTGGAGCATATTAAAATATTTTTACATGACTCGTAAGGAGAAATTGCGCATTGTGAGTCTTATACACTTTTTTTAGCCAAAAAAGCTCTTGTGAAATCCGTGGAATTTCCCCGTAGTAAAATTCTATATCGTAACAAGGAGCTGACATATCTGTAGTAAGCCATTAGTACTGTTTGCCGATTAGAGGTTTTCCTCAACTTGCTCAACACAAAAACAATACTGTTTATTCATTTGCACACCGTACAAACGTGGGTTTTCCATGTACAATATTTGTCCAAGGTTAACTTTACTTCATCAGTTACATCTATGTGTATTACGTTATCTGAAACCCGTTTTGTTCCGGCTTTATAGTGTTATTTTTGTTAAAAAATATTTACTGCCTTGCATGCATATGCTTATTAAAAAAATTACAAAATCATGATATTAAAGTTATCAGTCAATAATTCTTCAAATTATCTTTGTTGCCCTTTTATGTAAAGGTTTGACAAGGGATTTATTTAAATAATCTGTAAAAGTACCGGTTTCAAATGAGAGATTAATTAAGTATGTCAGAAATGGAGTAAATATAATAACACTTTTTTTAGTAAGTTAGTACTAATTTCATCGATACCTACTGCCTTAGTATTATTTAATTCAATGATTATATTTATAACTTCAATGAACGAGATAGGTTGGATGAAGATACTATTAATTGACCGATTATTATTTGTATTTGGTAGGTCCTCATTTTTTTTTCTTTTTATTATTTAAGGTTATGAAACACTTATTAAAGGCATTTGCTATTCTAGAAGTATTTGTAATTGTAACGTTTTGTTGAAAAATCTTACTCTAATGGAAAAAACTTAGCTGGAAGCTAAGGTGTAAATTCGAAGAGCTAGCAAAATTAATATTTTTGAGAACCGTTTCGTACAAATAGAAAGAATAAAATAGAAGAAGTTTCAAAAAATAGGGTTATCCCTATTTCTTTAATCCCTATTGAACTGTAGTGTTAAAAATTCTTCAGCCGTTAAAAAAATACGATTTAAAAAATACCTATAATACTTTTATAATACCTTAACAATATTGTTGTAAGTTATTATAGCCCGGGCGAAATCTACCGGGAATTGGTTCAAATTGTTCGTAAACTTAGCGTCAAAGACTTGGAGGCTAAGAACAAACAAAAGTTCAACTACTTTGACAAACCCTGACTTCAGCTGCTTCGAAATTCATATTAACCACTATCTTAGAAGATTACAAACCCTGTGAGGGCAATTTTGTATGAGTTAGTTTTAACCAAACATAGATTTTACGTAGTTGTAAAGAAAATTGAAGTGATTCGAATATTGTTTAAAGAATATTGTTTTATCTGTGCAGGGGCGGAGAAAGAATACTAACCTCTGTGGCCGGGGTCGGCCTGTCGTAAAAGGCGACAAAAATTATAGCTACGTGGTAGGGCCTCAAGCCCGTCTGGATGGCGACCACCTTTGGTCTTAAGTATGCCGCCATAATAACCTTGTGTTGTGTTCCGGCATTAGTGACCCAAGTTCCTGTACGCTTATGGGACAGCAGCGTGATCGCGATGCCACTGGGGTTGCATACACCTATAGGCGACGGTAACTGCTAAATCCTAAGCGAGCCGTCAGCCTGTCTGCTGTTCTACAGCAATAAAAAAAAAGAAAAACTATTTTGTCATTAAAATTATCTGGACTAGAAATGCAAAATATTAACACATACTGTCCTTTCTTCTGGATAAACTTTTTTTATTGCTGTGGAACAGTAGACAGGCTAACGGTCCATTTAATTTAGCCATGACCGTGGCCTATGGATGTTTGCGATGCTAGGGGCAACACGTACCGTTCGCGTAAGGATATTGGAACTTGGGTTAAAAGTTTATTATGGCGGCATATTTAGAGACGAGTAGGTAGTTGCCATCCAGGCGGGCTTGGAGCCCTAACACCTAACTAGGGTTATTTTATCTCCTTTTACGACAGGAATCCTTATATAGGGTTAGTATTCTCACTCTGCAGGTCAGGTTGCAGGTGCACGGAGAAAAACTCTGTGTTGATAAAATAGGTTGCAATTCATTTTATAAAATTAGATAAACTCAATTCTTCAATTGAGGTTTAGATATTGAGATATATGTTAATGACAATATTTAGTATATTAGTTTTGAATGTAAGAAATTATTTGTTTTTTATTGGCGTTTGATCGTGTAGATTGGTTTTCAGAATATAATTACATAGCAAATTAAAATTAAAAACAACTATATGACTGCTATAAGTATGCGTTTAATAGCTATGAAACATTAAACAAATTGTTCTAGCCTTGTAGCTGTCAACACTATCAGTAAAAAAAGTCCCACGATACAGATTTCATCCGGACTATCTTCAAAAATGTTTCTATTGAGAAAATTAGTTTTTATCTTAGCAAATTTATCTGTAAACACAATAAAATAAATAAAATAAGCCTTTATTGCTGTATCCTAATCCTAAATATATCAAAACTTAGATGTGTAAAAATTAGACGTGCTTAAAGCTACATTAATATTAATATAAATCTAATTTAAAATTAATTCTAACTTAAGCTAACATCTGCCACTGGTTTTTCTTTTACAGCTTGTCCTTCGACAAAGGCCTCCTCTAAAGCTTTCCATTTGGTCCTGTCTTTGGCAGTGCGTGTCCATTCCGACCCTGCCATCCTTTTCAAATCATCTTCCCAACGTTTAAACTGTCTACCTCTTTTTCTTTTTCCATCCCGTGGGTACCATTCTGTCACAATTCTTGTCCACTTTTCTTCCTTTTCTCTTAACATATGTCCCGTCCATCTCCATTTTAAGCGTTTGTAGACGGTACATATATCTTTAAATTTAGTTTTTTCCTTGATAAGTTGTAGTCTCACCTTGTCTCTTCTTCTAACTTCAATAACACTTCTTTCCACCCCATTTTGGTAAACACAATAAAAGATATTAATTAAGTAAAACAACAAATTTAAAAAGTTTGCGCCAATGTTACGGGCAACATTTATAAATAATTTGATTTGATATTTGATGTCTGTTTAATTATTTATTGGCAAATGAGGAAAAGCTGTTACGCTCATAAAATAAAATTCCAGGTAATGAGAAATAAAATCTGAATTATGGTAAAAATGATCGTAAAAATATAATTATGTGTTGTAAAAATAGTAGGTCACAAGTATTAAAGTTGAAAATGAGTTATTAACTTGTTTGTGGTTTTATCAGGATTTTAACTAGGTTTAAACATGAATTTGAGACTTTTTAAATAACAAGCGCAGCTTTACCTAGGATACTGGGAACAAGATAATAAAAGAGGAAATAACATGTAAAGTTATAACTATAATATAGTTATAGCATGTAACTATGTGAAAAACTTCAGCTACGGGTGCAACCTTCATTTATATATGAGAAAAATAAGCTGCAACAGCTTTTGATTTACCTGCGTTGAAAGTATCTGTGCTTTGCCATCGTAACGCCTTCGTCGTCGTAGATACTTCGAAAAGCACGACTAGTCGTGTTCTGCTGACAGACATAGGACACACTCTATACAATAATAGGTAATCGATATCACCTATGAACGTTTGCAATACCAGATGCATACCCGCTGCCAGCCTCACAGGGAATTGGATGATTAACTGATGCTATAACACACGAGGTCGCTATTATGGCATTTTTTAAAACCAAGAGTGGTTGCCATTCAGCCGTGCCTAGAGGCCTACCATCTAGCTAGGGTGGTTTTCTCGTCTTTTGTGGCACCCCCTGCCGCAGAGTTCAGTATCCTTACTACGCCCTTGCACGGAGGAAAATGTATTCTCAATATGCAAATATATATGAAAGTCCTCTTATCATATGTCTATATTTAAAGTTAAAAAAAAGGAAGGAAAGGAAAAAAAATACTTTGTGGTGCAACGAGATTGTTATGTTTATTCCTGTATTATTATATTATATGTATTTATATTTAAAAAAACACCGATAAATTATAGCATAGTATCTAGTTTGACTGTGTGATCTCAGCTATAAATGAGAATAGGGAACTCGAACTCTATTCCAAGGGAGTTATAAAACGTGAATATTTTTTTTAGTTCACAGAGGGTGAAATTGAAACGTTGAAACGAGGGTAAAGTGGTTTAAAGAAGAAGACCTTGCTACTAGTTATTGAAGTTCTTAAATAATCAATTATAAAAGTTGATATCCTAACTAATATTATAAATGTGAAAGTGAGTTTGGTTGTTTGTTACGCTTTCACACCTAAACTGCTAAATCAATTTTGATGAATTTCGGTATAGTCCTAGATTGGACCTTGGATAAGGACATAGGCTACTTTTTTAACATTCGTATGGCAGAACAACGTTTGCCGGGTCAAATAGTGGTAAATAAATCATCTACTACCGATAACACAAGCGCTCTGCTGTTCTCTTTGAAAGTAGATGACGCAGTGTGTCACATTATAACTTTAAAAACTTTTTGGTTCATCTAGTAACACCTAAATCTTGAACAAGTCCCTTTAGCATACAATCTTATTGGATCAGGCCTTAGCTAATGTTTGCTCGGTCCAAGCGAAACCACTGAGAATCAATTTTATGTTCCATCCTCTTTAGTTGACCCACGAGATTGCATTATCTCCCTCTCTCTCTTAGGGGCATGCACATCATTTAAATATGACTGAAAAATTATATTCTAATACCTATATAACAATGTCATATATGGATATTTAATTAATATAAAATATAGTGTAAATCTATATAAAAAAAGTGTCACACTGCGTCATACAGTCCCAAAGTAACTAGCATAGCACATGTGTTATGGATAATAAACAACTAATATAATTTTCTTTTATAAATAAATACATAGTATACATAAACACCCAGATACAGGACGGGAATACAACCCGTGAACACCGCAAGCGTACAGATGTGCATTAGTCGCCACGTAGATTTTCATATAAACTATTAATATTCGTCGAAGTTATATAAGCTTTTACATACTTCTAAAGACGCAGATGTAGCATGTGATGGTACCAAGTTAATACAACTATTCTTATACTTAAGGCGATACTATAAATTAAGGGAAATGTCGTTATTGTTGAACAAACTTCTATGTAGGCAGAAAACTTTAGAGATATCCTCTCTGTTTAATCACATACTCTACAATTTTAATTCCTTACCGGATGCTTGTTAATGTAAGATACAATTTCATAGCGGGACAGTATGGGAACTTCGTGTAGAAGGATGGGGCGACGATTCTGCAAGTGTAGAGCTTGGTTGAAATATAAGTCGTATAAGATGTGTATGTGTGTTCAACAACTCTTGACATTGGATAATGTAATCGTTAAGTATTTAGTATTCATAATATAAATAACAATGTTTACATACTGTATAGGGATTTTACTGTGGCACGTAACACAATGTTTAACTTTTTTTTGTTATGACGAGTGGTAACAATTTGAAGTATAGTTAAGGGATTGTATTGGGCTAAGGATATAAGGAATTAGATAAGAGTAGGGTGGGGGACTCTGATTCAGGATTCCGCAAAGAGCGGATCCAGGGAAATCACGATTAAACAGCGGGAGACTAACTTTAGGCTTCGCGTCGTGTGATATTTGTTTCTATATGGAGGATTGATTAAGGTAGGTTGTATAGTGTTGGATCTGAATGTAGCCAGTTTTGATCCTTCATGGCGTAGATCTCTTGGTCTATTTTCTATCCCGCGATCCGCGATAATTTTAATGCGTTAAATTTCGTGGAACTCCGACGTAGGGCTTTATTAGAGTCAGTGTAGCTTCTTATTACGCGATTTATTTAATAACAATTCACAAGTGTGCCTAACCCTTTGTGCTAATCTTAGTAGTCGTAAAGGGTGACGTGCGTGCCTATGCGCTCACTATCAGGAATACCGGAGATTGTGAGAAATGGAGAAGAAAAGTCGGAAAATTGACCCAGAGCACCAAAGCGAAAGTTTAGGTTGTAACCGGGATTTAACACTAAGATTGTGATGATGTTATTTCATGGGATATAGATTCTTTTAAAGTTCATTGAACTCTTCTGGTTGAATCAGAATTTAGCAAGGAGTTGTTGGCTACTAAGCTGCGATCCGAATAGTATGATATATCTCGTCCACCACTTAATGGTGCTTTGTGCTTATCTGGAATGTAGCCAGGAAGTGTAGACTACTAGACTAAAACGTGTCAAACCAAACATTGACTCCTCTTTCTTTGTCTTGGTGTTAGAGTATTACTATGCTGACGATGAACAGACGAGTGCGGTTATGGATCTGCAATCTATATGTCTGTGATCTACATACTTGTCTACATTCTAATTCCGGCGCACGCTTGGGTACAAATTTTATACCGATAATCATGTGTAATAATGTAGAATCCCTTCGCACGCGATATTCTTCAGCTCATTTAATTAATACAGTATTTACTCGGCCCTGGTTTTATAAAACTAAGGTTCTTTCTGCCCTTGCCCTCGTCCATTGCACGTTAAGGAATGATAGATAATAAGACAAATAAGCATTAAGGCGTAATATACATGAAGAACAGCAGGCATTAAGACGTAATATATCTTGCATAGCACCTTTAGAACCTTATTCATTACATGCTCGATCCATTGCTTTTAACTCAATATGATGTTTTAAATTTCATCCTAATAATTTCCTTCCTCTCCTATCTCCGTAAAACTGTACTGAAGTTTAGTGCACGTTTTACTATAGAGAAGTAATAAAAAACTTTAATTTTGTTGGCTGCTGTGGCCACTTGGGTAGCACTCTTAATTATCATAGCGAGATTGTATTAACGATCACTATTATGGATAAGGCAGTTTTGTCTGTTGTATAATTATATATCTATAACTATAATCTATTACTTTGATAAAAAAGGGATTGTTAGATCTGTGAGAGGTGTGAGTACGTGGCCTATAAGGCCGAACATACTATACTATCCACAATGCCATGGAACTACAATGTGCTGATTCGATGTAAGTGCTTGAGCCTGACCTGAATCTTCTCTTTCGACATGACACAAGATGCTATTTCCTTGCTATACTTTAATGAGTTGGCCAGAGTCCTTTGGCTCGCCATTCGATAGGCATAGGCGTATCGCCAATGGTAAATGTGGTCTTCGATCTTCAACGTACAAACGCTGCTTACAGCTTGAGCAATTTTATGCGTTGCGTGAATTATTTCACTAATTCGTCTTTTTCCCTAGAAATTATACTAAGAAGCTGTATTGTGGGACACTAAATGTAGAAGTTTAGAGTCGCATTTTTGGGGGCTTAAAGGCAGTGGGTTAAATATTGGGCAACATATTTTGTTGTAGAGCTTCGGCTCTTCAGTAAAATACTCCCGATTCGCGATCGTGGTTAAGTTAGCATTTGTAGTAATAAAGCTACTAGAATTACTTTAGGCTAAGTTTATTATAAATAACTGACTATTAACTTACTGCTGAGATGGTTTGGCCATGTTGAGAGAATGAATGAAGAACGATTGACGAAAAAAGTGTATGAGGCGAGTGCGAATGGAAGTGTTGGAAGGGGTAGACCTAGGCGGACGTTTCGAGACCAGATCAGGGACGTCTTGAAAAAAGGCCAGGTCAAGAGTACCCTAAACCGAAGGGCATGAAGGGAATGATGAAAGTGGACGAAGCGAAACAAGTATGTAAGGATCGTAGCAAGTGGAAAGAAGTGGTCTCTGCCTACCCCTACGGGAAAGAGGCGTGATTTATATGTATGTGTATGTATATTAACTTATTCGCACTATAAATATTACAAAACACTTTACAATCATTATATTTTTACTTGGGTTATATTTTCCTTAACATTTATCTACCTATATAGGTATAGGATTATAATACATAAGTATGATTATTATTGTTTCATCCTCCATTAAGTCCCATAGAAATAAGTAGGTATATTCCAACATATACAGCTTCGATGTCTCAAACCACCAGTTAATAAAATAATCTAGGTTTACTACTTTGGGAAACACAACGTAGGTGTCCTAGCCGTAAAGGCGACCTGCGGCCAGAGCATCACCAGAAACCGTCGTTCATTGTGTTCGGAGAGTGATAGAAATTAATTAATTAATTATTTCTATTATATATAAAAATGTGTAACTTTCTCATCAAAAAGAATTTCGTATCTGTGACTGTTTATTTTATCACACTCCTATTCAAACTAATGAAATACGTAATTCTTAATTAAAATTATTAACTCGATTCATCGTTACTGATCGAAAATCCTCGTTCATATATGTACACCGGTAGATACATGGATTTATTATATTAAGCGTCGCGGGGGATCAACGTTACAAGCGGTTATGTCAATGTCCTTCGAAGTTTAATATATCTGGAATACTAACAAAAGAGGTTTGACTTGAGTCGAATTTAACCTCACCTTGCAAGCAGTCTATCAAATAACGAGTCACTGATGCGAGGTTTTCTTTATGAGACCTTTATACAAATCTAATTATTTTTTTGCTTGTGTTGATTATCAAGAAAAGGAGCGAGTAAATCAAAAACGAAACAGAATTGTAGTAGTGAATATTGTAAATCAGGGAAAAACTCTTTTCGCGAGTATGTGGGCGACGAGCCACTAAAATCAGCGCTGTTCTTCTATCGCCTGGGCTGATGAACAGACAGATCATTGGCAGAAGGGCGCTACCTGGTAAGCCCTAGCTCTACTGCCTCCATCGCGGACATTGCTGCCCCATAGAAAGAGGCGACATTGCTCCACCCGGAAGGAGTTTAGCCATAATCTGGATCATCCCCTCATAGCACAACAAGAATATGTCAAACGTAGTTATCAGCGGACATTCTTACATAAAAAGCCTATTTAGTCATGCCATTTGGCACAAACCCGCTTATTACTAGCTCCCACACTTTGATATGGTGGTAAATATGAAAAATTGTGGATATAATGCCTTTATTGGTCGTTAAAGATCTTTATGGGATTCGGTGGTTTTAACAACCACTTTATACATAAAATATTATTGCCATCATTAGATCTTCAATAAATAGTCTAGGTTGAGCCTAGTTTAGTTGGTAAAACCATATCAAATTCAATTTTTTGTTTTGACATGACCGGTGATATCAGATTCCTTTTAGAATCTATCCTCTTGGTATAAAATGATGTCTTGAGATAATCGCATTTTAACATTGTTTATGACAGTTCCTATTGCCTGTAACATCTAATCCTTTCTATCTCAATTATTTTTCATACTTTCACGGTTTATTTGTAGTCCCTGTATCTAAGTTATTTCTTTTTAACACGCTTTTATTAGCTTCATACGTATGTTAGTATGTGCCTATGTAACGGAAACTTTGAACATAATTTTGACCACCTTCAAAACGTCGGATTAACTCGAAATTTGCTAGAATTATCAAGGACTGATGAAAATGCAATAATTTGTATCATTATCCTTACCAGGATCCTCAGGATTAATAAATTTTCATACCGGTTCTCGTCCGATCACCGAAGTTAAGCAGCGTTGGGGCCGGTCAGTATTTGGATGGGCGACCACCTGGGAACACCGCGTGATGTTGGCTTTTTTCTTTTTTTACACGCTTTATTTTAACTTGACCTGTGTGTAACGCAATTATCGGATTCAATTTTTACCCACTTTGAACAATCAAAAAAATTCAAAATTCTGCCGAAACGCTATCTGACGTTCAATTAATAACACTATACCAGAAGATCGCATTAAGTTAATAAAAACACTGCCGGAAGATGGCGTTAATCAAACTAAAAAGTTAAAAAAAATTATAGTATAAAAAACTAAAAGACACTCTTTTTATGATTAATCAAACTAGAAAGAAACAAATAATTATTAACATAACAATAAAATTACTGACAAGAAAATTAATATCACTATTCTAAAAAGCGTGGGGTGAGGGAAACGCGGTGGCTTTGTGCGATATTTTAAACTTACTCTGCATTTCGGAATGAAACTAGTAAAAAAATACAACAATTGATATCGAAGACCCCACGCTTTTTAGAACAGTGACATTAATTTTCTCGTCAGTAATTTTATTCTTATGTTAAGAATTATTTTAAATTTTAGTTTGATTAATTATAAAGAGTGTGTCTATTAGTTTTTTAAACTATATTTGTTTCTTAATCATATCAGATTGCTTTTATTTGTAATAAAACATAGTGTTGTAGGTAAAATTATATAAATAAGTTAACGTTTTCGCACATATGGTATACAAATATTTGTTTGGATAATATTTTATATATCATTTGCTTTCATTTCATTAGTTTACAATTTCATTTAATTTTTTGTTTTCGATTTTCTTTTCACTTTTGTGTCTTACATTTTTTTGAGATCAATACGTTGACATTAAGACCCAATCGTAATGGAATGTTGTTATTGTATGATTTTACAATAAGAAATTTAACTGAATATTCAAGTTTGATAATTTATATATTTCTAGCTGGAAAAGCTAGTGCTGGAACGTGAGCAGACAGGCATAAAGGCCACCCGATAGCAGGTGATTACCATTTCGCAATTGCAATATAAAGGTTTATAATGGAGGTTATTTCTGTATATATTCTATTTTTAATTTATTTATTTAATTTTACTGCAAACATAAGCTCTCCTAGTATTCTAGCATTTCAATTTATTTCTAATTTAGTTTCCATAAACAATATTTTAAAAATTAATTCCCTAAATTGATAGATAAATAGATAGATAGAGTACATACATTTCATGATAACTCGATAATTGTACGAGTTTCCAAACTAATTAATATCAATTTTAAAGTTGACTACGAACCGTAATTACACCATTATATCTTTAAACCACCGGCGAAATTGGTCTATCGATTTTCACTAGAATTGTTAACTAAGTTTCTAAAGTCAATGTTTGTGTAATAAGTCTAAGCGCCTATACTTCTACAATCTACTCAAGAAATTTGACCAAATATTTCTTGTGGGATATGTAAAATATTTAAGCAGGTTTTTTAATAGTCAAACATAAAATGTTCTATTGTTGAAAGGAAACCCAAAAAATGTGGAATTTAAATATTTAATAAAATAAGAATAATTATATAATATTGAGTTAGATCATTAACTTTTTATCTATCAATTTTATTTCTAATGTAATTTGATATTAATACTTATTTTAAATTTTTATTGTAATAAATGAAAATAATAACTAAAACATTTTTATAGTAAAAACTTTTATTATTTATAAATATATAAATGAAACAGTATAAAGAATATGGAAAAGGAATAAAACTTGGAATATATAACTAAAGTTCATCAGCTAATTATTGTAGTGGTCGTAGGCCCCCCTCCCAAGTTTGCGCCACAATTTGAGATCCCTTGCTTCATCCATCCAGCCTCGACCGGCAACCTTACGCAGGTCATCGGTCCATCGGGCTGGGAGAAATATTATACAGGGTTATCAGTAATTCGACGTATTCCTATTAGGAGGTGATAGGTGTGATTATTTGCGATAATTTCAACCTCCCTTATGCATTATACATACAATCGAATTTAAAAAAAAAAACTGCGAAAAAGCCCCACTACGCCAGCCTTAATGTATACTCGTATTATCCGCTGAGCTCTGGTCAGCACTGGCATTCTAGCCATCATGAACATGGTCTGGTACGCACTGACGATATCGAAAATGGTCATATTTTGTGCCATTCAGAGTCGAAACGCTGGATCTGTGTGGGACATCGCCAAAGAGCCACTCGTGGTGAGAAGATTTAATTCGCTTTGAGGATGATGGCAATGCTACCAACCTTCTGGGCACGCTCTTCACTGACGGTGATTTGTTACCAGTGCATTACCTGAAATATAATAATATAATATACGTGATAGGGCCTCAGGCCCGTCTGGATGGCGACCACCTTTAGTCTTAAGTATGCCGCCATAATAACCTTGGGTTGTGTTCCGGCATTAGTGACCCAAGTTCCTGTACCCTTATGGGACAGCAGCGTGTTCACGATGTCACCGGTGTTGCAAACACCCATAGGCGACGGTAACTATTCAATTCTAAGCGGGCTGTCAGCCTGTCTGCTGTCCTACAGCAATAAAAAAAAATATAATTTTATTTATTTTTCTCCATGCAGGGGTGGAGTAAGAATATAGACCGCTAAAGCTGGGAGTGGCCTGCAGCAAAACGCGAGAAAACAACTCTAGCTAGATGGACTAACTAGATGCTGACCACATCTTACCTTAAAAATGCCGCCTTAATGAACTTATGTTGTGTTCTAGCACTAGTAAACCAAATTCCAGTTCCCCTTTGAAGCTGTCAGGGCATTGGAATTGCCGGTGGTGTCGTAATCGTCTATAGGCTGCGGTGACTACATTCTATCAGGTGGAATGTTTGTCTGGCCACCGATCTCTACTATAAAAAAAAACTTATTAATTTATTATCAATTCTTTTTTATATGGAGAAAGTAAGTTTTTACCGCGCGTTCCAATACACTTTCATTTATTATTTTCTTGTTAGGTCTCATGAGCATGTGTAAAATGAAAAACCATGTTGAACGCATAGCCTTTTTATTAATGACTAGCAGCCCGTCCCAGCTTCGCACGGGTATTTAACAAAAAATTAAAAATTAAACCCTTCTAATTTTTTCGGTCTCGGGGAAAAACCTCTCTTGACGGGGGGACCGAGGGATATAAGGGACTCCGGAAAAGATGTTCGACCATCCGACTACCCACTAAAAAACCCCGCTGTTCTCCTATCGCATACGCCCGGGCCCACGGATATATGGCCTGCCGATCTCGTGGCCCGAACCGGCGCCGGCCCACGCTTTGTCTTAAAGCGGGTCCCTTCTAAAGTGCTGGCGCCAGGGGGTCAGGGTTTCGTCCCCCCAGCGCTCTCTTGTAACAACTCTAGGAGTTGAGGGGGGCTGCGGAACAGCACGCGGCCTTCTCCCTCGCGGCAATAGTGCGGGCAGTGGATCCTCCCCCGAGGGGCCGCCCGCGGCCGCTTTCTACGGCGGCCGGAGATCGTTGCCTGCCCTCCGGCGCCGACGACGCGGCCTACGTTGGCGGGAGGGGAGTGCGGTGGCGGACTCCCGCTCCCGTTCCGCCGCCTCCCTTGCAGACACTACTGCCTCGCAAAAGGAGGCAACGGCCGTCCATCCAGGATCGCCCCCGACCATGGACAGAACCAGGGCCGGGAGCGACAGGTCCGCGGCCAATTCCGGACGGGACTCGCATCCCCGTCGCGTGCTAGTCAGGCGTGAGTACGACTACCAGACGACACTCCAGAAAAAGCAGAGTCGCCTGACGTCGTAGTCGGCCCAGCAAGACCAACCGACAGCGAGGATGGAATTCCCGCCCCGGGAACACTCTCTGTGCAGGCGCAGTCGAAATAGGCATGGTTTCGACTACCAAATCAGGGCCCAGGGTAGAACCCGGGACCCCAATCAGTATTCGCAAATATCCCACCGGGGACCACGCCACGAACATAGAACTAAGTTGGAAAGGATGTAAGAGGTAGACGGAAAAAAAGGTAGGAC
This sequence comes from Malacosoma neustria, assembly GCA_963693495.1. Lineage (NCBI taxonomy): Eukaryota > Metazoa > Arthropoda > Insecta > Lepidoptera > Lasiocampidae > Malacosoma > Malacosoma neustria. Next base: position 17,430,042 of record OY856377.1, read on the forward strand.
TCTGTCGCCTCGAACGGAGAGGGGAGTGAAGCGACGGATGCTCGGGCACCTCGGGTACGCACACCCGTGCACTCCTCGGACAGAGGAGCGCCCCTGAGGGCAAACCCTTCTATTTGCGTCAGGTTACTAAAAAAATAAAATTATAAAGAAAGTTTGAATATTATTATTTCGATGAGTTTTTATTTTAATGATTTTTTTTGTTATTACTTTTTATTTATTTTCGTTATTTTTTAATAAGTATTCTAATTTTTGTAAAAACCCCAGTGACGCACGCCTACATTGCATAAGGTGATGCCTAGCTAGCCGAACAGGGTGAGCGGCTACCACGCAACATTTTTCTAATACTTACATTTTTAAACTCGTGATATCTTTCGAATGGAATATCCGAATTGAATAATTCAAAAAGTTATATAAAGGTATTGAAACAGTTTTGAATATGAAGTAATTTATTTTGATAAGGATTAATACCAAGATCCAATTAAAGAGCCTTTTCTAGGGGCGGCATTTTAATTAAATTTTTAAAATAAAAGAATACTTATTGTGGCATAACTATAATAGTTAGACATATGCTGTCGCGACACTTTTTGTAAATAATGATGTGTTCTGCAAAGTTGTAGTACATTATTTTATTCTATCATCAATAGTTTTCGCAACGCACGCGATTTAAATAATATTTTAGGTAATTTTTTTACACTTTGAGTTACATTATTGGAGTTTTAGTAAGGATCCCTAATTTTTTTGAAAATATAATATAGCCTATGTCACCCGGGGATAGTGTAGCTTCCCAACAATGAAAGAATTTTTTAAATCGGGTCAGTAGTTTCGGAGCCTATTCAAAGCAAACAAACAAACAAACAAACAAACAAACAAACAAACAAACAAACAATCAAATCTTTCCTCTTTATAATAGTAGTATAGATGACTATACAGTGTATATACGAGTATATAATTTTACTGGGTCGTAGTGTTTTTAATTAATGGAGTCGTGCCAACGCCGTATTAACGAGTTCCCTCCCTGTTCTCTACAAACATTGATTTGACCCTTTTAATAATTGAACAATATTTCAGTTTTTAATTATGACTTCTTTCAGAAGCATTTTGTTTGGAATAGTTAATAAATATATGTTTATATGAATTTAAGAAAACAGTAATAACGGTTCCTGTTTTTATTTATTAAATTGATTGAAAATCAGAGGTATTAATAGACTATACTAAATAGAGTGATTTCTTGATTTTTTTTTTATTGTTGACGAACAGCAAACAGGCTGGTGGCTCATTAATAGTAAGTAGATACCACCGCTTATCAGTGTTTGCGACAGGGGCACTACGAAGACGCTACTGTCCCATAGAGGTACAGGAACCTGGGTCACTAATGCCGGAACACAATACAAGGTTATTATGGCAGCATACTTATAGACCAAGGATGGTTGTCATCGCGACCGGCTTGGGGCCTTACCACGTAGGTAGGATTATTTTGTAGCATTTTACGACAGGCCAACCCCGGCTGCAGAGGTTAGTATTCTTACTCTGGTTCCTGCACAGATAAGATTCGAGTAATGTGTTATACAATTATTGACCTTTTTTGTATACCCGCGGAGCAAATGACCACGCTGAAACTTCGGGGGAAGTTAACGTGATTATGACGGCCTCGCCGTTCAATCCCAACGGCGGCCACCTTTGTGATACTGACCGAGATGTAGTAAGTAGTAACAGCGGTAGCCGAAAAAACCTCAACGTGACGGCCATGACCACTCTGGCAAGAGTACACTCTTGTAACGCCAAAGAAGAAGAAGAAGAAGCCGCAGTGGCATTCTGACTAGAACTCCGGTTGGCACTCAAGTCTTACGTGGAGCAATCGCAGGATCGACTTTTGGTCATTCCTCTGCGATGTCTTCGCACGTCTCTAACGGAGTGTCCCGGGTGACCATTCTCCGACCAAGTGGTAGGTCCGGGTAGGATATAATTATAGACCTAAGGAGCTAAGTCGTACTATCGGGCTTCTAAGTCACTCAGAGTATTATGGAGCGAGATTTTTTTTGGTATTATGAACAAGGACTTACGTAAAAAAAACCAAAGCGATCGATGTTGTTATAAGCTTGTAGTCGTCAAAATTCTAGTTTGTCAAAGGACAACGTGTTTTATGGCATACTTTTGGTTATTTTTTATAATTGAAGTAAAACAGACAGGCAAACGGCCCAGTGGATTTTAAATGGTCGTACGGAATACGAACGTACAGGAAAGAGGCTTCAGGAAATAGAATGAACGCCAAACCGATGGCGGGCAGTGCAGTGTTAGAAGGACGATGAAGGCAACATTCTAAACAACTCTTCTGTACTACTACGCAAAGGGACGCAAAGTCTCCGAAGGCAAACGTGTCTAAACCATCTGTATAGTTTCGTCAACAGAACGGTTTACAATCAAGTGAAATTAAAGTAAATTTTATTACTCTATGCTGTGAAATTGAAATCGCAACATTACTCTTAAAAGCAGCTAATCCTGTTGCGATAAGATTTCTTTGTAAGTCAATAACAAAAAGTTGCTTAAGGGTCCAATTTAAAACTTTTAACAATGCTGTCACTTATGTATGAGAAAAGTTTTGGATTACAGTAATTAGTAATTACTGTATAATAAATCTTTTGAAAAAGTTTTACAATAGATACCCCGCTTGGTGGATTTCATTACAGTCGAAGACGATCTAACTTGAGTCTGTAAATCAAAGATTGAAATAATATTAATTGTGTACATTTTTTTCTGTAATTCTCGATAAGAATAACATAATAGCTGTAAAAGTATTTATTATTTGGGGAGACACAAAGGAAACCACTGTGTACGGCGTAACTTATTTATTTCAGCTACCCACCAATGATGGATATTAATACTTAAGCATCTACCGACATCTACAATCTCCTTATCAAAAAAACAAAATAAAAAATAAATAAATAAGGTGGAGATACTCTTAACAGAAATGATCTTAATGTTTACAAGAAAATTATTAACATTATAAATTTAAAACTTTACTTTGATTTATATATGTATCATGTTAGTAGATGATAAGCTACTGATTTTATTCACATTAATTATTTTATACAATTTTCTTTCTTTAAAATAAATTATTTTCAGCGTTCAATGATAATACAATCAATATTTTCTTAACATAATCAATAAATTTTTCATTGCTATATTCATGTTAGACTTTCATTAATAATTGTTATTTATACATCGCAAACAATTTTATAATGTCTCTTAAATTGTTATTAATAAATTATAATTTCCTTGCTTATACATTGTGAATTTATTATATACATTGATTTAATATCAATACAATTCTTACGTAATATTATAATTTTAATCTACAGTAATATATCTATATAAATAAGTAAAAAAAATGTCTCTTGCATCATCATTTTACATAAACCCTTATCCATTAGCAGTCCTTTATATATCGCTTTTAATGATGTACTTAATATTTCTTTTTGAATAAATTTCTTAGTTTATATTATTTTGATAGACATAATATTTTTATTAAAAAGTTCCTAAATATTACAAAATTAAAGCAAATTTACAATAAACATCATTCAAGTAAAAAAATTAACATAGTCAACAAAATTTACAATATAAAAAGTCATCATTTAAGTATCTACGGCAACGAATACGAAGATTGCCTGGACATGTCCATCGATCAGGGGGTATCACTTCCCTCCCAGAACGAGTACGTTAATTAGCCAATTTATTATCTTCACTTGGAGTACTGGAGTTGGTATTTGTGTGGGGGTTGCTAGAAGACTCCCGAACCGATATATCGTCATAATGCAATAAACAACTATACTGAGGCCGTTTTCTATATTGTGAATGTATAATAATATGCTTTCTATTGCGAAGCAAGTAGTTGCCGGGGTCCATTCTTACACAATAAGATCGAGGATTTAATACTTTTTCCATTACTCCTGATTCCCATACATTACTAAACCTTACTTTCACGTTTTGTCCCTTAAATAACGACTTTAAAACACGCGAAGATCTGTCATAGTATTGTTTTTCTTTTTTCTGTCTAATAATAATTTACAATAATCATTATTTCCAACTCTCGTTTTTATATGATTATTTAACATTGATAAGGTACTACGAAGCTTTCTACTATATAACAACTTGGCTGGAGATGACGTGTTCCTACCCAAACGAGTGTTAATATATTCTAATAAAGCTAACCGAAACTCAGAACCATCATATGCAGCATCGTGTATTTTACAGTTTGAATCGCGCACAACCTGACCATTCGATTGTGGATATCGCGTGGAAATTTTTTTATGTTTAAAGTTCCACTCAATAGAAAACTTTTCAAAATCACGGGATGAAAATTCTGGGTCATCGTCTGTCATTAAGAATCGTGGAATACCATGCCAAGAGAAAATATTTTTTAATCTGTTAGTCACCGAAATAGATTGTAAAGAATCCAGTTCTTAAATTTCTATAAATTTACTATAATAATCAACAACTGCAATAAATGATTTATTTTTAAAATGAAAAATGTCAGCGCCAAGCTTTTGCCACGCCCACTTAGGAATATCATGGCTGATCAGCGGCTGCTTAATATTCTGTTTCCGGTATGTCAAACAAGCTTGACAATTACACAAGTAATCTGTATATTTGGTCTAAAAACCCGAAAACGTAGCTTAAATTTTTCTACGCCTAAATGACCCGTATGTATATTTTTTAACATTTCGTATCTTAAATATTTCGGTATTACTATCCAGCAACTCTTCCATACCATGACAAAATACACTGTCAAATCATCCCTGTAACCCTAATACGGTTTCAAGATATCATCTAAATTATCCTTACTATTCGGCCACCCATTCCGAATGATTTTGATTAAACTTTGCATCTCGTCACCGCCCCTAATATATTTTGTATTTTTAATAAATGCGTGTCGGTCAGTTCGTTTTCTGCCGACAGCGCACACACCTGAGTCGGCATGTGCATATAGTCACGCGGCTGCGCGTGCTCCTCTAAACGAGCGGTCGGTGCAACTGCATGCGATAGTGGCGATAGTGTATCCGCTATAAACAAATACATCCCCGGCGTGTATGCAAGTTTAAAAGAATACGGCTATAAACGTAATAATATACTTTGGAAACGTGGCGGAGCACTAACAAGTGGTTTATATATAATACTAAAGGTTTGATATCCGTTTCAATTGTTACATCTGACCTGCCAGATAAATAAGTATATGTATAGAATCTTTCACAAGCAAATATGACCACGTATACTTAGCTCTTTTTCAACTTTACCGTACGACTGCTCTATTTTATTTAAAGCTTTAGGTGCGTATGAAACCAGAAATTTTTTTTGTAACAGACAAGCGCCTAAGCCGTTTTTACTAGCGTCCACCGATATATAGGTAGTTATAGGTTTTTCTAACGAATAACATGTCTCGAGAGAAACATTTTTATTCTTTCAAAACGTTTGTCGTATTTATGATCCCGGTGCCACTCAATATCTTTTTTTAATAGCTCTCGTAAATAAGCCGTTTCCTCAGAAAAGTTTGGAATGAACCCACTTACATATGTCACGACCCTGAGAAACCTTTCAATATCCTTTACATTTTCCGGCGTAGGAATATTTTTGATCGCTTCTATACGCAAATCGTCGGGCGATATTCCTTTTTATGAAATTTTATGACCAAAATATTTTTTATTTTGGATAAGCCTAACTTACAATTTTGTTTATTTAATTTATTATTCTTTTCTCTACATCTTTGCAACACGGCTTCCGATCATTGGTCGTGAATACTTTTATTAGGAGCATATACTAAACCATTGTCTGTGAACTGGATGACTCCTTCGTGGTCGTGAAATTGATCAAATAACCTTTTGTGGAAAAGAAAGGCATTTGTAAAAATTTGTATTTACCTAATACTAAAAGTGCACAAATCTGTATTGGCTGACTTTATTTGCCAAAACGAATGTTTGGCATCCAAGGTACTAAATACTTTAGCACCAGATAACTGAGTAATAACCTCCTCGAAAGTGGGAAGTTTAAAAGATTCCCGCCTAATCGCTTTATTTAAATCTCGTGGATCTAGATGAATGCCATTCAGCTCAGTTGTCAGTCCCCATTCAGTTTCTTAACAACAGTCATGCATCTAGTCAGTGGGTCCTTCTACCCTATCTATCACGCCTTGTTATTGCATTTCTATTATTTTTTTTCTAACTTGTTCTATAAGAGCCAAAGGCCCTTACGGGTCAGCAGCATGTTAGCCATGCCACTGGCGTTGCAAATACCCATACGCGACGGTAACTGCTAAATTCTAAACGGGCCGTCAGCCTGTCTGCTGTCTTACAGCAATAAAAAAATCCTCGCAGCAAACTGCTGTACTCTTGTTATGACACACTAAAACTATTTTAATTAAATTTAATTGCTCACATGAACTTTTCCCTAATATTAGCTCAGAATCTACATTAGCTACAATAAATTTTAAAAAATATGCGGGGCAGACTTTGGGGACTGCCGATAGAAATGAAAACTAAGTAACTTGTGAATTGTTTATGATCAAGGATTAAAGTTTAAATTGGTCATTAACACTTCTTTACAAACCAAAAATTGTTCACCCAAAAAGTGCTCAACGCGCCTTAAGAAGTTTTCACTTTCAAAATTCAAGTGTATTTCATTGTGATAAAGTCGCAATTTGAATAGATATGTATAAGTAATGCAATGCAATCATTTAAAAGTTACATTATTAAATAAACTTTAAGTCATTATTAATAAAGTTAGTATTACTGGAGCAAAACTCCGTCTTACAGATCTTACGAATTTTCAATCAGGGCACGTGCCCTGACGCGAGTTTAACATTTTTTAACCATCACAAAAAAGGTACAATGCCGCTAAAGAAGTTTTCACTTCAAAAATATGAAGTATCCTTAAAATAAAATTTCAAGTAACATTTTCCACTAACAATGATTTGATCCCTGGAATACCCGGACAATTTTGTAGAGATCTTGGTTAACTCGTTCTCACGAATCTCTATTTATCTTAAATATTTGATGGGAATAACGTTTACATCAGCTCCAGTATCCAATTTAAAATGTAATGATTTATTATTTATTTTTAATTCCGTACACAACTTGTCACAATTTTTACCTGATTGATGGCGTCATTTTCAACAACGTACAATCTACACATTTTTGAAAAATGGTTAATTTTATTACATTTAAAACAACGTTTTCCAAATGCTGCACACTCATAAGGGTTATGTTTTACACCACACTTATTGCACTCATCACTCTATCTAGAACGCACGGGAAAGCTTGTGTGTACAGGACAGAGCCGTGCAGACCCTGAGGTCGTCCCCATTTTTGTAGCGTTAATTACCTCTCATCCCGTGCACCTCTGCCGTGCCGTGACTTCATATGCTCATTGCAATGAAACAGTTAATGGGCTTGATAGTTACTTGTCTCAGCATTCAATTGTACTGCCTGAGCACGAGATATTTCAGCCAGGCGGCATATATCAATAGACTTAGATGGGGTTAAGTCACTTCCGCACCTTTCACGCAGTGCACCGCACATTAATCTATATCGAACTAAATCGTTACACAAGTCTTTGAATTTACACTTGGACGCTATTCAAAAACATATTGTTCAACGCATTCGAATTCTTGCTGATCTCGCGTGAAAAACTTCCGTTCAATAGTTAAATTATTCTTGGGAAGAAATACTTCATCTAATTTATGTAGTAATTCATCGATTGTTTTGATTTCTCCTGTAAATTAGTCACACACTTCTCGACATTGTTCACCGATTACGGTGCGGCGGTTGTAACATCGACTCTATTTTTTAGGGATTAAAGTTTTCAACGACTTATATTTATGTATTATATATTATGCACTACGATACTTTACGAACTTCTTTTGATCCGATTACTCTTTTTTAACCGGCAGCGCCATGTGAAAGTATTTATTATTTGAGGAGACGTAGATATATATTTATCCCCATTAATATAAAATACATGTTGTAGATTTATGAGTATTTGGGAAACTACTTTGAAAACTTTATGTGTTCTTACAAAAACTTGACAGACAGTTATCAGCTTTTTGGCTATCCGTGTGCGCGCGCGTCTTAAAAAAATTACTTTCGTTTATCTAAACAGGCCAAACGAAGTATAACTTAAAAAATTGAACTAAAAATTTTAATATATTTCTTTTTTTGCAATAAACTTAATTCATAATTTCATTCTTACACTAAGAATTACTTTTAAATTTTTAGTTCAATTTACTACTTACTTTAAGACGAGACGGCATTTAGATGTTTTTCGGTTACTAAATAGTAAGTAAAAAATTAAATCAATAAATCCATAAACATGTTTGATCTTACTAATTATAGCTTAAAAATTGTTTAACTCCATAACTTTACTTATTTTTTTAATTCCAGTGAATTCAGTGTGCACGTTTACTCACGATGCTTTCCTTCACCGCCGGTATACAACAATCATGCTACAATATACACATTAGGCGAGAAAAACTGCCTAAGCGGTACACACCGTGGGATTTAAACCCGGGATCTCCAGAATGGTCTTCGAGTGTAATACCACCAAGCTACCAGGTACCTGAAAAGACGTCAAATAGCAATTGAGAACTTAAAAAATAATACTTTTATTCTATCACTTTGACACTACCCGCTATATAAGGCAATATCTTTATAAATATATTTTAATAAATATTTGTTAAGAATATTTGCACTGTGCATCAAGTTACATAATAAAAATCCTGTCACCCCCTCCAAATAAACTCTAAAATCTCGATACTATAACTTCTTATTAAAAAAACACCAGAACTTCATAATAAAATGAATGTGAGAAATATAATGCAGCTTTATGTTATTGTACAATTTATAAAAATAAATTTAGTACTGAAAAATCATATATACAGAGAATTAAAAACCGGTTATCAAAAATTTCATTTAAAATGATTCATAAAGCGTGAGCTCTTCAAACAATTTTAATAGCATCATCGTTGTAAAGGGAATAATGGCTAAAATTGTTCTCGTGGAGCAAAAATTCCATGTGTCAAAGGACAGTCATTTTACATTATCGATTACTTACTGAAGTTGAAATTACTTAAAAAAAGAACAACAATGCGCAATGGGCGTGTATTGATCGATGTCGTTTGTGACTTCAAGATACCGCTAAGTTAAAGGACAGGTCTATAATCATAATCTTTATTTGTTAAAATGCAGGTCTGTTTACAAATGATGTCAGTTTACAAATTCTTCCCAGTGAATTTTTGCCCCCAGGCGTACAAATATATATTATTATTTGGGAAATTAATTAACTACTTCACAATAAATTCTTAATTCTAAAAACTTACATATATTGTTAATTTATATTAATTAAAACTACTAGTAAGTCTCTCATTAATAGCCAAACACTATTACTACTATATGGGACATCAGCGTGTTCACGATGCCACTGGTGTTGCAAACACCCATAGGCGACGGTAACTGCTAAAGTCTACGCGGGCCGTCACCCTATCTGCTGGCCTACAGCAATAAAAAAATTCTTAATCCGCCTTTGCATGGAGGTTATTGGAATCAGACGATAAATGCTCCTGTACAGAGAAAATACTTGAATGCCCTGTCCTATAAGGCTGTGATATGTGATAAGATGATGGATGTGTAAAGGAACTCGGAAAGAATGCTTTCAGAACCCTTGTATTTGCGGCAGCCTTATCCGTGAGATTGCAGATAAATTGTAAAAGTATCACCTTCTATGGTGGGATGGTGGAGGGCCACGTTATAAGGCTATATTCATTTGGGGAGCAGATGACAAGCCGTGCCGCCTCCGCCAGGCCCCGGCTGGAAAAGTAGACCCAGTGCTGTCTTGACGTCGTAAAGGGTTTTATGCGTGCCAATTGACTTTCTTCCAGGGAAGAAAATGTTGGAAAGAGAATCCTGGGCGAGACAGAAGTTTAGGTTACAATTGGGATTTATAATAATTATGCGGATTTAACGTGAGCAATGTGTGGATGGTTTAAGCCATCAAAACTTTTAGGTAGCTGCTCAATATGAATTTTGGCTAACCGATAAATAACATGCGGAGCAGGGTTATGGGCCTCCTTGTCGAAACATCAAAAATTATGTATCCACAAGCTTTGGCCTCATTGCTAATTAATATCCGGATGACCGAGCTTTGCTCGGTATTTTTTTTTTATAAATTGTGTTTTTTGGAAATTAACAATTGATTTTCTTAGTCTAACCTCAAAGCGAACACTTAACAACACCATCTGCTGGAATAGCTTTAGTGTTGTTGTGTCGTTAAAGCAATTTAAAAAAATAGTATTATTCGCCGATAGATGTCAGGAAGAGTCATTTTTCAGTTTAAATTGGGACTACTCAAACGCCACCTTTTGACATTTTCTAGAAATGATTCCTAGCAAGATCGATTTATCGCCCACGAAACCCCCAGTATACTAAATTTCATGAAAATTGTTGGAGCCGATTCCGAGATTCCAATTATATATATATATATATATATATATATATATATATATATATATATATATATATATATATATATACACATATATATATATATATATATATATATATATATATATATATATATATATATATATATATATATATATATATACATATATATATATGTACATATATATATATATATATATATATATATATATATATATATATATATATATATATATATATATATATATATATATATATATATATATATATATATATATATATATATACAAGAATTGCTCGTTTAAAGATATAAGATTTTCATTTTTTATTTTTATCTGGGACCTTTAATTCGTCTTCGACACAATATTGCCAATGTCGCGTATTAAGATGAATAATCCTTACCATAATAAACTCTCTTTCCACGTGTCTTTTAGTCTTCATTATATATTTCATTTAACATAGATCAGCTAAAGTAGAAACTAAATTGTCAGTACCATTTGCGTACAAGACAAATTGCTAAGAACCCCAAGCAAGGTCGACAATCCCGCTTTATCTAGCACGGACATCGCGCAATCATTAATCATTGATCCCTTGACGTACCGTCCTTGAAGTTCTGAACACTTATTATTTTATATTTCCTGCACATTCAATCATAAATCACGTCGGATATGTGGCTGGACGTGCACAATATGTTCTCATAGTGACGGCTACTGTCAGGTTTTTGTAGCTAACAAAAAATACAATTCATAAAACCTAGTTAGCTCACGATAGATTATTATTTTGTCCCATAAAAAGGTTTGATAAAACTTTATCGACAATTTTCGCGGATATCAAAAATATTTTGGTGGAATTAGAAAAATGAATTTTTGAGCTTTTCTATCGATTCACAAATAGATAGGCCATGATCATTTAACAAATATAAACAAAGGATGAGTTATATATTTTATGTTGTTTTATTTTCAAATATTATAATTATAGGACGGCTGACGGCCCACTTCCAATTTAGCAGTTACCGTCGCCTATGGGTATTTACAACGCCAGTGGCATCGCGAACACGCTGCTGTAGTAATAGTATTATTCGCCGATAGATGTCAGGAAGAGTCATTTTTCAGTTTAAATTGGGACTACTCAAACGCCACCTTTTGACATTTTCTAGAAATGATTCCTAGCAAGATCGATTTATCGCCCACGAAACCCCCAGTATACTAAATTTCATGAAAATTGTTGGAGCCGATTCCGAGATTCCAATTATATATATATATATATATATATATATATATATATATATATATATATATATATATATATATATATATATATATATATATATATATATATATATACACATATATATATATATATATATATACACATATATATATATATATATATATATATATATATATATATATATATATATATATATATATATATATATATATATATATACATATATATATATATATATATGTGTATATATATGTATATATATATATATATATATATGTGTATATATATATATATATATACGAGTAATAATGCGAATAATAATGCTCCCATAAGGGTACATACAGGAACTTGGGTCATTAATGTCGAAACACAACACATACTTAAGACCAAAAGTGGCTGCCATCCAGATGGGCTTGAAGCTCTACCACGTAGCTAGGGTGGGTTGTTTTGCCGCTTTTTACGCCAGGCCGGCCCCTGCCGCAGAGGTTAGTATTCTTTCTCCGACCCTGCACGAATAAAATAAATATGCTATTATTGTAAGTAAAAGCAAACGTTGTTCTGCCATATTTAAAAAAATCTTGTCTTCCAAGGTCCAATCTATAACTATATCGAAATTCATCAAAATTGGTTCAGCGGTTTAAGCGTGAAAGCGTAACAAGCAAATTAACTCACTTTCATATTCATAATATTAGTTAGGATTACATTTTCTCCGTGCCGGAGCGGAGTAAGATTACTAACCCTTGCGACCAGGGTCAGTCTGTCGTAAAAGGTGACAAAACAACCCTAGCCATGTGTTAGGGCCCCAAGCCTGTATGGATGGCAACTACCCTTGGTCTATAAATGTGCCACCGTAATAATCTTGTGTTGTGTTACGGAATTCGTATGACCCAGATTCCAGTACCCCTGACAGTTTGTTCGCAGTACCAAATATCCTTAGGCGACGGTAACTATTTAGTAGGCCGTCAGCCTGTCTGCTGTTTTTCAGCAATAAAAAAATATAGAAGTGACAAGGAAGATGCTAGAATTGATAATGGATAAATACAAAAGGAGAGATAGACCAAAGAAAAGATGGATGGATTGCGTAAAAGATGATATTGAAAAAAGGTGTGAATGTTGCGATTGCGAAAAAGAGAACATGTCGCGGAAGTGTGTAGAAAGAAGATAAAGTATTTTAATATGTTCTAATATAAAAAAATGTAGTGATCTAAAGAATTGTATCCCAGAGATTGGCTGCTCTGAAACGTAAATAATTAGACAAACTTATAAATGTAAAACAAATAATTCGTTTTACTATTATTAAATCGAATAACAATTAACTCGCAAAAACTTTCCACGCGAAAACAAACCAAGATTGTATTGGTCTCACAATAAAAAACTAAACAAAAAGTCTTTACAAACTCGTTATAACATTGTCCAATAAAACGATAAGAAAATTTTCTTTGTTCCTTTTAAAACAAGCTATTTACAGCACACAATTCAAGTCGGCCGATTGTTGGCCAGTCCAATAGATATGTGAACAGAAAACTTCGATAGTCGTCGAATAAAAGCAATAAAAGTTAGCCACAGCTTTGAATCGGCCTTTGATTAACTCTAAAGGAATTCACTTCGGTTATACTAATATATATTTCCAATACGATTTACTTTAGTTAAAGAACTAAACTCTTAAATGAGAGGTACTAAATACAAGAGAAAACGCTCAGAAACTCTTGTATAAAACCTTATTTTCCTCAGAAAACTTCTGGAAGGAATAGGATAGGCGATCATCGTCACAATATATCCATTGTTGACTATAAGAGATTAATATTACTATTGAAGACTTTCTTGTTCTAATGATTTATCGCTGCCTCTCCGTGATATTTTTAGTGCTAGAAAAAATGAGATAGATACGCATATGTATTATATACTAGGGCGACTGATATTGACGTTCCTAACCTTAGAAAAAAAACTGAATAGAATACTTTTTTAAGCCTGTGGGTTAGGAAAAGCTTGTCAAGCGCTTGCCTTTTATAGCACCCCAATATATGGTAGGATAGACCTGAAAACAATAAAAAAGTATCGGTCCAATTAAAACATGTATATTAACAGAACATATTTAGTTTGATGCGTATCCATTTAAGATACATGAATATTTTAACCCGCGAAAAAAACTCGTTGAAGGCTTTGTTTCTTTTCTAGAGGACACTAACAAAAACGATAGTATTATTTCGCAACTTTAGTTTTTATAGCGATAACTGCTTATTGCAATGTCGTGTTAAACTATTATTTTCCACTTCAAAGAAAGTATCCAAAGGTAACACATTAAGTAAAATAAGTAATTACGTATATTTTGTGCCAACTCACACAGCGTTTAGTACTAAAGTAAGCAACAAAGGGGTATTGGTCAATTAAACACTCACACTTATTTATACCTTTTATTTATCACTGTGGAAGAACACTCGGGAGAATCAAAAAATATAAACATCTTATACAAATGACCAAAGCACACCGATAGAATTAAAAACAGTCATCTTGATTCCAATCACAAATCAAGTTGATGGTACTAAGTAAAATGTGGGTAGTATAATATTAAATCACAAACACTACAACTGTTCAATATAACTTCAGGGTACCTACCACCATCTCTTAAAGCAGTATTAAAATAGTCTTACTTTGCCTTTTCGTACCATGACCCCCTAAAAAATAACATTGAAACAATATTGTTTTCTTAGCAGTTTTGTGACGTCACCTTTAAATCGTTCATTCAATTCGTACCACGACGTGCTTTTTGACACAAGCAATATTGTTTTTATGTCAAATTTAGCAATAGTAAAAAAGTTACTCAGACGAGACGGATATAATATTATTTTGTTTATTATAATATAAACAAATATTTTAGTGATATATAAAGTAAGTAAAATTCATTTATTTACGTGAATTTGTCGAATGAATTGTGTATCTGGCGTTTTTAGCACCTTTATGAGTATTAATTTCTTATTCTTTCATATATATTATTATTTATATATTATATTATTTATATATTATATTATTTATATATTAATCTTTCTGATTCTAGATGGCCAATGTCCCTGAAATTTTCGTATTCTTGGAAAGTGTTCAATAACTTTCAGTAGAAGATAACTATTTACAATAAAATTGAGCATAGGTAAAAATTAAAACTTTCTTTACAAATAAAGATAAATAAAAAATTTATAACTTCTTCAAAGAAAAAACACACATAAAATTCTAAGTTTTTATTTATTAAAATAGTAACAAACATAACAAATCATAAAATTTGTTGATGAGATCCTTATGTTACACCTTAGTTTACAGTCTCCAGATACAGAATCATATTTTTTTTCAGATTTGTGATGCAGACATGCAAATAATGAGTGTAGATGCAAGTTATGGTGGTGCAAGTCATGACTCTTTTATATGGGCTACTCATCCTCTAAGAGCTCATTTGGAAGAACTAAGCAACAGAGAAGATACTTGGTTTCTTGGTATGCATTATTGCTTTAGATTAATGTTAAATATTTTAAATATTTAACATTAAATAAATATAATTTGTACTTTTTAGTTCATAATAATTTAAATTAATTTATTATTAGGGGATTCCGGGTATCTTTTACTGTGCAACAGTTAAACAACGAAGAGGTGATTCGAGAAGTCCAATTACAGCCACAAGACAATGCGAGTGAACAGCCGCACAGCAGTAATGTCGCTCTGCAGCAGGATGTGGCTACTCGGAATCGTCTGGTTCAGCGCTGTAGGAGAGGCAACACATAAGAACCTAGAAAAACAAAAAAACAAAAATTATAAATGCTAAGATTATTTTATTGTAAACTCTGTCTGATAGTTGGAATTGTGTATCTTTAAAATGTATGGTTTTATGTTCTTATGACTGTGTATTCACAGTACATCTTTGAAAACCTAATGTATATACCCATAAGAATATACATAAGTTTAGTGAAAATAGTAACCTTCATAAATTAAATTAAAAAGTAATGAAAACAGGTTTGATAAAATAAGTTACTTTTGCAAGTCACTGTATATGTATGTAAAATACACTGCCAATTAATTTGCATAGCTCCTCACAACATAAATTTAAAACTTTTATTACAAATTTATTATACCTAAAGGCTTACTGTAGTATTAAATATTTCTTGACTGACAAGGCTTCTTGGCAGTGATATGAATTGCTCAATTTGTATACTAATGTAAAAACTGAATGAAGTTAAAAAAGGCTGACTGAGTTTCTTGTGGCTTCTTCTCAGTTGTGTTGCCCTTTTGGAAGCCATGGTAAATTAAATTAGGATAGATAAAAATGAATTTAATTAAACTATTTTTCAACTGTTGTTTTTTTTATGACATAGTTTTTACCTTATAGATGTTGTAAAATAAAGATTATTCCATGAATTTAAAAATGAAATGATACACTGGTTAGCACTTCTTAAATCCTCAAACTGCTAATCAAAAGACTATGATTTCTTTTTTACCTGTGTGTACATCTCAATCCTCATTGCTGTTTTTTGAAATTCTTTCAATATATCAACTCCTTTCTTTATGGCAATGGCAGTCTTTAAAGCAACCTCGGCATGCATTTGAGAGGAGCGAACAAGGGCACGTCTTGCAACCTCCTGCGACATCGGTAGCAATATCTCTATTACTATGTAAAAATTCCCAGAGTATCTCTAGCTGACGCAGGGAAACTTGGTGAATTCTTCGACTGTAAAACTAATAACAAATCACAATCAGTAATACGTAACTGTTTCAAACTAACTTCTACAAAGCATTTACAACAAATATTTATTGTAATGAATAGCAGTATTATCCTTACCTTGATTCCATGTCGCCTTAGTCAGATCGTAACTGCATCCAAGATAAAAATTAGTTCAATCACTTATTTATCCACTTGAAAACTATTAAGATTCAAAATTTCGTACGCGCTACACAGCTGATAAAGTAAACAATGTAATATGTCAAAATTTGTTCCGTTATTTATTGCACGTCATACCGTCGCAGCTTATATATATTTTAACAGTAAAATATTTCAACATAAACATGCATTTTATAGAAATTCCTCTAAAATTATATACAAACTTAGAAATTCTTACTTAAACACATTTTTTAAAGTTAATTATTATATATTTGGCTAATTAATACTTAATTTAGCTTCAAAATAGTAGACTTTGTAGTACAATTCGGAACACGCTTGTGGATAGAGACAACGCTATACAAGCTCATATAGCGTTGTTTTTTTTCTACTAAAGTAAGGAATAGACAATTTGTTCGTTCTTTCCAGTCACCAAGCATTCTTATAATAATATTGCTACTATATGTTCATGGTACGAAAATGAGTAATGTTAATTTAAGGTTGAAACAAAACTCTCTGGATATAAGATTGTTTTGTAAAAGATGGTGGTAGGGCCGCAGAACTGCTAACGACATCTATCGGAAAACTGTGAACTAAAATTCTTATTTCTATTATTAATTAAACATTCCGCCGGCCAAGGACGACTCAAGTCCTTAAGACCTGACGACAAGATATAAACCAAAGCAAAGTAAAACAAATTTCTGGTCACTAGGAGTCAGACTCATCTAGGGGCAAAGGACATATTTTCACCATAGGTCGCTTAAAAATATTGTCCTTGTACTGTAAAGTTACAACTCTTGTAACACCATCAGCACCTGGGTGTTTCTGCATAATACGTCCCAAAAGCCATTTTCCAGGGGGAAGTGTGTCATCCTTGACGAGAACGACAGTGCCGAGGGGAAGATCAGGTCGCTTTATGTTCCATTTGTAACGATGCTGTAACGTAGTTAAATATTCGTTTTACCAGCGACGCCACAAACCGTGCACTATACGTTGGATTATGTGCCATCGATTCAACGGACTTAAGTTAACATCAATCAAAGACGGCTCAGGAACCCCAATTAAGGGCTCTCCGACAAGAAAGTGACTTGGTGTTAATGGGGGTTCGTCAAGAGTAGAATTGATAAGAGTGAGGGGACGAGAATTTACACAAGCTTCGACTTGGGCTGATAAAGTAGCGAGCTCTTCGTATGTGAGGAAGGCTTGGCCGATAACCCGTTTTAAGTGTCCTTTAATAGTTTTCACTCCTGACTCCCAAATTCCACCAAAGTGTGGAGCTCGAGGAGGTATGAATCTCCATTGCGTGAAATCATTAGCGAGAAGTTCAGAAATCTCAGCCACAAGTTGAGATTGTGAATTATTGAACGCGAGATCTAGTTCACGGGACGCGCCTACAAAATTAGTTCCGTGATCACTCCAAATCTCCTTGCAGTGACCACGTCGAGCGGTGAAACGCCGAAAAGCGGCAATAAATGCAGCAGAAGTGAGGTCAGTGACAAGTTCCAAGTGAATGGCTTTTGTTACGGCACAGACAAATATACTAATATAAACTTTACTGGTTTTCTTACATCTACCAGGATACAATTTCATTGTAAAGGGTCCACAAAAGTCTACTCCACTCGTAAGAAAGGGTCGGCTAGGTTTAATCCTGAATTTAGGTAAATCTGACATAAAAGGAGGGAGTGGATTAGCCTTCTGTTTAAAACAAGGGACACATTTGTGGATTACAGTTTTGACAAGACTTTTAATTCGAGTGATCCAAAACCTTTGTCTTACAATATTTAAAGTAAGTTGATTGCCTCCGTGCAGAGATTTCAAATGCGCATTTACAACAATAAGTTTAGTTAAGGCACAAGTGCCACTTAACAGAATCGGGTTTTTCATGTCGCCTGGAATCTTTGCATTCGCGAGTCTACCACCAACACGAATAATGCCTTTATCGTCGATAAAAGGGTCTAGTACATAAATCTTACTTGATTTGGCAACCTGTTTACCTAGCGTTAAGCGAGAGATCTCGTCGCGGAATGACATCAATTGTGATAGTTTAATACATCGATTAAAAGCATCATCAAGCTCATTAGCGCTCAAATAAGCAGGTTCAGTAAACATTTTCTTAAGCACTCTAACTTTACATAAATTATAATAACGACAACAATAAGCAATGACTCGAATCAATTTCGACAGCGAGGAGAATCGAGTTAAAATTGCAATAGCATCATTATTTTCGGTAACATTTACATTGCATAATATTTTTGGGGTGGGTTTCATTTCTAAATCGGTTTGAGAAATCTCAAATAAAGAATATTCAATTTCATGTGCCTTGTATAAAAACTGAGGTCCGTTCCACCATAGTTTTGACTGCTGTAGATCATAAGGATAACATCCACGTGATGCTAAATCAGCGGGATTATTTGCAGAACTAACATGATGCCATTGGTTACTATTTGTGAGTGTCAAAATTTCTGAAGTGCGATTTGCAACAAATGTAGTCCAAGTATTTGGTATCTTACGCAACCAAGCCAAAACTATCGTGGAGTCTGTCCAAGTGTAAATATCATTGTCAGGTATTTTTAAAACGGTTTTAACATGATTTATCATTTTGGCTACTAGTAATGCACCACAGAGTTCCAGACGTGGGAGAGATACTTGCTTTACTGGGGCAACCTTGGATTTGGCAAGAACAAGGTAAACGTTAATTTTGCCACCATTTCTCAAAACTCTAAGGTACACTACTCCAGCGTATGCAGCACAAGAGGCATCACTAAATCCATGCAGCTCCCGCTTAATGGTGTCATTAGATACACCAAGCCATCTAGGGAACAGAATGTTTTCAATGTGCGTGAAACGATCAAGGTAAGTAACCCATTCCTCTTTAAGATCAGGAGTCAACTCTTCGTCCCAATCCAAGCCGGATAACCAGAGTTTTTGCATAAAGATTTTAAGTTTTATAATCGCAGGTGTTAGCCAACCTAGAGGGTCGAAAGATTTAGCAATTGTGGACAATACATTTCTTTTGGTAATTGTGTTATTATCGTGATTTAAATTACAATTAAGTTCAAAGTTATCAGAGTCCGAGTTCCATGTAATACCTAAAGTTTTAATTGTATATTGAAGTTTTATATTAACCGCACTTTGTGAGTCTTTATCAACACTGGGGATTTGGGACAACACTAACTTACTATTAGAGGACCATTTGTGTAAAGGGAACCCACCACGAGCTAAAAGTTCAGTCAACCTATGTTGTAGCATCACAGCGTCTTCCGTTGTGGAGACACAAGTAAGCAGATCATCCATATATAAGTCGCTTTTCAGGATTTCAGCTTCAGTTGGGAAATCATTCTTCTCGTCCTCAGCCAATTGGTGAAGAGTGCGTATGGCCAAAAAGGGTGCACAAGATGTTCCATAAGTAACTGTAAGTAGTCTATATTCTTTTATTGGTTGTGTTGGAGATTTTCGCCATAAAATTCTTTGATAGTCAGCGTCATCTTTACATATTAGAATCTGACGATACATCTGACGAATATCTGCGACTAAACAAATCTGGTGTTGTCTCCATCGAGTTATGAGATCTCTGACATCTTGTTGAAGAGGACAGCCAATAAGTAGTTCATCGTTTAATGATTTTCCATTTACAGGTGCAGCACTTCCGTCGAAGACTACACGCAACTTCGTGCTTAGACTCGTCGGTCTAAGAACAGCGTGATGAGGTAAATAATAAACTTCAGGTGTAACTATTTCCTTTTCAGGTATCATCATCATATGACCTTGGGATTCATACTGCTCCATAAATTTGTGATATTCTTCCTTGAATTCAGGCTTATGTGTAAAACGTTTTTCCATGTGCTGTAAGCGGCTGATTGCAAGGGGTTTTGTATTTCCAAGGTTTGTGGGTGGATTATCTTTAAATGGTAGACGGACAATGTACCGACCAAAAGCATTGCGAGTGTGAGTAAGTTTGAAGTGCTCTTCACATTGTATTTCTAACTCGGTCATAGGTTTTTTGTGGGGTAAACTCTCTTCAATCTCCCAAAATCGTCTTAGTAACTGATCGACCTCAATCTTGGTTTGCATAACAACTGTATTATGTTCGTTTATTGTCGATCCAGTTTGTGAAACTCTACCTGAGATTAGCCAACCTAGGCGAGAGTTGAGTGCAATAAGAGAGTTACACTTGTGTAAACCTTCAAGCAGTATGTATGCATGCACGTCGGCACCAAGCAGAACTTCAATAGACCCTGGCTTGTGATAGTTGGGATCAGCCAGATCCAACTGCATAGATGAAGGCCAAGTATCTTGTGAGAACTCACGTGAAGGCAACAATGAAGTGAGTTTCTTTAAAACGTATGCATTTACCTGGAAGGTTGATGCATTGTGTTTTGTAGAGTGGACTGTAAGTGTGACCATAGATTTTGTAGTGACCACTGATGTATTAGAAATTCCAGAGATTTTGCCAGTAATTGGAGTGCGATCAAGATTCAATAACTGCGCAGCTGCTTCGGAGATAAAAGATCCCTGAGAACCCTGATCAACAAGAGCTCTTAATGCGTAAGTACCACTGTTCTTTGACTCTACTTTAATCACAGCAGTGGCTAAAATAACAAGATCATCTTTTGTTTCAGCTTTTAGGTTAGCACTCAAGTTACAGGAAGTTTTAGATGCATTGCTAGTTGGGTCATCTTTCTCCTTATCAGTTTCGATTAATTTGTCCTTAGAAGCGGTAAAATGCAGCAATGTATGATGACGACGTCCGCACTTCTTGCAGACTGTACTCTGTCTACACTTTGAAACGGTGTGACCTTTTACGAGGCAGTTAAAACAAATGTTGTTTCTTTTTACAAAATCTTGACGTTCAGGTATGGAGCGAGAGGCAAATTCTTTACAGTGGCAAATATAATGATTCTGTGTGCAATAAGTACAAATGTTGTCAATTTTAGTAGCTAAGCTTTTGATGTTAGTTACTTTAGGTGTTTGTGGAATAGTTTTTCCTTTTGGTGCATACATTTCCATGGCTCGGAATTGCTTCTCAAGGAAACTCTGGAGATCCTCATATGTAGGAATACTAGTGGAATCTTCTAAAGATTGCTCCCAAAGTTTTCGAGTCTCAATATCCAACTTGGAGACAAGGATATGCACTACAATGGCATTCCATGCACAGATCTTTAAATTTGTTAAGGACGTTAGGCATTGACTTGAGGTATCAATAAGATCCTTTATACCTTTAGCCGATTCTGTGGTTAAGGTCTTTTGGGTTAAAAATCGGGTAAGTATATTATTAACGATTATTCTCTTGTTATCATACCTCTCATTTAGTTTTTTCCAGGCGTCATCATAGTTAGCTTCAGTAAGTGAATAATTCCTCAATAGTTGTTCAGCTTCTCCAGATAAACTGGTCTTTAGATAGTGATGTTTTTCAATTTTAGTCAAGCGATCATCATTATGTATCAAAGAGCGACTTAAATCTCGAAAACTCACCCACTGACTGTAATCGCCCGAAAACTGTGGTATGGATATTGGTGGGAGTGTGGGTCTCATCCTCGATATTTCTGCCTGACTATCAGATACATGAATTTCAGACTTTGAAGTTTCACCTAGATTTTGTTTAAATTCATATAACTTGTCCTTAAGCCAAGCCCTAAACTCTAAATAATATTCTTCAGTTTGTTCAAAATGTTTCTATAAGTCAACATCGCATGTTTCAGTATCTAATAATCCAGAAACAACATCATAAGTCTTTGTATAGTTAGCCCAATATTCCTGTAAAATTTTCAGACGTGAATCCAAAAACCCTCTCGTTCGTTTATCCTTAGCACATTTTTTTGCGTTTGTAAATAACTTCTCAATTTTAGTTGAATTCGTCTTTAATTGTGCAATATATTGTTTCATCTTTTTATCCGCCATGTTAAATTTTATATGTAAAAACACAAGTCCAAATTCACTGCCAGAAACTAAGTTACAAATCGTTAAGATATTCCTAAGTCCTTTTTCACAAAAAATTTATAAGTGTTTTTCAACACAAATATTCTAAGTCTTTTTTGATGGGAAATATTATAAGTCCAACACTTCACTGAATTTACTAAGTTAATATTTACACTTTACAGTTTACTCACTATTATCCGGTTCGTTCGACCATTTGGTCAATTAAACACACACTCATTTATACCTTTTATTTATCACTGTGGAAGAACACTCGGGAGAATCAAAAAATATAAACATCTTATACAAATGACCAAAGCACACCGATAGAATTAAAAACAGTCATCTTGATTCCAATCACAAATCAAGTTGATGGTACTAAGTAAAATGTGGGTAGTATAATATTAAATCACAAACACTACAACTGTTCAATATAACTTCAGAACTGCTAACGACATCTATCGGAAAATTGTGAACTAAAATTCTTATTTCTATTATTAATTAAACAGGTATATAGGTATATAGGTAGGCAACTAAAATACTACTTTCACCTATTTTGTAAATAAAAATGTACTTACATAAAAATAGTTAGATTCGGGACGGGATCGAAGCTGTGACCTCAAGCGTTCTGGGGTGCGAAACCTATTGCGCCACAAAAGTCATCAAAATATATGAAAATCTGAATTAAATTAAGTAAATCCCTTAGAAGGCTGCATTAGTCATATGTGAATCAGTGAATTCATTTTACTAAGTGAAAGAATATATATGAAAATAATAAATGAACGCTTAATGAAAATAGCTTGTAGGACATGTTAAGAATATAATATTATATGTACTAAATATTTTTTCTCCATATAGGAGTAGAGTTGACATTAAAGGCAACAAAACAACCTTAGTCCAAGGTCCAAGTCCGTCTAGATGGCAACCACCCTGCCGTCTAAATATGCCGCCATAATTTTGTGTTGTGTTCCGGCATCGGCATAAGTAAACCAGGTTCCAGATCTATTTCGAGGACGGCACATTGGCAATGCTTCTAACGTTGCAAACTTCTATAAGCGTAGATGACCACCTACTATCGGGTGGGCCATTTGTATGTCTGCTGATCCGAGCTATAAAAAAACAATATAAATTTATCATATAAATCTACATGAATCACTCGAAAACATTTAAAATTATTAAGTTAGTATTAAAGAGTCCATGCCAAGAGGAGGAATTAAAATATATAACTTTAGGAATTTCATAGAATATCTTTCGCTAGGAAGTACGACTACAGCAATATCTCTGTAAATATTTAGTTTAGATGTCTAGTTTTTATGTCTCTAGATTAGATGTATTTAAAAAAATTAAGTGACAATACTTGTAAGTTAAAAAAGAAAGTTTTAAATAAAATATTGGATAGTAAATCCCCTGACATGCTGTCGATCACAAGGTGATCTCATGCTTTATTTACGATTAAAAGATGTTCCGGAAGCAGAGTCATATTTTGCAAAGGAACGTCGTAAATTATCAAAAGCGACAGACATCGGCAGTCTATTAATTAAATCTGTGCGGAACTTCCGCTATTAATTAATGAAAGCTCACTGGAGCGTACTAAGATGCCACTTGATACTTAGTTATGATATCAGGTTCGATTTTGATGTAATCAGATAACAATCTATGCTCAAAATTTCTGTAATAAGTATCATATAGGGTTGGTCCATTTTTTATTTTCAGTGTCTTACATTTATGAACCATTCTGTACGACAAGCGCCTATTGCTGTTGTTACATGTTCTATAAAGCAAACTCTATCTCTACTCTACCTTTACTCTATTTTTAGGGACAAGGATCACTGTCCTATTTTGCGCGTGCGGTAGGCATATATTAAACACATAACCCATATATAAAACGAAGAAAAAATATCACCGTTTTTTCGTGGGTTAGCATTGTCACATATTTTGAATTTCCTCGAGTTCAGGGGGACTCGTGAAAAAGACTTTTCTACGTTTAAAAGTCACGTGAGGTTGCGAAGTAAAGTTATAATTAAGAGTTCGTCCCAAGGTACCTTCCTTTTAAAAATGTGAAGCGTTCTGTTGTATTTACTTTAAGAGAGTGTAGTTTCCGAATCACAATTTAAAAAAGATTGTACAATCATTATCGGATTACATATTTAAAATTGGATTTAATCCGTCCAAGGCAGAGTATAAATACTAACCCCTGTGGCCGAGGTCAGTCTGTCGTAAAAGGCAACTTAACAACCATAACTAGGTCGTAGAATTACATGGTAACCTGCTTGAATAGCCACCACCTCTGGTTTCTAAATATTCCGCCTTATTAACCTTATGTTGCGTTTCGTCGTTAGTAACCAGGTTTCAGTACCTCAACGCGGACGACAGCTTATTAGCGGTGCCCTTAGTTTTACAAACATCCATAGACAACGATAATTGCTAACTAGTGTATAGTGGACCGTTAGAATGTCTGCTGTCGCACAGCAATAAAACACATCACATTCTTCTTTTAAAAGTACGTAATACTTTTCCATTTATGAATAATTTCCTACACGCTTTAGTACGGCCGTGTGTTACAACTTTCATGAGTATAACGCTAAGCTACTTTACGAGCGTCCCTCAGCAGAGAGCGAGCAACGAATTTTAAAACCACAAACAAGCCCTCTCGTAATTAAATAAAAATGTTAGACTAAGTATTTAAAAGGCCGTGTATACGTTTTGTTTTACGATGTTAGGGACAATTAAAATTTTGTGAACAAAAAATGTTTTAATGCTCGCATGATTATGTAAGTAGGATTTATTTTGGGTTAAATTTATGTATTTTTGGTGCTAGTGTAAATCCAGTCTTAACTTTCAATTTTGTTTTCATGTAAAACATATTTCAAGCAAATATTTAAAATAATATTTATTATTATAATTTATTTAAATGCATATTTTATGAATTCTTATGAGTAATTAATCAAATATATACTGAAATTCACTGATACAAAGTTATATATGAACTTATACATAGAAATGCATTTCTCATCCAATATACTATGTCATAATTTATTTATAATGTAATAATATATTTATCACTCTTCAATTACATATTTAATCAATCTTCAACAAGTAAGACGTGATTCAGATTTCAATTACTAGACGATGTAATTACGGGCTTACTATCAAGCGAGCGGGCAGCTTCTTTGCTGTTACAGAGAAATAAAAAAATCTTAAATTAAGGACAATCCTTTTTAAGCATTGGTGGAGTATACAAGAAATTGTTACACTTCATGAAATCTTTTAGTTAGTGTGGGGGGTCAGGGTCTATCTAAGATATCTTAGATCATATCTGCATAGATGCACAAGAACTATATTCTTCCTTGAGGAGGTTATTTAAGACAAAATAAATCCAATCTCCAAATCAATACTTACGAGTACCTTAAATCTCAGATATATAATGTATTATTAATTATTAACACTTGCACGTCTTATTTTGAATGCAAATCTCCTAAAGCTGAAACACGAATGTCTTTTCAAACCGATATCGTATTTTCATTTCAGTCATAAATATGAGAGTTATTTTAATCACACCTAGTCACTAGATTTTAATAACTTCGGTTTAATCTGGAGCTTCAATATGCTGGTGAATTCATACACTGCGATTTAGTTGACTGTAGTGTTGTCGAGACTTGAGATGTTTGGGCTTGTCTCGTAAATGAGACAGAAATCATCATTAAATTCATATAATTTCAAAATTGCAATAGTAACGCTACTTCGTACTGTCGCTGTGTACTATGTCTTATGCAATTTTCTTAAATCAACTAAACTAGAGGTAGTACTTTAGGATGTTTTCCCAAACGCAGTGAATATGAAGAAACTGGCTCTGTAATGTGGCATGTATATACATGGCTAGGTCATTCAATTTTATCGACAAAATATATGTTAATATCATTACATTTTACTACTTTATTATCCGTGTAGGGGCAGAGAAAGAATACTAACCTCTGCGGCCGGGGTTGACCTTTCGTAAATGGTGACAAATCAACCCTAGCTACGTGGTAGGGCCTCAGCCTCGTCTGGGTAGCGACCACTTTTGGTCTTAAATATGTCGCCATAATAACTTTGTGTTGTGTTCTGGCATTAATGACCCAAGTTCCTGTACGATTATGGGACAGCAGCGTGTTCGCAATGCCACTGGCGTTGCAAACATCCATTGGTGAAGGTAATTGCTAAATTCTACGTGAGCTGTCAACCAAGAACCAATTCTTACCAATTAGAAGTTTAGATCTATATTATCTCGTTATAATAAAATAAATGTCCACTCAACAATTATTCAACTATATAGTTAAATATTTCATTTATCTATCTCACAGTTTGCAAGGGTAAGATACCATTCTTTTGTTGAGTTTGGTAGATCTATAGTATTTACTACTTTATATAAATCCTTAATATACAAACTTATTTGATGTAATAAATTTTAAACGGTTTTGATTGATTGTCATCATCATTTCAGCCGGAAGACGCCCACTGCTAGACAAAGGCCTCCCCCAAAGATCTCCACGATGATCGGTCCTGCGCTGCCCTCATCTAACCTATTCCAGCGATCTTGACCAGATCATCGATCTATCTTGTGGGGCCTACCAACATTGCGTCTTCCGGTACGCGGTCGCCATTCGAGGACTTTTCTGCCCCAACGGCCATCAGTCCTTCGAGCTATGTGCCCAGCCCACTGCCACTTCAGTTTTGCAATCATCCGGTCTATGTCGGTGACTTTGGTTCTCCTGCGAATCACCTCATTTCTGATTCGATCCAGCCCTCTCCATTGCCCTCTGAGCGACCATGAGCTTTCTCATACGGCCCATAGTTAGCGACCACATCTGCGTTCCGTATGTCATCACTGGCAACACACATTGATTAAAACCTTCGTCTTGATTGATTGTATATTTTGAAAATTGGGTCCTATTGAGAACCCATTTAAAATATATATTTCTTCTCATACATGTTATGTTATAAAATTCAAAATATATTTATTTTTGCAAAAAAATATCTTTCTATAATATATTTAGCAATGAGTGCGTGTAAAAATTTCGTATGTAAATTTACAACTCAATATTCCACATATAAATAAAATTCACGGATGTCCCAACACTATTTTCTACGTGAGGATTTTGACTATAATTAAACCTGCCTTTTGGCAATTTTGACGAAATTCTACCTGTTGTCAGTTATAAGCTACTTTGACGCCCATTTAAAAATAACATTTTTGATAAATTAAAATATAACGTTAAAATTTAATTTACATCATCTGAACTGAATATTAAATGATGTATATAATTGTATATTTGTTAGTCCGTGAAGGAAAGAGATTAAATAGAAGATACAATAATTTAAAGACGCTACCTTTTTTGGTGTTTCCTTCCGATTGCATTTGACCTTTCTCTTTGGAAACTTTCAAGGACTTTTATAGTTTTACCTTATTAGGTCCTTTTTGGGATGGTGCTCCTTATTTTGTAGACTCAAGAGACACAGAAAAACGTGGCTCTTAAGTTTTTGACCTACAGCTCGCTATTTATTATTGGACTAATAAAAAGCAACAGTAGTTTTAGTAAAACCTGGAGGCTGAGGAGGATAAGGATGGAGGTGTTAGAAATTCCTCAGCCACGGTTACTAACGAGGTTTAGAGGTGAGGTCAGTTTTGACGAGTGTTGATCCCATTAAAATTATCAACACCAATTCAGTATTATTATATATCAGTATTCATTTCATTCATTCCAATATCGTATATATAGAAATAGGTTTTATATAGAAATTAGTATCTAGATATAAAACCTATTAGCCTCAAAACAAGTTCAACGAATCCTACGTGCCAAAATTAATAACCAGGACGCATTTTCCGAATTAATCATCCAAATTATAGCACAAAAAGGCCATAGTAGAGCCTAATTTGCCAATTATATTTGCCAAATAGCAGCAAATTGGCAATTTGGATCTACAATTACTTCCATTGTGGTCTAAATAAATCAAGTTGGTCGTTAAGGACTAATTACTGTGATACTGAATATCATATACGTGCCAAATTTTTCTCGGAATGGAAGTAATCATCCGTGTCTTTTGGTTGAGTACAGGGCAGTACTTGGAAAATTGTAATCAGTACCTCAGCATTAAATTGATTTTATAGCACCAAAAATTATAAGGGTGAAATTTAAATAATACAAACTTATATTTATATATAAGTTGTACTCAACCAAAAGACATGGATGATTACTTCCATTCCGAAAAAAATTTGGCACGTATATGATATTCAGTATCACAGTAATTAGTCCTCATTTTTGACTAAAAGTAGATAAAATAATTGATTCCACTAGTCAGAAAGAGATTTTTGTTAGAATATAAAACGTATAAACAAGACAAAATGTTTTATTAAATTGAGTAAACAACGCCTTCCCACCTGACAATTCAATTCAAATACACCTCCTAGCATTAAATCTTTTGCTACATATATATATATTACAAATTATTATAGCTATAAAAAATATTTTATGAAAGTAATTTAAAGATAGCTTAAATAAAGAAATAAATAATTACAGATAATGTATATTATATTTAGTCTCAGATATCAATGTAAGCATTCATATATTGCTACATATTATCTTAAGATATTGATGTTGGACCGGTGGAGGTTTTTACCATTCCATTATTAGCTCCTAACTATCAAAAAATCATGCGGCTAAAGTCAGTGAGGAATTTAATTTTTATATTTAAACTACACTTATTTTATGTAGCAAATTCTAAAATTTATACACTTTTGTTTACTTCAAAACAACAACAAACAAATTTTAATTTTAATTAAACAGAAAGGAGACATAAATTTTGCATAAATAACGAGTAAATTATAGAATTCTATAAACTTTGAGAGGAATCATTCTCATTCATTTATAAATTCTATTTTATATTCAAAACATTAACAAAATTCATGGTGTCTATAAATTTTGCAGAGACATATTTCGTATCGCCTTCAAACTTTAAAGCAATTAAATGAACCGCGAAAAAACATTGACTGGCTCAACTTTTCATAGGCTTTCATTTCACTTGCAGCTCAGGCGAGTAAATTTATCAGAACGGAGATGCTTCTAACTTCTTTGTGGTTAAATAGATTGCAGTAAGTCAAGTTTATACAGACATGTGTCCGTGAACACAGACATGTGAATCTGTATTCCGTGTAGCTTACAATCTTCTTCTTCTTCCTCCTGCCCTCATCCCACATTATATGGGGTCGGTAAAACATGTTACATGATGTAATAGTTGTAGCTTAGTTTTTACAACAAGCCGCCTGCCTTACGTTAACCCCTTTTTGGGGAAAAATCTGTCATCTTTCTTATTTATGTTTTTTTCTCGTTACACATTGAAAGTAGGAAGTACGAAATTTCGTTATCAATCATCTAATATATCCTCAAGCGTCACTTTTATTGGTTACTTCTTGAGTAAACAACATTCGAGTATCGGTTTGGGTGTGCAGGGTGGCACTTTTGCCAGGTCGCCGACTTTTACGGGGTCCGTGCACTATTCACATTCAACAACTACGTCACGAGTGCTTCTAAATAGGAAAATCGCAATGCCGAGCGTCTTCGAATGCTCTTGGTCCTGCATTCAATTGTAATCAAAACTTTCCTTCTTGCTAATATTAATCAAAATTGTATTTGTTGTGAGTCACTCTACACTCTTGATACCTAACAAGAAAAAATAGTAATGAAACAGTAAAAGACATCTCCTACTATCAATAAAAAAAAACTTGTACTTTAACAGCTACTGGTTTTGATTCATAAGCAAAGCATTTCAACAGCCTTAGCTTTCAGTGAACCTCGCATAATTTAAAATGTAACCTGTAGGTGAGAAAACTCTTTCAGATCAAACGGAGGTCCCAGAAACTGTGAGATATTTTTTCGCAATTTTATCTAATTGTTCAAATGCCTGTTTAGAGGCAAAATGCCTGTCCATATAGCATATAATATACAATAATATTGTAATATGACAATGGGTAACGTTGTACTTAATAATAACCTTTTCTTACCAATTCTTAAAAAAGTATTTTACTTTTATATATATTTTTTTATTGCAGTAGGTCCACAGACAGGCTGACGGCCCGCTTAGAATTTAGCAGTTACCATCGCCTATGGATGTTTGCAACGCCAGTGGCATCGCGAACACGCTGCTGTCCCATAAAGGTACAGAAACTTGGGTCACTAATGCCGGAACACAACACAAGGTTACTATGGCGGCATTCTTAAGACCAAAGGTGGTCGCCATCCAGACGGGCTTGAGGCTCTACTACGCAGCTAGGGTGGGTTGTTTTGTCGGCTTTTACGACAGGCCGACCCCGGCTGCAGAAGTTAGTATTCTTTCTCCGCCCTTGCACGGATAAAACGGTTGTAAACAAAACATTACTTTTGATCTAGGGTATGGGCATACAAGCATAAGTAAAAATTAAAAGCGCATCTTTCAAACGTTGCTCTTTTATGATTCTTCTTATAAATGAAGCTTAAGAAAATAAATAGATCATATATGACGCCCAAACTCAGACCGATTTTGATTTTTATGCTGGTAAAAAAAATATTCACTTTTATAAGTTTCTGGTTGCCATCATGGAAACTTATTATTATAAAGAAAACCATTTGATTTACGTAACTCAACCTTCCGCCTGACGCAGGTCCTCTCGGGGCACGGTTGCTTCGGGAGGTACCTGTGTCGCATAGGGCGGGAGATGATGTCGGGGTGCCACCACAGTGGCGCGGGCGACGAGGAGGACACGGTGGAACACACTGTCGCATGTCGCCGTGTGCCCTGCGTGGCGCGAGGAGCGCCGCGACCTCGTCGCCCAAATCGGCGCGGACCTGTCGCTCACGGCCCTGGTTCTGTCCATGGTCGGGGGTGATCCTGGATGGACGGCCGTCGCCGCTTTTTGCGAGGCAGTCATGTCCGCAAAGGAGGCGGCGGAGCGGGAGCGGGAGTCCACCATCACACTCCCCTCCCGCCAACGCAGGCCATGTTGTCGGCGCCGGAGGGCAAGCAATGACCTCCGGCCGCCGTAGAGAGTGGCCGCGGGCGGCCCCTCGGGGGAGGCTCCGCCGCCCGCACTATTGCCGCGAGGGAGAGGGCCGCGTGCTGTTCCGCGGCCCCCCTCATCTTCTACAATACAGGAGAGCGCCGGGGGGACGAAAGCCTGGCGCTAACACTTTTGAAGAGGCCCGCCTTAAAACAAAGGGCGAGCCGGCGCCCGCCCGGGCCACGAGATCGGCAGGCCACATATCCGTAGGCCCTGGCGTAGGCGGTAGGAGAACAGCGGGGTTTTTAGTGGGTAGTCGGATGGCTGAACATCTTTCCCGGAGTCCCACATATCCTTCGGTCCCCCCGAGCTGGGGGAACCCGTCAAGAGAGGTTTTTCCCCGATACAAAAAAAAAGCTTTACAAATTTATTTGTAATTTGTAACTTACATGCAAATCCTTCAAAAGCAACTACCTTCGGTAATAATATGATATTGGAAGACTTTCATACATCTGGAGAGAAGAATAGGTAGAAACTAACATGATTGGATTGAAAAGATACATATATCGATTGGTTCCCTAGAGAGGTAGTTGAGGCATATTTTCGTTAACTTCATATGCAAATTTTAAAAAAGGGGAAAATTATAGTTCTGTAATAGGTGGAGAATTACTTTCGACTCATTGTGGTAAACATAACTCTTTAGCATTAGTTCTGATTTACTGGAGACTCATCGACCACTCCAGAAACCAAGTATAAAAGGCAAAAACCCTTTTGGCCTCCTCAGTTTAGAACAATGGTCGTCTCAACAATGCTAACACAACAAGCCTCTTCATTGTGCTCAACGGACATCTTGCCTTGAACGAAGGCTTCACTCAGAATATTACTAAATTTAATATTATTCTTTTAAATAAGATGGTAAGCGAATTTGTGTATTAACATTTTAGGCGATGCTTTTAGGAGATTTTAAATTATTATTCAGCTTTTCTTACAACAGGGCTCTAGTAAAAATATTTTTAAATTTTTAAAAGACTTTATTGGGATACTAGCTGACCTGGTAGACGTTGTTCTGCCATACAAAAAAGAAAATGAACTATTTAAAATGTTGGGGTTATGTTCTGATATGCGAAAAATAAAAATCCCAGAACTCGATCGCAGCGCCACCTACCGGGTCCAATTGCAAATCTAAACCATTCTTAAATCCATTTGAACACACACAAAAAATTCAGGAGGAAGAGGAGTTCAGTAACATACACACGCACATAAGAATTATATATATAAAGATGTGTTCGCTACGGGTGATACTGTGGAAAATATGAGTATTAACAAAACTTTTAATATTGGACAAATCTCTCTTTATATAAGTTTGTTACCAAATTTATCATCATTAAATATCGACTATTGCAATAAATATAGGAATTATTTTCATTGGTTTGGTCACGTTTCATGGATTCCACTGATATACGTCGAGAATAAGTGTAAAGATATACCACCTCACCTGGTCTAAGTATGTACGGTAGACCTAAAGGTGCTGGCTTAAGATATAATGGACATACGTGCGTAACTCACCGCCGGAATGCTGAAAACCTTGCCCAATGAAGAAGAAATTGTAGAAAAGGGAATGCCGGGTACAGAAACGGCAGCTTAAGTTGCAACAGACGTTTCAAATTAAGAATATATATATATATATATATATATATATATATATATATATATATATATATATATATATATATATATATATATATATATATATATATAATATTCAATTGATTTCCTAAATTAAATATCAAACATCTTAGTACGACATATGCGTTTACAAAGATTATTATTATCCAAGTTGATCGAAGTAAAATAAAAAATAGCTAATAAAAGTTAGTCCAATAACAGACAGATACTAGACTGTAAAGGCTACTGCATATATTGTTGCGAGTTTTATTCCCGCCAAAGTTTCGATTGTTCGCCGCAATGCCGTGGTCGTCTATAAAAGTATTAGGGGCGATCACAATAAAGTGGTCGGCTTAACTTCGCTCGGAACTTGTTGGTGCGGATATTTTCAATTCAATTTCATATTTTACAAATAAAATAGTGTAAAATGCAAGCAATTATTGTATGCATATAAAATACTATTATAAAGAGGAAAGATTTGATTGTTTGTTTGTTTGTTTGTTTGTTTGTTTGTTTGTTTGCTTTGAATAGGCTCCGAAACTACTGACCCGATTTAAAAAATTCTTTCATTGTTGGGAAGCTACACTATCCCCGGGTGACATAGGCTATATTATATTTTCAAAATAATTAGGGATCCTTACTAAAACTCTAATAATGTAACCCAAAGTGTAAAAAAATTACCTAAAATATTATTTAAATCGCGTGCGTTGCGAAAACTATTGATGATAGAATAAAATAATGTAGTACAACTTTGCAGAACACATCATTATTTACAAAAAGTGTCGCGACAGCGTATGTCTAACTATTATAGTTATGCCACAATAAGTGATCTTTTATTTTAAAAAATTAATTGAAATGCCGCCCCTAGAAAAGGCTCTTTATTTGGATCTTGGTATTAATCCTTATCAAAATAAATTACTTCATATTCAAAACTGTTTCGATACCTATATATAACTTTTTGAATTATTCAATTCGGATATTCCATTCGAAAGATATCACGAGTTTAAAAATGTAAGTATTAGAAAAATGTTGCGTGGTAGCCGCTCACCCTGTTCGGCTAGCTAGGCAGCAGCACCTTATGCAATGTAGGCGTGCGTCACTGGGGTTTTTACAAAAATTAGAATACTTATTAAAAAATAACGAAAAATAAATAAAAAGTAATAACAAAAAAAATCATTAAAATAAAAGCTCATAGAAATAATAATATTCAAACTTTCTTTATAATTTTATTTTTTTAGTAACCTGACGCAAATAGAAGGGTTTGCCCCCAGGGGCGCTCCTCTGTCCGAGGAGTGCACGGGTGTGCGTACCCGAGGTGCCCGAGCATCCGTCGCTTCACTCCCCTCTCCGTTCGAGGCGACAGAGTCCTACCTTTCTTTCCGTCTACCTCTTACATCCTTTCCAACTTAGCTCTCTGTTCGTGGCATGGTCCCCGATGGGATGGTTGCGAATACTGATTGGGGTCCCGGGTTCTACCCTGGGACCTGATTTGGTAGTCAAAACCTATCAAAACCTATTTCGACTGCGCCTGCACAGAGTATTCCCGGGGCGGGAATTGCATCCTCGCTGTCGGTTGGTCTTGCTGGGCCGGCTACGACGTCAGGCGACTCTGCTTTTTCTGGAGTGTCGTCTGGTAGTCGTACCCACGCCTGACTAGCACGCGACGGGGATGCGAGTCCCGTCCGGAATTGGCCGCGGACCTGTCGCTCCTGGCCCTGGTTCTGTCCATGGTCGGGGGCGATCCTGGATGGACGGCCGTCGCCTCCTTTTGCGAGGTAGTAGTGTCTGCAACGGAGGCGGCGGAACGGGAGCGGGAGTCCGCCACCACACTCCCCTCCCGCCAACGTAGGCCGCGTCGTCGGCGCCGGAGGGCGGGCAACGATCTCCGGCCGCCGTAGAAAGCGGCCGCGGGCGGCCCCTCGGGGGAGGATCCGCCGCCCGCACTATTGCCGTGAGGAAGAAGGCCGCATGCTGTTCCGCAGCCCCCCTCAACTCATAGAGTTGTTACAAGAGAGCGCTGGGGGGACAAAACCCTGACCCTCTGGCGCCAGCACTTTAGAAGGGGCCCGCTTTAAGACAAAGCGTGGGCCGGCGCCGGCCCGGGCCACGAGATCGGCAGGCCATATATCCGTGGGCCCGGGCGTAGGCGATAGGAGAACAGCGGGGTTTTTTAGTGGGTAGTCGGATGGTCGAACATCTTTTCCGGAGTCCCTTATATCCCTCGGTCCCCCCGGGCCGGGATAACCCGTCAAGGGAGGTTTTTCCCCGAGACCGAAAAAAAATAGAAGGGTTTAATTTTTAATTTTTTGTTAAATACCCGTGCGAAGCTGGGACGGGCTGCTAGTATAAAATAAAATTTAATGTAAACCACTACATTATTGTGTTTTTATACGATGCCAACCATACCAGAGTTGTAAATTTATGTGTTTAATTAATTGTTTACTTTTTCAAATAGAACCATCTCGAATAAATATTGCATTTATTTGAAAAAGTTATGCGAGTTACATTTTCCCTGTTTACAAATTTTTTTTATGTATTATCATTTTTATCCGTGCAGGGGCGGAGAAAAAATACTAAACTCTGCGGCCGGGGTCGGCCTGTCGCAAAAGACGAAAAAACAACCCACCCTAGCTACGTGGTAGGGCCCTAAGCCCGTCTGGATGGCGACCACCTTTGGTCTTAAGTATGCCGCCATAATAACCTTGTGTTGTGTTCCGGCATTAGTGACCCAAGTTCCTGTACCCTTATGGGACAGCAGCGTGTTCGCGATGCCACTGGCGTCGCAAACACCCATAGGCGAGGGTAACTGCTAAATTCTAAGCGGGCCGTCAGCCTGTCCTACAGCAATAAAAAAAAAAATATTATAAGTTTTTCAAATTGGAAAAGTTGCATATTTTACTATTGGAATTTAGCGAATGAGTTGAGTAATTAGTGCCTATTCGGTACTTGCCTTGAGGGAAGAGGATTTACCGTCTCTTGATTTTGCAAATTACCCTCACAATCGCATAAGTTGTTAGTGAAAGCTAGCATGGGACGAGTGTAACGTGATGGACGTGTCAACTTTCAATCTCCTCATGACCATATTCTAGCCCGAGTGTGATATTATAATAAGTGTTCAGAATTGTAAAACGTAGCTGGTGACGTGAACAGTTTCCATGAGAGCTTCTGAAACAAA
Organism: Malacosoma neustria; assembly: GCA_963693495.1. Taxonomy (NCBI): domain Eukaryota; kingdom Metazoa; phylum Arthropoda; class Insecta; order Lepidoptera; family Lasiocampidae; genus Malacosoma; species Malacosoma neustria. The sequence goes on from OY856377.1 coordinate 17,466,365, forward strand.
CCAGGAAGGAGTGGACTCAAGTGGGCAATTTTTTGGCCAGCTGTATTTTTGTGTCCACTCTATATACATTTATTACATGATCCACTGTTTTCTCTCTTTTACGATGCACTCTGAGATCACGATTACAATTTTAAAGGATCATAGGCGAAAGACTCACGCACCAGTTAGTACAGCTAGTTTGATTGCTCTTACAAAACATACATTTTTGGGATAGGAATATTTGTATCATCTTTTTCCTTCCAACTATATTTTAATAATTCACACAACACCATCTAGTGCCCAAATAAGTAACATAACAAGTGATATAAGTACTAGACAATTAATACACTAGTTACGATTTTATTTTGTGGCAAATATAAACATAAATATACAGAATAACAATGACTGTTATAAGATCCTTTGATATCTTAAGAAACACATTGTATTAGTACCTCTTTTACCAGAATAATGCCAATTTTTGAGATTGATATGGAGCAAGATAATTTCGCAGAGATTCCAAATCTAAATTCCATAAAATGGAAAACATAAAATTCATCATTACTCGCTCAGTGGTCGGTGCTTCATATAAACTTTTTCTAGAAGTAGATTATTTTTAAACAGATTGTCCTATCCCTTGCACTTGCTTCGAGACTAAAGATATCTTTATAAAACTTCTGCACAATTTAAAATGGAAGCATGCCGTTACATTTTGGCAAGCATCCAGAATGCGAATGTGAATAAAGTGATTCTACACCGCAACTAGAACTTAAACTATCACAAAAATGACATGAGCTTCAGAAAACTTAGGCCTGAAAAACTGTGAAAAATGTCAAAAGTTAGATTAAATAAGTTTTTAGCCCGAGAAACTGTTAGCGGTTTTGTTTAAAATTCTTGACTGTTGTCGGTTATAGTGCGAATTCTCTTATTATCGTACCCTTGCAAAATAGTTTTGGCAATATACGCCAAAAATGCTAGCATTAAAAATTAATCTTTACAAAACTAATATCAGTATTAGAATAAAAAAGATAGATCGATGATGATTGATTGATGAATATGTATATATTACTAGTTTTGGGTATTTTGAAATTAGATCCTAAAGTTTTCTGCTGTTTGTTTATTGCTGTAGGATAGGAGACAGGCTGACGGCCCACTTAGAATTTAGCAGATACCGTCGACTATGGGTGTTTGCAACGCCAGTGGCATCACGAACACGTTGCTGTCCCGCAAGAGTATAGGAACTTGGGTCACTAATACCGAAACACAACATAAAGTGATTATAGCGACATACTTAAGGCCAAAGGTGGTACCATCCAGATGGAATTGAGGCCCTGCCCCGTATCTGGGTTATTTTGTCACCTTTTTCGACAGGCCGACCCCGGCCGCAGAGGTCAGTATTTTTTCTTCGCTCCTGCATGGATAAAAGCTACGACCTATGGACATGTGTGCGTGCGCGCTGTACCACACACATCATCATCATCATCTCTGCGTCAATTCCCGGTTGCAGCCCAAATTCTCGCTTCGGCGCCCGGGGTATGCTTTCCGACTTTTTCTTCTCCACTTCGCACGGTCTTCAGCATCCCTGGTAGTGAGCCCATTGGCACGTATATCACCCCTTACGACGTCAAGCCAGCACTTTTTAGGTCTACCCCTCCTGCCGGGGCCCGGCGGAGGCGGCATGACCAGACATTTGTTACCCACGTAAGCATCCGGTTGCCGTAGAACGTGGCCGTACCAACGGAGCCGACACTCTTGCAATTTATCCGCGCTGTACCACAAACACACACACACAATAAGTCCGAGAATCGCCCGCTTTAATATTTCACACGCCTAACCAAGGGTTTGTGTAGGAATGAAGGTGCTGGGGCCCCTTCACCCTCCAGGCTCTGAAGACGCCCGCGACAGCAATCCAGTGCCGGAAGCGCTCAAGACAAACGAAGGAGCACTATAATAGCGACGTGCGTCCCATGGGCGTGGACGCGTTCCATGGGGAGACACTACCCTGCTGCACAACAAAAATAGGGTTGTTAAGAGTTTTTGGCTCGTCTGGTAATCCTGGCTCACTCGTGTTGACGGTCGGGTGAAGCTTTCCACGCCTGTTGATAGCCATGTTTCTTTTTCATGTTAATTTTTATTCACAGATTGATTGTGTTTTGAGAAGCGATACTCTGACCTCCCACACCACTTCTAGAGCCTAATCATTCAGAGTGCATTGACCTGCATATGAATAAATACATTATTTACACAAAGTTTGCATTTCATGTTTCGAATATACCTAGTCAGGTCATAAGTATTGTCACACAGTAAAAACTTTTCTTTTAGAATGCTGGCCACAAAAAAGTTTATTGAATTCGAATTTCGAATTGTTCATGAAAATAAAAATGTATAACTTTTAGAATTTTACTCATTTTTAAATATGGAGTGGACGCTTAAAGAAGACCGTGTTGCAGTTATTGCGTTGCATCGTTGCGGTTACGCGCCAATTCAAATTTTTAACATACTGAAAAATTTGAATATTACCAAAAGATTCGTTTATCGTACCATCAAACGATACAATGAAGACTCTAGTGTAGATGACAGGTCAAGAAGTGGTCGCCCTCGGTCTGTTAGGACTCCAGCAGTGATAAAAGCTGTGAAGGCACGAATTCAAAGAAATCCTAAACGTAAGCAGAAACTGTTGGCCCTTTCAGATGGGGTTAAGCAGAACCACGGTGAAAAGGGTATTAAATGAAGACTTAGGGCTTCGGGCATATCGAAGAAAAACAGGACATCGTTTGAATGCTCGTCTAATGGACCTGAGACTGAAGAGATGCCGCGCTTTGTTGAAGCGGTACGCGGGAAAAAAATATCGGGAAATTCTTTTTTCGGATGAAAAAATGTTTACCGTAGAAGACAGCTACAACAAACAAAATGATAAGGTGTACGCACACAGTAGTGAAGAAGCGAGCACCCGTATTCCGCGTGTCCAATGAGGTCATTTTCCATCCTCGCTCATGGTATGGTCGGGAGTTTCTTATTGGGGCTTAACAGAGGTACATTTTTGTGAGAAAGGTGTAAAAACGAATGCTGTTGTGTATCAAAATACAGTCCTGACGAACCTTGTGGAATCTGTTTCTCATACCATGTTCAATAACAGGCACTGGGTATTCCAACAAGATTCGGCGCCAGCTCATAGAGCGAAGAGCACACAAGACTGGCTGGCGGCGCGTGAAATCGACTTCATCCGGCACGAAGACTGGCCCTCCTCCAGTCCAGATTTGAATCCGTTAGATTACAAGATATGGCAACACTTGGAGGAAAAGGCGTGCTCAAAGTCTCATTCCAATTTGGAGTCACTCAAGACATCCTTGATTAAGGCAGCCGCCGATATTGACATGGACCTCGTTCGTGCTGCGATAGACAACTGGCCGCGCAGATTGAAGGCTTGTATTCAAAATCACGGAGGTCATTTTGAATAAACTTTAATGTCATAAGAATCTATGTTTTGTTAAGTTCATTTTGGTATATGAATGGTTACATAATTAATAAACTTGTTACAATTATTTTACATTAAACATGTGACAGAATTTATGACCTGACTAGGTAATAATACTCATATTTCGAATAAAATAACCTAAATAGTATTTTTTTATAAAATTCTTATTATTAAACTAACTGTGCCCGCGACTCTCTCCGCGTGGAATAGTGACTTTCGGTAGAATTTTTTGGATATCTTATGGTTTATTTTGGATTACAAACCCTATAAACCCTAAAATATAAATTAAATATACAAACAGTATTATCGAATGCAACTATTACGCCATGCGCCTCCGGAATACGTACGTTCGAACCTACAGAGTCCCGCCTAAGCTGAACCCTATCTTATATGATTGACGATATAAATCTGAGGTCAACTTAGATTGGAATATAAAATTTCCGAAACTTATCATTTTTACCAAAAACTATTTTTTTTTTCTAAAATCTAAATAGCCTAAGTTACTCCTTGATACATCAGCTATCTGCTAGTGAAAGTCCCGTAAAATCGGTGCAGCCATTTCAGAGATTAGCCGGAACAAACAGACAGGCAGACAGACAAAAATTGTAAAAAAATGTTGTTTTGGTATATGTACCATGTATATTATTACCGAATGCACTTAGTAAAAAGCGGTTATTTTAATATTACAAACAGACCCTCCAATTTTATTTATTTGTATAGTTAAATCGAAACGCGTATCCGCAGGCAGTATCTACTTATTTGTTTGTCTTCTTAATAATATGAAAGCTTGAATACGTTTCATATTTGTAAATGTTGGCTTCGAAAAAGTTCATTTCGAATATCTATATGAAGAGGCCAAACAATATTATGTTATTTTTTGTTCAATTTCATTGTGCAAACCTCGCGGTCAGTGGTAGATACCCAGGGGAAATCTGTTGTTGTTGATTCAATAGATTTTTTATACTCCATATACTTTGGAGCTTTAAATAATACAGTTATTCATTACATATGTAAGGTTAAGGAGTATTTTGTCACATTGTTTGAATTTATAGTGTATGGAGGTGCACGCATGACGTAATGTTTTAGTCTGACTAAAGTCCGTGCATCAACTTAGTTTATGAAGTAGGTGTAAAAGAGTCTTATTGTGAAAATTATTTTAATGTAAAGTGACAGATATAATTATGTTAGAATAATGAAGAATATTTTGATAAAATGAAATGTACCATTCTATTACGACAAATTCTTTATTCTGACAAAAAAATAACCTGTGCGTCTCCGGACGTCCGACATAACTAACTAGGTAACTGAAACTTTTTTTTTGGTGTCGGGGAAAAACCACTCTTGACGGGTTCCCCCGGCCCGGAGGGACCGAGGGATATGTGGGACTCCGGGAAAGATGTTTGAACATCCGACTACCCACTAAAAAACCCCGCTGTTCTCCTATCGCCTACGCCCGGGCCCACTAATATATACTATACGGCCTGCCGATCTCGTGGCCCGGGCCAGCGCCGGCCCGCCCTTTGTCTTAAGGCGGGCTCCTTCTTAAGGGTTGGCGCCAGGCTTTCGTCCCCCTGGCGCTCTCCTGTAATAACTCTAGGAGTTGAGGGGGGCCACGGAACAACACGCAGCTCTCACCCTTGCGGCAATAGTGCGCCGCGAGGGAGAGAGCCACGTGCTGTTCCGCAGCTCCCCTCAACTCCTTGACTCAACATAGGAGAGCGCCGGGTGGACGAAACCCTGACCCCCTGGCGTCAACACTTTAGAAGAGGCCCGCCTTGAGACAAAGGGCGGGCCGATGTCAGCCCGGGCCACGAAATCGGCAGGCCACATATTTGTAGGCTCGGGCGTCGGCGATAGAAGAACAGCGGGGTTTTTTAGTGGATAGTCGGATGGCCAAACACCTTTCCCGGAGTCCCACATATCCCTCGGTCCTTCTGGGACAGGGGAACCCGTCAAGAGAGGGTTTTTCCTCGAGATCAAAAAAAAGAGAAAAAAAAAACGTCGCGCAGGCGTAGTGGAGCCGGTAGGCTCCCACATATTCCCCCTGGCTAGATCGTAACTACGATCGAAATATTTAGGGAAATCTCACTAGCCTGCCACTCCTCGTTTGTTACTCCACAGTTGTAGCAGTGGTAGGAGTGTCGTTACTGATGTTTCCAGGCACTACCTCACGCATAATGTATGCGAGTTTCAGGCTGTCTACCTACACGTTGTTTAATTTGCCCTTGATTTCAATGCTAAAGAACTTATTGTGTCGATTGATAACTTTGTAGGGGCCTTCGTATGGTGGTTCAAGTGAACTGCGTAGGCGGTCGACACTAAGAAATACATGCGAACAGGTCTCTGATCCGCGTGGTATGTAAAATGACGAAGCAGAGATATGCCACGACGCGCCTAGGAGTGAGCTTGGCCATGTAAGAGCGAAGGCTCGTAGCATACTCAATGATATCTGCCACTGTATATTCAGCTTGAGGTGACAGGAATTGACCGGGTAGACGAAGCGTTTCGGTGTACACAAGTTCAACTGGTTTTGTCTGCAGGTCTTCTTTTACAGCGCTTCGGATGTCAAGTAGGATTAGCGGTAGAGCCTCAATTTACGTTGCAGAAGACAAATGGCACATAATGGATGCCTTGAGCTGGCGATGAAGTCTCTCGATCGTGCCATTTGAAGCTAGGCGGTATGCAGTCTTGCGGAAGTATCGCGCGCCAACCATGGCAGTGAGAGCCTTGAAGAGCTGACTCTCGAACTGTCTGCCACGGTCTGTGGTCACTCGTAAGGGGCAACTAAATCTGACAAACCAGCCAGATACCAGAGCAGTAGCACAGGACTGAGCAGTAATGTCTGTGAGAGGATATGCCTCAGGCCATCGCGTAAAGCAGTCGATGATGGTGAGGCAGTATCTGTCTTCAAAGGAAGGGGTCAAGGGTCCCACGAGGTCCAGGTGAATATAAGCAAACCGCGCGGATGTAGTGGTAAAGATAGAATGAGGTGAAATGGTATGACGAGTGATTTTGCTTTGTTGACATTTCAAGAAATGCCTAGTCCACTCTCTACAGTTTCTGAGTATCCCTGGCCTACACAAAGCATTCAGTGGCTAGTCGCACTGTAGCTGAACCTCCTGGTTGATGAAGATTGTACAGCTGGTCGAAAACTTGCTTCCTAAACTGTGGTGTGATCTATGGACGAGGTTGACCAATTAAAGTGTCGCAGTAAACAAGTAAACTGCTGTTGGACAGTAGGCACCTTTTTTAGCTTGAGTAAGGAACCATGAAGGAACAGGTCTTGCAGCTATGGAACGTCGTCCTGAGATTGTGCATCTACCTAGTAGTTGATCGGCGTAGCAATTGCTTCAACACGAGACATATAATTTTACTTTGTAATGTTTTTTATACACAATAAATCGTAACGTGACGGTTGATTTCCCGTTAGCTATAAATTTATATGAATTGACACGTTAAATTGGATTCAACATGATATACGGTCCAAAATATAAAACTGTTTTAATACATTTATTTATTTTAAACTAGCTATGTCACATGACATTTGGTCCACTCTCTGGAAGGTACTAGAGGAACTTGGAGTACCTAATCACCTAATTGCGCCGATCCAGTCAATCTACCAGAACAACAGGGGTGCCGTGAGAGTTGAAAGGACAACAACTGAGCCTTTCAAGTTTGAAAAAGGTGTAAGGCAGGGCTGCATTCTGTCCCCTATCCTATTTAACGTCTACGGAGAATACATCATTAGGCGAACTCTGGAAAACTGGGAAGGTGGCGTCACCGTAGGAGGCGCTAGGATCACAAATCTCTGTTACGCAGACGACACAGCACACGACACTCGAAAGGAGAGTGGAAGGAGAGAACATATTATGCCGATCCCACATAGTTTGGGATAAGAGCAGGAAGAAGAATAATATTATTAACTAACTTTTAAACAGTGATATTGCAGTTTGACAATTTTTTGCTTTAATAACAAAGCGATAACTTAGTTACACATTATTTATATTCTCTCTTTTTTTACTCATGCTTACAAATTCGTACCAGATTCATTTCAAATTCAAATTACACATCAAAGCGCAAGCTGTATTTTTGAGTATAAGGCTACATGCTTTTTATATATATGCCATTCTTCATATATTATTTTTCTAAAATAGAGAAAAATATATTTCGCTCCGCTCCGCTGGGTGATCAACAGGCAAAATCGAAAAAAAGAGAAAGGGTAATATCTTCGTGAAAAATAAGAAATGCAATAAAAAGTATCCTATCTTACTTCTAATACCTCCAAAAATATGTGTACAAAGTTTCATGATGATCGGTTAAGTGGTTTTCGCGTGAAAGCGTAACAAACATACTTTCACTACTTAATATTAGTATAATGTCTACTATATATTCCCCCAAAGATAAAGGTAAAATTAGTGTCCTTCATTTGCTATCTATGTAGCAGGAGTAGCATAAATAGCAGTTTTCAAATGATAAATCTAAAACTGTCATTATTTGAAAATTGAACGAGAAACATATCAGCATTTGTACACGTTACAAAAACTAAGCAAGATTTGCTATTGCCATAAATTTAGGGATAGTCATTCGTGGAATACATTGCAAGCGAAGATTTAACATAAATCACCTTTTTGCGTATTTATGTACAATGTCTCTTTCTCTGTCTGGATAATTTTTAATATATTATGAAATTTTATATACATTCTGCGTTATTAACTATTGAATTCAAACCTTCTGTGGCCGTATCAAAGATTTACAGAAGGGATATCCCGAAGGGGAATCCCGGTTTATTTTTCTACCCTGTTTAGAATTGAAACTGCGATTATCAAAGTTGAATTGACATAGAAAAGACTATCAAATAATATATTCTAATACATAAATATAAATAACAGTGGCAAAATAGAACAGAGCTGGCAAGTATAGCTCAGTAAAATAGCAGATTTTTCTAACAAGCTATTATTTTAAAATGCCTGACTGGTTGAGTATTATTGAATGGGTAAATTTTTGCGCTCCTATTAGCGTCAGGTACCATGACATTGCATTTTCTTGAGCATATAGCTAGAAAAAAGTAGATGTATTATAGCTAAATTGTTTTTGACGTGTGTGACATTTCATCTCCCATCCGCTAAAGGATAACCGAGCTGCTTTTTACTATTACTTTATATTATTACTATTTTATTACTTTTTATTATTACTCTGCTTTTTCTATGAATTAATAGAAAAAATGATTATTCGCCCGTCAGGTAGATTTAGTTATGGGATAGCCTAAAAAAAACTCTCTCTGTACGTTTTTGTGTCCATATTTATTTATCTAGATATTTATTTTACTCAACAGAACAGTTTAATGTGCAAATATATATCTTCAGTTTCTTTCTCATTAAATCAAAAAATATACCAAAAATCCATTTCATTCACAATATCAACGAATAATATATATATGAATACATAAAATAAATTATCGCTGCATAAATAATGTATTACATAAAATTTATCATAACACCATCAAACATTTTGTCATCAAAGCTATGTCGGAAATGATGTAACATTTCCAAACATATTCCAAATTTGAACCGATTCTATTCGAATTGTATTCGAATAAAAATAACATTCGTTTCATTACATTCATAAAAAAGGTTCGAACATAATACCATAAAAGCTTGAAGAAACAGAATTAATATACTGATATATTTACTCTCAATTTAAAACCTAGAACAGTTGCAATAGTGCTAATGCCTTTAAAATTACACGAAAGTTTTTAATGGATGGCATGTAAGTATTTTAAAGATGTACATTTGTCTAGGAGCTTACCAGCTAAGTTTATTTTTATCCAATAACAAATTCTACTCTTAGTCAATGTAACGCAGTGCATTTTTCTTATAGTAAAATTGGTATGTTGTGGAAAATAAAAGTACTTACATAAATAAAATACAACATATTACATGTGTTTTTAGCAGATAAGTTTAATAGGTGGTAGATCTCCAAACCCATCTGGATGGATAACACCCCTAGTTTCTAAGTATACCGCCATAATAATCTTGTATTGTGTTCCAGAAATCCATTGAGATCGGCAGCGCGTTGGAAATGCCTTTTGCAAACGTCCATAGGCGATGGTTACCACCTGCTATCAGATGGGGTGTTAGCATATCAAGCTATGAAAAAGGCGACTATTTGAACATTTAAACTATTTCTTGCCGATAATTTATACCCGCAGGTAGTCCGCGTGTATGTTTCTACTAAGTTCTGTACTTTTGTATTCTATGTCACACAGTTTGTTGGAAGTGGCCCCACTAATATCTTTATAGCGCCTATGCCGAATGTTTACGACCCCTGTGTAGGATGTTATTGCCTAGACACGCTAACAAATACTACTGGTTGCTGTATAATTTTCACGGTTAAATTGTACAAGTTTTTCGTGAATTTTTTTCTATATTTACTTTAGTGTCTATCTCTAGAGTATGTTTGGAATAAATATTATTCTCCATATAAGTTGTAGCAATTTTTGAAGGCGTGATATCTATCACTACTCTCTTTTTATTAAATATATAATATTAATTAGATGTTGAAAGTCTAGATGGTCCGAATAAATCAACCAAATTAGTTTCTCTGTAAATGAGAAACGACAATTAAAGTTAACTATTCGTCTCTCTTTCACAACTCTTGCTTTTATATATATTAGATTATTATATCTCAGAAATCAAATCTTTGTAAAGTAAATTATTTTTTTGTACGCGAATGTCATGTGTCATACTTCTATGACACACGACAGTGCGCAGTCTTCAGTGAGTATCAATAAGCGCGTTAAATCTAAAGAGATGATATTTTCTTTACAAATATAACATAACATTTTCAATTGTAATTTATGGAATTTGTGAATATTGTTAATTTGTTAGTAAATAAAATTATTATTGTTATTATTAAACTACAGTGAAATTTTACGCCACAATAAATAAATACATTATGAAGATTCTATATACTATAACACTGAAGCAACGCAGACTACAACCATCGACGCCGTCTAGTAAATGCAAGAATCCAGCAAAGAAAAAATGCAGCAGTCACTGCTGTTTAAGCTGTAATGAGAATGGGCTACGTGACTAAGAGACTTTGGTCACTTCAGATAGTACGGCTAGTGCTTGAGTTTTGCCAAGCTTACAGCGCTAAAACAGCCTCAAGCCCGTCTGGATGGCGACCACCGTTGGTCTTATGTATGCCACCATAATAACCTTATATTGTGTTCCGGCATTAGTGACCCAAGTTCCTGTATCCTTATGGGACAGCAGCGTGTTCGCGTTGCCACTGGCGTTGCAAGCACCCATAGGCGACGGTAACTGCTAAATTTTAAGCGGGACATCAGCCTGTCTGCTGTCCTACAGCAATTAAAAAAATGATATTGACATATGAGTATACTTTAATTTAAAATCATTACCTTCATGCATGTGTACCGTCGTACTGATTTAAAGTCCATTTTAAGCATTTAACTTCAATCAACTCGCTGTCACGTACTTAAAAGCTAAATTTAGCCCTTTCATGTTTTTTTTTTCGATTTACTCCGAGACAAATGAAATGCATTAGTATTGCCCTCTAACTGTAGTTGACAGCGACTGCTTGATTCCAAATTGAAAATTAAACAACAATAAAAAAAATATACCAATTAGATCATAATAAAATTTATATCCCAGGTAGGGAATCTATAGGAACAAATGGAGTCTCATATTATAAACATATTACTGAAAGTTTTATACATTTAGGATTAAAACTTGGATGATGATAATGGACAACTATTAACTAGTAAAACGTATTTACCACAAACTACTTTAAATTTCCAACACGTCACCTAACTCACATGTCATTCTGTCCATTACATAACCCATGCAAATTATGTGGGCATCTATTTATTTGTAAATAACGTAGGACTATATACGGTTTGACATGGGTCGGATATCATTTGAGTATAGCATATTTGCACAGTTTTTGTTTGCAAGCATTTGGAGGGCATATCTGTCCTCCATACATTAATACATTTTGACTTATTTAATGGTGTTTATGTTGTGGGTTAGAAAAGAAATTGTTACAAATTTAATATAGAAGTTTTTTACACACTTTATCTGAACTTAACTTGACCTGTATGTAACGGAATTTGGACTCGATTTTTACCCACTTAGAACAATCAAAAAAATTAAAAATTTTGGCACACATGTCAAGACCTGATAAGAATACACGAATTTAATGATTTGTCCCATAGTCCTTATCAGGATCATCAGGATGAACGCTTTCATTTACTTCTGCCGAAGCGCCATCTGACGTTTAGTTAATAACACTGTCATAACATGGCGTTAAATTAATAAAAACATTTACCGATTGGGAATTGACAACAATTAAAATGATATTTTGTAGTTAGTCAAACTAAAAAGTTAAAAATAAATTATAGTTTAAAAAAACTATAATAAAAAAAGCTATTTATTGTTTAATCAAACTAAAAAATAATTCTTAATCATCATCAACATCATCATTTCAGCCGGAAGACGCTCACTGCTGGACAAAGGCCTCCTCCAAAGATCTCCACGGTGATCGGTCCTGCGCTGCCCTCATCCAACCTATTCCGGCGATCTTGACCAGATCATCGGTCCATCTTGTGGGGGGCCTACCAACATTGCGTCTTCCAGTACGCGGTCGCCATTCGAGGACTTTTCTGCCCCAACGGCTATCAGTCCTTCGAGCTATGTGCCCAGCCCACTGCCACTGATTTTGCAATCATCCGGGCTATGTCGGTGACTTTGGTTCTCCTGCGAATCTCCTCATTTCTGATTCGATCTCGCAGGGAAACTCCGAGCATAGCCCTCTCCATTGCCCTCTGAGCGACCATGAGCTTTCTCATAAGGTCCATAGTTAGCGACCACGTCTGCGTTCCGTAAGTCAATCACTGGCAACACACATTGGTTAAAAACCTTCGTCTTGAGACACTGCGGTATTTGGGACGAAAATATTTTACGGAGCTTCCCGAACGAATTCTTAATACAAGAAGAAAATTACTGACGAGAAAATTAATGTCACTGATCTAAAAGCGTGGGGTCCTTTGTACGATATTTTTAAACTAACTCTACATTTCGGAATGAAAATAGTAATAAAAAATTATGACTGATATCAAGCACCCCATGCTTTTTATTAAAACAGTGGATAGAAGAGAATTCAACAAAGCATAATTTAACAAACCTGAGCAAACAGACTAACAGCCTACCGCTTAACTGTCTACTTACATAGGAGTACAGGAACTTGAGTCACTAATGTCGGAACACAACACTAGGTTATTATGACGGCATACTTAAGACCAAGAGAGGCTGCTATCCAGACGGGATTGAGGCCCTACGACGTAACTAGACTTGTTTTGTCGTTTTTTACGACAAGCCAACCCTGGCTGTAGGGGTTAGTATTCTTACTCCGCCCGTGCATGTAGGATATAGATAGATATAGATGTGAAACATATATAGGTAATTATAAATAATTTATCCACAGCTTTTTCATTGCATCCGAAGCTGGGAAAACTTCATTGCACGTTTAAATATGACTCTTTTACTTTAATAAGGGTACAATATACATAACATATGTGGGAAAATTTTATTTTTTACAATTTTATTCACTTTATCTGAAGTGAGTCCTAACATAAAAAAAAACTGATAAAGTAAGGACAATTACTTAGACTATAAAAAGAGTTATAATACATACTAAAGGTTGCCCATTTATAGAAATTTGATCACAATTGAAAATATTTTCTCCATGCAGGGGCGGAGTAAGGACACTGCCCTTACGGCCAAGGGGACCTTTCTGGCAACTATTCCGTGTCTTTAAATGCCACCATAATAACTTTGTGCCTTGTCATCAACCTGTCTGCATCCATAGTAATAAAAATAGTTTTAAGATTGAACATTATTAAGGTTCTATTACCCAAGAAGTATATTTTTAATAATCACAGATTTTGCAAGGGCTAAACACTTAATTTTGCTTATATTTTTCAAACAAGTTATATAATAACATTTAAATAAATAATTCAAAAACTAACGCTGGAATAAAAGTACCACTGTATATATTTGTATTGCTATTTTATGAATACTGGAAGTTTAATTGTGTTTATATTATAAAAATATGAGCAATAAGTAATACTAATCTACGAACAAACAAATAAACAATGAACAAAGCTGTTAACAAAAACTTGTAAATTGAAAAACAATTTTGGAGACGACAAAATTAAATTCACAAACAATTCTTGGAAGTCGAAATAATTAATATAACTTGATGATAAATTTTCATGGATTTCGTCAAACATTTCCATGGTAGTCCCAAAGTAAATATTATTAATGTTATTAAAAACCTGATGGGAGACTTATTTGAACCATTGTTTATGGTAATCTTCCATATGTTGCGATAATATAACTTATAGCTTGCGATATGGACACCTCTTTCATGACTATCGAAATTTTACATGCTCACATATAAATATCAACTCTTATAAGTTTCTCAGTAACATTCACAAATTATGTTTCATCAGAGGATTAAGACTTAAAGATTTAGCTTGAGGAAATACTACTAGCGCCATCGACCCTTCACCACAGGCTACCCTTAAGGTTTTTTACTTCATAGCTCTTGGAGATATTCTGTGCCGCTTGAATAGCGTGTACTTGTGAGTTTCTACTCATAAGAAAATCCTGCATATCAAACTGCCTGAGAATTTAATTTTGTTAAGAGCGCATTTTCCGATAGCATCATTGTCTTTAGGGGTTCTGGCCTACGTTTTAACACCTTGTCTTTTTGTCACACTTTCGTTTATATTTGTGAAAAGGACGTTTTTAGCTAATCCATGGTCATCTGACTGAATTCCAGTCTTGACTGACTAACCCGCTTGCACCAGCGCACTTATCGCTTGGGTGAGGTGGACTTCTTTATATTTGTGATTTAGTTTTTAGTAAACTTATTCAAGTTTTATTGATGTTGTTGAAATTTAATCTTGTTAAAACGTTAGCAAACCATGTGATTTTGTCTTAATAATAGAAACTCAAGATGACATCAAAGTCTATTTTAGCAGCTATTCATTATGCGAAGTTACTCTTATCATCAAAAAAATTGAAACACCCCTGAAGTTTGGTTTTGAATGAGTTTAATTTTTTTTACATAAAAAAATATAAGTAATGCCAGTTAATTTCGGATATTATAAAATATCATTTACCGAATATTAATTTTTCAAATTACAATTAAATTTATTTAGCTATTGTTTTGTTCAATAGGCATGTAAAATAGAAAAATGTTAAAAAAAGTTTATTCAGTATCTAGTATTTCCTCCCTGGGCTCTTATCACTGCTTCCGTGCGGGGTACCTCATGGAACGGATAACCGTCTAACTCTTCTTGTATAGCTGTTTTAAGCTGGCCAAGCGTCTCCGAGCAGAGTCTCTCGCTCTGACTCGTCTCTTCAACTCATCCCATAGAAGTTCTATGGGATTCAGATCCGGGCTTATTGCTGGCCATCCCATAACCGTAATACCGATTTCGCTCAGGCTCATTTCTTTTACAACATCTGCGGTAAAAGCCCTGGATTTGATTGTCCTGCATAAAAACGAAGTCTTCGCCAATAAAATGTCTGTAGGCTACATGAGGCTCCAGACACTTTTCGATGTAACGTGACTTATTTAATGACGGTAACCGAGCTCCAGATACAAACGCAAGTTTGGTTTTTCTATCGGAGCTTATGCCTTCCCAAACCGTCCATGAACCACCACCGTAACTGACTCTTTAATGCAGCACTGTCCAAACGCTCTCTCTTTTCTATATACCTTCTTTCTTCGTAATTACCATGCATGATCTTACTCTCGTCAGGAACGAGAATTTTGATCCATTGCAGGTATGACCAATTTAAGTGCTCAAGTGCAAAGTTGAGGCGCGCTCTTCGGTGGCCTACAGTCAATTTTGGGCCATTAGCTGGTTTGTTAGGTTCCATGCCACGCTCTTTCAATCTTCTTCTTATGGTAGAATCACTTACAGTCAATCCTCGAACCTCACGGAGCCGCTGCTGCGGTTGAATAGAGTTAATGTGGCGATTTCTTAGAGAAACTGACGCAATATACCGGTCATCTTACTCAGACGTGACTCGATATCTACCAGATCCTAGACGGTGAGTAAAAATACCAGACTCCCAATAATTCTGATATACTCTATTGACAGCAGAGACATGCAAGCCACAACACGCTGACTATGCCCTGCATCCAGCAACGCCACGACTTGGGCGGCTTCTATAGGCGAGTCATCCATATTTTTTAGGAAAAGATCTCTTTGGTAGGATGTCACAGAGCTTAGTTAACAATCACGCTCAGCTCAGATCTCAGTTAAAAAAGCGATAATTTATGCAAAAAAATGTAATTAAGTGCAGAAATTCCGTCGGAATACATATTGAAAACAATCGATGTTTTGGGAGAAAATAAAGAATTTTTCATTTATTTGCATTTCATTTTTCATTCGTTTATTGGACGAAAATTCGAAAATTTTAATTCAAATTTGGAATTCTGGTACATCATTATGTAGACTTAACAGCCAGCTATTAATTGGCGTATTTAATTTTAATGATATCAATCCTCTTTACATTTAAATGCCGCCTGAATAATACTTGCAGTAGTGTTTCGATTTTTATGATGAGAAGTATATTTATACATTCAAGTAACAGGTAGTAAACAATATTAAGGTATAAAACAAAACAATCTTGAGACTTGAAACAAAAAAAGTATATTTAAAACTTTTTAATACAATTTCATGCATATTGGACACTTTTGTAATTTGTTCGATCAGTATTTTCTTCCGTAACAGAGTTTCGCTTTTTACTGGAAAGTGGGTCGAAGCCAAAAATACACTTTAAAGATTAACCGTGAATAAATTTAGATCAAACCAATCCAATTCAAAGGAAACTTTATGAACAAAACCTAAACCGTTCAATTTGTAACATCAAACATTGAAATAGAAATTGTGAAATTTGTGACGAATAAACTCTTTATAGGCTGGTAAGTTAGCATTCCCGCTCGATCGCAATGAAATTCATTTTCACTTGAAATATTGTATGGTTCCACTTACAGCGATTTATAATAGCTGAATGCCAACCTCTTTTAGAGCTTCAAAGAAAAATTTTCGTATAAGGAAAATTAGAAAATGAAATCTTTACTTTTAATTAATTATTTCAAATCAATGTTTTATTCTGTGTATATTTTTTTATTGAAATAATTTTATTATATTATTATAGTAAAATATTGTTGTATGCTTTATTAAAAATTAATTCAAGCGTTCGTTTTTAGAAAGATTAAATGAAATAAATATGTCTCGCAGTGTTCTATACGTCACGTAGCTAAAGTAGGTTTTATCATGTTTAGTATATCGTCGGCTTGATTATTAGAATACGTAACTCCAGTTGGATAAACTTTACAGGAGCAAGTAAAAACTTTATGTTTTAGTTATGCACGGGAATTATTTTACTCATGACACTGTCAGTCATAACAAATTAGCCATATTTTTGTAAAACATATGAAGCAATCCAATAGATAGGCTTCAAAATACGCCACTAGTCATCAAGTTAAATTTAAAAGTCTTATTTAGATATTTTATGGAGTTACGTACGCTGATAATTAAGCAGACGATATGTAATGTGACACCACTCTTCCACCGCTTTCACTGCCATCCCACTCATTCTTGGCGTGCCTTCGAGATAATAAAATTTAAAAGGGCAAACTTCGTCGGCTATAGGATGGAATGAAAAGTGATTTGCCTAATCCACTTCTCAATTTTCCAACCCACTGGGCTTCGAGATTTACACTCACTACCGACATTACTCCTCCCTCCTTGTGGTGGTACCTAATTTTTATATCTCCAATATTGCTTTTAAATTATATAAAGAAATAAACGAATAAAGCAAGTGTCAAATGAATTTTTGAACGGTATGAGTAAATATAACAAGATTTTTTATAATGGATGAAAATTAAATATATTTTAAAGATAACATGAAATACATTTTCATAGAAACGCTCTCTAGGCTCTGATAATTCTGAGAAATATCACAGAGTCGAATTTGTGCACTCATTTTCAGTGATACTCTTTTTTATCTCGATAAATCTGCCTTAAAACTACCAACACGAAAGAAAAAGACGACGTGATTACGTCATGTTCACTATCTTTACCTCCAGTTATTAGTTACTATTCTTTTAGTCACTTCTCTGCGTTGCGCCGATGGTTTTTCATAATCTTCATCTGACCAAAGAGGTTTAAATTAATGGGCCACTATATTTAAGCCGCTCTTGTGCTGTCCTCAGCTATATGTGAACTAATAAAAAGATAAATATCATTTAAGAAGATTTGGATTGCAATTATTCTTTGATTTACATGGTACTTGTTTTACACGATTTCATTTTACACTACATTGTCGGGATCGCAAGACTGGAATAAACCAAAGGATAGGTGTATAGTGTCATTAAAAATTACATATTAGTTTATTTACGCAAATCTATCAAATCCGATTCTAATATGTAATTTTGTTGTAATTGTAGGGCCCTCCGGCACTAACTACTTTAAATTCGTATATTCGTGTATAATTTACAATAGGGCTTAATAACTATAGCGAGAATTACGCGATAGAGTGACGTGTTCTCTCCGTCACAGCTCGATTTGCACCACCTCTCGCGACCGAGCGAAAGCGTTTTTTATTAAAACTCCGCCTATGGTCTATGTGGGTGCGAGCGGCAAGGGCACGCCGGCGCGGCGCGCGCGCCTACTCCGTCGCATCTCTACAGTATTCCCCGAGACTGTTACTACGAGCGAAAGTGATCTGGATGGAAATTTGACGGAGTGTACATTTCTTGTTTTTCGTCGATAAAAGTTTATCATTTCGAGAAACTGTCGGAGATCTTTAATTGTTTATAGCTGAGGAAACTCTTGTGTGGCCTGGATTTTTTGTCTAATAGTTAGATACTTGCTGCTGATACGCTGTATCCCAAGAATGTTACTTGAAGCTTTCCGAATACAAATTTGCTTGTGTTAATTAGGAGTCCATAGTCTGTGAATCTTTGGAAAATCTGTCGGAGATGCTGATGATGATGGGTTTCACAGTTGCTGAACACCAAAATGTCATCAGTGTAACAGTAGCAGAATCCATTAAAGCCTCTTAATACTTCATCCATAAAATGTTGAAAGGTTTGCCCAGCGTTACGTAATCCAAACGTCATGAACGGGAAATCGAAAAGACCAAAAGGCTTTGTGATGGCAGTTTTGGGGATATCTTCCTTATTAATTGGTATATGATTGTATGCTTTAATGAAGTCAATTACGCTGTATATTTTACTGCCCACTAATTGGTGACTAAAGTCTTGGAAATGCCTGACAGGGTACAGATCAGGGATGGTGCGGACATTGAGACATCGGTAATCCCCACAGGAACGCCATCCATCAACTGTCTTGCGTATCATATGGAGCGGCGACGACCATAGGCTTTCTGACCGACGTGCAGTGCCGTTCTGTAGCATTTCCTCAAACTCCTTTTTCGCTGTTTCTAAACGCTCTAGGTCCAAACGCTCTAGGTCCAAACGTCGTGGTCTGCTCGATACGTATGGACCGGGTGTGGTGCGGATGTAGTGCACTATGGGGTGTTTAATGTTGCGCGGTTGTCCTGCCGGGCATGCTACATCCGGGTATTCCATCAGTAGCTGATGTATACCGTGTCGTCTATGACTGTTCTCACAGACGCTATGGCTTCTGTTGCGTTGTGACATGGTGCTGGAATGAAAAGTTATGGTATACTTTTATTTTAAAATGTTTACACTTGAATATGGCATAATAATGGTGTAAATATATTTAATGGCCATGTCAGAGAAATAAATTTTCATTTCGTTTCTGTATTTGTAGCTTGGACTACAAGAATTAATAATTTAGTATCAGACTAAGATTAATAATTCATGGCCTTTAACACGTAAATGATAGCTATTCAAAGCAAAATCAAATGTCACTGTCAACATGTTATCAAAAGCTGTCTGAGAAAATTTAATGGAATGGATATTGAATATTCAAATTTTAAAAGGAATCTTAATACCTCTACGGCCCTGTTTTTAATATTAAATAACAAAATACAGGTACATATTTTTGTGATTCATCATCATCATCATAGATAGATAGATAGATAATTCTTTATTGTTCACCACACAATTTTACAGAAAAAAAGACATAAAAAGAAGTAGGTAATAGTACAACATAGTGAGCAAACGGCGGTCTTATCACTAAATAGCGATTTCTTCCAGACAACCTATCAGAAATATTTAAAGTAGTAGTACAAGGAATCATCATCATCTTTGCGTTCTATCCCGGTTGCAGCCCAAACTCTCGCTTCGGCGCCCGGGGTCCGCTTTCCGACTTTTTCTTCTCCACTTCGCACGGTCTTCAGCATCCCTGGTAGTGAGCCCATTGGCACGCATATCACCCTTTACAACGTCAAGCCAGCACTTTTTGGGTCTACCCCTCCTGCCGGGGCCCGGCGGAGGCGGCATGGCCAGACATTTGTTACCCACGTAAGCATCCGGTTGCCGTAAAACGTGGCCGTACCAACGGAGCCGACACTCTTGTAATTTGTCCGCAATGTCACGGACATGAAGACTGCCGCGAATGCGGGAGTTCCTAACGCGGTCCTTCCGCGTCACTCCACACATCCACCGCAGCATATTCATCTCCGTGACACGCAGCTCTTGCTTGTGTCGCTCTAACACCGGCCACGCTTCACAGCCGTATAAAAGGACAGGCCTAATGATGGTCTTATAGACCTGTCCCTTCAACTTTACCGGCATCTTGGGGTCACAAATGACACCAGTTACCTCACGCCATTTGGCCCACGCGGCAGCAATGCGTGCCTTGACGTCGCAATCGATGTCACCAGACGCATGGATCACAGATCCCAGGTATTTCACTTGTTCCGTGCGCTCGATCGTGTCGCCACCTATGCGTACGGGTGTGGGATCTGTGGAGTTACAGGCCAAGTACTCGGTCTTACGGTACATATTTTTGTGATTGTTTTTCATTAAATAATCTAATGACAAACTCGTTCGCTTGAGAAACTGTGAACATAGTATTACTTAACGCTTAGGTAATATGGGTGCGTGGTAGCTAAGCGGTATCACGCTTGAAAACTTAACGTAAAATTCAGCACCCAGGATGCCATTTATCTCTTAAGTAGTTTATCCCACCTAATATGCATTTTATTGCATACTTATGATACCATATTACATATCGTCGGCTTAATTATTGGAGTGACTCCATTTGGATAAACTTTACAGGAGCAAGTAAAAACTTTGTTTTTGCTATGCATGGGAATCACTCACAACAACATTAGTCATATTTTTGTAGAACATACGAAGTAATCCAGTAGATAGGCTTCAAAATACTCCACTAGTTACATTAAAAGTCTTATTTCTATATTGTGTTGAGTTACGCATTCTGATAATTAACCTGAAAATATAGTTGTAATGTGGAAGGTGCAAAATGTCCATGCTGAATTCGGCGGGGCGTTATTATATATTTGTTTATACAAATAAATAAAATTGGAGGGTCTGTTTGTAATATTAAAATAACCGCTTTTTACTAAGTGCATTCGGACGTATACACGGTACATATACAAAAACAATTTTTTTTACAATTTTTGTCTGTCTGTCTGTCTGTTTGTACCGGCTAATCTCTGTTGCCCGGCTAATGGCTGCACCGATTTTGACGGGACTTTCACTGGCAGATAGCTGATGTATCAAGGAGTAACTTAAGCTATTTTTATTTTAGAAAAAAAAATAGTTTTGGTTAAACATGATAAGTTTCGGAAATTTTATATTCCAATTTAAGTTGACCTCAGACTTATATCATCAATCATATGAAATAGGGTTCAGCTTAGGCTGGAAATTTAGATTGAATTTCCAATTTAAGTTAACCTCAGATTTATGTCATCAACCATATGAAATAGGGTTTAGCTTAGGCTGGACTTTGCAGATTCGAACGCAATTTGTACTTATGTTTTTTTTTTTGGTGTCAGGGAAAAACCTCTCTTGACAGGTTCCCCGGCCCGGGGGGACCGAGGGATATGTGGGACTCCGGGAAAGATGTTTGGCCATCCGACTACCCACTAAAAAACCCCACTGTTCTCCTATCGCCTACGCCCGGGCCCACGGATATATGGCCTGCCGATCTCGTGGCCCGGGCCGGCGCCGGCCCGCCCTTTGTTTTGAGGCGGGCCCCTTCTAAAGTGTTGGCGCCAGGGGGTCAGGATTTCGTCCCCCCGGCGCTCTCCTAACAACTCTAGGAGTTGAGGGGGGCCGCGGAACAGCACGCAGCCCTCACCCTCGCGGCAATAGTGTGGGCGGCGGGTCCTCCCCCGAGGGGCCGCCCGCGGCCGCTTTTTACGGCGGCCGGAGGTCGTTATTTGCCCTCCGGCGCCGCCGACGTGGCCTGCGTTGGCGGGAGGGGAGTGTGGTGGTCGACTCCCGCTCCCGCTCCGCCGCCTCCTTTGCGGACATGACTGCCTCGCAGAAGGAGGCGACGTCCGTCCATCCAGGATCGCCCCCAACCATGGACAGAACCAGGGCTGGGAGCGACAGGTCCACGCCGATTTGGGCGACGAGGGCGCGGCGCTCCTCGCGCCACGCAGGGCACACGGCGGCAGTGTGGTTCACCGTGTCCTCCTCGTCGCCCGCGCCACAGTGGTGGCACCCCGACGTCATCTCCCGCCCTATGCGACACAGGTACCTCCCGAAGCAACCGTGCCCCGAGAGGACCTGCGTCAGGCGGAAGGTCAGGGCGCCGTGGCGCCTTTCCAGCCATTCGGCAAGGACGGACCTCACCGCTTCGATGGTGGCGAGGCCCGCGCTGGGGTGCGCAAGGCGCTCCTTCCACTCCACCATGAGTACCTCGTCGCGCAGCTCCGCCCGCTTTACCTCAACTTCGCGAGGCGCGGGGCGAGAGCCACGCTCAGCCGCGTCCCGGCACCACTGGTATAATAGCGCCAGGACCCGGGCCTCGAGGTCCCATGGTGGGGATCCGGCCAGCAGGGAGGCCGCTTCGAAGGACACCGTGCGGTATCCCCTAATCGCCCTGACGGCCAGGACGCGCTGCGGCCTGCGTAGCAGCGCCGTCGTTTTGGCCGTCAGGCGATCCGCCCAGATTGGGGCCCCGTAAAGGGCCATCGACCGCACGGTCCCCTCGTTATGTGGTTCGAACGTACATATTCCGGAGGCGCATGGCGTAACAATTGCATTCGATAATACTGACTGTTGCATATTTTATTTATATTTTTTGGGTTTATAGGGTTTGTAATCCAAAATAAACCATAAGATATATCCAAAATATTCTGCCCAAAGTCACTATTCCACGCGGACGGAGTCGCGGGCATAGCTAGTTTTATAATAAAACTTAATACGACACGACTGTGTCTTTGTTTAATAGTGGTGAAAGAGAGCGCTCTTACTCTATACGTTTATGGCCTGGCTACTTTGGTATTGTTACTTAACACATTTAACATATTTGTACCGACAGAAGAAAAGTGAAATCGGGATGCATAACGTGCTAATAACCTTTTTTATTGCTGAGGAACAGCAGATAGGCTGACAACCTACTTAATAGTATACAGTTACCGTTGCCTATGGACGTTTGCGACACTAGGAGCACCGCAAACACGCTACTGTCCCATAGAGGTACAGGAACCTGGGTCACTAATGCCGGAACACAACACAAAATTATTATTGCGGCATACAGTTCGTGTTGTCTACGATCCCATACTCACAGACGGTCTAGATACGCCTGGATTTTGGAGAGACTGCGTCTCTTTGCATATTCTACCGTCTGTACAACGGGGAGTATTCTGAGGAGCTATTTAGAATGGTGCCCTCGTCGTCTTTCTACCACCGCACTGCCCGCCACCGGCTGGATGTTCATCCCCATATCTTGGAGCCTCTTATTTCTTGTACGAAATGGTTCTCAAGAACGTTCATGTTACGTACTCTCAGGATCTGGGATGAGCTTCCGGCTGAGGTTTTCTCAGCGCGGTACGATATGCCGTTCTTTAAAAAAGGCGTTATAAAATTTCTTCAAGGCCGGCAGCGCGTTGGTAATGCCTCTGGTGTTGCAAACGTCCATAGGCGACGGTGACCACCTGCCAGGGTGGGCTGTTTGCCTGTATGCTGAACTCTAGCTATAAAAAAAAATACTTAAGACCAAAGACGGGCTCGGGACCATACCAACTTGGACAATCGTGACAGGTATACTATATATTTCTTTTAGAAAAAGTACCGGGCCTGGCAGGTGAACGTTATCAGCTGTTATTAATGTAGCATATTTTTTATTATTAAATAGGAAGGGTTAAAAATATACTTCTGTAATGAAAAAATTAAAACAATTTTATTATTCTGTTAACAACGCATACTGAGTTTCGGGTAAAGATATATTTCTAATTATCACTTTTTAATTTTAATAAAATAAATAAATAAAATAAAAATAGCCTTTTATGCTGGATTAACATTTTTTTTTTACAAATTAAAAATAAATAACTCTTTAAATTAAACTTTTTTTGCTTTTCTTCATTTGGCACCAGTAATATCTTCTATCTCAACTTGTCCATAGACATAGGCATCTCTCAAAGGTTTTCCACTTCTACCTATTCCTTAGTTCCCTTTCCCAGAATGTTCTTGCAACCTATTTTAAATCATTCTTCCACCTTTTATACTGTCATCCTCTTTTTCGTTTTAAATTTTTTTTTAATTGCTGAAGAACATCAGACAGGCTGACGGCCCACTTAACAGTAAGCAGTTACCGTCGCCTATGGATGTTTGCGACGCTAGGGCACCGCGAATACTCTGCTGTCCTATAGGGATACAGGAAACTTTTTTTTGGTCTCGGGGAAAAACCTCTCTTGACGGATTCCTCCGGCCCGGGGGACCGAGGGATATGTGGGACTCCGGGAAAGATGTTCGACCATCCGACTACCCACTAAAAACCCCGCTGTTCTCCTATCGCCTACGCCCGGGCCCACGGATATATGGCCTGCCGATCTCGTGGCCCGGGCCGGCGCTGGCCCGCCCTTTGTCTTAAAGCGGGCCCCTTCTAAATATTTGGCGCCGGGGGTCAGGATTTCGTCCCGCGGTGCTCTCCTAGATCAACAGTTGAGGGGGGCCGCAGAACAGCACACAGCCCTCTCCCTCGCGGCAATAGTGCGGGCGGCGGGTTCTCCCCCGAGGGGCCGCCCGCGGCCGCTTTTTAACCTGGGTCAACCACCATCCATCCACTCGGTTACCTTCCTGGTCCATTTTTCAGTTGAATCTCGTATCGTCCTGATTAACATTTTAATAGCATTTTCTACTCTTTTGAACTTGGTATATTTGTTATTTCCTTTAAATTTGTTTTATCTTTGAATTTTATTCCCGCTACACTTCTTTCTATAGCATTCTGACACACCATAAGATTTTTTTTAATTTTAAAGTTTTTTAATTACTAGATATATATTTCCTGTCTGTTTATCCAGATTATTCGTTAAAGAAAGAAACTTAAAGCGCATCATGGCTACCGGAAGTCTTTGTTGCAACAGACATCGAATGCAATAATGATAACTGTATGATGTTAAATAGTTATAAATTAGTATACTTACTTTTGTATACAGATATAAGAACACAAATATTATTTTTATGAGAGGAATTTCTAAGAATAGTATACCAATTAAATACTTCACAAAAAGCGAAATCATATAAATAATTTCTTTGCAGGAATAAAGTTAGCAGCTAGGAAACTTGCATATAAAAATAATGAAATCTTTCATCCGAAAACAAACTTTCTTCAAAAAGATAATAACTTGGCAGGGAGGCCTATTGTCGCTGGAATCTTTATATTAATTACATCCATAAAAATGATTAATGAATGAAATCTGGAAACAATGCTTAGGTCCCGTATTTATTGGACCCTCCTCTTCGTATTTGTCACGGAGACAAATTATTGCCCAATGTTTGTTTTAT
The DNA here is from genome assembly GCA_963693495.1 of Malacosoma neustria. NCBI lineage: Eukaryota > Metazoa > Arthropoda > Insecta > Lepidoptera > Lasiocampidae > Malacosoma > Malacosoma neustria. Next base: position 17,491,842 of record OY856377.1, read on the forward strand.
GATTTTTAATAATTCCCCTTTTACTGGTTTATTGTTAGGACTGACATTATCTCTGATTATTTGTACAATCTGATATGTACATTAAAAATGATTGTAAAAATGTGAACTATATTTTGGAGGATTACATATTTTGAATGAATTAATTAATAATATATATTGCATTAATAAAAGAAAACAAACAATAGCAAAAAAGTACAAAAAAAAAACAATTGATTACCTTATTGCTAAAAGCAATCTTTACCAGGCAACCTTGGGATAGATAAGAGATATCGTCTTAGAAATTAAGTACTTATTCAATATATGTCATTTATTAATAAACACACACATACAGTAAAAAGATATTACAAAACATACTACATAGATTATATATTAATATTTTGTTTCGTGGAAAGGCCTATTATAGCTTGTAATAACAATGAAGCCATGTTGACCTTGTCATAGAATAGACTAGACAAAAAAGACCAAGTTAGATTCTAATATGATATACGATTGTTGTCATAGTGAGGCACCTGGTAGCTCAGTGTTATGACACTCGGTGGTCAATCTAGAAGTCCTGGTTTCGAATACCACGATAGCATGCACTGATTAGGCAGTTTTCTCACATAATATGCGTGTTTTAGCATAATTGCCATGTTCCGACGGGGAAGGAAAACATCGTGGGTAAATCAGCATACATACCCTCTTCTTCTTTTGTCTTCCTCCTGCACTTATCCCACATTATATGGGGTCGACATAACATTTCACATATTGTAATAGTTGTGGCAAAATTTATACAACCGGCCGCCTTTCTATTTAAATTATTTTTCTCGTTTCACATTGAAAGTAGGACACGAAATTTCGTTGTCAATCATCTAATATATCCTCAAGCGATACTTTTATTGGTTTATTCTTGAACATCCGAGTGACGGTTTGGGTGTGCAGGGTGGCACTTTTACCGGGTCGCCGACTTTTACGGGGTCCGTGCACAATTCACATTCGATAACTACGTCAAGAAGGCTTCTAAATAGGAAATTCGTAAGTGTCTTCGAATGCTCTTGGTCCTGTATTCCTTTGCGCAAACCATGATCACCAATATGTGCTACCAGCCAGTCTGGCTTTGACAAGTGTGGCGAGTACACTATCCATTCCCTCTAAGGTCCAAGGCCAGCAATGGGACGTTGTGGGCTGTTATTATTACACAAACAAAACATTTTGTACTATCATACAAATTGCTTATAATATATCTATTTATCAATTTTCTATTAAATTTTTTAGCTAGGGTTAGTCCAGCAATTTTAGGGTGTTATGCATGAAGTTTCTCCGAAGTTTCCCTTTCCTGATAAAGCACTTATAGAGGGTATAATTTACAACGACCAATGTCAATTCGCTGTATGAAATTAGAGTGAACATATAGGTCAGTACAGTTTCGTAGAAACTATTATAACCAGTTGGAGTAATTGAGTTTTTTAATGTAGCCTGTACTTAGACAACGCCGTGTACAATAAATACAAAGTGACGAGTGAGGTCGATGACCTGAACGGTTGTAATAATTATCTGTGACAAGGCGTAGGAGGCAGCCTATAGCAATCATCCAAGAAACGTCTCAAAATAAAAACAAATATATTAAATGTTTACAAGTACCAATGAATTTTCTTCTTTCCTTCTCAAAATTACTTCCCTTTTAAAAACAAATAAAGTTTATCATCAAACATTTTTTTGTTCCCGCATTATCTACAAAGAGATAAAAACCACGCAAATGTTAAGTCGGGCGAGATGCCATTACAATAGAAAAACCTTTAAAGAATTTCTTTGTCCCTATTAGATTTCCTTTGATCTGCACCCTTGTTGACCAAGATGCTGTTGTATAAATACGTACGTGATAATAGTTTTATCTATTGTGTTTAACTTCCATTATAGTGTTAATGATATCTGACGACCTCCGTGGCTAAATTCATCCAAGCGTCTACTGCCATATTTTTTTAGGCCTTTTCCGGTGATTGATAAGCTATCCTGCGATTGGATGCTAGTGCTACGCCAACGCCATTTATTTAGAACTATCAATGTTTTTACTAATTCAAACAGGATTCAATCTATACACAAATTTATACAATAACATAGATATTTTAAACTCTATTTTGTTTATGTCGCAACGATGGCGACTGCAATATATATTTTGTAAAATTTTTGTGAAGTAAATTAAATATTAAAAGTATTAGGCATACTAATTGTTCGCTTTATAATATTAAAATTTTAAATTCTTTTAGACTTAATTCATTATAATAACTGTTTAGCTTATTTTTTGATATATCAATTGATGGAACAACACAGACGTCAATAATCCTCACAAAATAATGAACTAAAAATACGTAAAACTTAGTTTTGATGTGATTAATTAACATAGTGAGCAAAGGGCGGGCCCTTTATTATTTACAACACTAAAATCGCTACTATAAGTTAATTACTTACTTGTTTATAAACATTTATTCCTCAAAAGAATATAAATATTCACTTTTAGAGATATAACAATAGAAATGTAACATAATCCGTTTTTTTTTTGCAGTTTACTATTTTGTTATATACAAAAATAATTAACAGTTGCGACTACCCTCATAAATACAAATTATTTGTTGATGGCACCGGCGATGCACGGTACACTGGTCGTGTAAACCTCTCTCCTGCGGTTTTGGAAGAAAGTCGGGGCAGACTTGTGTCTGAAGTAGAAAACTCTTTAGAGAGAGTTTCTGAATGAGGACGACAAAACCTTGTCCAGTTCAACCCCTCGAAGACGCAAGTCTGCGTATTCTCTGCCAAGAAAACCCCGTTCGTACCTGCGCCACAGTTCCAAGGAACCTCTCTTTCCATCGCAAGCAGTATTGGGATCCTTGGTGTCGACATCACGAATGATGTGCAGTTTAGGGGACAATTGGAGGGTAAAGCTAAGCTTGCCTCCAAAAAGCTAGGTGTGCTAAACCGGTCCAAGCAGTACTTCAGTCCAAGGCAACGGCTTGTGCTATACAAAGCACAGGTCAGACCGCATATGGAGTACTGCTCACATTTATGGGCTGGAGCACCCGCCTGTCAGCTCAATCCCCTAGATTCGATCCAACGGCGCGCAGTTCGTGTTGTCGACGATCCCATACTCACAGACGGTCTAGACACGCTTGGACTTCGGAGAGACTTTGCGTCTCTTTGCGTATTCTACCGTCTGTACAACGGGGAGTGTTCTGAGGAGCTATTTAGAATGGTGCCCTCGTCGTCTTTCTACCACCGCACTGCCCGCCATCGGCTGGGTGTTCATCCCCATTTCCTGGAGCCTCTTCTTTCCTGTACGAAACGGTTCTCCAGAACGTTCATGTTGCGTACTCTCAGGATCTGGAATGAGCTTCCGGCTGAGGTTTTCTCAGCGCGGTACGATATGGGGTTCTTCAAAAAAGGCGTTATAAAATTTCATCGAGGCCGGCAGCGCGTTGGTAATGCCTCTGGTGTTGCAGACGTCCATAGGCGACGGTGACCACCTGCCAGGGTGGGCCGTTTGCCTGTCTGCTGAACTCTCGCTATAAAAAGAAATGGACTTGTACCTTGTACATAGTACAGATATAAAAAATATTTAAAAGTGAGAGCAAATTAAAATTAAGTTTCTATAAGTAATGTTTTTATTATACATTTTTATTTTCCTTCTGCACATAATAGAGCGGTAGGTTGTTATACAACGAGAGCTTTCAGTGCTGATGGAATTCGTAGCTTAGTTACACTAGGCCACCTTTGTCTTTTATTTATCTCTGTTATTTTTTATACTGTATCGTCGTAATATTTACTAGAATCTGTCAACAAGATGGCAACTGCTAGTCTAGTAATCTTGATATTGGACAAAATTGATTTTGCCATTTAATCAATTAAATGGCCTCTAGAATAGACACCGTAAGAAGCTAAAACTGCGAAATGTAATAATATATCTATACTACTATTATAAAGAGGAAAGATTTGATTGTTTGTTTGTTTGCATTGAATAGGCTCCGAAACTACTAATCCGATTTAAAAAATTCTTTCACTGTTGGGAAGCTACACTATCCCCGGGTGACATAGGCTATATTACATTTTCAAAAAAATTAGGAATCCTTACTAAAACTCAAATAATGTAACCCAAGGTGTAAAAAAATTACCTAAAATATTATTTAAATCGCGTGCGCTGCAAAAACTATTGATAATAGAATAAAATAATGTACTACGACTTTGCAGAATACATCATTATTTACAAAAAGTGTCGCAGCAGCATATGTCTAACTATAATAGTTTTGCCACAACATGTGTTCTTTTATTTTAAAAATTGAATTGAAATGCTTTCTCTGGAAAAGGCTCTTTATTTGTATCTTGGTATTAATCCTTATCAAAATAAATTACTTCTTAATCAAAACTGCTTCAATACGTTTAAGTTTGTCCGCAATATCACGGACATAAATGCTGTCATGGATATGCAGTTCCTCATGTGACCTTTCTTCTACGCTCTTGTCCTTGACTTGAATGGTTCAATGGCCAGCTTGAATGAACTATTCAATATTTTTATGTGTACATTATTTGATTCAGTGGCACAAAGAAACATTAATGAAACCTAAGAACCTTTCTTTTTTCTCGAATGGAAATAGTGTTCCATCATTTTCTAATAACATTATTCGAGAAAATTGCATTAAGTTATCAAGTGGATAACAAAAGATTGCTCACAATAACAATGTAAATGAACTAAAATGAAGTTAAATTCTTTCAATTGATTTTTTTATAAAATATTGTAATAGTTGTATATTTTTAACATAATATGTTCTTTATATTTACGTTATTAGGTTTCATGTTGTTTAATCACTATTAAACTTGCGTAGCCTGCTCTACTGTTTTTGACGGAGACGCAGATATCTGCCCCGGCCGACTCATCGTACCTTTGCTACCCCGGCTACAATTTGGAACATCTATTCCTCCCAAAAGCTGGGGTATGCTTGTACGTCCGGGACGATATATGCTGCCGCCGTCTTCACGGTCTCGAAGACAGGGACCTTTCCATCATATGGGTGCGAGTGGATTTCGGTGGTTCCACCCGGGTGTACTCCTGCCTGTATCGGTCCCATGGCAGAGAATGCGAAAGGACTGAAACAGCTCATTTTTTCGGGCGTGTTCAAGACGCTACCGACAAGGTTTTTACGCAGTATCCCGCCGCGGAGGTGATCGTTCTTGGAGACTTCAATGCTCATCATATTGAGTGGCTGGGTTCTCCAAAAACTGATCTGCCGGGGACTGCTGCCTTTAATTTTGCTCTTGCCCATGGTTTTACTCAGGTGGTTCAAGGGTTTACCCGCATACCGGATAGAGTGGACCATGCGCCGTCTTTGTTGGACCTTCTGTTGACCACACATCCGGAAGATTATCAGGTCTCGATCGGGACTCCATTAGGAACCTCTGATCATTGCTTGATATCTTCCGTGATGCGCCCTCCAATTCCCGAATGGGCTCGCCCCACCGTGAAGCGGAGAGTGTGGCGCTATCGGTCAGCAGATTGGGATGGATTGCGTGAATTCTATGCGTCCTACCCATGGGGGCCGCTGTGTTTTTCTTCGGACGATCCTGACGCTTGTGCGAACTCGATTGCCGATGTGGTGCTGCAGGGAATGGAATGTTTCATTCCTAACTCTGTGGTGCCCATTGGTGGTTCGGGAAAGCCATGGTTCGATAGGCCTAGTGCTGAGGCTGTTAAGCTGAAGCAAAAGGCCTATCGAGCCTGGACTACAGCAAGGGCTTGTCAGGATCCTAACACTTCCGACTTGAGGAAAAAATACAATGTTGCCTCCAGGACCCTCAAAAAACGGATTGCGAGAGCAAAATTTGAGCACATCGGCAGGATTGGCGAGCGTCTCGCCAGCTATCCCTCTGGGACTAGGGCTTTCTGGTCGCTTGCTAAAGCCGTCGAAGGAAACTTTTGTCGGGCGTCCATTCCTCCACTACGTGCAGCTGACGACCGTCTGGCTCATGCTGCTAAGGATAAAGCCGATCTCCTGGGTGAAATCTTTGCAGCCAATTCGACTCTTGATGACGGGGGACAGTCTCCACCTTCTATTAGAAGATGTGGAGACTCCACAATGTCGGAGGTACGGTTTTCCCAAAAAGCCGTGAGACGTGTCCTCCCCTAACATCAACGGAAGACTCCGATCCCTCGACGTCAAGAAGTCCACCGGGCCAGACGGTATCCCCGCTATTGTGCTGCGAATGTGCTCAGCTGAGCTGTCTCCAGTCCTTTCCCGACTTTTTACATTATCCTACCGCAATGGTTGTGTCCCGGCTTCGTGGAAGGTGGCCCATGTTCACCCTATTCCCAAAAAGGGTGACCGAACGGACCCGTCCAACTACAGGCCTATAGCGATAACTTCTTTGCTCTCAAAGGTGATGGAGCGGATCATCAACGCACAACTCCTGGGTTACCTGGAGGATTCCCAGCTGCTTAATGATCGCCAATATGGTTTTCGACATGGTCGGTCCGCTGGGGATCTCCTGGTTTACCTAACCCACCGTTGGGCTGAAGCCGTTGAGAGCAAGGGAGAAGCCCTGGCTGTTAGCCTAGACATCGCTAAGGCCATCGATCGGGTCTGGCATAGGGCTCTTCTTGCGAAGCTTCCATCTTACGGGATACCTGGGAGTCTTTGCACCTGGCTATCCAGCTTTCTCGCTGGGCGCAGTATTAAGGTCGTTGTTGACGGTTGCTGCTCCAGTGTGAAACCTATCAATGCTGGTGTGCCCCAGGGTTGTGTGCTGTCGCCGACGCTATTTATTCTGCATATCAATGACATGTTATCTATAGATGGCATTCATTGCTATGCGGATGATGGCACCGGCGATGCACGGTACACTGGTCGTGTAAGTCTCTCTCCTGCGTTTTTGGAAGAAAGTCGGGTCAGACTTGTGTCTGAAGTAGAGAACTCTCTAGAGAGGGTCTCTGAATGGGGACGACAAAACCTTGTCCAGTTCAACCCCTCGAAGACGCAGGTCTGCGTATTCTCTGCCAAGAAAACCCCGTTCGCACCTGCGCCACAGTTTCAAGGAACCTCTCTTTCCATCGCAAGTAGTATTGGGATCCTTGGTGTCGACATCACGAATGATGTGCAGTTTAGGGGACAATTGGAGGGTAAAGCTAAGCTTGCCTCCAAAAAGCTAGGTGTGCTAAACCGGTCCAAGCAGTACTTCAGTCCAAGGCAACGGCTTGTGCTATATAAAGCACAGGTCAGACCGCATATGGAGTACTGCTCATATTTATGGGCTGGAGCACCGGCCTGTCAGCTCAATCCCCTAGACTCGATCCAACGGCGCGCAGTTCGTGTTGTCGGCGATCCCATGCTCACAGACGGTTTAGACACGCTTGGACTTCGGAGAGACTTTGCATCTCTTTGCGTATTCTACCGTCTGTACAACGGGGAGTGTTCTGAAGAACTATTTAGGATGATGCCCTCGTCGTCTTTCTACCACCGCACTGCCCGCCATCGGCTGGGTGTTCATCCCCATTTCTTGGAGCCTCTTCCTTCCTGTACGAAACGGTTCTCCAGAACGTTCATGTTGCGTACTCTCAGGATCTGGAATGAGCTTCCGGCTGAGGTTTTCTCAGCGCAGTATGATATGGGGTTCTTCAAAAAAGGCGTTATAAAATTTCTTCGAGACCGGCAGCGCGTTGGTGGTGCCTCTGGTGCTGCAAACGTCCATAGGCGACGGTGACCACCTGCCAGGGTGGGCCGTTTGCCTGTCTGCTGAACTCAAGCAATAAAAAAAAAAAAAAAAAAAAAAAGCCTTCTTGATTGTATATTAATTTTGAAATAAAATTAATAATATATATACCAAGATTTGAATTATTTGTAATATACTTGCATATCAATATTTGACTTTCTGTTTACAGGCATTTAAGAAGTTCAAAGTACAATAATTAAGTACATTGACACCAAAAGACATTAAAAATTATTAACCTACTAGCTGACCCGACAAACTTTGTTCTACCATATAAATGAAAACAAGTAGTTTTTGTCCTGAAATTCATCAAAATTGGGTCAGATGTTTAGGAGTAAATTCGTAACAGACAGACACAGTTACTCTCATATTTATAATATTATTATAGTGTGAGTAACAATTCCCAATAGTAGACCGGAGGTCAGAAATGAAATCTTTGAGTTGTACTTTAGACGTAGTATCAATTCTTAGCTATACAAATTCAACTATGAAATAGAAAAAAACTTAAAAAAAATAACAGCACGTAACGACCCTAATGGTTAAATCAACCTACAATCAACCTATCTGCTGTTCTCCAGCAATAAAAAAGCATACAGTATATATATACGTAAAAAAATGACACAGTTCATTGCCCTCTGAAACTTGAATTTCAAACAAAAATAAAATGTATCGTGAAAAACAAATCAATTACGCAGCACCTGGATAGAATTTAAATTATTTCACTTTTTGTCTTGATTCACTTTTGCAAGACTTAGTTTAGCTTGCATTATTTTATAGTTAATTACGACAGGATGAAATGGTGCTATTAATCCCTTATATTTCACAAGTTTATTTTTATACTGATATTATATTTTCAATTTATAGGATCTATGCTTTTTAAACACCATTGAAAGGAAAATATATATAGTCACCGCTAAAAGGTTAGTAACAGGTTCACAATTCTATCATTAGTACAAGTTGCATTTGCGACCTTTTTCTATATTAAACGTTTTATATACACACACTATCTCGTATATCGCACTCTTCCATTATTATCTAGTCAAAAGTAATGCGATATAATGATCATTTGCCTAAGTGAAAAACCTGTCATGTTGAAATAACTTACACTTGCGCATTATCTTGTAAGCGAATACGATCTTTAATGTGCTACTACTCGTAGATTTATAATCCTAAACTGAGAAAATTTAAATGATCAAAGCTGCTTGCAGCAGTCTACGATAGATGCGAAATCTTTACTGATAAAGAAGAAACCTTATACTTCGTAAGATTATAAAAAATTAAACAGTAAAACAGTCTTTCCAAACGCAACCGTGAATCTTTGTGGAACATCGGTTATTGCACGTCGCTACGTTTGTGGAGGTCATGGATTCGGTTCCCGTATCTGGGTGTATATATATAATATATATTTATTTACAGAATAAAAGTATTTAAATATCCGTTGTCTAATACCCATAACACAAGTGGTATGCTACTTGCTTGGGGACTAGATGGCATTGTGTAAAATATCCCAATATACGTATATTTATATACTTATTTTATATGCTATACAGTTATTACAAATCCTTCATTGTGCTTACTGTTTAGTAGTGTATATACACTACACTACTAAACAGTATATACATAGTAACAGTGATTAGTAACATACAAAAATATATATACCCCCAAATTGTGATTGAATCACCAGATTTTCGTTTCAAGTCAAATGTGCCAGCCGAAAGCACAATTTATTTTATTGCTGATGCACAGCAGAGAGGCTAACGGCCCATTTAATAGTAAGCAGTTACCGTCGCCTATAGATGTTTGCGACGCTAAGGGCACCGCAAACATGCCACTATCCCATAGTGATACCGAAACCTGGGTCACTGATGCCGGAACACAAGGTTATTATGGCGGCATACTTATAGAACTAAGATGGTCTATAAGGTGGCCATCCAGACGAGCTTGGGGCCCAACCACGTAGCTAGGGTGGTTTTGACGCCTTTTACGACAGGCCGACCCCGGCGGCAGGGGTTAGTATTCTTACTCCGCCCCTGCACGAAGAAAATCTACAAATAAAAAAGTGTAGATAGGATTTATTCCGAAAATAAATTATGGTCGCCTTTTTAAAATATTTAGAAGATTTCATTGAATGATCGTACCTACCGAGAAATTAATTTGTTTTACATACAAAAATCTGTATAAATATCATTTCATACAAATCTCAAGAATACGATAAGCCAAAGATTTGCCTGCTTTTAGAAGATATGCTTCTATTATGTTAGATGGAGTATTTGTTATTAGATTATATGAATTTCCGGTTTACAAAAAGCGACAAGAATTACGAATTTTTTTTTGAAACGCTGCTTTGAGTCTCCTAATATTTTCAATTGTGCTTTTGGAAAGGTAAATTATTTTTAAGAAGGAATTTAGCTGGTATTAAAAATGTTACTCTTTTTATAGTTAAACTTCCTTTGAACAGTTTAGCGTAGGACACTAGCAGAAAACATGTATTGCAGAATTTCTTCACAATCATACAATTTACGATCACTCAGACCAGAGAAAACAAGTTGCATCATATTTTTTTCCGTTGGGGATGGAACGACAGTCCGTACCAGGCCAGTTGCTAGCCACTGAGCTAGACGTGTTGTCAAATACTTTTGGTTCCATAAGAATATATATCTTAGTTATTTAAAAAGAAAAATAAACATATTTCAGCAGGAACATCATCTGAATGTACAATATTCGTTAAACGTATATACATTAAAGCTTTTTAAAAAATTTGTACACAATTATTCAAACATGATATAATTGTTAATATACTTCTCATCAAAAAAAATCGAAACACTACTGCAAGTATTATTCAGGCAGCATTAATATGAAAAAGAGGATTAATATCATAAAAAATACGGCAATAAATAGCTGGCAGCTTAGTCTACAAAATAGTGTACCAGAATTCCAAATTTGAATTTAATGTTACTATCCCATATAAAAAATCTGTATAAAACTAGATTGTTAAACTTGATTGTTGCTAGATATTTGTTGCCTATATTTGACTAAGTGAATTTAGCGAGTACTAGATAAGGAATTATTATTCTAAATTAAGTCGCTATTTGAGATATATGGATGATATATGTGTTGACATATTGTTGTTGTCGAATGTTGATTCGATGGGGTTTATAAGATCATCGTACACCAAAATATACGGTTAATAATAAGATGGTATCTTCATTTCCTTCCAAATGTTTTATCCTGGTTCTAGGGTAACACTTCTGCTTCCATTTTGTGTTAGTACACATTTGTAATTTGCTCTTTTTGCTGATATAAAAAGAGTAAAAAATTGTTATTGTGTTATATTTATTTTGTATTTTCATACGTAGTTTGAACAAAACGAAATAAGGTACATTAATGATAGCAAAAATTTATTATTTGATCAAGTTATAGCTGGAAGAAGACTTCGCGTTAAAAATAAATTAAAATGTCATTATTCTTATATACCAGAAAGACACAGCCGTAAATGACTAATAGCAATTTTATACGATATTTCAAAACACAATGAAAAATTAAATTACCTCCACTCCTAAACAGGTCGAGAAAAATGTTCAAAGGAAAACAGTGTGGAATAAACGTAAATATGCGTTATCAAGGGATACCGGCTCGAGTTATGGTCCCCCAAAATTTTAATTGCCACGAATATCCCACCCGGTAAAAACGGTGACATAATTTAATATTACGTTGTAAAGTTTGATATGTTTTTATTTTTTAGCTGTCACGTGGTGTGAGATGACTCACCGAGGCTTTTAATGTTTAGCGTGCTGAACAATGGGTTCGGTTTTAGCATGAGCTTTTTATGGAATTTTTTTCATAAACTTCACCTATGTATTCGCTGATAACAATTTCGATCTTCCATCAGATTAATCTTATATTCTTTGAACGGCCCCATAGATTATCTATGTGCATCACTTGTAGGTATATATATATATATTTTTTTTTTGGTCTCGGGGAAAAACCTCTCTTGACGGGTTCCCCCGGCCCGGAGGGACCGAGGGATATGTGGGACTCCGGGAAAGATGTTTGGCCATCCGACTACCCACTAAAAACCCCGCTGTTCTCCTATCGCCTACGCCCGGGCCCACGGATATATGGCCTGCTGATCTCGTGGCCCGGGCCGGCGCCGGCCCGCCCTTTGTCTTGAGGCGGGCCCCTTCTGAAGTGTTGGCGCCAGGGGGTCAGGATTTCGTCCCCCCGGCGCTCTCCTAACAACTCTAGGAGTTGAGGGGGGCCGCGGAACAGCACGCAGCCTCCTTCCACTCCACCAAGGTGTATATATACAATAACTGTAGGTTAACATACTATATGTAGTTTAGTTTGATATTCTTTTCAAGAAATAAGAAGAATATTTTTTGTTCTTCTGGAAACTTCCTACTCATCGAAGTCTGCGAACTTCTAAACGTATTTCCATTACATTTGTTTTCTATAAAGGTGACTGACGTCAGATTTGCCAGCCCTAAGAAACTGATTGGTGCACTTATTTAAATTTCTTTACTTTGTCTAAGAAATGTTAAAAAATTGTAGGGGTCTGTATTGACCCATATTTCTATAATTCATACTTTTTCATAACTCGCTTTTGTTCTTCCCATTTTCCTGTACTCTTTATCCTCTCGCCCTGGTTTATTTCTTCTTCATCTACGTTCCTTCTACACTAAACCTCTTTCTTAAATGGCATGGCAGCTTCTATTACTTCTGGCATCAAAAGTTTAATAGGTAACATTACTGTCCAAAGCTGTCGTCTGACCTATACTTGTAAACTGATAAAAAGTTAATTTTGTTAAAATTAGATTTTAAAGATTTATATAAAACCGTATTACCTCCGTGTAGGGGCGAAGTAAGAACACCCCCTTTGGTCGGAGTCGGCCTATCGTAAAAGGCGCCAAGCAACCCTAGCTACGTGGTAGAGCCCCTATTCCGTCTGAATGGCAACCACCCTTGTTCTTAAGTATGCCATCATAATAACTTAGTGTTGCTTTCCGGCATAAAAGACCCAGTTCCAGTAGTTCTACGTGGACTGCAGCATGTTATCGGTGCTTCTAGCAATTCAAACATCCATTGGTGAGGTTAACTGCTTACTGTCAAGGGAGCCCTTAGCTTATCTGCTCTTCCTCAGCAATAAAAACAAACAAAATGTGTTCAAAATAATATATATTATGCGTTCGAATAATTAACTAAGGGATAACCTTTTTTATAACTTAACGTATTTTATATTCAGGTACATGTATACATACTGCCCGAAAGGAAGTCTTGGTGCAAGTGACTCCTTGAGTGGAGACCGTGGGGGAATAAGCGCCCTCAAGGAAGATCACAGATGCGCTGGAAGGACGATATAAAGAGGGTCGCTGGTTCAAATTGGATCCAGAAAGCTAAATGTCGCGAAGAGTAGAAAAAGTTGGAGGAGACCTACACCAGAATGGTTGAAGGAGGCTGAATGAAGAAAAAGATATTCAGGGACAATATTGGGCATATTTGTAAGCCTTGTTTTTTAATCCCAAGATTTTAAGGGCAACAAAGAGCTTTTTAAATTATAAATATGATTTTGAGATACGCCGCCCATTCCCTCTAAATATGATGCCTTAATTTTAACCTGTTTGTATATTAGGTAAACAAAGCCAAATAATTTTTTTGTACTCTTAAATTTTGGACAAACTTTGAAAACCAACATTTTAAACTTAGAATTTGTTTATATTTATTTACTTTGATTTCTCTGGGTTTATGGAACTGACTAAAACAAAATTGTTTTTTGTTTTATTGCCAAAGAACAACAGACAGGGGCGTGCAGGGGCGGAGAAAGAATACTAACCTCTGTGGCCGGGGTTGGCCTGTCGTAAAAGGCGACAAAACAACCTACCCTAGCTACGTGTTAGGGCCTCAAGCCCGTCTGGATGGCGACCACATTAGGTCTTAAATATGGCGCCATAATAACCTTGTGTTGTGTTCCGGCATTAGTGACCCAAGTTCCTGTACCCTTATGGGACAGCAGCGTGTTCACGATGCCACTGGCATTACAAACACCTATAGGCGACGGTAACTGCTAAATTCTAAGCGGGCCGTCAACCTGTCTGCTGTCCTACAGCAATAAAAAAAAAATTACCATCGCCGATTAATTTTTGTAAATCCAGAGGCACCGCGAACATGTTGCTATCCCATAGGGGTACAATGCGAAGCGTTTGTCCCCGCTCATATTTAGAGAGCTAAGGAAAATTGGATTACTTTTCTGCCAACGGATACGAAAATTTCCCTTTTGGATTAGAAGGAACGCTATGCTATATCTATACTATCTATTTAATTTTCTGCGTCCATATTTTTATTATTACAAAGACAGAACCATGAAAATGCGTCAAAGAAAAAAAATGACTACTAAACTATGGAGAATGCTTCACTCAGGCTTTTGAGTGAACAGAAGCCTATACCTTTTTATTTTTTTTGGTCTCGGGGAAAAACCCTGTCTTGACTCCGGGAAAGATGCTCGACCATCCGAGTACCCACTAAAAAACCCCGCTGTTCTCCCTATCGCCTACGCCCGGACCCACGGATATGTGGCCTGCCGATCTCGTGGCCCGGGCCGGCGCCGGCCCACACTTTGTCCCAGGACGGGCCTCTCCTAAATTTTTGGCGCCAGGGGGTCAGGATCTCGGCCCCCGGCGTACACCTGAATCAAACTCTCTCTCGCGGCAATAAGCCGCCGCTGAAGCGTTATATTTTTCTATCTAGGGTTTTTCCTTTTTAGTTTGGGGACAGATGTTTCTCAAATTATCAGAGTATATTTCTAATCTATTTATGTGATATCATTACACTTTAAAATCAAAGTCTCCATACTAATTTTTTTCTCCATGCAGGGGCAGGGTAAGAATATTGATCCCTGCGACTGGAGGCTGCCTGTAGTAAAAGGCGCCTAAACAACCCTAGATAATAAATCTCAACCTGACTGAACAACAGCCGCCCTTGCATGCCGCTATAATGACCCCTGTGTTTCAACACTAGTAAACCTGGATCCAGTTATTCAAAGCCAACAGTGCATTGTCAATGCTTATGGTGTTGCAAACGTCTATAGACAACGGTTATCATCTAGTCTATGGTGAAGCTTTTGCCTGTCTACCATATTTCAGCAATAAAATATACAATTACTACATAGAAACCTGATAATGTTATCTTGAAGATGGTCATAATATTGATCATATTTGTATTCTATGTACAATATCTAAAAATAAAAAGTATTTCCAGATTTCTTCCAAAATAAATAACGTATGTCTAATGCAAATAGTACGAGAAGTGTCTGACACTAACTAGCTATTTGAGGCCCATTAATAATTTACTTCATTACTTCATTCTAGCGTTCATGATAGAAAATTGGATATACGAAAAGCTCTTTTAGTATATTTTTTATTTGCTGAAATGATAGACATTTATTTGGCTTAAAAATAAATGCTAAATAACATTTTACTTTGAAGAATTGTATGTTGTTGAATGGGTAGATATTAAAAAAAATCATAAATTTTCTGTCGTACAAAAGCCCAAGGTCAGCTGTTAAGTATCGTCACACATCTTAATATTTGAACATTATTTTTCGAGCTTTCGTAGCCTGTTTTGGTACCAAGAAAAGTTTAACTGTAGAAAATAATATCGATGTGTCTTGAATAAAAATTTACTGTCTACATAGGGCGGCGTTTACCAAAATAAATTTGCAATTAAAAAAAAAATATATATATATATATATATATATATATATATATATATATATATATATATATATATATATATATATATATATATATATATATATATATATATATATATATATATATATGCAATCAATTTAATTAATTCTTGATAGTTAAAATAAAATGAAAATATTCCATGTTGAACTGGAAGATTGAAGTTGATTTTATTGGGAAAAGTTTTTGGTCCTCCTCAAGTTGCCAGCTATATGATTATGCATATTTTTGTTACTTTACATTATGATTACTTTTTAACCTTATTTTATTCCTCTCATCCCGAAGACAAAACCCAGAGCCTCGTCTATTCTGCAGGATTTACTTTTTGGTGATACCCTGTTTAAGTAAGAAATAAAACAAAATTTCCGTCATAAAAACCATCAATTTATTTACATATTATTTTGGGATTATTTACATATTTACATTTAATATATGTATATTATATATATTAATAATTGAATTGTATCTACATTCATTTTATGGTTCAATTAAACAATATTTAATAAATAATACATAAAGATATGTTTAGGCTATACACATAATAAATGTTTCAATAAAAGTATTTAATATATACCTATATTTATACATGATCAACAATGAGAATGAAAACAAGTTCACACAATCATTTTTATTTTCACACAAAATAAATTTATATAACACAGACAACAGAAGTAAAAATTGTGTTTATATTACATGTTTAAACGTAAGCTCTGCGACTATAAGGTCCGTTATCCCTGGGTTATTAAAAATGTGTAGAGAAAATAAAACACTTTTGTTGCATAGGAAACATTTATTTTGGAATTTTAGATAAGGTACTGAATTTTCAGTCGCTGATGAAAGTTTTTATGTCTCAGAAAGATAAAATAGATATCAATAAAAAATCTAGAATACTGACTTATTTGAATGATATAGAATTGTGTCCTTACTTTGTTAAAAGAAATTTCCATAGTAAGTTTGTGAATGCTTTTGTCGCTCTTTAAGACTCCTATAAATTTAATGAGGTATTTATTTATGTCTACACCTTCAAGAGACTGAAAAACTCTTATGTAATAATATACTGTATAGAATATTTAGAAACTTGTCCTCAAAGCTAGCATATTTTGTAATGCTACCGTGTTCGTGTAAATAGTTTTAGTTTTATATTTTCAATATTTTATGATGAAGACCAGCATGATGATTTTTGTTGTTTGTTTGATAGTTGTGTGAGATAAAAGACGTAAAACTTACATGTATGTAAGACGGTTGTATTTCATTACTGTATTAATCAAACTTCATATTCTCTTGGTACATTTTACAAAAAATTTATATTTGCCCAGACTTAGGCTTTGTTCGTATAGAATTTATATATTTAGCCAAAATAAAGATAATAGTTCAAAATTGATAATATTTTTAATGTAAAACACTTTGTTGACTGATTATGCTGATGGAAGATTTAAGTGTTAGAATAAACCAGACTTTATCAATAACATGAATAAGACACAGAAGAATAAACTCATTGTTTGAAATCAACTTTTACATTGTACACAATATTTGATAATAATATTATATATTATATTAAGGTTATACGTTTCTTTATTTCCTTCGCTGTATTAAATAGAAACGCTCAACAAAGCGACAGCAAATTTAAACACAAAAGGAGATGAAATATCGGTGTTCATTTTATTCAGGAATGTTTAATTTATTCACTGTGTTCATCTGTATTGTTTATGGAAATAATTTCTTGTAGCCATTATTATCTCAGTGGTTAATATTATTTGCATCCAAAGTTAGAAGCTTGGAGTTCAAAACCCGCTCTTGTCACTCGTCGTTTACGTAGGTACAATGACACTTCTATATACTCCGCTACGTGGCACAAATATGGATGAAATAGATACGTGTAAACTTGATTTACTTCTTGCTTCATTTTTTTACGAGTATGTTAAAAGTATGTTCCTTACAGAATTATATGATATCACATCTGTTAACGATGACTTTGTGTCATTTTTATGAACCATTAAAGTACAATTGCAGCATAATTATTAATAATTAGCTATTTAACAGAATACTTCAATCAAAATACAATACTTGAATATAATTAACTAAATATTATTATACATAACATTGATAAGTATAAACTTGATAATCTCACCGATCATCATAAATAAAAAAAATTATGACTTAATATCTGTTATGTATCAACTTAAAAAACATGGAAGATATCTTTGTTCTATCGTAGACGTAGCTAGCATGCTACACGTAGAATCCGTTACATTTCTGCGCTTGAATTTTACGAGACAAGCCGATGAATTCCTAAAATATTTTTTTAGTGTCACAGATTAATTCACTTTTATATTTTTATTTTTTATTTACTCATTATTATATATTTTTATTTATTAACAGACTAACTAATGTCATATTGCTAGAATCTTCTTTTCCGTAAATGCTTTGAATGCGTCATTGTAAAATCGTTTCATGACAAAATTGATTTATATATTTGTATGAGATTAAACATTATAACAATCAAATTTATAAATAAACGATCTTAATTGTTTAGCAAACATGACAACCAAAAAAACTGTTTACACATTATATATGTATTAATTATGTTTGTGTGAAATACAAAAAAAAGTTATCAGGAGACCAAATAGAGTTAATACACAAAAATATTTTTGTGGTTCATATTCATGATTTTCGAGTATTAAACACAAACCTTCCAGTCGTAGGGTCTCGGAACAGATACATCATCTTCAATCAATTACACGATCCGGTAATTGTTATTGAATAAATTATTATTGTAAGAGTAATGTGATGACATCACTCTTACAATAATAATTTATTCAATAACAAGTTTTATGCATATAATATTATATACTATATTCAATTTTTAGCGGGGACAATAGGGACCTGACTGTCGAACTTGGAATGGAAACTCTTATACCTTAGTTGTTGTTCAGAAAAGTGTAACAGCTATCAGAAGAGTACTTTGACTTTGAAAAGGTTTAGTGGAAGCCACTCCAAGTATGACCTTGAAACTTGATAAAAATAACTTACAGTGTTTAGCATTTTAAATAAATTTCTTAGAAATCTGCAATATTGAACTTATAAATAAGATAAACATTTACAATACAATTTGTTTCTAACAATTAATTTTATTTATTAAACAAAATATTCATATTATTAATATGCAATACCTCAAATTCATATAAAATCGTTACTCTAAAGTTGCTGTAATAATACCTGTATACGTGTAAGATATTTATTATATTTCATTATTATATTATTAATTTATTCAACTTAATTTAAAAAATAGGACTGCATTTCAAATGTTCCTACTTTACAGCCCACGGGCTATCATCGAGTCGCAAATATTAACGACCTTACCAGCTACAATAGCGATGATTAGATATGCTTGCATCTTCTACCTACCTGTTTGTTATTCATTATCGTTTATTTATTTATTAGGGATTATAATCAATTAAATATGAAATATTTAAAACGTAAACATTTTGCTCAACCAAATTTTGAGCCAAGAGAAAGGATTTTCAAATATATCAGAGCCAAAACCATATCAATTATGGAACCAGTGGTCGACAAAACTCAAGAAACTTTGAGCTGAAGTGAAAGTAGGATGGTTGAGTCCATGAAGCAAATGAATTCCGAAGTAGAATCATATGGAAGATACCGCCCAGCCCAAAAAACCTTTGTAAGGTTATCATCGGAGTTACTAGTGAAAATATTGCTATGAGCTCCGATTAACAGCAAAAATATTGGAACTTGCTGGGCAAGAATATTTATATATGTATATAGCCCATTACATTAAAAACATTGGATGTCCCTACTAGAGTAAATTATACATAAGTGGTAGTAAATATTTTTGTACTGAATCTACTGAAATAAAACTCATCAACAATTTCTGCCCAATGTTAGATATTAATTATTTTTAAAAATAATCAAAATTAATAGTTAATAATAAACATTATTTCAAAAAAAAATTATTATTAATTAAAATTTCTATCCTTGCAAGGGTGGAGAAAGAATACTATTATCTGCAACCGGGGTTATAAAAGGCTACGCGGTAGGGCCCCAAGCCCATCTGGATGGCGACCACCTTTGATTTTAAGTATATCGCCAGAATAACTTTATGTTGTGTTCCAGCCGACATTAGTGACCTAAGTTCGTATACCTTGATGGGACAGCAGCATGTTCGCCATGCCACTGGCATTGCAAACATCCATAGGCAACGGTAACTGCTAAATTCTAAGTGCGCTGTCAATCTGTCTACTGTCCTACAGCAATAAAAAAAAGGATTTAGTGTGCTCTATTGTTGTGCGTAAATAACTCCTATTACCATAAAAATTCTAACTGCATATTGCCTGAGGTATTATTACAACAAAATACATTGTAACGAAAAACATCTAAATATCAGTCTGCATTTATTACGCTAATTGTATCGACATTACTTTGCTATGTCGGTTCCTCTAATTCGGCTTGTATGGGACTATCACCAGCGCTTAATTTAGTTGACGACGTAAGCGCCACAAGATCTTCATCAATGGTAGTCAATTGTGAATACTCAGCTTTAGGAAATAAGGTCCTATATTTACGTTTTCTTGATTTCAGCTACGGAGGAATAAATATGTTAGCAGTAATAATAACTTTCTTGGGTTAATCATTAATGGATGGTATATATAGCTTTTGTAAGTAATTGGAGGGTAAATAGATCTTATATTTACAAGCACATATTCATGTTTTGTTAATGGATTTTTGGTGTATACAGTAATTAAATATGCTATATAAAATCTACTTTATTAAATTTAATGCACTTACATTTCTGTATGATACAAGCAATATTTATGTTTTAGCTATCGCTTATTTATAGTAATGTAAAACTTAATTAAATGATATTCGAAAATGTATAATATCATTTCGATTCTTGTTCCAGTTTTCAAATATTTTTAGCAAATATACAGATTTATTAAGATTAAAATATGTTATAAATAATTACCAAATGCATATCATAAACTTATGTTACATGATATTAAAATAACCTAAATCGTAACAAAACATTATCTAACTGTAGGCCACATTTATGGCCTTATTTTGGTGTGAATACCAATTTACAATTGAAAAATTTATTTAAAATACAAATTAATCCTGTTTAATAAACAATTTGAGTCTTATTTGAGTGAGAATAAACAATATATATAAAACGAAAATGGGATTCCTTTGATACACCATCACAACAAGACATAAGACATATCGGGATGAAATTATTTGACGAAAAATTTTTCGTAAAGAGTTTTAGGTTAGTTGCTTTTTTGGATTCCATTGGCCCTTTCCCATTTTTTTCGATTTACTTTATGTAACGAGAACGGCTTGTTAACTATAATTTAAAACACCAGTCATACATATATTTAATACATACCTTGACAACAAGGATGATAGTGAAAACAATGAATAGCACCACCCCCGTACTCCACAAGACTACCGCATTCCGATCCATATTAGACGGGTCATTGGTGTCGTCAACGAAGAAAGATGCGGTTATGTGGGTGCGAATATTCTCGGATATACGCCTTTTGCCCGCCGATGAGCCATTCAGGCAGCCTCCTAAACCGAAATGGAGTTAAAGTCAACAACACAAGGGGTATCGGAGGGTAGGCTTATGAATGGCCACTTAAACGCCTGTATATCTTGTTTTACAAACACTGTGTAATCTTTTGTAGTACGAGTAAAAAGAATTCTTGTTAAAAATATTGAAGGCTAAGTATCAGCACAAATGCCGTTTATTTCCATATCATGGCGTCATTATTTTGTCTACTTCTCAGCCCAAATTATTTATCCCTTTTTTGTCTTAATTTTTTCTTTAATTATAATTTACAATTTAATTATCCCTAATGCAATTTCTCGTTCCACATAATGTATTCCGACTTTACTGTTATATTAAGATATCTTTACCGCCTACTTCTTAGGTATATAAATACTTAACAAGCACTTTGAGCTAGAAAACTGGTTCAAACTAGTGGCTATCATATATTATAATAACCTATATTTTCAAAATATTCGTGTTTTTGTATATTTCTGAACAAAAATATTTTTAGGAGAATGAATCTAATTTCTTTTATATCTTATTTTTAAACTAGTCTCTCATAAGTAAACAAATACTATCAACGTTATTAATCGTAATTCAACATAATACTTATAGAATAAGAACTCAATAAGTAAGCTTCAATAGACTTACCAATATCTTTATCACAGTGACAACAATCTGTTTGGCTGATATTTAAATAAAATGATGTCAAGCTTTCTGTACAGCATGGCAAGCACTTATGATTTACCCTAAATAAGAATATATGATTAAAATTCATTCAATATTATATAAAATAAAATTTTGTTCCAAATATTACATTCTAATTTCGTTGGGCTTTAATCAATAAGAAGGAGACCTTGAGCGTAGTTATTCGTACTGAGCTAAAATTTTAATACACTTTTTGCACCATTACCTTGTCGTTATACTTCCTTTAATTGGGCAAATCGGGCCATTTGGTCCTATTTTTATCAGAAATGGATGAAAATATGTGATTAAGTTTGGCTTTAATAGGACTAAGCTCGTTTTAGAAATCTAAATAGTAACTCTTGCTTCTCTAAATGTGTGCGAAGTAATAATTTCGAATTGTCTCATTCTGCTCTTTAGGAGTGTCCAAACTGCGACTTAAAGTATTTAAAGAGTTTTATATAAGAATACTGTTATATAATAATAATATCTTACCTATCTAACCGCAATGGATGAGCACATGTAACACAACTAGTTGGACCAGGGCCCGAGCATGATCTACATGATTCATGGCAAGGTCTACAAGTCCTTGATCGTGGCTCGTAATACTGAGAACTAAGGCACTCCACACACAATCCCCCCTCTAGTGAAAAGTGAGGTGGACATGACGTACACCTTTGTGGGCCCGCACCATGACAGTCTTGGCAATAGTGGTGGCATCTTCTACAACTATCTTCCCAGGGGAAGAAATTTTGCGGGCATTCTGGTCTACATTCTCCTGCTGCCAGCCGCCAGTCTGGAGGGCAGCTGGCACATTGGTCCCTTCTTGGCCCGGTACAAGTTTCGCAAGATAGGTAACATTTGGAACAAGTCCCTTCGTCGGGGTAGTATCCTGGGGCGCATGTGGCTCTACAAGTTCCTGACTGAAGTCTTAAGACACCAGCGCATGACGTGCAGTTCAACCTTGACACGCAGGTAGCACAGGTATGTGGACATTGTGAGCATCTGCCTGCTGTTTGGTAGTAGCCCTGACCACACTCCGCTACACACCTAATAAAATCAATGTGGACTTTATTATTAATAGTAATCTAGGTTCTTCTAAATTTAAGGATTACGAAGAGAAAATATTTCTTTATTCTTCAGCTAAGGAATATGATTAAAGCAATTCACTTTGTACTATTGGCGTGTTCTAATAGCGAGTGATATAGTATCCCTTGTGTATAATTTGCAAATAATTAGCCATCCAAATAAACCAAGCGAAGCCGAGGAAATTGCTTTTAACCTAGGTCGTAATTATCAATTTGACCTCCTAATATTATTTTATTAAATATTTTCTATGAAAAATTGTGTTTTAAAAAGACTGTGCTCAAATAAACTAACAAATAACAATACGGTTGGCACAATAGGAAAAAAAAGAATTAAATTCTGAACTATTAACAATAGAAGTCACGTTCCGTCCCAATACTTCATAAGGGCATAATTTCGGGCACGTACCGGAAGGGTCCGATTAATAAACCCTTACCTCGACCCCTGAAGCAGCAGTGGACTCGAACATGACAAACAGTCCCATTCGTTAGGTCCGCTACATTTTTCGCACGTCGAGTGGCAATTCTTGCACCTTCCCCCTTCGTGGTACTCATCTGGCAAAATGCATTGGTTTTATATATTTCAAATAAAATTCTTGCACATTCTTTTTTTTTTTAATGCTGTAGGACAGCAGACAGGCTGACGGCCCGCTTAGATTTTAACAGTTACCGTCGCCTATGGGTGTTTTTTTTTTCATCAACATTTGACCTAATATAACTAAGTAAGTATATAATCCATACTAATATTATAAATATGAAACTAACTCTGTCTGTTTCATTTTCACGCCTAAACCACTAAACCAAATATGCTGATAAATTATGGTATATAGGTAAAATGGATCTTCGAGAAGACCATATATGCTATTTTTTGTCACGAAAATGAAACTTGAAGCGGGTAACATAATATAGTTCTGTTATTTTTTTTAATTTATACGGCAGAACAACGTTTGCCGAGTCAGCTAAGAATAGTAATAATAATAAATGCAAGTTCAATTCTGAGGAAAATATCGATTGTGTTTCGTGTGTATGTGTTTCTTGATACAAATTGTGAATTGTGTAGCTGTGAATTTTGGTAATGGTGTTAGAAGTATATCTCCATCTATGGATACTGAAAATAAGAATTTCAGTAGCTATTTAAGTAACCGATATGATTATCAAAATTTTCAAATTGAAGTATGATGGATAGAAAAAATAAGGCTTAGGCTTTAGTCGAGGTAATATGAGTAAGGCCAGACACAAAATTGAAGAGGCAATCCTACATCCAGATGGGGATTGTTTAATGATGATGAACATTACACAGTACAAAGCAAGAAGCAACAGATTTATATTTTTATAGTCCACCTGATAGCAAGTGGTTATCGTCGCCTATGGATGTTTCTAACACTAGAATATATTTCCAATGCACTGCCAGCCGCGAAGAAATTTGATAACGCCTTTTTTAAAACCCATACAATCCATAGCCCAAATAAAATTAAACGGATGTACATTAAATTATAAATAAATGTTAGATATTATTTTCTACTTACTGGTATCACATTTTTTATTCCCATCAGGGAAACAGCTACCACTTTTAGTTAAGGCCCATTTGTCCTTGCAAACTGAACATGGAGAATTTGTGCAAATGGAACAACCGATCGAACATCTAAAACACAATAATACTATTATATAATATTGAGAATATATTATTATTGACTACTTAGTAACAAGACAAAACGTGAAATAATCGTCATACGTGAAATTATCTTATTTATAACAAGTAAAAGAAATTAAATATAAATCATATATACAAAATGATATTTTAAAGGCTATAAAGCCGAAAGGTGTACTGTTTTTTGCTACCTTCTAGGAAACAGTAGTAGTAATATATTTATTGCCTATACAGCCGTTTGAAAAGGATTATAACTAACTAAAATATATTTCATATATTTCACGCTTTATTAATGTAACAATCACTTTTTTAATAAATGATTTAGAATTTGTATAATATATTGACACTTAACCTCTATTTTATACCAAAAAAATAATACTTACGATAAACATTCTCTTCTCTGCGTGTCGGCGTAAAAACCCGTCGGACATTTAGGTACGCAGCGATTCTTAAATGCATATGACCCTATTCTGCACGAAACACACGCCGTTTCACTCGGCCCATGACACGATTCACATGTCTCATGACACGGCATGCAACTGAAGTCATCCTTTTGATATGTCCCAGGGGGGCACGCTGCTAGGCACGAGCCATTGTATAGCACGTAGCTATGTGCACACGACGAACATAAATCTGCTTTTTCCGAACATGTGTCGCAATGTTCTGCACATGGGAAACAAGCGTTTGCATCAGGGTCTTCGTAATATCCGTCTGGGCATTGCTGAAGACAGACTGCTAAATCAATAACTAGTAAATGGGCTGGAGCACATGTCAAACACGAATCTTGGCCAGCACCTGCGCAAGTTTCGCAAGACTCGTGACAAGGCCAACACACTCCTCCTTGATTGACAAAGCTTCGCGGGGGACATCGCGATACACATGAATTATCCAACCGATAGTGTTTACAAGCTACGCACTGAGTCGGTCCTTTACCATAACAGCCCTGTGAATCACACTCCGGGTCACACAATCGTGTCACTTGTTTGTCATTAGCATCAGCTAGAACATTTTTTCTTTGAGCCGACGGTATGTTTTTCGGATAATTACGCCTGTCTGATATACCTAATTCAATTTCATTCAAAAATTGGGAATACTCAGAAGCGTCGTATACATCATTAATATGGTATGCCTTTTCATTTTGATAGCCATTCGAATTAAATAGTCCCTTATTTCGCAATCGAATCGGGTTCGTCACCGTGCCATAAAATATTAACTGCCATTTCTTAAGTATTCCGGGCTGTGTGACGTGATTGTTCCCAGCGTTAATAATTTGCAGAGTCCATCGACCTTCGGCATTTTCGCCCCAAAAGTGAATACTTAAAAATGGCCAATCGTCGAAATTAGAACTAGTTGCATCGTGTGTTCTCTCGAATAAAAGTGTAGACGTCGTGCCCATTGGCGATGTAAGTAATATTCGTAAATTGCCCCTCGGGAAAAAGCTAAGTGAAATTTTACATTGAACATGTTCCAGATATCTGACCTCATTCATCGTACCGCTGCAACCATTTACGTCCATATGGACGGATATCGTGTATCCGAAAGACGTTTCTATTGATTTATCTTCATTAATTTCCTGCGACTTGCATATATGCTGCGGTGGTACATTAGTCCATTGTTCCGCTAATGTCACCATTTGCGCGGCGTCCATTAGCCCGTAGCCAAACTTGTGACTGACTTTTCTTTTTACTCCATTAACGATCCACCCCTCTTCTTTATCCAAAGGTTGTGATCGTGACGTGATCACTATTAAATGTTGCATATCTCTCCATGTTAGTAAAGGGTTGGCTTCTAACGCTAAAGCACAAATACCAGCAGCTAAAGGAGCGGATGCCGAAGTACCTGTATGATCCACAGTACATATATGTTCTGGCCTTAACTGGACATCCATATCTACCGTGGCGACACTTTTATCCCGGCCAGGAGTACCCGAGCTATAAGTGGAAGCTAAGGTAGAAGAGCATTCTTCTAAATACCACGGCTTATAACCACCCTGTGTGGCGCTAGAAATTGAAATAGTGAATATGCTATTCGCGTAACCATCGCAATTGCACGAATCTGTGTGCCGACCTCCATTTCCCGAGGCCCATATAAAAATAGAGCCTTTTCCTCCCCTTCCGTTCGTCACCCCATTTATAAATGCTCTGAAACAAAACACTTTTAATGAGCTTGCCTCTATTTTGAAATCAGACTTTCAATTATTCAGATACTTTTAAGGATTACGTTTTATATTAGAAAGATGTTCCATTTAATGAAATAAAAGGTTTTTCATGTTATTTCAAATCAAACATTTTAAATTCTAAATACAATCACTTTTGAGTGGTAATTAGATTATTTTAATTGAATAATATGAGAAAGTGTTAAGAGTACCACTAAACTCAAAGGTAAAATTTATAAATCCGTAACAAGGCCTGTCTTATTGTATGGATCGGAATGCTGGGCCACAAAGAGGATGGACAAAAGTGTGTTATTAAATTAGAAATATAGAAATGACTATATAAGAGGAAGTGTGAAAATTTAGTTATTGAAAAACTTAAAAGTAATAAACTAGCGTGGTTTGACGATGTAATGCGCAGGGAAGAATTCCATATAACAAGGAAAGTGATAGAAATGAGAGTGTATGGATACAGGAGTAGAGGTAGACTAAAAAAAGATGGATGTCAAAAAAGCATGTGAATGTTGGGATGACGGCTAACAGAGGAGAGGGGAAGGAGAGAATATGTTGTACCGAGTATGAGTCATACTGAAATTATTTTTATGCATAAATAATGGAGTTCATAGCTACAATAATATGAAGTAAAATAGTTTTAATAGTGGTAACAATAACTATGCCTATAAACAAACATGTTATCTTCAAAAATCTAAGATTTTAAAAAATACCTTCTTGCCAAAGGTCCTGGACCATCAACAGTTTTGCCATCATCTTCAGGTCCCCACGACGCACTGTAAATATCTATATGATGTGTATTAAACCCGAGTGCTTGCGCTTCCACTGCGTCATTTACAAGCCCATCCAGCATTCTCACTCCTCCTATACTAGCATTGTATGCTATGCCAACACCACAATAACGATTGTAAGCAACAGCTGCAACTTCGCCCGCACATCTTGTACCGTGTTTATTGTCGCCATTGTCTTGGGGCGTCGGGTCGGTGTCGTTTCCGTTTATGTCAGTTGAAGCGGCTGGATCCTACAATACGTTAGCTATTGTTATTAGGTTTACTTATTTAAAAGATAATTACTTATTTTGGGTATTTACAAAAATATAGTTACGAAACCACTTCCAGTACTTCAGAGTTCTTGGCATTAAGTTTTATTTCTATTTTAAATATATCGTTGATTTTTTTTTATATTCTTATAACAAATATAAAAACTGTTTTTACATAGCCTAGCTAAATATTGACTTATGTATTGTTATTAAGAAATCTTCGTCTTTTTTAAATTGTATTCATAGTAAAACTAACAAACGTATTGCTTGTTCTGACCTAAACGCCGTTGCAGGCGATATGAATCATCCTTTCAAGTATTTCCATGATTTCTTAATTCTATACAAACAACATATTTTATCTGTTGCTTAAAATTAATTGTGAAATTTAAATCTCCCTACACATGAATAATCCACTTAAGCGCTCATACGTCTTCAATGATATACATAATTATATTATATAACACGTACATATATAAAGGAATATTTTGTTCTAAACATAGTCCCATCCTTATATCAGACCCAAAAGCCTAGTGTGTAATTTATTTTCAGACCTAAATAAATACAATTAATTTATACTAATAACGTATTTAATATCAGTCATTAAATGGGGAAAAGCTATTAACATATTTATAGGTAAAATAATGTGTTTGCCTATACTTATTTAAATTATTAAAAATAAATGGACAATATATAAAAAAAAAACATAAGAAAAATGTGGTTCTGATGAAAGGGTTTTGTGAACATACGGTTATCGAATTATATTTTGTAACCCTGTCACTTATATATACATACTACATACTTATAATAAAGCGCTTGAAATTACATTAGAACATATGAACATACTTATGTTAAAATACACCAGTCTACGTTTATGGAATTTTGCACAACAGTAGCACGTAAGGTAGTAAGTAAGAATAAATAACTAACCAAAACATGTTGGATCTATATTTTAGTATAAAATTACTAACATTTAATTACATAAGAACTTTGAGTGGAATTAAGCTAAAGTAGTAAACATAATATGTGCTAGATTATAATATTCGCATAAAAAAGGTAAAAAAAAAAGTGAAAGAAAACTCTTAATAAATAGGCCTGACTAACTCTTGTCAGGAATGAAAGATTTATAAAAAAAATAATAAAGCCTTTGTTTCCTATTATATTTATGTATATAATACTAAAAATTTTTTAAATATTTATTGCGCTATTAAATAAAATGCTCAGTTCATTAGACAAAAGTACTAGGCATGCCTTTTAAGTTCTGTCGTTTCCATATTTTTCGGCAATTTTGAATTTGGAACTGTTCTATATTCGAATGTGTTTAAATTTTGAATCTCAAAACAGTTGAAAGTATTAGGATTAATGCTATTGTTTAGTCACAGCGTCGATTGGAATCTGTCAGGTCACGTACGAAAATGAATCTTTCTAAGGAAAATATTCGTGCAATAATAATTTTCTACAACTTTAGAAGAGGCCTAACACGGCTTCAGTGTATTGAAGTGCTAACATCTGTGTACAGTGATGAAGCCACATGTCTGCGGACTGTCGAATGCTGGTATTTAGAATTCCAGCGTGGACATACTAGTATTAGTGACTAATCTCGCGAAGGACGCCCAAAATCCGCCTTCACTGAAGATCATCGTTGCTGTGATACAACTAATTCTCGAAGATCGTCATCGAGAGATAGAGGATCTATTAGGCATCTCAGGGACAACCATTCAGAAGATCCTGCATGAAGCGCTTGGTGTGAGAAAGTTAGTGTGCCGTTGGATACCGCATCTGCTTTCCGACGATCACAAGGCGGCCCGCGTCAGATGGTGTAAGAAAACTCTGCAAAAGTTCAACCAAGGAGAGTCAAATCACGTCTACGACATCATCAGTGGTGACGAATCTTGGGTCTATGCCTACGATCCTGATTCCAAACACCAGTCTACAATCTCGATCTGTCAAGGCGAGCCAAAGCCGACTAAAGTTGTTCGTTCTCGAAGTACTTCAAAGAAGATGGTGGCTACGTTCGTTGGAAAAACCGGTCATATTACGACTATTGCACTTAAAGGTCGTAGAACGGTTAACGTAGAGTGGTATAATACAGTTTGTTTATCACAAGTCATCGCCGAACTTCGAAAATCTAACTCAAAGCGACGCATCATCCTACACCACGACAACGCAAGCTCACACAGCACTCGTCAAACGATTGAGTATTTGAAGCAGGAAAAAGTAGAAATTTTTGACCATCCTCCATACAGCCCTAACAACTTCTTTACATTTTCCTAAAATTAAGAAAAGTCTTCGTGGTCAAAGTTTCAAGTCCGGTGAAGAATCAGTCAACGCTTTCAAGTCAGCCATTTGGAACACCCCCACTTTAGATTGGAATGGAATGTTATAAAGGTTTGAGCGAGTGGAAAAGTGTATTAAGCTACGTGGTGAATACTTTGAAAAATAATAAAAAGTACTATAAGGTTCTAGCTGTGTTTTTTTCTTCAAACTACAAAACTTAAAAGGCCATTCCTCGTATAAATTAAGAAGCTTTAAATACAGTTTTACGGAAGCTGGCAAAGTATACCCGTACGTGCGAAGTTTTAACATATTATGATAATTCACATTGCCCCAACTTATCCCTGAGTAAGTAGCAGATCACTTTCATTATGGTTACAAGACAACTGATTTACTTTTATATTATCTATATATAAATTCAAATTTAACATAGGCACCTCGACTCGATAAGGAAGTCGAGCCAATAAACGCCGCATAAGTTCTGACGTGCGAAAACCACTAGGCCACGGAGGCCTATTCATTAAATCTTAGCTCATTGTCAGACTACAGGATTCATCCTGTGATACGATAATCCGAATTTTATTCAAAATCCAAACTTTCAATCTGTGATAACTAGTCAATGAGCATCTTCTTCTTAGTCGTTTCACTCTTTACAGAGCGGTCGTGATCAACTGGTAGTACTATTAGTGGCAGATATTGTTCGCAATGAGCATATACTTACATAATTCTGCGACAAATCCGGATGATTAGGTTGTATACCGTCATCTAATATGGTGACTACTACTCCTTTACCTGTATAACCTTTCCTCCATGCATATCCTACGTTCATATCTAAGCCGTTAGCAGCGCCACCATTCTGTAAAGAAATACTGCAGTAACTTTCAATCAACAACAAAATAAATGTCGAAACCTAACACTATGTACCGCTTGCCCTTTTGCTTCCTAACAAATGCTTCTTTCACAGCCTGAGATTGTTTTTTTATGGTCACAAGTCATAATCTCTGTGTCTTTTTGTCTCAGTGCTTTTTCGAGATACGTTCTTTTCGAATGCAAAATTGCACAAGAATTATCCCTACCTAATATACACATTATATAGGATTATCTCGTACCAACGATGAAAGAAAAATTGTGGAAGTAACTAGGCTGCACACCAAGATCATCGTTATGTAACCGGCAATCCGCCTTGTAGCGGGTATGGAGCCCGTTCCCTCTAGGGGGAGGCTCGAGTGCAGTTTTTTTAATGCTGTAGGACAGCAGACAGGCTGACGGCCTGCTTAGAATTTAGCAGTTACCGTCGCCTATGGGTGTTTACAACGCCAGTGGCATCGCGAACACGCTGCTGTCCCATAAGGGTACAGGAACTTGGGTCACTAATGCCGGAACACAACACAAGGTTATTATGGCGGCATACTTAAGACCAAAGGTGGTCGCCATCCAGACAGGCTTAAAGCCCTACCGCGTAGCTAGGGTGGGTTGTTTTGTCGCCTTTTACGACAGGCCGACCCCGGCCGCAGAGGTTAGTGTTCTTTCTGCATGGATAAAAATGCAGTTATAGGCTTTTAGTACATTATATGTAAAACGTAACAAAATAAAATGTAACATATAGGTGGTGTTATTTTAGTGGCGTGGGACAACAGACAGGCCGACGATTCACTAGTAAACAATCATCGTTGCCTACGCATGATTGTGAATCAGAGGCACCGCTAATACACTGCCTTCTGCGTACGGGAACTCGAACCTGGATCACTTATATCGGAACAAACTTAAAATGGCATATTAAGAGAATAGAAATGGTTGCCATCTAGTCGGGTTTAGATACCTAGCTAGAGTTGTTTTATCGTCTTTTACGATTGGTCACTCCCAGCTGCAGAGGTTTATATAACCTTACTCAAATTGAAATGTAAGGACATAATTGATAATTACTATATATATAAGCGAAGAAACATGACATCGCCAGATGGTACGGATTACAAATAGGTCACTTATTACTCGAGTATAATAACAGATACAATGAATAATAAAGCATTGAATATTATTTTGTTGTTTGCTTAGTTAGGCCGCAATCGGTCTGCATTGCGGAATTAAATAGCAATTCAGAATTACATTTAATCTACGACACCTTTAAAGTTTAACAAAACTTCCTGAATGGGTATATGTTTAGTGGTATATAATTTTATTTAAGGCTATATATACATATTTAAAAAGCTTTTAAAAATATATATACTAGGACTATTCACACGGTGTCATTTAAGCATTCTTTTTTTAAATTAATACCTAGTCAGGTCATAAATTCTGTCACATGTTTAATGTAAAATAATTGTAACAAGTTTATTAATTATGTAACCATTCATATACCAAAATGAACTTAACAAAACATAGATTCTTATGACATTAAAGTTTATTCAAAATGACCTCCGTGATTTTGAATACAAGCCTTCAATCTGCGCGGCCAGTTGTCTATCGCAGCACGAACGAGGTCCATGTCAATATCGGCGGCTGCCTTAATCAAGGATGTCTTGAGTGACTCCAAATTGGGATGAGGCTTTGAGCACGCCTTTTCCTCCAAGTGTTGCCATATCTTGTAATCTAACGGATTCAAATCTGGACTGGAGGAGGGCCAGTCTTCGTGCCGGATGAAGTCGATTTCACGCGCCGCCAGCCAGTTTTGTGTGCTCTTCGCTCTATGAGCTGGCGCCGAATCTTGTTGGAATACCCAGTGCCTGTTATTGAACATGGTATGAGAAACAGGTTCCACAAGGTTCGTCAGGACTGTATTTTGATACACAACAGCATTCCTTTTTACACCTTTCTCACAAAAATGTACCTCTGTTAAGCCCCAATAAGAAACTCCCAACCATACCATGAGCGAGGATGGAAAATGACCTCGTTGGACACGCGGAATACGGTTGCTCGCTTCTTCACTACTGTGTGCGTACACCTTATCATTTTGTTTGTTGTAGCTCTCTTCTACGGTAAACATTTTTTCATCCGAAAAAAGAATTTCCCGATATTTTTTTTCCCGCGTACCGCTTCAACAAAGCGCGGCATCTCTTCAGTCTCAGGTCCATTAGACGAGCATTCAAACGATGTCCTGTTTCTCTTCGATATGCCCGAAGCCCTAAGTCTTCATTTAACACCCTTTTCACCGTGGTTCTGCTTAACCCCATCTGAAGGGCCAACAGTTTCTGCTTACGTTTGGGATTTCTTTGAATTCGTGCCTTCACAGCTTTTATGACTGCTGGAGTCCTAACAGACCGAGGGCGACCACTTCTTGACCTGTCATCTACACTAGAGTCTTCATTGTATCGTTTGATGGTACGATAAACGAATCTTTTGGTAATATTCAAATTTTTCAGTATGTTAAAAATTTGAATTGGCGCGTAACCGCAACGATGCAACGCAATAACTGCAACACGGTCTTCTTTAAGCGTCCACTCCATATTTAAAAATGAGTAAAATTCTAAAAGTTATACATTTTTATTTTCATGAACAATTCGAAATTCGAATTCAATAAACTTTTTTGTGGCCAGCATTCTAAAAGAAAAGTTTTTACTGTGTGACAATACTTATGACCTGACTAGGTACATATTATACATACATACATTTTTATCCGTGCAGGGGCGGAGAAAGAATACTAACCTCTGTGACCGGGGTCGGCCTGTCGTAAAAGGCGACAAAATAACCCACCCTAGTAGCTACGTGGTAGGGCCCCAAGCCCGTCTGTATAATACCACCTTTGGTCTTAAGGATGCCTTTGTGTTGTCAGGCATTAGTGACCCAAGTTCCCGTGCCCTTATGGAACAGCAACGGGTTAGCGATGCCATTGGCGTTGCGAATATCCATAGGCGACGGTAACTGCTAAATTCTAAGTGGGCCGTCAGCCTGTCTGCTGTCCTACAGCAATAAAAATCCAGACTCGAGAAGTGAATCGAACCTGTATCTCCCACCGACGTTAAAATGTGCAAAGCCATTTTTTTCATTCGTTTACTAAGCTGTGGTAAGGTATGACGAAAAAAACTTTTAACAACTAGAGACATCTCAGCTCCGCTAAGTGCGAAAATGTCAAAGCTGTATATATTTAATATATGCATATTTTCTAATATTAAATATCCGATTGATGCTTCACAAAGTTAAGATTATATACACATCAAAAAAGTCTAAGCAATTGCATCAAGCAATGCATGATATTACAAATTTACCATTTATACTAATAAATTTCTAAGTCTTTACGCACTAAAAGTGCGTAAGTATGTAAACTTTTTTGTTATTGATGATATACTGGCTGGTTGTAAAAAAAATTCAATTATGTTTTGTTTTTTTCATAAAATTAAATGAAAGGGAATTTGTTTGAATTTAAGTGCGTTTTTTTTGCTACGGTTAGTCTTGATTTTATAATTTTACCAACCATTTAAATAAAGTTAGCGACAAAATTGAGTTATTAGATATTCTTTACGTCATGGAGCGACGTCATTTGACGGCAAATGAAATGCAAAGAGCTGTAGGGATGTTGCAAGCGGGAAGTAATCAATCTCAGGTATCTCGGCATTTTGGCATTCATAGAAGTGTTATTTGTCGTCTTTGGCAGCGCTACAATAATACAAGGGAACCCGCTGAACAGCATCCAGGCCGTAAAAGGAGTACAACCACTCGGCAAGACCGGTACATACAACTGACTGCAAGACGCCAGCCGATGTTAACCGCTCGAGAGATAAGTTTGAGGCTACAAAATTCAAGTGGTTTTGATGTAAGTCCCCAAACTGTGCGAAATCGACTGCATGAGTACGGCCTACGAGCTCGACGCCCAATTAGGTGCCCACCGATACGTCACGGGAATCGCGCTCGTCGAAATGAATGGTGTAGAGAACGCAGAATATGGACCCAGGAACAATGGGATAAAATTATGTCTTCCGATGAGTCGCGATTCGGGTTTAGGCCTGATACAAGAAGCGTGCGAGTGTATCGTCGGCCCAAAATACTGAAAGGCTCAGGTGCATTCAGG
Source organism: Malacosoma neustria (assembly GCA_963693495.1). Taxonomy (NCBI): domain Eukaryota; kingdom Metazoa; phylum Arthropoda; class Insecta; order Lepidoptera; family Lasiocampidae; genus Malacosoma; species Malacosoma neustria. The sequence goes on from OY856377.1 coordinate 17,526,765, forward strand.
AAGTTCATCCATACAGCGGCTCATCCACCATCCTGAAATTTAAATTAGTACATGTTGCTTAGACTTTTTTGATGTGTGTATATTCCGCATTGCGCATGATACTAGTGATACATAGAAATATTTTACTCATAAATGTACATTGAGCGATATTAGCGCTAGCAGCGATTTCTGCCAGACAACTTTTAGTACCGTTATTATTTTTAAATATTTCCCTACACTATATATAAAAGTTGAAAATTGATAGAATATATGTAGATTTGGTTTTAATAATGTAAAGAAAAGAATGCCACGTAACAACAACTAAATATGAGAGTGGCTGAACGGAAGGAGGGGTAGACAAAAGAAAATATAATATTGGCGTAACAGATGACATAGCAAAATTGGGGATGAATGTTCAGATGGCGGCTAAGAGGTGAATGAAGGGAAAGAATATGTTGCGCAGACACTATTTAATGTGTGATAAAGGCATTCAGAAGATATGAATTTGCTTTTTACGAAGACAACTGACCCCCCGACCCTGAAACAAGCACCGGTGTTTACTGTCTGTGAAATATCGGTGATATGTCATTTGTCACTTTTATGACTTTCTAAATAAGTAAAAAAACTCTCTCGAGCTTTTTTTACAGCCGTGTAAACCTGGTGAAACCCTGTAACTTTCCCAAGCCGTCATTAAGGCTAAAATGTATTACTACTTTTGTGTACGCCAATACAAGAAAGGCAAACAAAAGCATCAAGAGAATGGATCCTGACAAAAAGTAATTTATCAATATAATAAAATAAATTACAATAAAAGTTGAAGTTTCAAATGTGATTGCGATGCCACGCTGAGAAAATATTAATATGGCAATAATTTAGTAATATGAATTCGATATTCTATCTTTTAGAATCATCGCCTACAATATATTGAACAGTTGTACTAGAAGAAATGTTATTAATACAAATCCAACTCCTATTTCTCTTCTTAAATGTTTATAAATACGTACCAAGTACCACTGTTCCTTAAAAAGAGGGTCCGGAAACGACGGCGTATTCGACTGTCTCATCACATGTCTTGGTTTCCACTGATAGTCCCGCTTTGTCCTCTTCAACTCCTTCTGCTGCATCACCCATCTGACCTATGGAAAAGTTAATATTGAATTCCAATGAATCGTTTAAACAAAACTATGTATATGTTACTGTAAAAGCCCGAACTACGGTAAATCCTAAGATTTTCCAGTAAATCCTAAGATTTACCAACTCTTAACGGTAAAAGTCCGAACCGTTCTATGATCATCGTTTATTTCGGACTTTTACCACTATTCACTTATCCTTACCTCAAAGACACGATAAATGTTGAGATAAACATGTCATGTCGAAGAAATGCGCTCGCAAGTCATCAGGATTACTTTGTTATTCCAAATGCCATAACAGCGCTCCGTGTTGTAACAAGTAATTTTTTTACTAACTATTAAAAATGACAATTGATTAATTATAATAAATTATCGTTTCGCTTATCTTCAACTTGTTTATAAATCTAAAATATTAAAAAAAAGAAATGATTCAGTTAGATTAGCCATAACAGTGAGCGTTATGTTTGTCAAGATAATTTTATTTGTGTTGTTTTTTTTTATTCTACAAGTGTTTAAAAATTGTTTATTACTAGTTATTAAAACTTAATCAATAAAAATACCAAAAGATATAGGTAACGATTTGACTGATTAGTAGTACAAATGATTAATAATTACTCATTGGTATGTAAGGATTTGAATAATTATTAATTGAAATAAATGATTGAGAAGTATGCATTGTTTTATTTCCAAAACCAACATTTACCAATCGTCACTGGTAAAACCTAGAATGTACTAAATTCTAATGGTAAAAGCCCGTTAAAATCGTTTCTTTTTTACATATTTTTACATTTACCGACTCGTGTTGGTAAACCCTAAGATTTACTGGTAAAGCCTAAGATTTACCAATGTTCGGGCTTTTACAGTAACATATATAACACAAATAAGTATCAAGTAGAAATAAACGACGCGCACTGCCTTCGCCATAGATCCTTGACTCCAAAGCGAATACTCATTAGTTTTCCGTGAATATCTATCTCATGTGTCTAATCCTAAGCCGTAAGAACTAATTATATATTTAAAAATCGTTAAAATGCTAAACCTTCGACCTATTTTTAGTATTTAAAGTGTGTATGGATTTATTAGAGTTAAATTATTATTTTTTTGATCTTTATATAAATATGTGAATTGTTAATCACTGCGACTAAATAGTCGTAGTGTTAAGTGTTAGCCGGCAGGTTAATTAATCTGCCCACGTGGTATGAATTGCGGTTACTATTTATTGATATATGTTTGAGGTTTGACTGATACGGGCAGACGAACTAGGCAGTCAATGGCAAAACGGTATGAGCGCATTTCAATTGTGAGTAATTAAGGTCATCAAAATGTACACACATCAAAAAAGTCTAAGCAACATGTACTAATTTAAATTTTAGGATGGTGGATGAGCCGCTGTATGGATGAACTTCCTGAATACACCTGAGTCTTTCAGTATTTCCGGGCCGACGGTACACTCGCACCCTTCTTGTATCAGGCTTAAACCCGAATCGCGACTCATGGGAAAACATAATTTTATCCCATTGTTCCTGGGTCCATGTTCTGCGTTCTCTATACCATTCATTCCGAAGAGCGCGATTCCCGTGACGTATCGGTGGGCACCTAATTGGGCGTCGACCTCGTAGGCCGTACTCATGCAGTCGATTTCGCACAGTTTGGGAACTTACATCAACACCACTTGAATTTTGCAGCCTCAAACTTATCTCTCGAGCGGTTAACATCGGCTGGCGTCTTGCAGTCAGTTGTATGTACCGGTCTTGCCGAGTGGTTGTACTCTTTTTACGGCCTGGATGCTGTTCAGCGGGTTCCCTTGTATTATTGTAGCGCTGCCAAAGACGACAAATATCACTTCTATGAATGCCAAAATGCCGAAATACCTGAGATACCTGAGATTGATTACAGCTCTTTGCATTTCATTTGTCGTCAAATGAAGTCGCTCCATGACGTAAAGAATATCTAACAATTCAATTTTGTCGCTAACTTTATTTAAATGGTTGGTAAAATTATAAAATCAAGACTAAACGTAGCAATAAAAACGCACTTAAATTCAAACAAATTCTCTTTCATTTAATTATATGAAAAAACAAAACATAATCGAATTTTTTTTACAACCAGCCAGTATGTTATCAATAACAAAAATGTTTACATACCTACGCACTTTGAGTGAGTAAAGACTTAGAAATTAATTAGTATAAATGGTAAATTTGTAATATCATGCATATTGCTTAGTCTTTTTTGATGTGTATATTAGCAAATGGCTGCGAAAAGACAACGTGACAACCAAACAAAATTGTTGCGGTTTGATTGTGTTCTACCAGCAACCTTCCTTTCGAAACTGCCTTCTGTTGGTGGTTGTCGCAGAATAAATGCCTTTCTACACTACACAAGCACAACTGATAGAAAAATGTGACTAATTATTTTTATAAAGACAGCGACTGCTTCTGCTCAAATTTTTTTTTTTTTTATTGGAAGAACCATCCAAACATGTTCCCCACAGTGAAAAATCAAAGAATAATTTGTTGCTTGCTACCATTTCATAGGCAACCAATAATTTCTGTATCCCATTATGTCAGACATAATAAGTAATCATTGGACTAATAAAACTCTGTATACAATAACCGTTCCATCAATGACAAATCAAACAGCATGTCATTACATAAACGCAGTATCAAAAACTTTCAACTAATTTTAGGGTTCAGAACGTCCTATTGCCAAAGATCTCTTGCCATAAAGATTTAATAATAAAACAACTTGCGTGACCTGTAACTTCTTACGTGTACGCACGTAAGAAGTTAAAGTTCTCTGGCGTAACAGAACAGAAATTGATAAGGATTTCATCCTGTATTTTTTTTATTGCTGTAGGACAGCAGACAGGCTGATGGCCCGCTTAGAATTTAGCAGTTACCGTCGCCTATGGGTGTTTGCAATGCCAGTGGCATCGCAAACACATTGTTGTCCCATAAGGGTACAGGAACTTGGGTCAATATTGCCTGAACACAACACAAGGTTATTATGGCGGCATACTTAAGACCAAAGGTGGTCGCCGTCCAGACGGGCTTGAGGCCCTACCATGTAGCTAGAGTTGATTGTTTTATCGCCTTTTACGATAGGCCGACCCCGGCCGCAGATGTTAGTATTCTTTCTCCGTTCCTTCGCGGATAAATGTGTATGCCACAACTCTTTGTTTACAAAAGGACCAAAAAATAATGAAATAAAAAGAATATATACCGACAAATAACCTCAAATATATAAATCCATTTAAAATAGTTTTATATCCTTTGGTAGTAAATGCCAACACTCAAACAAGACAGTTATCAGATAACTTCATCACGTTTCATCGAAAAAATTTTACGCTCATAATTTAGTTTCACCTGTATGTTTGTTTGTCAGTTTGTTTGTTTTTAAGCGACCAGTTTGAACTTGATTTTGATCCACTTTCAACGGTCAGATTCCAATTAAACGTTGTAGACTTATTAAGGACCGATGATAATACAATATTTCGATAAGATTATCTCAATATCCTAATTAGAATCGCCACGATTTAAAAAATTGTGACGTATTATGAACACCTGCTGAAATTATATTATTAATTTTATTAAAAGTTGTATGTAAACTGTATATTCACTTATTATAAGGCGCTTCTTCTTCTTCCAGTGCCTCTTCAATCCTGAAGGTTGGCCGTTAGCTTCCTGTATTCATTTCTATCAGCAGCCAGCCGGAACAGCTGTTCGAAAGAGAGGCAATACCGGTCCACTCCCGGATATTCCGGAGCCATGACTTCTTTCTTCGCCCAGCACGTCTCTTTCCGTCCACCTTGCCCATCATTATCAACTGCAGCAGCATGTATCTATCGTCCCTGAGCACGTGGCCGAGATATTCTATCTTGCGCTTTTTGATAGACGGCAACATTTTCCGGGACATATGAACGCGCTGAAGCACGGTTTCGTTCCTGACCCTCTGCGTCCAACTAATGCGTAACATGCGACGGTAGCACCACATCTCGAATGCCTGTAGGCGTCTTGTAGTGTCCTCTTTCATGGTCCACGCTTCACAACCATACATGACGATAGGCCAAATATAGCACATGATTAGCCTGACTCGGAGCTTTATATTCAGTTGACGACAGCAGAGAACTTTCCTCATTTTATTAAAAGAGGCTCGACCCATTTCTATCCGGGTCTTTATTTCTTGATCAGATTCCCATGCTTCATTTACCCAAGCCCCCAAATACTTGTACTATCGCACCCGCTCTAGTTCGTTTCCCAGTTACAGATACGCTTGAACTCAAATCCGGGTTTCTTAAGACTACCATGAACTTGGTCTTGCTTATGTTTATCGACAAATCGGCTTCCTCGCTGTACTCATTAACCTTATTCACAATTGCTTGCAAATCGGCTTCTGATGCTGCAATAAGGATAGTGTCGTCTGCATAATGCAAGTTGTTAACGACCCTGCCGTTGATTCCTATTCCCACTTCAAGGTTTTCAAGAGCTTTTGATATCACAGCCTCTGAGCAGACATTAAAAAGCAACGGAGATAAGATACACCCCTACCGGACCCCACGACAGATCTCAACTTGGTCGGTTTCCTCATTCTCGACCCTTATCGTAGCCACCTTCTTCTCGTACAGGTTGCGGATGATTCTGACATCCTTACCATCAAGACCAATGTCACATAAAAGACTGAAAAGTGGATGATGTTTAACTCGGTCAAATGCCTTTTCGTAGTCTATGAAGCACAAAAAGACATCAGTTTGCATGTCTCTGCATTTCTGTACGAGAACGTTGAGAGCGAAAAGAGCTTCTCTGGTGCCAACACCAGATCGAAATCCAAATTGGCTATCGCCCAGTTGTTCGTCACATTTTGGCCTTATTCTATTCTGTATGATGTTCAAGAATACTTTTAGGACATGGCTCATCAGACTAATCATACGATACTCTCCACATTTTTTGGCGTTTTGCTTCTTGGGTATCGTGATGAATGTGGATTTTAGCCAGTCACTAGGATGATTGCCTGTTTCGTAGATGTTATTGAAGAACTGTGTGAGAATGTCCAGTTGGTCTTCAAGGTATAAGGCGCTATAACTTTTAATTAAATTATTAAGTACAATATTGTTTTATTGTTAAATTTGTGTGTCAAAAAATGGCAAATATTGTTCTGTATTGATTGCAGACAAGTAATCATGTAAGTTATATGCAATTATACAATATATAAATTTAATAAAATAAATATTATATGAACTCTATTTTGACTGACTTTAAACGGTCAGATATCATTAACACGCTGTAGACTTATCAAGTACCGATGTCAATACAATAATTCGATCCAATTATTTCATTATACTGATTAGAATCGCCAGGATTTAAAAAATGGTGACGTATTACGCAACCTTAAATTTTTAAAGCAAATTTTAATTTTAATAAACATAGTTAAAATATAGAACACGTTTTAGTGACAAATTGAACTAAAAAGTAAAAAATAAATATAGATAAAAAAAACTGTCATCATCATCATTCATCATCATTTCAGCCGGAAGACGCCCACTGCTGGACAAAGGCCTCCCCCAAAGATCTCCACGATGATCGGTCCTGCGCTGCCCTCATCCAACCTAAAAAAACTGTATTTAATGGTAAATCGAATAATCGAATAAATCGTACTAAAAATTAAAAATAATTCTTAATATAGGAATAAAATAATGAACGAAAAATATTAGTATTATTATGAAAAAGCGTTAGTTTTTGTTTAAAGTTATACTTCAACTTTAAAAAAACTGTCACTGGAAAGAGTAAATTGAAAACCATTTAAGAAGGTTATTGTAACCATATAAATTATATATTACATTTAAATAAAATATTACGCAGTAAAAAAAGAAAATAACTGATTATTATTTAACTTCGCGAATATATTAGCAGCTAATACATTTTAATGTTTCCAAAGACAACTGTTAGCAAAGTTATTCGTCTCTCGTATTGCCGATCAATTATTCAAAATCCCTGATACTTGATGACCGATTGGATAACTTTACGGATTACATTGGATAATTCGATGGGGACCGTTCAATCTTATTTATTATTGATTTCTTTGAGGAAATTGTATCGTTTGTTTGATTTCAGGCACTCTTATTTCAATTTTTAACTTGACAATGTAATACTGATATATTTATTTCTGAATAAAGTAGAGAAAAAAATTTATAGCAAAGGATCTCTTCCTATAGACGTTTGCAAGGCCAGAGTTTGCGTTTCCAAGCCTGAAATAAGTATGTGTTGAAAAATAGTAGACAGCTATTAACCGTGCTAAAGCAGAGGGAAAACAACCTCTCATGCACCTTGTGAAATACGGTTATTAGGAAAGCTTACCAAAAGCCGTTCCTAAATATTTAAGTCAAAGAAAATGGCTTCATCAACCGTATCCACGGTGCATTTATAGACATACTGGTCAATCTATAGAAAATATGACGAACATATTAATGGATGGAATGATAGAAGTTATGTGAAATATAAAAGAATAAGTAATTAAGAGGACCAATAAAATCGAGGGGGATCAGGCGGGGATTGTATATATTTTAACTTTTGTTGAGTTTAAGCTTCTTTAATTTCATAAGCAAAGTTAAATTTATTTTACATGAAAATAATGATTAGAATTTAATAAATGTGTGCACTGACGCACTAAAAAAGGCGTCCATTGTTCAGTGATATCGAGTATGGGCAAACCGCGCCGGCCGGTCGGCGGGCATCCTCGCTTTGTTCATGCGTAGCGTAGTCTGAATAATATACAATTTAAATGAGTGACATTGTTTTTTCAAAAACGATGCAAATTGTTCAGGGCATTACGCGGCCGAATAAATACAGGTACTATCTTTCTAGCCATTTTGCAGAGAGTACAGGCAGTTTCCGCGGTAAGTCTACAAAAGGGTATGCTTGAGTGAGTGATACGTGAGGTAAATGATCTTTACTAGACAGTAGATCTAGAAAGCAACCATAAAAATATACTATAAACATATATTTAAGAAAAATGTAAATGAAGATGATGTAATTACTATTATTATATTCCTCTCACAAAAAATATAGACAAGAGAAATAATTTTAAGCTTTTTAAACAAAACATAGTGCAACTTGAAAAATAGCGCTACTTTTTTTTCAAATTATCAGCCTTCTTTTTCTGGACCATAAGGACCAGATAGCCTATTTAGCTTCAATCATTTTTTTACTTTTCGCTATATCCATTTGTCACCTTGATATCCAATATTGAACAAAAATAGGACCCTTTTTGTGTCCAACTACGGGTGTCTCGGCAACCAACGGTGAAAAAGAAAATTTAGAAAGATAGTATCAGAAACAAGATTAAATTTCCTAATTAGTGGTTTACATAAGCATGATTGTTTGGTGATTATTTAAATTATGTATTATTATTATTATGTAGAATAGGTAAAATTTATGATATTAAACAAAACAACGCAGAAAACTTTTATTAATTTTTAGCCAGCTTATCGTAGTACCAATCTATTTCGTACGCTTTTGTCTGTGGAACCCTTAAAAATGTGATTAAAAAGTTAATTAGCCCGACTTTACTCTGAAAACAGAATAGAGCTAACCAATATTTATATTCTAACTTAATTAATAACTTATACATTTTTAGACTTATATTAAAACCTAGCCGGGATAAATAAGATGTGATTTTTTAAAATTTAAGTAAAACTAGTATGCTTTTGCAATATTGACTTCAAAAATATATTTATTAAACAAATTAAATTATAAATGTATATAAGTGTTAGGTTATTAATAAACATAATTACACTATATTACTTCAAAAGTAAAATTCTATTTGCTATCATTATTTCTATTTCTCCATATATGATTACTTTTATTTTTTACAAAAATAAATAATAACTTTTTTATGAATCTATTTTTACAACACATATTATATATAACATCTAGAATTATGCTTAAGAAGTCACAATCTTGCTTATTATACGAATTACAGTTATTCGCATTATGTACCATAAGAAAAATACTTTTATTATTTTTGCAGGGGTGGAGTAAAAATACTGACCCCTGTGGCCGGGGTCAGCCTGACCGAAAAGTTGACAAAACAGCCCTAGCTAAGTGGTAGGGCCCCAAAATCATCTAGATTGTAAACATTCCTAGCCTATACGTATACCAACATAATAACCTTACATTGTGGTTAGTTTAGTGACCCATGTTCATGTACTCCTACGGGACAGCAGGTTGTTCGCGGTGCTCCTAGCATCGCAATCATCTCTAAACAACGGTGACTACCTGCTGATGAGCCGTTTGCCTGTCTACTGAACTTCAACTAAAAAAGCTATATATGTATAGCAGACAAGCAGACGGCCCGCTTATAATTTAGCAGTTACCGTCGCCTATGGGTGTTTGCAACGCCAATGGCATCGCAAACACGCTGCTGTCCCATAAGGGTACAGGAACTTGGATCACCAATGCCGGAACACAACACAAGATTATTATGGCAGCATACTTAAGACCAAAGGTGGTCGCCATCCAGATGGGCTTGAGGTCCTACCATGTAGGTAGAGTGGGTTGTTTAGTCGCCTTTTACGACAGGCCTTTTTTATCCGTGCAGGGGCGGAGAAAGAATACTAACCTCTGTGGCCGGGGTCGGCCTGTCGTAAAAGGCGACAAAACAACCCACCCTAGCTACGTGGTAGGGCCTCAAACCCGTCTGGATGGCGACCACCTTTGTCTTAAGTATACCGCCATAATAACCTTGTGTTATGTTCTGGCATTAGTGACCCAAGTTCCTGTACCCTTATGGGACAGCAGCGTGTTCGCGATGCCACTGGCGTTGCAAACACCTATAGGCGACGGTAACTGCTAAATCCTAAGCGGGCCGTCAGCCTGTCTGCTGTCCTACAGCAATAAAAAAGCCGACCCCGGCCGCAGAGGTTAGTATTATTTCTCCGCCCCTGCACGCATAAAAATATATATTAATTTGTTATACATCTACATTATATAGACAAAGAGTAATTTACACAATCTTTTATTACATTGAACAATGATTGTAATAAATAAGGGTTGATATCTCACCTGGGGCTCATTTTTCAGCTTATTCACGTGGTTGATACTTGAGTTGGGCGATCGTTTACTGATGTGCGGATGTGACAGCAGAAAGAAGTGCTTGAGGCTTCCAATCTGTAAAGATATAACTATTTTAGATGGACTACTCAATTGTTATCATTAATTATGTTTCGTTCAAGTTTGAAAACGTGTCATATAAAGATGAGAAATATTGTTTATACATTTTTTTTTTTACGGGGTGGGGAAATCCTCATGGACTACCTCCGCCTGGGGAAAGGCGGAGGGGCATGCCGGACTCCTACCGGCTAAAACCACCACCCCGGTGTCTCCTCACACGTGCGCGCGGGGCCGCGGGAATCCAGATTCTTCCGCAGCCCCACACTAGTGCTGGCCCGGTCTGTCCGGGCCTCGTCTCCTGCACGGGGTAGTGAGGTGTTTAACTACCCCGTGCATCGCCTCAGAGGCGCGCGCCGACACCCGCACGCGCCTCCGATTCGATGGACATAAATCATGAGATTTACGTAAAGTTAAATTTTTAATAATGATCCTAGTAATTATATGTGAAATTAATAATACAATACATCTAATTCAGTAGCTACGTAAGTAGCTGTTGACAGTTGTTTGTAGATGTTTGTATGTTATGAAAAAAGATTTTTTTTTATTGCTGTGAAACAAAGAAAAAAAAAACAAAGTTACAATCCACTGAAGACCTCCGTGGCGTAGCGGCTCACGCAGGTATGCTTGCGGGGGACACAGGTTCGATTCCCGTCTCGCGTCTGGGTGTTTATTTATAATATGTATTTATATTATTTACAAAAATAAAGTATATATGTAATATATCAGTTGTCTAGTACCCATGACACAAATGCTATGCTACTTACTGTGTGATTAGATGTCGCTTTTATTTACTTATTAATAAGAAGTTACCCTCCTCTATGGCTGTTTGCACCATGGGTATCGCCAATACTCTGAAGTCCTTGTAGGATAACAGGAATCTGGGTCATTTATGCTAAAATACAACGCAAGGTTGGCGGCATGTTAAGAGACCAGGGGGCAAAGACGGTCTTAAGCCGACCAAGCCTACGACCTATCAAAGTTTGTTCTTTTTTTTTTGGTCTCGAGGAAAAACTCAAAAAGAAGAAAGAAGTACTCAAATTTCAGTATATTATATAGTACATCAGTACAGTATATAGTACAGTATAGTAGTTTCAGTATATTATAGTATTTTCAAGTTCCTGTACCCTTATGGGACAGCAGCGTGTTTGCGATGCCACTGGCGTTGCAAACACCTATAAGCGACGGTAACTGCTAAATTCTAAGCGGACTGTCAGCCTGTCTGCGGTCCTACGCAATAAAAAAAAAATATTTTTGGGGTATTTCAATTTCTGTTTTTTCTACATTGTTTGTCAGTTTAAATTGTTGCTAGAAAATTGCCCATAACTTTTCTTGAGATTATTAAAATATGACAAATATTTCTGTCCGTCTGCTCTCATACATAGACAATTAAGGAAGAAACACCATTTCATTTTCAGTCCGGGATTTGGTAAGAGTCAGAGTCACAGTGGCAAAAGCTTCTGTAATGCAATTTTATATCTGATGCAAGTTGTGATAAATAAAAGGCAGCTTTGAGTGCACAAAATGTGGAATATTGTACAAAAGAAGTGAAATAAAACCATATTTACATTAAGACTAAAAGCTTTAAAATACACACATGCGCGCGCGCATATGTGTATTTTAAAGCATACACAATTACACTCATTTTTATTTATATATACTCTACATATTTAAATATACAGAAACAGTTATACGGAACAGAGAAGGTGGAGAACGTTGAAAGATGGCGACTCAAATGAGCACAGAGTTTCATCTGTAATAGTTTCCGGGATTTCAAATTCCCTACTGCCGGAAATCAATACAAGGTTTTTTTATTGCTATTTTTTTATTTTAGGACAGCAGACAGGCTGACGACCCGCTTAAAATTTAGTAGTTATAATCTCCTATGGGTGTTTGCTACGCCAGTGGCATCGCGAACACGCTGCTGTCCCATAAGGGCACAGGAACTTGGGGAGAATGAGATGGTTATTATGGCGGCACACTTATTAACCAGGGGTGGTTGCCATCCAGACGGGCTTGGGGCGCTACTACATAGGGTGCTTTTGTCGCCTTTTACGACAGGCTAACCCCGGCCGCAGAGGTTATTATTCTTACTCCGCCCCTGCACGATTACACGGAAGAAGTATACTCCCTCCCTATATTTTCATCTGCCAAAGAACACTGATTACATAAGTCAAATAAAGATTGCTCGTTTGTAAAACATCAAAGTAGCCAAAAAGTGCTTGTCATAATAAATCCTCATTAAAAATATAAGGAACGCAGGTAAGCCAGTTATGTGTATTTAAAAGCACAAAGGTAAACAATTTTTTGTTTCCTCCTAAAATACTTGGAGATTAAAGAATTTCAGTTAAAGAGGAAATTCCGTGGATAGAGAAAATAGGCAAAGTGAAATAATCAAACGACATCAAATATTTATGCCTGTACAATAGAATTTGGCCGTCTGTTACACCGTACTGAATTTTATCAATATAATTTTGATTATTATTTATTCCATATTTTATTTATAATACAAAAAAGTTGTTTATCAGTTGTCTAATACCCATAACAAATACCCTGCTGCTTATTTTGGAACAAGATGACGTTGTATTCACAAATTATTTATTAATATATATCACACCTCTATCTTGTGCATTCTCAAAAAGGGAAACAATAAAGATTAAATGGTTAGTTAATAATGATGGCTCACACTTATGTAATTTACTCACACATTTTAACAGGTTTTACGATCACACTCACAATGTGTAGTATTAATAGAGTAGCGTTAGAAATTCGAGTTTGTAACTTATAGTTGTTCTTAAAGCTAAATTATATCAAAACAATTACGATTGTATAAATGTTATTGTAGACTTGTTTATAATATAATATAAAAAAAAATTGGACTACAAGAAATTTCTAAAATTTTTACTTATTTATGAATAACTTTAACAATAATGCTTATAAACTAAGGAATACATACCACATTCATCGAAGCTATAATTTACAGTAAAGATCTTTAAAAAATAAGATTAACTCGATAATTAACATTAAGTCACGTTTAAATTAGTTTCACGTGTTCCGTGTTATAAATATAACATTTATGAATACTTAAGAAATCACCATTAAAGCTACGTGAATCCTAAGCATATTTATCATATTTTTGTAATCGATGTGTATTTTTACATTTTAATGAATTTTTGTCAATCAAGCAACACTGCTATTTATAAAGTGATGAACTATATGATATGAAAAAAATATCATATTAGAAAATTCTTTCAAAACTACTATTTTATTTATATATACATATATAGAACTTAGCTGTAAGACATTATTGCATTAATATTCAAATATTCAAACATTTTCTTCCAGTTTATTACATTTTCTCACTTTATATTCATAAGATAAAATCAGAATAAGTAATCGAACCAATTAGCAATTATATTACACTTTATTACATACCATTTTATTTTATTAAGCGGAATCATCAAGGAAAGCAATTTATTATAATTTTCTCCACTTGATAAAATCGTTAATGTGTTTCTGCCATGTAAAAGGAAATAAATAAAATTCAAGGACAACTCCAACATAGAATACTGAAATTATAGAAACATCTACTATAGCTGAGCCGACAAACGTTTGCTCATATAAATAAAAAAATATTTTGGACGGAAATTCCGTAAACTATATATATATATATATATATATATATATATATATATATATATATATATATATATATATATATATATATATATATATATATATATATATATATATATATATATATATATATATATATATATATATATATATATATTATATATATATATATATATATATATATATATATATATATATATATGTATTTTGGAAATCTTAAAAACACACATCAAAAAAGTCTAAGCAACATGTACTAATTTAAATTTTAGGATGGTTTTTCACATTATAACGTTGTATTTTATTTTTAAAATAATATTTTTAGGGTCCTATGATGTAAAAATAACAGCTGTTGTCTTTATAAGTTCTTCTAATAACATAATTTTATCCCATTGTTCCTGGGTCCATGTTCTGCGTCCTCTACACCATTCATTTTGACGAGCGTGATTCCCGTGACGTATCGGTGGGCACCTAATTGGGTGTCGAGCTCGTAGGCCGTACTCATGCAGTCGATTTCGCACAGTTTGGGGACTCACATCAACACCACTTGATTTTTGTAGCCTCAAACTTATCTCTCGAGGGGTTAACATCGGCTGGCGTCTTGCAGTCAGTTATATGTACCGGTCTTACCGAGTGGTGTTACTCCTTTTACGGCCTGGAGGCTGTTCAGCGGGTTCCCTTGTATTATCGTAGCGTTGCCAAAGACGACAAATAACACTTCTATGAATGCCAAAATGCCGAGATATCTGAGATTGATTACTTACCGCTTGCAACATCCCTACAGCTTTTTGCATTTCATTTGCCGTCAAATGACGTCGCTTCATGACGTAAAGAATATCTAACAATTCAATTTTGTCGCTAACTTTATAATGGTTGGTAAAATTATAAAATCAAGACTAAACGTAGCAATAAAAACGTACTTAAATTCAAACAAATTCCCTTTCATTTAATTTTATGAAAAAAACAAAACATAATCGAAATTTTTTTTACAACCAGCCAGTATGTAATCAATAACAAAAATGTTTACATACCTACGCACTTTGAGTGAGTAAAGACTTAGAAATTAATTAGTATAAATGGTAAATTTGTAAGATCATGCATGTTGCTTAGACTTTTTTGATGGGTATATTTTTTACATGACTCGTAAGTTGAGTAAGTTAAGTGGTATTTCTTATTATTATTATTTTTTATTTTCAATGTCTATGCTTGAAGATGGTGTTAGAATAATAATAAAAATTATGTGTACTTGTTAATTTCACAATATAATATACATGAAAGTAGATGTAGATTGCTGGAAAATAATTTGTCAGGATCAATTACTAAATATAAGTTTACAATTAACTGTCACTTTCAGAATAAAATTCACTAGATGGCACCATATTAAAACACGCCACGGTAAAACAATGAAAACCTATACATTTTCCCTAGAATTTCCTAGAATCAAAATAACAGATAAAAAACAGAGTAACAAAAAATATACTTATTTGGACTGTCAGGATGTTATTTATTCTACAACTATCATAACATTTTTCTTTTTCCATTTTTGTTCGAATGCCGATTTTACAAAAGGAAATATAACTATTCTGATATTTCGTATTTTCTGTCATATTGTATTTTTTAGTAAATTATTTTATGTTTAATTTCTGTACTTTATTTTTTTATGACTCAAGGTTAAAATTTATCAATAAATCAAGTGGAACAAACAGAACTATAACTCATTTTGAGAAACTTTTAGTTTTCTTATTGACTTAGTAAAGTGTTACTTTAAAATATGACATCTGAAGGTAGTTTGGACTTATTAAGTGACTTAGATATTATATAACGACAGTTTCTCTTTGAGTGATTTGTTTTAGTTTGGAAGTTTCGAGCAAAATAAGCTTTAAGAGTCAATATTAGATTAAATTTGTGAAATAAGCAGATCCTATTGAAGATTTTCAATTCTGGACAAATTTCATTTATGTTTGGACGCGTGGTCTCAGCGTGAAATATGACTAAGGTTACCGCACATTTTATTATGAGGTAAAATGCCGCATGAACTACCACTGGGGGGCTCACGGCGGGTTAGTGTGATACTCCTGTGCGGCTCCAAAGCTGCAAAAGTTGAGGGATATCCTTTCTCCTGAGCCTCTGGCCTAGGACGACCACACAACGCTATATAAGCAATCAGTCCCAATATTATTTATTATTGTAGTTTCTTTTGAGTGCAACAAGATAATGATAGAAAAAATATTTAAATGCATTTTGACAAGATATCCTTTCATTTAAAGGAAATTCTAGAGAATTCATATACAGGACAACATTTAACAAAAACAGACTAATAAGATTATTTCGTGCTATCTAAAAAATATATTTTCGGTTATGAACTACTGTTCAAAATACGAATAATTACTATGACACGTATTTTGTAGCTAAATTCGCTACGTCAAGTTACTTGTTTTTTTACTACGAGATAGTTAAAGTTTAGTATCTGTCCATCTTTTAATTGGATACATTAACAATTTATAAATAATCGAAACTACATTAAAAAGCTTTCATTTGTGGCGTTATAATAAGGTGATCTTACTATTAATAATAATATTATTATTTTACGGGCAGAATATTTTATTATGTCCCTTTAAATTTTTTTCCCTTGATTATGGCAAATAAATTCAATACACTGCATTCTATGGTCCTAAGATAAACTGCAGAGTGCTTGTGTGGTTAATTAATCTTTTAATAGTAATGATACATTATTATTCTAAAACACCAAACTCGAGACGGAAAATGAACTCGTAACTTTTCGTTAATGAACGTAACAATTCCGCATTTGAATGCCGGTATGTAATAGAGGTAGTCCGAAGGAGTGCAGATAACTTGGAAGTCGAAGGTCTTCTTAAGACTCCAACAAAATATTTATGCATATAATATAATTATCAAAGCTTGATGAAATATTCATATCGGTGTCATAAGCAGTCTAAAGAGTAAATAAGTTCAGAGTATTGGCATTTTTATATTTTATTCTCATTTTCATCGGTGCTGAATCAGTAATTAATAAAAAGCTCTTTTGCTTAACTTTTATTCGGCACAATTTGTATTATTGGCTTTAGGGACTTTTTATAAACTTTTAAACTAAACTTTTTTTGGTTTCTGGAAAATAATTGTTTTTTGTAAATAAAATTGTTCTGAAAGTTAAAGTTATAAAAGTTATTTATGTATATGTTAAGTTATAAATATTAAAATTATGCATAACTTCTAGTTCTATTTATTTACTTTTCTTCATTGTTTTGGATAAATGTTTTTGATAAAAGTCTACTTTTATAATAATAATAATAAACTAATGGGGGAATGAATCGAGATATGAAAGCAAAGGACTCACTCCACTCTTTTTATTGCAAAAGAGAGCTGGCGCTGGCGTGAAATCATGAGTATTGCTAAGCGTATAGACGTATAGAAGAGCAGGGTAAGTTTCTTGCAAATTGGCCTCGGTGGTGAAGTGCGTTGGGGCTCCGCGTACTTGCTCACCCTACGTGGAATGAAGAAAACGGAAACGTGACCAGGTACTGACCAGGGTATTCGTTTTCCGAAGTGAGACCCACTTCCACTGTGGGGCAACGCTCTCTGAGGTGGTGGTAGTCGGCTCGAGCAATTTCCCGCCACCTCGGATTTCAGCGACGGAGGAGCCTGAGGGTGGTTTTTAGCGGGAATGAGCCCCACACGCACCTGCTGTGACCCCAGAGGCAGTATCTATGGGTATTTTACCTCCTCCGGAACAAAAAAACAGTCTGAGAGTTTGCATAAACACAACCAAGTGGCCAGAATCATCCATCAGTAATTTGCTCATCGATACAAGCTTAAATATTCAAAGTTGCCCTATTTTAAATACACGCCTGACCCAGTTCTTGACAGTGGTCATATCACACTCTACTGGGCTTGATCTATTACCAAAAAGCCTTTTAATGTGATAATAGATCAATCTACGAGACATACGATGATACGATACGAGACATACGTCCCACATCATGGTAACCCCGTAAAAGCAGATACTAACAAGATTACAAAATATTTAGATCTCGCTCACGAGGTTACCGCCATGTAGCGCATAGGATCAAGGAGAATCGTACCGATAGTGGTGTCAGTGAACGGGCTTATAGCGAACAGCCTCCAAAAATACCTAGAGAGGCTTTCGCTAGGTAAATGGAAGGTAGTTCTTCTGGGCACGACGAGTATACTGAAGAGATTTGTCTGTGGAGCCCCAATCGCCGATAACTTGGACCTTTGGCCTCGCTTCTTAGCGTTTTATAATTTTATATTTTTTTATTTAATTTATTTGTGGTCTGAAAGAAGATGTAGTGACAAAAATTGAGAAAGGTATACTGAGATGGTTTGGCCATGTTGAGAGAATGAATGAAGAACGATTGACGAAAAAATGTATAAGGCGAGTGTGAATGGAAGTGTTGGAATGGGTAGACCTAGGCGGACGTTTCGAGACCAGATCAGGGACGTCTTGAAAAAAGGCCAGGTCAAGAGTACCCTAAACCGAAGGGCATATATGAAGGGAATAATGAAAGTGGACGAAGCGAAACAAGTATATAAGGATCGTAGCAAGTGGAAAGAAGTGGTCTCTGCCTACCCCTACGGGAAAGAGGCGTGATTATATGTATGTATGTATGTAATTTATTTGTAAGTATCCTTTTATAAAATAATGTATTTTTAATATTTTATAAAGAGATATGTAATTAATTATGTTAAGAAAAATGTAAAAAAACTGCAAAATAATAATAATAATGTAATTTATTTCAGACAAATATAGTACATTCATAAAGTGTTAGTAGGTTAGTTACTTAGTAGGTTGACTTAAACATTAAATTAGTATTGTTAGTCACTATATTTATAAATTTCCTAATTCTACCCGTATCCAGTGATGCTGAATACGACAGTCAAATCTGGCTGCAATTACTTGTAGGAGGCTGTTGGTGCTACCGCGTAGTCGTTGCATCATCGAAGCGCACTGCACGTAGCATCGCTATAAAGCCGTCCCTAAACGCTTCGACATACATTTTAGAGGCACAACAACACCGCGACAGCTCCAAAAACATCCTGAAAGTTTTGTTTTATTGAACACACAAAGCGTTGACCGCTCGCGGCGTATAGCTCACCCACAGACCGTTCGAGTAGAAGGATTGACAACACGCTTTGAAAAGTGTTATTTTTACTTATCTACTACTTTATATAGTGTTATGTATCTGTATACATTGAGCATATATCGCGTCCCGGCGGGTAGACGAATAATAAACCAGTTTGCATTCAACCGCTGTCTTATTGCTACGCACCTACTTAACCTTACTTATACTGTTACTTATCAAATTTGACTTACTTTCTTCTCTTATATCCTTTGGAATCAGAGTCAATAGCACTGATCTGATGATAAAGAATCGGAAAGCTGTCACAGTCATTGTAATCTCCATCGAAACCCCCATACTACGATGACCTCTGTGGCGTGACGATTAACGCACTTTGGTACGCTTGCGGAAGTCGCGAGTTCGATTCTCGTCTCGCGTCTGGGTGTTTATGTATAATAAGGATTTATTTGCAAAAAAAGTACCTATATATACGTAGTATATTACTCATCAATACCCATATCATAAGTGTTATGCTACTTAGCTGGGGACCATATGGCATTGTGTAAATTGTCTGCATCTATTCCAACCTTTTAAGCCGGATACTTGCCAAATGCGATTTTGAACCTGAGCATGGAAACTGAGCATCATTACTGTAGTATTTAAAATCAAGGGAGTCATGGCAGGAGTACAGTAAGTACTGAAGTATAAACGGGTTACGTCCAACCTACTGTTGCCGAAATGAAATTTTTCATCAAAGTTGAAATAATGGATTGACCATGAATGTCAATAGTGTTACAACGAGTAAAAGCATCATCGTGTTATAACCCTAATGTTAAATCTTGTTTGGACCTAAACTTCCGCTTCGGTGCCTTGGATTTGCTTTTTTCTTCTCCACTTTGCATGGTCTTCAGCATCCTTGGTAGAGAGTCCCTTGGTACACATATCTGCATTTACGACGCCAGCACTTTTTTCTTTCACAAAGAGCGAAAGCGTAAAAAGAGTTAATTGAGAACGGCGGTTTGAAGCTTTGTGTTGTGAAGACCTGAGAATATTCGATACATGATGATGATTTGATAGTACTGTTTGGAACAAATAGTAACAGGGAAGTGGAATTCCTTGTGACCCTAAACCTGGTCAAATTGTAAATGTAACTCTTATAGAAATGCGTAAGACCTATGGGTCTTCATAGTAAGGCCTACATTTTACACGATTATGTAAAATAGTCGGCTGATATGAGTAGAAGTTGCATATCACTCAGATGAACATGTTGCGGTGAATGTGGGAAGTTTATTAACGCGTTAAAAACTCCAGTATCCGCAATCTCGATATGTTAGTATCCGCACAATGTTTTACTTCACCGATATTATGTGGAAAATATAAATGATGCAATATGCTAAGTCTTTCGAACGATTTTATTAATATTGGTCTCCGAGTGTTGTATTGTTCTCCGCGATTATGCTGCCACTTAACATCATTATGTGAGAAAGACCTTTTAAATAGAAGTTAATTAGTATAGATAGTGAATAGAATTGTGAGATGTTCCGCCCATGACAATGGATGAGCGTAGTGGGATAAAACAAAAGCCAGTGCTAATTGAAATCACGCTCCGGTGAGCATTTGTGCCTTAATTAACGTGATGCATGCCTGTGTGCTGATTTCTTGGCGTTTCTTAACAATTAAAGATGACAAAAAGACAAACTAAAACGTTGATTTGCAATTTAATTAATTTTGGTTTAATCATTAGATGCATTTATAAACTCGCTAACTTAATGATGTTGAAATTAAGAATTTACGAGTTACACAATAAGTGTCACATCCATTTGATTACACCTAGTTGTATTTAAAATTTTTGCATTAGAGGTAAGGTTTTATTGTTAAAACATATGCCGTAAAAAGTTGTTGTCATTATCAGTGCAGAGGCGGAGTAAGAATACAAACTCACGCGGCCGGGGTCGGCCTGTGTGTGGTAAAAGGCGACAAAACAACCCTAACTACGCGGTAAGGCCCCAAACCTGTCTGGATGGCAACCACCACTGGTATATAAGTATGCCGCCATAATAACTTTGCGTTGTGTTCTGGTATTAGTGACTAATAATATGTAAGTGATAGTTACTAAGAAACTGAATAATAGGAAAATCATTGATCTATCGCAGGACCGATAAGCGATGGAGCAAAAAATTCCTGAAGTGAGAACCACGTCTTATGGTGATAACGTGGTGCAGGAAGCTCCCAGTCCGATGGAATGACCTACGCAAGGCTACCGGTCGGGACAAACTCAGAGAAGTCTACATCTAACAGGGGCAAGAACTGTCAGAACACACTACGAAATAAGAGAAGAAAAGATACTGTCAGAAAACAATAGTATACTTACATCATCTGTCATCATCATCATCATCTCAGCGTTCATCCCAGTTGCAACCCAAACTTGCGTTTCGGTGCCCGGGGTCCGCTTTCCGACTTTTTCTACTCCACTTCGCACGGTTTTCAGCATGTAGTGAGCCCACTGGCACGCATATCACTCTTTACGACGTCAAGCCAGCACTTTTTGGGTCTACCCCTCCTGCCGGGACCCGGCGGAGGCGGCATGGCCAGACATTTGTTTCCCACGTAAGCATCTGGTTGCCGTAAAACGTGACCGTACCAACGGAGCCGACACTCCTGCAGTTTATCCGCAATATCACGGACATGAAGACTACCGCGAATGCGGGAGTTCCTAACGCGGTCCTTCCGCGTCACTCCACACATCCACCGCAGCATATTCATCTCCGTGACACGCAGCTCCTGCTTGTGTCGCTCCAACACCGGCCACGTTTCACAGCCGTATAAAAGGAAAGGCCTAATGATGGTCTTATAGACTTGTCCCTTCAACTTTACCGGCATCTTAGGGTCACAAATGACACCAGTTACCTCACGCCATTTGGCCCACGCGGCAGCAATGCGTGCTTTGACGTATACTCTTGATAGTATACTTACATAACATGTCATATAATTATATATCACATCATGTTTTTTAAAGATTACACGGCAGATATTTCAATATCATATAGATTTTAAAGGGGTGTAAGGGGCACTACCAACACCTTCGGGGCTCAAGTCAACCTCACTTGCAAGTCGGCGCACCCCGCTGCATAACGGATGAGACTCTGACGACAGCTTTCCTTTTGGGGTTGAGGGGTCAGACGGCAGTCGCCCCCCTAAAAGCCGTGTTGGCTTTTAGGGGGCCAAATCGATTTATGGACAGACAACGAATGCGAGATTATATAAGGGTTAGGGCACCGCCGCATGATCGCGCGCAAGAGCTTTGCCCGGCTCTTATGAGAAGTGGACAAGGTTTACCGCGTCATGGGCGGGCACGGCTAACGACGTTAGCCCCAACTCACGCAGCCCAAAAAAAGTCGGAAAGCGGACCCCCGGGCGCCGAAGATAGATTCAAAGTGCATTTTATTATTGATACTGTTTAAGTTTGGCTCCTTTCAGTCGTTTTCAGCAATTTCTCTCCACAATACGTAGTTCTAAAGATTTCATATTGAAATATACTTGTTAATAAACAAGAATTTGAAATTGAAAACAATCACGTCTCGTTTACAAATCGGCTCATCAACTTTCATCTGTATTGCTAAGTTTAATTAAATTCTTTCTTAGATTTTATTACAAAGCGAATAAATTTGTAGCTGTTCATTATGTAATAAAATATTTGAAACTGTAGTTCCCAAAGACATCCCACGTCCCATCAATGTAAATTTTTTATTAACTATGGTTGATAATCAGTTTATTAATGTTTTATGTAAATTTTTAAGTTTAAATAATATTAGCGTTTAGTGTAATTAGTAAATAATATAAACATTTCAAATAATATGTAAAATAAATATATACCTTTCTGTAAATATTTATATAAAATTGTATCATTCTATTTTTAAATTCATATATTTTTCATTTCACTTTAAACTACCATTTCCTCTTGGTTTGCAGTTAACTAATTAAAATGATTGTCAAAATTATTTCCTGATCCTTGCAATTATGCTCTTTCGCCACCTGCCTGTTCTATAAACGTCTATACTTTGACATTGGCAAATCAGTGCCTAAAGCATTGGAGCCACATTAAAAGAAAAAAAAAAAGAAACTGTAGTTTTACTATGTCATTAAGCAATACTTGGACAGTAATTTATTTTTGAAATTAACTATCATTTACACATTTTTTTTTTTTTTTTTTGGTCTCGGGGAAAAACCTCTCTTGACGGGTTCCCCCGGCCCGGGGGGACCGAGGGATATGTGGGACTCCGGGATTTTTCCGACTACCCACTAAAAAGCCCCGCTGTTCTCCTATCGCCTACGCCCGGGCCCACGGATATATGGCCTGCCGATCTCGTGGCCCGGGCCGGCGCCGGCCCGCCCTTTGTCTTGAGGCGGGCCCCTTCTAAAGTGTTGGCGCCAGGGGGTCAGGGTTTCGTCCCCCCGGCGCTCTCCTAACAACTCTAGGAGTTGAGGGGGGCCGCGGAACAGCACGCAGCCCTCACCCTCGCGGTAATAGTGCGGGCGGCGGGTCCTCCCCCGAGGGGCCGCCCGCGGCCGCTTTTTACGGCGGCCGGAGGTCGTTACTGGCCCTCCGGCGCCGCCGGCGTGGCCTGCGTTGGCGGGAGGGGAGTGTGGTGGTTGACTCCCGCTCCCGCTCCGCCGCCTCCTTTGCGGACATGACTGCCTCGCAGAAGGAGGCGACGGCCGTCCATCCAGGATCGCCCCCGACCATGGACAGAACCAGGGCCGGGAGCGACAGGTCCACGCCGATTTGGGCGACGAGGGCGCGGCGCTCCTCGCGCCACGCAGGGCACACGGCGACAGTGTGGTTCACCGTGTCCTCCTCGTCGCCCGCGCCACAGTGGTGGCACCCTGACGTCATCTCCCGCCCTATGCGACACAGGTACCTCCCGAAGCAACCATGCCCCGAGAGGACCTGCGTCAGGCGGAAGGTCAGGGCGCCGTGGCGCCTTTCCAACCATTCAGCCAGGACGGGCCTCACCGCTTCGATGGTGGCGAGGCCCGCGCTGGGGTGCGCGAGGCGCTCCTTCCACTCCACCATGAGCACCACGTCGCGCAGTTCCGCCCGCTTTGCCTCAACTTCGCGAGGCGCGGGGCGAGAGCCACGCTCGGCCGCGTCCCGGCGCCACTGGTACAACAGCGCCAGGACCCGGGCCTCGAGGTCCCATGGTGGGGATCCGGCCAGCAGGGAGGCCGCTTCGAAGGACACCGTGCGGTATCCCCTTATCGCCCTGACGGCCAGGACGCGCTGCGGCCTGCGAAGCAGCGCCGTCGTTTTGGCCGTCAGGCGATCCGCCCAGATCGGGGCCCCGTAAAGGGCCATCGACCGCACGGTTCCCTCAAAGAGCCTGCGGCACACTGCGCCCGGCCCGCCGATATTCGGCAGCAGACGGGAGAGTCCCGCCGCCGCCCGAACTAGCCTCGGCGCCAGGCGCTCGAAGTGTGCCGCGAAGTCCCATCGCCCGTCGAGCACCAGTCCAAGATAATTCATGGACGGCCCGACGGCGATGTGGACGCCTCCTACCGTTATGCTCAGGCCCGGTGGCGGCCTCTGACGGGGCCCGTAAAATATTACGGCCTCCGTCTTGTTCAAGGCCACCTCCAGGCCTAGTCGCCGGATTCTTGCCACTGTGTGCGCCACCCCAGCCGTGCCCAGAAGGCACGCCTGGCGGGGGTTCCTCCCGCGCGCTGTGACGAGCGTGTCGTCGGCGTAACAGATGACGCCGACGCCGGGGAGGAGTGCCCCCCTCAGGACCCAGTCGTATGCGATGTTCCACAGCAGGGGGCCCAGGACCGACCCCTGTGGAACACCGCACACGACGTCTCGCCGACTTTGCCCACCCTGGACCGGATAGACGACGGCACGATCACTCAAATATGCCCCAACTATGCGACGGAGGTAGGGAGGCACCCGATGGTACTTGAGCGCCTCCCGCACGCAGCTCCACGGCAGGGTGTTGAAGGCATTGGCGATATCGAGTGACACCGCCAATAGCACCCTACCTCGAGCAACTGCGTCCCCCGCCTGGCTCCTCAGACGCGTGATTGCGTCAATAGTGGAGCGCCCCTGGCGGAATCCAAACTGTTCGTCTGCCAGGTTCGGCCCCTCTGTCTCTAGGTGCCGGACGAGGCGGTCTGCGAGGATCCTTTCGAAGATCTTCCCCACCTCGTCCAGCAGCACGATGGGCCGATAGGCAGACGGTGAGTCCGCCGGGCGCCCCTCCTTCGCGATAAGGACCAGCCTCCCCGTCTTCCATCTGCTGGGAAACCGGCCCGATCGCAGACACGCGTCGAAGAGCCTCAATAGTCGGGGCTCCAGGACGTCGTGGGACAGAACCCACGCACGCCCCGGTATGCCGTCGAGGCCGGGGGCCGTGTTCTTGGCCTTCAGCCGCAACATCGCTGCCCCCAGCTCTGCCCGGTCCACGTCGGGTACGGGGTCGTCGTCCGCGCTAGGGTCCCTCTCATCCCAATGAGGCGGGACCATGGCAGGAGGCGAGTGCTCAGCCCTCGTGGGGAACAGAGCGCCGACCAAACCATCCACCTGGCGCGGGGGGAGACTCTCGGTCAGCGGGGGCGCCCACGGGCGGAGCTTGCCCCGCACCGTTTTGTAGGGTCGCCCCCAAGGATCTTGATCTAAGCTGGCCAAGAGCTCCTCCCACGCCGCCGCCTTTGCCTCGCGTATAGCGAGATGGAGGTCGTTTCTGGCGCTCCGGTACTCCCCGTAGAGCTGAGCCTCCGCGGCCGCTCTGTCCGCATCGCGGCGACTCCGTCTTCGGAGCCTGGTGTACCGGCGGTGGGCGTAGTTGCACGCCCTGCGGAGCCGCTCGAGCTCCGCATTCCACCAGTACACCTGGCGCGGGGGTCGGTGTGGCCCCCGCCTCGGCATCGCCGCGTCGCAGACGTCGGTCATAAGCGACCGCAGGTTCTCCGCCTCCTCGTCGACGTCATCGGGAGGTACGTCGCCCGGCCTCGACCACGTAGCGACGGTCAAGGCCTCGCGGAAAACCTCCCGATTCATCTTTCCAAGTGTCCAGCGCGGACAGTCACCCAACAGGGTCACCTGGGTTGGAGGCTCTCGCTGACGGGCGGAGACGCTGAACCGGATGTAGCGATGATCCGACAGCGTCTCAACGCCCGTGAGCACCCTCCAGCCTCGCACACGGCGGGCCAGGAGGGCCGACGCGAACGACACGTCGACGATCGACCCCCCCAACTGCCTCACGCACGTGTGCTCGCGACCCTGGTTGAGGATTTCCAGACCCCTCTCCACGGCCCAGTCCTCTACCAGCTCACCCCGCGCGTCGGTTCGCGGGGAACCCCAGGCCTGAGATTTGGCGTTGAGGTCCCCGAGGACGAGCACGGGGCGCGGGAGGAACCGCTGGACCGCGTTGCCCAACTCTTCCATGTACCCTTCAAAGTCGGCGAGACTCCTGTTCGGGGAGAAGTAGCCGCCCACGACCACTATCTCCCCGAATCTGGCCGCGACGTAGCCCCTGCCCCTCACCACTTCCGTGGGGAGCGGGGTACCCGCGGCGGTCCTGGCGTGTATAGCCACCATGCCATCCAGATCCCCAACCCAATCGCCTCGGGTGGGGACGTAGTATGGCTCGGCGGCAACGGCGATACCGATGTTCCACTGCGCCAAGCTCTGAATCATTAGATTTTGAGCGTTGGCGCAGTGGTTCAGATTCGCTTGGAGGAGATGGATATCCATTATTTGGTTGAGATATCCATCTCCTCAGCCGCTGGGGCCTGCGCCTGCGGGGGCGCGATCTCCCCCGTGGCAGCTTCGGCCCTGCGTCTTGCTCTTCTAGCCTTCTCCCTGCGCTTTTTCGCCTGGCGTTTCGCTACGAAGCGGCTGGTCTTCTTTACTTCTTTTTCCTCTGTCGCCGGATTTGCCGGTCGGCCGGTGCGGCGGCAGGTGCATAGCGGCGGGCCTCCCCCAACCCTATGGTTGGCCGGTCTGCTGGCCGCCGCGCAGACCACGCAATGGGGCGTGGCTTTGCAGGTGGCGGCCGAGTGCCCTGGCTGACCGCAGCGGTAGCAGGCGTCGCTGCGGCTCGTTGGGCACTTGCAATTCACCGCAAGGTGACCCGGCGCCAAACACCTGAAGCACCTCGGCTCCCTCTTATCCAGCACCTCGACGAGTGCCGAGGCCCAGCCGACCAGAATGTGGCCCAACCTCTTCAGATCGTTGGCGGCCACCACCGGCACAAGCACGTTCGTCGTGCCCGTCCCGTCGCGCCCCATGCGGATACCCCCGGACGTCACTTTCTCCGCGGGGCAGCCGATGGCGCGAGCGATGGCAGCCGCCACATCGTTCGCCGTTGTGCAATCGTCGAGGCCCGAGATGCGCACCTTGACGCACTTCTCGGGCCTCGCTATTTTGACGTCCTCCTCCTTGAAGACGTCTTTCAGCCGCGCGGCGAGGGCATCGGCTTTCGCCCCCTGGTCAGCGCCAGAGAGCAGCATCATGCGTGCCCCCGTCCGCGCAGTTTTCATCTTGATGCCGCCCTGGATATCAAGGGCGGCGATGTCCACCTTGGTCTTGGCCTCCGCCAAGAGACCCCCGTAGGTGACCCCCCTCTCCGCCGCTTCAGGGCGGATGGTTAGGGTGATAGCGGCGGATTTCGGGGCCCTGAGTTTGCGGGGACCCCTCTTCCTCCTCTTCTTAGTAGCCGGCGGCGGCTGCTTGGGCCTAGGTGGTATGGCCGATGCTGCCGCCTGCCTGGCTGCGGGTGGTTGAGGGACGGTCGTCGCCTTCTTCTTCGTATTCTTTTTGGCCACAACCGTCCATCCTTTCTCCAGAGGAGGTGGCGGAAGCACTACCCCTCGTGTGTTGGCTGTTGGTTGCGCATTTTTCGTGGGCGCAGCCACTGTCGCTCCTCGGCCCTGTGCTCTGCCCCCTTTTTTCGAGGCGGGAAGCGGCGGGTAATCTGCCACCGATATTTCAGTCCGGGTGACCGCCGCTGCCCGCCGCACCTCGTGGGCCAGTGGTGGCCGGTAGCGAGGGGCGGGCAGCAGGCGGTCCTTCAGCCCCTCCAGCTTGGCGTCGATCATGGTCCCTACCTGAACCATGACGCCGCGCATGAAGAGCTGGTACTCTTCCGGCTCAACATGCGCTGCTGGGGGGGGCTGGCTGGTCTCCGTCCTTGTTGAGGTCGGGGCGGGGCGGCTGGGCGTACTAACCTGTGCCGTGAGGCGAGCCACCTCCTGCCGGAGATCGGCCAATTCGCCCTGCATCCGGCGATTGGCGGCTGCCAGCCGTCCCACCTCTTCCGATTCTGTGCGGGAGCTGAGTTCTGAAATTACCTCCCGCACCGTCTTCACAGACTGTTTAAGGGCCTTTTGACAGGTCCCTTTAAGGCCCTTGGAGACCCCGGCCACCTCTGTGATTGCTGCCAGGGCCCCATCCAGAGCGTTTTGGAGGTCAACCGACGTTTGTGCGGTGACCTCAATCTGTTGTTCTCTATTGTCTTTCTCTCTGCCCTTCTGGGCTCGAGAGGATGTCGATGCCTCTAGGGAGAGCTTGGAGTGGACCCGGCGCGCCACCTCCTCCTTGCGGACTTGGTGGCGGAGCTCCTCCTCGTATTTCGCGAGCTCCTTCGCCTCAGCCCGGGCCACTTGGAGTTCCCTCCGAGCCCTCCCTATCCCAACGTACTGCCCAGTCGACGCTGGGCGACCTCGTCCACGCTTTGACGGACCGCCGCTTGTGGCGGCCGAAACTGCCGAAGTATCTTCCTCGGACGTTGATGCTCCAGGGTCGTTTCCCCCCCCGGAGCGATCCCGGGACCTCCTAAATCCCCTTTTGCGCTTGCCCAGGACGGAACCGGGACCAGCACAAGAGGGAGTGTTCGCTCGGGAGCTCGTGCCGCTCGGAATTGTCCGAAAAGACATCCCCGAGCGGACCGAACCGTCCGAGTCCTCTCCCTCGTTCCTCAAAACTCCGCCTTTCGCAGGCAACCGCTCCAATATCACCAAAGGTGATTGTTCTCGGGAAATGTGGGCCCCCCCAGAATACGTTGGGCCCATGCCTGCGCCCGGAGGCGCAGGGGAGGATTCTCCACCCTGTCGGGTGGTACCTCCCTGGGGTAGTGTTTTCGCATTTACCGACTTCATGTTCATTATTTTGTGGTGTGGCGCTTGGGACCGGGTTTACCCCCCGGCCATGCAGCCCATCGGCGCGCCACAGGACCTTGAGCTTCGGGAGGGCTGTTATAGGTCCCCCAGCTCCAGCCCCCAAAGCTGGGGGATTCCGGACGGGACGGGACTGGCATCTCCGCCGCGTGGCAGTCAGGCGTGGGTACGACTACCAGACGACACTCTAGAAAAACCAGGGAGTCGCCTCACGTCGTAGCCGGCCCAGCAAGACTGACGGACAGCGGAGATACCGTTCCCGCCCCAGGAACACCCTCTGTGCAGGCGCAGTCGAAATGGGCATGGTTTCGACTACCAAATCAGGGCCCGGGACAGAACCTGGGACCCCAACCAGTACTCGCAACCATCCCACCGGGGACCGTGCCACGAACAGAGAGCGAATTTGGGAAAGGATGTGGGAGGTAGACGGGAAGAAAGGTAGGACTCTGTCACCTCGGACGGAAGGGGAGTGAGGCAACGGATGCTCGGGTACCTCGGGTACGCACACCCGTGCACTCCTCGGACAGAGGAGCGCCCCTGAGGGGAACTATCATTTACACATATCTTAAGTTAAATTAATAAACAATTTTAAGAGCTGCAATTGTTTCGTCGAATCAATACAAATTAAGTTAATAATAACAATAATAATTGATTTTCAGTAAAAAATACGGTAAATTAGTAGAGATCGATGTCAAGCTGGTGGACCATTTAATAGTAAGCAGTTGCAATTGCATGTGGATGTTTGCGACGCTAGGGGCACCGCTAACATGCTGCCGTCCGCGTAGGAGAACTGGAGTCTGGGTCACTTTAGTCAGAATACAAAGTGAGGTTATTTATGGTGGTATATTTAGAAAACAGGGGTGGTTGCTATACAGATGGGCTGGCCCTACCACATAGCTAGGATTGTTTTGTCGCCTTTTACGACAGGCCACCCGCAGCCGCAGGTGTCAGTATTTTTATTTTGCTGCTGCACAGAAAAAATAATTTTAAAAACTAAATTTATTAGTGTCATTGTAAGAAAAGTATGTCGCAAGTTTGGACGCAGTGAATCTTAATAACTGGGGTTAGAATTGTATATATGTATATGTTTAAAGTTATATCTTAATTTACAAATTCTTGATATTTTCCAAACTACCCTCATGTGCAAGTTAATCCTAATGAATAAAGTTTAACCATAAAAGCTTGAATTGAACTTTGTTTGCCTTAACAAATTAGTAGGCTTTAGTATATATGGATAAATGGACCAGCTTTTAAATTAATATGTAAGCTTTAGTACTATAATTTCTAGGAATTGACTTTTTAATTAAATATACAGTTCCGTCATCATTTCGTTATAATCATGTGAGATATGTAAGGCTGTTTAGGAGCTTCGTGCGACGATGGAAAACACAAAATAACCCAAGATAGGTAGTACGGCTGTCTAGATAACAACTAACACTGGTTTTAAAATCGCTTTACGGTTGTCGCCGAATGTGTAATGCCTTGTGTTATGTTCCAGCACTAGTAATCAGGTACCAGTTTCTCATCTAGGCCAACAATGTGTTGATAATGCCGCTGGTATTTCAAACTTCTATAGGCGACGGTGACAATCTACTATCAAGTGATTTGTTTACCTGTCTGCTAATCTAAACTATATAAAAGATCCAATTAATAGCGACCACCTTTAGTCTTAAGTATGCTGCCATAATAACCTTATGTTGTGTTCCGGCATTAGAGACCGGACAGCAGCGTGTTCGCAAAGCGTTGCAAACACCCATAGGCGACGGTAACTGCTAAATTCTAAACGGGGCCGTCAGCCTGTCTTCTGTCCTACAGCAGTAAAAAAATAGTTTAATTTAATATTCTGAATAGATAATATTTACATTTTATTTTATGCTTTATAAACACCGGTAGAGTACCTGATCACACTTGGAGACCGATTTAGATATAGCAAGTTCAGATCTTACGATGACACGAACCTCTTAGGTAGTTTTTCTCCTACAGCAAAAAAAAGTATAAGTTTTTGTACTTGTGTTTGTGTGTTTTTTTATTTATTATTGTTTCCCATTTAAATTAAAGCACATCTTTTATTAAATTTATTATAAAACTCTTTGTGATGCGATAGACCCTCGACTTCCTTGAGCAGGTTTGCTTTAAAATTTCTAATAAGGCAGATATAATCAATAGCAATATATAATAATACTATCTCACTTAATCAAGTCTACCGTTGAACGTGTACCGTCCAAAATGTGAAGTTATTAGGGTCCTTGTTTTATAATTTCAAGCGAGAACTCAAATAAATCTTTTACTAAAATTAAATTATAAAAAAAAAACAGTATTTTCGCATAAATCTTAATAAGCTTTCACCATCCGCTAAAATATACGCAATTGAAACTTTTTCGCTTACAACTCACTAATTTATATATTTTTCTGGAAAACTTTTGAATAATACAATATTAAGAAAATTAATTCCGAAATAACATAAATCTCGAGTGGAATAACAAAATTACCTTCAACTTTTAACAAACAACAGCTTTCAACGAGCTCCATCTGCTGGTTGGTTATGAAACCATGTAAATCTTATCATTTTTGCAAATAATAATAATTCACAGTTTTTTTGTTATCCTTTAAATCAAAAGGTTAGGATTAAGACTTTCGGGTGATCAGATAAGATGTCCCAAATGAGACACGCTTGTCATGTTGTCACGATGTCATGAAATGCATTTACCTATACTATAACTTAGACTTTAATCATAGCATACATATGCATGCATAGCAGGTTTATATTGAACGGTATTTGAGCACTCGGGTTAATGTTATAGTAAAAAGGTGCCGTTGGCTATGGACACTCATAAATGAAAGAAAAGAGAATCGATAGTTAGCAAGATTTTCTATGCAAATCATTTATTTCCTACATAATTGGCTGTATTAAAATCATACTTAACATGAGTGTGACTAATGAAAAGTAATTAAGTCACAAAGAACAATCAAAATTAACTTCTTTTTTATACAACAATTTCTTCGATAGCTGAATGATTAAATACTCTTTACAGAAGGGAAACTTTCTAGCAATTCATAAATATATAACACAAACAAACTTACCTTTTTAGGCTCATCATCATAAATGCTACCAAAGTTTTAAAACAGTACCTTTCAAAACAAGTAGATGTAAGAAAGAATAAATTAATATTAATAGCGTTACTTCAGGATGCGTAAGACCACAACTTCCAAAAATCATTAATTGTCCGCTCTCCCTTCTTCGCAAAGGTCAATAAACAAAACAACAAATAATTATAATAACACAAATAAATTATTTATTTACGTAAATTTTTGGATGTAAATTATAATTTTAATGCTGAAGAACAGCAGACAGGTTGACGGCCCACTTAACAATAAGCAGTTAACGTTGCCTATGGATGCTTGCGACGTTAGGGGCACCGCGAATACGCTGCTGTCCCATAGGAGTACAGGCATATCACTAATGCCGGAACACAACACAAAGTTATTATGGCGGCATATTTAAGACCAAAGATGGTCGCCATCTAGACGGGCTTGGAACCATACCACGTAGCTAGGGTTGTTTTGTCGCCTTTTACGACAGGCTGACCCCGGTCGTAGAGGTCTGTATTCTTTCTTCGCCCCTGCATGGATAACATACATATCACCTTTATACAATAAAATATTTACTAACCCAAGTTATCATTTTCAAAAAATCTTGTTATACAGTGAAAAGTCTTAACGATCTCGGACTAAGTTTTTCCTACAATCACTTCCTTAGCTACCTTATAATCTACTCCTTAGGAATTGAGCCAAATAAATATACTGCGACAATTCAAACAGCGCCATCTAATCTCAAAGTAAGTAGTAAAACACTTATGTTATGGGTATTAGATGTAAGTAGATATACTTAATACTTTTTTCTGTACATAAATTCTTATAATACCTAAAAGTCCAGACTCGGGACAAGAATCGCAACTGTAAACCCCGCAGGTGTTAACATTCGCAAGCTATTAAGCCACAGAAATCGTTTTGAGATGAGAATTTATCTTATCTTTGAAAGATAATACTAAAAATAATAAATTCGGAGGTATAAAAACGTTTGTTAGTATTTACCATAACCTAAAAGACCTGCTATCAGGTAGTACGTATGTAAAGGACATCAATAAACGACACACTAATTTTAAAATACATTATTTAATTAAATGATATTAAATTTGATATTACATTTATATCAAATTAGCTCTGTAATCTAGGTTGAAATAGACATAAACATATCCCATTGTACTTGTAGGGTGATAGTGAAAAACGAGGTTACAGAAAGCAATGGAAAAGCATTTAAGGCTTGCTTTTCGGAGCTGGGTAGTCAGTCAGTAAGAAAATCTGGTAGGAGTATTTTCTTTTTCTTGTGCTTCTTCGTTTTACAAGTAAAGAAAAAGTTTTGACTTCTGAATATAAACGATAGGAAACTTAACAAAGAAAAAGATTTGGATTATAAATCAAAAACATTTTTGTAATTAAAAATTTTAATCAACAAAATTACGACCTGTATATTCAAAATGTTTGATGTTCTTTCCGAGATAAGGTTAAAAAACTTTTGACGTTTCCAAGTAAATTACAAAGTTACACAAACAATGATAAGTCTTAAATGTCACTGTCATGGAAACGTCAAAAACAAGATGGTGAACTGTCAAAACTGGTAAATTTAAGATAAACAATTATAACTGATATATTTAAATAACGTTCTACGACACTGGCAAAATCAATGCCAAAAGCGTTGGGGCCAAATAATTAAAAGAAGAAGAATAACGTTATTTTCGTTGTATTCATATTATATGTATTCTCTGTTTACAATTATAATACTAATGTTATAAATGTGAAAGTGAGTTTGTTTGTTTGTTTGCTTTCACGCGTGGACCACTGAGCCAATTTTGATGAATTGATACGGAGTTTTTACTATGATTTTTACGGTATAGACATATATTGAACTTTGGAGTTAATTACATATTCGGAATCGCCGTATCGAGATCTACAACTTTGTCTTTGACAGTTTATAAAAAAAATGCTTGTTTGATACATTTTTGATTAAAAAATAACTTCCTAAATATCTCAGCCGCAAGTGTAGGATACTGCTGTAGCCTTCTAGAGCGTCAGATTATTAATCATGTAGTACTTAACATAACCGCGGTATTGGTTAACGCTGCTCTGATATTAATGCAATCCCTATTATTGATGAGTCTTTTTCCTTAACATAAGCGCACTATCTGTGTTACTTACGACGCTTATTATAAGTATTTGTTTTAAAACATACATCGCGTTTCCTTGTCATATCACATTTTTGTCATATCTTTTTTTTATCAATTTATTACTTAAAGTTCTTAAATAGCAATGAACACAAAATACAACCTTTTAACTAAAGTAAAAATACATCAAATTAAAAAAAAAAATATTATTTTTATATCCGTAATCGAAGAAATAATTTTTAAAACTTTAGGTGCCATTTTCTAGGAACTTGCTGTCATGCACTTGTCGCTCTTATCTTTAGCACGGCAGCACTTTACTCGGTTAAATAATTAAAAGCAAGCAATAAATAATATTTCGCCATTAGCCATTATACGTCGTTAACATGAGCCGTTACAAACCCTCATTATTTTTGAAACAATAATTATGACATTCATCAAAACCGTAATAAATCTGAAAACAATGTTTAATGTTCAAAAATTAATATGTTTTATATTAGTTAGTATTCTTCATTTAATGGAAACCTGTATTACAGAGATTAATGGTGAACGCACACTTGCCCGAGCCGAACGCGCCGAACGAGTCGAATGAAACGAATTTTAGAATTCTGTATTTTAAGCTCTGAACTTTTATTTATAAACAGTATTGTTACTGCTAATATAATAGTATTAAATAATAGTAATAGAAATTAAATTATACAATATAACACCAAAAAGCTGTACGTATATTCTTTGTAAGATAATAACATAGTCGTCATTTCTATCAGCATAAATTGTCACTAAAGTTTCGAGGAGAAAGTTCCAGAACAAGTTCCAAAGTACTTATCAACACACTGATGTGAGGGAAACTTTTTCTATCTAAGATTTGAGATGTATTTGTATGGACCTAATTTAGGTAAATTATTGCAGAAAACTTACTTGGAAGGTTGTCAAGATTTCCGGCAAATATTTTATAGGGTATTTATAGATATATGCAGTATAGAAACGTGTACGACATAAAAACATAAATATGCCCTAACATCTTGACCTGCAAATAATATAAATTTCAAGCAAATATACCGTTTATTTTACTTGCGGTATAAACAGTAAGTAAAAATTAAATTAAAACACCTCCAGCCACGATTCAACTCCGGATATTAATATTTCCTTGGAGTTTGAAGGTTTTTTAAATTCTACATTGCAATGTTTTTATTTTACGTTTGTTTTGCGGCTTAAAGTTTGTATCATTTATTTTATCTGTAAAACAAACAAAGGACACCCCTTATTATATACATGCATTAACTTTATAAAAAAAAATTAAAATATTTTAATTATGATAGTATTATAAAAAAGTAAAATTATATCGTTTCTTTTCTAGTTTTTTATTTGGTTTACCAAATAACAAAATTGTATTTTATTTTAATGTTTATTGCACATTCACCGGTATGCGTAACTCACCAATCCGCTTTGGACAAGCGTGGCGGGTATCCTGTGTGTTACCTCTGGGGGAAGACTTGAACCCAGAAATGGGACGCCATAGACTGTTATTTTCACTGGCTTTTTTTTTGTCTCGGGGAAAAACCCTCTCTTGACGGGTTCCTCCGGCCCGGGGCACCGAGGGATATGTAGGACTCCGTGAAAGATATTCGGCCATCCGACTACCCACTAAAACCCTGCTGTTCTCCTATTGCCTACACCCGGGCCCACGGATATATGGCCTGCCGATCTTGTGGCCCGGGCCGCCGCTGGTCCGCCCTTTGTCTTAAGGCAGGCCCCTTCTAAATTGTTGGTGCCAGGGGGTCAGGATTTCGTACCCCGGCGCTGTTCTGAATTAACATAAGTTGAGGGGGGCCGCGGAACAGCATGTGGCCCTCTCTCTCGCGGCAATAGTGCGGGCGGCGGATCCTCCCCCGAGGGTCCGCCCGCAGCCTTTTTACGGCGGCCGGAGGTCGCTACCTGCCCTCCAGCACCACCGGCGTGGCCTTCGTTGGCGGGAGGGGAGTGTGACGGTCGACTCCCGCTCCCGCTCCGCCGCCTCCTTTGCGGACATGACTGTCTCCAGCACCGAAAGCTGGGGGATTCTGGACGGGGCGGGACTTGCATCCCCGCCGCGGACCAGTCAGGCGTGGGTACGACTACCAGACGACACTCCAGAAAACCAGGGAGTCGCCTAACGTCGTAGCCAGCCCAGCCAGATCGACGGACAGCGGAGATGCCGTTCCCGCCCCAGGAACACTATCTGTGCAGGCGCAGTCGAAATGGGCATGGTTTCGACCATCAAATCAGGGCCCGGGCAGAACCCGTAACCCCAACCAGTACTCGCAACCATCCCACTGGAGACCGTGCCACGAACAGAGAGCGAAGTTGGGAAAGGATATGGGAGGTAGACAGGAAGAAAGGTGGGACTCCGCCGCCTCGGACAGGAAGGGGAATGAGGCGGCGGATGCTCGGGCACCTCGGGTACCGGGTACGCACACCCGTGCACTCTTCGGACAGAGAAGCGCCCCCGAGGGGGTTATTTTCACTGACTGTCAAAGATTTAACATCTTTTGTTAACCCTTTTATTTTGATATATTCATAAATTAAAACTATCATTTATATATACTAATATTTATAAATGTGTTATGTATATTATTTTATTTTCATCTTAACTAAGCTATTAACACGATTACTTTCTTTATTGTTTTTATTAAATACTAGTTGACTCGGCAAACGTTGTTGTGCCATGACTTTAAAAAAGTCAGACTATAGCCTATTTCCTTCTCCAAGGTCCAATCTATGACAATACTAAAAAACTCATCAAAATTGGTTCAGCGGCTTAGGCATACAAACAATCAAACAAACTTACTTTCGCATTTATAATATTAGTTAAGATTCAAATGTTATTTTTTTTGTCAAATCAATTTTTTGTGAATACTCATTCATGTACAAAAACTTTTTTGTGTAACCTGTGACAAATGTTACTTATCGGCTTTATACTAATATAAATTATCCTCTTTCATATGTTAGTACAAATACTAACATACAAAATAAGACAATTTACTAATCCTGATATAAATACTGTTTGTTTGTTCAAATAAACGAAAAAAAGTATTAAAGTAATTTAATTAATTTAATTAAAGTATTTCTATTTTGTGAAATTTTTCATTATATTCGGATCCATATTTTACACACATTATTTCACAATAACATGTCATAAACATCTTTAAAGAAGCGAAACCGCGACACCTACTATCAACAAATGTATAAATTACAGCATATTATTATTTTATAGCATTTTATTAATCTCTTAGCTATGGAAACTAATTACAAATCGTACAAGACACCATTGTCTGAGCAGTATTTGTTACAATTCCTCTCCAGTTTTATGGTAAATCATAAAGTGGTGCAAATTTTGCCTTAATTCTAAACAGTGTGGCCTTCGAAATAAACAGATATAAATTACCCCGCTTGAAAAAAGATAAAGGTAGTACAGCTGGTTACGTGGAAATTACGAAACTGACATTCTAAAACAAATAAATTTAAATTATATTCTCTTTTATAAATACTATAATTTTTTTTACCAATTTTAAATAATAACTTAATATAATAATAACTTTAATTTTAATAACTTTCAGTAACTGTGGTAAAGGATAAAGAGAATGTCTTTTTTATTGCTGTAGGACATCAGAGAGGCTGACGGCCCGCTTAGAATTTAGCAGTTACCGTCACCTATGGGTGTTTGCAACGCCAGTGGAATCGTCAACAGACTGCTGTTCCTTAAGGGTACAGGAACTTGGGGTCACTAATGCCGGAACACTTAATGTAATATGTAATACTTAAGACGGGCTTGAGGCCCTACTACGTAGCTGGGGTGGGTTGTTTTGTCCCCATAAACAACAGGCCGACCCCGGCCGCAGAGGTTAGTATTCTTTCTCCGCCCCTGCACGGATAAAATCTATACACTTGCCTTCAAGCTTCTTTAAAACTATTATAACATGAAAGCAAATCCTTATTAGGAATAAATTTTAGAAGTTATTCCTAATGAGATTCAAAAATGCTGCTAAAACCCAAAATTACTGGTTTGACGTCGCAAAAGGTTATTTGCGTTCCAGTTTTCCAGAGATGCCGAAGACCGTGCGAAGTGGAGAAGAAAAAATCGGAAATCGAACCCCGGGCTACGTACGTATGAAGTTTGTGTTGTTCTTAATGACGATTTTTAAGAAGTAATATTTTCTAAAAAAGGGAAATCATGTATGTGTTGGCGCGCTTCAGAGTCAAAGCAGCACAGGACAGTTCCAAGTGCCACTGTGTAAAAGACCCTCTGGGCAACCTGCTATGCGAAGACATTGCGGTGAAGGAAAGATGGCGCTCTTATTTCCACAAGCTGGTAAACACGTTGCAAAAAAGGTGAAGCCGCCAGATCTTCCTCCGAATCAAGGACTAGTGCCACTGGTAACGCCTGCAAAGGTCTAGAATTGGCAGCCTTCATGTCCGCAACATTGCGGATAAATTACAGGAGTGTCGCATTCGCTGGTATGGCCACGTTGTATGACCAGCTATTTATAAGTGTAATAAAAGTGCTGGCTTGACGTCATATGGGTTAATACGCATGTCAATGGACTGACCACCAGAGATGCCGAAGATCGTGCGAAGTGGAGAAGAAAAAGTCGGAAAGCGGACCCCGAGCGCCTAAGCGCGAGTTTGGGCTGCAACTGGGACTCAACGCTAAGATGATGATGAGGGAAATCATGTGTCAATACTAGTGTTCGTGAAGCAATAACATAATGGATCTGTGGTTTTACACATTGATATTTGTAAAAAGTTGTTTGTAATTTTGCGATCCCTTTGTTTATGGGGGAGAGGATTGATTGCTCGTTTTTGTTTGGGATAAAAATGTTGTAAACAAGTGTTTTAAGAGATTCAATATTGGATAGGGTATATTATTGTTTATACTGATACGGTAGAGGCATGTAAGCTTAAGCCAGCATATTTTAGGTCTACCCCTTCTGCCAGGGTCTGGCGGAGGCGGCATGACGAGACGTTTGTTCCCCACGTAGATAGCTGGTTGCCGTAAAACGCGGCCATACCAGCGAAGGCGACACTCCTGCAGTTTGTCCGCAAGTAGCAAGCAGTAAAGCCTGTTAGCTAATTTATATATATAATTTATCTGTATGTGTGTACTAAACTCCTCCTAAACGGTTGGATCGATTTCGATGAAATTTTTCATGTGTATTTTAGTGGATTCGAAAACAGTTTAGATTCACAATTCTGTCCACTACTAAATGTTTTATTTTAAATTTATACGATAGAACAACCTTTACCGAGTAAGCTAGTGATTTTATTAGAAAGGATTTGGGTCATTTTAGATATAGTAGTAGCTGTAAATTAAAATAGATGAGAATGTGGGCACAGTCATCACTTAAAATTTGTTAATAAATCAATTACTTATTTATATAACGAAGAGACAAAAGAAGAAACAAAAGATTTAAAATAACTGCCCATAACATCCCACTGTCTAGGCTAATACTTTCTCCTTTCAGATGGAAATGACATCAAAAGACAGACTACTGGCTTGTAACATTGCTTGTAAGGCAAATTGGTGAGTTAAATATACCGGTGAAATCGGCACATAGGTTTCTTTATGATGTTTTTCTTCATCGTCAGTAAGTGGAAATCGGACTTGGCTATCATATATATTTATATTAAGGAAACATCTTATATTAAATCGGATTTATCAAAAATATACAACGTTTATATTCTTTAAGCACATGCTCGACATTGATGAATCAAAGCATTCAGTTATCCAATAAATATCTGGAAAATGAAAGATATATTACATATCTCAGATCGGAAACATGT
This sequence comes from Malacosoma neustria, assembly GCA_963693495.1. Lineage (NCBI taxonomy): Eukaryota > Metazoa > Arthropoda > Insecta > Lepidoptera > Lasiocampidae > Malacosoma > Malacosoma neustria. The sequence goes on from OY856377.1 coordinate 17,566,976, forward strand.
GTCATCATAACACAGCTTTTTGCTTATTTCGTCAAAGACATGAGGTTTTTGTAACGTACGTATGAATCATATGAGTAATCAGATAAAGTAAACATATCTGTTTAAGAAATAAACACGAAAGTTTGACTATATTATTTGTATTATATAGATTTATATTATTTTATGTTCGTATTCTAATTGGTTATTCCACAATGCTTAAGACAAGTCTTCGTGTAACGTAAAAGGTCTGTTTTACGTAGTTTCCCTTTTGCAACACGTCCTTTTTTCGGTCACGAAAATATTCGTAAACTCAGATGTGGCTTTGATTTTTACAGAAGTGATTGCCTCGACTGACAAAAATGGACTTTGACATAAGTGACTTTTTATATGGCAAACGGTTTGTAAATTAATAATATTAAAACTGTTATCTTTACAGGAGAAGCTATAGCAATTCTTGAGGCAGTATTATTTATTGAATCCCACCACATTAGTAAAGCTGTCATTCTCTCGGATTCCCTAAGTTGTTTACGAGACCTAGATAAACTTCCTTTTCGGTCAAAAGAAAACTTCCCAATTACTCTAAAAATCAAGGAGGCTCTACTAAAGTGTCACACTTCGGGTTCTGAAATTGTTCTAGCCTGGATTCCTAGTCATAGCGGAATAATAGGAAATGAGACGGCTGATCAGTGTGCCAGAAGTGCAACTAGGGTGGGTCTTACAACATATAACAAGTGTTTCAGTAGGGACCTAAGATCTCTTGTGGCGTTGGATATGTATAGGACATGGAATTATATTTGGCATAGGATTAGAATCACTGGTGTAAAACATTTTGGTTCCCTGGAACCTGATATTAATTTCTCGAAACCTTGGTTTTGTCGCCATAAGTTTCTGCCTAAAAATGTCACTTCCTCCATTATTCGTTTACGTTTGGGTCATGTTGGTTCTCCAGTTTTTCTGGCTAAAATAAGGGTACGAGACCATTCTTTATGCGAGTGTGGACTTGACGAGGGTACTATTGATCACATTTTTTTCCATTGCCCAAAAATCTCTACTCCCATTTATGAATTTCTTCCTACAGATATGAGGGATATCTGTAGGAAGAAATGTAAATTACATGTTAACTCTGGTCCACACTAAATATATTCTAGTTTTATGTAACTTTTTGAGAAAAAATAGTATTTACTTATAAGTATCCTAATACAATTTATAACAAATAAAAACTCTGTTGTCCTCAGGATTCCAGATAACGTTAGCTTTCAAAACTCCCGCGTTTTAAATTACAGTTTATTTTATTATAACCTGTCACTTTTGTAACTCCGATACTGGCAAAATCGATGCTGGAGGTATTGGAGCCATAACCTTAAGAACTGAACTGAATATTAAAACTATTCGTTTTTAAGATACCTAACTAGATAATCGTAGAGATTTTTACAAAGATATATTTTACGAACACATACTTTCTGAACAAAACTATTTACGGGTACAAACATTTTGTCCTCCCTGGGAATTAAACTCGCATAAATTATACTCACAGGTCCTGGTGCAGTCGTATCGCAAAGTTCGATAACTATCGTATTACGATTATTTTTGAGTATTCATTCAATTATTAAATTAAAATATACGGAAATAAGTTTTAGTCATCAAATATTTCCCCATTTATCATATGTATTATCATCAAAATACTTAACAGAAATCATAATCAATGAATCTATAAGAACCTATAAGCTTCGGAGAACGGGATCTATTTTTCCATTTTCTCCTCTTCAGCAATTTATAGAATCCGCGATACTAATATCAACAAAGAAAAAGAATCTATCAAGTACTAAATCATTCTACCTCTTTAGAAGATTATTTCAGTCTTGAAGCGCGGCCTAAATCTCCTCGACCTAATTCTGTGACAAATTCAATTATATAAACCAAATTACTTTATCTTGTACCTTAATTATGTGAAATTGTTTAACAAGAACCGTATTGTCTGATATTTTCCTGATTCATTTTTGAGAGCCGAATTTGTGAATATTTTATTATCTATGTATTGATATTTTAAGTACCAACTTGGTTTTAGTATAGCAAGATGTTTGTCCCTGAACTTTTCACAAACATATACCTATATATGAGAACAAACAATTATTAAATTATTTTTTTCTTCCAATAACCATCAAACCAATAAATAAATCGACTTACAAGTATTTTCAGAGAGTAGGTGAAATTTTCTACTAATTAATGACTGAAATAACTATTTATTGTACAATACCAAAATAAAAACGAGCTTTTAAACCGTATTGGAAATATGTTTGAGAACAGGAAATATGTATGGGAAACTAAAAAGTATTAAAAAGAAATAAACCAATATTTTTTGCGGGTTTCATCGTCTGTTATTTTTATTTCATTGTCGGTTATTTTTATTTTACTGTTTCATTGAGTTTTGTTACTGAAAAATTTTCTCCACATTTTTTTCATGGGATCTCTTGTATCATTTCTTTTAATGAATTAAAAATTGGTTTTAAATTTTAAAGAAATGAAAGTGCCTTTCTGCTCGCAAAGCTGTACAGTTAGAGGGAATTAGAGATATATATATACATACATACATACATATATATATATATATATATATATATATATATATATATATATATATATATATATATATATATATATATATATATATATATATATATATATATATATATATATTTTTTTTTATTGCTATAGAACAGCAGACAGGCTGACGGCCCGCTTAGGATTTAGCAGTTACCGTCGCCTATAGGTGTATGCAACGCCAGTGGCATCGCGAACACGCTGCTGTCCCATAAGGGTACAGGAACTTGGGTCACTAATGCCGGAACACAACACAAGGTTATTATGGCGGCATACTTAAGACCAAAGGTGGTCGCCATCCAGACGGGCTTGAGGCCCTACCACGTAGCTAGGGTGGGTTGTTTTGTCGCCTTTTACGACAGGCCGACCCCGGCCACAGAGGTTAGTATTCTTTCTCCGCCCCTGCACGGATATATATATATATATATATATATATTCAAATAAGACTATTTGAAAACAAAATTGAATATTTTGCCGTAAATCAATCGAATTTCACGAAGTGTCAATGACCTCGGAACTTTTTTTTATTATGGTATCATTTGTATATTAAGATATCTAGTCCTGCAAAGGCTAGTAATGAGGTCGTTAAGTTCTCTCTAAACAGTATATTGGACATACTTCTTTAGAAAAGTACGTTCAGATTTATGTTTACCAAAAAAAATTTAATTACGTATAGTCAAGACCAAAAATGATGTATATTGAACACACACAGTCACAAACGGTATGCTTATATGAGTTAAAGTGAATATCGTTTCTACCTTGTAGAGAATATAGCCTGCGGATTATAGAAGTGAAGAACATTAACTCAATCAGAGATTGGTGAATTGTTTAATATTGTTAAACAAGGACCTAAATTGAATTGGAACATACTGCTATGAACATTTTAATCAAGATACGGCTGGAATATCGAAATTTCATATTTGTGGTCAGTGATAGACTAAGTTAAGGTTAAGTTCAGCCAACTTCCAAAAATAAATTTTAGGCTAATCAATTCTACATTACATTATTAGCCATGAAGGACTAAATTTAAATACAATAATACATTGACTAAATACAAAAGGCCATTTTCAGTTTTACATTTATTTTTATATAAAATAACAGCCCATAGCCTTCTACTGCTGGACTTCTCTCCTTCTCTAGACGAACGGTGTACCCGCCACGTTTGTCTAAGAGGGATTGACGGGTCACGGTGTCTTCTTTCACATACGTGGCAATTTTGTTATAATATGCACGTGGTAACACCACTGATCTACCGGGTACCTTTTATTTATAGTTGGGATTAAATCCTGACATCAAAACATTAATTCAAATATCGCGTGAAAACCGCTTTTCCGATGCGAATACCTTTCAACGTTCGAGAGCTAAAATTATTACTGACATTTACATAATTTTATGTTAAGTAAGGAGTGGAAATTTATTTCATATAGTTATATAAATAATGATCTGCATATTTTTATAATCGTAAATATAAATTAAAAAAATAGGACCGACTGAAAAAATAGGACTACCCCGATCCTTTAGACTTCGAGGGAGAAATTTTTTTAAAATAATTCCATATGTCTATCTGACCATTTGTCAGAGCTCTCTTTAAAATTATTTTTTGTAATGTAAAGAATCTATTTTTCTATAATTTGAACCGCTTTTTTATCTTTTTGTTATATTTTTTCTTATTATTGTATATGTGTATTTTAATATTTTTAAGTTTACAATACACTCATGTAACCGAGTCTTAGAAAAAGTCACCGTCTTACTTTCCCGACTACGTCATTAATTAATTACTAGTCATAGCATATTTAACTTGAATTTAACGAATCGTGGAATTAATTTAATATTTAGAAGAAATGAAATTATATTTAATTAAATGTCATCAAATGTTTGTCATACAATTATCCTACTTGTTTTTGTATATGATCATTTCACTTACTTTACGGTAGTGTTTAAGGAAGCCTTTGTAGTTGTTTTTCTCCATAAGACATTAAAAGGTTTTAAGTTTAGGGTTTTATTAATAGATTATTATAATAGATTCATTTAGCTAGTTTAGAGACACACAAATGAAAACCATTGTTATTTCGAGGTTGGCTTTATTACTCAACCACGGCTGTCACTAATATAAAAGCTAAACTTAGATACATCTATTCCATCCTTTTTCTTGTACCTTCTTGGTCAAAAAATATATGATTTTAGAAGTAAGAGTCATTATATTTATTTTTCTCTAATGTATGTAAGCACGACATTTGGAATTAAGGCTTTAGAATCTTATAACGATGATAATGATGAGGAGACAAGTCTTTATGAAAGACACCTGATATTTTTTGATAAATTTATCGATGTTGTATTTATAGATAAAAACTCATTTGATTGTTTTATTTGCGATCGGGATATGTGAATTTACATAAACATTAATTTTAAGGCTCTAGAAAAACAGATAACGGAAACGGATTTTAATAATTTATTTATTTACAATAAATTGTTTTTAAGTTGTGGTGACGTTATATTGTACATTATTAAATTAATATTAAACCAAACTCGTATTCACAAGATATTCTCATCCATTCACAAAAATACTAGGATATTAAAAAGACAAGCGTACCTGCCCATGATTAATGAATCCATGCTTATGTGCTATGCTATGTGCTACATCTTCACCGCCTGGTATGTGAACGGCGAAATGATGATGGTATAAAGGCAGACACGAGTCCAACACTGTCAAAAACACCACAAAATACGCACGCATCACGAAAATCGTGCATTGCACGGTACTATCTCATTACGTACATTTATAACACTTCGCGATCTAACACGATTGCCTCAGCACGTTTGAATGGTGTACGTCTTCTCCGGATGACGTCTTCACCAAGACTGGCTCCACATGACTGGTGTGTTGCTGGAGTCTTTGGGCAGCGCATGCGTGGAACTTGGCGCCCTTTCTTGTCTATTTTCCATCTAAACGTATTGTGTTTAGTGTGTCAATTGAGTTGAACCCCTAATTAGTACTGTAAATTGATGAGCTAATATACTTTATTTCATTCTAAATACATACTTCCATGTATGGACTGAGTAAGAATACTCATCCCTGCGGCCAGGGACATTTTGTTGTAAACGACGACAAAGCAACACTAGCTAGGTCTCCAAGCTTGTCTGAATGGAAACCACTAGTCCTTAAATGTAGCCATAGAAGCATTATGTTATCCGACATATGTAAGTAGTAAGGTTTCAGGTTCCCTACGCGGATGGCAGAGGTGCCACCGGCGTCGTAAAAATCCACAGGCAGCAGGTAACTGGTACTATTTAGTAAACCATCAACCAGTGTGTTGCTCTACATCAATGCAATTTATCCGTGCAGGGGCGGAATAGAATACTAACCTCTGCGGCCGGGGCCGGTCTGTCGTAAAAGGCGACAAAACAACCCACCCTAGATACGTGGTAGGGCCCCAAGCCCGTCTGGATGGCGACCACCTTTGGTGTTAAGTATGCTGCTATAATAACTTTGTGTTGTGTTCCGGCATTAGTGACCCAAGTTCCTGTACCCCTATGGGACAGCAGCGTGTTGGCGATGCCACTGGCGTTGCAAACACACATAGGCGACGGTAACTGCTAAATTCTAAGCGGTCTGCTGCCCTACAGCAATAAAAAATATACATTGTATTATATATTATCTCCAAAGTTGGTTATCTGGTATGATTAGAACATTCTAGAAGAAACATGCCGATCTGTCTATGGGGATAGTTTTAAGACTGTAGTACCATCTTAAAATGACGGCGATTTAATGCCTACTACATTGCACACATATGAAATTGTTATTTTGAAAGAAATATTTTTTTATTTTATTTAGTACAAATTAAAATACACAAATGTAGTCATGTGATCGAAGCTTGACAGAAAAATAGGGACACCTCATCTCGTATGGAACACCGTACAAGATGGGGTGTATAAAATAAAACATACATGTAAGTAATAAAACATACATACTCCTTTGCTTGCGAACGACCTATTTCTCTCTCACAATATTTCAGTTTATTATGCACTAAAAACAACATTGACTTACCTTAAGTTAATAAACAATACTAATGATTTATCCATCTGTAAAAATATCTCATTTTGCAGAATAAGATCATCAATTTATTAAGAAACTCAATCTTTATTATGTAGCAGGCTTAGGTATATTTAGAGTGTCTTCAACTATGGGTTTGCATGTCATATTCCTGCAATATGACATGCAAACAATAAACTTGTTTATTGAGAAAACCTTTTTTTATTGCTGAGGAACAGAAGACAAGCTGACGGCCCATTTAATAGTAAGCAGTTACCATCGCCTATGGATGTTTGTGACGCTAGGTGCACCGCGAACACGCTGCTGTCCTATATGAGTACAGGAAACGCGGTCACTAATGCCAGAACACAACACAAGGTTATTATGGCGGCATACATAACACCAAGAGTGGTTGCCATCCAGACGGGCTTGGGGCCCTACCACGTAGCTAGGGTTGTTTTGTCACCTTTTACGACAGGCCGACCCCGGTTGCAGGGATTAGTATTATTACTCTACACCTGCACAGAGAGATATCTGCGCATCATGATCATCGACACGTCGGTACAATCTGTTTATCCGGTCAGTTGGTAAACAAACAGTAATGGACGCCCTAGTAAAATATTGACTGTCGACCTTAATTAGTGATTCCTGTTTACCCTAGATGGAGCAGAAGGCGTTCACAATGTATCACCATCCCGAATGTTTCTGAGCATTTCTTTTGATCTCACTTCAGGTCTTTCTGATGGCATTCACTTCGTCAGGTTTATTTAGAACGACCATGTGTGCATTTTCCTTGGGATTTCCAGTCCATAACTTACCTTGATAAGTAGTTGGATTCCCCTTGAAGAATGTAGCCTATCCAACTTTTGCACCGTTTGATCTGCTGGTCGATCGTTCGAAATATTATCGTTAAATGATAAAACAAATGGTCATAAAAAATCAATTGAAATTTGACCAAACAGCTGCGGTCGATATAAAAAAATTAAACTTATCTAAAGTAGGTTGGCAATCGTAGGTAGATTAAAGACTGATATTAATATTCTGGAATCTGTCAGTTTATATGAAACGAACTTTGTACGTGGTTTTGATGAAATTCTTCCGTAGTTCATTTTATCTAAAGCGCAATTTGTATGTATAGGTTGTTGATTGTTCCTTTTTTAAATAAATTTTGTATCTATAGTTTTATGTATTCTTAATTATATTTCGATTCATATTCTAGAATTTACGTTAAAGTTTAAGAGACCCCACCAAGACCTTTAGGGAGTAAATCATGATAGTTGATGTTTTAGTATTCAGATTGTCTATCCGGGATTGTAGAATTGGATGTCAGTAGAATCTACATAATCCAATTTAAACATTTCATTTATTCCGACAACAAAGCTGTTTCAATTCTCACGCAGAATAAAATATTTGTATATTTTGCAAATATTTAGTTTTGCTCTCAGTGTACATGTTCACCAATTTATTGTCAAAAAACTCTGTTATACGTGTTTTTAGGTAGTGTCCCTGCACTATTCATCCTGTAATTTTGTGATATCACAACTAGCATATTCTTTTGATGACAGCTCCCTAGCTGTCTGTATTACAAACGAAACGCATTTCACTTAAATTTAGTTTTTATAAGTTTTATCTTTACAGGGGCGGAGAAATAATACTGGCCTCTGCGGCCAAGGTTGGCCTGTCGTAAAAGGCGACTAAAGAACCCAAACTAGTTGGTAAGGCCCAAGCTCGTCTAGATGGCAACCACCTTATGTTTTTAAATATGCCGCCATCCGCCATAATAACCTTGTGGTGTGTTCCGGCATATGTGACCAGGATCCAGTACCACTACGCGAATAGCAGCGTGTTAGCGATGCCCCTAGCATTACAAACATCCATAGGCGACGGTAACTGCTAAATTTTAAGCAGGCCATAAGCCTGTCTGCTGTCCTACAGCAATAAAAAAAATACAGGATGAAATCCTTATCAACTTTTGTTCTGTTACGCCATAGAACTTTAACTTCTTACGTGCGTACACGTAAGAAGTTGCAGGTCACGCAAGTTGTTTTATTATTAAATATTTATGGCAAGAGATCTTTGGCAATAGGACGTTCTGAAGCCTAAAATTAGTTGAAAGTTTTTGAAACTGCGTTTATGTAATGACATGGTGTTATATATATATATATATATATATATATATATATATATATATATATATATATATATATATATATATATATATATATATATATATATATATATATATATACCGCCCCATAAGAGTACGGGAACTTGGGTCACTAATGTCGGAAAACAACACAAGGTTATTATGGCGGCATACTTATGTCCAAAGGTGGTCGCCATCCAGACGGGCTTTGCGGCCCTGCTACGTAGCTAGAGTGGGTTGTTTTGTCGCCTTTTACGACAGGCCGACCCCGACCGCAGAGGTTAGTATTCTTTCTCTGTCCCAGCACGGATAAAAAGTTTATATTTTATAGTTGAAATTAGCAGATAGACACGACCCACCCGATACGGTGTTCGATATCGCCTGTAGACGTTTGCAACACCAAAGGCATTACCAACGCGCTGCCAGCCTTGAAGAGGAAATGGAACTTGGTTTACTAATACCAGAACAGAACACAAGGTTATTATGGCGGCATCTTTTAAAACCAGGGTTTCGCCAGACGAACTTGGAACCATTCAACTAAATATTACATAAATTATTTAATATATCTCAGATATTTTGACCTTAATGCTATAAACTAACACTTGAAGCAAAGTTGTTCTAAAATAGCAAAGGAGTTTATCGAATCTTACGAAGCATAAGTACTTAAACCTCAGCTTGAAACGTCGGTTACGCTGAACTACTAACTTCATGACCTGGAGCATATTGTTCATAAACAACGGTTTGCTAGTGCTTCTCTCAAACAAAGAAATATTATTGAACTTTGTATTGAGTCTCAATTATCTTAAGACCCAGTCACAATACATAATCAATATCACACCCACAATTGTTTTTCACAAATAAATAAATATAAATATACTGGAACTATTAACACAATGCCTTCTAGCCGCAAAGTAAGTAGCATAGCATTTGTGTTATGGATACTAGATAACTAACATACTACATATATACTTTTCTATTGTAAAGAAATACATATTATATATGTAAAGAGAATATCATCTCTTTAAATTGACCGCGCTTAGGATAATCTGCGCACGCCATAGATATAGAATATTCTATATCTATGGCGCACTCTTCTATGACAGTATGCAACATTTGGCTAAATAAGAATAATTAATGTAATAAAATGGTGTTTAATGTGATATAATAAATGTAAAAGCAAGAGTTGTGAAAGAGAGACGAATAATTAACTTTAATTGTCGTTTCTTTTATTTACAGGTAACGTGTAATTCTTATATGAGTATGCATTGTGAGTATTGGTGTAAATTGTAATATAAGACTCTTATTTACAGAGAAACTAATTTGGTCGATTTATTCGGACCATCCGGACTTCCAGCATCTAAATAATATTATATATATAAACACCCAGATGTGAGACGGAAATCGAACCCATGACCTCCGCAAGTGTACCGAAGTGCGTTAGCCATTACGCCACGGAGGTTGTTTAAATGCATATATGATTCGATCGTGTAAGTGGTCAAAAGGTGTAGGTAGTCCAAGGAAGTCACAGCAATAGTCGGGAGCGAGCGGGTCTGGGACGCCGCCGCCTCTTTTTGTGAGGCGGTCATGTCCACAATGAAGGCAGCGGAGCGGGAAAGGGAGCGTAGCAGTGACCTCCCTTCCTGCCAAAGCTGATAGCGGTGGAGGAACGTCAGTAAGCTGCAGCGGCCGTAGGCCCCGGCTACGCAGTCCGCCGGCTATAGGAAGCCACCGGTCGGTGGGCCGGAGATGGGGCGCGCCGTGTTCCGTGCGCCCTTCTCACTTCTTCTCTGTGAGAGTCCAGAGGTAGCCGGCGTAAGAAACACACACCCCGGTCAACAAAGGAGAGGCCGATTAAAGTCAACATGGCCGGCCCAGCTCGCACGGATGGGAGGCACACGCGAAAGGATATCCCTCCCTCTTGGACTCCTTGCCGCCAGGCCCAAGAAGGCAGGGTGTGCATTAAGCATTTTCCACCTCATAACAAAAAAGAAGGTAGTAGGTAGCGAAAAGATAATATGGCATATTGTGCCCTCCATATAATGTGCAATAGAAGAAGAAGAAGAAGATATAAATAAAAGGTAAATAAAGTATAATAAGAAAGTATTTAATAGGTCTACACTAGGGTGACCACAAAAAATCGATGTCGGAATTTTTTTCGTCTGGACCCCACAAAACGATTCCCCTTTCCAGATATTGAGATAGCCGAAATTTGAGCTCGATTAAAGGACGTTAACCCGTGCCGCTCGTCGCTCAAAGTTTGAAAAAATCCAAATTTTTGACCAACAAGCTGACATATGGAGCCATATCTCCAGAACGGTAAATAATAAAAACACGCTTAATATCTCAAAATAAAGCTAATGTTATTCTTCAAAATTTATATTCTATACATAATTGTTGTTATTTCAAGTCAAACCGAGTTACAACAGCTTTTAGCCTTAACAGAGAGTTTCATTTGCAAGGGGCGTTAAAGAGATTTTAAACATGAAATTGTCCATTTTGTTAGATCGATGTAAGGTATCCGACAGAAATGCCACGAGAATCTTAATAGCTACTCTAGAAGCACTAAACCTTGACTCTCTTGAGTACAGTCTCGAAAACTTTACTACATTTTAGAAGGTTCAGAGAACAATATACAAATTTTTTTTTGATAAAGTAAACCTTCCTGAAAAAGTAAAAAATAGTAAAAATGAACAATGTGAGCGAATAGCTATTGCTATTTCATATGGCGAAGAGGAACAGCTGCTGGGAGATCCTGTAACAGCAAACAGCTCTGGAGAGGAGCAAGCCGTAGCCGTATATGAATGCCTGCATAAATGGGGTCTTACCAACATCGTCAAGGCGAAGTGCTTCGACACTACAGCATCCAATACGGGAACACTCAAAGAAGCATGCGTCATATTGGAGCAAATGTTAGGAAGAGAATTGTTGTACCTAGCTTGCCGTCACCATATTTTGGAAATTCTGTTAAGAGGCGTATTATTATATCCAGACATTTTTAAGAGATTCCTCACTGTGTGGCCCAAGATAGACGAAGGAAAATACAACACAGGTATCAGTGACAATCTAATACAAAAGCAGCTAACTCCAGAAGTAATTGCAAATGTTACTGCTGAATTCAATACCAAATTAACTGAGAGCCACCCCAGAGATGACTGGAAGGAGCTATTGCAGTTAGTTCTCGTATTTGTTGGATCACTAGACGGCAATTTTGTGGGTTTTAGAACTTTAGGAGCCATTCATCACGCTAGATGGATGGCAAAGGCTATTTAATGCTTAAAATGTTCATTTTTCGTCGTCAATTTAAGATGTCTAAAGAAGAAGAAAGTTCTATGCGTGCCATTTCTGTTTTCCTAGTTAAAATTTATTGTAAAGCTTGATTCAATGCTCCAAAAGCTCATCTTGCAGCAAAGCAAGTTTTAGGTATTTTGCATAGTCTGTTAGACTATAAACAATGTGACAACGACATTGCAGAAATAGCCCTGACCAAATTTTCGAACATTATAGAAAGGTGAAAAGTTGTTAATGGCTAATAAATTGCTCAGTAGCCCAGATGAACCATCAGGGCACGCTAGGGTTGTAAATCCAAAAGTTAGGAAAGAAAAATTAAAAGAGGTAGTTAATGGAAGATTGGTAAATTTACTTACCAAAGAAACGTTTACATTCTTTGACCGATTTAATATAAAAATAGATTTCCTAAGACAAAATCCAAACACCTTTCCTCAAAATAAAGACTTCCAAGAAGGATTGAAAATTGGCAAAACGTTAAAAGTAGTTAATGCGTGGTGTTAAATTAATAACCAACTTTAACAACCTTCTGATAAAAGATGAAGGCCAAAAGCAATATGTCCTGAAGTTGTAAGCAAATGCCGAGCATTATATCCTAAGGTTTCAAAAACTACTTTAACTAAAGCTCTAGAATAGATAAGATAACTGTGTAAAATTATCAACTCATGTAGGTACTACGTCTGTAGCTTTCCTGTGTCTGTTTTGTATGTATATAAAATACCTGATTTTTATATTTTAAAATAAAAACTGTCATTAGACTTATCCGTATTACTTGTTTTTTTATTATATTTCTACTTTAAACTCCAATTTAAACCAAAAAAAGCAATATTTATCACTAAATAACAAAATATACGAAGTATGCTCCTAGTGGTACCAGGTCACGTTTTTGAGGCTAAAGGCTGTTGTAACTCGGTTTGACTTTTTTTTTTTTTTTTTTGGTCTCGGGGAAAAACCTCTCTTGACGGGTTCCCCCGGCCCGGGGGGACCGAGGGATATGTGGGACTCCGGGAAAGATGATTGGCCATCCGACTACCCACTAAAAAACCCCGCTGTTCTCCTATCGCCTACGCCCGGGCCCACGGATATATGGCCTGCCGATCTCGTGGCCCGGGCCGGCGCCGGCCCGCCCTTTGTCTTGAGGCGGGCCCCTTCTAAAGTGTTGGCGCCAGGGGGTCAGGGTTTCGTCCCCCCGGCGCTCTCCTAACAACTCTAGGAGTTGAGGGGGGCCGCGGAACAGCACGCAGCCCTCACCCTCGCGGCAATAGTGCGGGCGGCGGGTCCTCCCCCGAGGGGCCGCCCGCGGCCGCTTTTTACGGCGGCCGGAGGTCATTACTGGCCCTCCGGCGCCGCCGGCGTGGCCTGCGTTGGCGGGAGGGGAGTGTGGTGGTCGACTCCCGCTCCCGCTCCGCCGCCTCCTTTGCGGACATGACTGCCTCGCAGAAGGAGGCGACGGCCGTCCATCCAAACTCGGTTTGACTTGAAATAACAACAATTATGTATAGAATATAAATTTTGAAGAACAACATTAGCTTTCTTTTGAGATATTAAGCGTGTTTTTATTATTTACCTTCTGGAGATATGGCTCCATATGTCAGCTTGTTGGTCAAAAATTTGGATTTTTTCAAACTTTGAGCGACGAGCGGCACGGGTTAACGTCCTTTAATCGAGCTCAAATTTCGGCTATCTCAATATCTGGAAAGGGGAATCGTTTTGTGGGGTCCAGACGAACAAAATTCCGACATTTTTTTCCCCCTCTATGAGATCCGGTCACCCTAGTCTACACTAATGAGAACTAAATTTTTGTAATTTTAGGTTCTAACTATAAATTTGAGTTAGTATTGAGTTGGTAGTAATTAGTTCTGTGATATTCTCTTTGTCTACAAAAATAAATATAAAAGTTATGTTAAATTTTGTTTTTACACCTGTCATCATCATCATCATCATCATCTAAGTGTTGTATCCCAGTTGCAACTTAAACTATCGTTTCGGTGTCCGGGGTCCGCTTTCTAACTTTTTCTACTCCACTTCAGCATCCCTTGCAGTGAGCTCATTGGCACGCATATCACCTTTTACAACGTCAAGCCAGCACTTTTTGGGTCTACCCCTCATGCCGGGGCCCGGCGGAGGCGGCATGGCCAGACACTTGTTTCCCACGTAAGTATCCGGTTGTCGTAAAACGTGGCCGTACTAACGGAGCCGACACTCCTGCAATTTATCCGCAATGTCACGGACATGAAGACTACCACGAATACGGGAGTTCCTAACTCGGTCCTTCGGCGTCACTCCATATATCCACCACAGCATATTCATCTCCGTTACACGCAGTTCTTGCTTGTGTCGCTCTAACACCGGCCACGCTTCACAGCCGTATAAAAGGACAGGCCTAATGATGGTCTTATAGACCTGTCCCTTCAACTTTACCGGCATCTTGGGATCACAAATGACACCAGTTACCTCACGCCATTTGACCCACACGGCAGCAATCCATGCCTTGACGTCGCAATCGATGTCACCAAACGCATGAAATACAGATCCCGGGTATTTCACTTGGTCCGTGCGCTCGACCATGTCGCCGCCTATGCCTACGGGTGTGAGATCTGTGGAGTTACAGGCCAAGTACTCGGTCTTCGCCACATTAAGTTTCAGACCACCGTTCTCAAACGACTCCTTCCACTTTTGTTTTTACGCCTGTAGTATCCGTTTAATCAGCCTTGTAAGGAAAACCGAACCAAAGCTATTGTATGATTTGAGAGGGCACTAGTTTCCAAGACACAGACTAATGTCTAGTTTGGAGACTAGGGTTCATTGACTTAATATAATAAGGTGTTACAATAAAGATTTATTATTATTATTATTTATTATAAAGCCTTTTTGTAAACTAGCTAGCATAATCATTTTATCTTCGTGGAGTAAAAACACCAACCCCTGCGGCCAGGGTGGGCCTGTTAAAAAGGCTACAAAACAAACCAAGCTAGATGGTAGAGCCAAGCACGTCTGGATGGCAATCACTCCTGGTCTACAAGTATGCCGCCATAACTTTATGTTGTGATCCGGATTCTACCGGTTGTGTCCAACATGCAGACAGCAGCATGTTTGCCCCTAGTATCGCAGATATCAGTCATTGTAGCTGCTTATTATTAAGTATTCCTTAGCAATAAAAAATCTCCCTTAACAATTTTATTAAAATTTGTGAAGTAGCTATCAGCTAGCTTATTTGCTAACCTTACAGTCCACATACTTATTACTGAAAAATGATTGATTAAGTATTATATAGGTATATTATCCTCCTACACATTTGTTGCTTTTAAATTGAATTTTCACATCTGCATACAAAACAAGCGTGGACTATATTCCGACCGCAGTAGTTCATCTTTGCAACTTGGAACACTATACGGAAGTTGAAAAGTTCTTTGTAAAACAAATAAGGCATTTGAATTTCTCCCAGCCCACTTTGAATTGAATACTTTGGCCTTCAGTTCGCAATTTGCAGCTTTATAAAGTCGTGTTTTTAAAAGACCGCTAAAAGACTGAGGGGAACGGATTAAAATTTTATATTTTCGTGAAGTTTCTTTTTGTTATTTTTTAATAATTTTGTAATTACTTCTTTTATCACTCTAAGTATACACTTAGACCTAGTTTTATATCCCAGAGAATTAATACGTGGAAATTTTGTTATTCATACATGTAAACAACGGTACTTATATATGCAAAATTATTTAGTATGTATTGTATGGATGTTTATTTCCCAAATAAATAAATAAAAAAGTTACCTCGAATACCTTTTGTATCTAAATATGTAACTATTTGTTTCACCGCCTAATACCGGACATATATGTACGTCTTGTTAAAGGATAACCTAGAAGTCATGGGTACGAATCACACGATGGCATGCACTTCTTAGGCAATTGTAGCCTAAATATGAAGATTATAACTGTCAAGTAGCAATGATGAAGAAAAATATTGTAAGAAAACCTGCATACCAGAATCACCGATATATGTAAGTTACCAATCCGCCATTTATTCTGTGGAGTGGCTCAAGCCCAGCAGTGGGATGTAAAGGAATATTATTATATTACTCCTGCATAAATGAAACTAAATGCACTTTGAGCCCTAAATTTATTGCTGAGTTATAGGACAAAATTATGATTAGGACCTCTATTTTATTTAATTATGCCAAAGTCAAGCAGAAATGCTAAGTCTCTCCGTGGCGTAGCGACTAACGCACATCGGTACGTTTGCGAAGGTCACAGGTTCGATTCCCGTCTCACGTCTGAATGTTTATGTATGATATGTGTTTATTTACAAAATAAAAGTATATAAGTAGTATATCAGTTATCTAGTACCCAGAACACAAGTGCATGGTGTGAATTGTGCCAGTATATTTATTTTTGACGAAATTTGAATCTGATTCTTACTTAATTTGGCAATTCCAAAAGGAAAAGTTTGCGTCAAAGCTTCTTCCACTGTTTAGCAGAACGCACCAATTTTCATGTTCTATACCTAGTCAGGTCATAAATTCTGTCACATGTTTAATGTAAAATAATTGTAACAAGTTTATTCATTATGTAACCATTTATATACCAAAATGAACTTAACAAAACATAGATTCTTATGACATTAAAGTTTATTCAAAACGACCTCCATGATTTTGAATACAAGCCTTCAATCTGCGCGGCCAGTCCTCTATCGCAGCACGAACGAGGTCCATGTCAATATCGGCGGCTGCCTTAATCAAGGATGTCTTGAGTGACTCCAAATTGGGATGAGGCTTTGAACACGCCTTTTCCTCCAAGTGTTGCCATATCTTGTAATCTAACGGATTCAAATCTGGACTGGAGGAGGGCCAGTCTTCGTGCCGGATGAAGTCGATTTCACGCGCTGCCAGCCAGTCTTGTGTGCTCTTCGCTCTATGAGCTGGCGCCGAATCTTGTTGGAATACCCAGTGCCTGTTATTGAACATGGTATGAGAAACAGGTTCCACAAGGTTCGTCAGGACTGTATTTTGATACACAACAGCATTCGTTTTTACACCTTTCTCACAAAAATGTACCTCTGTTAAGCCCCAATAAGAAACTCCCAACCATACCATGAGCGAGGATGGAAAATGACCTCGTTGGACACGCGGAATACGGTTGCTCGCTTCTTCACTACTGTGTGCGTACACCTTATCATTTTGTTTGTTGTAGCTCTCTTCTACGGTAAACATTTTTTCATCCGAAAAAAGAATTTCCCGATATTTTTTTTCCGCGTACCGCTTCAACAAAGCGCGGCATCTCTTCAGTCTCAGGTCCATTAGACGAGCATTCAAACTATGTCCTGTTTTTCTTCGATATGCCCGAAGCCCTAAGTCTTCATTTAACACCCTTTTCACCGTGGTTCTGCTTAACCCCATCTGAAGGGCCAACAGTTTCTGCTTACGTTTGGGATTTCTTTGAATTCATGCCTTCACAGCTTTTATCACTGCTGGAGTCCTAACAGACCGAGGGCGACCACTTCTTGACCTGTCATCTACACTAGAGTCTTCATTGTATCGTTTGATGGTACGATAAATGAATAATTTTGGCTATATTCAAATTTTTCAGTATGTTAAAAATTTGAATTGGCGCGTAACCGCAACGATGCAACGCAATAACTGCAACACGGTCTTCTTTAAGCGTCCACTCCATATTTAAAAAATGAGTAAAATTATAAAAGTATACATTTTTATTTTCATGAACAATTCGAGATTCGAATTCAATAAACTTTTTTGTGGCCAGCATTCTAAAAGAAAAGTTTTTACTGTGTGACAATACTTATGACCTGACTAGGTATATACTCCTGTATTATAAAATTCTACTTAATAAATTCAGTCAATTTAAAAATCGAAAACTATGGACGCTAGTAAACAAAATGGAACCATTCAAAATAACAATCAGACTTAATTGAACAATTCACATGACAAACACAATTCGGATATAAATCAAATGGATGACGTTATGCAGTAATAGCTAGAGCTCATTTTATTGCCCAATAACGCAAGGGTCAGTTGGAATTCAGAATGGAGTCATTTTCTGTAAATAAAGTTATATCAGGTTCAATCACTACCACTATAGAAGAGACTCCAGTTGCATCCGAAGTATCATAGAACTCGATATCCTCGGTTCACTAATAACATTTCAAATGGAGTGCGATTGTTAACAATAAATTTGAAACCCCGTAAGGAAACTCCTTGTCAACTCTTCTTCTCCATGCACCAAATTGCAGCTACTAATTTAACAAGCTTAGTATTTTAAAGGTCTTTGTGGTATCTCTGTACTCTAATAAATAATCTAAGTATATCCAATTATATACATCAGTAAATATATATGCATTACATTTTCATTACATTATCAAAAATATAAAAATTCAAAGAAACTATTGAAAAATTTTAAAATAACATATATTTTTGATTGCATTAAGATGTTAAAATCTAACTCAGGTTTGGAAAAAAACTGTAAAAACATATATTGTACTAGATGACCCGGCAAACGTTGTTCTGCCATATAAATAATAAAATGTCAAAAAATTAAAAAAAAATTTGGGTGTAGGTCACCCTTGTCACTAAGGGGTATGAAAAATAGATGTTGGCCGATTCTCAGACCTACTCAATATGCTCACAAAATTTCATCAAAATCGGTCAAGCCGTTTCGGAGGAGTATGGCAACGAAAACTGTTACACGAGAATTTTATATATTAAGATATGTACATAACGATCTTATCAATAGACAAATTAAACCTTTGTTTAAAGTATGGGGTTTTATTGAATTATTTTAAGATATCTAATTAACAGCATGAGACAATTAAAAATAGACTAGAATTTTTGAAGTGATAACTTCTTATGGGAGGGTAAACCGCTTCGTTACGTAACGCGTTGCGGCGGCAGTCTGTCTGGCTTCTCTTTCTTTCACGCATACGGCAGCGGTAGGCAGGCTCCTCTTCTCTCACTTTAACCACACAGCTTAACACAACGCTAGATCTATTCGAATTGTGACTTTATTACAATGAAATACAGTTGAGTTTTTTTTTTACTTTATAAAGAATCTACATTAGGAAATAATTTAATGTAATATAATTTTGAAACAGTTTTGAAAAATTGGAAATTCGTAATCTTTACTTATTTTTGAATTATTTTTGGTTTTATTAATAAATAACCTTTCCTTACATTATCATATTAATATACATAAAATTTAAGCAATAACCTAAGCTTTTCTCAAGTTAAACAATTTCAATATTAAATAGTTCAACTTAGATTAGTTTAAGTTATCACTTCTGTCGGACGTCCCGAGACGCACATGTTTTTTTTTAGAAATGAAAGGAATTCTATTAGAAAGACCGAACTAAAGGGTGAAAATACTCTATATCAATACTAAGAACTTCTTTGATCATCAAGTCTTTAGAGCAGTTGGCAACCCGCGACTCTCGAGCCGTATGCGGTTCTTTGACTGCGCGGCTACGGGTCTTCCGCGAAATGTTTAGTCCGGGCAAAGAATATTACTAATTATATATAATTATTTCCATAATAGTTTCTCTTTAAATAAATGACAATTATGTTATCTTTTATATATTTGGCTGTTTTGAATGATTGGATTGTCAACCACGGCTTTAAAGTATTCTCGTTCAAACCTTCTTAATTTTTTTTTATTTACTTAGCTTATAAACACGATATATTGTAATCACATAATCATGTGCTAGGTACTATTAATACTCAACAAGAAATCCAAGTGAAATCTTTTGTAACAGGGAAGAAATGTTATTAAATAAAATGAAAAAGCAGTTAACCACTGTCAATTGTTCAATTGCAATTGACACGTGTTCAGCTTCCTTAACATTCTTGAAGATAAATTTCGTTTTAGTTTTATGTGAACTTTTATTGTTTGAGTGTGTAGGAATGTAGATAGGATGTGAAAATACTTTTGATATGTCTGATGGTCGTTTATCGGCACTTGATATTAGGCTTTTATTGCTTTATAGTGCCTCGTTGTCATTTTTACGTATGATTATCGTTGAATGGTATTATATTTGATACGTACATAAACAATATGTTATTTTTAGCACGATTTTTATTCCTTAACACGTTCGCAGCGGCACTGATTTATCTGTACTTTCCATTACTGCGTTACGAGGTCTTTGAAACCTCGTTCTGAACCAGATGTTGTAGCGGCACGAGGCCTAGTAAACCCCACCGCCCACGGGAGAGAAAAATCCTTTTTTTGGCGCCAAATAAGGCAAATTGTACGGTTTTTGTCGCAATTATTATTATCAATGAGTTATTAAACCTAAATCTGCCGCCGCCTGTGGGCAGGTTATTTAGTTTAGATTCTATAAATAAAATAAAGTGTGGGGTCTTATGTACCCCATACCGCACTGAAAAAGGACAGTTTTTCATATTGTTTAGTGATGGGAAAAAAAATATCGATCTTATTTAATTGTACTTATGGATGCTTTTTATTGAAACAAGTCAAACAATAATATTTTTTGCAACCGATACATTCTGTGAGAATTTTCTTTGCTTTTTTGTCAGCCTCACGACTTGATAAGAAGGTGCGAAGTTTTTCATAGCATCCTACACATCTCCTCTTCTTTGATCCTTTTTCGAGATGATGTGGATTGTTTGGAGTGGTTTCTGAAAAAAAAAACTGAATGTGTATTTTTGAAATGGGTTGATTAGGTGTAGCGAGACTGAGTATAATTTGTAAATATTGATTGGAAACTTACATGTTTTTCAAAAATCGGTAATTTGGAATTAGATTTACCACCCAATTTCTCTTCATCATCAATAATATTATTAATTAGCTTTCTTCGGCAACGTATCGACATCTTATTATATTATCGTTGCGGGCGCAGCGTTCAACGTTTTGTACAACACTAACCGCGTGAAGCTAGCGTAGGGTGCGGTACGAGGTGTGCGGGGTACGAGGTCTTCGCAACCTCGTAACGCACTGTATTAAACTTTTATTTATTCAGTGCGGTACGAGGCCTAAAAAACCCGGTATTAAGGTAGGTATACCAAAAAACTCGGTATCAATAGCACATCTCAAATATATAGTTATCTCTTTCCTAGACTGAACCAGACGGAAGTTATGCCTCTCGCACGACAGAGAAGTTTAAGTTTTTCCTTACCGCTATAACGACGAGACACGTACGAGGTGTTTTAGGCCTCGTTTCGCATTCAACGTGTTAATATGTTTTAAATATTTGCGGTATAAACAATATGAAACCGTTATAAGTGTATATTGTCGTGATGTTTATAATAACGTTTCTTTCATCCAACATTTAATTACAATTTAATATCATCTTATTGGAAATATTGACTAATATTTAAACAATCAATGAGAATCACTTCCATAGTATAAACGACCAATGAGAATCGCTTCCGGAGTATATAGTGGAGAAAAAGGAGGGAGACGTCAACTGGTGGGTGAGCGCCCGGTCGGCAGTCAGTTTGTTCAGCTAGCGTGTGATAAAAACGTCAATAAAGAAGTGAGGAAATTATTTACTGGGTTTCATTATAATATAACAATCTTATAAAAATTAAGAAAGCACACAATTTGTCAATTGAGATTCTTATTTTAATTTTTTGAGAATTTCTCTGGGATATTACTCAACATCGGGCACGAATTTTTGAAACTAGATGCCTCTAAAAGCATTCTATCGCCCGAGATCAAGGAAATCCTTTGAGCGCACTGCTTGAGGATTCAAGACTAGGTTTTCAACTTCGCAGAGGGGGTGAAGTCATGTCCTACTATACATGGATGACCTCAAACTGTTCTTGTCAAAGAAACGGACCTATTAGAACTAATAAATCTAACTGAGGGGTTCAGTAGTTCTATAGGAATGGAGTTCGGCGTGGACAAGTATGCGGTTATGCATGTACAGCGGGGGCGAGTTGTCAATTCAAACGAATTACAACTCTCTGAAAATATGTCCTTCAGATCTCTCTCTGAAGGTGACACCTACAAATACCTACCCTGGTATATCACAATCGTTGGGTATCGATGACTATGACATAAAACAGCTGGTAAAGGAGAAATTCTTTAGTCACCTGAGAAAAATGTTAAACCTCTGAGGTGGTAAAAGGATTCGCGCCTTTAACAACTGGGTTATTCCATCGTTAACCTACTCCTTTGGTATACTAAGGTGGACTGTGACAAAGCTGGATGCCTTGGATCGAAGAGTTCGTTGCATGCTTATTTCATATCGGATTCATCATCCACGGTCATCGGTTATGAGATTGTGTATCCCACGAAAGTGCGGGACAAGGGACTCACCCCGCTCTCTTTTGCAAAAAAGATCTGGAGCAGGCCTGAACTAATGAGTACTGCTGAGCGTATGGATGTGTGAAAGAGCAAGGAGCTGCACGGTAGATTTTATTGAGCACTATATGGGTCCGATATAAATCTGCTGGCATAGGTGAACTGCTTTCGATTCGGTTACCTCTTTGGGGAAACCGAAGGTTTTGTCTGTGCAATTATGGACGAGGTTATTAAGACGAACCACTATGGGAAGTACATCCTAAAAGACGGCACGATCAACACGTGTAGAGCCTGTTACTGCCCTGGTGAGTCGATTAAGCATGTTAATACTGCTTGTTCTCGTTTTGCTAACTCTGAGTATTTGCAAAGACACAACCTAATGGCCAGAATCATCCATCAGCAACTTTCTCTTCGATACAAGCTTATCTTCAGAGGTGCCCTATTATAAATACATCACTGAGCCAGTTATTGATAGTGGCCATATCACGCTCTATTGGGATCGATCTATTATTATACCAGATTTGTTGCCAATAAGCCTGATATTGCGATAATAGCTCGATCTGCGAGATATACGATGATCATTGATATTAGTGTAACCTTGTGAAAGCAGAAACTGACAAGGTTACCCCCATGTGGCGCATGGAATCACAGACCATCGGACCGATAGTGGTGTCAGGCTTATACGAAGAGCCTCAACAAACACCTAGAGAGGCTTTCGCTAGGTAAATGAGTGAAGGCGGTTCTCCTGAGCACGGCACGCATAGTGAGAAGATTCCTGTCTCTGGAACCCTAACCACCGGTATCTTCAGCCCTTGACCTCGCTCCTAGCGACTGACAGTTTTTTATATTTTTTAGTTTAATTTATTTGTAAGTATCTTTTTATAAAATAAATCATTTTTTATATTCATATTTTATAACATGATATGTAATTATATTAAAAATGTAAATAACTAGAAAAGAAAATAAATGAAGAGAAAATAATAATTTTATTTAAATCGATCAATATTTTTTTTTATTGCTGTAAGACAGCAGGCAGGCTGACGGCCCGCTTAGAGTAGGATTAGGTACAGGAACTTGGGTCACTAATGCCGGAACACAACTCAGGGTTATTATGGCGGCATACTTAAGACCAAAGGTGGTCGCCATCCAGACGGGCTTGAGGCCCTACCACGTAGCTAGGGTGGGTTGTTTTGTTGCCTTTTACGACAGGCCGACCCGGCCGCAGAGGTTAGTATTCTTTCTCCGCCCCTGCACGGATAGAATGTCGGATATATGTCATAGGGTTAGTAAATAAATACTTTAATGTTAGTAAAATCGTCAAAATGTCGTCACAATATTTGTGTCCGTGTGGGTGTGTATGTTTATGTATAATATTTATTTAAAAAAGAAAAATATGTATGTAGTATATTAGTTGTCTATAACCGATAGTATAAATGTTAATTTACTCACTTTTAGACTAGATGCATAATGTCTTAATGTGTTTATATATTTATTTATATTATAGCATAATTGACATGTAATAATGGTGAAGGAAAACGTCGAGGAAACCTGCATATCGGGATCACTGGCATGTGTAACCTGATAATCCGATTTTTGACAAGCGTGATGGGTATACTGACCCTTTCCTCTAAGAGGCCCGAATAGGACGCCATTCTTCTCCTTAATCGGATACTCTTGACAGAGCAGTTGCGGTCACGCAAGACGCCCGCAGCGCTTCACCACCGCGCGCCATTTGTCCCTAGCTGAAGCCTGTCTTGCGCAGTCGTTTAGGGATGTGTATGTCATCGACTTGATTTGGTCCGTCCATCGCAAAGGCGAACGCCCTCGCGATCTGCTGCCATTTACCCGGCCCTGCACAACGAGCCGCTCCACGGAGTCCCCCCCGCGTCGCGGGTCACATGTCCAAAGAACTGGAATGTACAGGAGTGCAACACCGTTGACAGTCTCTCGCCGATGTTAGGTTCCTTCAAGATGGAGACATTGGTTGTGTCCAGGAGACATTAAGCAATCTCCTTCAACACCACATTTCCAAGGCGTCAATACGCTGCTGCTCTCTTTCCTTCACCGTCCATGTCTCGGCCCCGTACAGGAAAATCGGGAATACAAGCGCTCTTACGAGACGGGTCTTGGTGGTCTTGGTTATATTCCGGTCTCGCCATACTTTCGAAAGCCTGTCCATGGCACTGCGGGTGATGACCATGCGCCGCCATGGACGGCCATGGACCATTGGCCACGCCAGGACGCCATGGGCTGTTATTATTTTTTATGTTTACTAACTTTGTAGATTTACACATTTTATTCTTAAATAAACAATTCTATTGAGAATATCGATAATGACTAGCATTCACAATAATGTGACGGATCCGTAAAGTCCGTTATTCACGTAGGTCGCTCTGAAGGGGATTTCTCTGGCTTGAGCTCTATAACAATTCATTATAATAGCATTGAAATATCCCCATTGTGATAGCGGCCATTATGGTTTCATTTGGTTCGTATCGGGTTAAGTAAGACTTTTATATAAAAATAATGGTTTACTTATTGTTTTTTTTTGTCTATAACATTTGTCACTGCTACAAACTTGGAGTCTTAATGAGTTATCACATACTACCTATGCTATTATTATTTTTTTCGGTTAGCTTGTACGTACATTATTACTGCCTTTATATATTGTTCTTTGGGAGTGCAATATATCCATTAAATTATACATACTTATATATAACATATGTAATTATTAAGAATAGTGATATCAATGGGCTGAACATTTGTAACTATTTTTATAATTCTCTTAACTTTATTTCTTTAGTTATATCTGTGCACAATGGATAAATACATTTTGTCAATCTACTACCAAAATTGTAGAAGGGTTAGAACTAAGTTACGTACAATCTACATGAGCATTTTAGCTCACAATTACGATGTTATTGTTTTGACTGAAACTTGGTTGCTTATGCAACCAAGGAAGGTATAATAGAATTATTATGATCGACGACCGTTATAAGGTTTTTAGACGCGACCGAGACAGGAAGAGTGGCGGGCGGCGCGACGGCGGTGGCGTGTTGGTTGCGGTCCGACGAGACCTGGGAGCAACACTCTATGGGCCCACAGACGCTGCTGTCGCCGCCGCGCGCTCCCTCTCTTCTTCCTTGTGCGACTGTCCGCTTTTGGACCAACTTCTTGTCGAACTACGCAATGGCAGCCGCAAGACCATTATTGCAGCAGTTTATATTCCACCAAATTAAGACTCCAATGTTTACCTAACCCACTTTGATTATCTTTTGTATACAATTCAGCATGACGATTTTAAGGAATTAATTGTAGTAGGCGACTATAATTTACCTTCATTAGAATGGCGCGACTGTGGCATTTATTTAGAACCAGTTATCAAGAGCGATTACAACTTAAGTAATAAATATCTAATAAACTTTTTAAGTGAACTTAACAGTCATCAATTTAATAACATTAAAAACTATAAGAGCCGTATATTAGATCTATTTATAACCAACATTGAAAATTTAAAATAGTCACCAGCACCTGTCCCTCTTGTTAGTCCAGATTTAAATCATCCACCTTTTTTAGTAATTCTTTCAACTGCTAATAATACAACCCTAATCAAACAAAAACCTTTTGTGAGTTTTGAATTTAGCAAAATTAATGATTATTCTCAGATTAACAAAGACTTATCTCAAATAAATTGGGTAACATTATTTCATAATCTACGTGCAGAACAATGGGTTTCTAAATTTTATGAACAACTTTACTTAATAATTAAAAAACATATCCCAATAAAAATTACATATCAAAGTTCGGCCAAATATCCAGTGTGGTTTAGTAAATCGCTAATACATATTTATAAAAATAAAAATAATTACTGGATGAAATGGCAGAAATATCATAACAAATCAGATTACGAATTATTCTCACTATTTAGAAACCGTTTTAAAGTGCAGTCAAAGCTATGTTACAAGAAATACATAAACCTGGTAGAGGTGATGGAGGCGCATGCTCCGAATACCCTGGACAGCTTTCCGAACCAATGTGTCCATACTCCAGCAACTAAAGATAATGACGAGGCTTTCCACCATCTGTCTCAAGCGGATACTGGAGTACTTCGGCCACATTGCCCGAAAAAACAATGACAACTTGGAAAAGTTAGTCGTCACTGGTAAAGTCAAGGGCAGCCGATCGCGTGGCCGTAGTCCGACGCGTTGGTCGGATCAAGTTCGCACCACACTAGACACATCCGTCTACGAGGCGCTACACGGCGCTGAGAACAGGAAGCGATGGAAAACAACCATACGTGATAGACTGGAAATTGTTGGTCACGACCCTCAGATATGAGGACTACGACTCGAGGAGGAGGAGGTAGAGGATAGCATTCAATCCAATATCAAGTACTTCTGGAGTTATATTAATACAAAAATTGCAAAAATAATTATCCTAATAGATTAATTTATAATAATAATATTACTGTTAACCCATATGAAATGAGTGACTTCTTTTCGGCGTTTTTTGAATCAGTTTCTAAACAATCGAAGGTACCGAATGATCTTAGAATAAATAGTGAAAATCCAAATTGTGACATTAATCTGCCTAACATTACTATTTCTGATACATCCATTCCTGAAGAGCTTTCAAGCCTGGATATCACTGGGGGCCAGGGTTGGATAATATTCCAGGATTTTTTTTAAAAACACATCCAAAATTCTTTCCAATCCTATAAGCTATTTTTACAATTTATGCTTACGAGAAGGTGTCTTTCCTACTATATGGAACTCTGCTCGCATTATCCCTGTCTTCAAAAGCGGAGACAAGACAAACGTTGAAAATTATCGACCAATATCTACTCTGCCCTTACTCTCAAAGGTTTTTGAAAAATTAGTTTACAATAGTATTTACCCATCTTTACATAATATTATAGTCCTAGAACAACACGGTTTTGTTAAACGCCGTTCCACTACTACTAACCTTTTAATATACACCTCATTTCTTTTCGAGGCCCTCGACGCTAACAAGCAGGTGGATAGCGTGTATACTGACTTCCGTAAGGCATTCGATAGCGTTGATCATAAAATACTCTTAGAAAAACTAGCTTACAATGGTCTATGAGGTGATTTATGGAGATGGTTTAAGTCTTACATAACAGACCGTACACAAAAAGTTGTATTCAATGGCTATGAGTCTCAATTCGTATCAATCACATCTGGTGTGCCACAAGGATCAATTCTTGGGCCATTACTGTTTATACATACATAAATATAATCACGCCTCTTTCCCGTAGGGGTAGGCAGAGACCACTTCTTTCCACTTGCTACGATCCTTACATACTTGTTTCGCTTCGTCCACTTTCATTATTCCCTTCATACATACCCTTTGGTTTAGGGTACTCTTGACCTGGCCTTTTTTCAAGACGTCCCTGATCTGGTCTCGAAACGTCCGCCTAGGTCTACCCCTTCCAACACTTCCAATTACACTCGCCTTATACACTTTTTTCGTCAATTGTTCTTCATTTATTCTCTCGACATGGCCAAACCATCTCAGCATACCTTTCTCAATTTTTGTCACTAGATCTTCTTTCAGACCACAAAGTTTCCTTATCTCACTATTTATTATCCTGTCACTCAGTTTAACTCCTATCCTCCTTCTTAACGCTCTCATCTCAACTGTATTTATTCTGCTTTCATGTTTCTTCTGCCATACCCAACTTTCACTTCCGTACATGAGTTTCGGAACCAACAACCCCTCATGCACAGCCAGACGAGCCTTGTTAGACACCTTCCGACTGTTCATAAAGGAGTGCAAAGCTACATTCACCATGTTTCCTGCATTCACTATTCTTCAATATCACTCTCATACTTTCCATCTCTTGTAAACTTTGAACCCAGAAACAGAAACTCATTCACTTGTTCAATTTGTTCATCTCCAATCAAAATATTGCAGTCTGTCACTGTTTCATCTCTTTCAAACACCATCACTTTCGTCTTTTTTACATTTATCTTCATTCCCTTTCTAACAAAAGCTCCACTCATAACAGTTACCATCTCCTGCAACTCCTCAGCCGAAGACGCAAGTAATACTTGATCATCAGCATAGAGAAAACATTTGACGAGTAACTCATTCATTCTCAACCCACTTTCATTCTCTTTTAAACATGTCAAGCAATTGTTCATGAAAAGATTAAACAGCCACGGTGACCCTACACATCCCTGTCTAACACCTTTTTCGATATTAAACCATTCAGTGTGTGTGCCCCGTTTATCCTTACACAAGCACTAGAATCCCTATAAAGAGATTGTAATGCTCGTATGAGGATACTGCTCAAACCGTTCACAGACAATGCTGACCACAATTCATTCCTCACTACTCTATCATAGGCCTTTTCTATATCCACGAACGCGCAATAGACCTTCTTGTATAAAGCCAAACACTTTTCGGCTGTGCACCGCAAGGAAAAGAAATGATCCGTACATTCCATTCCCTTCCTAAATCCCGCTTGTGCATACCATACTTTTTCGTCTGTTTCATTCACTACCCTTTCAATCAACTGTTTATATTGTTTATAAATGATATAATCATGAGTATAAAACACTGTGAATTCCTATTATAAGCTGATGATCTCAAAATGTATCGTATTATAGAACGTGATGAAGATCACATTAAAGTTCAAGAAGATCTTAATCATCTTTCTTCTTACTGTTTAAACAACGAACTTGATCTAAATATAAACAAATGTAAAATTATTAATTTTAGTAAAAAGAAGAATTTAAGTAAATTCGAATACAAACTTTGTAATACACCACTTGAAAACGTGAATTTTATAAAAGACTTGAGAATTTTTCTTGATAATAAACTACATTTGGACTTACATACATATAGATAATATTATTAGTAAATGCTTTAAAATGTACGGATTTGTTATGCGTTCTAGTGTAAATTTTACCCGACCATCAACATACATTTAGCTTTATAAAGCCTTGATTCGTTCTCAATTAGATTACGCTGTCCCAATATGGAACCCCTTCTACCAAAAATATAATGATGCTTTAGAATCAGTCCAAAAGAAATTTCTTCGTTGTGTACAATACAAATGTTTTCATAACCGCCTATCGTATGATAATTTACTTAAAAAATTTAATTTGATTACACTTGAACATAGACAATTACATCTCTCGGCTATGTTATTGTACGACCTTTGTCATAATAGATATGATTGTATTCCCATTGTTAACAAATTATGTTATAGGATCCCTAGCAGGACGCATTGTCGTGGACCTTGTCGTCTTTTTATGACCACGCACACTCGAACTAATGCTGGTAAACGATCGCCACTTTATCGAATAGTAAATTCTTATAATTTCCTTTTTCACTCCATTGATATAGCAGCGACGAGTCCCAGTATTTATAAAAAAAGTGTGTTGAAGTGCCTCCAAGACAAATAACTGAACCTTTCATAGCTACGGCGCACTGAGTGTCTCACTCTGAATTAATGTGTAAATGTAATGTGTAATATATAATATTCTATTTCCATCTAAATAATTATTTTTGTTGCTAATTCTTAGTCATGTTAAACTTTTTTTTATGTGTAACCTGTGACAAATGTTGTTGGGTTTATATTAGTACTAACATATTAAATAATACAATTTACTAATCCTCGTATAAATACTGTTTGTTTGTCCAATAAATGAAAAAAAAACAGTCGTCTTTGTGGGACATAAAAATATTTATATTACTACTGCTTTAAACACAAGTATCTTGACTCATACTTCTATTTAACGTAGCCTGAAAGTCTTTCGAGTCACACTTTCATTAATCTATATTAATCGTTAATAGAATGAATTTAACAAAAAAGTCAAATATAAATAAATAGTGAATATTATAAATTAATTTAAAATAAATCAAAATATCATTTCTATAATACGTTAGGTTTTCTTAATTATGAAAGTTTATTGCCCTTTTCACATTTTAGAGTTACGTAGTTAAATATAATACATTACAACAAAGAGTGAAAACGACATTAACTGACTAAAATACTTTTAAGATTTAAAACTCCTAAAAATTTTTTTCCGTGCAGGGGCGCAGTGAGTTTACTAACCCCTGCGGCCTGCCGTAAAAGGCAATAAAAGAACCCTAGCTACGTGGTATGGCCCCAATCCCGTCTGGATGGCAACGACCCTTAATACATAGTATGCCGCTATAATAATCTTGTGCTGTGTTCCGGCATTAGTGATCACGATTCCTGTACTCCTATGGGACAGCAGCGTGTTTGCGGTGTCTCTAGCGTCGCAAACATCCACAGGCGACGGTAACTGCTTACTGTTAAGTTGTCTATCTGTTATATTGGTCAGCCTATCTGCTGTTCTTCAGCAATAAAAAAATAAACTGTTATAAAACAGTGTAAAAAAGAAGAATAAATTAATTACTACTAAAACTTTTGATTCTGATTTAGACATATTTTAAGGTAATAATTTAAACCTACATTTGGATTAGTAAAACAGTTTTTAGTCTTTAAAATTTTGTCTTACGAAATGGCTTATTGAGTACACTTTTTAAAGCCTGGAAGAATTTTATAAAATTTAATGACATTTCAGTATATTTTAGTTACTAATCTTATGACATACTAAACTTATTAATTCTAACAATACGTGGTCAATAAATTTATGAGTTCTTTGGACAATTTTCAACGGAACCATATTTTTAGTATTTCAGATTTGGTTTTTTGCATTACCCCTCTTACTCCCAAGTGTACATATATCGTTGTTTAAGTAAAACAACTGGTTCCCAGCGCGATACTCGTCGCAGATCCGCGATAGTACCGAGAATTATCTCACCCCAGGGCTACTATATTCAATTAGTTGACTGGAGATTCGGTTTTTACCGTTTATTTGGGGATGTAATGGTTTTAATTTTATTTTATGTTCGGGGTTCATTGTTAATAATTATCAAAAGAGAACACTAACTATTCGTTACTCTGGGTACTAGCAATGACACTGTCCGTGTTCAAATCTCTACTTTCTGCTTTTATCCTATTCTATTTCTGGTCGGCACGTTCTTCTTCGACGCTCCTCTATTGTCAATCAGTCTGTCAGTCTGTCCTATCAAGATTTGCAGCTTTTTTTACGAAATCTATCATTTCTTAATTCTGTTACCTTTTCAGTTTTTTTTTATTGCTGTAGGATAGTAAACAGTTACCTTCGCCTATGAATGTTTGCAATGCCAGTGGTATCGCAAACACGATACGATCTCATAAGAGTAAAGGAACTTGGGTCACTGATGCCGTAATACAATACAAAGTTATTATGGCGGCATACTTGAGGCCATAGGTGGTCACCATCCAGACGGACTTGGGGCTCTACCACGTAGCTAGAGCGGATTGTTTTGTCACCTTTTACGACAGGTCGTCCCCAGCCGCAGAGTATTCTGTCAGAGTCAGTATTTTGTCTCCGCCCCTGCATGGATAGTAATCAGTATCCATAAAATTTCATTTCTAGCATTTTCCTTTATCTAGCATCAATTCCTTTAAATAAACACAATAAAGTACATGAAATTAATGAGACTAATATATATTCCATACAAGGTTCAGCATCGTCTGAATATATAAATTTAAAATTAAAAATGTAATGACCGTTCTCTGTTGTACGCAAGATGATTGAATTAGGAATCCATTCCATTCAGTAACCTTGATAAGTTATGGGATCATAATATATCCGGCTAAAACGCCTTAGCCTTAACCTAAAAAATAAATTTTCGAAAAGGCGTTATAAAATTTCATCGAGGCTGACAGCGTTAGCAATACCTCTGGTGTTGCAAACATCCGTAGGGGACGGGGTTCGCCTGCTGTCAGGTGAGCCTTTGGTCTGTCTGCTGAACTCCAGCTATAAAAAAGCACACCACCAAAGAATTTTCAACAGGTTGATTAGCTTTTTAAAATAGATTTTTTAAGATATTTTCCTGATAAAACCTGAAATTTCAGCATTTTATGCTACAAGAAGGAAACGATTGTTATTCATGTATATACTTGATACTTGAAGGCAACCAAATTCTAAGGATATAAATGAAAACCGAACACTGTAGATCATTTTCTTTAAAAGATATTAAAAGTTCACTTAACTGGATCGAGTTTGTTTTATTGCAGTTTCCACCTTTGCGGTGTTCAAAGTTCATGTATTTGAATTGTAAAACGTTGAATTTAAATTTGCAAAGAGACGGTAAATTGGTATACTTTCAGAGATGACTTGTGGCTGTTATGCTTGAAATTTTAAGACGCTGTTTTATATTTAAGGTCAGCGACTGTTTTATTTGATAAGGTTTTTAATCTGATTCAATTTTTTCATTATTATGAAACAGCAGACAGACTGGACCCACTTATCCAAAGAGTTATAGTTGGAGCAATGTAACAAGAAATTTCACAGAAATGACTCTTATTAGAAAAAAATATAACGATCGAGAAAAGATGTCTCTATTATTTTATTTTTGACAGAAACGACACTTTTGGGTGAATTAAAGAAGAAAAATCAGCTATTAAAGCATAAACTAAAGATGTCTTGGTTGACAATTAGTTTTTATATCATTTAGGATTTTGTTCATTTCATTTGTTGTAAAATAAAACAAGATACTAGTAATAAACCCAGTGATAAACGGTGTAAATAAAACAAACCCTGACCTTATTCAAAGACCCAATACGGTTTGAAGCAGTGGAATAAGTATGTAAAGGTAAACAACCTTTTGACGCGAAGTGCTATAATAAAAAACACATTTGATCGACTTCATACGTTCAACATTATGGCTCTATGTTGACTCTGGGCTCCGTTCGATCGACTTATATGGGAATTGAAGATCGAAACGATATCACCGTGTACAATACGTACGGGATAGATGGTTTACTATTATATTGTTAAAATAAAAATGCATTTATATTCATACCTTACCAAGTCTTTTCCTCACAGTGTTGGGGTAGGTTAAAGGCCTTGAGTTGACCCTATTTGCATCAATCAAACAACATCACCTGTTGCTGAACATAGGCTTCCTAAAGATCACGCTATAACACCTGATCCTCTGCTTTTCTCATCCAGTTACTACCGGCTACCTTTTTAATGTCATCGATTCACCAGGCTGGATGGAATCCTACATCACGTTTGCCAAGATATCTTCAATCAAGAACTAGCTTACTCCAAAGGCTGTCGGCATCAGCATACACAAATGTTCGCCGTATCTTCACAGTAATTCTACGGTGGCCCATCTTGACTATCATTGATTGTTTAGCGGCTTCAATGGGCCTGATGGCTTAAATATATCTTAACATCAGCTAATTGTCTTCTGTGCTTTTATACGGCTGTGAAGCGTGGCCGGTGTTAGAGCGACACAAGCAAGAGCTGCGTGTCACGGAGATGAATATGCTGCGGTGGATGTGTGGAGTGACGCGGAAGGACCGCGTTAGAAACTCCCGCATTCGCGGCAGTCTTCATGTCCGTAACATTGCGGATAAATTACAAGAGTGTCGGCTCCGTTGGTACGGCCACGTTTTACGGGAACCGGATGCTTACGTGGGAAACAAATGTCTGGCCATGCCGCCTCCGCCGGGCCCCGGCAGGAGGGGTAGACCCAAAAAGTGCTGGCTTGACGTCGTAAAGGCTGATATGCGTGCTAATGGGCTCACTACCAGGGATGCTGAAGACCGTGCGAAGTGGAGAAGAAAAAGTCGGAAAGCGGACCCCGAGCGCCGAAGCGAGAGTTTGGGCTGCAACCGGGATTTAACGCAAGGATGATGATGATGATGATCAGCTAATTGTCCTCCACGTTCGACAAGCGTTTTGCTAGATCTTTGGGGATCGCTAGGAATTGGCTGAGAGATAATGACCGGGCGTGCAAACTCGCTATATTTTAAGCCACGAGCCTAACATTTCATTGAATTATCCTAATGTTTATAATCAATCCATTACCTAGTAGCCTTATTTATTCTTTGGAAAAATGGAGTATCTAATATAAATTCGTATTTGAAAGAACCGGAATCCGGGTCGTGGTAATACTAACGTCCCGCAACCCCAACACTCAAGGTGAAAGAAGGAACTCTGATTTGATTTTAGTATACCAAAAAAGTAAATCTTTTAACAATGAAACAGGAGTTCACACTAACCTGCTGCATGTTTTCAAGCGGTGGGTCAAGTATCTCAAATAAAAAATACAAAAAAGCAAGCTTTGCAGTAGCAAAATATACAATAGCAAAAAAATTCAATAGAAAATTAGGGTATTAACCCTAATTAGCCAAATGGTTGAAGAACAACCTTAGGAATTTCACAATGGCATACACCACGTAAGTTTCATTTATGTGCTTGTATATTTAAGGTGGAATAATTTGCTTGACTTAAAGGTAAAATTTATAAGTCCGTAATAAGGCCTGCCGTATTGTATGGATTGGAATGCTGGGCCACAAAGGGAAGGTACGAAAGGGTGTTACATGCTACGGAGATGAGAATGTTGAGATAGATGAGTGGAGTTACGAAAATGGATAAAATTAGAAATGAGTATATTAGGAAGTGTGAAAGTAGCGCCGGTTATTGAGAAACTTAAAAGTAATAGAGTAGCATAGTTTGGCCATGTAATACGTAGGGAAGAATGCCATATAACAAGTAAAATGGTAGAAATTAGAGTTGATAGATACAGTAGTAGATGTAGACCAAAAAAATGGATTGCGTAAAAGATGATATGGCAAAAACGTTGTGAATGTTGGGATGACTGCTAACAGAGGCAAGTGGAAGAAGAGAACATGTTGTGCCGACCCCATATAATCTGGGATAAGGGCAGGAGGAAGAAAAAGAAGAAGAAGTATATTTAAGGTGAACAATAAAGAGTTTTCTAACATATCATTAATTCATTCACGTAGACAGTTTTTTTTGTTAATGTGCATATTATTTTTATTTTTAATGTAGGACAGCAGACAGGCTGACGGCCCGCTTAGAATTTAGCAGTTACCCTCGCCTATGGGTGCCTGGAACGCCAGTAGCATCGCGAACACGCTGCTGCCCCATAAAGGTACAGGAACTTGGGTCACTAATGCCGGAACACAACACAAGGCTATTTTGGCCGCAGAGGTTAGTATTCTTTCTCCGCCCCTGCACTGATGTATGATTATAACGTAATTGCCACACACCGTCGATGAATGGAAACGTCGTGAGGAAATGTGAATAAAAATATTACTGGTGTGTGTTATCTGGCAATCTGCCTTGAAAAGGAAAGGCTATTAAGTCTAAGCTAACTAAGCCGTTAAGACTATCCGTTTCCTCAAAGAGGCCCGAATTTTGCAGTGGAACGTTGTGGGTTGTTATTGAATCTTATATATTATTTAAATAAAAAAATAAAAAAGCCTTTAGAAATGAACTTACTAGAATTTTCAGCAGTAAATTATTTAATGAAGTAATTAACGTCATAAGCAGAATTTCATTAGCTGTAGGTAAATTGTGAATTTTATAGACCTTTTAAAAAGTATTCATAGTAAAGATGTTTTTAGAAATGATTGCATACCCTAAGACTGGACAGATTTAGGGTAAAACTGGCAATAATTGCTGAACTAATTATGAGCCCCTACTTGTTTTTGTTTCAATTTTTTTACATGTCCATTTTTACTTGTATTAATACATAAATATTAATATTATATCGTTATACTGTCGACATGCCTCAACTAGCTATGCTTGTCGCACTTACGGCTGCGCGTAAGACTTTTTATCGCACTTATTTAAAAACTTTATTAACGTCTGGGAATTATTTATAACCGGCAAAACCGTCTGGCGATTAGCAGGTATTATTGAAATTACTTAATAAATACGTGATATAAATTTAATATTGCCTAAAGAATATTTTTTGGTAATATAAGAAATTAAATTTTGGAGTCCTCTGGCAATACTTAATAACCGACAAAAACGTCTGGGATTTTTTTTGAATTCTAGAAATAATAAACTAAAACATAAAACCAAATTCAAGTTGCCTAAAATATTTTTTTTGATATTTTTTGCAAATGTTATATACTGCGCAGTAGCGAAATAACCGCTAAAAGACTTTCAGGACTGTATTCCCAATTGACGAAATTGTAATTTTTCACAATTTCAACTTGCCTAAAGAACCTTCTCAAAATTAGTCATCAGCTCTCGGGCTATTAATTGTATAAAAATGCTTTGTAGGAATATTTATCAAAACTTACTGAACGGTTTTTGAAATCAAATATTTGAATACAGTTAAAATAAAAATGGAAAAAAGTATTTTTGAAAAATGGAATTAGAAAAATGGAATGGTAACATTTGAAAACTTATTTTGTATTATAAACAATATGTGCGAAAGTCGATATGTTATTTCAAAGCATCATAATTGCTGATTTTCTAATATTGTTGTAGCACTTGCTTTTGTGTGACTACGCTCATGAAGAATATAGCTGGCCCATCACCTTCCTAAAGTGAAGCTAGTACAGATAGATATTTGTTTTAAGTGAAATTCATTATTATTTACTTTTATTATTATTATTTATTAGTCAAGTACCTTTATCTTTCAGGTATTATATATGTATTTTTATAATATTCTCCCACATATTTTTTTAAACAATTTTAACAATTATTATTTATATAATAAGCAAATAAAGCAATTTTCTTTACAAAATTATAAATTTAATAAAACTAAACTTAAAGTACAATTACAATTATTGATTTCTGTCCTCTTACACCATTAACACCATAAAAATTATGAATTTATACAATACGTAAGTGATGCGCCCGTCCGCGGAGCTGTTCCGAGCAAAAAGAAAGTTGAACGATGCTGTGTTCGATATGTTATTTGATTTTGACAGTTGTTGACAGTTTTAACCAACTTCATATGGATGGTATTTCCTTATAACATGTTATATATAAAACGGAACATATGTATGAGTATAATGTATGTATTGTAAAAAAAAATTCAAAAATCGTGTTCCGCCAACACCTGGTCCATATATTATTATTATATACCACGTATTTATTTATTATTATATTAGTATTCGAGAATATTGTATAAATTCTAGGCACCAATCGTAATATTACTCTACTCAATTATTTAGTTCAGTGATTAGATTTGAAAACTGATAAATTGGGTATATCCCGCTTATTTCAATTCTTCCTTTTTGGTTATACTACTCATACACATAGTAATTTTTTTAATGTGAATATGTCCCTAGATTTTTGAGAAAAGCTTAGTTTCGATTGGAACTATAGTCTATCCTTGCAGGGAAAGAATACTAACCACTGCGGCCGGGATCGGCCTGTCGTAAAAGGCGACAAAACAACCCACCCTAGCTACGTGGTAGGGCCTCAAGCCCGTCTGGATGGCTACCACCTTTGGTCTTAAGTATGCCGCCATAATAACCTTGTGTTGTGTTCCGGCATTAGTAACCCAAGTTCCTGTAACCTTATGGGACAGCAGTGCGTTCGCAATGTCACTGGCTTTGGAAACACCCATAGGCGACGGTAACTGCTAAATTCTAAGCGGGCCGTCAGCCTGTCTGCTGTCCTACTATAATAATATTTTAAAAAACTTATATTTATAGCATCCACTTTAACTGACCGAAACCTGACGATACATCCGGAATGAAACTATTAATAGAATTGTTTTTCTGTGGAACACCAAAAACTATCAAGTGAGTTGTCCGCCTGTTGACGGCTACTTGATAAGTAAGTAGTTACCGTCACCTATGGATGTTTGTGACGCCATCCGCGTATGAGAACTGGACCCTGATTCACTTATGATGGGACATAATATAGAGATAACCCTGTATTGACCCTCAGGTAGACTTGTCCAAAATCCAAAACCTACCACCAATCTACCTAAGATTGTTTTGTCGCCTTCAACGCCCGCACGAGGAAAACTAGAATATTCTATATTATTTTATATGTTGCAAATATTCCAATACAACCTAGTTAAACTGACAGACTACACGTAGTATGCGGCCAGTAATTGAATCCGCAGGGGGTCGGGCGACGCGGCGTTCTTGATTGGCCAGCATTCAAATTTTGCCACTAACTAAATTTATCACGGCGTGTGAGCAAAACGACGTTTCGCACCGCGGCTAATATTTTCCCCTCTTTCCCTCTTCTCCCTCAGGCTACTGTTAGGCTAATGGGCCGAGGAATGGGAGGGAGTGCCTAAAAATTTGAAACGTTCGGTTGGATAGTCTGTTTGTAGGTATCAGCAATGTGTTTATTATTTATATTCCTGTTTAGATCATTTATTTTTTACTATTAGTATATTATAATATTAGTACATTTTGACTTGGGAAGCTACACCTTAACAGTACCGAGTTGGTACTCGGTGAAAAGCCAACATTTTTATATGAGGTTTTCCGCCTGTTCCTGCATTCTTTCACCCGGCTAGCAAAGCAAGGAAGGTGATCACTGCATCATATCCACTAAAAACCCTTGTCATTATGTGCTCGTAGTGCCTTTATGGGAAATTGCAGGATAGACTTTTGATCATAGCTTTGCGATATTTAGTATGTATATTATAAACCTTGTATGCGTCACCGTTTTCTTACAGTAACACTGGGTGTGAATTAAAATTTTAATTAAGTACATTGGTTTTCAGTGGTTACAACTACAAAATTTAGGCAGTGTATAACAAAATTTGGCTGTGATATAAGGTGTCTTACGAAAACTTTCAGTGCAGTCTCCTAATTTTTTTTAATTTGATAGATAGTAGGGCATTCATTTGGATGGTAATCACCCTTGGTTTGTAAATACACCGCCTCAAAAAACTTGTATTATGTACAAGTATAAGTAATATATGGTGTAAGTAACCAGGTTCTAGTACTGCTACACGGATGACAGCGTGTTAGTGGTGCTCCTGGCGTCGCAAACACCCATAGGCAACGGTAACTGCAAACTATTACATAGTGGACCGTCATTCTGTCTGCTGTCCTACACTATAGAAAAAAATAGCGGATAAGGCTTTAGTTTTTCAATTCATAATTAATTTCTTATGAAATAAAAACATATGAAAAACAATTTCATTAATTAATTCTATAGCACAAAAAAGGAAAACCATGAAGCATGTTCTTGTAGGTACCTGAACGCAGTTCTAATTTTTCTTTGCAACAATGGACCTCCTAACTGCCAACTGAAATCTCTGGCTGAAGCGAAAATCAATCACTTGAACGATGCTATATTTATCAAGTTTGTAATATTTATCAAAAGTGATAATATAAAAAAGACTGTAACTCAACGAAAAATATTAAAACAATTTATTGTATTATGAAATTAGTTACCCACTTATGAACACGAATATACATTGATATTGTACATAACTATATTCGATGTATGGATAGAAAAGTATCTCATATTATCGAGCAGTTTCTCGCTTTTATTGGAACCGGATTAACGACGTTGCTTCGTTTTGAAAGAACTTTATTGGGACATAAAAACTGGTACATAAATTCGAACATTAAATGGAAGGCCAGCTTTAAATTAACGAGATAGACTGATATCGACCTCCTTTTAGATGTTTGCTATGTATTACATTTTACTGATTAGAAATTAAAATATTTTCTGTTTTCGGAAATACTTTTTGCGTGTCCTATCAGAAAATACGCAGAATTATCGTGTAAGACTCCCAAATAAATGTGCCCGGGCATTCTTGGTATGCATT
This sequence comes from Malacosoma neustria, assembly GCA_963693495.1. NCBI lineage: Eukaryota > Metazoa > Arthropoda > Insecta > Lepidoptera > Lasiocampidae > Malacosoma > Malacosoma neustria. The sequence goes on from OY856377.1 coordinate 17,606,931, forward strand.
AATTAAAAAATGCGAGCAATACTTGACGTAAAATGTCACATAATAGGGACTGTCACATAAATATTCAGTGCTTAATAGAAAACTCCGGAAAGTAACCTCGATGTAACTAGGATTAACAGAGCTTAGATGATGGACAATAAATTAAATTGAGCCATCCCAGTTTCCAAATTCAAGTTGAGGCTTAACCGCCACTTTTGTCAGCTTAGATCCCCATCGATAAATCGGTAAACTTTTGGCCAACTTTGTTACTGGCGGATACCGGACAAACTCGCGACACTTGCTAACAACATATTTCATTCGTTGGTTTTAAAATTGTTTTTAGTCAACAAGCATTTCATCTTGGTTATATCTGAAGTGCATATATCTTTCTAATCTTTGTTATTTTAAACTTATGCTCTCTTGTATCCTTAATTTATCAAAGTGAAACGAGATAATACAAATTTCTATCTTGCAGCGCGACTACCATCTGAACTTACAAAATATAACACTGAAAGAAAAGTCGAAACAATGCACTTTGTTTCCTGTCTTTAAATTATTAAAAGGATGATCTGTTAGTTCCTCTTTTGGGTAACCCTATTTTTATTTTATTCTACACTATACAGCCAACTATTTTAGTACTTATAAATAAAAATCACTACTTAGTGTTATAAATTTCCCCACTGGAAAGTTATTGGAGAGCGGAATTGCTTATTATTAATGTGTGTTATAATTAAGCTGTGGGATGGTATCCCACAGCTGGACTCAGCCGTTCCCATAAAATAACAGTATACCCTCCACACTAGTTTAAAATACAGAAGAACTACACACACTGATCTCTCTGAGTAGATTTCCTCGCAATGTTTTCCGTCATTGCTAAGCTGCTTGAAGAGATCCAAAGCTTCAGGTCCTCAGTGTTAAACGGAATAAACTAATCACTCTTCGAATCCGACTCCCTTGACTGTACCCAGTAACTTGCTGTTGAAAACATGTTTGGTAGTATACGACGGCAGGGGCACGAAAAATCATATCCTTCAACCCGAGCGTCGGGCAATACAGGAACACTGAGCTAGTTTTAGTGGGTATACCAGAAAGATCGTGTCATTTTTACCTAAAAAATGCTTGTCACCGCAAATCTTGTTCTACACTAACGGTCATCGTTGCCAAAGTATTGTAAATAAGTGACTTTTAACTAAATAGACTTGTTTCTTTTAAAATATTTAACTTAGAAATCAGAATTATTTTATTACCTAGCCGCGAGCCCCCAAGCGTTGACGTGTTCATAAAGCATTATCACCTCAAAAAACATGCTTGTTAACGCAAATTGTTTTTTACACTAACGGTTACTCGTATTTCCGTCAAAGTGATTTTGCCGTGATTTATAATTAATAAGGTTTTCTCCTTTCTTATCTATTCTTTAATCCATGCAGGGGCGGAGAAAGAATTCCATCAGCCTGTCTGCTATCCTAGAGCATTAAACAATTCTCAATATGACTTTGAAATCAGGATAATTTTACTGTAGTTACAATCAACGAAGAAATATTTTGGTCACCTGTCAATTAAAAACACTAGATTACAACTAGCTGACCCGGCAAACGTTGTTCTGCCATATAAATAATAAAATGTCAAAAAATTAAAAAAAAATTTTGGGGGTGGGTCACCCCTAACATTTAGGGGGATGAAAAATAGATGTTGGCCGATTCTCAGACCTACTCAATATGCTCACAAAATTTCATGAGAATCGGTCAAGCCGTTTCGGAGGAGTATGGCAACGAGAGACACAACACGAGAATTTTATATATTAGATAGATCTGTTTTTACTACTTACAAATCCTCCAAGTTTCCTTCTAATTAAATAAAGTTTATAAACTAAATCTGTACGTAGCACCTGTGAGAAGCATTGCACTATAAAAGAGACTTATTAACTTGCAGAGATAATAATGTTGCCAGGATTTAACCCTGTAGTAATAATTGTGGTACGGTTTGCCTTATTTATAACCCTTGGTAGAAGTAAAAGGCTAATCTTGAGATTTACTTTTACAATTTCGTACTCACAGTTATCAAGTTGTGTTTCAGTTTTGCAAGAATACTTGAACATTCTAATTTTATCCGTGCATAGGCGGAGAAAGAATACTAACCTCTGCGGCCGGGGTCGGTCTGTAGTAAAAGGCGACAAAACAACCCACCCTAGCTACATGGTAGGGCCCGAAGCCCGTCTGGATGGCGGTCACCTTTGGTCTTAAGTATACCGCCAAGATAACTTTGTGTTGTGTTCCAGCATTAGTGACTCAAATTCCTATACCCTTGTGGGACAGCAGCGTGTTCGCGATGCCACTAGCGTTGCAAACACCCATAGGCGACGGTAACTGCTAACGGTAACAAAGGAAAGCAGTATTATGCAGTCTGTTATACAGCTTGTACATATAGTTAGGAGGCGTCCATTAATTACGTGAGGTGATTATAGAGACTTTTCGAAACACAAATGATGAGATTTATTCGTGAGATCTCAACCGCCCGTCCTTCAATCTCACGGGAGATTTTTCAAAATGTATGTAGGTCATAAATGTATCGGATTTATTTTACAAAATATAAACGACTACTATTTAAGATTTCTGAGAAAGTAGACTAGAATTACAGTGAAAAGTAAACAATAAAATACTTAAATCGTTATTTTTGAAATTCATAAATTATGTTCACGAAATACTGTTTTCTCATAATTTTACTCTGTTCCTTGTGATTATTTATTATTGTGTGGTAATTATTAATATATAAATAGTTATAAATTCAAGGTTTTAGGATAGGTTGCCGAGAATAATGGTATTAAAATAATAATTGCTAATTTCAACTGTTTTTATCCCGCGTATTTGCCTTCATCCCAAACTATTACTACTGAACAGAGCACGCTATTAAGACCTGTTTTAGAGTAAATTTTATACGTTTGTATTGAAATTTGGTAATATGAGTACATAGTTTACCATATTGTGCATTTAAATACTTATATGGTTTAGTTTGGTTTTTAAAAAGGCTTTAAATGATCGTTTGCAACCAGATTTACGATACGAATCGATAATACTGTCTGTAAGTTAACAGAATGAACACTCTTTGTATCTATAAGTTCAAGTAAGTTTCTACTTAGCTATAAGTACAAATTTGTTTATTTTATGTATGGATCGAAATACTGGACCTCAAAAGTAAGGATGAAATGTTATTGCCTGCTGCGTAGATGCTAATGTTGAGATGGTTTAGTTGAGTTTCAAAAATGAATTTAATTAGAAATGAATATATCACGGGAAGTTTGAAAGTAAAAGAAGTTGAAAAGTAAAAGACTAGCCTAGTATGGTCATATCAAGCGAAGAAAAGAATGTGATGTGACAATGGAAATGCTTGAAATGAAAGTGGATGGATACAAAGGCAGGGTTAGACCAAAGAAAAAACGGATAAAATATGTAAAAGATGATATGGCATTTTTACACTTTTTAGTGTGAATTTTGAAATGACATCTAATAGAGGAGAATGGAAGGAGCGAACGGGTTGTGCCGACCCACATAGTTTGGGATAAAGTCAGGGAGAAGATAATGTAAAACAAAAAAGATAGGCAATTTGCGTTGCATATTTTATTTCATATTTGCTTTCATTTTAATATTTGTTTTCCCTGCTTTTGTATATATAATACATAATTAAAACGTTTATGACTATAGCAAACTCAGTGAGTACTATATTCGTTATTATCATCAAGGAGTCTGCCCACTACACCGTTCCATACCATGACCGTGCTAGGACCGTATCAAGACACAAAAGCAAACGCTGGTCGGTTACGGAATGGTCTAGTGGGCATAGTCACATACTTTTTAATACAAAGAATATTTTTTTGCCTGGCACGTTCCTAGCACGGTCATGGTATGGAACGGTCTAGTGGGCAGACCCCTTTATTTTTGAATCGTTCTTATCAAAAAAAGTTTGTTCCATATCTCGATCTACAATTATAAATTTGAAGGCTGGAAATATTTAATTTTACTCAGAACTGATTAACATCCTAAACTATGGCGTATTTTCTTTCTTATCTCAAAGGTAATTAGCATTCTAGGGTACAGTTTATGCTAAATTGAATTATTTAGCATAACGAAAAATGTTAAGGAAGTTCTATCAATGTTTTATCTTATTTTAGACAAATTAAAGCGGACCCGGGTGGGTGATCCCAGTAATAACATTAAGCCGTCTGAGATAAAAGTTTACACAGCCCTCAGAGGACGAAACAAATTCTTGTTTTCCGAAAATAATAACCTAAATTGTTATCATTGTAATAACGCTAAAATGTTTGTTTTGTATCTTGGAACGTTTCAATTTGATAAAATACTTCGCAACTCGTCTTTGCCAGGATTACGGGCTCCGTAACCGTTTGAGTTGTATGTCCCTGGTAAATTATGTTCTGTACGCGTACTTAAGTTATTATTGTAGAAGTAAATTAGCTTTTTGTTACAATTTATATTCAAAACTTCAAATATTTCATTTACTAAAAAACAAGGATTCTAAATAACATTTCGATATGATCATATAGTCAAGTTGCTCCATCTTAAATTGTTAATAATAGGGATAGTTAAAGTATGAAATTGCTATGAAATGAAAAACTTTATTGACATAATACATATGAGGTTCTTCTTTTAAAAAATTCTATTTTTGATTTTCGACTTTCAATTGTTTTTATTCAGCTTAGACTTAAGTCATTTTTGAATACGAATTCCGACGCGAAACTAACGCAGCAGAAACGGCTCGCAATATCAACGCTGCGTTTGTAGAGGAGTCTGTTAATGAACGCACCATGCGCTTTTGTAATGGAAACTTCGACTTGAAGAACGAACTACGTGGAAGACCGGCCCACACAGGTGAATAACGCTGAATTGAAGGAAATCGGGGAAGCTTGTCCGACTCAAACTACCCAGGAATTAGCGGTGTAGTTTTACTTCACTATATGATTTGACTGATTTGCAGAAAGAAATGCTTGTGGAAACTTGTGTTGCCCTGTTCAATCATTACAGAAATGAAGAAATATTGAGTCGAATTGTGACATGTAACGAAAAGTAGATTTTTCACGATAACCGTAAGCGGAAAATGCAATGGCCGACCATAGGTCAAACGCTGCAACAATGCCCTAAAACAAAGCTTACCAAAAAATAGATTATGGTAACTGTTTGGTGGTCTTTTCATATTGTTATTCACTATAGCTTTCTCAGGTCTAGTCAAACAATAACAGAACATGTTTACTGTGATGAACTTTGAACAATGATGGCGAAACTGGCAATAAAACAAACCCGACTCGTGAATCGATTTTCACCATTATGATGATGATATATATGTTAACGCAAAATCTCACACTGCACGAAAAACTGTTGTCACTCTACAAGAGCTGCAGTTAGAAACCATACGTCACCCACCGTACTCGCTCGACCTTGCTCCAACGGTAACCATTTTTTTCGTGATTTGGATAATTTTCTTCGGATAAATAATTTCTTGCCAGGAGGCAGTACTAATGAACATCCTTTTAGATGGCAGTAATTTTTATGAGTGTAAATATTTTGATTAAATAAACATGTTACATTTTACTTCAGTATAAATCGGCAATTTCACACTTTAACCCATAATATTAAACAATTCATATCAATTTCAAATCAAATCAATCAAATCAAATCAAATATCATTTTTATTCAAGTGCTTTTTACAATTGATTAACTTAGCGCCTCCAAACTAGGCATGACCTGTATTTTGGAGACGTAGTAATACATAATAATATACGAATTATCTACTGTAATATTCACATTATAATTATACCTACATGATTTTTCTATTTTAGTCATTGTAACATTATATTTAAAACTTATACCATGTCCTATTAATTTCCTACAAAATAATAACTATAAATATATACATACACATATACATATTCATTATAATAATTATATATATACTAATACATTAACACATACACACATTACTATCATAAAGTATATGTGATAGCGAGTTAGCGTTTTGTGTGAGTGGATGTGTGCATGCGGGTGTGTGCGTGTTTTGTGTGTGTGCATGTGTGTGGTTTCAATATATATCCTATAATAGATTCTCTGTACATTCATAATTTTGGGTACTCAACCAATCAACTATGCATTTTCTAGCCTCTTTAACAGATTTAGTCTTAATATCACAAAATTTAGTCACTGCATTATATATATGGACTCCGAGCAGGTCACCTATACGTCTAGCAAGTGAGCAGCTTGCTGCAGGCCTTGGCAATCTGTATACCCTTTTCGCCACCAATATGTTATAATCTTTTGATGCCAACACCGACTTGTGCATTTTCAACGAAATGCTCACAACGAATAACTGTCTCACACTAAGTAATTTACTCTCGGTGTACAGTAGCGTGGTCGGATATCGAAAGGGTTTGCTTAACATTATCTTTAAAATTGATCGCTGAGCTCTCTCTACTCGGATTAAATATGTTTTAGCAGCACCACCCCAACAAGAGATGCAGTATGTAATAAGGGATCGACACAAAGCAAAATAAATAGATTTAAGTGTATCGAAACCTACCACACTCCGCAAATTTCTCATTACATAAGCAACTTTTGGAACTCGTACCGACAAGGATTCGATATGTTCCTTGAAATTCAATTTTTCATCTATAATTACCCCTAAATATTTTGTAGATTTAGTTCTACTTAAGAGCTCACAACCACAAGGATTGCCAAGATCACATTGCTCATGAATTCTCACTTCCGTTGGAGAAAAAGGCGCAGAAACAGCTGTTTTGTGAAAGCACATATACATTGTTTTTTTTTATATTTAACGTGAGAAGATTTCCCTGTAGCCATTTGCTTAAATCTGTTAATCCAGCTTCAGCCAATTTTAGGGTTTCCTTCCACGTTGACCCATGGAAAAGAATCGCCGTGTCGTCTGCGTAGCAAACTACTTCAGAGTTTTTCATAGAAAGATTAAATATATCATTGATATAGATTATAAATAGTGTAGGGCCGAGAATACTGCCCTGAGGGACACCAAAATTAATAGGCAATGGACGACTTATATTCGAACCAATTTTAATACATTGTTTCCGATTCGTGAGATAGCTTTGAAACCAGTCAAGGGCTGTTCCTCTTATACCCATATTTTCGAGCTTCGCTAATAAAATGGGCACCGATACGGTATCAAAAGCTTTTGCTAAATCGAGAAATATCCCAACACAGCGTAAACCTTGATCAACTTTAGATGTTATTGCAGAAGTCAGCAGCGACACGGCATCTTCTGTACTCCAACCCCTACGAAAACCAAACTGTCTGGCCGATAGGAGGTTCTGTGCCTCTAAAAATTTAGTCAAACATCCCCTTATTGGATACGACTCCCTTGAGGGAACTACGAGTATACCGACCACGCTTGTCGAAGACTGATTGGCTGGTTTCCAGTATCGTTACGATAATCTCGGCATGCAAGTTTCTTGACCGCTGCAATGTTTTGGTACTGCTACTACATTAGGCAAGAAAATGTGCGTAAGCAATGCTACCACGTGTCAACCTCAAGCAATACATTTTTTACAATTTCATTTTGTAATTTTTCATATTATTCTTTTAATGCATTCATTTTTTTTTTGCTGTAGACAGCAGACAGGCTGACGGCCCGCTTAGAATTTAGCAGTTACCGTCGCCTATGGGTGTTTGCAACGTCAGTGGCATCACGAACACGCTGCTGTCCCATAAGAGTACAGGAACTTGGGTCACTAATGCCGGAACACAACATAAGGTTATTATGACGGCATACTTAAGAACAAAAGTGGTCGCCATCCAGACGGGCTTGAGGCCCTACCACGTAGCTAGGGTGGGTTATTTTGTCGCCTTTTACGACAGGCCAACCCCGGCCGCAGAGATTAGTATTCTTTCTCCGCCCCTGCACGGATAATTAATAATAAATAAGATTATTCTGTCATTGCTGCTATTTTTCATAAGATTTTTGTGGTGCAGCTCTACTATTTGTGGGCTAGAAAGTTGCAAGCGATTATTTCCCTTGACATTTCGTCCAATAAGGTAACTGTATTAATAACAATGAGATCATTACTTTGGAAACCATTCTGAATTATTTTAGTAAATGAATTTTCAACTCTCGTTTTATAAATTTTCTCCATGTAGTGGCGGAGTAAGAATACCAACCCATGCACTCGGTGTCCTGGTGTATGAGTATGCTGCCATAATAACCTTGCGTTGTATTCTGGTATTAGTGAACCAGGTTCCTGTACCAATGTCCTGTACAATGGAACAGCAGCGTGTTCGTGGTACCCTAGTGTAGCAAACAGCCATAGACGACGGTAACTGATTACTATGAAGTGAGCCGTCAGCCTATCTACTGTTTCTCAACAACACTTTGTCTCAAGTATCCAGTGATTTCGGTAATTCTAAACATTTAGCTAATTTAGTACACAGGATTTTTTATTGTTAAAATATATAAAATAAGATGTGAAATAATTACACACGTAAAGTTTATCCGTACAGGGGCGGAGAAAGAATACTAACCTCTGTGGCCGGGGTCGGCCTGTCATAAAAGGCGACAAAACAACCCAACCTAGCTACGTGGTAGGGCCTCAAGCCCTTAAGTATGCCGCCATAATAACCTTGTGTTGTGTTCCGGCATTAGTGACCCAAGTTCCTGTAACCCTTATGGGACAGCAGCGTGTTTGCGATGCCACTGACGTTGCAAACAACTATAGGCGACGGTAACTGTTAAATTTTAAGCGGGCTGTCAGCCTGTCTGCTGTTCTACGCAATAAAAAAAAGTACAAAAAGATACATTTGTACATGAATCTGATACGTAAAATTAGTTTTCAACAACTAACGCCTCTAGAGTCCTACTATGTGATTGGCCATTATGCAAATCACACTAAGAACGCCCTACAGCGGATCTTTCCATGCATTACACACGACTCAACCGTAAGATGGCTTTCGAATTGGCTTGTTTGGATATGTCATGGGAGAGAAATAGGGGAAAAGTTTGTGATGTAAAAAACGCCTGACTGAATGTATCTGAAATCTGAAATGTCTGTGAATTCGATTCCCATAGGAGATCAAATAATTATAGTGTAAAAAGTTTGGTCCGGATGTTTGTGTTCATCATGTATGTAGTGAAACAGAACCCTTCGATGCAGGTCTAGTGCTGACAATTATCTTTTTAAAAGTATATTGAGTCTGCAAAATGAAATGATTTTAAATATTTTTATATTATTCATAGAAAAAATTATCACCAGAATTATCTAAGTGCTAGAATGGAGTGAGAAGACACCTTGCGGCCAGCGGTATGTCATAAAAGACGCTAAATGTTAAGACACCAAGTCCGTCTGGATGACAACCAAGCCTGGTCTCCAAATATGCCACTTTAATAAACTTCTAAGTTTCAGTTCCCCTACATGGACAGCAGCGGTGCTCCTGGCGTCGCAAACATCCATAGACGACGGTAGCTGCTTACTATTAAGTGGTAACAATAAAAAAAATTGTGTGTGTGTACTTATAGTAAGAAGTTGTACTTCTTTGGTGTAACAGAACAAAAATATCTAAAGATTTCATCTCGTATGTCATTCTCTGTTTGTAAAAGGAATGATAAATTAATAAAAAGTAATTTATAATGTAAAATAAAAATAATACTATAGCATACCGATAATTAACTTTAGTATAAATGCCCTTAAACAGTTTTTTAAAGATAAATGTCACTTTTATCAACAAATATTACAATGGCGTATCATTTACCACCGTATATAATTTAAAATCACATACATGTATATTTGATATATGTATATATCAATGTATGTATCAATATGTATATATTATATGAATAAATATATTTTTTATGTCCACTGATATGAAACACGTGTTGATTTAGGAATATTTGAGGAACGACTGTGACTTTAGTTACGACTTTTCACTGAAAATTGAGAGACAGCTATCAACTAACTTTATTATGTTGCATCGTTAAAAAATTTCTCTTATATTTTAACCCAAAAGGGCTCTAAAAATATACCTTCAAAAATATACGTAGTTATTACCAATAAATAATTTCTAGTCAACCAAGAACCAGGAACAAAAGGCTGTCGAATCATCAATGGGTATCTTCTGACACACTTTTTCCAGTTAGCCTAACAATAACAAGTTGCGATCGACAAAGCGTCTCGTTATCTTTGAACTTTGCTTTTATAACCGGGACTTAGATCTTTGTAACTTTATCCCATAAGACTTTGTTGCAGATGTTTATGCGTTTATTTACTTTATTTGTACCAGATTATTAAAATGGTGTGTGTTTTTATTTATATATATTTGGGATTCATATACGGATGCCAAAGACCATGAGAAGTGGAGAAGAAAAAGTTGGAATTTGGGCCTCGGGCACTGAAGTGGGAGTTTGGGTTGCAACCGGAAATCAACACTGGGATAGTGATGATTTGGTAAAAATACAATTAAAATAACTCCCAATATAAAATTTACTTTAAAAATCTGTGAAGTTTTCACTTAAAAATAATACACATAATTGCATCACCTAACGAATCATTGATTAAAAATATAAAACACATTACAATGTACATTAATAAAATAGTTATTTGCATGGTTCAATTATTTTTGATTTAATTACATTAAAAAATTAATAAATTTATTTATTTCTTGACAAGGTATACAAACAGATTACAGTCATCTTCTTCTTCTGAAAGTGCCACTCCATTACTGGAGGTTGTCTGTTAGCTCTGAAAACTTCTCCCTGTCGTGAGCCATCCGGAATAGTTGTTCTGCGCTGCTGATTCTGGTCCACTCCCTAATGTTCTGCAGCCATGATTTCTTGCGCCTCCAGAGCGCCGTTTTCCCTGTACTTTGCCCATCATTATTAATTGAAGCAGCTGATATCTGCCATGTCGCAACACGTGCCCCAGATATTTGATTTTGCGCTTTTTGACGGTGTGCAATAATTTTCGGGTCATACCAGCACGCTGAAGCACCTTCTCGTTGCTAACTTTCTGGGTCCAGCTTATACGGAGCATGCGACGATAGCACCACATCTCAAACGCCTCTAAGCTCCGCCTGGTGCCTTCCTTTATGGTCCACGATTCGCTGCCGTACATAACCACAGGCCAAATGTAGCAATATTTCTATATTCTATATCCGAGTTCTGAGTCTTAGGTTGATTTGCCGGCAACACATTACAAACATAAGTACGTAGTATAAGTAGTATATCGTATAAGTACATTATATATAGATATTCCTTAGTATAGATCTAGACTATAAACCAATATATTTTAAATAACAAAACTAAAATTTAAGAATAACAGTATGGAAAGTAAGTTATTTGAAAAAAGGGAAAATGAATACAAATTTGTGTAAATAGTTTGAATAATGTCTAATTGATTACATACATAAGTGAATACAAGTTTATTAAAATAAGAATGCGAGCTAATAAATATATCCAATGGAGGGTGCGCCGCAGAGACTGTGTTATAAGTTCGACAGCAACGTACGGCTGGATTATAATAAGACGTGTTCTTGTGAGTTTGCAGCACAAAGATTTTTGGCTTATGAACTTTATTATTGACGCATATTTGTAGTAGTTTCAATAGGTACGGAGAATTTACAAGAGAGTGTAATGTTTTATATAACTTGAAGAGGTCAATTTGATTTATTTTTGTTGTCAAAGATGTTATATTGAAAACAAAGTTGTAAATTTCCTACTATTGTATGTTGTTGCAATCTGTAATAAGTTTATTTTTAATCATGCAACGCATTTTCTTACTTTATTTATTTATTGCATAAATCCTTTTACACAAACATAAACGCACGTGCGTGCTCCAACCCCTATAAACACACACTCACACACACACACACACACACAAACACGCGCGCGCACGCACCCCTTACACAATTGATTTGTTTTTATTGGCTCTCCTTATGTCAACGGGAAGAGAGAAGAGGCCAGGAGATCCATAGGACGGGTTTCTGCTCAGTTTGGACTCCTTTCTCCCTCTACTTCATTGAGCTACTGATAGTACTTTTATAATACACTTTCTACCTGTTGCACTTTTATATGCTGTCGTATGCTTGTATTGGGAGAAAATAAAGGATTTTTTTTCATTTTTATTTCATTAAAATAGGACTTTTTATCTTGCTAACTTGACGGCTGCCTACCGTGACGAAATCTTCAAAACTATCTCAATGTACACTATAACAAGGCAACCATACGACAAGATTCAAATTTAAGACAAGATCAATGTAAAAAAGCGTTTCTAAAAGATTTTATTTTATGACAAGTAAAGACTAAAGTAGTTACTTTGTGCGAAATCGACTGCATGAGTACGGCCTACGAGGTCGACGCCCAATTAGATACCCACCGATACGTCACGGGAATCTTGCTCGTCGTAATGAATGGTGTAGAGAACGCAGAACATGGACCCAGGAACAATGGGATAAAATTATGTTTTCCGATGAGTCGCGATTCGGGTTTTGGCCTAATAAAAGAAGGGTGCGAGTGTACCGTCGGCCCGGAAATACTAAAAGCTCAGGTGCATTCAGGAAGTTCATCCATACAGGGGCTCATCCACCATCCTAAAATTTAACTTAGTACATGTTGCTTAGACTTTTTTGATGTGTGTAAATAGGTTGTCATCATTCAGTAGCGTTGGCTGATGACAGTAATGTCCTTATAAACGTCATTTCCAAAAAGAACGGACCAATGACGTCGCCGGCTCAAAAGCCGCAAAAACGCGTGCCATCTGGTGAACTTCGTCTAGGTTCATGACAATCCTAGAATTATTTCATTAATTTTGTATATTAATGACTTTTTCTGTCTTAATCTTTCAATTTAACCTTTCCGTTTTAATCTGCTATTGTTCGTGTACTCCTAAAGATTTCCTGTCATATATAAACAGAAACCATACGTCGACTGGCATGCCACCAGGCCGATGATTGTATTACGTTTATTGAGACGCCCAAGCTTACAATAAGCCAAATTTACTATAAACATCTAATTTAAAGCAAACAATCTATCCTTTTATAAATAATTCAAACAAACCATAAATCAGACATCTCATAGAAGTTAAACCTCAAATTACTCACACTGATTGTTAGCACGTGATTAACATACGTATCTCATCAAACAATCGAGTAGGCTGAAACTCAGCTAATTTGCCTGAGGCGACGTGTCGCGACACCGCGAAACTTATGTTTGTACTCAATTTAAATGTTTTCCTCGAAACATGTTTCTAAATATGATAATTCATTATTCTTCTCAATTTTTGAAGGCAAACAACTTTCTAACGACTACAATATTTGTACACTTAAAATAACGTTTGAAATGTCACCTTCAAACAAGTACGTGATGAGTGTGTTCCTATAGTTATCTGAAAAAACGCCAATTATCGGGAATTATACAATGAACTTTTTCCTAGATCCATATTTAAATTATTAAATTAAAAGGCGGCCAAATTAATCGCAACTCAGAAAAGATAGCAGTTAACAGACTAATTATTGTATGAAACCAGCCTTGAATAATCGTTTTAAAAGATATGACGACTAACAGAACTGTAGAAAGTGAGAAGTGCCGACGTGAATGAAAGATTTTAGAACAAAATTTGTAGTGTAGTTTTTAGAATGTAAAACTTTTAAAATACCTACTAAAATAGATTTAAGTTAATTTATAATACTAACAGAACAGTTATTGTATTGTTACATGTATTGTAATATTATGGATTCTATGGATCTGAAATAATTTGCTATTATTATTATTATATTTTCATATGAGCACACGGGCCTAATCTTCTTTATTAATGTAAATAAATTCTGATTAGCCTGCATGTATTAAGAATAGCAGCTTTTCGAAGTAGAACATAAATAGTAAGAGGTAGTTGTAGGATATCGATAGATCGGTTCAGCTATTGTAAATTATTTCGAATAATTTCATTTTTAATTTACTATATTTGCTACATTTCTCTGCTAATGTGTTTTGCTGGTTATGAATATTTGGAATAACAATGTCTATTAAATATGCAGTTTGGTTAGTTTTGTTTATAAATGTTATGTCTGGCCTATTGCAGTGCATTGTTTTATCAGTAAAACTTTCTTTGTCCAAGTATAGTGTTGTATTAGTGTTCTAGAATAATTTGGGGCTTATAACTATGGCTGTATAGATTTCATTATTAATAATAATAAATATTTTTCGAAATGGGTACCGTGACAGCAAATTATGGCATTATTGTTAATTTTGATAGTTTTTATTATTTTACAATATCGTAACTAAAAGACCGGTAAATAGAATTATGCTAGCATGAAAATTAACAATAAGCACTACTAAGTTTTTATGTAAAACGATACAAGTATAATATGATTAAGAAACTTAACATACAACGCTTAGTTTAAGATAAAACTAGACGGCAGTATGATAATAAATCTCCAAGTTCCTCTTCGCTTTGGCAAGTCCGATAACTGAGCTTTAATCTTTACTAGATACGTCGACGCGCTAGACGCAGTTTGGATTAATATCTGAGCGTACCTGCTAGCATTTTACTAAACAGGTTCTCTTTAATTTTAAATAGATTCATTTTAGATATTAGTAAGTTAAACGTTGAAAAAAGATGTCATTTTGGCGATAGACATGTGCGTAGTTTGCATAGTTGTCTACGACCATTATTTCTCTTGTACCGAGATAACTAGGATAAAAGTAGATGAAATATGGCTTTAATTAGTTTTTAAACGAATAAATGCTACCTAACCTCCAAACTTATAGGTAAAAAAAACCAAGTTGGAGCCGCGTCTGTTATTCATCCAGGTTGTATTCGATTCAGACCCCAAAAGTCTTACGGGAAACTCTATTGGTGGGTAATGGGTGGTTGAAAGTGGGTAAAATAAAATGAATACTGGAAAGATATCCATGAATTATAAATAAACTTGATATCAGTTTCTCAAAGAGTTTTATTCTTATAATTTCATATTTAATTATAATAGTTTATTGGTCTACATGCAAATTAGTGATTTCGACAATAGCACGTTAACACTAAATCATTTTAGGGGGTATATTGCGAAGAAAAATCCTTAATCGTGTATTGACGGTAGACCTAAAAATATTAAATGACGCATATAAATATTTATGAGCAAATCAATACACATAAACAACATTTAAATATCATTACAATATTTTTGGTTACAGAGAATTTCAACGACTGCAAAATTGAGAGCTCATCTAGTATACGTATATCCATTCCCTTGCCATGTCCCACCTTATGACTTAGCAAAGGCATAAATTAAGCTGGCGGACGTAATGGGGTAATATCAGAGACAAGCCTGTTTTATTACCATACTTCGAGAGGAAGGTAACCCGTGTACCCTCGTGTACAAAACACTACAGCGGATTATAGGGATATGTCTTTGAAGGTGTGAAGAGAGCAAATTTGGGGATCAGTTAAATCTATTGCTTGTTACTAAACCTAAAACTTTTGGAAATAAATTTTATATCTACGAGAATAGTTTAGATATTTACAGACATAAACGATTTTCAGCTTCGTTAGAAATACATTTTACTAATTTTAAGGGTGTTTTTATTTTGATTATTATTGTAATTTCGACTTTATATTGGTACATTTCAATTTCAGTTTCATAAACCAAAAGTTTGTTTTTAGAATAATAGCCGTGAAAATTTAAAAACATATTGTGCTTTAAGTCTAGTAAACTTTAATGAATTATTCAATTACTTTTTAAGTCTCATATAGACATCTTTAATTATTTTATTGGAGTTTTTTTTTTAATGCTGTAGTGCAGCAGACAGGCTGACGCCCCGCTTAGAATTTAGCAGTTACCGTCGCCTATGGGTGTTTACAACGCCAGTGGCATCGCGAACACGCTGCTGTCCCATTAGGGTACAGGAACTCGGGTCACTAATGCCGGAACACAACACAAGGTTATTATGGCGGCATACTTAAGACCAAAGGTGGTCACCATCCGGACGGGCTTGAGACCCTACCAAGTAGCTAGGTTGGGTTGTTTTGTCGCCTTTTACGATAGGCCATTTAGATTTGTTCACATTTTTATTCGAGCACCAACACAAATGTGATTAATCCTGAATTATATTGAGCACTGTAAATCACGGACAAGGCGTAGCAGTATCTTATCCTGCTACGACGACTTGGATAGATGGTTGCTACATGAGGAACTCCGTAACTCCGCACTCCGCAACGAGTGCACATGCGTACGCGCAGTGGCTATGGCACGATTGCTGCACGTTATTATTCTGGTATCTCTGTTGATTAAAGCAAGGTAAAATCACTAAAACGACATCAACCTAAAAGTTGACTTGAGATAATAATTAACAACGTATTCAAGCTCCAATGTGGAAATAGGTAAATGAGAGGGAAAATTTTAATTTAAGAAGATGTCGTCAGATATAGCTTCAGAGCTTGAACCGTATATCTGTAATAATAATATATTAAACTAGCTGTGCCCACGACTCTTTGGGCAGAATTTTTTGGTTATCTTATGGTTTATTTTGGATTACAAACCCTATAAACCCTAAATAATATAAATGAAATATGCAAACCATGCGCCTCCGGAATACGTACGTTCGAACCTACAAAGTCCAGCCTAAGCTAAACCCTATTTCATATCATTGATGACATAAATATGAGGTTAACTTAAATTGGAAATTCAACCTACAATGTTCAGCCTAAACTGAACCCTATTTCATATGATTGATTATATAAATCTAAGTTCAACTTAAATTGGATTTAAAGTTTCTGAAACTTATCATTCTTAACAAAAACTATTTTTTTTTTCTAAAACAAAAATAGCTTAAGTTACTCCTTGATACATCAGCTATCTGCCAGTGAAAGTCCCGTCAAAATCGGTGCAGCCATTTCAGAGATTAGCCGGAACAAACAGACAGACAGACAAAAATTGTAAAACATGTTGTTTTGGTATATGTACCGTGTATACGTCCGAATGCACTTAGTAAAAGCGGTTATTTTAATATTACAAACAGACCCTCCAATTTTATTTATTTGTATAGATAAATAAATATAAGTAATAATTCACACAGTGCCATGTTCTCTCAAGCAGACAGCGGAGTGCTTTTTTTTTTTTTATAGCGAGAGTTCAGCAGACAGGCAAACGGCTCACCCTGGCAGGTGGTCACCGTCGCCTATGGACGTCTGCAACACCAGAGGCATTACTAACGCGCTGCCGGCCTCGAAGAAATTTTATAACGCCTTTTTTGAAGAACCCCATATCGTACCGCGCTGAGAAAACCTCAGCCGGAAGCTCATTCCAGATCCTGAGAGTACGCAACATGAACGTGCTTATGTTATGCGTGCTAGATTAGTGGTATATACTAATATTTCATTAATGATTAAATGTTAAACTTAAACTCATAGACTCGGGACAATAACTGAACCCGTAACCGTAGGGTTCCCGACGTATAAAAGCTGTTACGCTGCGGAGGTCATCTACATAGTTTAATTTTGAAATTCCGAAGCTCTGGAGATTTATCCCTCTGTTTATCAAGGTGCATCATTTAGTAAGAGGAGGTGCTTTAAGTTACAGGAGCTTGGTGGAACCCCTACACAGATATTCAATTTCATTTGAGTAGCACTTCGCTAGTACAAACACTTTGAATTTCCAGTATTAATATACTTCAATCAAATTAATAGCTGCCTGCTATTGTTGGTGCAATTCATTTGAACGATCCGTCGGGAATGGTCGGGATACAGTCATCTGTGCCTGGATTAGTTAATAAACTCTTTGTTAAAATACTATTGATATGAATAATAAATTTTAGGACTCGTTTATAAATATTAAAGAGAACTTTATGAGTATTGTTGAAGCTAAACGTTTTACGGGGCATTTGGAAATATTTAATTATGCGAGTAAAAGTTTTACGATTCCACAAGATTTGACGAAATTTTTACAAAAGTATCTCATATTTTCAAAAATCTGCAACGTGTATGATACATAATGACATAAACGACAGTATGAAACTATTTTAACTACATTTATATATTTTATTTGAGTTATTATTTTTATTAATTTACATTATAATTTTTTAAATTAATCATTCCTTTTACAAATAAAGAGTTATGACATACGAGATGAAATTTTTAGCTATTTCTGTTATGTTGCGTTAAGAAGTAAACTTCTTACGAGCGTACATAAGCGCTCACGCACATTCTTTAAGACTTCTTTTGTAATTGTTACATCTATATAAATTACATTAATGTTAGTCTTCTATGCGTCCATAAAACATTGATCAAATTGTAATTAAATTTTGAGAAATTTAGAATTTTGATGGCGCTAGCGAGGAATTCTGGTTCAATATAGAAAAAAATTACATTAACAATACGGTTATGCCAAGTATATAATACTTTAATACGATTATATTTTCACTGTTTATAATCATTCTACTGCCCCTGCGGTACAGTGGTACTGCTTTGCTTAAACAAGTAAAATTATTATTATTAATTTATTATTTAATTCCTTTTTTAATTGTATTTCTTTATTTAACAAAATTTATATATTTCACAATACCTTACACACATAAACACACGCACAAACACACATATATGTGTTTTATAAAAACAGTACCATAATATTATTGAAAAAAAAAACAAGAACCAGAGTGAGGAACCTCCTCACAAGCCGTATCCAAGAGAGCTGCTTTCTGTATCCGACCCTTCAGCCAGGGACCACGTGACAGCCTTTCAAGATGTCGGTCAAGACTCTTCGCTATCAGACCATTCACCGACACTACAATCGGAACTATGTACTATTCAATTTCCACATAGCAATAATATTTACAATTCTTTCACGTCTCGCAGATCAGTCTACTATCACAATGTCAGATTTATTAGCAACAATACCTGGCCGTGATAATCGACCGATCCCAGTAGAGCAAATATGAGCCATTATCGAGAACTGGTTCATTCCTATGTTGGTAATAGGACACCTCCAAGGTTACAAGATTATATTTCAAAACTAGTTGCTGTTAGCAAGTCGAGAACAACAGAAAGTAACATGTCTGATGGATTCACCAGGGAAGTGACAAGGTCGAGAAATGCCAAGTGCCGTCCTTCAGAATGTACTTCCTGTAGTTGTACGTCTTCATAATTTCGTCCATAATTGCACAGACAAAACTCCCGGCTGCCCTAAATAGGTCTCTGGAGTATAACCAGTTTACCGATGCTTTTAGGTCCACATTAGGCTCATTTAGAGCCTTATAGAATCTATCATGCAACTCCTTGCTTTTTCATATATCTACTCGATCGGAAGTACTCATCACCACTGGACTTTGCCAGTTCTGTTCAGTTCTGTTTTTTCTTTCTTCTCGTTATTATTATTACCATGTTCATAAATTACTGATAGACTTTATACATCATGCACCTCGTTTAATCAAATAGCAAAATTTAATACGTGTCTTTACAGTCTATGTCTAATTCAATTTTAATTTCTCAAGATAAATTCGATATTTTTAGGTTCATACATTAATAATTTTGGTTTGGCTTTTTGTATCGTACGAAACAATTTTGTTTTACGTGGCGCCATCTTGTATTATGAACCTGTAACATGAGAGAACATTACTAAAATAATAGTTTAATATACTTGGCATACCGTTCTTGAGACTTATATTATAAAATGTATGTTATTTTCTCATGTTAAAATATAATTTTTAATTAAAAATAATGTTAATCTACAAACTAAAACAAAAAAATATTAAAAGATTTCCCGTACCGGGAATCGAACCCGAGCCTCCTGGGTGAAAGCCAGGTATCCTAGCCACTAGACCATACGGGATATAGATAGTTGTGTTAATTTATGATTGAAAACTATTTTATTTTGTAACATTATCGATAATTTAAATACAAAATAAACTATACGATTTTATAAATAAAATACATGGGTATATACCTAGTCAGGTCATAAATTCTGTCACATGTTTAATGTAAAATAATTTTAACAAGTTTATTAATTATGTAACCATTCATATACCAAAATGAACTTAACAAAACATAGATTCTTATGACATTAAAGTTTATTCAAAATGACCTCCGTGATTTTGAATACAAGCCTTCAATCTGCGCGGCCAGTTGTCTATCGCAGCACGAACGAGGTCCATGTCAATATCGGCGGCTGCCTTAATCAAGGATGTCTTGAGTGACTCCAAATTGGGATGAGGCTTTGAGCACGCCTTTTCCTCCAAGTGTTGCCATATCTTGTAATCTAACGGATTCAAATCTGGACTGGAGGAGGGCCAGTCTTCGTGCCGGATGAAGTCGATTTCACGCGCCGCCAGCCAGTCTTGTGTACTCTTCGCTCTATGAGCTGGCGCCGAATCTTGTTGGAATACCCAGTGCCTGTTATTGAACATGGTATGAGAAACAGGTTCCACAAGGTTCGTCAGGACTGTATTTTGATACACAACAGCATTCTTTTTATACACCTTTCTCACAAAAATGTACCTCTGTTAAGCCCCAATAAGAAACTCCCAACCATACCATGAGCGAGGATGGAAAATGACCTCGTTGGACACGCGGAATACGGTTGCTCGCTTCTTCACTACTGTGTGCGTACACCTTATCATTTTGTTTGTTGTAGCTCTCTTCTACGGTAAACATTTTTTCATCCGAAAAAAGAATTTCCCGATATTTTTTTCCCGCGTACCGCTTCAACAAAGCGCGGCATCTCTTCAGTCTCAGGTCCATTAGACGAGCATTCAAACGATGTCCTGTTTTTCTTCGATATGCCCGAGCCCTAAGTCTTCATTTAACACCCTTTTCACCGTGGTTCTGCTTAACCCCATCTGAAGGGCCAACAGTTTCTGCTTACGTTTGGGATTTCTCTGAATTCGTGCCTTCACAGCTTTTATCACTGCTGGAGTCCTAACAGACCGAGGGCGACCACTTCTTGACCTGTCATCTACACTAGAGTCTTCATTGTATCGTTTGATGGTACGATAAACGAATCTTTTGGTAATATTCAAATTTTTCAGTATGTTAAAAATTTGAATTGGCGCGTAACCGCAACGATGCAACGCAATAACTGCAACACGGTCTTCTTTAAGCGTCCACTCCATATTTAAAAATGAGTAAAATTCTAAAAGTTATACATTTTTATTTTCATGAACAATTCGAAATTCTAATTCAATAAACTTTTTTGTGGCCAGCATTCTAAAAGAAAAGTTTTTACTGTGTGACAATACTTATGACCTGACTAGGTATAATTATTTTAAGTTTGACAACCTCCGAGACGCAACAGCGCGACTGACATGCGAGAACGGGATAGACGAAAAATGATAGTTGTGGTGTATGGTTCCGGGTTTGCGTATGTTAAACGACAGGTGCATTTTAAAATGATTTATTTGAAATATCGATGAAACGTTTACAACAATAAAAGGACATTTTAGTAAATTAATTTACGTTCTCGATCGCGTGCGGTCATAAAGCGACTGCCTACTGCCAACGGCAGAGTATTATCACTGCAGGAGAGTCCCGGGTGGCGAGTATCGCGAGGGCGGCCTGCCACGCGTGGCGCGCTTCGGGTATCTCCCGGCCGCTATATCCTCCCCCTCGAGGGCAGGAGAGAAACACCTCTCCTGCGCTCGCACAGGACTCGACTCCCTTTCACTTTAGGCGGACGGCCTCTATTTCTCTTTGGTACGACGAGACGAAGAGGCATGACGTCATTACGAAGGTAAAGTCGCGTTAGTTGTGAAACGTGAAATTTGCCCAAAACATTTTCTGGAGAATCTAAACTGGACTCGCAGTAAGTAGTTGGATCTCCCCCTGGTGCAAAGATATCTTTATATTCATTGATAACCTTAGAAATTTCCGTACGTTGACACGGATTTAACGACGTTGCCTCGTCATCCCGCAGTACACCAAGGGACGCACACGGTAGCCCAGGTGACTTGTTTTCAAAACGTAAAGGAAATACACGCGACTTCTTTTCCGAAAAGGTCCACGTAGAACGGCCAAAATCAATATTTAAATTAAATGACTTAAGGAAATCGATACCCAGCAACGTTTCATTACTTGTTGCATTAGGGAAAACAAAAAATTGTACTACTTTAGTTTTCTGTTCGAGAGTCACCTCAACTTCTGTGGCTAGTAAGTCCATAGTCTTACTAAGGCCGTCGGCTAACTTGACAATTTTTGTTACAGCATAAAATGGCTGGGCTTTCTGTTTAAGAAGTTTGTATAAAGTATGCCCAGCAATGCTACTTTTAGCCGCAGAGTCAGCTAACCCCACTCCATGTTCACCCAGTATGGATATATTAAGAATCGGCCGTAATGGCTGTTCATTTTTATTAAAACAAACGGGGTTAAAATGCAAAGGTTGACAATCACTGGCTTCTTTGAAAAAAGTTTGAGAACTACTGTCCCTAACCACATTACTGTTAACAGAAAATGACTGGGTACTACTGACTTTGTTGCTACAAGTTTGAAAACCACTTAAATCAACATTACGATTACAAACTTTACAAGCTAAACATGTACAAAGGTCATTATTTACAGTAGGACAAATTGAAAGAGGTATAAAATTACTTACATTATTACATTTCTTACTTCTACAAAAGTACCTTATGTCGGTGCAAACGCTTCGCGGCGGCGAGTTACAAAGGTTTGTCGGCGGCGGCGCCACAAAGGATCGCGGCGACCGCGGCGGCGTGTTAGAAACGTTTATCGGCGATGTCGGCGGCGGCCGCGGCGCTTGGCGAATATGCGGGAAAGTCCTCAAACTTCCGGCGTCGCGCTCGCGCGGCTCGCATGACGTAATCGCGCCGGTTTCGACGGAGTAAAACGCACTCGTACCTGGGTTTTTGGTTTCTTTCGGGTTACACTTTACGCACTTAGACCTGACTGTGCCCGTTGCACCGCACCCGTAACACTTTATTGAAACTTTTTCTCTTTTATCACTTTTAACACTTAACAGCTTTTCGCACGTGTCTTTTAAATGTCCGCGATGCTTGCAATAGACACAAAACAAACGATTTTGCTTGCTGTTGACGTACGCACTGTCTGTCTTAATGTCGGTCTCCACTGGAACACTGCGTGAGCTGCTCGAACGCGCTTCGGCGTGAAGAGGCGGTCTCGACGATACCGTGGGGACTACACCGGTCTCTCGAGCTTCAGCTAATGAATCTTCAATGCTGCGAGCTTTCCGAAGTAGATCCTCAAAGGTAAATATGCTCTCGCGATCGACCCGCTTTCTTATACGACGATCCAAAAGTCCAAAGGTCATGTCTAATTCCACTCGCTCACATAAATCTCCAACAGGGAGCTTAGCCAGCAACGCTCTCACCTTAGCTATAAACAAGTCCGTAGGTTCGCTTCCTTGAGACAATGTGAAGAGTTCAAAATATATCCTATGAGGCGGTCGACGTATCCCATATGCCGAACGAAGCCTCGTAATTGCTTCCGCCCAAGATGTTGTGGTAGACTTGACGCCCTGCCACCAAACTGCTGCAGAACCAATGAGAAGCATGGACAAGCCCTTCAAGGCGTCCTCATCACTGACCCTGAGACATGACTTATATACACTTACTGCGTCTATAAAGTTATCTACGGACTCATCGGGACTTCCCGAGAAACGTGCCGTACATTGTGTGAAATTGCCGCACTTCTGAACAGCAACGTCCGAAAAGATAGCGGACGGATCTGGAGTTGACGCTCGTACTTCCCTAAGTAGCTGAGAGCAAAACTCCTGCTGTGACTTCTGCAACGACGTGATAAGGTTGGAGAACATCTCTTGTGACATCGTCACACTCTGATTTCCCTCTTCTTCACCATCCGACGACGCAGCAGCACCTTGACGAGTACGCGGCATTTTGTTTTCACTACAACACTACACAAACACGGTTTTAACACTGGTTATTTTTTTATTTACGTTGGGCGCCAGATGTGGTGTATGGTTCCGGGTTTGCGTATGTTAAACGACAGGTGCATTTTAAAATGATTTATTTGAAATATCGATGAAACGTTTACAACAATAAAAGGACATTTTAGTAAATTAATTTACGTTCTCGATCGCGTGCGGTCATAAAGCGACTGCCTACTGCCAACGGCAGAGTATTATCACTGCAGGAGAGTCCCGGGTGGCGAGTATCGCGAGGGCGGCCTGCCACGCGTGGCGCGCTTCGGGTATCTCCCGGCCGCTATATAGTTCATTTATCTGTTGTGCATGTTTATTAGAAACTTACCGAATACTTTTTTTTTATACCGAGGAAAACTGTTACAGTTTCCACCGGCCTCCGGGGGAAGGCCCGTGGGGTATGTGGGATTACCTTTCGAGGGGGCTGCCTACTCCCCTCGGGCGGACCGGGGGCAAAGGCCGCCGGTCCTACCCACTAAAAACCCCGGTCGTCACTCTTGGCTTTAGAGGGGGCTTCGCAGGATCGCCTTTTGGCATTACTCTGCTAGGCCTCCAGCCAGACGTCTCCAATGAGGGTACCCCGAGTGGCAGTTCCCGCTGCCGGCGGTCACACTAGACCTGCCGGTGACCAGACACAGAGTGTCCAGTCAGGGTAGGGCACCCTCCGTCTCATTGCCTTCGCCGGGAGCTTCCCCCGGAACTCCCGGCTGGCCGCTCTTACAAGAGAGCGGCCGGCAACCCCTTCTCAGGGTGGGAGGAGGTGCGCATAGCGTCTCCTTCCACGGTTCGTCCTCCGACGACGAACCGGTGGAGCCGCCGCGTCCTCCTCCCTCGCACGCTCGATGGCCTCCTTCTGCCGCATGACGCTTTCAGCGAAGGAGACCACCGCGTTCCAGTTCCTCTCGCTGCAGAGCATTTGACCTACGATTGCCCGCAACGAGAGGTCACCTTCCACCACGCCCTGCAAATTAAACCGCTGGGGCCCCCAAGCGGCGCACTCGGACACCGTATGTTCTACGGTGTCTACTGGCGCGCCGCTTTCCCAACAGGCCGGGTTCGGCTCCCACCCCGCAATCTGATGCAGGTACTTGCCGCAACAGCCATGGCCGGTCAGCACCTGCACCAATCTGTATGTCAGGGTCCCGCTTGACCGCGAGACCCATTCCGACAGGTAGGGGCGGATTGCCTCAACCGTAACCCGGCCCGGCTCGGGTGGCCCCAGGATCCTCAACCAAGACTGGGTCAAGGCCTCCTGGGCGAGATCCCTGACCCGTCGCGACTCTTCCAGGCACAGCCGGAGTCCCCTCTCCCTGGCGACGCGGCGCAGGCGGTATGTCTCCGAAAGGACAACCGCCCGCAGCTCCCAGGGCGGGTCGGCTGCCAGGAGTGCAGCCGCCCGCCAGGACACCGTACGGTACGCCCGAATGGCCCTCACATCTATGACCCTCTGAGATCTTCTCAAGAGGGCCCTGCTACGGGATGTGAGGTGGTCTGCCCAGATAGGCGCACCATACACTGCCATACTCTGCACGACGCCAGTGTACAATCTTCTCACGGCTGTGCCCGGCCCCCCACATTGGGCAGGAGTCTTACTTATCCCAACTCATTATTGTATTACAAAATACATATTAAAGTAACTCTAATTTTGCTGTAGCAAAGTAGTTTTTTGTTGCGAAATTATTTATAAATATTATTTTTAGGGCAAGTTGGTGTAAGATGTCAGTGAGGGTAAGATCCATAATAAATTATTTCAAGTCATTTTTAGACCATAATTTTTATTTTGCACTTAAATATACATCTTACACTGACGTATTCTATACATATATTTATTTATATACGAAATTCCGTAGGCGTCCCGCTTTGACACGAAAAAAAAATGGTCACGTTACGTATAACTCAAACGCTGCTAAATAATCTAGGACCAGGTGGCGTTGTTTTAATTATCCCATTTATTTATTTATAAATGTGATGATATAAATGAGGATAAAGGGATGGATTATTTATTGCTGAGGAACAGTAGACAGGTTGAAGGCCCATTTATATAAGCAGTTACCGTCGCCTACGGATTTTTGCGATGCTAGGGACACCGTGAACAAGCTGCTATCCCATAGGGGTACTGGAATCTGGGTCACTAATGCCGCAACACAACACAAGATTATTTTGGCGGCTTACTTATAGATCCAGTGTTGTTGCCATTCAGACGGGCTTTTTTTTCAGCGGACAGGCTGACGACCCACTTAGAATTTAGCAGTTACTGTCGCCTATGGGTGTTTGCAACGCCAGTGGCATCGCCGACACGCTGCTGTCCCATGAGGGTACAGGAACTTGGGTCACTAATGCCGGAACACAACGCAAGGTTATTATGGCGGCATACTTAAGACCAAAGGTGGTCGCCATCCAGACGAGCATAGGGCCCTACTACGTAGCTAGGGTGGGTTGTTTTGTCGCCTTTTACGACAGGCCGACCCCGGCAGCAGAGGTTAGTATTCTTGGGGTTTGGGGCTCTACCACGTAGCTAGGGTTGTTTTGTCATCTTTTAAAACGGACTGACCCCGGCCGTGGGGGACAAAGACTGCACGGAGAAAAATATATAAAGTTTCCCTCACTTTTAGACAATATAACAAAATAGTTTTAATATGTCGGCAATGGACGTAGCTTATAAAATAACCGTTAATGTTATCAAAAATACTAAATTTATACCTGACGCATGGCAATGATTCACGAGTCAATAAGTAGTAAAATAGGAAAACGATTCTGTTTAAGCCCGCAGTTACGTTAACAGCTTTTAATTTGAAGCTTGGAGTACATAATAATATATCATATCTAGTCAAACAGCTTGGATTCGAATCTTACTTGACTAGTAAAAACTGACGAGGATTTACTTCTAATACCAGATTTTGAGTATTTGAAGAGATTAATTTATTTTTTCAAACAATATAAACTCAAAAAAATTAAATAAAATAATGACTAACAAATATTGTCTAGTGGAAATCACTGCTACTAAAATTAGAACCGTCCACTGTATTATACCTACATATAAAATATTTCCTACTATCACTACATTTAAGTTAATTGTATGCAATGAATATATATCTACCTAATTTAGAATAAATGAAAATTTACTACAGCACACGCAACCCAATGGAAAATGAGTACTAAACAAACGTAGAGAAAATTCAAATTTAATTAAAGTAAGTCTTCAGGTACCCGCAATATATTTTAACACCAGCTAATAAATATGTGCGTGTGCCAACAATTCTTCTTAATAGGCTACCGACGTCGAGGTGTTATCACTAAATTTTAATAACTTTAGAACGAGCTAGGCTTGATATAATGTAGAGAAGAATGGCGGATATCGTCTTTTTCAAACTAATATTGTTATGTGCACTTTATTATTATTTTTATTTATTGATGTAGGACAGCAGACAAGCTAACGGCTTGCTTAGAATTAAACAGTTACCGTCGCCTATGGGTGTTTTCAACGCTAGTGGCATCACGAACACGCTGCTGTCCCATAAGGGTACAGGAACTTGGGTCACTAACGCCGGAACACAACACAAAGTTATTATGGCGACATACTTAAGACCAAAGGTGGTTGCCATCCAGACAGTCTTGGGGCCCTCCCACGTAGCTAGGGTTATTTTGTCGCCTTTTACGACAGGCCGACCCGGCCGCAGACGTCAGTATTCTTTCTCCGCCCCAGCACGGATAAATTATTACTGAAAAACAACAGACAGGCTGACAGTCCGCTTAGTAGCAGTTACCGTCGCCTATGGGTGTTTGCAACACCAGTGGCATCGCGAACACGCTGCTGTCTCATAAGGGTAGTCTACAGCATTAAAAAAAGTGCGTGCGTTTAACATGTCAGAAGTGAAACTTCTTTGGCAAACTACACTGACGGACTCATAAACTGCATCAAAGTAATAGACGACTTTGAAATACATATTTTAACCAAATATGCAAACTTTCTATGCAGATTTAAATTGAAACCTCTAGATTGGTTCGTGAACTTTAAAATAGCGTAGGGTCATATCCTTAATTTTAAGTTTGTGTACTGGAAATGACGTTAAGACTTTTTTGAATAAAAAACAGAAATTTAAGGAAAATTGATTTAATTAAAAAATTGGTTTTAACAATAGACACAAACTTTATGCAAGGGTTTATTTATGTTTTAATAAGGTGTATTACCTCCACGTGCCCTTATTAAGGATTCTAATCGGTTCCGCATAGATTTTACTAGGGTTATTAAAAGATTTTGCGGAATATTGTCCCATTCTTCTGATAGTGCTGTTCTTAGTGCTGCCACTATCGTGGGCAATAAGATCTGGGCTGCGTGCTGGCCAATTCATTGTACGTATCCCAACCTCTTCGCAATATTGTCGAACTTGTGCAGCAGCGTGCGGCCGGGCATTATCCTGCATTAAAGTAAAAATTTCGCCTACGAATCCCATGTAAGGCACCACGTGATCTTCTAAGATCTCTGTTATGTAGCGATGTGCAGTTAAACCCCCCTCTATTACCGTTTTGACGGACGATGTCTATGAACACAAGTTCTGTTCGCCTGTTCATCGATATGCCACCCCAGACCATACACGAACCGCCTCCAAAATGAACACGCTCCTCAATGCAACTTTGAGCATATCGCTCCCCACGTTGACGATAGACTCTTCTGTGACCATCTGCACCATATAAACATGTCCTACACTCGTCCGTGAACAATACGGAGGCCCATTGCTCATCTGTCCAATTCAGGTGATCACGCGCAAATCTTAAGCGAGCTTGTCTGTGAACTACAGACAACTTTGAACCATTTGCTGGTCTAAAAGGGGTGATATCCGCTTCCTTTAACCTTCTTCTTATTGTTCCTGCACTCACGTTTACTCCACGCACTTCATTAAGCTCTGTTTTGATGTTAACTGACATGAGGAAACGATTTCGCAGGGAAGTTGTAACAATAAATCGGTCATCACGTCCGGTGGTTGCTCGAGTCCTGCCTGTACCACGTCTTCTTCTGTAAGAACCTGTCTCCACAAACCTTCTGTATATTCTAGAAACCGTAGACTGGTTTAAATTTAAATTTCTACCAATCGTTCGTTGATCCAAGCCCTCCCGCACCAATGCTACAATTTGAGCCGCTTGTTCGGACGAAGTATCCATATTATGGTTCAAAAATTCTCGATGAGTTAAAAAACTAACCCAACAATTTTGTTGGTAACAATAATTCAATTGACAAAAGAATAAAAAATCAATGAGAATCAATTTAAAACTTTGCTACAAATAACACGCAAATCTGATACTACGAGTAAATTTTCTTTTCCCAGCTATATTCATTTGTTTTACTGCAGTTCTATTTTTAAATTCCTTTTTAATAATTTCCTTTTTTTTTAGATTAAGAGCCAGTCTCTCCATATTTATATAATTTAATCTAAAAAGTTTGCATACTTATTAAAAAAAATCATTTCAAAGTAATCCTGAACTTTGATGCAGTTTATGAGTCCGTCAGTTTAATTTTTAAATCTTCTAATAAATTTAGAAAAGAGAATTCTTGAAATATTTTTATTTTATAACTTATTAAAGACAACTCAACTGTATTTTATTGCAATGAAGTCGCAATTCGAATAGATGTGTATAAGTAATGCAATCATTTAAAAATTACATTATAGAATAAGCCTTAAGCCATTATTAATAAGATTAATATTACTGGAGCAAAAAAAAACGTTTCACATCTTCGTAACGCTAATATTGCGTTTCATCCGTAAAATGTTACCCTCATGCGCGCACTCAAAGAAGTTTCACTTCAAAACTAATAAACATTTACATTATAAATTATTCCTACGGGATAAATAAATTTAACTATATTCTAATTAAGCCTTTGTCCACTTTGGCTAACATCAAAAATCTATTAACAGAGTGTTTATTCGCGGTCCTTTCTAGTTTTGTGTCACCCCCGAGGCCCATACGTATATCTCATTAACTACTTATTTGACTATGGCGTGGGGCCACAACAATGAGCCGCTCGACCCAGGGCTTGTTTAATTAAGCCCAGTTAACGCCTTTAAACCTCACGGTCATTAATGTCAGTTAAAGTGGAAACTATACACGACAAATACTTCAATAAATTAGTAAATTGATTTAAATTATTATTACTTACTCGTTTCCATTCTTCAACGTTACATTTGCTGGAAGAAAACTCACTTAGTGCTAAGCTTGCCTATGTATATGTACTATATTCTTAATTTTTATATATTACATGATATTAGATATATAAGAATAATATATAAATGTAAGTGGAAAGATCGTTCTTATCTTCCATTATTATATCTGATTCAGTTATGGAGTTATCATACTTAATTATTAATTATATAATACTCGTATTATAAATGTGAAAGTATGTTTGTTACGCTTTCACGCGAAAACCACTTAACCGATCATTATGAAACTTTGTACACATATATTTGGTGGTATTAGAAGTAGCACAGGATACTTTTTATTGAAAAAAATATCTTTTTTATGAAGATACCTTTTCTCATTTTTTTTTTCGATTTAATTCTGCCTGTTAATCGCCAGCGGAGCGGGCGTGATCTGCTAGTACTTGCATAAATTAGAAGAAACTGAAAGCTTTGTTATGTGGCAGGATACACAGATACAATATGCCATGACTTGTATCAATTCAACCTTTATTTATATTAAAAATGTACTTTTACTTGTCTTTTAGCTTTTGTCACTTGCATAAATTTTGTTAAAGTTCTTAGTAATAAACTTCCGAAGAGCCCGGTTGTTTGTTGAGTACTTACCGGACACATTATATTGTTCTTTTATAATTTTTTTACCACAGGAAAGTGCTACTAGAGAAAAAATACTGTAACAATTTACACAGCATCATCTAGTTACAAAATAAGAAGCAGAGCTGTATTTGTGTTATGGGTACTAGACAACTGATACACAATGTTACACAATGTTAGCATAGTATACATAAACAACCCGAGTCAGGACAGAAATTGGACCCTCGACTCCCGTATGCGTTCCGAATTACGAGAGTTGCGCAGTCATGTCATCAGAAAATAGATGTTGCAGTAAAATTTTAAACAAGTGATTTCTTTTTAAATTTCCAAATCTTTGGAAAGCCTAGCCTGAAAATAAAAAATAAGCCAACGAAAGTCCCTAAAAATTTAACAGGGTGATTCTATTTTCATTTCCGTCAGGCTTTAGGTCATACGTGGCTTTTTAAATGCAATACACATACACCACATGTGAGCGGACAGCGGGTAAGTGTGGGAATCCTTGTGCTATAGGTCCGTACGTCCCCTTCTCTATCCTGGAGGCTACACATAGCTGGTATACCCACTAAAAGGACCCTATTGCGCTTTCGTTCGCCTTGAGCGTCGGAACCGCGGAAATGAAATCACTGTTTTGACTCGACTCAACTCAAAAACTTACAAAAAAATCCTTTTTGTATGCAATAAATTATTACGTACATATATCTGCAAAATCGTTACAATAATACTTCCAAGTATATTTGGTACAACTAGGCTGTGGAGGCATCAGGTGCATTACTCCGAAATCAATTAATGTTATTGCCCATGGGCCGGTGTCCAGCTAGGTAATTTACATTATTCCCCAGCTTATTAAGCCCGGATTACCCCGAACTGATGGAGAAATGTTCGGGAGTTTTCAATTTAAATGACAATATGGTTGTATTTCATATACGAGTATTTGGTGCAGCGGTATTATTTTGATGGACGGGTTCCTGCCTAATTGTTCATATCTTTAGCTCCCAAAGGTCCAGGTGGACCCCCAGGGGTCCACGGGACGGGGTCTACCTTGGCTTGACAAAAAAATTGGAGTTCACAATTCGTAAGTGGGGGTCCACGAAAATTGTGAAAATGTGACGGACTTGACGTCGTAAAGATTTAAATACGTGCCAATAGACTGGCTTAATAGCCGAATGCGTATCGATGTGATGCCGAATACATGCCAATAGACTGGCTATTAATATAGCCAGTCTGTTGGCATGTATTCGGCATCACATCGGCACGCATTCGACTTCGCATCTTCGGCATCCTTAGGGATGCCGAAGCTGCGAAGTGGAGAATAAAAACTCGGAAACTGGATCCTGAGCACCGATGCTGATGAGCTAATATGGGTGATAATTAATATTTCTCAATGTACAAAAAATAATTAACTATCTAGCTTTTATTTTTGGATCTGCTAAACGTATTTTTGTCTATAAAACATTAACAAAAACGTCTCTTGTGATAAAAAATTATTTATTTAAATATTACTGTAGTAGCTTAAAATATATTTCAAGGATTTCTTCCATGTGACAGATAAGGAAAGGTAATAAGCAAATCCGCAAGCCCTACATGGAGTCAAATATCGCAAAATCCAATTCCTTGGAGGCAGACATCTTATGAAACTCAATTTAGTTAAAATCGGATCATGGACTGCCTTGCATCGGTCGCAATCTGGATCTAAGCAGGAATGATATCAATTCAATCTAACTTATTCCTGACATGCATGCATTTCTAATACGAACTTATATCCTAACTAATATTATAAATGCGAAAGTGTGTTTGTTTATTTGTTACACTTTCACGCCTAAACCGTTGATTCAATTTTGATATATTTCGTTATAGTCATATATTGGACCTTGGAAAAGGAAATAGGCTAAAGTTTGCCGGGTCAACTAATATAAAGTAATTTGAACGTATTTTTATTTATTCAAAGATTTCTATATAGTTTAGTTTGCTTAATAAAAAACAACTTTTAGATGACAATGTTTGATTGTTACAATATTCTTATACGGACAGCAGTATGTTCGCGGTGCCCCTAGGCGTCGCAACATCCATAGGCGAAGGTAACTGCTTATTATCAAATGGGCCGTCAGCTTGTCTGCTGTTCGTCAGCAATAATAAAAAATCAAGTAGATAATGTATTAATTATAATAAAACCTTATTAATGAATTATGGTAAATATGAAAAACATTAGTATAGTAATAAACTGCTTATTATTTATTATCCTTTGCTAGTTTATTCAACCTAGTATCACTGCGTCCAATTTGATGATCTGTTGCGATCGCCACATTTACTATAGCTCATTGGCAAAGCCTGCCTTGTTAACGTAATGAAGCCGAAGTTATTTTTTGACAGAAGCGGCTCGTATTTCATCCTGTTGCAGCATGTGCTTTTCAAGTATGAGGTTACGTTTGTGCATCAGGGAACAACAGGTGCAGAAGCGTTTCATCTGCCTCGTTACGAAATCTGTAGGGTTTGCTATTCCTGATCCTTATGATGCTGAGGTGCTTGTTTAGGCAGCAATGTCCGGTTAGCGCCCTCGTTAAGGTGCATAACTGATTCCTGTTTAGTGGTAGAGCTTTGACCGCAAGCGTTTGTAGGCTTTTACTAGCACTTTGTAATGATTTAAGCCTGAAATTTTGTTCCGGCACATAATAGATTCACTGGTAGGTACACACGGTTCAGGTCCATACTGTACTCCCTTGGGCCCTATCCGGGCAAGTTCATCGGCTTTTGATGATATCCGCATGTCCGGGATCCAGCGAAGAATGACGTATATACAGTTTTTGACGAGTTTCGAGGCTGTTGTCTGAATTCAGCGCCAAAAGTGCTGCTTGAGTGTCAGAGTGAATGTATATCACGTGACTGATGTAGTCTTTTTGCAAATTCACTTCCGTACATTCTAAAATGGCATAGACCACTGCTTGGAAGATGGAGGCATATTTTCTCAGGCTCAGACTGGGGAAATATGTTATTTTACTGGGGAAATATTTTATTGTTATATGTCCCATTTCCTTGTACTTATTAACAACGACAATATATTTTGAATAAATAAAAAAAGTTACTATTATTCTTTCACTAAAGGCATTTGTTTGTATATTATTACTTTGGTATGTCCGGCTATTGTGTTTATGAAAAAGTTTTACGATATTTTCTTTATTCGTCTAATGTGAAAAAGTGTGAAATGTTAATACACTCTTTTTACCTTTTCGAATAATTGAATGAAATACGTGATAAATTGCTAGAATCAAAATTCTACAAACAATTCGGTTTCACTACAATACCGTTATGATAAAATGGATTCAGCAAATTTAATATGAGGTAGTTGATTAAACCCCATTCTTATTCAAATTATATGAAGGCGCAGCCTGGTATTTATTAGAGCTAGTTTGATCTATTTTGTCTGCGAGGCCAAATTGATCCCTTCAAAGGTGGTCTTTCCATTTAAACTAAAGGTGTTTAAATAGACCAAGATTATATTTCTGATTATTGAATATATTATCGTTAGCTTCTTCAAACTAAATTACAACTTAATTTAAAATATTTTTTGTACGTAATTATTACCATTAACCTACTTTAACCTTTTGTTCCACTCGTTTTACAATGGAGATATTTTTGTTCATTATAAGTAATATTATCACACCTCAAGAAATAAAATGAGTAACTATATCGATACCTCTGGGCTCAAAGGGCGTATAGCACAAAACAGCTACTGTTCAGGAGAGCCAAAAAACCGAAAAAATTAAACAAAATTAGCTATAACTTTTTTATCTCAATGATTATATAAAAACAATGGTTGTAAAGAACAATAATGAGAATTAATGCGTTATACGCCTTAATACTCATAATTGGATTCCTTTACAACCTAGGACATTTTTATCTTGCGCAGTAATGTAATTTACAGCCCGATTTCCTGTTTCATTTTGGTTTAGCAACCCAAAAAAGATGGGGCGTAAAGAACATTTTTGTGCGAATTTGGCAACTTCGTATATACCAATCGATAGAGAATGAAAAACTGAATGCAATGGTATTATTAACTCCATATGCCCCAAAATGTGCTTTACGCCCTTTGAGCCCGAGGTATCGATATATAACATTAAATATGTAAATCAAACAACTTCAATATATAAAAAATCAATTGAATGAATAAAAATTAACGCGTTCAAAATATTACGGCGAATTTCCATGACGAAAAATGTCGTCATGACCATTGCAGTAATCCTTCGTGTATGACGAAATATTTCATCGAGCCCGGTTAACAGGTTAATAATGTACTATAACTTACTAATATTAATGTCCTAATACTTATTAAATTAGGAAATATGAATATTAGGATTTTTGACGACTGATGCGTAACAGAATTTGGCGTAAGAACACCTACGAGGCTCATGGTTTTGATTTCCGTTCCGAGTTTGATTTATGTTGAATATTTATGTATTTATAAAAAAGAAACATATAAGTAGTATATCAAGTAACCATAACAAAAGTACTATGTTGCTTAGATTGATAATAGGCGGAATTGTATGAATTCTACATATACGATACGAACTCATGCTGTTAAAATAAATTAATACTACGATACGATACTGAAATTAACACATTTTATTATTTTAGACAATCATATTTATATTTAATATTATTCTAGATAAAACATATTTTCTATTCTGTCGAAAATCATTTCAGTAAAAAAGCATGAGGTAATAGAAAAAAGTTCTAACACATGCATTTCTTAGACAATTTTTACGTAGCATATTTCAACATAATACCAATTTTACCAGTTTGTGTCAGTTACCAACTAAACCGCCTGAAATAAACCTACATGTTATCTATTCGCTCTAAACTTAACCACTACTTTTTTATATCAGGACTTAGTTTTATAAAAAATTGAGTAGGAACTTTGCTAGCAACATTATTGGAAATCCAATGTATTTTATAATTATTGAATAATTTATAATATAAACTAAAATTATATGTATATTAGGGGTAGTTTGAATGTAACGCCAGTGATTGAGAAGCTGAAAAGTAATAGGTTAGCCTGGTATGGGCATATAATGCGAATAGTGGAGCGTCATATAACAAGGAGGATGCTGGAAATGAGAGTGGATGGATACAAGATGAGAAGTAGACCAAAGAAAAGATGGATGCATTGTGTAAAAGATGGTATGGTTAAAAAAGGCGTGAATGTTCAGATGACGGCTAATAGAGGAGAGTGGAAAGGCATGTTGTACCGTTACCGGCCCCACATAGTTTGGAATAAGGGCCGGAATAAGAAACTAAAATTACCAGCGCTTCTTAAGGTGTAGTAGCTGTTTCAAATAGAAGAAGTGATAAGAAGCTCTTCAGCGACACATCTAATCTTAACATTATGTGTATACATTTTAATGTGTGTAGTCTAATTTTAATATTTAACTTTGAACTGATATTATTAAGAATTATAAACAAATATTTTCAGAGTAGAGTAAAACCTAAACAATTCCGTTTAACATTTATTATCATCTTCTTACTACCGGGTTCCTGGTAGCTCAGTGATATTAAGCTCGGAGACCAATCTAGTGGTCCCGGGTTCGAATCCCATAGCATACATCGGTCGAGTGTGCGTATTATAACATAAATGCCGTGTATTGACGGTGAAGGATAACATTGCGAGGAAACCTGCATACCGAGATCATCGGTATGTAACCCGCCAATCCGCCTTGGACAAGCGTGGCGGGTATACTGTCAGTTCCCTCTAAGGGAGGCCGGAGGCCTGCAGTACAGTAGGTCGTTTAGAGGCTGCTGTTAAAATCATCTTCTTCCTGTAGGAATTTAACACACATAAATATATTGCTAATTACGAAGCCACTGAATCAATCATATATATAAGTAGTTACGCGTAGAAAACTTAATTCACCTTATTATAGCTGAGTTCTTAAGACAGGCAAACGATCCACTCTATAGTGGTGGTACTAGGTGGTCACCGTTGCCTACGTTTATAACACAAGAGGCATTGGGAGGCAAATAAATCATCCACTTAATTAAATGGAATATCTAT
The DNA here is from genome assembly GCA_963693495.1 of Malacosoma neustria. NCBI lineage: Eukaryota > Metazoa > Arthropoda > Insecta > Lepidoptera > Lasiocampidae > Malacosoma > Malacosoma neustria. The sequence goes on from OY856377.1 coordinate 17,643,635, forward strand.
AAATGTCTAGAGAAGTGAAGAAAAAAAAGAACATGATCCAGTCATAATGCAAACCAGCTAAAAGTAATCAGAAACAAATACCCACATAAAGTTTTTCGCTACACTGTGATAAAGACTACCATAAAGTTGACGCACGATATATAATCCAAAATTTAATGAAACAAAGGGATTTCTGCCGCCATCCGCCGTGAATTATGTCCAAATAAAACACTGGTGACAGGGAAGAAAAGTTACTGCCCGTAAAGGGAGCAAGGGACATCGGACATCACTACGTCACGCTACAGTCCTATTCTGTAAGAACAAGAAATCATTACTTGTAACAATTACAAAGTCATGGTGCTAATAGTATCCTAATCTTCTAAGCTTCTATTAGTTAGACTTATAGATACAAGCGAGCAAAAGTGAGCGTATATGCCAAAGTTTTAAAAATAAACAAAGATCAGAATGATGATGAAAATTATGATATGAAATATGTTTTTACACTACTGATTTTCAAACACTTTTTTGCTTTAACTACAAATAAAACAACCAGTTCCTTATAAAAAAAACAAGTTTAATAATAAAATTATGTATATAAACTAGAATACTCCGTAATATCAAGCCGATATAAACAATATTTATAGAATCATAGTGAATAGACGCCCAGATTTTATTACAGCAAGCACAAAGGAGCACTGTCGCCTTATTCTACAGGAAAAGGCGAATATAACAACAGAAAAAATTGCAGCGTCAAGAAAATATAGGGACGCGAATGGCGTGAATAGGGCCGCGTGACAGCTGACTTACGTTAACTCCCAAAAGCTATTTCCTTTGTGTTTTGCTAGCCAGAAGTAGGAGCAAATATGGAGCAAAGAAATAAAATTATACTAAAAATGAGCGTAGAATCAGTTTCGACCAGAAATAAAATATTCGGAGTGGGAATTCAAAATATTAGAATAGACTAAATGGAATCTAAAAAAGTTGTAAAATTTAGATGGTAAACTTTTTTAACTAAACAAAGACATTAAAAACGACATGTTGTCACTCCTATAAGAATTAAATCTAGCTACATAATTTTTTGTGGCTAAAAAGGCAGTCAGACTCAGTAAATAGAAGTGTCACAGAAAAATACACACAAATAGACTCGTATATATAGAGGAGAGTGAGAGTTGCATGCGCATGTTGCATGTGCATGTTGCATGTGCATGTTAAATGTGCATGTTGCATGTGAATGTATCATGTGTATGTTGCATGTGCATGTTGTGCCAACACCACATAGCTGGAATAAGGGTACAAAGAAGATGAAAAATACTCATATAATTAAATATTATTATTGCATAACTTTAATATTTTTAAATTACCTCATCTTAATAGGATGCTGTTTATTAACCACTAGGATAGTGGAGGTTATCCTTATTTCCCCGACACACACACCATGAAATAAGTCCACCCTAACATAAGATAGGGCCGTGCCTTACTAAGCCACGGCAGGCTGGTTGTCCGTCGACCCAGACACAAGGCGATGTGACATCAACGGGGTTTTAGAGGATATTTTCAAGGAGTCCCACATACCCTCTGACTCCCGTGATCGGAGGAACACGCAAATAAGTTTGACCTCGGAAAAAATTCCTAACCTATAAATGATAAGCTGGAAACTGAGTTTCAGCCGTCATTCAGCAGAGTGCATCAACTGACATGCAAGGTTGATTTGGCTTGACTACGATGAAGACCTTAGAAACATAAGCAAAGGACCTCAACCAGTACAAATATGTAATATAATATTATTTATAAAGTACCAATAATTTATATTTTGAATTATCCAAATCGCAACAATAATTATTATTTTGTAAAGTGGAAAATAATTTAACACCTTGATTCATGAAGGCTTTAGTGTCCAAGCTGATAGTTTCAGTACAGTGAGGAAGTTGCACTGACTTACCGTCAGATATCGCTGCTGTTGCACGTCTAGTGTTAAAACACGGTTCACAATTAATGGTTACGGAATATATTATATATTCATATTATTGCGATTCATTTCATGTGAAGTGTTACGAAAATACATTGTAAACTTAATTTACAATATGCTCAGTTCTAGTGATGTGAAATAGAATAACTTTTATTAACCAATAAAGTATTTTCAAACTATAGTTTTTTTTTAAATATCAAATTGAAATAATAGAGATTCCGCAATTATTATAGAGTTAGATTAATCTAGGAAAATCCTCTGTACCTATTATTTTTTTACTTTTTTTAATAAATTCTCATCTCATTTATGAGTAAAATTCAATTTTGCTCATTTTATGAATTTACTACTACATTTTATGAACTTTTCGCATCGTTACTTTTGAACCAGCTGTTCTATATTTTGTTTTGTGTTATTTTTCTTATATTTTGTTCTTCAATTTCTAAACTAAGCTCAATTCCTATTTCCCGTCTCTCCCGGTCAAAAATAGTATTTATATTGTAATATGTGGAACTATTTCCCTAGTACCTGTTCCACATACGCACGAAGTAAGCTTTTATTTACATTAGTGACTGTCAACTAACATTCTAAGCCAAAACAATATTTTCTTATTTCTGTGAAAAATCAGGAAGACAGGCGGTCCATTCCAATCAGTTTGCATCGCCTATGGGTGCTTGCAACGCCAGTGGTATCGCTAAAATTCAGCCTGGGAAACTGTAACCTGGGTTACTTATGCCCGACACAAGGTTATTATGACGGCATGCTTATAGATCAAGAGTGGTTGCCATCCAAACGGGCTTGAAGCCTTATCACCTAGCAAACCACGTAGTATAGTGTCATTCCTTTACCTCCAAAAAATTAAGAAAAGAAAATCGTTATTTAAAAAAAAACAATGTAATATTTTTTTTTCTAGGATAGAATAATAAGTTTGCTTTTAATTCACGTTTCTCTCGCCCATATGCGTATGTAAGTCCTTGGTACAATTTAGTTATAGTAAAAGTAAATAGATATACTGAGACGATTCATAGTACACCATCTACTCTTATAGTAAGCAAAGCGCTTGTCTTATAGGTATTAGGCAACTGATACTTATAAACTTTTTTTAATAAATATAAATTGACCCAGACTCAAGACAAGAATCGAAGCCGTGACCTCGCAGACATTCTCATGTACAAAAGCAGCGTCACGGAGGTATTAATATTAAGTTTATCGTAGAAGTCCAAGTCCGGTCACCAACCCGATGGTCGGATCAAATTAAGGCGATCACGGGGTTCACTTTGCCTGCAGCTCTGAAACAGGCCGAGGACAGAGTGGTGTTGAGGTAGTTCGTCAGCGTCTCCGTAAAGGCTTATCAAGACGGGCACGACCTTCAGGAATGAAGAACACGACGAAGAAGAAGAAGAAGAAGTCCAAGGCCCCTGTCTATATATAGATCATTGATGCTCCCTCAATAATTATTTTTATTTTTAAGCTACTCCTATAATATGAGGTCGCATTACACAGTGTAGACCAACTTTGCACTAATATTATGACTTAACTGGTTTGAGTCTCTTATTACTAAAATTTCATCCGACACTGTTCTTGCTAAATTTTGCACAACTATGAATATAAGATAACAGCTCTTTTGTTTAGAGAAAATATTGTCTTACATCCTCGTAAATCTCGGAAAACCATGTTTTCTAAGAAGGATTTTTGTATTATAATCATTGTTATACCTTAATGATAGCTACTGATTGCCTCGTTATTTGTCTGGAAGACTAAAAATGCCCTTACGCACTAGGTGGCGCGCGGGGTGGCGCCAGGTGCATGTGAGATTCGCAGATATATCTGATACTCACTGAAAAACCCCCCCAAGCTCCTCTCTAACGTTGATGTACGGGACGCTACAAAATGGATCGAGCTGGCTACCGCCACCCCAAACAGCAATACCCGAATTGGGATACAGAGTTATTAAATTCCCCATTCTCTTCAGCACACGTAGAGTGAGCGCGCCCCAACGCGTCTCGTCTCCAAGGCCTTAGAGCAGGCGGCTTACTTTTGCCCTGGTGTAGCTGCCTACTAGTGCTTACCGTTATAAATTACGTCATTAAGATATATTATATATTACTAGATGGTAATTATGATATGAACTATGGAGTAAACCATAGCAAAGATCGTATGTACTTAGGTCCTGTTGGTTACGCGTCTACTGTGATACTATCAAATGCCGATCAATTACATATATTTAAGAAATTTCCATTAATTTTTTTAATAAATCACTTGATTGCTTTCAAGAATAGTCTGTTCCTGTACATCTTTTCTGTACTTCCAAAGCCCTATATCTTAGCAAACCCGAACAAATAACGAAGCGATAGGTGATAAGTAGATTATTTTAAATCGAGTGTGTAACAAAAGCTAAGGTCATAAACCGCGTTATACAGTTTATGTGTCTACCACGGGATTAATGGGAAAACCGTCTTTTTCTTTTAGGGTTGCTATTGAATTTTTTTTGTATAATATACACAAATCCGTACGCAGTTATGCTTGGAAAAGAAACACTAAAAAACACTTCTCACAACCATTTCATATGTTTGCAACCTTGTACATTAATGATCGCAGATCTGGGTGTAACTAGTAAGCTCGGAGGCGTTCTTGATCAAGCAGGTATAAAAAATGAAATAGATGGGTTTTTAGAGACGTGGCCATGCATTTGATTACTTTTACCACACTTACTGGTGGTAAAGGAAAACATCAAGACAATTTGTACAAACAATTTATTTCGTACAGGGGCGGAATAAGGGTACTGACCCCTGCGACCGGGGGCAGAATGTATAAGGCGACAAAACCCTAGTTAAGTTACCACCTCGCTAGGTTTCAAGCCCGTCTATATAACCACCATCCCTGGTTTCAAGTATGTTGCCATAATAACCTTGTATTGTGTTCCATAAGGTTACATTTCTGCTATATGGCAGCGTGTTAGTGGTGTCCCTGACGTGACAAATATCTATATGCGACGGTAATTATTTACTATTAAGTGGGCAGTCATCCTGTCTGATTCACGGCAGTAAAAAGGAAGTTTATTATTGAGTATTAGTGAGTACTAATCCTATTTACGCAAACCCCATACTATATTCCGACTAGGGAAGCAGTAAACCGAGTTAGTTAGTTCAAAATACCGAAAATAATAATAATTTAAAGAAAACTAAAAAGACTGTATATACCATGTTGTTTACAAAACCTTCCACATATGAATAGCATTACAAAAACAAAGCATTTTCTAAATAAAGGCAGCCCTGTTGGAGACGTAAACCGCCGAGCTAACGTTTGTCTCTTTAATAATTTATCGTAGACTACCCGTAGTCTGGGCCTTTTTTATATCCCTCTAATTGTTACATGAAAGGGAGTTCAGGGTTCCTCGGGTCAGAGAAACGTAAATTTCCAAAAGTACGGAAAATAAAAGTTATTTGATTGTGGTTGAAACTGAAACTCGTTTAAAAAAGTGTTTCAGTATGGTTTACTTAGATTTACTTACTCAAAGTACTCTTGTATACGGTTTTATAAAATTTCATTATGGTGTTATTTTTATGTTAAGAGAGTGATGTTGTGTGGTATTTTTTACATCTTCTTGATAAGAATGTTATGCCCAAATATATAAAAATACTTTTTAAATAATTAAGGTTTACTTCTTCTTCCTCCTGCCCTTATCCCACATTATATGGGGTCGGCACAACATGTTACATGTTGTAATAGTTGTGGCTTAGTTTTTTATAGCCGGCCGCCTGCCTGACGTTAACCCCTTTTTGGGGAAAATCTGTCATCCTTTTTATTTTAATTATATTTCTCGTTTCACATTGAAAGTAGGACACGAAAATTCTTTGTCAATCATCTAACTAATATATCCTCAAGCGACACTTTTATATGTCTCTTCTTGAGTAAACAACATCCGAGTGTTGGTTTTGGTATGCAGGCTGGCACTTTTGCTGGGCCCGTGCACAATTCACATTCGACAACTACGTCACGAGGGCTTCTAAATAGTAAATTCGCAGTGCCGAGTATCGTCGAATGCTCTTTGACCTGCATTCCATAGCGCTTGAATGCAGGCACATACAGCTTATGCACAATGCATCCATCTTCATATATTTTGGTGGTAGCTTACAGCAATCTTCCTCGTAGCAAGTTAGAGGCCTTGAAACTCGCGGCTTCTTTTCACAACAATACATAACCTTCGGCGAAGGACATCGTCGTAAGCAGGGTTAGCACATAGGTAGATCTTCACAGCACGTTATTGGACAAGGGGCTCTCGGGGACAAAAGGCCACTAACATCGGACATACTGCAAATTGCTCGCAGTCTTCAGGGTAAAAGCCCGCCACTTTTATTTAGATTTTACTAAATTTTTTCTTTTGTAAATTTTATATCATAATCAATAATTTTTTACTAGAATTTTGATAATTTTGACGAATTTGACATTGATAAGGTCACTGTTATTATTGTATAAATAAATTTTTAATTAAAAATTCAATTAAACTTTAAGAAAGAGAGATAATATCAGGAAAGCGTTAGTATGCTCCTTAGTGTAGCAAACAGAAATAGATTATTATAGAAGACACAAATCATTCATAGTTTACGTACAAAACAATGTATACACATATAGGTATACAACTTGACTAATATGAATACTTTTTTATTGCTGTGGGACAGCAGAGACAGACTTACGGCCCACTTAGTCTTTAGCAGTTATCGTCGCCTATAGATGTTTGCAACGCCAAAGGCATCGCTAACATACTGCCATCCGCCTAGTGGTACTGGAACCTGGTAATTTATGCAGGAACATAACACATTCTTTTATCATTTTAATACAAGGTTAATTTAGCTGCATATTTAAAATCCAGGGGTAGCTGTCATCCAGACGGGATTGTAACCCTACCACCTAACTTGAGTTATTTAGTCGCCTTTTACGACACGTGAACCACTGCCGGAGAGGTCAGTATATTTTTCCGCCCCTGCACGGATAATTTATTTTACCCTAAAAAAACTCGATTTATTACGAACTTTTAGTAACATTAGAACAAATAACTCCAAATAAATGGCCAGTATAAAGTCAAAAATCAACAAACCGGAACGTACACATTGATAGTTAAAGTTCAAAACAGACTATTATAACTTCAGATGAAGTTTAAAGTAACAATTTCGAAACTATAGTATCCGTTGAATCTAATATTAAACGTACCGTGGAAAATATACTCCTTTATTTATTGCTTGCTAGTTTTGAAGTTTATACGGTCCTGCACATGGTAAGCCATGAGATACGGCGTTAGAAGGTTTGACGTGTTACTTTATTTTGTGCGAATTATAATACGTACAAGTTTGTAAATAAATGTGTGAAGATTGAAAAGTCAAACGTCTACTATCGTAACATATCAATATCTTGGCGTTAAATTACGTGGCCATACCACTAAAAGCGGTAGCGGCGGCCTTTCGCAGTTTGTCCGCAATGTTACGGACATGAAGGCTGTCAGGGATGCGAAAGTTTCTAATGCTTAGTTAGCCTTAGTTATCTTATTGTATGAAGTGTAAGAGGTGTGTATCTTTATAAAAATAAAACTCCTATTGACGTGTGTTTCCGACCCGGGAAGGTCAAGCGGTATGTGGGAAAGATGGTTTACATCTGACTACCCACAAAAAACCCGGTCTATCTCTTGTATCCGGGCCTCTTCTACGATTGGCGCTAGGGGGTCAGGGATTCGTCCTCCTAGCGCTCTTCTGCGTCAATCCAAGGCTGAACATGTAACACGAGATGTGCTATCGGCTAAATAAACAAAGTAGAAGCTTGAACAGTTTTCCTTTCCAAGTTTCAAATGGCAATCATTCCTATGAAAGCTAAAATTAATCAAATCTAATTAGTTTCAAATATCCATAATACAAGCGCTTTGCCTTACTTTGGGACTGGATGGCGCTGTCTAAATTGTCACTGCATATTTATTAATACAGATAATTTACATATGCTTATTTATTTTTCTTCTCATTAGTTCTGTTTTGTACGATTTTGTAACTTATTTTCATGTTTAGTAACTTTTTTTCTTTGTGACGTCACTCCGTGGGCCTGACGTAAGATCAGCGCTGGCTTTTTCCTAAGCATTACGCTGAGTTAGATGCAATTTAGGAAATTAGTTTTAAATTTTTAAAAATATTTGTATATTTAATGTCCTAAAGAAAATTTTCTTTCTTTCTTCTTTCTGATAATGCCGTATTAAGAAGATAATCTCTAAGGAAACGAATTCCCTGGATGAACACTATTTTCATTCTATGATAGAAATAAACAATTAAACTTGAGCTTCAAGAGCTTGATTGGTAATGATGATACTGTTTTAAGTACACATAATGAAAATAAATAATATTAATATTGAAAATACTTATACATATACTTATATACATATACTTTCTAAACATACATAACCACCTCGAGACGGGCTTCGAATCCCGTAGATATTAAGAGTCCTCATTTAATATTGTCCTCAAATACATGCACATTATTAATTCAACTCATATCAATTTTTTCAGGGACACTAAAGCGATTGCTTAATAGGATCTCCTATGGAAAATTATTTTTCCTAATGTCCTCCTTTATATGTTATGGTGTAATTTTACATAAGCTTACACAAAGGAGCTGTTCAGTACAATATGTTAATACATAATATATGTGATAATTCGTGATTCGTGACATACGTGATAATTCACGTGGCAATATTATGAAGTAGTATTTGAGACGAACGGCCACAATCAACAGCCGTGCAATTTTTGGGCATGCTACCTGCAACGCGGGTAGACGGGGGCGTGTTTTTTTTTTATTGCGTAAGACAGCAGACAGGCTGACAGCCCGCTTAGAATTTAGCAGTTACCTTCACCTATAGGTATTTTCAACGCCAGTGGCATCGCGAACACGCTGCTGTCCCATAAGGGTACAGGAACTTGGGTCACTAATGCCGGAACACAACACACGGTTATTATGGCGGCATACTTAAGACCAAAAGTGGTCGCCATCCAGACGGGCTTGAGGCCCTACCACGTAGCTAGGGTGGGTTGTTTTGTCGCCTTTTACGACAGGCCGACCCCGGCCACAGAGGTTAGTATTCTTTCTCCGCCCCTGCACGGATAAAAGCTTTTTTAGCCGCTTTTAGCACGTCTGAACATGTTTGCTTATTGAGCATGCTAGTGTCGATCAGTCGTTCGCAGCAGGTGGGCGTGCACGATTGGCGATGAAAAAACGTTAAAATTTGTAATTTTGTTTCGGAACAATGAATACCTATGGAATCCGCGATCACCACAAAGTTTTTGGACACATTGTATTGCAACCAAAATGATGATTTTATTCAGTTCTCTGGAAAGGGTCATTCGGTTTTCCATTTTTCACAACCTGCATTGGAACACTGGCAGAGAACTTACTAGATTGTTGATACCGAAGCTTCAAGTCCGTGCATAAACAGCATGTGTGTTCAATTGTTGGCTTTGAGCACGCTTATTTAAAAGTATGCTTAAAAAAGCATGCTAATCAAAAGCAAGTGTGTTAGTTTAAAGAGCACGCTCGTTTTAATAAGCATGCCATTTTATGAGCATGTGTAACTGTAGTTAAGTTTTGAAAGAATTGATTAATTAACTTTATCGGTGTTTGGTTTATCGACTAATATTATTAAATATTAAATGTTCTTCTGCAAATATAAAATAACAATCCACAAGACAATCCACACAGAGCTTATTTAACTTTCCATTTAGCCCTAAAATTTAATACGAGCAGTCGTACTTTTTACTAACTAAAACTTATGAATAAATATTACCTCAGTTGATGTTTTACTTACCAAAACAACTAGGAAATGGACGAAATAAGTAATTTAAGCAAATATTTCTCAATGCAAAAGCAATGTATCATTCTAAATGATAACATTATAATTACGAGGGATGTTCAATAAATAGTAAAATAATGCAATACATTTTCCTTGAAAAGAAAAAAAAATACTAGCAGGCATAGCCTAGACATTAGGTATAATAATAAAAAAGCAATCAATTCTCTTTTGTTTTTAAAAATAGAAGTCATTTGTTCGCGTCGTATTGGAACGTGTTCTTAATTAAATATGGATGAAACTGAAGTCAGCGCGGTAATAAAATATCGCTGCTTGAAAATTTTTACAATGGAGCTAATAACGAACTTGAGGGTAACATTCGGTTCATGCTCCTCCATATTCTACGGTGCGCGTTGATGTGCTGAGTTCAAGCGAAGAAGAACTTCCATTAACGACGACCCCCGCACGGGACGCCCTACATCAGTAGTGACTGAAGAAATCATTCAGAAAGTTGAAATAATTGTATTAGCGGATCGTCGTGTTACTGTTTGTTTTATAGCAGAAGAAATGAATTTTTTTTTATTGCTGTAGAACAGCAGACAGGCTGACGGCCCGCTTAGAATTTAGCAGTTACCGTCGCCTATGGGTGTTTGCAACGCCAGTGGCATCGCGAATACGCTGCTGTCCCATAAGGGTACAGGAACTTGGGTCACTAATGCCGGAACACAACACAAGGTTATTATGGCGGCATACTTAAGACCGAAGGTGGTCGCCATCCAGACGGGCTTGAGGCCCTACCACGTAGCTAGGGTGGGTTGTTTTGTCGGCTTTTACGACAGGCCGACCCCGGCCGCAGAGGTTAGTATTCTTTCTCCGCCCCTGCACGGATAAATATTCCTATAGTTCCATAATATACACATCAAAAAAGTCTAAGCAACATGCATGATATTACAAATTTACCATTTATACTAATTAATTACTAAGTCTTTACTCACTCAAAGTGCGTAGGTATGTAAACTTTTTTGTTATTGATGACATACTGGCTGGTTGTAAAAAAAATTTCGATTATATTTTGTTTTTTTCATAAAATTAAATGAAGGAGAATTTGTTTGAATTTAAGTGCGTTTTTATTGCTATGTTTAGTCTTGATTTTATAATTTTACCAACCATTTAAATAAAGTTAGCGACAAAATTGAATTGTTAGATATTCTTTACGTCATGGAGCGACGTCATTTGACGGCAAATGAAATGCAAAGAGCTGTAGGGATGTTGCAAGCGGAAAGTAATCAATCTCAGGTATCTCGGCATTTTGGCATTCATAGAAGTGTTATTTGTCGTCTTCGGTAGCGCTACAATAATACAAGGAAACCCGCTGAATAGCACCCAGGCCGTAAAAGGTATACAACCACTCGGCAAGACCGGTACATACAAGTGACTGCAAGACGCCAGCCGATGTTAACCGCTCGAGAGATAAGTTTGAGGCTACAAAATTCAAGTGGTGTTGATGTAAGTCCCCAAACTGTGCGAAATCGACTGCATGAGTACGGCCTATGAGCTCGACGCCCAATTAGGTACCCACCGATACGTCACGGGAATCGCGCTCGTCGAAATGAATGGTGTAGAGAACGCAGAACATGGACCCAGGAACAATGGGATGTTTTCCGATGAGTCACGATTCGGGTTTAGGCCTGATACAAGAAGGGTGAGAGTATACCGTCGGCCAGTAAATACTGAAAGGCTCAGGTGCATTCAGGAAGTTCATCCATACAGCGGCTCATCCACCATCATAAAATTTAAATTAGTACATTTTGCTTAGACTTTTTTGATATGTATTGACACAACCATTTGGGTATGAAAAGTGTTAGCGCGCTGGGTGCCCAGAATGATTTCTGATGCGCAGAAACAAACGAAACTGAGAATTTCACAAAGCTGTTTGGTTTGTTACAACAAGATCTTGGCCAATTTTCGGCTCGATTCATAACTATGGACGAAACATGGCTTCACTATTATGACCCGGAAACGACAAAATAGTCCATGACTTGATTTAAGGCGATTCCATCCGCTGGTAAGATCATGGGCTGTATTTTCTGGGACAACCAAGCATCTCTTGGTAATTATCCTCATCTTAATCATGGAGTTAATATTACGGGGATTTTGTACGCAGGACCAATAACAAAGTTGCGTGAGGAAATACGTAAGCAATGGCGTGGTAAACTCGGTAAAGTTGTTTTGTTTCATCAAGATAACGCCCGCCTCCGCGTACAAATTCAGAGTTGCGATAACTGCCATTCAAGAAGCTGGCTTCAAATTGATGGAACATTCTGCATATTTAGCGGACCTAGCTCCTAGTGAATGCTACCTATTTCCGGGGTTAAAGGAGCATTCAATGCTGAATTTGAATCATTGCAATTATTGTATATTATTTGCGTTGTAGAATGGCGTTTACGCGAAAAATAGACACATTCGGAATACTTTATTGATGAGGACGTTCTCTTCATTTCCTAAACGCATAAACGACAAGTTCCCCGTTTTGGTCTATTTTCAAGCCTTATTGGTTCCTTTTCTCTTCGAAAAATTTAGTTTCATCTTTACTAAATACGCAATCCAAATTCTACCAAACTGCAAGTGGACCTGCAACACATATATTTCTTGGAATAACACATCAAATAAATCCTTCTTTGCAAGTCCGGTAAAAGCAGGTACCCGAAATCTAATTTTGTAGTAAATTTTACGCAAGCGCGCACGGTTAAAATAGCATAGAAGGGTTATGGGTATTAGACATTAAATAATAGTTATATATTTGTTTATAAATATATATTACACATACACACGCAGACGGAGGGACGGGAATTGAACGCATGATCTCCGCAGGGTCCTACGTGCATTACTCGTAACTGTTTCGCTAAGGACACCGTCATATAGTCAAATATGTGGAAAAATTCAATATTACACCATATATAGGTTTATGTTTACAAATTATAGGACTTTAGGTAAATAACAATATTTTTATATTTTCTGTAAGCATCGAAACAAAAAACATAACCAAAACAAAAAAATCATAGATGTTAAAGTCATCAAAGGGTAACTCTCACTAGGTCACAGGTATAAAAGAATAGCCGCTATCTTATATTATATAATTTGAGGCTGTCGCATAATAGTCATGCCTGCTTAATCAGATTGAAAGTAAACAACCAAAATTTTATTTTGATCACATATACTAAACACCAAGATCTTTGGGACACGAGTGGCTACCTTGTGGATTTGATCCCCACTTAGGGCAACATATTTGTATGATATATACAAATAGCTTGTGGTCTGGGCATACTAAATGTCCATCCATTGATTACGGTGATGTGTTTTAAAAAAATTTGTGCCAACATAGTGCTGTAAAATTTCACTTTTTATATGAATGAGAGAGATTCACCTGTTTTATTTGGTACAGGACTAAACGATAGTCGACTACTTTAAATGATTTTCTTCTTAGTTGGTTATCGTTTTTCAGAGTTCGACACAAAAATTTCCATGTTTAACAAAAAAACTTTATAAGCTTTCATATTTCCAAAAGAATTAATATTCAAACTTTTTGAGTTCGTATTTTCTTTCAAAAATAAAAACATTATTGCTTCGGCCAAATAATTAAAAATGCCTTCGCAATGGTAGACAGCTGTCATTGGACCCTTATCTCGTTTTGAGTCATAACAATCTTAAGGCATTCATTGCAGCTCTATTTTGCTTTCAGTGCCTTCGTTTTCTAGGTTTTGAATAATATCATTTCGTTTGAATCAAATCTTTATATCATGAGTGACGTTTGGGCTCTGAAAATGTTATTGAATGTTACAATGTATTATTTGTTATTGACATTGTTATACTTTTATAACTGAAACGTGTCATTGCCTAGAAAACGTATAAATGGAATGAAAGGACAAACAATATATAATAAATAATAATAATAAATCTTTATTGTAACACCTTATTATAATAAGTCAATGAACCCTAGTCTCCGAACTAGACATTAGTCTGTGTCTTGGAAACTAGTGCCCTTTCAAATCATACATATGAAAGGCAAATAAAAGAAAAAATATATACACACGGCAAAAACATGACAGTGCTAGAGAAATATTTATGACAATAAAAAGAAGCGCCAAAAAATTAAGCGTAAATAAAGATCCTGGCTACGCCGGGAGCATCGATAACCCATTATTAAAAAAAATCATTACCACTAACATTTTGTTGTCATCATCGTTTTATCCTGAACTTACGATTGCAACCTATGTTTCTGCTTCAAGACGTGGTCGAGCCTGCTTCCAAAATTTTCTTATCTATTTCGCACGGTCTTCGACATCGTTAGTAGTGAGTCGATTGACTGGTATGGCACTTGACGTCAAACTAGTTTTTAGGTCTACCCCGCCTTCCGGGTTCCATTGGAAGCGGCGTGACTGGACTTTTGTTCCCTACGTAAATATTGCGTTACCGTAAAACGTGAACTATACAGGGAAAGCGGTTCTCTTGCTATATATATGCAACGCACATGTACTACAACTAGGCTCGAATCCCCCTAGAGAGTGGACAGTATGTCCGCCGCGGCTGACCAAGGCGAATCGGCAAGTTATACATACTGGTGAGGTATGTAGGTCTCCTCGTGGTGTTATACATACTGGTGAGATATTTAGTTCTCCTCGTGGTGTTTTCCCTCCACCTTTTACCTTCAATACGTGGCAATTATGTAATGCACATTAGACGAGAAAAGCTTCCTAGGCCGTGCACATGCACGAAATCAACCGGGAGCCATTATTTTGAATCTCACGATAACATCATCGCGGGATTCAAAATAATGGCTCCCGGTTGATTTCTAAATGTACCACTTGACTACCTCGTACTTACCCTGGATATACGTTCTGCCTCGTCGACGATTGGTTCAAGGATACTCGTTGTATGTATATTGTATATGCAGAAGTAATAATAATAAAAAAATTACTCTTAAAACATAGAAAAACGAGTGAGAGTCCATAATAAATACGTGTACACGGCCTATCTACCACGGGATTTTGATATACTCTTACTATATTTAATTTTAGGACCTACCATAAAAACCAAAAGACGATTACGTGGACCATTTGTTTACCAGACTTATTTTATTAAATAATTTAAAAACTGAAAATAACCGATAAATATTTCATGCAAGTAAAGAACCCTATGAAGCGCAATGAGCATATGCATTAATTCAGAAAATTCAATGCTCATTGAACCGAAGCCAGCATTTTTCTTTCGTTCTTACCGGTAGTTTTAAAGCGCTTTCATAGCCGACAGCTCAACGATAAAAACGATGAAATTTGTTCTACTTGCGGTTTTTAGAATTCATTTTTCTTATTTAAATTTGTTCTGAATTCTCCATTTGAGTTAAATTTTACTTTGTCGATGATAACAATTTTTGAAATACCCCCTTACCCAATAAAGCTTAGGTATGAAATTGCCATTGTATAGTAATAGATAGTTTAAATTTTTTTTATAGTTATAGTTCAGCAGACAAGCAAACCGCTTATCCTGGTAGGCGGTTACCGTCGCTTATGGACGTCTGTAATACCAACGCGCTACCGGCCTCGAAGAAATTTTATAACGCCTTTTACTAAACTTACTACTTAGTTACTTAACTTACCAATAAAAAGATAATGGTAACTATTTGGTGGTCTTTTCATGGTGTTATTCACTATAGCTTACTCAGGTCTGATCAAGCAATAACAGCGGCTCTGTGAGATTTGAGGATTCACTGTAAACAATTCTACCATAAGAAGATTGGCGGAGCGTGGCGCGAAACCTAATAAATCAGCTAATAGCCCAAAATTGAAGGTGAGCCACCGAATAGCGTGCCTCAACTTTGCACTTGAGCACTTAAATTGGTCATACCTTCAATGGAGCAAAGTTCTCTTTGCTGACGAGAGTAAGACCATGCTTTATAGTAATGAAGGAAGAAAGAAGGTGTATCGAAGTGAGGGAGAGCATTTTACACAGTACTGCATTGAAGAAAGAGTCAGATACGGTGGCGGTTCATGGATGGTTTGGAGAGGCATAAGCGCCAATAGAAAAACCGAACTTGTGTTTGTATCTAGACCTCAGTTACCGTCATTAAATGTCTGGAACCTCGTGTGGTACTCTACGCACATTTTATACCGCAGGCATTGTAAATGAATACTTGAGCGAAGTCGGTATTGCGGTTATGGACTGGCCAGCAAGAAGCCCGGATATGAATCCCATAGAACACCTATGCGATGAGTTGAACTCGTCTCGAGTCAGAGCGAGAGATCTTGCTCCGGAGACGCTTAGCCAACTTAAAACAGCTATACAAGAAGTAAGATAACTTCCCACAACATAAGATTGTGAGGCATATCCATTCCATGAGGAACCGCATGGGAGCATTAATAAGAGCCCGGGGAAGAAATACAAGATTCTGAATAAACTTTTTTTTAATTCTCTGTTTCTAACATTTAACAAATTTTTCTTAAAACATATCTGTTGAACAAAACACAATTACTAACGAAATTTCATTTTAATTTGAAACATTAATATTTGTTAAATAATACCTTATAATATCCACAATTAACAGGCATTATTTATATTTTTGGTTAAATGTAAAAAAAAAACAAATTAAACTCATTCAAAACCAAACTTCCATTATTTTGATGAAAGTGTATACATACACTTTCAGTTTTTGTGTACATTTCCATGAATGTCTAAAGACATATTTAATGAGTTATTAAAATGAAAGCAATTTTAGATATTGACCATTGTGATGAAGAAATGCCAATTGAGCTATTACTACGAGTACTATACTACCCTATACTTTAAATGTTGTAAATATAATTTTTGTTAATTTTAAAATACCACACCTGGGTGCGGTATTTATATGCGGTATATATATATATATATATATATATATATATATATATATATATATATATATATATATATATATATATATATATATATATATATATATATATATATATATATATATATATATATATATATATATATATATATATATATATATATAATATCCGGAAGACCGAGCTTTGCTCGGTATTTTTTTTTTATAAATTGTGTTTTTTGTAAATTAACTATTGATATTCTTAGTCTAACCTCAAAGCAAACACTTATTGACTTCTTGTTACTTAACAACGCCATCTGCTGGAATAGCTTTAGTGTTGTATCGTTAAAGCAATTAAAAAAAATAGTATTATTATTCGCCGATAGATGTCAGGAAGTCACATTTTTGTTATTTTTCTTCCAATAAAAAAAAAGTAAATAAAATGACATTTTCTCGAAATGATTCCTAGCTAGATCGATTTATTGCCCCCGAAACCCCCCGTATACTAAATTTCATGAAAATTGTTGGAGCCGATTCCGAGATTCCAATTATATAAGAATATTTAAACAAGAATTGCTCGTTTAAAGATATAGGATATATTCTTCTCTTTCGTTGCGCTCTTGTCAGAGCGGTCGTGGTCATCATTTTTCAGTCACACGCCTGACAATCCGTCTCCATTCCTCCCGGACAGCTACTTTTCGGGAGCACACGTGTACTGGGACGTCCACTGCAGCCTTTACTTGGTCCGTCCATCTCATAGGCGATCTGCCGCGAGGTCTTGTTCCTTCTATTTTCCCTTGGACAACCAGACGTTCGATGGAGACATCGTCACGCCTAGTCACGTGACCAAAGAAAGTGAGAATTCGAGCCTGTACGATGGAAGATAGACGCTGCTTAATGCCGAGTTCTTCTAGAATGGACTTGTTGGTCCGGAATTGATTCCAGGACACTCTCAACATTCTTCTCCAGCACCACATCTCGAGAACGTCTATTTTCTTCTTCTCACTTTCTCGCAGGGTCCACGTCTCCGAAGCATATAGGAAAATGGAGAATACCAGTGCTCTAACTAGCCGGGTCTTAGTGGCTTTCGTTATTTTACGATTTCTCCATATTTTTTGCAGCTTATCCATAGCTGATCTGGATATCACCATGCGCCGTTTGATTTCGTCTATACAGCCTCCGTTGTTCGAGATCAACGCTCCTAAATAGACATAAGATTGCACCACTTCACAGTTCGCTATTTGTGTCACTTCGGGTGAGTTGTTGTTAATTCGGTCAACAATCATAACTTTAGTCTTGCTGCGATTGATCTTGAGGTCGAATTCAAGACTTATGGATTCTATCTTTTGGAGAAGTTCTTCCATATGGCAGATACTAGTAGCGAAGAGGGTGGTATCATCCGCATAACGCAAGTTGGAGATTTTCAAACCTCCAATTGCTGCTCCATCAGTCCAGTTCTCAAGAGTACGTCTCATTATCATTTCTGTGTAGATATTGAACAGAATCGGGGAAATAATGCACCCTTGCCGAACTCCGGCACTAGGATGAAAATTAGCCGAAAGCTTATCGTCTGTCTTTACTGATGCAGTACCACCTTCATATAAACGTCGGAGCAAATGAACAAGATGTTTTGGTGTGCCCATGTCCAGTAGATTCCTCCAAAGTACAGGCCATTTGACAGAGTCAAACGCCTTCGAGAAATCCACGAAACAGATATATACCGCTTTGTTGAACTTACGATATTTCTCAATAATTTGGCGCACAATAAGTATTTGCTCCCTGGTACCTTTGCCCTTGACAAAGCCTGCTTGCTCAGGTGCAATCTCTTTGGATAAGTAGGACTTGAGACGCTCGTTGATAATGTGCAGTAGAATTTTGTTCGCATGCGGCATGAGTGCAATGAGGCGATAGTTATTGCAAATTTTTGTAGAACCCTTTTTGTGTAGTGGTATGAAGACACTGTGAGCCCATTCCTGCGGCCATGTACCTGTTTGCCACACCCTGTTACACAGTAAATGGAATATCTGGACACCATACTCTCCCGAAGCTTTGATAGTTTCAATGGGGAAGGCATCCTTTCCCGTGGCTTTTCCATTCTTCAGATGTTTTATTGCTGCTCTTATTTCATCCTTTAAGATGTTGGGCTCTTTTTCTTCATCCAATGGCTCTGTTGAATCAAAACACTGTGATTGCGGGTCTTCAAACAGCGACTGACAATATCTCCTCCACGTTTTCGATATTTCTTCTATCTCTATTACTGTTTCACCTTGAGAGTTCTCGATAGCCCACGTTTTAGAAGACAATGACCGTGTGAGAGTACGAATTTTTTGATGGAGGTCCCTCGACTCGTGCTTGTTAGCATGTGCTTCTATTTCTTTGCAGATGTTCTGAAGATGAGTGTTTAGATCACGCCTGCAAGCAGCTTGTATTTTTGCAGACTGTTCATTCAAAGACCTCACATCAGACCCCTTTGCCTTCATATGTCTTCGGCCTTCTACAAGAGCTAGAGTATTGTCGCTCATCCAGTGTTGCCGTTTGCTAGCGACTGCAGGTGGCGTTATATTCTTGACGGCGAGACTAATTAAACTTTTCGCACTATCCCACATTTTGTCTGGACACTCGGTTTCATGATCCACAGACATCCATTGATCCCACTCTTTTTTCAGTACAGCTGTAAACAGTGATTTGTCTCTGACTTCAAGCCTTCTATGTTGAACAAGTTTTTGGGCTGCTCTTAGTTTAAGCTGAATTTTAGCCATCAAAAATTGATGATCAGATCCACAATCGGCTCCTGGTAGTGTGTGAGTGTTCCTAATAGATGTCTTCCAATGTGCTCTAACCAAAATATAATCGATCTGATTACGATAGTTGCCATCAGGTGATGTCCAAGTGTACAATCTTCGAGGATGATTTTGAAAGAAACTGTTAGATATAACCAAGTTGTTATCAGCTGCAAACTGTACCAGTCGTTCGCCTCTTTCGTTGCGCTGCCCCAGTCCGTACTTTCCAACACAAGAACTTAACAAATGAGAATCCGAACCTATCTTGGCGTTGAAGTCTCCCATAATAACAAGAAGCTCCCTTCGTGGAATCTTAGAGATGGCAGCCTCCAGGTCTGAGTAGAAAGACTCAATGTCCTCATTACATGCGGTGCTAGTCGGAGCATATACCTGAATGATATTTGAGTTTACTGGCGAAGCCTTTAGCTTGAGACTTAAAGTCTATCGCTGACAGGTTCATACCCCAACACACAACTCCTGGAACTTTTTGGAATAACAAAAGCAACTCCATTTCTACTACTGTCTGTATTCCCAGAGAAGTATACGACGTTTTTATCTGTGTGAAAGTGACCATTATCTTTCCAATGCGTCTCACTAATGCCACAGATGTTTATGTTGTGTCTGGATAGTTCATCTTCCAGAATCTTGAGCTTTCCTGGTTGCAGGATGCCGCGAACATTCCATGTACCTATCTTCTGGATCTGACGCATTTTCATAGATATTCCAGTAGCATCACTTCCGTGGGGCGCCTGGTTTCCTACGTCCGCATGGCCGGTAGCAGATTTCACACCATCTGTCCCGGACACAGTATGGCGCCGATTGAGCGGGTCGAATGGGCACTTCGATATCTTATTGTTACTGTTCATGATGACTTTCATGGAAAAATAGTGCAGTGGTTTCCCCTTGCCTTCTGCACCAGACATTTTATGAGTCATTTAAAACCCCAAGGCCGCTGTAGCCTCTTCCGACCTGAGGTCTAATCGGGTGTATATGGTTATACCGCCATTGCTCGGTCGCCAGAGCCTCGTTAGTTCTCTAGCAGGGGGCGCCACGATACTGTGTACCGTCGTCTGCTGTTCTTACAAACCACTGACGCGTGCAGGTGAGGTTGACAGTTGGGCCGGTTTAGATGTTGTTCACCGTTCTCCCCTTACCCCCCCGATAGGATATATATATATATATATATAAGACGAGGGGTTCGGTCCCGAGGAATCTTTAAAAGCAGTGACGTCAGCATTGCTAACGTCACTGGCTTCCTCATTATTTGGCGCACTCATTGCAAACAATGAAACAACCAGAAACACACTATAAGATTTATTTTTACAAGATACCAGTTATCAAAGTAATCAAAGTAAGTAATAGTTTTATAATCACATCATAGCATAATCATAATTATAATAAAACGATAGATACTCACAAAATAGTCACCAGTTCACCAGGTCTTAACCGCCCAGCGCTCGAACCAAAAGTGATTTAATAATTTTACATCTAGTCTATCGTAGTTTCGTGCACCACCGAAATTAAAACCAAAAGGTGGCGTCGAGCGGAAAAACGTCAACGCACCATTTAAATTGCAACTTCTTTAAACGATTAATTTTAATTACAAAAATAATTCGTAAATTAATTAAACATTTCAAAAGTAATTATGAACAATTGAATTAATTTTTAAATCTTAATCTCTGATTTAACATTGTCTATTTTAGTTTCGCGCGCCAGCGAAATTAAAACCAAAAGATGGCGTCGGGCGGAAGAACGTCAACGCACAATTTAAATCGCAACTTCTTTAAATTAATTATGTTAATTACAAAAATAATTCGTAAATTAATTAAACATTTCGAAATTAATTATGAACAATTGAATTTATTTTTAAATCTTAATCTCAGTTGAAACATCCGGTCTACAAATGGCGGCGAATGTTTCAACTGTTAAACAACTCATAACAATTTCATCAATTAATTTTAGGATTTATTCTAACGCAAAATACAGTGAATACATTCCAAAAATCATAACACTAATTAATAACTAACAACAACCAATTTATTCGACACAATGATTGATTTCATAATCAGAACAATTACATTTGTTATTTACTATGGACTTGCGTCGACACGGCCATTCTGCGAGACGGTGCGTGCTCAGCACCAGTCACGGTTCTCGTAAATAAATTTTGGAACACAGCAAATTATAAAGTTTATAAAGTTAAGGAAATATAAAGGAATATGAGTAAAATAGTTAGTAATTTAATTACATTTCTGATTTGTTGACATGCAAATGACCAACGCATACTTGCATGATTATATTTATCGAACAAGCCTGCTGTGATTCTGAGCGGTCTAAATTTTGGAACACAGCAAATCATAAAGTTTATAAAGTTAAGGAAATGTAAAGGAATGTGAGCAAAATAGTTAGTAACTTAATTACATTTCTGATTTGTTGACATGCAAATGACCAACGCATACTTGCATGATTATATTTCTCTAACAGGCATGCTGTGGTTCTGAGCGGTCATGTACGCCGTGGTCCACAGAGGCTCTGAAAGTTATGTAGTCTGTTACCATAGTTTATTGATGAAGCTCACAGGGAATTGCTGCTGTGGCGCTGAGCGGTCTCGTACGCCGTGGTCCACAGGGGTCCTAAAGGATCAGGGTAGGTCGATGCTGGGGCCTGGGCCTTATGTTTCTGACCGTGGTCCCCAGTGGCTCTGAAAATGACAAGTTAGGCGAGGAAAAAAGGATACGTGTCGCACAGAATCTAACATCCACAATAAATGATACTGTACTACCTATGCACACTCTTAAAATGTTACACTAAACTTCTAATTAATGTTACACTAAACCCTTAAGCGTCCAATAACTGTGTGGTTTGTGATGTAGACGTCGATGGTGGATCCAGTGTAATGACTACTTGGGCTGTGGTCTGCTGTTCGGTGTCATCGTTGGCGCCCGTCGACACGGTTTCCTGTTCCCCAGGCTGTGGCGCCCGACGTAGCTGATCGTGCGCTACCTTGCGTGGGCGCCCTCTGCTAGTCACACGTTTTACCATGTAGCGGTTATTGTCCAATATTCTGTAAATCTCGTATGGCTCGCTGTATTTCAGGTCCAAGCTGGTTTGATTTCTGGGATTATTTTTGATGAGGACGTAGTCTCCTCTTTGAAAAGGACGCAGCTTGGCTTTGTTTTTGTCAAAACGCTGCTTATCATAGTCAGCTGCGACCGCCATTTTCTGTTGCACGTGTTGATCGAGCATATCAAAATCGACGGTTTCGCTATCAATGTCTACCAACCTTAAAAGTTCTGGCGGAACGGTGTGCTTACGGCGTGTCAGGAGAGTAAGTGGCGCGCATCCTGTCACTCTGTGTGGGGTGCAATTAAATGCAAGTTGAAGGGCTTCTAAGGCCGTTTGCCAGTTTTCAGTGTCATAGTTCCTTATCATTGTAAGTGCATTTTTCAAGGTACTCATTACTCGTTCCACCTGCCCGTTTGCTCGGCTTACTCCTGGCGCTATAGTATGTAAATTGATACCAAAACGGTCGCAATAGGCTTTAAATTCGCCAAGAAACTCTCGGCCGCCATCAACCACTACCTGGATTGGAGTCCCGAATAAATGCACGACTCGTTTCAGCGCTGCGAGACTGTTGCTTTGACTCTTGTCGTTAGAGTAACTAAGTAGGATGTATTTGGTGAAAGCGTCAATGATAACTATCACATATTCGTCCTGGCCTTCAGCGTTTCTCGTACCAAGTTTGCCGGTAATGTCCATGTGGATTACTTGAAATGCTGCAGTAGGTTTTTGTATTGGGTGTAGCTGTGCCTGGATTGCACCTGAAGGTCCCTTCGAGGTTCTGCATATAACGCAGTTATCTACAAACCTTCTTACAATGGTGCTCATGTTAGGAAACCAGTAACTATCTCTGAGTTTTTGTAAAGTTTTCTCCCATCCCGGGTGTTGTAGAGATGTGTGAAAGGAGTTTATCAGGCTCCACTGGAATGACTTTGGTACTACTGTAGGTTTGCACGTACCGAGTATAGGAGGATCAGCGAGTAATTTCTTCAACACCCCTTCCTCAAGAACGTAGCCGGAAACTGGGTTGTCGGTTGTCATGCTGTTGATTACCGGACGAAGAGTATCGTCACGACGTTGTTCAATTTGCAGCCACTCTGTGTCCTTTGTCATGATGTTGATCGCCATTTGAGTTGTAGGGTTTCTGCTAAAAAAATCTGCGTGCTGCAGTCGCTCACCTTTTCTATATTCGACTTCGAACTCGTAGTTCTGCAGGAAAGCCCACCAGCGATGAATTCGTGGCAGTAAATCCTTCTTATGCTTAGATGCTTTCAAGGCGTTACAGTCTGTTATTACCTTGAATTTTCGGCCGTACAAGTAGTGCCGAAAATGCTTTACTGCTCTCACCACTGCTAGCGTCTCGAGCTCGTATGAATGGTAGCGGCTCTCTGCGTCAGTGGTACGCTGGCTCATGTACGCGACTGGATGCTGGCGACCTCCGATGATCTGAACGAGTACCGCGCCGTAACCGAGGCTGCTCGCATCAGTGTAAAGCTCAATTGGTGCGTTTTCCTGAAACAATGCAAGGGTAGGCGCAGTAGACAAATGAAGTATGATTTTATTTCTGGCCTCATCGTGCCTTTCGTTCCATTCCCATTTTGCATCTTTCTTTGTTAGCTCATAAAGCGGTACCATCACACGCGAGAAATTGGGAATGAAACGACGAAAATATCCGGCGAGGCCATTGAATTGTCTTACTTGTTTAGCCGTTCGTGGAATAGGTGCCTTCGTTAAAGCCTCCACTTTCTTTGGGCTAGGACTAACCTGTCCGTTTGTAACTATATTGCCCAAGTACTCTATAGAGCGTTTAAAGAAGGCAGTTTTCTCAATATTTATAGAAAAACCAGCATTTCGTAATGCGATAAGTACCCGTTCGATACGGGACAAACCTTCTGCAAATTCGCTACACTTCGTAAGTACGTCATCGACATAGACTTGGCAGACCTGGTCAGGCGAATTTAGAAGGTCAGCTAAAGCCCTATTCATGCACCTCTGGTAAACGGAACATGCATTACTGAGGCCGAATGGCATGGCCAAGTACTCGTACATGCCGTCAGGTGTTACGAAGGCAGTCTTTTCAATGGACCCTTCAGAGATGGGGATCTGGTGGAAGCCCGCTGCCATATCAAAAGTAGAGAAGTAATAACCACCCGCTAATTGGTCTATTTGATCGGAAATTATAGGTAAAGGATAGTGATCCCTCAGAGTGTTTCTATTCAGCTCGCGATAGTCTACGCACATGCGATCTTTGCCATTTTTCTTTTTGATTAATATTATCGGACTGGAGAAAGGTGACTTGCTCTCTCGAATAATATTGTGTTCAAGTAACTCGCTCACAATATCACGAACTTTTTGTCGTTCGATTGGACTCAATCTATATGGCCTACGCTCAACACACTTGTTCGGGTCTTTCAAACGTATTTCGAGTTCACCGGTATTAACACGTGTGTGAGGGTAACCCTGGATAAAAAGATGTTCAAATTTTGCTAATAACAATTTAAGTTCGTTTATTTGATCACTATCTGTCAAGTCACAATCTAAATTGTCAAACTTTTCGCTTTGTAAATGCATGTGGAAAATCGCGGGCTGATGAATCAATGTCACGCCCTTTGAATTCACCATCACACTTAAATTCGTATTTTCCATAAGATTCATGCCTATTAAAATATCTGAACACACTTCATAATCCGGGACTATGTGGAAATGAAGTTCGACTCTTATATCATCGATCACACAAACGGTTATCAACGTTGATAATGACACTACTGTAAACCGTCCTAAACCCTTTAGATAATTGACAACATTCGTCCTTTTACCCGGTAATTTTGAAGCAACCGATTCGCGTATTACCGAACATTCCGCCCCGCTATCGAAAATCGCGAAAAATTTTAAACCCCCAATCAACACCGGTATGGAATTTAACTTAGGTGTACCTACGCAATTAACGTTCGAGACCATTGTTCGTTCACGTTTATAACAAGTTTCATATGTGTGACCTGTTCGTGAACAGAACGTACAGGCCGGTTTATTATCCTTTTGAGGAACCGTTTTACCATCATGATGTCGCAGCTGAGGGTTATCAGCTTTAACACGGTAACGGCAATCTTGAGTATCATGACCGGGCTTTTTACACTGTCGACAATATAAAGGTGGCTTATCCGAGAATCGTTGTCGTTTGACAGAGCCCTGCTGCATATTTGATGAACTAGGATAAGGTCGCTTACTGCGCTTTATTGAGGAAGCTACAGAAATCAACTCTGGTACTGAAGTAGCCCTGGCGTTTAACAACTCAATTCTCAATCGCTCGTCTCCAATGCAACCAATCACAGCCTCAACCGCGTCATCATCCGATAATTTATCCCTAGTGACACGTCTCCATAACATCCAAGCCTGTGATAAGAACTGCGCGATGTCCTTTGAATTATCGTAACTATGTTCCCGGAAACGGACTATATCACGAGAATACCTATTTTCAGGTTCAAAAGTTGTTATCATAACCTCACGCAATTCCTGCCACGTGGAGGTTGAAACAAGCCAGTTGTCAACCCACAACCTTGCACGACCTTTGAGCAAACTACCGACTTTCATCCGGATATCATAATCGCTCAGGTTGTAGGTTTCCATGGCCATGGTCACATGCTTACACCACTCTCGCACTCCTATATCTGCATCCGGATCGTATGATGGTAAAAACACGTCATTGATTTTAACTTTTGTGTCCGGTATTGTTGTCATACGATCGGACATGTGCTTCATCATTTGCAACATCTGCGCGAAAAATTCCACTGGGACCCCGCTAACAGAAGCATTACTATGTTGATAGTTTGAAACAGAAGGACGAGCAGATGTGGGTGATAATCCCACTTCTGAAGACGAGGGGTTCGGTCCCGAGGAATCTTTAAAAGCAGTGACGTCAGCATTGCTAACGTCACTGGCTTCCTCATTATTTGGCGCACTCATTGCAAACAATGAAACAACCAGAAACACACTATAAGATTTATTTTTACAAGATACCAGTTATCAAAGTAATCAAAGTAAGTAATAGTTTTATAATCACATCATAGCATAATCATAATTATAATAAAACGATAGATACTCACAAAATAGTCACCAGTTCACCAGGTCTTAACCGCCCAGCGCTCGAACCAAAAGTGATTTAATAATTTTACATCTAGTCTATCGTAGTTTCGTGCACCACCGAAATTAAAACCAAAAGGTGGCGTCGAGCGGAAAAACGTCAACGCACCATTTAAATTGCAACTTCTTTAAACGATTAATTTTAATTACAAAAATAATTCGTAAATTAATTAAACATTTCAAAAGTAATTATGAACAATTGAATTAATTTTTAAATCTTAATCTCTGATTTAACATTGTCTATTTTAGTTTCGCGCGCCAGCGAAATTAAAACCAAAAGATGGCGTCGGGCGGAAGAACGTCAACGCACAATTTAAATCGCAACTTCTTTAAATTAATTATGTTAATTACAAAAATAATTCGTAAATTAATTAAACATTTCGAAATTAATTATGAACAATTGAATTTATTTTTAAATCTTAATCTCAGTTGAAACATCCGGTCTACAAATGGCGGCGAATGTTTCAACTGTTAAACAACTCATAACAATTTCATCAATTAATTTTAGGATTTATTCTAACGCAAAATACAGTGAATACATTCCAAAAATCATAACACTAATTAATAACTAACAACAACCAATTTATTCGACACAATGATTGATTTCATAATCAGAACAATTACATTTGTTATTTACTATGGACTTGCGTCGACATATATATATATATATATATATATATATATATATATATATATATATATATATATATATATATATATATATATATATATATATATATATATATATATATATATATATATATATATATATCATCATCATCCTAGCGTTAGTCCCGGTTGCCACCCAAACTTTCGTTTCGGTGCCCGGGGTCCGCTTTCCGACTTTTTCTACTCTACTTTCTACTCCACTCCCTGGTAGTGAGCCCATTGGCACGCATATCACCCTTTACGACGTCAATCCAGCACTTTTTGGGTCTACCCCTCCTGCCGGGGCCCGGCGGAGGCGGCATGGCCAGACATTTGTTTCCCACGTAAGCATCCGGTTGCCGTAAAACATGGCCATACCAACGGAGCCGACACTCCTGCAATTTATCTGCAATGTCACGGACACGAAGACTACCGCGAATGCGGGAGTTCCTAACGCGGTCCTTCCGCGTCACTCCACACATCCACCGCAGCATATTCATCTCCGTGACACGCAGTTCTTGCTTGTGTCGCTCTAACATCGGCCACGCTTCACAGCCGTATAAAAGGACAGGCCTAATGATGGTCTTATAGACCTGTCCCTTCAACTTTACCGGCATCTTGGGGTCACAAATGACACCAGCTACCTCACGCCATTTGGCCCACGCGACAGCAATGCGTGCCTTGACGTCGCAATCGATGTCACCAGACGCATGAAACACAGATCCCAGGTATTTCACATGGTCCGTGCGCTCGACCGTGTTGCCGTCTATGCGTACGGGTGTGGGATCTGTGGAGTTACAGGCCAAGTACTCGGTCTTCGCCACATTGAGCTTCAGACCACCGTTCTCAAGCGACTCCTTCCACGCCTTCACACGTCGCACCAGCCTACCCCTGTCCGAATCTGCTAGCGCGATATCATCAGCATACATGAGCAGCCACGGGGGCTGCTCATGTGAGTTTCTGATGCTGTTTGACAATACGTCTAATACCACGCTAAACAGAAACGGACTAAGGACGGATCCTTGGTGCACACCGACGGTGATGGGGAAAGGTTTTGTGTCGCCAACAGCGGTCCGAACAACGGAATCGGAATCACGGTACATGTCTCGGATGATCTATATATATATATATATATATATATATATATATATATATATATATATATATATATATATATATATATATATATACTCCTACTTGATTTACATAACCCACAATATCCTATTATTATACAGAAAAATTAAGTGAGCCGTAACAAACCCAACTTCCTCACAACTGACGGCAGATGTCAAAACAATATATCACGTTGAACCCAGAATATATCAAAACAACTTTTTAGGGGACGAAATTAATATTTGGATTTGTAATACAATATTTTTTTGATAACCATCTGATATCAAGTGCAGACATTAAGACATTATCTTGCATATTTTTGCATCAATTTACCCCAAGACCAACGACTTCTCGTGATAAAACTAGTTCCATAATCTAGAAACCAGATTTAATACAACATTATCATCTTAGCATTAAATCTACATTACGACGAAAACTTCCGCTTCGGTGCCCGGGTTCCGACTTCACTACTTTTTCTTCTACATTTTGAACGATCTTCGATATTCTTGATAGCTAGTCAACTGGCTACGTAGGCTGCGTCCTACCAGTCATGGTCTATGGAGCCGAGTCATGGACGCTGACAAAGCAGGTGATACACAAGCTCCAAGTCACCCAAAGAGCCATGGAACGGGCTATGTTAGGTATCTCTCTACGTGAGCATGGCAATGTATGGTGCGCCTGTCTGGGCAGACCACCTCACGTCTCGTAGCAGGGCCCTCTTGAGAAGGTCTCAGAGAGTCATAGACGTGAGAGCCATTCGGGCGTACCGTACAGTGTCCTGGCGGGCGGCTGCACTCCTGGCAGCCGACCCGCCCTGGGAGCTGCAGGCGGTTGTCCTCTCAGAGACGTACCGCCTGCGCCGCGACGCCAGGGAGAGGGGACTCCGGCTGTGCCCGGAAGAGTCGCGACGGGTCAGGGATCTCGCCCAGGAGGCCTTGACCCAGTCTTGGTTAAGGATCCTGGGGCCTCCCGAGCCGGGCCGGGTTACTGTTGAGGCAATCCGCCCCTACTTGTCGGAATGGGTCTCGCGATCAAGCGGGACCCTGAAATACAGACTGGTGCAGGTGCTGACCGGCCATGGCTGTTTCGGCAAGTACCTGCACCAGATTGCGGGGCGGGAGCCGAACCCGGCCTGTTGGGAATGCGGCGCGCCAGTAGACACCGTAGAACATACGGTGTCCGAGTGCGCCGCTTGGGGGCCCCAGCGGTTTAATTTGCAGGGTGTGGTGGGAGGTGACCTCTCGCTGCGGGCAATCGTAGGTCAAATGCTCCGCAGCGAGAGGAACTGGAACGCGATGGTCTCCTTCGCTGAAAGTGTCATGCGGCAGAAGGAGGCCATCGAGCGTGCGAGGGAGGAGGACGCGGCGGCTCCACCGATTCGTCGGCGTAGGACGAATCGGGGAAGGAGACGCTATGCGCACCTCATCCCACCCTGAGAAGGGGTTGCCGGTCGCTCTCTTGTAAGAGCGGCCAGCCGGGAGTTCCGGGGGAAGCTCCCGGCGAAGGCAATGAGACGGAGGGTGCCCTACCCCGACTGGACACTCTGTGTCTGGTCACCGGCAGGTCTAGTGTGACCGCCGGCAGCGGGAACTGTCACTCGGGGTACCCTCATTGGAGACGTCTGGCTGGGGGCCTAGCAGAGTAATGCCAAAAGGCGATCCTGCGAAGCCCCCTCTAAGGCCAAGAGTGGCGACCGGGGTTTTTAGTGGGTAGGACCGGCGGCCTTGGCCCCCGGTCCGCCCGAGGGGAGTAGGCAGCCCCCTCGGGAGGTAATCCCACATACCCCACCGGCCTTCCCCCGGAGGCTGGTGGAAACTGTAACAGTTTTCCTCGGTATAAAAAAAAAAAGGTATCTCTCTACGTGATCGAATCAGGAACACAGAGATCCGGAAGAGAACGAAATTGGTCGACATAGCCCATGTGATCGCTAGCAGAAAATGGAAGTGGGCGGGCCATATATGCCGTAGACAGGACAACAGGTGGGGTAGTCGGGTGCTTGAGTGGAGGCCTAGAATAGGGCATAGAAATGTAGGCAGACAACCGATGTGTTGGACCGACGACCTTGTTAGAGTGGCCGGTAAGGACTGGATGCGAAAGGCGCTAAACCGAGAAGAATGGCGTGCATTGGAAGAGACCTACACTCAGCATTGGGTGGTTAAAGGTTGAAAAAGACAGCTAGGCATTTGTTCCCCACGTAAGTAGCCGGTTGCCGTAAAATGTATCTATACCAGCAATTTATGCGTAATACACGGATGTGAAGGCTGCCGTAAGCGCAGGAGTTCCTAATGCGCTCCTTCTACGTTACTCCATACATTCAACGCAGCATATTCACCTCCGTGACACTCAGTTTCTGCTTGTGCCGCTTCAAGAGAGAGAGTCAACTGGAACGCGTATCACCCTTCACGACATCAAGCCAGTACAATTTGGGGGCAAGGTCTGGCAGTGGCGATGCAGCTAGGCATTTGTTCCCCACGTAAGTAGCCGGTTGCCGTAAAATGTATCTATACCAGCAATTTATGCGTAATACACGGATGTGAAGGCTGCCGTAAGCGCAGGAGTTCCTAATGCGCTCCTTCTACGTTACTCCATACATTCAACGCAGCATATTCACCTCCGTGACACTCAGTTTCTGCTTGTGCCGCTTCAAGAGAGAGAGTCAACTGGAACGCGTATCACCCTTCACGACATCAAGCCAGTACAATTTGGGGGCAAGGTCTGGCAGTGGCGATGCAGCTAGGCATTTGTTCCCCACGTAAGTAGCCGGTTGCCGTAAAATGTATCTATACCAGCAATTTATGCGTAATACACGGATGTGAAGGCTGCCGTAAGCGCAGGAGTTCCTAATGCGCTCCTTCTACGTTACTCCATACATTCAACGCAGCATATTCACCTCCGTGACACTCAGTTTCTGCTTGTGCCGCTTCAAGAGAGAGAGTCAACTGGAACGCGTATCACCCTTCACGACATCAAGCCAGTACAATTTGGGGGCAAGGTCTGGCAGTGGCGATGCAGCTAGGCATTTGTTCCCCACGTAAGTAGCCGGTTGCCGTAAAATGTATCTATACCAGCAATTTATGCGTAATACACGGATGTGAAGGCTGCCGTAAGCGCAGGAGTTCCTAATGCGCTCCTTCTACGTTACTCCATACATTCAACGCAGCATATTCACCTCCGTGACACTCAGTTTCTGCTTGTGCCGCTTCAAGAGAGAGAGTCAACTGGAACGCGTATCACCCTTCACGACATCAAGCCAGTACAATTTGGGGGCAAGGTCTGGCAGTGGCGATGCAGCTAGGCATTTGTTCCCCACGTAAGTAGCCGGTTGCCGTAAAATGTATCTATACCAGCAATTTATGCGTAATACACGGATGTGAAGGCTGCCGTAAGCGCAGGAGTTCCTAATGCGCTCCTTCTACGTTACTCCATACATTCAACGCAGCATATTCACCTCCGTGACACTCAGTTTCTGCTTGTGCCGCTTCAAGAGAGAGAGTCAACTGGAACGCGTATCACCCTTCACGACATCAAGCCAGTACAATTTGGGGGCAAGGTCTGGCAGTGGCGATGCAGCTAGGCATTTGTTCCCCACGTAAGTAGCCGGTTGCCGTAAAATGTATCTATACCAGCAATTTATGCGTAATACACGGATGTGAAGGCTGCCGTAAGCGCAGGAGTTCCTAATGCGCTCCTTCTACGTTACTCCATACATTCAACGCAGCATATTCACCTCCGTGACACTCAGTTTCTGCTTGTGCTGCTTCAACACCGGCCACCTTTTACAGTTTTTCATAGCTTTACTTCTCTTTACATGTCTCACCTTTCAACTTCTTCTATAAGACTTAATCACTATTTTAATAAAATAATTTTTTAATCATTATTTTATTAAAATGTCATCAATTCTAATTAAAAGAAATTTATTCATGTGTCGTGTGTGGTAGAGCCCCAAGCCCGTCTGGATGACGACCACCTTTGGTCTTAAGTATGCCGCCATAATAACCTTGTGTTGTGTTCGCACATAAGTGATCTAAATTCTTGTATCTTTATGGGACAGCAGCGTGTTCGTGATGCCACTGGCGTAGCATATACCCATAAGCGATGGTAACTGCTAAATTCTAAGCGGGCTATCAGCCTATCTGCTGTCCTACAGCAACAAAAAAATTTTATCTAAATATACTTATGGATTATATTCACAGATATATATGCGAATAATCACGACAGAAATTCAGACTTGCATTGTTGGGGTCAACTATTTAAGTAATTTGTGAGCTTGTCCCACGCTGATGGTAGGGTACGGCAACTAGCTAGTTAGTGATCGGTCCAATATATGAGTGAGAGCGACTTTATGGAAAACAGAAATTTGATTTAGCTAACTAGTACATCATCAAAAGCCTTGCGCATTTTATTTCTAAACATAAGACTGTCTAAAACACGACATGATACTGATGTTTAAATTGTTTTCATCCATTCTACTAAATTTTTAAGGTCTTTGTCAATCTAATTATGATTATTATCTATAAATTTATATTAAAAGATAGGAATGAAAGATTTTGAAATAACGTACGAAATTTTTAAGTTTTAATATAATCTGATTATACTTTTTGTTTGATTCAGGTCAAAAGGGACAGACAGCTTGAAATGGTTATAAGTGAATGTAACTGCAAAATATTATTCCTAAAAGTCGGTCTAAGGCTTTTTCTTAAAATTATTCTAATACATGCTTAACCTGAACTGTATTTTTTTAATTACATCAGTATGCAACGAATTATTGATTAAGACGATGGAATTTTAATGAAAATATATTTCGCTTATGATTTGGATACCTATATTAAGCTTCTCCAAGCTTGAAATTAAATCGGCCGTGTGATTTACATTTTAATATGCCCTGGGACTCACCTGCACTAAAATTAAATTTATTATTTTGACAGCTCCGGGTTGGTCGTTATTTTGAAACTTAATGTACATTGGCGGCGCTGTCAATAAAAAAACAATTTTTTATCGGTATATGTTATATAGAGCAAGATCCCAGGGCCACCAGACGTCACGTATTTTCTAACGGACAAAATGTGGACGATTGAGTTGTGCTAGTATGTACTACGATCACATGCCTACCTGCTAGCTTGGTCAAACAGCCAATTTCCAGGTATCAGGTGATCAAGGTACATAAAAACA
Source organism: Malacosoma neustria (assembly GCA_963693495.1). Taxonomy (NCBI): domain Eukaryota; kingdom Metazoa; phylum Arthropoda; class Insecta; order Lepidoptera; family Lasiocampidae; genus Malacosoma; species Malacosoma neustria. The sequence goes on from OY856377.1 coordinate 17,677,159, forward strand.
TTACTTACTTCACGTAAATTTTCATGGCTGATTTTCACGTATGTTTCGACACTTTTCGTCGGCCATATTGCTTTGCAGACGCTTTAAAGTACCCAAATATAATTAGTTAACTACACGTAAATTTTGATGCTCCATTTTTATATATGTTCACCAAACAACTATTTTAAAAAGCTTTGACAAGAAGACAGACCGATCCAAGGTGCCAATCATCCCATAAACTCAATTTTAATACCTCTGTGGGTGAGAGCGCGAGAGCATTTACCACGCGCATTACTACGGTCATACATAAGGGTACTGGAACCTGGATTAGTAATGCCGGAATACGACACATGGTTATTATAGCGGCGTACTTATAGACCAGGGGCGATTGCCGTGCAGACGGGTTTGGGTCCCTACCAACTAGCTACGTCCTAACACCTTCATATCTTAAGGTTGTATTCGCTAATAACTTCTTAATAATACTATCAAATATATGAAACAGGATTTTTCGCTAGAATTGCAATATTATACGATGACTTAGATAAATGTTATAAATAAAAAGGACTTCTTAAAAGTGATCTTTTAGAATAAAGAAAATTCGGAATCCTATGCAAATACGACGTAAATAAAGCAGTACAAATAAATGGCTTCATGAATAATACGATTCTCGTGAGGCCGAGGTGTAGTGAGTCCATTGCCATCGGCTGCAGACTTAAACTCCCATTGCGGTAATGGCAGATAGTTTATATAGGAAATCAGAATGGACGCTGTAATGGGTAAAGATTTTTCATAAGAACCTTGGTTTTCTTTGGGGATTTATTTGATATAAAGAATTTTGCAGGTAGAAAATAGTTTTTGTATAGTTGAAGACATAATATAACATAATTTTTTATACACTGACCGGGCTATAACATAAAATACTATGTTAATACTTACACCAGCCGCAAAGTACTTTTCTCCACGCAGGGGCGGAGCAAGAATACGAACCCCTACGACCGTGGTCGGCCTGTCGGAAAAGGCGACGAAACAACCCTAGCTACGTGGTAGTGCCAGCCCGTGTGGATGGCCACCACCAGTGGTGTATAAAACACTGCCGTAATAACCTTGTGTTGTATTCCGGTATATGTAACCCAAGTTTCTGTATCCCTATGGGACAGTGGCGTGTTCGCGGTACCCCATGTCGCAAACATCTATGGGCGACGCTAACTGCTTACTATTAAGTGCGCAGACAGCCTGTCTGGTGTTCCTCAGCAAAAAAACTTACCAGCTCTAATATGTATACTAGCTAAATAGTGCTTGTGTTGCGAGTATAAGTGTAGACAGCTGATATACTACTTATATATAGGTATTTTTGCTTTCTAAGCAAATACCCAGACCTGGATCGGAAACCGAACCTGTTACCCCTGCGTCATACAGCAGCCTCTATATGAAAACAAACCTAGCTAGTTACATGATATTACACTAAATGTTTGTGTCTCTTTGTTATAAAAAAATGTTATATAAAAAATTTCATCGAAGAGCACCTACATGAATAGACATGCAAAATGATCATTATGGAGTTAAAAGTACAGTATTGTATTTGTTAAAAGAAATAAAAAGAATGAAATGGACAACATTTAAACCTCATCAAATACTTAAAATACTTCAAAATTTTCGTTACTAACTTTACTTCAAGCTTATTCGATGGTTAGGAAAACCGTGGCGAGGCCGGATGTAGGTGGCAGCACCGCGCACAGCAGCCGACACCTTCCGGCGGACGTGCTGCAAACCAAAGTTTGCTTCTCCGTGACTTTCCTAATCGCATTCGGTATGTATATAAATCACATTTATTTTGTAAAGGTATTTAAGTATTTAAATTTATTAAGAATTATGTAATATTTTTAGTATTTAAAGTAGTTTCAAGTATTTAAGATTTAATTACATATTATTTAACCAATTTCTCAATATTTTCATTTTTAAGGAAATTGAGTTAATGAACCATGAAAACCAATGATGAACAAAGTGATTCTGATCAAGAAAATTGAATAATTAAACCAGTATGTATATAAATAATTTTTTTGTAACCGAACGAAAAATAAAATTAACTTCAGTCATACTATTTTCAATATCTAAATAATATCAACTTCCATTCTTAATGATAAATTCAATTTCCTGTAGTTTATATAATGTTACAGTGAATACGTGTTAAATTAAGTGCATGTCAAACATACATATGATCACACAAAAATTGGCTGTCGACCGTGATATATGCCATGAAAACGTCTGCCACGGAAAATGTAGGCTGTTAAATATATAATAATTCATAACATATATAAATGGCAGACGTACTAAAATAATTTTAAAACTTTATATTTTTGAAAATTTTAAAATATTCTGTTTCCTATAATATTATATTATAATTCCAAAATAACTATATAGTTATTTTGTAATTTGAAAACGGCAGCCGTGGTAAATTCTTTAGAGATTGGAAAAAAAATTACTTGGCGCTGCTAAGCAGCTCTAAAGGCTTTGGCTTTAGTGAGTTCCCATTCCATAAGAAAGTCTCTACACATAATTTTGGGTTTGCGTAAAATATACACTTGTAGCTTTTCACGCGCTCTTTACGAGCTTACTTCGTACTTCTCCCTAAAATGTCTTAGGTGAGCCTTTTATTTATTTGTTTTTTGAAGTGAAAACTTTTTAAGCGGCATTGTGCACTTTTTTGTGATGGGTAAAAAATGTTAAATTCGCGTCAGGTCACGTGTCCTGATCGTAAGAATTCGTAAGACGTAAGGCGGAGTTTTGCTCCATTAATACCGACCATATTAATAATAACTTAAGGTTTAATTTATAATATAACTTTTAAATTACATTGCATTACCAATACACAACTATTCGAATTGCGACTTTATTACAATGAAATACAGTAGAGTTTTTTTGAAGTGAAAACTTCTTAAGGCGCAATGAACACTTTTTGGGTGAACAATTTTTGGTTTGTAAAGAAGTGTTAATGACCAATTTAAACTTTAATCCTTGATCATAAACACTTAACACTAAACACACACTAATAGCTCGACGATACAGTTCACAAGTTACTTAGTTTTCACTTCTATCGGCAGTCCCCAAATACTGCCCCGAATGTTTTTTTTATTGCTTTCAAACAGCAGGCAGGCTGACGGCCTACTTAGAATTTAGCAGTTACCATCGCCTATTGGTGTTTGCAACGCCAGTGGCATTGCGGACACGCTACTGTCTCATAAGGGTACAGGAACTTGGCTCACTAATGCCGGAACACAACACAAGGTTATTACGGCGGCATACTTCAGACCTAAAGTGGTCGCCATCCAGACGAGGTTGAGGCCCTACCACGTATCTAGGGTTATTTTATCGCCTTTTACGACAGGCCTACCCCGGCCGCGGAGGTAGTATTCTTCCTCCGCCCCTGTACAGATAAAAAAATTTAATCTTACTTTTTACCAAAACCATGACAAACCAAACCATTAAAAAATAAAAATAGTTTAATAAGATATATGAAATCTATAACAATTAAATCATTGGTCCCCAAACTAGGTTGATCTGTATCATGGGGACCTGCTTCCGATTGATAGAATACCTACGAATTTACGTAAACTAAGCTTATTTCTATATCTATATTCTTATTCTAAGGGTATGCATGTGTGTGCAGGTGTGTGTGTATAGTGTGCGCGCGTGTAGGTGTTTTGTGTCCGTGGATCTTAAATATATTATATTCATAAACTCAAAAAAATTCTGTTTCATCATAATCTAAGTTGAGTAGCCAATTATTTAGTTTTCTTTTACATTGTAATTTATTTAATTCGTTAATATGATATATTTTATTTTGTTGTGAATGTTTGATTTTGCTATTTTAATTATGGAATTAAAAGTATATTGTATATAGTATAATGTTTAATACTTAAATTTCTACAGAGATTTTAGTTTTGGAAGATTAATAAACTTTAATTACGAGCGTGTTCGCGACGGGCGTCGATCAAAATTTGAAAAGAACCTCTTTGTTGAAGTTAAGATAAGAGGACCTGTAAAATCTTGAATTCTTACTTTTTAACGACAATTATTCATTAATAACACTATATCTAAAGACTCTCCAACAAAAATCAAAATTATCACAAGATTTATAATTGTAAAATGGAGTTTTTATTATGAACCAGCTGTTCCCCTCCGCCTTCCTGGTCAAATAATAGCAAAAAATCGAAAAAATATGAGAAGTTTTAATACGCATGCGCGCTACACCGCTTGCCCCACTTCTCCGCGGTAAGAAAACATATGTTTCTTAAAACTTTAATAACTTTGTATTAAATTAAGATATTGCAATATTTTTTTACATACAAGCCAAGTGTCTAAGAAATAAAACTTAGAAAATTTAATTGAAATATATCTAGTAGTTTTGTCGTGATGCACGCACTATTGCAATAGTGCGCGCATCACGATTCTATCATTTTATTTATATAGATCATCTATCATTTTATTTATATAGATAAGTCTTGGATAAACTGACTCGGAACTGGAATGAACCCGTGGAATCATGAACACAGGCGTTCCGCCGGTGTTCCTCAATTATATCACTATTCTGACATTTACCATCAGAACTTGGTTCTTATGTTTTTGCTTTTACTATTACGTGTTGTGGAGAGCATTTTCAAATTTTATTGTGAACACTAATAACACATAGATATAACAGCCCATAGCGTCCCACGGCTGGGCTTGGGCCTCTTTCTAGAGGGAGGGGACAGTATACCTGCCACGCTCCATCATCATCCCAGCGTTATATCTTGGTTGCAATCCAAACATTCGTTTCGCTGCCCGGGGTCTGCTTTCCGACTTTTTCTACTCCACTTCGCACGGTCGTCAGCATCCCTGGTAGTGAGACCATTGGCACGCATATCACCCCTTACGACGTCGAGCCAGCACTTTTTTGGTCTACTCCTCCTGCCGGGGCCCGATGGAGGCGGCATGGCCAGACATTTGTTTCCCACGTAAGCATCCGATTGCCGTAAAACGTGGCCGTACCAACGGAGCCGACACTTCTGCAATTTATCTGCAATGTCACGGACATGAAGATTGCCGCGAATGCGGGAGTTCCTAACGCATTATGTTTCTACTCCACATATTCACCGCAGCATATTCATCACCGTGACATGTAGTTCTTGCTTGTGTCGCTCTAACACCGGCCATGCTTCACAGCCGTATAAAAGGACAGGCCTAATGATGGTCTTATAGACCTGTCCCTTCAACTTTACCGGCATCTTGGGGTCACAAATGATACCAGTTACCTCACGCCATTGGGTCCACGCGGCAGCAATGCGTGCATTGACGATTGACGTCGCAATCGATATCACCAGACGCGTGAAATACAGATCCCAAGTATTTTACATGGTGTGGGATCTTAGAGTTACAGTATATAACAACCTGCCACGCTTGTTCAAGGCGAATTGGCATGTTCCACACACCGGTACTCTAGATATGTAGGTTTCCTCACGAATATGCACATATAATAAAAACCTTTTTTTTATTACTGAGGAACAGCAGATATACTGACGACCCACTTAATAGTAAGCAGTTACCGTCGCCTATAGGTGTTGGTGATACTAGTGGCACCGCGTACACGCTGCTGTCCAATAGGGGTACAGGAACCTGGGTCACTAATGCCGGAATACGACACAAGGTTGTATGGCAACATACTTAAAACCAAGGGTGGTTGCCATCCAGACGGGCTTGGAGCCCTACCACGTAGCTAGGGTTGTTTTGTCGCATTTTACGACCCCGGCCGCAGAGGTTAGCATTCTGACTCCACCCCTGCACGGAGAAAAGACATTAAATGGAAACCTACCTAAGCTGTGCATGTCACCGAGGGGTTCACACCCGGGACGAGATTATTCTTTGAGTGTAATACCACTGAGCTGCCAGGTCCCATATATCACTTAGTAACAATTGATTGATTATCATAAATTACAGTACATAGGGGATCACACACATTTATATAATCTTAATAGGTCACAAGGTAAATCCGTAAGTATGAAACTTAATACGTGGGAGCATGCAGTATATGCTACTATCCCGATTATGTGGGCAGTAAAATGGTGCTCTTAGAATTATGGTCCCACACCGTTGTTAAAGAAATTTCAAAATATGTAATTAGTTCTTTCAGTAATAATGTTGTTAATCATTGTTATTTTTCTAAAGTCAAGAAACTATGTTATTTTACATTCTTGTTTATTTTTATATGGACTTACAATGTCACAGATAAATAATAGGTGAACAAACCTATATTTTTTATTACAAACCAAATGTAAACAATAATAATGGATTTTTATCATTAAAACTACAATTAGATATCTATTAGAGTAATACTGATAAATCTAACATGGCGGCGCTCAGCAATTATTTTATTTACTGTTTTCCAATACTCCAGAGTTTATGCAAAATCAATTTTTTTCCAAAATCATTATCATAGAAACTTTATAAAACTGTAATATTCCAAGCTACAATCATTTTATTACTAGAACTTGCACTACGTTTTTCTTCGTGCAGTGGTGGAGGAAGATTAGATTAGTCAGATATGGTAACTACCTGTAGTAATAGGTACCTAAACAACCTAGATAGGTACCACTACTTAGCTTCTAGCGTCTGGATGTAAACCACCAACCATAATAACCACCATAATTTAGATACTGATCTCAGTATTCATATATCATCTCAATATGTCATTTTATTGGTACATGATAAATATCCGACTAAAACTGTAGAGGTAGATTTCATTCAGATTTTTGATTTAAATTTCGGTTGTACGCCGATTATTATTTATGATAGATAAAATATTAGTTAATGCGCACCCTTTGCGTGTTTCGTGTTTAGCCTAGGTATATAAAAGATAAGATTGAATGAATTTCCAATTCCAGGAATATAGTTTCGGTGTTTGTTTTATCGGCGTTGTATCTGTATCTTAATGATGTAGATTTTAATCTATTTATGTAATACAATTAATTAAATCGGTGCGTCTATACGTCGTTTCAATATCAAACATTGACATTTTATGCATGCAATTGCAAAAAAGTTTGACAAATTAATTCACATTCCATGACCTAAATATCTCGAAAACTAAAAAAAAATTAAAGAAAGGAAATACATTTATTTAGGACCTTAAATATTTTTAGTAAGTTATTCAATAACAGCTTATATTTATGCCAAAATATTAAAATGGACATATTTAAGACAAACTTATCTATTTATATAAATAAAATTATTGAGGTCTTTTTTTTTTTATTGCTGTAGGACAGCAGACAGGCTGACGGCCCGCTTAGAATTTAGCAGTTACTGTCGCCTATGGGTGTTTGCAACGCCAGTGGCATCGCGAACACGCTGCTGTCCCATAAGGGTACAGGAACTTGGGTCACTAATGCCGGAACACAACACAAGGTTATTATGGCGGCATACTTAAGACCGAAGGTGGTCGCCATCCAGACGGGCTTGAGGCCCTACCACGTAGCTCGGGTGGGTTGTTTTGTCGGCTTTTACGACAGGCCGACCCCGGCCGCAGAGGTTAGTATTCTTTCTCCGCCCCTGCACGGATAAAAAGGTCTGTAGTTGTGCGCGCATCACGACAAAACTACTGGATAGATTTCAATTAAATTTTCTAAGTTTTATTTATAAGACACTTGCCTTTATCTAAAAAAAAATTTGCGATATTTTCATTTAATATAAAGTTATTAAAGTTTTATGAAACATGTTTTTTCTTGCCTCGAAGAAATGGGGCGCGCATGCGTACGAAAACTTCTCATATTTTTTCGATTTATTTTTGTCATTTTCGACCAGACAAGCGGGCGGGAACGGCTAGTAGACAATAATAATAGAAGAAAAATGTAAATAAATATTAAGGACTTAGGGGCCCTACCAACATCTTCGGGGCCCAAATCAACCTCACCTGCAAGTCGGCGCACCCTGCTGTATAACGGACGAGGCCCTGACGACGGCTTTCCTTTTGGGGTCGGGAGGTCAGACGGCAGTCGCCCCCGTAAAAGCCAAAATAAGCCAAATCAAATATGGAAAGTGTAAGATTACGGGATGATTTAAGGGCTAGGGCGCCGCTGCATAACGGCGCGCAAGAGCTTCGCCCGACTCTTGTGAGAAGTGGACAAGTGCTACCGTGTCATGGGCGGGCACGGGTAACGACGTTAGCCGCAACTCACGCAGCCCAAACATCTCGAAATATCCGCTTCGCAACATGGAACTTAGGCACGCTAACCGGACGCGCGAGGGAGTTGGCCGATGTGCTCTCCAGGCGGAGGGTGGCCGTAGCGTTCTTACAGAAGACTCGGTGGAAGGCCAGCAGATCCCGGTTCATTGGGAATGGCTACAAGCTGATCTACACAGGTGCACCTGGTGGGGAAAATGGGTTTGCCATAGTGCTCTCGGAGGAGTTCCAGAACGATCAGGATCGTTTTGGGGGGGGATTTGAACGGTCATGTTCATGGATGAGTGTGGGGAATTTGAGCGTGTTCACGGTGGATTTGGGTACGGTATCCGCAACGCGGAAGGGGAGGACATCCTCAATACGTGTGTGGCTGCCGACCTTACTATCGTGAACACGTATTTCAAAAAGAGACCCGAGCATCTTATTACCTACAAGAGCGGAAGGAATGCTACCCAAATCGACTTCCTACTCACTAGGAGACACGATATCAGCAAAGTGGCCAACTGTAGAATCATACCCGGTGAGAGTCTCACTGCACAACATCGTCTTCTTGTCATAGACCTCTGCGATAAGCCTAAAGACACGCATGCTGAGCGCGTTCAGCATCGAATCAGGTGGTGGTTGCTTGATGAAGTCACGTCCCAGGAGTTCATCTTAGCCGTCGGTGACAAGTGTGTCGGTGGTACGAGTGAACCAGTTCAGGCATACTAGGACAAGATTCAGGCGTAGCCGCCGCTCAAGGATAGCTCCTTGGGTTGGCGAAGGAGGTGCTTGGGGTGTCTAAGGGTGGTCGCAAGTGTGACAAGGAGACTTGGTGGGGGAATGACACAGTCCAGAGGGAGACTAGAGCGAAGAAAGCCCTCTTTAAGAAATGGCAAGCGTCTAGATCTCCTGAAGATTGCGACGCATACCGGGTGGCAAAGCGCGCCATTAAGAGAGCTGTTGCCAGAGCCAGATGAGACCACTTACAACCACTTTATGATAAGCTGGAATCGTCTGAGGGGCAGAAGCTCATCTATAAGTTGGCGCGGTCCAGGGTCAAAGTGGCACAGGACATTTCCAAATGCCGCTTTGTAAAAGACCCTGTGGGCAACTTGCTATTCGAGGACAGCGCGGTGAAGGTGGATGTGTGGAGTAACGCGGAAGAACCTCGTTAGGAACTCTCGCATTCGCGGCAACCTGCATGTTCGTGACATTGCGGAAAAATTGCAGGAGTGTCACCTTCGCTGGTATGGCCATGTTTTACGGCAACCGACTTCTTACGTGGGGAACAAATGTCTGGCCATGCTGCTTCCGTCGAGCCCCGGCAGGAGGGGTAGACCAAAAAAGTTCTTGCTTGACGTCGTAAGGGTGATATGCGTGCCAATGGACTGACCACCAGAGATGCCGAAGACCGTACGAAGTGGAGAAGAAAAAGTCGGAAAGCCGGCCCCTAGCACCGAAGCGAGAGTTTGGGCTGCAACCGGGATTCATCGCTAGGATGATGATGATGATGACGATGATGATTTGCCACAAAGTCACAAGAAAAAATACATAAATAGATATTGCTAATGTTGGTTGTTACTGGAGCTATACGGCAATAAGTTACGGCAGCTAACCATAAAAAATCGAGCGGTGACCATGAATTAGCAAATACATTCTCATTCTCTCTCTTTCATTTTTACGTTTCCCAAGTAATGTGATTTGGTGCACGTGAAAACGTATCCTCCCCCGGATATAGATATCCTCCCTCGGTAGTAGAGGAAAAACCACTGGAGTGGTTTTAGTGGGTATTACATCGACGTTGTCCCTTTTTGTTAACTATGGGGGTGTATGGACGGGACGTATTCACGGGAGTCCCACATTGACTCGCTGTGAGCCCCCAAGCGGTGAGGTGGCAACAAGAATTTCCACCTCAAGAACAAAAAAGTAATTTGGTAGCCTTCTATGTTTTTACCGATAATACCAACCATATAAATATTACTAATAAAAATGTGTCATATTTTAATTTATTATATTTATTTATTATTCTTTATACAATACTTTATATACATATTTTAAATTACACAATACTAAAATATTGTTTTTCTAAAAAAAGAATAATAAAATATTTTTAAAATATAAAAATCTACCATCTGCAGCAAAATTTTGCAAATACAAACAAGTTGGTTTGTATGTAAATACCCTAAACTAACTGGTCAAGACGATTAAGTGAGAATCCTCCTCAAATTAATTGCTGTATCCAAAAGCTAACTTCTGTATCCGGCCCGTCATTCAGAGACCAAGCGAAATGCTTTCAAGATATCGGTCAAGGCTCTTTTATTATTATTATTCATTTATTTGTTTTTATTCAAGATGGATATCAATTACTTTCCCTTGTTTTTCCGTTTTCTTACTATATAAACATAGAACGACATTGTTCGAATAAATTAAATACAAATAATTCCTGAAAACATGTTTTATCAATACACCGGAATCGATTTAAATAATCTTATCCGTGATAAATAGATGATACAATAATCAACACATTTACCATTCAAAATCAAACGTTGCAATAATTTACAAGTGCCAGTACATATGATCCAAAATGTCGTACATTCGATTCCTATTCATATTACTGGTATCGAGAACTATATTTTGTGACGATTGCTTTGTTTACGATTTCGAATCAGATTTTGAATATCTCTTTACAAACAACAGCACACTGTGCCAATCTATATCGGGGACATGGAATATTGGAAACTACGATGACTTAACAGTGGAGCCACCGCATTATACAAGTGAGAAATTCATAGAACCAAGTGAAGCTATCGGTTGTGTTTCATCACAATTGTTTGTAGCAGAATATGGTGGCGTTATTGAAGTTAAAGTTTATATGGAATCAACTGTTTTCACTGATCAGATCACTGTATTAGTCAATCAAGTGAATCCTGGCGGCAATGATGCCGTTGTTGCAACAAATCAACTTTTTTCTATGGAGCAGGGCTTCGAAAGTGGATGGCATGTGCTGCGATTGACTTTATTGGGAATGGGATCATATGATGCATATGTGAGTTTAATTTAATATTGTTCTTGGAGTGTTTTACTACTTTTTTCTTGTGTGAAATCTTTATCAATAGTTTAAATTGTGCCAAACTATGAAAACTTAACTTATTTACAAAACTTAACTTGTTTCCCTTGTAAAAAATCGTATAGACAGATTTGTACAGGGGCAATCGTCTGACTTTCTAATCTTAAATAAAAAATTTACCGGTGCCCTAGTACATGATACGACAGAATAGACTAATTTGCAAAAAAATTTAATAGCAGCGCAATATTTTGTATGGCTAATATAATTTCAAGAAAGGTTTTGCATACAATACTTTTATGAGGTAAATGATTTTAATAATGATGTTGCTTTGTTTATAGGTAACATTTTTGGGCTCATCGGGTGAAGGTTCTATAGTTTTAATCGATTCTATACGTTATTTATCACCATCAGCTACTGAAGGACAATGTGGATTTTATGAAGAAAAGGAACCAACTACCCCTGAACCAACCACAACTGCAAAACCAGTTGATCAAGGTTGCCTTACTTATGACTTTGAAGCCGATTTCAATCTATTTACCACTGATAACGAGATATGTAATGGATTTACTTCTTGGCATCTTGCTAACTATTCTACTGTAGGTATGGAGAGTGCAGATCCAAAAACAGATATCTATATGACTCCTAATGAATATTCTAGCTGCATAGCTTCTTTTCCATTTGCTATGACGCCTAAGGGAGTAATTCAAGTGAACATATATCTAGAACCGAAATCTGAATTAGACCATATTATAGTGTTGGCGAAAAAGTTCGTATCTAGTGGTACAGACACAGTCGCTGGATTTAAGATCTACGAACCCTCAGTTAATAATTTTCAAAATGGATGGAACGTTTTGGAAATACCTGTCATCGACTTCTGGACCTTTAACGGATATGTAAGTGAATATATTAATTATTTTTTCAGTCTTGAATCTGGTTTTTGTTTGTTTGTACTACATTTTTTTATCCATATATCTTTATTTATCCGTGCAAGGGCGGAGAAAGCATACTAACCTCTACGGACGGGGTCGGCCTGTCGTAAAAGGCGACAAAACAACCCACTCTAGCTACGTGGCAGGGCCTCAAAGCCCGTCTGAATGGCGACCACCTTTGTTCTTAAGAATGCCGGCATAATAACCTTGTGTTGTGTTCCGGAATTAGTGAAGTTCCTGTACCCTTATGGCAGCAGCGTGTTCGCGATGCCACTGGCGTTGCAAACACCCATAGGCGATGGTAACTGCTAAATTCTAAGCGGGCCGTAAGCCTGTCAGCTGTCCTACAGCAATAAAAAAATTATTGCAATTCTCGTTATTATCTATATAGTTTTATTACTGACCAATTATTCATTAAAATAACGTTCATTGCTGTCGAACAGCAGATAGGTTGACTGACCACCTAATAGTAAATGACTATGGTCACCTATAATTGTTTCCGAAGCCAGGGGCACAACACACTTAGCCACTTATGCGGAACACGATACAAGATTATCATGGCGGCAAATTTAGAAACCAGCGGTTGTCATGCAAACGGTCTTGGAACCCTACAACCTAGCCGGAGTTATTTTGCCTTTTACGACAGGCCGCTGGGGACAGTATTTTTACTTCTACCAATAATAAATAAATCTTTATTGACACATTTTTTTACATATATACTTATGCTAGTACTAACATCTAAACTAGGCATAACCTATCCCTTAGGTATTAATCCTTAATATATTTTTATTTATTTAATGTGGTATAAATATTACAGACTAATAATTAATTTACAGAATTTTGGCTTTTGCATATCAAGATATTTTGTACCGTGATATACATCTAATCATTTAATCTACTTTACATCGCTTCAGGTTTTTTGAAGTATAATTTTATAACTTTTATATTATTTTAGATACACTATAATCTTTGATAAATCTATTATACAACACACAGGTTAAACCAAAAGGACAAATGACCCTTATGCTGGAGGGAAATAAATAAAATAATACTTTGTTTAAAATGATTTTGTATCCACGTCTTTGAGGTCGGTCCTATATTGAATTTTTTTACCTACACATTGATTAGTTGTGTTTATGTGTCAATGTTATTCTTAACAAGTTTTTCTATACACCTCACTTGATGTATGTACCTAAATGCACTCCCATGTCTTGGGTGGCGATCGGAATGGTCGGTATGCTTTGCGACATCGGTTTCCTCCCGGAGTCGAGCGTGGTAGTGTTAATACGGTTTTTTATTTCCATAATTACATTACAATAATAAAAGCAATAAAATAATTAAAGTGTTAACTTATCTGTGTATTAAAACCGAGATATACGATTAGGGCGGTTTAGGAAAAACAAAGCGACCAATCATAGAACGTGAATTTGACACGTCCGTGAAGCGTGAATTGTGATTGGCCTTAGCCATCTTTTTCTACGTTCATTCATCTCAGTTTCTGATAAAAACGTATCTTTTAACGTGGTAATATATCCTCCTCACTAGTTTTTTTATTGATAATTTTTAATTCTTGAGCGATTCGTCTTTTTGTCAAGCTTTCATTTCGGAGCTAAATCCAAATGCTAGTAGCATTCGAAGCATTCGACTCATTCATTAATCCCAACAAATTGTGAAATCGGCTGCTGATTAGTACCTCAATGGTTAAAAAAAATTAAGCAAATAGACATACGCTTTCAATCTATATTTAATAATAGCAGTCTATAACGTCTCACAGCTGGGCTCTAGCCTACTCAAGGAGGCAGGTAGTATACTCACCACGCTTGACCACGGCAAATTGGCGGGTTATACAAACCGTTGATCTCACTATGGGCTAGTTGTGTTATAATAAATGTAATATATAAATAAATGTAATATATTTCTCAAATAAATTAAATTAGATTATTGTACTTTAAATTAAATTAATTAAAATTAAATTAAACATTATGACATACATAATAATATGTACATTAAGCGAGAACTGCTTAATCGGTGCATGAAATCGTAAGGTGACCTAAAATTTAAGAAAATATTGACTAAACTAATTTCTCGTTTGTTAGTTATTTGATTAAATAGAGATAACACTATAAACTGTATTTATAGATATTAAAAAGTACTAGTTCATGATAATGATCCATTCAGGGGAATCACCAACATTTTTCCGTCATGATGTTATAAATAAAACTATTAATCCAGCTTGTAAAACATATTTGCCTTTTCTAAAAGACAGATAGTTAGATCCCCTGAGACATTCCTTTAATAAGGATCACGCGCCACTCTACATGCAGGGGCGGAGTAGGAATCCCTGCGGCCGGGGGCGGTATGTTTTAAAAGGCGATAAAACAATCCTAACTAGTGGTAGGACTCCAAATCCGTCCCTGATAACAACCACGCCTGGTCTCTCAATATGCTGCCATAATAACTATGTTTCCAGTTCCATTACGCGGACGGCAGCAGCTAACATTAGGCGACGGTAACTGCTCCCTATCAGGTGGACCATAAGCCTGTCTGTTGTTTCACATCAATAAAAAACATATTTAACACCAAACTTCCCAATTAACGTGTTTGGGAGAATTTAGAAAATAAACATAGGTGTAAAATATTTTTTTAATGCTGTAGGACAGCAGACAGGCTGACGGCCCGCTTAGAATTTAGCATTTACCATCGCTTATGGATGTTTGCAATACCAGTGGCATCGCGAACACGCTGCTGTCCCATTAAGGTACAGGAACTTTGGTCACTGATGCCGAACACAACATAAGGTTATTATGGCGGCATACTTAAGACCAAAGGTGGTCGCCATCTAGATGGGCTTGAGGCCCTACCACGTAGCTAGGGTGGGTTGTTTAGTCGCCTTTTACGACAGGACGACCCTGGCCGCAGAGGTTAGTATTCTTTCTCCGCCCCTGCACGGATAAATATTCGTAAAGAGTTGGAATTATACTCAACTTATAAATCAATAAAAAATTATAAGTGACTATAAAGAATGATGTAATCATCAGTAACTTAGCCTTGTCACAATCATTTGGGCTCGGGTCTACCATATACATGGTAATATTTCTTTTTCTTCCATTTTATTCTATCCTTGCATTCTACATTTGTCACTTCACAAACCTTCATATTCTATCCATCGCATTTTAGGTCTATCTCTGCCCTTGTACGCACCTACGTTCAGATTGATAAAGAATGATACCTATCCAACTTTATTATATTTTTTATTGCTGTAGGACAGCAGACAGATTGACGACCCGCTAAGAATTTAGCAGTTACCGTTGGGTGGGTGTCTGCAATACCAGTGGCATCGCGAACTCGCTGTTGTCCCATGAGGGTACAGGAACTTGGATCACTAATTCCGGAACACAACAAAAGGTTATTACGGCGGCATAGTACTACTAAATATTAATATAAATGGAGTCATAAAAGGGGAAACGAAGTAGTCTCATATTAATTCGTGGAAAATTAATTAAAAGACCTAAGATAACAAGAATTCGTAGAAAATACAATTCAAAGTATCCATATCGGATTACTATCAATCAGATAACTTTCTTTGATCAGTGTTTATTTGAATCACTAAACCAATTTCCTTTTCTTTAGCCTTATCCTTTGTTTCGGTAGATTTGCGTACTTTTTTCTTATTGCTACGGAACAGCAGACGGACTGATGGCTCACCTAATAGTGAGCAGTTACCGTCGCCAATTTGCAATGCGAAGGGCACCGATAATACGCTACTATCCGCGAAGAGGAACTGGAACCTGAGTCACTTATGCCAAAACACAACACAAATTCATTAAGACCAGGGATATTTGTTATCCAGACGCGCTTGGAGCACTATAACCATACTAGAGTTGTTTTGTCGCCTTTTACAACCGATGCTGGTCGCAATATCGCTATTCTTACGCCATCCCTGCACTGTGGGCCAATTAGTAAATTTGTAGTTCATTATAAAATTTAAATTATGTTTACACATATAAGATTGCCACGTTCGTAGTTGCATTGGGTTTGTTTTTTGTCAAAACTGCGTCCTTTGTTGCGCTAGACATACTGGGATAAAATTTAGGCTTAGTGAATTGTTCTTAATTGTAAACATATTGATATAAATTTGACATCATGACCAATATTTACGCACAACCTAGAGGTGGGTGTCAGAGCGGAAAGCGATAGAGCGTTGCTTAAAGATATTTACGGCATCAGATAAATTGTCTACATACTTCTTTGCACAAGAAGAAATAGGACGAGAAATGGGACATGATATATTGGTTTGGGTAGGATTAACAGAGCACAGGAAAGACGGATATCCGGAACTCTTTATATCCTGTGTAGATCTCACTTACTTTCTTTAGATATTTGTGATGAGCGTATGCTCACTCTTCAACAGTAGGTTAGTTGTAATGAATATATATCATTAGAAAAGAATATATGTATGTACCTAGTACTTGATCGATGATGAAATTTTCCGTTTTTTTTTTAATGTTGAGGAACAACAGACGGCTGACGACTTAATATTAAGCAGTTAACGTCATTTATAGATGTTTACGACAAGAGGGAAACCGCTAACACGCTGCTCTCCACAGAAAGGTACTGGAACTTGGGTCACTAATGCCGGAACATATCACAAGGCTATTATGGCAGCATTTTTAAAAACCAGGGATGGAATGATGAACTTTTTTTTAAATGCTGTAGGATAGCAGACAGGCTGACGGTCCGCTTAGAATTTAGTAGTTACCGTCGCCTCTAGGTGTTTGCAACGCCAATGACATCGCGAACACACTGCTGTCCCATAAGGGTACAGGAACTTGGGTCACTAATGCCGGAACACAACACAAGGTTATTATGGTGGCATACTTAAGACGAAAGGTGGTCGCCATCCAGACGGGCTTGAGGCCCTACCACGTAGCCAGGGTGAGTTGTTTTGTCGTCTTTTACGACAGGCCGACCCCGGCCGCAGAGATTTGTATTCTTTCTCCGCCCCTGCACGGATAAGTTAAAGTTGTTTTGACGACTTTTACGACAGGCCGCCAGTGTTATTTCTTTGTAGTTATATATTTACTATTTATATTTTGTTCCAGCTTGTATTCCTGGGTTCTGCGTCAGAAGGCTCCACGGTGCTAGTGGACTCATTCAGATACATCCCACCAAACTATTCTCCAGACGACGAGAGCTGTGCTATTTACTGATAGAACAAAATAAATTGAGAATTGAAATGAAGTCAAAAATTATTTATTCTAAGCGATTATAAAAACAAGTATTATCGGCATTAAAAAAGGTTTTGGTCATCTATCGAAGACTTATTACACAGAAGTATTTTTTATTAATCTAGATATAATACCTGCTTTTTTTATTCTCTTAAAATTACTATTATGTGTATATTTTTTTAAATAAGCATTCGATGTCATTATATTAAATAAAAAAATGTATAAAAAGAAGTAAAATTTATTAATATGAATATTATTATTTAAATTATTTTTTATTATAATTATTTTTATCCGTGCAGGGGCGGAGAAAGAATACTAACCTCTGTGGCCGGGGTCGGCCTGTCGTAAAAGGTGACAAAGCAACCCACCCTAGCTACATGGTAGGACCTCAAGCCCGTCTGGATGGCGACCACCTTTGGTCTTAAGTATGCCGCCATAATAACCTTGTGTTGTATTCCTGCATTCGTGGCCCAAGCTCCTGTACCCTTGTGGGACAGCAGCGTGTTCGCGATGCCACTGGCGTTGCAAACACCTATAGGCGACGGTAACTGCTAAATCCTAAGCGGGCCGACAGCCGGTCTGCTGTCCTACAGCAATAAAAAAAATGTTTTTCTTTTACATTATTATTTTAACTACCGTGTGAAAAATAGCACTCTATTGCGAGTCTATAGTAATACAATCAATCGTGTAAAAAAATCTAAAGGCTCAAAAAATCTAAACTCACTAGTGTCTCTAAACGAATATATGGATAAAATACTCGCTGTGGGCGAAGTAGTAACTACGTCAATTATAAATATATGTTAATCTGTTGATTTAATATGATAACGAGATTGTTTTGGCAATATGACGTAATTGTTTGAGATAATTTACTTTTTTAGATTAGTTTATTATAACATAGGCAAGTCATTTTCATTTTATTACTTTTGATACCTGTATCATGTTTGCTAACACAATATGAATATAAAAAAAATGGAAAACTAAATGGTACTCCTGTATCGACTGTTTTTCTTTTTAATTTATTTTATGAATAACAGTTAAAAATCAAAATTCCTTGTTTTATAACTCCATTTTTTAATACCGCAAATGTTTGCCATGTATCATGGAAATAAGAGTTTCGCTTCAGGTAGAGACCTGAAGCGCATGATGTCACATATATTCTTTACACCCGGATAGACAGAGAGCTACTTTCTGTTGCTACTAGTTTTTAGTTTACTAATTAGAGCTACTAACTGAGACATATTTAGTTCTGTAACCTTACTGAGTTAATTTCGTTCTTCACCTAAAAAGTTGCTTAACTGAACTGATCCAGTTACTTATCGTAATGGTCTAGAGTCACGCTTTTATAGTTAAAGTAAAAATTAAAAAAAAATCTTTACACAAGAATGAAATTACTGTTGAGATAATTAATTTCACTATGTATTCTAAAAGCATGGGATACTCGATATGAATCGTTATATATCTTTTAGAACAGTGACATTAATTTTCTCGTCAGTAATTTTATTCATATTAAGAAATATTTTTTACGGTTTTATTAACTATAAAAGCGTGCTTTTTAATTTTTTAATCTATAATTTATTTGTTGTCAACTCCCAATCGGTAAAAGTTTTTAATAATTTGACGCCATCTTCCGGCAGAAGGAAAAGAAAACGTTAATCCTGATGAGATAAGGACTATGAAATCAAATTATTAAATTTATGTATTGTCATCAAGTCTTGACAAGTGTGCAAAATTTAGAATTTTTTTGATCGCACAAAGTGAATAAAAATTGAGTCCGATAATTTCGTTGCATACATACATACAGGTCAAGTTAATAAAAGTGCGTTAAATATAATCACATTGTCGATTACATTTTTATTAAAATGGATTATAGATAAATAACTCCTTATTATGCACCGCGGGGAACTATTTTCATTATAATCTATACAAATAAATAAAATTTGAGTGTCTGTAATATTAAAATAACCACTTTTTACTAAGTGCATTCGGACGTATACACGGTACATATACCAAAACAAAATTTTCTACAATTTTTATCTGTCTATCTGTTTGTTCCGGCTAATCTCTGAAATGACTGCACCGATTTTGACGGGACTTTCACTGGCAGATAGCTGATGTAACAAGGAATAACTTAGGCTATTTTCATTTTAGAAATAAAAAATAGTTTTTGTTATAAATGATACGTTTCGAAAATTTTATAATCCAATTTAAGTTGACCACAGATTTATATCAACAATCATATGAAATAAGGTTTAGCTTAGGTTGGACATTGTAGGTTTTTTCTTATTTATGTTGACCTCAGATTTATATCATATGAAATAGGGTTTAGCTTAGGCTGGACTTTGTAAGTTCGAACGCACGTTCCGGAGGCGCATGGCGTAACAGTTGCATTCGATAACACTGACTGTTTGCATATTTCATTTATTTATATTTTAGGGTTTTTAGGGTTTGTAATCCAAAATAAACCATAAGAGTTATCCAAAAAATGCTGCCCAAAGTCACTATTCCACGCGGACGAAGTCGCGGGCACAGCTAGTAGTATAATAAACATAATACATTTATACAAGAGTGGGTCCATGAGCTCAGTTTTCAAAGAAACCGTGGCTGGGAAATGTAAATAAATACATTAAATACTTAAATACATTACTCGTAAAATACATTATATTTAGATAGTAGTTTATTCTACGCATAATTTGATCATAACAATGTTGATATTTAAATTTCTAATTGTGATGTATTTAAAAATAGATATAAAATAGAAACAGATATTTAATAGAGTTTAACAACGTTGTCAAATCCGTTAAAATTATCAAAATTCTAGTGCGAATTTATTTATTTAAAAGAAAAGAAACTTATACCTTAGATGTTACTTCTTTTTCTTTTACAAAAGAAAAATAAGTAATATCTAAATAAAAATGGTGTGCTTTTGCCCTGAAGACTACGAGCAATTTGCAGTATGTCCGATGTTAGTGGCCCCTTCACCAACAACGTGCTGTGAAGATCCACCTATGTGCTATCCCTGCTTGCCACAATGTCCTTCACCGAAGGTTATATATTGTTGTGAAGGCCAAGGCCTCTAACTTGTCAAGAGGACGATTGCTGTAAGCCACCACCAAAATATATGAAGATGGACGCAATGTGCGCAAGTTGCCTGTGTCTGTATTGAAGCAACGGAATTCAGGACCAAGAGCATTCGAAGACACTCGGCACTACGAATTACCTATTTAGAAGCCCCCGTGACGTAGTTATCGAATGTGAATTGTGCACGGACCCCGTACAAGTCGGCGACCCGCCAATAGCGCACCCTGCACTCTCAAACCGACACTCGGATGTTGTTTACTCAAGAGGAAACCAATAAAAGTGTCGCTTGACGATATATTAAATGGTTGACAACGAAATTTCATGTCCTACTTTCAATGTGAAATGAGTAAAATAATTTAAATAAAAAAGATGACAGATTTTTCCGCGAAAAGGGGTTAACGTCAGGCAGGCGGCCGGTTGTAAAAACTAAGCCATAGCTATTACAACATGTAACATGTTGTGCCGACCCCATATAATGTGGGATAATTGCAGGACGAAGATGAATATGTATTTAAAAAATTACCATTATAAACAGCCAGTATCCCATAGACAACATTTATTCGTCCAAACTTACTGGTATAATCGTAGCCATAGATTAATAAGAAGCTAAGCTATCCAGCCAGTTGAACAATTCGAATTTGGAATTATTGATTTTTTAGAGATATATTTTATAAATAAAGCCAGCAGTGAGTTTTGGTTTGTTTTTGAAGACGATGCCAGAAATGGGTGTGGTAACGTAACAAGGGTGACGTAAATCACGGACAAGCGATGGGTTTATTGCTTTTGACATACACCGAAATTCTCGTGAATTTATGGTACTTATAAGTATGGATTAATTGAAGGTAAAATGTTTAGATGTTCCTCTTCTTAAATATCAAATACTTTATGGCTGCAGCATGATGTATATTGATGATATTTCTAGATCCAGTTCTAACAAATGCACTGTTGTACATATATACTGGTATATATAACATAACCTTTTATAAATATCCGATTACCTTCATTTTGAAAAAAGTTATTAAGTCAAACATATAAGATAAACCTTACGTTTGTTTTCACCGTTAATCTAATTCATTATTAAAAATACTTTTCAAAGAATTTTATTTACATTAGAGAGGAGGTTAAAAAAATTTTTTTTGGATATTTTAGTTCTTGTTGTTGGTAGTGTGACTACATGCGTAGTCAACGTATTGTGGTTTGGTACAGTCATGACTATAGATTCAATCCCCACGAAGGATAAAATATTGGTACGATGCAATTTGTTATGATATTGATCTGCCATATGTGCATGTTTATGAAAAAGTTCTGCAAAAACCTCTATAGTTTTATTTGTTGTTTAGACAACTATCTTTAAAAAAATATAATAAAGAGAGAAGAGACAAAATGGTCATCATATTGTAGATATATACATATTGAAATGATGTCTGTAACACTCACAAAAGCAGTTACTAGTTATGCACAAGGTAGCACCTGGAAAACTTCGCTGTGAGTCGGCTAAATTAGAATCAGAATGGCCGCTGATTGGAGAGCTGAGTCAGGCAAACTTTGTTATGGCTTCATCCGTCTAACAAAAGTGCTTCATATGCATATATCTAATATTCAAAGGATGATGATTAAAATAATTGCCCTTTAATGAAACTACTACCGTTTTATTAAACTTATGCTTACTTATAGTTACTAAATAATACTCACAATAAAAACCAGGGAGCAAAATATTATATATAAGACCTTGAATAAATTTAAAATTAGTACTCAGTGCATGGAATTTCCAATGGAAATGCCTACGGGCATGGATGTATTGTATTTAACAATGAATTTCGGTAGTTCACCGCAGTGTAAATATAATAATGTTTTTTTATTATAATTTTCTTCTTTTTTAGTATCAACTTATTTAAAGTATCAACGTTAATCGCCTTCTTTCTTAGACAAAACTCCGATTTCGAAAACTTCCGATTGCTCCCACTTCGGATGAATTATGGTAGAACTTTCGGGTCGACATCCGATTACCCACTAAAAAACCCTACTGTTCTCCTATCGCTTAACGCCTGGGTCCAAGATAAAAACTGACCAGCCAATCGCATGGCCCAGGTCGACTCTCACGCGCCTGTATCAAATACGCATTTTTATCATCATCATCTCAGCGTTCATCCCGGTCGCAACCCAAACTTCCGCTTCGGTGCCCGGGGTCCGCTTTCCAACTTTTTCTACTCCACTTCGCACGGTCTTCAGCATCCCTGGTAGTGAGCCCATTGGCACGCATATCGCCCTTTACAACGTCAAGCCAGCACTTTTTGGGTCTACCCCTCCTGCCGGGGCCCGGCGGAGGCGGCATGGCCAGACATTTGTTTCCCACGTAATCATCCGGTTGCCGCAAAACGTGGCCGTACCAACGGAGCCGACACTCCTGCAATTTATCCGCAATGTCATGGACATGAAGACTGCCGCGAATGCGGGAGTTCCTAACGCGGTCCTTTCGCGTCACTCCACACATCCACCGCAGCATATTCATATCCGTGACACGCAGTTCTTGTTTGTGTCTCTCTAACACCGGCCACGTTTCACAGCCGTATAAAAGGACAGGCCTAATGATGGTCTTATAGACCTGTACCTTCAACTTTACCGGCATCTTGGGGTCACAAATGACACCAGTCACCTCACGCCATTTGGCCCACGCGGCAGCAATGCGTGCCTTGACGTCGCAATCGATGTCACCAGACGCGTGAAATATAGATCCCAAGTATTTTACTTGGTCCGTGCGCTCGACCGTGTCACCGCCTATGCGTACGGATGTGGGATCTGTGGAGTTACAGACCAAGTACTCGGTCTTCGCCACATTGAGCTTCAGACCACCGTTCTCAAGCGACTCCTTCCACGCCTTCACGCGTTGCACCAGCCTACCCCTGTCCGAATCTGTCAGCGTGATATCATCAGCATACATGAGCAACCACGGGGGCTGCTCATGTGAGTTTCTGATGCTGTCTGACAATACGTCTAATACCACGCTAACAGAAACGGACTAAGGACGGATCCTTGGTGCACCCCAACGGTGATGGGGAAAGGTTTTGTGTCGCCAACAGCGGTCCGAACTACGGAATCGGAGTCATGTTACATGTCTCGAATGATGTCAATATAGGCCTCTGGAACCCTTTTGAATCGCAATGCCCACCAGATTATCGCCCGAGGAATACAGTCGAAGGCCTTCTGCAAGTCCAGAAACAGGCAGTGCAGAGGCGTATTCTTCATCCTGTATTTCTCCGCGACAGTCCTTAGGGCAAAAACTGGGTCCATGGTCCCATGTCCAGGGCGAAACCCATGCTGACATCCCGAGACAGTGCACTCCTGCCGAATCCGAGAGTCGATAACCCTCTCGAATAGCTTCATGGTGTGGGACATGACCTTTATTCCACGGTAGTTACCGCACTCTTGCACCGATCCCTTGCCTTTGAAGACTGGAGTAATGATACTCAACCTCCATTGGTTCGGGATCGAACCGGTGAGGAGTGTCCGGTTAAAAAGGTTGGTTAAGATGCCTACACCACGAGAGCCCATCGCCTTCCAGGCTTCGATGGGGACTCCATCGGCTCCGACAGCTTTCCGATTTTCCATGCGGCGATGACAATTCTGGACTTCTGCAGGCGTTACCGGTGGCACTAGTCCTTGATTTGGAGGAAGATCTGGCGGCTGCACCCCTTTATGCTGCTTGTTCAGCAGCTCGTGGAAATACGAGCGCCATCTCTCCTTCACCGTGAGGTCCTCGCATAACAGGTTGCCCCCGGGGTCTTTTACACAGCAGCACTTGGAAATATCCTGTGCCGCTTTGACCCTGGAACGCGCCAACTTATATATGAGCTTCTGCCCCTCAGACGATTCCAACTTATCGTAAAGTGGTTGTAAGTGGTCTCGTCTGGCTCTGGCTACAGCTTTCTTGGTGGTGCGCTTGGCAGCTCTGTATGCGTCGCGATCTTTAGGAGATCTGGACGCTTGCCACTTCTTAAAGAGGGCTGTTTTTCGCCCTGGTCTCCCTCTGGACTGAGTCGTTCAACCACCAAGTCTCCTTGTCACATTTGCGTCCACCCTTAGACTCGCCAAGCACCTTCCTATTAATTCAAACATTACATTACCACACTCCAGCATAAGTTATAGAAGTTACGTAGTAAAATACCTGCACATATACTTAGAATGTACGATAAATATAGATATTTACGTAGTATTTTCTTATTTATTTATAAATATTTCATGTTTACTCGTATTTTTATACATATATTTATGTTCAGGTTGCAAATTTATCATTAGTATATTTATCAATAGTGAATGGTTGGTTAAATATTTGTTTTATGCAGAACAATGTCGATACCATCTTATAATTAGTAATTATTTAATATATTATTTAAATATATTATTTAATATATCATAATGATTAATAGACATTTCACAGTTGGTTTCTTAAATGCTGGATCTTTGGGTACCAACCATGATAGTTTTATTGCGTCAGTTATGTTATGCGTAATGATATTGATGTGCTTGCTATAAATGAAACTTGGCTAAGAGATGGAGAGGAAGGCCGTGCTCCTGCTCTTCCAGGTTACAAACTGCGACACATACCCAGACCACGGGAGATACGCTCACGCGGAGGAGGTGTTGGTTTTTACATTAGGCGACACATTAACGCACGCACTTGGTCTCACCCCGTGAATCCACTCCATAACTCAGTTGAACAAATGTGGATAACCGTGACCCTTAATGGAAAGAAGTTGTTAATCGGCACAGCTTACCGTCCTCCATGGTTGGACGTCGATCTACTCCTCGACGCTATTTCAGATTCAATTAATTATAATTGTAATTACGATAATATAATTTTACTGGGTGATTTTAATATTAATTTAAATAATAATAATGACTTAAAAAGTCAAAAATTGACTACGTTTTTAATGTGTAATAACCTTTTGCAAATAATTTCTTCTTCTACTCATTTTACTCCAACAACAGAAACTCTAATTGATGTCGTGTGTACTGACTTACGTGCAAAAAATACAACTCTGGAACCAGTAGGATCTCTCTACGGCCATTATCTTATAGTTTGCAAGTTTAATTTTAAAAAAGAAAAGTCTCCCACTCATACCATTCTACATCGCCCATTAAAAAATATTTGTCCGGAAAGCTTTAACAATGACTTGGCGACTGTGGGATGGGACCGAATAGAGACACTTGGTAGCATTAACGAGATAGTAAATGTTTTTAACCAGAGTGTCTTGGCATTATTTGACCTCCATGCGCCAATAAAACCGATTATCATCAAAGATCGTTCACCTCCATGGCTCACAGATAATGTTAAACTCATGATGAGATTGCGTGATAAAGCTGCAGCACAGTACCATCAAACCAATCTCCAAAGCAAAAAAGAATACTACAAAAGTTTAAAATCATTAGTTAATCGTACACTTTACTTTGAAAAATCAGCTTATTTTAAACACAATATTATAAATAAAATTCATAATCCAAAGACTTTATGGAAAAACCTAAAAAATACACTTTTACCTAAAAATAATATGGAGTTGCCGATACTTTTTGACGATCCCGATCTTATTAATAATAGTTTTTTAAATATACCGGGCACTTCTGACGTCACTATGTCTTTGTTAAGTTACTATGCATTCCATAAATTTAGTGACTCAACTTTTCAAATTAAGCAGGTTAGTTTAGATAGGGTACACAAAATTATTCGTAGTTTAAAATCGAATGCAGAGGGTTGTGATCTCATAAGTTTGAACATGTTGCTAATGACGCTGCCTCACAGTTTAAATGCCATTACGGCCATCATAAACTTGTCTATCAGCTCATCGACCTTTCCTGACTCCTGGAAAACCGCCATAGTCCGCCCTTTACCAAAAATCTCTAATCCATCTGAATTAAAGGACCTTAGGCCTATTAGTATTTTACCATGTTTGTCAAAGATTTTGGAAAAGGTAATTTGTTCACAGCTGGTAGACTATCTCGAACATAACCATCTGCTTCCTGATTTACAGTCGGGTTTTAGGAGGGGACGCAGTACAGCAACAGCTTTATTAGATGTTACAGATAACGTAATTTGTGCTCAGGATAAAGGATTGTGTACAATCCTTGTGTTGCTAGACTTTTCTCGGGCTTTTGACTCCATCGACATTAATTTACTTATCTCTAAGTTGGGCTACTACGGTTTCGACATAAAAGCGGTTCAATGGTTCTATAGCTACCTTACTCAACGTTTTCAATTCTTCTCTTTCGTTGCGCTCTTGTCAGAGCGGTCGTGGTCATAAATGACTTTCATGGGAAAATAGTGCAGTGGTTTCCCCTTGCCTTCTGCACCAGACATTTTAGGAGTCATTTAAAACCCCAAGGCCGCTGTAGCCTCTTCCGACCAGAGGTCTAATCGGGTGTATATGGTTATACCGCCATTGCTCGGTCGTCAGAGCCTCGTTAGTTCTCTAGCAGGGGGCGCCACGATACTGTGTACCGTCGTCTGCTGTTCTTACAAACCACTGACGCGTGCAGGTGAGGTTGACAGTTGGGTCGGTTTAGATGTTGTTCACCGTTCTCCCCTTACCCCCCTCCCCTAACGTTTTCAATATGTGAAGTTAAATAATAACAGTGGTTTATTGCAAACATCTAAGAAGTCACCGGTAATTAGAGGCGTACCGCAAGGATCTATTTTAGGCCCAATTCTTTTTATTTTATATACAGCTGACATTGAACACCACATAAAACATTGCAAATATCATTTTTATGCAGATGATACACAAATCTACATCTCATGTAAGCCATCTGAAATTGATAGTGCAATATATAAACTCAATGAGGATCTTGCTCGGATAACCACTTAGTCTAAAGACAATTCTTTACTGTTAAACCCAACCAAAACTAAATTTCTCATATTCGGTACGAAACGTCAACTTTCAGCCCTAGTGCCAACAATGAAAGTTTTACTAATGGACAAACCAGTGGAACGGGTTTATAGTGCACGAAATTTGGGATTAGAAATAGATAGTGAGCTGAGATTTGAAAAGCATGTGGCTAACTCAGTAAGGAACTGTTTCTACAAACTCAAAGTTTTGTACAAAATGAGGCCTTACTTATCTGAATCATTACGTATTCAACTAGTAGAATCCCTAGTTTTAGCCAAACTAAATTACCTTGATGTTGTTTATGGCCCTCGCTTGTTGGCTAGGACTAAGAGGCTGATTCAGCGAGTTCAGAATGCTTGTGCTCGGTTCTGCTTCGATATTCCATTAAGAGGTCACGTTACACCATATCTGAACAAGCATTCCATTTTGAAAATGATCCACCGTCGCAAACTTCACTTAGCGTGTCTTCTTTTTGGAGTCATAAGATTCAAAGTCCCAGGCTACTTATATGATAAGCTCTCCTGGGTATCAAGCCGTAGAATGGTCGCTTCTCGAACATGTGCGATACAACTCGCTTCTGAGCGCCATTGTACGGCTGGTTTTCGGGAGAGTTTTCGTTACGCAGCCTCAAGGTGTTGGAATAACATTCCACCGCCCATTAGAAATCAGCAATCTGTTTCTGGATTCAGATGCAAATTGAAGACTTTTTTAAATAAACACCAACACTCACAATGCGACCTAAGACAGGACACAAGTGGTATTTAATTGTAATACCTCTTTTTATGTTTATGTAATGTTTATTTATTTCTCTTAATTGCAACACTTGTATATTCATTAATATTACTATTAGTTATTGCATTTATATTTATCATATATTTACAGTTTTATACCATATACTACATATATATTTATTTGTATAAGATTACATTATTGTTTGTTTTGTTCTATGTGCTAAGTTAAGGTGTAATGTCTGCCGTACCGTTACCTTATGGGCCTTATGTGCCTTATGGGCTCAGCGGAAGATCAGCGCTGGTCAACTGACCAGCATTATGCTAAGTCTGATGCCCCTTTTAGGACAAGTTTTGTTTTACGTTCAATTTCATTATAACACTTAGTTTTATATTAGTTTAATTGTCCTAAATAAAAATTATTTTCTTTTCTTTCTTTCTTTCTTTCTTTCCTCACCGACCCAAGGATAGCCGCCTGAATCCTGTCCCAGTAAGCTTGAACCGATTCGCCCTCACCACCGACGCACTTGTCGCCGATTGCAGAGGCGAACTCCTGGGACTTAACTTCATCAAGCAGCCACCACCTGATTCGGCGTTGAAGGCGATCTACACGTTTGCCTTTGGGCTTCACGCAGAGGTCCATGACAAGAAGACGGTGTTGTGCAGTGAGACTCTCACCGGGTATGACCTTGCAGTTGGCTACATTGCTGATGTGGTGTCTCCTAGTGAGTAGGAAGTCGATTTGGGTAGCATTCCTCCCGCTCTTGTAGGTGATGAGATGCTCGGGTCTCTTTTTGAAATACGTGTTCACGATGGCAAGGTCGGCAGCCGCACAAGTATTGAGGATGTCCTCCCCTTCCACATTGCGGCTACCATACCCAAATCCACCGTGAACACGCTCAAATTCCCCACATTCATCACCTACATGACCGTTTAGATCACTGCCCAAAACGATCCCATGTGACAATGGAATCCCACGAAGCACTTCTCCGAGTAGGTTCCAGAACGCTATCTTGTCGGCGTCACTACAACCGGCCTGTGGCGCGTAGGCGCTTATCAAGTGGGTAACTACCCCACCAACAAGCACCCTCACAACCATAAGCCGATCGCTACAGCGCTTCACCTCCAAAATGTCGTCCTGGAGCTCCTCCGAGAGCACTATGGCGACCCCATTTTCCCCACCAGATGCACCCGTGTAGATCAGCTTGTAGCCATTCCCAATGAACTGGGATCTGCTGGCCTTCCACCGAGTCTCCTGCAGGAACGCCACGGCCACCCTCCGCCTGGAGAGTACATCGGCCAATTCCCTCGCGCGTCCGGTTAGCGTGCCAATGTTCCATGTTGCGAAGCAGAGTTTCGATTGGGCTAACGTCTTTAGCCGTGCTCGCCCACGGCACGGCAGCCCTTGTCCACTTGTCACAGAAGTCGGGCGAAGCTTCTGCGCGTCGTTTTGCGGCGACGCCCTATCCATGACTGGACCTTTCCTTGTTCTGACCATTGTATTGGCTGGTTTTGGTTTTTACGGGAGCGACTGCCGTCCGACCTCCCAACCCCAAGAGGAAAAACCGAGAAGTGCACTTCCTTGCCGCATGCAAGCTGGCGAAGGAGTAGTCCATCCTTCGCCTTTTACGACTCCCCTGGAATGACCTGGGGTGACCCTATTCTTTTCACTGGCCGGGGTCACACGGCACCCAAATACGCATTTTTATAATAATAAAAATGAATATTCGACATCCAGAGAGTATCTGGAACGCTTTAGCATTTCAAATACTCTGCTATTATATGCGTTTTTTTTTAGGCGGAAATACACTACGCATACCCCGCTGAGTGGGACGGACGGCTGAATTCATGAGATTGCCAGCCAGTTCTCCATCGATCCAGGCACTATTCAATAGGAGAACATCCCGTTATTCCCCAAAACCCCAGCTTAGGTAGTAGGTAGTCATTTACTCAAAATGTCCGTCTCAATTTTTATACACTCATAGTCTTCTCAGCCAGTTCGCAATAGTAGCACGCATTCACGTCTAACACTACCACTGATTTTTTCAAAGATGCCTTAAGGCTCTCCGTCTTTTATGCGGTTTAAAAAACTTTTATCTAAAACTTGCCATATTGTATTACGGAATTGGGTATTTGAAAAAAAAAATTTTGTGATAAACGAAAAGATCATAATGTATAAGTTTTATAACAAAACTATTTTTATTTTATTTTTTTCGCAATAATTCAAAAGTTATTTCAAAATAAAAATTAATTTTTGAATCCAGTACCAAAGACACGCCGATAACTCCCGAACAAACCCGAGCGCGTGTGTGACGTCATAATGTTAGTTTTCACTCATTGCAGTTGATGGAAAAATAATAAATAGTAAATACAGTGTTTTGATCTATTTATTTTGTTGTCATTGTTAAATATTTAAATTTATATTAAAAATGTCGAACCTAAAAAGTTATCGTTCTTGTTTTGTACCATTATGTACGAATACTACAAAAACAACTCCTGACAAAATGTTTTTAAATGTTCCTCAAGAAGACAAATGTCGAAATAAATGGTTTCAATCAGTGCACCGTGATAATCCCAAAACAAAATAATATAATAAATACTTAAATATTTTCATTTATTATATTATTTTTTAACAGACTTACCTTGATGCCTTGGCACCTCGAACTTCAGCAGAATTAAACCGAACGAATTTTTTTTTTAAATTGGTTATCATAAATATATCAACATCAGGAATATTATCAGACTTTTCCTTAATAAATCCTTTATCACACATAGCTAATCGGAACTAACAACTCGTATTTTAGCAATAAATTTTCAATATTATTGTCTAGTCACGTGTTAATTTATGTTATGAACAGCCTTTAACGCTGTACTGTTATTGAATATCTATAACATTATGACGTCACAACTATGGTGGCCAATCATGGCGCGTTTATAGTCACGTGATTTTTATTTAAATTTCATCAATTTTTAATTGTTTATATTGTATAAAAAAAAATTTTAATTTTTTGCATTAAATATCAATATTATTAATAATAAAGTTTTAAAATACATAAAAAAATCAATAATATTTTTTTTTCAAATACCCAATTGATTGAATTGAGATCTAGGGTAAGAGAGCCCATATACCTATTTGTTGAGGGTAATATTTTGGCGCTCGAACCAAGCTGGCGTTGTTTTGGTCTTATAAACCGGCGAGAAGTTTATTGATATACCTACAGACCTTTGGAAGAAAATCGGAGACAAAAATTTTATAATTTTATCCAAAAGTCTCTTTGTATTCTTTGGCACTAGTTATATGATACCTTTTCCGCTAAAATCGACTGGGAATTCATCCCCTTTTCCTGAAGCCTCTTCAATCTAGTACAAAATGCCTCTCAAGAACGTTTATGTTGCGTACTCTACGGATTTGGAATGAGCTTCCGACTGAGGTTTTCCAATCGCAGTACGATATAGGGTTTTTCAAAAAGGCGTTATTTTATAATTTCTTACAGGCAGGCAGCATGTTAGCAATGCCAGTGTTGTAAAAAACAGCCATAGGCGACCGTGACTACCTGTTTTAGAATGCTACACTCCAGCCATTAAAAACAAAAACAAAAAATATATGAATTAATTTCTTTGGATAAGTGCTAGTGACATTATTTAAAGACTAACTAGGTACATACATTCGGTCTCTTTCGCACAATATTTTAATAAATGTCAAACATGACAATCTAAAAGAGCAACAATAATTTATTTATTTATTTAAATACTTTATCGTATTTCTTTCGAAGATTATAATTGATAAAGCGATGGCCGAATGACTTGTCGTCATGCTGTCTAACATTTTGTACTCGCCAATTAACAATAGATAATAAACATGTATTTAATTTCTTATAGTAGCAGTACATACAGACATAAATAATAATATATTTGCGTAATAGATTTCAGTGTAGCAAACCTATATGTTAGTCGTCTGATACCAACAAGAAAGCATAGGGTTCCAAGTCAACCAATTTTTATGAATTTCGTTATAGTCATAGATTGGACCTTGAAGAAGCAGATATGCTACTTTTTTATAAATACATTTGGCAGAACAACGCCGGGTCAACTAGTAAAGAATATTCTATTCTATTATTTTTTTTATCTTAAAACAACACGTAACTCTTTACAAGAGTTACAAAATCCTAATTTGAAAACAATATATGTATATACTGTGATAATTTATCAGCGCAATTCCCACAGTAAGCATTATATCACTTGTGTTATGGGTATTAAGGGTAAGATAATTGATATATTACTATACTTTTCTATTATAATTAAATTCAAATGTGCCCAGACGTACAGATCCAAGACGAGAATACCCCGCAGGCTTTCCGACGAAAGCCATCATGCCACGACGGTTGTCATTGAAGTTGCCATTGCATATTATATGACATAATTCAAATTTCTCGGTAAATATGTAGATAAGTATTTTAAACTTAATGAACAACGGATGTACGATAATAATTTTATCATTATTATCCTCTAAAGAATGTTAAGTGCGTAGAATTCATGAATAATTGTCAGTTTTCTCCACAACTTCTTATTATGTTCTATATATAGATGTCAGACTGACTTATTTGGTACGATCGTGTTGGTACGATGCACGCGGAAGACATTTTTTGCCAGTCTGACTGCCCATTTAATAGTAAACAGTTGTGGAGGTCGCAGACACCTCCGGGTCGTATTGTCGGAGATAAATAAGATCCGGGGAGCGTGGATGCGTAACAGTCGTTTATTCCAAAGGCAGAAGTACATATTGTACGAGGCTTATTTACGATTATAAAAATGATAATTGTATTACAATTTGCCGGGAAGGAAAACCAACACTTAGTAGTCTGTCAAAATCTAACAATCTTATTTTTTATGGTGGTTAGTGATGTGACGTGCAACTAGTGTTGTGAAACTAGTGCCGTCACACAGTTACTGTCGCACTGCGAACACGCAGCTGTCCTTATAGGGATACTGAAACCTGGATCACTTATACCGGAACACAGCACATGGTTATTATGGCATACTTATTTATGAAACGAAATGAATGAAATGAAAATTTATTGTACACAGAAATATTTTTACGAGGTTCAAGTATAAGTAAGTTAACATAAAATGTTTCTTAAGATTAAAGCGTACCGATACATAAGTGCTGTTCTCCGCACTAGGTCTCATAAGAGCCTACATATGTGGCGGAGCGCAGTGGAGTTCGTTTCGCTCTTTAAAATAGTTAGCATAATGAGATGTTTTCTTGTCAAGATATACATACATACATACATATAATCACGCCTCTTTCCCGTAGGGGTAGGCAGAGACCACTTCTTTCCACTTGCTACGATCCTTACATACTTGTTTCGCTTTGTCCACTTTCATTCCTTTCATACATGCCCTTCGGTTTAGGGTACTCTTAACCTGGCCTTTTTTCAAGACGTCCCTGATCTGGTCTCGAAACGTCCGCCTAGGTCTACCTCTTCCAACACTTCCATTCACACTCGCCTTATACACTTTTTTCGTCAATCGTTCTTCATTCATTCTCTCAACAGATATGACTATAGACTTATACAAATAAACAAAATTGAAGGGTCTGTTTGTAATATTAAAATAACCGCTTTTTACTAAGTGCATTCGGACGTATACACGGTACATATACCAAAACAACATTTTTTTACAATTTTTGTCTCTCTGTCTGTCTATTTGTTCCGGCTAATCTCTAAAATGGCTGCACCGATTTTGACGGGACTCTCACTGGCAGATAGCTGATGTAACAAAGAGTAACTAAGGCTATTTTATTTTAGAAAAAAAAATTGTTTTTGTTAAAAATGATGTTTCGAAATTTTTTATTCCAATTTAAGTTGACCTCAGATTTATATCAACAATCATATGAAATAGGGTTCAGCTTAGGCTGGAGATTGTAGGTTGAATTTCCAATTTAAGTTAACCTCAGATTTATATCATCAATCATATGAAATAGGGTTTAGCTTAAGCTGGACTTGTAGGTTCAAACGTGGTGCGACGCGTGAAGGCGTGGAAGGAGTCGCTTGAGAACGGTGGTCTGAAGCTCAATGTGGCGAAGACCGAGTACTTGGCCTGTAACTCCACAGATCCCACACCCGTACGCATAGACGGCAACACGGTCGAGCGCACGGACCAAGTGAAATACCTGGGATCTGTGTTCCATGCGTCTGGTGACATCGATTGCGACGTCAAGGCACGCATTGCTGCCGCATGGGCCAAATGGCGTGAAATAACTGGTGTCATTTGTGACCCCAAGATGCCGGTAAAGTTGAAGGGACAGGTCTATAAGACCATCATTAGGCCTGTCCTTTTATACGGCTGTGAAGCGTGGCCGGTGTTAGAGCGACACAAGCAGGAGCTGCGTGTCACGGAGATGAATATGCTGCGGTGGATGTGTGGAGTGACGCGGAAGGACCGCGTTAGGAACTCCCGCATTCGCGGCAGTCTTCATGTCCGTGACATTGCGGATAAATTACAAGAGTGTCGGCTCCGTTGGTATGGCCACGTTTTACAGCAACCGTATGCTTACGTGGGTAACAAATGTCTGGCCATGCTGCCTCTGCCGGACCCCGGTAGGAGGGGTAGACCCAAAAAGTGCTGGCTTGACGTCGTAAAGGGTGATATGCGTGCCAATGGGCTCACTACCAGGGATGCTGAAGACCGTGCGAAGTGGAGAAGAAAAATTCGGAAAGTGGACCCCGGGCGCCGAAGCGAGAGTTTGGGCTGCAACCGGGATACAACGCAAAGATGATGATGATTTACGAGTAGAGACCAGGGATGCCATCCGGACGGAATTAGAGTCCTATCGCCTAGATCACAGACGTAATGCGTATTTTGAATAATTAAAATATCTAACTTCATATTCTATGGCATCTGGGATATAAAATTATTAAGTTTCTAATATTATTAAATGTGTTTTAATTAATTAATTGTATAGTTAAGCTGGTGCTGAATAGTAAAGGCAAAATTAAAACATTTCCGATGGGGGAGAAAGTGATGGCAACAGACCTCAGAAAAAATAGTAGTCCATTGGTTTTGATAATCCGGAGTAACATACTTGGTATAGGCGGTCTATATTGGAAACGACGTGCCAACTAACTTCAGGAATGTGGCCAAGATGGGTTTAAAAAAATGGTAGTAGTTAACAAAAATAAGTTGTTATTACATTATATTAGGTATAGATTTTTTTTTGTTTATTATTTTGCATATTTTATGCTCTGGCTGTGTGTGTATATAATATAGACTATAATTCTTTGAATAATTGAATATCTAATGTATTTTATTTTTCTGTTCATGAATATGTATGTATATATGAATGTGTATGTGTGTGTGTGTATATATATATATATATATATATATATATATATATATATATATATATATATATATATATATATATATATATATATATATATATTATATATATATATATATATATTTCTTATTGTTCTTATTGAATATTTATATTATGTAATTGCATGCAAAATTACCTTCTTCCTTCTTAACTGTATGTTTCTATCCATCCAAAGGTTGTCTGGTAGAAGACCGCCCATTGTGCTTTTTTAATGATATGTATCACTTGATTTAATGTAATGTGTGCAATAAAGTATATTTGATTTGATTTGATAGATTTACTATGTCTATAATACTATTTATGGTCTAAGCCTTTGTGTAATTAATTGAATGGGCTTTTCCAGTTATGTGTGTACTGAAATGGTTTTGATATTTTGTTGTTATTTAATCAAATAATAAGCTTAACGTAATTAATAGCTATTTTATGCATGTTTTAACATTTTACTTAAAAGTTATTTATTATTTATCATGTTAAGTATGTTAGTTATCGATTTCAAATGCATTTGGCTCAATAATGATAAGATTTGTTATCAATTAATTCGATATTGCAATTAATCATAAATAGTGTTGGGACATTACAAAATATATTATCGAAATACTTGTAATAAGTTTCTATAGACACAAAAAAATATTATTACGCGTCAGAAATAAGTAAAAATAAACAACAATCTTCCTTGAATCTCTTACAAATTAAAAACACAGAATTAGCTTCACTTAATTATATAAATAAAAATTTCAGGAATGTTGGTAAAAATTTGGTCACTAGTATTCTTACTTCTTAAAATTGCGACTCAATTCAAAAAACTCAAGCGTCCCTGCGCGTTCTTTTGTATTGTTACCTGTTGATGAAGTTGAAATTATACATACATACATACATATAAATCACGCCTCTTTCCCGTAGGGGTAGGCAGAGACCAATTCTTTCCACTTGCTACGATTCTTACATACTTGTTTCGCATCGTCCACTTTCATTATTCCCTTCATACATGCCCTTCGGTTTAGGGTACTCTTGACCTGGCCTTTTAAAATTATAGAACATAATATAGTCTATATTATGTTCTATAATCAACATATAAATCAAGAAGATCATGTGGGGGGATGATTGAAAATTGAAATAGATTTAATTATGAAAAATATGTAATCTCTATAGTTTTAATTAATGTTTAATATAAATAATTGTACTATTGTAATATTCAAACAAGATAGTTAAACTAATAGTCCAAAAATAAGAAAATAGTTATAAAAATATATATAAAATACTTGAAATCCCATGTAATTAAATTATTCAAACTTCTTTCGAATACATACCCTAAAGTTAATTCGATCGAATACAAAAGTTAAAGTACAACATCGAATTTTCTGAAATGTAAAGTAAGCTCCTACCAGTCATGGTCTATGGAGCCGAGTCATGGACGCTGACAAAGCAGGGGCTATGTTAAGTATCTCTCTACGTGATCGAATCAGGAACACAGAGATCCGGAAGAGAACGAAATTGGTCGACATAGCCCATGTGATCTCTAGCAGAAAATGGAAGTGGGCGGGCCATATATGCCGTAGACAGGACAACAGGTGGGGTAGTTGGGTGCTTGAGTGGAGATTAGAAAACGGCATAGAAATGTAGGCAGGCAACCGATGCGTTGGACCGACGATCTTGTTAGAGTGGCCGCTAAAGACTGGGCGCTAAAGCGCTAAACCGAGAAGAATGGCGTGCATTGGAAGAGACCTACACTCAGCATTGGGTGGTTAAAGGTTGAAAAAGAAAGTGAGCTTCGTTTCATAAACAAAACATGTACAAAATATTTTAATTTTTTAAATTTATATCATCCTAAAAGGTACACTTAACAATTTAGCGTTTCAAGTTATTAATATAACATTAATGCGCACTTGGAGTTAGGAATACTGGCCCACTGAGATACAATATTCACTAGTTAAAAGGCTAAAAGAATTTTTGCTTAAACATCAAAAATCTATCGAACTCTTAAGTCTTGAAACACGTACCATTGAACAAACAGCCGTGCAGGGGCGGAGAAAGAATACTAACCTCTGCGGCCGGGGTCGGCCTGTCGTAAAAGGCGACTAAACAACCCACCCTAGCTACGTGGTAGGGCTTCAAGCCCGTCTGGATGGCGACCACCTTTAGTCTTAAGTATGCCGCCATAATAACCTTGTGTTGTGTTCCGGCATTGGTGACCTAAGTTCCAGTACCTTTATTGGACAACAGCGTGTTCGCGATGCCACTAGTGTTGCAAACATCCATAGGCGATGGTAACTGCTAAATTCTAAGCGGGCCGTCAGCCTGTCTGCTGTCCTACAGCAATAAAAAAAAAACAGCCGTCATAAATTTATAATTTTAATTATTTGTTATTATTATTTATTTTTTAATCGTTTTTTTCCTATCTCATTTTATTGTTGGTTAAAACTTTATTATTGCTTATTTTTATAAATCATATATGAAATTATTTTTGTCTTTAACCTTTATTTCTGTTCTTTTATGTATGTGTATCTGTATTAATAATTTTTGTTCTCAGTTTTATGCTATATGTTACTTATTTATTGTGAATACCAATTGTGAGTAATAAATAAATATTGAAATGTACAAAATAATCGTCAAATGTCATAAAAAATTTGCTTAGGTAAGTGGGGTTCTCCACTCCCCGAGGTAACCAGGCCCAAACGGAAGAACAGTGCAGCACATGTTGAGTTTGAGGCCTTTTTAGGGCAAATTTCTCTATTTGTCTATTTTATGTTATTTTTGTAAGTGATTGTTTTAGTCAACATCAAAACCAGGCTCTCCACTACCTGCCTGCGAAGGGTCCTGGAGTTCTTTGGCCACATTGCTCGGAAGGAACGACATAACCTTGAGCAACTGATTGTTACCGGCAAAGTGGATGGCAGGAGGCCGAGGTGTCGCAGCCCGGTGAGATGGTCTGACCAAATCCGCTAAACGCTGAACTCCAAGCTGCATGATACACTCCACAACGCCAAGGACATGCACAGGTACATATTAGGAATCACGACCCTCAGTAATGAGGTACACGACTCAAGGAGGAGGAGGTTTTTGTCTTAAATAAATGTATTTTCTTTCTTTCTTTTCTTCTTTCTAGTTCAGGGGCCAGTGTGATCTTCTCTAGATAAGTAAGTTATTTGTACATGAACTGCTGTGCTATGTGTTTTTTATGTTTAAAATTGTATTTCATGTTTAAATAAATATTATTGAGACTTGTGGATGAATAAGTATGTCGATATTCTAAGGTATGAGAGTAACCCAGGAAATAGGGGTCAAAAATATATTTATTTTTGAAACAGCATTAACTCTGTGTAAATTATTATTTTATCTCATCATCATTTCAGCCGGAAGACGCCCACTGCTGGACAAAGGCCTCCCCCAAAGATCTCCACGATGATCGGTCCTGCGCTGCCCTCATCCAACCTATTCCGGCGATCTTGATCAGATCATCGGTCCATCTTGTGGGGGGCCTACCAACACTGCGTCTTCCGGTACGCGGTCGCCATTCGAGGACTTTTCTGCCCCAACGGCCATCAGTCCTTCGAGCTATGTGCCCAGCCCACTGCCACTTCAGTTTTGCAATCATCCGGGCTATGTCGGTTACTTTGGTTCTCCTGCGAATCTCCTCATTTCTGATTCGATCTCGCAGGGAAACTCCGAGCATAGCCCTCTCCATTGCCCTCTGAGCGACCATGAGCTTTCTCATAAGGCCCATAGTTAGCGACCACGTCTGCGTTCCGTATGTCATCACTGGCAACACACATTGGTTAAAAACCTTCGTCTTGAGACACTGCGGTACTTGGGACGAAAAGATTTTACGGAGCTTCCCGAACGCTGCCCATCCGAGTTGGATTCGACGAGTGACCTCTTTCGCGAAATTGGACCTGCCTAACTGGATCGTTTGACCCAAGTAGACGTATTCGTCAACAATTTCGAGAGTACAGTTCCCAACTGTTACGGGGGTAGGTGCAACATGGACATTAGACATGATCTTCGTTTCTTACCTTTCTCTGTCATTTCAACAATCATCCAATGTTTCTTCATATTATTTTCTATGCAATCAGTCCGTGTCAATCAGCAGTCATTTCTGATTCGATCTCACAGAGATCAAATCAGAAATGAGGAGATTCGCAAGAGAACCAAAGTCACCAAACCAAGGCAGTGGGCTGGGCACATAGCACGAAGAACTGATGGCCGTTGGGGCAGAAAAGTCCTCGAATGGCGACCGCGTACTGGAAGACGGAATGTTGGTAGGCCCGCCCCCACAAGATGGACCGATGATCTGGTCCAGATCGCCGGAATAGGTTGGATGAGGGCAGCGCAGGACCGATCGCCGTAGAGATCTTTGGGGGAGGCCTTTGTCCAGCAGTGGGCGTCTTCCGGCTGAAATGATGATGATGATGAATCAGTTCATCTCTTTTTTGATTAACCCACCCTTACCTTTAGCTCTTCTGTGTCTATCATTTTCATTTCTAGTATTTTTTTTTTTGTTACATGGCATCCTTCCCTTCCTATTATACGGCCATACCACGCTAGTCTATTATTGTTTTAATTATTCAATCACTTACAAACTTCCCTTGACAAACTCATTTGAGATTTAATCCACTTTCGTAATTCCACACATCATCTAAGCATTTGCACACAACACATCTTCGCAGTATATAACACTCTTTCATCCCTCGCCTTTGTGGCCCAGCATTACGATCTATACAATACAACAGGCATTATTATTACGAAATCATAATATTACCATAATTCTGTGTAAAGTTGTAATTCTGTTTGTTATTCTTACGTTGATATACATTCAGATCAATACTGAAATTTAAGAAATATTATGTGGCATGTTATATTAATATTATTCGTAGCAATATGTACATTGATGATTTTATCGAACTAGAATGAATTAAAAATTCTTATTTGTAAAAAGAAATAAAAATAGTTATATTCATCGATAATTTAGTCTTGGAAATGTTACTTGATCTACCCTAATTTATATTTTTAAAGCATGGTTTTTTTACCACAAAACATGCATATCTTACCCTACACGTTTAAATTATGACGTAAGCATAATACCATAATACTTAGCTTAATAAACTATTATATTACAAGTCCTGCTATCCTGATCCTTCAAGTGCAAGAAGTGGTTAAACATTAGATTAATTTTTGTGGGTAAAACAATCCACGCTAAGCATTTGTGCGCAATAAATTTTTCTATTTCAAAAAGTGATCACTGTTAAACAGTGATCTAATTCTATTAATATTTTAACACAAATTGAAGTGCTCTAGTGGTGGCGTATGAATACTGACCCCTGCGATCGAGGTCGGTCTATTGTAAAAGGTGACTAAACAATATAGATGGAAGGGCTCCAAGCCCGTCTGGATGGCAACGACCCGTCTTTAATTATGCCACCATAATAACCTTGTTTTGTGTTCCTGCATAAGTGACTAGGTCTTGCTAGTGGTGCCTCTAGCATCGCAACCATCTATAGGGGATGGATGGCATGGCAATAATAAAATAATAATGAGATATTCATATTATTCTTATTGACAAATTTAGAATATACGGGAACTTATAAATGAGAACTCCTTTTTTTTGTCTCGGGTAAAACCCTATTCTTAAGGGGTTCCCCGGTCCGGGACGATCGAAGGATATGTGAGATTCTGAGAATGATGTTTGGCCATCCGACTATCCACTAAAAACCCCGCTGTTCTCCTACCGCCTTCGCCTGGGTCCACAGATAAGTAGCCTGCCGGTCTCGTGGCCTAAGCCGGCGCCAGCCCGCCCTTTGTGTCTGGGCAGACTTCTTCTAGGTTTGTAGTGCCAGGGGGTCATAACTTCGTCCCGACGCTTTCCTGCAAATGAGAACTCCTAACAAACTTCAGATACTTATTCTCTATAATTTGAATTATTTTTCTAGTATTATTTAATTAATTCCTTTAGTATAAAATTTTACGGGTATTAAAGGTATATTCTTAAATATTATTACAACGAAAATATTCTGCACCACTTTCCATCTAGATAATCTTTCTCACGTATGTCCGTGATATTGCGGATAAATTACAAGAGTGTCGGCTCTGTTGGTACGGCCACGTTTTATGGCAACCGGGTGCTTACGTGGGAAACAAATGTCTGGCCATGCCACCTCCGCCGGGCCCCGGCAGGAGGGGTAGACCCAAAAAGTGCTGGCTTGACGTCGTAAAGGGTGATATGCGTGCTAATTGGCTCACTACCAGGGATGCTGCACCGTGCGAAGTGGAGAAGAAAAAGTCGGAAAGAGGACCCCGGGCGCCGAAGCGAGATTTTGGGCTGCAACCGGGATTTAACGCAAGGATGATGATGATGATGAATCTTTCTCACGGAAGAATATCCTGATGACCCTTTTTCTGGACCAAATAGGCACTCGTGTAGCTATATTTGGTTTTTCAAGGAGCGATTGACGATGGGCTCCCGGAAAGCAAAATTTTGAAGGTTTCTTGTCTGTGAATTATTAAAAGCCTTTCATGAATCTTTATAAACAGGAAGCGTTAGGCGTATTCGTATTTTACCGGGAAATAGGAATGGATACATGGCCAAAATGAATTACACTATTAAAATTATATTAATTATTCTAATACCGTTTTTTTATTCTAATATCCTAAATGTTAGAACACATAGAACAATATTCAAAGAGGCTTTTATACGCAAATATTTAAAAGAATAGTTATATGAAATAGATATCTAGATAATGATGTAAAATAATACAATTTAAGAAAATATCAAACAATAATTAGTAGCAATTTTCTCAATATCTTATATGTAAGTATTTGCTCAAATAAATTTAAAAGGTATTGTTATTACCCGTTACTATTTTTCTATGCAAAAATAATAACAATTAATAATAAATGTACTGGAACAATTCATACAGCGTCATTTAGTCCCAAACTAAATAGCATAGCAATTGTGTTATGGGTACTAGACAACTGATATAAACATATATACTTTTCTTTTGTAAATAAATATGTATTAGACATAACCAGACGCGAGACGGGAATCGAACCCGTGACTTTCGTAAGCGTACCGAGGTGCGGTAGCTGCTACGCCACACAGGCGAATGCATATTTATACCTATATATACGAATACCTAATCTATCTAACAAAAATTCTAACTACTTCCTGAAAAAGCTGTATTATATAATACGCGGGGAGGGCAAGCTGTGGTTCGAGAGCCACATGTGGCTCTTTGAAGGATTATTTGTGGTTCTCGATAAATGTACCCGATTTCGAGGTCTCATATTTTGTACTTTTATTTATATGTTTTTATTAAATATAATTCTGTAAAAAAATTAATAACACATTGCATACCTTTTTAATACATAGTACCCGGATGACCGAGCTTTGCTCGGTATTTTGTTTTTTATAAATTGTGTTTTTTGGAAATTAACAATTGATTTTCTTAGTCTAACCTCAAAGCAAACACTCATTGACTTCGTGTTACTTAACAACGCCATCTGCTAGAATAGCTTTAGTATTGTTGTGTCGTTAAAGCAATTTAAAAAAAATAGTATTATTATTCGCCGATAGATGTCAGGAAGAGTCATTTTTCAGTTTAAATTGGGACTACTCAAACGCCACCTTTTTGTTTAAGTTGATAAAAAAATGATTCCTAGCTAGATCGATTTATCGCCCCCGAAACCCCCCGTATACTAAATTTCATAAAAATTGTTTGAGCCGATTCCGAGATTCCAATTATATTTAAAAATATAAGATTTAATTGCGGCTCGCGAAAAATTTCAAATATGAAAAATGGCTTAAACTATCAAGAAGGTTGGCCACCTCTGATATAACATATCCCATCCTATTCCATAAAAGAGGATCCATAAATAAGGATCCCTTTTGCCCAGGCTACATGGTTATCGGCTATTTTGACAATTCATCCAGCGCCGTAGTAAGCAGCAGAGCGCTTAGGTCTTGCGTATTAAACAACTGATATTTATAATTTGTAAATAAAACCAAATCATATTTGAACACCAAATTTCTATGGAAATCCAACCCGTGAATACCTCAGGCAGTCTATGTGTGAAATTCGTTGCGAATTGTGTTGTGAATACTTTAAGAACTAAGCTATGGCGGAAGTTCCGTTTTAACCTATACTTAGTTTTATCACGAGTTCTGTACCAAATGAAAACACATTTATTTCACAAAGTCTTAATTTCTTAATACAATTAATTTTTAATATAATTGCAATAAATTATATTTATCATAATCCTATTCATTTTAGCCGTGCAGGGTGAAGTAAGAATACTGACCCCTGCGGTTGGGGGCGGCTTTTCATAAAAGGCGCCAACCCTTACTAAGTGGTAGGGATAGCAATCACCCCTGGTCTAAATATAACCTAATATAAATATGCCGCCATAAGAACCTTGTGTTGTGTTCGGGTATATGTCACCCAGGTTCCAGTTACTGTACTCAGATGACACCATGTTAGCGAAGCCCCTGGCAACGCAAACATTCTTGTTATTCACTGGACCTGTCTGCTGTTCTACGGCGTTAAAAAAAACTTTGCGTTGAAGTCAATATCTTTAAATGAAAAAATCAAACTAAAAGGTAAAAAATAATTATCAATAAATTTAAAATAAGGATATTGGGATTAACAAAAATATGAATTTT
The DNA here is from genome assembly GCA_963693495.1 of Malacosoma neustria. Taxonomy (NCBI): domain Eukaryota; kingdom Metazoa; phylum Arthropoda; class Insecta; order Lepidoptera; family Lasiocampidae; genus Malacosoma; species Malacosoma neustria. The sequence goes on from OY856377.1 coordinate 17,721,268, forward strand.
ATTGTAAAAAAGTGTGGGGTGTTTGTTGTCAATTGTTATAAATATTTTATTGGTAGAAGTAGTTATTTTGAAAATATCTTAAAAAGCACCCCACGCTTTTTTACAAATACATTAATTTTTTTGTTAATCCCACTATCCTTAATTTAAATTTATTGAAAATTATTTTTTACCTCTTAGTTTTATTTTCTATAAAAATGTGTTTTTTTTAAACTGTAATTTGTTTTTAACTTTTTAGTTTGATTGTCTATAAAATAAAAGCGTGATAATATAATTTATTTGTTGTCAATTTCCGATCGGTAAATGTTTTATTAATTTGACGCCATCTTCTGACAGTGTTATTAAATAAACTCCAGATGGTGGTTTCGGCAGAATTTTGAATTTTTTTGATTGTTCAAAGTGGGTCCGAAAATTCCGTTACATACAGGTCAAGTTAATATAAAGCGTGTAAAAAAAAGAGCAAAAAGCCACCATCACACGGTATTCCCAGACGGTAAACCATCCAAGTACTGCCCGCGCTCAACGCATGCTGAGCAAGCTGAGCGCAACTGCTTAACTTCGGTGATTGGACGAGAATCGGTCCGAAAATTCATTAATGCTGAGGATCATGGCAAGGACAGTAACAATAATCTTATCTAATTAGTATATTGTTATCTGTCCTCGATATATCTACAAAGTTTGAACGAAATCTGGCCGTTTAAAATGTAGAAAGAATCAACCTCTTTAAAAATTGTGGTTAAAATACAAACACGGAAAATCATAAAAATAAATCAACGCAGGATCAACGTTTTATAGATAAACAGGATTATCGAATACGTGAGAACTCTTTTATTGATAATGTAATCGCAAGTAATGATTTACTACTACACATAGTGCTAACGATGCAAAGTTGTAATTGATTAAGAAAATTTTGAGAAAATTATTGCACTGTTTGTCCGTGTGTTTCTGTAATAAAAAAAATACATTTTTCTACAAAATGAAAGATTTTGATTTTAGATAAAATTACAATTTATTAAAAATTGATCAACCGAAGGCTTGAAGTTTTGTAAACACTAATAATTAAGAATTAAAAATATTGCTTTGTTTGAATAAAATAATAAATTTTATTTTGAAAATATACTTTACCCACATATTATATCATTTTGATAATCATAATGGTAAAATGCAAAAGCTTGTATGTAATACAATATTATTATTATTATTAGAATAAATAAAACTTTATGTTATATAATTAAAATAACATCTACATATACTTTAATGTATTGGTAAATTTAGTGTTTCTCTATAATAATATTACTTCATAATTTATATATAAAATTATTTTGGAGTCGTTTTTAGATGTCCTAATATTATACGTTTAGCTTTATATCTTTATTTTTTATTTCGTTATTATTATTTTTATCACAATATCACCACATTTTAATACTTATATAATAATTGCGATTATATTAAATTTATTCCAATCAAGATAATTATTTGATGGGTATCAGTAGTTTTGATTTATCGAAAATGACATAGCTTCTATATCGGTAGCTACGTATAATCTAATATTACTGTATGTTGCCGACAGTTAACAGAATTCATATTTGAAATATTCCGTATTTACTATTTGATACTATGAACCTAGGTATATCTAGTAATTTTGGTATTGATGATTTGATCCCTTTGATTATGAGAGATGTTTAAAAGTAGCATCCTTGATTGACAAACTAAAAAGATACGAAAAAACAGACTAGCAAGTTATTCTCAAAAAATACTAAGAAAAAAGGAAGGAAAATCATAGAAATGAAAGTGGATGGATATAAAAGGATGCATAAAAGATAATAAGACGAAAAAAAGTTTAAATGAAGATAACATCTAATATAACAACGTAGATGGAGAAAAAGTAACGACCCCGTATAATAAAGAGAACGGCAAAAACAGAGAAAATGCATATGTTTGGCTCTGACCCCTGTCATCAATTGGAAATAAAACTGTAGCCCAAACAGTCTTACTAGGTGCTCGTAGCTTTAAATGTTTTTACTTCATAATACTATCATTTATTAACAACTCTGTATATGTCTATTACAAGTTACTAGATCTTCTGCTCGCCTTTTCAATGCAAGAAATCTTGATATTGAAGAAATTTAATTATGGTTAAGAACAAGTAAAACCGTATCAAATTATAGTTGATATGGAATTCCTAACGTTCCTCTAGCATTCGCATTTTGCCTTTAATCTTTATCTTATTCAATTTTAATTACGATAAACATATCACCCAATTAATTTGATGATAGATTTCAATACGAATCAGTAGTATGTTGAAATAAACACAATGTTCAATAAATCATTTATACTGCTTACTGTTTTTCTATGTCAAATTTATTTCAATGAGTCTCATAGTAATTTAAATAATGAATCTGATAAGTGTAATATATTTAAGTGGAAGTTCATAGAAGACTTTGCAAGTGACAGTGAGTTAAGTTTTATTTGTAAAACTACGAACGTATTCATAATAGAGGAAAAGACATTAACACTAAATGTTTACGTGGAATCAAAGACACCTGCAGCATCCCTCAAAATTTTGGTGTGCGATGCATTGAATGAAGACGTTATTGGTTCTTCGGAACTTCGAGGAGAAACTATTTTAAATGGATCCCGTGCTATTAACATTGAGATAAGCAAAAATCATAGAATCGGATATGTAAGTTTTAGAACTATTATTATTAATACATCTTGAATAAATGCATTTAAATTTTTTGTAGTAACTATTTCTGTTTGTTAAATTAGAAACAATATCAGACACATTCCTAAAAAAAATTATAATATCTTAATGAAAACAAAAGTATCAGTGTCAGATGAGCCAGATACGTAAATATCATGATAATTACTGTACATTCTACTTTTTCAGATTATGCTCTTCGGCTATCTTCCACTGTCATCCAAGATAGAAGTGAAAATAGACAAGTTTCATTATCAAATCGTACTACATTTCGAAGCAAAACATAAAGATAGGCCGCTGTCAAATTTAAAGGAAGTATTAGTTTTAAACAACGAAAAATTAAACGATAACACTACGAGTACCAGTCAAGTGAACGACTTAATACCCTTAACAGACACTACTACGCAAAGTGACACTTCTACAACCTCTAGTATTACAGTCACCGTCCCATTACCATCAGTCAGTGAGACCACAGCTCCCAGTACTACAGTCACTGTACCGTTCCCATCGGTCAGTGAGACTTCAGCTCCCGGTACCACAGTCACCGTCCCATTACCATCAGTCAGTGAGACCACAGCTCCCAGTACCACAGTCACTGTACCGTTCCCATCGGTCAGTGAGACTTCAGCTCCCGGTACCACAGTCACCGTCCCATTACCATCAGTCAGTGAGACCACAGCTCCCAGTACCACAGTCACTGTACCGTTCCCATCGGTCAGTGAGACTTCAGCTCCCAGTACCACATTCACCGACCCATTACCATCAGTCAGCGAGACTACAGCTCCAAGTAGCACAGTCACTATACCGTTTCCGTCAGTCAGTGAATCTACAATTCCCAGTACCACAGTCACTGTCCCATTACCATCAGTCAGCGAGATTACAGCTCCAAGTAGCACAGTCACTATACCGTTTCCGTCAGTCAGTGAGACTACAGTTCCCAGTACCACAGTCACCGTCCCATTACCATCAGTCAGTGAGACCACAGCTCCAAGTGCCACAGTCACTATACCGTTTCCGTCAGTCAGTGAAACTACAGTTCCCAGTACCACAGTCACCGTCCCATTACCATCAGTCAGTGAGACCACAGCTCCAAGTACCACAGTCACTATACCGTTTCCGTCAGTCAGCGAAACTACAACTCCCAGTACCACAGTCACCGTTCCACTACCATCAGTCAGTGAGACCACAGGCCCTAGTACAACTATCACTATACCGTTCCCATCAGTCAGCGAGACCACAACTCCCAGTACCACAGTCACTGTACCGTTCCCGTCAGTCAGTGAGACTACAGCTCCCAGTACCATAGTCACCATCCCATTACCATCAGTCAGTGAGACCACAACTCCTAGTACCACAGTCACTGTACCGTTTCCGTCAGTCAGTGAGACCACAGCTCCTAGTACCATAGTCACTGTACCGTTTCCGTCAGTCAGTGAGACCACAGCTCCCAGTACCACAGTCACCATCCCATTACCATCAGTCAGTGAGACCACAACTCCCAGTATCACAGTCACTGTACCGTTCCCGTCAGTCAGTGAGACTACAGCTCCCAGTACCACAGTCACCATCCCATTACCATCAGTCAGTGAGACCACAGCTCCTAGTACCACAGTCACTGTACCGTTTCCGTCAGTCAGTGAGACTACAGCTCCTAATACCACAGTCACTGTACCGTTTCCGTCAGTCAGTGAGACCACAGCTCCCAGTACCACAGTCACCATCCCATTACCATCAATCAGTGAGACCACAACTCCTAGTACCACAGTCACTGTACCGTTTCCGTCAGTCAGTGAGACCACAGCTCTCAGTACCACAGTCACTATACCGTTCCCATCAGTAAGTGAGACCACAGCTCCTAGTACCACAGTCACTGCACCGTTTCCGTCAGTCAGTGAGACCACAGCTCCCAGTACCACAGTCACTATACCGTTCCCATCAGTAAGTGAGACCACAGCTCCTAGTACCACAGTCACTGTACCGTTTCCGTCAGTCAGTGAGACCACAGCTCCCAGTACCACAGTCACTATACCGTTCCCATCAGTAAGTGAGACCACAGCTCCTAGTTCCACAGTCACTGCACCGTTTCCGTCAGTCAGTGAGACCACAGCTCCCAGTACCACAGTCACTATACCGTTCCCATCAGTAAGTGAGACCACAGCTCCTAGTACCACAGTCACTGTACCGTTTCCGTCAGTCAGTGAGACCACAGCTCCCAGTACCACAGTCACTGTACCGTTTCCGTCAGTCAGTGAGACCACAGCTCCTAATACCACAGTCACTGTACCGTTCCCATCAGTAAGTGAGACCACAGCTCCTAGTACCACAGTCACTGTACCGTTTCCGTCAGTCAGTGAGACCACAGCTCCTAATACCACAGTCACTGTACCGTTACCATCAGTCAGTGAGACCACAGCTCCTAGTACCACAGTCACTGTACCGTTTCCGTCAGTCAGTGAGACCACAGCTCCTAATACCACAGTCACTGTACCGTTTCCGTCAGTCAGTGAGACCACAGCTCCCAGTACCACAGTCACTGTACCGTTTCCGTCAGTCAGTGAGACCACAGCTCCTAGTACCACAGTCACTGTACCGTTTCCGTCAGTCAGTGAGACCACAGCTCCCAGTACCACAGTCACTATACCGTTCCCATCAGTAAGTGAGACCACAGCTCCTAGTACCACAGTCACTGTACCGTTTCCGTCAGTCAGTGAGACCACAGCTCCCAGTACCACATTCACCGTCCCATTACCATCAGTCAGTGAGACCACAGCTCCCAGCACCACAGTCACCATCCCATTACCATCAGTCAGTGAGACCACAGCTCCCAGTACCACAGTCACTATACCGTTCCCATCAGTAAGTGAGACTACAGCTCCTAGTACCACTGTCACTGTACCATTTCCATCAGTCAGTAGTACTACTACAGTGATCGAGCAAACACCAAATTCTACAGACCCAAATTTAAATGAAACTGATACGACACCAACATTCACTACAGAAACTGAATCACCTGAATTAGATATAACTTCGACTGAAACTTTGCCAAATTTAACTACAGAAGTTTACCAGCCAATTGAAGATGAATCTGAAATGTTTTTCACACCTTTCAATATAATTATGATATCTCTTGGATCAGTAGCGGCTATTGCTATTATCACAATAGTTGCTTGGTATTTGTGTGCATCAGGCAAGGCCTTAGAACTTCAAACAGCTGTTTATGGTAGTGAAATCGATGACATGCCGCAGCTTATTGCAACTTCAAGGAGCAGGGGTAGCTTCGATAATATGGTTTAACGCCTGAAAACGAAATACTATGATTACGAATGTTTATAAAATCAAGTAAATGGTCTATGTTTACTATTATTATTAATATCTATTGTAAATACAGTTATTTTTACATTTATTTATTTGACAGTCGCTGTACAATGTTATGATGATGTTATAAGATATTGTATAGTAATTTCATACTGTTTCAAAGTTGTTAATATTAATAATGTATCATCATGTAAATTAATATTTGAACTACAAAGCCAAGCTACAAGTAAAATAACGCCATCTGAAATTGTTTCTAGTGGTTTGTAAAAAACTGTGAATAAATTGCTCTTAATTAAAAGAAAGAAAAACATTTATTAGCCAAAGAAAACGACACTAATTAAATACATATATATATAAAAACTTAAATATAAAATCAATGCTGAAAATTGTTCCGACAGCGCGCTGTTTTAAGTACCAATCCCCAGTTTCACTATATTGAAACGACTCAAAATCAAGCAATAGTACAAGGCATAGATGTACTGCAGCTAATAGGATGTCAATGAGCGTTATAAAAATTATTATTACCTAAATATTTATTATGGTAAATAAATTAAGAAACAACACCATATTATATACCAACATATGAAAATAAACAAGCGTCAAGCAATAAATAGTCAAGCAATTACAAATTAAAAGATAATTCACAAATAATTAGGATCTTTATTCTGTTCAGGCATTATATTTTTTTTATAATTTAGCCTAAATGAAGTAATAGACTTTATCTTTATAAAAAGTGGTGGAATATCATTCAATCAGTGAGTGGCAGCATATCTGAAATAACCCCTGAGTATTATAAAGTAAGACTACAAACTAAACAAAAGTAATGTTAATTTAAGATAACAGTGTAAAATATAAAGAAAATTGTAATAGCATAATGAAAGAGTTATATTAAATATGAAAGAAAAGAGATAAAAGAAAAAGGAATGAGATAACCGGAAAATAATCACCGCCTGGACGAAAAAAGGAAAACACGGAAAAAATAACCAGCAAATAATAAAAAAGTAAAATAAATTTCTAACCACGCTAGTTCAACTAATAACGAACCAGATAAAAACCAAAATTAAAATTTTGGATGAAACAAACCTCATTGTATTTTTGTCAGAATTCTATTGTTTTGAGACTAATAGAAGGAGTATAAATATTTTACAATACGTAGATATATAACACTCGTAATAAATGGAGAATATATGCATTTTGACTAACGCACGTCGGTACACTTGCGGAGGGTTCGATTCCAGTCTAGCGTCTGGGCGTTTATGTATAATATGTAATTATTTACAAAAAAAAAAAGTATATATTATGTAGTATATCCATTGTCTAGTATCCATAACACAAATACGATGCAACTTAGTTTGGGAGTTTTCGGACTAGATAGCGTTGTGTGTAATGTCCCAATATATTTATTTATTTATATTTATTATAGATAAATTTTGTTGCTAGTAATTATAATAGATAGTTATTATATATTAGTTGACCCGGCAAACGTTGTTCTGCCATATAAATTTTAAAAAAGTAGCCTTTGTACTTCTCCAAAGGGAAAGCGTAAAACAAACAAACAAACTCACTTTCGCATTTATAATATTAGTTAGGATTTGCATAATGTATGAAATAATTCCGCTGTTTGAAATTTTATATTTACTGTATAATAATTTATATTATTAGTCAACTTAGAAATAGACACACATGTACTGTTCGTGTAAATGTATTTTTAAATAGTTTTAGGAAAATAATTATATATATATATATATATATATATATATATATATATATATATATATATATATATATATATATATATATATATATATATATATATATATATATATATATATATATATATATATATATATATATATATATATATATATATATATATATATATAATATTTACCAAAAAAATGAAACACTACAATTAATATTATTACTTGTTGATAATTGTCTAGTCAATATATGCGTGTAAATAATGCAAAATAAATATTAATTAATAAATTTCAGTATAAAAAATAATCGTTTTATTTATAAGCTTATGTGCACATGTCAGACATCGGTGTATATATAATTAAGACCTTAAGAGATGAAGACAGGGTAGAAAGAGACCAACTCTGACCATATCGATCAGACATACTAATAAATATTGCGACAATACACCCAGTGCCATCTGATACCGAAGTAAGCAGCAAAAGGCTTGTCTACTTTTTTATTTTTGTAGGACAGCAGACAGGCTGACGGCCCACTTAGAATTTAGCAGTTGCCGTCGGATAAGGGTGTTTGCAACGCCAGTGACATCGCGAACACGCTACTGTCCCATAAGGGTACAGGAACTTGGGTCACTAATGTTGGAACTTAACACAAAGTTATTATGACGGCATACTTAAGACCAAAGGTGGTCGCCATCAAGACGGACTTGGAGCCCTACCACGTATCTAGGGTTGTTTTATCACCTTTTACGACAGGCTGACCCCGGCTCAGAGGTCAGTATTCTTTCTCCGTCCCTGCATGGATGAAAACTACTAAAGTAACTAGACATATAATATAAGACTTGTGCTCACGTGAAAATCTTTTATTATCTATACCTACGCATTCCTCATCCTTTGCGAGTAATTCGTTGCGAGTACAAGCTGCCCGTCTTTGGAACTCTCTGCCTTTGAACATCAGACAAATCTAATCAGTTTCTTCCTTTAAAACAACTGTAGTAGATCATCTTCAGTCTATGAAATAGCAAAGCTGTATAAATGTTATTAGCAAACTATTGTAAATAAAACTATGATTCACTATCTAATATTTTGTATGTATATTGCTCCTGATGTACTATATATTATATACGTGTATTAAGAACTAGCTGACCCGGCAAACTTTGTTCTGCCATATAAATAATTAACGCCCCCGCAACCCCTCTTGGTGGAATTTCGTAAAATCCGTTCTTAGCTGACCTGTACTCGGTGAAAAGAATATTCCTACCAAACTTCAAGTCTTTAGCTCTAATGGTTCCAGAGATATCGTGATGAGTGACTATATACGTGGAAATCTCATATATATAAGATATAACTTTATATTTGGATGTGTATTTGTATACTTATATGTTCTGTTTATATTTATATATAATTTAGTTACTATATTACACCATCACTAAAGTTTCTTATATTTGTAATATATATATGTTTATATCTCCTGGGTTACACGGTTGCCTATTGTTCATGCTGTGTATAAAGATATTTTATTTTTCTCTCTGACGTTGTATTACTTTAGTTGTTGAACAATAAAGAGTTTCATTCATTTATAAGACTTTATTATACTATAGAATTATTTTGTAAATAAATACATACATACATACTCTATGGGGACAGTAGCATGTTTACGGCTTACTATTAAGTAGGCCCCCAGACAGTCTACTGTTCCTCAGCAATAAAAAAATACATATTATACATAAACATCCAGAGTCAAGACGGATCTCAAACAATCCCAGGCGCAGAAGTCGTTTTTTTATCATAGAGTAACTTAAGTATGTAAATCATAATTGTTTATACTGTAAAAAAAAATAATTAACGCCTGTAATATTTTTATAAGCAATATGGCATAAAAATGTCCATTGATAAAAGCATAACTTTTTTAGCTGATGAGAATAATAGTGCCTCTCCCAACTCGCTGCTAGGGTGTCGTGAAAGATAAGACTCTCTACTCTACTCTTTACTCCTTCTGTTAGCTGACAAAATATAAATTTCTGAAAAAAAGTGCAAAAATTTTTTCGACCTTCTGTAAGCTTAATTAACCCATGTTAAGACTATAGTCGCTGTTGTGAACAAATGATACATAATTGTTGATAAAGATTATAAAAATACTGAGATAATTCATACAGCACAAGTTAGTCCTAAAGTAAGAGCATTGTACTTATGAGTACAATTTTTTTATTGCTGTAGGACAGCAGGCAGGCTGACGGCCTGCTTAGAATTTAGCAGTTACCGTCGCCTATGGGTGTTTGCAACACCAGTGGCATCACGAACACGCTGCTGACCCATAAGAGTACAGGCACTTGGGTTACCAATGCTGGAACACAATACAAGCTTATTATGGCGGCATACTTAAAACCAAAGGTGGTCGCCATCCAGACGGGCTTGAGACCCTACTACGTAGCTAGGTTGGCTTATTTTGTCGCCTTTTACGACAGGCCGACCCCGGCTGCAAAGGTTAGTATTCTTTCTCCGCCTCTGCACGGATAAAATTAGATAACTATATTTATTTTGTTTATTATTAACTAGATAATTATTTATTTTATTTATTATCGTGTTTTACTTACCTCTTCATCATCCTAGTGGCCAATCATTCAATTCGTCATCACTTCACCAAGTCATCATCATACTGACGACTTTGCAAGTAATCTGTTACAACCATATCTGTAGATCAGAACTTCGTGGAAGACATAATTTGTATGTTGAAAATAGTTTGTTCCAGTCTGTATGTACGTCAATTGTTTGTCTGTGAAAAAGACCTGTTGTAATACATGTTTTCACCTATTGCATGGAAATAGTCTTTTAGGAAACCTGTCCAAACTAGTAAGCCTCGTTTACGCCTGTTTTTGAGTCCTCCTTTTCGTCAGATGAGATAATTGGTCATTAAATTCCTGTGTCCCCTAGATGGGGTGAAGACACAGTACATCTCCATCCCGAATAGTCCTGAGTGTCACTTTTGATCATACAGGTTTCTCTGATTGTCACATCGTCAGTAATTAACCACCGCCAGGTTTGTTTTGGACGGTAACTTTTGTGTTTTCCTTAGTTTCCAGTCTAGGGTTTGTCTCGGTATGTGGTTAGGACACCATCTTAGGGTACGACATATCCAGCTTCGATTTTGGCGTTTGCTAATGGATGGTACTTTAACCACAACGTTCCCAAAGATATACGTTGAGATATTATCGAATCAGTGAATGCTGAGTATTTTCCGAAGGCGTCGATTTGCGATGATTTAGGGTTAAAGCGAGATTACCTTGGTGACCTTACATGTCTCACAACTATACAGCAAAATGATTTACGTTAGACCGGAATATTGTGAGCTTAACTCTTCGTGTCGGTTTTCGCGATTGCCATATGGATTGAAGCTGGCCGAAGGCTGCTCGTGCTCTGACGATCCGTAAAATGACGTCATCTTCAGTTACTCTACTACTCTTTCAGACATGCAGCTTCCTAGGTATGTAAACTTGTCATCTTTCAATTTTTTGAGGAAATAAGAAAAATAAAACTGTACTAACAGCATTGGCGAAAGATTTACCAAAAGATGGAGTAAGCAAGATTGGGAATACTGAGCACCGATAAACGTAGCAACCTCCAATGTGAACCGACTCGATCACCATCAAAGTTGGCCCTTTTAGGCCGAATGAGAAAGTATGCATTCAGTTACACTAATGAGCAAACGACGTTTATAATGATAAAAATTGATAAGACAAAGCTAGGTTAATCGATATTATGATACAGACCTTGGAGTAGATTAAACAAGCCAAGAAAGCCACTTACCAGAATCACGTGTGCTGCTGAGATTATCACAGAAATAAACTTCTCGCTTAGATGCCTCGGCGTCCTTTTCATATACTTCACAATAATCATACAAAGCATACAAATTTACAAAGTATGGTCACTGGAAATTAGCTAGAAAAGACAATGTTTTCTTGAGGAAAGAGATTAATGAAATAGACGAATTTGATGTGGTTGATTTACACCAAATCACTTGTACTCTTGTCCCAAATAATTGAAAGAAAATCGAACGTTAATAAATATAATAAAATACGTCTTTTTTAATTCTGGAGGAAAATATCTGTTTGCAAGACCCCAGACCGCGGGAGAGTGGGGGGTATGTGGACAAGGTAAACTACACACTAAAAACCCCGCTGCTCTCCTAGCGCTTAGTGCCTGAGCTATAGAATTGGCTAGCCAGCTGATTCCATAGCTCAGACGCAATTTGATGGAGGTCATGGGGTTTGTGATTGGATTTTTTTTATTGCTTGCGACAGGCTGACAGCCCACGTGATAGTAAGTAGTTACCGTCGCCTAAGTATGTTTACGAAGGGCACTACGAACACGTCGCTGTCCGATAAGAGGTACATGAAACCTGGATCACTAATGCTGGAATACAATACATGGTTATTATGGCGGCATACTTGTAGACCAAGGATGGTTGCCCTCCAGACGGGCTTGGGGTCTTACCACGTAGGTAGGGCCGTTTTGTCGCCTTTGACGACAGGCCGACCCCAGCCGCAGATGTTAGTATTCTTATTCAACCTCTGTACGAAGAAAAAAATGAAGTAAGTAATAAACCTGTAATTAATATTCCTTATCTTGTTGTGAAACCTCATCCCGATTCTGATCCTGTTGAAGATAATAGATATTTTAAATACTACATAACTTGAACTGTCATTTACACATGTTGTAAGATAGTCCGCCGTAATACAATATCTTAAAACGTCGTGACTTCCTAAAACTACAAAATTTAGAAAAATCCTCAGATCTCTGATATTGGATGCAGCCGTAATTACCAATTACATAAATAAAGATTCTGCAACAATTCAAACAATGTCATCTAGTACCAAAATAAGCAGTAACTGAATACTGTATATATTATACTATAAAACTTTTATTTTGTAAATAAAAATATGTATCACGAATTTCACCAACCCCAACAAGATTAGTATTATTCATCTTATATACACATTGAATAATGTTAGTCTCTCGAGTGAAAGAAATTTTATAGCACTTAGATATATTGAGATGTAGTTTGTTAGCAATTCAGTATCGTTCAAACTGGTTAAGATCGTGTTGCAACAAATAACAATCATCAATGCCATTGATAGGCCTAAAAAATTTTCATATCATCAGCATATAAAAGAAAATGTGACATGCCAACAGTCGATAGCTGTTTTTTTATTTATTGCTTTGGGACTGTAGACAGACTGATGGACCGCTTAGAATTTAGCAGTTACCGTCGTCTATGAGTGTTTGCAACACCAGTGGCATCGCGAACACGCCCATACGGGTACAGGAACTTTGGTCACTAATGCCGAAACACAACACAAGGTTATTATGGCGACCACCTTTGGTCTTAACCAAAGGTGGTCGCCATCCAGACGGGCTTGGAGTCCTACTACGTAGCTAGGGTGGGTTGTTTTGTCGCCTTTTACGACAAGCCGACCCTGGCCACAGAGGTTAGTATTCTTTCTCCACCCCTGTACGGATAATGGTAACGGATAACGGTTTTTAAATATGTTGCCATAATAATGGCATAAGTGACCAAATTCCAATACCACTATATGAATAGGGTGTTAGCGGTACCTCTGGCGTCACAAACATCCATGGGCTAACTACTAATCATTGTATAGTGGGCCTCAACCTGTCTGCTGTCCCACAATGACAGCTAGGGTGAGTTGTTTTGTCGCCTTTTACGACAAGCCGACCCTGGCCACAGAGGTCAGTATTCTTTCTCCGCCCCTGCCCGGATAATCTTGCTGGATAAAAATGTTGCTAGGGATATCATCAAAGTATATGCATTAAAGATCTTCACTAATGTTAACAAACGTAAAAATTATTTCCATGACATATTAGAATTGTTTCAGAACGCCAAAGCAGGAAATAATTATATTTTTAAAACACTTCATATATTATCTTATTTTTATCTGGCTTTAAGGTCGACTATAGAATAAACTCAGTCATATATCAAATCCGAATTTCAGCATATTAAGTACAACTAAACGATTTACCTAGTCATTTGCGGTTAGGCCACACCTTCTTCGATTTATCGTTATCTATGGCCAGTGAGGTGCCTTAACCTTTAAAAAACAATTCTACTTACTTACTTACCTATATTGTTCTCCCTTTTATTTTAATTGCTCTTTCTTACAGCCCTATATAATCTCTATATATACGTATAATATTATATAGTAAGTAGTGTCTGACACATTATTATTTATTCCATGCAGAAAAATCAGAGACTCCGCTTTGCCTCTACGGGTTTTTGTTTTTGCCGTGGAACAGCAAACAGGCTGACGGTCCATTAATAGTAAGCAGTTACCGTCGCCTATAGATGTTTACGACGCCAGGGGCACCGCGAATACGCTGCTGTCCGCATAGAAGTACTAAAACCTGAGCCACTAATGCCAGAACACAACACAAAGTGACTTGAGGCCACACCGACAGTAAAAGTTGTTATTTAGTATGTAGTTTTTTTTAATATTAATATTAGGAGATAAACCGTATCGGTGCCGCTTAGCTCGAGTTTCTTCTTGGAAAGTGTAGGGAACATATAATGTTACGTACAATGTGGTGAGAACAAGCAAGAAATTTTCGAAAATGTATAGATTTTCGAAAATTTTAACGGTCTCAACAATGATGCGAGTCAAGCCACACACAAATCCAAAGTAACAGATTTTGTTTTAACCAGTCATATTATTTATCATCTTAATGGGTGTGACATTCAAATGTTATAAAATATTCCATGAATTCCTCGAGAAATTTCCAAATTATAAATAATTTTAATCGGCTTACAATTACACAACAATACGCAACGGTGATGAATTGGTTATTTTTTTTTTTTGCTATCTCACTGGCGAAATAAGTCTATTCAGATTATCCTAGACAGGTTCCTTCAAGAACTGTTCATTTGAAATATAATATATTTCATGAACCATACTTAGTCAAAATGAAATAAAATTCTGCTCCGTGCAGGGCCGGATTAAGAAGACGGTTGAGGACGGCCTGTCGTATAATGACAAAACAGCCCTGTATAGGCCGTATAGCTGTAAGCCCATCTGAATGGCAACTACCCCTGTTGTCTAAATATTCCACCATAATAACTTTGTGTTGTGTTCTGGAATAATTGATCTAAGTTCCAATTCACCAACGCGGTCGGCAGAGAATTATCGTTGCCTCTGATGTCGAATAACTGGGGCCGTATACCCGTACCATCGCATATTAAACATCCATAAGTTAACTCTTTATTATCTGGGTCATTAGCCTGTCTGTTGTTTCACAGAAATAAAAAAAGATATGTTTAATGACTACTTCATTATTTCTAAAAAAATTCAGTAAAAATTTGTCTGGCACTTACTATATTACTTCCGAAGTTAACAGGTGGACAAGACAAAGTAGGCTCTAAAGGTTTGTTAAGTTTATGATGACTTTACGTTTTGTCATCTCACCAGACTCATTTCAGTCTACGCAGAATATCAATCATTGTATCAGTTTCAACAAAGAAAGACGTAATCGCCCAAAATAGGCATATGCATATCAACATGACAGCGAAATGCAATAATTTTGATAAAAACTTTGCGTCATGCAATTTTTATTATTAAATGGCCTAATATTATTCATAAGTATTTATATTTATTTTGATAAGTAATATTTACGTAATTTCAATGTATCGTTAAGCTGTTCTATCTATGTATATATATATATATATATATATATATATATATATATATATATATATATATATATATATATATATATATATATATATATATATATATATATATATATATATATATATATATATATATTGTCTAATAAGATCCTAACACCAAACATTATCTGGTGAGTTGAATGATTACACAGGCTAAATTAGTTTAACATTCGAGCGCGCTAGATGGCGCTGTACATTTTTGAATCGCGCTGTAGTTTCATTAATGTCATTTACCTGGGGTCACTTATGTTTTTAATAAACGAGTTTCATCTGCAGCGTTGAGTTTTATTTTAGTTGTTTGTTCGTTTTAATAATAGTTAAAGAGGTCGTTGTTGTCGTTTTCTTTGGTGGTCGATTTGGTAGCATTCAATCGTTGGTCGTAGTAGTTGTTGTTGAATTCAATTTTCTAGTGATCGGATGCTATCTGTAGTGCCATCGAAATTGAGGAAAATTTAGAGTCGCTGACATCTGGTGCCGAAACCCGGGAAAGTGCGTGGTTGGTGTGAAAAAAAAAAAAAATATTGGGACTTGTAAAATTTTCAAAATTTGATTTTATTTGATTGTGAACTGTGGACGTAAACAATATTATCTGCGTGTAGACTGCGTGTATCTGTTGACGACCTCGGTGGCGTAACGGATAACGCACTTGGGTACGTTTGCGGAGGTCACGGGTTCGATTCCCGTCTCGCGTCTGGGTGTTTATGTATAATATGTATTTATTTACAAAAAAAAAAGTATATAAGTAGTATATCAGTTGTCTAGTTCCCATAACACAAGTGCTATGCTACTTAGTTTGGGACTAGATGGCGCTGTGTGAATTGTCACAAAATATTAAAATATTATTATTATTATTAAATATTATTATTATTATTATTATTATGTAGAACTTAGTCGTCGGTGTTAATATTTGGACATTTTGGACTTAAACAACATATGATTGATTTATCATTGTGAGATTAAGGGTTTATAAAAATGGATAAATTATTAAATAAACAAGAGGATATGTATAATCATTTGAACAAAGCCTTTTCCAATTATAAAAAAACACCCAAGGATAGACTTAAGCCATCTTATATTCAGTCGAAACTAGAGAATTTGGAAAGATTGTTTGAAACATTTACGAATGTACACAACGATATAGTTGAGTCTGTCAATAGAGAAGACAAGAATACAATGTCCTATTTTACGGATGATGTATACTACAAATTTGAGGATATTTACACTGACTACAAGACAAAGATAAAAGATGATCTTCAGGTTTGTGGTGTGAACGTGACAGCTTCCACATCACAAGTAACTGAGGTAACGAGTTTGTCAGGTACTAAAGTCAAGTTGCCGCAGATTCAATTACCAAAGTTTTCTGGGTTATATGAAGAATGGCAAACCTTTTATGATATGTTCACATCATTGATTCATCAGAATGCCGCATTAAGCGCTGTGCAAAAGATGCATTATCTGAAAAGTAGCCTTACTGGTGAACCTGAAACATTGCTCAAAAACTTCCCAACCACCGATTCAAATTATGAAGATGCCTTTAAACAATTGATTACAACAACAAACGTTATTTGTGTAATGAGGTTCTGAAGCGCTTGTTTTCACAACGAAACTCAACTGAATCGGCTGGTTCTATTAAGTCCCTACTAGATATTACATCCTCGTCCCTCAAATCACTTCAAAACATGGGCATAGACACTAGCTCGTGGGACGTGATTATCAATTATATTGTTCTAACACGGCTTGATATAGAGTCAAGAAAGTTATGGGAGATTCAAGTCAGTGAATTAGATTCAGAGATATTACCGTCATGGAATCAACTTGTCAAGTTTTTAGAGACAAGATTCAGAACGTTTGAGATGATAAGTGATAACAAGTCAACAACCAGGTCCCATATCACGCAACAAATCAAATCTAAGGTATTTCACTCAACCACGCAAGAGGAGAAGAAATTAAATAGTAATTGTACTATGTGTAAAAGTCAGCATTTATTGTATCAATGCAAACAATTTGGAAAACAGTCCCCTCAAGAGAGATCAGAGTTTGTACAATCAAAGAGGCTATGCTTCAATTGTTTTGCACCTACACATTCAGTAAAAGAATGCCGCTCATCAACGTGTTGTCGCCGGTGTGGGAGACGACACCATACGCTGCTACATTTTGAGAGGAACGATTTACAAAGTTCAAGTGAAACTCAATCATCGAGTCCAGAAAAGATAGAGACAAAGACCCCTAACCAGGTGTCGAAAGATACAGAGAAAACAGTTGTGGCTCATTTGGTTACCAATCAAAAGCAAAGAGAGATGTTGCTAGCTACTGCAGTAGTTAGAGCATATTCAGCCGATGGATATTCACAAATTGTACGAGTTCTAATTGACCCATGCTCAGAGGGTTCATTTATAACTGAAGCTACAACGCAATCACTCGGTTTAAAGAGAAAGAGAATAAATGGTATAGTTTCTGGAGTAGGAGATAATCAAGCTAGATCAAAGAACATAGTGTCATTAAGTGTGGAGTCAATTTACAATCAAAAGTATTCAGTGAAATTCGATGCTTATGTTCTGAAAACAGTGACATCATTTCTGCCTACGTGTCAAACAAAAATATCAGATTGGCCAGATATTGAGAAAATTAATTTGGCTGATCCACATTATGGATCACCTGCAAAAATTGATTTAATTTTGGGAGTAGAAGTATACGAAGAAATCATTTTAAATGGTCTAATAAGGCATCCATCAGGATTAGGTCCTATCGCACAAGAGACCCGATTTGGATGGATTTTATCAGGTCGAGTAAAGCATACATCTACTGCAATCAATCTACCAATAATTAGCTGTCACATACGAGTAAAAGAAGATGAATTATCAAAGCAATTTTGGGAAATAGAAAGAGAACCTGATTCAATTTTGAAGAAATTTACAAGAGAAGAAATCAAATGTGAAGAATATTTTGAAGCAACTAATAGAAGAGATGAAGAAGGTCGATATGTAGTTCAGTTACCACTCAAAGATACCAAGCCTAAGTGTGTTGAAGGAAAATCTAAAGAGATATTGCGTAGAAAAAGGAAACATTACTAATTAAAGAACAAAGAATTAAAGATTTTGAATCTATGAGTGTAAACGAAATGACTGAAGTACTTGGAATCACAATAAGAAGAACGCAAAATTACCACTATCAGGAAGAAATACAGCAGTTATAGTCTCAAGGACATGTTAATAAGAAAAGCCCTCTACACAGTCTTTGTCCAATTTTTGATAAGACTGGGGTGCTAAGAGTTGGTGGCCGACTAGAACAGGCAGACATTGGATATTATAAAAAGCATCCCGTTATTCTACCAAGTGATAGTCACTTAACTAAGTTGTTAATAATTGATGCTCACTTCAAGACCATGCATGGAGGTCCACAAATCATGTTAAATTATCTCCGATCCAAATACTGGATAATACGAGCTAGAGAACGAGTCAAGAAATACTATCGGACATGTATCAAGTGCCTAAGATATTCACGCCAGACTAACAATCAATTGATGGGTCAACTGCCGAAGAGTAGACTGACACCGTCAAGACCATTTAGAGCGTCTGGTGTGGATTTCACCGGATTCATAAACATTCGTTTTTCACCTGGAAGAGGTTCAAAATCTTATAAAGGATATATTTGTGTCTTTATATGTATGTCTACTAAAGCGATACATATAGAAGCTGTTTCAGATTTGACCTCAAAAGGGTTCACTGCCGCATTCCGTAGATTTGTTTCCCGACGAGGCCAGTGTGTCGAACTATATAGCGACAATTGAACAAATTTTGTAGGAGCCGATAAAGAGTTACGAGATATGTTTAATAATGCAAAATCCAAGCTTCCTAAAGAAATTGCCGAGACCTTAACCAACGACGGGACGACCTGGCATTTTATCCCACCGCACGCTGCTAACTTCGGAGGACTGTGGGAAGCCGGAGTGAAATCGGCGAAGTCACACCTGAAACGAGTGATCGGAGATTCAACTCTAACATTCGAAGAACTATCAACGGTGTTGAGCCAAATTGAAGCGTGCCTCAATTCACGTCCATTGACATATTTGAGTGGACTCTAACGATCCCCAGCCTTTAACGCCTGCACATTTTTTGATTGGAGAGCAATTGGTGGCGATCCCAGATGAAGACTATTCTGATGTTCATTTAACTGGCTTACAAAGATGGAAATTGACACAAAAAATCGTGAACGACTTTTGGAAGAAATGGTCAGAAGAATATGTGGTTAGCCTGAATCAACGTTACAAGTGGTCGACTAAAATACGAGAGCCAGAGATAGGCGATATTGTAATTATAAAAGATCACAACTTACCTCCAACTAAATGGCTATTGGGCAGAGTTGATCAGAAGCATCCTGGCCATGATGGGATCACTAGAGTGTTAAGCTTAAGAACTAAAAATGGGGTCATCAAACGTCCATTTAATAAGGTTTTTGTTTTGCCTAATCAATTGTGTTAAGAGTACATTAGAGTTACTTTCTTTTGTTAATGTTGTGTCTAGTTTATGACGGTGGGCGGTTTTTTATAAGCTATATTTTATATTTTGTTTGTGTTACATTGTCGCGGTTCTCAAAACTGTTAATTTCAAATAATTTAAAGTGTTTAAAGGACGAGTCCTTTGGTGGGCGGAATGTCTAATAAGATCCTAACACCAAACATTATCTGGTGAGTTGAATGATTACACAGGCTAAATTAGTTTAACATTCGAGCGCGCTAGATGGCGCTGTACATTTTTGAATCGCGCTGTAGTTTCATTAATGTCATTTACCTGGGGTCACTTATGTTTTTAATAAACGAGTTTCATCTGCAGCGTTGAGTTTTATTTTAGTTGTTTGTTCGTTTTAATAATAGTTAAAGAGGTCGTTGTTGTCGTTTTCTTTGGTGGTCGATTTGGTAGCATTCAATCGTTGGTCGTAGTAGTTGTTGTTGAATTCAATTTTCTAGTGATCGGATGCTATCTGTAGTGCCATCGAAATTGAGGAAAATTTAGAGTCGCTGACATATATATATATATATATATATATATATATATATATATATATATATATATATATATATATATATATATATATGTATATATATATATATATATATATATATATATATATATATATATATATATATATATATATATATATATGTATATGTATTGTTATACGTACAGTTCAAGAAATCTTGTGGCTTTTTAAATTATTATTGTTTGCTAAGAGTATTTTAAATTCAATGTAAATTTTTGTATGTTTTTGGCTATATAATCAAACCAAATTTACAATGTCTACTTTCTTGTAGTACCATCATCATCCTATTGTTAAAACCCGGTTGCAATCTAAACTTCTGTTTCAATGTCCGAGGTGTACTTATGTGATTATATCTATAAGAAAAGATCAAAAAAGAGTGAAACGTCAGGATATGCAGTTGCTTCGCTCTTAAACAATACATAATACAATATTCTGAAAATATAGTACAAGATGCAACTATAACGAACGATTTTTTTTTATAGTCCATTATTTTGTGCGCGAGCAGGTAGACAAGCATCTAAGAATTCTTTTCTCGGTAGTTATATCTAAGATCACTCTATTACTAATAATGGAGAATGCTAGATATTTTTATTAATGTGGAAAAGCAGATAGGCTGCATTTAATATATTAATCAGTTACCACCAGCTATGGATGTTTGTAACGCTAGGGGCGCCGCTAGTACGCTGCCGTCCGCGACCTGGGATCCGCGACGTGGGTCATTTATGTCGGAATACAACACAAGGTTATGATGGTAGAATATTTAGAGACCCTGGGTATTTGCCATCCAAACGGGAATCTTTCGACCTGACTAGGTACTTAGTTGTATTGTCGCCTTTTACAACCGACCGCTCCTGGCCGCAGGATTGTATTCATTCTTACTCCGTCCCTGCATGGATAGATAGATGTGCTGTATATCGAATAAAAATTAAAAATAAAAGCAGTTTAATTTAATAAAAAATTACATATTTCAAGGCGGAAAAAAAATATTTTTTGTTTTAGTAAATTTAATTGATAACGTTCACTTAATTGTAAGAATAGCGAATCATAAATATATTTGTCTGTATTATTTATAATGTACAATATAAATAAGTGATCAATTAATAAGACTGTTAATCATCAAATTAGTAACATAAGTAACACAAATTGAAATTCTGAAATAATTACATTATAATTTAATAGTATATTATTTCAATAGTATTTTATAAGTAATTTATACTTAATATGTATCAATTTTTGAATATTCAATACTTCTTTTTTAGGGACTTAACATTTTTTTTTTATATTACCATTATCCAGATTCCAGTACTCCTACGTGAATGGCAGTGTGTTAGCAATATCTGTGGCGTTGCAACCATCTATAGGCGACGGTAACTGCTTACTATAAAGTGGGCGGTCAGCCTGTCTGCCGTTCCACCACAAGAAAGCTAAAAGTACAGTCTTGCAAATATCATTGCTTGTCAATTGTCATGACTTGTCAGCTGGTATACTGTTTAAACAATAAACGAGGCTCTGTCGTCTAGTTTTCCTTTTCGAAGTTTATCCGACGCCAGTATAAGTCAAAAACTAAAATTAGATAAATATGTTTCATCTATTTTTATGCTTCATTGTTAATAAAAGATATATATATATATATATATATATATATATATATATATATATATATATATATATATATATATATATATATATATATATATATATATATATATATATATATATATATATATATATATATATATATATATATATATATATGGGTGGCACTGATTCTACAATCTTAGTCCTATATAAAACCCATACGGTATAAATAAAATAAAAACTTATATTTACTTATACCTAATAAACTAACTAATGTTCTCTCTAATGGAGTAAAAATACTAACCTCTGCGGCTGAGGTCAGCCTATCGTAAAAGGCGACAAAACAACCCAAGCTACGTAGTAGGGCGCCAAGCCTGTCTGGGAGGCAACCAACCTTTTTTCTACTTGTATGCTGCCAAAATAACCTTGTGTTGTGTTCCGGCATTAGTGACCCAAGTTCTTGTGCCCCTATGGAATAGTAGCGTGTTAGCGTTGCCCCTAGATTCGCAAACATCCATAGGCGACGGTAACTGCTTATTATTAAGAGGGCAGCCAGAGTGTCTGCTATACTTCAGCAAAAAAAACACCTACGTATACTACACCTATATACTACACGTAATAAAAACAGCTGCATCTGTTACAGCTAGTAAGTTGAGTTAGGCAACAGGTTTTAATATCCAGAAAAAGTTGTAATTAATAAAGCACTCATAGTTAGTATAAAAGTAGAATATTATTACGTAATTAGACTTACCAAGACTTTTAAACCATTTAATTTACAAAAAATAATTAAATCTATTTTTAAACGTACTGCTATTCAAAACCGACAATAACTCTAATACTACTAAATAAAAAAATATATTATCGGCTTAACTAAATTAGGTCACATACACTCCCAAAAAATAACCGATTCTCGGAAACCAATCATTAACATATCAGCTAAGTCAAATTTATCAATTAGGTGAGTAGCATTAGGCGATTTAAAGGTCAAGAATTAATAAAATACATTTGCACTATTTTATTACTGGAGTATAACAAATATACCTGGTGATATATACCGCTATAGCGCAACGGTTTTTACACATCGGTACGCTTGCAGGGGTCAGAGGTTCGATTCCCGTTTCGAGTCTGGAGTTTTATGTAAAATAATATATTTATTTAGAAAACTAGAATATCTACCACTTACTTTGGGAATAAATGACGCTGTGTAATATAAATAAATAATTAAATATACTGAGACAACTAGTCTCAGTATATTTATTTATTTATGTATATTTTTAAAGATTTATTACTAACATACAACTAAAGGATATGTATATCAAGTGAAATAATCTATTTTGAACTCGTAATTTTTGTCTGCCGTTAAAATCGAACTCACAGTCATACAATAACACGCATTCACCAAACCAATCGTCAAATATTCAACGTAATAGGGTATTTTCATTAACTGCTCAACCGTGCGGGAGCGGAGAAAGAATATTGACCTCTGCGGCCGGGGTCGACCTGTCGTAAGGCGACGAAACAACCCGACCTAGGTGGTAGGGTGGTTGTGTTCCGGCATAAGAGACCCGATTCCAGTACCACTACGCGGATGGCAGCGCGTCGGCGATGCCTCTGGCGTTGCAAATATCCATAAACGACGACTAACTACTAAGTGTGCCGTCAGCCTGACTGTCCTATAGCAATATAAAAAAAGTATCCAGAAAAAACGGAAATACATATAAGGTTTTCCAATTATCGGTTTCGATTTCCCAAGACAATACCTGCAGTTACAGGAAATTCTCATGCATTCAAATGTTTTAATTACACGATTATTTCGACTGAGAGTTTTGGTGCTCGAAAGTTAATTTCTACTTTGAGCGCCAAAACTCGCCCAATCATGATGAACTGTGTATATATAAGATATTTAATAAATTTGTTTATTATTATTAATTACTCCAAAAGTAATTTTAGTTAATTAAATAGCTAACGCTATTGTCTTGAACTTTATATTTTGTATTTTGTTATTTCTAATTAAAGTTGATAAATAACTCGCAATAAATGGAATTTTTGAAATTATTAATATCACTAATTTCACTTTTCTTTTTTCAAGAAGTTTTAAAACTAGACACTAATTGAATCAAAGCTTTAATAGTAATTTTAATTAAAGAATAACTTATTCCGAGTTTTCTTATTCATAAAATCCGAGAGATGGCGATTATTCATAAGATAAAGTAACCAAATCAAATTTTATATGCACAAAATATGGTATCAATATGATATTTAGTTTAAAATGAGTACAAGCATGTTTCACCAATTAAGGAATGCAAAACATCGTTATTTTTTTATTTATATGGTAATACATTCCATTATTACACCGCTACATACAGGAGCGGACTTGGCTTGGTTAGAAACTAAGACAGCGACATTACATTTGTATTGTTTACCTAATACTTATTTGTATAGTCCAATACATTTAGAACCTATGCCTATGGGACAGCAACGTATTTGCTGATCCCCTAACGTTAGAAACATCCATAAGCGATGTTAATTGCTTACTATTAATTAAAAAAAAACCTATAAAAATAAATTCCTTCATCAAATTTCAACATACTGTCTTTTGTTGTCGTGATTTTATATTGTTTCCTTATCCCTAAAAATTTAATACCACGTTTACATATATAATTTATATACTAAATTCGTATTATGATCGAACTAAATAGCTGACCCGGCAAACCTTGTTCTGCCATATAAATTTAAAAATAAAACCTAAGTTCTTCACCTCGATCCAATCTATATCTATTACCGAAATTCATCAAAATGAAAACATACAGAGTTTACATTATTATTTATAAATAGATGATCCCGTAAACTTCGTATCACTTACATATATTTGTGTAAAATGTGATCAAAACTTAAGCCGAACAAAACGAATTAATAGAGCTAAACTACATAAAAATCAAGTGAAGTACAAATTAACATCAAAACGGAAACTCGTCACTTCATCAATCTCAGATGGAGTAAGTTTTCCTGTTTTAGATTAGTAAAAGATATAGTTAGAAGAATTGTTACTACCAAATGTAAGTTAAAAATAAATTATCAATTTTTATTGTATTTCTGGTTCACTATTTTGGCGACAATGGCTTACACATAAACATTTCCATTATACATTATATACATGTAAGTCTAACGGTTTTTGCAGCGCACGCCAGAATAGCTCGCAGATGGCAGAATTTTTCCTAATTACTTGACACTTATCGTTATATTTTGGACAATTCACACCATCTTTATAAATCATAGCCTGTGTGTTATTCTGATATATAAGATATATTATTGTAAAGTTTTATCAAAATCCATTCAGTAGTTTTTGCGTAAAAGAGTAACTAACATACATACAAACATTCGCGTTTATTTAATATTAGTAAGGACATATTTCTAATACAATAATTCAACGGTAATTCCACATACATACCAACACTATATTTTATATCGTTTTGAATAATAACTGTGATGGGGCCTAAGCGTTTCTAAGAATCGATTCATAAATTAAATAATATCAGACATAATTATCATATAAAGTAATCGTCAATGCATTACATATCTAAATTACATATTTATACCGACGAAATGGAATAAAATTTTCCAATATGTGCTTCGGTTGGCTTTAACTTGAAATAACATGCAATAAGCTGAAATTCGACTCAAAACTATAAATGACTTAAAATTAAACATATACGGTTTAGTTTTAATTAGCCATTCTAGATACGTGAATCCACAACTGGATTATTTACCTAGATAAGTTGACGAATGTCTAACCATACCGCCTCCACAGGGCTTCGGCAGGAAGAGTAGACCCAAAAGTGCTTGCTTAACGTCGTAAGGATAATGTGATGATGATATAAACGTACACCAGGCATGTCGAAGACCATGCGAATTGAGACCGAAGAATCTTTCTATAATTGTAAAATTTGAGTAATGCATAATTGATTTATCTTCAAGCCGAAAATGAACTAAACTATTCAATTTTCGTATTATGATGGAATAACAGACAGAAATGACATCTATTCTACTGTTTTCATCAAGTTTGAACAAAAGAAAGAAGAATACACTAACTAGCATATTCTAAATACTAAACATCGAGCAAAAGGGATGATAATTTATTTGAATATTAAAATTAGCTGAATAAGTAATATAAAATATTATCATCATCATCATTTCAGCCGGAAGACGCCCACTGCTGGACAAAGGCCTCCCCCAAAGATCTCCACGATGATCGGTCCTGCGTTGCCCTCATCCAACCTATTCCGGCGATCTTGACCAGATCATCGGTCCATCTTGTGGGGGGCCTACCAACATTGCGTCTTCCGGTATGCGGTCGCCATTCGAGGACTTTTCTGCCCCAACGGCCATCAGTCCTTCGAGCTATGTGCCTTATTCTTAATAAGATAATAATCTTATTATTCAAAAAACTTTTCAAAAACTTCAACTTAAAAAAACAATGAGTATAACTTATACATAACAAACATTCACTTCAAAATAGATAGAGTTTACAATTATATAATTAAATAAGTATACCATACATACATACTTAATAAAAAAAATAAAACTTTAAATGTAATTCAAGTGTTGATAAACTGTAAAACGTTCCTAAAAAATGTCTCTAAGTTGGTTTGGAAAGTAAAAAATAGATAAAATGGATCTTTTTTGCCAATATTGGGCAAATTTTATATTAAGATATCTTTTTTTATTGCGTAGAACAGCAGACAGGCTAACAGCCCGCTTAGAATTTAGCAGTTACCGTCGCCTATAGGTGTTTGCAACGCCAGTGGCATCGCGAACACGCTGCTGTCCCATAAGGGTACAGGAACTTGGGTCACTAATGCCGGAATACAACACAAGGTTATTATGACGGCATACTTAAGACCAAAGGTGGTCGCCATCCAGACGGGCTTGAGGCCCTACCACGTAGCTAGGGTGGGTTGTTTTGTCGCCTTTTACGACAGGCTGACCCCGGCCACCTACCATACGTGATAACTACCATAAGTGATAGACTGGAGAGTGTTGGTCACGACCCTCAGACATGAGGACTACGACTCGAGGAGGAGGAGGACCCCGGCCACAGAGGTTAGTATTCTTTCTCCGCCCCTGCACGGATAAAAATACCATAATATCTACCAAATAAGCTACCATCTGGATTTTAAATAAAAAATATAAGAAGTAGCTTTCTTCGCCCCTTCCCTTTACGATGTTGAGCCAATTGTGGAGTAGGCATAGATAAATATTTTTTATCACAGTATGTATCCTGTTGCATTAACACGTAGCAAACGCAAGTAACTTTCTTTTCTACGGCATCATTGACATGGCTAGTTGCGAGAGTTTCTCACAGATTTGCGACTAATGCAAACAAGTCTTACTATTTCCAAAAAAAGAATGATTTCTGAGCATATTTATATAGACATAACATATAAATTATCTTTTACTCTCAATACTTTAAAACTATTTGAAATCCTTTTTTTAAATTCAGTATATATCATAATAATCACATGAATAGCTCGCCTAGAATCATGAATTATATCAAGAATCATAGCTTTAATATAATTTATCAATCATAACTTTAATATATTTTATCCGTGTAGGGACGGAGAAAGAATACCACTAACCTCTGCGGCTGGGGTCGGCCTGTCGTAAAAGGCGACAAAATCACCCATCCTAGCTACGTGGTAGGGCTTCAAGCCCGTCTGGATGGCGACCACCTTTGGTCTTAAGTATGCCGCCATAGTAACCTTGTGTTGTGTTCCGGCATTAGTGACCCAAGTTCCTGTACACTTATGGGACAGCAACGTGTTCGCAATGCCACTAGCGTTGCAAACACCCATAGACAATGGTAACTGCTAAATTCTAAGCGGGCCGTCAGCCTGTCTGCTGTCCTACAGCATTAAAAAAAATGAGTTAAAAAAGTATAATACGAAGTAGTAAGTCATATAATGCGAAAAGTGTGTCATTTAATGCGAAATTTTACAAGGCAAATGTTAAAAGTGAGAATGGATAGAAACAAAAAGCTGGGTACACCAAACAAAAATGGATAGATTTTGTAAAAAATTATAAGGCAAAAAAGATGTGAATGTTCAGATTGAAAGGAGAAAACATGTTGTGCCGATCACATAGTTTGGGATAAAGACAGGAAAAAGATAGTCTGGCGAAATAGGTAAACTGTTAGAAAAAAATGGTTATAATAAAAAAAGAAATCGTACAGAAAGGATATGTAAAAAGACACATGTTTAGTTTTATTGCATTGTTCTTTTTTAATTAGAGCAGCAATCGTCCAACTTTTATTATTGCTATCATAATAAGGGCAGGCATACGAATGTAACAAATTCTAACACACTGCTTATGTTAATTACTGCATACCTAGACAGTTGTAAAATAATACTGGAGGACTTGTAATCCACTTTCTCAGAATCGTAACATATCGAATAATATTTAGATTAATATTGAACCCGGATTAGTTTCAACATAAAATACATTTGAATTAATATCAGTATTAGAATCGACTTTTAATGTACCAAGTTATCTGTTATATACATTTTAAGTGTAATTTTTAATTAGTTTTTATCATAAATATAATATAGGATAGAGTGAACATTGAAATAATATCTCGTACATAATAAGTCAATTATCTGATTTTCTAATGTTTTAGTTAATAGTTAAAAGGACTAAGAGTATTCATTAAACAAATATTTATTATGCATGCAAAAATGATATTATCAAACCGATATTCCCGCTTCAAAGAATCATATCTTATCCATGATAATTTATAAATAATTAAGATAGGTATTTGATTATAACATAAAGCTTAAATCATTGAGAATTAGTATCTAACCGTACAAATGAGAGGGCCTGAATAATTTCACATGTCATGGCGCGAAGTTTGAATTTGTTGATTTTGTTAGTCGGTAGTGCTATGGCCCAGAGTGTATGTGAACGGTACGAATTTGAGGACAGTTTTGAGGATAATTTTAGTAATACTAAAGGTGTGTGCATGGGTATGTCGTTCTGGGAGCAAAAGGATTATGTAGAGATCGGCTTATGGAGCCCCTTCGAACGCAGCATGTCTTTCATATCCCCTTTAAATTCACTAAGCTGTGTGTCGTCGTATACCTTCCCCATGACTGCGGGTGGCGTTGTTGAAGTGAATATTTACATGGATTCAGCGGCTATTAGTGATCAGATCACCGTATTAGCGAACCAAGAAGTTCCGACTGGCAATGATGCTGTCGTTGGCACCATAAGCAATACACCCATGGACCCATCGTTCGTGAGCGGCTGGCATACGTTAAAGGTCACCCTAATCGGAATTGGCACTTATAATGGATATGTAAGTGATGATTTATTATTTGTTTATATTATGACAAGTATCGTGTAATCTATCATAATTTGATTTGTGTGTACACGGTAGCGTGTTCATTACATCAATCGACGTCTACTTTTAGTCGGATTATAATAATTAATATTTAATAATTTTATCTTTAAAATAATTATAAATATTATATTAATACATTACATCAAAACTTAATGTTATATAGTAATAAAAATCAGTACTTCATCTGTCAGTCAGTAACTGTAATCAGTACATCATAGGACCATCGGACTAAAGTATTAATTTTTATTAACCTATGTTAAATCATGAAACATTATAGTACAACCTAAATCCACTCACAAAATTCTGGCAAGCATTTGAACAGAGTTGGAGGATAAACAGTAATATGTCCCATTATGACATATTCTTTATTCAAAATATTATTTATGAAAAAATAAAAATGTACTCAAAAACAATGTTGTCTAATCACTAAACAATATCGAAATGTAAATACGATGTATATAAGTATTAGCTGTAAATTTATGGTGATTTATCAATCAATTGACATAATCAAATCTCCACCAAGATTTATCAAATTTGCATGCGACAAATCCGCACTCACTACACGACTTTCGAAATCGTAATCAAAGAATTTATATCTTACATAAACATATCATCGTATTTTCTCAACGTGTTGTCTTATCCAAAGCTATACCCACATATCGATGATCTGTGTTATTTGAAACCTCCGTATCGTAACCGCTTCCGGACGTCGCGCGACGGAACGCCAGTTGCGGTCTTTATTTCCATTCTCATCTGGGTTCTGGTATAATGTGCATTTATTTATAAAAGTATCTAAGTACATCTGTTTATTTTGGGACAAGATGGCGATGTGTAAATTGCCATAGTTGTCTTTTGTCTAACGAGAACTATTAATTACATCTGAGATTAATGTGTTGAATTTTCAAACTGCTAAAAAGATTATTTCTGCAAGATTAATAAATATAATAATAATGAAATTGTATTTGCCGCTTGTTTTTTTAGTTCTGGTTAACGAGTTTAATATAATTTTTCATTTCAATCTAAGAGACAACTGTAAAAGTATTTTCATATCTGATATTTGTAGAAGTATTACTAACTCCATATTATGTATCTAAAATACGGCTATAAAAAGTGCACATATTTATAAAATTTGTAATTCTTTCTACTAATTCTCCTTCTTTTCTCTTATAAAGATCTCATCCCCGTTAGATACGATCTTATTCCGAGGACCACCATTTTCATCTACCTCCATTTCCGAGACATGTAATTTTCCGAGCATGAACAAAATTAGATTAAATGAAATGATTTTTGTGCTTATCTCTTATTCATAATATTGAATGTAACCCTTCTTCTCTATAATTTGTGAATTCTATTTTCACAACTCTCTCAAAAACTTCCCCAAATTTAATTTATTTTTGTAATAAATAAAAATTTTACATCTTTCTTTATAAGGACAAAAATACCTTTTGCTAAAGGTTTTTGAGCGCGTTAACTGCCCAAAAATGATTTTTAAAAAGTCAAAAATATTTATTTATGAAGCACGTAGAGTTATTTATGTCTGAAATGTAATAAGTACAAAAAAATACTATTTCGACATATAAATAAATAATAAATACAAAATTGAAAGGTTCTTTTAATTGAATGGTGTATGTACAAAATATGGCCAACTTTCCGCAAACAAATATTGTCCTATTGATTACTACATACATATTAACATTATCCAAACATTCAATTGCGATTGCATCCGAAGCTAACAACCAGAACCTAGGTAGGATGTTGAACATTTAATCTTAGAACATTGGTATGTGTAACCCGCCTTGGACAAGCGTGGCCCTAATGGGGCATTATGGTCTATTATTATTATAAGACTTCTCTAGAGTATATTATATCAAACCTGAAAAGTTTATCAGGGGCTTGTCGTAAAAGGTGACAAAGCAACCGTAACTCGTCTCTAAATATGCCGGCATAATTGTGTTGTTTTCTGGTATAAGTGACCCAGGTTCTTATTCGTCTATGCGAACTGCAGCGTGCGTATTAGCAATACCCCTAGCGTCGTAAACATCTTTAGGCGACGGTAGCTGCTTACTATTATATTAAGTGGGCCGTCAGCCTGTCTGCTGTCCTATAGCAATAAATAAATAGAACATATTGTTTGGTGCGTTATTTTCTAGAATGTTTCAAAAATACAATCCGCTTATTTGGTACAGATTTACGTAAAATAAGTACATTAGATCAACTCTTATAATTTGTTTAAAATATATTTCGGCTTTATACTTAAGCTAGGCTAGAACTAACGATAAGTCTAATCATAAAAAAGGCTATTTACTCCTTTTGCCAGTACACATACAGCACAGGTTTTTAGTTTATTCTTTCGAGGCTACGGGTCACACGGCAACCGCTTATAAAAACTGAATTTGCCAACATCCATTACATATTTTTATGGAACCAGAGCTAAGGTTTTCCGCTTTGACTGTACTCTTTTTTTTATTCTCGGGGAAAAGGCCTATTTTTGACTGGTTCCCCCAGCACCTTTGGGGAATCGAAGGATATGTAGGAATCCGGGAAAAATGTTTGGTCTCCGAATACCCACTAAAAACGTCGCTGTTCTCCTATCGCCTATGCCCGGGCACACGGATATGTGGCCTGCCGATCTCGTGGCCATGGGCCGGCGCCGGTGCGTCCTTTGTCTCAAGGCGGGCCTCTCCCATGATATTGGCGCCAGGGGGGTCAGGGTTTGCGTTCTCCCGGCCGTCTCCTTTAACAACTCAAGAAATTGAGGTGGCCGCGGAAGAACACGCAGCCCACGCCAAGCGTTACCGTCACCTATGGATGTTTGCGATACTAGAATCACTGCGAACAAGCTGCTGTCCGCTTAGGAGTACAGGAACCTGGATTACTAATGCCGGAACACAAGACAAGGTTATTATGGCGGCATTCTTATACATCAGTGGTGATTGCCATCCAGACGGGCTTAGGGCTACCTCATAGCTAGGGTTGTTTTGTCGCCTTTTACGACAGGCTGGCCCCGGCCGCAGAGGTTAGTATTTTTTCTTTCTCTTTCTCCGCCCCTGCACGGATACTATACATGGGCGATGAATATTCGAAATTATTTTTGAAAATATTAAAATTCTAAAATAAAAAACGAACCACGACGATATTTTTTATAGCTCAAAATTCCACGTAAAACATCAGCTTGGAATTCGGTAAAGGAGACGGCCCGTTTTCCATGGAAATTTGCCCCACAGCAAAGGGGCGGCATGTTTGTCATTGAATTGAACACTCACGTGGAAGCCCTCGTGAGTGATCGCATATCAGGATCTTTGATTCGTGGTCGCATACGGTCCCGGCATTCTAGTAAGGTATTATACATACGTAACATACCAACAATGCATCGAAGACACGGAAGATAGCATAACAGGCTATTACTGCAATTATAAGGCTGGTAGTAGAACTGTTGGGTGCTGTTCCCATATAATGGTTGTAATATGGTTTTTGTCTTGGGCAAGGTACAACCCTGATCGCCTTCATCCGCCCGCGCCGTTTTTAGATAATTTAATTATTGATGAGTAAACAATATTGGTAATTAACATTGCATTTTTTATTTTTGTATTAATAATTTAATAACCATCATTCCAAGAAAGATTAGAAAAATAAAGGAAATATCACTAGATTATTGAAATAGGTACTTACGACTTGTCAAAATGAGACTTGGTTTGATTTTTCCAGTTTCATAGAAACTCTGGTTCCCCTTTTGCAAACACTTAAATTCATCTCAAAATGAGCACATTAGGTCGCCAAGTAATTAATTTACTACCTTCTTTTAGTAGTAAGTAAATAATCACGTTCTTGATTAACTACTTGGGGCGTTATTTTTTTCAACGTTTTAGTTGATATATTTTAAACCCCGCTATGCAGAATAAAAACATTAACGGTTCCTCAATAGATATTAAAAATCCTATACAATGATCCAATTTTGGTTGAGTCTCCTGCGCTTTTGCTGTGCGGCAAATGTCCATGGAAAATGGGCCGTCTTGGGGCAGAAATGAGCCGTCTCTTTTATAATATTACATTGTATCCAACTAATTTGTAACTTTCTAATTTTGTAAGTGTTTTAATACAAAAGTATTTAAGTGAAGTATGTAAGAGTATTATTTACAGACAGCTAGCGATTAGGAGTTCAATCAACATTCATTTTCTACCTATTTATTACCGCACATATTCCTGAACTGAATTTTTTTATAAATTTCCGAAAAACGCATATCTGTCAGGATTTAAATTTATTCAACGACAAAAGTATGTTTATAAAATTGAATATATAAACAATAAATGAATGCCTTCCCTCATAATTTCAACATCATATGATTTTGAGTTTTGCTTTTTAGAAACAAAATAACGATATTTAAACTGCGCTATGTATTTATTATGTATAAAATAAATAAAACAATTAAATTTTATACCTAGTATATGTGAAAATTTGTAATCGGTTTTATACAACATAAAATAATAAAGGAAAACATACAAAAATTCAAGGATAATATACAATTTCATTTTAAATATTTCCGTTTTAAAAACAAATGTAAAAATCTTGCAGACAACTTCTATGTAGAAAATCAATGCAATAATATTAGATATTATGTTGATAATCGTAATAATTGCAAATAAAATATATATTTTTTTATATGTATTAACTAAAATTTCTTACATTGAACACTATTTAATTAATAAAAATACTTATGGACAATATCCAAGAACTTTCGCTGAAGTTTTTCAGCAGCCATTTGTTGCCTAAGCTTTAAGTTTCACCCATCTGTTTATTATCGAATAAGTATCACAAGTGTTAATCTCATTTACATGCTAAACTTTGCTTCGAAGACACCTTAGTCAAGCGAAAACGCATTAAATTTTAGCTGGTACCACGCGGCCAACTTTTTTGTCTATTTCAAAGGTATTATTTTATTACAATATTACAACATTGATCCTCTTTTTAATTTATAATGCTATTTTTACAATTAAGTTATTTATGAATATTTGTTAATCTATTTTAATTCCCTTTTTAGTTATTTTACATTAATATATTTGTTCATCTTAAACATTATTACTTTCATTTCAAGGTTATTGAATAAGGTGTAGAGTATCTACCAGAACTTGGAAACTGAAATCAATAAATGCACCTCTTTTAAAGCTATTTTCTTAAAAGCGATCTCAAAACTAAAGTTTCCTTCAAAATCTTGTAAACATAGGCTAACATGTATTGAACTTTTACGTAAAAAAAATATTATTTTAGTTAATATTATCTTGATTTAGACGTTGACGCGAAATTTATATAAAATATGTTCAAAGGCTACAAGTCTTAAAAACAGATAATAAATTGAACTATGAGTATAAAAATTATCAAAAGTCTAGATAAATGAATTGTAAAATATTAAATATTTTGTGACAATTCACACACCACCATCTAGTTCCAAAGTAAATAGCATAGCACTTGTGTTATGGATACTAGATAAATAATACACTACATATCCCATGCTTAATCATAAACTGACCGATTACGATTTAGGTCTGAAGTGAGTTAATATAACGGGCAGCATTGTATCGATGCCCTCTATCGGCCAAACTAAGATTTATTTTGATATCTCTTTCCCACACTGAGTTACCACTATTTAGTTATAAGTCAATATATGGGATAAGTAGTAAATGACAAAACGTTTTTTGCGATTTCCCAAAAAACAGATTTTTTGAGTTAGGTCAGTTTATGATTAAGCATGCGATATATACTTTTATTTTGTAGGTAAATAAATGTAAACACCCAGACGCAAGACGGGAACTGAACCCGTAACCTCCGCAAGCGTACGGAAATGCGTTATCCGTTACACTACTGAGGTCTGCAAATTCAATCCCATTGTAAAATAATGCTTTCGAAGTTACCTAAATCTCAAAGGGTTTCTCAAATAGTGTATAAACACGAATTGTTGTATTACTTAATGATTTTAAACTATTTAATTAATTTATAAGCTTAACTTAGGACTGTCAAGTGACATCAAGTATACTAATACCGCTAAGTTGTATTTTACTGTCTCAAATTGTAGATGCACGCACATACAAACGCACAATTTTTTTTATATTATTCGAACGTTGGGTCGGTAAACAAACACTGGCTCAATTCTATGAGGGCTAAAATGTTTGCCTTAAAATATTTTGTTACTACGGATACATATTACAATTTTATTTTCGTCAAGTAGCTTCGTAACATTTTTTCTCATGTTTGGTAAAAGATAATATTTTTTTGCGATGAGCATATTTATATCCACATATTTAGCTAGCTAGCTGACCCTACAAACGTTGTTTAGCCATATAAATTGAAAAACGTTTTGGACAGGATTACCATAAAATCCGTTCTGAGTCTACATTGCAAAAAATTTCAAGACAATCGGGTGTATAGTTTTAGAAATTTCGTGATGAAGTGGTATTTCGATTTATATAGATAAACCTGTTTGAAAAATAATCTATGAATCCATTAGTTTTTTAACCTATTCTACAAAATACGAACTATTCATCAAAAGGAAGAATGACTACTAACTGTAATAATGAAAAATGTGTTTTTTTTTCTGCACTGCGACACTGCGCATTAACCATTGGAAACTATTTCTATAATTTTTATGTTGATTATTCGTAATATGATGCGTTGCCGACGTTATTACCTAATTTGTGTAAACCGAATTATGTATGTTTATTCTTTACGTATTTGTAACGAACGTATTTAAATATTCATAATTTTACCCTGTTAACTGTTTTCCGAAAATAAGATCTCAAATAGCATCAATTTCCCACTAAAAATATCGTGAAAGCAAATCTCTTATCTCTGGTGTTTTGTATTAATATTAATGGTATTTTTTAAACTTCACCACTTGTCATTCGTATGCTTTGATCAATGTATTAAAATATCTTCATAATCAAAAATCATTACTGTATAAATCTTTATCCGTGCAGGGGCGGAGAAAGAATATTGATCTCTGCGGCTGGGGTCGGCCTGTCGTAAAAGGCAACAAAATAACCCACCTTAGCTACGTGGTAGAGTCCTAAGCCCGTCTGAATGGCAACCACTTTTGGTCTTAAGTATGCTTTTAAGTATGCTATCTTATATCTTAAAAAACAAAACAAATACCCATAGGCGATGATAACTGCTAAATTCTATGTGGGTCGTCAGCCTGTCTGCAGACCTACACCAAAAAAAAAATACAATGCAAAGTTACTTGCATCATTTTTACCCATCAACTTAATTTTTTTAATCTAAATTTTTAAATATATTATTTAATATTAAAAACAAAGTATCAAATATCTGAACAACATTTTAAAATCTTTAAAATAATGAAACTTAAATTTTAGGCCACATTTAATTAAATTATACGTATAAAAGCAATTTCAAGTAATTTTAATTGTTTTACTAGGGTATGCACAAATTTTGTTTATCTTCCTCCTGCCCTTATCCTTTTGAAAATGTTATTGCAATGTATAATCTAATAAAAAAAACACTATAATACATCCGACTATAATATAATTCCGACGTTGAGATTTTTGAATTTCACATAGGCTATAGCGTATACAACGATGTAATCCGCCCTTTTTTGGTTCGTGAGTTTAAATTACTCAATGTACAATCCACCACTTGGAAGCTCGGTGCGGGCTAATGTACGCCCGTGCAATGTGCCTGTGTGTGCCTACAGTTGATAAGGGAATGCACGTTGCAATCCTCTACTGGCCACCGCCCGGCGGAGGAGTTGAGTATCCTTTTGTGTACGCCTCTGCTCCGAGCGGACCGGATTGGCCATAGCGTCTTAGGCCAACCTCTCCTGTGTGTCAGTCGGAGTCTGTGTGTAGCTTACCACAACCGCCTCTAGTGTCCAAGAACGTCAGAGGAGCATGCTATACATTGCGGGCCCCGTTTCCGGCCCGCGGTCATGTGGCGTGTCGACAGACCACGTGGCTGAATGAAAAAATCTACTCTATCTATAAAAATGTATTAGTAATAAATTCCTTTTGCTAATTTAAGAAAACAAAGAAACGATCACGTTTGGTTTCTCTTTTCACAGATATTAAAAATAATAGCTACATTTGAACAATTTTCTTCTGCCTTCTGCCTTTCTGTTCAAGGATAACAAAAGTTGTTCAAAGACGTTACTGCGCATATAAAGCTTCCCAGTTATTAAATAAATAAAAATATTGTGATAATGCACACAGTACCATTTAGTCCCAAAATAAGCAGCAGAATTTTGTTATTTAATTTTGTTTTTTACTATAAACAACCACACGGGGTGGGAGCCGAACCCTGACCCTTGCAGGCTTTACGACATGCGACAGCTATTTCTCCCCGAGGTTTATTAATGAATCTTGAGACACCAATTTGAGACCACGCCTTGGTTTTTAGATGCAACTGGTTTTAGCCATTTGAAAACTATGATGACACAAAAGTTGCTACAAAACTATGTTGGTTTGGTTATAGGTGGTTCTTAGTTCGAAAGGTTTTAGATTATTATTATATATATATATATATATATATATATATATATATATATATATATATATATATATATATATATATATATATATATATTATTAGCGGACCCCGGGCGCCGAAGCGAGAGTTTGGGCTGCAACCAGGATTCATCGCTGAGATGATGATGATTATATATATATATATATATATATATATATATATATATATATATATATATATATATATATATATATACACCTAAATGTAGTGTCTCAGTAGAACTAGCACATCTAGAACTAGAACTATCACAAATAGCAACTTCTATTACATAATCTTTGATTGCATTTCCGACATTATTTCATCTAGCCTGCATAAAATAATTTTTGGCCTGTATTGCATGTCATATACGGTGGCCAAACCTCAACTACCGAACGGTAAAAGGATTAAAAGATAAAAGTTTCAGAGGTAAAAGCGATGAAATCAATATAAGCTTTCAAGCTCTACAAGAAAATTATTTATTTGTACATTTGGACTGGAGACACTATGACTAAGTATATTTTAATTATTAGTTACTTTCAAAAAATTTTCTTAGAGTTTTAGATACTGCTTCGGTAATCACAATACTTGGTCAATAGATCAGCTTAGCAAACAGGAATAACATTACTAGCCTTTTATTATTTTTGCTAATTATTAAAACATATCATAAAATAGAAACAAAATATTAAATTATTAAAACAAAAAATTACATCGTTATGACTGTAAATGTAAAAAATTCTGTACGTTGCAAAAGAACGCGCTGTGTGAGCATTTAACTTTGCTACGCAACGGATTCATTGCTACGCTATTAACATTCCCGTAGAGTGTTTATTCCCACATTGCTACGCTATTGGCCTATTAACGCTACTAGTGTAACAATCCATTGCGTGGCAAGCCAAAAACTCAAGCCACATACTAGAGGGACCTCACCAAAAGCGTAGGAAAGAAGAGAAAATATAGATGTTATAAACATTAGATAGATAGATAACACTTTACTGTAAACCAATTGTACGGGTGTACATTTGCTATTGCTGGGATTGGAGAGCCTGAATAAATGAAAGGCTTCTTGTTTCTATTTTTCCTCCTTTATTGCTAGGGCTGCTGTGTCTGAGCTCACTGTAGCTTACTATAAGCTGAGCTGAACTGAATAACGAAAGCAAAACTACGCAGCTTTTATAGTAAAAATATGGGTGGGGAGTCTGGAACCTTTTAGAACCTCATACAATAGATGACCGTTTCTTTTTGATAGTAGCCGGTCATTTAGACGAGTTCCCACGGAGCGGAATTACTTTTCTAATTCTATAATTGTTTCCATAAACAATACGTCTATAGACAAAAGAGCGACCATTAGTTCGAATTTCCAAAGGCGCGGAATTGCTCTTTTGATCCTTTTAGAAAATAAATACATTTTACAATGGACAATAGTCAAAGGACAACGTTAACAACCATTGTCTGAAGTTCGGGTTCTTTAAACATCCTGAGGTGGTAAAACATTTGGTGTCCAGAATCCCATTACCCCATTCAAACTTTACACAGTAATAATCATAAAGCAAATTGCAATACCCTAAATAAATTACAAACAAAGCTTAAAACTATTTCCGTTCGCCGTCTCGTACATTTCTCCCGCCGTGCAATCGTGTTGCATCCTCTTGTGGCGAAGAGACGGCCTCTTCTAATGGCAGGATCACCATCTTCTTGACTGGTCTTCGCAGAACTCCTCCTTTCGTGGCAACGTTGACTGCTCGAACTGTGCCATCAGGTCCCGGATACGTAGCGACGACTTTCCCTCGTACCCAAACGTTACGTGGTAGGTTACTATCGGTCAGCTGAACAAGGTCGCCGACCTTTACGACGGGACCGTTCCCATGCGGGTCTCGTCGCTTTTGGAGTTCTGGTAGGTATTCACGTAGCCATCTCGTCCAGAAGATATCAGTCAATCGTTGAGCGGCACGCCAACTATTCCCAGAAATGGCATCTTTTTCATTAAATGTGCCAGGTGTTGGTACGCGTCCGGGTCCTCCGAGCAAGAAGTGGTTGGGCGTTAGGGCTTCAGGATCCTCTTCACTGACCGATACGTGAGTCAGCGGTCTGCTATTAACTGTATATTCCACTTCTGCTAGCAGGGTCGTCAGAGTCTCTTCGGTGGGCTTTCGCTCGTGTAGAGTCGCGTTCAGTGCGGTTTTAACTGAGCGACCCATCCTCTCCCAAGCACCTCCCATGAACGGCGCTCCCGGGGGAATAAACCTCCAAGCGATCGTCTTCTTGGCCGCTTCTTCTGCTGTAGCCTCATCAATTGCTCGCCGTAATTCTTTATCCGCTCCCTTCAGATTTGTCCCGTTGTCTGACCATATTTCACTTGGGCAGCCACGTCGCGATATCATTCGTCGCAGTGCCATTATTGCTGAGTCTGTGCTCAGTGATGCTGCTACTTCCAAGTGAATAGCTCTCGTTGTCAGACACGTAAATATTGCTACGTATCTCTTCTGGCTCGTTCGACTGACTGCTACAGTCAATGGACCGAAATAGTCGACCCCGGTGTATGTGAATGGTCGCTTGTGATGTTCCAGGCGACACGAAGGTAGGTCTCCGGTTCTTGGGTTCGGTGGCCTTTCCGTCCTCATCCGGCAATGTAGACAGCGTCGTAGAAGAGTACGTGTTACTGGTCGCAAACGTAAAATCCAGTAGTGCTGGCGGCATTCGTTCACCGTGGCTTCAACTCCGGCATGGTGTCGTCGTCGATGAATGGCTGTGATCCAAAGTCTCACCGTAGGGTGGCTTCCATCTAGCACCATTGGAGATTTAAAGTTTTCAGGTACGAGTTGTGTGGCGTGTATTCGGCTTCTCAGTCTCAGGGCGCCGTCTTTGTATTCGACGCTCAATTGGTGAAGGCGGCTTTCCTTGCTGACCAGCTTTTCTTTATTGATTGCTTCGATCTCATTTCCGAAGGACTCTTCCTGTGAAGCTTTCATCAGGAGCTCTTCTGCTTTTCTCAATTGTTCCGCGGTGACTGGAAGTGCTTTTCGGCTTTCCTTTGTAATGAGTTTTGGCTTCTTCGTTACTGGTTTCTTGTCATTTCTTTTCTTCCAGTCTAAATCTTTGACACCCTGTAACACCCTGGCAGTCGTATATCGAAGTCGTTCCCAGTTGGAGAATCTGGAGACTTCAGGTAGGCTTTCTGTTAACCATTGTTTGGTTCCGGCTCTGACGGGATGAACCTTTTGTTCCCCCGTTGACTCTCTGGAGATTGACGTTTCCATTTCTATATTAAAGAGTCGTCTCAACGAGCTCTCGTAGTTGTCGGGAAGGGTCACGTCTTGCTTGCGCCATAAGAGCGATGTTTCGTATCCTCCTTCTTTTTGGACTGTATTTGTTTCTAGGATACGTAAGGCTTGCTCTTCTGGGTCTGACTTCGGTTTCTTTGGCTTAATACAGAGTGTGTCCATAGTGAAGTATTCTTTCATCATTTCTTCCAGGCTTTCTTCTTCAGTCGACGTTTCTGTCATGTGCGATACGAAGTGGATGTGGCGGTTGAGAGTGCGGCGGTGACTCCCATGCAGTACCCAACCTAGAGGTGTAAGTGAGGCCACAGGTTGGTCTGCTCTCCCTCTTCGTACCTTCTTTGACAGAAGAAGATGCCAGTTGTCTTGCCCGATCAGAATACGTGGTTTCG
This sequence comes from Malacosoma neustria, assembly GCA_963693495.1. Taxonomy (NCBI): domain Eukaryota; kingdom Metazoa; phylum Arthropoda; class Insecta; order Lepidoptera; family Lasiocampidae; genus Malacosoma; species Malacosoma neustria. Next base: position 17,762,903 of record OY856377.1, read on the forward strand.
CGTTTTCGTAGCAAAGGTCTTCACTGATGTCTTGCAGATGCTTGCATTCATTTATTCGAAGTCTTGAAACCTCTTGTGACGATACCTTCAGGTTCTTCACCGTTCTGGCTTGAATTCTCTTTGGGATCTCGTTAGGTCCCTGAATGGTGAAGTTGACTCTTCTGGACTTTGATTCTGCAGTCTTCATTTCGTTGATTGCTTCTATCTGTAATGGATCGATGGGTCCTTTGGCTCCGATAATATCAGCAACCTTCTCATCGATGAGTGTCACTGTAGACCCGTCGTCTAGTAGTGCGAAGGTGTCTATATTCCCCTTCGGTCCTGTAGCTCGTATCGGGATGATCTTCAAATAGCATTGTTTGCTCATAGTCCAAGCAGAATTGATGGACTCGGTTGCCTTGTCTTCTTCATCCTGTTCAACTGCTCCTTGCTGTTTGTCGCTGTGCAGCATCCTGTTGTGCATGTATTTACACTTGTTGATTCCGCAGGGTCTTGGCCGGCAGTTGTGGATGCGTGCTCTGTACCGCAAGCACCGAAAACACAGACGTCGTTCCTTAGCGATGTCCCATCTTTCGCTTGTAGTTACTTGCTTGAATTTATCGCAATCCTTGGTAGTGTGTCCCGTTTCTTCACAAACTGGGCACTTGATCATCGTTGGCTGCTTTTCTGCTACAGTGTGGATCTTGTGTAGGCGTTTGTGTTGAGTTGCTTGATTCTGTGACGCTATGTTCTCAGGTAGTGCGTAGGGTGCGCATATTTCAGCTTGCCTCTTCATACATTTCTCAAACTTTTGTAAGGCTGGATCTTTCTTCGGCTGAGTGTCGGCAAAGTCGTAGAACTTGAGGCGCATCGATGGGGTGAGCTTCTCCAGCAGGACTGTGAAGACTTCTGGATTGTGAAGATAATGGACGCAGTCTAAAGATTCCAGAGTGGACACGGCGTTCGTCACGTGAGTAGAGAACACGCATGTCTCCCTCGGTGAGTCATTCAGGCGCGGCAGGGCCCGAAGTGTGTCCATCTCCAGCTTGGCTATTGCTTCCGGTCTTCCGAATCTAGTTTCCAGAGTCTCCATGATCTTCGTTGGGTGCGTGTTATTGATAAGCAGATTCTGCACGGCTTCTTTGGCTTTCCCTTTCAAGATCTTCCGTAGTCGGTTGACGTTCTCAACCTTCGTGTAGACATCTTCAGTCTCCTTGTAGGCTGCTCGGAACGGCAGCCATTCCTTATGACATCCGCTGAATTCAGGCAACTCTATGAAATTTGGCTTCTGTCCCGCTTTGATGGCGCTGGTGATCGCTGCTGATAGGCTGGAGAGGGTTTGTTCTAAGGTGACTCCCGCCGGTGTGGACACTGCAGGCTGCAGCAGTGCTTGGACTATAGGCTTCGACGGGGCGCTGTTATCCTTCTCCAGGTTGACTCCCGCCGGTGTAGGCACTGCAGACTGCAGCAGTGGTTCCTCTATATGTCTTGGCGGGGCACTATTATATTCATTTGCAGCGACCGGGTCTATTATGGGCTCTGTAACTCTGATGTTGACCTCAGACTCGAAGATGGAGGTGTCTCCATTGTCGTCTTCATCGTCAGTGTCCTCGGCTTCTATTCGAGCTAGCGTGGCAGCAGCTAGCTGGGCTTGAATGCGCAGAAGTTCTTCTTTCGCTCTAGCTATCTTCCACGCCTTCAATTTGGAACGCGGGGACCCAACTGCACTTCGTGGCGGCGGGTCCGGCTGTGACATGCGTTCTTCGCATGGATTCAGTGCAGATTTGTGCTTCGTGCCCTTTTCCATAGGTACTATTGACGAAGACGGGTTCTCAGCCGACGACTGTGTGGGCTGAGCGCTTGCTTTTCCCTCGGAGCGTGTGACCGGCATGGTGGATTGATGAGGAAGGCTTGAATCTTCAATTTATTCTATACTTCAGATGATCTTCAGATCTTCAGGCTTCTATCCGGCTCGAAGGACCATTAAATGTACGGGTGTACATTTGCTATTGCTGGGATTGGAGAGCCTGAATAAATGAAAGGCTTCTTGTTTCTATTTTTCCTCCTTTATTGCTAGGGCTGCTGTGTCTGAGCTCACTGTAGCTTACTATAAGCTGAGCTGAACTGAGCTGAACTGAATAACGAAAGCAAAACTACGCAGCTTTTATAGTAAAAATATGGGTGGGGAGTCTGGAACCTTTTAGAACCTCATACAATAGATGACCGTTTCTTTTTGATAGTAGCCGGTCATTTAGACGAGTTCCCACGGAGCGGAATTACTTTTCTAATTCTATAATTGTTTCCATAAACAATACGTCTATAGACAAAAGAGCGACCATTAGTTCGAATTTCCAAAGGCGCGGAATTGCTCTTTTGATCCTTTTAGAAAATAAATACATTTTACAATGGACAATAGTCAAAGGACAACGTTAACAACCATTGTCTGAAGTTCGGGTTCTTTAAACATCCTGAGGTGGTAAAACATTTGGTGTCCAGAATCCCATTACCCCATTCAAACTTTACACAGTAATAATCATAAAGCAAATTGCAATACCCTAAATAAATTACAAACAAAGCTTAAAACTATTTCCGTTCGCCGTCTCGTACACCAATCTTACAAAAACATTGAAACTTATTTACACAATCAATATGTACTTGACTTACAATGGGCGGCCTTATCGCTACAGAGCGATCTCTTTCAGGCAACCCGGGCTACAGGTTAGTTTAAAAATTAGATTAGTTAAAAAAAATTGAAATGCTTTTTTCTGTAAATCGGCATTCACATAGCAGAAAATTTTATTTAGTTCACAAAATATACAGCACAGCATTTGAGTAATGGATAATTGACTAAAATAATAGAAAAATCGTCAATCAGTATCAATATACTGACTGAAAATTCTTCATAATGATATTAACAACATAACAAGTATTATTAATAGAATTTTGTATTATAAATTATTTAAAATTAAGCTTTCAAGCGAGTGGAGTAGGTCTCTATAAAAGTAAAACAATTTCAAAACTATTTAAGAACTACAGTCAGACGGTGTAATCTGTAAACATACAAATCGTTTGTACCAAAATCCAAAAAGTACGGATACCTTGGGGTCCGTTTCCTTAATTCGTATTAGATAAAGTTAAAAACAATTACAGCGACATCGGTTATCAATAAAAAACGCAAGAAAATTGGTCCATTGGTTTGAAAAATATGAGATTTAGACACATGCCCTATAAGAGCCCGTGAACCCCAGCCCAGACCTTCGTTATTTTATAAAAGCAGAAAGTTTGACAGCGCATGCTCCCAACACAAGTAAGGACGATGGACCATTATGAAGTTTGGGTTACCGTGGCTTTGGCAGGTGAACGGTACTGAACGTGTGTAAAATACCCATCTAAATTCATCAAATAATAAAGTGTGATTTTTTGTATTATCTTCAGAATATTATTGAAAATCACGTTATTCATTGCCAGACACTTAACATCGTGGCAACCCCTTGCCAAACAGTCTTTAATGTTCATAAAATCATAATTTTACTTACGTTATAGTATAAAAGCTGATTTTTATATATAATACTTGGGTAATAAGTAAATGATGTTTTCTCATTAGCCAGACTTTTTTAATAATTCCAACCCCTTGCCAGACGAGCATGTAGGGTAGCTGTAGGAGTGAGCGCGAGGCAGTACGTATATGGGTGGGTGCGAGTGAGATGCACTTGTATTGTTTAGTATTTAATACATGCTTATATCAACTAAAACAATAATATATGCTATCTTCAAGTATTATTAATTTAATATTCATTATTAATGATACTAATAATATTAATTATATTATTACTTACGTTATAGTGTAATAGCTGATTTTTATACATATGTAATACTTGGGTAATACTTGGATGATGTTTCCTCATTAGCCAGACATATTTGATAGTTCCAACACCTTGCCAGACAAACATTATAAATCTTAAGAAGAAATTCGTGATTAGAATGACTTATGCAAATAAACTTTTTATATATAATATAATATATTCTAATGTACTTCGTAATAATATATTTCGTTTACCACTCAATATTTAACTTTTTGAAATTGCGATACTCTTAGAAACTACATTTCTTTTTAATATTTATGTAATTAACTTTAAATTAAAAATTTAAATAAACCCCGATGTTAAAGAAATTTTAAATGTAACAAATAATATACATAAAGTCAGCCGCTGCCTTGTAAGGTATACGTGGTTGCCAGAGGAAAAGGTTCTAAAACTACATTTAAAAATTACAGTTCAAAGTCGAGATTACAATTCAAAGATAGTTTTAATTTTAGATATCACAAAATAAAATAACAATAATGCTACACCAAGAGACAAGAAGAGACATAATATTCTTATTTGACCACCCTCAACGCAACTTTAATCATATATTTATTTTTAGGAGTATTTTCGATATGTAATAATCTATTAATCATCAAACAGTAATCAAGTGTTTATGTGTATATATTTTATACAGATCAATCAAACTAAAAATTGAGATTTTAATTATGCATTTTATAGGAATAACATAATTTAAGGATGTTGACGTATACAAGGAAAATGGACTTAGGTGACGTAATCAATAAAATGGTCTGTATCGCAAGGCGTTTTAAACGGATACTTACTGCTATCTCGCAGATGGCAAAGGAAAGACATCATTCTGATTTTCAATCTGATCAGAGGTACAAGTCGCTTTAGTATCAATTTAGCTTTCTAATCCATCTGGTTTTGTTGCCTTATAATGAAATATCAGGGTAATGTTGACCAAGAGTGGAAGCGTTTTTTCTTGCAAATCTTCTTTACGTGTAGTCTCGGACCTCGGACTCTAAAGTAAATAATTTGGAAGTGACCGGGATAGCGTTTGTAAAACCAACCGCCTTTTCTTAGCCTAATTGAACTTTTCTTGATATAATTCCCTGCACTTAATAGCGTACTGGTAACCTGTATTGCAGGGTTTCTTTACAAATAAGCTTTACAAATAATAACATAGGCACCGCGATCAAACTAATTACATCATACAAATATTTTGCCAACCTTTCGAAACACTTTTTTCAACCCACTAAACGATTGCAGTTATCAGTGCCGCGTCGAAATTTTATGGGAAATCCGACGCGGGTATGTGAGGTTTTCTGCACTCTTCGAGAAACCCACTGACACAATAGTACTTGACCACTTGCGTTACCACTGCGCCATCCGTGTCTTAATAATAAAGTGATACTTTCTGAGTACCTGAAGAACATAATAATATGGGCAATTTAGCAATGGGGGCGCTAATGGAGTTGCAATTTGAAAGCTATTATCCATGCAGAGTGGAGAAAGAATACTAACCTCTGCAGCCAGGGTCGGCCTGTCGTAAAAGACGACAAAACAACCCACCCTAGCTACCTGGTAGGAACCCAAGCCCGTCTGGATGGTGACCACCTTTGGTCTTAAGTATGCCGCCATAATAACCATTGTGTTGTGTTCCGACATTAGTGACCCAAGTTCCTGTACCCTTATGCGACAGCAGCGTGTTCGTGATGCCACTGGCGTTGCAAACACCCATAGGCGACGGTAACTGTTAAATTCTAAGCAGGCCGTCAGCCTGTCTGCTGTCCTAAAGCAATAAAAAAAAGCTAACTTACTAACATAAAACTTCATATTAAATAAGCTTTATAAAGCGGTATAATTAACTATAAACTCAGATACTTCCCTCATATTAATAATACCTTTAATATGTTTGAAGTAAATATATTTACAAGGGAATATAATATTCCATATTACCCAGACGCATTCAATGCAGATGAATTAAATATTTTCCAAAAAATAAAAATTTATCGTTATGTTTTTCCCCATTTTATATTGAATTAACAGACCGGCAGTCTTTTCTTACAAGCTTTTCGTGAAGTCAATTCCAAAGGCTCTATTTTATAGCCTAAAATACAGTGTCTTATCTAGTAAAAAATTATATTAAAATTAGACCTGTAGTTAGGGAGTTTCTTGTCGTTTCTTCTTCTTGTAACAGCTAAACACGCTGTGAAGCGGTGGGAACTTTAGTTCATATTATAAATAACAGTGATCTATACATATAAGACTTTCAAAAATGTTCTATGCGAGATCTTATTTTGTTTAAAAAATAATAATAATAATAATTTGAGTTATAAGGAAAACGGTTGCGTGCCGCCTAAGTATCAAAAATATTATAAAAGAATATATGTAGTATGTTAATATTATAAAAGTATATAATACGTAGTATGTTAATTATCTAGTGCCCATAACAAAAATGCTATGCAAATTCACGATTAAGTGGCGCTGTGTGAACTGTGCTAGCATATTTATTTATATAAAAATATATTTATATAATATAAACATATATTAAACATTGCGGTATAAAGCGAAATATGTTATATCATCATCATCTTTGCGTTAAATCCCGGTTGCAGCCCAAACTCTCGCTTCGACGCCCAGGGTCCGCTTTCCGGCTTTTTCTTCTCCACTTCGCACGGTCTTCAGCATCTCTGGTAGTGAGCCCATTGACACGCATATCATCCTTTACGACGTCAAGCCAGCACTTTTTGGGTCTACCCCTCCTGCCGGGGCCTGGCGGAGGGGTTATCCGCAATGTCACGGACATGAAGACCGCCGCGAATGCAGGGGTTCTGACTTTTAAATATTATATTTTAAATAAAATAAGTTAAAATAATAGGTAAAATATGTAAAATAGTTTATAAGATGACTGACGTAGTTTCTATATTTCTTTTAATAACGATATGTGAGATCCTTTCTATACAGACTTGAATTTTTTTGTAAATTAGGATTGTATAGTGGACCATAATCGTTAATACAGTGGTTATATCCTTTTCTGAGATTTTAAGGTTTCCATGATTTACCTCGATCCTGAAAAATTTAAAAAGAGTACATCAAATAATTGAAAAGTATTTTTGTATATTATAGAAATAGTTGTAATATAACACAATTTTGAAATCATGATAAATAGCTTTATAAAGAGCCAGAGAAGCTTCTTTCTGAGTTTACGCTACCGCAATTTGAAACCAAAAGCTCACTCGATATCGAAATAATATTCTAACCACTCTACCAGAAAGGTTGACAATAGTTTTTGTAAAATTACATTCAGATATTAATATTGTAATTGAGATTACTTAAAAGTATGCAAATAATTCCGGTTTCATCGAAGTTTGTAAAAAGGGGCCCGGGGTCTATTATTAAAATTGGTCATATTTAGAAAGGATTTGGTATTTGAGGCAAATTTATCCACTACACATGCCAATTTTCCTTGCAGATAAATAACGAAAATATATTTCAATGGTAAAACTTGACCTCTGACTTGTGGCATGTGTTTGCTTTCATGATAATACTTATATAATTTTAACAAGTATCGATTTTAAGGCTTTGCAGAGTAGCATTTGATTATCTCTTTCCCTCTACATACCATTTTGTCACAATTATATGTGACGACTCATAGATATGCTCGAGGAATGATTTTATTTTATATTATATTTATTTATTTGGGAAACATACAATTACAATAAATCACAATATAAAGATAACATAAAAATTAACAAATTAATAAAGTTTCCACTTAAAGTTAATACACATTATTGCATCATCCAATAGAAGCGGCCTCCCTGCTGGCCGGATCCCCACCATGGGACCTCGAGGCCCGGGCCCTGGCGCTATTATACCAGTGACGCCGGGACGCGGCCGAGCGTGGCCCTCGCCCCAGCGCGGGCCTCGCCACCATCGAAGCGGCGAGGCCCGTCCTGGCCGAATGGCTGGAAAGGCGCCACGGCGCCCTGACCTTCCGCCTGACGCAGGTCCTCTCGAGGCACAGTTGCTTCAGGAGGTACCTGTGTCGCATAGGGCGGGAGATGACGTCGGGGTGCCACTACAGTGGCGCGGGCGACGAGGAGGACACGGTGAAGCACACTGTCGCCGTGTGCCCTGCGTGGCGCGAGGAGCGCTGCGCCCTCGTCGCCCAAATCGGCGTGGACCTGTCGCTCCCGGCCCTGGTTCTGTCCATGGTCGGGGGCGATCCTGGATGGACGGCCTTCGCCTCCTTCTGCGAGGCAGTCATATCCACAAAGGAGGCGGCGGAGCGGGAGCGGGAGTCGACCACCACACTCCCCTCCCGCCAACTCAGGCCACATCGGCGGTGCCGGAGGGCAAATAACGACCTCCGGCCGCCGTAACAAGCGGCCGCGGGCGGTCCCTCGGGGGAGGATCCGCCGCCCGCACTATTGCCGTGAGGGTGACGGCTGCGTGCTGTTCCGCGGCCGCCCTCATCTCCTAGAGTTGTTAGGAGAGCGCCGGGGGGACAAAATCCTGACCCCCTGGCGCCAACACTTTAGAAGGGGCCCGCCTCAAGACAAAGGGCGGGCCGGCGCCGGCCCAGGCCACGAGATCGGCAGGCCATATATCCGTGGGCCCGGGCGTAGGCGATAGGAGAACAGCGGGGTTTTTTAGTGGGTAGTCGGATGGCCAAACATCTTTCCCGGAGTCCCACATATCCCTCGGTCCCCCCGGGCCGGGGGAACCCGTCAAGAGAGGTTTTTCCCCGAGACCAAAAAAAAAGAATAATAGTAATGTCATAAATTAAAATTATAAAATACATTAAAAAAAGAATTGAGAGATCTAAACTTAATACTTTAGTCATTTGCATAATTCAATTATTTTTGATTTATAATTTACAATGTTAGAGCAAAAAATATCTACACTGGTGTAAGATTTATTATATTCAAGACAAGAGTCTGTTTAAAAGAGTGTTTCTTGCAAGATTTGACTTTGTTGAAAGTAATGAAAAAAGTGACTCTTGTTCTTCAAAAAATACAGAACAATAAATACAATAAAAGTGGTCCAAAATTAATGTTTGCTATAAGAAATGAACTAGTTTTTTTAATAGTACGAAAATATAACTTTGCATAAGGAAGGCTCACACGAGAGCATCGGCACAGAAGCATAGCTTATAACAATACTTAGAAGTAAAAGTAAATTAATGCGAATTGCAGAAAAATTTAATTAATATCATAATATTTTTTGTTTTTCTAAGAATTGTATTTATAGAAATAAATTGTTACTCTATTAATTGAACCAATTAAGTTTATTTAACGTAATTTATAAGTTTCTTACCATTTTAATTATCTTCATCGTTTGAACTCCACTTTCATAAATATCGAACAACATCCATCCTGGAATATAATATTTAAAAGCCATTAGTGTAACTCGTATATTTCTATAACAGTTGCTAACACTGATTTTGCACGAGTCATATAGACTAAGTATAACTTCGACTTATGCAGTAAATAGTCTCATATTTTAAGACTGCTAAGACGGACTCATAGAAGTTTTAAATAAATTTAACATTGACACTCTTCGATCACAAAGAGATTTTTTTTTTCACAAAAACTAGCCAAAATTGAAATTGATTTTATAAATATTGATTTGTTTTTTACGTGGTATAAAGTAAAACACAAATCTATCCTTATGGTGGAAAATTAAAGATCAGTCAAGTGTGAAATTTTGGAACATTACAAAGAACATCTAATATTGTGGGATGGGTTCACAAGAAGTATTACAGCCTTGAAATAGGAGACATAAGAAGTAGCAATGTATATTGTGAAGGAAAGGCCAGACCATTGGACATCTTTATTATCTAAATTATGGACTTTAGTTAAATTACGTTGCAAATTTCTAGGAGAATTTTATAACTATATAATTTTAAAATATTTGAATAAATAAAAAGGGGTTGACATCAGGCAGGCGGCCGGTCGTAAAAAGAAAGTCACAACTATCGGTACATGTACGCAAATAAAAGGGGACCGCAAGTACTTGAAATGAAAATGAAACTAGCAAGTTCGAATGTAGGTACGATGACTGGAAGACGAAGAGAGAGACCAGAGGTATTAGAAAGGAGACTGGTGGGGCTAAAGGACCATATAAAGAGTGATGCGGCTTTGGTCTCGAAAGATGGCAGCCTCGGTGCGGGAAACAAAGGTAGTACGTATTCGCTAATTAACGTGGAAAGGAAAGGAGACGGAAACACCCAGCAAGTCAGAAAGAGCGGCGACTCACCTGAGGTTCTCCGATATGCTACCCTCCACGGCTAGTTCTGCGGTTTGTAGCCTAGGCTTTTATCATTATAACGTAACGGCGGTTCACGTATAAAAACTCGTGCGGCAAGCAGAGAAGGCGGCACGGCGGTGATGGAGATGGGGCGCGGAGATGTTAAGAGGGTAAATTATAGACTGATAGTGGTAAAATTATTGGTGGGTGACTGTGCGTTAAATATAGTGAGTGTTTATGCCCCGCAGGCTGGATGTGACGACAGAGTGAAAGAAAGATTTTGGAGGGATTTTGATAGTCATGATCAATATGGCAGATAAGGAAGATGTATAATAATAATACATTTATTTCGAAAAAAATATCATATACATATCTAGTTTAATTCTCCTGGCCCCTGAACTAGTGGACACCGTATGTCGGGGGCCAGGTTCCTCTCTGGTGATCAATAACATAATGCATATGATTATAAAATTACAAAAAAGGAAGAAAACAGAAACCAAATTATAATATACGGACCCATAACAAACTAATGAGCTCGCTTGTTTTTATGTATATGTGTGTGTCTGTGTGTGTACGTGTGTGAGAGACAGAGAAACAGACAGTGTGATATTATTTCAATTCCTTATTTTTAGATTTTCCACATCATCATAGTTAAAGGTTTTCATTTTATCCAACTTTTTTTTTATTGCTGTAGGACAGCAGACAGGCTGACGGCCCGCTTAGGATTTAGCAGTTACTGTCGCCTATAGGTGTTTGCAATGCCAGTGGCATCGCGAACACGTTGCTGTCCCATAAGGGTACAGGAACTTGGGTCACCAATGCCGGAACACAACACAAAGTTATTATGGCGGCATACTTAAGACCAAAGGTGGTCGCCATCCAGACGGGCCTGAGGCCCGTGATGTGACGACAGCGTAGCTAGGGTGGGTTGTTTTGTCGCCTTTTACGACAGGCCGACCCCGGCCACAGAGGTTAGTATTCTTTCTCCGCCCCTGCACGGATAAGACAACTTATTATAAAATGTATAAAATAATTATTAGATTCACTTTTTATTGGTTTAGTTTTGAGAATTTTATAATAAATAAAAGGCACAGCAAATATTCAATTTGGGAAAATAATAGGTAGGCGACTACGAGAGGAGAGCGAAGTAAGGGAGAACCAATTTGATTTCATGCATGGGCGAGAGACTATAAATGCCATATTCGCACTTCGCCAATTGTGCGAGAAATACAGAAGTACACATTACCTACACATGGTGTTCGTTGACCTCGAAAAGGCATATGATCGGGTTCCTAGAAAGGTTTTGTAGTGGGCTATGAAAGCAAAAGGAGTGTCTGTGAAGTTCTTGCATCTTATTCGTGTGATGTACGATAAGGCAAGTACACACCTCCGGTCCCTAGCTATAATCACAGACAAGTTCAATGTTGCGGTGGGTTTACATCAAGGATCGGCTCTTAGCCCTTATCTGTTCTTCCTGGTGGTAGATGCAGTAACATCAAAAATACAGGAGGGTCACTTTGGTGCTTCTTTGCCGATGACATTGTGATGGTTGGAGAAAATGCTCACGAGGTTCAAAGCAGATTGGCTAAATGACAGGAGAGATTGGAGGATATTAGGTTGAAGATAAGTAGAACCAAAACTGAACATCTATTTTGTAACTTTAGCGGAATTTCCGCCTTTACCCCGATTACCGTAAGAGGCGTCTCTGCCAACTTCCGGTACCTCAGATCATTAATCTAGAATGACGGTGAAATAGGCCGAGATATGAAAAAAAGAGTGAACGCAAGATGGATGAAATGGCGACAGGTCTCAGGAAGAATTTGCGATCCACAAGTGCCGTTTAGATTAAAGGTAAAACAAGTCCGTTATAAGACCTGTCATATTGTATGAATCACAATGCTGGGCCACGAAGGGGAAAGATGAAATATTATTGCATGCAGCAGAGATGGGAATATTGAGATGAATGAGCGGAGTTCTGTTTTCTATTATCTATTTTCAAACTTCTTCTTGATTCATATCTAAAAAAATAAGGAAAATATTTATTTTTATTTTGTAAAATGTTATCTATGTATACATATGTATGTATATAAAAAATTTAAAGTAATACAATGTACTAAGTAAAATACATTTTCATTATACAAAAACTTAGAATTAATTTCAATAAAATTAAGTAAATCTAATTTGATTATAAATAACTCCACTACCCAATATTCTATTTAAACAAAAATAATACCTATGTCTAAAACGTATATATAACTATTTAAAACTAAAAACCTTAAAAAATGTAATAAAATAACTAAAATATATTATTAAAAGGAGTCCCTTTAGGCAAGGTTCCGAAGACACTGGCAGCGTTCCCCCTTTGAATAGCTAGACTAATTTTTTGTCCGAGGTAGCTGCCAGCTCTTCGATCTCCTGTGATGTCGACTAACCTCTTTGCTATTTCCTTAAAAAGCTTTATAGCGCTAGGACCCCACGGACCAAGGGTCTCGACACCGAATGGGACAAAATCATATTCGGAGCCTAGACCTTTGTATTTGCATGCTTTAGCTTTTTCAGCCGCTTCACAAGCCGCACCAGCTCTGTTGTTGGTTCCATGTAGATGGGAAGGGGCCAGCGTGTCTGAACAGGTTGCATCCCATACCAGCACCCGGCCCATCTTCCATGGAATCAAACTCATACCGTCCGGTCTCTTGCCATCGCCTCTTGCAATACCAGTCGGCTCAAGTAGACTTGGCACGTTGACAGTGGCAAGGGACCGGCGAATGATATCGTTAAGTGCGGCATGTCTCGAGAAGCGGCCTGCACTTTTTTGGCATGACAGTCCGTGATGTCCTAGATTGTCGACATCACTGCCACAGGGACATTGATGAGGAGCGCAGACTGGAACCCCAAGCCGTAGACAGGTTGCGATTCTGAGCGTGTCAGGCTCAAGAAATGTTCCTGTATTTGACGAAGGGTACGCGTGAAGCCAGTAGCCGGCCTCACGTGCACCCACGGCCAAAAGCCTAGCACGCGCCGGACCTGTACTACAGCTCAAAAGATTCTCATAAGTCAATTTGCAGTTTATGTCATCCCAGCTCCTCTGTGAATTTTGAGAAACTGGAAAATTTTGATCTGGGCATGCAATTAAGAAAGCGTTCCTAGCTTCTTCCAAGCCCGCAATCTCAAAGTTTGAAGGGGATGCCCTTAAAATTTTACTTATGAGATTTACTGAACTATGGACAGATGATAGGAAGGCTGGTAAAGCGACACTGGAAATTTTGCGAATCCCTAAACCACCATAACGGATTGGTAGGGATGCTTGGGTCCAAGATTGCTCGTTCAGCTGCATATTAAGAATCGATTCTAAGCTAATTTTGATTAAGTCGTCTACTTGTCTCAAAAGATCTGGGTGATTCCAAAAGGAGCAGCAACGGAGCACATAAGTAAATTTTGGGACGAAAAGACAGAATTTTAAGATGCAAAGTGCATAATGTGGACTAATTTCAAGGAGACGGTCAGCATAATTTTGAAATTTAGTAATTGAATTATTAATATATTCAGAAATAGATTCATCAAAAATTGGAGAACCTAAAAGGTAAAGGGAATTACTGTTAACTATTTTAATATTTGGAGCCAAAATATTAAATTTTTGTTTTACGTCATTTAAATTTAAGTCGCAGTTATTTAAAAAAAGTTCGCATTTGCTAAAATTGAGCTCTAAACCAATGGCTTCAAATTTATTTTTGATTAAGAAAAGGTCCGAAAACACAGTATCTACATCACCTCCTAGGGTTCCGTCGTCCAAATACCAAACGTTGAATTTAGAATTTAAATTTTTGATAATAGGATTTATAGCCAAACTAAAAATTGCAGGCCCAAGGGGATCACCCTGTTGACAACCTACTTCCGAGGACAGTTCATTAGAACGATATAACAATTTTGTTGGGGCAGCGTAACTGAGAAGTAGATAATTATATATTTCCGGTATGTGTTGTTTTATTTCCGTCAGCAGGGTGTCCCTATTTACCGAATTGAATGCATTTTTGACATCAATTTTGAGCAACACGTCAGGCTGTCCGTAAGTTAGGAAAGAGCGTAGGGCATGGACAGCTGCCTCACACCCTCCTTTTACACCGAAGCCTAACTGTACGGGTTCAAATACTGAATTTAATTTTGGTAAAATATATCTAACAGCAATTTTGGAGGCCAGACGTCGTAGTGTTGATCCAACAGCAATTGGTCTCACCCCTCCGTCTTTTTTGGTGAGGGCAATGAGGTTTGCGCCGAAAAGAATGGGAACAATTTCTGGATTGACATCACCGGAATACATAAAGTTGATTAATTTAGTGATCGAATTTACAAGTTGGTCGCCTGCATCACCCACAGAATGCGATGTTAAGTCTTTCAAATGTTGGGGTGAGATTCCATCTAAACCTGCAGCCGAACCTGGTTTAAAAGATAAAATGGCATTCAAAACATCTTTGTTTTGAATTTGAAGGCAAGCTTGCCCTGCTGTTGGTGGGTCGAGAAAATATGGGTTTACTGGAGCTGGAGGATGTTTTATCCGTAAGGCCTGAAGGGTGTCAGGGGTATCTGGTGATAGCACGTCGTTGGAGAACAAAAGGCGAGCGGCACCTTTGAGATCTCCGTCACAGATTTTGTTTTCGATGAGTGTTAACTTCTTCTTATATAAGGGGAAGTTTGAAAATAGCGCCTATGGCCTGTTCAAAGTAGCCTGGTATGGCCATATATTGCGAAAAAAGGAGCGTCATGTAACAAGGAGAATGCTAGAAATAGGAGTGGATAGATACAAGAGGAGAAGTAGACCAAAGAACAGATTAAAAGTTAAAAACAGTTTGAATCTTCAGATGTGGGCTAATAGAGGAGAGTGGAAGGAGAGAACATGTTGTGCCGACCCCACATAGCTTGGGACAAAGGCATAAAGAAGAAGATTGAGACTCGAGAAAAATTGCTTAAGTAACACAAAACATTTCTACTCAAACAATGTACTTAAAAATTCAAACTTATAAACGAATATTTATCATAAATGTATTTAAACTTCTGCTGTTTGTGCAGGATAAAGTATTCGTAATCTTCTCCCTGGATGGACGGCCGTCGCCTCCTTTTGCGAGGCAGTCATGTCCGCAAAGGAGACGGCGGAGCGGGAGCGGGAGTCCACCACCACACTCCCCTCCCGCCAACGCAGGCTACGTCGTCGGCACTGGAGGGCAAGCAATGACCTCCGGCCGCCGTAGAAAGCGGCTGCGGGCAGCCCCTCGGGGGAGGATCCGCCACCCACACTATTGCCGCGAGGGAGAGGACCGCGTGCTGTTCCGCGGCCCCCCTCAACTCCTACAATACAGGAGAGCGCTGGGGGGACAAAACTCTGATCCCTGGCGCCAACACTTTAGACAAAGGGCGGGCCGGTGCCGGCCCGGGCCATGAGATCGACAGGCCATATATCCGTGGGCCCGGGCGTAGACGATAGGAGAACAGCGGGGTTTTAGTGGGTAGTCGGATGGTCGAACATCTTTCCCGGAGTCCCACATATCCCTCGGTCCCCCCCGGGCTGGGGGAACCCGTCAAGAGAGGTTTTTCCCCGAGACCAAAAAAAAATTCTTAAACTTACAGATAGTATATAGATTTTTGAATTTAAAAGTTAATATTATAGTCAAAACTATCCTCTCGTTAATATTTACTCTGTGGTATATTAACAATAATTATTATAATACAATATAGAAATATTCAATCACGATAAATAAATTTGTTAAGAATAACGAAACATAGATATATTTTACTAGGAGAGACATCTAATTTAGAACCTTTTTGCACCTTTGCATGTTTGTGAAGAGACAAAACAATAGATGTGACTAAATTTGGCTTTTACATGCGTGACTACCTCTTATTCACCACCCTAAAAATACAACCTAACATAGACTTCTTTCAATTCCTTTCGGAAACTTAAGAACAGGAGGTGTTATAATTTTACCTTTCACACGATAATATTTGTTGTACTTGATTTATGATACCTTTAAATAATGTAATATTGGTATTTGGATTGATAATATCTGTTATTCTTGCAAGTAGCGGATGGACCATTACGTTTGAAAAAGATCTTTAAAATATAACAAAACTAAATGAAAATTTGAATTATACTGTAATTTTTTCTTAAAGTTAACAATCGATTTAATTTATTTAAGCCTGTTTCTGTCTTTCTAGATTTCACTAATGGGTATGGCGTCGCCAGAGTCAACAGTATTGGTTGACTCATTTCGATATATTCCTCCAAACACTCCTGAAGCCGATTGCATGCTCTACGAGGAGCTAATAACTACTACAGAGCCCACAACTACTACAACAGAACCAACAACTACAACGACGACAACGCCTACGACTACTACAACAGAACCAACAACTACAACGACGACAACGCCTACGACTACTACAACAGAACCAACAACTACAACGACGACTACGCCTACGACTACTACAACAGAACCAACAACAACAACGACGGTAATCCCTACAACTACTACAACAGAACCAACAACTACAACGTCGGCAATGTCTACAACTACTACAACATTGCCTACAACTACGATGACATCGACGCCCACAACTACTACAACAGAACCAACAACTACAACGACGACTACGCCTACGACTACTACAACAGAACCAACAACAACAACGACGGTAATCCCTACAACTACTACAACAGAACCAACAACTACAACGTCGGCAATGTCTACAACTACTACAACATTGCCTACAACTACGATGACATCGACGCCCACAACTACTACAACAGAACCAACAACTACAACGACGACTACGCCTACGACTACTACAACAGAACCAACAACAACAACGACGGTAATCCCTACAACTACTACAACAGAACCAACAACTACAACGTTGGCAATGTCTACAACTACTACAACATTGCCTACAACTACGATGACATCGACGCCCACAACTACTACAACAGAACCAACAACTACAACGACGACTACGCCTACGACTACTACAACAGAACCAACAACAACAACGACGGTAATCCCTACAACTACTACAACAGAACCAACAACTACAACGTCGGCAATGTCTACAACTACTACAACATTGCCTACAACTACGATGACATCGACGCCCACAACTACTACAACAGAACCAACAACTACAACGACGACTACGCCTACGACTACTACAACAGAACCAACAACAACAACGACGGTAATCCCTACAACTACTACAACAGAACCAACAACTACAACGTCGGCAATGTCTACAACTACTACAACATTGTCTACAACTACGACGACATCGACGCCCACAACTACTACAACAGAACCAACAACAACAACGACGGTAATCCCTACAACTACTACAACAGAGCCTACAACTACAACGACGGCAATGCCTACAACTACTACAACAGAGCCTACAACTACGACGACATCAACGCCCACAACTACTACAACAGAACCAACAACTACAACGATGATAACGCCTACAATAACTACAACAGAACCAACAACTACAACGACGACTACGCCTACGACTACAACGACGGCAATGCCTACAACTACTTCTACAGAACCAACAACTACAACGACGGCAATGCCTACAACTACTACAATAGAGCCTACAACTACGACGACATCAACGCTCACAACTACTACAACAGAACCAACAACTACAACGATGATAACGCCTACAACAACCACAACAGAACCAGCAACTACAACGACTACTATGCCTCCGATTACTACAACAGAGCCCGCAACTACGATGACAATAACAGAGCCCACAACTACTACTACAGAACCAACAACTACAACGATGACTACGCCTACGACTATTACAACAGAACCAACAACTACAACGCTGACTATGCCTACGGCTATTACAACAGAACCAACAACTACAACGACGTCAACGCCCACAACTACTACAACAGAGCCTATTACTACGACAGCAGAACCAACAACTACAACAACGACTACGCCTACGACTTCTACAACAGAACCAATAACTACAACGACGACAATGCCTACGATTGCTACAACAGAGCCCATAACTACTACAACAGAACCAACAACTACAACGACGACTATGCCTACAGATATTACAACAGAACCAATAATTACAACGACGACAATGCCTACGATTGCTACAACAGAGCCCACAACTACTACAACAGAACCAACAACTACAACGATGATTACCCCTACGGCTACTACAACAGAACCAATAACTACAACGACGACAATGCCTACGATTGCTACAACAGAACCCACAACTACTACAACAGAACCAACAACTACAACGACGACTACGCCTACAAATACTACAACAGAATCGACAACTACAACGACAACTACGCCTACGACTACTACAACAGAGCCCACAACTGAGACGACGACAATAGAGACTACAACAGAACCAACAACGACGGATACGCCTATGACTACAGAACCCGTAGTAGAAGTAATTTGTCTACCTTTCTGGACCCCCTTAACAATAACTATGACAATTTTGTTACTACTAATACTAATAATAATAATAGCAGCAATAGCATATGAAATTGGAAAGAGAAGGGGTAGGAATAAAAATATCCTAGATGATGATATCAATCTTGAACTGCCTGATCCCATAACAGTTCCTAGGGTAACACGAGTTTATTTAGATCCTCCTTTTGCAAGGAGTCAGAATTTTTTAATATAATAAAGAAATTAACGATATGTATTCCCTAAGGGAATGAAGAGTAGTATACATTTATACTTAAAGAAAATAGCCGTGTACTGTCTGACTGAATACTAAGACGAACTTAACATGTATATTATTAATAGCAGTTACCATTATCTATTGATGTTTGCTACGTCAGGGGCACCACCAGAAGCGGTAACTGGAACCTGAGCCGCTTATATAACAAAACACAAAGTTATTATAGAGGCATATTTAAAGACTTCTCGCCATCCAGTTGAGCTTGGAGCCCTACCAACTAGCTGAGGTTGTTTTGTCGCATTTTACAACAAGCCCCCGGCGACCGCAAGAGCCGGTATATATACAGGCCTGCGCGGATGAAAAGAGAGTATGTAGTGTTTATAAATATCTACATTTCTAGAGTTTTGCAAGTTCGAAGTACGATTTTATAGAAATTTAATTAACATTTTTTTTAACTTTGTGTTTTGTTTAAAAAAAATAACATTAGCGGGCTGCGAACCTGATATCGTTGTAGATTTATGTTTCATGATACAGGACAATGTTAAAAATATATGTTAATACGAAATCACTACAACATATATTTAATAAAGATCTCTTCTGGTGTACAATGTCAAAAAGACACTAATAAGAGTAACTTTTACTTCCGTGCAAATATTTTTATAAAGGTTTTCTTAGTGTAAATTTATGTATGTTTTGTAAATTATTGTAAATATTCAAAATGTTTTTTCTTGTAATGTGTCCAATTCGATCTCGCCACATAACATTTTTGCCATCCCTTTGCAAAGCTTTAGAGGAAAAAAGTCAGGATTTAAACAAAAATTAGATTATACAAAAAGAATGAATTACATTATACAATAAGAGATGTTTTATTAATCGAAATTGAATAATATAGGGTTTTATTATAGTTAAAAAATTATTATTGGGACCACAATATAACGTTAAATATATTCTTTTTGTTCATATTATAAAACGTGGCATGTTGTATATATAAATGCCAGCTATTTATGTGTCGTGTTGTCATTGTATAATTTATTGTAAAGATATTGGTATTTCTTATCTAAGATAGTGATGTTATAATTATAAGTAATTTATTAAATAAATAATTCTTATATTTAAAACATGGTGTTTCTTTTTAATTAAACACTAAAGTATGAACTTTATTGGCAATTAAATATTAGTCTTTTCTTATAATGCTATCTTTATTTTTTTAATAACAGCCCATAAATGTCCCAGTGCTGGGCTCGGGCTTCCCCCTAGAGGGAACGGACAGTACACCAGCCACGCTGTCCAAGGTGGATTAACCGGTTACACATACAGGTGATATCAGTATGCAGGTTTCCCCACGATGTTTTCTTTCACCGTCGGTATATGGCAATTATGCTATAATATGCACATAAAGCGAGAAAATGAGCGAGATTCAAACCCGAGTTTAATTAAACCAATTACTTTACTTTACTGATTTGTTAATTTTTATGTTTTCTTTATATTGTGATGTATTGTAATTGTTTGTTTCCGAAATAAATAAAAATAAAATAAATAAAAATTAACTACCGGGTACCTTATGTATGCTATGCTTAGTATTAAAACAAAATTGTGCTCTTTGACATCAAGTAAATTTTTTTAATCATACAAATTATATATTTTTAATTATATATATATATATATATATATATATATATATATATATATATATATATATATATATATATATATTATACAAATTTTACGAATACAGTTAGTTTATTGAGCAATATTATATTTATAACTAAACTTTATTGGCAAACAAAATAACAATTTTTCATTTTCCCTGCGTGTATTTCAACTTTAACTTTGCATGGCTGTAGACTCTTTCGAGATCTTACAGGTTATACACCCATATAAAACAGTAGAGAGAATAGTAAAATTATACACGTAGTTTATACAGGAACAAAGCATTGCAATTACTTAATTATTTATATCAGACAGATCATCTGATAGATGATCTTACTAATCATATCATCGCGATCGAAATGATTCATAGTTTATTTTGTTTGATCAAATTTCAGGGTCTTCAAACTATTTACGAGTGGAATTTATAACATATGAAAGTCTTTTGGGCCCAAAATTACATACGGGAAGTCATCATATCAACAGATAGATTGACTTAAGATCTTAGGGAGAAGACTTAGTAGACTTAGTAGTTCCCCATGGAGTATCTATTACCCCCTATACAAACAATGTGTAGAATGTGTTTTCCAAATAAAACTACTAATGTCAATAATTATCCTTGAAATCTCACTAACCTTCAATATGTTGTCGTTATCAAAATATACCTAATAAAAAAATTCCAACGTCCAACTTTTATCTGATTAGACAATGATAGAAACATAAAAATTGGATCATTACAGTAAAGTATCTCCTACACTACTTAAATATATTGGGAAATGATAGCGTATGCTATAAAAATGTATTCTAAATTTTATATATATATATATATATATATATATATATATATATATATATATATATATATATATATATATATATATATATATCTCAGGGACGTCTTGAAAAAAGGCCACGTCAAGAGTATCCTAAACCGAAGGGCCATGTATGAAGGGAATAATGAAAGTGGACAAAGCGAAACAAGTATGTAAAGATCGTAGCAAGTGGAAAGAAGTGGTCTCTGCCTACCCCTATGGGAAAGAGGCGTGATTATATGTATGTATGTGTTAAATGAGTGCATGGATGTTTTTCTAAAGCAAGCCGAAAGAACAAACCTAGTAGTGCCTGTTCTTTATAAATAAACGAATATTACAATTTATATGACCTCTTTGGAAAGTTAGCAGATAGTTTTCTCCTTGTTCCTGCTAGATCCACATGAACATGGCTATCGTCATATTTTATCGTCAATTATTACCTTATATTATGTTACAATCTGCCTAAAATTTTGGATTGAATCTGTAAAACCCCAATATCAAACTTAAGTTCAACTAAGAACAACTTAATTTTAGCATTAAGCAAAAATTTCGTATAAAGAATCTACTTGTTCTGCTTTATAATATGAAAACCAAATATTTCTTAAACAACAACATTAGTTCACAGCCTACTTTATCACTATAATCTGTTTATGCGTTAGAAATATTACAACCAAAATTACTAAATAAGTCAAAGGATTTTGATATAAAACGGTTTTCTAGAAAAAAAAAACTTTACCTTTTATTCGATAAAAGAAAAGCTTCGAAATTCAATATTATTCTTATTCATTTTACATAATTCTTGCATAATTGAATAGGTTCGTGGTCTCACATTATCTATTTTGATATGTTACTACAAAGTATGCTATCTAAAAACGTAATATCTAGAAAAAACTTTGTTAATCCAAACTTTTACTGTAATGAACAGATGATTCATTTTGGATCTTTGTAATACACTTCTACAAATACACTTCTAACCATAAACTTTTAGTTGTGTAGTTTACTAGATTCACAAATCTTCATTTGCCTCTCTCCAAGACTTATGGTAAATGCAATATGAAATCACCTCAAATAATGTTGAATACTGAAACACTACAGACACAGATTAGCAGCTTCAAATCTCCTTGCTAAATTTATATCTGAATCACAATAACCCAGCTAAAAACAGGATGGCACCTGAATCGTACAATTAGAAGTATGAACGTTGTGTATCATTCACAGACGGATTTCTGTTGTCTAGATTTATTAATCCACTACTTGTTGATAAACCGTTTATTGAAAACGACAGAATTAGAAATACAAGTGCAAGGGTAAGGACAGTTGTCATCGAAACATTTCATATAATATTTACAGCTCAATCATATATGTAGGAAAATAAGTCTTTTATTATTTTTATTTATCTTAAATCTATCCATTATAATATAGTTGAAAAACATTTTATCCACATTTGAAGATTATGATAATCTATTTTTTACTATCAATATATTTTCGAAATTTCATTCCTTTCCACTGTTACATATTTTGCTATGAAGTGAAGTTTTTATTTATTTCAATTTCATAAATTATCTAATTCGTGACATTCGTAATCGCCATTGGCCAATAGTCTGCGTAAGCCAATGAAATACATATACGTAAGTAAGACTGCAATCTGATCTAATTTTAATATATTTTTAATTCTGCTTTTATTCTTTTATCATACTCAAAATCAAAATGGATTCCCTGATTTTGTAATTCCCCCAATATCCAAAATATTGACGTATTTTGCAATTTTATCGCAGGTCTCTAAATAGAATTACTAAAATGCAATTTACGCCAATAAAATTAATGGATTTTAAGTGTTTTATCTATCAATAAAATGCTTTAGGTAAGATTTTTTCCGATAATACGTCAAACTCATTGCACACAAGTAGTTTAAACGAATCATTCCATTGGAGTAGAAAAAATCATTATGAAATGTTTTTTATAACCGTGTTTCTAAGTTTAATTGTGATTATAAAAGGCTTCGGCGCCAGTGTTTCTTACGGGGCTATCAATCAGACTTTGATTCAATGTGAAGGTTCTAACTGGATTCTTATAAATTATAATGTCCTAGGAGTTGTAGGACCACTCCACAATGATAAAGGTATACGTGCGACTGAAAACAGCTGCGCTGCATCAATCCTATCTCTACACCCAGACACTAACCTTGATGTTATAGTGTACCTAGAAACAAAACGAGATAATAGTGGAATCCTTGTGCTAATTACTGATGAAGATGGAGCGCCGATAATTAAATATTTCTATAATAGAAGAGTCAATGGGTATGTTGATGGTTGGCGTAAATTGTCATTCGAAATCAAAAAGTACGGGCTTGGTTACGTAAGTATTATGTAAGCATATCAAATATTTTTTGTATGTTTTTTTATCCGTGCAGGGGCGGAGAAAGAATACTAACCTCTGCGGCCGGGGTCGGCCTGTCGTAAAAGCCGACAAAACAACCCACCCTAGCTACGTGGTAGGGCCTCAAGCCCGTCTGGATGGCGACCACCTTCGGTCTTAAGTATGCCGCCATAATAACCTTGTGTTGTGTTCCGGCATTAGTGACCCAAGTTCCTGTACCCTTATGGGACAGCAGCGTGTTCGCGATGCCACTGGCGTTGCAACACCCATAGGCGACGGTAACTGCTAAATTCTAAGCGGGCCGTCAGCCTGTCTGCTATTCTACGCAATAAAAAAAAATGTACCTGTTTTTATAGATCAATACCAAAATAGCTTTCAAAGTGGTAACTAACATTAAAAAAGTGGGTCTGATAATCGAATTCTTAAATTATATAAGTTATGAGACTGTTGTGATAAAAGTGTCTTAAAAAGTTAACTTAATTTTGTGTTGTTTTTCAAACATTGTTGGATTTTAATAATGTACTGGTAATGATTTTTAATTTTTTCGTGCAGGGGCGAAGTAAAAACTAATTCTTACGGCCAGGCTCAGCCTGTCATAAAAGGCGACAAAACAACCCTATAAAGATTATAGGGCTAAATCTTTTAAAGCTTAAAAGCCCTTCTGGATGGCAACCACCTCTGGACTATAAGTATGCCATAATAACCTTATGATGTGTTTCAGTATCAGTGACCTAGGTTCCAGGACCCCTATGCGGATAGCAACATCTTCGCGGTGCCCCTAGCGTCGCAAACACCTATAGGCAACTGTAACTGCTTATTATTAAGTGGGCCGTCATCCTGTCTACAGTCCCTCAGCAATAAAAAAAATTATGATATCTGTATATACTATTACTTAGACCTGAAGACCTGTACTTATTTATTGTCACTTCCATACCTTATTTGGAATATATTTAGAAATAATGTGTAATTATAAAGACTCGATGACCACGTGATTTATTTATTAATCATGTTGTCTCCAATCTTTTAGATCTCTTTAATTTACTAAAGTAATATCCACTAATGTGTTAATCCTCACACTTTAAAAGCTTATCAACGATCAAGTAAATTAATAAAAACGTTTGTTAAAATTTTTTATCATTACAGATAAATCTATTTGGATACAGCGAAAGCAATGAAATAGTTTTAGTGGATTCTATGGAGTACATTTCAAAAAGTGACCAAAGAAATATACTAAAAAATGGTGGTTACGAAGGCGAGTATAGTGATGAAGATGATTATGATGATATTGCCGATAATGAAGGTAGTATAGAAGATGATAATGACTTACCAGGTGAAGAAATAGATGATTCTATAGATATTAACGACACTGGAGAACAAAATAATGATACTAATGGCAATGACTCAGAAAGCGAAAGTGGAAATGATGAAAATTCTGAAAAAGGTTCTAAAAAAATAATATTAACAACGACTGAATTCATAATGGAAGCAACAACCGCTCCCATTAGAGCACCAGTTGTAAGAGATACTCCTCAACAAATAATTGAATGTAGAACTATAGGTCCTTGGGTCATAGCTCTCATAGTAGTAGCCTCTCTAACTGGTCTAGCGTTAGTGGCTATAAGCGCTTACCATTTAGGTAAAAATAAAGGATTATCAGAAAATGTGCTAGTGTATGATGATGTTCAAGAGCCAAGAAGTGCTGTATCAATACCTCGAGTTAGAGGGGTTGTAGAATCGCCTATACAAATAATGGATAGACCAGATTTTTCTTAATTTCATGTATTATTAAGGATCTTAATATCACATCGTGTTTCAAGCACAAGAGAACTATAATTTTATATTTTATAAACTCATAATTTTATTGTTTGTAATTACAGCGCAGTCTCTTGAAAATACAAATATATAATTTACTATATTATGACGATTTTGATTTTAGTTTTAATTAAAATACCGCAAAACAATTCATGAACTTTTTAATTTAATGTTTTTTGTTTGTTGTAATACATAAGCATTTAAATTTTTTTATTAGTTTTGGCCAATTTCCAATTGCCCAATTTCCTGTTATTTTTCAACAATTTTAGTCAATCAATACTGCCCATCATTGCTACATTATTGTTACCAATATATAGGTAACCATGAAATATAAAGCCAGATCTTGACTGCGCTTCCAACCGGTGACATGTGCAGATTTTTCTGTTTTTTTTAGATCTGCTCAACAAGTAGACAGACAGAAAGATCAAAATTGAAATATATCTTATTTAAAATATATTTTCATGTCTACCTTTAATATGTACGTAATTATTCAAAATATTTTTACCATTATAAACTAATAATTAAATTTTATCTATTTGTATAGATGAAAAATTAATTTGCAGACAATAGTGGTTCCGTCGCTTATTATTTAGTACTGAACATATAAAATTAAAGTTACTACTGACTGAAATATTTTTTTAGTTTTAACAAAGCACATAATCTGCTTGCATTCACAAGATAATCATTCAAACGAACTGCACTCTCTGAGACTGCTGTGGTAGGATGAACAAAAATTATGTTATTCGTACAAGACTATGCTTAAATATCATAAGGAGAAAAAAGCAACCCTTCACTGGTCCCTGGGTGGGTAATCATGGGCAAAAAAAAGATCAACGAACTTGCATGGACAAGAACTAAACAAGCACTTATTCGGACCTGACCTTTGGTAGGTTCACTAGGAAAAAGGCTTATCAAGCTCACCATAAACAACATATTGCTCAAGAAAAACCCATAAACACCTGGAAAATGATCCAAATTTAAACCACTCTAAAGTGTTAGTTACAGCTTGTTCTAAAATTAAATATTAATCAATTATATTTTTCAAAGAGTGCGTTAACCGGTCATTGTTACCTAAATAAGTGCCTTATAAATAACTAAATAATCTTTATCACTGCTAAAATACTAGCATTGTGTTATTTTTTGTATTATAAAAATATAATAAGCACCTCAATAATTTATCAATTAGAGAGAATTTGTAGATTCTACAATGAGGCTGATGAAAAAACTTCTCTAGTAGAGCTAATGCTTTTGATACATCGTATAATCGTATATCTCCAAATATTGCAATATTGGAGACCTTACTAAAGTTTCCTTCATTTTATCTACTTTTTAAAGTCTTCATAATCTCTATTATTGAGACTTCAATGTTGTATGATCAAGAATAATGGCGAAATAAACAGAAATGTTAATAAATTGGTTGTATATTTTTTTCATTGCGGTAGGACAGCAGACAGGCCGATGGCCCGCTTTGAATTTAGCAGTAACCGTCGCCTATAGGTGTTTGCAACGCTAATGGAATCGCGAACACGCTGATGACCCATAAGGGTACAGGAACTTGGGTCACTAATGCCGGAACACAACACAAGGTTGTATAGCGGTTAGGTATAGCGGCATAGTTAAGACCAAAGGTTGTCGCCGTCCAGACGGGCCCGAGGCCCCACCACGCAGCTAGGTTGGGTTGTTTTGTCGCCTTTTAAGACAGGCCAACCCCGGCTACAGAGGTTAGTATTCTTTCTCCGTCCCTGCACGGGTAAAAACATTCATCCTACATGGTAACAGGTCACAGGAACAATTTTTAAGACCTACAAGTGCCCCTTAATTCAAAAGTAAAATTTATGTATTATGTCTGTAGACCTATCGTATTACATGGAATGAATAAGGAAAAGATATAACATGCTGCAGAGATATTGAGATTGATGTAGAGTTACAAAAAGGAATAAATTAAGAAATATTAGAGGAAGTTTGAAAGTAGCGAGTGACTGACAAACTGAAAAGTAACAAACTAGCATATTATGGCCATGTAATGCGAAAGTAGTTAGTAGTTTTTAGGTAGTTCTAGTAGTAGTAGTAGTTTCTAAGCAGGCCGTCAGCCTGTCTGCTGTCCTACAGCAATAAAAAAAATTAGGAGTACCATTTGACAAAGATAGTGCAAAAAATGAGAGTGGATAGATACAGAAGGAGGAATAGGTAAACCAATGAAAGGTTGGATAGATTATGTAAAGATGATATAGCGAATAGAGGTGTAGAAATAGAACATGTTGCGTCAAACTACTGTAGATTCTAATGTAGGAAGTAGGAAAAAGAATGTTATTATATTATCAGTTATATCGATTTTTCGAAGTGATAACTTCTTATGGGAGGGTAAACCGCTTCGTTACGTAACGCGTTACGGCACCCGTCTGTCTAGCTTTCCTTTCTCTCACACATACGGCAGCGGTAGGCAGGCTCCTCCTTTCTCACTCTAACCCACAGCGCTAGATCTATTCGAATCGCGACTTTATCACAATAAAATACAGTTGAGTTTTTTTTTACTTTATAAAGAATCTACATTAGGGAATAATTTAATATAATTTTGAAACACTTTATGGAAAAATTGGAAATTCATAAACTTAAGTTATTTTGGAATTATTTTTGGTTTTATTAATAAATAATCTTTCCTTACATTATCATGTTAATATAAATAAAATTTAAGTAATAGTAATACTAAGCTTTTCTCAAGTTAAACAATTTCAATATTAAATAGTTCAACTTGATTAGTTTAAGTTATCACTTCTGTCGGGCGTCCCGAGACGCACCAGTTGTTTGTTTTTTTTAATAATATTATTTATTTATTATTATTATATTAACTATGGCAGTTATTATTTATCATAATATAACATTAACTGTTATCAAATAGATAACTTTTAATGTCATTGCTAATGTGTTTAATACGAGACATTTATCTTTACACCTTGAAATGTGTTTATTCGGGTAACCCTTGTAATGCTATACATGTAACAATTATTTAAAATATATTGCACATTTCTAATTACTTTTCTTATTTAGGATATTATTAATAAGAGCAGTTAAACATTGTTTATTTAATGACGACGTCTTAGGGGAGTCATGGGCAGATTCTCATGCCGAATCTGGCTGTTTATAATTTGTAACCATTTACTAACGCATATAAAGAATGGTTATTAGTAACCATAATACAAGTGATTTGTTGCTCATTTTGACACTAGATGTAAAATTTATATATCAAGCTTTTATTCACGGGTGACGACCGTCTAACCTTTAATCCATACAAAAAAATGTTGAATTATGAAATATTTTAAAGTATTTAGTAAAATGAGCAGTCTATTTGTTATCAGCCGCCGCTCTGAAACAGGCCGAGAACAGAGTGGTGTGGAGGCAGTTCATCAGCGTCTCCGTAAAGGCTTATTAAGACGGGCACGACCTTCAGGAATGAAGAACACGACGAAGAAGAATTTGTTATCATTTACGACTCCATGGGAGTGACTCTTTTTATTTTTCGAGACCGCGCAATCTATTTACTTTTGAGATCATATAACTGTTAAAAGGGTTAACGATAAAATCAATTTTATCTGATCCAAAGATAACATTATCGATACGACAAAATAACATTAATCTAATTGTATTAATACACCAATGGCGCCTTGCCGTGAGAATTTACTTAGCGCCATTGTAAAATAGCGGCAGGATGTTGATTCGATTATCTATTTACAAATTTTACCTATTGATGTCTAGTTTGAAAAATAAATTTTTCTAACGCTTTATTTATATGTCTGTCCATCTATAAGATTCAATATCCCTTAACAGCTCTTCTATTTCTTTACAAACAAGAAGTAAAATATTGTGGCTATGATGTGGAATTTGAGTATTACATGAACGATTGTCATCTGAACCCCTAACTTTGAAAAGAAACTCTAAAGATAACCTTCCTTTATTGTCAGTGTCAAAAAGATCATCTGACATATATATGATCCTTCAAGAAAGTACGCAAAGCCCAAATCTTTAAACTCTCATTGATTTGCTGATATTTTTTGTAATGCTGTAGGACATCAGACAGGCTGACGACCCGTTTAGAATTTAAATTTCCGTCGCCTATGGGTATTTGCAACGCCAGTGGCATCGCGAACACGCTGCTGTCCCATAAGGGTACAGGAACTTGGGTCACTAATGCCGGAACACAACACAAGGTTAATATGGCGGCCTACTTAAGACCAAAGGTGGTCGCCATCCAGACGGGCTTAAGGCCCTACCACGTAGCTAGGGTGGGTTATTTTGTTGCCTTTTACGACAGGCCGACCCCGACCGCAGAGGTTAGTATCTTTCTCCCCCCTGCACGGATAGAATTACTAATCAGCAAACTGCTCGCTATCTTCTCCAGATTTTCTTTACCCATATTGTACTGTTGTAATACAACATATTGTATTTTATTGTTTGTTTTATCCATGCAAGGGCGGAGAAAGAATACTGACCTCTGCGGTCGGGGTCGGCCTGTCGTAAAAGGCGATCAAACAACTCAAGGTGGTGGGGATCCAAGCCCGTCTGGATGGTTTTTAAATAAGTGACCACGTTCCAATACCACTACGCAGATAGCAGCGCGTTAGCGATGCCCGGTGTTGCAAACACTGTCTGCTGTCCTACAACGATAAAAAATAATATGGTAGATGGACAGATGGATGTCTTATATTTATTTATAAGTAAAACTCGCTATATGTCTGTAACTTTTAAATAGCGTTTTTCATGTCATTTACTGCAACGCTAAGTAAAGTTCAAATTGTGGTTTGATAATACAAACATGCGGATGATGTCAAGCTGATCTCAGCGAGCCTTTTGAGAACGTTTCTGATCGAGGGTGATTTATAACGTATATTATATTCATAGTGTTCCCATAAGTGCCTCACTGGCTCGCTAATATCCTCGAATAAAACAATCTTATGTACCCTGGTATACCCCTTACCCACGCCCGTGGCTCTCGTGTTTTGACAGTAACGTTTTCACATAGATATAATGGACAGCGTAGGTACTGATATGCTGTAAATGGATACCATAGATTAAATCGCATATATTAATTACACTATTTATAATTTCCCTGTTTTTTACTTGTTTCATTTATTTTTTCATTTATCAATACTACTACAAACATGCACAAAGCGCACAAACACACGTGCACTCACACTCACAACAATACACACGAACGCACACACACTCTCACCCATACAAAAATGGTAGTGTATAAGGTATCTATATCTAGTTATAGTTTTATATTTTATACTATATCTTAACAAGAAAATATCTCATTATGCAAACTATTTTAAAGACCGAAACGAACTCCACTGCCCTCCGCCACACACTACAGGCTCTTATGAGACCTAGTGCGGACAAGAGGACTTACTTATTCATACGCTTAAAGCTTAAGAAACATTTTATGTTAACTATGATACTTGTACCTCGTAAAAATATTTCTGTGTACAATAAATTTTCATTTCATTGAATGTGTATAAAGATATACCGCTTTTCATCGTCTTCTTTTTTTATTACCTTATCTAATTATGACTTAAAATTAATAAGTTCGTAAATTTATGACCAATCGAGTTATAATACCACCAAAAGTTATGTCAAGTCATTGTCCGTTAATTTTTTTATATCCGTAACCTGTATGTAACATAATAATATTTATTAAAATAATTTACTTATCCTTGCGCTAAAAAATATAGAACAAAGAGCAACTTGATTAAATTATATGCTAGAAATGGAGCGGCCTAATTAGATCTTTAGATTTTTTTATATAGTGGATATATAAGGGATCATATCTGTAGGCGCTGGTTCAGGTAAATTTTATGGAAATTCGTGCAAAAACATCCTATAGATAGAGGACGGGAACTGAAAGGACTCACCGAACTTGAGGAGTCCTCTTTCTTGTACTGCCGTTATCTTTAGATTAACCAAACGTAAACAATATGATTACTTTATATAAATATAAAAATTAGAAAGTAAAATACATTGAATACGAATTTATTATATGTTTTAGTACATATGATATGTGTTACATGTGAATTAGTCTAAATAAAGAAACATTATATAGGTAAAGCAATAAAATAATCGAGCTCTGGACAGTTACCTGTGCATAAATAAAATTTTATCGATACCTAGCACCTAGCTTAGGCTTTGATGTGAATAGTCAACAAGAAGGAAATCTGGTAAGATCTGTAAGAAGAAGTAGGTCCAAAATGAACTTACATTAAAAATATTTTTATTACCAGATAATCGTAGTCATTTGTGTTCTATGCAAAAGTAGTGATTCATTCAATAACATTTTTTGTTTAAGCAGAACGATTTATTGGGTACGTGTCGAGGCCGCCGGCCACCGTTGTATATCAACTTAATTTAAGTACTAACTTAATATCCAGAACGACAACATGTATATTTAATACACATTGTAACACTATAATGTTCTAAATTAAATAACTTAAAAACAATCTTTAGCTTTTTACGTCGCCGACGTTATAGATGGAAATAGCGGATTTCTGAGGAACAATAGACAGGCTGACGGCCCACTTAATTGTAAGCAATTACCGTCACCTAGTTTGCAACGCTAGGAGCTTCGTGAACACGCTGCTGTTCCATACGGGTACAGGGACCTGGGTCACTAATGTCGGAATAACACAAGGTCATTATGGTGGCATACTTATAGACCAAGGTTTGGTTGCTATCCAGACGGGCTTGGGGCCCTACTGCGTAGCTAGGGTTGTTTTGTCGGCTTTTACTACAGGCCGAACCCGGTCGCAGGGGTTAGTCTTCTTACTCCGCCCTTGCACGGAGAGAATAATAATGCAATACACACTATTATTCCTCTTTTTAACTACCACTTTCTAAAAATCCTTTTTTGACATGCTATAAGTTGAAATGTTAGACGATTCATATTCATTTCACAGTCTAATTGCAACATCATAAACTCTTCGACTCTTTCTTCTCTTAGTTTCGTGAATCCCTGTTAATCCGGTTAACTCGATTATATCACTCTTTAATACGCCAAAATAATGAAAAAAATAACTTAATAAATCTGCTCCATGACTATGAGAGAATGTTTTAATAATATTATTTATTGGAATGTTTATGGCAGTCATAATAATGAATAAATGTAGTATAGTATAAATAAACCAATTCTACAGCATAACCACAAAATATTATATCTAATTTATAACAAAAAAATAAAAATTGTTAAGGGATATTGACTCAAATGGACGGCCAGACGTGTAGATAACGATAAACGCTAGTTAGAAAGATTACTTTTATACCGAGTCAGGTAAAATGTGTTATTATATAGGTATATCTTATGGAATCGGCATAGCTAGACATTTGTTTCTACCTTTAAAGTTTTCAGTATATCCTTTTATCGTACTCACACTAACCCTCAGATGTTTTCATTGGCCTTCAGAAGGCCCAATAAAACCCTTTTATAATGAATATTCTTCAAGACCTTTAAAAATGTTTCTTATCAATTATGTAATCCACAAAAAGTTGAGTGTGCCCAATTAGTCAGGCACCAACGACCTGTTGCTACACTTTTGGTCCCGACGAGGTCAATAGGGCGTGGGTGCTTAACATTGACGCACTGGCCTTTGGAATTCCCTAATTGCATGTAATATCACAATTTTTAATACAGAAGTATGGATAAAATGGCCTTGTTCTTTTTAACTTCCAGATATATTAATAAGAATTCATAATATCGTGCTGTCGAGTTCGAGCTTCCCTCTAGAGCTATCGGACGGTGTACTGACCAATCCAAGGCGAAAAAATGATTCATCAGAACGTGCCGATCACGATATTGTGTGAAACTTATTATAAGGTTCATAATGTGGTAGGAAGTAAAGGAATTATTAGACTTTAATAAACATTAGTTACTATATATATATATATATATATATATATATATATATATATATATATATATATATATATATATATATATATATATATATATATATTTCAAAATGACACATTATTATTAAAGTTTCCTTCGTCGACAGCCAATTATTTTCCACTGCGACGTAGTCACAAGTTACAAGGCCGATTGACAATGGAGCAAACGAGTCCCGGAATAAAGAACTGCATCTCGGCAAACGTAATGCAGAGCGCCCGAAGGGTCTATTCTCTACGAAAGGTTCCTTCATTATACGTCAATAGAACATAATGATTTACCCTTACCTTAACTAAAAAATACAATAATCAAAGAAATTTGTAATTTTTCTCTTAAAATAGATATTGAATGTGCAAACACACGCCGATTCTGATGCAACAACTCTCGGCAACGTACCTCATACCCCAGAAGCAATGGATTCTCATACAATTGAAATTCATTAAACACTTAACGACGATCTGTGTAAAATAGCTGGCAAGGACTGGATGCAACGAGCCGATGATAGAGCTCTGTGGCATGCCTTGGGAGAGGCCTACGTCCTGCAGTGGACTTCAATAGGCTGACGATGAAACAATAATAACGGCATATACTTCTCACGGCTCAGCTCGGCGTCCTCCTCGAGGAAATTGACTGTATTACCGCCACGCTTGTCCAAGGCGGGTATACTTACGTTATTTCCCTTCGATACATGGCAATTACGTTTTAATATACACACTAGACTAGTAATTCGAATCCGACCTGTAGATTAATCTACATGGTACATTAATTATCGGAATAAAAATAATAATGATTCACCACAGTTAATGGTGAACATAATATTTGTTGCGACAAGACGTAAAGGAAATCCTAACCGCGCCGCTGTTCTTGACATGTCATGCTATAATGCGAGTATAACAATAAAGCCAAGGCTATAAGCATATCATGTCGTCATGGATGCCTGTGACATCTCAAAAGAATTGCAGCTGATTCTTACAAGGCTCTCGTAAATTATTATGTAATATGATGGAATTAAACTTAGTTTTAACCATTGAATAATATATTTCTTTACTTATATTTTAAAAATAAATAATTTTAAAATAATCATCATCATCCTAGCCTTAAATCCCGGCTGCAGCTCAAATTTTCGCTTCCATACCCGGGGTCCACTTTCCGACTTTTTCTTCTCCACTTCGAATGGTCCCCTGCAGAGGCGGCATAATTTAGATATACTAAGGACAGCAATCCTAAAAACGACTAATCTATGGTTTATATGTAACAACACTTAATTATAGAAATAAAGTAACATATAGTAGTAGTCCAGTTAATTCCATCCACATATTATGATTAAAAGCTTGTTTTCAAAATGGGATCATATAGATCGTCCGCTGACCAAGCAGTATTCAAACCCACGCTTTATTGGTTGGACGTCGGATGTTTAGCTACTACACTACACAACCATAACTTATCGGAATTTTTATTGGTTTCTATTTTTAAATAAATTTTGAGTTTCAACTCATATATTATTATATATCTGCTAAAAATTACTGAATGACAAAATATTGTTATTTTTTTGACACAGAAAAAGCATTGAAATAAACGTACTCTTAAATCCTAATTGTAAATAACATGTAATCATAATCATTACTTACTTTCGATATTTAAGACCAATGTAAAATAAAAATAAATACAATTTTCTTCCAGTAATCTAGTGTCGTTTATTTCCATTATTCAGTTTCTTGTACCCTTTCATTCTTTTGAAATTTAATCAAATAAGAATAAAATTCAAATGCAATTTTAATTTACAACAAACAAAAGACAACAAAGCGGAGAACAAAATAATGAATTTAGGAAAAGAAGGAACTAATATCTTTCATATCCTGTCGACACTTAATTAACGCGCACGGTCTTCAAGTATCAGAGGAATCCGCCATATTTTTTTTTAAGTTGGGACAAAGGGAAATTAGGCGCATTCGGAAACAAAGCGAAAAGGCGGACCACAAAATAACGAGCTCTGGTCTCTACTCTTTGTTTATAGAATATAATTTTGTGATTTTTCGACGTGAATAAGTGTATTTTTTTACTTATGGTACGCTTAACTTCCATGGCTGCTCATCTTTCCGTTTAACGAGCTTAGAGACCATGTCTCAATTTAAAAACGTTTTGTTCTTTGTGATTAAAGGCTTTTTTCCAAACTTTAGGTATACTATTAAAAGATGTAGCTGAGTAAAACTTTGCGTCCTTTTTTAAAAGATTACTTTCGTGTATAACTAACATAGCTGAATTTGGCTGGCACAGAGGCGATTGTTGTCTGATTTCTCAAACCTAAAATGAGAAATCGAATAAAGCATTTATTTTGCAGGTTGTGATTTAATAAGATACAATAAATTGTCGTCTTACGAAAGGGTGACAATCGACACTAATGATTAGATTTATATAATCATGAAAATGCATTAAAGCAAATATATCTTTCGTCCTCTATGACAAAGTCATACGAAACAACATACCTAGTAACTAGTAATAAATAAAAACATACATATACAATATACACAGATATAAACACATATTCTCTACCGGCTATAACCGAAACAGGTTAATTTATTATTTAATTAATTCATCTCACTTCCTGGCATTAAATTGTGCAGACGGAAATCAATAAATGCAAAAAATAATTGCTCTGATTATAGAAAAAACTCTGTTTGTTATCCTTGATAATCGACTAACGTACTTTGGCGAATTTGCATGAGATTATTACATTTATAAATAGATATATAAATAACAGTTCATAAAATAATTTCCGATTGTTGTATTCAGGGTCTTTACCTACAGGGAATGAACAGTGGAAGGTGGGGATTGGTGGGATATATGCACCTCGTAAACAAAATATTTTTTTTATCTGAATTAATATAATATGTTCGAAAACCAATGGTAACACCCATCGTTTATATCAAAAGTAATATAATTGGTAGAGGAAATGGAATTAAAACTCCCAAGGCAGATTCTTCAAGAACTCGCCAAGGATAATTGGTCGTGAAGGCAGAAAAACAAGATAAAATTAATGTGCCGCCATCAAAACACTTCACCAGTTCTTAATTAAGCAACCATTTAGAAAGCTATTGCTTAGAAAGCGTTTGCTAAAATAAAAAAATAGCACTTGTGTTATGGGTACTAGACGACTGATATACTATATGTATATCTGATTTGGAAATAAGCACACATTTTACATAAACACCCAGACGCTGGACGGGATTGAACCTGTGATTTTTTTTGTCTCGGGGAAAAACCTCTCTTGACGGGTTCCCCCGGCCCGGGGGGACCGAGGGATATGTGGGACTCCGGGAAAGATGTTCAGCCATCCGACTACCCACTAAAAAACCCCGCTGTTCTCCTATCGCCTACGCCCGGGCCTACGGATATGTGGACTGCCGATCTCGTGGCCCGGGCCTGCGCTGGCCTACTCTTTATCTCAAGGCGGGCCTCTTCTAAAGTGTTGGCACCAGGGGGTCTGGGTTTCGTCCCCCCGGCGCTCTCTTGTATTGTAGGAGATGAGAGGGGCGCGGAACAGCACGCGGCCCTCTCCTTCGCGGCAATAGTGCGGGCGGCGCATCCTCCCCCGAGGGGCCGCCCGCGGCCGTTTCCTACGGCGGCCGGAGGTCATTGCTCGGCCTCCAGCGCCGACGACGTGGCCTGCGTTGGCGGGAGGGGAGTGTGGTGGTGGACTCCCGCTCCCGCTCCGCCGCCTCCTTTGCGGACATGACTGCTTGGCAAAATGAGGCGACGGCCGTCCATCCAGGATCGCCCCCGACCATTGACAGAACCAGGGCTCCGAAAGCGTACCAACGTGCGTTAACCGTTACGCAGAAGGTTGATATATAAATATATCAACCTTAAAATTAACGATCAGATTTTATTTTATTTTTTCGATTGGTGACAAACATGGACTAGGTTTTCCTCAAAGAAGCAGAAATAGATTGCTAGTTGTTTTATAAAAAAGAAAATACTATTCCTTGGTAATTACATTACTTGAAGATGTTTAAACCGATTCAGGTCACTAATCTAACGTTTAGGGTAGTAATTAGATTTTCAAGTTTTCGGCTAAGCATGTATTTCCTGCAAGCCTATTTTACGCATTTCCTTTCCCACCAATTGTTGGAATTACAATTCATTTGAGGGGGGGTATGCTATAATTCAAATCTTGATACTGGAATATAAAGACATGACTTTATCTGAAACCATGCTTCTCCCTCGACGCTTCTGTGATAAGCGAATAGTATTTTTTAATTATAATTAAATAGTAAGGGCCACATCACCGATGAGGAATTTGCTGTTATTTTCTAATAACAGCAAATTCCTCATCGGATCATGTTGGAATATATTTATTTATTATTACATCTATAGGCAACAACAACT
Organism: Malacosoma neustria; assembly: GCA_963693495.1. Taxonomy (NCBI): domain Eukaryota; kingdom Metazoa; phylum Arthropoda; class Insecta; order Lepidoptera; family Lasiocampidae; genus Malacosoma; species Malacosoma neustria. The sequence goes on from OY856377.1 coordinate 17,800,639, forward strand.
GCTTACTATTATATGGGTTGTCAGCCTATCTGCCGTTCCTCAGCATCAAAATCCAAACTTATCATTATTTTTAATTTATCATTGACCATTAACTAAATATTTAGTAAAAACCATATTGTAAAAAGTTTGGAGCGCTATAATTAAAAACCTATGCGTTATACAAAAAAAGTTTCAAATAAAAAAGATGGCAAATATTATTATCTACAATAATGATCTCTACAATTTTTGTCGTACGATGCGCGGTTCGCGAGATATTTGATAAGACGTGTTTTCCAAGATGGCGGCTGAAGTGAACCCCCCCCCCCCCGCCCCGCCGCGCCTACTTGGATTGACATTCAGGGGACACCCCTGAACATATTCCAAAAAAAAATACCAGGTCCCGTACGTTGCAAAAAAAACCCCGGCGCTTGGCCTATAAAATAACTTTAAATATTGATAACTTTCTTTGTAATTCTAGTAATTATAATCATAAGAATCTGTTTCATCTATTTTCTTTACAATATGTTTCCTAACAATCTTTCCAACAATACCAACGACGTCTTTTCCAAGTTGAATACGAAAATTAAAATTTTCAACAATAAACTTAATAGATCTATAAAGTAAGATTTTACACTACTTATCCAAGCATGGTTCGCTGGATTTAAATGCGCCATTGTCTAGCACAGATAGATTCGTTCACCTGGTTGCCGGGAAAAAATTACAGGAGTGAAAGAATGTTACCAGTTCGTAAAAATTTTAATACAGCATTAATTTTCAGATAAATAAATAAATATATTAGGACAATTCACACATCGCTTTTTTGTGCTGAAGGAGGAAAAATGCCCTTATGCACGGTAGTGCATAGGGCACGAGCCCGTGTATGGTATGCCACACGGGCTCGTGTGGGACTCGCAGGTAACAGTGCTGTGCCGACTAACCACTATAAAACCTCCCCCAGGCTCATTTTCTGGTCACTTACATTCAGGGTACCGAGACGTGGCGCGAGCCGGCTACCGCCACCCCGTACATCACTCTCCCACGGTGAACGCGAGCCAGAATTCTTCGGCAACCGGGGGCAGTTCACACCCCTCGATTCTTCTTCCCACTAGGGTGGGCGGGTATACCAACGTACCTCACCTCTGATGCCAATATTGCGGGCAACTTATCCTTGCCCCGAAATAGCCGTCCGCGACCTGACAATATGGCGGTCGGGGGTCGTTCGCCATCCTCAGGGGGCGCGTATCCCTACGTGAGCAGGAAGCAGACCAAGTCGCTCTCGCTCCCGTTCCGCCGCCTCCTTCACAGACATAACGATCTCGCAAAAGGAGGCGTTCCATGCGATATTGCACCCGACCATCGATTGGATGACGACCAGGAGCGAAAGATCACATCCGATTACGAATTCTCACAATACTATCTAGTCTCAAAGTAAGTAGTTTAACACTTGTGTTATGGCTAGTAGACAACTGATATACTACATAAATACAACATTTATCTCCTTTCTCTCTTTTTTTATTGCTGTAGGATTGAACAGGATGGGGGCCCGCTTAAAATTTAGCAGTTACCTTCGTCTATAGGTGTTTGCAACGCCAGTAGCATCGCGATTACGCTGCTGTCCCATAAGGGTACAGGAACTTGGTTCACTAATGCCGGAACACAACACAAGATTATTATGGCGGCATACTTAAGACCAAAGGTGGTCACCATCCAGACGGGCTTGAAGCCGTACCACATAGATACTCTCTCCTCTGTTAGCCGCCATCTCAACATTTAGCCCTTGCACGTAATGACCTAATATCTAGAATTTACTAGAATTAGTTCTGTGTCTACAGTCAGAACGCATTCGTAGAGCTTTAAGCACGATTCTATAGCTTGTAAAGTGATGACAAACTTCAAATTTCTTTGAATTAATTGCTCGTGTTTAGTTTAAAAACTAACAGCTGGTAACCCCACTGGAACAATGGGACGTGGCTAGTGCATTTCCTCCGCGGGATGAACTAATTAAGTGGATTCTGTTCAGGTAAAATGGTTCAGTTTCTGGTTTGAAAAGCGTCAAATAAAAGCAACGCTGAATTACTCCAGAACCTAATATAGGGAATTGTTTGTTTGTGTGTGTGTGTGTGTATGTGTGTGTGAGTGTGTGGATGTGTGAGTGAGTGTGTGAGTGTGTGTGTGTGTGTGTATGTGTCAGTGCATGTGTGTTATGTGTGTATCAATATATACACACAAGGTTTTTAGGCATCTGTTGTTACAATTTTTCTGTATGCACCTGCTTTGAATTGCAATCCAGATTGTTATGTTGAATATCTAAACTTATAATTTCTTTGGTTGTAATTGGTTTTGTGCATCAATAAAATTAAAAAAAAAATTGTCGTTTTCATATTTAAGTGAAAATGTTGATAAATATATCAAATGAAAATTTAGATGAATGAACTATTCGAAACTAATATTGGGGAAAAGAATCCAAAATGTGCCAGTGTCAATAAAGTGCTATAATAGTAATTTTAAAACTTAATTATTTAAAACCAAATAAATTTTTAAAGAAGCTAATATAGAGATGTCGAACAGCAGACAGGCAGACAACCTACTTACGTAAGCATTTACAGACGCCTATGAATGTTTACGACGGGGCACCGCTAACACGCTGCCGTCCGCGTAGGGGATCTAAACCTAGGTCACTTATGCTGAAACAAAAACAAGATTGTTGTGGGGGTAAATTTAGAGATCAGGGGTGATTGCCATCCAGACGGGCGGCTGTGGGTTATTTTGTCGCATTTTACGACCGGCCACCCCCGGCCGCAATGGTCAATATTTTTATTCCTCCCATGCACGGAGAGAATCTAAAGGTAATATTATAAATGCGAAAGTGAGTTTGTTTGTTATGCTTTCACGCGTAAACCGCTGAACCAATTATTTCGGTATAGTAATAGACTGAACCTTGAGAAGGATATAGGCTACTTTTATTTTTAATTCATATGACAGAACAACGTTTGCCGAGTCAACTATTGTAGTATAAATCGAAGAAACCATAAATAAGAAACGGTGTAAAACATAGAAAATTTTACTGTCATACAAAAGACGTGTACAAGCCGTGGCATTTTATAACACGGGGTAATAAAACCTTTATTACACGTGCTTTGTGAGGAATTGTGAGAATATGGAGCGATCGCACTCCTGATTACGCATTTTATGGTAAAAATATAGGGTGGCACACTTACCTGGTAAAGAACTCTTGGCACACTCACCTGAAACAGACGAGGGAGATTTATACGTAAAGTACACTTCACACAGCATCATCTAGCGCCAAAGAGGGCAACAGAACTCTTGTGATATGGGATATAGACAACGGATACTAATATTTTTTTTTAATAAATTCATATTGTACATAAGCATTCAGACTATGGATATAACGTACCTGTGATGCCGCAGAGCTGCATTAATTATATTATTGATATATTAATATATTATATTTTTGATATATTAATTTTATATTCAAATAAAATGTAATTTAAAGAAAAAGTTTTCACATAATAATTATAAAGACTAAATCATAATGTTAGCATAAAATCCTAACCATTATTTATTAATTGCAACAGTATATGGAGTATGCTATCATGCTTTTTCGTAGTGCTTATTTTGTTATTTTTTCTGTTTGATTGTTTTATTTTATTCTTGTATCTTTTAATTTAATAGTAAAAAACACTTTTAATTAATTTGTAAAGAGAATAATAATTTTAACACTTGGGTCAACTAAGGTTAGAGTAGAATAGAGGTTGGCACTGAAAATCAGCGCCGTGTCGAAATTTCGATACGGCATAATGCTGAGTGCAAACCTTATTGGTGGAGGGACGGCGAATATTGGCGAAAACATGTACTCTATTTGGTAACTTTTATACTTGCTTGTGTTTTATGATAATTTTTCTGTATTTGTCATTCTTGATCACCAATAAAATATCTTTCTTTCTTCTTTCACCTCGGAGGTCGTAAATATTATAGTATTCGTAGTAGTAGTCGTGTATTCACGAATATAAAGACCAAAGGAAATTCCAGAAAATCGTTCACATGGCTTAGAATAATATTTTAACAAGTACTAATCGGTTATTTTACTGATTTTTCAAAAGCTTCGTCATTTGTGTACAGGCTTTTCATGATAATTTCTTTCACGTCCTACATAAAAGATAAATTCCATAGCTGGGAGACAATCTCTGTGGTGTAACCGATAAGCCTTCGGTGCGCTTATGGAGGTCACGGGTTCTATTCTCGTCTTGTGTCTGACAGTTTATGTATGTATTAGTTCTAAGATAGGCCTACATCCAGCGATGCGCAGTTCGCCTTTTCAATAATTCCAACTCACACGATACGCATGGCCTTCGGAGAGGTTGTGTCTATTTGCGTTTTCTACCGTGTGTACAACGATATGTGTTCTGAGGAATTGTTTCAAATGCGTCTTCGTCTTCTTTCTATCATCGAACTGCTCGCCATCGGCTGGGCGTTCATCCTCACTATCTGGAGCCTCCACTATCGTGCACGCAAAGGTTCTTCAGAACTTTTGCGCACAGTGAGGATGTGGAATGAGCTTACGACATACGACATGGGATATTTTAAATTTTTCACGGACGACAACGTGGCGGTGCCCCTAGCGTCGCAGACATCCACAGGCAACGGTAACTGTTTGTTATAGAGTGGGCCGTCAGCCTATCTGCTGTTCCACAACAATAAAAAAGGCCTTGTATTTTCGTTGAGCATTGGATTCGGATCCAAGTGAAAATACGATATATTTATTTTAGTGACTTATTCGTAAGAATAGAACATCTTTATATTAATATAATTTATGCAACACCGAATAACCTTTTATCTGTGCAGGGGCGTAGAAAGAATACTGACCTCTGCGGCCGGTGTCGGCCTGTCGTAAAAGGCGACAAAATAACCCACCCTAGCTACGCGCTAGCGCCCCAAGCCCGTCTGGATGGCGACCACCTTTGGTCGTATGGTATGTCGCCATCATAAATTTGTGTTGTGTTCCGACATTAATGACCCAAGTTCCTGTACCCTTATGGGGCAGCAGAGTGTTCGCGATGCCACTGGCGTTGCAAACACCCATAGGCGACTGTAACTGCTAAATTATAAGTGAGCCGTCAGCCTGTCTGCTGTCCTACAGCAATTAAAAAATGAAAATAAAATAAAATACAATAATACTATGTCTGATTTCAAAAGAGACATTAGGTCTTATAATAATAATAGCTTTTTATTTCTATATCCTCTCTTTTTCCAAGATTTTATTAGTTAATTGTTAGTAGTCTTACTTATGATCTATGTTTTAGTAAGATTAGTATTTCTTTACGGTATTTTCTTTTACCGATATGGACCCCTTATCGGGTTAAGGCCTCCTCCAACTTCTTCCAAACATTTATGTTTTTGTAAATAATATGTCAATTGTTACCAGCTGTTTTGAATAAATAGTGAGTCTTTTATATAATACTTAAAAAAATCGATTGCCTAATACCCCGATGCATCATCGCTAAGATAACAAAAACATTGTTTGTTAATTATGTCCTTGCACTGGCTATTATCCTTGGCCGGTGGCTGTTATGGTGTCCAACCGTTATTTAAACTTGCCTTACAAGCCTGCTATTGACACTTAATGTATTAGTTTCCGCGTGACTAATAGCAATTGGAATTACTCTTTGTATTTTATACTTCATGGAGGTTATATTAATTATTTAAATATAGTAGAACATTTTTGAAGATAAGGGAATGTTATTTGAATAAACGTATTGGAACATTTTTAAAGATAGGCGTGCTTCAAAATGGCGACAAACAGATCAGATATGGATTGTGAGTAATGACGGAATTTAGAATAAAGGTAGTTCGGTCAAGGCTTTGAAAACTTTTACCCACACTTATTCCAATAATTTGTCCACATTAGTTCCAACAATATTTCGGGTAAAACGAATTGCCAGTACCACACCGGATTCCGAATGGTTTTATCGTTTTGTTTTCACCGTTCTAACCTTAGAGCGAATGCAACAGAATATCTCGAACGCCACCCTAAACCCTATGTGGAGGTCGTAAGATCATCTATTAATTATTGCTCTGCGATAGAAGTATTTTGTCGATTTATTTAAGATATTGAGTCCACGATGTTATGTTTATAGGAGCTTTAAATCTGTGTTACTATTTAATAACTTATTATTTAGTTTTCTGTGTAAGTGCCTGTAACAGAAGACCATCGGACTTGTAGCTATGATGTTTAATAATAAGTTTTCAATCCAGCGAAGAGGTTGTTGGAAGATGGCGTCCAAACTATCTCATCTGCAGGTCCGTGAACATACAGGAGGCTCTGGAGAAGCACTGCTGCCTGAAATTTATTGATAGACGGTTAAATTATTGTTGCAGCACAAAACAATATTAAATTCCCGCATTCCGAATTGACTCTGTATTAACTTAACAGTGAATATTCCTAAAATATACGCGGATGTTTGTTGAAAAAATTATCAATAAAATCTTATCTTTATCACTGATTATTTTAAATAATTAGATGACGAATGAGTCTAAATGATTACAATTCACTTTTTATTGCAATTATTTGCAATTTGAGTATTTTACTGTCTGATAAAAATAATAAAAAAATTTCGTCGCGGATATGGAATACATTTATTTCACAGCTCAAAGCCTACCGTGGAGCATTGGGACAGTAGAAGATTTTTTAACAGTTTGTTTTGAATCAATACTCCCTCTGTTGGATTAAAACCTGTATCGCACGACTTTTTCAGAAACAAGCAATTGACGTGCATATTAAAAACTCGAATCATAACAAATTATTTATAAATATTTTGTGCTCCGTGATGATCGAACCTATGGATCGCTTGCTTCCGCAACCACTAAGCCGGCCAGGTCCTTTTTTCGGTCTCGGGGAAAAAACTCTATTTTGACGATTTCCCACGGCGCAGGGGGACTGAGGGATATGTGGCCTGCCGATTTCATGGCCCGGGCTCCTGGATCTTGCTTTAACTAATTGTCTTTGTTAACTTTCTATGCGTAATTTTAAGTTATATTTCTTTTTAATTCTCAAGAAATCATCAACCATATGGCATCAATATTTAGTTAACATATTTCTAGAACTAAAACCAACTAAACAAAAAACTATTTTTGGCTCTCATCACCCTGTATATAAATTTCAGTTGCAACAATCCGCTTTGACGTACGGTTCCCCTTTCCGACTTTTTTTTCTTTACTTCGCATGGTCTTTGGCAGTAGCGGCTCCAGTGGCTCGCATATTATCCACTAGTCGACCAGGCAAACGTTGCTCTGCCATATGAATTTTTAAAAAAGTAGCCTATGTCCTTCTCCAGGGTCCAATCTATGACTATACCGAAATTCATCTAAATCCATTTAGGAGTTTTTGCGTGAAAGATCCATATGAACTTTCGCGTTTAAAAAACGAACGTAGCCAATGTCCTTCTCCAAGGGCCAATCTATCAAGACTATACCGAAATTCATCTAAATCCATTTAGGAGTTTTTGCGTGAAAGATCCATACAAACTTTCGCGTTTAAAAAACGAACGTAGCCAATGTCCTTCTCCAAGGGCCAATCTATCAAGACTATACCGAAATTCATCTAAATCCATTTAGGAGTTTTTGCGTGAAAGATCCATATGAACTTTCACGTTTAAAAAAACGAAAGTAGCCTATGTCCTTCTCTAAGTTCCAATCTATGATCTTACCGAAATTCATCAAAATCCATTCAGTAGTTTTAAGGATTATGATGTTGATCTAGACTATTTTTGGTGTGTCGAGGAATCAAGTTACAGGCACCCCACCGCTCCTGAAGGAATATTAAGATCAGTACCTACTCTGTTACGTATATATATTTTCCGTTGCTACCTTGCTACAATAGGCAATATACTATTAGGCAACTACGGGTTTAAATATCACGATGATATTCACCACCTGCATACCGATATCACTGGTATTTGGTGGGTACTATCAATTCCCTCAACGGGCAACCGAGCCAAGCCACTTCTTGGCGTCAGACTGGACGTTAAGGTTTGTATGGGGATTTACGATTTGTATACCTAAACCTAAACAGTAACTAAACCAATATTTTCACAAAAACTTGTACATAAAAAGCTAATTATCTCAAACAAACATTTTCAATAATTAAAAACTAATACAGGCGCAGATAACATAGGTTTTGATTGTTGATGATCACATTGTTGGCACAATGTATATCACTGTAAATTTGTTTAAAACATTTGCTTAGACTTTGTAACAAGGATAAGATAACCCATAGAGAAATTAGGTACCAAAACCAAAGTAGAACAGTTTAATCGCTATCCAAATGGTTAAGCCGATGACAATTTTTTTATTGCTGTGGGACAGCAGACAGGCTGATGGCCCGCTTAGAATTTAGCAGTTACCGTCGCCTATGGGTGTTTGCAATGCCAGTAGCATCCGGCCAATGCCGGAACACAACACAAGATTATTATGGCGGCATACTTAAGACCATTGGTGGTCGCCATCCAGACGGGCTTAGGGCCTTACCACGTAGGTAGGTGGGTTGTTTTGTCGCCTTTTACGACAGGCCGACCCTGGCCGCAGAGGTCAGTATTCTTTCTCCGTCCCTGCACGGATAAAAAAAGCATGAAAAGTTAGTACGCATTCCGTGGTTACAGGCCTAAGTGAGTTGATGGGATGGTTACTCATAGACACTTCTTGAAGTAGATATGATTTTAGAATTTGTTATTAACACCTTGCCATCAGCTCTCCGTCTCTATTCTTTCTTCATTAATCTCCATCTTGACGCTAATTAACTAGGTAGACAAGGCAAAGCAGCAAAACAGGTTGAATTGGTATCTAGGAAGAACGGCTTACCCCTATTAATATATAATATTGTATAACTAAAACAGCTTATAACTTCCCAATAGGGTTCTTCCTAGGGGGAACAGACTGTCTACCTAGCACGCTTGTTAATGGTGGATTGGGTTACACATATATCGATGATTTCAGTAAGCAGGTTTCCTCACCACGTTTTCCGTTTCCGTCGGTAGATGGCAATTGTGTTACAATACGCACATTAAGCGCAAAAAGCAATCTAAGCGGTACATGCCATCGTGGGATTTAAACATGTGATCTCTAGACTGTCTCCGAGTGAATTTAAGCTACCAGGTAACATGTATATGTGAATACTTATAGTCTTCGTCGTCTTATAGACGAATCTATACATCATAGGTAACCCCAAAAAAGTCTATTAAGTACACGAAAATTCACAAAAACTACTGTCTACACTTCACCTAGTCTTCAACAGCCCTGGTAGTGTAAACCTACCTTTAGGCCTGACGGAGGCGGCATGACATTTGTTCCCTATGTTTGCTGGTTGCTGTAAAACGTCACTATACTAATGTCCCCTTTCTTGCCGTTTGCCCGCAACATCGTGGATGAAAGACATCGTGAATACGGGAGTTCCTAACGCAGTTCTAACTCTTTTCCATAACGCTATAATTAAGTAAATAACTATTACAAATAAGGACTTTGGCAACGATCCTAGTGATACAAACATTTATAGATTAAAAAAATCCTATTCGTCAGTGTCTATAACAAGACTGATACTGTGAATTATTTTAATAACCATTTGATAATATTACGATAATAAATAAAATTTCTAGGAATATTATAAAAATATATACGACCGATGATAATACGTGTTAAGTACCAATTTAATGGTGCCCGCTAAATATTGAGTTATACGCTTGTTTGTACTACATACATAGTGTTATTGTACATAATATATTTTTTTTATTGCTGTAGGACAGCAGACAGGCTGAGGGTCCACTTAGAATTTAGCAGTTACCGTCGCCTATAGGTGTTTGCAACGCCAGTGGCATCGCGAACACGCTGCTGTCCCATAAGGGTACAGGAACTTGTGTCACTAATGCCGGAACACAACACAAGGTTCTTATGGCGGCATACTTAAGACCAAAAGTGGTCGCCATCTAGACGGGCTTGAGGCCCCACCACGTAGGTAGGTGGGTTGTTTTGTCGCCTTTTACGACAGGCCGACCCCGGCCACAGAGGTTAATATTCTTTTTCCGCCCCTGCACGGATAATGTGTGACGAATATGTATTATTTATATCATTACATAGGTAGATAAAGGCAGATGGTTTCGGTCACTATACTTAGCATACTACGACTCCATAACCAAGAAATTTAAACATTTACGAAAGATTTAAATTCATTGAGTATATAATTGTGACTGATGTGTGTGTAATGCTGAAGATTAATATCATATTTTATAAACTCACAAACATTACATGGTTAGATCATATGCCCATATGACGTATCTATGGGTTGATTTCCCATAAAGTTATATTTGTATGATTATATTTTCTGGTCTGAATATGCCGTTAATTCTAAAATTTCATAATTAAAAACTTTTGATATATAAAATATGCTACATATTAGAATTTATGGTTCCATGGAAATATCATGGAAATTAAATCATCACCATCAACGTAGCGTTAATTCTCAATATTAATTTAAACTTTTGCAATATTTTTGGGCTCAACGGTGGCAAGAGGATAGTAATTTATGTAGGATATGCTAAATTTTATTATTCGTCTAGTTACCTTGAAAATGGTTTTATTTCCAACAACGCGAACCCAAATCAAGGCGTGTAGGAATAATGTAATTATTTTAATAATAATAACAACTGTATCACCACGTAAAAAATTACAATATAAACAAAATATATGGTGTGGAAGTTGAGGTATTTGGTAATATTAACGCTTTTTGTATATTAACTTTATCCGTGCAGGGGCGGACAAAGAATACTAACCTCTGCGGCCGGGGTTGGCCTGTCGTAAAAGGCGACAAAACAACCCACCCTAGCTATGTGGTAGGGCCTCAATCCCGTCTAAATGGTGACCACCTTTGATCTTAAGTATGCCGCCATAATAACCTTATGTTGTGTTCCGGCATTGATGACCGTTCCTGTACCCTTATGGGACAGCAGCGTGTTCGCGATGCCACTGGCGTTGCAAACACTCATAAGCGACGGTAACTGATAAATTCTAAGCGGGCTATCAGCTTGTCTGCTGTCCTACAGCAATAAAAAAAATAACTAGCAATAGTAGAACGCATATAATAATGTGCGTAAAGTCCTTTAGAAAAAGGTTTTTTTTTATTGCGTAAGACAGCAGACAGGCTGACAGCCCGCTTAGAATTTAGCAGTTACCGTCGCCTATAGGCGTTAGCAACACCAGTGGCATCGCGAACACGCTGCTGTCCCATAAGGGTACAGGAACTTAGGTCACTAATGCCGGAACACAACACAAGGTTATTATGGCGGCATACTTAAGACCAAAGGTGGTCGCCATCCAGACAGACTTGAGGCCCTACCACGTAGCTAAGGTGGGTTGTTTTGTCGCCTTTTACGACAGGCCGACCCCGGCCACAGAGGTTAGTATTCTTTCTCCGCCCCTGCACGGATAAAAAGGTAAATAAAATAAGGTATTAATATATTAGTTAATTAATTTGTTCTATACAACAATCTTGTAATATGATTCATCTCAATTAATCTGTCACTCGCAATTATTCTAATAAACACAATGTGATTGCACACTATTTTTTACAATTAGACAATTATAATGCGAGGACTTAACCACGAAGCGATATAAGACGTGAGAGCAACATCTGAGAGCCATTGTGTTCAGTGCAGTGCAGTTGAGTGTGGTTTTAACTTAAGACGTTTTTAAATACTTGATTAATATTAAATATGGTGAGTTCATGTCAAATTTAAGTGATCTAGAATTAATAATAAGTTTGAAAAATAATATATAATAAAAATAAGAGTCTGAAAATTAATTTAGCAAAGGGTTTTAAATTCATATTTTCTTATAAGAAATTGTTTTATTAAGTTTGAAAAGTTTAAGTATGTCTTCAAATTGAATAACTCGAATTTTATTTTTAAATATTTAATTAAAACTGTATAAAATTATTAGTTAGGACTAAGTTGAGTTTTCTTGGAGTTATTTTTTCTTTAGTCGCATAAGTATGTGGTGTAGATTTTTTAGCTAAGCTCCCGCCGTATTACTGTATGTTCTTGAAAGTAAAGTAAAACTTATTTTAACCTAAATTAATGATTATTCGCATCCTTTGTTATTTGTTAAAAGGATAAAAAAAATATTGATCTGTTATCATGCTTTTTGAAACGTTGATAAATTTGAATTTCGAATTATCACTAGGTCCTAAGTGTGTGAAAATCGTGTTCAAATATTTAGCGGTTTTATTAATTATTATCAAAAAGAAAACTCCACGATGTTGATAATATGTTTTATTGTCTTAGTGTTTTTACTTAACAAAATATACTAGATACAGCACTCATAACAGCTTGTTATATATGTAAACGTATCTTGACGTAAATCACATCACTTTGATGATAAGAAATATAATTGTTTTTTGTATTCTCTCGTTTGAAGGACAGATAATTGTAATAAGTTGTAATGAGGTAATTGGAGGAATTGAACAAATTATTATTAGTGTAAATTGTGAAGATATAGGTTAAAAGATTTTATCACTTGTCAGCTATTGCAGATTTCTAAACAAGGGATGAAATTATTTTGAAAGATTATTCTATTGTGGTTAAAGTAGGGTTGCCAACCGTCCTGTTTTCCCAGGATATGTCCTAGTTTTTGCGGTGTCCTGGGATGTCCTGGATAGTTTTTAAGTAGCATCCTGTTTTTTTTAATATTCAAATACTTATTATTAAATAATATTTGTAACTACATAACTTGTTATACTCTCCGTGCAGAGGCGGAGTAAGAATAACCTCTGTGGCTGGGGTCGACCTATCGTAAAAGGCGACATAACCATTCTGGCTACGTGGTAGGGTCACAAGCCCCTCTGGATGGCTACTATCCTAGGTTTATAATTATGCCGCCATAATAATCTTGTGTATGTCTATGGGACAGCAGCGTGTTTGCGGTGCCCCTAGCGTCGCAAACATACATAGACGATAGTAACTGCTTACTATTAAGTGGGCCGTCTGCTGTTCCGCAGCACAAAAAAAAACTAATTCTAACTAAACCTACTTTCACTAAAAATTAATATAAGTATTGCAACTCTATTACTGCGTCCTGTTTTTAAACTAAATTGTCCTGGTTTTTCCAACATCATATCCTAGTTTTTTAAATTTGGGGTTGGCAACCCTAGGTTAAAGGTTCAGTGGGCTATGGCCCCAGTAAAAACGTTGACCACTATTGGCACTATTTTCTCTCTGTACAAGCTTGAGGTCCCCAAGGACCTCAAGTTCCAAAATTATGGCTTCGTAAGCAACTCGAATTAACTATTTAAATGGTACTTAATTATATAAATTATGTATAAAATGGCAAGTCCGAAAAGTATCAAATAAATGTTAATAAATAAATCTCGCCAAATGGCACCGTTTGCCCGAACTATTCAAACCAGAGGTTCTGGACTCGTTCACAGATGCTCTGAGATATTTTTATTACTTTCTCTGGTCTCTGTCTTTTGGAAGACAAGCCTACTTCGTTAATTAATTTTTTTAAATATATAAGTATAAGAACTTTTCACGGTCTCTTCTTAAATATGTTAAACCAAAGTCTGTAAACTAGTCTACTTAAAGATACTCACTTTATTGCAATTTTTGTATTCATAAAATTCAAGTTTCTATTTGTTATTAGGTGTTAACATTATAAATTTAATTGAATAACCTATAGGAAATCAACATTTAAAATCCCCATCTTCAACATTTAAAATACCTTTACATCGAAAATACTGCAAATAATATCTATTGGACACTCAACCGTATTGTTTGAATTTTTTTTATATTAAAAGCTTTTTTATCAATTTAATTAAAAGGTAGGCTTAATTAAGATCTTATCTGTCGTCCAGCTACCGATTAAAACATGTTGTTTACACCTTTGAACTGTATATACTTAGGGTTATTTCTAGAAATACAAAAGGGGTACACTAAAAACAAGATGAATAGATTGTGTAAAAGATGACAAGGCAAAAAACGTGTGAATGTTCGACAGGAGAGAACATGTTTTGCCAACCACACATAGTTTGGGATAAGAGCTGGAAGAAAAAGTGAATTTTTTACGAATATATATATATATATATATATATATATATATATATATATATATATATATATATATATATATATATATATATATATATATATATATATATATATATATATATATATATCGAGATATTATATGAAAATAATTCACCTATTTTGTATATAATTATATTTATTCCATCCATTTTCTTATACTTTTAAAAAGAAAAAAGTATTACGCAGGATCAAAAACATAACAGCAGATTTTGACGAATTAAGTTTGACAACATATCAATATAACTCAATTTTATTAATTTAAGAATTAATCAACATTGTTAAATTAGTAATGATATTTTGCTGGTTTCTATTAATAAAACAATTTAGCTTAAATATATTTTCAATATGTTTTAGTTAGTTTAGCACACCCGCTGAAATATATTTTATTAGTAAATTAAACCACAATAATCTAATTACATTTAGTCAAATTATTATTCAGCCAATTTATTACTTAGTCAATTTATTATTTAGTGAAATTATTTTTCTTTCTAGTATACTTACTTAAAAATAATTATCAGACTAGGCTCATGTGACATTCTATATTTAATTGCATCATCGTTAGAATTATTATTCTAATTATATCAATATATTAAAAAAATTATAGATAATTATGATTATATCTCCATGGTTGTAATCAAGGCGCCTTTGCCTATTGACTCCAATTGTTTATCAATAATAACATCTCGATACCTGCACTACGGCTTTAATATATTATCTGCCATCTCTGATTGCTTTTCGGCAAATACTTTTGTTGTTAATTACTGATTGAATGCGATTAGATGCAATCGTCTTATCAAATGCATACAGTGATGTTTACCGACTACTGAATTTTGATATCGCGGTACTTTAGTCGAGTAATGAATAGTTAAATAAATCCGGTCACGTATTAATAACATTTTCATTTAATATAAAGACAGGTAATACCATTGTATCCTATTTGGGTGGTAAATGGAGGTATTTTATTCGATCTACGCGATGGCACGTATTTATTAAGCAGTTATATCCTTTTATGCATACGATGGAGGATAACGTGAGCAACGCGCACACTGGGTTCTTTGATGTACCCGTCAATCCAAATTCAAAAAACCGAAAAGCATTTTTTTGTTATTTTTATATATAGTCAAAATAGTCTACCCCTTCACTGGAGCACGTCAGAAGAGGTAGACCCAAACAAGTGCTGGCTTGACGTCGTAAAGTATATTTTACTAGGTTAGGAACAAATATGTAGAAAATAGTCCTAAAATTTTGAGTGTCAGGAGAAAAGATTAAACAATAAAAAAGGGTGATAGGCGTGACAATGGACTGACTACCAGGGATGTCGAAGACACTAAAGTGGAAGTTTGGGTTGCATATATATTGCACAATATATAGTCAATATCTAGCGAGTACACTGCTTGTTACTTTTGTTCTTCTTGTATTGAAGCCCCGATCTAAGTTCAAAATATTGATTGAAGTCTTAATATGGACTCCAATCAATACATAATATAGTAAATGAATACCAGTCCATACTTATTTAACATTATTCTACCAGTGTTCAGAGTTCAAGTTACTCAACGGGCTATGTAGCGAGCTATGTTGGATGTCTCTCTTCTCTTATCTAATCTTATGGATAGATACAAAATGTGGACATTCGTAAAAAGACCAAAGTGACGACATAACTTACAAAATATGCAAGCTGAGTGTTGGACACTCCCAGCTCGATGTGAAAAGCGCGGGACCGCGATGAGTGATGCAATCTTGAGGAGGCCTATGTCTATAGGTGGACCACGATTGGTTGACGGCGAATAGTTTTTGTAATTTGCTGAACTAAACTTCTAAGTCGTAAAAGACGAAGAATGAATGAACAAAGACTTCTGTCGAAGTACGGGCGGATAGGCTTTCTATTTTTGTATATCTCTTTTACGATGGAATAACATAGAAGAATAGGGACGAAAAATGGTGTGCAGAAGTGGCATAACATTTAATCAAGCTCTGAAGTGAAAGTTTCGAACTCAACCGGTATGAGATTCGTATGAGAAATATATTTACAAGCCGAAGAATAAAAGCTGGTTAAGTAACATATCGTCGGCTTAATTATCAAAATGCGTAACTCCATAAAATATCGAAATAAGACTTTTAAATTTAACTAGATGACTAGTGGAGTATTTTGAAGCCTATCTATTGAATTACTTCGTATGTTCTACAAAAATATGGCTAATTTATTATGAGTGTATAGTGTTATATAAAATAATTCCCGAGCATTGCAAAAACAAAGTTTTCACTTGCTCTTGTAAAGTTTATCCAAATGGAGTTACGCATTCTAATAACGAAGCCGACGATAATTGGCTACCAGTCACGAGGTAACTGGTAGCCAATCGTTACTCGGAGATCTATCTAAAGGTGAAATATTCAAATCCCACCATGGTTTGCACCCCTTAGGCAGTTAATCTCACCATGCGCATTATCATGTACCAACGGTGAAGAAAAACATGGTAAGGAGACCTTAATACCAAGATCTATCTGCTAATCCACCTCGGACTTTTTTTGTCTCGGGCAAAAACCCTATTCTTGACGGTTTCCCCCGGCCCGAGGAGACCGAGGATATGTGGGACTCCGAGAAAGATGTTTGGCCATCCGACCACTCACTGAAAAACCCCACTGTTCTCCTATCGCCTACGCCCGGGCCCACGGATATGTGGCACGGGCAGGCGCCAGTCCGCCTTTTGTGTCGGGGCCCTCTTCCATAATGTTGGCGCCAAGGGGTCAGGATTTCATCCCCCCAGCGCTCTCCTCTAGCAGCTCAAGGAGTTTTAGTTGAGGGGGGCCACGGAACAGCACGTGGTACCCTCACTCTCACGGCAATGCCGCATTAATCCGCCTTGGATTAGTCTCGCCTGTACTGACTGTACTGTCCACTTTAAAGGAAGATCCAGCAGTGCGACGTTAATGAGCTGTAATTGTTTTTATTACTGAAGAACAGCGGTACTCCAGGGGTACCGAAAACACGCTGCTGTCCCATAGGAGTACAGGAACGTGGGTCACTAATGCCGGAACACAACACAAGGTTATTATAAGACCAAGGGTAGTTGCCATCCAGACGGGCTTGGGGCCCACGTAGGGTGGATTGTTTTTTCGCCTTTTATATCAGGCCGACCCGTCAGTCAGTATCCTTACTTCGCCCCTGCACGGAGAATTATATTCTAGTACTACTTATATTATAGTACTACTTGTTCTACGCTAAGCACTAGTAAATTACAAAAACCCTTAAGGCTCTTTTTTGCTACAAGCATATCTCTGGTTAGATTCATCTCCAACCTAAAAGTCATGCCTTTTTTTTATTGCGTAGAACAACAGACAGGCTGACAGCCCGTTTAGAATTTAGCAGTTACCGTCGCCTATAGGTGTTTGCAACGCCAGTGGCATCGCAAATACGCTGCTGTCCCATAAGGGTACAGGAACTTGGGTCACTAATGCCAGAACACAACACACGGTTATTATGGCAGCATACTTTAGACCAAAGGTGGTCGCCATCCAGACGGGCTTGAGGCCCTACCACGTAGCTAGGTTGGGTTGTTTTCTCACCTTTTACGACAGTTCGACCACAGAGGTTAGTATTCTTTCTCCGCCCCTGTACGGATAAAAATGCCTGCGGCTGATCCAAACTTTTTGCGAACCCAGGGAAAAGAATCTTCGATATCACAGTGCAGATATCTTCACGGTCAAGGCCATCTGCTGTGACTAACACAGTAGCCATCTGCAGTCTCGCATCAGTCTCAAATCCAGCTTCTTCTGCTACCGCTCCCTTTACACCTTCTTCCACCCGTTCACACAAACAACTATCACTTCAAACTTTATTTAAATATGATTATTAGGAAATTCCTATATATATATTTTTTTAAATTTCTTGTTTAAACTCTTAATCGCCTCATGTGTTCATGACCTCAATAAAAAAAACTTTATTGACCGGTTGACATTAAAAACATTTTGGCAATAAACCTGTAAGGAATGGATGATTCATTGTATCACGAATAATTATATAATATCATGAATATGGTATATGAGTATCGTTCCAAGATCTTTCGGTTATTTGTTAATTAAAATGACACTATAAAAATAAATCCTATTTCGGATTATCTTCAGGGATGTATGCGCTTACACTACTTCCTTAACTTATATATTTAGGTAACTGTGCGCTACTGCCGAACCTCTTTTCAAGTAAATCTTGATATTGAGGTGGCTCGTTATAAACTACATACACCTCTTCTCGCGGTATAATACGGATGACAAACTTCTGCTAGTCTCTGCTGACTACAGCGCCTTTTGACGACTGAAGGCCGAAGGTAGAAGACTGGATAGAAAGGCCATGTTCAGTGGGAGTAAAGTCGGCGCTGTACTCCTTGCGCCATGTAGTGTACACATTGATGACGTATACCTATGTATCCTCGTCACCCGCATCATCAGCATTCCTTTAACTATTAGCTTTTCTCACTAATATTAAGGTTTAAGTGTAAATTTCATCCGTGCAGGGGTGGAGAAAGAATACTGACCCGGCCGAGGTCGGCCTGTCGTAAAAGACGACAAAACAACCCACCCTAGTTACGTAGTAGGGCCCCAAGTCCGTCTGGATGGCAAACACCCTTGGTCTTAAATATGCCGGCATTCTGGCATTAGTGACCGATGTTCCTGTACCCTTATGGGACAGCAGCATGTTAGCGATGCCACTGGCGTTGCAAACATCCATAGGCGACGGTGTCCTACAGCAATAAAAAAAAATCTTTTTTACCTTAGTAGAGTCAAATCGTAGATTTACCAATCTAATGAATCAGCTACTGACCGAGTGATAATCATGATAAGCTCTTATCAGAATCCGGTGAACAAACACACTTACGGTATTTGTTAACATTGGAAATATTTGGTTTTATCAAATATAAGTAACATATTGCTTAGGCTTTGTATTCTTAGAAATATTAATTATTATATCAGTCGACTACTTGTTGACAAGACAAATATTTCTATTATCCATACTAATATTATAAATTTGAAAGTAACTCTATCTGTCTGTTACGTTTTCATGCCTAAATCGCTGAACTAATTTTGATGAATTTCGGTACAGAGATAGATTATACCTTAAAAAAGAACATAAGCTACTTTTTGTCGCGAAAATGTTTCTTTTTTTTGTGGCAGAACAACACCCTTGGCTGTGTCAGCTTGTATTATATATAATATCCGTTTATCCGAGTGGATGGAATGAGAAGCTAGGAGTCTATGTTCGAGCTTCTCATTAAAAGAAATCGTCATGATCGTAGAATAATGGCGGATTTGAAAAAAATCCAAAATCCACTTATTACCATATTTGGATACTACATTGTCTAAATATTATTGCTACATTTAAAAAAAATTACATGTATTTTAGATTTTAAATTAAGCAGTCGGCAAAGTGACGGATTTGATAGACGCTCATAGTAAAATGGCGCTTATGTATTTTTAAAATGGATGTCCTGTTAACATATGTCAGATCCGTCACTATTCTACGACTATGACGAAATATACTCCCCTAGCTTGTGGCAGTGCACACAGTGATTCCTTCACCGTCGGTATGCTTCAAATCAAATCAAAATCATTTATTTCAATATAAGATCTTACAGATCACACATTGAATGTTAAAAAATCTACTACCGTTTCCAATACAAAACGCTGGCTAGGAAAGAAACGGTGAAACAAACTAACCAGCGAATGTTTTTTTTAGTCTTTTTTTATATTTGTCTTTTATTGTGTACAACTTTAATTACAAAATGAAATTGGAGGAAAAGAAATATGAGTTAACATAATGGCAATATGGCATTATTCCCAGTCTGTGCGGTCGTCAATATTATATCTAATGGTGTTGTAGTGTAACATTAATGTATGCTAATTATATCTAATATTTTACAAAAAGGTTTTACCAAATGCCTTTCGATATTATGACAAAAAATAAATATCACTCGTCCGATTTGACGTACATTGTCATCTACAAGTTAAAATTATTTATTGCTTTAATTATGTAAATAAGTATATGTCTATGTTTATTATAAACTAGCTGTGCCCGCGACTCCGTCCGCGTGGAATAGTGACTTTGGGCAGCATTTATTGGATATATGAGATCAACTTAAATCGGAAATCAACCTACTAAGACCAGCCTAAGCTACACCCTATTTCATATGATTGATGATATAAATCTGAGGTCAACTTAAATTGGACTGTACAATTTCCGAAACTTATCATTTTTAACAAAAACTATTTTATTTTTCTAAAATAAAAATAGCCTATGTTACTCCTTGATATATCAGCTATCTGCCAGTGAAAGTCCAGTCAAAATCGGTGCAGCCGTTTCAGAGATTAGCCGGAACAAACAGACAGACAAAAATTGTAAAAAATGTTGTTTTGGTATTTGTACCGTGTCGTTGTCCGAATGAACATAGTAAAAAACGGTCATTTTAATATTACAAACAGACCCTCCAATTTTATTTATTTGCAGTATAGATGTATAGATATAATATGTACGAACTACTTAAGCGTTTATTTGAGCTGCTAACCTACAGTGTAATATCCTTTCCCACATAGACGTTGCTTAATAACTTTTTTTAAAGTTACTAAGCAAGGATTTTATTTTAAAAAAGTATACTTTGCCCAATAAAACTATTGTATACTTTCCGGAGTCTACAAGAAGATGTTTATCAGTTTATCTTTGTTCCTTGTGTCTTTGCTATGAACATCACTGAATTTAGGAAAATATGTGATATTTTTCTTATAATAATACATTATCCAAAATGTATTGAGACGCAACTGTCAAAATATTAATTTCTTTAATTTATCCCGTAAGGAGTTAGTTAGAATACAATACACATTAGGCGAGTAAAAGTCATCTAAAATTTTCATAGCATTGTGGGAATCGAACCCGGCATAAGTGTGATATCACGTCGCTACCACGCATTTATACATAAATTAAGAAGACTGAAATGGGCTATCAGAATAAAAAAAATCTGTCTTTGAAAACCGCTGTTTGACCGGCTAATAGACTGTTTACTTGCATATAGCTGATGTTATAACAAGTATGGAATAATTAATTTCTAGGTGGTAGGGCCACAAGCCAATCTGAATGACAGCCACCCCCGGTCTATAAATATACCGCCATAATAACTTCGTGTTCCGGCATTAGTGACCCAGATTCCAGTACCCCTATGCAGACAGCAGCGTGTTCGCAGTACCCCTAACAACGCAAACATCCATGGGCGAAGCTATTACGTAAGCCGTCAGCCTGTCTACTACGCTAGAGCAATAAAAATGGAGATTTTCTACGCACTAGTGATTACACCATATTTTTCTCTCCCTCCCTCTCTTTCTCTCTCTCTCTCTCTCTCTCTCTCTCTCTTTCTCCAGATACCTTCAAGCTATGAAGATGATAGTCATAGCAATAAAAATAATATCACGAATAATTTTATTTATATATTTTCTATATTTAAACATACCTATGAACCTTAAACGTGTAGTGCATTGGTTATTAGTATTAATCAGCTGGATGACCGAGCTTTGCTCGGTATTTTTTTTTTATAAATTGTGTTTTTTGGAAATTAACAATTGATTTTCTTAGTCTAACTCAAAGCAAACACTCAATGACTTCGTGTTACTTAACAACGCCATCTGCTGGATTTAGTGTTTTTGTGTCGTTAAAGCAATTTAAAAAAAATAGTATTATTATTCGCCGATAGATGTCAGGAAGAGTCACCTTTTTGTTATTTTTCTTCCATTTTGACATTTTCTAGAAATGATTCCTAGCTAGATCGATTTATCGCTCCCGAAACCCCCCGTATACTAAATTTCATGTAAATTGTTGGAGCCGATTCCGAGATTCCAATTATATAAGTATATATATTTAAACAAGAATTGCTTGTTTAAAGATATAGGATAACCAATGCATTACACGTTCATGGTCTTAAATTATTTCTTTTTTTGCAGAAAACCTTATTATTGGTTTGCGCGCTGGCCGTAACGATTTTGGCGGACACCAGTAATGACCTTTTAAATGGGCAGCGGCGGAACGTGGGTGGTTACGGGTTACTAAGACCCGGCTTAACGTCCGGCTCATCCAGTTATAATGGTTACAATGGCTACAATGGTTACTCGGGTTATGGTGGTTCTGGAGGATATAACAGCTTCGGTGGGTCAGGTTACAACGGATTAGGTTCAAGTGGATACCCTGGACAGTTTGGTGGTTTAGGTAAGTTCGAAATATAAAAATAAATATGTTGGGATAATTCACACAACGCTATATATTCCCAGAGTTAGTAACATAGCACTTTTTTATGGATACTAGATAACTAAAATACTACATTATACTTTTCTTTTGTGTATATACATAAACACATGACGCGGGACGGAAATTGAGCCCATGTCTTTCGCAAGAATACCGACGTGCGTTATCCTTTACGGAGGTCATCAAGGTATCACCACAGATTTTTAAACCAGTCTATAGGTTGGAAAGGTTTACCGTGTACACGGCTAATTGACTAGTAAGCATCATTAATTTATATAAACAGGTTTTCGAATCGTTTATCTGGAAACGAACCAAGAGTTCTTTTAAATTTGAGTACAGTGTGGATCCGCTTGATCTAGAACGATAATTTTTTTTTATCTGCCCAGGAGGTTACAACGGCTATCAAAATAGCTACAACGGTTATCAGGGAGGCTATAATGGGTATCCAGGCTATCAGAGTAGCTATGGAGGCAGCGCAGGTAGCTTCGGAGGCAGTGCAGGATACCCGGGCTATCAAAGTGGCTACCAAGGCGGCTACTCAGGCTATCCTAGTGGATTTGGTGACTACGGTTCTGGGGGTGCCGGCGGCAATTACCAGGGTTACGGAGGTAATTAATCATAAAACTATCATTAACGACCAAGAGTTCCGCTAATTTATCAACGTTATGCTATTTAATCGAAATTATCACGTAAATCAAAGGCTTTATGCCTGCTTCTAATGTCGGTGACGGACATGACAAAATTAATTCCAATAAAAAGTATTTGATTCCTTAATTAAATAAAACGTACTCAAAATGAGCATAAATCTGAATATAAAACTAAAACATCCGCATCCAAATACAAAACAATCTCATCAACTATGAAACAACAAAACATTCTCACGCATTTAAAAATAAATATCAGAAATAAGTTGGAAATCGGTTTTATCATCCATTGAAATTCAGGTATGACATCAACATACAATTATTATTCTTCCCAACACACAATAACTCCAAAGAATAATGTGTCGAGTGCACTGGCTCATCGGACACTGACTTGAATTAGAACAAAGCAAAATTAACTGCCTTTTTGATGTTCTACAATACTTAAAGAATTTACATATAAGTTTAAGGGCTTCACTGTAATAAGTTTGATGAGGATAAAGATTTTAATCATCTGCGGTCTATTAAAAATATAATAGAATACTCTTTGTTGCGTCAAATAAATAGAAAACACATATCAAAAATACATAAAAATAGAACTAGCATTATTACTAAAAACACCAGGTTAGATAGAGAACCTGCAGCAACTTTTGGATGGATAAGAAATTGAACTTTAAACCAGATAGTAATGCAATAAATAAAATATTTAATAAACGAATACACGCATAAATATACACATTTAAATAAAGAGAAAATAAAAATAATCGGAATTAAAGGGAATAAATAAAAATACATAGATATAAAAAAACACAAACTGCGATCCATACACATTAAAGAGGGCTCTGAAAGAAAAAATAAAATAAATGAATAAATCCTAAAATACGTACATAGATAATATATATAGAAAGAAACAAAAGAAAAAGAAAAAAAGGTCCTCTGCTCAGCATAGTTAGTTATAACAAACCAACGCAGAGGCCTACAATAATGACATGACTCATTGAGCAATATCTAGGTTATTGATAAGGCCAAGCGTAATATTCTCATACTCTGTCCTAAGAATGATTGAAATAAACACGTTTTTTTTAATCCCAAGAAAATCCTTGATGGGTATTTTATTTATTGCTGTAGGACAGCAGACGCGCTGACGGCCCACTTAGAATTTAGCAGGTACCATCGCCTCTCGCAAACACTTAAGTCACTATTACAATACCGGAACACAACCCAAAGTTATTATGGCGGCATACTTAATACCAAAGGTGGTCGCCATCCAGACGGGCCCTACCACGTAGCTAGGGTTGTTTTGTCGCCTTTTACGACAGGCAGACCCCGGCCGCAGAAGTCAGTACTCTGTCTCCGCCCCTGCACGGATAAAATGGATGAAATGGAATGGATGAAAAAACGCATCCTGCGTATTCCGCCAGACAGCTACAATAGTATCATGGTGGTATTTATGCCCTGGTGGCATTATCAACTGTTCATTGTAAGTCCGCCTCGCTGTCTCGTCTTCTGGGCAAACAACATTTTCCCAACCGCAATAGTAGAATGAAATGTAAACCTGCTTCTTGAGTTACAAGTCTTTCTTGATTGTCTCTGAGCTATATTAGATTACATTTGTAGCATAATACGAATGTGTAATAATTTCTGAATTGTATAATTATTAATATTATGCAAGGTAAAACTTATATTTTACTAGACTAAAATAAATTAAAAATCAATTCGCAGCATGCAGGTTATTTGTGTTTTAAATTTATAGTCTGTTTTCCGTACATTTCATTTATCATTTCAAATAAAAGCAGTCGCTTACTTGTAATTTTTTATTATAAAACTCTAAAATAAATATAATATATTTAATATAAAAAAATAGTCAACCCTAAAAGTCAACTATAATGTTCTCTTTGATTAGCGATGACAAATCGGTCCATCATTTCACGTATGAGTTAATAAATATTCATAGCCATTCTAAAGGTTTATTATAAGTATTTCAAATTGTATGTAAAATAGCCTATATGAATTAGACTTACATAATATTTGTTTTGAATAATAGGGTTAACATTAAAGGGATTCTTAAATGTTAGAACACATTAAATGGGAAACTAAAATATTCTTTAAAAATTAGTACACTTAAAAATATACATAACCGTTCGCTTTACGTGTTATTGATATATGAACATACTACTATGGAATTGAAGTCACTAAGTACATAGTTACTAAAAAATCATTCGTTTCATTCATTAGTTAGGAAACTTCTAGCCATTTCAGGTTCCCAGATAAATGTAGGCCTAGTGGTTAGATATGTATATTGAAGATCACACGAAATGGCGGTATATCTTCGGATCTTCTTCTTCTTCCTGCCCACTCTCCACTCCACTCTCCTCTTTTAGCCGTCATCTCCTTTTTTAACCATATCATCTTTTACACAATTCATCCATCTTTTCATTGCTCGACCTTTCCTCTTGTTTCCATCCATTCTCATTTCTAGCATCCTTATTGTTACATGACGCTCCTCTCTTCGTATTATAAGGCCATAGCAGGCTAACCTATTACTTTTCAGCGTCTTAATCACTGGCGCTACTTTCAAACTTCCCCTAATATACTCATTTCTAATTTTATCCATTTTTGTAACTCCACTCATCCATCTCAACATTTGCATCTCTGATGCATGCAATAACCTTTCATCTTTCCCCTTTGTGGCCCAGCACTCTGATCTAATCTAATCTGAAGTTGGAGCAAGTTGGCAGAGACACGCCTCCTAAGGTAATCGGGGTAACGGCGGAATTTCCACCAAAGTCGCAAAATAGATGTTCAGTTTTGGTTCCACTTATCTTCAACCCAAAACCCTCTTAACTTAATAAATAACAAAGTCAACCACTTCCATCCCTTTGCTTTCAAGAAATTTCATACTTCCACAAGTATTTCATCCAAACTTGCCATTTTGCATACTATCTACAGCCAAACTAACCTCAGCCGTACTCACTTCTTTTACAACGCCCATGTTAACGGGTGCCTTCTCTAACATTCCACTCCAGACATTCTCTTCATTCATATATTCACAGAAATATTTTTTCCAGCTGCTCTTTATTTCTTCATTGTCTGTTAAGACCCTTCTACTCACTATCTTATTTACTTTTATCATAACTTCATTACTTCTATCATCTTTTATAAATTTCATATTAGTTATATCATTTGCATTATTTTCTCTATCATTTACCATTCTATAAAGATATTTCTGACCACCAGAGCTTCCCAAAAACTCATACAGCTTGGTATTTTTGGAGACAGCAACAGCTCTGTTTGCTCTCTTCTCACATTCACTTCATCCACATTTTCCATCCTTTAAAAGCATTTTTCTTTTCTTCTCACCTGTAATTCTTCATCCCACCTCCAAGATCGTCTCCTCTCTAATACCTCTGCTATCCGTCTTCCTCTTCAAGTCATCGTACCGACATTCCAACTTACTAGTCTCATTTCCATTCCAAGTTGACTAGACTTGCGTTCCCCTTATAATAAGATCATGAGATGATACGATCATAATCTAACAGATAGAGACTTCTTTGACTTTCTTTCAACTTTTTGCTTAAAATAATATTGATAATAAATAAGTTTCTATTCATCTATCTCTCTCTTTATTTTTCTTTGTTTGGTTCTTTTTAATTAGATTTTATTCTCTATTTAGAAGCATTATTGTATATTTCTTAAATTATATAAGCGTAGACTTAATGCAAAGTCTAGAAGAAGAATTTTATTCAGAACATTATTTTATACACAATGATTGTGGTTCATCACACACGTCCTAAATTGGACCCAGCTCAGCATGTGCTGATTTTATAAACAAAATCAGCACTGGTCCTCCGCTAGGTTAATGGAGTTGTCTCGGGCAGGCGTGAAACATATACCTACGTAAATATATAAAATATTAACAAAAACAAAAATGACACATAAAGGTTTGAATTTAACATGAATTGTGTAAAATATATATAAATAAAAGAACTAAATACTTACTGAAAGTATCGATTTTATCAAACAAAAAGAAACATACTGTGACAAGATACAGACAGCAAAGCACGCAGAATCTTATGTAATATTATAAATGCGAAAGTTGTTTGTGTTACGCTTTCACGCCTAAACCGCTGAACTAATTTTGATTAATTTCGGCATAGTCCTATTTAGATTGGACCTTGGAGAAGGACATAGGCTACTTATTTTAATTCATATGGCAGAACAACGTTTGCGTGTCAACTAGTGATATATAAAGACAAAATACAAATTTTAAATAATGTAACAAAATTAAGTAATTAGTTTAGCATTAACATTTATGTATCGCTGTGGGCAACGATACTGGTTACCATTAGTAAATAATTCCACTAAATGGCCATTGTAACTTTATGGTAAAACTCGTAATAAAATAATAATAAAAAGAAATCAAATCTCTGGACACACGAAACGTAAGGGGCGGAGAAAGAACACTGACCTCTGCGGCCGGGGTCGACCCGTCGTAAAAAGAGATTAAACAACGCAAGCTAGGTAACCCTACCACCTGGTAGGGCTCTGGTTTTTAAAGATACCATCATAAAAACCTTATGCAAAACCACCATGCGGAAAACAGCGTGTTAGCGATGCCTCTAGCGTTGCAAACACTCATAGGCGACGGTAACTGCTAAATTCTAAGTGGGCCGTCAGCAATAAAATAAAAGTTTAAGATGTATTTGAAGATAATTTACATATCTGTCACCTATTTGTAACGTAACAGCATTCCATTATTTCGATGTCACAATAACTTAAAAGGTAAAACCAATATACAAGTATTAGCTCTTTAGATAATGGCGTTATTTTACTACTCAGCTGTAGTCTCGTGTCGTTTAAATTTGTAAAACATTACAACACGTGAGTATCTAAACACGGTAATTCTAAACAATGCGTCGTGCATTATAATAATTACCGTACTTGATTAGCATAAACTGTATTAAAATTCATGTTTTCCCACGCTACCTTAACACAGTATCACAGATAATAAAATAAAAAACTGATTTTGAAAATGACGGTTCGTGCGATTTCGTAATGTATTATAAAAAACCACTTGAGGGAACCGGTGACCCCCATGTGTTTAATGTGATAAGAGTTGGTGTACTTATATCTTTGAATATGCTGGTGAAAGAATAGGAATTAACAGGGTTCACAAATATACTATAATCTATCACACCTTTAAAAATATGAGAATGAAATGATTTAGATCATAATTTATAATTTATAATCATTATCTTTGATAAAATACGAATATCACGACAGTAGTAATTTCTAGAAATTATTAACTAATTTTTTCTAATAATTGACGATCTTCGTAGCGCAATGAAATTAAAAAGAATTTGTTTTTATTGCTTAAACCAGATATCTATCAAAATATAGGAACAACGCCTTTTTTCCACGGGGAAAACTGAACTTTATCAGTGCCGCGTTCGAACTTCGGAAATCCAACGCGGTTATGTGGAGTTCTCCACACTGCCTTAATGCGACCACTCGGATGGTTGGTTGATTAAGCTTTTTTGCGGGGCCATGACTGGCGCATGTGGGACCCCAATCCAAACTATTCGCGCCGTCTAGCGAGGGCGTGACTCAGATACCCATTAATAACCTCTCCTAGGGTCCTTCATCGTTCGGCTAAGTGCGAGGTGCCGGGAAGTGGCAGGAGCCGGCTACCGCCACCCGGAACAGCGCCAACCCGTAGTAGGGTATTGGCTTCACGAATCCGGGGAATAACATTCTACTGCCACCGAGGATAGCTGAAACTTCGGCTTCTACTTCCTACGTGAGCTTTTTCTATCGCCTGGGGGGAGGCGCTCGGAGCCCCGGCGTCTCGTGTCCAAGACCAAAATAATAGAAACAACACCTAAGCCTACTTGTTCAAGTTTACTTAATATCAACAAACCTTTCTTTCCAGGTTATCGTCCTAACTACAGGCCCGGATTTGGCTCATCGAGCGGCGTAGGTTACACCGGTGGTTACTCGGGTTACAGACCAGGTTACAACCAATTCAGAAGTGGATCAGGCTTGGGTCTGGGTGCTTACCAGGACAGTGCGCAGAGATATTTGACCTCAAGGTCCAGTGACACCAAAAAGAGAGACGACGAGGCGGTTAAAGTGATTTAATTAGATCTGATAATTAATAGTGTAAGATTAATAAAATTATGATAGAAGTAAACGGGTTATTATTTGAATATTTATTTCACTGATAATAACTAGTAGCTTTTCGGGGTTAAATAGTATTTGAGTAAAATATAATGACAGCCCAAAACGTTCCATAGCTGGGGTCGGACCTGCTTCGAGAGGACAGATATTATAACCGGCATGTCCATGTCGCATTAGCGCGTTACATATGTTTGTGTAATGTTTGTGGGAAATTGTTATAATATGCACATATAGGAATTTTTCTCACACGTGCTTATTATACCTGTAACATTTATCCGTGCAGGGGCGGAGGAAGAATACTAACATCTGCGATCGGGGTCGGCCTGTCGTAAAAGCCGACAAAACAACCCACCCTAGCTACGTGGCCCCAAGCCCGTCTGGATGGCGACCACCTTTGGTCTTATGCATGCCGCCACAATAACTTTGTGTGGTGTTCTGGCATTAGTGACCCTAGTTCCTGCACCCTTATGGGACAGCACCGTGTTCGCGAGTGTCCTACAGCAATAAAAAAAAACATTTATACTGGTAACATGATTTCCACGTAATGACGATGAAGAAAACACATCATGAAGAAACTGAAATTTTGCTAGCATTACTCCATCCATTTATGTTTTTATACTATTTTCTACGTGGTAGAGCCCAAAGTCCGTCAGGATGGCAACCTTTAGTCTATAAATATGCCGCCAAAATAATCTTGTGTTGTGTTCCGGCGTTAGTGATCCAGGGTTCTGTACCCCTATGGGACAGCAGCGTGTTCGCGGTGTCCCTGGCGTCGCAAATTTCTATTAAGTGGTCCTTATCTGCTGTTCTTCAGCAATAAAAAAGGAACTTATTCTTACAATGTAAAATAGTAGGCTGCCTAGACTCAACTATTGCTACCGCACATCACATCAAAATTGTTAACTGGCAGAATCAGTTTTTCTCCTCTATTTGGTTTATTAATAAGCAAACAATATAACTATAAAATAATAATTTGACGACCTCGGTGGCGTAACGGATAACGCACTTCAGTACGCTTGCGGAGGTCACGGGTTCGATTCCCGTCTCGCGTCTGGGTGTTTATGTATAATATGTATTTATTTACAAAAAAAAAGTATATAAGTAGTATATCAGTTGTCTAGGGCCCATAATACAAGTGCTACTTAGTTTGACCCTAGATGACGCTGTGTGAATTGTCACAAAAATATTATTATATTATTATTATAATTACCTCAATTTATACGTTCTCATTGGATACAGTAATTTCAAAGTAAATAAGAAACACATATTAAATAAAACACTTTATTTCCTTTATTTAAATTACAATATTAATTAATTCAATTAACATAAATATATATTATTATTATAAATAATTAAAGTTTATTATTTTTATGAGCCACTGAACCAATCTGACGCCATAGAGTTAAAAAAGGAGGCGGCACCAGAGCGCGCGTTCGCGAAATTGATTGGCAGAGAACTTGTCATCAAGTCCGATATTTCCGATCTAGATTTGTTAGGGCTCCATGATTGCATTTGCTTCTTTTTCACCTGCAATAAAATTATTCGCTTGTATATGTATTTTTAACGGAACTTCCATAGTACCTGCTGGCTTCCAGCCTAGGATTCCTGACCATCATCCTGGCGATGGTGGGGAGCCAAGCCGTATGGGACGCCGCCTCCTTCGCGGACATGACTCTCTCGCAGAAGGAGGCGGCGGAGAGCGGGAGCCTAGCGGCTCCCTTCCCGCTCACATTGGGATACTCGTAGCCGGAGGCTGGCGACAGACCTCCGCCCGCGGTAGTGAGCGGAAGCGCTAGTGGGTGTTCCGCGCACCCAGCTCACCCTTGTATGAAAAAAAAGATACCGGGGCTCGTCAGCCCCCCATCTCATCTCTATAACACCGTATTACATCTCCTTACTCAAGAAAAGTTAAAGAAAGTAGTCTACATGAATAGTAGTGGCGCAACATTGAGCACCCTACATCTGGCTTAGAATTAAAAGCGGATAAGTAATAAAGATGTCTATCAGTGTGTCATGCAAGATTTTAGTCAAGTTGATTAGAAAAAACCAGTGTTAATAATTAGTTCGTTATATTGACTAATCTATTTCGTCACACCATTCATACCTATTTATAGTATGAAGTAATGTTGTTTCTGCACACACTAAAACAATAAAATTAGACGAATTTTAAATATATTGGATTTTATAATTTCCTTTCCTTTATTTCCTTATTGATAATGATTTCCGAATCTAAGATTTAAGGAAAGTCGATTTCGAAGCAGACAAAACAGCAGACATCCCGCCTATGGATGTTTGCAACGCTCGGGACACCGCAAACACGCTGCTTTCCGCATAAGGGGTCAATATGCCCGCTACACTCGTCTAAGGCATATTGGCTGGTTATGTCAATGAACATAATACAGACTCTCTATTTCAGTGACCATCCTTGAATATATCAAAGTATTGTAAAATATTCAACATAAAATATTAGGAAAGAATATCAAATAGCAGCCGTAGCTGTGATCAGAGAAAAACAAGACGTATAAAATTCCCTCGAAAAACTTTGACATTACAACTAAGGTGCGTTTATGAGCAACGCTAACCCCACATACCCTCAGAAGTGCTGTAAAAATTAAAACCAATGATAAAAATTAGGTAAATAAGTAATTAATATACATTCACACAGCGCCATCTAGTCCCAAAGCATCAGAGCGCTTATTTGGGTCATAGACAACTAATATATACATTTCCTTTGTAAACGATTATTTATTACATGTCGAACTTATGATCGCCGCGGGCGTTGCGACAGCAGTTATTTTTTTTATTGCTGAGCAACATCGTAAGCACAGCAAGTGCTTATGGATGTTTACAACGCTAGGGGCATCGCGAACACGCTGCTGTCCCACAGGGGTACAAGGACCTGGGTCACTAATACCGAAACACAACGCTAGGTTATTATGACGATTGGCTTATAGACCAAGGGTGGTCACCATCCAGACGTCCTACCACGTAGTTAAGAGTTGTTTAGTTGCCTTTTACGACAGGCCGACCCAGGCCGCAGAGGTTAGTATTAAAATACAAATAAAATCGATAAAATACCAGTACCAACTTACCGGTTTCTCGGTTTTCTTGACAAGACTGGGCTGTGTGGCGACCGGGAGTAGAGAAAACCAATGGGAATCCCCTGAAGCTAGGAGTGCAGCAGCTTTGTCACCTGTTCCCCCCGAAAGGATTGGTTTTGTGCCTATAATGCCAGTCAGCTGCCCATGGTGGAGGACAAGGCTACCTAACAGTGTCTGGAAGGAAATTCAAAACTTCAAGACTACCCTTATATTTTATTAGCATATCTATTTATTTTTCTTTAGAATCTTATAGCAATGACTTAACACAGCTAATTTCTATTAGCTCTCCGAGCAGGGGCGGAGTAGCAATACTAACCGCTGCGGCCGGGGTCGGCCTGTCGTAAAAGGCGACAAAACAACCCTAGCTACGTGGTAGGACCCCAACCCCTTCAGGAAGGCAACCACCCTAGGACTACAAATATGCCGCCATAATAACCTTGTGTTGTGTTCCGGAATTATTGACCCAAGTTCCTGTTAGTCTATGGGACAGCAGCGTGTTCGCGATGTCTGTAGTGTCGCAGACAACCATAGACGACGGTAACTGCTTAATATAAGTGGGCCGTCAGCCTATGTGCTATTCCTCAGCAATAAAAATAATTACTATATATCGTCAAACGGTGTTAGTATTATGAATTCATAGAACTAACCAATAAATACAAAATATTGTCATATAATAAATATTTCATTTACAAAAACAATTGCGATAAAAAATATCCTATCTTTTAAGTTGGACCAAATTATAGATTATTATAATATTCGAGCAGAATCGGTTCAGTAATTTCGGAGTTCAACCCGAAATTAGTGACACGAGATTCATATACTATACATAAGATATAACGATATTAAAATAATTTAAATATTTAAAAAAATATTATCAGTAACAAACCTGAACTCTTTGTACGGATCTCTTCAAATTAGTCTGGATGTACGGGTAGAAGACATCATAATCAAAAGGATCTATCTTCTGTCGTAGAAATTCACATATCTCATGTGAAAAATCCATTGATTTCTTACTCTCCCGAGGTACCAACAACAGCGTCAAATGCCTTATATCCATTAGTAACTGAAGTGCACACCTCTGATTTATCTCCGTCCCTTTCTCTCTTATAACTTTGTTGTAGTGTGTGAAGGTGATAGATGTAACTCGCTCTATGAAATTTGTGTGCGTGTCTATGGGCAGTGTATGGGGCACTACTTCGTCTAATAATCGACTTATTGAGTAGAGATATTCTTGTAATTTCAGTGATGGGCCAGCTGGCACCTTTATTGTCGATTCTATCGAATTGCCCTCGTCGTCTTTCTCTTCGATTTTGATTATATCCCATTGCTTGAAATTAAAAATAATTGAAATGTATAAGGGAATATCAAAAAGTGTAAGGGAACGTACCACGTGACCTTTTTTTGACAATTTTTACCCTCTTCCCTCCCCTTGGTGACAATTCATAACATATAAGAATACACCCCCGTTTTCACGTAATAATTCATAAATACGGTTTTCAATAGTTTTCCAAGCAGAAATTTTTTAATCTGTCTGTTTAATGTCTTTGTGTGTCAGTGTTGCCACCTATGAGTTTTAAGTGCTCAACGGTATGCGCCATGTTTGAAAATAGCCCAAAAAAGCGGGAGATTACCTTTAGACAATATTGTCTACATGACAAAAACCCAAGACCCATCTCCTCCCTGTGACTAAATGTAGTTCTAAAGACTTCCTCCTCCCAGTACGTGTCACTTATACTAAGTGACACGTACGTAAGTTTCGTGATAAATTATAAAACATAAATTTATATTAAAAATAGATATATATTAATTGTGACAATACGTCTGGCAATATTTTTTACTATCTTCGGCTATCATAAAAGCATAAAATTTCTAAAACGTTAATGTAAATGATGTATTTTCTCCTCTATTTGTATATAACAAGCACTCGTTACTTAAGACGATATTAAATTTGACAGAAAATAACCCGCACAATAATAAAATCTTATGAATTGGACCCATCACCCACGGGGATTTGAACAGACTCGCGAAAGCGGTCGTCAATCAATCGCGTCTCCCGACCCTTACATATGCATACCAGCGACGTGCATCTCAAGAGGCGGAGGTGCACGGGGAATCTCACACTACCCTATCGCACGTTCCAAGCGTGTAAGGCCTTGAGTCTTTGTGAGGCTATTTCAACATTAATACACAAATATCTAATATTATATAATAAGCGACCAAAATATACTGACCATCATCAAATAATCGATATTAGCTTCCAACGTAAACTCCTGTGGTAGACTGTTAGTCAATTCCTCGACTTTTCCCATCACTATATCGATCCATTTCCCCCAACAATATTGACAATGGTCCTTCAAAACTCCATTCAAATCTGTCCAACGTTTCACAGCACTATCGTCGACATTCGTCCCGATGTTATCGAAATCGGGAATATAGCATTTACGCAGACTTGGCATTAGGTTCGTAACAGCTTGTGTGAAACGAGCAGTGTATACAGCTGTAGTTTTCTTTTGCAACTCTGTCGTTTGTAGGGATGGTTCTTCAAAACAAGCTTTTATATATTGAAGCATTCTGCAAAAGGTAAAAGTTATATAACAATTTTCATCATTTAACTTCCGATAATATACAATATTCTAAGATCTTGGAAATTTATCCTCACCGTGCAAAATACACCTCTGGGGCCGGATTCGGCCTGTCGTAAAAGACGACAAAACCACCCTAATTACGTAGTAGAGTGGATGGAAACCACCGTAGTTCGGACCGCTGTTGGCGACACAAAACCTTTCCCCATCACCGTCGGTGTGCACCAAGGATCAATCCTTAGTCCGTTTCTGTTTAGCGTGGTATTAGACGTAGTGTCAAACAGCATCAGAAACTCACATGAGCAGCCCAGTGTCGGCTCAGTTGGTATGGCCATGTTGATTGATTAATTGCATTGAATAGGCTCCGAAACTACTGACCCGATTTAAAAAATTCTTTCACTGTTGGTAAGCTGTAGCTTACTATCACCCAGGGATAATGTACTATCCCTGGGTGACATAGACTATATTATATTTTCAAAAAAATTAGGAATCCTTACTAAAACTCCAATAATGTAACCCAAAGTGTAAAAAAATTGCCTAAAATATTATTTAAATCGCGTGCGCCGCGAAAACTATTGATGATAGAATAAAATAGTGTACTACAACTTTGCAGAACACATCATTATTTACAAAAAGTGTCGCAACAGCATATGTCTAACTATTATAGTTATGCCACAATAAGTGTTCTTTTATTTTAAAAATTTAATTGAAATGCCGCCCCCAGAAAAGGCTCTTTATTTGTATCTTGGTATTAATCCTTATCAAAATAAATTACTTCATATTCAAAACGGCTTCAATACCTTTATATAACTTTTTGATTTATTCAATTCGGATATTTCATTCGAAAAATATCACGAATTTAAAAATGTAAGTATTAGAAAAATGTTGCGTGGTAGCCGCTCACCCTGTTCGGCTAGCTAGGCAGCACCTTATGTAATGTAGGCGTGCGTCAATGGTTTTTACAAAAATTAGAAAAACAATACTTATTAAAAAATAACGAAAAATAAATCACAAATAATAACAAAAAAATCATTAAAATAAAAGTTCATAGAAATAATAATTTTCAAACTTTCTTTATAATTATATTTTTTTTAGTAACCTGACGCAAATAGAAGGGTTTGCCCTCAGGGGCGCTCCTCTGTCCGAGGCGTGCACGGGTGTGCGTACCCGAGGTGCCCAAGCATCCGTCGCTTCACTCCCCTCTCCGTCCGAGGCGACAGAGTCCTACCTTTCTTCCCGTCTACCTCCTACATCCTTTCCAACTTAGCTCTCTGTTCGTGGCGTGGTTCCCGATGGTATGGTTGCGAATACTGATTGGGGTCCCGGGTTCTGCCCTGGGCCCTGATTTGGTAGTCGAAACCATGCCTATTTCGACTGCGCCTGCACAGAGAGTGTTCCCGGGGCGGGAATTGCATCCTCGCTGTCGGTTGGTCTTGCTGGCCCGGCTACGACGTCAGGCGACTCCTTGGTTTTTCTGGAATGTCGTCTGGTAGTCGTACCCACGCCTGACTAGCACGCGACGGGGACGCGAGTCCCGTCCGGAATTGGCCGTGGACCTGTCGCTCCCGGCCCTGGTTCTGTCCATGGTCGGGGACGATCCTGGATAGACGGCCGTCGCCTCCTTTTGCGAGGCAGTAGTGTCTGCAAGGGAGGCGGCGGAACGGGAGCGGGAGTCCGCCACCACACTCCCCTCCCGCCAAAGTAGGCCGCGTCGTCGGCGCCGGAGGGCAGGCAACGACCTCCGGCCGCCGTAGAAAGCGGCCGCGGACGGGCCCTCGGGGGAGGATCCGCTGCCCGCACTATTGCAGGGAGAGGGCCGCGTGCTGTACCGCGGCCCCCCTCAACTCCTAGAGTTGTTACAAGAGAGCGCCGGGGGGACGAAACCCTGACCCCCTGGCGCCAACACTTTAGAAGGGGGCTTTCCCTGGCCCGGGGGGACCGAGGGATATGTGGGACTCCGGGAAACATGTTCGATCATCCGACTACCCACTAAAAACCCAGCTGTTCTCCTATCGCCTACGCCCGGGCCCACGGATATATGGCCTGCCGATCTCGTGGCCCGGGCCGGCGCCTGCCCGCTTTTTGTCTTAAGGCGGGCCCCTTCTAAAGTGTTGGCGCCAGGGGGTCAGGGTTTCGGGAAGAAAGGTAGGACTCTGTCGCCTCGGACGGAGAGGGGAGTGAAGCGACGGATGCTCGGGCACTTCGGGTACGCATATCCCTGCAATCCTCGGACAGAGAAGCGCCCCTGAGGGCAAACCCTTCTATTTGCGTCAGGTTACTAAAAATAAAATTATAAAGAAAGTTTGAATATTATTATTTCTATGAACTTTTATTTTAATGATTTTTTTGTTATTATGTT
This sequence comes from Malacosoma neustria, assembly GCA_963693495.1. Lineage (NCBI taxonomy): Eukaryota > Metazoa > Arthropoda > Insecta > Lepidoptera > Lasiocampidae > Malacosoma > Malacosoma neustria. Next base: position 17,837,894 of record OY856377.1, read on the forward strand.
TTATTTATTTTTCGTTATTTTTAATAAGTATTTTTTTCTAATTTTTGTAAAAACCCCAGTGACGCACGCCTACATTGCATAAGGTGCTGCCTAGCTAGCTGAACAGGGTGAGCGGCTACCACGCAACATTTTTCTAATACTTACATTTTTAAACTCGTGATATCTTTCGAATGGAATATCCGAATTGAATAATTCAAAAAGTTATTGAAGCAGTTTTGAATATGAAGTAATTTATTTTGATAAGGATTAATACCAAGATACAAATAAGGAGCCTTTTCTAAGGGCGGCATTTCAATTAAATTTTTAAAATAAAAGAACACTTATTGTGGCATAACTATAATAGTTAGACATATGCTTTCGCGACACTTTTTGTAAATAATGATGTGTTCTGCAAAGTTGTAGTACATTATTTTATTCTATCATCAATAGTTTTCGCAGCGCACACGATTTAAATAATATTTTAGGTAATTTTTTTACACTTTGGGTTACATTATTGGAGTTTTAGTAAGGATCCCTAATTTTTTTGAAAATATAATATAGCCTATGTCACCCGGTGATAGTGTAGCTTCCCAACAGTGAAAGAATTTTTTAAATCGGTTCAGTAATTTCGGAGCCTATTCAATGCAAACAAACAATCAAATCTTTTCTCTTTATAATAGTAGTATAGAAGTATAGATATAACACGCATAATATACAAATGGGATACTATACGGATTTTCATTTAAGCCACCGCTTACATCCACATCCCATAAATGTTATGCGTGCAGCGGCGGAGAAAGAATACTAACATCTGCGACAAAACAACCCACCCTAGCTACGTGGTAGGGCCTCAAGCCCATCTGGATGGCGACCACCTTTGGTATTAAGTATTCCGCCGTAATAACCTTGTGTTGTGTTAGGGCATTAGTGACCCAAGTTCCTGTACCCTTATGAGACAGCAGCCTGTTCGCGATGCCACTGGCGTTGCAAACACCCTTAGGCGACGGTAACTGCTAAATTATAATTCTCAGCCTGTCTGCTGCACTACAGCATTTAAAAATATGTATTATTTTAATAAAAATAAAACTTAATAACCAAACTACACACCTATGAACATTTCTATCAGAAACATCTCTCAGGTACATTTCAACATCATTTTTATCAATATAGACTTGATCAGCATCATCATCGTCATCATAAGTAAATAATAACTTCTCCCTAGTAGAAACACTCTTCTTCTCAGGATATAAATACACTTTTAAATCTTCTAATAGTTTCTGCAACTCGCTATCCAAAGACATACATAGTCTTTCTAATGTCGGGGTATAACCATGGTCTTGGCGGGACATTCCTGAAATGTCGCATTAGGATTTTGTTAATATGTTATGGTCATAATTAAAAATATAATCATTAATACATTATAATTATGTAGATAACATGATCGATAGCATTAGTTATTTTTATTGGTGAGACTTACAGGCTGACGGCCCACTTAATAGTAAGCAGGTAGTCACTGCTGTCCCATAGGCGTACAGGGTTCACTAATGCCAGAACACAACACAAGGTTATTATGGCGACATATTTATAGACCAAGCGTAGTTGCCATCCAGACGGGCTTGGGGCCTTACCACGTAGCCAGGGTAGTTTTGTGATAGGCCGTCCCCGGCCGCAGCGTGTGGTATTCTTACTCCGCCCTTAAACAGAGAAAATTTTAAACTAGGGCGCGATCTCCGAAGTATATTATAGTTTTCAAAATCTAAATTCACCTGAGTCACACAAATTGCATATACAGCAATAAAATAAGCGCCCAGTGCGACCCACAACTGGGCTCCACGCTTGTCCAACGCGGATTTGCTGGTGACACATACCGGTGAACTCGATATGCACGTTTCCTCATGATGTTTTCCGTCACTGTCGGTACATGGCAACTATGTGGTGCGGTGCATGTCAGTGGGATTCGCACCTGGGACCTCTAGAATGGTCTCCCAGTGAAATAACACTGAGCTACCAGGTAGTATATAGCAATGCAATTTGAAAACATTTCATATCTCATTACTTTTAAATAATTATTCGAAAATTAGTGAAGATAAATAATTTCAAGGGATATAAGGACTATTGTTTACTAAAATATAAATAAATATAAATAAAATAACAAATTCGTTATAAAAACAAACTCACCTTTCATCAATGAATTCATAACTCTAATAACGTCACTTCTAGATTCAATAATCGTTTCTGCTATCAAGTCCTTCCACACGTACCAATTAACGTCAGCCTCCTTCTCACTCTCATTTTCACAAACTTTCGTGAGATCTACTAAAATCTGAGTTTTGAACTCATCATAGACTTTGAGCCAGCGATTGTCTATGATCGCTTTGACTCGAGAAGTCAGTAGGGGTTGGTAGTATTGACACCACACGTGAATATCTGGTAATGATAGTGAATTGCATATTGATGTCCAGTTTTTGGGGGTTTCTGGAAAACAAAATGTATATTTATATTTAACACAGCTATATCGTTACATTCGGATTTTCGTTCCGGAAAGATATCTCTTTTTACCACCGTAACCATAAAGCGCGCCTCGTAGCTCGCGAGATGTGACATAAGTCTTGTTTGCCTCTTCAGTATGGAGGGTAAATTATAGTTCGAAAACCCTCCAGAAAGCGGCGCTGATGCAACTATAGGCTGTGCTATGAATGAAGCTGTAGAAGACGAATTGAGGTCGAGTTAAGAAATTATCTATCCCCCTCTAATACCTTTTGGCGCTTTCTTCTTAAATTTACACTGGTGCCATTGCAGAGCTAACTTAATTTAATTCATTTCGACGGACACATTTCAAACATAGAGATGATTTTCTTTATCCTTAAAACTCAACAGACAATAAAGTAGATGAATGATACTCGATAGTGAGGCACCCATGAGAACACTATAGCTAGAAATAACATTTATATATTTACAAAATAGTCTTTATTTTAATTTCGTTATTGGTCGTAGTAATTAATATAATGTATCATGTAGTTAATTACAACTGGCCTATTTGCTATGCTTATTCTTACTTCTCTAGCTAAAGCAAAGCCACAGGCAACGGTAGTCACACATAAAGCCATATCTATGAAGCTAAAATATAATTTTCTTACCAATTTTAAATGCTTCTTCTCTTATTTCATGCAAAGTTTTAATTCTTGTAATATTCTGCAGCAATTTCTGGACATTCATTTCTATGTATGACTTCACCCACACGTTCCAATCTTGTACGCATCGCATTATATCTTCTTTGGCTAATGTTTGTAGAGCTTTATTTGATGTCAGTCTTAAAGTACAAAATATTGAACGTAAGTTTTGTTAGGTGGTCGAGCCACGAGCCCATCTGGATTGCAACTACCCTCAGTCTATAATGCCGCCATAATAACCTAATGTTCCGGCATTACTGGCCCAGGTTCCTGTACCCCTATGAAGACATCAGCTTGTTTGCGATGCCCCTAGCATTGCCAGTATCAAGGCGATGGTAACTGCTTGCTATTAAGTGGGCCGTCAGCCAGTCTGTTGTACGTTAGCGACAAAAAGTTAGAATGATCTGTTTTTTATATTGTTGTGGTGTAATTTTTTATTTAATCTCTGTTAACATTTATAATTAAAAGTTACCCATCTAACTGCACGGCAGTTTATCGGCGGAAACAAGTGTTCAATAATCAAAATTATTATTAATTTAAAACTATTATTTATGTAGCTAGAAAAATGACAGTTACATTAAAGCATAAGATTTAGAATCTGACCGTCTATCACATATAATTATTTGTCAGAAGACTCAATCTAAATATTATACTTGTGGCACGCATCAGTTCACACCGATTGCCATCACATTTGGCCGGGAAAATACAGTTAGACGCGGACGCTACCCTCTGCTGTATGGGGGTGCTCATTCGAAATCGCCCGCTACAGCAGTCGTTAATCAAGTGCCAAGACTGCTGGCACTGACAGGCTACGCGCCCGTCATATAACCGATAACCGAAAACGCCATTAGTTTTATCATAGATCGTATTGTATTATTGTGACGTACATTCTACCCGTGTATCTATTATTTTGTTATTTTCAATTTTTGATAATACAGTGCATCTTTTGGTAATTAATTTGTTTAATTTTTGTCTTCTTTAGTTTTAATGTTTTATAATGTTGGTTAAAGGCTAATAAAGCGAAGTATACTGTGGTGAGTTTTAGGATCTAGAAATATGGTAGCCGCGATGCGGGAAACAAAGGTAGCGCGGGCTCGATAATTAACGTGGAAAGGAAAGGAGACGGAAATACCCAGCAAGTCAGAAAGAGCGGCGACTGACCAAAGGTTCTCTGATCTGCTACCTTCCACGACGGGTTCTGCGGTTTGGAGTCTCGGCCTTTATAATTAGCGGTTCAAAAACATATAAAAACTCGTGCAGATTTAACCAAGACTCGGCGGTACGTGTTGTCGGCGCGAGCGTTAGCCAAGAAGAGGGCGGCGCGGCGGTGGTCGAGTAGTTTTATTCGAAATAACCGTCAGGCGCCGCAGCATCTAAGTTAACTTGTGGGTAGACAGGGAAAAAAAGGATAGGATGAAACGCCTAACCATACTGTATAATATATGAGGCTATACTATGCAAAACCCACTACATTTTTTGGAAACTTAAATTGAACTAAGCCTATCCTGATTTAGTGGAATTTGATTCGAAATACAAAATAAAAGATTGAATATTGGAATGTATAGAATACAGAGAAATTTGTGCAATAAATACTAATAACTTTTCTAACGATGTATCGGAATTTTGTCAAAAAAAACGTCTTTGTTGGTTTTCAACTACACACCTCATATAGTACAGTGTACGAAAATTCTTGACACTATTTTCGATTCCCTACTTTCATGGCAAACTATGTGAAAATTATCTTCTCTTAGTCCAATTTATGGTGTTTTTATAACATTCTTGATTAATTTAGTATATAATTATTAATTTATACATACCGTAGGGCGATGGACTAGGTGCAAAGGTCGCCCCGTTTGGCGAGTAAATGCGCTGATGTTAGTGGACTGTATTTAATTTTCTATTGTATCGGTCCCCGCACTAGAAAATATATTAAAGCTCCACCAACCTCGCGACCTACTCGGTCTGGATCAGCTCAGGTGCAGCTCGCAGTGGAATCACGCACGGCGCCCCTCGTACGTTGCAAATTCTTGTTCAACTACACTGCACTTTTCTCAAGGATTTAAGTTTGGCACGGCCAATAATAAAAAGGGTCTAAAAATATGAGGCACACAAACTTCGCACACGGTGCAAAAGTATTTCGTCCTTTGTCAAACGTTGACACATAAAGTAATAACGCAAGAGGCTTGAGGGTAGTCGTCGAAAATTGACTGAGCAATAATTTTGTACCTATATCTAGCCAAGGACCGAACATATGCTATGAATATTTTTATATTATATATGGAAAATGTAGTGTTGATTAATTTAAAATTACCTACTAACAATTCTAACTTACTGTTAAGAATTTTATTATCTAACTAACCCACTAATAACTTATAGATAAAAATAATGTTTGAAATAAATGTTTATTATTATTATTTATACAATATTTTTACCTGTAATTAGATATTGTGGGAGGCAACAGTTTTAAAGCAGAGGGATCACTAAACTTCACAAGTTCTACTAGTGGCTGAGAATTGGTTTCATATAATTCCTTCAATTTTGATAAAACTGCACCACCTTCACCTTCTGGAAAGTAATATTAATTGTCTATATTTAAACTTAATCATTTTAAATTATCATAATCTTTCATTCACGATTGATTACATTTTTTGTTTATAATGAATTCAATTATGCAGTTCAAACAACAGTCTTCTAAAACACACAAATATCTGTAACTTACACATTCAAATATCTTCCATTCATTCACTACATTACTCTATTCGTTTACTATGTATATTCTCTCTTTTAATTCTTTTGTTCAATTCTTCCATTCACTCCGTCTTACTTTGTACAATCTTATAACTATTAAAAAAAGAAATCACGTGGTCGGATTTTTACTATAAACTAACTTTTATTCAACCATCATAGATTACAAAGAAGAGTTTACAATGGCCACTCATAGATGTCACTACCAACTAATATTTTAATATACAATCAACACTATTAATGGGAAACTTACCAACAAAGCAAGAGTGGACCAAAACAACAGTTTTCAGCACAATTTTAACACCGTTTATAATTTTGTTTTTAATTTGTGCTTTGACATCTCCCTCCAATATTTTCGCCAAATCAAATTCCAGGGTAGATTTCAAACTGCTATTACTATGGAGACCTATTAATGTGTTCAGCAGTTCTACCATAGACTGTGAGTCGAGGAGGTATAGACTTACAAGGCACGAACAGGCTATCTAAAAATCAAACAATATGTATTCAATTATTAAATAATTTAATAGTTGATTGATTTTATAAAGTGTCACATTAAGTTTATGACGCAGTTAATCCTTCTTGAGCCTAGATTAGATTTATTACTATGGGACAGCAGACAAGCTGGTGGTCTACTTAGTAGTTAGCAATCCGCATAGAGGCTTGGGAACCTGGGTCACTTAAACCGGAACAAAACACAAGGTTATTATGACGGTATATTTATCAGGGTTGTTTGCGATCCAGACGGGCTAGGAGCCTTACTGTCTAGCTAGGATTGATCGCCTTTTACGACAAGGGAACCCTGGCCGCAGGGTGAGTATTCTTAATCTGCCCCTACATGGAGCCTCACGAAACTGTATCTTTATCTATGAATTTTTGTATCTTTCACACAACATAATCCACTTTTTGGGAGTCACATAGCCTTCTTAGCTATAAATGTATTGGTAATCTCAGTTTTTTTTTATTGCTGAGGAACAACAGACAGGCTGACGGCGCCCATAAGCAGTTACCGTCGCCTATGGAAGTTTGCGACGCCATAGCCGCGAACACGCTGCTGCTGTCGGGTACTGGAACCTGGGTCATTAATGCCGGAACACAACACAAGGTTATTATGGCAGCATATTTATAGACCAGGGGTGGTTGCCGTCCAAACCGGCTTGGGGCCCTACCACGTAGCTAGGGTTGTTTTGTCGCCTTTTATGACAGGCCTTCTTACTCCGCACCTGTACGGAAAAATAGTTAATTTTACCAAAAGCACCTTTTGTAGTGGTAGCCAAGTGGCATTAGAGTCAAAGAATGTGGCATCGCATGTGTAAGAATGTGCCGACCCTACATAATTTGTATCCCAAATTTAGTTTAAAATTAAATTATTAATTAAATTAAGTTTAATAAAAATTGTACATTTTACGGAAATTTCGCAAGAATTACGATCCGACGAAGAAAAGTTTCATTTATATTATAGAATGTCTGACAAGACATCAATTATTATTAAATTTAGTTCAATCAAGTGATTGTATAAAATAGGGATTTTTTCAACCTCTGCAATAAAGTTAACGTAAAATTAAATGTTGTCTTTCATTTTTCTAGAGCGCGGCGCCACATAAAACGAACGTGTTCGATCTTGAATTCGTGTGGCGCGACAAGCGTTTCACACACAAACTGCACCTACTACAAATGTGTCCTTGGTGTGCGTGCTTACATACATAGTCAGGTCATAAATTCTGTCACATGTTTAATGTAAAATAATTGTAACAAGTTTATTCATTATGTAACCATTCATATACCAAAATGAACTTAACAAAACATAGATTCTTATGACATTAAAGTTTATTCAAAATGACCTCCGTGATTTTGAATACAAGCCTTCAATCTGCGCGGCCAGTCGTCTATCGCAGCACGAACGAGGTCCATGTCAATATCGGCGGCTGCCTTAATCAAGGATGTCTTGAGTGACTCCAAATTGGGATGAGGCTTTGAGCACGCCTTTTCCTCCAAGTGTTGCCATATCTTGTAATCTAACGGATTCAAATCTGGACTGGAGGAGGGCCAGTCTTCGTGCCGGATGAAGTCGATTTCACGCGCCGCCAGCCAGTCTTGTGTGCTCTTCGCTCTATGAGCTGGCGCCGAATCTTGTTGGAATACCCAGTGCCTGTTATTGAACATGGTATGAGAAACAGGTTCCACAAGGTTCGTCAGGACTGTATTTTGATACACAACAGCATTCGTTTTTACACCTTTCTCACAAAAATGTACCTCTGTTAAGCCCCAATAAGAAACTCCCAACCATACTATGAGCGAGGATGGAAAATGACCTCGTTGGACACGCGGAATACGGTTGCTCGCTTCTTCACTACTGTGTGCGTACACCTTATCATTTTTTTGTTGTAGCTCTCTTCTACGGTAAACATTTTTTCATCCGAAAAAAGAATTTCCCGATATTTTTTTCCCGCGTACCGCTTCAACAAAGCGCGGCATCTCTTCAGTCTCAGGTCCATTAGACGAGCATTCAAACGATGTCCTGTTTTTCTTCGATATGCCCGAAGCCCTAAGTCTTCATTTAACACCCTTTTCACCGTGGTTCTGCTTAACCCCATCTGAAGGGCCAACAGTTTCTGCTTACGTTTGGTATTTCTTTGAATTCGTGCCTTCACAGCTTTTATCACTGCTGGAGTCCTAACAGACCGAGGGCGACCACTTCTTGACCTGTCATCTACACTAGAGTCTTCATTGTATCGTTTGATGGTACGATAAACGAATCTTTTGGTTATATTCAAATTTTTCAGTATGTTAAAAATTTGAATTGGCGCGTAACCGCAACGATGCAACGCAATAACTGCAACACGGTCTTCTTTAAGCGTCCACTTCATATTTAAAAATGAGTAAAATTCTAAAAGTATACATTTTTATTTTCATGAACAATTCGAAATTCGAATTCAATAAACTTTTTTGTGGCCAGCATTCTAAAAGAAAAGTTTTTACTGTGTGACAATACTTATGACCTGACTAGGTACACATTTATCGCCCCCGTATATTTATACGGGGGCGATAAATGTGTCGTGTTTCAAATGTGGCGCCACAGTTATTTTAATACAAATGTATCTGGTGTGCGGCCTCCCTAAAGAAATGAGTAATTCAACGGTGGACACACACGGGATGTATGTGACCGAACACACTATTGATAATATATCCTTTGCTAATCATATTCAAGATTAGCTTTTGAGGTGCCCACTGGTGTGAAAACTGTGAAACACATAACTTATGGTCCACTTGATAAAGAACATGCAGAATTTAACTAAATTTAATTGTTTGTAACATACCTCAACACTGATATCAACATCTTGCAACTTTTGCCGACAAACACTGATGATGGTTTGATTCAAATTTGATATCGAATACCACTGCTGTTGAACTAATCTTTGGAGTGATTCATAGCCAGCTTTGATATTATTACCACCTATTTGTAACTGCAGACCTGAAATATTAAATAATGTAAGTTTTTACATCAATCAAAAAGTGTAAAAGGGCAAAGTTGCAGTTTAATTAACCTATTAGACGTTATCATCAACTGACACTTACTTTATGGCAACTTTTTCCAAAGTAAAATTTAAAAAAAGTAAAAGAAATGAAATTTTTGATGAAGAAATTTATTTCAAAAAAATTAAATGAATTTTTTTCGGTGGCCATAAGGACAACAGTAATATCTTGAAAATGGCCAACCTAATAAGAAAATGTATCTATAAATAACAAAATTTTTTTTTTATTGCTGTAGAACAGCAGACAGGCTGACGGCCCGCTTAGAATTTAGCAGTTACCGTCGCCTATGGGTGTTTGCAACGCCAGTGGCATCGCGAACACGCTGCTGTCCCATAAGGGTACAGGAACTTGGGTCACTAATGCCGGAACACAACACAAGGTTATTATGGCGGCATACTTAAGACCGAAGGTGGTCGCCATCCAGACGGGCTTGAGGCCCTACCACGTAGCTAGGGTGGGTTGTTTTGTCGGCTTTTACGACAGGCCGACCCCGGCCGCAGAGGTTAGTATTCTTTCTCCGCCCCTGCACGGATAAAATTGTACTATGCACACTTGCAATGGCTCAATCCCCACATATTCGTCAATATGCTTGACAGTGAATGTGTTATTATCATATTCAAGTTTATAACAACGAAAATGTCAAAGCGATTGGATAAAGAAGAAAGCAGACCAGATGGGTAGCTTGCATAAAACTAACTACACTTCTACTTCGGTAGTTAACTCACAACTCAGAAAAAGAATGCGACTTTGCATACGCAATAGGGGAAGTCACTTCGAGCAAGAACTTTAATTAGGCTAAATTACAAAATGTCTTAACTGTTACTTATTATTAATTGTTATTACTACTAAACTGTTACTGGTTCTAAATTTTATTTTAAATTTGTATTTTTTGTGTTATTTACATTGGATATTGTTTATAATTAATTTTATGGGAATTTTAAAGAATGAAGTTTTATTTTGTTCTTTAAAACATTGTTATGCATTGTTGGAGAGCTAAGAAAACGGTTATATTTTTATAATAATCTGTAAGCCTTCTTCTTAATCTTTTTGTTTATCAGGCATTTTAGTGGAAAAAAATATTGAAATAATATCGTTTCTCATCTCGCATTTTTAAATTTGGATGGATAATTGTTGTTTTTAAATTGATAAATAATTATGGTTTATTCGTTTTTATAAATCAGAAGAAAAATGTTTTATTTTAAAGGTTTATTGATTTAAATTGATACTTTTTTTAAATAATTTTTTTATGTTGTCTTTTTGATATTTTGAATAAAGCTAAAAAACCTGATGACTCAAATGGTTCACTTTTGCATGATGCATATGGGGGTTAATATTATCGCAAATAGTCACCCCTATCACTTCCTAACGGGAATACGTCGAATTACCAACATCCCTGTATAGTAATTTTACCAAAAAACGTTTTAGCAAGTTTTGTAACTAAACACCTCAATTAAAGCATAATGTAGGATATAATTACAATTTAACAAATTCTTAAGAATATTCAATCATTATAAGAAGAAATCTAACCTGTATTAACATGCCTAGCCATAATAAACAGCTGAGTTGCTTGGATAAAATCCTCTGATTCAATGCATGTCCATATCTTCTCGGGAATCTCCATTAAGAGTTTCACTTGGACTGACAAACTTTGCATTGGGTTTATGCTGTAGTGATAACTGGAAATATTTAGTTCAAAATATATATTAATCATTGTTTTTTTAATTAGCAAAGTGAAGTAGCTAGCATTGGTAGAGTCCCAGGTTTGGGGCCTACTTACACATGTATGCCGCCATAGTAATCTTGCATTTTATTCGGACAGTAGTGACCCAGGTTCTAGTATATTTATGGCGATAGTAACTGCTTAATATTAATTGGCCTGTTAGACTGCTTAGCTATAAAAAAACAGCAATGGGCTGATCAGATATAGAATCAATGACTGGTCATCATCATCATCATCTTAGTGATGAATCCCGGTTGCAGCCCAAACTCTCGCTTCGGCGCCCGGGGTCCGCTTTCCGACTTTTTCTTCTCCACTTCGCACGGTCTTCAGCATCCCTGGTAGTGAGCCCATTGGCACGCATATCACCCTTTACAACGTCAAGCCAGCACTTTTTGGGTCTACCCCTCCTGCCGGGTCCCGGCGGAGGCGGCATGGCCAGACATTTGTTTCCCACATAAGCATCCGGTTGCCGTAAAACGTGGCCGTACCAACGGAGCCGACACTCTTGTAATTTATCCGCAATGTCACGGACATGAAGACTGCCGCGAATGCGGGAGTTCCTAACGCGGTCCTTCCGCGTCACTCCACACATCCACCGCAGCATATTCATTTCCGTGACACGCAGTTCTTGCTTGTGTCGCTCCAACACCGGCCACGCTTCACAGCCGTATAAAAGGACAGGCCTAATGATGGTCTTATAGACCTGTCCCTTCAACTTTACCGGCATCTTGGGATCACAAATGACACCAGTTACCTCACGCCATTTGGCCCACGCGGCAGCAATGCGTGCCTTGACGTCGCAATCGATGTCACCAGACGCATGAAACACAGATCCCAGGTACATAGAATCCATAGAAAGAATACATAGAATCAATGACTGGTGGGAGAGCTAAATTCTTGAGTGAACATGTAATGTCTTATGTATGTATGTGGTAAGCAAAATGCAACAATTTCTGAATGATAGCAGGCAGGGACTGTGTTTAATACACCTACGACTTAGCTCAGTTCCAGCTGAAATTATTTCATTCTTCTGTGATGATAGATATATCTCAGACTATTTTTTTTTTGCAACCTAATACATCAAGTGTGTGGCAGTTTCAATAAGCCTTAGTCCCTAATGAAACCCATTTCACATGGTGCATCAATATTGATTACTTGCTAAGTAGAGCATATCATATAAAAAACACATGTACCAGCAACCTTAGGATACATATCCTAAGGTTGCTGGTACATTTATAATACAATCATAAAATAGTTGAGAGAGAGCATTCAAGTCTTACGTAACACAATTTTGGCGAGATTTTTGATACCCTTGCCACTCCCCCATGTAACGCGTCATTTTTACCTAAAGACAAAATTATGTGACATACAGTACCGGAAAGTCGCTAAAATACCTTTGTTATTGTTTTAATCGCGTAAATATTAACATTTGAAATGTCATGTTTTTAAAAGCAAGAGATTTCTAATGTTTTTTCTTTCTTTTTTTGTCCTAATAAATTTTTACTACTATATACAATAACTAATAATCATACATTTCATTTTCCTGACATGGCCCTGTCCTTTTGAATTTTGTGAAGTTTACAAAATATTCAAGTGGTCAATCCATTTGAAATCTTGAGAAAAAAACGTTTTAAAAAATGTGTGTGAGAATCTCTCTAGATGACGTTTAAAGGGTTAAAAAAACAATGTTACGTAAATCGTAGGTCAACCCCCTTCCGCCCCATTTTACAAGACCCCTTCCTTCACCCAAATTCGTTATGTAATACTTGAATGCTCCCAAACTTAAAACCAATATTATATCATGAATGAACCTTTGTGGATGAGAAGGTTGGTCTTCTATTTTAAATCCAACTAAATGTGTATTATGCAAGTTTCTACATGCTGAAATCATTTCGCTGACACGATTCAAAGTGCTTTGAGTGGTCACTTTCATCTCTTCAATTGTATCAGCAGCATGGATCAGGTCTCTATATCTTTCTCTGTAATACATACAAAAGACCTAACAATTATATATAAATAATATAATATTTACTTGAAATACACATGACATGAGTGATGACAAAATTTTTGAAAGAGATAATTAAAGATAACAATAGCGCCTATAAGGCTCCACTGTGAAGTGACCCTTAAAGGGAGTGTACATTATGCCCGCCACTCTTAGCCAAGATAGATTCACCAATCCCCGGTACCCCGGTACAGTATGTGTACCCCACCGGATACACATACCGGTCATCGCCATATGCAGATTTCTTCACCAGTCACCATTGGTATGTGGCAATTATGCTATAATAAGGCAAAAAAAATCAAACCCTATATCTCAGTTGGTTTACAAGTCTAATACCACTTGACTACTATGTACATAGTTATACATTAATCTATACAAATAAATAAATTTGGAGGGTCTGTTTGTAATATTAAAATAACCGCTTTTTACTAAGTGCATTTGGACATATACACGGTACATATACCAAAACAACATTTTTTATAATTTTTGTCTGTCTGTCTGTTTGTTCTGGCTAATCTCTGAAATGGCTGCACCGATTTTGATGGGACTTTCACTGGCAGATAGCTGATGTACCAAGGAGTAACTTAGGTTATTTTTAATTTAGAAAAAAAAATAGTTTTTGTTAAAAATAATAAGTTTCGGAAATTTTATAATCAAATTTAAGTTGACCTCAGATTTTTATCATCAATCATATGAAATAGGGTTCAGCTTAGGCTGGACTTAGTAGGTTGAATTTCCAATTTAATTTGACCTCATATAACCCAAAAATGCTGCCTAAAGTCACTATTCCACGCGGACAAAGTCGCAGACACAGCTAGTATCATAATAATTAAACAAATTTAAGCATATACAGAAGTATAAAGATTTGTATCATAACTTATTTGTTGCACTTAGATGGACTTTAATAAAATCTGTAATATATTTTTATTTATTATCATTCCTCTAGTCCATTCCCTTTAAGAAAATAGTGAGTCATTGTTGTCCACCGGCCTAGACCTGCCCCTTGACCAATCAAATCATCATTTCCAAAGATGATCTGCTGTCAACTGGTCACTGTGAACATAGCTTTTAATTTGTTGTGACCTAATTGGTCACGGGTGGGGCTAGACTAGTAGATAACTATGACTAACTAATAGACTACAGCAGTAAATCCCCCATCAAACATACGTATGGCCAGAGCTCACCAAAGGTGTATATATTTGTATATACAAATGCACAAATAGCTCATATTGAAAAAGGATGATAGTTGTATGGCCTTGAATACCTCACAAGAAACTATTTGTTGTAAGCAATACCTGGTAACAGACTGATATAGGCTTAAAAAGGTCTTAACCACACTAAAGGGCATTATACTCTTTATGATATATGTAATTTTGTCATTCATCTCATAGTTAGGTCAAATATTAAGAAATATGTTAATACACTGATAACGTTCTGAAATTTAGGTTTGAAGAATGCTATAAAATAAACAAACTTGGGTCAAACAGTGACCAATGGAAAGAATTAAGCTAGTTTGTAATCACAACTGGAGGATCTAAATTTATTCCTACAAGACTATATTTCCCATTTTGAGCGGTTACAAGAGCACAAATATTACATACCCAACCATAGCTCGTAACTCTTCTTTCTTCCGCTCAATTTCATACTGTAATTTCTTCTGGACATGGTCTATATCACTGATAGAGTATGTCTGGAATAGTTGGTCAGGGTCTATTTCTAAAAGGTTAGGTTGCGCCATTTTCCTTAATTATTTAACAGTCTTCTTCACTTATATATGATTAGTCATTATTAGAAAGAAAATCTTATTTAATTATTATTAATAGGAATACAAATTTCAAGTAAATATTGCAAATTTGTTTTGCCACGGCAAACGGGCAAACACAAATTGACTTGACAAGTTGACAACTTAAACATGATGATGACATTGATGACAGTAACGTTTTTATTTCTTGGTCTTGGTAACAAGATTGTCTGATAGGTCTTCATATAGTATTTGACGGTAGTTTTCCAATTACAGTAGAACATAATGCGACACAGTGGCGCACAATGCCGAAATATGCTTATGGACGCATTATGCGCAATCTGCCTGTGTCTGCATTCAAGCGCAACGGAATGCAGGAATATACGCATTTGAAGTTGCTCGGCACTGCGAAATTCCAATTTTAAAGCCCTTGTGACTTATTTGTTGAATGTGATTTGTGCACGGACCCCCTAAAAGTCAGCGACCCAGCAAAAGTGCCACCCTGCACACTCAAACCGCCATTCGGGTGTTGTTTACTCAAAAATAAACCAATAAAAGTGTCGCTTGAAGATATATTAGATGATTGACAACGAAATTTCGTGTCCTACTTTCAATGTAAAACGAGAAAAATAATTTAATTACAAAGGATGCAGAATTTCCTCAAAAAGGGGTTAACGTCAGGCAGGCGGCCGGTAGTAAAAACTAAGCCACAACTATTATACACCGACATAGCCCGGATGATTGCAAAACTGAAGTGGCAGTGGGCTGGGCACATAGCTCGAAGGACTGATGGCCGTTGGGGCAGAAAAGTCCTCGAATGGCGACCGCGTACCGGAAGACGCAATGTTGGTAGGCCCCCCACAAGATGGACCGATGATCTGGTGAAGATCGCCGGAATAGGTTGGATGAGGGCAGCGCAGGACCGATCATCGTGGAGATCTTTGGGGGAGGCCTTTGTCCAGCAGTGGGCGTCTTCCGGCTGAAATGATGATGATGATGAATATGTTGTGCCGACCCCATATAATGTGGAATAAAGGCAGGAGGAAGAAGAAGATGACATATTTATTTAACATAGATTGGCAGTTCGCTTGAATTTTTTACTGTTTCGAGTTTTTAATATTTAAATAAAATTTAAATACGTTATTCTAAAATTTTAAATTTCTATTGCAGACAAGCGAGTACTAGAAAATAAAACAATTTACTGGTATAAAATTAACGTCAGTGGTGTACAAAACTGTTGTCTATTTGACGAAGTCCGTTTGGCTTTAAATGTTGTAAGGCGTGCACATGCACATTGTTTTAGTACGCGTAACCTCGGGAGGCGCTCGATCTTGACGCAGTTCGGGTCATTAATGTCTTACGTCCGCGTCCGCGTCCGCGCCAAAGATTTTTACGCAGTGTAACGTCAGTATGGTAAGTAAACGCAGAAGAGTTATCCACAGTGAGGTAATTTTTTTTCCATAAATCGCATCACACAAATTGAAGATATTAAAAGATATCTAATATCTTCGACATATCGCTTACCATACAATTCAATGGACCACCATACACAGTTAATTTTTATATTAGATACATAAGTATGCTCTCTATTGAATAAATGATATTCTATTATCTTCGATGTGTGCAAAGCGCTGTGTACATACACAGTAATCCGTACCAACATTATAAAAGTTATTTGGTTTTGTTTTAGGGCTAGGGTCGAAGCATGATAGAGAAAAGAAAAAATATACGAAATCAGTTATGAAGCCTAATTTTATTGTGATTTGTCTCTTTTACGAGATATTATACGGCGTGTAGCTGAGGCTACATGTGTTTTATAAAAACTGTCCAACGAATATTAAAAGAAGAGAGGGAATTGCCATCCACTTCATTCAAATTCACTTCTCGAAAAAATGGAAAAAGAATACTTAAAAGCTCTCGTAAGAGAGTAGTATGTTTCTTGCTTAAAAGACTACGACCTGGATCTCGAGTTCTTAAATAATTTACAGGACGACTCCGACGACAGCGGATCAGAACTTGAATGTTTATCTTAAAGTGATTGAAAGTGATTTTTTTCATTATCAGATAAACGTTCGAGTTCCAAAATCGGAGAGCGCATACTAATCACATAAAATAATAAACAAAAATGCTTACTTACCTACGGGTACGACTATTTTATTTCTGTTATTTATATATTGTTTTATTTCTATTCATTGCAACCTATAATTCTATATTATTTACTTTGCTACATTTTAACTTTTAACTCCCCTCGTTTACACACACAAGCGCGCTTATCAGTACTCATAACTACTACAACCAGAGCCAAACAGACTTCGCGAGTACTTATTAGTGGCAAACGAATGGTGTTTAATGGTAAGAAAATTAACCATTAATTGGTGTATTGAATGCATGCATACTACACCGAGGCAAAATACAAAATATAGGGAAAATAAAATAAAACACCACCATCAAAATAATAAATATAAACTAATACAATTTAATTTCACTTGAAAAAATAACTTCAACATAAGTCATAAATTGTGTCAAAACACATTTAAAAATTATGAAAATATCAATATTTCTTATGGTTCCCTTAACAATCCACATTTTCACTGATAACAATACTAATGGTAATAAACTCTATGAAGATGTTGGTAAAGTTCACATTTCAATTTGAAATACAGTGAAAACTAATCTGTGAGAATAAATTTTATTAAAAAAGTAAATTCAAATCCCCCCTTATTGCATTATCATAAAAATATTCATTTTGCGTAATACAACCTATCATAAAATCTCAAATATAAACTATAATTGCTTGATGTTTAAAATACACTATGTATTCATTAATTTAATTTATATTTAAAAAAAAAACGCACAATATCCAGGCACCTATTAAAAAATTTTTTTACCAAGAAGGTCCATTCCAATGTGCGTTATATGAACTTAAATACGAAAGAAATAAATGCTAAAATCGAATGACATAACGTAAACTAAGATATTCAATACATCAGTCTGATATTATTTACAGATCATTTATGATTCAACTTACGATTTATTCTTAAAAACAAATTTACAAATAGGAAAATGCACCTGAGATTCGTACACGTTTACTTCTTGATTGAGATGTTATAATCAAAGTTTATTGAACATAAAACCATTAACAAACATGACTATTACATTGAAAATAATATATTTTTTATTAATAATATATTTACAATCACTGGGATTTTCTGTCACAATTGTTTTCATTCAAGTAGTAAATATGTAAAACCTTATACCGCTAAAAATAATGATAAAAATTGTTTTTCTTAAAAAAATATTTAATAATAACACTAAAAATTAAACAAAACATTATTGTTCAACGGTGCAGTATTCTATTCATTAAAAATTACTTAAAACTATATTAATGATATATTTTATTTAAATTTATTTATTTTTCTCCGTGCAGGGGCGGAGTAAGAATACTAACCCCGGCGGCCGAGTCGGCCTGTCGTACAAGGCGAAAAAAAACAACCCTAGCTACGTAATAGGGGCCCAAGCCCGTCTGGATGGCAACCACCCTTGGTCTACAAGTATGCCGCCATAATAACCTTGTGTTGTGTCCAGCATTAGTGATGGGTCACTAATATACTATATATCATCAATATAGTGAGCAACTATGAGTATCCTACACTAGTCCGTAACGTGGTTCACTTCACTTTAATATATTTTTTCAATAATAAAATTAACAGATCTCGCTAATAGCACAAGGGAAATTGGCTCTTACATTACAATAGGCATTTACTTTTCACTCAAGAGCTACTAACTGGGGTAGATATATACGCCAATTAGTAGTTCGTTAAATGATAGTTTGTTCATTTTCCAGTACTTTAACTTATTTCAATCGACTTTTTACCAATTAAACTTTAATAAAATGGAATTTGCTATCGCCATTCTCTTTGGCATAAAAAAATGAAAAACATCATGTACTTAATTCTGACTCTTGCTATCATAATAGTTTTGATGGTTAAAATACCCTTGGGGTAAACATATACCCCAGTTTGTAGTTCTAGGGTTAATACTTAATTCTTATAAAAAAATCGATTTCGCCGATACTTCTTTATTCATTACCATTTGATAACTTGAAACGTTTTATTCAATTTTCACGTCTGTCATTTGTAACTAAATGTGTTTTTTACGGATATTAGTGATGAAATTTATATATTTATTTATCACAAAAAAGGTTCCAATTATACTACCGGCACACTATGATGGCCGTTTTGACGTTTGCCCACTCCATGAAGTTTCGTATAATTACTAATTAATACGAAACTTCATGGAGTGGAAAAACGTCAAAACGGCCATCATAGCGTGCCGGTATAGTAGGAAATCGAAATATAGTGTGATAATTAAAACAGCACCACATAGTTTAAGCAACAGTGCGCTTATGTACTACTAGGCAACTGTTATACATACATATACTATTTATACACTTTTCTTATCTAAATAAATATATAAACACCTTTCATAATTTTTTTAAATGTTATCCATATATGCAGATGCAGGACGGGAATCGTGACTTACTTAGTGTTAAATCACGAAGGTTTTCAAAATTTCAAGTTATTAAACGATTTTGAATAACTTTTCTGTATATATTTTCTTTGAAGCTGAGACTGTCATACAATGTTAAGGGCCAAAAAACCACTTTGAAAACTTTAATTGATAATACTATAAACAACCTATTACATCGATACTTGTATTATACTAATACCTGTATTATATATGTTCCAAATATAACAGTTCCTACTGTACTAATGGGTTGTGTTAATTTGAATGGAATATAAATTGATCCAAATATATTTATATAAATAAATATAATATGATCGGATAAAGAAACTATGATATAAATACTCAGATGAATGTTAAACCTTATGACATTTGTATTAAAAACAAATCAAATCTGTTTTATTGTTTCGAGATTATCACCAAATAAGGGAAACAGTTCAGTACATGACTTCATAAACCGTCGCCTTTTTGTCACCGGAACCAGTCACAATGAACTTATCGTCCGATGATATATCACAACTGAGCACCGACGATGTTTCTTTTGACTAGAAAAAAAAAACATTATTGCAATCTAAAATTATTTTAACAAGCCCTTAAGTATATTTTTATAGTAAAAAAATAATAAATACTAAATAAATAGGTAATAGTAAATAAGTAGTGGGAAAATTCTCACAGCACCATCTCGTCGTAACCCAACCTCTATCCGTTCAAGGGCGGAGAAAGAATACTGACCTCTGCGGCCGGGGTCGGCCTATCGTAAAAGGCGACAAAACAACCCACCCTATCAACGTGATAGGGCCCCAAGCCCATCTGGATGGTGACCATCTTTGGTCTTAAGTTTGCCGCCATAATAACTTTGTGTTGTGTTGCGGCATGAGTGACCCGAGTTCCTGTACCCTTATGGGATAGCAGCATGTTCGTGATGCCACTGGTGTTGCAAACACCGACGAGGCGACGCTAACTGCTAGATTCTAAGTGGGCCGTCAGCCTGTCTGCTATCCTATAGCAATAAAAATAATATTATACAAAAAAAAATCCCGGCAGACGGCATCGACGATGAAACAGTGCCCCTGGCATCGTTAACACCCACAGACGACGGCTACTGTTTTCTGTTAAGTGGGCGGGTTGTTTTGTCGCCTCTTGCAACGGGTCGCAAGGATCAGTATTCTTATTACGCCCCTGCACATAGCCGTATAGAAGATATTATTTTCCAACACAAGTAGCTTAATCGCTTCCACCGTGTGCCCATAGTCCTAATAACGACATTTTATTGACGTTCAAATGAAATGATACGAACACGTAGTGATAAGCTAAAAAGTAATCGTCGGCTAGAAATTTTAAAAGATAAGGTTTTATGCTGCAATTTAGGAAACGTACCCATACGTACGGGGAGTATTTTAAATACCCGGCTTGGTCTCAGGGGGAGGTGAAGCTTAGGTTATGGAACGTGTTCGTTGAAGATGATTGAAATCTAATATATAAAATTCTCGTGTCACAGTTTTCGTTGCCATACTCCTCCGAAACGGCTTGACCGATTTTGATGAAATTTTTTGTGCTTATCCGGTATCTATGAGAATCGGCCAACATCTATTTTTCATCCCCCTAAATGTTAGGGGTAGTCCACCCCTAAATTTTATTTTTTATTTTTTGACATTTTATTATTTTTATGGCAGAACAACGTTTGCCGGGTCAGCTAGTGAAATATAAATAAATGAAATGAATAAAACGAATTGACTTTATAATAATTAAGTTCCTGTTAAATTAAGTTTTTACATAATTTTTTTCTTGATAATATTTTTTGCACTTGTTACTATAGGTATGCGTGCACTTTAGGCGTCAGATAAGCGCTGTATTAATATAGACAAATATGAGCCAAAATTTTATTTTAATGTTTGCAAAAAAATATTGTTTACTATTAATCAAATATTACGAGAACATTAGAGGGGGAGGGGGTGTTTTCGTATACTATATACAGATGGACACCAATGAGAAAAAAATTAAAAAATATGTCGTGTAGTATGGGACATCCTTTTGGAACTATTCTTAAAGACTCACCTGGAATATACTAGCTCCGTACGGCGTACGCCACGCGTTTAGTAAATTGTCCTTCCCTGTGGACGCGAACCATTTCCCCGAAGACGCGAACCGTAGTGAGAGTACACACGATTCGTGCAACAGCAACTGGTATCTATCCGGCTTGCCGGCGTGGAGAACTTCCACGTGGGAGTTCTCCATGCCTACTGCTAGCCACGAACCTAAAGATAAATATGCCATCGTTAAATTTCACTATGAGGGTTACAAAACTTTTTGTCTGTGCAGGGGCGGAGTGAGAACACTGAGGCCAGCGGCCGGGGCGGCCTATTATGAGGGGCGGCTGATAAATTCGCGACCACCTTAGGTCTTAATGAAAGAAAAATTTTGATGTATATTTTTATTTTTCAATATAGTCCCCCTCAAGTGAAATATACTTCTCGCATCTGGCATACAATGCCTTCAAACCACTCAAAAAACATTATTTATCTTTGTCCTCAAAATGACGATCCGGCAGCTTTCATTTCGTTGTCATCCGAAAATCTCCGGCCTGGAAGTCCCTTTTCAATTTGGAAAACAGTGGTGCCAATTCTGGCCTGTACTGTCAAGGCCTGCCTTAACATACACGCGCGGTGTAAACGGGCGCGTCATCTTACAAAAACACGCTAGCTTTCCACGCCATTTCTGCACAACAACCTCACGAGCCTGACTCACCAAATTGGCATAATATTCACCGTTCATCGTAGTCCCTTTCGGTAGGAATCCTATTAATAAAATTCCCTAGCTATCCCAGAAGATACTCGCCATTAGCTTAGACGCCGACTTTTCCATCTTGAATTTCTTTGGCGGCTTTTTTCTTTTTTAATCCATTGCATCGACTCTTGTTTGTACTCCAGATCATACTGACAAATCCATGTTTTATCCACGGTGACGATCCGATCACAAATTTCGTCAATTTTATTGTCAGCAAGCGCCAAAAAATCCTTGCAGCTCTCCAGTCGTCGTTGCTTGTCGAGCGGTGTGAGCATTCTCGGTACCCAAGCGCGCGTAAAATTTTTTCATGTGTAAACTTTGATGTAAAATTTCTCCAACTTGTTATTTGCTAATCTGAAGATCTGAAGTTCTTCAGCCATCTGCCACAATTCTTCTGCCGGCCAGTACTAATTTTTCTACTTTTTGAACATTTTCATAGGTCACTACACTGACAGGGCGGCCCGCGAGCGGATCATCTTCGCAGCTCTCTCGTTCTTGTTGAAGTAAGCGGGCCCATTTTTTCACCGTTTTATATGAAGGTGCAGAATCTTGAAGAATCGATGATATTTCTTTAAAAATGTTTTTCGGCGTATTACCTTTTTTACGATTTCAAACGGCGCGGTGTTCAAAATTTCATGAATTTTCGGATTCGGCTGACATGCTGATATTCGTTGTCCGACAGGTAATTCAATTATGACCTAAAATTTGATTACGGGTTGTTTTTATACTACCTCTGAGTCCCGTAATTAGTGATAGGAATAACGATGTAATTAGTCATCGTTAAGTAACTTGGGCCGCCCCTCATATAAAAGGCTACAAAACCACCCCAGCTAGGTGGTAGGGCTCCAAGTCCGCCTGGAAGGCAACCACTCGTGATTTTTAAATAAGCAGCCATAATAATCTTGTCTTGTGTTTTGCCATAAGAGATGCGAACAGCAGCGTGTTGCGGTACCCCTGGTGGCGCCACTAACACGTGGAATATGTAATTTTCATCAGAATCATATTTAGGGGTTGATGAGAAACATTTAAACCAAAAACCCCGCCACGAAAATAACTGCATACCACGAGATTCAGTATTTTTGAGTAGACAATTCTCTTATTTTTTTATTAATTATAAACACATTCAAAGAAATAAAAAAAAAATACATGAAGTATTAAAGTGAATGTGTTTCTGGGGAGTTTCTTAATAACAACTACACATATTAGTAAGTAGTGGTAATATTATATAAAGAAAATATAAAATGCATATCTGACTGGCTTAAAAGAATATTTATTCTAACTAAAAACTTTCAATAAAAAAATCTACTTTGATTTATCCAAAAAAAGCTATGCCTTAAGAACAGCTCTTAAACGTGTCTTAGTTTCTCATTTTTTTTTTGTATATTGATTGTATATTTGAACACATTTTTAAACAATTTAACATACCCGTTGGACAGTATCCAAGTGAGAATATTTGACTTGAGAAATCATGCTGATGCAGCTGCCTCCCTTCGCGCAGATCCCACGACCGAACTGTGTTGTCCAAACCACCAGTCCACAAGTGTTTTCCATCACCACTAATATCTATGCACGACGCGCCATCCGTATGTCCTGAGGAAAGACACAATTGAATTCCTACATCATCATTTATTTTGATAGGTGGTAGAACCGCAAGCCCGTCTGGATGGCAACCACCCTTGGCCTATAAGTATACTGCTATAAGAACCGTCGTAATTTTTTGGAAATAATCAAAGTTAAATCAAACTGTGCTAAAAATAAATATAAGTATAGATCAGTGATTCCCAAAGTGGTCTATATCGACTCCTAGGAGTCTGTGACAACCTGTAAGGGGTCTACGTCAGCGAAAAAAAATTTAGGGGTTCATGAAATGAAAATGGAGGTCCACGATAGTGGATCTCAACACATACACTGATAGTACCTATTTACTTACATCATTCTATCCTATAATATCAAAACATTATTTATAAAAGTACCTATGAAGTAAAAAATTTATTTTATGTTTATTTAATGTTACGTATACTTTACGTAACAGATAGAAAATTTTATGTTGAGTAGTTTTAATTTAAATTCAATTAATAAAATTTATTATTTAATGTATAAATTAACATGTGTTTTTACTTAAAATTTTTAACACTAAACTTCACTACAGTTAGAAATTTACAGGAAATCAATATCATGTAAGTAGGGGACGGATCACACGGAAAAACATGGAAAGGGGTCTACGACACAAAATAAGTTTGGGGAACTCTGGTATAGATAAAGGTACAAACATTGACTTTTTTATTCCACATTAAAATGTGAACACAATTTCATTTTAGAGTTCGAATCAATATTCTATCTGTTTTTTTAAACACTGAACTTGGCGCACTCCGCTGGTGCATTTGAAAACTAATTCACGTCCCACTTAACCATAAGCATATTTCGGCATCGTGCGCCACTGAGTCGCGTTATTTCGAGCTATATTTAAAAATGGCGCGCCGCGCTTAATTTTTACTTTAACTACAGGTATGCTGCACACTGTTTAGACATCGATCGGCAAGCACTGTTGTTTGCGCTTGAACTGAAATTGTAGGCTATGTTGATAATCTAGTATACTATTAGACGGCGCTTATGGCAATATTAGCTCACGCGAACATTTCACAATGATGCATTGTAAACCCGAATCGAAAATTAACGTATTTTATTTCGCTCGTGAAGTGGTTTAAAATATGACCGCCACCATTTGGGATTAAGAGTCCCGAACAATTGTATTAATAAATTAATGAGCCAAATTATTTAATTTAAATTTCTATTTGCAAATTATGATTGTAATTTTACACTGTATTAATGAATTACCACGTGAAAACTAGAGGGCAAGGGGGGTGTCTTTTTATATACTACCGTACTATACACCAAAAGAAAGGAGAGTAAAAAATTGTCAAAAATAGGTCACGTAAACGGGTACGTTCCCTTACATACGTGTATTCCAATGTTTTTATCCGTACAGGGGCGGAGAAAGAATACTAACCTCTGTGGCCGGGGTCGGCCTGTCGTAAAAGGCGACAAAACAATCCACCCTAGCTACGTGGTAGGGCCTCAAGCCCGTCTGGATGGCGACCACCTTTGGTCTTAAGTATGCCGCCATAATAACCTTGTGTTGTGTGCCGGCATTAGTGACCCAAGTTCCTGTACCCTTATGGGCTAGCAGCGTGATTACGATGCCACTGGCGTTGCAAACACCTATAGGCGACGGTAACTGCTAAATTCTAAGCGGGCTGTCAGCCTGTCTGCTGTCCTACGCAATAAAAAAAATTTATTATTTCTATTTAAAATACTGTTTTCGCGAAATAAATGACAATTTATATTACAGATTAACAAAACACATATAAAAGAACAAGATACTTAGGTGGGGATATAGACCATAGACAAGATTACAAAGGTTACAAAGGTGACAAGATTACCTTGGAATTGTCGAACTAAAGTTTGACTCTGTAGATCCCAGACCGCGATGTTGCCATCGGAACAGCAACTGAAGCAAACCTGCAACATTTCAACTCTTTAGCATAATGTACAAACATATATAATCCGCACGAGTTACATACCGGTCTTTGTGTCAATTCATTCAGCGTTATCTAGTTCTAAAATAATTAGAAAGCGCTTGCGTTATGGGTACTAGACAACTCTGATATACTGCTTATAGACGTACGAAGGCCACGCAGGTCGACAATATTAAACGATATTTGTATATATTATACTATGCAATATATACGACAACATCCACAGCGTAACGGCTAACGCACGTCGGAACGCTTGCGCAAAGCACGGTTTCTATTCCCCCCCGCGTCTGGGTGTTTATGTATAATATGTATAATTATGTATAATCAAAACAATTGTAGTGGACCAAATTGTGAGTCAAAATAACTTTCAAATCCACTTGAACACATACAAAAAATTTCATCAAAATCAATCCAACCGTTTAAGAGTTACAACCATAGAAAACAGAGACCGTAAGAAAGAGAAAGGAAGGGATGGTCGCTTGGAGCAGGTTTACGTTACGTGACGATTTCTGTCAGTTCACTCTACTGTAAACTGCATAAAAGAACTTCGTTACGAAAATAAATATATAAATATATAACTAAGTTACCTTTGAATCTGGACTAATAGCGAGCGCATAACACGCGGGGGCTGATGACGTTAACTCCGCCCTCATCCTCGGCGTCGGGGAGCCCAAGTCCCATATCGACAGATTCGACGCCTCTCCACCAACTATCAACGTGCGTCCGTCGGGTAATAGTTTCACTGAACGAATGTAATTGTCCCGTTGCTGTGGAATGGATAAAGGTTTTATTTGTGACCAAATCTTTACACTTTCAAACTTTGTCTTTATGTAGACCAACTAATATATAATTTATGTCAATGAAACCTTCAATAAAGTCAAATGTTGCAAGAAACACTCTTTTACACAGACTTTGTCTTGAATATAATAAATCTTACACCAGTGTAGACATTTTTTGCTCTAACATTGTAAATTATAAAACAAAAATAATCGAATTATGCAAATGATTGATGTATTAAGTTTAGATCTCTCAATTTTTTTTTATTGTATTTTATAATTTTAATTTATGACATTACTATTGTTCTATTGGGTGATGCAATTACGTGTATTATACCTTTAAGTGAAAACTTTACTGATTTGTTAAAAATAGGTTCATAATTATTATACCTAGTCAGGTCATAAGTATTGTCACACAGTAAAAACTTTTCTTTTAGAATGCTGGCCACAAAAAAGTTTATTGAATTAGAATTTCGAATTGTTCATGAAAATAAAAATGTATAACTTTTAGAATTATACTCATTTTTAAATATGGAGTGGACGCTTAAAGAAGACCGTGTTGCAGTTATTGCGTTGCATCGTTGCGGTTACGCGCCAATTCAAATTTTTAACATACTGAAAAATTTGAATATAACCAAAAGATTGGTTTATCGTACCATCAAACGATACAATGAAGACTCTAGTGTAGATGACAGGTCAAGAAGTGGTCGCCCTCGGTCTGTTAGGACTCCAGCAGTGATAAAAGCTGTGAAGGCACGAATTCAAAGAAATCCCAAACGTAAGCAGAAACTGTTGGCCCTTCAGATGGGGTTAAGCAGAACCACGGTGAAAAGGGTGTTAAATGAAGACTTAGGGCTTCAGGCATATCGAAGAAAAACAGGACATCGTTTGAATGCTCGTCTAATGGACCTGAGACTGAAGAGATGCCGCGCTTTGTTGAAGCGGTACGCGGGAAAAAAATATCGGGATATTCTTTTTTCGGATGAAAAAATGTTTACCGTAGAAGAGAGCTACAACAAACAAAATGATAAGGTGTACGCACACAGTAGTGAAGAAGCGAGCAACCGTATTCCGCGTGTCCAACGAGGTCATTTTCCATCCTCGCTCATGGTATGGTTGGGAGTTTCTTATTGGGGCTTAACAGAGGTACATTTTTGTGAGAAAGGTGTAAAAACGAATGCAGTTGTGTATCAAAATACAGTCCTGACGAACCTTGTGGAACCTGTTTCTCATACCATGTTCAATAACAGGCACTGGGTATTACAACAAGATTCGGCGCCAGCTCATAGAGCGAAGAGCACACAAGACTGGCTGGCGGCGCGTGAAATCGACTTCATCCGGCACGAAGACTGGCCCTCCTCCAGTCCAGATTTGAATCCGTTAGATTACAAGATATGGCAACACTTGGAGGAAAAGGCGTGTTCAAAGCCTCATCCCAATTTGGAGTCACTCAAGACATCCTTGATTAAGGCAGCCGCCGATATTGACATGGACCTCGTTCGTGCTGCGATAGAGGACTGGCCGCGCAGATTGAAGGCTTGTATTCAAAATCACGGAGGTCATTTTGAATAAACTTTAATGTCATAAGAATCTATGTTTTGTTAAGTTTATTTTCGTATATGAATGGTTACATAATGAATAAACTTGTTACAATTATTTTACATTAAACATGTGACAGAATTTATGACCTGACTAGGTATATGTATATAAAATTTTACTTAATTAATAAACGAATTTAGCGAACAATCTCGCTTATGCGAGCTATCATATTTTTTTCTGGCTTGGCCACGAGATCTACAAGTCAGTTTATCCGTTGGCCGAGGCGGTAGGAGAACAGCGACGTTTTTAGTGGGTAGTCGGATGTCAACCATCTTTTCCGGAGTCCCACATACCCCTCGATCCCCCTGGTAGAGGGGATTTTTAAATCACAAGTTTTTCCTTGAAAAAAAAATTTTTTTTAATACAGTATAAAACTCACCAAACAGTCCAACTGCGACAAAGGTTCCAAACTAGTAGGCGATCCGGGGTTTGTTATGTCCCATAACTTAACACACCCCTTCCCGCCCGTGTAGGCGTGTCGCACGCCGTTATTGAGGGAGAGGGCCACAGCGCACACTACCTCGCCGTGGGGCAGGACGGCCACTTGCCTCGCCCCACGAGGTATGCCGGGCCCCACTAACGCATCCGCGGGGAACGGGACGGGCTGGAGGGGACCGCCGCACGAGTGGTACGAATATGCACTAGAAAGTTGTATAATTAATAATAGAGACTATATAGAAAAGCATTGCTAGTGAATAAAGAGGTATTTTGCAGGTGAAGTTCTGCAGACAGACAAACGGCCCACCCGATAGCAAGTGGTCACCGTCGCCTATAGACGGTTGAAACACCAGAAACTCCTCTTTGATATACCCTATGTTGTAGTGCGATGAGAATATAATAGTTTACAGCAAACATAAACAGTAAATTAACTTGTTTTCTCAGCGAATCTACCAAACAGCCTGAAATTATAACTACCCATTGATTTGCACGGAATATCAGTTCCCGACAAAACCGTGTAAAATAAAGACTCTGGTTTTGATATGTAAAACTATCCCAATATGTGCTCAATTCAGTTGCTTATTTAGATAAATCTTAAACATCTACCTATTGAATTCACTATAGATTAAGAACAAAAATAAAACGAAGAATCTTCAAGAAACTAAATTCCAGCTTCTACACTTTTTTCTAATTGAATCTTATTGTTAACATCGTTTGGCTATAATGGGTCTAGGTGACGATGCTATACCCTGTCCCTTTTCCTCTTACCTAATATCCGCTCCCCGTCCTTGTCAAATCAAGTGCCACCGATTTAAAAATATTATAACGTCTCTGGCCGTACTGTGATTGTCTGTCGGTTCCGTCTTACTTAATATAAAAGTTGAACAATTTATTAATTTATTAAATGATTGATTAATTGAGTGTAAATAAAATGATAATAATATAAATAGCTGTGTGTGTTTTGAATACTCTGAAGAGTGTAAATTGTGAGTACCATTCATATTCGCGGACTCTTATTTTTTTTTATTGCTCGTATTATGGCTTTATCCAAGGAAAAAAAGTAACATCCTCCTGCTAATTTTAATACTAATTAACGTAACGTATATAGTGGTAAATTTAAAAAAATTAATACTATTCGATGAACCCCCCACCCAATTATATGCCGAGTAACGTATAAAAGCATATCTCTCGCCTGATAGCACTCGGTGCGGACGCGTTCAGAATACTCGGTATACGTGAGCCATTTAAAAGTACTATTCTATTGTGTTGTGGAGTATTATTTTCCAAGTGTTAAACGAGTACAATACTTGCCGTAGTTCGTATGTCAGTGTGTCTTAAGTGAAATTATTAAAATAAATATAATTAGGGAAGCACGTGGTGTATTTTTTTAAAATTAATTAGTACTTCTGTGCCTAAAAATATATAAATAATAAAAAAATAGTCGAATTCGAACCCAGAGCGTCCAGGTATGACACAGACTTGTTATTCACTAGGCTGTTCCGCTGCTGCCTGTGACGGAATTTGCTTGAATCTAGAAAGGCCATTTTATCTGAATCTATTGAGCATTACGCCTTACGATTGCTGGGGGTGTATGGATGTACACCCCTGTACAATTATTACACAAAGTCTCATCTCAAAATTAAAATCGCGTTCTCATGGTCGTGTCCTCCCCTTGCAAGACTAAAAAAAAGACGGGAATCGAAGCCTTGACCTCCGCAAGCGTACCGATGTGCGTTAGCCGCTACGCCATGGTGATCGTCAAATGAATGAAAAATGTTCACATTGAGGAGCGGTTAATTCAACTTACGGTTTAGCAGGTGCCATTCCATTAGTCCTATGGTGTGGTGTATCATACATGTGGGGAGGTCTGTAACCCGGATATCCTGGGAAGCCGTAACCGGGTGGCCTGGAAGGGCCCGTGGGTGTCGACGAGCGTGCCATCTTACCCCCGGGCGTACCAGGTTTCTCCTGGAAATAGGATAATATTAAAAATAATTTAGCTAAATAAAAACGAATCAGTTATTTATTATATAAAATATTTTTAGTTATAAGTATAAATAAAAAAAATTATAATTAGTAGGTCTGGAAAAAGGAATACTCAATTTATTTTCCACTAACTATGGCTGCCGACTTTATGGTTGTTTTTTTATTGTTGAGGAACAACGGACAGGCTGACGGACCACTTAACAGTAACCATTTACCATCATCTATGGACGTTTGCGACGCCAGGGGCACAGCTATCACACTGCCGTCCGTGCAGGTGAACCGGAGCCTGATTCACTTAAGCCGCAACACAACAAGATTACAATGGCGCCATATCATTATCCGTGCAGAGGCGGAGAAAGAACCTCTGCGGCCGGGGTCGGCCTGTCGTAAAAGCCGACAAAACAACCCACCCTAGCTACGTGGTAGGGCCTCAAGCCCGTCTGGATGGCGACCACCTTTGGTCTTAAGTATGCCGCCATAATAACCTTGTGTTGTGTTCCGGCATTAGTGACCCAAGTTCCTGTACCCTTATGGGACAGCAGCGTGTTCGCGATGCCACTAGCGTTGCAGACACATATAGGCGATGGTAACTGCTAAATTCTAAGCGGGCCGTCAGCCTGTCTGCTGTCCTACAGCAATAAAAAAAAATCAAGAGAGCATGGGTGGTTGTCATCCAGACGGGCTTAGAGCCAGCCATTCTACTTAGCAAACACCAGCCAACGTTCTGGTGTGATTAAATAACGAATATCCATCCATCCATCCTAGTATTCACATTTATGATATTAATATAGATAAAGTTCCGATAGTGTGCTTTATCAAACTAAAGCTCGTATTTCCCTGTCGAAGAACATAATAGCTACAGATAGATGTTTCAAAACTCACATCTTTGGAACTCTTGGGCGTGGACCTACTCGAGGAGGAACCAGACCTAGAAGGAGGTCTGGGGCCATTCTCTTGTCTTTCTCCGCCCTCTGTACGTACGCTGGGTGACACTCTTTCTTCCTGTAATCAAATAAAGTGCTACAATTTAATATTGTTCTTGAATAGTTTTCGAGCTACTATATTCATCTGTGCAGAGAAAGGGCGAGGAAAATACCGCTCCAATACCGCTGCCGGATGGCAACGTGTTGACGATGCCTCTGGAATTGCAAACATCCATAGGCGACGGTAACTGACAACTATTAAGTGAGCCTTCAGCCTGTCTGCTATCCCACAGCAATAAAAAAGGCCAATCTAGATGTGCCGGGTTCGAACCCACACACACGTATTACAGTATAATTGCCTAATACTAACGGCAAAGACAAACATCAAGTGGAAACCTGCATACCGATATCATTTGTATGTATAACCCGCCAATCCGCCTTGGACAGCGTGGCGGGTACTGTCCGTTCCCTGTAGAGGGCGACCCGAGCCCACCAGTGGGACATTATGGACTGTTATTATCATTAGTAGATATAGTATGTAACTTTTGAACATTGCCAGCATACAGGTAGAATTATTATAGTAAAAACATTCGTAGTATCATATGTAGGTAGTATTTAAGTTTTGTGTCTTGTCGTGTGTCAGCCATTAAAACGTGATTGCAATATGTTGCGTATTATTCCAAAAAGTATTCAATATTTACCAGCAGGGCGACCTGATCAGTATGATAACACAGTGTAATCATCTAAATTTACAGCCTCGTTATGTGTGGATGATAATCGTGTATAAAACGTTGAGTGAGAATTATGATGACCTATTTCCTGTCCCCCCTCTCTCCTGTCTTAGTTTCTATTCTTACTTCTCCTATCCTATCCGATTTGTTGCGAACGCCTAAACTAACATTGTTCGAATATGTCCAATACTACCCGGAGTGCATTAGATGGAAGCAATTTCACTTTTTCAATGGAACGTCAATCCTTTAAAATCTTAACAGACTATTGTTAATTTAATCAATACATATACTGTATACAAGAAATACACAAGATACAATACAATTATATAAAAATAATCCATAGATTATTCTTAAACCCAGGTCTTATCATTTGTTGTCCACAACACTCAATAACATCTGGTCCTTCGAGCCGGATAATATATTCAAACGTCCGTAACTGATTAATTCTCTCATAAATAGAATGAATCCCTGCAGTGTTGGAATATCAGACCTAATAGTCATCAAGAAACTTAAGATCTTAAAAAGTTAAAATTACATTGTCTAACTAAAATTTTAATTAAATAAAAATCCTTACCTCATTCGCTACATCAACGACGAGATCTTGATCGCTCTTTTCTGCATCGCTGTCCTAAAAATACATCATTTGCATTACGCACCATAATATTGTATAAATTCCAACAAAGCAATGAAACGAATTCTGAAAAACAATTAAAACAGCGATGTTTATATTCGGATAGCAATTTTATTTAATGTGTTGTTGTTTTATCGAAGCATTTGTACAAACAAGCGTCGAATCGAGGATGGTTGGATATCTATTGATAAAATTATATTTTCCATATAATAACATTAAGGTAACCTGGAAAAATCTACAACCGTGCAAACAGAAACTGTTTTAGGTCACGTAGAGTATAGAGGTCATGTAGGAAAAGACTGCAATTTTTACATTTACACTCACAAATTGTGATACATTATCTTTACTTCGGCAGCGACATTGAACATTCTTGTGTGAATATGCTACACATTAACACTTTACAATGCATACTTTAGAACGAACGTGAGTCTAAATTTTGGCAGCAATTTACTAAGTATATAACTATATGAACTATTTAAATAAATATATAGTCTATTACCGAACACAAATTATCGCTCGTTGAATTATCGAAATAATAATTATAAATATAATGGTAGGTATTTATTTTCTTTATCCAGAATATTTTTCGAATATATAAATAAATATACATAGTGCCCAAATAAGCAGCAGAGCTCATACTTTTGCAAATAATAGATTTACGGGAAAGTTCTGTCCGTTTCTATTACAACAAGTTTCGACACGTAAGCACAATTTTATTTGGTGCATGTTCGGTTCTTTATTTTTATCGCTTAATGTGCATACTGACGTAGCAAACTGACTAAAATAAAATTAATTCAAATTAGTCTTAAGTTTGAAACGATAGTGTAACCATGGCTACTGATAAAATTAATCTACGCCACTGTATTTTGTACGAGTTTCAACAAGGGAGAAATGCTACAGAAGAATGTAGAAATTTATTGAGTGTTTGATGAAGGTACAGTTTCTGTTAGATCGTGTGTTGTTTCAAACAGGTGATTTCGACCTTTCTGATAAGTCACGTTCTGTGAGACCATCTTTGATCGACGACGATGTTACTAAGGCCACGTTTGAGCAAGACTCTTTTCTGACAACATCGGATATCGCAGAAGGGTTCAATTCAGCTCAGCAAACCATTTCGGACCATATTCGGAAGATAGCATTGGTGTGGAAATGTTCAAGATGGGTGCCGCATGAAATTTATTCCAAGAACGGACAGAACTTTCCGGTAGACCTTATAAACACATATTATACAGAAATATTCTATTTCCATCGAGGCCGGGTCCTTGATCCTCGTATGGATACCAACGTGATAAAACAATTGCGCCACTGAAGACGGCAATTTTTTAGTACCCAAGTCCCCCTCTCTCGGCTGGTGGACGCACTTCGCTGGTATAACCACTAAAACCACTTCGGTTCATGTTCGCATTCCTATGTCCACAGGCCGCGGCCCCGTCCAGGACCGGCCCACTTTCGGTGACCTCTTCAAAAGTATATAGATATAAAAAATAAACTCATCTAACCACCCTCAACTCCAAAAATCTTCAAACTAATATCAGAGTACAAGCAACAAGAGTATCATAGATGGAAGCCGACACATACACTACATAGACTCACATGACTGAGTACCTTCTCCTCTTTCCTCCGCTTCACGTCCAGTGCTTCGGGCTCTACGGGGGACCGGGGTCGGTATTTCTGTTCTCGCTCGTGCGGCGACACCGAACGACGCTACATTAAAGTTACAGTGAGTTTTAACATTACAAACAAGGATAAGCGGAAGCCGAGTGGTATACTCTACGCCCAACCTAGAGGTCGCGAGTTCGAACCCTACGATGGCACGCATCGCATAGAGAATGTTTCTCGCCTAATTTGCATTATCATGTAA
Source organism: Malacosoma neustria (assembly GCA_963693495.1). Taxonomy (NCBI): domain Eukaryota; kingdom Metazoa; phylum Arthropoda; class Insecta; order Lepidoptera; family Lasiocampidae; genus Malacosoma; species Malacosoma neustria. The sequence continues at coordinate 17,872,574 of OY856377.1, forward strand.
TTTTCAAATATTTTAAAATATTCTTGTCCGTGCAAGGGCGGAGAAAGAATACTAACCTCTGCGGCCGGGGTCGGCCTATCGTAAAAGGCGAAAAACAACCCACCCTAGCTACGTGATAGGGCCTCAAGCCCGTCTGGATAGCGACCACCTTTGGTCTTAAGGGTTCCTGTACCCTTATGGGACAGTAGCGTGTTCGCGAGCCACTGGCGTTGCAAAGACCCATAGGCGACGATAACTGCAAATTCTAAGCAGGCCGTCAGCCTGTCTGTTGTACAGCCATAAAAAATAGTTCATGTTGTCCTGTTCCAGGCGTACCTACACAGTAGGCGCTCTGCAGACGAGCTAAACATGTTGTTGGGTGCGTAGGTCGCTGGTGCGACTCCGCTCGTCATCGCGTGCAGCAACGGACACTACGACGTGGCTGAATATCTCATTGAAAGTGGTACCAACGGTGAAGGAAACCATCTTGAGGAAACTCGTTGAACGTGCTTACCGAGATCACCGGGTATAATGTCTGTTCCCTGTAATTGGAGGCCTGGGCCCAGCATTGGGGAGTATTGGACTGTTATTGTTAATACACTAATTTTAAAACAGTTTTCTATACAGTATGATAACATGTATCGTAGGTAATACAGACCACATGCACTTATAACAAATACTAAGCGTGATAACTTTTAAGTTACTAGAATAACAGTATTCATATTAGTTACTGGACAACAGCGTGACATACCCACCATTTTGGAAGCCATTTTGAATTGGACACCAAATGTCAAATCCATATACTGTTAACATAGCACTCAACGTTCAAGCAAGTCACAAAAAAAACTAAATATATTATATATCGATAGCAGAAACAAATATTACAAACCTGGTGTAATGCTCTCGAAGAAACAAGCCTGTCATCGTCCCGCGGAGGGGGCTGTCCTGGTAATAAAGGAGGAGGCGCCGGTCCACCTGGCAACACTGGGGGCTTAATGTCTGCAGGTGGGGGGAGCTCCACCTAAATAATGAAAATCAATATGTAATTCGGGCAGAAAAGAAGAGACGCCAACAGGTAGAAAATGATTCTTTATACAACCAGTGCTGTCGTAAAAGCTTCTGGCGTTGTAATAAATTGAGCGCTAAACTCAGATCTAGGCAAATGAAACATTTCTTTCTTTAAAAAGTATTTTCCAGGATAATGGTGATCACAAAATGTCTAAACAAATAAACTGTAAAACACTTTCCGATATTAAGTAACAGTATTTTTATTTATTCTAAATCAGATATTAGTATATTACTCCAGAAATTTAACAACGTTCCAGCAGGATTTATGACAAAAATAGACTTTAAAATGTCAAATGCTTCTTTCAATATTCTATTAACTGTTCATTTGACTCATATTAGCAACAATAACAAGTTTCCCGTAGTAAAGTAGCGCTTTATTTGTAGTTATTTACTACTATTTCATTTATTTTCTATATCATTTATTGGCTATGTTACAAAACTATAGTGCCAAGCATTACCTTATGCGCAGGCGGTGGTAGATGCGGCGGAGGGGGCGGGCCCGCTCCAGGAGCGAACAACAGTCCTCCCGCCCCCAATAATCCCCCCGCGGCGCCCAGGCCGTGCGACAAACCAGCTGACGCGTGTATCTGTTGCTGGAGACAAAAATAACAATAACAATAAATTGTCGAATTATTTTAAACAGACTAATAAATACACTGGCTTAATTCAAACAGCGCCATCTAGTGCCAAAGTTAGTAGCATAGCACTTGCGTTATGCGTATGTGGTACTAGACAACTGATACACTACATACATGTGTACTTTTGTAAATAAATACATATAATACCGTGACTACCACAAGCGTTACGAAATGATTGTCAAGGGTCTATAATGTGATTAATTCTTGTGTTATTTTATATGTAGTATACGACTAAATAAATCCGTATGTGGCGTACATACTTTCGCCGGTGTTGGGCCAACACTACGAGAACAACACTAACGAGAGGCATCCCTGTATGGATAAGATCCGACAGGGGACAGTAGCAGTACGCATCCGCACTACGTACACACGCCTCCATGGCGTCGCATCGCACGCGCATTTTTGTATTTAGTTTAGTATATAAAATTATTATATATAACAAACATAATATAGAAATGGGAAGTAATACGGATTTTCGTTCACGCCGCCGCTTATACCACTTCTCATACAAACTAAAAAATATATAATTCCATAACATTACTTTGTATCTAGTAATAATAAACATAATACTGCATGGTGATACGTGTTTAGATATTTCTAAGCTAATATTAAATCCTCTCTATATTTCACTACATCACGATGTTATACGAAGTATGCCAGCAGGGTATTTTAATTCCGCTCGAAGGCCTGGTTTGGTGTTCTTGTGAGGGTTCTGTAATTTGTGATATAAACGAGTAAAAAACTCTAGTTGTATAAAAAAAACTAAAAAGTAAAAAATAATTCTTAGCATTAGAATAAAATTACTGACGAGAAAATTAATGTCATTATTCTAAAAAGCGTAGGGTGCTCGATATCAATTGCTATAATTTATTTTTACTAGTTTCATTCCGAAATGTAGAGAAAGTTTAAAAATATCGTGCATTTATTCTGCTTTCATGTTTCTTCTGCCATACCCAACTTTCACTTCCGTACATGAGTGTCGGAACCAACACCCCCTCATGCACAGCCAGACGAGCCTTGTTAGACACCTTCCGACTGTTCATAAAGGAGTGCAAAGCTCCATTCACCGTGTTTCCTGGATTCACTCTTCTTTCAATATCACTCTCACACTTTCCATCTCTTGTAAACTTTGAACCCAGATACACAAACTCATTCAACTGTTCAATTTGTTCATCTCCAATCACAATATTGCAGTCTGCCACTGTTTCATCTCTTTCAAACACCATCACTTTCGTCTTCTTTACATTCATCTTCATTCGCTTTCTAACAAAAGCTCCACTCATAACAGTTACCATCTCCTGCAACTCCTCGGCCGAAGACGCAAGTAATACTTGATCATCAGCATAGAGAAAACATTTGACGAGTAACTCGAATGAGAATGAATATTCCCAACCCACTTTCATACTCTTTTAAATCTGTCAAGCAATTGTTCATGAACAGATTAAACAGCCACGGTGACGCTACACATCCCTGTTTAACGCCTTTTTCAATATTAAACCATTCAGTGTATGCCACGGTTATCCTTACCCAAGCACTAGAATCCCTATAAAGAGATTGCAATGCTCGTATGAGGATACTGCTCACACCATGCACGGACAATGCTGACCACGAATTTTAGTTCGATTAACTATAAAAGTGTGTTTTTTTAGTTTTTTTAAACTTATTTATTTGTTGTCAAATCACAATCGGTAAATGTTTTTATTAATAACGCCATCCTCCGGCAGAACGAAAAAAAGCGTTAATTCTCACGATCCAGGATCATCAGAATTGACAGTGATAAAATTATTGAATTTGTATATTGTCATCAGGTCTTGACAAGTGTATAAAATTTTAATCGTTCAAAGTGGATAAGAGTCCGAAAATTCCATACGTTACATAGATAAATACAGGTCAAGCTAATAAAAACGTGATAAAAATAGCTTAAATTTCTCAATACATCGAATAACTGATGAAGATTTTATTTATGCTGAAAGATTCAAATTTATTTTGATAGGTGTATCAGGGTTTATACAATACTTCAATATTTGCTGGTATGCCAACCTTTTAGGATAACTGGCTACTTATGTGAAGAATTGTCTAGTCTATGTCGACTGCCTTTGAGATTGGAAAAGTTAAAACAGAGTTAAATGGAGTACAGATGCGATATATATATATATATATATATATATATATATATATATATATATATATACACACACACATATATATATATATATATATATATATATATATATATATATATATATATATGTGTGTGTGTATGTGTGTGTGTGTGTGTGTGTGTGTGTATTCTTACTCCGCCCCTGCACGGAGAAAAATCTTTAATTATGACTCCAACTAAAATCTACAAAATTATAATGTTTTATTTATCTATTACAGTACCAAGAGTAACAATAAACACTTCTAGTCACTAGACTAGAAGTGTTTATTGTTACCCTCCACTAGATAACACAAATAACACAGTTGTATACCCACGTCGTGGGTAGCTTACAGAGTACGCTGAGTTTATTATCGTGGGTCCCACGATAATAGACACAGCTTATGAAGTTTTTCTCGCCTAATCAGTACTATAAAAAAAATTTGCGGGTATAATTGCCTTTAGGGCAGAGCTTAAGCACAGAAAAGACGAGATATTATTAAAGTTTAGAGAGTAAAATGATCCCTTTTATTCACCCCCCCCCCCCCCCCCCCAAGTCTAGTAGTAGTTAAGATAAGAAGTTATAATTGATAGTATCTGTAATCTATAGAAAAACATAATTTGGTGTTAGTTTTATTGCGTACCAAAAAATTTGATACATTTCGTTTTTTTTTAATAAAAAACGAACAATGTAAACGAGAATAATAACAATAAATTCGCTCCTGGGAAACTAGGCCAAGCGCCGGGGCTTTTTTTTTGCAACGTACGGGACCTGGTATTTTTTTTGGAATATGTTCAGGGGTAGCCCCTGAATATAAATCCAGGTTGGCGCGGCGCGCGCGGGGGGGGGGGGTTTCACTTCAGTCGCCATCTTGGAAAACACGTTTTATCGAATATCTCGCGAACCGCGCATCGTACGACAAAAATTGTAGAGATCATTATTGTAGATAATAATATTTGCCATCTTTTTTATTTGAAACTTTTTTTGTATAACGCATAGATTTTTAATTATAGCGCTCCAAACTTTTTACAATATGGTATTTACTAAATATTTAGTTAATGGTCAATGATAAATTAAAAACTAAAAATTAAAAAAAAAACATTTGAAGAATATTCTGCGAAATTTTCATTAGTAAATACCATATTGTAAACAACCATATTGTACAAAGTTTGGAGCGCTATAATTAAAAATCTATGCGTTATACAAAAAAAAGTTTCAAATAAAAAAGATGGCAAATATTATTATCTACAATAATGATCTGTACAATTTTTGTCGTACGATGCGCGGTTCGCGAGATATTCAATAAAACGTGTTTTCCAAGATGGCGGCTGAAGTGCCCCCCCCCCCTCCCCCGCCGCGCCAACTTGGATTTATATTCAGGGGACACCCCTGAACATATTCCAAAAAAAAAATACCAGGTCCCGTACGTTGCATTACGAACCTACTTTTTTTGCTGCGGCGCTTGGCCTAAACGTGTTTTAAAATATTCACCATTTCGATTGTGTTAATTGGCTACCAGGAAACCAAAACCATTTGCCCATTTTTCATATAATATTAGATCTATATTGGTTAACAATGTGGAGCTTCACATGCATACGGAGTGGAATTTGATACATCAATTTAAAATAACGCACTCAATAAAGGAATCATATTGCAAAACTATGAAAACTGCGATTGTTCTAGAACATTTTTGTTGTTGAATGTTTTAATTGTCTTCAAGCAAAAATTTATTATTTCAGGGCTATCCTCGGCATTAGATGAAAACATGTACCTATCGCAGCACATATATATATACATGACAAGTGACTGAACAAAGAATGATTCAAAATTTAAAGAAACTGGGTCCCATATTAACTGAAGCCGAGGGACGTTTAACGCCGATAATGCATGTGTGAAAAATATGCGTGTAAAATGGTTACCAGGCATAAAAAAAAAGAATTCCTTGCATCGTAAGATAACTGGTGATGAAAAATCGATCCACTACGATAACCCAATGAGAAAATAACAGGGACCGTCTGATCATGTAACTTATATTTGGTGAAATCAGCTTTGTATCGTGTATTATGAGTTGCTTAAAGGGTACGAAACCATTACTGAAGGTCTATAGCCTAACTCAATTAATGAGATTGAGCCAGCTCTTAAGGAAAAACGCACCCACTATTCAGATACGACAAAATTATTCTCCTACATAATAATGCTCGTGCGCATGGGGTGGCGCCGGTCAAAACCTACTTGAAAACATTTGGGAAGTTCTGGCCCACCCACCACATTCACCAGACATTGTGCCGATTACCACTTATTTCGATCGATAGCATACATATAAGCCGCTTGAGCAGCGCTTTGCTATGAAGATACCAAAATTGGGTTGATTCATGGATATCCTCAATAGATGAGTTCTCTGACGTGGTAACCGAATTTCGCCAAAATTGGGGAAAAGTAGAGGCTGATGATTGGGAATACTTGAAATGTAATGTACCATTATTTTACAATTGATTCCTTATTTTAATATAAAATGGCGGAAACTTATTCACCCCATATAGTATATATTATGTACTATATATTATATAAGTAGTATATTACATACTTATATTATTATATAGTATAGTATATACTTATATACATATTAAAGTCGCGAAAAAAACCATACCATCACGAGTTAATCACAACATAAAACATAAGCGTATTATCACGTTGACTTACAAGCAGATGCTGCAGAACACGTTGTTGCTGTTGCTAAAAAAAAAACAGAGAACATTCTCAATGTGTGAGAAAATTGTCTTCTAATGAGTTTATTTTTATAATACGGAAATATAGTTTTGTCTTAGTTCGTATTAAAGCAATAAAACTTGTTAGAGTTATATTCACGCATAATCTCAGTAACTGTATGAGATAATTATGAGAAAATGCTCACATTATAATGTGAAGCGTCATTTAATTGTTGCCTTGTAAAAACTTCTTAGTAAATATACTCGCGATGGGTAACGATGTGAGGGTCCCGTGCAATGAGCCCGTACATTCCTACAGTCGACAAAGTGGTATACACTCTAAAACCACCCTAGTGCTCCTTTACTGCGCAACGGCGCATTAAAGGATTTCTATCCGTGCAGGGGCGGAGAAAGAATACTGACCTCTGCGGCCGGGGTCGGCCTATCGTAAAAGGCGACAAAATAACCCACCTTATATAGCTAACTACGTGGTAGGGCCCCAAGCACGTCTGGATGGCGACCACCTTTGGTCTTAAGTATGCCGCGATAGTAACTTTTTTTACAGCTAGAGTTCAGCAGACAGGCAAACGGCCCACCCTGGCAGGTGGTCACCGTCACCTATAAACGTTTGCCACACCAGGGGCATTACCAACGCGTTTTGTATAAATTTCGTATAAGTAAGAAGAGGCTCCAAGAAGTGGGTATGAACACGCAGCCGATGGCCGGCAGTGCGGTGGTAGAAAGACAACGAGGGCACCTTCTAAATAGTTCTTCAGAACACTCCCCGTTATACAGACGGTAGAATACGCATAGCGACGCAGTCTTTTCAGTATGTTAAAAATTTGAATTGGCGCGTAACCGCAACGATGCAACGCAATAACTGCAACACGGTCTTCTTTAAGCGTCCACTCCATATTTAAAAATGAGTAAAATTCTAAAAGTTATACATTTTTATTTTCATGAACAATTCGAAATTCTAATTCAATAAACTTTTTTGTGGCCAGCATTCTAAAAGAAAAGTTTTTACTGTGTGACAATACTTATGACCTGACTAGGTATATATATATATATATATATATATATATATATATATATATATATATATATATATATATATATATATATATATATATATATATATATATATTCTTCGCAATTATAATAATTATACCAAATCTGGTATATACCTATAAAAACACCTATAATCGAATGAATACAAAGAAACAGAATGTATGGCGTAAGAGACGATATGGTGAATAAGTGTGAATGTTGAGATAACTAGTTTCTTAACTCTTCTTGGTTCTCCTCTTATAGAAAGAGTGGAAGGAGAGCTACACTAAATCACTTCTAAAATGTTACATCTTCTAATATCATCCACAGAAATATTATATAAAATACCGGTGTACAACCTCACCCTCTGATGCACATTATGAAAAGGGTTCCGTCGGTCCCGACAACAGACAGTGTGCTTTTTTGAAGAATCCCACATAACCTGTGACTCTGTTGTGATCCGCTATCAATTGTGATTATTAAGGATACAAAAAAAAGAGGGCCTTATAATTGTCTTAGTACCAACTTCATGTAAAAACTTCCTTACGTTTGTGTTTGTATTTTTATCGTTTCATCTTAGAATATGATTTATATTTTATTTAGATTTAGGTATTAATGATTATGCATAGAAAACACTAAGGTTTATACTATCAAAATGATCTCAGTTATATACAAAAAAGCGTCTTTTAAAAATATATTGTATTTAAATATTTGTTTTATGTCACAAATTTATGTATATTTGACGACCTCAATGGCGCAACGGCTAACGCACATCGGTACGCTTGCGGAAGTCATTGGTTCGATTCCCGTCCCGCGTCTGGGTATTTATGTATAAAACGTAAATAAATATTTACAAAATAGAAAAGTATATATTTAATGTATACCCATAACACAAGTGCTACGTAACTAACTAGGCGCTGTGTGAATATATACAGTAGTGGTCATATAATTAGAACCACTTCTTATGAATAAAGTATAACTTCAACTTACAAATGTTGGTAAAAAATAAATAATTATAATCATACATATAGCCACCCAAATAAAAAACTTATTAAATGCATAAAATATAAAACATATCTTACTTTTAATTACAAAATGAGTCTTACACATGTAGGAGTTTATTTTCTGTTACTGGCCGCTTGGAAGCCTAAATAAAAACATTTTAAAAAAGCATCCATAGCTCGTTCTTTTTTTGAAATTGGAGAATAACATTTCTTTCTTGGCTTTTTCCTATTACTTTGGCGGCAATTCAAAATGTAATCTGAATTTTATTTTGTTCAAAATGGGCAAAAATAAAAGTTGTGACGCGTCAACTAGGCAAATAATTGTTAATTTACTAATAGATCATAAGTAGGCGTACAGAAGAATAGCTGAGTCGTCCAAGAAAAACCTCTTCCAGAGAAGATACGCTAATCGTTAGTGTTGCTAAAAAAAGACCCAAGTAAACGCTCCAACCAGATTAAAAAATGAATTTTTTTCGCCTGATGACCCGAGCAACATCTCGTCAAGACTGATACGCCGAAGATTAGTGGAAGCTAAATTGTTTGGAAGAATCTCTCGAAAGGAACCGCTTCTTACCAAGCAACACCGAGATAAGCGATTACTATCCGCTAAAAATATGTTAATTGGTTATACAATGTGTCCGTGCACCAGTGTCGGAGACTTAAGGGGGGTAGAATATGGGGATTTTTATCGACAAATCACTATCCCAATTTTCTCGTGGCCCCTCCATACTAGAATAGCCGCCATTTTGTTTTTCTTTACGTTTACTTCGCAGCTCAGGCCCCTGCACTCATTTAATCATTGCTATCGATGTAGACGTCTTAGGAAGACGAAAGAGGTGTCATCTGAAAGCTAACAATGTAGAAAATCAATTTATGATACATTTTATTCAATATCTTTTTCTCAAAATAACAAAAAAGTATTAAGAAAAAAAATAAAAATTATAATTTTTTATTTAGTTTTTTTTTAGTTTTTTATGTTTTACATGAAAACTAACCCTCTCAAGCTATTCTTTTTTAATTTTTTTCTCATAATACAGGATATTTTCATTAAAATAAATCTTACATCAAAGCCAATAAGTGAGATAGTTCAAAAGTTGTGATGGTTTAAATATGACCCTTAAAAACTTAAATAAATAACACATGTCAAACAATAGACTCCAGACCCCAGATTTCGGGCATAATTTCCATGGGCGTGTCTTAAGACAGGTGTTCTTTGTGACAACATGTAAGAAAGAGACGTGTATAGGGTTTGAGTGAAACAAAAGTTCGGTTCTACTCTGATTAGGACGTACTGACAAGTAGTCGTCCCTCGCCTGGCTTTGTGATTACATTCTTGTCTGCCGAAGTACTGTGCGTTGTTATTTTTTACCTCTGCGTTGTGTTTTGGACTCTAGTTTTGTTATTTTAGTTAACTTTCGCTAACTAAATTAGAAGAGCGTCGTTTTTCAACCCGCGACGTGGCCAACATTCATTTTGTCTATGGATTTTGCAATGGGAACGCGAATACAATGGCATTATAGAAAATAAACTAAAATAACAAAACTGGAGTCCAAAGACAACGCAGAGGTTAAAAATAACAACGCACAGTACTTCGGCAGACAAGAATGTAATCACAACGCCAGGCGAGGGACGACTACCTGTCAGTGCGTCCTAATCAGAGTAGAACCGAACTTTTGTTTCAATCAAACCCTATACACGTCTCTTTCTAACATGTTGTCACAAAGAACAGCTGTCGTAAGACACGCCCATAGAAATTATGCCCGAAATCTGGGGTCTGGAGTCTATTGCTTTACATGTGTTATTTATTTAAGTTTTTAAGGGTCATATTTAAACCATCACAACTTTTGAACTATCCTACTTATGGCTTTGATGTAAGATTTATTTTAATGAAAATATCCTGTATTATGAGAAAAAAATTAAAAAAGAATAGCTTGAGAGGGTTAGTTTTCATGAAAAACATAAAAAAAACTAAAAAACATGCAATAAAAAATTATAATTTTTATTTTATTAATACTTTTTTTGTTATTTTGTGAAAAAGATATTGAATAAAATGTATCATAAACTGATTGTCTACGTTGTTAGCTTTCAGATCTACATCGATAGCAATGATTAAATCAGTGCAGGCGCCTGAGCTGCGAAGTAACGAAAAACAAAATAGCTGCCATTCTAGTACAGAGGGGCCAAGAGAAAATTGGGATAGTGATTTGTCGATAAAAATCCCCATATTTTACCCCTCTTAAGTCTACGACACTAGTGCATGTCCGTGTTGTGTCCACATTGTTTATGTTAATATTGGTTAAATATGTTAATACGGTACGAGAATGGAAAAAAGTGTTATTTTCAGATGAAACAAAAATAAATAAGGTAAATTCCGATGGAAAGCGCTATGTTAGTCTTCCTGTAAGCAATGCTTTTAATTATAAATACACAAGGAATATAGTCAAGCACAGTGGCGGTAACATTAAAGTTTGGGGGTGTTTTTCCGGATGTGGTGTTGGACCCGTTCGGAAGATTGAAGGTACAATGGATCAAGGTACAATGGCAATACAAAAATATCTTAGAGCACACAATGATTCCCTACTCGGATGATCATTTGCCTGTAACCTGAATCTTTCAGCATGACAATGACCCTAAACACAAGGCCAATAGCGTCAAATGTTTCCTTAGCGAATAACGTAATAATGTATATCTGTTTTAGACTGGCCAGCAAATAGTCCGGATTTAAAACCGATAGAAAATCTCTGGTATATTGTTAAAAAGAAAGTCACAAACAAATGTAACACCAGTCAAAACGAACTATATGAAGCATTTGTTGAAGCATGGAATTCAATCCCCTTAGAAAAATGTATGAAATTGATTGAATCAATGCCACGTCTTGCAGTGCTGTTATTAAAAATAAGGGATACGCCACTAAATATTAATTATTACTATTGGTAGGCTGTAGATAGTAGCTATTTGGTAAATAACAATACTAATTACTAATACTTAAAAAAATATTCATTTTTATGCTTTTTTGTTGTTGTTTCTAATTAGTTGACCATTATTGTTCATACCTAAAAACTGATTTAAATGTTTGTCTGTAATGTAATATTGAAACTGCACTTGTGTAATGGGATTTATATTGTTTTTCTAAAGGTGGATTTATATTTGTCTTACGTGTCGTGTCGCGATGCGTCAGAAACATATGGTTTCATACATTTAGGACAGACGACAGAACGCGTCACGACATACAAATGTGTCCCTAACCATATTAAATGTATGAAACTGATATGCTTCTGACGCGTCACGACACGACACGTCAGACAAATATAAATCCACCTTAAGAAATCAGTGTGTAGTAGTGAATAGTGTGTCTTATTAATACCTGCCAAGCTATAATGCAAGTTTGTAATCTGTTATAAACTTGATAAATTAAAAATGCAAAAAATACTACAAAAAAATGTATAAAAGCACAATATAAAATGTGCCACTTTTTTTTTTTTGCTTTCCAATCTGATTTGATTATCTTTGCCAGAAAGTTCTGTAGTCTCTTTTTCCTATGTGTGTTTTTATTGTATTTGAAAATAAGGAGTAAAAATTATATATACTCACTCCTATAATAGCATTTAATTCTGACATAGTGACTTGCTTAGCCCGATCCACGGCCGATGCTACTTGCTGTTGATGCTCTTGAGCCAAATAAGGCAGCACTTGACCAATTATTACACTTAGCCTTTTCGCTATTTCAGTCTGTAAATAAAATTAAATAGTCAGTTCATGAAAGTGTATTTGCATAGTTTTAAAATATATGTGACTTTATTGAAAAATCACATGCTACTTTGCATCATAGATCTGTACCTGTACCCTTATAGGACAGCAGTGTGTTTGCAGCGCCCCTAGCGTCGCAAACATGTGTAGGCGACGGTAACTGCTTACTATTAAGTGGGTCATCAGCTTTTCTGCTGTTCCACAGCAATAAAAAGAAATCTTCTTTAAGACGACACTAAGTGCTAGCGACCTTGAGCGAGTGGGAGGAGTTTGAGCTAGTGAGAGTAGCACGCGCGGGGCCCCCCCGCAACCCGCATTGAAAATTCGCAGGCGACGTAATTGTATATTTTAGAGAAGTTCGTTGGGTAACCATACGTTACAGATTATGAAGACTATCTAATAATCATGAAATTTTTAACCGCTTATTTAATATTTGTTAGGATTATTGTTTCATGTTCTGTATCTTATATCATTCCCTGTGGTAGGATATAATATAATATAGGTATTTCAATAAACGGAAAATATAATTATATCAAACGAACACAGGTTTTCTGTCTACAGGTTTTGTAACTATAAATAAAAAAGTGAATTAGGTATTTATAGGATTTTATTTAAAACTCCTCGAAATTTAATACTTTCACAGCAACTATACTGTCTTCTTTTTCAGCCGTCACTGCTCGTTTTTTTATTAGTTTGTTTTTATTTTCTTTTTCCTCTTCCTTTTTCCTTTTGCGTCCGTGTATGGCACTAACTATATAAGAGGGGTCCCTAATTACCATATTCCTCGTATATCTAGGATCAACCAGTTCGGGAAGCATACAATCTGTATAAAACTTAATTAAATTATTTTTCATTTTAGTGTCCCAAAAAGCGTCATCCTTGTAAATTAGTTCAATTTTTACAGGAAAGTTTTCACCAGACCAAATACCAAGCATACATTTATCTTTTCCTGTTATATGCAGCTGTCCCTGTATTTGATACCACCAATTATGTTCTTTGTTTATTATGTAATTACCGTTTACCAGTTTTTTATAAAACAATATTTTTTTTTCATGGATGGCTTTATCTAGTCCTAGTTTGTAAGCTGTGAGTGGACATTTTATTTCTAAAATGGTGTTTTTATTAATAATACCGTCTGGTGATGCGCCGAGGAAGGGTATTTCTTCATCAAGAAAAAGTCCACACGGTTCTATTTTAATATTTTCTTGTTTCGACAATTGTTCTTTCACAAAATTTTCGTTGTCTTGTCCATGTTTTATAGACTTAATGTGTCCTATAGACTCTTTATATAAAAGATCTTTAACTAAATTGCAACAACTTATGTCATTGCGTCTTTTTATAACACGTCCAAAGTTGGAAGCGGTCAAAATCCGTCTTCGTAGTTCTAGCCACTCACTAGAACCACTTTGTAATATAGTCTTCCTTTCTATTTGTTCTCTTTGTTTGGCAGTTTCCGCCAAATTTGCTAAAAATATTTTTTTTGATTCCTCTAATATATCATCATCCATATCCGGTCTTGAACATTGCTCACCATAGTTTTTATTACTTTCTGTGTAGTGTTCATGTAATCTCTTCTTTATTCTATGATAATTTTTTGTTAAATGTAGGCGTTTTTGTTTACGTATTTCCATCTTTTTTAATTCACCATTTGGACTCCTGCCCGTGATTGATTTTTGCAACAACGATAAAGGTTTATGGGTATTAAATGATAAAGCAGCTGCATTACAACGCATATGGTATTGGTTCTTCTGGGAAAAATTTACCCGCTTACCCCCTACAAATTTTGCAACAATACTATGGAAGCGCTCCACAGTGTTGCTGTCAACGTCTTCAATCAAGCTTCTTGCATGAGCAGCTATATGTGTCAATACAAATTTTATTCTATGCCACAAACTGTTTGTGAAAATATCTCTGTCTATGTTGTCATCTTCTCCCATTTTCGAGCAAAAATATGTCTTACAATTAGTATGAACTCCAAATGCATGTTCTGCGGCTAACATGATATCATTATGTAAACTAGTGACATTGCCAGAATTTTTATAATTTCTTATAGCGGTTACTATTACCTTTCTTATTGACAGTATTCTTTGTTTTGTTATATATTTTCTGTATTTAATTAAATATTTCGTGTCAGTGATAAGAGCTTGTAACTTATTGCAAAGGTTTCTTAACAGGTGGTTGCGGCATTCGATTTTTTCAATTGTTATATTTTCATACGGTCTTGACTGTAACAATTTTGCATAAGTATTTGCATCACCATCTGATATTAACCTTGAATATATTAAATTATGCATTTCTATGCTGTTCTTGAATCCTTCTACCAAGATCGTGGATTCCATTCCAGTTGAAGGACCTGAAAATAAAGTAATAATTATTCCAACCATAAAATTTTAGTTTCTTTATTATTATTACAACATATTTAATATTATGAATTTACCAGAATAATTTTTATAGCAAGCATGCTCCTTAGGTGTGACATTTTTCTTGGCAGCTTGGGCGCATATGCAGCAGTATTTATTTTTCACTGCCATATAAATAATTTTTCCAGTTCTTTTCCCAATTATCGCAGCTGCGCCTGATAGGGATGAGTAATTTTTTTTATAAGATCTTTTTCCCCAACATCCATCTGCAATAACGTCAATATATGGAATGCCATTTTCAGTAACTCTACCGTCTTCCAAAGCCATTTGACGTTCTTCATTAGCGGCTTCATTCATAGAATTCAAAGCTTCTTTTTCCCAAACTTTGTTAATTGTTCCCATTCTTTTATTAAATAACTCATAGGATATATGAGGCAAGTCCATTGCTGCCAATAATTCATTAAGCTGTGTATAGCCACAACCTATTGCCACTGCACCCGCAACTGTATTAATATTTAAGTCAATTTCAGGATCATTGCAACAAATGACAAAAGTTTCGTTACACATGTTGCATTTTAGTTTTAGTTTAGAAACAAGGCCCTGTTTTCGTTCAGATATAATTTCTACAGATTTCAAACCACAGTCTATATTACCATGTGAAGATATTTCTTGAAGCTCTTTAAAAAAATGTTTAATATTTAATATTCGCATTCCATTCACTATTTCTTGATTATTTCTGAAAAGGAAATATACATAATAAGAATTTTGCAATATTAAACAGAATAAGGCCTTTAACATTTGTTTTGTAATATCTTTTATTGTTCACATTCTTTGCTATCACTCACGGGTTCTGCAATATTATATTGAAAATTTTCCCCTTTTTTATTAATTTTATTTATCGAGAGTTTTACTATATAAAACTTTATATTGACAGACTATCCTGACATCATAGAAATAATAATACGTTTACCTGACCGAATTTGACTTCTCGTTTTCAATATCCATTTGAAAGCTTTCTTCCTGCTCAGCAAATATCGTTTCGGTTACTTGAGAACTGTAACAGTTATAGTAATTAATATAAGTTAATAGAATTAGGTTTCAAATATGCTAAAATCAGAATATTGAATTAGATATGCATTTACTTGTCAACAATCTTGTTCTCATTTTCATTGTCAATATGGGAAGATCCTTTAATCACTCCAAGCGTTTCCGTAAATTCAGACCTACAATATAAATGTATTTATATTTAGTTATACAGTGACAATAGTAATAGCATTCAAATATTTTTAAAACTCGAATCCGGACTGTCCCGACTACGATGTAGTATTGTCATACTACACTACAATACACACCTCGTCTCTGTCTCCTCATTTACGTCGCGATTATCTTTGTTATTATGTAATCTCCTAAAAAGAAAATAATGTCACTTAGTAAAATAAAAAATAATAATATATGTAACAATTAAATGTTATGATTAATTTATCTGGTCCAATTTACATCAATGTGCTAAAATACACAAATGATAATTATGATTGAGAACACGTTACTTACCTTAGTAATCTATTTTTTGCGAGCGTTTGGCGTTTCTTTTTTAGTAATCTAGATTTACCAGCCATTTTAGCGCGAAACTTATAATAGAGTTAAATCGTTTAGTGATTGCTCCGAGCGTCAACGTCTACCCGTGACAGTGGTCAGCGATGCACTGCCGCCCGTCGCCCGCAAGGGCCCCTGCTAACCCGAGCATAAAGATTATTCGAAAAAGCATAATTGTATATTATCCTTTTACTTTGAAATAAAAAGTCGTATATTAAAAGATGGGTAATTAAATTGTGTTTAAGATGGTGAAGGTTTCATAAAAATACGCTTGATAGTTTTTACGTGATTCTCAGATTTTTATCTGCGTTAGACCTAACTTTACAAATTAATTACACTATGTAATATAAACATAATCTAAAATATTCACATATTAAGTTATTGAGAAAATGCTCAAATTTAACATATATTTTTTCCAGTTCATTAACACCACTCGTTTAGATGTGATCTTCAGAATAAAATCATTAAAAGTCTCTTGTCGTCGCCTTAACACTTTCAGCCAATGCGCATGAGATGTATTAGGAGCAAAGTTAAATTTTTAGCATATATATGTATGAGACTCTCTTGACCTCACTAAACAATGTTCATTAGAAAACAAAATGTGATCATTGTAGCATGGAGTGGGACACAATTTCAACCTCAGCATCAGCATAAGTACCTCAGTTGGGAAAGAATACTGACCTCTGTGGCCAAAGTCGGCCTGTCGTAAAAGGCGACAAAACAAGCCACCCTAGCTACATGGCTAGGGCCCTAAGCCCATTTGGATGGCGATCAACTTTGATCTTAAGTATGCCGCACATAATAACTTTATGTTGTGATCTGGCATTAGTGACCCAAGTTCCTGAACCCTTATGTCACAGCAGCGTGTTCACGATGCCACTGGCGTTGCTAAGACCCATAAGCGAATTGCCATAGCTAAATTCTAAGTGGACCATCAGCCTGTCCTACAGCAATAAAAAAAAACTTTAGCTATATAAAATCTAATAAAATACTTTCATATTCATAGACTTTTCTTGTTGTGTAACTGATTAATAAACGCATACTCTTGCAAACCAATTGTTCTAATCAGAACTTTATATAAAACAATTTCAAACTTGATCTCACCTGTTTATGCATTTCCACATTCAAGCCATAGGACATTTCGTAATACTGCAAAGAAATATATACATATTATTATATTTGTAATTAATTTCATCACCTAAGTAAATTAAGGGAAAATTTACTTAGGTGATTATTGTAAAAAAAACTGAGGTTTTTTAAAACTCTGCTATTCAGATATCTACATTAAAGACGATCCCTATGACAACTCCCAGTTATTAAAATAATGCTAATTTGAAGGGGTTCACTAATTGTTTTTTCTGACAAATATTAAAACTATCAATAACAAATATTGCATCAATATAATTAGTTTTCATTTTTCCTTGTGCAGGGGTGGATTAAGAATACTAACCCCTGCGGTGCGGGTCAACCTGTCATAAAAGGCGACAAAATAATCCTAGCGTCTTGGTTGGGCCCCAAGCCCGTCTGGATGGCAACCATAGTGGGTCTATAAGTATGCCGCCATAATAAACATGTCTTGCATTAGTAACTCAGGACCCAGTAGTCCTATGCAAACAACAGTGTATTTGTAGTGTCCCTAGTGTCGCAAACATCCATAAGCAATGGTAACTGCTTATTATTAACTGGGCTGTCAGCTGTGTGCTTTTCCTCAGTAATAAAAAAGTAGTTATTAGACAAAGCCTATATGGGCTAGGGTGTAGGTAGTTTAGAAAAGTCGACTTAAAACATACTAATGGACAGAGAGTGACTATGTCATTAAGTAATGTGAATATATAATAACTATATTTTTTATTATTTCATTTAGTTAAAAAGTAATTTCTACTGAATTTTAATTTAATATATGAGGAATTCTGGTCTTTTATTATAATTCAAATATTAGTTATAAAACAATCTGCTAAGACATTGTTCATGTTTCACCATTTATCATTGGAAGTACATTTTTATTGAAACACTAAAACTCATAACAAAATAGAGATCATTTCAGATATTTTCTTCATAATTGTGTGAATTAAAATGCAATCAGCTAATTCAAAATTATAAATGTGAATTGTAATTAAGATAAACAACAATATGCAATAAATGCAAGGATACATGAAGTAATATATTAAAGCAGATATTTTCAAAGACTAGAAAACAGCGACAAGTGTGTTAAGAGCCAGGCCGTGGCTGGTGGGGGTTAGTTACAGCCATTAAAAAAAGCAGGCCTGCTTTGTTAATGGCTGTAACTAAACACAGGCCCTGAAAGGAACTCTTCTGGTTGTAGCCCATTAAAGAAGAGGATGGAAAGGCTTTTAAATAAAATCTAACTACAATTAAAACTGTTTTAGAAAACATACCAGTTATATTGGACCAACATCGAAAGTCCTGGCTGAATGCCATATGACGAAAACATCACCGGTTGTTAGATGATTGTTACAACTATTGGTTTTTATGACACAGTCTTCAATGTTTTTATAACAGGTTTTGACTGTGTATAAATTATCACAAAATGAACTTAAGAAAACAAAAATAAATTAATCCACTTAATTGTTTTAAAATATGATTTTCCTCTATGTTTAAAAACAGCTATGACAACCACTAGCGCAATGAACAACCTGGGAAAAGCAAGGGACCACAATTTATAGCTCAGACTTATGGGAGACCTATGTTCAAGAGTGGACAATAATTGACTGACAAAAAAGTGATTACCAGTCAACAAAATATTTTTACAACAATTTATGTTACTTATGTTCTCTTTTTCCAGTCATATAAATTTAACATTCATTATTTATCCTTAGCAAACATTCAATATTGAAATAAGTCTCAGTTAATATTTGTATGCTAATAAAGCTTAGGAGGCCAAATAATAGTCTGTTTGTTTTAGTTTTTATCAGAAAAGGTTTATTACCATAACATAGTGACGTTGCATCTCTGTCTTCTCACTGGCAAGTTTTTCACATTCCAATTTTAAACTGCAAAAATAAATTGAAAGGTACAGTCTTTTAACTTAAAAAATAATAATTTAAATATATTTTGAATATTCCTAGTACATTTTTTTTATAAATTATTAAGCTATTTTACCTTATACTTAGATTTATAGAGATATAACCATAATCAACATAATTAAAACTAGGAATATATGTCACTGTGCACAGTACTCTTTAGCTGAGCAATTTAAAACATTTTCACTGTATAATTATCTGTTGCACTTAATGTCATTTAATGTAAAAAAATGATTAAACCATTAATTTCCTTACCTATGATATTGAGCTTGTAAAAAATTAAACTCCTCCTTAATACGTTCTAAAGTATCTGCTATAGTAAACTTAATTGGTCCGGCTGGTGGCTGCGGTCCCTAAAATATAAAAATAAAAGGAATAAAGCATTCTTTTAAATAGCAACAAGTAATAAAACAGCAATATATTATTTTTTTTTATTAATTAACATTAATATCAGTGTCAAAAGAAGCGTTTGCTAGTTAATAAATTGAACACAAACCCTAACCGCGGCCGCCGGGTGCCGCGCTCCAGTCGAATACATTACGACTTTCTACTACAAAATAATAATTATAAACGATCAAATATGTTCCTCCTTAGAACCGTTATCTAGAAAACTCGACAACATCTCACAAAACACGGTCCGCCGCTGCTATAACACACCAAATACCGGGGAGCCTGACTTACGAGCTAACGACAATGATATGCGTAAACTTTGCCTTGAAACTTTTAAATTCACGATCATTATAATACCATTAACCACTTAGTATTAAAACTTTGATCAAGCACTAGGCAATTTAAAGTTTATTTATTTAAATCACTGTGTTTTGTTTAAAAATCAACAACATTTTACGGTTCTTCACCAAATAACCACGCACGCCGTAATTTTGCTAAGTCGGCCGTCGTCGTCGTCTGTCAAGTGTCACTCGCAGGTCACAGTCACTCTGTCAGTAAATATGTCAAATCAAAGATCCATCATCGTGTACTTTTTCTTGTTTTAAAAGATGGTATAGCACGGCATATGCATTTTGTCAATGTCGAGTAGTTTTTATTAAATGATTACAAATACTAATTGTTATTTTGTTTTAGTTCACGAACCGACAGATATTTATTCACAAGTCAAGACACCTATTGTCATTGTCTATGTTTTTGTTAGAGAGTTTCTATTTCTATCAACTCTAACAGGTTGTATATTTCGTATTTGTATTTTCGACTTAAGGTTGGAAGAAATATTTTGTGTTAATGATATTTACCCAAAAGTTAAAACCTTAATCAATTAAATCTTAATCTTATGTTTTTATCGCACCTAAAACACCTCCGTATTTTTGAGATTATTCGGAAAATCTGTTAGAGCAAAAAGTGTCGTTACGACTTTTCGTGAGAATTTTTTCCGTCTAGCCCCCTTCGTTCCAAAAGGTTTTTGTTTACGTCTTAACAGACCCATGAATATTTCAAATGTAGACAAACTCTTTGAGCGTAAGATTAGAGCAATTTTTCGTATTATATAGACATATTTTTGTGGCCTTCCATAAAAAAATATAAGCAGCGAGTATAATCGTTGAAATCTTATCCAAACTACCATAAATCTTTAACTCTGGTAAATTTTTTCCATTCCATTTCGAGGTTAATTTTTTTCTTTCCTGTCTTAATACATTTTTTAACTCACATTTTACCGGCATTAAATGATTTTTCTTCAAGACTTTAAAGTATCAGACAGCTAATGCCTGTGCGAAAACTAATTTTAACCATGTAGGTAAATCCTTCTGCAAAATTTATTTTTATCGAATTAAATATTCTGTTGTGGGAAATAGCCCAAGAGCCCAGGACGGCCAGACCTTCGTCATTTTATATAGGCTGAAAGTTTTTCTGTGCATGTCCCTTAGACAGGTAAGAACGATCAGCGACTATAGAGTTTGGGTTGTGGTTACTTGGGCAGGTAACAGCCGGTAAAGGCGCATAAAATAGTACCCTATATTCGTTAAAGTTTATAGTGTCTTTCAATGTATCTGGCAAGATGTAATAACCATTAAAACTGTCCGGCTATTGAAGTAACATTTTTTTATAGGTCCCCAAATAAGCTTTTATACTTTATCGAAAGTTTAATGATAATTTATTAAAGTTTAGGGGTGTCTGGCAGGGGGTAGCAACTATCATAAGTGTCCGGCAATGGATGACGAGATTTCTAAAGTTATCCCGAAGAAAATATAAAAAAATTGAGCTTTATACTGTAACGAATTTAAGATACTATTTTATGCACCTTTACTGCCTGTTAACTGCCCAAGTAACCACAACCCAAGTTCTATAGTCGCTGGTCGTTCTTAACTGTATAGGGGACATGCACAGTAAAACTTTCAGTCTTTATAAAATGACGAAGGTAGGTCTGGCCGTCCTGGGCTCTTGTTCTAAAACTTATGGTTGTGGCCAACGTCAAATAACTTTTTTATTAAAATTTTGACAGCTTTGCGTGGTTGTTGATCTGTAGCATGAATCTTGTTGTATGCCAATGTCAAGCCCCACTTGATAGGTAGGTATATGCTATGAGCTATGCTATGCCCTAAAAATTTTAATGACAGAAGCAGAATTGTGTAGGTCGTCGTTGTGCTGCAGCTGTTTGATAGCGATCGTATTTGCTGCGTCGAAGTGTTTTGAAATTAATTAATTGGTTGCTTTGAATAAGCGTGCTTTTTAGTTCGTTTTCAATGATTATTCGTGTGCGAAAGTACTTTCTCCGAGTGGTATATTGTTATTTGTGATTTAATTGCCTTGCAAAGAGAACCGTCATGGATTTCAAAACAGTCGTTTTCAACGCAGCACGAGATGGAAATCTAATTCGACTAAAAGTAAGTATTATATAAATTTGTTAACAAAATTTCATACACTTAAATGTAATAAATACATGCTTGCAATGAACTGTATAAATTCGTTGTTAACTGTAGAAATTACAGTTACTTCCACGACTATTTCGATTCGTTCCAGTGTGATTTTAAATTGAATAACAGGAAATTTGCGGTATTGGTACGTTTATTTGGATTTCATAACTATTCGTGCTATCGTTTAAATATTCTCTTGATGTGTCCTTTTTTATGCAAGAAAGTTACGTGTGTTTTCTATCTTACAAATATTTTGATGCCAAAGTCGTTTTCAAAAATAAATTTATTTACATTTACGTGTTAACTTCACATAGATAGATATGTAATGAAATTTTATATAATATGGAGCAAAGAAATCATAATCATTCAAAGTTAGGTTCTTAATTTTAATGAATATATATTAAATGTATACTAAATGTCATTGTGAATATATTAAATGTGGGTAAATATATTAAAAAACTTTAGTTAGACCATATCTTTTCGAGATCCCTGGAATAAGTGACAAAATATCCTTAGCTAGCTAATGCAAGGCCATCTGGATGGCAACCATCGTTGGTCTATAAATATGCCATTATAATAACGTTTTGTTCTGTTGAAGTTCATTGTAATAGTACTAAAATGAAGTAAATGCATATTTTATTTTTTATATGCGAATATGAAATTATCTAAGGTTTAATTTTCTATTAGAAATACTTAGTAATGTAATAATACTAGATATTTAAAAATAATTTCTTAATCTTTTTTATACCGAACTAGTATACTCCTGAGTATGCTTGTATATTTAAATATAGAAGAGTTTTGTCTGTATAATTATTTGATCATGTATTTACTACAGCTTATAATTTTACAAGCCATATAACTATGGTGTCAGTATCATCATCTTAGCATTAAATCCTATCAACCCTTGCTTCTGCTTTAGTGTCTGGTATCAGCTTCCTGACTTATTTTATCTCCACTTTGCATGTTCTTCTGAATCCATTGACATGCAAAGAACTCTATAAGGTCAAACACTTTTTGAGTCTATCCAGTGAAGGCTCAACATTTGTTCCCCACATAAGTAGTCAGTTGCAGTAAAATGGCCGTATTATTGGAGGTGACACTTCTGCAATTTTTCTATAATGTGTACTTTTTTTTAAATTCAGTTAAGAAATTATCATCATTTTACTGTTGAATCTTAATTCCATCTTAACTTTGATTGTAACCTTTGTAATGGTTCAATCTCTCCAACCATTAAATTAGGTGTATGATTAATTATAAAATTATATGATTAATTATAATATTATAAAATTTTCATAATTAAATAAGCACATTGTTCAGTTTTCAGTACACTGTACAGTCTACCAACAGCAGGTGAGGTGAACTCTGGCCCTAAAAGTCTTGATGGGATCTTTTACACCATTCAAGTACAAGTGTATTGTTATAATATAATCTTAATTTCCAATAAGAAAAGTTAAAGAAATGCTTTTTTTCCCTTTTATAACATTTAATATTTTATTAAGATATAAATTTAAATTAGTTACTTAACTAATAAATTTATATCTTCCCAATGTCTGTCTATTGGCTAAATTGAATAGCTTTCCATAGTGGATGTTTTACCGAGAATTTGGTGTGCAAATAAGCTTTAAAATTTCACTTAGGCAATTGTTATTTTGACCCCAATAGCTTTTATGTTGTGATCTATAGTTTAAAATTAATTTAAACATATCTACATTATATTTCTAAAGTATAGCATTAGTATATTTAAAAAAATCTGATATACCTCTTTAACATTAAGAATAATTGGTTTTTATCCAAGGGATGCTTATCAATCTTTGGATTTCATCATAATGGCGCCTGGGGTCCGCTAATCTTTGGATTTCATCTCTGCTCTATTATTAGGGAATTTCTTGAAAAATGTCTGTATCCATTAATTAAATAATAAGAACCAATTAAATCTGTAATTAGTATAAAGTGGACCAATTTAAGGATATAAATGATTGTAGAAATGTGTTACGATATCTTAGCTATAAAAACCGTACATATTGGTTTCAAATTTGGGAGTTTATAATCAAAAAACTAGAATTAATTAGTTGCTTTTAATGTAATTCTCAATGTTATTATGGATGTGTGGAGTGACGCGGAAGGACCGCGTTAGGAACTCCCGCATTCGCGGTAGTCTTCATGTCCGTGACATTGCAGATAAATTGCAGGAGTGTCGGCTCCATTGGTATGGCCATGTTTTACGGCAACCGGATGCTTACGTGGGAAACAAATGTCTGGCCATGCCGCCGCCGCCGGGCCCCGGCAGGAGCGGTAGACCCAAAAAGTGCTGGCTTGACGTCGTAAAGGGTGATATGCGTGCCAATGAGCTCACTACCAGGGATGCTGAAGATCGCGCGAAGTGGAGTAGAAAAAGTCGGAAAGCGGACCCCGGGCACCGAAACGAAAGTTTGGGTGGCAACCGGGACTAACGCTAGGATGATGATGAATGTTATATATTAATGTTATATGTTAAGTTATAAATCTTCTGTAACTGCACATTGAAAATAAAGTTAATTTTCTTACTTAAAACTCCAGTTTAAGGCATTTTTTGAGTAAATACAAATTAGTATAACCTAATTGGCTGATTGTGAAGAGAAAAATCTGTATGACTGATTAAAAATGTCATAGTGTTCCACCACATCACTTTTCATTCCATTTCCTGCTGGCAAATAATCCAAAACCTTTAGGAAAAATTTGAGCCGTGCGGCAAATGTGGCCCAAACAGTTTGACTGACACTGTATTGGATTGGTAAATTTCTTGTGACTGATAAGTGTTGTTGAAATGACAGCTCCTAAGTCTTATAAATATTTACAAATACTAAGATCAATGTTAGATCATTCTCCCTCTGTGGTTGTTCCCCCATAGCTGAAGATTGAATTCATCACTGGTTGTGGACATTGGTGCTATGGTGCACCTTGATTTAAGGATTTGTCTCTTCATTGTTGAGAAAAACTTGGATAAGATTGCACCATCTGGTTGGAGACCATCCTTGAGCTCATTTACCCTTCATGTGTCCAACTATAATCATTCCTATCTTTCTATTTATACATAAATCAACTGATTTTCCTCATCGCCAATATTATATACTCACATTTCTTAATGACACAGTCACTCTCATCCATTGGTATGTTCAAAGTGAACTTTTCTCAACTACCTACACTTTAGAAAGAAAAAAAGAAAATACATTTATTTAGGACAAACACAAGCACTTATAAAAATAACATAAAATAGACTAATAGCGAAAATTGCCCTAAAAAGGCCCCAAACTCAGCATGTGCTGGTAGAAGCTACCAGCACTGTTCTTCCGTTTGGGCCTGGTTACCTCAGGGAGTGCAGAACCCCACTTATTACCTAAGCATAGTTTTATGACACATACTAATTTCTTGTAAAACTGAATTCATGCGCATTCTGTACATTTCAATATTTATTCCTTACTCACAATTGCTATTCACCTAAGTAACATGAAGCACAAAATTGAGAACAAAAATAAAGGTTAAATGCAAAAACAGTTTCATAGATGATTTATAAAAATAAGCAATAATAAAATATATCAATCAACAATACAATGAGAGAGAAAAGAAAAAGAAAAAACGATAAAAATAATAATAAATAACTAAAATTATTAACTTATGAAGACTGTTTGGATATCAAATGGCACTTGTTTCAAGACTTAAGAGTTCAATACATTTTTGATGTTTAAGCAAAAATTCTTTTAGCCTTTTTCGGAAACCACAGATAAACTTTAAATCTGTGGAATGTTATTCCAGCACTTGGTGGCTGCATATCGAAAACTTCCTCTGAAAGCAGCGGAGCAATGCCGCTGCACAGCCAGCCGCGGAGCGCATCGACGCCCTTGATCGTTTTCTGACTAGTCACCCAAGAAAGCTTGTCGTATAGATATAATGGGGTTTTATATTTAATTACGCCAAAGAGTAGACAAGCTAAGTGAAGTTTTCTACGATGTTTCATTTTAAGAATGGTATTTCGATTTAAAAAAGGAGAGTTTAGTATATAACAACAGCTAACAGAATTGTCACTGTAGCCTAATGCTATTTCATCATCGTCCTTTATGTTGTCCCAACCATTGCTTTTATTGCTATAAGACAGCAGACAGGCTGACAGCCCACTTAGAATTTAGCAGTTACCGTCGCCTATGGGTGTTTGCGATGCCACTGGTGTTGGCACTGCTGTCCCATAAGGGTACAGGAACTTGGGTCACTAATGCCGGCACACAACACAAAGTCTCCATCCAGATGGGCTTGGGGCCCTACCACTTAGCTACGGGCTTAGTGAAGAACTCCAGTTGCATTGTTAAGTTTACACAATTTCTTTGTTTGTAAATACTTAGTCTACCCTCAATATAATTTATATTTCCAGTTTCAGCTTTTATCAGTGGTATACCCAACCTTGAAATATTTTTATATGTATATATTTTTTTAAATATTCAATAATATTGTTTTAAATATCAATATAAAATATAATTATTTAGTATTAGGCATCCTAATAAATTGCTTTGTTCAGTCCCACTATCTCCCTTGTACATGGATATTTGAACAATAATAATAAAGCATTTAGGAAAGTAGGTGGGAGATCATTGAACTTGGCAATGTTTACACACTGGAATCATGTATAATTGAATATTGTTTCATATGTTTTTGCTTCTTGGTACTTCCTATTTTATGTGTTAAATAAACTGTGATAATTAAGGCAGAGTCCTAGTATCACATTTGCTCTCTTTGTAGAGCACTTGTGTTATGGGTAGAAGACAATTAAATACATATACATCCATCCAGACTCAGGACGGGTATACAGAAGTGCGGAAATGACGCGATGGTGGTGGTCCTTATCTGCATTGTGTCCTTACAGTTTCTTCATTCAAGGTCATCTTTGGCTTTTATGAAAGACACCATCGATTTCATGGGTCTTAAAGGAAATCAATGTTAGTGTGTCATCTATTGTTCAATTTATTGATTTTAAGAGTTATGGTTTGGATCCCAGAGATCTTTTATATAATTACCTCATATAATTAAATTATATTGGACATTTTTTTTTCTTTAGAATATGTATTATTTCCATGCAGGGGCAGATTGAGAACACTTACCCCTGAGGCCAGGGTCGGCCAATAGTAAAAGACTACAAAATAACCCTAAGTACATGGTTGGGCCTTAAGCCCATCTGATTGGCAACTACCCTTGGTCTATAAGTATGCCGCCATAATAACCTTGTATTGTGTTCCAGCATTAGAGACCCAGGTTCCAGTACCTCTTTGCGAACAGCAGCGTATTTACGATGTCCCTAGCGTTGCAAACATTCATAGGCGACAGCCACTGCTTACTAGGCAGTCAGTCTGTCTGCCGGTCCCAAGCAATAAAAAATCTTGTATAAATAATTATATCTATTCACTATTGTTTGTTTTAAATTTTAATGCAGACTTGTTGATGCCTATTATGAGAATCTGCTTTCAAGGACTGTTCTCTATGCAGTGAGATCCAGAAATTAGAAATGAGATGTTACCTTAAGTGGGTTCGTCGACCCCATTCTTTACACAGACTTCTGTGTGGGTGTGAGCCTCGCATACATAGATTGGTAGTTTTGAATTCATTCCAAGTGCTTCATTCCAAAAGCACTGTTTTCACTTTGCATGTCATTGAGATCTTTTGCAATATGATTTGATTAGATATTACATATTTGTTTGGAAAAGGTATAAAATATAATAATTAAATTAGTTTCGAATACAGTTACAATTTATAAAATCTAATATTTAAATAAATAATTAGTACAATACAATTATTGAGGAAGTATTAATTAATATAATTTATTTAATATTATTAAATGTTGCAACAAATCATTTACTTTGTAGCATTTTAGTGTGGTAAACACATCAATGTATATAAAACGTCTCCTTGAATAGTGACGTTTTCGTCCAGACAACCTCTGCATTGAAATAATATAGATAACCTTATGGCAGATGTACACAGTAACAACTTTGTATCGTATTAATAGTATGTATGTGAAAGTTAAGAAGTCTTATTTAATCATGCAAAACCAGGTTTAATATACGTGAGTGAAGTTTTATTTTATGACCTGGATTAAGATGTTGGATAATTTATAAGATTTTATTCCTCTAAATGAGACGCCATATATACATTCATGAAGATGTTAGCGTTTAAATTCGGTTGCAACCTAAACTTCCGATTACGGGTCTATATTCCGACTTTTTCTTCTCTTCGCATGGTCTCGAGCATCTCTGTTAATGAACTTATTGGCAGTCATATCATCCATGACGACGTCAAGCCTCTTATATCTACCCCTCTTGTCAGGACCCAGCGGTGGCTGCATGGCTAGCCATTTGCTCCACACGTAAGTGACGTCATATACATTACACGTTATCTATGTGGGGCTGAAACTCTTCCATCGTCATTAACGCAATCCAGCCGTCTTCACTTTGGTCATTTTTGGTGGACTAGTGTACTCTATATGCAGTATTTTAAAATATTTCTAATAATAATCATACAAGTCTGCTAAAAAAATTCAATAAGTGTTGCATTTCTATTGTCAACACATGCACTACTGAATAGATGCTTTCAACCACCGAAGGTTTTTGTAATAAAAAGTGTTTTCATCACAATTCAACATAGCAGAGGTTACGTATTTGTACCCATTTCCGCTCACAAACACTTGCCAGTACGAAGAACTCAATAAAAAAAGTTCACCTGCCTTAATGTACTTTTGGCGATATGCCAGCTCGTTTTCACTTCTAGATATTCATGATTCATCATGATATTTTAAATATAATTATACTGGGACAAATCACACAACGCCTTTTAGTCCCAAACTAAGTAGCCATAGCACTTGTGTTACGGATACTAGACAACTGATATACCAACTTTATACGTTTTGTGAATGAATACATATTATATATAAACTCCCGGATTTGATGGAAATTGAACACGTGACCCTCGCAGGTGTCCCGATCTGCGAAAGCCGTGCAGGGGCGGAATAAGAATACTAATCCCTGCGGCCAGGGACGGCATGTCGTAAAAGGCGATCAAACTACCACATATAACATACTTACGTACGTGGTAGGGCCCCAAGCTCGTCTGGATGGCAACCACCTTTGGTCTATTAGTAAGCAGTCATAATGACCTTGTGTTCCGATATTAGTTACTTAGGTTCTAGTGTCGCAAACATCCATAGGCGACGGTAGCTGCTTACTATAAAGTGGGCCGTTAACCTGTGTGCTGTTCCTCAGCAATAAAAAAAGCCGTTGCGTCACAGAGGTCGTTAAATATATGTGTATAAATACACCATTACACTTTATATTTATGATAATTTCTCAGATAATAAATGCGTTATATATGTCTATATAATCGTAAACCTAATTTTTGTGAAGCGAAACGGCCAATACAAATATCGCGGTGATTAAACGGATTTGGAAGCAATTGCGCTGGCTCGGATCCGCCATGACGTCTCTTGGCACGTCTAAACTATATCGACATAGTGGTGTAGATCTACAAATTAGCTCTGTGTTCAGATTAGTTCAACTTTAGGCTTTGCTTTTTATAATGACTGATAAATTATAGATAAATCATTGTTATCTACAGCATTGCTTTTTGATCCGCAGAAAGTAAAGA
Source organism: Malacosoma neustria (assembly GCA_963693495.1). Classification (NCBI taxonomy): domain Eukaryota; kingdom Metazoa; phylum Arthropoda; class Insecta; order Lepidoptera; family Lasiocampidae; genus Malacosoma; species Malacosoma neustria. Next base: position 17,902,417 of record OY856377.1, read on the forward strand.
AAGTATTTCTCCGTGCATGGGTGGTGTAAGACCTCTGTGGCCGGGGTCGGCCTGTTGTAAAAGGCGACAAAACTACTCTAGCTACGTAGCTAGCTAGCCTCAAGCCAGTCTCGTTGACAACCACACCTTTGGTCTATAAGTATGCCGCCACCTTATCTTGTGTTTTGGCATTGGCGACCCAGGTTTCCGTACCCCTAGGCGGACAGCAGCGTGTTCGCGATGCCCCTAGCGTCGCAAATATTCGTAGGTGACGGAAACTCTTTACCTTCTTACTTTTAGGTTGGCCGACAGTCTGTCCGCTGTCTGCTGTATATATAGTAATAAAAAAAGTGCACCGCTAAGTTTTCTTGTAAACATCGTTGTAAAATTTTAGTTTGTCTATTACGTACAATGTTCTATATATACAATAGTATACGACAATAGTGGTCCGAAAGTCTCTAGAATTGAAAAAAGACCTATATTAATTAGGAGTCAAATACTCCTTGGCGTTTTGGCGTCGTCCTGACCACTGTCAGTCCCATCTTTAATGTGAATGTGTTTGCTCAATACAATCATATTATGATGGAGAATACTATAACATTTTTTAAATAAATTACCAGCTATTCGGTTTAGGATTTTCAAAAGTGAATGTTCGTGAGTTGAGTTTCAATTCATGAAATTGTCTATTTACATCGTTATTTTTTTACCTTATTACGTTGTTCGCGATAGTTCGAAACTTAATAGTAGCATTATGGTAAATTTCAATTATGAGTAGATATACGTTTTTTAAATGTATACGTACAATCCAATCGAAACATTAAGCCATTTATTTTAATTTTCTTCTTTCTTTAGTCCGGTCAATTTAGACCAAAAAATGAGAGTGAAGTTACATAAAGTCCCAACAAGCTGAAAATCAGTGAAATTGTTCAAAACATAATTATAAACAATGTGTAAAAGTTCCCCATCATTTCCGTGTATGGAATTTTTTTTATTCAAGGTCAAAGGTCAAAAAAATGAGATTTTCGCGATTTTCAACAAAACGGTAAGTTTTATCATAAAAGTATCTCAGACAAAAATTGTAGATCATAAAATTATCTATAAAAATGTATCAATACTTTTTTCCTACGAGCCACCGTTTCTGAGATATAAAACTCATTTTTTTGACCTTTGACCTTGAATAAAAAAAATTCCATACACGGGAATGATGGGGAACTTTTACACATTGTTTATAATTATGTTTTGAACAATTTCACTGATTTTCAGCTTGTTGGGACTTTATGTAACTTCGAATGTCTAAATTGACCGGACTACTTCGTCATTCTTTTTTATGTAAAAATTGAACGGCTGGAATAGTATTTTATTTATTTTCAGTTCTACAAATAAATAAGGTGACTTATTTTTAGCTTAGCTTTCTATTTATCAGCTTCATAATAAGACGCTATTGTAAAACCTTAAGTTCATTCTACCTCCTTCGTGTACGAAAAATGAACTTCCCGCAACTTTAATCCCTACAATAGGCCAGACGTTCAAGGAAACGGGAATGATACCTCAGTAGATCATGAGTAATGGAAGTATTCTTAAGAGCCTTTCAGAACAATCTATTTATAGACTTTAATGACTATTATATAAACAGAAAATATTTATATCTAAAATTGTAGGCATGGAATACAACTCATTGTTTACTAATTTATTTTGGAATTTTTTTATTGCGTAGGACAGCAGACAGGCTTATAGCCCGCTTAGAATTTAGCAGTTACCGTCGCCTATAGGTGTTTGCAACCCCAGTGGCATCGCGAACATGCTGCTGTCCCATAAGGGTACAGGAACTTGGTCACTAATGCCGGAACACAACACAAGGTTATTATGGCGGCATACTTAAGACCAAAGGTGGTCGCCATCCATACGGGCTTGAGGCCCTACCACGTAGCTAGGGTGGGTTGTTTTGTCGCCTTTTAGGACAGGCCGACCCCGGCCACAGAGGTTAGTATTCTTTCTCCGCCCCTGTACGGATAAAAATTTCCCATTTAGCCAAAAGTGTTGAGTCGAATTCGGTTTATTGACCTTATCGAAAATATTATATAGCAATTAAGAAGTTTGGTAGCCTTTAAATAAAAAATACTTGAAAAAATATTTTTTGGCCCTTAAAAATATTTGATTAATAATTAAATAAATTACATTCATTTCTTACTTTTTTCACGTGAAGGCAATTGATTTCTTTACATTTTAAATTCCTTATGAACTGAATGCCAAATCGCCTACCGCCACCTACCGCCAAATCGGCAAAATTAAATATGATATCTTCTTATTTGCTAATATTAATTAAACATATGTAAAAAAAAAACATTTTGATCACATTAGTATTCATAGCTAAACGGCTTCAATTTAGTCAATATTCTTACACGGTGAAAAATATGTAAATAAGCATTCGTATCTAAATCCTAGATGTAGCCAGAGATAGATTCCCAAGAAATGGCGCAACATGCATGAACGGAACATTGCTCCCTTTTCAACACTCAGAATACATTAAGAACACATTTAGATCTGGATTACTCATCGCAAGATGTGCGAATGCAACTTGCAACCGACTTAAGTTAACACAAAGCGACGCGGTAAAATTAACCTGCGTTTACGATCGTGTGTGGTGTAAAGTAACGAGACATAGCGACTTCCTTCTGTTTTTCCTTCCTTCTTGAATTCCCAAAGTATTCAGACCAAGGAACCCCCTTTTCCAAAATGAACTGATACTTCATACCCCCATAGCAAAATTACTTTAAAAATCCATCTCTAGTACAACAATGATACACTTTACTAAAATATTAGTCATTTTTGTAACAAGTTGGTACACGGAAACAGTATTTTGAAAGTTTCAAATAAGAACTTGTTAATTTATTGGATTTATAGACCTCGTCGACACCTCAAAATCAGTTTTCGCTTGTGTCGACCGCTAGAAAACCGACTTCGACCGCTTTGGGAATCCCTGCGCTAGACTAGTGTCAGAGCGTCGGTGCCTTCTCTTAACCAATACGGTGTAAGAAAATAGGTATAGTTAAACTTGATTCTAGTGGTTTGATTGCTCAACCCTAAAAATAAAAATAGTGCTTTAAGAAATAATCAGAAAACATTGTTAACTTTTTTCTTCAGGCATTAACAGGTGTTACGGCTGTCAATAGCGGACCTCGGGCACCGAAACGCAAGTTTGGATTGCAACCGGGATGAACGCTGAGATGATGATGATGATGATGACGGCTGTTAATACCAAGTTATACAGATCGCCTCCTTCTGCGAGGCGATCTGTATATGTCATGTCCGCAAAGGAGGCGGTGGAGCGGGAGCGGGAGTCGACCACCACACTCCCCTCCCGCCAACGCAGGCCACGTCGGCGGCGCCGGAGGGCAACTAACGACCTCCGGCCGCCGTAAAAAGAGGCCGCGGGCGGCTCTTCGGGGGAGGACCCGCCGCCCGCACTATTGCCGCAAGGGTGAGGGCTGCATGCTGTTCCGCGGCCCCCCTCACCTCCTAGAGTTATTACAGGAGAGCGCCAGCGGGACTAAAGCCTGACCCCCTGGCGCCAACACTTAAGAAGGGGCCCGCCTAAAGACAAAGGGCGGGCCGGCGCCGGCCCGGGCCACGAGATCGGCAGGCCATATATGCGTAGGCCCGGTCGTAGGCGATAGGAGAACAGCGGGGTTTTTAGTAGGTAGTCGGATGTTCGAACATCTTTCCCGGAGTCCCACATATCCCTCGGTCTCCCCGGGCCGGGGGAACCCGTCAAGGGAGGTTTTTCCCCGAGACCAAAAAAAAAAGTTATACAGATACTTCTAGCTTTCATTAGATTAATTATTTTCAAAATATTCCCACTATTAGATATATTTCATATAATTGTTACAATAATTACTACTTCAATAGCCATACAATCTTTAATCACTAACCAACTACCTTCATTAGTCCATCATGTTTGATGATATTTCAACTACCCTTCATTAAAATTGCTTTCGGCATAATTTGAAAGCATTTTTATTCTGATCATTATTAAACGTTTATTCAACTGCGAACTACGAACTGCGAGTTCCCTAACGTTTCTTTCTAGCACTTTGAAACGCTTTAGAGTTTTTGTTATATGGCTCCCATAAAATAAATTTTGCAAACCGAAATCTTTCTTAACAGTAAAATGCGATAAATTGATGGTAGATAGTAATTATATATTGATTTCTCTATGACGATTATAATCTTTTGACCGGCAGTGAAAATGGTTGCCTAAAATTATATTAACCTTCAAAATACACGCGCTTGAAATTCATATGGTTTTATTTATGAATAACAGATGTAAATTTAAGCATACATTGTGTCGTAATTACCTTGTTGCGATTTCAGCTAAACGTTATGACGTTCCCGCCTATATAATCTCAAAAGGGATATAAAATTAAAATAGTGTTATCCAGAAAATATTAGATTCACATTCAAACAAATGCACTACACATTAATTCACAGTAAAACGAACAATCACATTAACAAAATCACGATACTAACCTGCTATGATGAGGCCTCACTCCAGACTGTTTGGTCAGAATGGCTGACCTTCGAAGTATTTTTGATGTAATGATAATTTGAATTGGATATTGAGTTGTCACTGCCATTTTAGTGTCGAAGTGTAATCGATATCGACTGTTATGGAATCGATTGTTATATATAGCGGTGCCATAATCAGATGTAGAAATGGTTGTCGCCATTTTTAACATACATGAGTTCGTAAAAACGCTCAATTAACTAACTACCCTGACACAAGAAAAAATTCTTCTGCACTTAAGGAAGGTACTCTCACTTACGATACAGGCTCGGCCTAGTTTAGGTGACAGTATTTTTATGGATGATAGTGTTGTACATACAAACATTTTTATTATGCTTCATTTGTATTTGTACTGTACAGTGATAAATAATACAAATTAAATAGTATTATTTACTTCATGTAATATGTAGAGTATGTAAATAATATTGTTTGGAGAAATAAATAAATATGTTGTTTTGACATTTATTTTAATATAACTGACCTCGCAGTTTAGACTAAATACATAGTGATGAAAAGTAGTAAAAGGTCGAATATAATACATATATATATCTTCACTTTCAAATTTTATATAGAATTTTATATAGAAATCAACTTGTACCATCGAAACAGATTTAAATACATTATAAATAATAATTCCAACTGATAAAGGTTACTTCCAAGAAAATATTGTTCAATCAGATCACAAAAGGTTTGCCACAGTGAAGTGGTTAACAGAACGCTGAATCATCAAAATTAGGCCATACACAGCATCGCATTTCCTCTATTTCGTTTCGTCGTCGGTCATTGCCGGGCCTTTGTACAGCCATGAGTCACTGAGACTCCCATCGGTTTAGGGCTGACAATTTGGTAAGTAGGGAATATAGCATATTCCCATTTGGTGGTTCCATATTTGGTAAGTAGGGAATAAAGCATTGGTTGGATTTCTAAATCCAACAAAATTTGTTTATTCCACTAGGAATAAACAAAATTTTAGTAAATTACACAAGCCTTTGTGTGTGTGCGTGAGCGTGCGTGCGTGCGTGCGTGCGTGCGTGTTTGCGTGCGTGCAATATACATAAATGTGGTTTAGAGAGAATGAGAATGAAATTCAATTTTTTTTTTCTCCTATTTGTTCACGCTTTCGTATTATTTCGTATTGCTTTTTTACCCATTGCATAATCAAAATATAGCTTATGAGTAAGATTGTATTTAAAACTTCTTTTTTTACTAAAGCTAATATGATTTTTTGACGGTTTTGTGACGTCATGGACGGTAATGCAGTAACTACGTGCTTATGTTTTTTCGTGTCACATAAAATATTAAATCGCCTGATCTAAGTGTTTTTATCATATTCGTTAGTTCTTAGATAAGACCTACTAGTGTTGAAACTAAGACGAAATATTCTCTTTGAACCGTGTTGCGTTTTTTATTGTAAATTGTGGAAATAAAATCGTAAGTTAAAGTTAAATCATAAAACTAAAATTACAATGGTGAAGTGTTCGGCATGCGGCAAATTTCTATTGCCGGCAGTCACCGCCGCATGTAATATTTGTCGTCTAATGTATCATAAAGGTTGTGTAGCATTGCCGGAAAACGGGGTTATAGCCAAAACTTGGCAATGCCCCGAGTGTAATAAAAAAATGCATGGGCAACAATATTGCAACGCCTGTTAAAATATTTGCGATGACGTCTTGCCACCGAAGCAGTATTATACTACAGATATTGGGACAGGAGTTCACCGAATTCATGTCTGAGTTACGTGAATTCCGTAAGGAAATGGTGAATTTTTGGTCAGCTCTGGTAGCGGTGAGCCAACGATTAGATGGCATCGAGCATCGCTTAGACAGTTTAGAACAGAGGGAGCTGTCAACTGAATCTAAGAGTATGCCGAATTTGAAAATACAATTTCTCAACTGAAACAATAAATTAATGATGGCGATTAAGATGCTCTTTTATCAGATATTGATATAGGACGTCTTCCAGAACAAATGGGGGAAAATGTGTTCCATACATCGAGCTTATATGTAGTATCTCGATGGTTCCATACAATATCAATGTTATTTGCAAAGTTAGGTATTAAAACTGACGAACGTGACACCGTTTTCGCGGAACGTGTCGGCCCGAACAATGAACATGAGTGAGAGCGAGCGCCCCCGGCATGTTATCGTGAGATTATCGCGGCGCCACCTGCGTGACGAGATTTTACATGCGGCGCGTGTGTGAAGAAGTCTGAGCAGCTCGGACAGCTAGTTAGCTGGCCCACCACGTCGCATACACATAAACGAAAGATTGAAACGTACAAACAGGCGGCTGTTTCATAGGGCTCGCCAGAAATGCAAAACACGCAACTGGAGATTTTCTTGGATCAGAAGAGGGCGTGTGTTCGTGCGCCAGTGAGGGGAAACAGGCAAACTCTGTTCGCTGTGATTTTGTGTGATATTTATGTTTATTTTGATGAAAGATGTTCCTGTATGAGCACCAGCGAAAACAGACACAGATCTAGCCCTTAATACGAGTGAGTTTTAATTTGTGCCACAAACGTATGTTTATTATATTATACTAGGTGGTATACATATATGTTATAAAGGTGACGACAGTTAACTAATGCGCTTTTCTATATACGAGTATGTTTTTCTTCTTCTCAAATTGTACTTACATTATTTTTTGATTGCTTAATTATGTTTTATTGTTTTGTAAATTTAGTATAAGATAGCTCAGTTTTTTTTCTTACTATTCTAAAATTAAATTTTGTCAACGTGAAGTCACGGCCAGGTTCTAACAGAAGAACAGCGCTAGATTTTAACCAGTCATGCTGAGTTAGAACATTTCTAAGGCAAATTTTAAGTTAAGTTTTTTGTTTATATTGAGTTTGTTTTATTTGTAGCTCTAAATAAATGTTTATTTATTTATTTCTTTTTTTTTTAAACAATACAAGACAAAGACAATATAGCTAAACAAAACAACATTTTTAAACTATGAAACCATACTATGATACTAGTTCCTGTTCGATAAAAAAAAATTGTATATTGTATTCTTATGTTTAGTACAATATGGTCGATGACCCTATTGTGTAGTCCGCGGAAGATGGAATGAGGAACCTTGTTTTTGTTCCGCCTTCAATATGTTTTCCTACTATCGGCCTTTGTTAAACATAAACAGATTATTTCGTTTTTCACAGTCGTTTCGTATTTGGTCGGACGCCAAAAGAATCTTCGCGCATCTGCGTACGCGCACAATTATTGCTCGCGTGTTCATATTCGTTTTGAAATTGGTTTAATAGGTTAAGTACTGTCTTCGTGGATTTCGTAAACATTTTTTTTTTTAATACGCTTACGGGCTTTGTTTTTAGATATGTTTGTACAGTGGAATATAAATCACTTAAATATTTGTTTTAGCAAAAAGTAGTCAATAGATTTGTGTATGTAATACAGTAATTAATATTTGTAACAAAAGTCCCCACCAGTACTATCGGAGTCTGTGAAATTGCCTTTATGAGTCTAGATTTGATATTTTGCAGATCAGTGTTACAAACCAAAGAGAAAAAGGAAAGCTTAGCATGTTATTTTTGGCTTGTATTTTTATTACATTTTCAGATTTAAATTATCATTAGAGTATTATCATAAAGCTTATGTAATATAACTTGTTTATATATTTAAATTGAGGTGACCTATTTTATTTCCCTCTTTTCAAGCAATTTTTTTTAATATACAATACTTCAGCTACTACATTACTTTTGATAAAAAAATATGACATAAGACAAGATGAAGAATAAGTTAATGATATATTTAAAAATTATTCGGGTGTATAAAAAATATCACGTAAAATTTTAATATTAATGTTTCTATTTTCGCATAATATTGTTGTGTTTCCTTTTAGTTTTATTTTAATATAATAATATTAAATGAATAATAATTCAACAAGGTGTTTATTCTATTAAATTAATACACGACTCGTGTTTTTAATACTATGGTAACGATGCTGTAATTTTGGCTTATATAATATTTAATTTATTATTTAAGTGTTTGAGACGTTTCACTTTATCGCTTATAGATGGCGTATTACAAATATTATATCGCGGCATAGTTTAATAAATAGTATGCGTGAAGTATAATTGTCGTTGCGCTTTCTCTCTTTCCTGACATCACATACGTATGTCTGAATAAACATTTGGTTTCTTGTGCACTCGTGTGATCAATTACTACGTTCTAGAATCTTCTACACCTTAGGCAGGAGGAGGTTGATGTGTGAAGGTGGGATTCTTTACCCCGGCATAAATTCAGCGGGCGACTACCTCCGGGTGGTGTGGAGTTTGCAGCCGGAATACGCACGCCTATGTGAGTGGCGGGGATATAACAGTGGAATTAGTCCGTGCAAGGTCCGATCTGTAGTCAGCCAAAGACTAATTATGGTATACTGAAAGGATTCAACAACAAAAAGTTATTTGATAAAGATATCCAAACACATAATGTGATTTGGAATTGCTTGTTATTTAGTCAGTTCCGTAAAATACTAATTAATCAGCACAGGTCAGGGAATTTTGTATTAAAAGTAACTGAATTATTTATTGCAGCATTTGAATGACGTATGTACATTTCTTGCAATCAATTTAACATTTTATAAATCATGACTTGTTAGCGTAGAACGCCCAGCGGCGCGGTGGACGAGGGACTCACGAAAAATGGTTGGCAAGGGCTGAATGCAACGAAAAAAAGGACTCTGTGGCACGCCTAGGGAGATGCCTAAGTCCAACTGTGGAATTCAATAGGATGATGATGATAATAACTATTATTAAATGTCTAGTTATATATACAGGTATACAAATAGTGTGGATCAGTCCTCTTATGTCATTATTAGTATGTTTTATAATATATATATATATATATATATATATATATATATATATATATATATATATATATATATATATATATACTTAATCATGGAATATCTAAAATATTAAATTTTAAAAACAAATTAAAAGATAAATGATTGTAATACAATTAAATATGGATAGATAGATTGACTTTGAATATATCGCGACTGACAGAGGAATAGTTTCCCTTTTGGGAAGCAATGCCTTTTGCCGGCTCACATACAACAAAATGAGTTAATCATTCGGATTTTTGTTTCGGTACTGGCGGATTAGACGGCGGTGTCCTCTGAAAAAGTCCAAATTACATTCAAGTGTTTAATTTATTTTCTAATTGCCGTGTAAAGTGTTATGGAAAAGTAGGGACGCGGACAAGAACACGAAAGTGTAGACTTGCTATAATTTAGATTATATATATTATGTCTTCAAAGGCTACAGTGTTATTATTATTATTTCGAAAGGTGGCTATGCTAGTCTGTTCTAACCTAGTATCACTGCGTTCAATTTAATGAATTATTGTGATCGCCACATTTACTATATCTCATTGGCAAAGCCTGCCTCGTTGATGTAACGAAGCAGTTTTTTGGCAGGAGCTGCACGTATCTCATCCGGTTCCAGCATGTGCTTTCCTAATATGAGACTACGTTTATGCATCAGGGAACAGCAGTAGCACAGCTGGTGCAGAGGCGTTTCATCCGCATCATTACAGAATCTGCAGGCTTCGCTATCCCTGATCCTTATAATGCTGAGATGCTTGTTTAGGCAACAATGTCCGGTAAGCGGCCTCGTTAGGGTGCATAGCTGATTCCTATTTAGAGCAAGTGCTTCAAACGCAAGTTTGCGGTTCTAGGCTTTTACTAGCACCTTGGAGTGATTTAGGCCTGGAATTGTATTCCAGCGCTTAAGAGATTCACTGGTACTGATTCACTGATCCCTGAGGGTGAGCCGGAATATCACATGATGTAGTATTTTTGCAGATGCACTTGCAGAAGATGGAGGCATATTTACCCAGGCTCAGACTGGTCTTGAAGCTTGGTCGCTCTCCAAACACACCACAGCCTACATCATGTCCAATTTTGGAGCCATCGGTATACCATAAAAGGCTACCGCTCTTCCAGGAGATTTTCTTTAGCACCCAGTCCTCTCTGGAAGGAAATTCCACAATGTAGTTTCTTGATCCTACAAACTGTGGAAGCATATTGTCCAAGAAAGGCTACAGTGTTACTTTGGGTGCCTCCCGACGTAGTATATCGTCTACACTCGCCCGTGGTTCTCTTGTCTTGACAATGACAATTATACATAGACACACTAGACATATACGCTGTAAATGCATACCGTAGACATACACTTTAAAGGTGTTCTTCCAATATCTTCTCTAATAATCGTACAAACTTGTAAAGAAACGACGAGTATATTCCGTTTTCGATGAAGGGAGCCGTGTTACCACGACCACAATATATATTTTTGTGCATGAAAACATTGATATCTAATGCACCACTGTGGAATCAAGTACTCGGTATTGACATACGTGTAATCAGTAATATCAATTGTGACGAAACGGCTGATATCAGCTGTTTGTATTGTTTGAACCCTTGGAAACATATTGATTGAAACATTTTTGTGACACGTAAATATGTTTTTTTATATATTCGTATTGCCCTTGGTGAAATCTTTAGAATTACTATATACTTTTTTTTTGGTCTCGGGGAAGACCTCTCTTGACGGGTTCCTCCGGCCCGGGGGGACCGAGGGATATGTGGGACTCCGGGAAAGATGTTTGGCCATCCGACTACCCACTAAAAACCCCGCTGTTCTCCTATCGCCTACACCCGGGCCCACGGATATATGGCCTGCCGATCTGGTGGCCCGTGCCGGCGCCGGCCCGCCCTTTGTTTTAAGGCGGGCCCCTTTTAAATTATTGGCGCTAGGGAGGTCAGGATTTCGTCCCCCGGTGCTCTTCTGAATCAACATAAGTTGAGGGGGGCTGCGGAACAGCACGCGGCCCTCTCCCTCGCGGCAATAGAGCGGGCGGTGGATGCTCCCCCGAGGGGCCGCCCGCGGCCGCTTTTTACGGCGGCCGGAGTCACTTGCCCTCCGGCGCCATCAGCATGACCTGCGTTGGCGGGAGGGGAGTGTGGTGGTTAACTTCCGCTCCCGCTCCGCCGCCTCCTTTGCGGACGGGCGGGACTTGCATCCCCGCCGCGTGCCAGTCAGGCGTGGGTACGACTACCAGACGACACTCCAGAAAACCAGAGAGTCGCCTAACGTCGTAGCCAGCCCAGCCAGACCGACGGACAGCGGAGATGCTGTTCCCGCCCCAGGAACACTCTCTGTGCAGGTGCAGTCGAAATGGGCATGGTTTCGACTACCAAATCAGGGCCCGGGACAGAACCCGGGACCCCAACCAGTACTCGCAACCATCCCACCGGGGACCGCGCCACGAGCTGAGAGCGAAGTTGGGAAAGGATGTGGACGGGAAAAAAGGTGGGACTCCGCCGCCTCGGACGGAGAGGGGAATGAGGCGGCGGATGCTCGGGCACCTCGGGTACGCACACCCGTGCACTCTTCGGACAGACTACCCAGAAGACATTAAGATAGACATAATACCCAGACTAGATTTATTTATTTCAGATCAAATATGTAAATATTATTGCAGATTGTAGAAATATTTTTTCCTGACTTCAGTCTTAATAATAGGTCTTTACCTATGAAATTGCCGTTCTGCAGTACTGGTCATTTCAAATCAAAATAATTTTTGTTTGGCTAAGAATTCTAATTTCAAATTAATTTTATTTTAGAAACATGGAATTCTTTTTCCAAAAGTAGTCATTTGTTTATTGATTAGTGTTACATTTTCATCGCATTTCAATCTTTTTCGTCATCATGGATACGTTAAAAATTCGAGTAATTATGGAATATGAGTACCGTCGTGGCAGCAACGCGGCACAAGCGGCACGCAACATCAACGACGTTTACGGAGCTAACACTACAAACCAACGCACCACCTGTTACTGGTTTGCTGGCTTCCGTTCTGGGAATTTCGACCTGAAAAATGAACCTCACAGTCTTCCGAAGACTGGTCGACAATGAAGAATTAAAGGCGATTGTGGAAGCTAATGATACACAATCTACGGCTGAATTAGCAGCAGCTTTCGACGTTAGCGTCAAAACAATATTGGTCCACTTGCGTCAAATTGGCAAGGTAAAAAAAAATTGACAAATGGGTGCCTCATGAACTCAATGATCGCCAGCGCGAAGTACGCGTCGAGACGTGCCTTGCACTGCTCAACAGACACACAAATGAAGGAATTTTGAACCGCATTGTTACCTGCGATGAAAAATGGATTCTGTTTGATAACCGCAAGCGCTCAACAAGTTGGTTGAATCGTGGTTCAGCACCTAAACAATGCCCTAAATGAAAACTTACCCCTAGAAAAGTGATGGTCACTGTTTGGTGGTCTAGCGCCGGTGTGATTCATCACAGCTTACCAAACGGGGTGAGCATTACTGTAGATGTGTACTGTGAAGAACTGAATACAATGATGGAGAAGCTGGCACATCTATAACCAGCATTGGTCAATCGCTCGTCTCCGCTGCTCCTGCACGACAACGCGCGACCACATACTGCACAGCAGACGGTCTCCAAGTTGCAAGAACTGGGGTTGGAAGTTCTCCGTCATCCGCCCTACTCACCAGACCTTGTGCCTACAGACTACTACTTTTTCCAGAATTTGGATAACTTCTTGGCGGGAAAAAAATTCAATACCCGAGGGGCAGTATAAAATGCCCTTGAAGAATTTGTTGCTTCCCGTCCAGGGATTTCTTTAAGAAGGACATCAATAAACTGCTACTGCGTTGGCAAAGATGCATTGATTGCATGGGTGATTACTTCGATTAATACAAATAGAAAATACATGAAAAAAATTCGGTTAATTTTTTTCATACAAAGCGGCAATTTCATAGGTGAAGACCTTAAAACGATGTTATTTTCATGTCTTTTTTCAACTTAATCTAATTGTAAGGTATCTCTATGCATGTTCAAGCTTAAATCATAATTGTATATAAACTGACGGACTCATAAACTGCATCAAAGTTCAGGATTACTTTGAAATGATTTTTTTAATAAGTATGCAAACTTTTTAGATTAAATTATATAAATATGGAGAGACTGGCTCTTAATTTAAAAAAAAAGGAAAATTTATAAATAGAACTGCAGTAAAACAAATGAATATAGCCGGGAAAAGAAAATTTACTCGTAGTATCAGATTTGCGTGTTATTTATAGCAAAGTTTTAAATTGATTCTCATTGATTTTTTAATTCTTTTGTCTTGCCATAAAGATCTATACGTACGAGGATCGATGGAGTTACGGGCCAAGTACTAAATTACAATTTACAATGACATTATATGCAATAATAATGTTTGTTTGAAAAAATATTATGTAATATGTTTGTTTTATAATATAATTTTGCGACAATGACGATCTGTAATGCATTATTGTAATTTGTGATAAATACATAGATAAATAAACATGTAATAAACAAGTCTCGGCTAAACTATAACCTCTAAAAAGGAGTTTGTTGTAAAGTATTATTAACTCGATATGTAAAAATTCGATATAACCATCTAAACCAAAAATTTTGCTGGCCAATGTATATCATTGATGGACGAATCCGTATCTTTTCGATTTTAAAGTGACTAAACAGTTAATAAATAAATAATAAATATACAGGGGCAATTCACACAGCGCCATCTAGTCCCAACGTATGTAGCACTTGTGTTATGGGTACTTGATAACATATTATACTTTTCATTTATATATATACCTAGTCAGGTCATAAGTATTGTCACACAGTAAAAACTTTTCTTTTAGAATGCTGGCCACAAAAAAGTTTATTGAATTCGAATTTCGAATTGTTCATGAAAATAAAAATGTATAACTTTTAGAATTTTACTCATTTTTAAATGTGGAGTGGACGCTTAAAGAAGACCGTGCTGCAGTTATTGAGTTGCATCGTTACAGTTACGCGCCAATTCAAATTTTTAACATACTGAAAAATTTGAATATAACCAAAAGATTCGTTTATCGTACCATCAAACGATACAATGAAGACTCTAGTGTAGATGACAGGTCAAGAAGTGGTCGCCCTCAGTCTGTTAGGACTCCAGCAGTGATAAAAGCTGTGAAGGCACGAATTCAAAGAAATCCCAAACGTAAGCAGAAACTGTTGGCCCTTCAGATGGGGTTAAGCAGAACCACGGTGAAAAGGGTGTTAAATGAAGACTTAGGGCTTCGGGCATATCGAAGAAAAACAGGACATCGTTTGAATGCTCGTCTAATGGACCTGAGACTGAAGAGATGCCGCGCTTTGTTGAAGCGGTACGCGGGAAAAAAATATCGGGAAATTCTTTTTTCGGATGAAAAAATGTTTACCGTAGAAGAGAGCTACAACAAACAAAATGATAAGGTGTACGCACACAGTAGTGAAGAAGCGAGCAACCGTATTCCGCGTGTCCAACGAGGTCATTTTCCATCCTCGCTCATGGTATGGTTGGAAGTTTCTTATTGGGGCTTAACAGAGGTACATTTTTGTGAGAAAGGTGTAAAAACGAATGCTGTTGTGTATCAAAATACAGTCCTGACGAACCTTGTGGAACCTGTTTCTCATACCATGTTCAATAACAGGCACTGGGTATTCCAACAAGATTCGGCGCCAGCTCATAGAGCGAAGAGCACACAAGACTGGCTGGCGGCGCGTGAAATCCACTTCATCCGGCACGAAGACTGGCCCTCCTCCAGTCCAGATTTGAATCCGTTAGATTACAAGATATGGCAACACTTGGAGGAAAAGGCGTGCTCAAAGCCTCATCCCAATTTGGAGTCACTCAAGACATCCTTGATTAAGGCAGCCGCCGATATTGACATGGACCTCGTTCGTGCTGCGATAGACAACTGGCCGCGCAGATTGAAGGCTTGTATTCAAAATCACGGAGGTCATTTTGAATAAACTTTAATGTCATAAGAATCTATGTTTTGTTAAGTTCATTTTGGTATATGAATGGTTACATAATTAATAAACTTGTTACAATTATTTTACATTAAACATGTGACAGAATTTATGACCTGACTAGGTATATATTATATATAAATATTATACATACACACCCAGACGCGAGACGGGAATTGAACCCGTGACCCCTGCAAACGTGCGCGTCACAATACCACCGAGCCGCAAATTAAACGAATAGTCAATACGTGTAGATAACATGAATCATCAAGCACAATACCTAAGTGACATAGATCAAGTCAATGGAGTTTGTTTTTTTAACCCCAGATAAGAATTTATTATTGTTGGCATGCTATGGAAAGGTCTAGAATTGCAAGACACGTTAATATATCTTCGACTTTGTTCTACTTAACGCGCATGTGTTAGTATGAACAAGGTTTAGCGGATATATAAAATTAATTTATGGTCATATATTATATTTGTGTAAGTTCCGAACAGGTCTTTACCACATGTAGCAGGTGAGGATGAGACAGGAGGGGAAGACTGGATTTCGTCATTCAAATGCTTTCATAATTGCGAAATGTGACGGTCAATATAAAACAGCAAAATTGTTTACCAAATGTAAGGTGACGATTGTCAATGAGAAATGTAAAAATTATTTACCTACCCTCAAATTAAAGTTTATCTTGAAATATTTTAGCTTGGAATATTTACTCTGTGGCAGTTCAGGTGTTTAATATTTATATTGATTTAAATCTGAAAGGCACTATGAAAATAATAATATGCTAATATTTTAGGCGGATATACGAGATTAGACTCGTAATACTTTCATTAAAAAAAAATATTTTATGCAAATCTGAACTACTTTCAAAGTAATCCAACTTCTTAGGTATAAACCGAGCGAGTTCCCAAACACAATTACGATCCGCCTACGCCTACCCGACTGGGTATGAAAGGGTGTCTAATCCGAGAGTTATTTCTAGAACTTTCGGCACATTTCTATCGATTTTCGCCTGTTGTTAGGGTCGCGTATAAATCTAAACACGATTAACCTATTTGACATTTACTTAGTGATCTGTTTTGCACTCGTGTTTCATTTTATCGCCAATATTGTATGTAATGCAAATAGATGACTCATTTTCAGGGTAATTATTCACTAGTTTTTTTTAATTAATTATGGTTTAAATTGTTTTTCCGCATGTTTTAACTGGGTTACATCCGAAAATTGGAGCCATATATAAATAAGATAAAGTACCAATAGCAATAACTAGAAAATTACATTCGTAAACATCATTTTATAATTATTTATAAATTTTAGTGGTCTTTTTATTTATTTTTTATATCTCGCAAATAAGTAGACTGGCTGACGGCCCACTTTATAGCAAGCAGTTACCGTCGCCTATGGATCTGCTATGCTATCCCATAGGGGTACATGAACCTGATTCAATAATGCTGAAACACATCTCAGTGTGGTTACCATCCAGACGGGCTTGGGACCCTATCACGTAGCTACGGTTGTTTTGTCGCCTTTTGCGACAGGCCGACCCTGGCCGCAGAGGTTAATATTCTTACTCCGCCCCTGCTCGGAGAAAAATTTAACGCTCCTCTTTATGTTATTGTTATTTTTTGAATATGATTAACTTTTGTGTGTCGAAAACAATCGGTTGCTTCATACCAATTTAAAATGTTGTTTAAATTATAGTAATGTGTGCACAAAATGAAATATCTTTATGAGTTATACTCTTCACTGTGTTCTAGTTTAATGGTCATATTTTTACTTTATTTTGTGTTTTTTTTTTTATATCATAGTGTTTGATTTTCCCCTCGTAGTACGATAGACGGCGGAGTTTTTCTAAAAATGCGTTAGAATATTTATTCGAGCCAGTAGCGCGTTGAGTGGGTCGTTTACCTGTCTGTTGACCTCCAGCTACACAAGATCAAGCTTCAAGATTTGCGGAAATAGGAGGTAGGATACAGATACTATATATACCTATAGATTACAATCGCTTTTGATTGATATAAATAAATAAATATTTAGAAGATTATCAGCATCATACCCTCTAGTTTAGGTATCTAACGACGATTTCGAAAACCTTGTATGCTGTTACCTTAACTTTAATAATGACTTTAGAGGTATAAACTTCTGTAATCGTCCAGACTATCTTACGATAGATTTACTCAATTACTTTTTATCACGTGAATTGTAGCTAGAAAAATATCCGCTATAATATTTCCTGTTGACATTCTAATTGTAATGCACATAACCAAGTGCCACAGTGAAGACGCGAATGCGGGGCGTGTCTGGTAATCGCTACCGTTTTGAATCATATTTTATTTATTTATTACATAACTAGCCGCTACCTCCCGCTGGTCGCTGGTCGAATAACAGAAAAAAGTAAATCGAAAAATGAGGAGTATTCGTACGCATGCGCGCTACACCGCTTGCCCCACTTATCCGCGGCAAGAAAACACGTCACTGAACACGTAGTGCTTTTAAAAATTATTGTTTCTTCAAAACTTTAATAACTTTATATTAAACTAGCAGTGCCCGCGACTCCGTTCCGCGTGGAATAGTGACTTTAGGCAGAATTTTTTGGATATATCTTATGGTTTATTTTGGATTACAAACCCTATAAACCCTAAAATATAAATTAAATATGCAAACATTCAGTATTATCGAATGCAACTATTACGCCATGCGCCTCCGGAATACGTGTACGTTCGAACTTACAAAGTCCATCCAGCCTAAGCTAAACCCTATTTCATATGATTGATGACATAAATCTGAGGTTAACTTAAATTGGAAAATCAAACTACAATGTCCAGCCTAAGCTGAACCCTATTTCATATGATTGATGATGTAAATCTGAGGTCAACTTAAATTGGATTATAAAATTTCCGAAGCATCATTTTTAACAAAAACATTTTTTTTTCTAAAATAAAAATAGCCTAAGTTACTCCTTGATACATCAGCTATCTGCCAGTGAAAGTCCCGTCAAAATCGGTGCAGCCATTTCAGAGATTAGTCGGAACAAACAAACAGACAGACAATAATTGTAAAAAAAATTGTTTTGGTATATGTACCGTATCTACGTCCGAATGAACTTAGTAAAAAGCGGTTATTTTAATATTACAAACAGACCCTCCAATTTTATTTATTTGTATAGATGAAGATATCGCAATATTTTTTTAGATATGAAAATTTTATTGATATCTATCCCGTAGTTTTGCCGTAATGCGCGCACAACTGCTGACCTCTATCATTTTATTTATATACATTGATAACCTTTAATTAATATCTAGTCTGGATTTGCTAGTAATTTCTGTCTATTAATTAAGACGATTCATCATCATCTCTGCGTTAATTCCCGGTTGCAGCCCAAACTCTCGCTTCGGCGCCCGGGGTCCGCTTTCCGACTTTTTCTTCTCCACTTCGCACGGTCTTCAGCATCCCTGGTAGTGAGCCCATTGGCACGCATATCACCCTTTACGACGTCAAGCCAGCACTTTTTGGGTCTACCCCTCCTGCCGGGGCCCGGCGGAAGCGGCATGGCCAGACATTTGTTACCCACGTAAGCATCCGGTTGCCGCAAAACGTGGCCGTACCAACGGAGCCGACACTCTTGCAATTTATCCGCAATGTCACGGACATGAAGACTGCCGCGAATGCGGGAGTTCCTAACGCGGTCCTTCCGCGTCACTCCACACATCCACCGCAGCATATTCATCTCCGTGACACGCAGCTCCTGCTTGTGTCGCTCTAACACCGGCCACGCTTCACAGCCGTATAAAAGGACAGGCCTAATGATGGTTTTATAGACTTGTCCCTTCAACTTTACCGGCATCTTGGGGTCACAAATGACACCAGTCACCTCACGCCATTTGGCCCACGCGGCAGCAATGCGTGCCTTGATGTCACAATCGATGTCACCGGATGCATGAAACACAGATCCCAAGTATTTCACTCGGTCCGTGCGCTCGACCGTGTTGCCGTCTATGCGTACGGGTGTGGGATCTGTGGAGTTACAGGCCAAGTACTCGGTCTTCGCCACATTGAGCTTCAGACCACCGTTCTCAAGCGACTCCTTCCACGCCTTCACACGTCGCACCAGCCTACCCCTGTCCGAATCTGTCAGCGCGATATCATCAGCATACATGAGCAGCCACGGGGGTTGTTCATGTGAATTTCTGATGCTGTCTGACAATACGTCTAATACCACGCTAAACAGAAACGGACTAAGGACGGATCCTTGGTGCACCCCGACGGTGATGGGGAAAGGTTTTGTATCGCCAACAGCGGTCCGAACTACGGAATCGGAGTCACGGTACATGTCTCGAATGATGTCAATATAGGCCTCTGGAATCCCTTTGGACCGCAATGCCCACCAGATTATCGCGCGAGGAATACAGTCGAAGGCCTTCTGCAAGTCGAGAAACAGGCAATGCAGAGGCGTATTCTTCGCCCTGTATTTCTCCGCGACAGTCCTTAGGGCAAAAACAGGGTCCATTGTCCCGTGACCAGGGCGAAACCCATATTGACATTCCGAGACAGTGCACTCCTGTCGAATCCGAGAGTCGATAACCCTTTCGAAGAGCTTCATGGTGTGGGACATGACCTTGATTCCTCGGTAACTACCGCACTCCTGCACCGACCCCTTGCCTTTAAAGACTGGAGTAATGATACTCAGTCTCCATTGGCTCGGGATCGTACCGGTGAGGAGTGTCCGGTTAAACAGGTCGGTTAAGATGCCCACACCACGAGAGCCCATTGCCTTCCAGGCTTCGATGGGGACTCCATCGGATCCAACAGCTTTCCGATTCTTCCCGTCAATCGTCATCCCAATCAAAAGTCCCGTCAAAATCGGTGCAGCCATTTCAGAGATTAGTCGGAACAAACAAACAGACAGACAATAATTGTAAAAAAAATTGTTTTGGTATATGTACCGTATCTACGTCCGAATGAACTTAGTAAAAAGCGGTTATTTTAATATTACAAACAGACCCTCCAATTTTATTTATTTGTATAGATGAAGATATCGCAATATTTTTTTAGATATGAAAATTTTATTGATATCTATCCCGTAGTTTTGCCGTAATGCGCGCACAACTGCTGACCTCTATCATTTTATTTATATACCTAGTCAGGTCATAAATTCTGTCACATGTTTAATGTAAAATAATTGTAACAAGTTTATTAATTATGTAACCATTCATATACCAAAATGAACTTAACAAAACACAGATTCTTATGACATTAAAGTTTATTCAAAATGACCTCCGTGATTTTGAATACAAGCCTTCAATCTGCGCGGCCAGTTGTCTATCGCAGCACGAACGAGGTCCATGTCAATATCGGCGGCTGCCTTAATCAAGGATGTCTTGAGTGACTCCAAATTGGGATGAGGCTTTGAGCACGCCTTTTCCTCCAAGTGTTGCCATATCTTGTAATCTAACGGATTCAAATCTGGACTGGAGGAGGGCCAGTCTTCGTGCCGGATGAAGTCGATTTCACGCGCCGCCAGCCAGTCTTGTGTGCTCTTCGCTCTATGAGCTGGCGCCGAATCTTGTTGGAATACCCAGTGCCTGTTATTGAGCATGGTATGAGAAACAGGTTCCACAAGGTTCGTCAGGACTGTATTTTGATACACAACAGCATTCGTTTTTACACCTTTCTCACAAAAATGTACCTCTGTTAAGCCCCAATAAGAAACTCCCAACCATACCATGAGCGAGGATGGAAAATGACCTCGTTGGACACGCGGAATACGGTTGCTCGCTTCTTCACTACTGTGTGCGTACACCTTATCATTTTGTTTGTTGTAGCTCTCTTCTACGGTAAACATTTTTTCATCCGAAAAAAGAATTTCCCGATATTTTTTTCCCGCGTACCGCTTCAACAAAGCGCGGCATCTCTTCAGTCTCAGGTCCATTAGACGAGCATTCAAACGATGTCCTGTTTTTCTTCGATATGCCCGAAGCCCTAAGTCTTCATTTAACACCCTTTTCACCGTGGTTCTGCTTAACCCCATCTGAAGGGCCAACAGTTTCTGCTTACGTTTGGGATTTCTTTGAATTCGTGCCTTCACAGCTTTTATCACTGCTGGAGTCCTAACAGACCGAGGGCGACCACTTCTTGACCTGTCATCTACACTAGAGTCTTCATTGTATCGTTTGATGGTACGATAAACGAATCTTTTGGTAATATTCAAATTTTTCAGTATGTTAAAAATTTGAATTGGCGCGTAACCGCAACGATGCAACGCAATAACTGCAACACGGTCTTCTTTAAGCGTCCACTCCATATTTAAAAATGAGTATAATTCTAAAAGTTATACATTTTTATTTTCATGAACAATTCGAAATTCGAATTCAATAAACTTTTTTGTGGCCAGCATTCTAAAAGAAAAGTTTTTACTGTGTGACAATACTTATGACCTGACTAGGTACATTGATAACCTTTAATTAATATCTAGTCTGGATTTGCTAGTAATTTCTGTCTATTAATTAAGACGATTATACCGTAGTAACCAGTTCGTAGTAACCAGATAATACGATACATTCTCCTTGAAAAGAAAAAAAATACTGGCAGGCATAGCCCAGACATTAGATATAATAATAATAAAAAAAAATTTCTTATGTTTTTTTAAAATAGAAGTCAATTGTGTGCGTCGTGTGGGAATGTTTCCTTGAAAATGGATAAAATTGAAGTTTGCGCGGTAATAAAATATTTCCGCTTGAATTTTTTTACTACGGAGCTGGTAAATCAAGACTTCAGAGCAACATTAGGGGTTCATGCTCCTCCATATTATACGGTTGCGCGTCCGTGTGCTGAGTGGAAGAACTTCCATTGAGGAAGAATTTCCATTAACAACGACCACCGCACGGGACGCTCAACATCAGTAGTGACTAAACAAATTATTAAAAAGGTTGAAAACATTGGCGGATCGTCGTGTTACTGTTTGTTTTATAGAAGAAATGAAGATTTCTATAGGAAGTGTCCATAATATTATACACAACCATTTGGGTATGAAAAAGTGTTAACGCGCTGGGTGATCAGAATGCTTTCTAACGCGTAGAAACAAACGACACTGAGAATTTCACAAAGCTGTTTGGGTTTGTTTCAACAAAATCTTGACCGATTTGTGGCTCTATTGATAACTATGGACGAAACATGGCTTCACCATTATGACCTGGAAACGAAAAAACACTCCATAACTGAAGACACCGCCGTCTCCAACTCCGAAGAAATTTAAGGCGATTCCATCCGCCGGTAAGATCATGGGTTGTTTTTTCTATGACAGCCAAGGGGTGGTAATGATCAAATACTTTAATCATGGAGCCACTATTACGGGGACTTTGTACGCAAGACAAATAACAAAGTTGCGTCAGGAAATATGCAAGCAACAGCGTGGCCAAACTCGTTAAAGTTGTTTTGTTTCACCAAGATAACGCCCCCGCGCACAAGTCCAGAGTTGCAATGGCTGCCATTCAAGAAGCTGGCTTTGAATTGAGGGACATCCGCCATATTCACCGGACCTAGCTCCTAGTGATTTCTACCTATTTCCGCAGTTAAAGGAACATCTCAGGGGCCATAAATTTGAAGATGATGAGGCAGTAGTCGCCGCGGTACATGATTTTTTTAGTAAATCAGGAAGAAGATTTTCTCAAAAAGAGAATTTTAGCTTTAGATACAAGATATACACAGTGTACAAATCATAAAGGTGACTACGCCGAAAAATAAAATAATATTTAATCAAAGATATTTGTCATACCTACTCATTATCACTTTTTATTGAACACCCCTAGTACTTACTACAAATGTTGTTTTTATGTACACTAAAGTTCTGTTACTTTGTCTTACTCATTTAGTCTAACACACCCAGGCTGTGTTAGTGTGAACACAAAACCTGCACGATTTCTCGCGCCCGCTCCGCTCTCTTTTGTGTCCAAGCCACGAAGACTATTTGTAGGAACAACGATTATAAATATTCATATAAGTTGTTTCACGGTAATGTCAATAATAGAACAATTTTAGCTCCCTGACATTATAAACTCGGTATATTGGTTTATCTTCCTCATGGATATTTGATTTTTAAAACAATGTTCAAAATATATGTTGGCCTTGGAAGAGACTGCTTCTCTTTGCGTATTCTACCGCTTGTATAACCGAGTGTTCTGAGAAACTTTTTAGAATGGTCCCTTCGTCATCTTCTACCACCGCACTGTCCGCCATCGGTTCTTTTTTCATCCTCATTTCCTGGAACCTCTTGTACTTCATGTTACGTACTGTCCGGATTCGGAATGAGCTTCTGGCTCTGGTTTTTATAGCGCAGTACGATATGGGGTTTTCAAAAAAGACGTTATAGAATTTATTAGAGGTCGGCAGGATGTCGGCAACACCTCCGGTGTCCTAAACGTCCATAGGCGAAGATGACCCTCTGCAGAGGGTCGTTTGCCTGTCTGCCTCAGATTTATATCATCAATCATATAAAATTGATCAGTATCGGATTTTTATAATCCAATTTAAGTTGACCACAGATTTATATCATCAATCATATAAAATAGGGTTCAGCTTATGCTGGACATTGTAGGTTCGAACGCCGTTTGTATATTTCATTTATTTATATTTTAGGGTTTATAGGGTTTGTAATCCAAAATAAACCATAAGATATATCCAAAAAATGCTGCCACTATTCCACGCGGACGGAGTCGCGGGTACAGCTAGTATGTAATATATACAAAGCGGATTTTAACCTGATTTCGTACTGTAAGCTTATTGAAGATTATTAACGTCATTTCGTAAGTTTTATTATGTATTCGACAAATAAACTTAATATTTTATAAATTTAATAATGAAGTAGATCCTAGATATAAAGTTCCAAGGTTTAAAATGGTTTAACATTACGTTGATATAAAATTGTATATAATTCGACCTTTAAATG
Source organism: Malacosoma neustria (assembly GCA_963693495.1). Taxonomy (NCBI): domain Eukaryota; kingdom Metazoa; phylum Arthropoda; class Insecta; order Lepidoptera; family Lasiocampidae; genus Malacosoma; species Malacosoma neustria. The sequence goes on from OY856377.1 coordinate 17,926,758, forward strand.
CTACTTGCTTCTGTTGAATGAATCCAATGCCCTACAGTTGTCTTTGTATAAATAACGTAGAAAAACTGTCTAGTTTCTTTATATAAATTCCATTAGTCGTTCAATTTGTATGTAAAATGTTTTGGAAACAAGAAATGTAAGCCTCCGACAGTCATGATATTAAGCTTTTTTTTAACTATAACCATTTTGTCTTATGGGTTATTGAGTATTATATACAGGGTGTCCCGTAAGTAGTGGACCAACGGGGTGTGGGTGATAGGGGGAACTATTATCTACCAAAATCACTAAAAATTATTGTTTTAGGTCTTATAGCTTTGAAGTTATGATTTTTTTTAATAAATAGGTGAAATTATCGTCCTATGTACAAACATTTTATAATTTTACGAAATCTATCACTTATTTTTTTGTTATTTTTATTCTAGGCGGTTAATAATACAAAGGTCTTTCTAATTAAAATCGTATTTAGGTGTAATTATCATAAGCATGAAAATTAAAAAATAAAACTAGTGCAATTTTTACATTTCAAGATGCTCTATGTGGTGTTTGAGCTAAGCTGATGTAAAAAAATGTATTATAGCCTAGTGAAACTTTATTTTAAAAACATCTACATGTCATACCAATTAAAAAAAAGTATAACACTGGTTTCAAATAAGTATTTTTCCTATTTTAATTACTATCAAAACCTTTTGGTACATAATAGTTCCCCCTATCACCCACAGTCCGTTGGTCCACTACTTACGGGACACCCTGTATAATAGAGGGCTTATTATAAGAGGTTTTATGGCTTAATTTTGTACGAGGTGTAATTGGAATGAAGTTCTTTATGGGAGTTAAGGGAAAGCGTCCGATCGTTATTTTTTTATTATATAAAATCATGAAGAACTAAACAGTTTAACCGTGGACCCCACGCTAGATCATAATCTGTGTTGTGGGGACCGCATACGATCAACAGAAGTAACATACTCGGTTATTTTCTAAGTTAGTATATTTAGTATTAAATAGTTAAATTTGCAAAAAAAAAAAATAAAGTTAAATGGTTAGATTGAAAAGATAAAAATATAATATAAAAACATTCATAAATGAAACAATTTATTCCTAAATTAAAAAGTACATACATAAAAGTAAGTTTTAAAAACATAAATAATAATTATACCACTAGTTTTTCAATTGCTTAATACAAAAGTGCTTTTAGCCTATTCGTAAAAAAAATTATTTCTTGCTTTCGTGTTCGGGAGATGTTTTATATCATCATTATAATCATCAAGTATTTACTACAAAGGCACGCTAACAGCAACGTTTACAATTATTATTATAGTTGTAGTAGACGATCTCCGTGGCGTATCGGCTAACGCACATCGATTCGCTTGCGGAGGTCAAAGGTTCAATTCTCGTCTCGGGGCTGGGTTGGATGTATATATGGTACGTATTTAGCACAATCAATTTACCGCGAATATTTCCTAGTATCGAGTTAATCGTATCTTTGCAAATGCATTGCCACCCCTATTCTGCGACGACGCTGCCACCTCTCGATTCGTTCATTCAAAATATACGCTGCGCACGCGACGCGTCGATTTCCGTTATTCTATTCCAATATTTCAAGAAATTAACTAGCGCAATCGAAAGTAGTTCGTGCCAGTGCCTCCTACAGCCATAATAAGAGCCCCAGCAGCACGAAGACCGAGGTAAGTGGCCATGCATTTGTGTTGTCAAAAATCCATTCCCGATACCGAACAATATATTTACCAAAAAAAAAGTATTTATGTAGTTTATCAGTTGTCCCATAACACAAGTGTTATGCCGCTTACTTTGGGACTAAGTGGCGCTGTGTGAATATGTGCCAATATATTTATTATCTAATATATAAAATTCTCGTGTCACAGTTTTCGTTGCCATACTCCTCCGAAACGGCTTGACCGATTCTCATGAAATTTTGTGAGCATATTGAGTAAGTCTGAGAATCGGCCAACATCTATTTTTTATCCCCCTAAATACATTTTATTATTTATATGGCAGAACAACGTTTGCCGGGTCAGCTAGTTATTTATAAATTCGTATGAATTGTTTCAGTATAATCCAAAATTAAACGCGCTTGTGTTGGGTACTAGACCACGAATATACTATTTATATACTTTTCTTGTGAAAATAAGTACATATAATACATCTAGATTATATATATATATATATATATATATATATATATATATATATATATATATATATATATATATATATATATATATATATATATATATATATATATATATATATATATATATATATATATATATATATATATATATATATATATATATATACCTAGTCAGGTCATAAGTATTGTCACACAGTAAAAACTTTTCTTTTAGAATGCTGGCCACAAAAAAGTTTATTGAATTCGAATTTCGAATTATTCATGAAAATAAAAATGAAAAACTTTTAGAATTTTACTCATTTTTAAATATGGAGTGGACGCTTAAAGAAGACCGTGATGCAGTTATTGCGTTGCATCGTTGCGGTTACGCTCCAATTCAAATTTTTAACATACTGAAAAATTTGAATATTACCAAAAGATTCGTTTATCGTACCATCAAACGATACAATGAAGACTCTAGTGTAGATGACAGGTCAAGAAGTGGTCGCCCTCGGTCTGTTAGGACTCCAGCAGTGATAAAAGCTGTGAAGGCACGAATTCAAAGAAATCCCAAACGTAAGCAGAAACTGTTGGCCCTTCAGATGGGGTTAAGCAGAACCACGGTGAAAAGGGTGTTAAATGAAGACTTAGGGCTTCGGGCATATCGAAGAAAAACAGGACATCGTTTGAATGCTCGTCTAATGGACCTGAGACTGAAGAGATGCCGCGCTTTGTTGAAGCGGTACGCGGGAAAAAAATATCGGGAAATTCTTTTTTCGGATGAAAAAATGTTTACCGTAGAAGAGAGCTGCAACAAACAAAATGATAAGGTGTACGCACACAGTAGTGAAGAAGCGAGAAACCGTATTCCGCGTGTCCAACGAGGTCATTTTCCATCCTCGCTCATGGTATGGTTGGGAGTTTCTTATTGGGGCTTAACAGAGGTACATTTTTGTGAGAAAGGTGTAAAAACGAATGCTGTTGTGTATCAAAATACAGTCCTGACGAACCTTGTGGAACCTGTTTCTCATACCATGTTCAATAACAGGCACTGGGTATTCCAACAAGATTCGGCGCCAGCTCATAGAGCGAAGAGCACACAAGACTGGCTGGCGGCGCGTGAAATCGACTTCATCCGGCACGAAGACTGGCCCTCCTCCAGTCCAGATTTGAATCCGTTAGATTACAAGATATGGCAACACTTGGAGGAAAAGGCGTGCTCAAAGCCTCATCCCAATTTGGAGTCACTCAAGACATCCTTGATTAAGGCAGCCGCCGATATTGACATGGACCTCGTTCGTGCTGCGATAGACAACTGGCCGCGCAGATTGAAGGCTTGTATTCAAAATCACGGAGGTCATTTTGAATAAACTTTAATGTCATAAGAATCTATGTTTTGTTAAGTTCATTTTGGTATATGAATGGTTACATAATTAATAAACTTGTTACAATTATTTTACATTAAACATGTGACAGAATTTATGACCTGACTAGGTATATATATATATATATATATATATATATATATATATATATGTGTGTGTATTTCTTTTCCTACATTTCCTACCTTCCGTTTATAAATTTCTAATGACTTGGAAAATTTTCCACAAGGTAAATGTCGGTCACCAGTGACCTACATGACGTTTAAAATGGTAAGCACAAATTATTAACGAATTGACATTAAAAACTTGATATTATTTTATTAATTTGATGAGTGACTTTTATATTTACTAATTTGTTAAAATTAATTTCTTTATATAATTTGTTTCAAAATAATCAATTAATAAAACAATTGGATATTGCAAACATAATAATTGTATTTATTTAATTGCAAATATATGACTATATTAATACTTCCTAATATTTAAAAGCGGAATTTAATTTAAATTTGAAGATCTTTTTCGTCGTCTACTGTAAGTGAATTGATAAACAGGAAAATCAAAGTAATTTACGATACTCTGTTTAATAGATATGAATAAATAATTAATCAAGTTAACAATGTTGTTATACGAGAATAACATCAATTATATTATTTAAGAATATGGAAAATCCAAAGTATCTGCATCCGAACGTGCTTCGAATAATAATATCTAATAGCGATCATTAAATGATTACCTATCGTCCTTAAATGATTGCATTTATTGTTGCATTTTTTTTAAATATCACTTCATCAAGTACAAGGCGAATGTGTGGAAATTAAATGTTTTTTTTTTCTAGATTTTTCTACCTTCTCATTTTATATATATATATATTATATGTATTTTTTTTATAGCACCACTTACCCGTCGCCTGTATCTGCTCAAAGATGTTTATTATTTTCAAGTACACATCATCATCATTTCAGCCGGAAGACGCCCACTGCTGGACAAAGGCCTCCCCCAAAGATCTCCACGACGATCGGTCCTGCGCTGCTTTCATCTAACCTATTCCGGCGATCTTGATCAGATCATTGGTCCATCTTGTGGGGGGCCTACCAACACTGCGTCTTCCGGTACGCGGTCGCCATTCGAGGACTTTTCTGCCCCAACGGCCATCAGTCCTTCGAGCTATGTGCCCAGCCCACTGCCACTTCAGTTTTGCAATCATCCGGGCTATGTCGGTTACTTTGGTTCTCCTGCGAATCTCCTCATTTCTGATTCGATCTCACAGGGAAACTCCGAGCATAGCCCTCTCCATTGCTCTCTGAGCGACCATGAGCTTTCTCATAAGGCCCATAGTTAGCGACCACGTCTGCGTTCCGTATGTCATCACTGGCAACACACATTGGTTAAAAACCTTCGTCTTGAGACACTGCGGTATTTGGGACGAAAAGATTTCCCGAACGCTGCCCATCAAGTACACATATTTAGTATCAAATGTCATTGACCTCTGTACAATTATATCGTTTACGAGTTTCATAATTTGTATTTTTTTTACCACGCTTTTATTAACTTGACCTCCTGTATGTATGTATGTAGTATCTATGTAACGGAATTTTCGGACTCGATTTTTACCCAATTAGAACGATCAAAAAATTCAATATTTTGCACACTTGTCAAGATTCGATGACAATACACAATTTAATAATTTTGTCCCATAGTCCTTATCAGGATCATCAGGAGTAACGCTTTCTTTTCCTTCTGCCGGCAGATGGCGTTTAATTAATAAAACTACTGATAAATGGCGTTAAATTAATAAAAAAACATTCACCGATTGGGAATTGATAACAAATAAATTATGGTTCAAAAAACTAAAAAACACACTTTTATAGTTAATCAAACTAGAAATTAAAAAATAATTCTTAACATAAGAATAAAATTACTGACGAGAAAATTAATGTCACTGGTCTCAGGGGTCAGTATCCTCCTTACTTGGCCCCTTCGCGGAGAGGAATTGTGTATGAAAATGCGAATTGATTTCATCGATATCTGCCCAGACCTTAAAGATATCGATGTCATAATAGCATTATGAATTGTTTAAGAAAGAAAAAAACTAGTAATATTTTAATTTAGCTTTTATACGTATAAAAAATATAAATTTTAAAGTAGCAAAGTATAAGTAGCATAGCACTTTTGTTATGGGCACTAGACAACTGTTATACTACTTATATACTTTTTTTTTATAGATATTATATTAAAAGACATCGATTTCTATTTATTATAAATTTTATATATTTTTCACTGAAAACTTTGTAGATCGGGGACTCTGCAACTGCTTCAAATACCTATTTTAGTTTTAATTATTAAAAACAAATAATTCTTATACTACTATTAACAAAAGTACCTACTCGTATATTGAGGTGCGGTTGTTGTATTCCAAAGGCTTAAGGATACTTTGCATTCGAAAGTTAATCGCAACGGGGCTGTAGTAGTAGTCAACTAGTTTAACAGAACTAAGTGGGACACATATTGAAATTCTCAGACTTTTTTATGATTACTTTGTTGTATAATTTTGGAAGATAATAATACCTGTTCTTAGGAATGTAAAAAAATTGTATTACTTTTAAACAAGGATGCAATTAAATAATTAAATTAATACATAACATTCCATTACTGTATTCAAAACTCGCCATAGAAAGTTTTTTTTTTTATTGCTGTAGGCAGCAGACCTATGGGTGTTTGCAACACGCTGCTGTTACACAAGGTTATTATGGCGGCATACTTAAGACCAACGATGGTCGCCATCCAGACGAGCTTGGGGCCCTGTCACGTAGCCTAGGGTGGGTTGTTTTGTCGCCTTTTACGACAGACTGACCCCGGCCGCAGAGGTCAGTATTCTTTCTCCCCCCCTGCACAGATAAAAGCCTGCCATGCTTGTAATTGTTGGATTAAACATTGTGACTCCGTAGGGCGTATTTTAGGAGAGTTTTGAAGACTTATTACACACGTACTACGTACAATGCGTGTGAATTAAGAAAAAGCCCAGTTAACGACTAAAGTTACATAAATATTTACTATCTCTAAAGTCTAACCCCCGATGCAACCTTTGTAGTGGAACGGCTTTCGCACGTCGGACGTCTGCGGGGACACGGGTTTGAAGTAATTAATATATCTTTTTGTTACGCAACTTTTTTCTTTTTGTTCTAAGCTGAGAAATCATATTCCCTCTCACCAACACAGGACTAGACCACGGCGCCAGTGGGCGTTCAACGACCTCCGGCCGCCGTAGACATGGGCGGCTGGAGGCCGCTATGGTGATTTGTTGCCGCCCGCACGTTAGCCCGGTAGGATGAAAGCACGCGTGTAGTTCCTCGTGCCGTCTCAACCCTTGATTGACACAGGAGAGACATACCACTGAATAGGCCCGCTCTGACAGAAGGGATGTTCCGGCGCCGGCTTCGGCCACTAGCCGGCCGATGTTCAGGTACTAGGCGATGGGGGAACAGGGAGGTTATTTTTGGGGTAGTGTAACGGATTCCTGCGTACCCTCTGACACCTCTGCGGTTGTCTTTATTGCGGAATATTTGATGGTAAACAAACACCTACGTATTATCATGCTATAATAAGATACTGAGTAGCTGATAAATTAATATCTGGTCATTATTAACATCGATGAATATTAATTTGTATAAAAGTATAAATTAGGAAACGAATTATGTAAGGATGTGGGCGCTTTATGAGTCTTTACCCAATATTATAAAAAATTAACACTAAAAAAATAGAAATGAAACAAAGACACTAAAAGATGCACTGTATTGTTAAGAATTGAAAATAGCAAAAGAACACATACACGGATAGAATGCACGTCACAAAAATACAATACGATCTATAATAAATCTAATGGCGTTTGCAATTGTCAGTTATATGGCGGACGCGTAGCATTCCCTCTTGGCACTCGGCTAGACTGCTGTGACGAGCGATTACGAGTGAGCTCCGCCAGACAGCAATGGGTGGTGCCCGCGCCTAACGGTATTATTTTCCAGACCAATCATGATGGCGGGCAATGTGAGCCGATGCGCGCCACAAAGATATTTATGAACTATTACTTATATGCCCTTATTCTCAATATGTAGATGAATGATTAAAATATATATAACACCCTAATTATAGACGTTATTAATATTCATATTGTACTAATTAGTTACGTCATTAGTCCTCTGTTGATTAGACTCACTTGTCAATTTACAATTTGGCAAACTATTTTGTACGTATTATACATACATGTACATTCATATGTGGCGATGAGGAAAGAGTCCCCTCATGTTTACGTCGCCTTGAAGTGTCTGATCAGTCTAAATCGCTCTCATATAATCTGGGGCACGGCAGTGCCCTCGCCAAGTCAGGCAAAAAAGCGGCACGGCCGTACTATCCTTTTCTCGAAGCAGTTCAGGCCATTTTCGACCCCCTTTAACTTCGTTGTGGATAAAACTAGAAGCCTAAACCTTTTCAGCCAAGCAGGCATTGTATAAACACGGTATATTTCAAATTTCATTCAATTTGAACCAATAGTTTAAGAATTATAACTAGTCAAATCTCTTAATTTTGTCACTCACTTACTGACCGATCATCAAAACTCCATATTATATCAATATTACAAAATCCATATCAATATTAAAAAATCTTTTATGTTTTAAATTAAAATAGATTGTAGAAGACACAATGTATCTCACAAGTAATACATATTATTATATATTAAATTAGATTGTTTAGTGCGATTACCAAATGAATCTATTTTAATTTAAAACATAAATTATATGGTATATAGTATTGTATAATACTATATACCATATTCAAACGGTCATGTTTATAATGGTTTAATATTGTTTCCTCTTAATTCTGGGTTCATATATTTATAATTTTCTATAAAATGTCTGTAGGTAAATGTGGTGGTGCACTTGGTGGGGACCAATTGAAAACCAGCGCTATTAGTATTGTAAATAGCAAATGCTGAGTTGGCAACCCTGCTACTCGCTATTACACGAACAAACTATATTATTCGAAATACTAGAATATTCTTGTAACTTTTTTTTTATATTTATATTATTCAAATGTGTGTGTGTGTGTGTGTGTGTGTGTGTGGAGCAATAAAGGATATTTGGTAAAAGTAGAGCCTTCGATGCCCTCAATAAAAGACAATTCTGATTGTCAAATTCAGATTAGCGACTGCGTTCTTGGTGAATATACCATCGAATATCGTTAGCTATAGCATAGTTTTTTTTCTGTTGCTGTAAGACAGCAGACAGGCTGACGACTTAGTAACTAGACGTTACCGTCACCTATAGGGTGTTTGCAACGCCAGGGGCGCAACTGACTGGCTGCAATCCGTATAATAGTATTGGAACCTAGTCACTAACGCCGAAACACAACTCAAGGTTATTATGGCTGCATATTTAAGAACCAAGGGTTGTTGCCATCTAGACGGGATTGAAGCCCTACTACCTAGCTTTGGTTGTTTGATCACCTTTTACGACAATCCTATCCCGGCCGCATAGGTCAGTATTCTTTCTCCACCGCTGCACAGATAAAAGCTAAGTGAGTAATTATAGTTATTAGATATCTTAAACATTCTAGTCGACATCACCTCAGAGTTTTTGTCATATCCTAGGGTAACTAAATTACTAGTAATGTAAAAACTAAATATGACCACATCTCTAGTAATTAAATTTCTACCTAGAGAAACTAAAACAAAGACCTAATGTCGTCCTAAGACTCGCAGACAACAAAGGGCAACCTTTCAAAGGCAAGGGGAAAATAAAGATAAGATAGAACGATATGATTAAAATAATTTCAACGCATTTATTTACCTATAGCAAATAGTCTCGCCTTCGCTCTATTAAAAAATATAGCGTATGCACTTATATAAGAGTTTTCTATTGGTAAAATAATTTCTTAATTCGGTAATTACAATCTTTAATTATTAATTATATGATTATTGAAGTTTAATTTTAAATTGTATTTGTTGCAGGTAAGTTCCGAGGTGGTTTCTACATTTATCACAATTATGAATTAATTTGAAGGTAATCCTTTGAGGTGTTTTATTTATTCGTTGTTTATCCGCTCTGTCGTCATCGTTCGACACTGGTCAGTAGACCGAATTTTAATTAGTATGTTTATAACGTATTAATATAATTTTTCATATGCCTATATACCTATTTACAATTACAATAGTTCCTAAGATTTATATGGGACTCAATGATTTTTGACCTCTTTGGTTAGGAAAAGGAACTGTCAGGTTAAGGCATTCACCTAAAATGACGTGTAGAAGTATAAACCTGTGAGAATACTCAAAATGGCGGCGCTTCTAAACACAAATATTGTTAGTAAAAATATATTTAAAATAAATTTTAAAACAAACTATCTCACGCTACATCCGCGGAAACACCTGCGCTGCGCGTACGCATGACCTGACGACCGCATAGAGAAGCGCACAACGCTCTCGTCGCGCGTCGCATTCACTTTAAACTTGTTCGATGTATTTGTCATATTGTCCAGATACCTTAAACGTATAGAAGGTTGAGCGATCTGTATAATTATCTGATTCATATTAGTCTTGTTTGCCAATTTTTTTTAATATCGATAAGGGCAGAAAAAAACGAACAAACATTGATCCTATTTATTTTTCTTTCTCCGTGCAGGGGCAGAGTAAGAATGCTAACCCCTGCCAGCGTCAGGAAACGGTCTGTCGTAAAAGGCAAGACCAACCACCTGCCACCTTTTAAACATGCGCGTTGACTCCCGGCATTAGTAAACCAGGTTCCAGTTCCGAGGCTGGTAGCGCGTTGGTAGTGGAGTGGAGTATAGAGTTGCAAACGTCTATAGGTGATGATTAGGTACCATCTATTATAGGGTGAGCCATTTTCATCTTTTCTGATCTCAGCTAAAAAAATTATAATAAGATACATAAAATCAGAATTGCTTCGTATGTCATCTCTTCAAGAGCTTAGAAAACAGTCTGCTGTCAGAAATATGATTTTCTGCCAAAAATTTATCATATTATATTTCTGCTTTAATTTCATTTTACTACTCGATTTGGATTTTTTTGTTGGGGAGTTTGCTTCGTCGTTTATTTAAATAATATTTCTATAAGAACCAGTGTAATGTTCTGACTTTAACGGCTAAAATATATGGATATTGAATTGTTACTAATATGAATATTATGAGATTTTGAATTTGTAGTATTCTACAATAAAATATGTTACTTCTTCCATTTTTTTTACTGACTGACACAGCGTAAAACCCTTCGTACGCTAGAACGCTTTGAGGTCATCGTGCTTGTATGGTTTGCGGAAGCGCCTGCGGTTGAGCGCAGGAACTGTGACGGACTGTTGCTGTGTGTGAATCTAGCATAATGTTTTAAAATTTAATACGTTTTGGAACGTGTACGGTGGATATTTGAAACACATATGTTTTCTTTTTATTTCTGCCTGTCTGATACGTTTTCACGCCTAAACCCCTAAACCAATTCTTATGAATTTTGGTATAGAAATAGTAATATGTCCTTCTACAAGGTACAATACCTTGGAGAAGGACATAGGTTACTTTTTATCACGAAAATTAAAGTTTGAGTTGAGGTCATATGTCTTATTATGTGAAACGTAATTAAATTCTGTTTTTTTATTTATATGGCAGAATAATGTTGTCTGGATCAGCTGGTTTCAAATAATTTAACGATCTAACTCAATTATGTAACTGGTCTGAATGTTTATTTTATAAGACTCAAAATATATAAGATATAAGTAAAATGGCAAACTTATTATTTTGATTCTCTTGTTTAACGACTTAAGTGTAAATGTGGCTTTGAAATTGCAAGAACAAACTAATACTAGTGGCCGCCCAGGGGTCGAAATTCGACCCTAATTCATTTAAGTTATAAGTATGAACTTTATTAGGGTTACTTTGTCAAAGGCTATAACCTCTGTAATCCAAGGTTTCATTATAGCTACTCAGTTAATTTGCCATTTATCTACATCAGTTTGAACAGCATCACAATAAAATTTCAAAATGTTTTGTATTGCAAAACCTGTACAGTAAATTCATTTCGTAACCATATATTCACATTTTCTAAACACTATTCTCACAAATAGGCAAGAGTAAATCCATTCAGATTACTTATACACCATTTTCCCTTTTTATCCGTGCAGGGGCGGAGAAAGAATAGGTACTAACCTCTGCGGCCGGGGTCGGCCTGTCGTAAAAGGTGACAAAACAACCCACCCTAACTACGTGATAGGGCGCCAAGCCCGTCTGGATGGCGACCACCTTTGTTCTTAAGTATGCCGCCATAATAACCTTGTGTTGTGTTCCGGCATTAGTGACCCAAGTTCCTGTACCCTTATGGGACATCAGCGTATTCGCGATGCCACTGTTGTTGCAAACACCTATAGGCTATGGTAACTGCTAAATTCTAAGCGGGCCGTTAGCCTGTCTGCTGTCCCACAGCAATAAAAAAATATTTATGCTTGAGCAAGATGTATTTCACAAATTATAAATAACCTATACAAATAAGTAAAAACAATTCCAAAATTTCATTCCTTGTTATTGTCAATATCGACATTCAATAAGACCAAAGAGAATCACTTAAGGACTTAAGCCTATAGACAATTAATGTTAATTTACTAAATATGTAATACTAATAATTGTATAATATTAATAATATATTTATTTAAGTATTTACTAGTGTATATTATGAATTTAAATATTATATTACTGTAAAATTAAAATTAATGGTCTTAACCATGCCATAAGCTCGTATAAAAACAAAAACAAAAGAGTAAGTAAGGTTATATGCATGTATGTGGATGTTGTGTATAATTCGAGCAGTAGTGTGCTTAACGTTTATTTTAATTAATTTAATGGATTTTAAGAAAAAAAAAATAGCTTTCTGCACTTCTCCTTCATATAAATTTTAACTGTGCCAAATTTCAGACTACTCCGACCGCGAAATTTTCGTAAAAAGGGGTACAAAGTTTTCACTTTACGTATTATTAATATATATGGACTTGAAAGAACTGAACAAAGTAGATAAGTAGACGCATAGAATGGAGAATACCAACTTGCTAGTACATTTCCTCATATCGCGATGTCGACACAATAACTCAGCATCATATATGGCCGACTCCGCAATTAGATTCTCCTTTAACGTATAATAATCGTCGTATCGAGTTTTCTATCTAGTAATACATCGTAAATATATCTCCCTTTCACTCAGACTAATGTACGACGTTAAAAGTGAAAGCGAGACGGAGGATTTTCATCACGGAAGAGCTGTTCCTTCTATTGAAGCATGTCAGCTATGATTAATTAATGATACCGCTTTTGTTATTTATTAAATTCAGGGTTGCTCTGAATTTATAACATTTCAATACAAATCGGTGTTGAATAATGCCGTTTTTAAATTATATTTAGGTTATACTTTTTAAATTTCATATTCACAAATATCTTTTTTTAGGATCAAACCTTGCCCTCGCATGTTCTTTTATCTTATTTTAGACAGAATAGATAAGGCGTATTCTGTCTGATTTTCTTTATGTGTATGCAAATTAAATTAAACGACAACTTCTACCTAGTCCTGTTTTTTTTGCTACGGCGATTCTAGGTACGGTTAGACAAAATCGTTTTAAATGCGACCCGCTCGTAGTCTTCAAGGAGGCGGATTCCTTTTGCGGAAAATTTCACGTCGCCATCACATATTCCTATAGGACATTCACTGTATTGCGTGGGTAGAGTATTTTAAATTAAGTTTATGCAAATATGCAGAGAAGCCACCATGACCAGTTAACACCTGCAATGGGGTGGATTTTAAGACAAAACAAAATAAATCAAATATAAAATAAGCTCAATCTTTTCATATTTGTGAAATTGCCTTATGGTGCAATGATTATATGAAATTACTAGCCGATCACGCCCGCTCCGATTGGCGAATAAAAGGCAAAAGTAAATCGAAAATAGTAAAAGTAAACAAAAGTAAGATAAAGGGTCGATGAAATCCAAATGCAATTACCTTACCTTTACCAGGTCTCAGCGGGCCAAGTAGACCCAAGTAACGCTTAAGTTGTAAGAGAGATAAATTCGCTCAAAATGCTTCATTTTCAGCCATCGAAGTAGAAGGTGACGTGTATAAAAAGTCAGAATCGACATTTAAAAGTACGAAACTAATAATGATGACAGTTTCTCTTGATGATGACAGTTTTGCATATAGAAGTAGTATAAAACGTAAGTTGGAAGCAGCAGAATGTCATTAAAGTGTTTTTTTTTAACCTAGAACCGAAATAGATGTGATCTTTTGAATTCTATTTTAGATCACCAGTCACCGGTTATGTGTGGTATTAATTTATTTTTGCAATAGCATTAAATGTTAAATACAATTACTTTGAAGTTTTTTTGGATTACGTTTTCTTAGAGGATAATTTGAACATCTAAAACTAATTTGTGTGATCAAACTATTATAAATTTTCTCTTTGTCTATGGTCCCGTCGAAAAATCGGGCTTATTTATAGGTCGTATTCCACTTTATTGATTCTGTTTTGTTTCTGTTTTATTGTGTGAGACTTCCCGTGCAATACGCCCTTGGGCCATCTCTACATTTACACTCATAATTTATTTTGCAAAAGTAACTAACTCCAGTTTCGATCCAAAAATTTAGACTCATGTGTCGGAGCCTTATTCGTTGTTTACGTTTTCCAGTTAGTGGGTTTGGTCCACAGAGGTCATGAATCCTATACATCCTTATATTAAAAGCTCTATTACTTTATGCTTTTATTCATTATACGTAATATAACTAGTACATATCTTTAGACTTGCATTGGTAAATGTAGAACTGCCGAGTTTATATTAGGCAAGCATCCAATACAGATCGCGTGTTTCGAATACTTCTATCACATTTATCTAAACACAATATGCTCGTATGTCTCTTAAATTTGTGCATCTTTTATTAATTACTACTAGGTACCTGATAGCTTAGTAGGTTTACAACCAGAAAGAAATCCTAACGCCCCTTGTTCGACTCCCACGATGACATGTACCGACCAAAATGTTTTTCTCGTCTAATGTGTATATTATAGAATAATTGCCATACGCAGTCGGTGAAGGAAATCACTGCGAGGAAACCTGCATATGCGAAATTACCGGTATTTGTATTCCGCCAATCCACCTTGGACAGGGTGGCTGGTATACTACTGATTGTGCCATCAGCTGTCTGTTGTTCTACACCAAAAAAGGTGCTGTAAAGATTCAAGACTTAGGTCTTCTTAATTATTTCTAAAATCAATTGTTTCTGCCAATTTCAACACTGCTTTATAACGTTTTTGAAGTGAAAACTTCTTTAGCGGCGTTGTGCACTTTTTTGTGATGGATAAAAAATATTAAACTCGCGTCAGGTCACTTGTCCTGATCGAAAATTCGAAAGACGGAGTTTTGCTCGAGTAATACCAAGCTTATTAATAATGACTTAAGGTTTATTTTATAATGTAACTTTTAAATGATTGCATTGCATTACTTATACATATCTATTCGAATTGCGATTTTATTACAATGAAATACAATTGAGTTTTTGAAGTGAAAACTTCTTTAGGCACGTTGAACACTTTTTGGGTGAACAATTTTTGGTTTGTAAAGAAGTGTTAGTGACCAATTTAAACTTTAATGTTTGATCATAAACATTTTTTTATAATCCGAAAATAACAATCTAATAGCTCGACGATACAATTCACAAGTTATTTAGTTTTCACTTCTATCGGCAGTCCCCAAATGCCCCGCATGTTTTTTTTTTAATAATCGTCGAAAGGTGAAATGAAAACTGTAACGACAGTTTGCGTACAATCAATTTGATACGCCACCGTTTCCATCGTGCGACGTTAGGTCCGCCGGAAGTGATGGGTGCAGCGGGCGCGCTTTCGACGTTGCTTCCCAACTTGGGGGGCCCGAGCGCCGCCTGTAGGCGGTTGTACGTGGGAATCGTGCGGTCCATGGCCCTGTACGGGGCCCCTGTTTGGGCGTTGGACATGACGGCCAGCACTCTCGCCATTCTGCGTAAACCGCAGAGGGCGATGGCCGTCAGAGTCGTCCGCGGGTATCGCACGATTTCCTACGAGGCGGCTTGCGTCCTGGCCGGATCCCCGCCCTGGGACCTAGAGGCGAAAGTACTCGCGTCATTATATCGATGGCGCGAGGAAGAGCGGGCACGGGGCTCGAAGCCGGCGCAGCGGCAGATCGCGCTGCGCCGAGAGGAGCTCCGTCAGGTCTTGGTGGCGGAATGGCGGCAAAGGCTTCTGCGCCCTACCGCCGGCCTCGCTACCGTCGAGGCGATCCGGCCAGTACTCGACGACTGGCTCGGGAGAAGGCACGGCTCCCTGTCGTTTAGGGTGACGCAGGTGCTGTCGGGGCACGGCTGCTTCGGCAAGTACCTGTGCCGCATAGACAGGGAGCCGGACGCTCGGTGCCACCACTGCGTCCATTGCGGGGAGGATACGGCGCAACACACGCTCGCCGTGTGTGTAGCTTGGGAGGAGCAGCGCCGTGTCCTCATAAATGAAGTGGGAGACGATCTGTCGCTGCCGGCCGTAGTGCGGAGGATGGTCGGTAGCGCAGAGTCGTGGGACGCAGTGGTGTCCTTCTGTGAGGACGTGATGTCGCAGAAGGAAACTGCGGAACGGGAGAGGGAGATCTCGACTCCCTTCCCCGGCCGCAGAAGGCGCACCGGGCGCAGGAGAAGGGCGGACAACGCCCTTTTCCAGCCCCCATGAATAGGTCCAGGGGCGAGGGACTTGGGGAAGTTCCCGCCCCCTATTCGATGGACCCGAGGTGGAGGCGCGCGCGGGTGTCGGCGCGCGCCTCTGAGGCGATGCACGGGGTAGTTAAACACCTCACTACCCCGTGCAGGAGACGAGGCCCGGACACACCGGGCCAGTACTAGTGTGGGGCTGCGGAAGAATTTGGATTCCCGCGGCCCCGCGCGCACGTGTGAGGAGACACCGGGGTGGTGGTTTTAGCCGGTAAGAATCCGGCACGCCCCTCCGCCTTTCCCCAGGCGGAGGTAGTCCATGAGGATTTCCCCACCCCGTAAAAAAAAAAAAAAAAAAAGTGTCCAGACAGTTATGTCGTAGTCTTCTGGGTATGCATTGAGACAATCATGATAAATCCCCCGAGGGTGAAAACGTTAATACTTCACAACTGGTGGAATGGCTACGATTGCTTTAAACAGGTGTGTCTAATTTTTTCCGAGATCGATTACCAATTAGAATAAAGTATATGTATGTATACGTTTACTCTGATCATAGGGTGTCTGTCAATTATTTTCATTCGGATTTTTTACTACATTTTTACCTAAGTCGGGGACTGTTTTTAAAATTCATGGCATTCTTCATTTGTTACTTTACAAACCCTCATGCATCACGCATTCTTTCCATCGTTTTATGGGTCTACCCTTGCTCCTATAATATTTAACCTAAAACAATAAAATATTTAGGCATTTTATGCATGTTAAAATTTAAATAATATAATATCAACGATCTTATTGTTGTTTTATACAATAAATTAAAGATCCCTTTGTTGTTTGAAATATTAGTTTTAGGTCCTTGGAGGCATGTACGAGGAAGTGCGTTGCACGTAATGCCCGCCCACAAGCCAGGTTTGATGACTTATTAAAAGTAAAAAAATGTATGAGGATAGGTGGCGACTGAAACGTTAAAGGTTCCTTCCTATATCTCTACGGGTAGTGTCCAGTACGCAATCTTAATCATCTAGTAAGATACTTTTCTCCGTGCAGAGGCGGAGTAAAAACACTGACCCCCGTAGCCGGGGTCGGCCTATCATGAAAGGCGACAAATATGGCCTAGCTAGCCAGGTAGGGTTCCAAGCCAATCTCGATGGCGATAAATATGCCATAATAATTTTGTCTTGTTTTCTGGAATTGGTGACCTAGGTTCCAGTACACCCCTATACGAAGAGATGCATGTTCGCGATGCTCCTAGCACAGCAAGTGGGCTGCCAGCCTGCCTGTGTTCTTCAACAATACAAAAAAACTTTTACAGTTGGTAATATGTCGTATAAAATTTCATACATCATATTTAAATGTTCATTTATATTTTGATTGTATATGTGCTAATTCATTATATTGACTAAAAATGTCACATGGAAATAAATTATATTAATAATAACAATAATAAAATAAGCATAATAATGTTTAAATAACAGTTATATAAGCTTATGAATATATCAAGCACAGATATCTCGCCGGCCTTCTTGAATCTTGAAGTCAATTTGCTTTGATGTCACTTTTAGTGTTTCGAGAACACTCCATCGCATTTGACCTTGATCTACTAAACGGAAAAATTAAAATGATTAAAGATAATCCATGTTCGTAATTATTAATCAACCATACTTATCGGACGAGATGTTTTTTTCAGATCTTTTATGTTTACAGTACAATTGTATAATTCTCGATGTATCTCGTAAGAAGCAAGTTGGTAGCGCCACGCCTGCTAAGATAATCGGGGTTAAAATCCGATATTCCACCAAAATCGCAAAATAGATGTTCAGTTTTGGTTCTACTTATCTCAAACCCAACACCCTCTAATCGCTCCTGCCATTTAGCCAGTCTGCTCTGGACCTCGTGAGCATTTTCTTCAACCAGCACAATGTCATCGGCAAACAGCATACACCAAGGCGCCTCCTCCTGTATTTTTGATGTTACGACATCTACCACCAGGAGAAACAGATAAGGGCTAAGAGCCGATCTTTGGTGTAAACCTACCGCAACACTGAACTTATCTGTGACGCCAGCAAGGGACCAGGCGTATGTACTTGCCTTATCGTACATAACTAATGCTAATGTAAAACAAAACTAGAATTCCGTTGGTTCACTGACCAGTATTCGACCTCACGGAATGAAATGCCTTACAAACGCTTTTTGATTTTGTTAGGTACGTAAATTATAAGTTATTTTTGCAAAGCTCCTGAACTTAAAATTTAAACACTAAACATTTAAGGTGATATTTCAATTTAAGCAATTTGTTTAAGTTGACCGTTTTATGTTTAACACGCGACAATATTTAGCCCCTTTTGTGTTAATTTCAGAACGTGACTCAATATTTACTCGAGTATTTTAGGCTGTGTTTAGTTTACTTTGACTTCAATTGGACCTTTGTGTTCCCGCGAGTTCCTGAATAATAACCTTACTGTTCTTTGTTACTTTAAGCACATCAATCCGAATATCAACCGTAAAATTGAAAACAATTTTACGGTTGATATTCGTACTAAAAAGTACGTGTAACTATTATTACACATTTCTTTCTTATATTATCTCTATTTTTGTGTTGACAGTAATTGCTTACCGTGAGATGATCTTACCGTCTGTTTTCTTCTACTTCTACTACAAACAGCCAGATGAAATGGCTGTAAATAAAAATCAAATAGTTTAACCTCGGTGGCCGAGGTTATATACCCGGAGACCAATCTAAAAGTCCTGGGTTCGAATCCCACAATGTCACGCACCGTTCAAGCCATTTTTCTCGACTAATGTGCAATAATATGCATGATTGCCATGTACGAACTTTGAAGGAAACAACTGCATACTAAGATCAGCGTAGATATTGTAACTCTCCAATCTGTCTTGGACAAGCATGGTGGACATAATTTTTGAAATGAAAACTTCTTTAGCGGCGTTGTGCACTTTTTTGTGATGGGTAAAATATGTTAAACTCGCGTCAGGTCACGTGTCCTGATCGAAAGAATTCTTAAGACGTAAGACGGAGTTTTACTCCAGTAATACCAATCTTATTAATAATGACTTAAGGTTTATTTTATAATGTAACTTTTAAATGATTGCATTACTTATACATATCTATTCGAATTGCGACTTTATTACAATGAAATACAGTTGAGTTTTTTTTGAAGTGAAAACTTCTTTAGGCGCGTTGAACACTTTTTGAGTGAACAATTTTTGGTTTGTAAAGAAGTGTTAATGACCAATTTAAACTTTAATCCTTGATCATAAACACTTCTTTATAAACCGAAAATAAAAATCTAATAGATCGACGATACAATTCACAAGTTATTTAGTTTTCATTTCTATCGGCGGTCCCCAAAGACTGTCCCGCATATTTTTTTTTTATTAGCGTTCTTAATACACGAACACTCCTATGGAGGGTTTGAGCCTAGCAGTGGGACAATATGGGCCGTTACTATAATTATAATATCACGACACGTGATATCCAATTGATCCTTCTGCAGTAGCGATGACATGTACATCTTATGAAGGTTTTATCACCTATTGATGATGTCGCCTAAAATAATTGATGGCAAACGAAAACATTGTGACCAAATGTGCGCACCGAGGTTACTAATACATCCGTCAATTACTCTTGGTATACTCTTCGTTCGAATCGTCACTTGTGCTACGTCACGTCAATGTCAACGTTCACCGGCGACGCGGAACAATAGACGACATGGACAGTTATTCATCCTCCTTGCCGTCCGAGATTCCTAATTACGAACACATGCGTTTTTAAAAACCTTTTAATAAATCGTAAATAAACATAAACGGATATAACGATCAGTTCATTGGAATACCCCGAATACTGGTTGCTGAACAAATATTAACATTAAAATACATTAAAAAATAAATAAATTACATTAAAAAATATAAAATTCAGCAGACAGGCTGACGGCCCGCTTAGAATTTAGCAGTTACCGTCGGCTATGGGTGTTTGTAACGCCAGTAGCACCGCGGACACGCTGCTGTCCCATGGGTACAGGAATTTGGGTCACTAATGCCGGAACACAATACAGGGTTATTATGGCGACATACTTAAGAACAAAGGTGGTCGCCATTCAGACGGGCTTGGGGCCCCACCACGAAGTTAGGGTTGTTTTGTCGCCTTTTACGACAGGTCGACCCCGGCCGCAGCGGTCGGTATTCTTCCGCCCCTGCACGGATAGAGAGCGGCGTTTAGAACTCTAAAGATAAGAATCTTCTCACTATAAGTGCCGTGCTCAGGATAACCGCCTTTACTTATAGTATATTTTTATTATTATTATTTACAATTGTCGTTTGTTCAGAATATTTATTTAAGGAAGCAATCTAATCAATGATTATCGTACTTAATGATAATCAACTAAATTTATAGCTCATAATATTGTGCTGTTTGTTATTTTTATTGCGTTTCTACTTCGATCAATGTACTATTTGTGATCGAAGCGTTTCTAAGTTAATGACGGACATGATATATGATTTAGTGCACGATGCTATAAAATCACAATAATAACAAAAAATAGATATCTGAAAACTGCTGTCTATAGGAAACTGCGGTTGCAAATGATTATAGATGGTATATAAAAAATTCTCTGAAGAAATTGTCTAATGTATATAAGAAGTAACAAATATTAAATTTGATTCTTATCTTCTTCTTCCTGCCCTTATCCCAGCTATGTGGGGTTGGCATAACATATCCTCTCCTCTATTAGTCGTCATCTGAACATTCACACCTTTTTTGCCATATCATCTTCTTTCGCATCACGGCAAAACTACTGGATAGATTTCAATTAAATTTTCTAAGTCTTATTTCTTAGACACTTGGCCCTTATCTAAAAATAAAAATTATTGTGATATCTTCATTTAATATAAAGTTTTAAGCAACGACTATTTGATGTGTGTTTTCTTGCTGCGAAGAAGTGGGATAAGCGGTGTAGCTCGCATGCGTACGAAGTCGCGGGTAGCAGCTAGTCTTTTACACAATCCACTCATCTTTTCTATTGCTTCCATCCATTCTGATGATCCATGAATTTGATTATTATGTTATTACATAATATAAAAATATTATGTAATAACATATTATTATAAAAATAAAAGCGTCCCGTTGCCGGGTTGGAGCTTCCTACAGGGAACATGCACTATACCCGCAACGCTTGTCCAAGGTTACCCATACCCGTGATCTCGGTATGCACGTGTCCTCATGATGTTTCACCTTCACCGTTGGTACATGGCAATTATATTAGAATATGCTTAAGCGAGAAAAACTGCCCAAGCAGTGCATACCATCGTGGGATTCGAACCAGGCATCTTTAGATTGGTTTTCTAGTGTAATATCACTTAGCTACCAGGTATCTTGACCTAGAATCTGATTGATCGTTTCAAAATTTTAGTTATCACCATCCCTGTGGTGTCATCTGAAATCTTAATTGCATCACGAACTTCCGCTGCGCCAACGTTGCGCTTTTATTGTCGAGAAACAGAAGACAGCCTGATAGCCCACTTAATAATAAGCATTTACAGTCTTCTATAGATGTTTGCGACGCTAAGGACATCGCGAACACGCTGCTGTCCCATAGGGATACAGGAATCTAGGTCACTAATACTAGAACACAACACAAGGTTGTTATGCCGGCATACTTATAGACCAAAAGTGGTTACCATCCGCACGGGCTTCGGGCCCTACCATGTAACTACTTTGAATTGTTTTTTAGTATTCCTATTTCGTCACTACGCGGAGAGAATTTTGCATCTCTTGTAGAATCAGATGCAAATTTACAGCATGGATGACATTGTGTATTTATAAAATTACGTACCATAATTTATTATATACTTAACAACTTTTACCCGCAGTTTACGCATGTTGAAGCGTAGAAAAATTCCACATATACCATATAAGACATTAATCGACTGTAAAGGTCGCAAATCGTTTACGATTTCCGTAACGGATGTGCTAAATATGGCATGAATTATTCGATATCGACTTGATATTTATTTGTTTTGATATAAACTATTTGTTATTTATATATGAATTTGTGCGTAGTTATTGTATTAGCCGTGTAGTCCTTTCCAAAATCAAGAGTCGGGTACTTATTAATTAATATGATATTTAATAAAAAAATTAAAGAATTACGGTCACTTAAATTGTTTATTTGAACATAGCTTGTTATAGAAAAATTCATGTTAAATATAATAATAATTAAATATATTCGGTCATTTCACACAACGCCATCTAGTTCTAATGTGAAATAATATATCACTTGTGTGATTTAGTTAACTTATATACTTTTTTTTTTGTAAATATATACACAAACACCCAGACACGTGACGGGAATTTGACCTATGACCTCCGCAAGTGTACCGAACTGTGTCTACAATTAAATGTATACCTTGCCGTTAGCGTGCTTTTGTAGTAAATACTTAATTAAATAAATATATCATAGGTGCCTCAGTTGAATTACGCTCGGACACAAATCTAAAGGTAGCAGGTTCGAATACCACTATGGTACGCACCGCTTAGGCTGCTTTTCTCGTTTAATGTGCATTTTATAACATAATGGCCACATGCCCGTGGGGAACCCGGAATACCGAGATCAACGGAATGTGACCGTCCAAGCTGATTGACCTATGTACCCGTGACGGGAATACTGTGTGTTCGCTCTAGAGCTCGGGTCCAGCTGTGGGACGTTGTAGGTTGTTATTATTCCTATTATTTTATATGCTAATTATTCCACGGCACTAAATACAGTTTTTTTATTGCTGTAGGACAGCAGACACGCTGACGGCCCACTTAGAATTTAGCAGTTACTGTCGCCTGTGAGTGTTTGCAACGCCAGTGGCATCGCAAATACGCTGCTGTCTCATAAGGGTACAGGAACATGGGTCACTAATGCCGGAACACAACGTTATTATGGCGACATACTAAGACCAAAGGTGGTCGCCATCCAGACGGGCTTGGGGCCCTACCACGTAGCTGGAGCGGGGCTATTTGATCGCCATTACGACAGGCCGACTCCGGCCACAGGAACGAAGAAAAACATTCTTGTTATAGTCTTAACAGTTAGAAAAGAAGAATAAATTGTTGACCGAGGTCATATATTATTAAGTCAGTATCAGCTGAGAAAACAGACTTTTTTTAAATAATGAAGACGATTTGCATCATAAATACATTGTTTATAAACATTCAGGAAAAATAGCGACAAAACAAGTTTATGATTTAATCGTGTATGTGTTACGATTGTCGTATTTATCTTTCATGAAATTGGGTTGTCATAAATTTTTTTTATTATATTATGATGTTATATTAAAGTATAGTTAGAATAATAAGAGTCCGTATCATCCCACTGCTGGGCGGATTGGAGGGAAAGACATACCGGTGATCGTGGTATGTAAGTTTTCTAACCATGTTTTCATTCACGGCCTGTACGTGGCAATAATGTACACCTAAGGCGAGATAAAAATGCCTTTTTTTTTGGAAGATGAAAATGCTTGCCGCAAACCCCGCCTCGTGGGAACGGACGGTGGGATAGTGTGGGACTCCCCGTGCAATGAATTCGTACGTCCACCTCTCTATGCTGGGGGACGTACGTCGCCTGTATACCCACTAAAACCACCCCGGTCTACCTTCGCGCGCATTGAGTGCCGAGGCCGCGGTACGCGACGAACCAGTCTCCTTTCTCACGCTGGGGTGAGCTGGGCGCGCAGAATACCCGCGCGCGCTCCTCTCTCGGCCATGAGTGCGGGCTGCAACCCTTTCCCAGGGGGCCGTGCTCGCGACCGTCCACTACGGTGGCCTAAGGTCTATCACTAACATCTCGGAGATAAAATTGGCTATGCCAGTGGTTGACCTTGTTATCCAAAAGACTCACATTAAATAATACACATTTTAAATTTATTCAAAGAACAATTTTTTAACGTATGCTTTGAAATAGTAGGAGACACTATTGCGAAGATAATTAATAAGTAGCCGAGGAGTCAAAAAGCCGCATGTGGCTCGTGTGACGCAGGTTGCCGACCTAAGCGATGCACGCCATCGTGGGATTTGACCATGGGATCTCTAGGTTTGTCGTCGAGGGTTTACCTAGTGAAGTGAAAATTTATGATAGCTATATTGAAACGTATGATGATGATGGTTTTGGATCTGACCAATTAGGTACACTGTCATACTTACTAATTTATACTTTGCAATGTTTGTTAAAATAATTTGTATTCAAGTTAATATTGACCTACTTTTTTAATTACGCATTGTCGATTAATGAATAATGAGCGTGTAATATATCCTCAGTCTAGAATAATTTCGTTTAATTAAAGAAATTAATTTGTATGTTTATTATAATTGCATCATTTACAATATCATTAAAATAAGTAAATAAAACGAAAATATAATAAAAATTATCTTTTAATTCAGGGTCAATTTTTCTCCTTAGTACGGTGGTTATTTTTTTATATATCGTAATTACTTAATTACATTTCATGTTTACACGTCTTTAAAAGAAATGTTTTACTGAAAAGGTGAGATTTAAAACGTCTTTTAAAGGTTACTTATGAAATTCCTTCCGGAATGATATCATTTTATACAACATACGAGGGCGGGTCCAAGTCCGTGACTTTTTGAATTTACCGCCTCATAATTGAAATGGCTACACTGCTCCTGACTTATCCTGAGGCCAGTGGGGCGTTATGTGTTGCATCATTTAGTTAAGTTGACCCGGCAAACTTTGTTCTGCCATATAAATTAAACTAGTTGGTGCCCGCGACTTCGTCTGCGCAGGATTAGTACTTCGAGTAGCTTATTTTCTTTTCCAAGGTCCTATCTATCTTTGCACCAAAATTCATCAAAATTGGTTCTGCAGTTTAGTCGTGAAGGCGTAATAGACAGAAGTTACTTTGAGAGACCCTTATATTGTGTAATATATGTAAAATTTTTTGCAGCGCACGCCAGAAAAGCTACTATACTTGTCACTTGTCGTTATATTTTGGACAATTCACACAATATCTTTATAAATTACTAGCTGACCCGGCAAACGTTGTTCTGCCATATAAATAATAAAATGTCAAAAAATAAAAAAAAAATTGGGGTTGGGTCACCCCTAACATTTAGGGGGATGAAAAATAGATGTTGGCCGATTCTCATAGATACCGGATAAGCACAAAAAATTTCATCAAAATCGGTCAAGCCGTTTCGGAGGAGTATGGCAACGAAAACTGTGACACGAGAATTTTATATATTAGATGTGTTATTCTGATGTATAAGTTATATTATTGTAAAGTTTTATTAAAATTTATTTAGTACTTTTTACGTGAAAGAGTAACAAACATCCATACATACAAACTTTTGCGTTTACTAATATGTTACATTTTAATTACATTTTGGATAGGATTTCCGTAAAATCCGTTCTTAAAGAGCCTACTAGTCTGAGTAACTATGCTAAATTTCAAGTCAATTGGGTGTTTATTTTTAGTGAAAATAATAATTTGAATGTATAAGAAAGTCCATACTATCCTTATAAATATTTTAATAAGCTGTTTAGTATGTGTTTTAAATCTAAAACAATACTAATGACCTCATAAATCAATGCAATTATTTATAATATTTTTGTTTGGTATCCATTGACCGATCTCTCAGATTGAAAGCTACCTCGAATAACTATAAATATATTTTCTTGAATAATTATAAAACAATTTTGCTTGTAATGCCGTCATTAATATTTCTTTTTGCTATAAAAAGATTTATATTTTGCTATAGGTTGAATTATTATTGCTATGAATTATTAAAATTAAATATCACTTTATATTCACGCAGTTGCATTGACGTAACAAATGTTATCCATAAATTATGTAGTTATGTGGTTACTAGTAAATAAAAGATTTAATAATGAAAATAAATCATAACTATACTACCGGCACGCTATGATGGTCGTTTTGACGTCTGTCCACTCTTGAAGTTTCGTATTAATAAGTAATTACATTTGAAGGAGCAAATTGCTGTTCTTTATTGTCAATAGCGACGTGCAGTTATTGACAATAAAGAACAGCAATTTGCTCCTTCAAATGTAATTACTTATTAATACGAAACTTCATGAGTGGACAAACGTCAAAACGACCATCATAGCGTGCCGGTAGAATAGAAACGTGTGCACGTGATAAAAGTTAATCTACAATATGTACTTCCTATAATTACATTGTACCTTGGCATTTTTAGGGCGGACCTTGGTTTAGGACATAATTAATTAACCAAATTAAATTCCTAAAATTTTATATACACTGTGCTTGATTACCTGATTTGAAAGTAGCGTCAGTGAAAAGTTGAAAAGTAATAGGCTAGCCTGGTATGGTCATATAATGCGAAGAGAAGAATGTCATGTAACAAGGTAAATGCTAGATTGGATAAATACAAAAGTAGGGGTAAACCATAGAAAAGATAACGGATTGTGAAAAAGTTGAGGTGACGACGAATACAGGAGAGTAGGAGAGAACAGGTTGTGCGGACCCCATATAGTTTGGTATATGGGCAGGAAGAAGAATGTGCTGGATTTCCTGATATGTTTAATTTTCGTTTTCAATTTAAAACTACGTTAAATTGACCTCTTTTATATAATTAGTGGGTACAGGTTAGTTGGCTACGAACAGTCGGCTTCCTTAAATTTAAAGCAATGTACGCCGCATGCACACCGACCCAGGAGGATTTAGTAGGTCCTGTTACTCTCGCTAAGCTAGCTGACGCTCAGAAAATAGCGCTAATGCAATTTCACTTTGTAATATCTAGTCACTAAAACAATTAATCTCGTCGTCGTATATATGTAAGTCACAGTAATTAGCTTTAGTACAGCCTCAAATAACATGAGTCAAAATAAAGTGAATACGAAAACACCAAACAAGAAAATTTGAATTTTTTCCTGACAAGGGTTTCAAATGTGAGCCTGAATATGTTTTGAGCGGTGAATCTTCTTGCTATAATATGCAAATCTAATAAGTTACATGCGTGTATCTTTTTTAAATGTTATCTTTTTAAGGTCTCTAACATTAATATCAATATTTGAGTTCCTTACGATAAATAACAAGAAGAAATTTAATATCGATGATAGGAACATTATTGAGTAGTATAGATAGATGACACTTTATTGTAAACCAAATAACTATATTTAGTAAGAAGATATTATTTGTTTATTCATTAATAGTTTATATTATATATTCATTGAGCATTTTTATTTGTATGTATATAAAATCTGTATTGATTAACATAGTTGATATGTACATATACTGTTTAACAACTACTAAGTGACGCTGTATGTATTTACTAGTCAATACAGTAGCTGTGTATGTGATATCGATTGGCATAAATAAAAGCATGACTAATCGATTTATTCTGGCGCCTTAGTGTTATGTAACTGGATTAGATGAATAATTAAAATGCTATTGACGGAATAATTGCATAATCACGAAGCTTATTAAATGGAAGCCGGGAAATGTCTTATTCATGATGAACAATACTTGGTGTAATTTAAATAATATGTTTTCAGTTTAATAGAGAGCTAATTATCATTAGCTTGGCCTTATCCCAATTATTCGGGGTCATCACAGTATGTCTTTTTTTCCGGCTATCGTTCCAGTGATGGTCGGAAGCAAGCCGAATGAGGTGCCATCGCCACCATCTGCGAGACATTCATGTCCGGGAAAACGTGTTAGGCTTTAGCTTACTCCTGCATCAGAAAGAAGATGCCGGGAATCAATTATTGGTTAGTACCAAAGCTTTGTAGAGGTCTGCGAAAGCAGGGCGGCATCCGTCGGGACTGCAGCCTGACTAGGATGTTGCCTCACGCCCCGCGGCCTCGTCATTCAACGCGGACGAAGGAACACGGGTGAATTTAGTATCCCCTAAAACGCGATCCACACCTTCTGATCCTATCCGATTTGTCGGAAATCCTAAATCGGATTCATTTTCTATACACTTTCCGATCTGTGCTCCCTAAAATCAGATCGTTTTCTAGTGGTGACTCAGTGCAGATGTGTTTCACATGGCTCCTACGTTGTCTAAACTACAAACGATTGCAATAGAAGTATCGTTGTGGATACACGAAAATGGAGGAAAAATAAAAGCTGATGGGCTGAAGATTTTTTTTTATTTTGTTTTTCATCTAATCTAATGACGCATTTTTGCAAACCTTTTTGTAGATTTTTAATAGTCTTTCATAGGACTTATTTCTCAAATCTATGTTCGAGTAGTCTGGTGCCGAAGTGTCCCATAAGCACTTACATTCTTAGTAACACTCTTCTTCTCACTCATTTATGTAGCAATACTAAATCTGTTCTATTAGTACTGCAAAGGTGTTCTTAACAATATAAGATATAAATTCCGTAATAATTCATCGTTATATTGCAAAAAATTGTTCACTCATGATAAATCAATCATTACTGTCTGTTGTCGTGCACGGAAGTTATTTGCAATTTTTTTCGCGGCTGCCCGATTTAACAGATAACATCGCCTTTGAATGCATAAATATTTAATGGTTCGATAAACCAAAGATGTTAGATCGATCTTATGATGTCATATCCACTGTATTACAGCGAATATATTACAATCATTACATCTTATGTTATTTAATTTTTTGACCTACTTCACTTATTTGTGTAATCTGCAGATTCGCCTTAGGCAACCGTCGCAGGTATGATGTACGTTCTTTTTGGGGAAGGCCTGAAGCCAGTGGGGCGTTATATGCTGTAATTATTTAATTTTAACGTTTTCATTGATGTTTATTTTATCTCTTATAAGTACTTGTATTCATTGATACTTGTATATTGTTGTAAAACTGAATTGTTTTTAAGTTATAAATTGAAGTAATACGTCCAGTTGAATCAATAGATTACTGTAATATTTTATATGCTTGATGAACATAAATTAATTATAATCTTTGTATTATATTGTAAAATACATAAAAAAGAATAAAACTTAAATAAATCTAAACAATGATTCCCGAAAAGATTGTTACTACATCAATAACGAAATCTCTTGCAGTCTATATGAAAGCCTGTAATGTAAAAAAAAATTCTTACATTCGAGAGTGTGCCTAAAAGGCTGGCAGCGTTACCATGTAGGATAGCAATGTTTATCCAACTTCTATGAGCCTATACAATTGCTATGTATTGTCTAATGAATGCTGTTCACCAGCAACATAATAAAAAAATTACTCTTTATTATATTATACCGAAAGCAACAACAAAGAAATATATAAAATTTATAATCTACCCAATATGACAACTATTAACAGCGACTACCGATGCTAACCGGCTGGCAATGCATGTTGATTATTACATCATGTCCTTTTGAATATTATTAAAGAGTATTTATGCAAAATGGAAATGTTAATGTCATAAAATACGATAGTTTATCGTTGCGAATTGTGTCGAATGAATTAAAGATTTTGCTCTAAATGTAGATTCAATTTAATGTCCTTTTAATTATACGATAGTATGAATTTCCGTATTTCCGGAAGTGTTTTTGATAAGCACTATTTTTTTTATATGTAATTAAATTTGTGTGGAAATATTTTTAATCAATTCAAAGTCAAAGTTGGAACATTTGAATGTTCATATTCTGAATTAAAATTGAATAATGCAATTGGCTGTGTGTTGTATGTGTGTATGTGGCCAATCAATGAGAAGAATTGGAATATCTTTTCTCGTTCCTATTTCCTATCCTATGCTAATATTAAAATGTGAATGTAACGCTGTCTGTGTGTCGGTCTGTCTGTTACGATTTCACACCTAAACCGCTTAATCAATTTTGATGAATTTCGGTATACAGATAGATTAAAACTTGGAAAAGGGCATAGGCTACATTTTGTCGTATTTGCCAAGTCATCTAGTAGTAGTAAGTAGTGTTATAAAGGTGATACTTTTAGCTAATTCATAGAAAGCATTGGAAGGCCATCGTCTTTTGGGGTTGGGGAGTCAGGCGATATAAGCTACTGTAAAAACTAAGTTTGGCTACATTTTGCTTACTTTTTCTTCTGTCTTCTTGATGAAAAAATGAAAAAGTCACAGTCATGTAGGCAATGAAATTTAGTAACTGCACAGTGTTTTATGAGAAGTTTGTTCTAAAGCCAAACCTATAAGTAGTCAGTGTTAAAAATATATAAAATGGTATACAAGTGTTACGAAACAAGTTTTGTATGTAACAATAAAACAATTTAGATGTGTGAACTTCTTTTTATTTCATTTGATATATCATCACGGGGTCAATGTCATTTCCCACGCACATTGAAATCAGTCCAAATCGTATTTTTTCAAGAGCGTTTAATCTAATACTTGACCGAATTTTACAAGAACTACATTCTACATACACTCTTGAACATATTATTAAAATATTAATAAATGGCTCGCTCTGTTGATAAAAACATTATTTATAACAATGGGCGATACGAATCTGTTAAATGGGCAACTGAGGTCGTAAAACCACAGGCCAACAGAAGCTATTAATGTTCATCGATTGTCAATATTGACCCACCAAGCTAAGATGTGCCAACAAAGAACTGTAGTAAAGCCACTCCGAACACTCCAAATGTGCGCTCCCTTAGCTCGTATCATGTCATCGGGAAGGTTTTGCATCTGAGTTTATGCCAGAGTTAAAAGTGCTAACTCGCGGTCCACTTTCACTGTGGAAAAAATCCGGAAGCAGTACATCATGTCTGTATTCCTTAGTAATTTTTTAAACGGCTAATATCAATCACTAATCTTTTAAATTAATTTAACTATTATTTAATTAATTAAATATAATAGTCAATTAATTTAGATAGTTAATCGAATGAGCGAACATTGAAGGCGGTGTCCGATTGGGGCGATGCCAACCTTGTCACGTTCAATGCTTCGAAAACCCAGGCGTGCCTGTTCTCCGCAAAAAGGAGTCAATTCCATCTGACTCCCACTTTTCGGAATGCAACCCTGCAGATTACTGACCACCTGGAGCTTTTAGGTGTCACTTTAACATCGACTCTAAACTTTGGTTCATTTTTTGAACCCAAGGCCAACCTTGCCTCGAAAAAACTAGGCACATTGGCCAAAGTGAGACAGTACTTTACACCGGGACAGCTTCTTGATCTATACCAAGCTCAAGTCCGATCATGTGTGGAGTACTGTTCCCACTTGTGGGATGGCTCTGCCAAATATCGGCTGGAGGCCTTGGATTCTATAGAAAGACGAGCCAAAAGACTTGTTGGTAACGATGCTTTGGTTGAGACTACACTTCAGAGTCTTGAACATCGACGCAAAGTTGCCAGTCTCTCGGTGTTTTACAGGATACATTTCGGAGTGTGCGGCGGAATTACACAACTTAATTCCTCCATCTCCCTTCCATCACAGGACAACCAGACGTACGGCAATGCGCCACCCATTTATGGTCGACATGCCCCCTATCCACACAAAGCGTTTTGCTTCCACATTCATCATGCGAACAGCCAAGGAGTGGAATTCTTTGCCGGCGTCTGTGTTTCCCGAACATTATAATTTAGGGGTCTTCAAGAGGAGAGTGTACAGGTTTCTTATAGGCAAGCGTGCTACACCGTCGACCGCATCGTTGCTTAACTTCAGGTGAGATCGCAGTCAAACGTACGCCTATCTACAATAAAAAAAAGATAGTTGTTGTAAGAATCTAATTAGCCCTATTAAACTTCAAAACGAGCAACTAAATGGTCAAATTGCCGTAAAATTAGGACAGCGTTTGTGCCCCAAATCTCGACAAACTCGTGAATATTCTAGTTTTTATATCTGTCACATATTCGCTGTGTCACGTAGTTGGAAAGCAGCTGAAAAACGAAGAGATATTTATTGTTAAGTCTTGTACCATGTATTTAGTTTTTTTTTAATTGCTGAGAAACAGCAGACAGGCTGACGGCCCACTTAATAGTAAACAGTTACCGTCGCTTAAGAATGTTTGCGACGCTAGGGGCACCGCGAACACGCTGCTGTCCCATGGGGGTAAAGGAACCTGGGTCACTAATGCCGGAACACAACAAGGTTTTTACGGTGGCATACCTCTATAAGTAGCTTGATCTATATCTATATATCAAGGGTGGTTGCTATCCAGACCGGCTTGGGGCCCTACCACGTAGCTAGGGTAGTTTTGTCGCCTTTTACGACAGGCCCCAGGGGTTAGTATTCTTACTCCGGCCCTGCACGGAGAATGAAGTTGTGAAACGAGTCCTGACTCATACGTGTCAGGAGAATTATTAATGTATACACTTTCTAAAAAAAGACGAAGAGTTTGGTTTGTGTTCGGAGCTTTATATGACATAGTATGTTTGTATACGTTAGCTATTAGATTATTATTTTCGAATTATTTTTGTTTATAAAGAAGTGTTTATGATCAATTTTTGATCTTTAACATTTCTTTACAAACCAAAAATAAATCAAAAATATATAATAACCTAATAGCTCGACGATACAATTCACAAGTCACTTAGTTTTCACTTCTATCGGCAGTCCCCAAAGACTGCCCCGAATGTTTCACTTCATTGTGCATTGTGCTCCAGTGAGCATTTTCTTTATAATTGTTTTTATTATTTATTTGAAAATTTATATTGAAAGCAAAAAGAAGAATATAACAGTCTGTGTAAAAACACGTGCTTGTACTTTGTGAACTATGTATTTATATGTACTGTGAAAAAAGTACATGTTTTTTGTTCATCCAAAAAGTGCTCAACGCGCCTAAAGAAGTTTTCACTTCAAAAATAATTCTTATTTTAATTTTTTTTACCAGTATTTGTACCGAACTTTTCTGATTACTTACTGTTAAAACAGTTTTACGCATGTTGTATTTGTTTTTGTATGTTACGCATTTAGTCTTATGTATCTATATAGTATTCTTGTATTAATTCATTGATGTAGTAACCGTAACAAACCAAGTTAATGAATAATCTAGTTTCGTTATATTTTATAATAATAACAGCCCATAGGTCCCGGCTCGGCTCAGGCCTACCGCTAGAAGCAATGGATAGTATATTCCCGATACTTGTCGAAGGCGGATTGACCAGTTACACATACCGCTGATCTCGGTATATAGGTTACTTCACGGTGCTCTCATTATTTGACAATTATTGTACATTAAAAACATCAGGCGAGTAAAACTAGCCTGAGCGTTGCATGCCATCGCGGGATTCGACCCCGAAAACCTCTTGGTTAGTCTCTCAGTGTGATACCACTTCCACCAGTGTGTTGAGCTTAGCTACCTACCTTCTGTACATGCAATGTACCTATCTATAATTTAATACTAAGATGATAATTAAATGAATATTTTAAATCGTAAAAGAGTTCTGCTCAGAAATTGCTAATTAATTGTAAATAAAAGTGAAAAAACACAAACTACTTTCAAAAAACATGTGTTTTTGAGTTGAAAGTGAATAAATAAATTAAGAACAATATGTTTATTTGCTATTTATATATTACCGCACACATATCACTTGTTGCTAGCTGTAAAATCACCATTGTCCTAACGTTAAATCCCAATTGCAATACAAACTTCCGCTTAGTTGCCTGGAATCCGTTTTATAATTTTTTCTTATTAACATCGCACGGTCTCCGGTGTCTCTGTTCAAGCGTAACATTTTTGAGGTTACTTTTATATCTCTACAAAATCTAGCTCATAACCTGAGTCTAGGAAGGCTTAGAGTGTTACCAAAGTTCCATCGTTATTCATTTAGTTCGTATTGTTTTTTGTAAATATTTCTATAATAAATATCTCTCGTAATACATATTCTTATCAATGATACCAACACAGGCTCTAAAATTGAATGAAACCTTCAAACTAGTATAAATTCATTCATGTTTTTACATTACACGCCTAGAATTAATTACCTATTAGATATAATAATGAATATTTTTTATAAACCCATTCATAAAAATAAACAAGCATGCGTAAAAAACCTCAGATATGATTCAGCGCAATTATTTTTATATAATGAAATGGGTATAATAATAATAATGGGTATAAAATGGTAAAAATTGACGTGTAAATGTCAAATCCGTCAAAATTATCACAATTCTAGTGGAAATTTATTTATTATGATGATGGTGAAAATGAAGTAAAATCTAAATAAAAATGGCGTGCTTTTACCCTGAAGGCTGCGAGCAATTTGCAATATGTCCGATGTTAATGGCTCCTTGTCCAATAACGTGCTGTGAAGATCCACCTATGTGCTGCTATCCCTGATTGCCACGATGTCCTTCGCCGAAGGTCATGTATTTTTGTGAAAGAAACCGCGAGTTTCAAGGCCTCTATCTTGCCACCAATCTTGAAGATTGTTGTGAGCCACCACCAAAATATATGAAGATGGACGTATTGTGCGCAAGCTGCCTGTGTCTGCATTCAAGCGCAACGGAATGCAGCACCAAGAGCATTCAAAGACGCTCGGCACTGCGAATTTCCTATTTAAAAGCCCTCGTGACGTAGTTGTCGAATGTGATTTGTGCACGGACCCCGTAAAAGTCGACGACCCGGTAAAAGGTGCCACCCTGCACACTCAAACCGACACTCGGATGTTGTTTACTCAAGAAGAAACCAATAAAAGTGTCGCTTGAGGATATATTAGATGATTTACAACGAAATTTCGTGTCCTACTTTCAATGTGAAACGAAAAAAATAATTTAAATAAAAAGGATAACAGATTTTCCCCCAAAAATGGGGTAATTAACGTCAGTCGATTGTCAAAACTAAGCCACAGCTATTACAACATGTAACATGTTGTCCCGACCCCGTATAATGAGGGATAAGGACAGGAGAAAGAATATAATGAAATGGGTATATGTGGTTGCCAAGTGTTACAACCGAAGACCAACCTAGAAGTCGCGGATTCCAATCTCACGATGGCATGTACCTCTTGGTAGTAAGTTTAGGTGAAAAAAGGGATCTGTGTGATATAAACATACCATGAGCTAAATCTTTCTTAAAATGATGAATGACTGAATATAGATTTTTTTTTAATTGATGCTAATGGTTTTGTAAACTGAAAAGCTTCGATTAACATTTAGCGTAAGCAATCCCATTGAAAAGCCTCGCAAAGACAAAGAAACTTTTCGAAATACTCAAATGATATTTGAGACATTGAAACAGAATCCTTCGTAAAAGTGTAATGCTTCGCTTGCTTTAGCCTTTTTCAGAGGTCGCCGGTTCAACGGCTTTTATGCTTGCTTTATTAGTCTTAGTTAAATTTGTTTCAAAGTTATTCAGAAAGCAATTGCAATATTTTATTTTTGTAACTCGTAAGCGGGCCGGTGTAGGTAGATAATTGATTTATTTTGCCATCAATTATCATCATTCTAATCTATACATACAAATAAATAAAATTGGAGGCTCCGTTTGTAATCTTAAAATAACAGCTTTTTACTAAGTGCATTTGGATGTACACACGGTACATATACCAATACAAAATTTTTTACAATTTTTGTCTGTCTGTCTGTTCCGGCTAATCTCTGAAACGGCTGGACCGATTTTGACGGGACTTTTACTGGCAGATAGCTTTTTTTTTGTGTCGGGGAAAAACCATCTTGACGGGTTCCCCCGGCCCGGGGGGACCGAGGGATATGTGGGACTCCGGGAAAGATGTTTGGCCATCCGAGTACTCACTAAAAAACCCCGCTGTTCTCCTATCGCCTACGCCTGGGCCCACGGATATATGGCCAGCCGATCTCGTGGCCCGGGCCGGCGCCGGCCCGCCCTTTGTCTTGAGGCGGGCCCCTTCTAAAGTGTTGGCGCCAGGGGGCCAGGATTTCGTCCCCCCGGCGCTCTCCTAACAACTCTAGGAGTTGAGGGGGGCCGCGGAACAGCACGCAGCCCTCACCCTCGCGGCAATGGTGCGGGCGGTGGATCCTCCCCCGAGGGGCCGCCCGCGGCCGCTTTTTACGGCGGCCGGAGGTCGTTATTTGACCTCCGGCGCCGCCGACGTGGCCTGCGTTGGCGGGAGGGGAGTGTGGTGGTCGACTCCCGCTCCCGCTCCGCCGCCTCCTTTGCGGACATGACTGCCTCGCAGAAGGAGGCGACGGCCGTCCATCCAGGATCGCTCCCGACCATGGACAGAACCAGGGCCGGGAGCGACAGGTCCACGCCGATTTGGGCGACGAGGGCGCGGCGCTCCTCGCGCCACGCAGGGCACACGGCGACAGTGTGGTTCACCGTGTCCTCCTCGTCGCCCGCGCGACAGTGGTGGCACCCCGACGTCATCTCCCGCCCTATGGGACACAGGTACCTCCCGAAGCAACCGTGCCCCGAGAGGACCTGCGTCAGGCGGAAGGTCAGGGCGCCGTGGCGCCTTTCCAGCCATTCGGCCAGGACGGGCCTCACCGCTTCGATGGTGGCGAGGCCCGCGCTGGGGTGCGCGAGGCGCTCCTTCCACTCCACCATGAGCACCTCGTCGCGCAGCAGTAACTTAAGCTACTTTTATTTTAGCAAAAAAAATGGTTTTAGTTAAAAGTGATCAGTTCCGGATTTTTATTAATCCAATTTAAGTTGACCTCAGATTTATATCATCAATCATATGAAATAGGGTTCAGCTTAGGCTGGACTTTGTAGGTTTCAAATGCAGTTTGTATATTTCATTTATTTATATTTTAGAGTTTATAGGGTTTGTAATCCAAAATAAACCATAAGATATACCCAAAAAATGCTGCCCAAAGTCACTATTCCACGCAGACGGAGTCGCGGGCACAGCTAGTTTGGAATAAGACTAGTGTTATTCGCAGTAGTTATCCCTTTTCTGTAAGTGTGGTCTCATTGGCCTGCTCACACAAATTTTGCAACCTCATATCTACTACTCCTTATTTTTGTTGCTCATTACGAACAAAATACATATGTGCGTTCTGCAAGTTTTAAGTATATATGGCCAATTAGGGGTGGTTGCCATCCAGACGGGCTTGGAACCAGCTACTATGTCTTTTTCGCCTTTTACTACAAGCCGCCTTTGGCCGCAGGGGTCAGAATTCTTAGTACACCGTTGCACGGAGAATATAAATAGTTATCTGAATGGAACTCATATTATTTGTTCATTTTATTTTATTTCATAATAGTTTTTTTTTAATATTTATAAGGTTTATATGAAGATGCATTAGTTTTATAGGAATCCATTTCAACCCAACGTGTAAAAAATAAAATAAAATATTGTATTATTTTTGTTTGGATCCTTTTTTTTCTATCTGGTAATCTTCTCTAATTCACTCCCAACTTGTGTTGGGATATTATGTAGATTTTAATTAATTAAATTTTAATATAATTTTGATTTTGAGAATTGATTGAAAATTTTAACTTGATTATTGTTTTGGTGATATTGAATTTACGCTTAATAAGCGCTTACTTCTGTTAGAATACTTAAACGAATAGAAATTCAGTTGCTTTTGAGAGCTAACAAGCATACTTTCACATTCATTCAGATAAGGCGTCTGTTTTCAATGCAGTCTGTTGTGAAATCAGGTCACCCAGAATAAGCGAGTGCACGCTTTAAAATATAGGTCAAAATTGAGGGCCGCGATTTTATCAAACGCGCTTCCAGATTACGGGCAGTATTTCACTTTTCATGTGCGTCTCACAATAATGATTGAAAATAACTTTGTGTTAGCTGATAGTACACGAATTGCGGTATTTATGTCATACAGGATTATTGGTAATTCAACATATTCCCGTTGGGAGGTGATTTGGTGATTGACTATTTGCGATAATTTTAACCTCTATATGCACAATGCAAAAGTTGAAATTTTTGGGTTATCATGTTTTTTAACTTTTTTCAAAAAAATCAAAAATACAACATCAAAAATTTATTAAAAAACGTATCAATTGAAATCTCATTTTTTCTTCTGATTTATAAAAAATGATTAAACACTGGTTATTTATCAATATTAAAACAACAATTATCGGTCCAAATTTAAATGTGCGAGACGAAAAACGATATTAAATCAATATGATTATTAATATGAGATTGTTTTCCACTAAAATGCCTTAAAAACAAAAAAAAACACATTATAAAACATGCCTTGCAGATTATTTTAACAACATAACCGTTTTCTTACCTGTCTAACAATGCATAAAAAACTAGGAACTTATTGCAAAGAAACTGAAAAAAAAATTATCACAGTGGAAGCAGACGGAAATTCGTATTCGAACTAACCTTAAAATCGCTGTTTGAATATCTTGTAAACAGGTTTAATGCGTAGCTAAGCCAATGCAGGAAGCAAACTGGCAGGTTAAGAAAAAAAAACAAAGTTTTCAAAGTGTTATTTATTCAAAAACTTTTCACGCGTGCTTTGATTTTGTTTTAAAAATTGGCGCCATGTTTTTTAAAGTAAATACACTCACGATTGTAGTTTAATTTTTAATTTGAATTGAAATATGGAAGAGCTTGATTAAAATGAACAGCGTATGTTTCAAAACTACACAAATGAAGAATACGCCGATATTGTGTTTTGTTACGGCTTTTGCAACAGTAACAGTGAAGCTGCTCGTCAAGATTATTCACGTCGGTTTCCTAATCGCCGGTTACCCCATGTATCCGTTTTTAATGGAGTGTCTAGGTGAATCAGAGAAATGAGACATGAAGAAAGAACAAGCTAGTAGAGTAAAACAAGCTGGTAAATAAATGATACAACATGAAATGATAGTGCAAACAAGTTGCATAAAGGGTTAGAAAATTACTTCAATGATAGAGCGGGTAATTTTGTATGGGTGTAGATTAGAAAGAATGCTGAGTTCGATAACTTATAGTACAAGATTGCGCAGGTGTTAATTATAAGAAATTTCAATACTGCAACAACGGTCCTGATAGCGATAGAATTAGCTCAAAGATTTTTTGGAACTATCAAACTCGAATACAATTTTATTTCAAAATAAGTTCCTGCCTAGAGTATATTTTGAAAATAAAATATATATTTTATGACTATTATTTATAATAGGTATCAAAATTACAACATCTTCATAAGGTTGTAAGGGACATGATATTGTTTGAGTAAACAACATTACATTATGTGGGTCAGTGAACTATGTGCGACACATCGCGGTCGCTGGCACAAATAAATACATAAAAATCTGTACTGTATCATTTATGAGTAGGCCACTCATCCTAAAGGTGAAGTATACCGACCAACATTACTACTTCACACCGTGTTTGTCTGTTACAAGGAGAAGAAGCGGCCGGAATCTCCTCAGCTTCATCTCTAGTTTATTTATCTATTGGGTCATAAGTTGTACTTAATACACTCGTCGCCTGACTTGAAAATAATAACCCTATTCTGATATTTCAGTAATTTTATGATGACTATGATAGGGAACTATTTGTAGATTAGGTCAAACTTTCTCAACATTACTGAAAAGTCATGACCGAAATCAATAACAGTATAACGAATCAGTCGAACTGGACCATTATAAATAGAACTCCGAATGACTCATCCTCAACTATCGTTTGTTTGTTAAATTGCCAGTTTAAGGTCACGTTAAACTGGCAATGGACCCCTCGTAATCTAACCTATTGTAAAGCGATTTCTCCTCGTGTTGCTTACGGTGAAAGTGTTAAATGCTTTAAAACAATACTGTTTGTAATTGAGCGACGCGTGTCTAGAATAATCTACTAGAATTATATGTTAATATCAATAGATACAATCATGAAATAAATGATCATGCGATCTATATATATCAAACGGTCGTATATAATTATTATTAAGATGAATTAGATTTTTCAATCAGAAGTCCATTATTATCAATAATACAATAATACAAATTCCAAGTAATTATTTATGTTTTTTTTAAGCTTTAACGCCCATTCGTAACTGGCAGGTTTTAATAACGATAGTAAGTAAATATACAGGGACAGTTCACACAGCACCATCTAGTCCCAAAATAAGTAGCACAGTGTTAGGGGTACTAGATGACTAATACACTAAATACTTATATACTTTTATTTTGGTATATATTTATTTTGGTATATAATAATACATATTATTATACATAAACACCTAGACGCGACGGGGATGGAACCCATGGCCTCCGCAAGCTTACCGATATGCGTTAGGCGTGCAGGGGCGTAGAATAGAAAGTATACTAAACTCTGCGGCCTGTCGTAAAAGGCGACAAAACAACCCACCCTATCTAAGTGTTAGGGCCTCAAGCCCGTCTGGATGGCGACCACCTTTGGTCTTAAATATGCCGCCGTAATAACCTTGTGTTGTGTTCCGGCATTAGTGAGCCAAGTTCTTGTATCCTTATGGGTCAGTAGCGTGTTCTGGGCGCCCACCCATAGGCGAGGGTAACTGCTAAATTGTAAGCGCCCGCTTACAGCCCCGTCAGCCTGTCTGCTATTCTACAGCTATAAAAAAAGGCGTTACCCCACGAGGATCGTCAAAATATTATTCCCTTCGTAAAACAGTAGTAATTTCTTTATGTATTTTATAATACATAAAGAGATACCAAAACAAGAATTTGCATTGATCTATTAGCAAACCAATTTAAGAAATCAATGAGAAACGTCACTCGAGATAATTGTGATTGAGTTCTTGGTTATCATGCTGTCGCATATTTATCTAGACTGAATTTCAGACCTGACTTTACAGTGAAACTTTTATCTAGAAACTAGAAATCTAGAAACCGACAGTCATGTTCATTATTTAAAAGATCGTTCGAAAATAATATAGTGGTAACTGAAAAACGAGGGAACGAGTTTTGCATAATATTTAATAATATTATCCGTGCAGGGACGGAGTGAGAATACTAACCCCTACGGCCGGTTTAGCCCTAGCGTCGTGGTTGGGCCTCAAGCCCGTCTGGATGGCAACAACCCTTGGTCTTTAAATATGCCCCCATAATAACCATATGTTGTGTTCCGGCACTAGTGACTCGGCTTCCATTACTCCTATACAGACAGCAGTGTGTACGCAATGCCCTTAGCGTTGCAAACATCTATAGGTGACGGTAACTGCTTATTATTAAGGGGGCTGTCAGGCTGTCTGCTGTTCGTCAGCAATAAAAAATTCTCGGAATAATTAAGCCGTTGAACTGAATTTAAATATTATATTTAAAAGATTCAACTTGAGTGTTTCTGCATAGTATTCATACGATAGTCTTAAAATAATAATTTATATCGCTAGAAGTTATTGCTGCGGGACAGCAGACAGGCTGACTGTCAATTTAACAGTAAGCAGTTATGTCGCCTATGGATGTTTGCGAAGGAAGGGGTAACACTAACACGCTGGTGTAGAAATGAAACCTGTATCACAACACAAAGTTATTATGGTGACATATATAGAAACCTGGGGTGACCTTGGCTTGGAGTTCAACCACTTTGTTGGGGTTATTTTGTCGCCTTTTACGACAGGCCACTGGGTCAGTATTTTTACTCCACTGCACGGAGAAACGATAAGTGATGTGAACGGTGGAACCGACTTTTGGAGGAAATAAATTATTTATCAACGTATGTATTAAGCACTTCTTACTTTAAATGCCAGAAATTGTTACAGTAACAAAGCTTATTTGAATAAATACAAATATCACTTCCGAAAAGCAATATTAATGTCAGTAAAGTCTACAATGGTCCGTAACAATTACTTAACGTTTGTGACAAAATTTGAAGCGGACGGATGGTGAAATCTCAGCGAAAGTGCAACGCTTGTGCAACCGAGTTTCTAACCTGGAAGTGAGCTAGATAACACCCAGTCACTTGCAGGAACTACAATGGTTATCGATTGATATAAAGCTGTAGATAGTGTGCGAACGTAAGATATTGAAAAGGCGTACGGCCATAATGATAAAGTTATGTAATGTGCACACGCACGCATGCACGTACGTACGTACGCACTCACCCACACATGCACGTACCCACGCACTCACTCATGCACGCACTCACGCACACACATATCATACATACACGATGTTATTACTACTAATTATTAGCTTTAGACTACTCTAAAGCTAATAATTAGCTGTCTTAAAACCTAAGCAACTCAAAGATGGCATCACGTATTTGGTGTCGTTTTCTTCTCTATTCTCTATTAAAGAAAAAAATTAAGAAACAGACTAAAAGAAACGGAAAGAGCCG
The DNA here is from genome assembly GCA_963693495.1 of Malacosoma neustria. NCBI lineage: Eukaryota > Metazoa > Arthropoda > Insecta > Lepidoptera > Lasiocampidae > Malacosoma > Malacosoma neustria. Next base: position 17,969,100 of record OY856377.1, read on the forward strand.
CCGCTACTATAGGAAAAGAATGAAATCGGAAAAAATTAATCCGGATTATATGATAGATAGATAGATAATTCTTTATTGTACAAAGAAATACAAATACAATTGTAAAAATAAAATATATAATTGATTGTACAAAGGGCGGTCTCATCACTGAATTCGATCTCTTCTAGACAACTCAGATATGCTTCAGTAGCGAAAAATTCAGAGCCAAGAGCCTGAAGCAGCTCTATAAAAGACCACTTAATCGAGGTTAAGCCATCGTAAATGTGCTGAAGGGACATATCTCTATGGAAGATTACCATACGGATGGATCCCCCTATACGGAGTAATTCTGCAATTGAATAGAAAAAAACCAGATATTTGACGATGAATATAAGATATTTAATTGAAATGGTCTTGCCTTATATTTTTATATATTTATTTCACCTTGACACTCAGCAATATTTTCAATATATTGTTACCTAAATAGTTACTTGACTGGTAGAATTGGACTGACGAAAATTCAATTCGACATGTAATTTAGATTGATCTATCGCTTACAATATTTAAAAATGAAATAATTATTTTCTGTCTTAGAAAATGTATGTAGTATGGAGGAATTTTCCTGTTGTCATATACGTATATAAATAAACTGACGGACTCATAAACTGCATCAAAGTTCAGGATTACTTTGAAATGATTTTTTTAACAAGTATGCAAACTTTTTAGATTAAATTATATAAATATGGAGATACTGGCTCTTAATCTCAAAAAAAGGAAAATTTAAAAATAGAACTGCAGTAAAACAAATGAATATAGCCGGGAAAAGAAAATTTACTCGTAGTTTCAGATTTGCGTGTTATTTATAGCAGTTTTAAATTGATTCTCATTGATTTTTATTCTTTTGTCAATTGAATTATTGTTACCAGCAGAATTGTTGGGTTAGTTTTTTTAACTCATCGAGAGTTTTTGAACCATTATATGGATACTTCGTCCGAACAAGCGGCTCAAATTATAGCATTGGTACGGGAGGGCTTGGATCTACGAACGATTGGTAGTAATTTAAATTTAAACCAGTCTACGGTTTCTAGAATATACAGAAGGTTTGTGGAGATAGGTCCTTGCAGAAGGAGACGTGGTACAGGTAGGACTCGAGCAACCACCGGTCGTGATGACCGATTTATTGTTACAACTTCCCTGCGAAATCGTTTCCTCACGTCAGTTAACGTCAAAACAGAGCTTAATGAAGTGCGTGGAGTAAACGTGAGTGCACGAACAATAAAAAGAAGGTTAAAGGAAGCGGATATCACCCCTTTTAGACCAGCAAATGGTTCAAAGTTGTCTGTAGTTCACAGACAAGCTCGCTTAAGATTTGCGCGTGATCATCTGAATTGGACAGAAGAGCAATGGGCCTCCGTATTGTTCACGGACGAGTGTAGGACATATTTATATGGTGCAGATGGTCGCAGAAGAGTCTATCGTCGACATGGGGAGCGATATGCTCAAAGTTGCATTGAGGAGCGTGTTCCTTTTGGAGGCGGTTCGTGTATGGTCTGGGGTGGCATATCGATGAACGGGCGAACAGAACTTGTGTTCATAGACATGGTCCGTCAAAACGGTAATAGAGGGGGTTTGACTGCACATCGCTACATAACAGAGATCTTAGAAGATCACGTGGTGCCTTACATGGGATTCATAGGCGAAAATTTTACTTTAATGCAGGATAATGCCCGGCCGCACGCTGCTGCACAAGTTCGACAATATTGCGAAGAGGTTGGGATACGTACAGTGAATTGGCCAGCACGCAGCCCAGATCTTAATCCCATTGAGCATGTTTGGGACAATTTAAAAGGAGCTGTATATGCGAGAAACCCTTTACCCACGACAGTGGCAGCACTAAGAACAGCACTTTCAGAAGAAGGGGACAATATACCGCAAGATCTTTTAATAACCCTAATAAAATCTATGCGAAACCGATTAGAATCCGTAATAAGGGCACGTGGAGGTAATACACCTTATTAAAACATAAATAAACCCTTGCATAAAGTTTGTGTCTATTGTTAAAACCAATTTTTTAATTAAACCAATTTTCCTTAAATTTCTGGTTTTTCTTCAAAAAAGTCTTAAGGTCCTTTCCAGTACACAAACTTAAACTTAAGGATATGACCCTACGCTGTTTTAAAGTTCACGAACCAATCTAGAGGTTTCATTTTAAATCTGTATAGAAAGTTTGCATACTTGGTTAAAATATTTATTTCAAAGTCGTCTATTACTTTGATGCTGTTTATGAGTCCGTCAGTGTATATTCGTAAAGTATATTTAATTTTATACACCATGCGCTCAATTTTCCTGCAATCATTGTTGCATTCATGGGTTTTGTTTTTATACCAAAACGTTGCTCACGTTTTAAATGTTTGGAATCTCGTGCGTGAAATATTCAGTTTTATTAATAAGTATTTTGTTGGTGAGATTCAATGTTTATGGACTACAATTTAAACATATTCCATAGTTTTTTTTTTTTTATTGTAGATAGGCGTACGTTTGACCGCGATCTCACCTGATGTTAAGCGACGATGCGGTCGACGGTGTAGCACGCTTGCCTATAAGAAACCTGTTCACTCTCCTCTTGAAGACCCCTAAAAGAGTATCTAGTAATTTAATAACACTATGTATGGAGATATTACTGGAGAGTTATAGATTAGATATATAATGTGCATTTATTTACAAAAGTCAAGTATATACTATAGTATATCAGTTATCTAGTACCCATAACACAAGTGACTCCTTTGGGACTAGATATGTGAATTGTCACAGTACATTTATTTGTTTACTATTTTTGCCAGTTTACAGTCAAGAATGGCCTTCTTTTGTTGCCGAGGAAACTGAAGATTGCCGTTTCATTCTTTGGTTCGTTCCTCGGGGCTGGGGTTAGGTTTAAAATTATTAGTTAATGTTTAAATTTGTAATAAAATAAGTGGTCCGGGAGTGATAGCATTATATCATGAAGAAAGAAATATGCTAACCAGTCTTTAAACTAGCGCAATATTTTTTTTACACCAGACGAGGCAACAAACAAACTACCGTTGCCAAATACAAAAGTATTTCGTGCACTTAACCGTAATCACGGATTGTATAACCGAGATTAATTGCAAAATACGTGGAGTAAATGAATGATTCGAGTAGATTTGGAAGATCGAATTATTTTTTCGAAACGACACAGTCGATACTAGCACAGAAAACCGAGGATGTAAAAGGCTTGTTTAATTTTTACGCCTACCATGGCAAATGCACTTTATGCCGAGTTGTAATGATATATTTGTTAGTGTTATATACTTCGAATCTTTTAATTGCGTTTGTATCCAAAACTTTAATTTTGTTGCTCGAACATCATGATAAAGTGTTGCCCGAAGAAGACACGCTTCCTGTTTCGCCTTTAAAACAGCATAAAAACACGAAAATCGAATGGAAACCAATGGTTCCATTACTGTCTGTAAGTTAATAAAAATAAACAATTAACGACGTTTTGGGCGTCTCAGAGAGCGGGTGACGCTATTCTTTAATTAGGATCATCTGAGGCGTTCAGTTTCAAAACCCGCTAAAACGCTTTTTTGACAAAATGACGATATATATATCGTGAGAAAGCACTCTAAATTATCTACATAACTATCAGTTTGTTATTGTACAAATGTATATATAACAATACTATATTCAATTTTTTATTTTACGTTTTGAATCAAATCCCTCTATATCTGCATGGGTTTAGTTCAAAAGCCCCTATAACAGAATCAACCAATCACAGTCATTGTTTTAAACCACGTGATCAAACAAACACTATGGCGATTTGTGTTGTGTGAAGAAGAAGTGTGTTTTGTTTTTGTTGAATTTTAAATACTAAAATGGATTACTTGAAGCAACGTGTAACACTATGTGATGAGAAACAATCTCGGAAAAATACTGTGAATAAAGTTTTATGGAAACATGAAATGGCTCGTGAAAATCGGTAAGTAAAATATACCTCAAATATTGCTTTTGACAATTTAATTAAAGTTTATGCAACATGCATCCAGTAAAAAAATTGCTGAATTTACTACTGTACTATATTATTACGTATTACTAAACTCCATATTTATATTTCGCACTACGTAGGATAAAAGCGCAGTTTTTATTACGTGTTTCTAATTACCATTTGTTTACAATTTTTGGTTTAGTTTATAAATTAGTCAATGTTTTTTTATTTTATTTTTCTAGATACAAGTCGAAGGAATGAAAGGAAAGGATACCCTAAATTTTCGGATTGTGGCCACGATCAAAAGGCATACCGGTGTATGAATCTTACTGTTTAGGATATTCACAACTTTCACAAAAAATTTATCGATGCCCGAATAAAATAAAACGACAATTTCATTTTGAAATGCTGTTCTGTCTCTTAAGTCAATTTGTGTAAAAGTAAACGACAAAAGCAATTAAATATAGCATTTTTGGAAAAGCTGGAAAATAAATATCGGTGTGTCAAAAAACTTTTTTAAACACACTTTTAATTAGCAAAGATCGCACATAAGGAGTTTTTTGAAAAGATTTTATAACAGCCGCGGGATTATGCCGGAAGATAATAGAGGAGGGGACAGTAAAAAGAACACGATGGTTCAGAAAACATCTGTGATTTGTGTGAAGGAGGGTTTGAAGAAATCGCTTCGCATGTGTAAACACAAGCCATTCTAAAATATTTTTTTAATGTAATGATAATCTTTACATTATACACAAACCTTTAAAATAATGTTGCATTAATCTACTTCAGATTTTGTAATTATGTATGGTGTCATTGTATTAGGTATACCTAACAATGACAATAGGTGCTGGCTTATGAAAATAAACTATACTACGTTGATGCGTTTTATTGATTCAATGTTCCTTCTTTTTTATTATGATTTTGAAACATTTGCGGCATAACACCATCCAATCTTAAAATTTAACGCCATTTTTGTTTGTTGCAAATCCCGCTAAAATGAGAGATGTCAATATCAAAACCCGCTAAATCAAGAGGTTAGTTTCAAAACCCCCTAAAGTGAATTTACTTTCGCTCATAATACCTGTTTTATCATTTCATAGTAGATTGTTTGACTTTTTTCTATTAACTAATTGCTTGAAATTAACATTTTTACATTACAGAAATATTTATCTGGCATCAGAATGTAATTGTACAATTTTATCGATTTACGGGTTTTCAAGAAATATCGATATAGCGGGTTTTGCAACTACACGCCTCATCTATCCGTTCTTCAGGGGAGGTTGAGGCGTCGAGGCGAGCATCTTTAACCCGGCATAAATTACGGAGGCGAGTACCCCAAAGTGGCGTAGAGTTGGCCGGTGCTTCTTACGCCGTCTTGATTCTTACGTCCCGACAGAACTATATAGGCGTCTATTTTACAGAAATAACTCATAATATGTAGATAACATATTTGTTATCTGTTTTCTCTTCTTTTCTTCGGTTATTTGTACATTTTATTAGATGTGTAACTAAACATTTTATTGTTGGTATGTGGGCGTTGTTTGAAGAAAGTTAAAGTTAATTTGTGTAACTGTGTCTTTTGTGACATTAGTGTCTGCTCAGTGATTCGTTACAATGTTAATGATCGATTTGTAATAGCGTTTTAAATCGACACTTATTAGATACCGGAAAGAGGGTTAGTTGGATCTTATTTCAAATAAAATTAATGGAGTTCAATCACTATGCGATAGGCTTTGGCCCCGTTGCTAGAACTGCCCAAATGGCTTTTTCATTGGGTACCCAAATCTAATTCATAAACATCAGATTTACATATTATGATATTGTTGAATTGATTAATTATGATAAGAATGGCTTTCTGTACATTTTTAAGATCTTCAGTCAATATTTTTACTAATTTTTGATCATGGATTTGGACGAACATAGATTGATTATGTATAATGGATTTGCATTGACTTGAACTACAAGTGTCATGGTCCTTCTAAGTTTGCTCGGAACTCAAAGTCCTATCAATATTGCTCAAGTGTAACACAGCCCTTATAAAAATCTAAATAAGTGTAATCATACCAGCGAAAGCGAATGTAACATAACAAAATAGCCGCCTGTTTCCATTCAACAGAATAATGGAGCTCTAATTCTTAGCTGACACTAAAATATGTTTAATAATTACGACGGACAGTTACACTATTTGTTTTCACAACGATTAAAACATTTTTGTATACTGGTTAAAACATTATTTGAGTTTAAATTCTGATTTATTTATCGCATTTCATGATATATTTAACGTCTTTGTGCGTTCTTCACAAAGCTCTTTATGTGTCATTTATAATTTAGTAGCGTTATACAAAGGAGAAATAATTCATTATTGCATTCACAAAGATTTACCGTGTTTTATTTTTAGTCTTTTTGTGGTAATTGTACAGTTTTCTCCGTGCACGGACTGAGTAAGAATACTGCCCCCCTGCGACCGGGGGCCTCTTGTCGTAAAAGGTCAAAGAACAACCCTAGGTAGGTGGTAGGGCTCCAAACTCGTCTAGATAAACCACCCTGATCTCTAAATATTAACCTTGCCGCCATATTAACCTTGTGTTTTGTTCCGGCATAGGTACGTAGTCCAGATTATAGTTCTTTAACACAGACGGCTGCGTGTTAGCGGTATCCTTACTAGCATCACAAACATTCATGAGCGATAGTAACCGCTTATTAATTAGTATTAAGTGAGCTATCAACTTGTCTGCTATAAGTAATAAAAAAATATCGCTTAAAATATTAATTGCAAGAACCCGAGTCGCGTTTACTGAAATGACGGTAGATAATTTTCAGGTCCATATTGTGGTGATGAGCTATTATGTATTAAGGATCATCTACGGCTCATAGTTTGACCCCTATACTTACGACGGATGTCTGAGTCATTCCTTTTACCTATTTATATGAAAAAAATTTTAGTGGTTCCAGTATTATTAACTGGACATGTGATACTCAAAGTAATATAGACCATCACTGTATACTGTAATTGCGAAGATTCTACACTTGCAAATCAGTACAAGTTTCGGTTTAAACAAAAAAAAAAAAACAAGTGCAAATTTCTAGCTTTACGCATACTGTTAGGCCCTGTATGGTCAGGCTACTATTTACAACTTTGTTGAAAAGAAAATGAAAATACTCGTCGTACTAGCTAATCGTCTCGGTTTCACCCCTATTTTAGTAAATTTTTTTGGGAGGTGAAAATGCTTGGGCGCACGTCTTTGGTATACTGACTAACACCACCCCGGTGTTCCTTCGCACGCTTTGAGTGCTGTGGCCGCTAGATGCGACAAACTATTCACGCCGCGGCTTCGACTGGCGCTGTGGCCCACTTTCACGGACCTCTTCAAAGCCGGGGGACATAAGTATATGTACCTCTAAAGTAATTGCAACTCATACATCTATTCCGTAAAAGTCAATACATTTTAGTCGAATATTTTTATATATTTTTTTTAATCCCATATTCTTGAATTGTTATAAAAAAAGAACACGTTTAGATTGCGCATGAATGATTGCTACACGTGACCGTTGTACACGTGTACGTCTATATAGGCGTGATTTATTCGGAACCAAATTAACTGTATATTACTTAAAACTACGTCAATGTTGTTGATACATTTATGTTTTGTATGGCTTTATTTTGGTAAAGTTTTTGATTAATATGGGAACAAAGGAGTCAGTGTATCGTTGTAAATAGCTGCTGTTTAGATGAAAAACCCTTACTCTCTCATGTATATGATGTTTGGTGAATGACTTCGCATTTCAATGTGATTTGGTGTACTTAAGTTGATTTTATAAAATTGTAAAATACAAATATTTCAAAATTCTGTAGCCACAAAGGCATTGCATTTTAAGGCACATTTTATTAATTTCATGTTTCTTAATCTCTTCTTCTTTTTGGGTCAGTACAACATATTCTCTACTTCCACTCTCTGTAAGCCGTCATTTCAATGTTTACACCGTCTTTTGCTATATCTTCTACGCAATCCATTACATTTTAATTGGTCTGCCTCCTTTATCCGACCACTATTATTTCATGGTAATCCTTGTTACATGGAAATCTGCCCTTTGCATTATATGGCAATACCACGCTAGTCTGTTATTTCCCCCGTATATGCTTCTTAACCTATTTATTACAAAAACTATGAATGTGATCGAATGGCCTTATGACTGCCATATTTCTTTTCTTTAGGTTTGTAAAAGTCAGACAGGCAGTACGATATGGGATTATTCAAAAAAAGGCGTTATAAAGTTTGACAGTGGCAGACAGTAAGAGTGACGACCTACCATCGGGTGGGACGTTTGCCTGTCTGCTGAACTTCAGCTATAAGAAAGTGCAACGTAAATGGGAATAGTCAGGATCGCTTGGATGATAATCATGAGGCTGTCCGTTATAATGCCTATTTACAGTGACCCACAATACGCAGGTAAAACCAAATGACATAGTTGTCAAATAATGTACAGGTAATGTCTACAATTACAAGGTAACGCAACACACGACTGTTGCCACAGACAATGGTCATGATGACAATACAAAATGTTAGTATCGAAACTGGTTGAGATTTTGGCAGCGTTGCGCAATAGGGGCGCGGCCTCACTCGGGCCAATGGTCAGTCTGACAGTGCGTTCTTTTATTTCCTGGTTTGTACGTACGTGTATGTATGGTGTAGTCGATTTTGGCAGTGTTGCCAACTTAGCCCTTTCGGGGCTAGATCTAGCCCTTTTTCTGTCTGTTTAGCCTCCATAATTATGATTTAGCCCCTAGCCCCTAATTTAGCCCTAAATTATCATATCGCAATAAACATAATCATAGACACACCTAAGAACGAAACGAAATGAAATTTTAACAGAAAAGCGTAGCAAAAACTAAAAAACTAAACGCGCTTACTTTCATTATATATGGGGATTCCCCGTATCTACTATATCGTTCTAGTCTCCTGTTTTACATCCATTTCATTCAGTATTTGGTTTCATTCTATTTGGAATTTTGATTGCGTTATATTATGAGAATTTATGTGAAAGTAAATTTTTATGTTAGTGACAATGGACGTTCCAGCAAAAAAGAAAACTAAGTACGCACAACATTATAGAGCAGAATGGGAGAAAGAGCCATCATTTAAAAAATGGTTAAAACCAGTTATTGGAAACGATACAAAAGCAATGTGGATTTATTGCAAAATATAATTCACAGCAAAATTATATGAAATAGAACGACATTCCGAGTCGAAAAAGCATATTGAAAAAATAACGCCCTTTTCGTTGGGCCAGAGAACGATTTCTGTTTAAAAACTAGAAAGCAAAGGCGATATAGTACATAATGCAGAAGCACTGCTTTCGCTCTTCATTGCAGAACATGCAGCTGTATCGCAAGTTGATCATCTTAGTCAAATGTGTGCAACAGCTTTTCCAGACTCCAAGGTTGCGTGCGGTTTGCAACTTTATCTCACCAAATGTGGTGAAATAATAAGAAATGTGTTAGGACCCCATTACAAAACTACGTTGAGAGAGGATATTGGTGATACCAGCTTTACTCTCGAAATCGACGAGTCAACAGATATTTCAGTTCAAAAATATTTGGGTATAGTTATCAGATACTTTAGTACTTCCATGAATAAAATAATGACCACTTTTCTGGCAATTTCGGAGTTAGAAACTGCTGATGCGAGAGGTATTGTCAGTGCAATAGTGAAAACAATTGAAGACATTGGTTTAAAACTTCAGAATATGGTAGGGCTGGGAACCGACAATGCTAGTGTCATGGTAGGCATAAATAATGAAGTTTACCAAATATTAATATGTTTATATAATATTTGTACACAGTAGGTAATAAATTATACTAAAAATCAACTATTTCTATTAACTTTTATTAATTATTTAGCAATTTAGCCCTTATTTAAATTTTTTTGGCAAATCTAGCCCTTTTTGAGGTTCGATTTAGCCCTTAAACCTGATACTGAGTTGGCAACACTTTGCCCGATCTTCATACTTTGTTTAGGGCAGTGATCGGTAACCCGCGGGCCGCATGCGGTTCTTTGCCGTTACGACTGTTGCACTGGATAGCAGTCGTCATCGGACAAATGTTGTAATTATAATTTATTTAAGTACTAATATAGTTTTATGTTATAATGTACACTAACAAATCTATAAATTACACATCTGAAGCAAATGAACTATAATTATAATTTTTTAGCTCCTCGGTTACGGCTCTTCAGCGAAATGTTTAGTCTAGGCTCGGAATATTATCTACTGTATATAATTAATTTCGTAATAATGTCTCCCACAAAATGGCTCTTTTGGATGTTGCCGACCATTGGTTTGGGGGATGTGATTGGTCGTGCCCCTAATTGCTAGTTGTGTGTAAATAAAACATACTTCACTTTACTTTTTAGAGTTACAAATTAGATGGGCACAATATAACATTATAAATTTACCGAATTCCGAACGATAGATGTTTATTACGTGGAGTTTTGAGCCAGAAATAAGGTATAGCGTCGTGTTTCGTTTTTTATTTTGGAATTATATTCGAAAAATTCCAACGTGTTTTTCAAAAATGGATAAAATATAAGTTCGCGCGGTAATAAAATATATCTGCTTGAAATTTTTTACTACGGAGCTGGTAAATCAAGACTAGAGCAACATTAGGGGTTCATGTTCCTCCATATTCTACGGTTGCGCTTTGGTGTGCTGAGTTAAAGCGAGGAAGAACTTCCATTAACGATGACCCCCGCACGGGACGCGCTACAAGGTAGGGCGAACAAATGATTAAAAAAATGAAAACATTGTCTTGGCGACTAGTCCATGTTACTGTTTGTTTTATAGCAGAAGAAATGAAGATTTCTATAGTAAGTGTCCATAATATTATACACAACCTTGGGTATGAAAAATGTGTCAGCGCGCTGGGTGCACAGAATGCTTTCTGACGCGCAGAAACAAACGAGACTGAGAATTTCACAAAGCTGTTTGAATTTGTTACAACAAGAACGCAGTAAAAGAAACATCTCAGGGGCCATAAATTTGAAGATTATGACGCAGTAGTCGCCAAGGTACACGATTTTTTAAAGAATTAGGAAGAAGATTTTTTTATAAAAGGGAATTTTAGAAAAAAGAAAGAAAAGAAAGCTTTAGAAAAAAGATATATAGGTACAGGATATATAAGTGTATAAACCTGAAAGGTGACTATGTCGAAAAATAAAATAACATTTAATAAAAGATAATTGCGTCTTACTCATTATCACTTTTTATAGTACACCCCTAGTATGTAATGGAATTTCCAAATCGCAGCATTTGCCGAGTACACAATAAATTTGCGAACTTTCGCAATTTTCGTCGTGGGTGCTTCAACTCGAAACCACGTGCGCATGCGAAAGTGTGCCTCCTGGGCCGCTAACCGGGCCACTACTGGGTGGTAGTGAGAGGCATACTCATCTGGGTAAACAGGCCCATAAGTTTCGTACTTGCTGGTATTTAGTAGTCATCTGTGGCAGTCCATGGACAACACGACTTAGCTTAGTAGCGTAAGTTAGATCAAAATATATAATATATGATCTAAAAATAGTCTCATCTTGTTCGAGTGTACGTGTACGTGTATATATTAGGTGGGATGAAAAGTTCGTAGGCTAACATAGAAAAAAAAATTTATACAATTTGTTTTGATTGTACAATATAGTTGTTGCCTTCGAGAGCGATACAATGATTATAGCGGCCATACAATTTGTCGATACTATTTTTATTGTACGATTTGTCTTTAGCCTCAAAATAGGCTTCAGTTACGGCGATTACCTCTTCATCAGCGCAAAATTTTTCTTGAAGTCTGAGAACAGGAAAAAGTCAATGCGCGCCAAATCTGGAGAATACGGTGGATGCACAAGCAATTCGAAGCCCAATTCATGGAATTTTACCATCGTTTTCATTGATTTGTACACGGTGCATTGTCTTTATGAAACAGCACTTTCTTCTTCTTCGATTGGGGTCATTTTTTCGCGATTTTATCCTTCAAACGCTCCATAACGCTACGTAATAGTCGCTGTTGATGGTTTTTCCGTTTTTAAGATAGCCGATGAATATTATACCATACGCATTCCAAAATATTGATGCCATAACCTTGCCAGCCGACTTTTGCGTCTTTCTACGCTTTGGAGTCGGTTCTTCACATGCAGTCCATTCGGCTGACTGTCGATTGGACTCCGGTCTGAAATGATGAAGCCACGTCTAATACATTGTCACATATCGACTCAAAAATTCGGATTTTTTTACGATTGGACAGCTTCAAACACTGTTCAGAATCATCAATTCGTTGTTATTTTTGATCGATTATGATCGATCGATTGTGATGTGCTCGCGCGGCACTTTGAACACAGCTTTCGCATATCCAAATATTCATCTAGGATATGTCCAACACGTTCCTTTGATATCTTTAAGGTCTTAGCCATCTTAATCAACTTCACTTTTCAGTTATCCAAAATTATTTTGTGGAATTTTTTGATATTTTCGTCGGTAACAGCGTCTTCGGGGCGTCCACTGCGTGTAATCGTCCTCGGTCCTCATTTCCCCCTTGTTTAAACTTAGCAAACCATTTCTCAACGGTTGATTCTCCTCGTGCAGAGTCCGAATAATGTTTATCAAGCCAAGCCTTGGCTTCAATAGTATTTTTTTTTCGCTAAAAAGCAATGATTTATCAACACATCCTTCCATCCATTTTATTAAACAAACAAAAATTCCTTCACTCAAAATACTATATCTCACAACGTTAAAATAGTACGACAGTTGTTAAATTTATACACCTGTCTTTCGAAGGTTTGGGGTAACTAAAAATCATATTAATGTAATACAAGTAGCGCCATCTATGTGTCAGCCTACGAACTTTTCAGCCCACCGTTTTATGAGCGAAATATCATAACTCATCACGAGATCTCAAAAACTATACACCCGTTGACTAGAAATTTAGCATAGTTACTCATTTCGCGATGTAGTCGCTCACTAAGTATGGATGTCACGGAAGTCTTATCCAAAATGTATTATTTATAATAAAAAAAAAAGAATTTTATTACTTATAAAATGTATGTACATATATAAAAAAATTTAGAACACTAGTTCAACAGACTATATTATCTAGAGGATTTTATCAGTCTTTGATTTATGTTACAATAACATATTTGCATATATTTTTTAAGCTTAATAAATGTTGAATTATAGTTTGTTTTATAAACTATGCCACATTAACATGCTCATGTTTAATTTTAAATTCATTAAACAATAGTAAGCCTTGACTTTACGTCCGGCAGTTAATATTGATAGGCTTTCATTGAAATATTCTAATAAGGTTATCTTCGGATGTAAAATAAATTACTTATACGCCAAATAGGCATAAAATATAGCCGTTGTAATCAAACCAGAGGTCACTTATCGGCACAATGACTTTTTCGTTCTTCTTGTAAGCTTTTATTCATTTACTTTCCGTATGAGAAGATTGCACTTCAAAGGCAGAAGTTAGTGCACCTGAGATAGGTGGATCATAGGGCAATACCTCTATATACCCATATGTGACGACGCAGTTTATTTTTTTATACTTAAACTACCTGACTGTTGTGGACTGAATTGTAAAAATAAACCATTCGCGAATCCACTTTAACACAAACAAAACGTTTCATCATCCGTGCAGGGGCGGAGTAACTTACCTCTACGGCCCGGATCGGCCTGTCGTAAAAGGCGACAAAACAACCCACCTTAGCTACGTGGTAGGGCCACAAGCCCGTCTGGATGGCGACCAACTTTGATCTACAACTATGCCGCCATAATAACCTTGTATTCCGACATTAGTGACCCAGGTTCCTGAACTCCTATGGGACAGCAGCGTGTTCGTGGCACCCCTAGTGTCGCAAAAATCCATAGGCGACGGTAACTACTTATTATTAAGTGGGCTGTCAACCTGTCTACCTTTCCCCAACTGTATAAAATCTAAATCAGTCCAACCATTTACGAGATGTTTAGTCACATAGATACGTACAGAACAATTATATACATATATGAAGATAGAAACAAACAAGAAACCAGTTTAAAACACCCCTTATTAATACCTTTCGTCGAAAGATGCTTATGATTTTTCCCAGAAGAATAGACTACGCGCTCTTTTCCTTCGTTTTATCTTTTTTTTTATTGCTGTAGGACAGCAGACAGGCTGACGGCCCGCTTAGAATTTAGCAGTTACCGTCGCCTATGGGTGTTTGCAACGCCAGTGGCATTGCGAACACGCTGCTGTCGCATAAGGGTACAGGAACTTGGGTCACTAATGCCGGAACACAACACAAGGTTATTATGGCGGCATACTTAAGACTAAAGGTGGTCGCCATCCAGACGCGCTTGCGGCCCTACCACGTAGCTAGGGTGGGTTGTTTGGTCGCCTTTTACGACCGGCCGGCTCTGGCCGTAGAGATTAGTATTCTTTTTCCGCCTCTGCACGGATAAAATCAGTGTCATTTCTATCTCGTATAAACATTTTTTTTCTTGACGTAAATCTTTTCATCCCTTGGCCTTATTAAGTTTTTAGGTAGCACGGTAGCAGAGTCTCTCCACACGGACGTGTGCCTGAACGGGAAAGCATGTCTCTCTTCCCAAGCATCAGACAATAGAGGATCACTGGGGTGGTTTTAGTGGACATATTTGATATCCTCTAGGATAAACGTCGCTGCGACAATTATGCGCATTATTGCACGGCAATCTCACATTACTCCGTCCCCAAGCGCCGGAGTATTTGCTACACACATTTTACACATTTGCACCACTAAGAAGGCATGATTTTTGATTGACATGATTATTATGTCTGCTTGAAATTACTTTGGTTCTTCTCATAGAGACATCGTCAAACCGTCTTCTTTGCAAATCGTTTTTAATTCGGTTAAGCCAAGCTATAAAAATGTTACGTTCAACAAACATTGCATTAAGTTCGATATTATTTTTAATGTACTCCAAAAGGGGGTCGCGTTCGACTTATTTCGTGTAGTAACATTATAATTAACAACCGAATTTATTCGATTGTACTGGACAGACATTGCCGGTATGTTTTTATACATCCGAATAATCGTTGCATAATCTATATATTTTGAAATATTAAAATATATCGCTTATATAATTGGTTGCTATACGTTAACAACGCTTATTTTAAACGAATCTGTAACTTACGAAAGTCGTATACCTCCCCATGTTTGCGGAGCCGCTTAGCCAAGACCAGAACATTTCGTCGTCCATCGAATTATGACCCTACATCACAAAGTTTATTGTCTCAACATCGGAAATCCCTTGCTCTATTACCAAATTAGTCCTGCAATATTTTGCTATACCGGCCTCTTTTCTTTTCCTACTGATCTTCCATAGAAGACGTCAACTTGTGCGCATTGCTCAATTTAACGAATGAAATATATTAAAGACTAGCCGTTAACGCCCGCTTCCCTGGTCGAATAACAGAAAAAAAATCGTGAGAACCTATTATTTTTTTCTAAAATAAAAGTAGCCTAAGTTACTCCTTGTTACATCAACTATCTGCCAGTGAAAGTCCTGTTAAAATCGGTCCAGCCATTTCAGAGATTAGCCGAAACAAACAGACAGACAAAAATTGTAAAAAATGTTGTTTTGGTATATGTACCGTAAATACATCCAAATGCGCTTATTAAAAAGCGGTTATTTTAATATTACAAACAGATACTCCAATTTTATTCATTTGTATACTTTTATAGTTTGTATTATATTATCATTATCTCTATAGTGTTATGATAATAATAACTGTATACAAATTTAATATTGTGAAATTTGAAAACGGAATTAGGTAGCATATACAGAGTTAAATACAAAACCGTCATAAAATGGATAACTGAAGGAAAGCGAAAGAGAGGGAGACCAAGAAGGATATATATGGAGCAAGTAAAGGAATAACTGGATGTTGTGTCCGTATTAAGAAATCAAGGAAAAGGCGAGAGTACTAGAGAGACTTGCAGAGAGGACTAGAAGATGTTCCACCGACCAGAGCTGTAGGTCTTAATTAAATGATGATACTGAGTTACCAAATATTGTGTAATATCACTTACTTATATATTATTTGTTTACTTGCAATAAATAATTTGAATTTACTAAATTAGCATAAGTAAAATTAATTCAACGCCTATAATTTTAAATATAGCAATACCACTACATGTCCTTTTTAAGTTTGTGAAGGCGTACAATAAATTATTTAATATGAGTCACATGGCAACGTTCTTTATTGCAGTCCACCCATTGTTTTTTTTCATGGCCATGTGACATTTGTTTTGACATATCAATTGAACGGTCTACTGTTGTCATCGATTTCTGTAATGTAGTCAGTGAATTAGTACCCTTAACCTATTCACACAGTGAACTCATTTTGTATGACGCATTGGTTCTAAAAGTAAGTAGTAGTAAAAGTAGGGTAATATGACTAATATAGACATCTCATTGTTAGATTATATTTTGGCTTATAATTGTCTACAATTACTTTGATTTATTATGAGAAGAGATCTATGTGAATAATACATACCCTGTGAAAAATCCTGTAAAAAGTGACAAAACAACCCTAAAAATGTAGTAAGATTACAAGCCTGTCTGAATGGCAACTACCCCTGGTCTCTAAAATATTGCGCCCTAATTACCTGGTATTGTGTTCCGGCATAAAACTGGATGTATTAGGCTAACTGATTAATATTAAATGGGCCGCCTGCATGCGTTTCCATAGCAATAAAAAAAACCAAGTCAAATTTAACTGTATGTCTGTGTGACTGCTTAATAACGGACGAGGCTCGGTCTTTTTGGGGTCCTGGGTGCTTCGATATTCATTTTTAATTCAATTTAATTTAACTTTTTTTTGTGTCGGGATAAAACCCTCTTTTGACGGGTTTCCACGGCCCGGGGGGACAGAGGGATATGTGGGTCTCAGGGAAAGATGGTCGGCCATTCGACTACCCACTAAAAAAACCCCGCTGTTCTCCTATCGCCTACACCCGGGCCCACGGATATGTGAACTGCCGTTCTCGTGGCCCGGGCTGGTGTCGGCCCGCCGTTTATATCAGGGCGGGCCTCTTCGATATGTTTAGCGCCAGAGGGTCAGGGTTTCGTCCTCCCGGCGCTCTCCTTTATTAGCTCTGAGGAGTTAAGTTCGTGGCCATAGTGCGGGCGGTGGATCCTCCCCCAAGGGGCTGCCGTTGTTGGACCCCCACCGGCGCCGACGACGTGGTCTGCGTTGGCGGGAGGGGAGTGTGGTGGTAGACTCCCGCTCCCGCTCCGCCGCCACCTTTGCGGACATGACTACCTCGCAAAAGGAGGCGACGGCCGTCCATCCATAATTTAATAATTTCATACTTATACATAAAGACTATAAGATTAGCACTAATAAGAATTTACTTGTGAATTACTTAAATTGTTTATTTCGTTTGTACATACTCGTAAGTTAGAAACTCTGTAGTTTTTAAAATCGGGCAAAATTCTATGATTTGAGTTGTTCCAATATTATCAATATTTTGACCTAAAAACTGTTCTGTATGCAATATTAATTTTAAACGATGAATCATATAATTAAAAATGAATTTGAACCGAGACATCGATTGCGCCTATCAGCCCGAGACGTGGGCTGGCAGACAAATGAAAGTGGGAATGTGTGTTAATCATTTTGGAACTAGTCATGCATTAAATATTTTTTTTAAATACCAATGAAACATTCAACTCGATGTGCCTACGAGGGTCACTGGATCAAATTCGTCAGTTTTTTTAATGTAATTAACATCGAATAGGTATTTATGTCGTCCTAAAACAACGATAAGCTGAGTACAGGGTGTAGGTCCGATAAAAAATGATGAAAAAAATTTTGGTCATAGTTTTTACAACAAATTTTACAGCCCCGAAAATTTACAGATGCTTTACTCAAACAATCATAATTATTTTTTCTATGTCTAAACTAAGTATTTTTTTCGTTGATTGCACCTACGATTAATATAGCAGGGCTATTCAGGATACCTACGTAACCAGATTACGTAAGTCGTCTATAGACGTTTGCAACGCCAAAAACATGTAAGCTTCTATTTCTTCTCATATTTGAGAAGGATTTGAGAAGAATAATACAGAAAATGAAGCATAAAACAATGTTAGAACAGGCGGCAGAAGCGAAGTGAGTGCTATATTTTCTTATTTTTTCGTAACAATGACATGGCTAACAACTCAGTTCACTATCTTCCGTTTGCCCCCGTTGAATTAACACATGCATCTTTCCATTGATTGCTTAACATGACGCAGCTTCGCCGTGGGCATGAGATGCGGCCTTAGATTACTAGTGCCGAGGAATGTTGTCCTATTCACAATTTTAATGAGCGAACAAAATCGTCGCTATTTATTTAATCTTGAGTTTTTGTGGATGCTTTTAAAAGGTATACAATCATTTGTTATTTAATAATTTTGTAGAGCCACTCGACCCCTACGTTTTAAGTTTGATTCGCTGTTATGTAAATTGGTAAAACGCTCTATGAGGTATCCTGTTGTTCAGGTGTTCTAAAATTCATCCAGATATTTTAAGTTATATTACTTATAATACTAGCATAGCTCATTTCTATGATTATGATAAATAAACAAATAGAAAAAAAATAGTTTATTAAGATATATAAAAAATCCACAACCAATTCATTCATCCCCAAACGAAACTAGGTTTACCTGTATCGTGGGGGACTTATTTCTGATTGATACAATACAATCTATGATTTTTACCTAAACTTAAGCTTATTTCTATATCTATACATGCTTATTTCTATTTAAATTGTAGTAATATAGCACACCACTAGCTGTCACAGATATGTGTCAAACATCGCCTAGAATAACAGCTGTCACTTGTGCAATGGTCATCCTCCATTACAGTGTAAGCACACCTTTGTTATACAGAATATAATATTAAATAAAAAATATAATCTTAATACATATATAAATACTAGTTTCGACCTTAATGATCATTGGGTTCCTAAACTTTCGACGAAATCAGATTAACTGCTTGAAGGATTATGATAGCTAAATGAAGTTATCCAAAAAAAAAAAAAACATTGTCAAATAAAATACTAATCGAATTTCTCAATTACATTTTTATTTTTAAAACGGTTATGTAAGTTTTATATTATAAGTACCGTACGAAATATCTGAGATATTTGTCTATATCAGTGGACCTCCTCAAATTTATTGATCAATACACGATTTAGAAATGTGGCAATAACCCGACTGTACTTATTCAAGGCTTACAACTCGCTTTCAAAAGAGTGATAAAATGTTTGTTATGTAATAAAGAACTTGGTCGAGTAATGTGTTGCCCATGAAAATTTACAGTGCCCATTTGATGCTTTTTTATTGCTGTAGGACATCAGACAGGCTGACGGCCTGCTTGGAATTTAGCAGTTACCGTCGCCTATGGGTGTTTGCTACGTCAGTGGCATTGTGAACACGCTGCTGTCCCATAAGAGAATAGGAACTTGGGTCACTAATGCCGGAACACAACACAAAGTTATTATGGCGGCATACTTAAGACCAAAGGAGGTCGCCATCCAGACGGTCTTGGGGCTTTACTACGAAGGTGGGTTGTTTTGTCGCCTTTTACGACAGGGCGACCCCGGCCGTAGAGGTATTCTGTATTCTTTCTCCGCCCCTTCACGGATAAAAATGTTGATACCTTGGTATCAGTATTATACACCAAGCGATTGGTTCTGTTTCTACGTAAGGAATCTTACACCGTCTTGTCTTCGGGTATGGTATTCACGCAGGCAGATGGTTGATTCTGCTCTGTGTGTATTATTAGGCAGAAAACGCATGCTTAAATGAGCGCAAAAGTAATTTATAACCACAATAATAGAGCAGTACAAATACGCGCGAACCATGACAGTTCTCGGGACTAGGAAGGAGACACGGCACTTAAGTCGATTGTGGAGAACTAGTGCTGCAGCGCCTTCGTGTAGGAATCGATTATCTTCTTAACAGTACGTATGAATCGTACGTATCGCAAAATTAGTAAATGTTAATTGGAAATAATAGTAGTTGCTTGTATACGGGTATAGAGGTATAGGTATAGCTTACGTAGAATGACTAGTAGTAACTTAAACCAATTTTACTAGGGTAAGGTGAAAAGTTCTCGGATGAAAGACTACAATTTTCAGTTGAAAAATGATTTTATTTTTCTACATATTTTCCCTTGACTTCAACACACTTGGTCCAGCGTTTCTCCAACATCAGTATTCCTTCCCGGAAGTGAGAGTCTGGAAGGCTGTGAAAATATCCATCTACGGTCCTCTCAACTTCTTCATTGGACACGAAGCGCTTCCCAGATACAAATTTATTCAAATTTGGTGACAGAAGTCTGATGGTGCCAAATCAGGAGAATAAGGGGGATGGTCGAGCAAATCATACCCCAAATCCCGCAGTTTTCCCATTGTCAACGCACCTTTGTGAGCGGGTGTGTTGTCCTGGTGAAAAATGTTTTTTTTTCTTTGTCCAGCCAGGCCTCTTCTCGCGAGTTTTGGCATCCAGCTGATCAAAAATTTTTCAAGATAATTAACAGAATCCCTTTCGCATCCTAAAACACATTGGCAATGACCTTTCCGGCAGATGCAGTCGACTTCACTTTCTTTGGCGCTGAACCACCGGCTTCTACCCATTGCTTTGACTGCTGTTTCGTTTCTGACATGTAGTGGTGGACCCATGTCTCATCCCTGGTAACAAATCACCGCATAAAAGCGGTCGGATCTCTATTGAATCCGTCCAAACATTGCCGCGAATATCGTTTGCGCATTAGCTTTTGATCGGCATTCAACAAATTCGCAGAACTTTCGCATCCCTAATTCTTTGTGCAAGATGTTTCGCACTCTTTCCACCCACGGCCTCTGTTATCTCACTTACCTTAACACGCCTATCATCCAATACGATATCGTGTACCTTTTCGATGGTTTCCGGTGTGCTTGCGGTTTTTGGCCATCCTTCATGTGGGTCATCTTCGAGTGACGTGTGATCGCGTTTAAATTCAGCTGCCGACTTTTTAACGGTTGAAATTGAAGGAGCAGATTCCCCGTAAACTTCTGTCAACTTCGGATGATTTTCCTTAGGGATTAATCCATCCAAAACGAAGAATTTTATTACCCCACGATATTCAAGTTTATCCATTTTAACGAAAAACACGCAAGACAGCGGAAATTCGTGTAAACAAACTACTTGTGAGAAGAAGTTGAAACTTGTCATACGAACTAATGAGACATGCACCCAGGCAGGAATAATAAATTTTCGCTGATTGGAACGCGATTACTGTATTAGGCCGAGAACTTTTCACCTTAACCTCTTATATAAATATGTAAGGAGTAAGTTTAAATGTAACGTAACATTCCTAGTGACTTCGCCGTGCGTTTGAGCAAGCACCGGTGTTTTTTCCGCAAGCCGCTTACCACAGTATCCTTCCCTTTCTTTCACACCCGCTCTAAATGGGACGGTCACCATGCAGCTGGCGCAGAGCGCGCCCAACTTCTGCACTTTCCCAGTGGCGGGTGAGTAATCCTTTAACTATCCAGCGAAACCAGCTAGGTTTTTTTAAAATGTGAAAAATTGTTTATTTGTTTTTTTCTTGTACCAAAGGATTTTTTGGTACAAGAAAACATTTTGCTTTTCGTTTCAGGACTTACTCCGTAATCGCTCTTGTCGAAATCAAGCTATTTTCTTTGTAATTTTGATATTTGTAATTTTGATTAAATTTGGTAATATTAAAAAAATAATATCGAGTGGACAAATAAAGAAATATTGGACACAGAATGTGAATGAATATTTGCAAATATTCTCATGATTAATAACGTCGACGCGTGCCTTAATTAGTCTATACATTTCCGTGTTTGGAGTTGTTTTTAATTACATACATTGCTTATCAAGGTTTGTCTGCCTGTGCAAATCACCGAATCGACGATATTTAATACAGATATATTAGAAATAGTTTTGCTATGTCAATATGTAAGTTTATAACTTTACTATATACATATATCTATACATAGAAATAAATAAAATTGGAGTGTCTGTTTGTAATATTAAAATAACCGCTTTTTACTAAGTGCATTTGGATGTATACACGACACATATACCAAAACAACATTTTTTACAATTTTTGTCTGTCTGTCTGTTTGTTCCGGCTAATTTCTGAAATGGCTGGACTGATTTTGACGAGACTTTCACTGGCTGATAGTTTATGTAACAAGGAGTAACTTAGGCTACTTTGATTTTAGAAAAAAATTGTTTTAGTTAAAAATTATCATTTTTGGAAATTTTTGATTTCAAATTTAAGTTGACTTGGGTTTAGCTTAGGCTGGACTTTTTCGTGGGAGGAGCTCTTGGCCAGCTTAGATCAAGATCCTTGGGGGCGACCCTACAAAACGGTGCGGGGCAAGCTCCGCCCGTGGGCGCCCCCGCTGACCGAGAGTCTCCCCCCGCGCCAGGTGGATGGTTTTGTCGGCGCTCTGTTCCCCACGAGGGCTGAGCACTTGCCTCCTGCCATGGTCCCGCCTCATTGGGATGAGAGGGACCCTAGCGCGGACGACGACCCCGTGCCCGACGTGGACCGGGCAGAGCTGGGGGCAGCGATGTTGCGGCTGAAGGCCAAGAACACGGCCCCCGGCCTCGACGGCATACCGGGGCGTGCGTGGGTTCTGTCCCACGACGTCCTGGAGCCCCGACTATTGAGGCTCTTCGACGCGTGTCTGCGATCGGGCCGGTTTCCCCTCAGATGGAAGACGGGGAGGCTGGTCCTTATCGCGAAGGAGGGGCGCCCGGCGGACTCACCGTCTGCCTATCGGCCCATTGTGCTGCTGGACGAGGTGGGGAAGATCTTCGAAAGGATCCTCGCAGACCGCCTCGTCCGGCACCTAGAGACAGAGGGGCCGAACCTGGCAGACGAACAGTTCGGATTCCGCCAGGGGCGCTCCACTATTGACGCGATCACGCGTCTGAGGAGCCAGGCGGGGGACGCAGTGGCTCGAGGTGGGGTGCTATTGGCGGTGTCACTCGACATCGCCAATGCCTTCAACACCCTGCCGTGGAGCTGCGTGCGGGAGGCGCTCAAGTACCATCGGGTGCCTCCCTACCTCCGTCGCATAGTTGGGGCATATTTGAGTGATCGTGCCGTCGTCTATCCGGTCCAGGGTGGGCAAAGTCGGCGAGACGTCGTGTGCGGTGTTCCACAGGGGTCGGTCCTGGGCCCCCTGCTGTGGAACATCGCATACGACTGGGTCCTGAGGGGGGCACTCCTCCCCGGCGTCGGCGTCATCTGTTACGCCGACGACACGCTCGTCACAGCACGCGGGAGGAACCCCCGCCAGGCGTGCCTTCTGGGCACGGCTGGGGTGGCGCACACAGTGGCAAGAATCCGGCGACTAGGCCTGGAGGTGGCCTTGAACAAGACGGAGGCCGTGATATTTTACGGGCCCCGTCAGAGGCCGCCACCGGGCCTGCGCATAACGGTAGGAGGCGTCCACATCGCCGTCGGGCCGTCCATGAATTATCTTGGACTGGTGCTCGACGGGCGATGGGACTTCGCGGCACACTTCGAGCGCCTGGCGCCGAGGCTAGTTCGGGCGGCGGCGGGACTCTCCCGTCTGCTGCCGAATATCGGCGGGCCGGGCGCAGTGTGCCGCAGGCTCTTTGAGGGAACCGTGCGGTCGATGGCCCTTTACGGGGCCCCGATCTGGGCGGATCGCCTGACGGCCAAAACGACGGCGCTGCTTCGCAGGTCGCAGCGCGTCCTGGCCGTCAGGGCGATAAGAGGATACCGCACGGTGTCCTTCGAAGCGGCCTCCCTGCTGGCCGGATCCCCACCATGGGACCTCGAGGCCCGGGTCCTGGCGCTGTTGTACCAGTGGCGCCGGGGCGCGGCCGAGCGTGGCTCTCGCCCCACGCCTCGTGAAACTGAGGTGAAGCGCGCGGAGCTGCGCGACGAGGTGCTCATGGTGGAGTGGAAGGAGCGCCTCGCGCACCCCAGCGCGGGCCTCGCCACCATCGAAGCGGTGAGGCCCGTCCTGGCTGAATGGTTGGAAAGGCGCCACGGCGCCCTGACCTTCCGCCTGACGCAGGTCCTCTCGGGGCACGGTTGCTTCGGGAGGTACCTGTGTCGCATAGGGCGGGAGATGACGTCAGGGTGCCACCACTGTGGCGCGGGCGACGAGGAGGACACGGTGAACCACACTGTCGCCGTGTGCCCTGCGTGGCGCGAGGAGCGCCGCGCCCTCGTCGCCCAAATCGGCGTGGACCTGTCGCTCCCGGCCCTGGTTCTGTCCATGGTCGGGGGCGATCTTGGATGGACGGCCGTCGCCTCCTTCTGCGAGGCAGTCATGTCCGCAAAGGAGGCGGCGGAGCGGGAGCGGGAGTCGACCACCACACTCCCCTCCCGCCAACGCAGGCCACGCCGGCGGCGCCGGAGGGCCAGTAACGACCTCCGGCCGCCGTAAAAAGCGGCCGCGGGCGGCCCCTCGGGGGAGGACCCGCCGCCCGCACTATTGCCGCGAGGGTGAGGGCTGCGTGCTGTTCCGCGGCCCCCTCAACTCCTAGAGTTGTTAGGAGAGCGCCGGGGGGACGAAACCCTGACCCCCTGGCGCCAACACTTTAGAAGGGGCCCGCCTCAAGACAAAGGGCGGGCCGGCGCCGGCCCGGGCCACGAGATCGGCAGGCCATATATCCGTGGGCCCGGGCGTAGGCGATAGGAGAACAGCGGGGTTTTTTAGTGGGTAGTCGGAAAAATCCCGGAGTCCCACATATCCCTCGGTCCCCCCGGGCCGGGGGAACCCGTCAAGAGAGGTTTTTCCCCGAGACCAAAAAAAAAAAAAAAAAAAAAAAAATAGGCTGGACTTTTTAGGTTGTATTTCCAATTTAATTTTTTGCATTTGTTTGCATATTTCATGTATTTATATTTTAGGGTTTATAGACTATGTAATCCAAAATAAACCATAAGATATATCCAAAAAAATGCTGCCCAAAGTCACTATTTCATGCGGACGGAGTCGCGGGCACATCTAGTATGTTTATAAAATAGAAGTCTTACTTACTGCTGTCAACTGACCACGATAAAGACTGTATCTAATATTTACAGTCTTATATTGTTACCTATTCTAACATTAAAAATAATATCAATAGGAATATTTTCTATTAAGAAGTAACAGGTTATATTTTATTGCGGATCGGATTACTAGTGACGTATATTTTATTTAAAAAATCTAAGTCACATTTTTTTAAAGTCATTTTACTTGTAGCTTTGGAGTGTATATTTTATGTATACGACGATATGCTACAAAAATTTTAGTGAAGGGTTGTTGAAATTTATGTTGTTTTGCATTTGTATTCATATTAACCGTAAAATGGTGCCTTGAAACCTAAGCAAAGATAACGACCTTTTGGGTGTTTCCCTTTTTAGTAACGGAATATTTTTAGTCCCGAATTTAGGACATTGACCTCAGTATCAGGTTAAATAATACAAAAGCATGTGTACGTGTACGAGTACTTAAAAGTATGTTTAAGATATAATTTACATTACATTAATGTACATTTTTAAAATAATACTTGCGAGGTCTTCTAGTACGGAATTCATACACAAAAAAATTTGTGATACCGGATTTTTTTAATGCTTCCTTATATCTGCGGAAACGTCCTTCGTATCGAGGTTTATTAGATTTGATAAATACCTAATCCTATTAACAGGAAACCAGATGTCAGTAAATAAAATTTTCTAAGAGGAAAATTGATGATTTTTTTTGTCCCAGTGATTGATGTAGGTACTTGTGATTCAAGAAATTCTTGATTTATTGCACGCTTTGTATTAACTTGTATGTGACGGAATTTTCGGACTCGATTTTTACCCACTTTGAACGATCAATAAAATTCAAAATTTTGCACATTTGTCAAGACCTGATGACAATACACAAATTTAATAATTTTGTGTCATAGTTCTTATCAGCATTAAACGCTTTCTTTTCATTTTGCCTAAACGCCATCTGGCGTTTAATTAATAATAACACTGCCTGAAGATGGCGTTAAATTAATAACAACATATGCCGATTGGGAATTGACAACAAATAAATTATATTTTATAGGTAGTCAAACTAAAAAGTTAAAAGTGGTATTAGAAGTACTGTTAGACAGCATTAGAAACTCACATGAGCAGCCCCTGTGGCTGCTCATGTATGCTGACGATATCGCGTTAGCGGATGCGGACAGGAGTAGGTTGATGCAACGCGTGAAGGTGTGGAAGGAGTCGCTTGAGAACGGTGGTCTGAAGCTCAATGTGGCGAAGACCGAGTACTTGGCCTGTAACTCCACAGATCTCACACCCGTACACTTAGGCGGCAAAACGGTCGAGCGCACGGACCAAGTGAAATTACCTGGGATCTGTATTTCACGCGTCTGGTGACATCAAGATCATGATTGCGACGTCAAGGCACGCATCGCTGCCGCGTGGAGCAAATGGCGTGAGGTGACTGGTATCATTTATGACCCTAAGGAGGGGTAGACCCAAAGTGCTGGTTTGACGTCGTAAGGGGTGATATGCGTGCCAATGTGCTCATTACCTGCAATGCTGAAGACCGTGCAAAGTGGAGTAAAAAAAGTCGGATAGCGGACCCCGGGCACCGAAACGGAAGTTTCGGTTGCAACCGGGATTTGACGCTGGGATGATGATGATGAAACTAAAAAGTTAAACATAAATTATATTTAAAAAAAAATTGAATAACACCCTTTTATATATTTGTATTTAATCAAACTACAGTTTGATTTATTCCTGCACCCTTATGGGACAGCAGCGTGTACGCGATGCCACTAGCGTTGTAAACACCCATAGGCGACAGTAACTGCTAAATTCTAAGCGGGCCGTCAGCCTGTCTGCTGTCCTACAGCAATACAAAAAACTAAAAAGTGAAAAATCATTCTTAACATAAGAATAAAATTACTCACGAGAAAATTATTGGCACTGTTCTAAAAACGTGGAGTGCTTTCTACGATATTTTTAAACTACCTGCATTTCGGAATGAAACTAGTAAAAAAAAATTATATAATGATTGATATCGAGCACTCCACGCTTTTTAGAACAGGGACATTAATTTTCTCGTCAGTAATTTTATTCGTTAAGAATTATTTTTTAGTTTGATTAATTATAAAAGCGTATTTTTTATATGATATATTATTGATTAATATAGTATACTATTTAAAAATAATTAACTAAATTTCCATTATGTTTAAACTAATACTCGTACTATGTTTTGATTTTAAGGAAAACTATCTGATAACGAAATTTCGTTATGAGCTCGTTGCAAAACTAGTTATTTTGAAACGAATTAAACTAAAATATTTCTTCATGTTTATGATCTATATCAAGGTCTTGTTATATAATGTTATGTAATTATATTTATGTAATTATATTTGCGTTATTTTGAATCATTATAAATTATGAATAAATCTCAGTTAAATTGAACAGCAAAAAAAATTGTGTTAAAACAGGTATTGCGGTGACGTTCACAAACATAAAATATACGGCCTCGTACATGAAAATTAGAACCTAGTATGTGTTGTATTGAGTGGCAATCGAACTTACAGTACACGTATGAGAGTATACCAGCTGTTCGATCCTTGCCTTGATTCAAATTATTGCTCAGCCAATTTTCGGCGACTACCTTCATATCTGTTTGAAGCGAGATTAGTCCTGTAAAATTCTCGCTTATTGAGTCAACCTTTGACATATCGGAAACACCTTTGCACCGTGTACTAAGTTCAGGTGCCTTTAATCTTCATATTGCTGGCCATGCCAGACTTAAATTCTTACACAAACGAAAGTTGTATAAAAATTGCAACGTAAGACTGGCGCCGTGCGTGATTCCACTGAAGGCTGCACCTGAGCTGATTCAGACCAGGGAGGTCGCGAGGTTGGTGGAGCTTTAATACCTTTTCTAATGCGTGGTCCTCCCTATATTGATCCAGCACACTGTGACATAAGTCACAGTAAGTGAATATACAATAACAGCCCGTGGCGTCCTGTTGCTGAGCTAACGGGAAAGGACAGTATACCCGCATGGCAAGTTCACATACCAGGACATCGATGTCAGGTTTCATCATGATATTTGCTTCACTGTCGTTATGTGACAACCATATCTGCACATTAGTCGATGGTTATTTTCGGAGTGTTAGAGTGATACCACATGACCTTCACCTATCATCACTATATTTACGCCACGTAAAGTATTATACTAGCTAACAATTCAGATAACTCTTAGCAATTAAATGTGAAGTGTAAACAATAAATATCGATCATGCATCTGAGCAAAACAGCAATCGCTACACGTATTGTTGCACCATTGGAAAGGCAAAAGCTTCGTTTACGTAAGGTTTTTCTTGTGCAAGTAACCGGGCCAGTGAAAGAGGTCCCACCATCTACTGAATTCTACTGCCTGACAGTGTTGCACACGTATTGATCGCGGACGGACGCGTAAAGCTGCGACGGCCTACGCTCGAACTGTATTTAACCGTGATTAAAATCTTTTGTTTATTTACACTGTTGTGTAACCGTACCGTGTGAAGTTTTGTGTGTCGTGTGTCATATTAAAGTGTGTTAATGTCGCCATTTTAAAATTATCGGCAAATATTTAGAAAGTAGCGTGTTAAGAATCGATCATTAAACTCGTTTTCGATTTTGTTAATTCCGCCCTATTTGTTTGTTTACGTAGTTTGAGCCGTGTGTTCAGTTTTTCTTTTGTTATTTGAAACTTTCTATTTTATTTCGAGTAATATTGGTATTTAAACGTGTGATTTTTAATATTTCATTTATGTAGAATAAAATTGTTACTATTAACCATAATGCCATAGTAAAATTAATATTGACCCCGTTTTTGAAATTCATACATACACATATTTATTGCTTCATTAGCGTAATGTTTTAGGCCCGGCGGTGACGGTTGTTAGATGTCCGTCTGGCAACCAAGCGCCTTAAAAAGGTAGTATTGAACCAGGACGAATTGAAGGTAGAACATACAATCCTGCTGTCAAAATACAGATACAAATTTAAAATAGAACATGATTAGAAATGAGCATATTAGGGGAGGTTTCAAAGGAGCGCTAGTGATTAGACCTAAAATTTACAGACTAGCGTGGTATAGCCATATAATGCGAAGGAAAGAATGTCATAGGACGGATAGATTGATATAAAATATGATATATCGAAAAAGAGCGTAAATGTTGAGATGACTAACAAAGGAGAGTGGAAGCATGTTGTGTCGACCGCATATAATTTGGAACAAGGGCTGGAAGAAGAAACATAATGAAACATGTGTTAAGTAGTAGCACTTAGTATAACTGATCTTAGTCGGAATCATTAATTTCGTGCAAGTATTGCTAACGGCGTGAACTGAATGAATTCGTTCAATGAGGCTGGCAAGTGAATTACACTCCTTCGCAGACCTCGTGACTATAAGGTTAAAATCCTTTTGCAATTGTTCTGTTATTGTCTAAAGGAGTATACTCACTACATTTACGAATGGTCTAACACGGTAGGATGGTCTAGTGGAGTTATAGCAGGGTCTGGTGATTGAAGAGGCCCGTGAACGTGGGCCAGTGCCTGTCGGGGCCGCGGCCTGACTAATCCGTCGCGTCCCGTGGCCTCTACCCTTAAGGCGTATGAAGGAACATCGGGGTGGTTATAGTGGGTATAACAGTGACATGCGTCCTCCAGCCTAGAGAAGGAGATGTACGGGCGCATTGCACGGGGAGTCCTACACCACCCCGCCGCCCATTCCCACGCAGCGGGGTGTGCGTCATGCATTTCCACCTCCCAAAAGGTTTTGTGATAACGTTAGGGGAAACTCTTTCCGAAAGATTCTTCTCTAACTTGCACTTCAATCACGCGTCCTTGGTAGTAAGTCGATTGGTAGCATTTATACCTTTTGAAACTTCCTGAGCCAATTCTCTTTAGACATTTGTAATTCTATAGCCAATGTGATACCGGTCTCAAAATAAAATAGATAAGTCCTCCTAAGAAAGGAGCGTTTTCTCATTTATATTGTTTATCAATAAGAGTTTGATATCACAACGTTCATGCTGGCTCAATATACCATTCACGTTCCTATGCATTGATAAGTTTGTTTTAGAGCTTAAACAATTATAAGCGCGATCGCTAGATGAAGAAGTGCTCTATTGGCCTAGCTGAAAACCAGCGCTAGTTTTATACAAAACCAGTATATGCTGAGCTATGACCCAATTAGAACCTAATTAATTAATGCTATTTTAACATGCTATTGTTATTTTATAATGAATGTGTCCTAAATAAAAAAGTTATTTCTTTCTTGAGTTTAAACAATTATAAGATTGATAAACTTAATTTGTACGGTGTAGTGAAGTCTCCTTTAATTTGCACCATTCACAAGTTCAATGATCTCAATCATTGCTCTCAGTTCACACGATGACGAATTTCGATATGACATGCATGATTTTAAAGTTGCTGTTCGCCCTCAATTTGATTCTCCGAATATTTAATGAGTCGCCTAATACAAAGGGAAATAGGCATTTGTTTACGAGCTTAAATAGTCAGGTTTTCTTGAAGGCTTTAGTGGCTTAGTTCCAATCGAGATGGAGTAGTCGTAAGTTTGATTAGCAAAGCTTACTGATAAAAACTATTTGCCCTACCTTCTTCGAATAAAATGTTTTGATTGTAATAAATTCGTTTTGTATAAGCCAAACAAGAAACAGCTTGCGGAATTAATGATTTTGATACTGCACAAAAGCAGATTAAATGGGGGTTAAATAAGATGCGAAGGATCAAAACGGGATCAAGCCGGGATCCGCTTTAGTCGAGCAACATTATAATCGGGTAGCTCAAGGTCTTTTGACAGATATTCGTAGAAGTCATTTTGAAAATATTTTACACCCCACGCTTTTTTACAATAAAATTAATTTTCTTTTGTTAATCATATTATCCTTAATTTAAATTTATTGAAAATTCATTTTTACCTTTTAGTTTTTTACGTTTTAATCTGATTAATTATAGAAGCGTGTTTTTCGTTATTTTTTAAACTATAGTTTATTAATTTATGTAGAAGTTAAAAAGTAACTTTCTTTTCCGTGCAGGGGCGGACTAAGAATACTAACCCCTGCGGCCGGAGTCGGCCTGTCGTAAAAGGCGACAAAACAACCCTAGTAAGGTAAGTAAGGGCGTCTAAGCTCGTCTGGATGATCACCATCCCTGGTGTATACATATAATACCGCTATTATAACTGCGTTTTGTTCCGGCATTAGTGACTTAGGTTCTTGTTCCTATATGCGGTGCCCCTGGCGTCGCAAACATCCATAGGCGACAGTAACTGCTTACGATTAAGTGGACCGTCAGCCTGTTTGCTGTTGCTAAGCAATAAAAAAATCTTTATTAACAAAGGCCCAAAAGATGGCTGCGATGTTGACGAAAGTAAATATTTTCCTATCACATTGTACGCGACATTTAAAATGTCGCGTATGTTAGATCAAATGACGGGTTGACATTGAATTAAAATGGTTTGCTTAAGTAATGCGACGTAGGATTGTAAACCACATGTCATGTGATGGTTCTATAATAAAAATGTTTTTAAGAAACACTGTTTAAATATTGGCGCAATTGTTATACTTAGTATGTTTTTACATATCGTCGTTGTCAAACCACAATATCTGATATTTGCAAAAAGTTAAACTTTGAAATATGGAGTAAAAACATTCTCATATAAAATTTTATAATAAACAATCTATTTTAAAGTGATTTATATTAATGTAAAGATCAGAATCATACAGTGGTTTTTATTTATTCAAACTTTGGGTGGCAAACTACTCAATAGTATTCAACAGCAGTATAGAAATCTCAAAGAGGTGCACATAGCAGATATTGGTTTGACAACAACGATATTTAAATGGCTTTTAGTTGTGTGGTCACTACATATTATAAAGATTACATACACTTCTCCATCATTCTCCTTGGAAATCAGTCATAAGCGGTGATTAATATACTCAGTTTTTTCAGGGTTAGAAAGTCAATACCTGGCCTAGGTACGTTTCTTAGTCAAAAGGAGAATCGACAAAAATCAACGTGAAAAGCACGTTGAATTTCGTCCCGTACAAACTTTTTTCCCGTAAAAACCGCTATTAAAAACATCAAACATTTATTTAAGACAAATTAACAAACCTTCTGCTGCAAACCTAAACAAACAAAAAAACTTCATTGTCCTAAAATGGACTCAGACTCAGCATGGTGCTAGTCAACTAAGGCCAACGTATTAAACCATATTTAAAAACATCTATAAATTAATGACGGTTCTGTGAAAATTCGAATAAAAAATGAGATTAGAATTTTTTTGCTCTAATGTACATGTAACGAATAACAACAGTAATATAAGCGAGTAACGCATTAATTAACCACGCATTAATATTGTTTTTGTTTAAACATAGATCACAAGTTCTCTTATATTGACGTCATAATTATGAGATAGATTAATTGGTTTTATCGTGAATGGAAATATACAACTCACTACAGTGATACATAATAATATTCTGGGAGTTTCCGATATGTATATTTTTATTGGAATCGAAACCGCTGAAGGTATCAAAAGGTTGCATTCGTTACTTTCTAAAAAAGACCGAAATAGATAAGGAGATATACATACGAATTGTAGAATTAAATCCTTGGGGTTAGTATTAGAAGGTAGTATGTATATCAGTTGTCTAGTGCTCATAACATGCGCTCTGCTGCTTACACCGGGACCAGATGACGCTGTGTGAATTATCACAGTATATTTTATTATCTAACAGCAGCTGCCAAATTTAGACTAGGTAGAAAATAGAAAGGTAGAGATGAAAAGAACCAGAGGACGATCCCCGACCAGGTGATCCGTCCAAATAAAAGAAAGGAGTGCTACAAGGTTTCAGATCGTAATAAGGATGGAGTCCGCCAGAAAACGCTGGAGAGATTTAGTTCGTTAAGGTGTGATCGCATCATGTAGCGATTACGATCTTCAGTTTTAAAGGACCGACCAGAGAAAGAAAATGAACACCATAGAATATAAAGCCTAATTCCAACAGCTGGTTTATAGTTTGTGATATACAATAGACAGCCACTGAAGGTTGTTTAACGTCAAGGACAAGGACTACATTGTAATTGGTAAAACTTTAATTTGGTAAAATAATCTGTTTTGATGTTTATATGGGTAGAGAATGGAGACCTGGACTGATGAAATAAAGCCACGTCATACCATCTCTAGGAGGGTGCGTTTAAACTTGACGCATTCGCAACCGCTGAAGGTGGATTGACACGGAAATGGAATCAATGCCATTGGTAAAACCCGGGTTGTTTTAGTCATTTTTGCGATACAAGGAAAACAATATACGACACACCTTATCCAATTATATCTACGAGCTTAGCAAATAATGTTTATATAGTTAATAATACACCCTGTTGTATTGGATATTTAAACTTACTTGCCATGCTACTTTAATGCGAATTAGTTACCACCTTTCGGTAATTTATTATTGAATCTGTAAAAAATAATGCTGAACATTTGTAATTTTTTTTTGTTCTCGAGGTGTGTGTAATGCTTAATGCAGACTCCAGCGTTTGGGGGCTTGGAGCGGGGTGATGGGTATGTGGTGGGAATCCTTCGCAGTACGCCGGTACGCCCTCACAATTGACAAGAGGGACGCACGTCGCTAATATAACCACTAAAACCACCCCAGAATTCCTCTCGTGTCCGACGCCATCAATATAATATTTAAATTATACTTTTACTAGTGCAATAAGTCCCGAAAATAGATGTACATAGGTATATTTAGCCTTCACAAAAGCTAACCTGTCTGACCTACCTACTCCGACAGGAAAAACTGGAGATGCCTGTTCTTTGTTTGTTATGGGCGTAAAAGAAAAAGTCCCAAAATAAGTAGATCACTTGTGCTATGGGTACTAGACAACTGATATATAACTTATCTACTATTCATTTGTGAATATTATATATAAATACTCAGTTTCGAGACGGGAATCAAATCCGTAATAGTAGGCGTTCTGACGTGCGAAGGCCGTTCCGCCACGGAGCTCTGTCCCCTGCGTAAGTGACAGGGTGTCCCGTATTTGTCGAACTCAATATCAGAACCAATATCGTCGGCTTAATTACCTGAATGCGTAACTCCACAAAATATCTAAGGAAGACTTTAAATTTAACTAGATGGCTAGTAGAGTATTTTGAAGCTAATTTGTATGTTCGATAAAAATATGGCTAATTTGTTATAAGTGACAGTGTCATGAGTAAAATGATTAATGTATGCATAGCAAAAATAAAGTTTTTACCCGCTCATGTAAAGTTCATCCAAATGGAGTTACGCATTCTGATAATTAAGCCGACGATATGTAGGTAATTGCCAATCGTTTCCTTGTTTTAAGATTACACAAAAAGTAGATTATAGTAAAAAAGTAAATACACATTGTGATCTCGATTTTAAATTAGTGGCAATTTATATTTCTATTATATTTTTTTATTGCTGTGAGACAGTTAACGGCCCACTTGATAGTAAACAATTACCGCCGCCTATGGGTGTTTGCAACGCCAGTGGCATCACGAACACGCTGCTGTCCCATAAGGGTGCAGGAACTTGGGTCACTAATGCCGTGCCACAACACAAGGTTATTATGGCGGCATACTTAAGATCAAAGCTGGTCGCCATCCAGACGGGCTTACCACGTAGCTAGGGTGGGTTGTTTTGTCGCCTTATACGGCAGGCCGTACCCGGCCGCAGAGGTCAGTATTCTTTCTCCGCAAGGCATCTTAATCTAAGTGGACCGTCATCCTGTCTGCTATCCTAAAGCAATTTAAAAAATCCTAGTAAAAATTAGTTGATCGTGTGGCTGGGCAGTGTTTAACCGTTTCTCTTTGAACTAGCAGAATGCATTGTGAAGCAGTAGAATTATAACATTGATTGTAAAATTTATTTATAATATATTATACCCGGGCAGGTGGTATATATACCACCTGCCCGGGTGGGCCGTTTGCCTGTCTATTGAACTCTAGCTATAAAAAAATATATACTGGCTTTCATAAATATCCTAGTTAGGAATTAATTTTAAATAAAAAAAGGTGTTTGAAGTTGAAACGTTACTGCTGATAATAATGATGGACTCAAATATTTACGTGATTGTGTGAACATCAAAATATTATCGAAGAAAAACCTGTAACACGTACAGTATGTTTCTTTGAATTACTTATCACATTATTTTAATTAATAAGAAAAAGTGATGAGAGATCGTGATCGTTATAAATTACGTAGGTGTTAAATTTATGGCCATACGTATAGGCAACTCCCCTGTAGTTTGACGGTGAAGAAACTAATAGGGAGGCTGCGGATGTCCTTCCAAATACACTAATAAAACGGTTCTCTAGAACGTTCATGTTGCGTACTCTCAGGATCTGGAATAAGCTTCCGGCTGAGGTTTTCTCAGCGCGGTACGATATGGGGTTCTTCAAAAAAGGCGTTATAAAATTTCTTCGAGGCCGGCAGCGCTTTATGCCTTTGGTGCTACCAGAGGCATTACCAAACGTCCATAGGCGACGGTGACCACCTGCCAGGGTGGGGCCATCTGCCTGTCTGCTGAACTCTAGCTATAAAAAAATACACTATAGATTCCATCTAGCATTGGCCATATTTCTCAACTATATACGATACTCACTATTAACAAAAAAAATTGATGATTCAAGTTTGTTACCAACAGTCTTTAGCAACGCTGTTATGCAGTTTTGTAATAAAGCAGCGTTTAGTTATATAATAGTGTTTATTAGCGTTGTTTAGTTCCTGCCAAGTTGTTTTGAAAGTGCAATTATGACACGACCCACTTGCATGGATCTGTTCCTAATTCTATCGTTTTATTTCGTCTTTTGAATTCATTAACGCTATTGCTTGGGGCAAGATCAGTTGGAGATGCCGTCAAAGGACAATGACCAGCCGCTCGTGCGATTGTTAACATTGTTGTTATCGATTGGTTTTCGATGACGACCGAGGTTTTAGTTGGTATACCGTTGCGACCGCCTCTGGTCTTTCTATATCTGGCCAACAGCAAAATACCGCCTTAGGGTTGAAAAGATGAGATCGCTATAACTACGTCGGCTTGCCCCAACTTTAGTTTGGATTGTATATATTGAGACTATTAAATGTTAATCGATACTAATATTATTAAACGCTTGACAGGTTTGGAAACAATTTTCGATGCGCTTCTTTTTCACGAGTTCTACCCACATAAACACCTAAATTGTATCCTTCTTTGATCTTCTTAGCTGACAGAGAAATTATAAGCACCTACATATACTTTTGAAATACATTAACCTCCATCTTACGCTCTCTGGTTTAAAAAAATAAAACCATTACTGTTAGCATAAATAGAATTTTAAAAGTTGTTTAAAAACAAGTCATAACGTCTGTTTACTTATGAGGAGCAAGAGAGATAAGTACTCCGGTTTATTTAATATTTATTTTATTTAATCATCGCATTTAAACAAGGTGATATTGCAGTAGTCTTGAAACAATTTCCAAATACCTAAACAAACCGGAATTAAAATTCTAGGACACACACACACACACAACTATAGAGTACCGTCGTACGAGGTGTATTTATAAAGAACACAAACTGAATATTAATTTGCTTCCTTTTTAGTGTGAACGCGTCTTAATATCTTATTTGAAAAAAAAAGTGCTCTATAAATACATTAACTATGTGACAACTATTAAAATATTGAATATATTTTTCATTTTAACATTGTAAAAGGTTAGAGGAATAAGTGAAGTGACATACGTGTAACATAATAAATAGTCGCTCAGTGGAGATGTATTAGTTTACCATGGCATCCGGTGTATGGGATTTGGTACCTGTACGGTGCCGTTGGATCGAAACTTTGAGGCACTGCGGCAAAACTCTATTGCGACGTCAGCGGAGGTTGCTGAGGCGATTGAAAAAGGTAACAATGAATGATTTTAATAAATTGCTTTTATTTTTTAACCGACGAAAAAAAAACAGAGGAGGTTCTTAAGTCGACGCGTATATATTTTTTAACAAAAAATTTAACCGCCGAAAAAACTGAAAAGCAAAATTTAATAAACCTTCTTTTTATTATTATTAACCTTAATAACTAAGTCCTTAAACTAATATATGTAAGTACACCTAAGCAATTGAGTCGGCGCCAAACAAGCAAATTAATTAATTACGTAAAGCGTGACACACGGCGGCGGTGCTACGTGATACGCCCCTTCGCCGGAAAATGCCTAACGTTTACGAAGTTCATGTCAGCGAGACAGCAACCCGAACGGGCACACACGTGAGGGCACTGGCGCTAACTCAAAATTGCTTAGGTATACATATTTTATGTACATTAGTTTAAGAAATTAGTTATTAAGGTTAATAGAAAGAAGGTTTATTATTATTTACCTTTCAGATTTTTCAGCGCTTTAATTTTTTTTTTAATAATATAGACAAATGACTTTGTTGAACGTAACGTGTAAATATAAAATATGTACTAATTTTATTCGTATATATTTTACTTAGAAATATTCATAGACCATTTTTGGCTTTTGTGAAAGTTTTATTTTAAAGTTGCTGGGCTTACAAAATAATCATAGTAAAGACTTGAATTTCGTTTCATTTTAATTTATTTTTATTACTGTGGAACATCCAATATATAATCCAATATAGAATAGTAAAATGATTAAACCAACATTGGAATATTGATTGCTTTATCGATATTTACTGTTTACAAAAACACGATTAGCGGTTTTCCACTAAATCGATTTACGATGTTCCGGTATGCATTAATTAGGTTTTCATAACACAATAATCGTTACAATTTTAGCAATTCGCCTAATTTTTTTATATAGTATAGATTTTTATTTTCGATCATATTTCTGATTCGATCCTATTTACTTATTAATGGGCTCTCACTTTCCTGCGCTTCATTTTGAAATAAATTTCATTGTACGTTATATTTCAACCAACTAACAAGTCTTATGGAGATTACTCTATTACTTGTATGATAAATTCATATTTTTTCTAAATCATTCAGTGACTATGTACGAGTATTAATTGCTGTTGAAAATAATAAATGATGTTTTCATAATAATTATCCATGGATAAAAGTAAACTTATATTATGTTCTTTTAAGTAATAATTAATGCTTTTTGAAGTAAATTTATTCTCAACTTGTATTGTAATACGATTTAAACTATTATACAAGCAAATAAACGTAGGTACTCCAAAAGAAGCTTTGACGCGAGTTCGGGGATCAACGGCAGTCGCTTCTGTAAAAATAAACATCTATTCTATTTTTATGTCTTTTCGGTTTAAAAAAGGCAATGTCTCCGAAACATAAACGCATAAAACGCGCAAAGATTTGTCACATCAGCACTCCCCGGATAAAACAATGAACTCTGGGCTCCAAAATGCGATTTTTAGAACTGTAATTATTAGTTTATTGGATGATGGATGAATTCTTTTGTTTTGTACTGTAAAGAATAAACGTGATATTTAATTTATTGCGACATTTCGTCAGATGCGCGTTACTCATTGTACTGGTGCCGCGCAACACGGTCCCTAGGGGCAGGGACACACCGCGTTATAATTAAATACACAGGAACATTGTGAAATATTATATTGAAATCAGAGTTCATGGATTGTGAACTGCTTAAATTTAAATAAAGCAATCGTGATGTTTCGACTCAGTATTGATATGACTGCATTTGGATCAATATCGTTGTTGGGATACGTAAGTTTTATATTTTAATATATAATTAAATATTGATCATTAATAATAATAAAACCAAATTAACATTAATAAATTACAAAATAAACCAAATAAATTAATAAACTTGTAAAATCATTCAATATAAATTTAATATAAATCAGTTTCACGTTTAGTTAGTTTAGTTTTGACCATCTTAATATATAATATATATCGTTATACGAGTTTATACTTGTACAATCCATATGTAAAATAAAGTAAAAATGTAGATAATTTAAATACAAACAATACAATAAATAATTACCTAACTCTTCTTCCTACATTTCTTCCTTACACTCTTAGGTTATTAGGTGTTATCTCAAAACATTCTTTTTTGCCATATTAACTTTTACCCAATACATAATTTCATTGGTCTACGCCTCCCCGTCCTTCAGTTCCTTGGCATTTTCTTTGTCACATCGCATTCTTCTCTTCACAGTGTAGTTTGTAAAAATATTGTTTGAGGTAACTTTAAAAAATCTATAATTAAAAGAGTTGCTTACTTTTACGGTAAATTCTAAACAATTTTTTGGACAGTTCGTTGATAAGTCAGTCACTTATCACAGGCTCCTTTACATCATACATCTCATATCTACGTGGTAGGGAGGGCCCCTAGCCCGTCTGGATGGCTTGGTCTTAAGTATGCCGGTATAATAACTTTGTGTTGTGTTCCAGCATTAGTGACCCAAGTTTCTGTGTCCTTATAGGACAGCAACGTGTTTGCGATGCCACTGGCATTGCAAACAACCATTGGCGACGGTAACTACTAAATTCAAAGTGGGCCGTAAGCATGTCTGTTGTCCTACAACAATAAAAAAAAAAATACAACACTGTTAATACAAAAAACCTCTTTGTGTATAATATAACAAATTTTAATTGCGCAGTATAAAAAGAGATGAATTTGCCTTAACGTCGAGCGGAGGTAATAATGAAAATGTAATAAAACAAAGGTTATCACATTGCTCCTGATTTAGATATAAATTCGCATGTCTGAATGTTTGCGTTGGTCACTGCTTCATTTCCCGTTCTGAGTCGGGGTGTTTTATGTATAATTTCTATTTATTTATTTCATATGTATTATTTTTTTTTTATATGTAATAATATTACAGTCTTGACATGTATAACATTAATATTATTTAAAAATAGGAATACTAATTTTAGTTTTTGACTTATTATCATCATGACTTGATGACATGTGTTTTCATTAATTTATACGTATTGAAATTTTTGTTGCTAGCAAGCTTATCGAATTTGAATTTTATTTTTACTCTTTACTATAGGGAAGCAGTAGTAATTTCAATTGTTTTGCATTCTGTTTGTGGCATAACATGTCTACTTGTTGTTGCAAAATCTCCATGTATAATTTTAAAAAAACTGTGTGATTATTGTACCTATTGTGAACTTGTAACACAACGTGTTAAAGCAAATAAATATATCTTTTAAAAGAGAAGTATTAAATACTGAGGAGTGTGGCAGTTGTTAGTACTTATATCACGATCGCTCTCTTGCTTATGTTGTTACTAGAGATGATGTATGATGTAACAGTATAATTATATTTATTTATATATCCAATACTTTTCAGCTGAAATTACGGCCTGTTTATAATGTAGTATTATTTTGTATTAACACTTTCTGCGTTAACAACATATTATTGAGCATATTTTATCAACTAGATTGCAATTTAACAATACGAGTAGGTACCTTTTCCGGATTAAATATATCGAAAATAGGTTTCTATTCACTTGACCACGTTAAAGCTTAATTCTATAATATGTTTCTTTCGGAAACTCACAGTAGAATTTATAATATTACGTATTTCAATTAAGGCGTTTATGTACATAGTATTAACGTATATAATAAATGTACATTAATAATAATAATTTAAAATACAGTGGTATGCAGGTCGTGTTGAAAAATAATATGAGATTTCCCTAAAAAAAATATTTTTTAGCATTTCATGTTTTCACCAAATTTTCGTAACTTACTCGAGGAAATGATTGTTGCTTACGCTAGATTTCATAACAACATTCTACCCCGGCTCGTGTTAGACTTAGTAGGACTTAGTGTGGACAACACAAGCGGAAGCGGAAGAGTACACTTAATAATTTTTTTAAATAGCCCAACCGGTGGAATTGATAGCGGTTTTTAACTACCAAATCGATTTTAAGTTTCTTTATATTTAAATAATGTATATAAACACCTGCTAAACAATAAGATGGAGAAATAGTATAACTTTTTTCTGTTATTACCACAGAAGTATTGATTTTTTTACGATCCAGGAAGAATGATAATATAATTATGTTGTAAATCTTCAAATGACACACACAAACACACGGTCTTTTCTATCATATACCTGATGCAATGCCAGGCTATCGAACTAAAAAAAGTTTTAATGACCTACAGAATGAATATAATGAATACGAGAATTTACATTTAATTGTGTATACACAATGTCTATTGTGGCAAATATTGATTTTGAAAGCACTGATATTACCTAATGCCTCTTGGGTACTCTTTTTATTCTTAACCAATAAGGCACTAATAGTTGGAAGGTATGTAATTAAGTTTTTACGCCGCCTGTCCCTCTTACGTAATATGTGATAATACTTTTCTATTAAACAAAGTGATCAGTCATCTTAGCGTTGCGATCCAAGTTATCGGTACTACACTACGGTATCTGTTATCCGCTTTCAGAGTTTTTCTTCTCCACCTCTCACTATCTTTGGCAAACTTTTTAGTGAGTCCATTTGAACGCATTTCATCTATTACGATGTCAAAGCATTTTTTGAGTATGCCCCTCAAAGCGGATGCTCGCGAAGGTCACATTGCTATACATTACCACTTTACATAATTATGTTGCCGGTGGCCTTAAAATGTAGCTCTATCAGCAAAGGTAACTGCAATGTCACGGACATTAAGACTGCCGCGAATACGGGTGTTTCTAACGCGGTCCTTACATCCACACGTCCACTGCAGTATATTCATCTATCTGGCACTCAATTACTGTTTGTATCGCTCTAGCACCCGCCACCTTTCAAAGCCGTACAAAGGGCAGGCCTTCTTCTTGTCGGTCGAATTCTTCATTGCTGACGGTCGTGTCCTTGAAAATCAACCGTGGCCTGTCTTGTAAGCTCCACTTCGTTTGGCCCTCAGCTTCTCGAACAGCGGTTGCTATTGTGAGTCCAGTAAGGACGGTTACTTAGTCACACCAGCGGCTAGGTGATCGGCCGTGGGGTCGCTTTTCTTCCACTTTGCCCGTCACGATCAGCTTATCCAAATTATCCGGATGTCGTTGGGCAATGTGACCAAAGTACCCAAGGATCTTCCGATAACAGATTGTTGAGTCACTGAATTTAATGCGAAACTGGTCCAGAATAGATTAATTTGTTCATTTGACCGTCCAAGGCAATCGTCTCGAATACCACATTTCGAGTGCATCTATCTTCTTACGCTCTGATCCCCTAATTGTCCATGTCAGGCATGTTATTATGGCATGTTAAGTATAGTCAAAATGTGCTGCATATGTATTAACTTTGATTTTCGCCCAAAGTAATTTTTTCCATATTTCTTTTAATTAATTGCTCTCGCTTCTGTACTATGTACTATACCGCTAACCTTGAGAAACGTACCCTCGGTCAGGGTCGCTCTCCCTACAATTTATAATACGGCGCGAGCGACGTTAGTCCTTATTCAAGGTGAATAAGTTCGAGCTTAATTCAAATACATTTCTGAGTATTTCGAGTATTCCAGACTTAATTCTTTGGATTTAAACGTCATTGAACATAAATTAAAATACTACACAAAGCCAGACATATATGAAAGTCAAATGTTTAGAATTTAATAATTCCGAAAATTATTATTGTGTTGATTACATAGAAGTTTCTTTTAGAAGTAGTCTTTTATAAAATTACTTTGATATTAGACGTTATTTACTTTGTACCTCTTTTTTCTACCACGCTTTTATGAACTTGACCTGTATGTATCTATGTAAGGGAATTTTTGGACCCTATTTTTACCCACTTTGAACGATAAAAAAAAATTCAATATTTTGCACACTTGTCAAGACCAAATAACAATACAGAAATTTAATAATTTCGTCCCATAGTCCTTATCAGGATCATCAGGATTGACGCTTTCTTTTTCTTCTGCTGGAAGATGGCGTTAAATTAATAAAATCATTTATCGATTGGGAATTGACAACAAATAAATTATAGTTAATCAAACTAGTTAATAAAAGTTAGTCAAAGTAAAAATTATTCTTAACATACTGACGAGAAAATTAATGTCACTGTTCTAAAGCGTGGTAGCGTAAGCGTAGTTCTCGACATCATTTGGTAATTTTTTTTTCTGCTTGTTTAATTCCGAAATGCAGAGTTTAAAAATATCGTACTCATACAAAGCATCCCACGCTTTCGAACAGTGACATTAATTTTCTCGGCAGTAATTTTTTCTTATATTAAGAAATATTTTTTTTTATTTTTAGTACGATTAATTATAAAAGCGTGTTTTTTAGTTATTTTTTAAACTATAATTTATTTTAATGTAAATTTGACGAATACATCCAATATAAACTGTCAGTTAGTCAACGACTCATATCAAATAATTAAAAACTGAGAAGCCTAAAATGTATTGCAGACAGTTTACATGTACATGTTTATACGTAAATAAAATTATGCACGATGGCTACATCGAATGTTTTTACGGATTTGCAGACTTAGATGATTAATAATTATAAAATATATTTTCATGCAATTTGTATTCATATTAAGAAAGTCGGTGAACAGCGCTTTGGTTTGCGATCTCCATCAAGTTCAGACTCGAGTCTAAAGTGAATCGATTTTGAGTTGAAACCTGATTAAATATAAAATTATTGCTTAAGTTTATTTTTTTATTCCTTAAGAACAGCAGACAGACTGATGATGACCCACTTAATAGTAAGCAGATACAGTTGCTTATGAATGTTTGCGACGCCAGGGGCACCACGAACACGATACTGTCCCGTAAGCAATAAAAAAAAGTACAGGAACCTGAGTTACTAAGGCAGGAACACAACACATGGTGATATACTTACAGACCGAGGGAGGTTGCGATCTGGACGGGCTTGGGCCCTACCACGTAGCTAGGGTTGTTTTGTCGCCTTTTACGAGTACGACACGCAGTCCCCGGCCGCAGGGGTTGGTATTCTTATTCCGTCCGCCCTTACACGGAGAAAATCATTGAATTTATTAAATATTTTAGACATCAATCTTGTCACTCGATTCAACTTTAATATACTGTAATTTTAATTTAATGTACGCTTCCACAATAACAAATTTCTACACGAACATAGAAAATCTTCTACGTTAGTCAGCATTAACAAAAAAAGTCGCTGTCGTCAAGCGATTGTTGCTAAATAACATGAGTTTATGATAATCTGTATTTATAATTATGATTATTTATTAATAATCAATTAATAATAAATAATTTAGTTAATATTTAACATGAAAAGCGAATGGCATTTATTGAATGCGAATAATTTCGTCGTCAACAACACGTGGAGGTGACATTGATTTATTTCTTCTACGTCCGTTTTAGTACATAGTAAAATTCTACGTTTTAGTTGTATGTTCTGTCAATTAGTTTGTATGGCTTTGTGAACCAATTTAGTAATTCCCTCAATAAAATATTTCTGGAACTAGAACCTAAATGAAGGAACTTTTGTAAAATCTTTTACATTGATTTTAAGTCGATTTAAATCTCACTAGGTGGCAGTGCTCCAAGCCCGCCTGGATGGCAGCCATCAATGGTTTCTCTAAACATTGCGTGGTAATAAATCTTGTGTTGTGTTTTGAGATGAGTGGTCCAGATTACAGTTCCTCTATGCGGACGGCTACTTGTTACC
Organism: Malacosoma neustria; assembly: GCA_963693495.1. Taxonomy (NCBI): domain Eukaryota; kingdom Metazoa; phylum Arthropoda; class Insecta; order Lepidoptera; family Lasiocampidae; genus Malacosoma; species Malacosoma neustria. The sequence continues at coordinate 18,013,807 of OY856377.1, forward strand.
GGTTCTGCTGGCGTCGCAAATATCCATAGGCGACGGTAACTGACTGCTCTAAAGTGAGCCGTCAGTCTGTACGCTGTTCCAAAGCAATAAAAAAGTGATACAAGCTTGCAGTAAAAGTAGCAGCAGTAATGCAAAAGTCGCCGGGTCAAGGATACACACACTTATGGCGCAAATATCCTGCGAAGAGCGCACTCGAACGCAATCAAAGCTGCAAATCTCATTGACACAGATATAGCTTTTGACGTGAGGTTACTTATTATAAGTGTGATTTAATTTGCTACTTATACACTCTTCTGCAAAGTGACGTTTATGTAAATTGAAAATATATTTAGTAAACATTGTTATAAATTCAAATTTCATTTGAAATGATCGATTAATGTAAACTTTAATTCTAGTTTGCCACCATTTTACAAGGTGTTTATTTGTTAGCATCGAAAAACTTAGTTTCGTTAAGTTCAGCAGAACAGCAGCGTTAAGAACAGCAGACTGGCTGACGGTCTACTTAATATTAAGCAGTTATCGTCGCCTATGGATGTTTGCGTCGACAGGGGTATTGCTAACACGCTGCTGAAACTGAACCGAAATACAACACAGAGAGGTAGACCGAAGAAAAGATGGATGGATTGTATAAAATATGATGTGTTAAAAAAAGGTGTGAATGGTAAGATGGACTGCTAATAGGAGAGAGTGGAACTAGAGAACATGTTGTGCCGACCCCACATAGTGTGGGGTAAGGACAGGAAGAAGAAGAAGAGTTATGGTGGCATGTTGAGTGCAACCACCACTCAAGTGCACACACCAATAACCACCACTCTTCCTCAACCAGGTGTGGTTGCCATCCAGACGGGCTTAAATACCTACCACTTATTTAGGGTTTGTTTTGTCGCCTTTTACGACCAGTCGCCTACGACCGCTGGGATCGGTACCTACTCCACCTCTTCGCGGAGAAATTGTATTAATTTAACGATCATTTATCAGAAATGATATAATCTTACAAATCATAAATCAACAATATAAAGTAACAAATGTCTACAACTATGTCGAAATTAGTGTCGGTGGTTTGTGAACTTTGCGTCACGAGGAACGAGCCTCTTGCCAAACTGTCGGTTGTTGTATTGTATACGAGTTACATACGTAATGAAATTTCACGACTAATGGACTTACTGGAGTTCTATTGTTCATAACTCGTTTCTAACTCGATCCTTATTGTATCCAATGTATTTTTTTTATATTCTCTGCGCTTATGAAATTAAATTGATTAAAATTAAATTGATAAAAATGAAATCCGTAATTCATTAAATAAAATATGCACTAAGCAGTGTTGCCAATTATGTACTAATTTCGTCAGTCAAAAATATAATCGATACTGTTTATGTTGTTGGATTTATAGGATGTAATTAATATAATTAATTCCAATATTATTCGTTGTTTATTCGATACTTATTATGATTTTATGTTGATTGAACAAGCAATTTATTATCGCTAGGTGATTAACTATGACTTCTAATATAAAAAATCATAATAAATAAAGCTACTGCATAATTTAACTGTTTTTCTTATCTTTATTTAAAAATACATAGAAGAAGAAATTAAAAATTAAAATAATCATCTTTAGATAATCCTTGAAGCGCTTTAATTAATTCTTTAATAAATTAATGATGAATTATAATACGAATTTAAATCGATATTGATCTATCGATTTTATGTTATTAACCAGCAACATCGAATCTGACATAATGACAGCTAGGCTGTCGACTGTCACAAGTCGATACTGTTTGCATTTGTATTACAACTTTGTTTGTTTTCTTGTGGATTTTTTATAACCATTTTAAATGGACTTTATATTTCATATATATTTTAATTAATGCTAATGATTCTGGTAGAAGTGCAATTAAAAAGTATTGTTGCAATTGTATTGTTGGCCGACGAACGGTAGGATGCTGTGCCCATGTTACGACAGTAATATGGTATTTGCTTTGATTATATACACGACGTGTATAATAATATAATCAAAGGGTATTTGGGTTGGGCACGGCATCAGACAAATATTTTCCCGCCTACTCAATTCCTGGATGATGTACTACTGATCATATATGATACAAATGATGTAAAAGATCATAAAATGCCTATTAGATCTTATCAAAACTTAATAATGTTTAAGTTTTATTTAAGCAAAATAGTTGAAAATACTGCTTTGTGACAATTAAATCCATTTTATAACTTAAAAATCCGGACTTTTTGTTAATCAATTCCTTTACTATTTTACTCTATAAATTACATATTATCATTTCCATATGCGTTTATGTATGTGCACCTAGGGCCGAAGTGTCTATTGTCGGTGGGCATTCCCCTTTCATAGTTTTGTGCATTTGAAACACTTACGCGTCGCGTATTCAATACATTATCGTTCATCGTTTTAAATTTTACCTCATGTCCTATTTTGAGTGTTTCGAATGGAGGAATGAGTTCTGCATAATTATTCATGAATTTCTACGTGCTAGGTTTTGTCATTTTTGTCCTTTTTACGACATTTATAGGTCAAATTTGATTTTTGCACGGGCTATTGCTTTTTTTATACCCCAATCATGAAAGGTGAAATCGAATGATTTATTTCTTTTGCTGTATGTAAATGGTTGCCATTGACAACCCAAAGTACCGGTCACAACACAATAAGGGCGCCTGCGAAAAGGAAGTATAGAAATACCTCCCTCTATAATAATAATAAATATATAAATATATTGAGACAATTCACACAGCGCCATTTAGTCTCAAATAAATAGCATAACACTTGTGTTATAGGTACCAGACAGTTGATATACTACTTACATACTTTTATTTTGTAAATACATACAAAACATCCAAACAAGGAATGAGTTTCGAACTAGTGACCTCGGCAGGCAAGTCGACGTGCGAAAATCTTTACGCCACGGAGGTAGTTATATAATATATATCTCGTATATACTATCCGTGCAGGGGCGAAGAAAGAATACTGACCTCTGCGGCCGGGATCGGCCTGTCGTAAAAGGCGACAAAACAACCCACCCTAGCTACGTGGTAGGACCCCAAGCCCGTCTGGATGGCGACCACCTTTGGTCGTAACTCGCCATAATAACCATTGTGTTGTGTTCCGGCATTAGTGACCCGAGTTTCTGTACCCCTATGGGACAGCAGCGTGTTCGCGATGCCACTGGCGTTCCAAACACCCATAGGCGACGGTAACTGCTAAATTGTAAGTGGGCCGTCAGCATGTATAAATAAAAATATTTCATATCATCCAGTGCTATTATTGTGTATTAAAGTTCCCTGTTGTCCTGTTCCAGGCGTACCTACACAGTTGGCGCTCTGCAGACGAGCTGAACATGTTGGTGGGTGCGAAGGTCGGTGGTGCGACTCCGCTCGTCATCGCTTGCAGAAACGGACACTACGACGTGGCTGAATATCTCATTGAAAGATGTAAAGCGGACATCGAACAGCCAGGATCAGGTGAGGCTACTACCAATTAACATCTAAAGACATTAACCGACACTGCAGTTCTTATTCTCAGCAGTCTTAAGAAGAATTTTATAATGTTGTACCACATGTATTTTATAGCACCATATATTTTTTTAACCTCGATCTGCTGCTGAGTAGGGAAAACTGACTGCGTACCTTTCTTGCGTCACTCGTAAACTAATATATACTAGAATAGCCTATTCCTGACAATATGCCACTTTCAAGAGTTTGTCTCCATATGTACTGACATTGACGCATATCCGTCTTTTGACTCATCATTGTTTGACTGAATCATCCACATTATTGGAAACTTCTTACTCCAACAAGCACTACAGTTTTATCAATTTTATGCCAATTTTTTTTAAATAAAGTATAATTGCTCTAATTACATAGTTTAATATGTTCGTGGTAAAAATCTAAATGTAAAAATATACCAACATTAATAAAATTGTAAATTGCTTCTGGAGTTTTCCAACAAATTACTTGAGTTTTTTAATATACCTATAATAAGAATTTGATTAATGCTAATTTGTTGTTTCTCTTCGGAGTTCTTCAACTGGCGTCACTGGACGAGGCCTAATTCTCCTTCATTCGTTACAGAAATTCTCAGTATTGTATTGTAGGTAACTAGTTTTAACCATTTCGTGTTTTATTATCTCATTATAAATTTTGTTTTCTAATATTTAAAAGATGGTTTCCTCTTTTACAAAAATAGGATCGCGTATATTGACATAAAAAACCTGTCTAATTTGAAATGCATGATGGTGATATTGTTGCCAATCCGCAACACTGACTTTCCAATTGCGTCAATTGGATCTCGGCCATTTCACGCGATAATTGCTACACGCGCCTCATTTACGTAGAACAAAATGTTTTTAATAACACTATAATCATGACGATCAATAAAAACGTATATGTCGATGGAAAAGTTTGATGTGTTGATTTCTGTTTGATGCTCTAGAATTTAAAAGCGAAAGTAACTCAACTTCCACAGGAATCACTCTTCTCCGTGCAGAGGCGAAGTACGAATACCTGCGGCCAGGGTCGGCCTGCCGTAAAACTACCCTAGCTACGTGGTCTATAAGTATGCCGCCATGTTAACCGTACGTTTTCTATGAGATCGGTTGAATAGCTAGAAACGTGAATGTCATGGCGGGAAAAAAACTGGTGACCTATTTATTGGTTTCGTCTATAACAAGAATTCCCAAGCTTTGAGCAACAGACCTCTTCCAAAATGAACTGATACCTCAGACCCTCATAGCCAAATTACTTTAAAAATCCTATCTCTAGTTTTATTCCTAATGTTTTTTTTTATTGCTGTAGCATAGCAGACAGGCTGACGGCCCACTTAGAATTTAGCAGTCACCGTCGCCTACAAAATATTGCTATCTACTAAAATACTAATTCTTGTTATTGTAAAAAAAAAGAACAGAAATGTATGTATTAATTCTATGTGATTCATTTTTTTCACGGAATCATCTGACATTGGCAATGCACATTTTGACCTTGTATGTATTAGGTTAGGTTGAAAAACAACCCCTCAGGGGCGCTCCTCTGTCCGAGGAGTGCACGGGTGTGCGTACCCGAGGTACCCGAGCATCCGTTGCCTCACTCTCCTTCCGTCCGAGGTGACAGAGTCCTACCTTTCTTCCCGTCTACCTCCCACATCCTTTCCCAAATTCGCTCTCTGTTCGTGGCACGGTCCCCGGTGGGATGGTTGCGAGTACTGGTTGGGGTCCCAGGTTCTGTCCCGGGCCCTGATTTGGTAGTCGAAACCATGCCCATTTCGACTGCGCCTGCACAGAGGGTGTTCCTGGGGCGGGAACGGTATCTCCGCTGTCCGTCAGTCTTGCTGGGCCGGCTACGACGTGAGGCGACTCCCTGGTTTTTCTAGAGTGTCGTCTGGTAGTCGTACCCACGCCTGACTGCCACGCGGCGGAGATGCCAGTCCCGTCCCGTCCGGAATCCCCCAGCTTTGGGGGCTGGAGCTGGGGGACCTATAACAGCCCTCCCGAAGCTCAAGGTCCTGTGGCGCGCCGATGGGCTGCATGGCCGGGGGGTAAACCCGGTCCCAAGCGCCACACCACAAAATAATGAACATGAAGTCGGTAAATGCGAAAACACTACCCCAGGGAGGTACCACCCGACAGGGTGGAGAATCCTCCCCTGCGCCTCCGGGCGCAGGCATGGGCCCAACGTATTCTGGGGGGGCCCACATTTCCCGAGAACAATCACCTTTGGTGATATTGGAGCGGTTGCCTGCGAAAGGCGGAGTTTTGAGGAACGAGGGAGAGGACTCGGACGGTTCGGTCCGCTCGGGGATGTCTTTTCGGACAATTCCGAGCGGCACGAGCTCCCGAGCGAACACTCCCTCTTGTGCTGGTCCCGGTTCCGTCCTGGGCAAGCGCAAGAGGGGATTTAGGAGGTCCCGGGATCGCTCCGGGGGGGGAAACGACCCTGGAGCATCAACGTCCGAGGAAGATACTTCGGCAGTTTCGGCCGCCACAAGCGGCGGTCCGTCAAAGCGTGGACGAGGTCGCCCAGCGTCGACTGGGCAGTACGTTGGGATAGGGAGGGCTCGGAGGGAACTCCAAGTGGCCCGGGCTGAGGCGAAGGAGCTCGCGAAATACGAGGAGGAGCTCCGCCACCAAGTCCGCAAGGAGGAGGTGGCGCGCCGGGTCCACTCCAAGCTCTCCCTAGAGGCATCGACATCCTCTCGAGCCCAGAAGGGCAGAGAGAAAGACAATAGAGAACAACAGATTGAGGTCACCGCACAAACGTCGGTTGACCTCCAAAACGCTCTGGATGGGGCCCTGGCAGCAATCACAGAGGTGGCCGGGGTCTCCAAGGGCCTTAAAGGGACCTGTCAAAAGGCCCTTAAACAGTCTGTGAAGACGGTGCGGGAGGTAATTTCAGAACTCAGCTCCCGCACAGAATCGGAAGAGGTGGGACGGCTGGCAGCCGCCAATCGCCGGATGCAGGGCGAATTGGCCGATCTCCGGCAGGAGGTGGCTCGCCTCACGGCACAGGTTAGTACGCCCAGCCGCCCCGCCCCGACCTCAACAAGGACGGAGACCAGCCAGCCCCCCCCAGCAGCGCATGTTGAGCCGGAAGAGTACCAGCTCTTCATGCGCGGCGTCATGGTTCAGGTAGGGACCATGATCGACGCCAAGCTGGAGGGGCTGAAGGACCGCCTGCTGCCCGCCCCTCGCTACCGGCCACCACTGGCCCACGAGGTGCGGCGGGCAGCGGCGGTCACCCGGACTGAAATATCGGTGGCAGATTACCCGCCGCTTCCCGCCTCGAAAAAAGGGGGCAGAGCACAGGGCCGAGGAGCGACAGTGGCTGCGCCCACGAAAAATGCGCAACCAACAGCCAACACACGAGGGGTAGTGCTTCCGCCACCTCCTCTGGAGGAAGGATGGACGGTTGTGGCCAAAAAGAATACGAAGAAGAAGGCGACGACCGTCCCTCAACCACCCGCAGCCAGGCAGGCGGCAGCATCGGCCATACCACCTAGGCCCAAGCAGCCGCCGCCGGCTACTAAGAAGAGGAGGAAGAGGGGTCCCCGCAAACTCAGGGCCCCGAAATCCGCCGCTATCACCCTAACCATCCGCCCTGAAGCGGCGGAGAGGGGGGTCACCTACGGGGGTCTCTTGGCGGAGGCCAAGACCAAGGTGGACATCGCCGCCCTTGATATCCAGGGCGGCATCAAGATGAAAACTGCGCGGACGGGGGCACGCATGATGCTGCTCTCTGGCGCTGACCAGGGGGCGAAAGCCGATGCCCTCGCCGCGCGGCTGAAAGACGTCTTCAAGGAGGAGGACGTCAAAATAGCGAGGCCCGAGAAGTGCGTCAAGGTGCGCATCTCGGGCCTCGACGATTGCACAACGGCGAACGATGTGGCGGCTGCCATCGCTCGCGCCATCGGCTGCCCCGCGGAGAAAGTGACGTCCGGGGGTATCCGCATGGGGCGCGACGGGACGGGCACGACGAACGTGCTTGTGCCGGTGGTGGCCGCCAACGATCTGAAGAGGTTGGGCCACATTCTGGTCGGCTGGGCCTCGGCACTCGTCGAGGTGCTGGATAAGAGGGAGCCGAGGTGCTTCAGGTGTTTGGCGCCGGGTCACCTTGCGGTGAATTGCAAGTGCCCAACGAGCCGCAGCGACGCCTGCTACCGCTGCGGTCAGCCAGGGCACTCGGCCGCCACCTGCAAAGCCACGCCCCATTGCGTGGTCTGCGCGGCGGCCAGCAGACCGGCCAACCATAGGGTTGGGGGAGGCCCGCCGCTATGCACCTGCCGCCGCACCGGCCGACCGGCAAATCCGGCGACAGAGGAAAAAGAAGTAAAGAAGACCAGCCGCTTCGTAGCGAAACGCCAGGCGAAAAAGCGCAGGGAGAAGGCTAGAAGAGCAAGACGCAGGGCCGAAGCTGCCACGGGGGAGATCGCCCCCCCGCAGGCGCAGGCCCCAGCGGCTGAGGAGATGGATATCTCAACCAAATAATGGATATCCATCTCCTCCAAGCGAATCTGAACCACTGCGCCAACGCTCAAAATCTAATGATTCAGAGCTTGGCGCAGTGGAACATCGGTATCGCCGTTGCCGCCGAGCCATACTACGTCCCCACCCGAGGCGATTGGGTTGGGGATCTGGACGGCATGGTGGCTATACACGCCAGGACCGCCGCGGGTACCCCGCTCCCCACGGAAGTGGTGAGGGGCAGGGGCTACGTCGCGGCCAGATTCGGGGAGATAGTGGTCGTGGGCGGCTACTTCTCCCCGAACAGGAGTCTCGCCGACTTTGAAGGGTACATGGAAGAGTTGGGCAACGCGGTCCAGCGGTTCCTCCCGCGCCCCGTGCTCGTCCTCGGGGACCTCAACGCCAAATCTCAGGCCTGGGGTTCCCCGCGAACCGACGCGCGGGGTGAGCTGGTAGAGGACTGGGCCGTGGAGAGGGGTCTGGAAATCCTCAACCAGGGTCGCGAGCACACGTGCGTGAGGCAGTTGGGGGGGTCGATCGTCGACGTGTCGTTCGCGTCGGCCCTCCTGGCCCGCCGTGTGCGAGGCTGGAGGGTGCTCACGGGCGTTGAGACGCTGTCGGATCATCGCTACATCCGGTTCAGCGTCTCCGCCCGTCAGCGAGAGCCTCCAACCCAGGTGACCCTGTTGGGTGACTGTCCGCGCTGGACACTTGGAAAGATGAATCGGGAGGTTTTCCGCGAGGCCTTGACCGTCGCTACGTGGTCGAGGCCGGGCGACGTACCTCCCGATGACGTCGACGAGGAGGCGGAGAACCTGCGGTCGCTTATGACCGACGTCTGCGACGCGGCGATGCCGAGGCGGGGGCCACACCGACCCCCGCGCCAGGTGTACTGGTGGAATGCGGAGCTCGAGCGGCTCCGCAGGGCGTGCAACTACGCCCACCGCCGGTACACCAGGCTCCGAAGACGGAGTCGCCGCGATGCGGACAGAGCGGCCGCGGAGGCTCAGCTCTACGGGGAGTACCGGAGCGCCAGAAACGACCTCCATCTCGCTATACGCGAGGCAAAGGCGGCGGCGTGGGAGGAGCTCTTGGCCAGCTTAGATCAAGATCCTTGGGGGCGACCCTACAAAACGGTGCGGGGCAAGCTCCGCCCGTGGGCGCCCCCGCTGACCGAGAGTCTCCCCCCGCGCCAGGTGGATGGTTTTGTCGGCGCTCTGTTCCCCACGAGGGCTGAGCACTCGCCTCCTGCCATGGTCCCGCCTCATTGGGATGAGAGGGACCCTAGCGCGGACGACGACCCCGTACCCGACGTGGACCGGGCAGAGCTGGGGGCAGCGATGTTGCGGCTGAAGGCCAAGAACACGGCCCCCGGCCTCGACGGCATACCGGGGCGTGCGTGGGTTCTGTCCCACGACGTCCTGGAGCCCCGACTATTGAGGCTCTTCGACGCGTGTCTGCGATCGGGCCGGTTTCCCAGCAGATGGAAGACGGGGAGGCTGGTCCTTATCGCGAAGGAGGGGCGCCCGGCGGACTCACCGTCTGCCTATCGGCCCATCGTGCTGCTGGACGAGGTGGGGAAGATCTTCGAAAGGATCCTCGCAGACCGCCTCGTCTGGCACCTAGAGACAGAGGGGCCGAACCTGGCAGACGAACAGTTTGGATTCCGCCAGGGGCGCTCCACTATTGACGCAATCACGCGTCTGAGGAGCCAGGCGGGGGACGCAGTTGCTCGAGGTAGGGTGCTATTGGCGGTGTCACTCGACATCGCCAATGCCTTCAACACCCTGCCGTGGAGCTGCGTGCGGGAGGCGCTCAAGTACCATCGGGTGCCTCCCTACCTCCGTCGCATAGTTGGGGCATATTTGAGTGATCGTGCCGTCGTCTATCCGGTCCAGGGTGGGCAAAGTCGGCGAGACGTCGTGTGCGGTGTTCCACAGGGGTCGGTCCTGGGCCCCCTGCTGTGGAACATCGCATACGACTGGGTCCTGAGGGGGGCACTCCTCCCCGGCGTCGGCGTCATCTGTTACGCCGACGACACGCTCGTCACAGCGCGCGGGAGGAACCCCCGCCAGGCGTGCCTTCTGGGCATGGCTGGGGTGGCGCACACAGTGGCAAGAATCCGGCGACTAGGCCTGGAGGTGGCCTTGAACAAGACGGAGGCCGTAATATTTTACGGGCCCCGTCAGAGGCCGCCACCGGGCCTGAGCATAACGGTAGGAGGCGTCCACATCGCCGTCGGGCCGTCCATGAATTATCTTGGACTGGTGCTCGACGGGCGATGGGACTTCGCGGCACACTTCGAGCGCCTGGTGCCGAGGCTAGTTCGGGCGGCGGCGGGACTCTCCCGTCTGCTGCCGAATATCGGCGGGCCGGGCGCAGTGTGCCGCAGGCTCTTTGAGGGAACCGTGCGGTCGATGGCCCTTTACGGGGCCCCGATCTGGGCGGATCGCCTGACGGCCAAAACGACGGCGCTGCTTCGCAGGCCGCAGCGCGTCCTGGCCGTCAGGGCGATAAGGGGATACCGCACGGTGTCCTTCGAAGCGGCCTCCCTGCTGGCCGGATCCCCACCATGGGACCTCGAGGCCCGGGTCCTGGCGCTGTTGTACCAGTGGCGCCGGGACGCGGCCGAGCGTGGCTCTCGCCCCGCGCCTCGCGAAGTTGAGGCAAAGCGGGCGGAGCTGCGCGACGTGGTGCTCATGGTGGAGTGGAAGGAGCGCCTCGCGCACCCCAGCGCGGGCCTCGCCACCATCGAAGCGGTGAGGCCCGTCCTGGCTGAATGGTTGGAAAGGCGCCACGGCGCCCTGACCTTCCGCCTGACGCAGGTCCTCTCGGGGCATGGTTGCTTCGGGAGGTACCTGTGTCGCATAGGGCGGGAGATGACGTCAGGGTGCCACCACTGTGGCGCGGGCGACGAGGAGGACACGGTGAACCACACTGTCGCCGTGTGCCCTGCGTGGCGCGAGGAGCGCCGCGCCCTCGTCGCCCAAATCGGCGTGGACCTGTCGCTCCCGGCCCTGGTTCTGTCCATGGTCGGGGGCGATCCTGGATGGACGGCCGTCGCCTCCTTCTGCGAGGCAGTCATGTCCGCAAAGGAGGCGGCGGAGCGGGAGCGGGAGTCAACCACCACACTCCCCTCCCGCCAACGCAGGCCACGCCGGCGGCGCCGGAGGGCCAGTAACGACCTCCGGCCGCCGTAAAAAGCGGCCGCGGGCGGCCCCTCGGGGGAGGACCCGCCGCCCGCACTATTACCGCGAGGGTGAGGGCTGCGTGCTGTTCCGCGGCCCCCCTCAACTCCTAGAGTTGTTAGGAGAGCGCCGGGGGGACGAAACCCTGACCCCCTGGCGCCAACACTTTAGAAGGGGCCCGCCTCAAGACAAAGGGCGGGCCGGCGCCGGCCCGGGCCACGAGATCGGCAGGCCATATATCCGTGGGCCCGGGCGTAGGCGATAGGAGAACAGCGGGGTTTTTTAGTGGGTAGTCGGAAAAATCCCGGAGTCCCACATATCCCTCGGTCCCCCCGGGCCGGGGGAACCCGTCAAGAGAGGTTTTTCCCCGAGACCAAAAAAAAAAAAAAAAAAAAAAAGGTTGAAAAACAATCTTGTTTAGATTACTGGGGGATTTTTTATATACATATTTCCATTTCGCACTCTCGAGGTCTATTCGCGGCTTGCTGTTAATATTTATAACACCTTCGAGTTATTTGTATAACATGACGAAATGTAAACAGATATGTTTTGTACGGAAATATTTTACGATCTTGTATATGATGCTAAACTCATTTATATGTAAAACTTGACTATTACGTTACAATGTTGAACTTAAAGGAAAAGTGGTTTATACATACGTATGATCACTGTGTGCTGTTTAATGTAATAAAAACACATTTTAATATTGTTTACGACTAAAACTCTAGTATCTATCATTGACCCAAGTTCTTGTACCCACCCTTATGGGACAGCATCGTGTTGGCGATGCCACTGGCGTTGCAAACACCCATAGGCGACGATAACTGCTAAATTCTAAGCGGGCCGTCAGCTTGTCTGCTGTCCTACAGCATTTAAAAAAAACCTCTACTCAAAATGTCAATGTCACGAGAGCGGGACGCCCGGCGCGGACGATTCCTGGATCGATCTAGCATCTGAGGAAGCATACACGCTGTCACCCCAAGAATCCAAATATCTGCCCATGACTATAACGCGGACAAATATTCTTTAAATACGTACATCCCTTAGCAGTAGTAGGAATGGAGCTATATTATTAGGTTGTTGGCGCTTCAAAACCACTACGACTAGTGGTAGGAAACGTACTCATACTACGTGACCCATTTAGGGGGGAGGGAGTACTTCAAAATATATCGCTTGATCACATGGAGGAGAGCGTAGGGTTTCGGTTTTCGTCACGTAGTCAATATGCTCTAAAGGAAATATCCCGCGTTTAGTTCTGTGTTAAATATGAGCCAAATTAGTTCTACTTCTTTCATTTCGCAAAAAATTTTTACTGAAGACCGTATTTATAAATTGCTACGTGAGAACTAGAGGGACAGAAAGAGAGTGTCTTCTCATATACTACAAGGAGGTTAAAGAACTGGCAAAAAATAGGTCCCGTGGTATGGGTTCGTTCCCCTTTCATTTAAGCTATCAAACGCAAGTGTTGATCAAATAATCATTTCATTATTCCATGTCATTTCGATTTTTAGATAGAAGCTTTTTTAGACAGTTTACAATAAAATAAATTTATATATTGCTTATAGCTAATTTTTAAACTATAAATAATAAATATAAATATAGGGACATTACACAACGCCATTTAGTCCCAAATTAAGGTGCATAGGACTTGTGTTCTGGGTACTAGACAACTTTACTATATAAGTATATACTTTTTTCTAAATAAATAATATATACATATACAATTATACATAAATACCCAGACGCTTGACGGGAATGAAACCCGTGACCTCCGCAAGCGTACCGACATGCGTTAACCGTTACTACACGAGGTCGTCAAAACTACTACACAAACACACTACTCAACAAACTACCTAATTTGAATGTTTATATTGTATAAAAATATACATGCGAATGCACCTAACCTAAAAAGCGATGGGAAAAACATGTGACTCATAAAATGAGGGTTTTTGAAGTAACAAATGAAAAATGACAGAACAGAATTAGATGAAATACATTGACTTACTTGTACTGTGCCGCAAATGATTAGGATAAAGCCAAGCTAATGATGATGGTGGTAAAAAAGTATTACAGTGAAATGAAATCTATTATAACAATATTAAATGGCAATTGTTGTATTACAGTAACGTTCGACGGTGAGACGATAGAGGGGGCGCCGCCGCTGTGGTGCGCCGCTGCCGCCGGGCACCTGCCGCTGGTGCGGCTCCTAGTGCGCGCGGGCGCGAACGTCAACTCCACAACGCGCACCCACAGCACGCCATTGAGGGCCGCTTGCTTCGATGGACACTACGACATTGTCAAATATCTCGTCGAAAATGGGGCCGGTCAGTCACTTTCTTTTGCTTCTTCTTTCTTTATATTTGTGGCTCCAATGCGTTTCGTATTAAATTAACCAGTCTAATTTTTTTTGTTAATTATTGTTTTTTTTTTCGTACAGGGACGGAGTAAGAATACTAAACCCAGCGGCCGGGGCTGGCCTGTCGTTAAAGGCGACAAAACGACCCCAGCTACGTAGTAGGGCTGCCAAGCCCGTCTGGATGGCAACCACCCTTGGTTTTAAGAATGCCGCCATAAAAACCTTGTCCGGCATGGGTGACCTAGGTTCCTGTATCCCTGTGGGACAGCAGCGTGTACGCGGTGCCTCTGGCTTTGTAAACATTCATAGGCGACGGTAACTGCTTATTCTTAAGTAGACTGTCAGTCTGTCTGCTGTTACTCAGCAATAAAAAAAAGCACGTTATTTATAAAAATGTTAGGTTACTTGGATTATGAGGTCCTGAAGACAACACAAAAAGCAGATTATTATTATATGTATATATATTTTTTATTGCTATAGGACAGCAGACAGGCTGACGGTCCGCTTAGAATTGAACAGTTACCGTCGCCTGTAGGTGTTTGCAACGTCAGTGGTATCGCGAACACGCTGATGTCCCATAAGGGTACAGGAACTTGGGTCACTAATGCCGGAACACAACACAAGGTTATTATGGCGGCATACTTAAGATCAAAGGTGGTCGCCATCCCGACGGGCTTGAGGCCCTACCACGTAGCTCGGGTGGATTGTTGTGTCGCCTTTTACGACAGGCCGACCCGGCCGCAAAAGGTTAGTATTCTTTCTCCGCCTCTGTACGGATACATACATATTTAGCCTTATAAGTAAAATACATTTAGTATTTAAAAAGTTGGAAAGTGTTAATAGAAAGTCAACATTAATGGGACAGGATTTGATGTGGCAACAAATCATATATCAGGGTAACGATATCTTTGGACACTGACTTTCAAGAATATATCATCAAGTCCACATTCACACAGATAATGAATCATGAAATAAATTTCGCATGCATACAATACTACAATTTCCCGCGGCTAGTTAAACTTGAAAAAGTCCTTTCATAAATCAAATGTACACCGATCGATGAACATAAAAAATTCTGTTAATATTACTAATTTTCAATGTTTCAATAAAGATCTCTTGTTAATAAAGTACTCAACAATAGGTTTTAAACTTTTATTTCCATATGTATACGTTTCATTAATATTTTATCTAATTGTTCTTTAAACCACACATTGTCCAACTTCCGTGTTCTATTCTATTGGACCCCAATAAATAAGCATTATCAATCATCAACGAGTATCCGTACAGGGGCGGAGAAAGAATACTAACCTCTGTGGCCGGGGTCGGCCTGTCGTAAAAGGCGACAAAACAACCCAACCTAGCTACGTGGTAGGGCCTCAAGCCCGTCTGGATGGCGACCACCTTTGGTCTTAAGCATGCCGCCATAATAACCTTGTGTTGTGTTCCGGCATTAGTGACCCAAGTTCCTGTACCCTTATGGGACAGCAGCGTGTTTGCGATGCCACTGGCGTTGCAAACCCCTATAGGCGACGGTAACTGCTAAATTCTAAGCGGGCTGTCAGCCTGTCTGCTGTCCTACGCAATAAAAAAAAAAAAAAAAAAAAAAAAAAACGAGTATAATCACTAGTATTGTATGCCGGTTATACCAGACTTGCTTTGGTGCTCTAGAGCAGGCAACCCGCGGCTCGCGTACCGCATGCGGATCTTGACGCCTCGGCTATGACTCTTCCGCGAAATGTTTATTAAAGGCACGGAATATTAGTTACTTATTATCTATAATCATTTCCGTAATAATGTCGCCTATTAAAGCAAAGCATATGTTAAAAAATGGCTCTTTTTGGCTCTTTTGGGTGACAAGGTTGCCGACCACTGCTCTAGGTTATTCGTAGTGATTCTTCTCTCGAGCGAAGTGTCTCGTTCCCCGACACCCTGAGCACCAATGAGTATTATCATTTTGTTTAATTTGTGATCGGTTTATTTTGAATTTTTCAGACATAGAAATAGCAAATCGTCATGGACACACGTGTCTGATGATCGCGTGTTACAAAGGCCATATTAGAATCGCGAAATATCTACTCTCGTTGAACGCGGACGTGAACAGGAAGAGCGTAAAGGGTAACACGGCGCTACACGACTGCGCTGAGAGCGGCTCCCTGCACATACTCAAGATGCTCTTGGGCTACGGCGCCACCATGGACGTTGATTCTTATGGTGAGTTTGTCTTTCCAATAATACGTTTATCAATAGAGTGTTTACACACAGTGGCGGATTTGCCCTAAGGCCCAGGAGGCCCAAGCCTACGGCGGCCAGATATTAGGGGCGGCCAATCGTGACAAAAATTCACTGATGATAACAAGAAATAACTCAAAGTACGTAAATATTCTAAAGGCTCGCGCACATTATGGTGGGCCGCACTGCACCGCATCGTATAACAATAATCTTCCTAAATCACTTTTATTTAAACGTGCAATTCTCCCTGAAATATCCACGGAAAATATTACAAACTAGCAGGTGTTATAGTTAACTAAATTTTTGAACCGATTTCGATAAAAGTTGGCAAAAAAGTAAATTCATTATGTACTCAATATGATGTCTGCTGAGAAATGGGTGGCAGGTACTTACTACATGGCCTGGGGCCTAGGCCGTCCAAAACTGCAAATCCGCCACTGCTTGCACATATAATAATCTAAATAGTCTATATAGTATTCAGATATCGACATATTCTATCTAAAGTTAATAATGTATTTAAAAAAAAAAAACATTTCTATCTTAGTCACAAACCCAATTAAGGTAATTAACATTTACAACACATTAACTATAATTTTCTTTTTTTTTTATATCATCCTTCGATATCGATATAGGTTTCGACTATATTTGAAAAAGAAAAGTTTATATGTTGTTTATTAGTTATCTAGTACCTATAACATAAATGCTATGCTACTTACTTTGGGACTAGATGGCATTTGTCACACTATATCTATAAAAAAAAAACAAGAATTGTATGTGGGAAACCAACAGGACTTCCCAAATAAATTAGGTAATTTCCAATGTTCCTACAACTTAATGTCAAAGGTTTATATAAACAACACTCTTTGATTAAGGCTTTGAAACGGTGATGATACAGCGCTAATCCGGTGATTCATGTCGCCTTTCGCTGTTTTATTTCCTTCCTTTTTGAAGCTAAAACCGCGTTGTCTACATCCCTAGTCATGAATATCTAACTTAAAACTTGTTATCTAGTCTTTTCGACTTAGCTTAATTCAATATTTACTATTTATGTAATTCTCTCACTTATTTCGGTCTCTCGTGGATTTCCAATAAACCCCATCTTCGGCTAGTCGTATAAATTTATAATGATAGTTACCTGCGTTAACACCACAAACATTATGCTTGTTTGCTTCTGTTATTGTCCCATCGAATTAAGAATGTATCAATCTAAGAACTAAGAGAAGTGGAAAATATTTCTAATTTAGAGCCAGTTATTTATGTGTAAAATAATATAGTCATCCATTTAAACTATTAATGAGTTGTTGTATGTGGTTCCAGGCATGACGCCCCTCCTAGCAGCATCTGTTACCGGTCACACACACATAGTTGAGCATTTAATAAACGTAGAATACAGCCTAGTCACACGCCAGCAGAGGATAGACGCACTGGAATTACTCGGAGCCACTTACGTGGACAAGAGGAGAGACATGGTCGGCGCGTTGGCACTCTGGAAGCGGGCCATGGAGGACAGGTATCCTAACTTACTAACTGATTTTTATGATTAATTATTTTGCATAGCGTATTATATAGACCGACATCTATTTTATCGTAGCCTCATGACTGATGGACGTAATTAAGGTGTTCACTCTCTTGCGAAACTTTTTTTCCAGTGTGTCCTATTGTGGACTAGCTTCACGGTATTCTGTAAGGTGGTTTTTGTTGACTCCTGTGTGGTGTTTGTTCAGGGCATTGCTTTTTTTTAATAAAAGACGGACATTTCTAGCCGGCCGCTACCCTAATGCTATAATTTATTTCCGCCAAAGATGGACCCGTTACATACCATTTTACTACACAATCAAAATGATTTATCAAATCTTTGAAACATATTATATTCTCGTTGGGAACGCAACCTAATATCGTTCGGATATATTATCCGGCTCGAAGGACCAGTTTTTCTTGATTATAGTGGACAACAAATAACAGAAGTTGGGTTTAAGAATAATCCATATATTGATTAAATTTACAGTAGTTTGTTAATATTTTAAAGGTGTTGACGACCCGTTGAATTGAAAGGGCTTCCGTCCGTTGCATTCTGGATGATATATCCGAACAATACTAGGTTGCGTTCGCAACAGTTCTTATATTGAATCTCGAATATTGTATATAACAGGGTTTTAATGCACAATATTAGAGAAGTATTGAAAATTTCATTTAACAATATGTTTCAAGTACATATTCAAATGTAAGACTGAATGTAATAAATCATATTTTGGATTTTCTTAACAGGTTTCCAGCGGATGGTAGCGAACCGATCCCCAAACCAAAGGACATCCCCCGCATAGAGGCCTACGATTTCGCGGTTGAGCCTTCAAACGCTCAGCAACTCGAGGAAATACTGGCTGATCCAGACGCAATGAGGATGCAAGCCTTGGTTATCAGGGAACGAATTTTAGGTGAGTAGAGTGGAAAATATATGAATATATATATAGGTATATATTTGATTATTTATTACTATATTTGACTGCGCTATATTGTTTTTGTTTTAAATAAAAACGTTTACTATTTAAGAATAAATTTAAACATATTTATGATTGCATAATGTTACCTGTTATTTAGGCCCCGCGCACCCTGACACGTCGTATTACGTGCGCTACAGAGGCGCAGTGTACGCAGACGCGGGTCGCTTCGCGCGCTGCCGCCAGCTGTGGCACCACGCACTCGACATGCAGCGTGCCGTGCTCCCGCCACTCTCCCCCCTCACACAGTCCAGTCTCTACAGCTTTGCGGAACTCTTCTCCTATATGCTGGCTGAGAGAGCGCGGCCTCCGCTTAGAGGTATTGCAATGGGCATTGTTAATTTTTTTTAAATGTTGTAATTGAAAAACTATTTAGAGGAATAAGGTTACTGATCATTACGGACTAATTAATTATGAAAAATATTCACATTTTATTGATATTTTTGATAAAATATGATTGACCTTCTATGCCCTTCAAATTTCACTGTGTAGTTTGTATCGTTGCATCAGAAAATAAAAAGTAAGTGCCAAGTATTGATAATCTGTCATGTGTCAAATTTATAAATGTCAAAAATAATAATTTTTCCTGCGACTTCTCTTTTTTTCGTATGAACTTTGATAGATATGAGATGGATGACATCGTGTTGACAGCTTTCAATTTTTTAAATTATTTCAAGGTGACGCAACGGCACAATCCATTGTGCCGTGTGATGACGTCACTTACCTTTAAAATTGAAAATATTTAAAAAAAAATTTTAAATAACTGTTGAGCCAATCTTCAAAATATTCAAATTAGTCTCTCAAAATGATCTAAATTTTCAAAAAATTTATTAAAATCGAATGATTAAAAATTTTAGACAATCCCCATTATATTATTCATTTTTTACTTGTTTGACTTCTTTTTTCATCTTATATTTAAAATATGGCTGCTAAATTTGAGACAATCTGGCTGTTCGTTCCTTGCATAAAGGGTAGATGAGGTCTCGCCTTCTGATTTGGTTACAAACTCTTACTTTGGGTGAGGTGATTGGCAGAGATAGTATGGGCCCGCACTGCGCCGTGCGAAATTGGATTCAGTTACTTCAAACTCTCATTGGTGTGCGCGTGTGACATGCAAAACATTGCATGTCCAGTATCTAGTTTTGTGACATTTATTTGGTGCCGTGCAGAGCCTTTGCGAGCAGACCTGAACCGAACCGGGAAGGGTTGGAATCATGGTCAGTGCTAATTTATTTGACCATTGCAAGATATCGCATATCTCTAACCAACCACTCCTCTCCTTCTCATCTCTCATACAGTCACTGTTCTTTTTCTATCCCACTCTCCCAATCTCCCATCACGGCGTACTCTCGGTCCGTGACCGGCACCCTACACTAGCTATCAACTATACAATGTTTTAATCCGTCATGAATTTCCAGGTCGCATTGTTCCACCGGTAACCTTTGAAGACATCGACCCAGTATTCAGGAAAGCCCTATCGGAGATCAACCGCGGAATGGAACTACTCGATTCGAAATTGTCCATAGACAGGGAACAGACGTTGACCACGTTGCAAAGGGTTCTGGTCATCTCCCTACATTTGTCCGCCTTGATGGCAAGACTACTGGACGAAGCTGAATGCACTGACGAGGTTTCCAGGAAGATTCACGAAGCTGTGTACTCTCTGGTCAAATTAGATATTAAGGTAAGTGCTTTGAGTCGTGTAAAAACAAAGGCAGTGTCATCCTGTTATAATCCTAGCAACAACCTATCTTAATTTCTATTAATTGGTTTTTAAGTATATGTCTTAGGATAGTTTAGTACATATCTGTATATTGTTAAAGGCACTAGACTCGTGTAAGAGTCACCACATGTATTAGACTCGAAAAAGTCTATAAACAGAATGCATTTAAGAGAGATGAGTAGTTTGAAATAAAATTCAATAATTAACGGTCACAATATGGCAATCATTTCATGTCACATTTAATTTAATATTATAATATGGCAAGCAATATTTATCAACTGTATCACAATATGGCAGACTGTAGCGCAGTTTATTTCAAAGTGGGGGTGTGCTCAAGCACATCCGTTTATCGTTCCACGTCCTTAATGCACATAATGGTGCAAACACGAATTTCAATGGGACATTTATATTAATTTCTGTTGGAAGTAAACGCATAAAAAAATAAATGGATAATTTTATTACTCTGATATTTTGACTGTTAGATCTGTCATTCTCTTTGTCGTATGGGCCTCTATCGAAACATGTGCTGAGTAATTTTAAATTTTAAATCCTTGCTAACAAATCTCATTTAATGTAGTTAAATGTTATAGTTTTACAAGTTATACGAGTATTTATGTGAAGAGTTATGTTTCCACTGTCCTGAAGAAAGCCGAAGACAGAGATGCGAGGAAGCAGCTCGTCACCGATTGCGTCAAAGCATTTCTAGACGAGCAGGACCTTCAGTAATGAAGATCACTAATAAGAAGATGAAAGAGTTATGACAAACTAACGGTCTTCAGTATCTTAAACTAAAATAATGCATGTCGACAGGTGCGTCAGGGTCGTTCGGCACTGCACGTGGCATGCTCTTCAGAGGGAGCTCGCGGGTGTGGAGGGCGCGGGGGCCGCGCGTGGCTTCCGGCCGCGGGTGAGGCGCAGCCTTGCTGCGGTCGTCTCGTGGCGCTCATGCTGCGTCTCGGCGCTCCCCCCGACGCCAGAGACGCCGATGGCAACACTCCACTACATCTTGTATGCAAGGTATATATTAATACCTATCTACATTCTTTAAAATATAATACTCTGTCTTAGGTTACTCCCAACACAAACTAAATTTTATTCGAGGGTTTGATGGGATTGCTATTGTTGTGTGTTATTCTCTTGTAAGATGTGTGATTTATCTTTTTTATTGTTCTTATTGAAATTTGAAGTAATACATTTGAAAATTTCCCTAGTGAATTGACATATTTTTTGCTCTTTTGAAAAATTTAAATAAATCTAACATATATCTTTTGATTTAATTTAATATTGCTCAAGTCCACATAAATATACTGGGACAACAACACACAAAACGTACATCTAGTCCCAAAGTAAGCAAGCAGCAGAGCGTTTGTGTTATGGGTACTAGACAACTGATACAAAAAGACGTGCATTAGCCGTTACGTCACGGAGGTCTTTAAAATTATATATATTTTAAAAGTAATGAAACATTTGAACTTTCCAGCTGAACCCGTGCCCGTCGGACGTGGTCCGCGAGCTCCTCGCCCACGGGGCGCACATAGACACGGTCAACTATGAAGGCGAAACGCCAGAGGAGATCCTCAAATCCACCCAACAGTCCCTCACGACCATAGTTAATCCGCTCCGTTATACAACGCTGAAATGTTTAGCGGCACGTACAGTTAAAAATTACAAACTACCCTACAGACATGTGGTCCCACAATGTCTACATTCTACAGTTATTACTCATTAAGGATGTAGCTTTTAAAATGTTGACGTAGAATGACATTAATTTGTGGCCTGGTCACAGTGGAAAAGTATTACACAGCAAACACGTATCCAGTGCCAATAGAAATTGTCAGATAAAAATAAAATTTGTTAGTTACCGGTCATATTTTTATGATTATGTTTGTTGAATATTGACATATTATCTGTATCATATTAAATATGTATTTTGAACATCCAGTCGCTTCAACACTATTGATCATTTATGAACCAAAAATAGTGTTACTTGAAGCGCAAAGTAAATTTCCGATTCGCATGACAAAAAAATCCAACATTTCAATTGAAACGATCAATTTTTGTTCATCGCTAAATTTGTAATATGCTTTAAAACTACTCTTAATTATTAAAATTAGGTTTTGCGGTTTAGTTTTAAAATGATGAATAACCGTGAAAATGGAAGCCGGTTCACTGTGGTCATAAATGAATGTCATGCTTTACTTCAAACCCTTGAGAAGGGTGTGATGACGTTTGAAACGTCAAAGTGACAGTGACGGATCATTTAATAGTTTTTGAGACTTAGCGAATTGATTATGTTTAGTATTTTAGAATGGATTGATCAGTGTACACATAGAATTAGTTTTCGAGGCTACAATTTATTTTTATTTTATAATATATTTCATTATAGTACCACCGGAGCTTTATCCATTTTAAACAATCATATATGCTATTCTTCATTTTCATTGTCTCATATTGTTGCTAATTTTTGATTGGTCATCTGATATAGCATGTTAAATTACTTTTTTTTTCAATGATATCTTGTAATAACATTTGCTAATGATTATGGTGAACGCACACTTGTCCTAGTCGAACGAAACGAATTTTAGAATTCTGTATATGAATGATTCGGACGATTCGACACGGGCAAGTGTGCGAGGTTTCATGAGATTTCATATAAATAATTCTAAAATTCGTTTCGTTCGACTCGTTCGGCTCGGACAAGTGTGCGTTCACCATTAATGTATTTTTAAGATTTTTCCTTATAATTTCGATTTTTTTAACATCCTTTTTTATTAATTAGGGAATGATATCAAATTATAAATAGGGGTGATTTGTATCAAATATACGCCATATTATGCGATTTGTGAGTATTGGGGATATGTGAATTTTAGTGAACGCAAAATTAGTATGTAATTGTATATTAGGTAAATTTAAATTCGACAAAATAAAAAATATGTATAAATTGACATGGCCGCTCTATGCAATTAAGTAATCGTTTCATTGTGCTGATATAATAAATAGCAACTAGTAGAGAATATAGCCGGCTAGTTTTTCAAATGTAATTAAGAGCCTACGCCTGGAAAATAGCACTTGTTATGTTGAATTTATATTTTATTGGTGTTGAACAGAAGACACGCTGGCGGCCCACTATAATAAGCAGTTACCGTCACCGGGGGCAGCTGAAACAAGCTACTGTTCCATAGGGGTACAAGGACCTGGGTAACTAATGCCGTAATCAAGGTTATTATGGCGGCATACCCATAGACCAAGGGTGTTTGCCATCCAGACGAGCTAGGAGCTCTACCACGTCGCTTTGGGTTGTTTTGTCGCCTTCCACGACAGGCCGACCCCGTAGTATTCTTACACCGCCCCTGCACGGAGAAACATATTCCTTTGTAAAGCCGACGATGCAGCCTAAAGCGTACATTTTGCTATTTATTATAATCATTATTTAAGGGTCACAACTAAATAAAGCTCAATATGTATAGATTTGTACTTTTAATGATTAAGGCACGACGCACACTTAGGGAGCGTTCTAGTATTACGTAACGCAATTTTTTTGACCCCCTCCCCCACCCATGTAACGCACTGTAACGTTTTTCTGTACACGCTAATAAAACGGTACGTTACCACGTGACCATTTTTACCTAAAAGTCACAATTCATCATCATCTAAGCGTTGTATCCCGGTTGCAACCTAAACTTCCGTTTCGGTGCCCGGGGTCCGCTTTCTGACTTTTTCTACTCCACTTCGCACGGTCTTCAGCATCCCTGGTAGTGAGCCATTGGCACGCATATCATCCTTTACGACGTCAAGCCAGCCTAAATCTCAATTATGTGGCGTAAAGTTCCTAGAATACCTTTATTATTGTTTTAATTCCGTTAATATTATTTACTTGAACGCTCCCTTAGACTAACTAGTGAAATGCATGGACATCTACTAACTGGCAAAATGTTTAACGGATATATTTGAACTAACATAAAGCTCTACTTATTCAGTTTAATACTCGATATGAATTCTTGAGGCCATGTTATAAAAACATTTTTTTTTTATATAATATATAAATCTATGAATTAATCTAGATCGCCATTCTCGAGCGTAAATCATTTGTGTCGCCCACTTCACCTTGCCAGTTTCCTACTGCGTCACACGACGATAACGATTGCCATCTTAACATCTACGTATAAAGCTAAGCCGCCAAGTGATATTTGCTTTTAATTTCCGAGTATATTTCTTAGGCCTCTCGTATATTAAATGCATGCGAATGACCTCTCATATTTGTCGTATAATATTTGTTTATAAGTAAATGCCAATATTTGTGTATAATGAATGAAAGATTAATTTGTGGTCATTTATTGTGAGAGATTTAGATATAGCACGTGATAGAAATGGGCTAGAGCCATATTTAGTTTCGTGTTGATCTCTAGTCCCTCGATTTTAGCGCATTCAGTTAATGTTTTCATATAGTAGTCATTCATTCAGTTGAGCGAATAGAATTAACACAGTCGGTCTTTTAAGCTGGATTCAATCAGTCAGATGTGTCTTTGAGCCGCGGTTTTTAAAACGTGGAGTGTAAAAATTATATGTAAATGTTTGAATAAATAAATCTGTTGTGACCATTGTCTGCAGCTTCCGATAGTTTGTTTCCAGCTTTAACTTTCAGTTCTCTAGGCAAAGGCTGGAGAAATTGCTTTAATGTCTATAATTCAGTTAGTTATAAACTAATTATTAATGATTTGAAACATAATGTTTCTTTTCCATTTGGTCTACCCTGTTCTAAACAATATATTGGTAAATCAATTAAAAAAACAAGTTGCAATAAATCTGTATTCTATAGATATAACAAAAATATTAGAACTGATTAAAAATTGTAAAGTATGTTATTTTCGTGTTAGCATATGCGGCGGACGCGAGCCGTCTTATAATGTGTGTCTCATAGATTAGTTAGTAATGCGTGGTGACATGCTAGTTATTTTTTGAAATAATAAATAATGCTTTAAAAGTAGTGTTTTTATTTATTATCCATTATAATAAAAATAATTAGAATCGCAATAAATAATATTAAATATTATTCGTGTTTAGCCTTTGGCTGAACTTGCTACAAAAATGGTTATTTCTCACATATTTAAAATCTATTATATATATATTGGAAAATTTAAAAATGCATTTTGTTTCCAGAAAAGATTTTTACATAGATTTTAAACGAAAGAAGCCAGAAAAATTTTCAAATGACACAACAAAAATTATATTTAATAAATAAAATAAACTTCAATATAATTACAGGCAATTTTTATTGTATTATATATATATATAAAAATAAATGATATAAATTTAAGGAAATACTAGTATAATGCATTCAGGATGCGCTCAAAATATGAAGAAAAACACGAGGCCGCGAAAACCGCCGGACGAGCAGATTTAGCTGCATTTGAGTTGTCCGTGGAAATCGCGGGATCGGCAAGCATTTCAAATAAAACGTTACTTTTAATATTGTTAAAATTAATATTAAAAGTAACAATAAAGTAGTTTTTTTCAAAACAAATATAGTAACCTCAAAATATGATAAAGCCTGTTATAATGCTCCAAGACGACGGTAAATGCTATGTGACTAGCTATTTAAGTGGGCCGTTGGCTGTCTTATAGAAAAAAAAATTGAAACAGGCCATATCTAAGAGTTCATACTTGTTTTATAATGAAAATGATCACATAAACATTTTTTTGAGTTCAGATGGCGCTGTGGTCAGCGTACTAGTCAACTCCATCGGTTTTGCACCAGGGAATTTATTCCAAGCCAAATATGCTTCTTTCTGAGATTGCTTTAGCAACTGTGCCATCGTTTGACCCTTATCATTCTTTATCTTCGCACTTTTGACAACAAGATGGGCGGGAATCTTTTTCAACTGTAATTTTCGCAATGAACATATTAACGGCCAATATGAGAATTGGTCAATAAAATGTTCTGTACCAGAAACAGCTGACAAATACAGCTTACATTGCTGGTGAACTTCATTGTTCCAAGTAAGCCCTAAAGCCTTCGCCTCACTCGATTCAATTTCAGGAAATCTATGACGATTATCATACACATACGCAGCTGTCAGTCCCGTCAAACGGTTGAGTGAGAATTCGTATTCTTCGAGTGGAATTCCTGCTGACGTCTTCTTTATTAGCAAAGGTGTGCTGTAATAAAAAACATTGTTAGCCATGTAGTTCTTTCACGCTAGGGCGGGAGGCGCAAGCGTCAGCATACCCTGCCTCGGGTGTCGGACAGTAGAGGAACACTGGGGTATTGTTAGTATACCAACGACCTGCGTCCCTCTTGTAAACTGTAGGTGTACGAACGCATTGCACGGGAGTCCACATTACCTCACCGCGAACCTCCAAGCGGTGTATCAAGCATTGAAATGAAATGTAGTCATCTTTGTAAAAACCAAAATTAGCTTATCATTTCTTGACGCTATAAAAAATAATGAGCTGACTGTACTGGGAAAAAGACAGCCTCAAAGAAGACCATAGACGCGTGGGTTAGCTTTGGCAATTTGATGCAGCCAGTCATGCTAACGTCCCGGAGAGCGGCGCTTCAGGCGTACGAAGGAACACTGGAGTATCAGAGTTGCGTCCTCTAGCCATGAATGATGCATTTCCTAAGCAGCGGGGTAAGTGAAAAATATTGCTACTTCAATTTAAAAAACAAAAACTATGTTACGGAGTGCAAAATTTATATGAGTAATAAGAAAAAGAGAATACCACCTGCGGTAGTAGACAGATAATTATGATAACTGGTAGCTTTAAGGTCTGTAACATTCTACAAGAATATTTTACAGAAGTGGGGCATTACAACCTGTAACAAGGGCACGTCCAAATTTATCATAATCCAAGAGTAGAAACCGGTTGAATTAGTGACTAATTAATCTAATCTTTCACATCGAGTATATTTTAAACGATGCCCTTTTGTGTTGCGGCTTATACCCAGAAAAATTAGGTAGCCGCGGTGCGGGAAACAAAGGCAGTGTTAGTTTGATAATTGACGTGGAAAAGAAAGGAGACGGAAATACCCACCAAGTCAGAGCGAGCGGCGAATCACCCGAGGTTCTCCGATCTGCTACCTTCCACGGCTGGTTTTGCGGTTTGGAGTCTAAGCCTTTATACTTGACGGTTCAAAATAACACAAAACTTAAACACACATAAAGATACTCGTATGGGGTGATTAAATTGATGGCGCGAATTAGCGATGCGATCGCAAGCCAAACACTGCGGTATGTGTACTCGGTGCGGGCGTTAGCCAAGAACTCGGCGGCGTGGCGGTAGTCGAGTAGTTTTTCGAAACACCGTTAGGCGCCGCAGCATCTAATCTTACTTGCGGGTAGGTAGGGACGTGGATAGGATAAGGTGTTTAAATACTCTTCTACCATTTTTTACTACCGATATAAAAATTGGTTCAATACTTACTTGGGATCTAGCATCATTTCTTCTATTATCAGCAATTTTCCAGGTTCGATTTCGTTCAACTTCTTCCTAAGTTCATAGGCTTTTGATAAAATTATTTCCACATTCTCATTACTACGTAAAAATTCAGATTCTTTGTAGGCATAGTAGAATTTAGGACCGCAGAAAGTTTCTTTCGCATCTTGAGATTTGTTTGACGAGAATTTAAAAGCTTCCATCTTGTTTGATCCGAATCTGTAATACAATGTCTGTCATAAACATAATGTCTGTCATAAGACACCGCCGTATTATGTTATGGTCGTAATTTATGTTAGCTACATTGCGGATAAATTACAAGTGTCGGCTCCGTTGGTACGACCACATTTTACGGCAAGCGGATGCTTACGCGGGAAAGAAATGTCTGGCCATGCTGCCTCCGCCGGGCCCCGGCAGGAGGGGTAGACCCAAAAAGTTCTGGCTTAACGTCGTAAACGGTGATATGCGTGCCAATGGGCTCACTACCAGGGATGCTGACGACCGTGAAACGTGGAGAAGAAAAAGTCGGAAAGCGGACGCTAAGATGATGATGCTT
Organism: Malacosoma neustria; assembly: GCA_963693495.1. Lineage (NCBI taxonomy): Eukaryota > Metazoa > Arthropoda > Insecta > Lepidoptera > Lasiocampidae > Malacosoma > Malacosoma neustria. Next base: position 18,041,764 of record OY856377.1, read on the forward strand.
AGGTAGAAACCGGTCAAACGAACGAACTCTACTCAAAGTACGAAGGGAAGTCCCTTCGTTCTTTGAGTAAATTCCCGATTCTCGGGTCAGACTATTTATATTATTTATTCTATTTTGTAACTTTATCACGACCATTTGATTAAAAAAGTTATTTAACTGCTAAAAACCTTATAAGCAACAAGTACGTACGAAGTTATTACTTGCTATTGTTACTCTGTATTATACTGGTTGATTGTTTTTGTATATATACCTAATTGTTTACACACATATAATTACATTTGTAAATGACCCACTGTTAGCTAACGAGAAAATAAACAAGATATAATAAACAATGTTTTGTGTACCTATTATAATTTAGAATATAACTTTGTTTATTATATCTACAATGTTCATTATAATAATATCATATTTAAATAACATGAACATAAAAAATCTAAGCAATTCTCACTAATTGCAGTTATTATACTTGTAAGTACTCTCCGTGCAGGGGCGAAGTAAGAATACTAACCCCTGTGGCCAGGGTTGGCCTGTCGAAAAAGGCGACAAAACAATCCTAGCTGCGCGGTAGGGCCTTAAGCCTATTTGGATGGCAACCACCCTTGGTCTATGAGTATGTCGTCATAATAACCTTCTGTTATGTTCCGACATTAGTGACCCAGGTTCCTGTACCCCTATGGTGGGACAGTAGATAAATGAATCTCTATTTCCCTTGGTCATCGCATCACGAATGAACGGATGGAATAATTTCGCTAATTCTTTATTTGTTGTATTTATTAATGTCAGGACAAGGTTCTTATGGAAGAAAAAATTAAGAAAGTTGAGCGGAACATTAGAAAATTCCAGAAAATTTAATAAAAATTAACGACAATATTAATTTTACATAACTATCAGTTTTTTGACATAGCTGTCAGTTGTTCAGAATGCGCGCTGCAAATATCGTTTAAGGCGACGACAAGAGACTTTTAATGATTTTATTCTGAAGATCACATCTAAACGAGTGGTGTTAATGAACTGGAAAAAATATATGTTAAATTTGAGCATTTTCTCAATAACTTAATATGTGAATATTTTAGATTATGTTTATATTACATAGTGTAATTAATTTGTAAAGTTAGGTCTAACGCAGATAAAAATCTGAGAATCACGTAAAAACTATCAAGCGTATTTTTATGAAACCTTCACCATCTTAAACACAATTTAATTACCCATCTTTTAATATACGACTTTTTATTTCAAAGTAAAAGGATAATATACAATTATGCTTTTTCGAATAATCTTTATGCTCGGGTTAGCAGGGGCCCTTGCGGGCGACGGGCGGCAGTGCATCGCTGACCACTGTCACGGGTAGACGTTGACGCTCGGAGCAATCACTAAACGATTTAACTCTATTATAAGTTTCGCGCTAAAATGGCTGGTAAATCTAGATTACTAAAAAAGAAACGCCAAACGCTCGCAAAAAATAGATTACTAAGGTAAGTAACGTGTTCTCAATCATAATTATCATTTGTGTATTTTAGCACATTGATGTAAATTGGACCAGATAAATTAATCATAACATTTAATTGTTACATATATTATTATTTTTTATTTTACTAAGTGACATTATTTTCTTTTTAGGAGATTACATAATAACAAAGATAATCGCGACGTAAATGAGGAGACAGAGACGAGGTGTGTATTGTAGTGTAGTATGACAATACTACATCGTAGTCGGGACAGTCCGGATTCGAGTTTTAAAAATATTTGAATGCTATTACTATTGTCACTGTATAACTAAATATAAATACATTTATATTGTAGGTCTGAATTTACGGAAACGCTTGGAGTGATTAAAGGATCTTCCCATATTGACAATGAAAATGAGAACAAGATTGTTGACAAGTAAATGCAAATCTAATTCAATATTCTGATTTTAGCATATTTGAAACCTAATTCTATTAACTTATATTAATTACTATAACTGTTACAGTTCTCAAGTAACCGAAACGATATTTGCTGAGCAGGAAGAAAGCTTTCAAATGGATATTGAAAACGAGAAGTCAAATTCGGTCAGGTAAACGTATTATTATTTCTATGATGTCAGGATAGTCTGTCAATATAAAGTTTTATATAGTAAAACTCTCGATAAATAAAATTAATAAAAAAGGGGAAAATTTTCAATATAATATTGCAGAACCCGTGAGTGATAGCAAAGAATGTGAACAATAAAAGATATTACAAAACAAATGTTAAAGGCCTTATTCTGTTTAATATTGCAAAATTCTTATTATGTATATTTCCTTTTCAGAAATAATCAAGAAATAGTGAATGGAATGCGAATATTAAATATTAAACATTTTTTTAAAGAGCTTCAAGAAATATCTTCACATGGTAATATAGACTGTGGTTTGAAATCTGTAGAAATTATATCTGAACGAAAACAGGGCCTTGTTTCTAAACTAAAGCTAAAATGCAACATGTGTAACGAAACTTTTGTCATTTGTTGCAATGATCCTGAAATTGACTTAAATATTAATACAGTTGCGGGTGCAGTGGCAATAGGTTGTGGCTATACACAGCTTAATGAATTATTGGCAGCAATGGACTTGCCTCATATATCCTATGAGTTATTTAATAAAAGAATGGGAACAATTAACAAAGTTTGGGGAAAAGAAGCTTTGAATTCTATGAATGAAGCCGCTAATGAAGAACGTCAAATGGCTTTGGAAGACGGTAGAGTTACTGAAAATGGCATTCCATATATTGACGTTATTGCAGATGGATGTTGGGGAAAAAGATCTTATAAAAAAAATTACTCATCCCTATCAGGCGCAGCTGCGATAATTGGGAAAAGAACTGGAAAAATTATTTATATGGCAGTGAAAAATAAATACTGCTGCATATGCGCCCAAGCTGCCAAGAAAAATGTCACACCTAAGGAGCATGCTTGCTATAAAAATTATTCTGGTAAATTCATAATATTAAATATGTTGTAATAATAATAAAGAAACTAAAATTTTATGGTTGGAATAATTATTACTTTATTTTCAGGTCCTTCAACTGGAATGGAATCCACGATCTTGGTAGAAGGATTCAAGAACAGCATAGAAATGCATAATTTAATATATTCAAGGTTAATATCAGATGGTGATGCAAATACTTATGCAAAATTGTTACAGTCAAGACCGTATGAAAATATAACAATTGAAAAAATCGAATGCCGCAACCACCTGTTAAGAAACCTTTGCAATAAGTTACAAGCTCTTATCACTGACACGAAATATTTAATTAAATACAGAAAATATATAACAAAACAAAGAATACTGTCAATAAGAAAGGTAATAGTAACCGCTATAAGAAATTATAAAAATTCTGGCAATGTCACTAGTTTACATAATGATATCATGTTAGCCGCAGAACATGCATTTGGAGTTCATACTAATTGTAAGACATATTTTTGCTCGAAAATGGGAGAAGATGACAACATAGACAGAGATATTTTCACAAACAGTTTGTGGCATAGAATAAAATTTGTATTGACACATATAGCTGCTCATGCAAGAAGCTTGATTGAAGACGTTGACAGCAACACTGTGGAGCGCTTCCATAGTATTGTTGCAAAATTTGTAGGGGGTAAGCGGGTAAATTTTTCCCAGAAGAACCAATACCATATGCGTTGTAATGCAGCTGATTTATCATTTAATACCCATAAACCTTTATCGTTGTTGCAAAAATCAATCACGGGCAGGAGTCCAAATGGTGAATTAAAAAAGATGGAAATACGTAAACAAAAACGCCTACATTTAACAAAAAATTATCATAGAATAAAGAAGAGATTACATGAACACTACACAGAAAGTAATAAAAACTATGGTGAGCAATGTTCAAGACCGGATATGGATGATGATATATTAGAGGAATCAAAAAAAATATTTTTAGCAAATTTGGCGGAAACTGCCAAACAAAGAGAATAAATAGAAAGGAAGACTATATTACAAAGTGGTTCTAGTGAGTGGCTAGAACTACGAAGACGGATTTTGACCGCTTCCAACTTTGGACGTGTTATAAAAAGACGCAATGACATAAGTTGCTGCAATTTAGTTAAAGATCTTTTATATAAAGAGTCTATAGGACACATTAAGTCTATAAAACATGGACAAGACAACGAAAATTTTGCGAAAGAACAATTGTCGAAACAAGAAAATATTAAAATAGAACCGTGTGGACTTTTTCTTGATGAAGAAATACCCTTCCTCGGCGCATCACCAGACGGTATTATTAATAAAAACACCATTTTAGAAATAAAATGTCCACTCACAGCTTACAAACTAGGACTAGATAAAGCCATCCATGAAAAAAAAATATTGTTTTATAAAAAACTGGTAAACGGTAATTACATAATAAACAAAGAACATAATTGGTGGTATCAAATACAGGGACAGCTGCATATAACAGGAAAAGATAAATGTATGCTTGGTATTTGGTCTGGTGAAAACTTTCCTGTAAAAATTGAACTAATTTACAAGGATGACGCTTTTTGGGACACTAAAATGAAAAATAATTTAATTAAGTTTTATACAGATTGTATGCTTCCCGAACTGGTTGATCCTAGATATACGAGGAATATGGTAATTAGGGACCCCTCTTATATAGTTAGTGCCATACACGGACGCAAAAGGAAAAAGGAAGAGGAAAAAGAAAATAAAAACAAACTAATAAAAAAACGAGAAGTGACGGCTGAAAAAGAAGACAGTATAGTTGCTGTGAAAGTATTAAATTTCGAGGAGTTTTAAATAAAATCCTATAAATACCTAATTCACTTTTTTATTTATAGTTACAAAACCTGTAGACAGAAAACCTGTGTTCGTTTGATATAATTATATTTTCCGTTTATTGAAATACCTATATTATATTATATCCTACCACAGGGAATGATATAAGATACAGAACATGAAACAATAATCCTAACTAATATTAAATAAGCGGTTAAAAATTTCATGATTATTAGATAGTCTTCATAATCTGTAACGTATGGTTACCCAACGAACTTCTCTAAAATATACAATTACGTCGCCTGCGAATTTTCAATGCGGGTTGCGGGGGGGCCCCGCGCGTGCTACTCTCACTAGCTCAAACTCCTCCCACTCGCTCAAGGTCGCTAGCACTTAGTGTCGTCTTAACACAGATGTATACGTTGATAAATAATTATTTTATCATTTCGTGTAATTTCAATTCAATTATACAGTGATTTTTTGAGAAGTATTTATTCATCACGGTAAGTTAAGAGCAATCACGCCTAATATTGAAAGTTCAATTTAATATAGAAACTTAGGTAAGTTTTAATAGACTTTTGATTGGCTTGATTTATAGAAGAATACAATATTAATATGTAATTTTTTTTAATTTTCTACTAATGTAAAACTGAATAACTTACTCCCTCCGAGAGTGATGAAGTGACGAATTTCCCTTTTGATGTTAATTTGTGCTTCACTTGATTTTTATGTAGTTTATCCATATAATTTGTTTTGTTCGGCTTAATTTTTGACCATATTTTGCACAAATATCGAAGTTAACCAGGTTACGTGGCAAACAAATGTCTGGCCATGCCGCGTCCGCCGGGCCCCGGCAGGAATAGACCCAAAAAGTGCTGGCTGGACGTAATAAAGGGTGATATGCGTGCCAATGGGCTTACTACCAGGGATGCTGAAGACCGTGCGAAGTGGAGTAGAAAAAGTCGGAAAGCGGACCCCGGGCACCGAAACAAAAGTTTAGGTTGCGACCAGGATACAACGCTTAGATGAAGAAGAAGATCGAAGTTCACCGGGTCATCTATTATAAATATGAATATAACTGTGTCTGTTATGTTTTCATTTTGATGAATTTCGGTAACAGAGATAGATTATACCTTGGAGAAGAACATAGTTTATTTTTAATTTATATGTCAGAACAACGTTTGCCGGGTCAGCTAGTATATAATATATATTTTAGGTGTATATTTTGGTTCCCACTGGCTATTTTTAAACATAGAGTCTTCAGATAGTGTTTTGTTGTCATAAATTTTTTATTATATTTTTGATTATATTTTACTTGTCAAATTCGACGTGAAAAACAGATCCTTCGAAAATCATAGTGTGGAATTATTTGCATGAAGAGTTGTAGTAATGCTACAAGCGGGAAAATATTAGTCATTAATGGATTTCAATAGGAGCGTATTTTGCTTTACGTAGTGAATGGGCTACGAGCCCTTCCCATGGGCCGCGTCCGGGACCTTGCACTATGAGGGCCGGAGGTAAGGTGCTGGCCTCTAGCGACGCTGCGCACGCTGCCTTCCCTCTCCGCCGCCTCCTCCGTAAAATTTAATGTCTCGCAGCTGACGGGTTGAAGGATTCGAATCCGTTAGTAGCTAGGATATCTCAGCGCTCCAAAACTCGTGCGAAGCACACCTGGGGGGTGAGAAGCGTGTCCTCGTCGCCAGCGCCACAGTATTGACAATCTGTTCTCATTCTCCTCAATCAAATCTCCTGTGCGACGCGGCAGAAATACTGCCCAAAGCATACGTAAAGATCTTGAACGTAGTTTTGACAACCCAAGAAAGAACAAAATTAAATACACTACTGGAAGTGATTGTTGTATGCATCAGATAAATAATAAAAAAAAATCTTTTATTACATCAAGATTCAAGTTGTATATATACTCCGCATTATAATATAAACACCGGTGAATCTCATGGGATCAGTTTTAATATATACTTCTGACTCTAGAAAATTTACGTAACATGACCAAATCGCAAGGAATTTAACCATTATCTAAGATTAGAGAATAAGCAAACATTAAAAAATCGTGTATAAAAACACGCTTCGAAACCGTCTCGCTCTACTCTTGGTTTTAGCCAAGGTCGGGAATCCGTATAGACCGGACCGCGATGTCCGCGGAGGAGACAGCAGACCTCTTAATACTACAGATCTCCTTAATACTGGATTGAAATTGCATGGAAGTGGCCAGAGCGATGATAAAGCTGGCCGGCGTAGGTCTGGGCCATGGCATCGCCAGCCGCTATAGGTATTGACTCACGCCTAAGGCAATACGAACACAGCGGGTTTTTTATCTCATATGCCCGTTGACATCCCCGCGGTGCATGTAGAGGACTTGTTAGTTTTTCCCGAAGCCCCGAACAAAGCCCGTAAGTTACGCTATAACGCTTGACATCCACAATTACAAACATACAAACCGAAAAATTGTAATTTTTATTTAATGTATTTATGATTGATTTTTATAATGTAAATTATAATTATTCATTGATTTGTATCTCCTACACATAGAATATACTATTAAAATTATCTATGACATTCACTTATAAAAAAAACATAATTGTTTAAAATGGTTTTCTTTAGTATAAATTTTTTCTTTGTAATAGTAGTGTACCATTACAAATTAAAATAATTTGTAACTACTTACAAAAATGATGTCAATAGAGCAACCGTTACGCCTTGAACTTTTTCTTATATATTTACAATTTTACAAATAATTTTTACATTTTACACGTATGAGTAACATACTAGTTGAAATTAAATGATAGTTTAGTTTGTAAGGCAATGTAAGGTAACTTATGGTTAGTGGCGTGCAAAATCGATTATCAATAATCGAGTATCACGATAATCATTTGCAATCGATTTTCTTTCATAGAATCGATTATTGGGAGAAAACTATTTAAGTTGTGGTAACCCTACTTACATACACAGGGAAACCCCGTTACTAGTAATAGTCTAACATCCGGGATTAGATATGTAGAAATTTTCAGACACAAATTTTTTTGTTCATGAATAAATGATATGATATGATAGAAAAGTTCAATTTCCAAAATTTAACAAATTAGATCTTTATGAAGTTCTGGTGTGATATCGTTTGACAAGATCTGTTTTTGAACACCTATAAATTTAAATAAACATTTTCTAGTTTTTATAATATTTTTCATTAGTAGGATTTATTTTATCAAGATTGTTGAAAATATTATTATAATCTTCTCTCTTTCTAGTACGTTTTGAATAATGAAAGAGCATAAAAACAAATAACCCTTAACTGTACAAATTACATTTAAAATATTCGTGCATCCCAGCTACCTCCGTGCCTTCAGAGAGAATTTTCTCCAAAGCAGGTCAGTTGACAAATTTAAGAAGGAACAGCCTGCTGCCAAAGCATCTCGATTACATAATTTTTTTAAATGCTAACTGGACTCTGATTGGAATTGATTTATTTCTTTGATTTTTAATATAAAATTGTTTCTTTTTCAATAAATAAGTGATTACATTCTTTTTTTTTTTATAATCTGGAGAAGCTGTAACAATTTTTATTTCGAAGTAATAATCAAACCTAATCGATTAATCTCCGATCACATAATAGATTAATCGATTAAAGAAATAATCGAATCGGCACACCACTACTTATGGCTTTGTAAGTTTGTTCACTTTGACAGTGTCGCCAGGTCAGATTTGTAAATTTACAGTGTTCGGAATATAAAAATACAGTAGCTGCTCATAAAAATACAGTAAATTAATATGTTAAATACAGCGCTTTTACAGTAAATAAAATTACACCATATTTGTGGAAAATCACATTTTTTTAAATTGCTGTAGAATAGCAGACAGGCTGACGGCCCGCTTAGAATTTAGTAGTTACCGTCGTCTGTGGGTGTTTGCAACGCCAGTAGAGTCGCGAATATGCTGCTGTCACATAAGGATAAAGGAACTTGGGTCATTAATGCCGGAACACAACACAAGGTTACTATGGTGGCATACTTAAGACCAAAGGTGGTCGCCATACAGACTGGCTTAAGGCCCTACCACGTAGCTAGCTATAGTTATTTATTAAAGAGAATGTAAATTATTCGCTATCTGTGTCACTTGGAGAAGGTTCATTTTTATAAATTTGATCAGTGAAACCTTTAAGCATTTTTATCGTTTGGTGCACACAACTATACTTGAACTACGTAATATGGCCTGACGCGCTAATTGTATTTGTAATTACAATTTCTTTTTTGTTTTGATATCGTTTATTTCGCTAAATTTCCTTTCACACTTTGCGTTTGAATGCGGTAGTGCTAAAATGTCGAGCATAAAGTTTGCCTAGTTCAAGAACTTTTCTTTTTGCATCACCTGAAAAGGGCAAGTTGTCAAAGAATAAACGATTACGTTCCGACAGATAAAAAAATAGGCTGATTTTAAAATAATTTGAATACCTCATAGAATAAATATCAGGGGCCTGACAATTATCAACAATATTCAAGCTGGGCAAATTTCTCCATTGATCATCAAATTGCAGCCGCTCATTCAGACATTTCAGTTTCGATTCCAGACGATTGTTAGAATCAATACATTTCTCAGAATCTAATTGTACGATATTGTAGCCATTACTACTGTAACGTTTTTGTATACCTGTGTTGTTATACGAAATGCTTTTATTATAAATTTTTGGCATCTCTCTTTTAGATCTATAAGAAGTTCTGGTGTGATATCGTTTGACAAGATCTGTTTTTGAACACCTATAAATTTAAATAAACATTTTCTAGTTTTATAATATTTTTCATTAGTAGGATTTATTTTATCAAGATTGTTGAAAATAAAATCATGTATTTATAGGTCATCAATAATTCTCGGTAGAATTCATTCATTTTGATATATATTTTGGTGATCATTGGAGACTGGCATTGAATTAGAGTATTGGTATTTGTAAATTTAAGCAGCATCCAGTATAAAAAGTAATAATAGGCCTTCAGTTGTAGATTATTGAAGCAATTATGAATATTTTTGCACTCTTGATTTTCCAACCATTTACCATTATAGAAAAGTACGTGAGGATCCCATTGTTTAAGAATTCGTTCAGTAACTGCAGCCAAAGACAATCATTGAGTTTGAGAAGGTTTTAATAATTTGTGTATATCTGTATCAGCAAATACCTGAAATTCTTTAAATTCAGACTGTTGTTTGCTGCTCGTAGCAAAATAATTATAAATGTCACGTGCTAGTTTTTCACATTCTATCAGCAATTTTTTACGAGTAAATGCATCGCTAGTGCAAATATGTAGCGAGTGGCATACACACATATGACGCCTGGACAAGCCAACACAAATTGACTGGATACTGAATGGTTTCACACCATCATAGATTTGCAACCATCTGATACAAACCCTACAATACTTTTATCAAGGCAAATCTTGAAATGATTTGAGTACTGTATTAAAAAGATGCTCTGCTGACGAACTATGATCTGCATTATTGATTCCATAAATTCGATTACGCCTCAAAATCTACTAACAATTCGACTTTTAGCTTGTCAACAACGCACATAGTTAACAGTAACAGTAGCAATATTAATACTTTCATCAACCATCACTCAAAATTTTTGACATTTTAAATTTGTGCATAAATCTTGCTTTTCAGTCGTACCCATTACATTATTTATTACGGCGCGGAATCTTGTACACTTCATTTTTATTTTCTTTGCAATCTCAGAATCTGGGTACACCTTCGGCAATAACTCAACTAGATGATCCATGACCACATAAAATATTTTATGTTCAATCATAAAAGCTGATAATTTTATTTCCGCACTTTTACGTTTATCTTCTAAAGAAGTTGATAGCTTCTTAAATACAGTGGCTATAGAAGTTTGAGATGAAGAGGGCTTGTTTTTTTTAAGTATTATGTTTGTTACCTGCACTATTTTATTTATTTTATTTTATTCGGAAAATAAACAGCTGGCGTCTTAACGCTCCCATGTCAGCAATCATTGATCAGTGTGTGTCACACAATACACAGTAGGCGCGATACGGATCTTTCAAATTACGTCACAACTATTTTTTTGAAATTGTCATGACATTTTTGCTTATAAATTATTTTTAGGAAGTTAGAACGTCCTTCATCGTCGTTTTAACAAGCATACATTTCAATTGAATCAATACAAATATTAATATGGAGTTTTCCCGATTACTAGCTAGAGCATAGTGCATTTCATGTCACATAGATACATGTATATACTGTTTTTTAATATTGAATCTAATTAACTGTAAATACTGATTTTTCATACACTGTAAATTTGTAATACGGTATACAGTAAATGGAGTAAAATTACAGTGAATCTACTGTAATTATAGTACACCTGGCAGCATTGACTTCTAATATCTGTCAGAGTTTGTTCTCTATGGTTCAAAATTTACCGAACGTGTCACAGTTCAAGTAGGGATGGCGGAAGTGAAAAAATATATCGATATTTATTAAATTATCGATATATCGAGAAAAAAAATATCGATATTTCGGTCATTTTCAAAAGATTTTGCGTTTTTAAAGTAATTGTGTATTTAGCTCAATATATAATATCAATAGTAATTTTTATACAAAATGTACAAAAATTTCAATCTTCAATCAATCTTATTATATCAGGCAAGCCAGTATTTGTCCGATAGTGAAAGAAAAAAAATTGCTTTTTACATGCTCCGCTGTCAGCCGGCTCCTATTGTTAGGAACCGCCAAATTAACGGCAGAAGCCGGAGTGGCTCTGAAGGTACAGAGAAAGCCGTAGGTGTTAAGTATTTAATGCTAGAACACAATACATAAAGAACTCACGAGTGAAAGTGACGTGACGGTTGATGAAACTCAACTATTACGAAATGAGCAAGAATAACAAATTAACAAAATAAACACAGATATATGTTAAATATCAAACATTCAAAACTTTTTCTAACTGGAACAAGCCATTTAATGTAAGGCATTCATGGAAGTAATAAGTTGTACGTAGTACTTATTACTTACTTTTTTTTTTTTACTTCCATGATGGCATTTTAAGCACTGAAGTAATAAAGGTCTATGATTTTAAGGTACATTGAATGGTCATTCAAACCTATACACGCATTGATTTAAACTCTCTGTATACACGTATGTAGTCGACTACGAAAATCCTTTACTTGATAAAAATTTTGTACTTTCAGACTAATTTCATTTCTTTTTAATTAAATAATACATTTTTTTAATAATGTCATCATCATCATTTCAGCCGGAAGACGTCCACTGCTGGACAAAGGCCTCCCCCAAAGATCTCCACGATGATCAGTCCTGCGCTGCCCTCATCCAACCTATTCCGGCGATCTTGACCAGATCATCGGTCCATCTTGTGAGGGGCCTATCAACATTGCGTCTTCCAGTACGCGGTCGCCATTCGAGGACTTTTCTGCCCCAACGGCCATCAGTCCTTCGAGCTATGTGCCCAGCCCATTGCCACTTCAGTTTTGCAATCATCCGGGCTATGTCGGTGACTTTGGTTTTCCTGCGAATCTCCTCATTTCTGATTCGATCTCGCAGGGAAACTCCGAGCATAGCCCTCTCCATTGCCCTCTGAGCGACCATGAGCTTTCTCATAAGGCCCATAGTTAGCGACCACGTCTATAATAAATAATAATAATGTAAATATTTTCAAAGAAAATAATAATTTGATTGAGTATATTTTAAATAAAAGAGATGTTTTGTTAAATGAAATGGTGGTTTGGTGCAACGCCCTCTGTATACGACTCTACTATATAGACACTATTAAGTGTAGTATGTATCTTTTTTTAAGTAATAGATGGAGCTAGCTTTAATTGCATTACCTGTAAATTGGAATTTGCTCAAAATTACAGTCAATTTCAGAGAAAATAAAAAGATTGATCCTGCATAAATATGTCATTTTAAAAATAAATATCCCTAAATCAGAAATCTTAATTATATACTTCTCATAAAAAATCTAAATATTAAACTACACTGACGGACTCATAAACTGCATCAAAGTAATAGACGACTTTGAAATAAATATTTTTACCAAGTATGCAAACTTTCTATACAGATTTAAATTGAAACCTCTAGATTGGTTCGTGAACTTTAAAACAGCGTAGGGTCATATCCTTAAGTTTAAGTTTGTGTACTGGAAAGGACCTTATGACTTTTTTTGAAAAAAAAAACAGCAATTTAAGGAAAATTGGTTTAATTAAAAAATTGGTTTTAACAACAGACACAAACTTTATCCAAGAGTTTATTTATGTTTTAATAAGGTGTATTACCTCCACGTGCCCATAATACGGATTCTAATCGGTTCCGCATAGATTTTGTTAGGGTTATATTGTAGCATTGGTGGGGGAGGGCTTGGATCAACGAACGATTGGTAGAAATTTAAATTTAAACCAGTCTGCGGTTTCTCGAATATACAGAAGGTTTGTGGAAACAGGTTCTTACAGAAGGAGACGTGGTACAGGCAGGACTTGAGCAACCACCGGTCGTGATGACCGATTTATTGTTACAACTTCCCTGTGAAATCGTTTCCTCACGTCAGTCAATTCTAATTTTACCAAAACAGTTATTTAGCTGGAAGCTATTATCCAGCTAAATAACTGTTTTGGTAAAATTTTACCTATTTATAAAACTATTATATGTACCGTATTTGAAGTTGAGAGTGGACCTGCAGCTAATATCTTTTGTAGAGGTATATTTTAATGGAATCTACCCAGATTTTGCTTAATTGCTCCGATTTTGTACAGTTATAGCTATTTAAAAACAACCAAATTTTAAAAAATCACTGTTTTTAAATAGCTAGAACTTTTTTCTCCGCACTTCGATTTGTTTCAAACTTTCAGGAAAGTTGCTTTACTCTATCCCTAAGAAGCCCTGAAAATTTGAACTAGGGAATCGAGCTTCTATTTGAGTTATAAATTTTTTTAATATTGTCTAACTGCGTTGTTGAAAACAATTTTTCCTGATAATTTCTTACATGTCTATCGAATTATTTACATGTTGACAAGTAAGATATTAATATGTTTTGTACAGAGATGTAGCAGGCTGCTGTTAGTAGTTATTTGAATAGCGTCTACAGTAGATATTTCCTGTTCAAAAACGCTACGATCTTTCTTATATTGTTGTTTGAATTTGTATTGAAGGTCGCGCCCGGGCTTTTCTGTTACTTATTTTATCCGCTTGGTGGCGTGACCGAGGTATTAACGTTAATTCTATTTAAAAAAAAACAACAGAGAATTGATATATATATCTTTATTTCACAAATTTTTTATATTTTTTACAATATCTTACATTTTTTTATAAAAACAGTACCATAATAGTATTACTTTTATACAAAAATCAATAATAAAATATCCTAAAAAATATAAAAAATCGTCTTCCAACAGCAGCGGGTCCTTGCAGTTCCAAACTACCGGTGGTCAGGCTACAGAGTAAGGAACCTCCTCACAATTCGTGCCGTATCCAAGAGAGCTGCCTTCTGTATTCGACCCTTCAGCCAGGGACCAAGCGAGAGCCTTTCAAGGTGTCGATCAAGACTCTTGCTATCAGACCATTCACTGACACTGCTATCGGAACTATGATTGTACTATCCAATTTCCACATAGCAGTAATCTCGTGTGCGAGATTGTTAGCCAAAGAGCGACGCGGTGGCTGCGCCCACCCTCTTATATATGTAATATGTAATATTAAAGCAGTTAGCAACTAGCCGACGTTTGACTTGTACGTATACGCATTCCGTCATAACAGTGGCGACGAGGATGGGATTACGCGTCGCCAATAGTACCAGTTTTAAAAAGCGACGGTAGTGTCCGAATTTGTGCCGACTACTCGCAAACAATTAATAAGCAACTTCTAGTAGAAAAATATCCCCTACCATCGGTTCAGGATTTGTTTACTAAGCTTTATAATGGCGCTCAATACAGTAAATTAGACCTGTCTATGGCGTATAACCAATTTAAATTAAATTCATCATCGCAGAATTTGACGTGTATAAATACGCCTCGAGGATTATTTAATTATACACGACTAGTGTTTGGGTTGTCAAGCGCGCCGGCGATTTTTCAAAGAGCGATTGAGTCAATAGTAGGGGACATGGACGGAGTGTTTTGTTTTCTAGACGATTTAATTCTTACTGATGTTAGTAGAAGTCTTCATGAGGCCAAACTGAAAGAAGTTTTGCATCGCTTACAAGAGGCAGGGCTCACGTTACATAGGGACAAGTGTGCATTTTTCCAAGACGAGGTTTCTTATTTGGGATATATAATAAATAAGCAGGGCATAAAGAAAAACCCAGACAAGGTAAAAGCTATAGTAGACGCAGCGGTTCCAAAAAATATACAAGAGCTTCAGTCATTCTTAGGGCTTATTAATTATTATCGTAATTTTATAGCGAATGCATCGACTATATTAAGTCCCTTACATGAACTATTACAAAAGGGAGTTAAGTGGAATTGGAACTATAAACACGATAAAGCGTTTAAATTAATAAAAAAATTAATGGCATCGGAGCAAGTGTTAGCACACTTTAATAGCAACGCTAAGTTGGTTTTAACAGTAGACGCTTCACCGGTTGGGTTAGGGGCCATTCTGTCGCAAGTAGGCAACGACGGCACCGAGAGGCCCATCTCGTACGCGTCGCGCTCCCTCACTTCAGCCGAAAAGCGGTATGCTCAAATACAAAAAGAAGCAACTGCTATTATATTCGGAGTCAGGAAATTCCATCAGTTCTTGTATGGGAGGGCGGACCCATTCTTACTACGAACAGATCATAAGCCACTAACTGCCATTTTTGGGCCACACCGTGGGATCCCAGTAGTGACAGCAAATAGGCTACAGCGTTACGCGATTTTTTTGAGCGCCTATAATTACATTATCGAATATGTGAGCAGTGCGGCAAATACAGCCGATTTTTTATCGCGGGCAATACCAGATCGTGAGCCGAAGCGGGACGTGGCCACTAGGGAGATTAGCGAGGAAGTAGCTGCCTATGTCAATTTCGCCGTCGAAGGCTGTTTGCCCGTAACCTTGCGGCACATTAAGCAGGAAACAGCTCGCGATCCTGTTTTGGCGAAAGTTTTAAATTTTGTAATAAAGGGGTGGCCGCGTAAAATATCTGACAAGTCCCTTAAGCCGTTTCATCTGTGTAAAAATGAAATAGCATTAGAAAATGGCGTTCTTATGCGTGGTTATAGAGTTTTGATTCCATTTAGTTTACGCAATAAAATTTTAGAGGAACTTCACAGTTCTCATTTCGGAGTGGTGAAAATGAAGGCGGAAGCCCGATCTAAGTTCTGGTTCCCAGGAATTGACTCAGAACTGGAACGGCTGTGCGGAGCGTGTGACGTGTGCGCACAGCTGAAACGCGCGCCGCCCCGCACCGCACTCGCCCCCTGGCCATATCCCGCGTATGCATTCCATAGGATCCACTTGGACTTTTTCGGCCCGATTAATAATAAGTCATTTTTAATAATCGTAGATGCTTATTCGAAATGGGTAGAATGTTATGATATGAAATTAAACTTAACGACTAAAGCTGTTATAGATAAACTTTGCGACTTCATGTCACGGTTTGGCACGCCGGAAATCATAGTCAGTGACAATGGAACTTCGTTCGCGTCTCGGGAATTTTCAGAATTTTGTAAATTGAACGGAATTAAACAGTTGTTTTCCCCCGTCTATCACCCATCTAGCAACGGACAAGCCGAATCCTTTGTAAAAATTGTAAAAAGGGGTATTAAGTCGATTATGCTATCTGGGTGCAAGACGGTCGATATAAATACTAGGCTGTGTAAATTTCTCTTTGACTATAGAAATTCTGTAAATACTACAACAGAGTCTTCACCGGCTCAAATAGTTTTTGGCCACAAATTACGTTCAAGATTAAATTTAATTATTCCCCACAAATCGCCTACGTCATCGCAGTTATGCTCACGGGTGTTGCGAAAACAGTGCTTACAGGCGGCCAGCTATGGGGGGAAAAACAATAAAGCTTTTGCGGTCGGTGATTTAGTGTGGTTAAAAGAATATGTAGATAAAATGAAGCAGTTTTGGTCGAAAGGGAGGATTGTTCGAAGGACAGGCAAGGTGACGTACGAAGTTTATGTATTTAACAAAGACCAGATATTGAGTAGACACAGGAACCAACTTTATATTTTCAAGGAGGGAAGAGCTGTATGTGAAAAACAGACGCCTGTTTTACTTAAAGACTACTCGTCTTCAAAGGGTCAAGTAGAATCGGCGGAGTTCGAGTCCGATTCACGTCAATTAAGATCGCCACAAAGAGTGCCAGAAGGGGTTGAATGTCATGAACGAAGTACTAGTCCAACCACACCTTCTGCTTCACCAGCCCGAGTAACAGATCCGTCTAGTCCTCAACCCTGTACCCTGGATAAGACCAAACCAAATGAACCACAACGCTCGCGGAGAGACCGTCCTATTGTAGATTATAAGAAATACTTTAAACGTGCGTGATTTAAGAGGGAGGAGTGTTAGGTATGTACGCCAAAGAGCGACGCGGTGGCTGCGCCCACCCTCTTATATATGTAATATGTAATATTAAAGCAGTTAGCAACTAGCCGACGTTTGACTTGTACGTATACGCATTCCGTCATAACAGAGATCAATATATTTCAATTGTTTTTCTTTTTCAGCACCAACGAGATTGCCATCATGTGGAACCGCGATATCTACAATCATAGCACGTCTCGCAGATCGGTCCACTATCACGATGTCGGGTTTATTAGCAACAATGAACCTGTCCGTGATAATCGACCGATCCCAGTAGAGCAAATATGAACCATTATCGAGAACTGTTATTATTATAATATCTGGGCTATGCCTGCTATAGGCCGGATGCCGAGAAGGAAGAATTTCGTACAATGACCTATTTACCTGCTGACGCCACAAACATTTTTGTATTAAGTGCAGTTTACATAAAATGTTTTACGGAGAAAAAAATTTACTTGTCGGGTTAGGCCCATACATCAGAGGGGCAACTCTGAATTACATTCGAACAATCTGTTAGATCTAGAAATATAGAAATACAGAAATGAAATACATTTAATTAAACAACTAGTCACGTGACAGTGAGGGCGGTCACCTAGGGCTGTACTGACTGTCAGAGACAGGGTTCCACGCACCCACCGCAATAAGGACAGTACTAATTGTCAGACAACGGTCCACGTCCAGTAACTGGGCAGTACTGCCTGTCAGAGACAGGGTTTCACGCACCCACCGCAATTAGGACAGTACTGATTGCCTGAGACAACGTTCCACATCCAATAACCGGGCAGTACTGACTGTCGAGAGACAGTGGTCCGTGCACCAAGACGCATTCGTTTGAAATGCGTGCCGGCTCAACAGCGCGGCTCCTTATATAGGCGGAGGTGGGGGCGAACTCGGTGCACGTTCCACTAGCGCCCCCTAGACGCCGTCTCGTTAAATAATATGGCTGTCGTTACATCCGGTGTAGTTTTTAAATAATATGACTTCCGTCAATGGCCGCTGCCACATCCGGTGCAGCGTTTAAATAATACGACTTCCATTACAATACGGCCGCCGCCACAATCCGTCACGGCCATTCTGATAAATCACTCGTCCTCGAGTGCATTAAGAAAAGGACTCTTAATTCCCACCAATTATCATCATTACATATCAATATGGTAAGTATTACTGGTCCAGGTTTACAATAGGAAAAACCCCTACAGTACAAACATGCTGGTCTGAATCGCCACCCACTAAAGCAGGTGAGATTCCTGCAGCGCATCACTGATCATCACTATAGCAAGTTAAAGAGGCTGGTCTGAATCGTCACCCACTAAAGCAGGCGAGACTCCTACAGCGTATCATGTATGATTACCACAGCAAAGTCAAACAGGCTGGTCTGAATCGTCGCCCACTAAAGCAGGCGAGACTCCTACAGCGTATCATTTATCATCACCACAGCAAAGTCAAACAGGCTGGTCTGAATCGTCACCCACTAAGGCAGGCGAGATTCCTACAGCGTATCATAGGTCCCCACAATAGCAGAAGAGACCATACTAATTTATCACTCAAAAATTCTATTACAGCTTTAGAATTATCTACACTTAATGTTCGAGAGCTAAGAGATAAAGTTTCCTCAGAATTATTTGCGATTAAGGTGCAAGAGCTTTTAGAAAGTGTTACACACATTAGACTCCCTACATCTAGACTCCCTACATCGCTTAAATATTAAAGCGGTCTTGGAAATTTCAACTAGAATATCACACTCATATATCTCTACCTAATTAAATAGCGTCTCGCAGGCAATCGTCCGGAACTACATGAAGAGTGACGCTAATTTCGACGCTCTGAATATTTATGACACAAACAATTTACTCTGTGCTACTAATGATACTCTTTTCAATACCAAGAAAAGCTTTTCTTAATTAAACTACACTCGGAACCGGAATCGAAAATAAAGAGAAATTTCATACCACTACAGTGCATAATACCCCGAACGAGTAGCAAGTTGTTCCTTCTTCATATTGTCAACCCTTTTTGGGCAGGTGGAGACGACGTGGCCTGGCTCCCGCAAACGTAGCAGGTGGGGTGTGGCCTCTGGTTGATACGTTTATCCGCAGTTGTGGAGCGATTTTGTGGTTTGTTTCTGTCACGGCAATCAGCTCCACGATTGCCCAATCCTGCCACATATGTTGCAGCTGCCATGAAAACTGAACGTGGCGAGAGGGCGTTTAACATCAGAATCATTTGACTCTGACAATTCAGACTTTCATTTCAAGGAAATACCTCGTGGCATTCGAAATCACGACGTATTTGAACATCGCACTGAGATAATACGGAAATGGTAAAGCCTGTCACCACCTTTTTAGGTAAACTTGCATCTGGGATGTTTTTAATTAACTGCCAAAGTCGTAAACATGCTTGAGCGGGGGTCTCAGTGAGAATTTGAAATTTAAGGATACCTTTAAAGTGATCCTGAATCAACATAGGACGAGAGAATTTATGATTAAATCGACACCTTTCAAATTCTTGCTACTAATTATGGCGTCCTACAGGCGACACCATCCCTCTATATCTGAATTCGGGTCATCAGGATTAAACGGCACTAATACCGAGAAAGGATGTGGTGGTGCATCAGACCGGGGTAGTAAAGCATCATTTAATTTCAAAAGAAATGCTTCTAAATTATTTGAGGGTAGCGGAATATTTTCCTGCATATTTTGTGATGAAGTGCCAGAGGCGGGCGGAAGATCCGATCCCACTTCTGATGTCGGGTTAGGCCCATACATCAGAGGGTAAACAACTAGTCACGTGACAGTGAGGGCGGTCACCTAGGGCTGTACTGACTGTCAGAGACAGGGTTCCACGCACCCACCGCAATAAGGACAGTACTAATTGTCAGACAACGATCCACGTCCAGTAACTGGGCAGTACTGCCTGTCAGAGACAGGGTTCCACGCACCCACCGCAATTAGGACAGTACTGATTGCCTGAGACAACGTTCCACATCCAATAATCGGGCAGTACTGACTGTCGAGAGACAGTGGTCCGTACCCCAAGACGCATTCGTTTGAAATGCGTGCCGGCTCAACAGCGCGGCTCCTTATATAGGCGGAGGTGGGGCGAACTCGGTGTACGTTCCACTAGCGCCCCCTAGACGCCGTCTCGTTAAATAATATGGCTTTCGTTACATCCGGTGTAGTTTTTAAATAATATGACTTCCGTCAATGGCCGCTGCCACATCCGGTGCAGCGTTTAAATAATATGACTTCCATTACAATACGGCCGCCGCCACATCCGGTGCAGCCGTTAAATAATATGACTTCCGTCATACTAAATGATTAAATATTGTTATTATAATAAATTATTTATTTAGATTTTATAATATAACAGTTATATAAACCGAGTTACAATTACTACGAGGCATGCTTTTTAAGTTTTGTCGTTTGAAGAAAAAAACACAACTAAAACTTTATAGTACTTTTTTATTGTTTTTCAAAGTATTTACCAGTTATTATAACATTTATTCTCTCTAAATTGGCGGTGTTCAAATTTGCTTTACAATTGTTTACAATCCCGGAGGACGGCGGTCATTGCTCTGTTCGAGCGAGGACTCATTATATTTACGCGGGAGTGACAGAGAGAGGTAATAACAGGTCATTGTACGAAACTCTTCCTGCTCCCCGTCCGGACTATGTATTTTTTTTTCTTGCCAAGGAGAATGTATCGCATTATCACTATTTATTGAACACCCCTCGTATTGTTTAGTATTAACTACATCATGAATGTATGTATTTGCTCCCTGCCCTATGGTGAAAACACAAAAGTTCGGCGTTTTTTCTCATCGATATCCCTACTTCCTTACGTTTTTATCAGTTTTACAGGTATCTTCCATTAAGCTCTTTAGTCCAAATAGTGTGGCCTTATTATCCTCGTTAGTCGGAACTACACAGCCCGTATGTGCTAATATGACTCAAATGATTGTGATGATGATCCCTGGACACCGGACCCTAAAACTTCCCTTTCGTTGAAAAACGCGAAAAACTCATTTTTGAGACGTTTGACCTTGAATTTAAAAAATCCAGTACGGTAACAACGGGGACTCTTAAGCATTCATTTATAATGGTGTTCTGAACATACCAATTTTTAGCTCAATGCGCATTTTTGTTCCCTTGAATGTCTAAATTGACTGGATTATCAAGAGGGTCTGAAGTAAATATTTTTTTTTTGTAATGACGAGAGTTTGTCTCAACGACCCAACAGCAATGTCGGATTATTTCGGCTTAGCAACCCCGATACATGTATAGCCCATGGCAGCATGTTCAAGGAAGTACTTCTGTATGATACGACCTAGGCTCGACCGCTGAATGGGACACCTCCAATGGTAACAAATCTTCAACCATTGGAAATGGTTACCCATTTACGGGATTTGGGGTCGAAACTCTTGGTCTGTCTGGTTCTAAAGCTCATAAATTTTATTGAGACCTACTTATTTTCCGGGCAGAGTAAGAATACTAATCTCAATCTTTCTTTGTATAAATAAATAAGCCCCTGCGGCCTTTTTTTTTGGAGGTGGAAATGCATGACCCACACCCCGCCGCGTGGGTACATGAGGCGGGGTAATGTAGGATTCCTCGTGCAATGAATGCTCCTATATGTCCCCTTCTCTAGGCTGGGGGACGTACGTCGCTGGTATACCCACTAAAACCACCTCGGTGTTTCTTCACACACCCTAAGTTTTTTTTCGGTGCAGAGGCGGAGAGAGAATACTAAGCGACAAAACAACCCACCGTAGTTACGTGGTAGGTCCCCAAGCCCGTCTGGATGGCGACCACCTTTGGTCTTAAGTATGCCGCCATAACAACCGTGTGTCGTGTTCCGGCATTAGTGACCCAAATTCCTGTACCCTTATGCGACAGCAGCGTGTTCGCGATGCCACTGACGTTCCAAACACCCATAGGCGACGGTAACTGCTAAATTTGAAGGATTCATTCTACGAAGCAAGCTAGAATGGTTATCTTTCGAGTATCAGCTACGTTCAAATTGGAGTTTAGGCAGCAATGAAAAATATCCGAGGAATAAAAGTACGAGTTAAAAAAGTTTTTCAACCATAGTCCATAGCCAACTTGATTGGACAATAAAATATTTAAAAATAGAATGGAAGAACGCGCGTCACGAATACAATTCGTTTTTGTATAATAAATTGAAATGTGTTTTGGTAGAATTTTAATTTAATTATATAACTAACTAAATATACTATTTACTGTATCAACCAACAAAAAGAACTGGAATAGCATCGACGTAATAATTACTTTCTGAAAATTCTTTGCGGACCATAGGATCGAATGTCAAACATGGTTTCATCTTATAAACATAGACTTTTTCTAAATTTAATACTGTACAAGACATTCCTGGTCACAGGACATGGGTAGATAAAAATAAAAGACTAATAAAAATGTATGAGGTGTCAAAAGATGTGCAGCTAACAAGAACCGTAGTTTGCGAGGTCTGTTTGTTCACCTAGGGATAACAGGTGACTCACGATTATCCGGAAGTGCGGATTTTTTAAGTGTTTATGGAATATCTATTCTTAATCATTTAATTCCAGTTTACTTGATTTACTTTTGTTATTCAGGGAAGTGTTTTCTTTGTTGCATTTAATACAAAAATAATTTATTATGTAGCTTCAAGCCAAGAAACCCGTCTTCTGTTCGTACTTTTAATTGCTGAGGAATCGCAGACACATTGACGGCCCACTTAATGAAGTATTTAACGTCGGCTATATATGGATGTTTACCACATCAGGGGCACCACGAACTCGCTGCTGTCCCATAGAGGTACTAGAACCTGAGTCACTAATACTGAAACACAATATAAGGTTATTATGGCGGCATACTTATAGACCAAGGGTGATTGCCATTCAGACGATCCAGACGAAGCGTGTTTGCGATGCCACTGGTGTTGCAAACACCTATAGGCGACGGTAACTGCTAAATCCTAAGCGGACCGTCAGCCTGTCTGCTGTCCTACAGCAATAATGAAAAAAAACTCTGCCCCCGCGTTGAGCATTTGGGGCAAGAAGTCTATCGGTAACTATCCGTTAGACCAAACTTCTCTTTCAGTGGCACTTTTTTTACATGTGACTAAATTTCGAAGTTTTCCTTTTGACACAATTAGTTTTGGGAAGACTGGAAAGATAATGGAACGGGCTTACAATCTTTGGTGTTGATTATTTGAGTATAGTCACGGTTGCCAGCATATCCACGTTGTTGTTTCGGATATAATTTTTAGTTCTTGGGGGCCACGACGTGTATATCTGCTTGGTGGCTGGTCCGGAACACGCCGAGGCTTTCGTCTTGGTCAGCGAGGAGCGTCCGTGGTGGATGCGCGACCCGCTCCCCCGCGCTTCTCAGTGACATTGAAGCTTTGGTTTGACGTTGACATTTTGTGTAGTGATAATTATCGTTTTAGTCGATAACAATGTGATAATTCACAATGACCATCTAATCCCAAAGTAAGCCAGAGCGATTGTGTTATGAGTACTAGATAAATGTTATATTTTTATTTATTTATTTATTTTATTTATTCTTTGTACACAACATTGATTACACACATAAAATTTAAGATATGAGACATGTACATAGGCGCGCTTAACCCTAAAAGAGTTTTCTTCCAGCAAAGTTTTCTTCTTTATATTATAAATAAATACGTATTATGCGGAACGCGCGGAAGCCGTTGATTCATGACAGTCATAGTTAGTGGTAAAGTCAAGTAGAGTATATTTAAATTCGATTTATGTGAAATTTGAATTTATTGTTGGCAACATTTTGAGGGTTCCGCTCGTATACACACTGCGTCCATACAGCGATAGTTATTCCGCGCCACCGGTAATTGTGACAAATGAACGTGTTTCGTTATACTTACAAAAGAGACGCGTTGTTATATATACCCTCTCAAATAAAAAGAGGCCGAACAATTTTTCTTCCGCAGGGACAGGGTTAAAAATTATATGAGACCCAACTTGTATGTAGAGGTTTTATTATTCTTATTGCAATTATTCCGTTAAAATATAAACTCTTTATGACGTCACTTTAACGACAAACTCCTTAAAATGTCGAAATAGCTTGACTTTGGTTGGTTTACCTTGTTTTCTATACAATAATACACTCTATATAGCATTACGCTCACTCTATAACGACAAAAATATGGCATTATAAATCACACTGAGGAACAACAAGTGGATGAAAAAAATTAAACAGACGATCTTGTCCCTCCACCAATAATCAATCAAGCAATTAGCGAAACTATGAGAAAAATACTTTTTATATAATCAAATTTATCCGGCAGTATCTCAACATATGAGTAAAATACATAAGAAAATCCAAATCCACGCTCAATAACGCTGAAAAAGGCATAATCCGTTGAATGTCGTTGTATAGAGTTTACACTGTATTACAATTATAAAAAAATCTCATTTATTTCAATATTATTCCGATATTACAGAATAAATAATAAATTGTTATTGAATATCAGGCATCCACTAGTTTCCAATACAAAACACTGACTAGAGACGAAACGGCGAAATAAACTCCCAGCGAATGTTTTTTTCAGTCTTATCCTAATGCTATAACTGATTTTAACTAAAGTCTGCTTTTCAGAATTTGAAGCGATTTGAATTAACTAGACTCTAGAGTATCCTTAATTTAAAGATCAATGGTAGATATCTATATCGTCTTTTACTGTAATTTCTTACTCACTCGCTTGAAGTTTGTCTTCTACGAACGATGGACGAAGACGAAGATGGACGATTAATTTTAAATTATTAAAATTATTATTTATTAATTAATAAAATTTTAAATGAATAAATCAAAATGATGAAATAAAATTTTTATAAAGTATCTAAATTGCACCAAACTCCGTATTTGTTTTCTTCAAGCCCATCGTATGATGTTACTTACTACCACTATATAACTTACGTGAAATTAAACAAAACATAATTACTGCTGATACATTGATCTTAAAACTAAATACATAGGAATAATTCATTTGTGATAGATAGTTCTTTCTATATATACGCCTAGAAAGCAAATGTTTTTGAGTTAACGAGTTAAGGAACATTGCATTTGATGTTTTTTTTCACACTTAAAAAATCCTCTAAAGTGTTGGTTACGCTATTATAACACTATTATAATTTCTAGTTCCTTATCAGAGCTTAGAGCTTGAACTTGAATCTCGGATTTCGTAGAGTGGTACAAATGGATAAAAGCACGCATCGTTTACATTGAGCACATTATTGACACTTTTTTATACTGAGAAGATTTAAACGCAATTAAAACAATATTTTACAATTTTGTCTAAATTTAATTTACAGGAGTGACAGCTGTGCGGATCACAACCTCGAAGAAAAACCTTGTGTCTTTTTTTTATAACTGCACTCCCTGGCACTTTGTCAGGGTTAATTTTATAACCATAGCATTTAATCGCCTTACTTAATCTTAACACCCTGTTGTTGAACCCCACACATTGAAAATGTAAACAATGATTCATAAAATACTTAATTTTTTTAACTTTAATTTATAAAGCCTTAGAAGTATCGTCGATGGTGGCTGGCATAGTATCTTCATTACTATAATATTAATTATTTAATAGAGAAATTATTCTACGTGGTAGGGCCCCGATCCCGTCGGGATGACAACCACCCTTGGTCTAAAGTATGCCACCATAATAACCTTATGTTGTGTTTCAGCATTAGTGACCCAGGTTCCTGTACCCCTATGAGACAGCAGCGTGTTCGCGGTTCCCCTAGCGTCGCAAACATCCATAGGCGACGGTAACAGCTTATTATTAAGTGGGCCCCTGTCTGCTATTCCACTGCAATAAAAAAAACACATGCCCTAGGTGTATGATTTTGTTTTAACACGTGTCCGTTTACTATCGTAAGTTTTTCTTTACAAATATACAGTAGTGAAATGATGTTATATATATTTATAACATCATTGCAATAGTGTGTATAACCATACAGAGCAGAACAAAAATTTTACACTGTAAGAATATCTTGTCCTTGCTAAAGATTTCGTTCACAGACATGACTGTGCCAGACACTTTCTATAAAACAATCAAACGAGAAACGATTTCTTGAAATTCAAATATTTTGATAGCTTAAATTGATTAATGCTGACAATAGACTTAGCTTAGACGTTTAATAGCGATTGTCGAATAGGATTTTCATGTTTGCTTTTAATATAATTGTGTTCAGTTTATCTGTTGAGGATTATATTCGGATTAGATCGGTCCGCTGAGCCAGGGCCCGTGGCCCGGCCGCTTCAAATTGAATTGTAATATGCTACCGTTATTAATAACGAAAGCCGTTTAGGGCTGTCTCTTTTATATTTTTAAGCCTTAACTTTACATAGTAAATGTTGAAATTTCAAAACCACAAATATGTTGTTCACAATCAGGTTATTATCACGTAGAATGCATTTTATTCAATTGTTTCCAGAATTGTAATTTTATAAGCGTACCTAACATTCAGTTATATTATATGAATCCTTCTTTCTTTCATATCAGCTAATACATTCATACATTGGTACAAAATAATCACACACAATTAAAATCTTTAAACAATAAACATAAAACTAAATGTTTAACAAACAATAACAAATACCATATAATTTCTTCTTCCTCCTGCCCTTATCCCACATTATATGGGGTCGGAACAACATGTTACATGTTGTAATAGTTGTGGCTTAGTTTTTATAACCGGCAGCCTGCCTGACGTTAACCGCTTTTTGGGGAAAAGTCTGTCGTCCTTTTTATTTAATTTTTTTAACAAATACCATATAACATTCCTAAAAAACTAATGAGTCGAAAATATTGATATTTCTTGATTTAAGTAATTGCGTGGTATGAATATAAAATCAGATAAATAAGATAAAAAGTTATTGACAGTCTATACTGGGTACTGTGAAATCTTTGTGGCAGAAGTAGCAGCAGATCACTGCTATGTTTAACCCGATCCTCTTGCATATGTATGGCAGATATCTCCAAGAGGTGACCCGAGCCTAGAAGTAGGACGTTATAAGCTGTTATTATTCAATGATTTCGCCCGATTTTCAGGAGGGAACTAACAGGAGAGATCCCACCCTGAAAGTTTTGTTAGGTATACGACTTAATTTCATTTGGACTAATGCCAACCCTACTATGGCATGAACACAATCGGTTCACGTTCCGTGCGGAGATTTTTTTCGCCGCAAAATTTTAACCGTTTCGCTTCTCCGTACAAATTCCGCGAAATCAGCCATATTTGTACAATAACTGCCCGCTGGGGAACGTTCCCGTACAATAGCCTCTTTGTTTAACGACGTTCTCCATTGCGATGGCGCGTGCCTAGTTTTTTCAATGGCCGCCATTACAGAATGACATATGTTTGTGTTGTGAATGGCGGGAATTAATAGTGAATTAAATGTCATTGTTGTTTTAGATATTTTTTATTACATGTTAAGAAATTATGGCCTGATTGAAAGTACGTTTAATACTTTTGGTTTTTGAAGGACACAAAAATTGCCAGAATAGTTAAGTTGTCAAGAATAACTAATAAAAATTAGAAAACGTGGATGTACTTTTCCATATCAGATCGAATCAGAACTGGTTTTTATTATGAACAATTTTTTTTGAACCCTCACTTTGTGGTTGAGAATAAAAAAAGGCTGGCTATTCAATAGGTAATGTATGTATTATTGGTTGATGTATGTATTTTGTATATTTTAAACGTTTTGTGAATTTTGTGAATTCTGTTCGTTTCTCCAATAAAGAAAATACAATAAAAAAAGTTATTACTTTATTTTTTATTTTATTTTCTTTACTAGGTGAAAAAAGCAAATGGATTACTTTTTTAATAATGTACAGACAGCAACAGGATAGTTACTGGTCGATTTTTAAGTTGAGGCTTTGGTCAGTCAGACGAAAGTCACTGCTGTGAAAAGAATGTAACTTTTTATGTGGCTATTAAAGGTCATTAAAATTCCTTAAATTTACACTTTCAATTTAGTTAATGGCTTTAAAACTTGTCAAATTTGAACCCATGTTTTCTCTCTGATGAAATATGTATCTGATTAACTAGGTACCTCAAATTTTATTTATTGAATATTATTTAAATATATTTATTAAACATAAAATGCTTAGAAATATACATATATTATATATAGAGTCTTAAGATGTGCTTCAGATCAGGATGCGTATAATTTCTAACAAAATCAGAATACTCATTAATTCTAAAAATGCACACACAAAATACGTATATGAATCCATGTTTTCATATCATCACACATAAATGTATACATTGAAAACATGCCGCAACTAATAGCTAAATCATATTTTCCTTTTTTATATATTAATATCCGGATGACCGAGCTTTGCTCGGTATTTTTTTATATATATTGTGTTTTTTGGAAATTAACAATTGATTTTCTTAGTCTAACCTCAAAGCAAACACTCATTGACTTCGTGTTACTTAACAACGTCATCTGCTGGAATAGCTTTAGTGTTGTTGTGTCGTTAAAGCAATTTAAAAAAATAGTATTATTATTGGCCGATAGATGTCAGGAAGAGTCATTTTTTAGTTTAAATTGGGACTACTCAAACGCTACCTTTTGACATTTTCTAGAAATGATTCCTAGCTAGATCGATTTATCGCCCCCGAAACCCCCGTATACTAAATTTCATGAAAGTTGTTGGAGCCGATTTCTAGATTCCAATTATATATATATATATATATATATATATATATATATATATATATATATATATATATATATGTCGGCGCCAAACAAAAGGAGGCCGGTATCAAAATAGAGACGCGCGAAATGTAAACAAACCAAACACGAAAACAAAGCAGCTGTTAGCAAAAAAATATGTTTACGTTAAAAATCCCTTTGTCGGCTGACATGTCGGCGCGTTATCACAGGACACCGGTATCGAAATAAAGTCTCACGAAACGTATACAACTCTTTGTCGGCGTAATAGCGAAATACGGCGGCACCAAGATCAAATAGTATAATTATTTAACAAACACAAAAACATGTTTACATAAATATTATTTAGGGGAATAAGCCCATCTTTGAGAATACCGACTGGAAAATCCCGAGCACATATTGTTTACCTCAGAATTTCATATAAATACGAGGTCTCTGGCAGTACACAAGTCAGTCAAGTACTAACCACGATACGAATCGTCACCTGTGCGCGCCTTAAAGAATTAACTCTTGTAAATATTGTGAATAAACTATCTACCAGCAATCAAGTTAGTGTTTTGCCTCAATCACAATGAATACCAACGATGTAGGCGAAGATAGTGGCGTCAGCCCTGCTGGCGCCACGCATTTTAAAAACAACATCCACAACGAGCATCCGTCATATATATATATATATATATATATATATATATATATATATATATATATATATATATATATATATATATATATATATATATATATATATATATATATATATATATATATATATATATATATATATATATATATATATATATATATATATATATATATATATATATAATACAAGAATTGCTCATTTAAAGATATAGGATTACACTACCAGTCATAAACAAGATCTTTGAAATCATTTAACATTGTAATACAAATGTTTTTATCCAAGTTAATGCTTGATCGTTTGACCCGATCTTAGGGCAGTTTCGGCGGAATTAGGTGGGCCTCTTAGCAATGCCTTAAAAATAGGCCAACCAACTAATAAAACCATCAGAACCCACAAAAACCTATTTTAAATACACTAGCCTATTATTCACGATAGTGAATCTGATAAGATCTGCTATGCAGTTTTCTATGATGTCTTCGTCTTTAGTCTTTAAGGTGATATCTGTAGAATTATTCTAAGCTTTATCCTGAGTAAAGACGATTCACTTAGGTTAAAATAACCTACAGTGGTTCGAGAGGAGAAGGCATATTAGCACCGCATCATCCTCCATTTCTCTTTCAGCGGTGTCTTTCTGCATTAGGATTTATCTTTAGCCCTGATTATGCCGAACATGATTTGGCTGTTCTTTTCAGTTCTAGGTCATATCTGAATACTGCCGATTCTAGTTTTTTATCCAGGGCGATTAGTTCGCTACTGCGTTCGCAAAAGGTTTTGACAGTTGCACCGCCTCGTATATATATATATATATATATATATATATATATATATATATATATATATATATATATATATATATATATATATATATATATCATCATCATCATCATCATTTCAGCCGGAAGACGCCCACTGCTGGACAAAGGCCTCCCCCAAAGATCTCCACGATGATCGGTCCTGCGCTGCCCTCATCCAACCTATCCCGGCGATCTTGACCAGATCATCGGTCCATCTTGTGGGGGGCCTACCAACACTGCGTCTTCCGGTACGCGGTCGCCATTCGAGGACTTTTCTGCCCCAACGGCCATCAGTCCTTCGAGCTATGTGCCCAGCCCACTGCCACTTCAGTTTTGCAATCATCCGGGCTATGTCGGTTACTTTGGTTCTCCTGCGAATCTCCTCATTTCTAATTCGATCTCGCAGGGAAACTCCGAGCATAGCCCTCTCCATTGCTCTCTGAGCGACCATGAGCTTTCTCATAAGGCCCATAGTTAGCGACCACGTCTGCGTTCCGTATGTCATCACTGGCAACACACATTGGTTAAAAACCTTCGTCTTGAGACACTGCGGTATTTGGGACGAAAAGATTTTACGGAGCTTCCCGAACGCTGCCCATCCGAGTTGGATTCGACGAGTGACCTCTTTCGCGAAATTGGACCTGCCTAACTGGATCGTTTGACCCAAGTAGACGTATTCGTCAACAATTTCGAAAGTACAGTTCCCAACTGTTACGGAGGTAGGTGCGACATGGACATTAGACATGATCTTCGTCTTGTCCATGTTCATTTTGAGACCTACTCCTTGGGAAGCTGTATTGAGGCCATCAAGCATATGGCTTAAGTCTTCCATGGTTTCAGCCATGATTACGATATCATCTGCGAATCTAAGGTGAGTGATGTACTCACCGTTAATGTTGATGCCCAGTCCGTTCCAGTCCAGAAGCTTGAAGACATCTTCCAACGCAGCAGTGAACAGCATCGGCGATATGACATCGCCTTGTCTGACTCCCCGCTGCAGTCGGATAGGCTTCGAGTTCTGATCCTGGAGACGGACTGACATGGTGGCGTTTTCATACAAACACTTCAACGCTTTGATGTATCGATAATCAATGTGGCACCTCTGGAGAGACTGAAGCACCGCCCAGGTCTCGATCGAATCAAAGGCTTTCTCATAGTCCACGAACGCCAAGCATAGTGGCTGGTTATACTCCTCCGTCTTCTGTATAACCTGCCGCAGCGTATGTATGTGGTCTATGGTGCTAAAACCTTTTCGGAATCCGGCTTGTTCGGGAGGTTGGAAGTCGTCAAATCTGCGCGCGAGACGATTCGTGATGACCCTTGAAAACAGCTTGTAAACATGGCTCAGAAGTGATATCGGTCTAAAGTTCTTCAAAAGGGTTTTGTCGCCCTTTTTGAAGAACAGCACCACTATACTTCCGTGCCAGGCCTGCGGCGTTTTGCCATCGAGGATGACGGAATTAAATAGCTTCTGGAGGATTTTAAGCACAGGAGTACCACCAGCTCTCAGAAGCTCGGCTGTAATTCCATCATCACCCGGCGCCTTGTTGTTTTTAAGCTGTTTAAGGGCTACACTAATCTCGTACAGACTGACGTCTGGGATATCTACGGTGTAGTGTCGGGTTAATTTAGCTCTTGGGTCTTTAGCATTGTTGTTAACAGGTGCCCGTGTGGTCGTGTATAGCTGTCCGTAGAACTTCTCGACTTCCCTCAAAAGTTCGGGTTTAGACGAAACGACCCTGCCGTCGTCGGTCTTCAGCTTCGTCAGTTGGCTCTGCCCAATAGACAAGTCTCGTGCGAATACTTTAGAGCCCTTGTTACGCTCTATAGCCGCCTTTACACATTCTGTGTTATGGCGGCGGATATCGCGAGTCAAGGACTTGGAGATCTGTCTATTTAGCTGCCTATACTGGGAAGCATCGTCCGGGGACTGAAGGGTCATTTGACGTCTCACATCCATCAATTTGAGAGTAGAATCTGAGATTTTTCCGGTTCTTTTTGAACGGCTGGCCTTGAAGAATTTAGACCCGGCCGTTTGAACAGCTTCCACGAACCTGTTATTATACTCGTCCACGTCAACGCAGTCACCGAGGCATTCGAAGCGGTTTTGCAATTCGAGTTGAAAGTTTACCGGGTTTTGGATCTGTATGGGTGCAGGTCGGAGCGTAGACTTCACCAGTCGAGACCTCTCCAATTTTGGATTGATATTCAATGTGCCTCTTACTAAGCGGTGATCACTCCCAGTTTTCACCGAATTGATCACAGAGACATCATTGAATATCTGTCTTTTGGTCGACATAATGAAGTCAATCTCATTTTTGGTGGCACCATCGGGACTAATCCAAGTCCATTTGCGTTGTTCTGGCTTCATGAAGAAGGAGTTCATCATATACAGGTCCTCCTTCTCCATGAAGTCGGCCAGCATCTGGCCTCGGGTGTTCCGATTTCCGAACCCAAATTGCCCCACTCTCAACTCATCGCCGCTACGTTTCCCCAATTTTGCGTTGAAGTCTCCCATGACAACGTTAAAGTGGGTTTTAGAAGTGTGGATGGCTGTTGAGATGTCCTCATACATGGCTTCCACCTCCTCGTCAGGATGTGTCGAAGTCGGAGCGTAAACCTGAATGACTTTCAACGAATACCGTTTGGTAATTTTGAGTATTAGGTACGCTACCCTAGTCGAAACACTCCCCACCTCAGTAACGTTGTTCACAAGAGATTTGTGAACGAGAAACCCGACACCACCTTGGGACAGTTGGTCGCCCTCCCGGAAGTAGAGCAGATTTCCGGAATTTAGGATTATTGAGTCCTCTCCCTGTCTTCGGACTTCAGATAACCCCACAACATCCCATCGCAGTCTGCTCAAAACTTCCTCCAGTTCCTCCAACTTCTCGTTGGTCCGCAGTGTCTTGACATTGTATGTTGCCAGGGCCAAAGGTCGTCGTTCTTGGTAGCGAATCCGAACCCGGGGATTCTTCGCACCCCCTGCCCCGTCGCTTATGTGGCTGCTACCGTGACCACCACGAACGGGGCCGCCGGGGACTAGGGGCCGTGGCCTGTGTGTATCTGTCATTTTAGGGGGGGGTTTTGCCATAATCGCCACGCTTGGCAGGCGGGTTGGCGATCGCAGTATTCGCAGTTGGTGATGCTCTCACGGAAAGATGCTGCTGCCCATCCTCCGTTCGTTCTATCCCTTAGTCATCTCTTACGACACCCACGGGAGGAGATGGGGTGGTGCTATTCTGGTGCGACACCACACACTACATATATATATATATATATATATATATATATATATATATATATATATATATATATATATATATATATATATATATATATATATATATATATATATATATATATATTAATAGATATACAATTAACATTAGCATGTCGGTGACGCGAATCCGGATTTTCTCCTACCAAAAAGTGCTCAACGGGGCAAAAGAAGTTTTCACTTCAATATACCGAGTCTTTGTTATTTTAGGCATAATTTTTTTTATAGCTAGAGTTCAGCAGACAGGCCGACGGCCCACCCTGGCAGATGGTCACCGTCGCCTATGGACGTTTGCAGCACCAAAGACATTACCAACGTGCTGCCGGCCTGGAACAAATTTTATAACGCCTTTTTTGAAGAACCCCATATCGTACCGCGCTATGAAAACCTCAGCTGGAAGCTCATTCTAGATCCTGACGCACGCAGCATGAACGTTCTAGAGAACCGTTTCGTACAAGAAAGAAAAGGCTCCAAGAAATGGGGATGAACACCCAGCCGATGGCGGGCAGTGCGGTGGTAGAAAGACGAATTAAATATAATCACAAAGAAATTCTGTCATTTAATAGCATACGATTTAGTTATATATACATACGATAAAGGTCGCACAAGATATTACAACTGAAAAGAATTTGTATAGTTCGCAACTGTATTTAGTTACAGGCGAAAACATAAAGCTGCGAGTTCGCTGGACCGTCAAATAGTATTACTTACGTTAAACCGATTACATTAACCGGCATAAGCCCACAAGTTATTTGTACAATATTATAGATATATTTATATATATGTGGAAAGATGTATTAAAATCGAACGGCTAAGATCGGATTTTATAAATTTGATTAATTTCATTTACACAGTTGAACCAATGATCTACCAAAGATGGCTTCAATTTCAAACTGCCACATTCAGTCCGTCTAAACCATATTGCATGCAGATAATTCAAAATAATTTAAAAGTAAGTAAGCACATACAAAAGAAAAAAATAGAGTATCTACAATACATTGAAAACGCAAGTTTTACCATTGACAGCTTTTAATAGAATTTAGCTCATAAGCTTTGAAATATTTGATATTTACTCCTTAGATGTGAGATAAGTAAAGTAAC
This sequence comes from Malacosoma neustria, assembly GCA_963693495.1. NCBI lineage: Eukaryota > Metazoa > Arthropoda > Insecta > Lepidoptera > Lasiocampidae > Malacosoma > Malacosoma neustria. The sequence goes on from OY856377.1 coordinate 18,076,599, forward strand.
ACAATTTATTGTGTTAAATTTTTAAATAACACTAATTGGCAATGATCCGAGCACGTCCATCGGTGGATCGAAGACGGCTGAACGAAGCATAGTCGTTGAAACAGCAAAGAGTGTAGAACCTATCACAGCTCGATGCATTGATGCCTTGCGAAAGTTTAAAAAGAGCCAGATGGAGCACCTCAAAGGTCTCAAGGTGTGTCGAAATTAACCTATGTCCAGACCAGGCCACTAGAAAATGAATACATTCATCATCATCATCTCAGCGTTCATCCCGGTTGCAACCCAAACTTCCGCCTCGGTGCCCGGGGTCCGCTTTCCGACTTTTGCTACTCCACTTCGCACGGTCTTCTGCATCCCTGGTAGTGAGCCCATTGGCACGCATATAATCCTTTACGACGTCAAGCCAGCACTTTTTGGGTCTACCCCTCCTGCCGGGGCCCAGCGGAGGCAGCATGGCCAGACATTTGTTTCCTACGTAAGCATCCGGTTGTCGTAAAACATGGCCGCACCAACGGAGCCGACACTCCTGCAATTTATCTGCAATGTCATGGACATGAAGGCTGCCGCGAATGTGAGAGTTCCTAACGCGGTCCTTCCGCATCACTCCATACATCCATTGCAGTATATTCATCTCCGTGACATCTGCAGCTAGAAAATGAATACATTATTCACATAATTTTATTTTCTAAATAAATACTGTTACGTTTGTTTATGAGCGAGTGCGGAATGACACACGGTTGTTAGCACACATTCTACGCAAATGACCCTTTCCTTTGCACTTTTTACATTTATAGTTAGCGTAGCAACATTCGGACGCAGCGTGATTTTTCAGCCGCACACTTTACACTGCACTTTGTTGGCACTGTCACTTTTGGGCTTTCCGGCAATCTTGAACAGCTGCGCCGCGCGCGCACTCCTCATGTTGTCCGCCATGTCTACTGCCTTGGCCAGTGTCACCTCTGCAATGTCCGACGCACATAATTTCTCTCTTTCGGGTCCCGGTACTATTCCCATATCGTGAATTTCTTGCTGTTTATATTTGGCAGTTTCTCCACACTTATATCGCCTGAGGTTACATTTTATTTACTCCAATTAACTTTTTAAACAAATACATTCACACCCGGACCCAGGATAGGATTCGAACCCCACAGGTGTTCCAATGTTCGTTAGCTGTTGCACTACGAAAGTCGTCAAATGACCGTAAGATGTATCCCATTACATAGCTATTGTATCTAGAATAAAATTATAGTATAGAGTTTAATTGAATTGTGCAAAATGCTCAGTTGGTTTGGGTGGGGCCGGGGGTGGAGGCGCCGACGGAGGTGGGGAGGCCCGTTTTAACTTTCCGGATCGCTGATCGCACCAAATACAATACTACCGTTTCTACCGCTTAGTAAAATGCTATATTTGCACCATAATCTAATTGGTTAAAGATGGATGAAATGGCGACAGGTCTCAGGAACAAATTGAAACCTCCGACTATACAAAGATAAAATTTATAAGTCAGTAATTAAACTTGTTGTATTGTATGGATCGGAATGCTGGACTACAGAGGGGAAGAATGAAAAACGCTACGTGGTGCGGAGACGCAAATGCCGAGATGGATATGGAGCTACGAAAATTAATAAAATTAGAAATGAAATCAAGTGAAGTTTGAAGGAAGCGCCAGTGATTGACAACAGTAAAAAAAGTACTGGCGTGGTATGGTCCTATAAAAAAAGGAAGAAGTTCATATGACTTGAAATGAGATTCAATGGACGCAGAAGGTGACGAAAGAGAAGATTGTGTAAAAGATGATAATTTTTTTTTTTTTTTATTGCGTAGGACAGCAGACAGGCTGACAGCCCGCTTAGAATTTAGCAGTTACCGTCGCCTATAGGTGTTTGCAACGCCAGTCGCATCGCGAACACGCTGCTGTCCCATAAGGGTACAGGAACTTGGGTCATTAATGCCGGAACACAACACAAGGTTATTATGGCGGCATACTTAAGACCAAAGGTGGTCGCCATCCAGACGGGCTTGAGGCCCTACCACGTAGCTAGGGTGGGTTGTTTTGTCGCCTTTTACGACAGGCCGACCCCGGCCACAGAGGTTAGTATTCTTTCTCCGCCCCTGCACGGATAAAAAATAAAATGTTAAAGTTGCGATGAATCTGATGATGATTTCGTTGGTTAGTCTTTTTATTGGTTACATAACAATTTGTTTTATTGCTGATCAACAGCAAACAGGCTATCGGTCCACTTAATAGCAAGCAGTACAGTCACTTATGCATGTTTGCAACGCTAGAGGTACCGCGAACACGCTGCTGTTCAAATAGAGGTACTGGCCACTAATGCTGGAACATAACACAAGGTTATGGTGGCATATTTGTAGAACAGGGGTGATTGTCATCAGGACTGGCTTGAGGTTCTACGAACTAGCAAATTATTAATACACAAACACAGAGACTAAAGGAATCACACCGGTGACTTCCAAAGGGGTTCATTCAATTGACATCAAATCCTCGTGTAAAAGTATTGTAATAGTGTACTTACTTTCTTTAAATTGCTTCTTTCTTTCTTTATTTTCCTTTAAATTTCTTAAAGGCCGGCAGCGCGTACCCCTAATGCCTCTGGTGTTACAAACGTCCATAGATGGCGGTGTCAACCTGCTTCAGGGTGGGCCACTTGCAGTCTGCTGAACTCCAGCTAGGAAAAAAACTTTGTATTATCATCGTTTTGTCAAAATTTATTAGGAAACTAGCTGTGCCCGCGACTCCGTCGAAATATGCAAACAGTCAGTGTTATCGAATGCAACTACGCCATGCGCCTCCGGAATACGTGCGTTCGAACTTACATAGTCCAGCCTAAGCTCAACCCTAATTCATATGATTGATGATAGAAATCTAAGGTCAACTTAAATTGGTACACAAAATTACCGAAACTTATCATTTTTAACAAAATCTATTATTTTTTTTCTACAATAAAAATAGCCTAAGTTACTCCTTGTTACATCAACTATCTGCCAGTGAAAGTCCCGTAAAAATCGGTGCAGCCATTTCAGAGATTAGAATGTTGTTTTATTGATTAGATTGTTGTTTTGGTATTTGTACCGTGTCGTTGTCCGAATGAACATAGTAAAAAGCGGTTATTTTAATATTACAAACAGGTACTCCAATTTTATTTATTTGTATAGACTACGAATGTGTAAAGTTCAAAAAGATCTCCGAATTACAATGGTAGTGGTCGGTATTCAATTAAGCGGGGATTCATCGTGAGGGCCTTCGCACTTTTAGTTATGTCTGACAGCGGAGCAGTGGGAATTGTCGGGTAAGTACAATATTTTGATTGAATCCCTTTCTTTATTCAGTCTTAAATTGATTGCAAATAAGCTTTAAATGAGATGTCAATGAAAACTTTTGATATGTTAAACTATTGTAAAATAATTGAAAATTTTAATAACAAAATATTTTTAGAAAGAAGACGCAGTGTTGGTAGGCCCCCCACAAGATGGACCGATGATCTGATTAAGATCGCCGGAATAGGTTGGATGAGGGCAGCGCAGGACCGATCATCGTGGAGATCTTTGGGGGAGGCCTTTGTCCAGCAGTGGGCGTCTTCCAGCTGAAATGATGATGATGATGATTTTTAGAAACAAATTATATAATAATAATAATATTTTATCGCCGGCCGACGCCGGATTGCTGGCCGAGCAATCCGGCGTCGGCCTCCCTTTTATGTCCGGGCAGGCTCCGTCCATAGAGAGCGACAAAGATTTAAATCCTCAGTGGTCTTGTGTGTCAATCTGAGATTGAAGGAGGCACACGAAACCTTCGCGGCATAGGTGCAGGCGGCGGAACTTCTCTCTAGGAGCCTCCGTTTACGGCGGCCAGAGGTCGTAGAATGTCCTCGCACTTTTGCGGAAGGGAGGTGGTTTTTTAACTCGTGCTTCCGCCACACCGCCTATTTCGCGTAAATTGCTGCCTTGCACAAGGAGGCGACCATCGTATAGAACCTTAATTCCGAAGTGGTCCAGGTGGACCTTCATGGTTCCACGGGAGACTCAACGGGGGTCTACGTTGGCGTGATAAAAAAATGGCTCACAATTCGTAAGGGTTCCACGAAAATTTATTTGCTCTCGATAGTGAAGATCTAAAATGTTGGCTTCGCCTATCAATGTAGGCAGATAATATTTTAATAAGCTCAGCGACTGTTACTTGTAAATACTTGCATATTCCATATTCAATATGACGTGATGAGACTTGCAAAGCGCCGCCGCTGCCGCCGCCGCCGTTCGCTACGCTTGTTCAGACGTGCAAAAGGATGATGAAATACGACTTGTGGTGTGTGTGGTTGCAATCTTGCATGAACTTGTTTGATTCTTCGCCAATATATGATAATATATTTTCCACAATGTAGGAGGTACGGTTTTCCCAAAAAGCCGTGCGACGTGTCCTCCGATCCCTCGACGTCAAGAAGTCCACCGGGCCAGACGGTATCCCCGCTATTGTGCTGCGGACGTGCTTGGCTGAGCTGTTTCCAGTCCTTTTTCGACTTTTAACCTTATCCTACCGCAAAGGTTGTGTCCCGGCTTCGTGGAAGGTGGCCCATGTTCACCCTATTCCCAAAAAGGGTGACCGGAGGGACCCGAGAGGGACTACAGACCTATAGCGATAATATATATATATATATATATATATATATATATATATATATATATATATATATATATATATATATATATATATATATATATATATATATATATATATATATATATATATATATATATATATATATATGACGGGTGCTCGGTGATAATAATGTTTTAAAAATGCGTGGCACCAGCAGCGCTGGCGCCACTATCTTCGACAACATCGTTGGTATTCATGGTGAGTGAAGCAAAACACAAACTTGGTTACTAGTATGTAGTTTATTCACAATATTTACCAGAGCCGATTCTTTGAGGCGCGTATAGGTGACGATTCGTATCGGCGGTTAGTACTTGACTGACTTGTGTACTGCCAGAGACCTCGTATTTATACGAAATCCTGAGGTAAACAATATGTGCTCGGGATTTTCCAGTCGGTATTCTCAAAGATGGGCCTATTCCCCTAAATAATATTTATGTAAACATGTTTTTGTGTTTGTTAAATAATTATACTATTTGATCTTGGTGCCGCCGTATTTCGCTATTACGCCGACAAAGAGTTGTTTACGTTTCGTGAGACTTTATTGTGATACCGGTGTCCTTTGATAACGCGCCGACATGTCAGCCGACAAAGAGATTTTTAACGTAAACATATTTTTTTGCTAACAGCTGCTTTGTTTTCGTGTTTGGTTTGTTTACATTTCGCGCGTCTCTATTTTGATACTGGCCTCCTTTGGTTTGGCGCCGACATATATATATATATTCGAGATTCCAATTATATATATATAATTGGAATCTCGGAATCGGCTCCAACAATTTTCATGAAATTTAGTATACGAGGGGTTTCGGGGGCGATAAATCGATCTAGCTAGGATCATTTCTAGAAAATGTCAGAAGGTGGCGTTTGAATAATCCCAATTTAAACTGAAAAATGACTCTTCCTGACATCTATCGGCGAATAATAATACTATTTTTTTTAAATTGCTTTAACGACACAACAACACTAAAGCTATTCTAGCAGATGGCGTCGTTAAGTAACACGAAGTCAATGAGTGTTTGCTTTGAGGTTAGACTAAGAAAATCAATTGTTAATATCCAAAAAAAATAAAAATACCGAGCAAAGCTCGGTCATCCGGATATTAAGTAATTATTATATTATAATACGCATATTAGGCGGTACGGTGGATGTGTGTAGTAATGCGGAAGGACCGCGCTAGGAATTCCCGCATTCGCGGCAGTCTTCCTGTCCATAACATTGCGTATAAATTGCAGGAGACCGGCTTCGTTAGTACGGCAGCCGGATACTTATGTAGGAAACAAATGCCGCCTTGCCGCCTCCGGAGTAGACCCAAAAAGTGCAGGCTTGACGTCGTAAAGGATGATATGCGTGCCAATGAGCTCACTACCAGGGATGCTGCAGACCGTGTGAAGTGGAGTAGAAAAAGTAGGAAAGCGGACCCCGGGCACTGAAACGGAAGTTTAGGTTGCAACCGGGATACAACGCTGGGATGATGATGATGATAAATACGCATATTAAGCGGTAAAAATTGTTAAAGAGGTGCATGGTATAGTTGATAACCCATATTCACATTGTGTCTTGAAAATACATGACTACGATCAATCAATCGTATACTTCTGCTCAAACCAGCCAATATGGTTAAAGTATAATCACATACATGTAAGGGAATATTTGTACTATAGGTACATAAAGAAATGCGGCAGGGGCGTTGGCTTAATCACTTTAGCAGCGACATGTTTGTCGCAACCCGAAACGGCGGGTTGGCCACTTCATTAACTAATCTGTTGGCTCAAAGCATTACCTTAATGTCTTTGTCGTAATTTTTTTTAATCATTTGCTTATGATTTTTTACATGTAAAATAGTTTACACTTTCAATCTCGTAGCGTAACACTGCTAGTTTCGATCTCCTCATAGATAGCGCGGTTTTATACCCGTCACGCTCGTCTAAGACGGATTGGCGGACTACCGTCGGTATATAGTATTTATGCAAATGTGCAAATTAAGAAAAATAAAAGAAATAATAAGGTAAAAAACAATTTTAGCTTTACACATATATTACACTTATTATTACACATATCGCAAACTTGAATATAAATGGAGTAAGGCAAACAATTTTCGGGGTGCCACCATTGTGGCGCGGGCGACGAGGAGGACACGGTGGACCACACTGTCGCCGTGTGCCCTGCGTGGCGCGAGGAGCGCCGCGCCCTCGTCGCCCAAATCGGCGCGGACCTGTCGCTCCCGGCCCTGGTTCTGTCCATGGTCGGGGGTGATCCTGGATGGACGGTTGTCGCCTCCTTCTGCGAGGCAGTCATGACCGCAAAGGAGGCGGCAGAGCGGGAGCGGGAGTCGACCACCACACTCCCCTCCCGCCAACGCAGGCCACGCCGGCGGCGCCGGAGGCCCAGTAACGACCTCCGGCCGCCGTAAAAAGCGGCCGCGGGCGGCCCCTCGGGGGAGGACCCGCCGCCCGCACTATTGCCGCGAGGGAGAGGGCTGTGTGCTGTTCTGCGGCCCCCCTCAACTGTTGATCCTGACCCCCGGCGCCAACAATTTAGAAGGGGCCCGCCTTAAGACAAAGGGCGGGCCGGCGCCGGCCCGGGCCACGAGATCGGCAGGCCATATATCCGTGGGCCCGGGCGTAGGCGATAGGAGAACAGCGGGGTTTTTAGTGGGTAGTCGGATGGTCGAACATCTTTCCCGGAGTCCCACATATCCCTCGGTCCCCCCGGGCCGGGGGAACCCGTCAAGAGAGGTTTTTCCCCGAGACCAAAAAAAAAAAAGGCAAACAATTTTCAGTTTGTTGTTTTTTTTAGTGGCGACTTTTTAGTGTTAGCTAGTTTAGCTTGTGGTGAGCCTTACCACTGTATTTGTTTACAACACTGTCACCACTAAATACAGTTTATTATTTATATACACTTATTTGTCTACACTACACAACGTTCACATGTAGGCAATACGGTACGCATGACTAGTGGATATTTTTCTGCGAAGGTAGATCGGTGGGTATACGAGTGCCGGTCCGATTCTGTGAGTGCTAAAATGATGCACTCGGAATATTTATTTATGAAAATCCCATAAGAAGGATCGTCTCAATTCGTACTTTAGCTTCATAAACCATTTTTAGCTTCTATTCTAGTTATTTTTGGTCAAGTTCATCATTCATACTTAACAGTGTAAACCAAGCACCTTGCAAGCTTTGGATGCAGACGTGTCTAATAGACGGCGTAATGTCTTAAGTCTGGATGTTAATGTATAATAAAACAATGCGTAAAGAAGAATTGTGACCTCTGTAAGAATATTGACCTCTGTGGCTGGGGTCAGTCTGTCGTAAAAGGCGGCAAAAAATACCAAGCTAAGTAGGTGGTAAGGTTCCACGCTCGTCTGGATGGACCACCTCTGATTTTTTAAATATGCCGCCATAATAATCTTGTGTTATGTTCCGGCATAAGTAATCGGGTTCCAGTATCACTACGCAGATAGCAGCATGCGTTAGCGATGCTCGTGGCGTTGCAGACGCCTATAGGCGACGGTAAATGTTAAATTTTAAGTGGACCGTCTGCCTGTCTGCTGTTTTATAGCAATAGTAACATAATAACACATATTTATGGGTTAAAGAACATTTGTCCTGTTGCGTGTTTTGAGGTTAAGAAAGAAAGAAATGATTTATTTAGAACACAAATATCAATGAAAAAAAAAATACAATAAGAATGTTCGACCTAAACTGGACGTATCTCAGCATATGCTGGTTCTTATGTTCGCATATAAAATCACCGCTGATCTTCCAAAAGGCCGTACGTTGAAAAATGTTTAAAGAATATGCATTTATTTGGCACACAAAATACACGATAATTAAATAAATGCCCTATATGAATTGGGACAGTATATTATTATAATTTCATCTCTATATAAAAAGCATTAAACAAATCTAAGCACCGGTATAAGTCGTCTAATTGGTCAATTAACCGGGAAGTACGCGAAACCAAACCAGTCTCACATACCTCCTGCTCGTATTATAAAAAAGTAAATACCCGGAAAAATCCCCGTTTAATTGGTGCCTACACCATATTAGGGATCCGTTGAAGGATGCCATGTTTTCGGGTGTTCTAAAAGATAAGTAATTTACAATTTTGTGAACAGAAGATTGAATTATTTTCTTATAATATTGAGTTTGTATAGTGTACTATATTGTACGACAAATAAAGATGGATAGCATTTTTTTTTGTAAACAATTCATTATTAATTATATTGGATATATTATATACGAAGAAAAGTATGCCATATTTAATAATAGTAGAATAAAATGACTGAGAAGTTTGTAACGCCGTTTCTTCTTTTAGCTTTATAGTCTGGTAATGATGCCATTCTACGCTTTCGATAAGTAATCCGTTAGATTTTTATGGAAATAAATAATTTGATTTAATATTGTTATTAATATTTTATGGGGTGGTGTTTATACGTTTACAGGTTTTATAAATAAAACAATAGTGTACAATTTAAATAACTGACGATCGCGTTATGCACGTGGTGACGTGGCGATGTTTGCACACCCGCTCGGGGCGACTTATTACGCAACACTCTGGGATACGCGGGCGCTGGGACGCGGCGTGCGCGGGGACCGTCTGAGGCAAGGATATGGAGCGCGGGAAGTGGTTGAATTGGTGCGCGCTATAATTTACGTTTTTGTGCAGGGGCGGATTAAGAATATTGACCCATTCGGCCGGAGACAGTCGTAAAAGGCGACAAATCAACTAGGTGCTAGGACTCCAAGTCCCCCTGGATGGCAACCACTGCTGGTCTCTCTAAATATGCCCAGTGACCTAGGTTCAAGTTACCTTACGCTGAAAGCAGCGTGTTAGCGGTGACTCTGGCGTCATAAATATCCATATCCATATCCGACTGTTACTGCTTACTACTAAGTGGGCCAGTGTCTCTTGTTCCACGTCAATAAAAAATATCCATATGACTTGCTCCAATTGATTGCTAATAGTATGTAGAATAGGGCCATAGGTCGGTCTTAAGGAAGTAAACGGCTTTTCTTCTGCTAACTCACAAGCAACAAAGGGCGTTAGTCTGTTTTCTTCAAAGATTGGAGGGGCCCAAGCCAGTGTGGATGACAACCACTCTTGGTCTATAAGTATGCCATCATAATAACCTTGTGTTGTGTTAGTGATCCAGGTTCCTGTACTCCTTTGGGACAGCAGCGTGTTCGCGGTGCCTCTAGCATCACAAACATCTATAGGCGACGGTAACTACTTATTACTAAGTGGGCCGTTAGCCTGTCTGGCGTTCCTCAACAATAAAAAAAGGCGAAGCCACGGTTACAGCTATACACGCAAATATGTTCATACTGTATGCAAGTAGCTCAGTCAACCGATCGAATTAATCCAAAAATATATAAATTAATTGTTACTTTTATTTCAATGTCTTTAAAGTTCAAAACGCCCAAACTAATTCAATTTTTTTTAAATACTCCCTTTAAGCAATGAAACCTCAATGGTCGCGTGCAGGTAATCCATTTCAATTGTTGATATTTAATAATAAATGCACGTATTTGCAATGTTGTGGAGAGTTTACAATAGACCATTGAATGCTTGGGATCGGGTACTTCGGACGGACAAGGCGTAATCCTTCCAAAGTCTTCATTGACGACCTCCGTGGCGCTACGCCAACGGTTAACGCAAAAGTGGTTAACGCACTTTATTACGATTGCGGAGGTCACGGGTTCAATTCCTGTCTCGCGTCTGGGTTTTTTATATTATTTATTTTTATGTAGAAAAGTACGTATGTAATTTAATTTTATCAGTAGTAATGTACTAACGCTTTCTCTTCGTGGCGCAGTCACCGGTGGGTTGGTTGTGAATGTTGCTCAGGTCCTGATTTCTGTCTCGGGTCCTGGTGTGGTAGTTGCAAGGAATAGTTTTCGAAATTGGAGTGAGAATCAAAAGATCCGAGTTTCATCAAGGTATACCAGATGAAATTTTAAGACATTTGCATACAACATGTTTTGTATACAAAACGACATGTTTTTATCCGTGCAGGGGCGGAGAAAGAATACTAACCTCTGTGGCCGGAGTCGGCCTTTTGTAAAAGGCGACAAAACAACCCACCCTAGCTACGTGGTAGGGCCTCAAGCCCGTCTGGATGGCGACCACCTTTGGTCTTAAGTATGCCGCCATAATAACCTTGTGTTGTGTTCCGGCATTAGTGACCCAAGTTCCTGTACCCTTATGGGACAGCAGCGTGTTCGCGATGCCACTGGCGTTGCATACACCTATAGGCAACGGTAACTGCTAAATCCTAAGCGGGCCGTCAGTCTGTCTGCTGTTCCAGAGCAATAAAAAAAATACAACTCAAGTTCTGTAATAATAACACAATTAGCACGCATTTGCCCCTTTTATTATTGCTGAGGAACAGCAGGCAGGCCGTCAGGAGAGCGCCGGGGGGACGAAACCCTGACCCCCTGGTGCCAACACTTCAGAAGAGGCCCGCCTTGAGACAAAGGGCGGGCCGGCGCCGGCCCGGGCCACGAGATCGGCAGGCCACATATCCGTAGACCCGGGCGTAGGCGATAGGAGAACAGCGGGGTTTTTAGTGGGTAGTCGGATGGCTGAACATCTTCCCCGGAGTCCCACATATCCCTCGGTCCCCCCGGGCCGGGGGAACCCGCCAAGAGAGGTTTTTCCCCGAGACAAAAAAAAAAGGCTGACGGCCTACTTAATAGTAAGCAGTTAGCGTTGCCCATTGATGTTTGCGACGCTAAGGGCACCGCGAATACGCTGCAGTGCTCATATGAGTATTGAAAACTGGGTCACTAATGCCAGAACACTACACAAGGCTATTATGGCCGCATACATAAACCAGGGTTGGTTGCTATTCCAATGGGGCCCTACCATCGAGATAGGATTGTTTTGTCGCCTTTTACGAGAGCCCGACATCGGCCACATTCTTACTCTACCTAGGGGTAAAATACTCTACCTGAGAAAAATACTACTTCTACTTCCTACTTGTGCTGTAAATATCAAAATATTTAAATAACAAGCTGGGAAGTTTGTTAAGGCTTCTGTTCCTTTGCCACATACGTTAACAAGCGGTAGTAATTCTTATTTATATTATAAATAGTTTAAAATTCCAAAAAAAATCAAACCAGGAACTTAATTTCAATAAAAAAATTACTTTGATTTTGGAGCTACATCTCTTATACATTTACACTATAATTTTTTACATTATATATAAAAATAGTCGATCACGCCCGCTCCCTTGGGCAAATAACAGGAAAAGTGAATCGAAAAAAAAATCAAAAAGCGTTGATGGAATCCAAAGATTAAATAGCCTCTACGAAAATTCCGCGTCGAATGGTAGCAGTCCCATCCCGATATGTTCAGTAGTTTTGTTGTGATGGTGCGTCAAAGAAACCCCATTTTCCTTATATATTTTATATAAAATCTAAAGCTGCTTTTAATTTGTATTAAAATTCCGTAAAAATATTGTCCAAAATAGAAAGAAAGAAAAATATTTATTTAGGTTTGCACAATATACACAAAAGAAAATACGAAAGAACAAAAAGTACTTAAATTGGACCTATCTTATCTTGTTTCGGGGCCGAGAGATATATCGGACACTTCGACCCAATGGGATCTTTTGTGTTCCCCTAGATAGCAATCACTCCTCTCCAATCTCATTGAAGATTTGCTTCATGAGCCCAGTAAAGGCCCCAAGCAAGTAGCGTATTTGCTCCCTGCTCATGTTCCAGATGGATCCTCGTGCTTTGTACGTGGATCCCAAAAATTTTTTGGGGTGTTCCAGACCGATTCTAGTCAGCCAGTGTTGTTGTTGACTGCGGTCTGCAAAATCCCTGAATGTGGCTTCCACGAGGCTAGTCGGAATGCCTACACATGGTTCTGGACTCATAAAATCATTAGTTGAGCCCTCTCTTGCCAGCTAATCTGCCATTTCATTACCATGAATTCCTTCGTGTCCTGGGACCCACATTAATCTTACCCTGTTATGCCTTCCAAGCCTATTTAAAGTTTAAATGGAAAGAAAGAAAGAAAGAAAAAATGTTTATTTAGAGCACAAAATAAGTAAATAATAACATATTAAATAAAATCTCATTACAGATATAAGTGCCCTAAAAGGTCTTCTGCTCAGCATAGTTGGTTATAAGAAACCAACGCTGGTCTTCCGCAGAGGCCTTCGAGAATGACGTGACTCATTGAGAAATGGAATATTTTATTGCTGCAGTTCACAACAAATGAACAATACACATTATATAACTACAAAAACATACAATTTGTTATTCATAGACAACATATGCCCATTTACAGTAAATATACCGTATACCTGAACACCTCACATAACTTCATCTAGTCCCAACGTCAGCAGCAGTACGGCACCCGTACCGCGGGCACCAGACAACCGATATACTACACATACATTTCTTTTGTAAACAAACATAAACCTTATTTGGATTGGGTTTATAAAATACTTGTATCACATGCCAATTTCTCCTGTCCCTTCTGATGTTGGAAAATGAATTTCTTTAGTTCGCGCTTGAAACTGTAAGAACTCTGCATGTTTCGAATGGGCGGGGGAATGTTATTCCAACATCTGGATGCAGCATAGCGGAAACTACCTCTAAATTTTGCCGTCTTGTGTTTGTTTGTAGCTAGCTGCACCGCACATTATCGGGAACCCACGGATTTGCTAGTAGCCCATACAAGTTTGTTGTATAAATAAGAGGGTGCTTTATTTTTTATTATATCAAAGAGAAGGCAGGCCAAATGAAGCTTGCGACGATGCTTCATTTTTAGAATCATATGCCGGTTCAAAAATGGTGTTACGTGAGCTCTGAATGGAACATTAAAGCAGAATCGTGCACAGGCATTTTGCACTCGCTGGATCAGTCTTTGAGTTCTAGCCAACAAACGTGGGCCAAACACAATATCTGTATAATTGAGTTGCGAAAGAATGGTATCCAGGACAAGTCTGGAGTCAACTTTGAAGGAGGCGATGGCCTTGATTGCAGCTTGACTGTCACTGAGAATATATATAGATTTGCCTTTGGTGCCTCTATTTATGTTCTCCTAAAAATTGGACCTAGCTCAGCATTTGCTGGTTTGAAAAACCTGCACTGGTGTTCCGCTAGGCCCACCGAATGATGACACGGATAAACGAACAATTACAAAAAAAAAAACAATTAATATAGAATATTAAACTTACACATATCAACATTTTATCCGAGCAGAGAAAGAATACTGACGTCTGCGGCCGGGGTCGGCCTGTTGTAAAAGACGACAAAACAACCCACCCTAGCTACGTGGTAGGGCCCCAAGCCCATCTGGATGGCGACCACCTTTGTTCTTATTATGCCGCCATAATAACTTTGTGTTGTGTTTCGGCATTAGTGACCCAAGTTCCTGTACCCTTATGGGACAACAGCGTGTTCGCGATGCCACTGGCGTTGCAAACAGCCATAGACGACGGTAGCTGCTAAATTCTAAGCGGGCCTTTAGCTTGTCTGTTGCCCTACAGTAATAAAAAAAAAATAACATATCAACATTTGTATTAAACACAAAATAAAGAAAGTAATATTAAAAATTCTAATGGTTAGAAACACAAAAAGAACAAAAATTTGTTGCACCTAAAAGATACTGGTATCGAGTACAAGATCTGCTTCCTTTGTTTGATACACCTGTAAGATTTTTTTTAGTTTCAAACGAAATCCAGCAATAGTTAGTTTTGGTTTCTGATTGATGGTGGAATGTTATTCCAACATTTTGTAGCACTATAGGTATTTAAAACTACCTCTGAACACGGCTGTACAATGGTGTGAGGTAGCTAACTGAGTGCAGCATTGGCGCAGACCACCCGATCCCCAAGAGGAAAACCATGACAACTTATCATAAAGGTAGGTACAGCGGAGATTTATGTTTCATAACACTGAAAAGTAAACAAGCGGGATGCAACTTCCGACGGTGCTTCATTTTTAAGGATGAACATTTGTTTAAAAATGGGGTCACACGACCTCTTGCCGGAATTTTAAAACTAAATCATGCACAATAAAAATAGCATATTGAGATGGCATGTATGACCTTGACTCTGAAGTTCTTGGTAGTGCTACTTACACTCCAAGAGTGGATATTATAACGTACGTTTAAATTAATACTGATATATATGCTAAGATAAAGACTGGCGCACAGTGGCATACTAGCAAATAAACAACGTAAGGGTTGCCGCTCAATGAAATCGTATCCGATCGTAAGCGTATGCGGCGTGACAACACTTCATTATGTCACTATTGAAAATCAACATTGACTAGTGATGTAAAGATATTTCTGAAATCACTTTCGATAAATTTAATCGACGTGAAAATAGACAATTAATTTTCTATTATTATAAGGGGTTTTCCAATAGGTACTTGACAACTTTGAATTTAATTTGTGAACGCACTATTTCACTGATCATCTAACTATTACTTTCCTTTTTTTCAGTAAACTCAATATTTTCATCATGGTAAAGTACACGAACGAACAACGTATGCAAATTATAAAAATGTACTACCGAAATTCGGAGTCGGTGACCGCAACTTTAAGAGCGTTAACTTCAAGTTTCGGTCGTTATTCTCGCCCTAGTAGACAAGCAATAATAAGTTTAGTGCAAAAATTTGAGTCTACATATTCATTGTGTGATGTTGCCGTGCCAGTGAGACAACGGGTTGGTTGAAGTGACGAAAGTATCGCTGCCATTCAGGCGTCCGTAGCAAACGATCCAAATGGCAGTTGTCAAACATGTTGTGATTTTTATTTTAAGTTTGTATTTTTTACTTCCATGGTATTTTTAGTTATTTATAAAAAATAGTAAATTTAGGAAGATAGAATTGACTAATTGATTGATTGTCATTTCTTTATTTTCAGTTAGGTAATATTATTTAAGTTTAAACAAATTGTTCTTATTAACGTGTACTATGTAAATTATAAAATAAAACTTTATTTTCAGGGCAACGCAAATGTTTTTTAAAATTTCCAACTTAAAAAAAAGATTTTAAGTTTTAAGATGTTTTCTTATATATGTATTTCTAATAACAATATAGCAGTAATAAATCTTTACTCCAATATATTCCTATATACGTGAATAAATCTCATAGCCAGCATTTTGTATTGATAGATTGTTAAGTTATTATATTGCATTTTCGAAGTTTATTTTAAATCAAAAGATTGGACTACAAAAAATTAAATAAATATACTATTTTCATTTAGGTGTTTATTTGAATTGGTCATATTCTACAGTTTGTACACCACCATTTGATCTCATTTTGTAAATTGGAATAATCCTTATAAGCGTTTAACCGTATAACTTGTAACCTGTTGAACAATAGAGTATTCTACCTATCTATTTTTGCATATAAAATATTTCTAAGAAGAAATCACTGATTAGTAATAAGATACAATAGAAGGAAAAAACAAAGAAAATTAATTATTTGGAGCTCGCGTATAACAATACAGAAAAAATCAATAAATTTAAGTATACACGGCCCAAATTGTACCTATTTCAGAATATGTTTTTTTTTGTGTTAATATAAAACGGGAGTTCTTCCGATAGGTCCACTGTGTATAGGTACATAGCAAATATAGACATTCGTAGATATATACTAACAATATATAAATGTCATTTTTTATTGTAAGGCCCCGTTACAGGTAAAAGCCTGCTCCAACTTCTTTCAGATCTTTATACCATTAGCCTCAGTTATCCAGTTGGTGCCAGCTATATCGTTTATTCGACCCACTGTTCACGGGTTGATCTTTATTTCTTTTGGCGATTAGTTTTGCTTATATTATCGTCTTCTCTTGCCTGGAAATTGTGCAATATTTTCTGCCCAAACAGCTGCACTTGTGTAAAATGTATTAAAAATTTATTATATCGATAAATAAAATTGTTCTAATCGTCTTCCAACCCTTCGATTGGCATCGTAACAGGGTGCGTAACTGCGCAACCCTTCAACGCGGCTTAATTCCATAATTGAGGGTTAAATCTCCAACAGACTGCCGCACGGTCGTTATGACACCGTGTTGTTGCTTTATGGATTATATTAGCTCAGGGGTTCGGTTATCTCGATGCCATTTTAAAATAATTGCGCAATAAAGAGTGTCATTATAAAAAACAGCGGGAACTGATTTTTATCCGAAGAAAACCTACTAATCAAGTTAGTTAAACTAATGTAATATAATTTCTACTGTTAATCAACATTTTTATATCACGAGAAAATTGATTTACCGCGAACCATCGAGTACGAAGCCAGACTTCGGTGAAAATTGACGCAGTTATGTCGGACTTCACTTTTATTAATATAGGATTTGTAGCTGCAGATGTCACGGAGGTGAATATACTGCAATGGATGTGTGGAGTGATGCGGAAGGACCGCGTTAGGAGCTCTCGCATTCGCGGCAGCCTTCATGTCCATGATATTGCGGATAAATTGCAGGACTGTCGGCTCCTATGGTACGGCCACGTTTTACGGCAACCGGATGCTTACGTGGGAAATAAATGCCTGACCATGCCGCCTCCTCCGAGCCCCGGTAGGAGGGGTAGACCCAAAAAGTGCTGACTTGACGTCGTAAAGGGTGATCTGCGTGCCAATGGGCTCACTACCAGGGATGCTGAACACCGTGCTAAGTGGAGCAGAAAAAGTAGGAAAGCGGACCCCGGACACCAAAACGGAAGTTAGGTTGCAACCAGGATACAACGCTGGGGTGATGGTGGACTTGTAGCTGCACTGACAAATCGCCACTATAAGTCATGCGGGTTGTAGACCGAGTTTTGGTTATTGCTCTGGGAAATTTAAATAAACATTATAAAATCTTAATCTCCCAATACTTTTAACCTGGTTGAAGCTCAAGCACTTTCAAACGGAATAATAGCGCTGGTAGTTTCTACCAGCACATACTTTTGTCTTAGGTTGATTTAATATTTAGTACATGTTTAAAATGTTATAAATTTCTTATCCACCAAATTAAAAATGGTTTTACTAATATTAATAATATACTTTTATAGGTGACGTTAGATGTATATGAATTGAATGTTGGTTTAAATAAATTCAAAATTAGTAGGTGAATAGCTATATAACTATTTAGAAATAGGAGAGTAGATTTATCTGATATAAGTCATAAAGCATAGAGTTCCTTATATCTTCTACTGAAAGAAAGAAACTAGGACTTCGCACTAAATAGGTTTTGATTTCGAAAACGGTAAATCATTACGGTAATAAGAAGCAACCCCGATGAAACGCCTGTAATAAAAAAAAGAAGATGACTATTATAAATAGACATGTGTTTTTATTTTTATTGTTTTATTTTTAAGAGTTATGTGTATACCAGGAAAATTTGACTTGATATTAGTAGTACCCCTGGCGTCGCCAACATAGGTTACGATTACTAAAAAAACAATATCTCCTTTTTCGGTTGAGCCTGGCATGGTATTTTTTTAATACTGGGACAATTAAAACAAAACCAAGTCTTATAGTAATTAATAGAGCACTTATGTTATAGATACTGGAAAACTGATATACTTCTAATTTGTATATAAATACATATTACTTATACATAAACACTCAGACCGGAGACGAAATTGAACCCGTGATCCACGCAAACGTTCTGAAGGGTGAATATCTGAATATCAATTTGGCCACACAGGTCATATCCTAAACCAAATGTTCACATTTATCTTTTATTTGGATACACCTTTACAAAAGCATCCCACTACAATATGCATGTGTCGACCTCATAGCTTAACGCATTGCCCGTAATATTGAGACTTCAAATAGGTCAGTAAAAAAAATTCATGCTATTATGAAGAAAAGTGACTATTTAATATTAGTAAGGTTCTCTACCCTAGGTAATAAAAGGTAAATTAAAAAAAAAACAATCTAGAGGGAAATCTCTCTATGTTTTTCCTAAAAACAATTATCTACACCTACTTAGATCAGAAAAAAATTTTATCGTGTAAATATTCTGTCCTTCATAGGGATTGAATCCAAATACACGATCGTGTAAGGTCACTTAGTAGCTACAATTCTTATACAATATACAGTGTAGTCATTTTAATTTAAAAACGTAGAGAGCAAATTAATATCCCGGAAACCAAATACCTATTTACCGTTAATGCTCTCATTTCGTCAAAAACCACCTGAATGTTGTTATAAACGGAGCGTGTTTTAATCGAACGAACCGGGCGCGAACAAATTAATAACGTTATTCTTGTAATTTCAATCACAAAATTAATTCACTTGTACCGCCTTAAATAAGTACTGTTGCTGCCCAATCGATAAGATGAGGCTGTGCGGGAGGGCGGAGGTTTGAGGTAAATAAGGTTTTAGAGGACCGGTCATTGGTAGACGCTGTCTAACAGGGCGGGGCTTAAGGCGGAGCTTTTTACTCGGATATACCAGGCCGTCGGTAACCCAGTGCGGGAAACGCCGTCGTAGTGGCAGGGTTGAGTGTTTGGGAAATGATAAGTATTGTGGCTTTACTGTGAACTACTGGATTTCAGGTAAACGGAACATTTTTTAAAGTTTCTTATTTACAGTTTGGATTTTTTAATGTATGCAGCAATGTCAAATTTTATATATTCTATAATATCACATTATTCTGAGTTTGTTTTATTTAATTTACTCAACATTAATGTATTTGTTTATAAAAAAATCATAAATAAATTATATAATAACGAATAAGATAATTTTTGTCTTAAATAATATTTTATAATAAAATAAAATTATCATTATTTTAACCTACGATAAAGTCTGAAAACTGTTTATTAATTTAACACATACTTGTGAACTAGTAGTAAATTGCACCCATGGTAAACCGGAATCGCTTATCTATAAGTAACTATTAAATGCTACGATTTCGCTGTACTACACCGCGCGTTAATATGTCGTAGTCACACCCGTAGCGTATTATTCTAAAGTACTTTTATTTAAATGTTTGCTACGCCATAAAGGGTAGTAGTTTAAACTGTACAGAATAAAACGGGTAATGTGGTAATACATAATTTTAATTAGCGGTAGTGCTGAACCGGATATGAACATCGCAATTATAATAATATATAATAATAAAGTTTTATATTTTTCTATCTAGCATTCCATTAATCTACAAAATTTCCTTTACGTAAATATTATAATTTAGAAGAAATAACTTTAGATTTGCACAATAATAATAAATATTTTTATTAGAACGATCTATTTTGTTACATTAAGTTAAAATAAACAGAAAATCTCTAACCGCAAACACTTTCCTTCCCTGTAAATTATAGCAATTTTTGTCTTGCTTAAAAAAGGATTATTAAAATTTAACTGTTAGTTATTTTTTTATTGTTGTAGGACAGCAGACACGCAGACGGCCCGCTTAGAATTCAGCAGTTACCGTCGCCTATAAGTATTTGCAACACCAGTAGCATCGCAAACACGCTGCTGGCCTATGAGGGTACAGAAACTTGGGTCACTAATGGCGGAACACAACACAAGGTTATTATGGCGGCATACTTAAGACCAAAGCTTAAAACCTTACTACGTAGCTAGGGTGGGTTGTTTTGTCGCCTTTTACTGCAGACCGACCCCGGCCGCAGAGGTTAGTATTCTTTCTCCGCCCTTGCACGGATAGAATTAGAATAACATGTTAGCATAAAAAGCAGTTCACCGGTATGATATTAATAACTAAATTTTGCATCTGTTAAATACCAATGTTTAATTATAAAGAAGGAAAACGAACCGATTTTGAATGCATTCACATTAAAATATAAATAAATATACTATAAAAAGTATCAAAGTAAGGTTGAGTCGTAAGTACTAGATAACTGATACACTAATATTTAAATACTTTGGCACCCGGCTTAAGACGAAAATGAACCCCTGACCCTCACAAACGTTGAGACGCTGCGTTATGGAGGTCGTCAAAAATGCTAGTCTATACAAACCGTTCACACAAACGAAATGACATTTATTTATTTGTTTACTTGAACAAAGATCATACGCACAAATTTCAAACTTACATACTAATATATAATGAACAGGAAATTGTCCAAAAAAGATCACACTTTGTACATTATATATAAAGAAGACGTAATAAAAAAAGTAAATATGACAAAAAAATGCAAATTGTAGCTATAAGTGACTAATTCCAGATTCAGCTATGAATTTTTATTAATTTCAGTTCTGGAGTAATACTAAGAATACCAAAAAAAGAAAAATATCGTTTTTTAAATTTTTGCTAGTCAAAATTTTTCAGGCTTTAATTTTTTGCCACTGCGTTATCGTCAATAAATTCTTTGTTTTTGCATTTTGTAGAACTTTTTTTTTTTGATAATATATAACCTTTATAATAACACTTCAAATCTATTTATAAAGGTGTTTAGTGATTGTTCTATTGATCCCGAATGTGTTTCACAACAATAATGTTTGAATCGTTACATTTTTTACTATAATATAAAGTTGTAATTTTACTTCTTTATGTATCATTTTCAGTTTTCTTATGTGAGCGGAGTTACAAGAATGGATAAAATTAGAAATGAGTATATTAGGGAAGTTTGAAAGTAGCGCCAGTGATTGAGTGAATGTTAGCGTTGAATGTTATTACTATTATTACCCGAGGAAAGAAAATTATATATAATCATATATAATTATATAAAGTTTATATATATTTCATATATAGGTAGATATAATCATATATAACTATATATAGTTATATATAACTATATATAATTATATATAGTTATATATAATCAAGCGACTATGTATAATTATATATGATTACATTTAATTTATTTATTTATTACGTTTTGTCATATGAAACTAGATGGCGTTGTTTATTTTAGTATCACTTCTCGGCCTTGTGGCTAAGATCAAAGTGTACTTATCTGCTTTTCAGCTTAATATCTGAAAGTTCCTGCATTTCGGGACCAGTATATGAAACAAATTTTTGTAAACGGGATGTTCGGGGCTCGCTTCACTACCGTCACGGGTCGGCCCGGCATGGCAGTCCCACCGTGATCAGCCCATGATCTAACTAATATATATACATATAGACGCGGTCTCTACTCCAGGAAAGGTTTGCTTATTTTGCGAGCTATATCAGTTACTTTGGTTAATATAATCATATATATACAGGGTGACTTTGACAAACCCGTCCAAATTCACACAGAAGAATCTTTAGTTAAAGTTATGAGAAACATGTATTTTAGTTTTGTATCACATAGTACAAAAATGTTGAGTAAGCAAAGTCATTCAAAGAACTCGCAATTTACATAATACGGCGCTAGAGTGTCAATGACCTAGTAAAAGGCCGAGGCGGCATTGCACAGGGCGAGCGAATATGCACTACTCATTTACGCGGGAGAGACAGAGACAGGCAATAACAGGTTAACGTACGATGGTTGCGCCATAGGACTATTCTGTACGATTGAATTAATGATCACATATGAAATATTTTGTGGTGAAAATATGACATACAATTTTTTTTGCAAAAATGGGTTCCTTAAATGATGTTTAGTGCGTAAAAAAATTTGGACGGTTTTGTCAAAGTCACCCTGTATGTATATATATATATATATATATATATATATATATATATATATATATATATATATATATATATATATATATATATATATATATATATATATATATATATATATATACCTAGTCAGGTCATAAATTCTGTCACATGTTTAATGTAAAATAATTGTAACAAGTTTATTCATTATGTAACCATTCATACACCAAAATGAACTTAACAAAACATAGATTCTTATGACATTAAAGTTTATTCAAAATGAACTCCGTGATTTTGAATACAAGCCTTCAATCTGCGCGGCCAGTCGTCTATCGCAGCACGAACGAGGTCCATGTCAATATCGGCGGCTGCCTTAATCAAGGATGTCTTGAGTGACTCCAAATTGGGATGAGACTTTGAGCACGCCTTTTCCTCCAAGTGTTGCCATATCTTGTAATCTAACGGATTCAAATCTGGACTGGAGGAGGGCCAGTCTTCGTGCCGGATGAAGTCGATTTCACGCGCCGCCAGCCAGTCTTGTGTGCTCTTCGCTCTATGAGCTGGCGCCGAATCTTGTTGGAATACCCAGTGCCTGTTATTGAACATGGTATGAGAAACAGGTTCCACAAGGTTCGTCAGGACTGTATTTTGATACACAACAGCATTCGTTTTTACACCTTTCTCACAAAAATGTACCTCTGTTAAGCCCCAATAAGAAACTCCCAACCATACCATGAGCGAGGATGGAAAATGACCTCGTTGGACACGCGGAATACGGTTGCTCGCTTCTTCACTACTGTGTGCGTACACCTTATCATTTTGTTTGTTGTAGCTCTCTTCTACGGTAAACATTTTTTCATCCGAAAAAAGAATGTCCCGATATTTTTTCCCGCGTACCGCTTCAACAAAGCGCGGCATCTCTTCAGTCTCAGGTCCATTAGACGAGCATTCAAACGATGTCCTGTTTTTCTTCGATATGCCCGAAGCCCTAAGTCTTCATTTAACACCCTTTTCACCGTGGTTCTGCTTAACCCCATCTGAAGGGCCAACAGTTTCTGCTTACGTTTGGGATTTCTTTGAATTCGTGCCTTCACAGCTTTTATCACTGCTGGAGTCCTAACAGACCGAGGGCGACCACTTCTTGACCTGTCATCTACACTAGAGTCTTCATTGTATCGTTTGATGGTACGATAAACGAATCTTTTGGTAATATTCAAATTTTTCAGTATGTTAAAAATTTGAATTGGCGCGTAACCGCAACGATGCAACGCAATAACTGCAACACGGTCTTCTTTAAGCGTCCACTCCATATTTAAAAATGAGTAAAATTCTAAAAGTTATACATTTTTATTTTCATGAACAATTCGAAATTCTAATTCAATAAACTTTTTTGTGGCCAGCATTCTAAAAGAAAAGTTTTTACTGTGTGACAATATATATATATATATATATATATATATATATATATATATATATATATATATATATATATATATATATATATATATATATATATATATATATATATATATATATATATATATATATATATATATATATATAGGGTGCACTGGGGTAATGCCGACATAATTTTTTACGAGATGACTAGAGGTGTACGTTTACGGTTAGTTATGTAAAGTAGTTTCAATTTACTGGCAATAATTTGCGTCTTATGTCAACTTAATGAAAAGATTTAACCTTTTGATAAATTAGATTCATAAATATGCAGTTGGATTTGCTAAATAGAGCATTTTAATTACTGAGTTATTTTTTTTTAGATCTGGGGAAATTACAAAATATCTTGGGGTTATTCCGAAAATATTCAAAAGTGGATTTTATTGTACGTTGACCGAATGCTTGTATTTCTTTTTTGATTGTATTTACCCCTTACACAAAACATTACGGGTTTTACTAATAGTTTCGCTAATATCATTTTCTCATAACTAATATTTCGGAATTACCCCAAGAAGAGATTGTGGTTCTCAACATTTCAGTCTATTTCAGTTAACTTATTGGGCGTACTCCCAGTAACCACCCAGTAACCCAGTTTATTTCCAGTAATTTTAATCTTTTCTTGTGACAAATGAGATACCATATTTTGTCATCGAAGCCAACAACGATAATCCATCAAAATAGCAATAAAGTTATGTTTCCATAATTTTAGCCATTTTTACCAGGTTTAATTTAATATATTTATTTGAAGTCAAATAAAGGTGGATAGTGAATGCAGATTATAAAAAAAATACATTACCAAAGAGATACTATCAACGTGTTGGCTTCCAGCAGGGGTAAATGCTTTTATAAAACTTTACAGTCAATCAAAATAAACTATTGGCACTTGAAGAAATAGAGCATAGAGTATTTTATAAAAATACTTTTATTCAGTGTTTATTGTAAAACAAAATTAAAACTTTCTTCATACAATATTTTCGTACACAATTTAAACATCCCTTGCTGTGTTCAAGTGTTCCATATAGAGTCGACATGGGAATTTTGTACTCTTGCGCTGCTTTGTATTGCGTAAGTTCTCCATTTCTTACCCTGGCGATCCGATACATGGCGAGCTAAATATTGTGGTGTGTATAATTTTATTTTCTTTCGTATATAGTTCGCGGCATGATGGCTCTGAAAACGAAATATATACTTAAAAATATTATAATATCTGTATTACCGGAATAATTCGACATACTTTCTTTTATTCTGAATTAAAATGTTATTAAAAAAAGAAACTAAGTTAAAACCGCCTGCCCATAGAACGCACAAAATTTATGTTCACACTTTGCTTTGTTGGCTTAATGATAACAAAGCAAAGGCAAATTTCGAAACTGTTTCAAACACATTATTGTGTTATTTTTAAGAGATGTGTTAACATTTTTCAAAGTTTATTAAATTTTTATTTTGAATAACATATACACTACCAAAACTACATAACATTTTTTGCTGTGAATTAATACATAAGCGAGGTAAAACTTAATGCCGTTTATTAAAGCTAGATAACCCATTTGCATTGCACTGCAGCTATTTTGGATTTGAGAGTAAGTCAGACTTATTTACTCTCCAACCGCAGATATAGGATTTAAAAACATCTCAAACAATTTATTTGAGTTAATTATTTAATTTATTACCTCTAAACAAAGTTAATAAAATATGAAACCAAGGCACGCGTTTCCTTCACCGAATAAAAAAAAGATTAGTTAAAATCGGTTAATAATCGGCGAGGATATCGTATAACATATGTTATCCTTGTTTTTGGAAATTGGGTAAAAAGTAACTATTATTAATATAAAATCACTTTCCAAAACAAAACAAAACAAACATTAATAATTAAATTTTGCACACTTTGAGAAACACCGTTAATTGCAATGGAAAAATAAGTGGGGTTATTACGGAATCATATTGCATCAGAATTACCCCAGAGGGGTATATACGAAAAAAAATTTAAAACACAGCTAGGACGTTGTTTTCTACTCACTAATTCAGTAAAAACTATCATTTATCATAAAAAGAAGCACTTATTCCAATTACTTACCAGAAAACCGAGATAATTATGTTGGGGTTATTGCGAATCCACGAAAATGACGCGAAATACACTCTCTTGACAAAACTTGACACCAGGGACGTAATGTTGACGCTACCTTCTTAAGACGACTAATATGGCAAGGACAATCAATATGGCGTCTAACCCAATGTTTCCAATAGGAAAATATCGCTACGCTTAGTAGAAATGTTGAACTTTCGGAATATACCCTTTTTCGGAATAATATTCGCAAAAGAATCAAAGTGACTGATACAAAATATGTGTAGTAAGCCACCATATCTGTCACAGAACGGATGAGCTAACGAGTCCTACAGTGCAGACAGGGTTTCGGAATACATTGGGTAGGAATTAGGAATGCTCTCCGATGGGCTGGTGCTTCTCAGAAGTATTCCTGTCAAGACGGGATGGGAAATGCGCAGAACTGGGATGTGTGGCTCAAATTTGGTTAGATGTTAAAGAATTGTTATGTATAATCTCACGATAAAAATCGATCCAGTCGTTTAGGAGGAGTTTAATCACATAGATACATACGCACAAAAGAATTATAATATATATGGATACTGTCAACTTCGAACTTTAAATAAATGTTAAGAAAGTCAATAAATCTTGTTATAATGAAAAATACGTAAATAGCAACACTTTCGTTTAAGCGGAGGGTGGGATGTAGTCCGCAGGGAGGCAGTAATTGAAAGACAAACAGGGGCCCTTTGGCAACGAATTCATTATTTCCACATTAACTTGATGCCGGTTTTATACGAGTCGACAGAATGGGAGATCATTGTTCATTAAGTACAGGTGGCTTCTTTTTTAATAACGATTGCACGCTTCTGAACACGGGATCCAATCGTTTTTGATTCATAGCAACTTTTGATTCCGTATTGCCTCCTTTTCTTCAAACTAACGTAAAGTATATATGGCTAGAGGATTTTACTTGTGCCCTTGTTGTTTGATGATGATGTTTAATTTGCTTAGATAAATCCCGTCATTTGTATCGTATAATATTTTAAATGTGTGTGATATTTATTCTCATCTAGTCATTTGTAACTGAAGGATATGACCAATCCAATTCATCCTAAGATATTAATGGAAAATTTATCCAATTAATCATGAAATAAAGGAATATTATATTATTAGGTCTTTTTTCATTGTTGAGCAACAGCAGACAGGCTGACGACCCACTTAATAGTAAGTAGTTACCGTCGCCTATGGATGTTTGCGACGGGGTACCGCGAACACGCTGCTGCAGGGCCGTAGCCAGGGGGGGGGGGCATTGTAGGACAATGCCCTACCTTGAAATCCACAATGTCCTACCTTAAAAATACCAAAACTAAGATAAATTATTATAATTAAATTTTGTTCATAGTTTGAGATAAAAAAATTATAGTGATAGTTATCTAAACTTTTCCGTTCTTCGCATTTTTAATAACATGGTGAATCGTAGAATTCAGCTGTTTTAAATATTTTTATTATTATGTTAATTATTATAATAAGTTTGCAGAAACGATATGATTTAATGATATTTTTGGTCGTATCTATTTACTCGTATTACCACACCTAACAATTAATTATTACCTCACTCTCACTTAGACGTGGATCTCTACATCCAAATCTGGAAGTTCAACCATCTTGTTCGCTTGTTCTTCATCATTGAGTATTTAATAGTTCTTAGATCCATGCTTATGATCTGTCACAATATATATATATATATATATATATATATATATATATATATATATACCTAGTCAGGTCATAAGTATTGTCACACAGTAAAAACTTTTCTTTTAGAATGCTGGCCACAAAAAAGTTTATTGAATTCGAATCTCGAATTGTTCATGAAAATAAAAATGTATACTTTTATAATTTTACTCATTTTTTAAATATGGAGTGGACGCTTAAAGAAGACCGTGTTGCAGTTATTGCGTTGCATCGTTGCGGTTACGCGCCAATTCAAATTTTTAACATACTGAAAAATTTGAATATAGCCAAAATTATTCATTTATCGTACCATCAAACGATACAATGAAGACTCTAGTGTAGATGACAGGTCAAGAAGTGGTCGCCCTCGGTCTGTTAGGACTCCAGCAGTGATAAAAGCTGTGAAGGCATGAATTCAAAGAAATCCCAAACGTAAGCAGAAACTGTTGGCCCTTCAGATGGGGTTAAGCAGAACCACGGTGAAAAGGGTGTTAAATGAAGACTTAGGGCTTCGGGCATATCGAAGAAAAACAGGACATCGTTTGAATGCTCGTCTAATGGACCTGAGACTGAAGAGATGCCGCGCTTTGTTGAAGCGGTACGCGGAAAAAAAATATCGGGAAATTCTTTTTTCGGATGAAAAAATGTTTACCGTAGAAGAGAGCTACAACAAACAAAATGATACGGTGTACGCACACAGTAGTGAAGAAGCGAGCAACCGTATTCCGCGTGTCCAACGAGGTCATTTTCCATCCTCGCTCATGGTATGGTTGGGAGTTTCTTATTGGGGCTTAACAGAGGTACATTTTTGTGAGAAAGGTGTAAAAACGAATGCTGTTGTGTATCAAAATACAGTCCTGACGAACCTTGTGGAACCTGTTTCTCATACCATGTTCAATAACAGGCACTGGGTATTCCAACAAGATTCGGCGCCAGCTCATAGAGCGAAGAGCACACAAGACTGGCTGGCGGCGCGTGAAATCGACTTCATCCGGCACGAAGACTGGCCCTCCTCCAGTCCAGATTTGAATCCGTTAGATTACAAGATATGGCAACACTTGGAGGAAAAGGCGTGTTCAAAGCCTCATCCCAATTTGGAGTCACTCAAGACATCCTTGATTAAGGCAGCCGCCGATATTGACATGGACCTCGTTCGTGCTGCGATAGAGGACTGGCCGCGCAGATTGAAGGCTTGTATTCAAAATCACGGAGGTCGTTTTGAATAAACTTTAATGTCATAAGAATCTATGTTTTGTTAAGTTCATTTTGGTATATAAATGGTTACATAATGAATAAACTTGTTACAATTATTTTACATTAAACATGTGACAGAATTTATGACCTGACTAGGTATATATATATATATATATATATATATATGGTGATTGATTTAGGAGGCCGTGCTTCGAGGGCAGATCAATTATGATAATTTTTTTACTTCTGCGCTACCTTTAACCAATGCTAGACTCTAGCTTCAGCCCTGCGCTGCTGTCCGCTTATAGGTTTTCCTTTTAGGTATGAAGGATAGAGAAAAGGTCTCTCTCTGCGTTTAAAAGCATCCGTCGAAATATGTTGAATTAAGGTGGCGCCACAATAGCATCAGCCAATTTTTTTTGTTATTATTTATCAAATAATTTTGAACTACACTAATAATTGAGGTTTTCAAACAGTACTGATACTTAGCAACTTAGCATACTTCAATTCTTCTACAACAGCATATTACTGTAGCTGCAATAACGCCATTTTGGCGGGTGACGCAACGATTCAAAGTGAGTTTTGGCCTCCGACACCAGATCACGCCATGCCTCTCAGTCTTGCGCTAGATCTGGCAAGTAAATACGGCCGAAGTTGAGCAGATCTCAGCTACAATGCTTTTTACCGGTATTTAAGACGTCCAAACAGGCCAAACGGTTGTACCAGGTACGCTCTCACGGCACGATTATCTCCCATTCTCTCTAGATGTTCGAGCCACTGAAACATTTTTTCAACTCCCCCCCCCCATATGAGATAGTACTCCTTACCTATACCATCCATACTTTTAGGGTTTTATTTCACCTGAACTACTTATTTGTTTTTCTTAATGGGCCATGAAAGCAACGTTAAATGACATGAAATAGTTTTGTTTTGTGAATTAAAAGTTGAATGAAAATTTAGAACCCAGTAGACATAAACTTTTAATGGATGAAGACCTATGAAGGATTTATGCGTAGATATGCATAGCACCATCTACCCGTCTCTTTACCGGGATTTCATTGCTAACAACTAATGTTATAAGGAAAAATATCAAATTTTAAAAATCATGAGGATTCTAAATAGAAGAGTTCTACGTCTTATCTAGAAACGTGCGCACACGTCCGGTGCGTTCTTCTTTGCCGTGTATATCAAACCACGTTAATTATATCATCGTAATTCTATCTACAATGATTTAGCATTCAATAACTATTAGCCTATTTTTTTATTTACAGATATATTGTATTTTTAAATGTGAGCGATTGCTATCACATTCGACAACATTATATTATGGTCAGTCACAAAACTTCCTTTGTCTATCATTAGGTCCATAAGTAGCAAACGTGTAATAGTCTTATAGCCTATAGCAGTAACTTTCTTGTACTGTAAATCTTGGTAACTATGAGTATAATGATTTGTTCTTACAATAAGATAGAAAAAATTGCTTTTGCATTTTTTGCGTTTATCTTTAGTTTGGAACTTAGACAAATTAAATTTTTCCTGGAAAAAATAACAGAAGTAATTGTAAAAATACCTTTTTTATTGCTTTGGAACAGTAAACAGATTGACGGTTTAATAGTAAACAGTTGCCATTGCTATTAGATGTTTGCGACGCCAGGGTCATCGCTAAGATGAAGGGAACGTAAGGGAACTGGAACCTGGATCACTTATAGCGGAACACAACACAAAGTGAATATGTCGCATGCTTAGAGACCAGGGAGCCTAGCCTAGCCCTACCATCTAGCAAGCAACTTAAAACTTAATCACTAATTAAAGTTAAAAAGAAAGTTGTATAGTTGTATTTAATTAATAATAATATGTTGTTCTTTTGTAATAACAATGAATCATCATCATCATCTAAGCGCTGTATCCCGGTTGCAATCCAAACTTCCGTTTCGATGCCCGGGGTCCGCTTTCTGACTTTTTCTACTCCACTTCGCACGGTCTTCTGCATCCCTAGTAGTAAACCCATTAGCACGCATATCACCCTTTACGACGTCAACACTAATAACAATGAATGACAAGTATTAATTTAAGGGTGATTTCATACAATCAAACTCTCACTTGAAATACTCATTTTTGTATGATGAGTTTTCTTGAAACGCAACTTCGCTAATCGTAAAATACATTATCAAAAAAAATTGTATCGTAATTTGATAAATCAGCTTTTCATATTCGATTCCAAATCAAGTCATCTCTAACTCGCGAAAAGTCTTCGCTTCTACGCCATAAAGTTTTATATATTTTTAAGCATATTATTTTTACCGCCTCACGAGTTGGGGGAAAGTTAATAAAAAATACGATGTAATTTTCATCAAATCAAGTCAGCAGATGCGATGTTGGGATGGATTCAATTATATTTATAAGTAAATCCGGGAACAATTTGCATGTTTATGCTGCCCCGCGTTTGTTTAACTTTCTGATGGGAAAAGTTGTTTATGTAGTAAAGAATTATTTAAATTCTTTTATGGGAGTTGATCAAAATACATACCATATGTACATTATATATAATTCTTACAATATTTAGTCTATTTTTTTTTAATTCCCTAAAAATAATCTCGTAGTGTTCAATACGCAGTTACATGATACGTAGACATCAAAAAGTTAGCAAAGAAGGATTATATTTTTTGGGAAGTTAACTGTAGGAATGTCTTCTATTGAGACACTAAATTTATTATTAAATAAGTAGATAATTCTTTTTATTGCTGTAGGACAGCAGATAGAACACGCTGCTGTCCCATAAGGGTACAGGAACTAGGGTAACTAATGCCGGAACACAACACAAGGTTATTATGGCGGCATACTTAAGACCAAAGGTGGTCGCCATCCAGACGGGCTTGATGCCCTACCACGTAGTTAGGGTGGGTTGTTTTGTCGATTTTTACCCCGGCCGCAGAGGTTAGTATTCTTTCTCCGCCCCTGCACGGATAAATAGCAAATAGGAGTGGTATTACACTCGGAGAACAATCTAGACGTCCCGGGTTCGAATCCCACGGTGGCATGCACCGCTTAGACAGTTTACTCGCCTTAAGTGCGTATTATAGCATAATTGCCAGTACTGACTGTGAAGAAAAAGATCGCGAAACCTTACCAGAGATCACCAGTATGTGTAATGTGCCAATCATGCTTAGAGAAGCGTGGCGAGTATACTGTCCATTTGATGCATAAACGTAACCTCATGGGAAAGCATATGCTGGAACCGGATGAGATACGAGCAGCTTCTATCAAAAAACTGCTTCGCTATATCAACGAGGCAGGCTTTGCCAGAGCTATAGTAAATGTGTGGCGATCATAATAGCTCATTAAATTGGACGAATAGGTACCTTTCGAAATAATAATACTGTCCTTTCCCTAAAGGGCCTAATTTTAGATGCTCATAGTTAAAATAGGCCTCTCATAAAATCGCATAGTAACAGCCCATACAACTGCACGTATTTTTGTATAGATTCCCTTAGGTTACCATTTTTGTTGTTTTGGTTTATTCTTATTGGTTTTGACAGCTCATTTGGAAGCGAACAAACTCATATGCTGTGCATAATCTAGACTATGCGTGCAGGGGTGGAGTAATAATACTAACCTCTGCGGCCGGGGTGGTCTGTTGTAAAAGGCGACCAAAAAACCCACCCTAGCTACGTGGTAGGGCCCCGTCTGGATGGCGACCAACTTTGGTCTTAAGTATGCCGCCATAATAACCTTGTGTTATGTTCCGACATTAGTGAGTTCCTGTACCAAGTTCCTATACCCTTAAGCAACAGCAGCGTGTTTGCGATGCCACTGGCGTTGTAAATACCAATAGGCAATAGTAACCGCTAAATTCTAAGGTAGGCCGTCAGCCTGTCTGCTGTCCGACATCAATAAAAAAAGTATAAGTAATACTATTTTTCACTTTTATAACGCATTAAAAAGGAAATGTATTGACTAATTGGAAACTCAAGTCACTAAAAATGTTATAAATTAGTTATTATTTTAATTTTGTTCTCAAATTATGTTTGCTTCTATTTTGAAAAAGGGATTTTGTTCACACAATTCACCTTGCTAGCAGTATGATTAATTTTAAAACGAATTAATACGCGAACAATAGACTGAATTAGATATGCAATTGTGCCAAAAATCCGAGCCGCGGCCCCGTTTTCAAACAACATTGTCGCAGCTCTACGGAATACGACCGTTTTGCAGCTTAAATTTCACAACAGGAGCCGGCATAATAAATTATTGCTTCCATCCTTAGCACTACCTAAGTGAACTATGTATTTAACTATTAAATAAATACTTAATATAAATATATTGTGAGAATTTACACAGCGACATCTAGTTTCAAAGTAAGCAGCAATGCGCTTGTGTTGTGGGTCCTAGGCAACTAATATATCATTTGTATTTTGACATAGTTTGACGAGTAAATTTTTTGGCTGTATAAATAATATAATGAAACTTACATGAAATTAGTAATGACATTGGTTTTGGGTACTTGTTCCCGCCTACAAAACGATGCGCAGTTTAGTGGGTCAGCTGTAATTTTAATTATAAATAAAGATTAAATTAAAAATAAATAAATATACTTTTATTTTGTAAATAACTCATGACGTTGATCAAATTGAATCATGATTTACTTTGATGCTTTGGATCATTATTTGATACTGGATGGGTACTGCGCTTTATTTTATTCTGGATCCTTCTGGTCTTTTCCTAGGATGAAGGTAGTACGCCTCGGTGTTTTATGTTGTAACTCCATATCTTGGAGTGACAATTATCTTTTTGCTATTTTTTCCTACAAATGATCATAGGAACACCACAAACCGGCAATGTTATATTTATATAGTACCTATTGTAAAATTTAGATTTAGCCCCTTTTACAACATAATGGCTATGATATTTAAAATAAACGGTTAGTCAAAGCTAAGTTAATAAGTTATTTAAAAACAAAATATTTTTTATTTTATAATAGGTAAATCCTAACGATTTTTTTTAATATTTTCCTACATATATTTCTAATTCATACTCAGAAATTATTTTAAGAATACATAGATAAATTGAAAACCAGATAAAGTTGTGGAATTCTCATTTTTTTTTCTTGTAACCAGGTGTTTTACTGATAGTCGCAGGAAGTTGACGTAAATTTTAATTCTGATGACATCCTTAATGGCTATATTGATATTATTTTGCAAAAGTTAAGGATTTTATCATAAGTCAGTATACAATTATTTGGTACGCCAAGGCAAGCACATTTGTGCGATAGATTTTATACAATGTGTCAAATGCTTGAGAGTTCATCAAAATAGGTTGATATTTATACCGAAATACTTAGCACGGGTCTATTTTTATTTTGAAATTAACTAAGCGAAAATTATTTCCACTTTATAGTTACTGTTTTCACGAAGAATTGCAAGTTTATGTTTATTAGGTTAATCTTCTTTGTTGAAATACAAAAACGTTTCAATTTTATACCCTACCTCATGTACTATGAAGCGAGGGGCGGACTTAAAGCGCCTATTAAATATTAATCGTCGAATTAACTCCATGTCTTCACCCGGCGACTCCAATTAAGCGAACAAAGTAGCAAAGTAAATAACGGCGGGTCGTCGCGAATTAATTTTGAACGCGAAGCTTTGGAATTTGAAGCGCGGTTTGTTTAAACCTATTTAATAGGTACTGGCTCTATCTATGGCTATTATATTTCTGAAGGTTTATATTTAATTTTAATTAATGATTACAATATAATAAATTACAATATACCTATAAAATACACAAATATAATTCGTTCAGATGAGTTCTGAATGCATTTTAAACAGCAAGAGACAAGACATCGGGACAAAAGCAATTACAAATTTATTTGATAGATAAAGTCTAAATTTTAAATTTTTGTTATTCACATTAATCAACATGAAGGTTTAATCAAAATGAAAAACTTTTTATTTGCTTCAATCATTGACTACATTGTTATGCAAACATTTGTAGTAGTTATTTAATTTTTGATATTACAAAGTTATAAATATATATATATATATATATATATATATATATATATATATATATATATATATATATATATATTTGCCATAAAAATATTCATGTCAATTCATATTAGTCAAGTTATATTAAAAATAGCATTACATGTTTCTTAATCACTATTTACAATTGAATTACTTTAATAAGTATGTCCACTTAAAAGGGCCGTCCATTATCAACGGCCATTTTGCTGATGTTAAGATATAAGCGTCCCTCAAAAGTATGTTTTTAAAAAAGTCCTTCAATAAAAATTCTCAGTACATGAAACTGTCAGTAAAAAGTTTTATTACAACTTCAAAAAATAAAATTTTTAAATGATATCCTATATCTTAAACAATAATTGGTCACCCCAACTGACCCTATCGGGACAAACACTTGACAAATACAGATTTTGGTCCCCCTTTAGTTACGGATTATCCGGGAAAATGCACAACATTTTCTCAATATCGGCTGTGGTGGGATTTTGCTGATAGTTCGACAACTGTTTATATTCGGAGTGGATTTGTCGAGGCGTGAAAATAATTTATTTATTGAGTTGTTTAATCTACATTTTTAATATTTTTATTTTAAATGGCGCTTCAAAGACCTTTGCTGTCCATCATCTCAAAAACTTGCGTTTTCTATTGGAAACGGTTGTAGATTCTTGAAATTTATTAAATGAACTGTAAGATGTTACCTATGTTATAATAAAAAAAAATTGATTTGATTTGAAAAAATGATGCAGACAGTTTTCTTTTGGTGTTGTGGGTATCAAAAGTTGTCGAGCATTTGCCTCCAGAGAGTGCTGCTATGTTTCGGCCATATTGCCCAAAAATCCTCCAATAACTTGGAGAAATTAATAGTTACGGGAAAAGTGAAGGAGAAAAGACCCCGAGGTCGCAGCTCTACAAGATGGTCCGACCAAGTGGATAAAAGCTGGGCACACGAAACACAGACGTCCTAAACCACGCCAAAGACAGAGAGCAGTGGAAGCGGTGCTGTCATATCAGTCGGGAGCATCACAACGCTCAGCAGTGCTTATGTAAAATATTCCATCAATCACATTGAGTCATTCATAAAGAGAACAAATAAAGACATTAAGAACTGTAAATATCTGATAATATTCAACAACAGAATTTGAATTGTGAAGCTTTGATGAAATTCTTGGAATGAGAAGTTGCAAGTTAGGTTACGCTCATTGAAAATAGCTATTGTCATGTAATTAATATGAAAATCATAAACAGCGACCCTAGCGGAAGAACTCTGGTGCCTATTTGGAGGCTTTCTAATGCTCCATAGAAGAGGTAAATATTTCTTTAACATATTAAATGCATTAACTGACGAATATGTGCCAAAGCTGTTATAAGTTTAGGTGGTACATACTCGTGTTTATGATTGAAATATATTTTAATTAAATTGATAGTTTCAAGGAATGTTTTTGTTGATTGTTTTTTCCTAGCCACCGAAATAACTTAATTTAATTTCCTTTAGTCTCTTTATAAATTCTCAAAGACTTTACTCCCGAAGCCACTTAATTACACTATGTCAAAACATGAATTGCTAAACGCTTAACCAAAAGCCACTTTACCAAAACCTATGCTATATAAATCAAATTATTTACAATACATACAAATATTTTCTCCCATATGTAAGAAATCCACAAGGCCTTACATAGCCGTTAAACCAAACCTGTCCGTCCGTTGTTGAAAACGTATTCGACGCAAGAAAAGTGGTTTGTATGTTAAATACTGTCGTAATTCGTGTCGGATGTAAATGTCGTGGGTGATATATTTTGTGTATTTATAAAATTTAAGAGAAAATCCAAGAACTTCAAATAACGAGAAAATAAATTCTCAGTTATAAAAAGTTCTATTTCCAACAAAGAGGACCATATCATTTTACGGTCCAAGTACCAGTAATTGTATAATATTTTTAACAATGTTTCTTTTGTATAAAATTTAGTTGTAATTACCAATCCCTTATACAGCCCATATGGTGTTGATATCTGCCTGTATCTAGGGGATTCCGTATTGCCAGATAGCAATTAAATAAATCCTTAGATTGATTTCACATTACTCGGTAATATTATGAAAAGTATATTAGAATATTTAAATTTTTACTCAGAATCGATAATAGTTTCAATTTAAATTTAGATTTATTGACAATAAAAATAGACTGTAACGTACACATGACTTTATTATTACTTTTAGTTTATGTTTTAGGTTTTTATAATGTATTCAATATAGCCGTTAAGCGTAAATTATCTATGTATTTTATTTATTAGTAAATATGGTACTTTTCTTGTAGACTTAGGATTCAATCCATACACATAACTAAAATAACGATGACTTTTGTTGGTTAATAAATAATGAAATATAAAATATTAAAAAACAAAACCTCTATGGAACGTTTTAAATTCTAATAATATTAGACAAATTTAACCCTGGCAACACAACTTACCATTTGTTTATGGGGATGTATCCCTTGGGCCGGCGTTGAGATTTGAGCACATGTGGGCCACTTGTGACGGAACTAATCGTTTTCGAGATGTTTTCCCGAATTCGATACGGCTATTCGGATTATTTTGATTTTCTATTAATGTTTATATGCAATTTTTAGATTAGAACATTCTTACGTGCTTAAATGGTATATGATACAACATTTTAAAAAATTTAAATATACATAAATATACGAGCACAATTCACACAGCGCCACCTAGTCCCGAAGTAAGTAGCATAGTACTTGTGTTATGGGTACTACACTACTGATATATTACATATATGCTTTTATTTTGTAACTAAATAAATATTATACATAAACACCCAGACGCGAGACGGGAATCGAACTCGTGACCTCCGCAAGGGTACCGAAGAAGTGCGTTAGCCGCTACGCCATGGCGGTCGTTAATTAATCTTATTAGGGCATATAGATTAAAGAAAATTGTGTCATTATGTGCACAAGTTTCAGAAAGTTCTAGATGGTTTGAATCTCGAGTTACAACACAAATTTCTTTTTGATCTTGGTGAAAATCCCTCTCTTGACGGGTTTCCACGGCCCGGGGGATCAATGGATATGTGGGACTCCAGGAAAGATGTTCGGCCATCCGACGACCCTCCTGGATGCCCTCCGGCGCCGACGACGTGTCCTACGTTGGCGGGAGGGGAGTGTGGTGGTCGACTCCCGCTCCGCCGCCTCCTTTGCGGAAATGACTGCCTCGCAAAAGGAGGCGACGACCGGCCATCCAGGATCGCCCACAACCATGGACAGGTCCACACTGATTTGGGCGACGAGGGCGCAGCGCTCCTCGCGCCACACTGGGCACATGGCGACGGTGTGGTGCACCGTGCACTGTCCTCCTCGTCGCCCGCCAGTTTATCCTTGGGTCAAAAAACGATGTTTTTTCTAGTTAATTACAGTCACTCAAGTATACCAAACCCATTTAAAATTCACGAAATCGTCACAAAAATCAGACACAGTGGTGAATACAATACAAAAAAATGAACATATGCAATGATTACCATAATGTAATGTTCTTAATCAATTTTAGCGTGTCGACCGAATAGGGACTAGAATTGACTAATCACACTGTATAATGACCCGGCGTGTCACCGCGCGAAGTAACCCTTATATTTATCCAAGGGCGGGTAGTTCATCATTTTAAAAGCGGTGACATGTTTTGTTACTTTTTAGAAGATTGGGGATCGTTGCGATATTTGACTTTTAGTCCGATTGGGATAGAAAATACCGTCACCCTTTTATTTTTTGGTTAATCTTCTTATTCCCGGGACAAATTGCATTTCATTAGTGTCGTTACCTAGAAGCCGAAGTGGGTATCCGTTCTCTGATTTAATACTGTGGCTACTCAGCTGGCTAGCAGAAGCTAATTAGAGTGATAGAGACATGTCTACTAAAACTCCACTCGCTACCTATCAGCCTTTCTGAAGGGTCGTAGGATCAACTTTTTGTCATTGCTTTTCGAATCTTTTTTTTTTATTGCTGTAGAACAGCAGACAGGCTGACGGCCCGCTTAGGATTTAGCAGTTACCGTTGCCTATTGCAACGCCAGTGGCATCGCGAACACACTGCTGTCCCACAAGGGTACAGGAACTTGGGTCACTAATGCCGGAACACAACACAAGGTTATTATGGCGGCATACTTAAGACCAAAGGTGGTCGCCATCCAGACGGGCTTGAGGCCCTACCACGTAGCTAGGGTGGGTTGTTGTGTCGCCTTTTACGACAGGCCGACCCCGGCCACAGAGGTTAGTATTCTTTCTCCGCCCCTGCACGGATAAAAATCTGAGAATCTGACGAATCTGAGAATATTGCGCTTTAATCTAAGTTATCTTAACATGTCATAAATTACGTTAAAATATTACGTTATTACTTTAATTTTTATTTTTCATAAAACACAGTTCTCTGCTCCAGATGAATATCGCAGAACTTTTTACAAACATTGACAAATGACAAATGCTTACACACATATAAATCAATTACAAATTAAAAACACTTTAACTTTAATAAAATATAGCAACCGTACAAACACTTGATATCCGCCCTTAAAACAGTCCACAATAACATCACAGTACCCTTTTAACAAAAGAAATGGTCTTTGTAACATCCCCGACAGGGGGCGTCACGCAATACGTTATCGGTCCCCCAAACCAATAGATTCGACACACTAAATTCACACCAGCCTATTTGTGTACGAAATGATCGTTTTTGGTCCAAATTTACACCATTTACCACACTGTGCGGTTTTATCGACAGTGAAAAAGCAAATTATTCCATCTCTCATAATAGCGGTTATTATTTGGTCTATTAATGATTATTTTATCCCATTCTGTGCAAATGGTGCGTTCATTTTAACAATTACTTTCGTATAATTGATTGGTGAAGTTATTTTAAAGGATTTGTTATTTGTTTAGTATTTCTATTACATACTCTACTTATTTAGTTTAAAATAGTTTTGATGGAGTTGTGACAAATATTGACGAACGCTCTTTGCGTAAATGATGAAAATAAAGAATAATTACGCTAAGGGCTTACCTCACGATTTTCTACGCTTTGGATTATAGTAGTCTATTAGCTGCGGTATCATCCATGTCTTGTACAATTGATTGAATTGCTTTTGGATCGTTTTAATGTAGTAAAACTGGGGGTTGGCACTGAAAACCAGCGCTGTGTTGGAATAATTTTGATGCAGCAAAATGCTGAGTGGGCAACCTCGTTTGTCAGGATTGCGGCATTGGTTTTATATTAAAGAGTTTTATGTAATGGTGTACTTGAGTAGTGTCGTTTTCTTTGATAAATAAATGTTTTTCTTTCTTTCTTTAATTAGTAAAAACTTTCTAAGCGGTGCATGCTATCGTGGGAATTGAATCCAGGACCCCTAGACTGGTCTCCGAGTGTAAATCTCAGTGGTGTTACAGTGAGTTACTTGTATCCTTAGTGGTATACTTTTTATCCTCAATCACGATGCGAAGTAAAAAAAAACTTTTGTCATTGAAACAATAGGTCATATGTAAGAAAACGCCATTCGATGTATCTCGGGTGCATATCATACGTCACCCAAGATCCTTATGGATAATAAATAAAAAATAATAAATCTTTATTGTAACACATTATTATCATTCTAAGGAGGAGAAGAAGAAGGATCATTCTAAACTCTTTTAAATGTTTCGAAACTGTCTATGTCTATCTGTCTATCTACTTGTTATCTTTTACCACAATCAGCTCAATGCTTTAAAATGACTAATAAGATACATCTTATACCGAATAAGATTGAATGATGTTCATTATTAATTTGAAGCTTTGGACGCTTAGAACGACGGCGGGGGTAACGAGTTCCATTCCTGTCTCGACTCTAATATGTATTTATTTACGAAAAAGTATATCATTTGTCAAATATCCATAACACAAGGGTTCTGCTGCTTACTCTGGAAATAGTCCCAGTTTTTTATTTTATTGATTATGATGAACATAATATTTTTGTAGTTGCTACTGAGATCTCATTAGTCGTAAAATATATTAAAATGGACTCTAGCTAATGCTAATGACAGTAACAATGGATCCAGCTCCTTTGTGAAAGCTGAAAGAATTACCATCAACTCAGTGGATAGTGATGGTCTAAAATCTTTCAAACTGTACTCTATTTTAAATATCTTAGTTCTGAGAAGATCAACATTAATTTTTTGTTACAG
This sequence comes from Malacosoma neustria, assembly GCA_963693495.1. Classification (NCBI taxonomy): domain Eukaryota; kingdom Metazoa; phylum Arthropoda; class Insecta; order Lepidoptera; family Lasiocampidae; genus Malacosoma; species Malacosoma neustria. The sequence goes on from OY856377.1 coordinate 18,117,436, forward strand.
GATGGAAGCCACAAACTTAGCTCTTTCACCGAGAGAGTCATTAAAGCCGAGAGCAGAACATAAAACTTTGCAGCTAAATAGTAAACCGAATCAGGTAAGCTAATAAATTTAAAAAGGAGTCATACACCATTTTTATATTATAAGACTGGCAACATTCCTGATGTCATAGATTGTTCGACGGCAATAGAGGTAATGCTCAGGAAAGAAAACATAAAATAATATATATTTAATAGAACGATGTACATGATGGGTGTTTTAATAATTACTTATTTCGAATTTTTATCCACTGAAAGTTTAACGATACGGCTGACTTGGTGCCACAGAACACAATATATGATACTAGTAGTTTATTTTGGCTGTATCTGTCATTATAGTATGAAGTTCTAAGACACAGGTTTTTCCCCTATTCAGGGAACTATGTTAATACATTTTAAGCGGGAATCGCCTATTTTACACGTTAGAATCAAAGCGAGGTATACGACAAAACTCGTATTTATAATTTAGCGGTGTGGTAAAGGAAACTTGTATACGGGATTAAAATCAGACTGATTTCTTATGCAATTTCGCGCGAAAGTTAACGCTTATAATGTGCTAAAAATACTCTGCCTAGATTCCTTCCAAACATTTACTCTTGGTTGTATTCTATTTCACTTCGGAGCACGACGACCTCATGGTCCGCTAGTAATGGATTTGATACATGGTTTTTACAGGGGAGAATGTATTTCGAAATCTCAAAATGACCACATGACGGCTTTTCCTTACTTCATGTAAGCTAGCTGTAAATCCATTTCACCTCTCTCATCCTGAAAGCTCAGACAGACACCCCTAGAAACGAAATGAAGTAATCTTGTTTCTCTCATCGGTAATATTACCGTAACTTAGCTTGGAGCCCTTCGACGTAGTGTTATAGTTAAACAGTTACTTATTGCTTTAGGTTAGCACAGTCCTTCTCTACGGCGTACCTATAGTTTCGCTAGTAATCGAAGGAGTAGAACGTCTCTGTCTTGCTCAAATATCAAACACACTATTGAAACAATTCTCGTACAATGAGATCCACAATCGGCGGGTGGCGTTGGGTATAACTTGTGTGCAATGTACTCCAGTTCAGTTGGAGATTTTAAGAAGGGCTGGAGCTATGCCAGTTTCTTCTAGACGATGTGGTAAGTGCTAAGTAGAATTTTTTTTTATAGTTGGAGTTCAGTAGATAAGTAAACGGCCCACCCTGGTAGGTGGTCATCGTTGCTTATGGATGTTTGCAACACCAGAGACATTGCTGACGCGCTGCCTGTCAATGATAATAAGTAACATATTTAATTAATTGTTAAGTTTTAGATCAGAGCTTCTCAGACTTTTTTTCTCATAGACCACTTTCAAAATATTACTGGTTCCGGTAGACCCCATGCAGCTAAATTTCTACCATATTCCCAAAACTCGACAAAAAATTTGAAGATTAGATCTTACTATGAAATTTTTCGTTGCGGCTGAGTTCCAACCACGAATATAGAATAGTTTTCGAAAAAGTAAGAATTGATTGGTTAATTAATAAATTAATTGTCAGCACAGCTGAGTGGATGATGAAAAAGTAAAGTTGGTGAATTAAAAAAGTTCCATCCAACTTTACTTTTTGACATCTACTCACAGCATAAGGAACCAATAAATGTCACTTATTTCATTTAGAAAACTCCCTATTCGGAGTGGTAAAAATAAAAATAAATATAGTATACTTTTTTGTGATGTATTTATTAAAATATCTAATTATTACACTATTAATTATTATTGTTATCATATCATTGTAATATACAATCATAATATAATTAAAATTAACCATTAATAACGTAACTTCTACAGTAACAATCACAAAATAGTCATAATTTTAATGTGAGGGATGTACTTGATGGATTGACAGCAAATAATTAATATTGGGCTTTAGATTTGTTAGGAATAACCGCAAATCTCCCCGTTCCGTGATATTCAATTTGTTCCTTTTTTTAGTTAAAAGGTTTGTAACGACATTAAAACTTTTTTCGAGAAGATATGACGAGGGAAACGCTATCAAAAGCTTTCTCGCAATGCCCCACAGTCCAAGATATTTTTCGGGTATTTCTACCACCTTCAGCTCCTCATAGTGCTAAGCTCGAGTAAATCCTCTTGTAATATCACATCCTCCACTTCCGTTTCATCAAATGTATTTATGATCCATGGTGGCATTTCCATCGTCAGAATATCTTCAAATCTGATTTTGAAGTCATCATGCAGGACAATTAAATGTTGAACGTATGTCTGAATATTCTCATCAAGGCATTCTTCTACCTATGACACGGATGAAAACTGGGAAAATTCGCGCCGGCTATTATTTTGCTTTATAAATTTAAATTTTCCAAGAAAAACTGAAATTATCAGAATTTTAATATAAAAAATAATATATTACCAATGTAATTTTATTGTTTTATAAATCCTACTGTCAATGTTTACATTTGCCTGGATCCGTAAATAATGTTACTTATAGTTTGAAATCAAATGATAATTATAATTTATCGAAGTTTGTGAGCGTAACATTTATATTTCCATTTGTAATAAAAATAAATAAATAATATGTTACATTAAGTAATTTTTTAGGTATGATTACAAGGAGAGAAGCAGAAAGGCTTTGCAAGTCGTTCCTCGGTGACAACGCCCCACCGCGGCTGCCGGACGACTTCGCTTTCGCGGTGCATCATGAATGTGCTTGGGGTTGTCGTGGGGCTTTTTTACCAGCCAGGTAAACTTAGAACTTACCGGTGATCTCGATATGCATGTGTTACCTCACGAAGTTTTCCTGTGCGTGGTAATTATTTTATAATACGCACATTAGGCGAAAAAACTGTCTAAGCGGTACATGCATTCGAACTAGGGTACTCTAGCTTGGACTCCGAGTTTGGCTGCTGTCAAGCTGCGGCTGCCATGTACCTTTAGCCACATTTATTATATACGTTTACTAGTGACACTTCGCAAACAGGCGCATATAAAACCTTACCTCATTCTTCTTCATCCCAGCGTCAAATCCCGGTTGCAACCGAAACTTCCGTTTCAGTGCCCGGGGTCCGCTTTCCGACTTTTTCTACTCCACTTCGCACGGTCTTCAGCATCCCTGGTAGAGAGCCCATTGGTACGCATATCACCCCTCACGACGTCAGACCAGCACTTTTTGCGACACAAAAACATTACCTTATTGACAATATATAAAACATTTCTAAATGGAAAACCTTAACCTTTGAAACGATTTTGACCAAAAAAGTTTCATTCAGGTACAACTCTTCGAGGGCCAAATGCATAAAATGCGCATACTGCGGACTATTTTTCTCCCCAAACAAATTCATTTTCCACTCCCACCGAGTTGGTCCCGGCGACAAATACGTGCAACCCGATGCAGCCAACTTCAATTCCTGGAGACGGCATATGAAGTTGAGTGGAACACCGCCGGATGAAGTAGTACATGCTTGGGAAGATGTTAAAGCTATGTTTAATGGAGGTACAAGGAAACGGATGCTGTCTGCTGCTAGGTGAGTTTCAAAATTGTCACATTATTTTTGTTTGACCTTATTCTTTTTCATCCGACCTCTGTAGCGTAACGGCTCACGCAAGTTGATTCGCTTACGGAGGTCACAAAAAAATGTTTAAATAGTCGGCTTAATTATCAGAATACGTAACACCATTTGGATAAACTTTACAAGTAAAAACTTTGTTTTTGCTATGCACGAGAATTATTTAACTAATAACACTGTCACTCATAAAAAAATTACCATATTATTGTAAAAAAAATACGAAGTAATCCAATAGATAGATTTCAAAGTACTCTATTAGCTATCTTGTTAAATTTAAAAGTCTTATTTCGATTCGATATTTTGTAGAGTTACGTATTCTGATAATTAAGCCGACGATATGTAGTAATCGGGTGTCTAGTACCCATAACACAAGTGCTATGCAACTTAGTCGGACTACATGGCGTTCTGTGAAATGTCCGAATATTATTTTTTTGACCTAAACCATTAATGACAAACATGGTGAAGTACCTGGTAGCTCAGTGGTCGCTCGGAGACAATCTAGAGGTCTCGGCTCCGAATTTTACGGGGACATGCACCGTTTAGGCAATTTTTCTCACCTAATGTGCATTAATGCCATTACCGACGGTGTGGGAGAACATTGTGAGGAAACCTGCATACTGAGATCCCCGCTACGCTTGGCCAAGGCGGATTGGCGGGTTACATATACCGGTGATCTGAATATGCAGGTTCCTCACGATGTTTTTCTTCACCGCTTGTATATTATGTGAGAAAACTTGCGTAAACGGTGCCTATCACTGTATTAGAACCCAGGACCTCTAAATTGATCTATAAGTAGTAATACCACTGAGCTGTCGGGTATTAAGACTTTATTATATTGTAAGTAAATGCTTTTTCGAGACCAGACCAGGTTATGAAAAAAGGCCAGGTCAAGAGTACCCTAAATCGAAGGGCACGTATGAAGGGAATAATGAAAGTGGACGAAGCGAAACAAGTATGTAAGGATTGTAGCAAGTGGAAAGAAGTGTGCCTACCCTTACGGGAAAGAGGCGTGATTATATAGTAAATGCTTTATCAGTCAATATAACCGCTTCAGCTTTAAATTGTGCCTCAGAAGAATTCCGATTCGCAGGCCCGATTCTGAAGGCAGCACCGAGAGCAAACGGCCATCGGTGAGTCCACCAACGGCGCATGCGCCCGTACCGAGACTAGCAGATTATGTGTGGGGTGCTCGGTTACCGCTGCCATATGCTATACCTTGGCTCAAACCAACCATATGGTCTCCAGGTAACCATAATTACCGTCACATTAGGTCTTATAAAATATTTTGAGTGTAGGGTATATATAGATATTATTTAATTTCACTCGGTAATAAAGAACCATTTTAATTTTTTTTAAATTATACTTTATATATTAAATTATTATCCGTGCAAGGGCGGAGAAAGAATACCAACCTCTGCGGCCGGGGTCGGCCTGTCGTAAAAGGCATCAAATTAACCCATCGAAGTTACGTGGTAGGGCCTCAAGCCCGTTTGGATGGCGACCACCTTTGGTCTTAAGTATGCCGCCATAATCTAGTGTTGTGTTACGGCATTAGTGACCCAAGTTCCTGTACCATTATGGGACTGTAGCCTGTTCGCGGTACCACTGGCGTTGCAAACACCCAGGCGTCAGTTTCTCTGCTTTCCTACAGAAAAAAACTTCTCTTGGCGCATTTGGAAAAAATTATGAGAGTAAAAGTAAAAGTGGCCAAACGTGTAGAAGTCAGCTGATAACTGTCTCTCAAGTTTCCGTAAAACTCTTAACATATAATAGTTACGAGTTTCTCAAATATTCATAGACTTAAACTTACATAGATAGATGTCATAGTTAGTTATGCCAGTGAGGAATTCATCCACATTACATATTATACAGTTAAGGATATTTTGATTTAGTTTTTTAATTTGTTACATTATGATTGGCTTATTTCATTTCTATTAAAATGTGACTTAGATACTTGAACGCTTTATGGGTATAGTCATAACAATCAATACATTGCCAAGCATTTTGTTCTTTTCGTGTTTGCTAAACAATCTGAAAATTCGTCCAAGTCCGTCTGGATGACAATAATCCCTGGTCTCCAAAAATGCCACAATAATATCCTACGCGGGAATCCCCTACGGAAACGTTAACGAAGCCCCTGACGTCGAAAAGAGCGGTAACTGCTTACCATTAAGTAGTCCGTCAACCTGTCTACTATTCTACAGCAATAAAAGAATAATACCTAGTTCGTACCTTGGATCAGTTCCATTGCTCCTGTAGACTAGTGATACCAGCGTAAGGGTAACACTGCGCGTGTTAACGTTGCCGTCTGTTAGAGTTATATTGTAGATAATTTTTAAATTCAATATAACACATAACATTTCACATCCTATTCACCCTAAGTAAGATCGTTTGTCTAAATTATATAACTATCTCCTGTAGGAGCACTAACAGCGCTGAGCGGTGTGAGTGCAATAGACGAACCGAGAGCTTTTCGACCCGTTCGCGGACACAGGCTGGAGTCGCCACAGCTTTCACCAGCAATATCACCAGTACGGTCGTCAACAAGGTATTCTTCATTATATTATCCAAAACGTGAATTGTTTGTATCTACTAACAGTTGAAGACAACCGTGTTTTTATGTGTAATCATCGCAGGATGCTCCAAGCAACAAATTGCATTGGTAATTTAAGAATAATTTATTTTTTTACTTATAATGTTTAGTTAATTCCTAGCTCTAAGGAAATATTTCTTCTTTCTAGAGATAAATCATACTTTGGGACTAGTGGGCGCTGTGTAAATGATCCTAATATTTTTTTATTTATTAATAATGCTCGTCATTGTGCAAGCATTTATAGAGCACACAGCGATTCTGTCATCCGTGACAGTAACTATTGTTAAGCAAAAATAACTAGTATCCGAAAATTGTGCAATACATTTGATTAAACTGGATTTAACAGTTCGAAAATCGATCTCGAAAGCGAGGACAGCCTTCGCTTCTAAAGCTATATCAACTTACCAGCTTACAAAGTTCTTGGTAGGGCCTATACTTATCCTTAAAATATTACACACATATATACGTCATCCCGGGTTCCCTAGAAGAGTCCCGGGTTGCCTAGAAGAGATCGCTCTGTAGCGATAAGTCCGCCCATTGTAAGTCAAGTAGATATTGATTGTGTAAATAATTTTCATTGTTTTTGTAAGTTATTTGGTTTCCAATAAAGTGTTATCTATCTGTCTATCTATATACTTATAATTTAGTGTTATATATAATACATTACATTACAAACTTTAGGACAGTGCTGGATGAGATACAGTCAATGCAGACATCAATGGCAATATCAAAAATGTTAATTTGATGCAGGTCACCAATAACGTCCTCACCGCGACAAAGTCGCTCTCCAAATCGCACTCCGCTCCGCTCGCCGCCGCGCTCATCGTCCGCGCGCTCTTCAAAGAGCGACCGCGACAGCGATGAGAGCGTGGACATCGAAACTACCGAAGAAGACCAACCACGAGATTCGGTAAGCGAACCATTACTTTGCATAATCGACGAGAAGTAGAGCTTAAGAGCCGCAGTAAGTTGTTAGATTTGAGAGCCCTAATCACGCTGGTTGAAAAAAGATTACCAGAAGAGCAACAACCAGAAGTAAATAGATTCAATACTGATCCTGTAATCTCTGGTAACCCTTTAGAAACCCGAAAAACGCCATTGTATGAATATAATTATTAAAACTTGAGCATCTTCTAGCATCTTTAAGAATAGATGTGACGAAATTATGTTTTTACAGGGCATTATTTCTTATGAATTTATTTCTGTAGCTATTGTTATATATATAGGTAAAATTAGTGTGACTGTTACGTATTTAGCACAATCAATTTACCGCAAATATTTCCTAGTATGCATTGCCACCCCTATTCTACGACAACACTGCCATCTCTCGATTCCTCCATTCAAAATATACGCTGCGCACACGTCGTGTCGCGTCGATTTTCGTTGTTCTATTCCAATATTTCAAGAAATTAACTAGCGCAATCGAAAGTAGTTCGTGCCAGTGCCTCTTACAGCCAAAATCGAAGAGCCCCAGCAGCACGAAGACCGAGGTAAGTGGTGATGCATTTGTGTTGAAAGTCCATTCCCGATACCGAACAGTGACTATTTCGTGATAGTCATAGAATAGTGACGGATTCGAAATATATTTATTTACAAAAAAAAAGTATATAAGTAGTATATCAGTTGTCTAGTACCCATAACACAGGTGCTATGCTACTTAGTTTGGGACTAGATGGCGCTGTGTGAATTGTCACAAAATATTATTATATTATATTATATTAAACTTTACCAGGCAGCCATTTCAAAAATACACAAGGGTTATTTTACTATAAGCCCCTATCGGTCTATCAAATCCCTCATTTTACCGACTAATTAATTTGTAATCCAAAATACATATAATTTCTATAATGTAACCATAATATTTAGACTATGTAGTATCCAAGTATGGTAAAAAGTGAAATTCGTATATTTTTTTCAAAACCGACATTATTCTACGATCATGACGATTTATAATGTACTATATATTATATATAGTTAACCCGGTACACGTTGTTTAATTTTTTAGTTTAATTTAATTAATAATTTAATTTTAAAAAAGTAGCCATTGTCCTTCTCCAAGGTCAAATCTATGATTATATTGAAATTAAATAAAATTGGTTCAGCGGTATAGGCGTGAAAGCGTAATTGTATGATGCCGGTCACGGACCGAGATTGCACCGTATAGGAATGAGAAGGATAGCTCGAGAGCAGTGGTCTGTATGAGAGTGGAAGGCGAGAGCGTGGAGTAGTGGTGGCTAGAGATACGCAATACCCTGCAGTGGGCAAAGAAATTCGCACTGACCTTGATGCCACCCCTTCCCTGTTCAGTTCAGGTTCGCTCGCGGAGGAACTGTTTCACGGCACCAGCTAAATTCACGCACACTGAACACATAATTAATTATAGCACGGCCAGAGTTTGGAGTAACTGAAGGGAGGTCGTCGACCGTCCCCCGCATTTAGAAGATCACGCGTTAGTACTTATATTATTTTCGTCCCACCCTCGCTTTTACCATTTACCTCACCAAGAGTGAGGGTAGGTATCAAAAATCAGGAGGCGAGATTTCAAATACCCTTTAAGCAAGTATCGAACAGTAACAAACAAACAAACAAACTCACGTTTGCCTAATATTAGTTAGGTTTATATTAAAATCAATTCTAAGACATAACTAGAAAACCCCTTTACGAAATAATTGTTGTTATCCCTAATAAATCCGTAAACGTTTCTCAAAGATGCAATTTAATACTCGAGTATTCGTTGATCGTATTATCCACTCTGCTAAGAATTTTCTCGGCTTTCGTGCCAAACGGAGCCAGTTTCGATCCAATTTAAAAAGTTTGTAAGAGGACAATTTTTCCAATCACCAGCGACTGAGCTCTGTAATCGGGACGATTAGATTCTTTTATTAGTTCTCGAGGATTCATGTCAATGTCTATATAACAGATATTATAAACCGTGTTTTTTATATTAGGTATACACGTCATTTCAAAGTTAAATACTTGTGCTTCCGTTTCGATTTCGCTATGTAATCCATTGTAGAGAAAATACCTTTTTCGACAACAAACTAGCATTTCTTAAAAATCTCACCAGTAATATTACTTAGGTCCATGTCTGTTTTTCATTTTTGGGCATTAGAGGGTCAGATGGCAGTCCCTCTAATAGTTTTTGGAGCTCTTTATACAGAAAACAAAAGTGTCACGAAAATAAATTTATGGAGTTAAATTGTCGCATCGACACATCAACATATTTCAGACTCCGAAGTATGTTTCAGATGCAACCAGGATGAAACGCTTGCAGTCAAAAAAATACATAACATTCTTTATATGGAGTAAAAATACTAACCCCTGCGGCTGGGTCCGTAAAAGGCGACAAAACAATCCTACGTGGTAGGTACATCAAACTCGTGTGAATGGTAACCACCTATGGTCTACAAGTATACCGCCCAACCTTGTGTGGTGTTCTGACATTAGTGACCCAGATTCCAGTACCTCTTCACGGACAACAGCGTGTTCACGGTGCCTCTAGCGTCGCAAACATCCATAGGCGACGGTAACTGCTTACTATTAAGTAGAACTTCAGTCTGTCTGCGGTCCCTTAGAAATAAAAAAAATATCGGTATAAAAAATTCTAATAATTAATGCATTGATTAATTCAATAAGTTTCGAACTTTAGCCAATTAAAGTTCTAACAAAGTTCGAGTACGTCCCACGAGAAGCGGATAGTACGCCGCCATTTTACAAAATGGCCTTTAACCGACGCCGTCGCGATGGCTTTGCACGTCGTAAACTGTGTAATTACTGGCGTGCGGAATTCAAATGAACTTCATTTCGGTTTTAAATATGGGAAAATGTTTAATTTACTACCGATCGGATTTCGTCCAATTAAAGGGAGATTTGGAAACGAACGCTTTTATACTGCAAATTTTTACTGAATAGAATGTTTTCTATTAATTTTATTCTTTTGTCTAGAAACATCATGTCGTAGGTCTTTTTTAGATCTAGTGTAATTTTGGCAATGTGATGTTTTAGGTACCTCACCACTCACTAGGGAATAAAAAATTTATAAGTTACTCCTTTACCCATACATTTCCCTCGTCCCATTAATGTTAACTTTTTATTAACTTTAGTTCATTCCAAATATGTTTTCATTTTAAGTAAATTTTTAAATAAAAACAATATATATTTATAACAAATATTTATTAATTTCTAAATATTATTACCAATCTTATAACTATTTATTTGTATTGTCCTCAGTATTACAGATAGCTTTCGAACCGATCACCGCGTTTGACCCCCCCTTTTTTCGCCATTAAACCTGTCACTTTTATATTCTACTCAGACATTGGCAAAATCAATGCCAAGGGCGTTGGAGCCACACCTTTAAAAACTGAACTGAACTAAGTTACTCCTTTTGCTATTTCACATACAATAAAGTTAAGACAGCATTAGGGGTTGCAGAGGGGAGGTATTATATCTTAGAGTATACATAAGCATTGCTTATGTATACTCTAAGGATTATATGGTAGAAACCCCTGTAAAAACAAATATGACTGCATCTATCTTGTTCGAGTTACGAAAAGTGAACGATACAAATACGCGCGCAGCAGTTCTTTATTATGATAATAATAACCTTGCTTTCGTAGTTTCCATCCATTATTTATTCTTATAAAATTATATTAGAACAAACTTATTTTAAGTACATTAGCTACAATTTTAAGAGATAAAAGATAAATTTAGCAGTCTCCTACTAATATACTAATAATATATATTAATAATATACTTTAAATACTTGATTATAAAAATATTGAAAATCTTCAAAATATTGAAGAAAATTTCTCAGAATTTATTGATAACGAGTTGTTAATTATGCTCTTATAATGTAGTGTTATTTACCATTATTGAAAAGGTATTACTTTGTAAATAAATGAGCGCTTAAGCCTCACTTATTGATGTGAGCGCTAGTAATTAACGCGCCTCCAGGCCCTTGACGTAATCCCTTCAAAGGGAAACAGGGCTGCCAACAGTATGTATGCCCAATAATATGTGCTTATTATTTATTTATTGTAAATTTGTCTTTGATTTTTTATTGTAAGTTATCTTTTGATCATGATCGGCCACCAGACCACCGCGGCATTTGGCTATCGACCCCCAGAGATTTAATTGTACGCTCATCGGACCTGAGAGATGAGCAACTGAGATCCCAGAACCACCAAGTCGGAGATAGGCCTACACATAACCACTGATAGCTGAGATTAGCCCATCAAGCCAAGATGAGCCAACGATGAGCTGTGGTGAAGGCAAGCCAATCATGTGGGTGTGAGCTCCCGCGGCTCGAGCCACGTCACCGGGTGGTCGTTGCAAACTTAAGGGAGTTTATGCGGGGGTAAAGAGTATCAACTTAATGCCTCAAGCTTCCCAAGAAAATGATGTGGGGAAGAAGAACTATTGTGTATCTTTGATTCCGCTTGCATTTTAACGGGTTATATTGTATTCTTGTAGAACTTTGCTAGGTGTGAACTTCTAGCTTGTCTGGATGGCAACCATCCCTGGTCTTTAAATATGCCTCCAGGTTCCAGTTACCGTTCACAGAGCAATGATCAAAAGTAGCTCGACTGGGGTTTTAGTCGGTATGCTATTGTAGCCGCCACTGGCCATCACATCTCGGCCAGTATCGCAAAGGTGGCCGCCTTAAGTTAGAACGGTGGTAACGGTCATATGGTTTTCCGGTATATAAAAAATGTTCCAGATTACTCTACGTGGACGGCAGTGTGTTAACGGTGCTCCTGGCGTCGCGAACATCTATAGGCGACGGTAACTGTCTACTATTAAGTGACGTCCGTCAGCCTGTCTGCAGTTCCTCAGCAATAAAAAAAGGAAGCGTGCGAACTCTAGCCTATATTTAGAATGCAACTAAAAAAAGCATCGTTATGGTAAAATATTATGTTAAATTATCGGTGTGCTAAATCTAAACGTCAAAATTGTCGTTACTGGAACAATGAGAATCCCAAACTCAAGCCCCAGAAACCACTGCATAGTCCTAAAGTGACAGGATGGGCTGCAATCTCTGGCAGAGGAATACTTGGTCCTTTTTCTTTGAAAATGCACGGGGGCAAAAGTCACTGTTAATACCGAACGTTATTTTGCGATGTTGGAAGGTTTTTTTGGCTCTTTAACTTGAAAATTCAAAAATAGTCAATTCTAGGACTTGGTTTCAACATGACGGAGCTACAAGTCACACATAAAATGACTCCATCATCCCATCGTCATCCCTGATAGACTGATTTCGAAAAGAGGTGATATCCCGTGGCTCCCACGTAGTCCAGACTTGACGCCTCCTGACTTTTTTGTGGGGATATCTCAAACACAAAGTATATAGCAACAATCTGAGAACCATCGATCAGCTCAAGGAGAATATCCGTGGTGAAATGGCAGCCATTACACCACCATTACTGAAGAAAATTTTCAATAATTTTCGTTTGTGATTAGAGGAGCGCCGTCGTAGAGAGGGTCATCATTTAGATGATGTTGTTTTTAAAAAATAAACTTCAGTTATTACTTTATAATGCCTCAGTTTTATTTTAACTATACCTTTTGTATTTATTTTTTAATCTATTTTTAAAAAATGCACGTTCTATTGCGCCACCCTATACTTCGTATATTCGTCGGAACGCCTGCGGAGATCACGGCGTTGATTCCCATCCCAAGTTTTGGTTTAGGATATATGTAGTACACAGTTATCTAGTATCTTTAACACGATCACTCTGCTGCTTACTTTGGGATTAACTGACGCTGTATATATTTATTTTATACTTTCCTTTTACAACACTAAGTGAAAAATAAACATAGGATTTTCACTAGCAACATTTGACGAACACCTAAAGAAATAATAGGAAGTCATTTAAATATTACGACTTGCGTGAATTTAGAACTCGTAGGCACTACTATATAAGCTAATTTACGTAGAACCAATCGTGATTGATATTGAGCCGAATTTAATTTAATAGCTATATTACAAAGATATCGTACACATAGTAATGACCAATATTTTAGCATCATATTCAATTAAGTCGCATTATAATAATCCTGAGTAACAAATCTAGATTAAAATCGTTCTAGATGAAAATCGAGCCATGTCGGACAGCGGGACCAGAGCGCGGAAATCGGATTACTGATGGCGCCTCTGGGTATTCAATTTATCGAATTGATACATTGTTTAGGTTTGGGGGGTGGACAAGTTAGTTTGTAATCTGTACTAGAGTTATAATAGAATACGATTTAAGGGCGAGCAATCGTATTTTGAATTTATAACTAAAATACTCATGTAAAATTAACAAATAAAATCCACTCAACCATGTTACGATAAGAAATGTTCACATATTGGGGGCGTTTGAAGTTGAGGCTCTTGGTTCGTGAGGCCTGAAACTCATAACCTTTATCGAGATATTTGAGCATGCGTTTAAGCATTGTTATCCAGAAAGACAACGCGGCCATTCTTCTGGCAAACTGACAGCCCGTTTTTCATTTATAGCTCCTTTTTTCGTATTATTTTAGATTAGATTTAATTTCACTTTGTGAAATGAAACGACATCGACGTAGTTTGGCTCTATATTATGTACTTAGGTTTACATCAGACTATGCAGTATCTATGAAATTAGAAAAAATCGATTTTAATTTTTTGTTGTAGGACAGCAGACAGGCTGACGGCCCGCTTAGAATTTAGCAGTTACCGTCGCACATGGGTGTTTGCAACGCCAGTGGCATCGCAAACACGCTGCTATCCTATAAGGGTACAGGAACTTGGGTCACTAATGCCAGAACACAACACAAAGTTATTATGGCGGTATACTTAAGACCAAAGGTGGGTTGTTTTGTCGCCTTTTACAACAGGCCGATCCGGTCGCAGAGGTCAGTATTCTTTCTCCACACCTGCACGGATATTATTTGATATTCAACCTATTTCTTAAAAAAGAAGTTATAGTGGGGATCGGCTTAAAGAGGGGCACATTTTATTCCACCTTAAGACTCAACTTATCATTAACTATCAAATTAAAAGGTTCTGTAATCTGATCGATACTCTTACAAAAACTCTTATTCTCTTTCTCCGTGTAGGGGTATGAAATGAAGAAATTCTTTTGGTATCTATATGGCTATCTTGTCATCTATTTTATATATTTTTGTAACCCTATTCTAATTTATAACAACGCGGTTGTAACACTATATTTCTACTAATGTGATTAAACCATGATTAAAATTGTTTTCCTTCGATTACTGAAGTATAGTCTAAATGTGGGCGCGGTTGCACACAGCGCCACGTGTACTGAATGTAATGTAATCGTTATAAACATCCGTTGTCAACAATTTAATATTGGATTCTACGTAATATTGATTTAAATATGTATCAACAGTGACTTTTTTCTTATAATCGTTTTGCTAAGTACACTCAAAGACGTTTAGCGAGTGTAGAATTATTGTCTGTTCAAAGTTACAACGTCTTTAAAGTGTCGGTTTCCATTCTTTAGGAAAGTACAGGAAGATGGGTTTTATGTATTTACTTTGGATTCCTTTCTGTCAGCCGTAACACAAGTATAATCCGCTTATATTGGATATAATGTAGTGATGAGGTGAGGTCCAAGGTTACGACAAAATTGTGGATTTTCTATCGTTACTAGAGAACTGAAAAATGCGACCATAATTTTAGATAACTATCTGAAAGGTCCCATATATCCTTTCGGAGTTAAAACAGTTAAACTAAACCTTCATCTATCAAACCTTATCAAACCAAATGTCTATTCCATACATTTAATTATATTGTTGACAACGACGCAAGTGAGGGAAATAAAGGGTCTTTCAACAGGGATTTCCGAACTTTGACAGTTGATAGCGGCCATCTTGTTGAAGCTACATCTGTCAAATTAGTTGTCATTTATTCAGTCTTTCAGTCTGTTTTGCCAAATCATCATGGACGGATATAGCATTCAACAACACGTGATAATAATAAAATTGTTTTATCAAAATGGGTGTTCAGTTCAAGCAACGTAACGTGCGCTTCGCCAATTTTACGGTCGCCATAATCGTTCTACCGGGAGAACTATTCGCAATGTGTTGGATAAATTTGAGTCCACTGGTCCAGTAAACGATCGACTAACACCCGTACGCCGAAACGCAAGATCTGCCGAAAACATCACCGCTGTCCGAGAGAGTGCAGGTGAATTCGAGGCAGTCGATTTCGCGTCGCTCATAAGAACTCGGCCTTTCCCAGACCACAACTTGGCGAATTTTGTGTCGTGACTTGGGCCTGCACCCATACAAAATTCAACTGACCCAGCGAAATAAATAAACATTGCCTCATCTTGAATACTCCTAAAAAAAGTGTAACAGACAATTTAAAAGCGACAAAAATAAATTAAACAATTAAAAAAAAAAATTAAAAAAAAATGAATTTAAAACCTGTCAATTCGTTCTATTTTAATTCTTCTTGTTTTATAATCATTAATGATGTCTTCAGACTTTGTACAAAGAAGCAATCAACAAGACAAATGTTCCTCGCGAAAACTGGAAACAAAAACTGAGATGCGTGAAATGCTAGCACGTACCCTATTCTGGGCACGTACTTAATAGATACTTTAGTTGGATTGTAACGATTCAATTGTGCAGGTTTATATTCGTATAAATCACTCGACAGAGCAATCGTGTCTCACGTGCGTCTTACGTTTGTTTTAAGTTGTTTAGATGAAATAATACATTCATTTACACATTCATACATTGTTAGCAAATAAATACATATTTAAATGACCCACAATCAATTGTGGAATATTACCAATGTGTTTTATTTATTGTAAATAAAAACTAAAGGATGTTAATACAAACTCCAAACCATCATTAGTTTGCGTAAGTGTTCCCAAACTTTACTAACTAAATCATATCACATATCGGAGACGCGTAGATACCTATATAGATCAAGTACCTACCTCATTCTTAATAACTCCTAACAGAGTGCTCATAGCTCGATGATAGAATACTTCTCGTTTTCCATTACAGGTTGAAGTTGAGATGTTATCTCATTAAAGCATCGCCGTAAAAGTGGTGTTCAGAATCTCTCAAGTGACATTCTTCGATATCAGCTCCTGCGCTTTGGAATAGAAGTAGATTTAGTTACGTATACACGTTTAACAGAAAGTTCAGGCGAAAAGAGAAATAGTTTTTTTGTGAAGAAACCAGTGACGTATTCGCTTGTCAACTACAGGAAAAACTCGTTGCCCAGCAGTTTAAGTCCGTGCCACCCTGCTGCTTTGCACTTTTCACTAATTCATGGTTACCAAGACTTTTAGGATCAATTGTTGCTCGTGTTTTTAACATTAGACAAAACTTGTGTTATATCTTTTTATTTGAGAGGTTTTTGAACAAAATTATATAATTCGTTCATTGAAATCAAAGACGGTAAGCTCGTTTATTTGTTGAATTGATCATGCATTGATTTTAGCCACAGCCCATTCATCTGACATGTAATTTCTTACTGGAAATCAATACCTGGAAGTGAAATATTGACCCCACCATGATTTGAACATGTTTTATTACAATATTATAAACATTCCAATAGGATGAAATTAAAATTCGAGCCCGCCATATCGTAGTCCTTGGTAATTGAATAAGGACAAACAATATACATAATGTAGGTGGCAATCACAAGCCGTCGCGGCATCCCTCGGGAGGACCTCCCGCCGGAGGACCCACTTAATTACACGCTCCACACGCAGACAATCGCGTTATAAATTATTTGGATTCGGCATAGATTATATTAAAGCAAAATAAAACAAAATCTGTATCTTCTTATGATAGATGCAGTAAACTATTTTATATACCTATATTTTGTTGACAACTTTATTCTGATTGGAGATAATGCATCAAGAGCACACTGTTTAAATATATTTGTGAATGTAAAAACTATAACTAGTGTTAGTGCACGATACCGGTCACGGATCAAGATTGCACATTGTACAGGGATAAGAGGGATAGCTCGAGAGCAGTGGACTGTGTGAGTGGGTAGAGGGAGAGGAGCGGTAGATAGAGATATGCGCTGCTTTGCAGTGGACAAAGAAATTCGCACTGACCTTAATTCCACCCCTTCCCAGTTCACGCACCTGTTGCACGGCACCAGCTAAATGTCATAGAACTAGACACTGAACACACACTGTTATGGCCCGGCCAATGATAATTAATGTTGGCGTAACTGAAGCTAATTGCGTGCGGCGCAGAGGGTGGTCTTCAAGGAGGTCGAACGTCGATCGTCCCGCGCGTTTAGAGGCTCACGCGATACCACTGTCGTCCCACCCTCGCTTTTACCATTTACCTCACCGAGAGTGAGGGTAGATAACAAAAATCAGAAGGCGAGATTTCAATTAACCCTTTAAGCAAGGATCGAATAGACAGATAAACTAAAAAGTAACATGCTAGCGTAGAATAAGATAAAATGCCCTGCGGCAAGGAATCAGGAACGAGTCTGTAGGTTCAAAAGGATTATATGTCGTAAAATGGTGTGAATGTAGTGCGAAATTCAAATGATGAATTCCAGAAGGGCATGGCAAAGAATAGGGACCCGTCTTTTTGTAACTGCACAATGCAGAAAGAGGAATAGGGACCCGTCTTTTTGTAACTGCACAATGCAGAAAGAGGAGTAGACCAAAGAAATAATAATATTTGGGTAAAAGATTCTGGTGACAGCTAACAGTTAAAGGATAGGAAATGTTGTGTCCATCTCACATATTGAGGTATAGAAGGCGGAATAGACTATTCAATCTTCGAGCCTCCTGTTTTGTCTTATTTCCGCTTGTTCCTATTTGGCTGAGATTGGTTTTTAGAAATGATGATCATTTAGGCCTAGGATTCCCAGAGTGGTCGATACACCTTGGGGTCAAAATAGATTTCCCAGGGGTCGACATAAACAAAAACTAATTTTGGGAACGAGGTTTAAAAATTTAGTCCCATTAATTAACACTAGTTCTTGTTTGAAACTTTATACAGGTAGTGTAAATTGTTATAAGAATGACTATTATTTTCGTAGATATTTGTATTTTAGTTGGTAGGGACTAATATTTTGTATTTTATCCGTGCAGGGGCGGAGAAAGAAACTATCCTCTGCGGCCGCGGTCGGCCTGCCGTAAAAGGCGACGAAACAACCCACCCTAGCTACGTGGTAGGGCCTCAAGCCCGTCTGGATGGCGATCACCTTTGATCTTAAGTATGCCGCCATAATAACCTTGTGTTGTGTTCCGGCATTAGTGACCTAAGTTCCTGTACCCTTATGGGACAGCAGCGTGTCCGCGATGCCACTGGCATTCCAAACACCCATAGGCGATGGTAACGGCTAAATTCTAAGTAGGCCGTCAGCAATAAAATAAATAGCAATAAAATATTAATGGGAAAAAACTAGAGATAGGATTTTAATGTAATCAATCAGTTCATTTTGGAAAATTGATTGACTCTTGCTCAAAATAGTGTTTGGGAATCCCTGATTTAGGTTATGCAAAAAATGTACGAGATTAAAAATTATTTCATCTAATCATCTCAATTATTTTGAGATGCATTTAAACGTAGATGCATGTGTCACAAAAAAATTATAGATAGATTATCAACTTCTAACTACTTATATGGAAAATAATACTAAATAAATTATGCTAAACAATAAGCGGTCTTATCGATCTCTTCAGAGAATTCAAATTTGTTTTAGAGCTAACACAACAACAAGCCTTTTGAATAATAATTGTTCCAGATCGTACAGTGAAGTACGACTTAGAACATGTCAAAAGAAAATAGGTCAGGTTATATGCCAGATGGTATGATGTCGTTTTATTTCCTTCTGTATTAAATTTAAAATATAGCAGTATGAAAGTTCTGAAGCGACTGAAAGTTCTAGAAATATTGTTATGCACTTTCAAAGATTTTTAAAAATCAACGATCGAGTTTTTTTTATTTCCTATAGTTAATTGACTATATGCGTTAGATTTTTTTTATCCGTACTGAACCATATGATGTACCAAAACTTAGAAAATTTTATTGAAATCTGTCCAGTAGTTTAGCCGTAATGCGCGCACAGCTGCAGACCTCTATCACATTCAATAGCTTTGTCTTTCATCTCAATAAATAAATTTATAAAAGTAATTACGTACTAAGAGAATATGAATCGAAATAAAATCCAACAAATCGGTTTCTAATTCAACAATAACGTCGAAAAACATTTAATTTCTGGCGATAAAGATCTCTTTGTCACTAATGTCCCAACAAAGTAATTTGATTACAACATGTTTGAACGAATAATGAATGAATATTTTATGAGCAAGAGGGCTTTGTTTTAATAAACGAAATACTTCTTTGTTTAAAAGTATAGACCGCGTAATCGATGTGTTTTGTCTCGTTTCCGCTAGAAATTAGAATAAGAATAATATATAATTAATAATAATTACCTAGGGAGCCGTAATGGCTCCCTCAGAACAAAAAAAACCGTTAGTCAAAAAATAGAACAAGCAATTGTATCACATTACTTCAACTTTATTTTCAGGAAAAGGGCGTAACTGTTGCAATCAGTACAAAACTGTAGTGGAAGAACATTTCAAACTAATAAAGTTTATATTTCTAAACAACTTCAAAAGTTCTTACTGTTGAGGTTGGTTGAAAGTTAATTTCTTTCGACATTGCCCGCTTTCTTTCTTGCAGTTCGTCTCTGCCGTTGTCAGTGTAATCCTTCATTTATAGTAATAGTTGTACGATCCTTCGATCTTCTTTCTAATGATAATTATGGAAAATCATAATCATTTTTAATAAAAAAAAAAATAACTTCCGGCCCCAGGGTTTACTGTTAAGTACAGTGATTTTATTTTTGTGGAACAGCAGAAAGGCTAGGCCCACTCAATAGTAAACAGTTATCGTTGCTTATGGATGTTTGCGACTCGCTCCCGTTAGCGTAGGACCGCAGGAACCTGGGTAACTTGTGGCGAAACACAAGGTTATTATGGCGGCATGCTTAAAACCAGGGGTGGTTGCCATTCAGACGGGCTTGAAGCCATTCCATCTGGCTAGGGTTATTTTGACGCCTTTTAATACAGGCTAGCCGTAGGTAAAACAGTCACAAGATGAAGATTCACCGCACATTTTTGCATCGATGCCTCTTTGTTACTTGTGAATTTTTTTTTTCAAGAGTGATTGCCAACTGACCCCCCAACTCCGAAAAAGGGAACTGTGCCTTTTCTCCTTTTTATTATTATTTCTGTTTGTAAACTAGCAAAAGGAGTCCTTCAATCGCTTCTTACAATTCCACACGCCCCTGAACATTGCTTAAAAACCATATGAATATTGTTTTAAGCTGATAATTTATATTAACATCTCAGTTTTTAGATTTCATTTCTTATATGATATCTTCAGAACAAATTAATTGAACAGATAAGTTCGCAATTAATTAATACATAATTAACAAATCAAAACATTAATTATAATGTCGAATGTATCAATATGTTCCCCACTATGATTTATTTATAGCGGCCATAACTTTAAATGTCACTGTGACATTTAACTTTTTATTTACCTCATTTGGGAGATGGCATTTCGCCATTTTTATTGGTGGCAGCGTGTGCGGAACATTAATTTTGTTCTGTACTTTTGTGTTAATGCTCCCTCGGCGTTGAATACATATTGATTATGAATTCCACTTTGTTTTAGGTGCTTATCCATAAACGGGAAGCGTCGTACGTCTCCATGTGTAAACCTTTTATATGTTACATTGTTGCTTGGATATAAACTATGTATATTTAATTTTATATTTATATGATATATGAGTAATATACATTAAAGATAGACATCGTAAATTATCAGCTATTGTTGTGTAAAAGCAGACAGGTTGATGGCCCACTAAATAGTTACAAGCTGTTACTGTTACTGTCGCAAGGGGCATCGATAACACGCTGCTGGCCGCGGCAGGGAAATGGAATCAGGTCACTTATCTCACTTACGGAACACAACACAGCTTATTATGGTGGCCTATTTAACATACAGATCTCCCAGTAGGGTACCAGATGGGGTAGTTAGCATCTAAACGGGCTTAGAGCCCTTCCTAGCTGCGGTTGTTTTGTAGTCTTTTACGACAGCCCACCCAGCTGCAGGGGTCAGTATCGTAGTATATTATTCGCCCTGCTCGGATATTGTGCACAAGGTTCAGTCCCTATTGGACAAAGTGGTGGATATAATATTCATTCCCTCTAAGGGAGGCCCAGCACATAGACTGGTATTACTATGATTCCCAGGGCTTATTTGAATAAAAGAAACTATAATACTTGTTTCACTTGTCTTGATTGATTTGTCTTTTGGTGTTTTATCAAATATCCTTTGCAGTGTTTTCATTCTTCATCTGAGACCACGTAATCAATCCCATAAGCCTAACTATGATCCAATATTTTCCTTAGAAGTGAAAGTCAGAAGTCTTAAAATACTTATATAATAATAACAGCCTATAAACGTCCCACTGTTGGGCTCGGCGCCTCCCCTAGAGGGGATAGACAGTAAACCCGCCACGCTATCGAAGATCTCGATATGTAGGTTACCTCGCAATGTTTTCCTTCACCCATCGCACATCATGGGATTCAAACCCGGAATCTCTACTTGGTCTCCGAGTTTAATACCACTGAGCTACCATGTGCCTTAAAATATATCATATTCTCCGTGCAGGGGCGGAGTAAGAATACTAACCCCTGCGTCCGGGGTCGGTCTGTTGTTAAGGCGACAAAACAACCCACCATATTTACGTAGTAGGGCCTCAAACCAGTCTGAATGGCAACCTTGGTCTGAAGTATGCCGCCATAATAACCTTGTGTTGTGTTCCGGCATTAGTGACTCAGGTTCCTGTACCCCTTTGGGACAGCAGCGTATTTGCGGTGCCATGGCATAGATGACGGTAACCGTTTACAGTTAAGTGGACCGTCAGCCTGTCTGCTGTCCTACAGCAATAAAAAAATATTTTAGATTAAAATTCGTCTTTGAACGTTCAAACTTCAAAACATCTTATATTGTAAAAATATTTTAACATATAATACAATTTACACGCAACAATCGAACGTATAGACAACAATTTATTATTTAACGTAATGACAATGGTATTATCGTGGCAATAGAATCGGTTCATGTGAATACGGAATAACTTGTTAATTTTTAATCGTATTTATACAGAGTGTTCTGGAACATCTTTGTAGGTTAGAATATAAATTTTATTGCCATTATCTGTACTGTGGGAAATTTAATTGAGCAATTAAATTTAATTAGTTATGCCATTAATAAAAAACCATATCAGTAGCCTCAGCCGGGGCCGTAACCAGACTGACGTACTGCCCAGCGGCCCTGTACTCCAAGAAAACTAAGATAGTTTTAGTGGGTATAAGAGCAACGCACGTCCCATAGATAAGAAATATTATAAGGCTCGGGTGTCCCACATCACCCCTTTGCACGTTTGGAAACGGTGGGATGTGTAAAGTATTCACGACGAAAAAGTCACCACGAACGGTGTGAAGTGAGACTGACGTCAGGTTTTCCCGAAGAGTTACATGGCAGTCAAGACCTGTAGAAACAATATTTAATATTTTCCTGAAGTGTAATTCATAGAAGTCGATCGGGATCTACTAGAGTTTTGGATTCCACTAGGATTTACTAGGATAAGATAAATGCAGAACATACGATTATACTTGTCGGGTTAGGCCCATACATCAGAGGGGCAACTCTGATATGGCAATATACAAATTTATTTCATTCGAACAATCTGTTAGATCTGGAAATATAGAAATACAGAAATGAAATACATTTAATTAAATAACTAGTCATGTGACAGTGAGGGCGGTCACCTAGGGCTGTACTGACTGTCCGAGACAGGGTTCCACGCACCCACCGCAATAAGGACAGTACTAATTGTCAGACAACGTTCCACGTCCAGTAACTGGGCAGTACTGCCCGTCAGAGACAGGGTTCCACGCACCCACCGCAATAAGGACAGTACTAATTGTCAGACAACGTTCCACGTCCAGTAACTGGGCAGTACTGCCCGTCAGAGACAGGGTTCCACGCACCCACCGCAATTAGGACAGTACCGACTGCCTGACACAACGTTCCACATCCAATAACCGGGCAGTACCGACTGTCTCCCACCATTATCATCATTACATATCAATATGGTAAGTATTACTGGTCCAGGTTTACAATAGGAAAAACCCCTACAGTTCAAACATGCTGGTCTGAATCGTCACCCACTAAAGCAGGTGAGACTCCTGCAGCGCATCACTGATCATCACTATAGCAAGTTAAAAGGCTGGTCTGAAAGGCTGGTCCACAGCAAGATTAAACAGGCTGGTCTGAATCGTCGCCCACTAAAGCAGGCGAGACTCCTACAGCGTATCATTTATCATCACCACAGCAAAGTCAAACAGGCTGGTCTGAATTGTCGCCCACTAAGGCAGGCGAGATTCCTACAGCGTATCATTTATCATCACCACAGCAAAGTCAAACAGGCTGGTCTGAATCGTCGCCCACTAAGGCAGGCGAGATTCCTACAGCGTATCACAGGTCCCCACAATAGCAGAAGAGACCATACTAATTTATCACTCAAAAGATTCTATTACAGCTTTGGAATTTTAGGAGCTATTTTAGCTAGATTAAGTGAAGAACCTTGAATGCCAAACGTCAGTTCTATAGGCGTAAAACCTGTGGTCCTGGAACGCGTACTATTAAGAGCAAGCTGAATCTCTCCTAGTTCATCCTTCCAGGTATTATTAGTTTTACATTCTATAACAGTAAGAATTAAAGTTCGCATGACCCAAACTTTTTGCATTCATAGCAACGTCCTCTATCAAAATTCATAAAGTTTATCTAAAGCCTTGTCAAAAACTAAACGTTTTATTTCATTATGGACATGGCTAATGAGGGACCAAACCAAAGAACGAGGCACAATAGGTACCCAACCAGGAACTCCTCCCTCCTCCTCCTTGTCTTAAATCATACGTATGCAATATCTCTTTAGGTAATTGGTTATTACGGACTTTCGATATTATTTCAGAAAGTGAATCGCGTTCTTTGTTACGATTAACCAAACTTTATCCAATTCAAGAAAATTTACCTTACGGGGTTCAGAATAAAAAATCTGCATGAGCCATCTTGCGACCTCTTTGTACACGATATCAAAATCGTAAGCCTGCAATATCACGCTTTGAATGAGAAGCTTTAAGGGAGTTACAATCGGTGAATACAGTGAATTTTAGTCCATGTAAGTAATGACGAAAATGTTCCGATTGTATTTACTTTACCGCAAGGGTTTCCAACTCACAACGCTACTACATGAGGGGTATCATTATGTTTTTGGATAAGAATTGCACCATATCCCTCACTACTTGCATCGGTACTGCATCGGTATGAAGTTCAATGGGCATAGCAGGGTCAAAAACTTTTAAAACCGGTTCGGACGTTAAAATGTCGATAACTGTTTTGTGAATTTGGTCATGCTCTGGGGTCCACTTAATATTCATTGTTCTTTTGTTAAGGGATACAAAGGCCGAATTATTTGGGAAAAGTTAGGAATAAACTGCCTAAAATACGTTGCCAGCCCTATTAGCTGTCTAACTTGAACAGTTTTTGGAGTTGGGACTATTAACTAAGGCTTGAATTTTTTTGGATTCGGTCTAATTTCCCCAGCTGAAACTATATACCCGGGGTATTCGGTTTGGACTTTTAGAAACGAACACTTCTTTAAATTAAACGAGAACCCTGCATTGGACAGTGTTTTAAGTAATTTGTCTAAATGGTGAAGCCCAATCATCAATACTTTTTGAAATTGAAAGTACATCATCCATGAAAACTAAAATCTTTTCATCATTCATGGGTTTTAAAGCAGTATTAATAGCCTTCTGAAAAATGGAAGGGGCATTGCGTAATCCAAAGAGCATAGCCAAATATTCAAACTGACCTTTTGAGGTTACAAATGCAGTTTTTTTTCCTATGGAATTTTCATGTACAGGAAGTTGGTGAAAACCAGATGCCACATCAATACTACTGAAATAATGAGGCGCCATAAAGTTTGTCAATTTGCTCGCTAATCAGAGGTAAAGGACAATGAATCTGTTGAGTATTATTATTATTCAATTCCCTATAGTCGACACACATGCGTGTTCCACCGTTTTTTTTTTTATCTACCAGAATGATAGGGCTCGCAAATGGGGTAATAATATTCGCCGCCAACAATTGCTCAACTTTATCATCAACTCCCTTAGATTCCTGAGGGGACAACCTATATGGTCTCCTATGGTTTAATTCTAGTTGTCGGAAAATTTTCAATAAAATTCTCAGCATATTGCGTTAATATGTCAAAAAGTTTTACCTCCCTACATCTAGACTCCCTACATCGCTTAAATATGAAACCGGTCTTGGAAATTTCAACTAGAATATCACACTCAAGTATATCTCTACCTAATTAAATAGCGTCTCGCAGGCTATCGTCCGGAACTACATGAAGAGTGACGCTAATATCGACGCTCTGAATATTTAAGACACAAACAATTTGCTCTGTGCTACTAATGGTACTCTTTTCAATACCAGTCATGTTGATAAGGTCATGCAATCATTGTCCAATAACAAGGTGTGAAAAGCTTTTCTTAATTAAACTACACTCAGAACCGGAATCGAAAGAGAAATTTCATACCACTACAGTCCATAATACCCCGAACAATCCTAGAGCACACGTTGATTTCTTTGCTTCCAGTAGCAACTTGTTCCTTCTTCATATTGTCAACCCTTTTTGGGCAGGTGGAGACGACGTGGCCTGGCTCCCGCAAACGTAGCAGGTGGGGTGTGGCCTCTGGTTGATACGTTTATCCGCAGTTGTGGATCGATTTTGTGGTTTGTTTCTGTCACGGCAATCAGCTCCACGTATGCCCAATCCTTCCACATATGTTGCAGCTGCCACGAAAGCTGAACGTGGCGCGAGAGCGTTTAACATTCGGACTTTCTTTTCAAGGAAATACCTCGTAGCATTCGAAATAGCTGGGATTTATCATTGACAACAGTCGAGTTCAATTCACGACGTATTTGAACATCGCACTGAGATAATACGAAAATGGCGAAGCCAGTCACCACCTTTTTAGGTAAACTTGCATCCGGGATGTTTTTTTTAATTAATTGCCAAAGTCGTAAATTGTGCGGGGGTCTCATTAGTGAGAATTTGAAATTTAAGGATACCTTCAAGATTAAATCGACACCTTTCAAATTCTTGCTACCAATTATGGCGTCGGACAGGCGACACCATCCCTCTATATCTGAATTCGGGTCATCAGGATTAAACGGCACTAATACCGAGAAAGGATGTGGTGGTGCATCAGACCGGGGTAGTAAAGCATCATTTAATTTCAAATGAATTGCTTCTAAATTATTTGAGGGCAGCGGAATATTTTCCTGCATATTTTGTGATGAAGTGCCAGAGGTGGGCGGAAGATCCGATCCCACTTCTGATGTCGGGTTAGGCCCATACATCAGAGGGGCAACTCTGATATGGCAATATACAAATTTATTTCATTCGAACTATCTGTTATATCTGGAAATATAGAAATACAGAAATGAAATACATTTAATTAAATACTGACTGTCCGAGACAGGGTTCCACGCACCCACCGCAATAAGGACAGTACTAATTGTCAGACAACGTTCCACGTCCAGTAACTGGGCAGTACTGCCTGTCAGAGACAGGGTTCCACGCACCCACCGCAATTAGGACAGTACTGATTGCCTGACAACATACCACATCCAATAACCGGGCAGTACTGACTGTCGAGAGACAGTGGTCCGTGCACCAAGACGCATTCGTTTGAAATGCGTGCCGGCTCAACAGCGCGGCTCCTTATATAGGCGGAGGTGGGGCGAACTCGGTGCACGTTCCACTAGCGCCCCCTAGACGCCGTCTCGTTAAATAATATGGCTGTTGTTACATCCGGTGTAGTTTTTAAATAATATGACTTCCGTCAATGGCCGCTGCCACATCCGGTGCAGCGTTTAAATAATATGACTTCCATTACAATACGGCCGCCGCCACATCCGGTGCAGCCGTTAAATAATATGACTTCCGTCATACTTGTGTTATTGTATGTGATGTTACTAAACATAATATGTGTATTATATTTATGAATAATAAATTGTTGTGTTTATTTCGGCCTCCTCTAACCCCGGCTTTTGTGTTACTGGCCAAAGATGATGACCAGGCTAACCAGCGGCGGCGGCCACGACATACCGAATTCTCCGTCATTGGCCTTACGTGGTGATATCATCGAATAATTTTTTGTCATTGCTCTGTGACGACCTCTGTTTAAACCAAATCTGTCCATTAATACAAATTATAAAATTATAATTTGTGATCTTGTCTGCTCCTCTAAAGTTTTTATCCTGGCAGCAATTTAAATTTTTATTTCGGAGTCCCCAAAGCAGCCCCCGAAAAGGTCCTTCAGATAAGTATGTAATTATGACAGAACCTTATAATTGCATTGTTTTTGTTGGTGCCCAATATATAAGACATTTTTTTTACAAAATTAAGAAAGGGAAGTAGAATTTAATTAACTTTTTATACGGATGACTACTACCTGCTTCTCATCATGAAAGTAAAACTTAATCTAACATTCCTTTTTTGTTGCATAGCAGTAGAATTCGCTTACGCGGCCCTACTTCGGCTGGGATTATAATGTATTGAAGTAAATTTGTACTCTGTTTTTACTAATACTACTTTATTCACAGGCCGTGATTGCAATATTTAATGTTTAAATTACAATCGTTGGTTATACAACGAATACCACGCAACGCATGTCCAATCTGATAATAGACACAATGGGCTACTCGTGATAGCTATAAACACCGTTTAAACACGAAATGCAAACATGTAACTAATATAATGGTTATTTTTTATTGATGGAACATTAGACAGTCTGACGGCCCACTTAATAGGTACCAGTTCCGTCACCTATGGATGTTTGCGACGCCGCCGCACAATATAAACGGACAATACAAACTATTTGCGTCTTATATTTCATTCTTATTATTAAACTCACAGACATAATTGACTACTTACAAGCCCACTAAGCCAGCCGTGTCAGTATTTTTCCATACAGGAGAGGCGTAACAACACTGAACCCTGTGCCGGGAGCCGTGTGTTGTATAAGGCGCCAACCACCCCAGTCTATAAATATGCCATAATAATCTTTAGTTGTGTTCTGGCATAAAAGCGAACGGCAGCGTGCTAGCGGTGCCCCTGGCGTCGCAAACATTCATAGGGGCTAACTGCTTATTAATAAGTGGGCCGTCAGCCTATCTGCTGTTCCACGGCATTAAAAAAGTCTCTTTACACTAATAGGGAAGGTTATTGTTTCATTCTCCTTTTTGGATTTGAAAAAACAGATGATTATCATAATGATGATGATGATGAGTGATGACCTATAATTGTAATTAATAACAATCATTAACTTGTTCAATATTATATTATAAAAATTTAATATACTTTATGGTGAGATCTTATTATTACTATGATATTAATAAGATAGTAAATGCAGACATCTACGATTCGCATACTTACAAGAACTTTATTATTGTAAACATTATGTGAAGATAATTTTATGTTTGCTTTTGCTGTATCGTATGAATAAATAAATAGATCACAGATGCCATTGTTTAAATCGAAATTATTCATATGCAACTACTTATTTATGGCTCTATGTTGGTTTGTTTGTCATACTTGGGAGCGGACTTCGAATTTTATAGTATAAGCATTGAATACTCGTTTCTTAAACTTATTTAGTTATATATTTTTAATTCTACAGATTTGCACGTGGCCGTGTCGTACCGCCGTGACGCCCCGCTCCGACGACTGTTGGAGTGCTTTAGTGCCGAAAGTGGAACGTGATGAAGGAGTTGAACCCTGGAGGTTGCCAGATTTGCGACCCTCTTTGCATTATGTGCACGATCGTGGTACGTTTATTAGGAAGTATTTCAAAAGATATATTTAAAAAAAAAATATTTAGAATAATTTTATTTAAAAAATTATCATCTAAGTTACTTATAAGTATTATAATACTGGAATTGATACCTAAAATAATTATTTAAAACCCTCCTTAGTACATATTACTGCAATTTTCCTTAATAATATTTATTAATTTCTGGTCCCGAGCTCGGACAATAAGTAAACTCTTAGTCGATAGACCTTTTATTTATATAAGTATACTAGCTGACCCGGCTAACGTTGTTCTGCCATATAAATAATAAAATGTCAAAAAATTAAATAAAAATTTAGGGGTGGACTACCCCTAACATTTAGGGGGATGAAAAATAGATGTTGGCCGATTCTCATAGATACCGGATAAGCACAAAAAATTTCATCAAAATCGGTCAAGCCGTTTCGGAGGAGCAACGACAACTGTGACACGAGAATTTTATATATTAGATTTATTTACCTATTCGGTGACTGAAAATATTTGAAAACCTGTTAAAATAAGATGAAATTAAAACTTTTGTGGAAAACAAAATGTTTTAATTATTCAATATCAACGAAAACGCATAAATGAGAAAATAATATGGGTTTGACAATTAAAACCACGTTAAAAATGGCCACCGTAATAGCTGGCACAGCGTTGGCAATGCCGCTAATGTAGCAAACGTTCATAGACGATGGAAGCCGCATGCATGAACTTTATCCGTGCAGGGGCGGAGAAAGAATACTAACCTCTGCGGCCGGGGTCGGCCTGTCGTAAAAGCCGACAAAACAACCCACCATATCTACGTGGTAGGGCCTCAAGCCCGTCTGGATGGCGACCACCTTCGGTCTTAAGTATGCCGCCATAATAACCTTGTGTTGTGTTCCGGCATTAGTGACCCAAGTTCCTGTACCCTTATGGGACAGCAGCGTGTTCGCGATGCCACTGGCGTTACAAACACCCATAGGCGACGGTAACTGCTAAATTCTAAGCGGGCCGTCAGCCTGTCTGCTGTTCTACAGCAATAAAAAAAAATCATAGCCAATTTTCAATAAGTGAGTCGTCTACCTTGAAGTGGATAAATTTAAATAATGCGTTCGAAATCGTGAGAAATCTTCTCCTACTGTTAAATAATAACATAATTGCGCATATTTCAGAGCGAGACAGCTGTGTTGCGTGTGTTGCACCACTGCCTTTACTTCCACCACCAGCACCAGCGCCACATTAGCTTGAAATGAAGCTATTGTTTAATTTATACTATGAAAATTAAGTTATTGTACAATTATCGACTTTAAATTTCCAAAATCGACTATTTCAAATCGTATATCGATTTAAATTGTAGTGTCTAGTTGTAGTCTATGGTTCTATTTATAAATTAAAAAACTAATAATTGGGTAGTTTGATTGTAACATTTTTCTAAGGTATGTTTAAGGCCTCTGTAGAACTTAATTGCCTTGATTAAAAATTGTGTAATTATTTGTTCAAAAATTACCTATAATCTAGTTCTCTATTCAACTTCAATGGCAATATTATTTATAGGAATATAGTACTGAACCATTAGATTTAAACTTTTAGGAACTTTATATTATTATAATGCTTTTATTTCAAATCGATTAGCTGTGATAGGCTTAAAATATTAGTAGTAAGAGTATTAAATTGTAAATAAAAATATCTCTACTTATTACCAAATAAATTACTCTCTGTAAAATGTAATGAGAATATTTTATGAATATAAAAGCAATTGTAACGAATTCAATTCAAATTTCATATCAAAATTGGAATAACTTTTTAAATTGTGGCATTTATACTTAGTCTAGTCCTTCTAGTCAATAATTGTAAAGAGAAAATGGTATTAACAGTTTCTAGGCATATTTGACATTTCAGATTTAATTAAATATAGTATTTACTTACTGATATCGGTTTTTTTTATTTAATATCTTTGGAACAGTATAGACGGTCCCTTGGTACATTCAGTTAGCGTTTTTGTCCTTATTACGAAAGATTTGTGGTTCAATCCCTATCCATAAGTTAATACATTTTCACTATGTGTATAACAGGGATGTTAATGTCAACAATGCTATAAACTACACGCTTTGTGTGGAAATGTGAATTAACCAATTCAATTCATGTAGTTTAAAGTAAAATTAACTTCGGTTCAGTTTGTTTTTTATTATGTATATAGAGAAAGATATATTGTTTTTATTTTTTTTAAATTGGTGTGTTTTCTGTCCGTTTAAGTGTGAATAAATTAATTCTAGTGTATTGAGATAATTAAAAGATAATACATGTAGATAAATGTATATATAGATTGGCTTGCAGGAAAAGCATAAAGAAGCCTGTGATAATAATCTGAAAGCTTGAGTTCTAACCAAGATAAAATGCTTGAAATAAAAAATAGCTTATCGTATTAAAAAGTTCAACAAGCTGCTGATCGTATCTTATGTGAATGAGCGATCAATATATGATGTGAAATATATTGATATAACCCAGTCAAAATATAATATACTCGAAATAGTCCAAGCTTCTATAGGATATTATAACGCCATAAAATCAGTTAGCTACACAGTGACATCACCGTATTGGTGAGTGTTACATTTCAGTCAATTGTATCAATACTTTAATTGATGTGTATAGTGTATAAATTGTAGTTATATTTATAAGAAATACCATACTTATAAAACTCTGTACCATTGCTATGATTTTGGAAAGTATCCACCCAAATTATTTTGAAACTAAAAACTAATATTTGAAAAATAGGTACTTTACAGATCATCTTAATTTAAAAAAACATATTAACAGATTATCCACCAAATAAATTATTATTGGTTACAATTAATAGATTACAATAATTAAAATATTATATTGAATACGTGTTCTGGCTTTTTAATTTTGGTTAACTCTTGTAAATTTTATATAGCCTGAGATCAGGGTTATGTATACCAGCTCTGACTTAAATGGGTCTTGCATTGGTATTAATTTATTAGAATTATCTCTTTCAGCACATATCATAACACTTTGTATTTGAAAATAAAATGTAGAATAGAAACATGAATAAAATAAATAAAACTCCGTTTGTTTACTTTTATTTCTCACATAATTATAATAGGTACCATAAGTATGAGAAATATGGTGTGAGAGTAATGGCTCTGACTGATAAGTGATTTTAATCCCACTTAGTCGGTACATCCTGCTGAGAAACAAGATGATAATGCAGGTTTTCCTTTTTTTAACTCATCGCCATAAGAATTCTAGAAATTATTTTAATAAAACTATAATATAAAATTAAATAATGACTTGAATAAATCTTAAATAGTCTATCCATCTATTGACCCTTAAGATAAGCTACGACTTGTACAGTCACGGTAGGTTAGCCGTTTATCCGAAATATCGCTTTATCATACTTATATATATACAGGGTGACTTTGCCTCACCCGTCCAAATTTTTTTTACGCACTAAGCATCATTTATGGAACCCATTTTTGCAAAAAAAATTGTATGTAAAATTTTCAAAATAAAATATTTCGTCCCAAGGAAAATGTTCAGTAACTTGGTCGCTCATTCAATCGTGCAAATAATCATATGTTCCAAGGTTCGTACATTGACCTATAATACCTAACTCCTCCTCGGTATTGTAAACGAGAAGAAATGTACCTTAAGTACGCGTACAAAGAGTCGAGACTGTGTTGCCCGCCGTGCGGGACACGTGTCAACACGTCTTCGTAAGAATGCGCTAGGGTTTTACCTATGATGATTATTGTAATAAAACGAATGTTGCGATTCAACCATATTTTTTATTATTCAATCAAATGTTAAAGTTTTATCCGTGCAGGGGCGCGGAAAGAATACTAACCTCTGTGGCCGGGGGCGGCCTGTTGTAAAAGGCGACAAAACAACCCACCCTAGCTACGTGGTAGGGTCTCAAGCCCATCTGGATGGCGAGCACCTTTGGTCTTAAGTATGCCGCCATAATAACCTTGTGTTGTGTTCCGGCATTAGTGACCCAAGTTTTTTAGTGGGTACATCTTTCCCGGAGTTCCACATATCCCTCGGTCCCCCCGGGCCGGGGAACCCGTCAAGAGAGGTTTTTACCTGAGACCAAAAAAAAAGAAAATGGTGCTACTAGGCCGATTCATTAAGACGTTGTCAAAATTATTTAAAAATACTTTTTCTAAACGTTTCAGGTGGGACTTTTAGCCCACCATAAAAAGATGAATCTTTATTATAGGCTTTAAAATGAGTGTACAGTGTAGTTTCGTCAACATTCGGTTTCTACTTTAACAAATCATTGAAGCTAGTGAAGTTATGTTTTTTACTATGTACATTTATAAATAAATACCCTGATTTATTTTTTAGTTTGGCAGCCCTATGTCAGTTGCAGCGTAGCGGTGTGTGTGTGCGGGGAATTACGGCGTGCGAAATACGGCTGCCGCCGCTGCCGTAAATAATTAATTAATAATCAGTCGGCCGCGTGTTGTCGCGTTGGTGCATTGTGTTTACAGTTCGTTCTCTCGTGACGTCGACAGTGCAAAAATACGGAATACGGTAATCGTTGGGTCGGTCGTGGTGGTCCCGTCCCATAGCCGCCTTGATCACCGGATTTAACACCATTGGACTTTTATTTGTGGGGTGAAATTAAAAGACACGTGTATGTGGAAGAGGTCCAAAGCCTCGCGAACTTAAAAACTAAAATTGTGCGAGCGTTTGAAGATGTGCGTAATGACACTGTAGTGCTTAGAAAGGTAAAGGAAAATGTTCAAAAACGAGCTAGACTTTGCTTAGAGACAAACGGACTGCATTTTGAACATTTATTAAAATACGTGTAAAGCAGTAATGGTAAGTTAACCTCTAATTGATTTTTTACTAATTATTGTACATATCACTAAAGATTTACGTAATTTTTTACTTATTACAAACGCGCCCTTTAACTGAAATTTTTGTATTTCGTATTTTTTGTATTTTTGTACCGATGGAGAGGTCATTGACACTTGTCGACTGTAGGTGTCAAGTATAAATTGCGAGTTCTTGTGATAACTTTGTGATGCTGATTATGTACTCAACATTTTTGTACTATGTGATACTAAACTAAAATACATGTTTCTCATAACTTTTACTAAAGATTCTTCTGTGTGAATTTGGACGGGTGAGACAAAGTCATCCTGTATATATATATATATATACAGGGTGACTTTGCCTCACCCGTCCAAATTCACATATATATATATATATATATATATATATATATATATATATATATATATATATATATATATATATATATATATATATATATATATATATATATATATATATATTTCTGATCGATCAGAAAACTAAAGTCTGAAGTAGCCAATGTGCCGCTTATACTCACATAGAATTGATAATAAAATGAGGTAAATTGGTTGCAAAGAAAAAAACTTTCAAGAACGGAGATATTATGATTGTGATTAATTTGAAGTTCTTCCATAATTTTCCAAACATATTATGGCATGGGTTTGAAAACAAAGAAAAAAATCAATTCATCTCAATTATTAAATATTCAAACTTGGAAAGCTAAATATTTACGTTGCATGAGATAAAATGACTTACTTGGCGCTGACAAAAAATAAGTGATTTATATCGACGAGACGTGGATACACATCCATTACACAGTTAAAAAGTGTTGGCAGTCCGACACGGATGTTGGAGTGAAAAAAATGATAGCCCTGGTCGCCGCTGGATTCATGGTGGGAGTTAGGATTTGTCAATAACGCTCTTTTAATGTTTAAAGCGGATACAAAAACAGGCGATTATCATGACCAGATGAATAATCAAAATTTCACAAAATGGTTACAAGAAAAGCTTATACCCAATATACCACCGAACAGTATTGTTGTAATGGACAACGCCTCTTACCATAGTAAAGAGGAAGAAAGAACTCCCACCATGAGCTCAAAAAACAAGTGATGGTTGAGTTCCCGGAATATTTCATAAAACCGGAATTATATTTAATGATAAAACATCATCAAACGCCGAAGAAATACATTATTGGCTGATCATGGTCACGAAGTTGTTAGACTGCCACCGTATAACTGTGACCTCATCAACCCCATAGACTATATTTGGAACCTCAAACAAAGAGTTTCAGACAAAAATGTTGAACAATTGGAGAGTAAGATCGAATCTTTAACTTTAGAGGCTTTGCAATCAATCACTCCTGAAGATTGGAAAAAGGAGGTAGATCATGTGAAGAGACTGGAAGAAGAATACTGGCGAAAAGATAGATTGGTCGACGAGTTATTTATTATTAACACGGGAAATGATACTGATTCTGACGAGATATCAGACTCGGATACCAATTCTGAGTCTGATGTAGATTATAATTATGAGTGGAGTTGAAGAGTTAAGATTTTCAAAAATGTGATGAATGATGATGATTAAAAGTTAAACATTATTCAAACATTTAGTTTTAATTAAAAAACACATCAAATTTCCTTTATAAAATTTTATTAATAAATGAGAATATTACGTTTTGTTAGCTGTACTTTTTCTTTGCTGATGACGTCACAAGGGCGTTAGTTGGACAAAGTGTCAGCGCATTACCAATTTTTTCTTCTTCTTTGGTGTTACACTCTTGCCAGAGTGGTCGTGGCCGTCACGTTGAGGTTTTTGTAGCCTGTTTTACAATACGACTCCACTCTTGGCGAATTGCCGCTCTCCGCATTCGTGCAGAGGAACGTCGACGGCGCTTTTCACTTGGTCCGTCCACCTCATCGGTGATCTCCCACGTGGTCAGGTGCCTTCAACCTTACCCTGTACTAGGCATTCGATGGATTCGCATCCGCACCGTGATAGGTACGTGTTAAGAAAGTGAGGATGCGAGCCTGTACTGTTTGTTGTAATCACCAATTTACGTGCCTTTTAATTAACAATGTTAATACATATTAATAAATATTGTTAAAAGTTAATGACATAACATGTGTTAATCATTAATACAGCAAATATTAATATTTAATCCTACATTAATTTATGGATTGGTAACTAAAAAACGAAGTTAATTACAGAATATTAAACACTAAAATTTTATCAAAATGTTTAATTTGATCTGTTTTTTTGCAAATTATCTCACATAAATTATGGTTTCATTACATTAAATAATTTATCTCCTATGGATTACACAGATAAGTCAATTATTATATTATTTTAGTCGATAACTAAGTAAATTTACAAGTTCAACATTTTGTACACTATTTTCAATCTACATCCTTCATCCTTTTAGTCTATGGTGACCCTGAAATGACAATATCAAACAAGTCAGTGTCAAAAAAGTTCGTCTACTTCTTTTCCTGTCAATTTTTCTCCTGAGAGGTTGGTTTCGTGTTAAATAAAATCTACTTTAATCTAAATAAACTACCCATTTTTAAATAAAAGCCGGCTCTTGCATTATTAATATCAGTGTGTACTAGGTATTTTTGTGTTGATTTAAAAAAATAGTACGAAATCCGAAGGATGGTTGATAACCTAAGTTGTGCCTGAGGCGTTTGGTGATTTGGTGGTACAGTTGTTGCTCTGTTTTTCAGAAATAAAAATGGGTCGTTACTCTCGGGAGCCGGATAATCCTGCTAAGTCATGCAAGGCGCGTGGTTCGAACCTTCGCGTTCACTTCAAGGTATGTTTCACATATATTTGTATACAAACTTACATGTGCTGTAATTACGGCAATATACGAGTTTCTAAAATTGTTGCAATTTTTGTTGGTTATAATGTTTTCCGGGAACCTTTTAGTTGAAGTTCATAGACTAATATTCAAATGTGTTATGTGTCTAAAGCCTGTTGTAGTTACTGATTGTGTTTCACTGGTTAGGTATATATAAAATATTAAATTTACATATCCGTGGTGGAGTCTGGATATAACAATCCTATATCAGAGTAGTTCATTGAATATCTTGGTCGATTACCAATCAATAGTCAGTCAATTATCTATAGAATCAAAGAGCCATATACTCAGTGCTGTGCACACACACTGCACACAAGCAATGTTAGCAAATATGCTATTAACATTTGCCAGAAAAGGCATATTGCTCACCTTTAAATTCTGACTTCAATTTATTGTCTGTTTGGGTTAATAAACATATACACCTCTTAGAACACAGGTGTAATTAGCTTAGGTATGCACATGGTGACTTGATTATGTGCTATGAGTATGTTTATAGAATATATGAGTATTATTATTCTTTTTTATTGCTGTAGAACAGCAGACAGGCTGACGGCCCGCTTAGAATTTAGCAGTTACCGTCGCCTATGGCTGTTTGCAACACCAGTGGCATTGCGAACACGCTGCTTTCGCATAAGAGTACAGGAACTTGGGTCACTAATACCGGAATACAACAGAAGGTTATTATGACGGCATACTTAAGACCAAAGGTGGTCACCATCCAGACGGGCTTGGGGCCCTACCACGTAGCTAGGGTGGGTTGTTTTGTCGCCTTTTACAACAGGCCGACCCCGGCTGCAGAGGTTAGTATTCTTTCTCCACCTCTGCACGGATTCTTGGTATATATGAAATAGGTACATATATATCAATGTTGTGCATTTTATAAACTGTCCAATATCCTGTTTTGCATTTATGTGCATGATCTTCTATAATCTATCTATATAAAGTTCTTTGTCAAGTGTATAGGAAGTTCTTGTGTCATCTAACTTACCAATAAAGAAGTTGTACGATGCCAGTCACAGATTGAGATTGCACTGTACAAGGAAGGATAGCTCGAAAGCAGTGGACTGTATGAGAGAGGAGTGGTGATTAGAGAGACACGATACCGTGCAGTGGGCAAAGAAATTCGCACTGACCTTGAATCCACCCCTTCCCGGTTGGGTGCAGGTCCGCTCACGGAGGAACTGTTGGACAGCACCAACTAAATTCATGCACACTGAACACAGTTATGGCACAGCCAATGAGAGTGGAGTAACTGAAGGGAGGTCGAATGTCGACCGTCCCATGTGTTCATAAGCTCACGTGTTACTTGCATTCATACTTGTCATCACTAATTTCGCTCAAATTATAAAATTGAGAATAAGATACAAATTAAAAGATTCCACATGGGGAATTAAACTCATGATCATCTACTAGCCTGAATTCTTACTGCTATGCCAATCCATGCTTGGTCGATGAGTTCAATTATGCTTTAAAAGTCATTTAATAGTTTTTTTTTTTCCTAAACATTTGTCCATTTAGAGTTCCCTCCATTTCCCTCTGGGTACTTTAATTTCTAGGCAAGCTCTGCATGTCCTATAAATTTGAGCAAAATGTGTAATAACCAGTAGGGAATGCAAGCTTGTAAGACAATGATCTTCCCACCTGAAGACATGATATTGATTTCACATTCATACAGCTGTAGAACACCATGTCTAACCAGATTTACTCCACGAATTCAATGCTCACATGATGGATTTGTTTTCATGCACATGTTTAGAGCTGACCTTGGAGTTTTGTTCTAATGTCAGTGTCGAAATGTGCTACATCAATATGTGGAACATCCTCGGTCTGTATTTTTACAGGCTGATCACACTGGCCACATGACATTCATTATCACTCATTCATCATCCACTCTTCATGCAGGGGCAGAGTAAGAATACATCATGATCATGGAATAATGTTGGTTTTGTAAAAAATACAAATTTCACTTTTTACCTTACTTGGATACTACATAGTCTAAATATTAATACTACAATAAAGAAAAAATTATATGTATTTTGGTTTTCGAATGAATCAGTCCGTAAAATGAGGGATTTGATAGGCCAATAGGCGCTCATAGTAAAATAACCCTTGTGTATTTTCAAAATGAATGCCCTGTAAAGTTTAGTGTATGTTAATATATGAATACAAGTCCTGCTGCTGGGGTCAGCCTAAAGTAAAAGGTGACAAAACCTAGCTATGTGGTAGGGGCCCCGGGTCCCACTAGATGGCAACCACCTATATATGTATAAGTATGCCGCCATAAGAACCTTGTGTTGTGTTCACGCATTAGTAACCCAGATGCTCCTATGGGACAGCAGAGTGTTC
Organism: Malacosoma neustria; assembly: GCA_963693495.1. Lineage (NCBI taxonomy): Eukaryota > Metazoa > Arthropoda > Insecta > Lepidoptera > Lasiocampidae > Malacosoma > Malacosoma neustria. The sequence continues at coordinate 18,156,637 of OY856377.1, forward strand.
GCGATGCTCCTACTGTCGCAAACATCCATAGGAGACAGTAACTGCTATCAGCTACATATTTTATAGTTTAGTCCTATAAAATTTCAAATTGACAATACTAATTTCAGAACACATACGAGACAGCAATGGCAATTAGGAAGCTGCCCCTTCGCCGTGCTGTCCGTTACCTTAAAAATGTAACAGAGAAGAGAGAGTGCATTCCTTTCCGCCGTTTCAATGGAGGTGTAGGCCGTTGTGCACAGGCCAAACAGTTTGGTACAACGCAGGGACGCTGGCCAAAGAAATCTGCAGAGTTCCTCCTCCAGCTCCTTAGGAATGCTGAATCAAATGCAGATTACAAAGGACTTGATGTTGACAGGCTTGTTATTGATCACATTCAAGTAAGTTATGTTTTAATTTATAAGATTTAAATTTCTATTCTGTTAAATCATGGTTGCATCTAAAGACTGGACTAGACTGAGCTAGCAAAATGAGTATTGCATTTATGGTGTTTCTTGCCACTTAACAAGTAGATTGAGTAGCTCTAAAACCCTTATAAATATTTCTTATTGCTTTAGAAATATATGGTTCCACATATGAGTGGACCCTTTTAAATGAAATCAGCATTTACAAATATTAGATGTAGAATTGCTGTATTGAATTCGATTACTGCCTTTTTTTGCTTGACAGTATGTAAATTACATTTTTCATACTGTTTTCAAAAGGCAAATATAAATAGTTGCACTGTTTTATTAAAAAATCAAAACTTTGAATTCTTATCAACATTGCTACTTACACTTGATTGTTTAATGAAAATTTACTAATGACCAAATAAAAGGTTGTATATTTAAAGAGGTTGTATATGCAAAGAGTTGTATATTTTCAATTGGGTGCATTTCTTGGATTGTGACCATAATAAAATCCTTTGGCATGTATAAAATAACAAGTCATAATATTCCACTGCTATAGTCTGGCATCATTCTAGAAAAAATGAACAGTTGTGAAACAGTAGTGAATCCCCATATTTGTCCAGGGCAGATTGATTAATTTGTTTCATTGCGAAATGCAGTTATTTTAAATACAAGCACCCCATGCTTTTAGAACAGAAACATCAATTTTTTCGTCAGTAATTTGATTAAGAATTATTTTTTACTTTTTAGTTTAATTATAATTGTGTGTTTTTAAGTTTTTTTTTAACTATATATAATTATATATGATTATCATAAAATTTACTGTTAAAAAGTATATATATCCCATAAGTTTTGACACACCTGTACAGGTCATGGGTTAGATTCTGTCCCGGGTCTGGGTGGTTATGTATTATGTGTGTATAGTGGTATGAATGCTCTGCTGCTTACTTAGGGGCTTGATATCGTTATGTGAGTTGCCACAATATATATATTATTCATCATTATTACTTATTATCTCATCTTACCAATAATCCATTCATTTTATAAATGTGATTTTGCTTTAATCTAACATACATTTTTAAGTCCGAATGTTTTACACACAGTTGACTGGGGATTTTACACAGAAATTATATCATGTCACCAGCTATTATTTGATTATAAAATGGATATTAATTGAATATGGAAATAAATCTTTCTAAATAAACCTGTGTGTAATGGCGTATAATACATTGAAAAATTCTTCGTTGACATGTTCCATCATAGTTGAAATTTTTGGAAAACTTGTGAGAAAACCCTAAATGCCAAAAAAGAATTTTTTTGTTATCTCTGCCTTAAAACATTATATGTGCAGGGGTGGAGAAAGAATACCTACTAATCTCTGCGGCCCGGTCTGTCGTAAAAGACGACAACACAACCCACCCTAGCTACGTGTTAGCCCGTTTGGATGGCGACTACCTTTGGTCTTAAGTATGCCATCGTAATAACCCTGTGTTGTGTTCCAGCATTAGTGACTCAAGTTCCTGTACCCTTATGGGACAGCAGCCTGTTCGAGATGCCACTGGCGTTGTAAACACCTATAGGCGACAGTAACTGCTAAATTCTAAGCAGGCCCCTTCAGCCTATCTGCTGTCCTACAGCAATAAAAAAATAACCTAAACACGATATGCCAAGTTTTTGCAAGTATTCTATATCGCCCTGGGTGTCATAAATTGAAATTGATAATGCAAGTGTAATGATGAGTTACTCCTCACCAGTCAGCAGTGTTAATGCCCTTAAAGTTAAATTAATTATATCTACAAATATTTTTTTACTCAGGAATGAACAAATGTAAATGATTATGATGTAAAAGTAAATGATTTCCCATAAAATATGGAGTTGTGTTACGAGGGCACTGTTAATAGCTAATTCTCTGCAGGTCTCAAGGATTTAACGTTACTTTGGGGATAGTTGCTGCTGTATGAATTGTCTCAGTATTTTTGAGAATCTAGTTGAAATAATAGTTTTTATTTGCATTGCAGGTGAACCGCGCGCCATGCCTGCGGCGACGCACGTACCGTGCGCACGGTCGTATCAACCCGTACATGTCCTCGCCGTGCCACATCGAGGTGTGCCTCAGCGAGCGCGAGGATGCCGTAGCCCGTGCACCCCTCACAGACGATGCGCCCGCCAAGAAGAAACTCTCGAAGAAGAAGCTCGCCCGCCAGAAGGAGAAGATGATGAGGGAATAGGGAACTAACATTTAAATAAAGCACTATAAATAACTATGAAATCTTTTATTTATTAGGGTTGTATACATAGGTATAATTAAAAAAAAAACATGCTTTTATAGAAAACCAAACTAAAAGGTAAAAAATAATTTTCAATAAATTTAAATCAAGGTTAGTAATTGACAAAAAAAATTAATTTTATTGTAATGTAAAAATGTGCGTGTTGTCAATTGTTATATAAATATTTTATTGACATACAGTGCCGGCCAAAAGTTTAAGGCCTTTACTTAAACCACATAATTATCTATCAATTGTAACAAAAATCTCTTAAGATAAAAGAAATGTAGACCTTTTATTGTTAATATCGAATATCTAAAGAAGTCATTCTTTTATTTACTTTCAAGTTATTGGAAAATAAACTTGTATTGTTTTCAAACGCTGCGTTAGAGCCAGGTGGTAGTCGTAATAATATTTTTATGATGATATAATAATTAATTGCTTGGCTTTTATTTCTTATTGGTTAATTAGGATTATTTAGCTTCTAAAAACACGTGTTCAGACTTATTATTACCGGAGTTTACATGGGTTTGTTCACAATCTCGGTAAGTCTAAACTTGTGGTTTCTACAGTGAAGACATTCTGCCATCGTTGTTTTACATAATGAAGGCAAATTCAATCGTGAGATTGCTTTACAATTATTGAAGTTATCTAAGACTTGTGTTCATGGCACAATAACTCGATACAAGGAGACAGGCAGTTTTCAAGATCGTCCACGCTCAGGAAGGCCGAGAGCTACCACGTCAAGTGAAGATCATTTCATTGTTGTTACCAGCAAGTGAAATAGACGTATAACAGCGCCAGAAATCCGCGTTGAAGTAAACAAAACCAGAGTTAAACCTTTATCATTTACTACAGTAAAACGGCGACTGAGAGATGCGTAGTTGTATGGTCGCGTCGCCGTTCGAAAACCCCTGATAAGGCCACAAAATAAGAAAAAAATGCTGTGGGCCCATCGAGATTGGACTGAAGAATATTTTAAAAAAGTTCTTTGGACCGATTAGAATCCTCAATAAGGGCACGTGGAGGTAATACACCTTATTAAAACATAAATAAACCCTTTGCATAAAGTTTGTGTCTGTTATTAAAACCAATTTTTTAATTAAACCAATTTTCCTTAAATTTAAACTTAGGGATATGACCCTACGCTGTTTTAAAGTTCACGAACCAATCTAGAGGTTTCAATTTAAATCTGTATAGAAAGTTTGCATACTTATTAAAAAAAATTCATTTCAAAGTAATCCTGAACTTTGATGCAGTTTATGAGTCCGTCAGTTTATATTGATTGTCAAAAAGTGTTTTATTGGATGATTTAACAGTTTTATTAAACATTTAATATTTTATTGGAGTTTTATTTAATTTTGCTACTTTAATTAAGGTGGTCTTTAACTTTTGGCCTGTAGTGTATATTGGTAGAAGTCATAGATATAGAATACTATAGATTGGTTATGCGGAAAAGAGAGAATACGAGTATACGTGTGTTAGAGCGCGACAGATAAACGAGACCAAACACCGATCGATACGCTAGCGGCCTGCCTGTCAGTGCCTGTAGCGGCCTAGCGCCCGTGGAGGTTGAAACATTATTGTTGTTATTTTATCGAAATCTTGAGTATTTTGTTGTGGTTTATTACTTATTAAGTGGGTTTTTATCATGGTGACGTGTGCAATACCTGGATGTATCGCTTCCAAGAAAGAAATCCACAAAATCTTTCATTTTACACGTAAGTAAACAATGCCATATTTGCCTCCAAATAAGCTTTGTTCCAATGCGATATCGTATATTTTATATATCAAACGGTAGGGAATATTATCTAGTTTAGTTTCATTATAAATTAAGATGCTTTCGCATCGTATAAAAAGAATTATTAAATACGTGAATTTATGTTGTTTCTAACCTCAAATACCTAGAAGTGTGAAGTGACAATGTCGATAAAAATATCGATAATAGTCACAGTGATCCAAAAATAATCATCAATTAGTTTTATTAAAACCATTCTATAATGACTATTTGGCATCTTAATGATGATAATTAATGTGGTTACAGATTACCACAAAATGCAGAAATTCGAGGAAAATGGTTAAAAATGGTGAACAAACCGGATTGGATCCCAAAATAATATTCAACCATTTGTAGCAGGCATTTTGAAGAAAACTGTTTTGTAAACAGAAGTGCACAAAGAATAAAGCTCTGTTCTGGATCAGTACCCACACCGTTCATGCCGGTAAGTTGATTTGTGTAATGACTAATTGTATCCACTATTGTTATGCATATTTTACATCAAGTTTAAATAAAATGAAATGACTATAGATTATTTTGTCATACTAATAACGATATGTATTCATTATGAGAACATTACCAAAATATGTATAAGGTAAATATATTATGTCCGAGAAGGTATATACATGTAAATTTAACTGTAAGAAAATATAGTACTATAAAGATGAAAAAAATGGACAGGAGAAAAGAACATCTGACGATCCATTCAATTGAAGTCAGTTTTAATTTTTTGTTAAAAGTAAATATTGATCAGCAACTTTAATGAGTGAATTATAATAGTTGTGATATTACCATGCACATTATAAGCAGAAGCATAATTATTTTAAATTTAAAATTATTATAAAAATGTATGTTTTTGCATGTACATGGTTTGTTTCCTGTGTGTGAATTCTTTATTTTGAAAACAAAATTATGTTAGAGTAAAAAATTTGTCATATTTAATAAACTTTCCTACTGTGTCCTATTAGCTTTTTGAACCCTGTGTATTTATATATGTATTAATTGATAATTTTTATTATTGCTGTTTGTCTATATATTATGATACATTTTACAATACATTATCATATTACAATTATAATTTACAATATAATGTTACTAATATCATGATGTTGGTAATAGCCCTTGCATAATTTATAAACATAATTTCCTTATAAGTCGTAGACGTAAACAGGCATAGGGCATAGTTGTGTTGAAATAAATGTTTGTAAATATATAATAAATGTTAAATTTTTTTGAAACAGATCAATTTTATTAGGATAATGTTGTGAAGTACTTGATATTGCTTATAAGTTATTTTTTTATATATTTTTTATAAAACATGTCAACAGATTGAATTGAAATCAACACGTAGAGTATCTTCATATGTGTATAGATATATCGCCACTTCCTGGATGTTCGAGCGCACATAGTGACATGACAGTGATTACGCCGAGGAAGAAAAAAATGAAGAAGAATATTGATCACTTGAAAAAACGTCTAATCAAAAAAAGTGTGAAAAATATTAGGGCCCAAAAAAAGAGAATGAAAAGGTATTTAAATCAACTAGTGTCATAAAGAAATTAGAAAGTCTGCCATCACTACAAAATAATTTAAACACTAAAAATTCTATCAATAAAGATTTGTCTTTTTAATATTGTAGTTTTTTTGTACTTATTCGCACTAAATACCTAACTATGAATCCCTGTGGATTTATTTATACCAGTTGGTACATGTTATCGAAAAAAATAATTTTGCATGGCGCATCACTAGCACCGTTACACACATGCACATTTACTGCACACCTTTGCATTTCATTTTTGGTCTCGTTTCTTGAAATGCACAACCAATCTATGTATTCTATATCTATGGTAGAAGTAGTCATTTAGAAAATATATTAATCCTGGTAAGGATAATGATAAAAACTATACAGATTATTGCATTGTCTTCAGTCCTTGATAAGTGTGCAGTTTCATATCAATCCGTAGTTTTGAAAGGGGTGAAAATCACGTTCAAAGATTCCGTTACATACCAAACTAATAAAATTGTGTTAAACAACTCACTCGGGGCCTCCTGGAAGGCAAGTCTGGCAATAAATCCGCTACGATTATTCAAGGCAGTTAGCACATACAGGAAATCACGATTTCCCTACACCTCGCTCTCTATAGTGGCAATTATATAATTACAGTTCTCCATGCAGGGACGAAGTAAGAATACTAACCCCGACAGCTAGGGTTGGTCTGTTGTAAAAGCAACAAAGCAAGCCTCGCACGTTTCCTGTCCGCTGAACCTCATATGGCTCAGGAACTTCTGCTTAGAAAGCACTAATACGTTCCTGAGACATGTGTGTCAGGGGGCACATGCAATTTCTATAGCGAATATTTTTATGGAACGCGCTGGTGGTGTTAAGAAAAACGCCAAAACGTACGAAAAAATATTTTTATTTATTATGAAATATCCATTATTACAAACTGTTCTTATATAATTAGGTATAGTTGTTTTCGAAACATGACAAACAAAAGGGTTTTTTGTAATGCAAACTTTATCCACTTGTTTGCCTTGTTTATCAGCAATTTCCCAGCTTGTAGATAACAACTCGTTTGTAAATATGTAATATCCACAGATAAAAATGTTTATGGTAATATAATTATTGTGTTTGTTAACCAGACTTGGCTGGATTGTAGAGCGCGATGGGGCGCTCCTGGCTGCACTTTTATTGATGGTCGTCGCTCGATCCGTTTTCGAGGAAATTAACTTTTAAAACAAAGTACCACTTTTTCCCGTTTAACTCACTGCAGTTATCGGATTTCATACATAAATTTTATAAATAAGTTGTAAACAATCAATATTTATAAATACCCGTAAAATATAAAAACCTACCTGAACCGCATATGGATCATGAACGTGCAGGAACAAAAATGTGTCTCAAACTTCTGAGCCATCTGTTTCTGGGTAGAAATAACTACTGCCGGTTTTTCAATTTATTTATTTGGGGTTTTAAATAAGTATTTTGCATAAAGTCTATTGAATTTGCGGATCAATTATGCTGTTTTGTTTGTGATAACTTTAACTCACTTTGTCTGCAGCTCTGAAACAGGCCGAGGACAGAGTGGTGTGGAGGCAGTTCGTCAGCGTCTCCGTAAAGGCTTATCAAGACGGGTACGACCTTCAGGAATGAAGAATACGACGAAGAAGTTTGAGATAGGGAACGTGCTACCTACGTGGCAAGGCCCCACGCCCGTCTGGATGGCAAACACCCTTGGTTTTTAAGCATGTCGCTGTAATATAACATTGTGTTCTGGAATTAGTACCCCTATGGGACACCAACGACTTTACGGCGCAAACTTCTATAGGCGACGGTAACTGCTTACTAATAAATAGACCGTCAGCCTGTCTGCGTTTCTCAGCAATACAAAAACTTTACAATAATGGGAATCAAATCCATTGTCTAGTATCCTATCCTGATATTATAAATGTGAAAATATTTCATTTATTATAGAACGTTTTCACACCTAAACCATTCACCAATTTTGATGAATTTCAGTATAGATTTGGACGACATAAGTTGCTTTTTTTTCATATTAACTTGATATGTATGTATCTATTTTAACAGAATTTTGGGACACGATTTTTAGACACTGAACGATCAAAAAAAAATTAAAATTTGGCACTCTTGTCAAGACTTGATGACTACAAAAATTCAATAATTTTGTCCCATAGTCCTTATCAGGATTAATGCTTCCTTTTCCTTCATAACTAATGTTATAAAATTAAATGCGAAAGTGAGCTTGTTTTTTTGTTAAGCTTTCATTCTTAAATCGCTGAACTAATTTTGTTGGATTTCAGTATAGTCATATATTAGACCAGCGGTTCTTAAACTGTTTGACTGTCGACTAGTGTCGACCCAAAGATTAAATATATTTGACGCTCGCAACCTTAATGTTTTATTTTTCTTCCAGTGATAATAAAAAATAGGATTGACTAAAAGCCCGTGGTTTGTTAACATTGATGTCATTATGAAATATAAAAAAAAAATACATTATTAATTTTTTCTTTATTCAAATCAAAGTGAAACAAGCATACATCGGCAATATTAGTGACTACCCTGATGTTGTATTTTTGAGCAAAGAAGATTTATATGTGGAGTTAAGTTTATGGAAAGTGCACACCGCATATCATGCTGAGGAACCAGTCTATTTCTGTACTTGATTTTTAAGACAACAAGGCACGAAAATCCTGCTTCACACAAATATAGGTAAGTAGTTGGAAATGGTAGCAGAGCCTTTTCAGCTTCACTACCTGCATAGTACTTAACCTATGGTGCGTTCCGAGTCAGGACTCGAGATGTCACTGATTACGGCGTTCATAACGTAATTTAAAAAAATTTCGCGACCCATCCCAATACCGCCCGCGACCCGAGGTTAAGAAACGCTGGATTAGACATCGGAGAAGGATACACGCTACTTTTTTTGAAGTGAAATTTATTTGCGCGCATGAGGGTAAAATTTTTACGGATGAAACGCAATGTTAGCGTCACGAAGATGTGAAACGTTTTTTTTGCTCCAATTAACCTTATTAATATTGAAGTGTTCTATATTGTAATTTTAGAATGATTGCATTGCATTATGTATACATATCTATTCGAATTGCGACTTTATTGCAATAAAATACAGTTGTTTTGTTTAATAAGATATAAAATAATAATAATTCATAAATTCTCTTTTCTAAATTTATTAGAAGATTTAAAAATTAGTTTGCCAAAGAAGTTTCACTTCTGACATGTGTACTTTGTACGCACGCACTTTATTTTTAATCATAGGGCAGTAACAACGTTTACCGGGTTAACTAGCAAATAGATAAAATAATATTACCTGCAAATTGACACATTGCTGAACGGTTGAAGTTAAGATGGCTTATTTTTCACTTATCAGCAACATTTGTCATTTTAGTCTCAATAACCTAGGTTTTGTTAAAGCTAGTTAAGCTGTAGGCGCTAGACTAATTGGATAAACAACCACCGTCTGGTAAATCAAATGAAAACTTGCTATATAACCAGTACAGTTGCCCTTACATTCTACAAAATGGTTTTGGCTTAAAGATATTTTAGATTATTGCCTTGGTTGCTAAGTTATTCATAATATTGCAATAAATTTAGATTGCTAATTAATTTTTTCCTCACTTCAAAACACAAATCATTCTCCTTGGCACAAAAAAAAAAACAACATATAATTGGTAAATCACTTTAATTACTCAAAAATCTATGTATAATTTATCGTACCTTTGTTAAAGTCGATAGACACATATTTAATGGTATGATAAAAACTTATTGGTCGAGCGACACAATTCACGTTCCTTCCAAGAACGATATCGTTTTTATCACAACTTAAAAAGCTAGTGTTCATTGTCCATATATCTGCCTGCATTTGACACATCATATGATCTGTATATGATGGTTATTATATGGTCAACATTTCAAACCGATACATGGACAATACTAATAACTAAAACAGCTACAAAAAATAAACATATAACGTAACGTACACATATTTTATGTGTACTCTTATCTCGTACATATTTTGTCTTCACGACAAAATATTACTAAAATCAAAAACATTATTAACTATTGAACGCACTTTGCATGTTCGAATGTGTACAACCTTAATTTCTAGTTAGATTACAACTTGTGCCTAGCTAGTATTTATAGCCGCCTGCACTATCTGCTCATTATCAGACACCGACATATCAACGCAAGAGTCAGCCAGTGCAGCCCTAGATCGTGAGTAAAATGACTCCACTAGCGCCCACAACATAAGCCACCAACTTTCAGCACCATTATACCCACAATGTGGCTGCACTGGAGTCAGCTGTACAAAACTGTGTGCATGTCATCTCATTGTCAGACAGTACACTTCATTACTTAAGCCCAGCATTTAGACTTATTATGCTGGTCGAGTATCATGATTACTTCTCTCGCTTGAAATGGTACGCCCGTACCAGAGCTGTTTGTATGTATACTATGCTGCAACAGCAGCCAGATAAATATTAAAGCTTAGGTACTAACTAGGGAAGGTACAAACCTACCTTGTAACTAGCACAAGTACATTTCGACGAGTGCAAGTTGGTACTTGGCTGATTGCAGTGGTCGGCATTCCGCGGCTCGCGATTCGGCTGCGTCTCTTCCGCGAAACTACATTTCTTAAATTACAATTACTTCATTACAATAAATCGAACCCCTGATCACAGAGGAAATAATTACAAAAGGCAAACAGTTTTTCTCAATCTTAAAATTTGTAACATCTTTATAAACTTATCAGTTTTGAGATATTTTAAAGAAACCCCTTCTTCACAATCGGAAATTAATTTATAAGGTGATTTGTGAAACAATTTTATAACTTGTCGCCATTACTTTACTCAACATGTTTACAAATTAGGGGATTTAATAACTAAACATACATAGTAGAACTATAAAACATTTTTATCTTATTAAGTTTCCATAATTCTTAAAATCTAAGGATTCAATTCTCAGCTTCCCACTGTCTCCTGAAAGCAGATTCAAAAGAATTATATCCAATAGGTACATGATATAAGTTTATATTTCTCATATAAACATTCACTCGTTCTAATTCAACCATTCATGGACACCAGTTAAATTAAATCTAGAAATATAACTACAGGACATATAAACATTGATCAAATAAAATTTGCATAGTGTCTATCCACTTTGCAATAGATCCAATTACTTCTAAAAAAAGTTACTGATATTGGCCCGCACGCAATGAGTGTAGTTTCAACTAAAACTCACTATTATAGACGAGCGCCAATATAGTAACTATTTTAAAATAATATCTTCGAAAGGAATCACAGTTCTTGTGTTTTAAACATTGCTTTTACGTTACTTATTTCAGCGGACAATTAAGAGAAGCTACATGATCAATTAATAATATTCCAAATCCGTAGGTTCGTAGACTTCTTTCACTTGTTATAAGTTGAGCCGGTTTTGAGCAGATGAGCTGTTATGCTGGAGACGTCGAGGCCTTTGTTGGAGACTTATCTGCTTAGGCTGTAGCACTGGTTACATTTAAAGACGCATTGGAGGTGACAGTAGTCTACGGTTAGTGTAATGTATTCTGGCGATCCGTTCTGAAATCTTCTTATACTGAGTATACTAGTTTCAACAGACTCCGGGCAGCGAAGCGGAAGTTTTGGTTGCATCCGGGATTTAACACCGAGATGATGGTGATGAACAGCAAGCAGGATGATATCGCACGCAGCAGTTATCATCATCGCCTATGGCTACGCCAGAAGCACCTCTATCACGCTACTATCCATGTAGAAGGCGACTGTACTAATACCGACGACCTAATATGGAACTTGCTTCAAATGTGAGGACGCTCGGAGATCCAAAGCTAGCTGAAGTAACAGTGGAGCGAATTTACCTTCGTCGTTATATTTTTCTACAGTTAGATATCCGCTCAACGTATGACTAATTAAACAGATGGTGGTAAAAACCCCTCTGGTAATAATCGCTAAAGGCTAGATCGTCGTACATCACAACATGCGACAATCTCGCATTTCAATATTTTTTTCAAACATTTTCAATCAAGTTAGAGTTGCAAATGTTTTTGAGTATTTCGTTAATAGTGCAAAGTTCGTGTTTTAACACGTAGATTTGGAAATGTGACGTCACAAAATGTAGGACCCCTCCCACCCCCTTGTCACACTTCGTCGACCCCCTCCCTCCTCCTTAACGTGTGACGTAATTTATGGATGGCCCCTCATCCGCAACTTCGATCAACTTCCCGTTGGGATGGCAAATACACCTCGGTCCCCTGGTGTACATAAGGGAGTTTGCTCAGGATGGGTGGTTGTGGGTGGCAAACATGTGAAATTATATATATCTGTCCTTCTCTAACTAATGTAAACTTCTGTAAAATTCTGAAAATCTCGGGAATGATATAGAAAGTTCCAGAATGTGTGTGCAACTGATGTAATCAATGTAGAAAGTTCTAAGACTTTCTGGAATAATCTAGAAAGTTCCAAAATGTGTGTGCAATTGATAAAATTGATTCGAAATGGTCTAGAAAATTCTAAAAATTTCTGAAATGATCTAGAAAGTTCCAAAATGATTGCAATTGTTGTAATCGGACTAGAATGTTGTAGAAAGTTTCTGAAGTGATCTAGAAAATTCTAAAAATTTCTGGAATGATCTAGAAAGTCCCAAAATGCGTGTAACCAATATAAATAACAAAATAAATTTATTCGCACTTCGCAATTTATTCGCATCCATCCTAAGGTTGCCTGGAAGAAATCGCTTCCAGCGATAAGGCCGTCGTTTGTACAATCTTTTGTTTGTTTTGTCCTATATTGTATACATTTTGTGTGTTGTGCAATAAAGTATATTCATTCATTCATTTATTTATTCGCACTTTTATATTTACTTTTTTATGTAATTCGACCAGCGAAGCGGGCGGAAAAGGCTAGTTTCTATCGAAAACAACACAACTTAATCTGTAATTCCTTTCATCTACAGATCTAGGACCACTTTTGATATACTACTTAAGTTTACTTAGCCCCTTGGACTAAAACTACCTTAGCCAGCACTTTCTCTTACATTACATCATGTATCATAAAATATTCCAAAATGCATCTGAACTTAAACTTAGCTCATCACCTTTTTGGCCACCGCAATTGACGACCATGTGACGACGAACTAAAATAATCTACCAAGACCCAGTCTTCTTTCTAGACCTAGTCCGACTCATCGACTATTGGGTCTCTGATATATTAAAGTCAACGACAATTTGACTCAACAATGACACTTCCATTAAATTTTTTTGGAGCCTAAATAGTTTTGCAGAATCTAAACTGAGATTCACATAGACATCTATGAATGCGTAAATACTATACGCCGTTTCTTGGACTGCATTGTCATATAACAGTAGTTTATGGTTAATTTAAATTTTTTTATAGCTAGAGTTCAGCAGACAGTCAAACGGGCCATTTGCTATCAGCTGGTCATCGTTGTCTATGGATGTTTACAATACCAGGGGCATTAACAATGATAATAAAACATAATTTGAAAAAAAATCTAGCTTTGTGAGAAACAGGTTAGTCGGATGATTTGCTAGCTCTTAGAATAAATGAGGACAAACTTCAACCGGAAGCTTATTCAAAATCATAGAGTATCCTATTTATTATTCATAACTTGAAAGAAAATGAAGATTAGATCATTATTGTGTAAATGTTTCATATCAATGGGTAATGGGGTTATGAGTGGTTCTGAATGGTACAATGCGATTCAAATAAGAGAAACGTCAATGACCTCTATTTATCAAATATCACTAGAAAAGTACGGTTTGGGACGAAACCTTATTTACGTATCATTAATGGTGAGTGGTATTGAAGTCATAAATATAGGTAACATAACTAATTTTAAACAACAGTTAGTGGAATAAATATTAAAAACCTATGCTATGACGTCACAACATGGGGCAAAATTGATCTTATTTGAAACGCATTATATGAACGTTTTGACATGAATGTAATAAATCACAATACTTACGGGTGTATGTTAAAAGTATTTAACCTCAATAGTGTGGCCATCTACTTTAGAGCGATGGAAAAGCTCTGAACTTCTGTTAAGGAATTATTATATATTTATACAATGGGAGGTAGTTGTTACTGACACTAGTAAATGACGAGACTTGGTGTCACAGAAGAATTACATATACAGGGTTGCAGGTTAGGTCGATCTAGGTATTTTAGAAGGAGGTTGTAATTTCCATCTTTACTGACTTGACTATTGATTTGACTGTGAAACACCATACCTTAAATCTAACCATTCTCAAGGTATTGGACTTCAGAGCTTTTTAAAAAAAAAATTGCCGATTTCCGACTATTAGATTTAGTTTCTGATTTATTTGTCCAATATTTATATTTTTTAAGGTTTTTATGTAGTAGAGAATTTGCTTTATAATTATCATCATCATAAAATAAGGTAACTTAGCAAACTGGGTTGAAGTAAATGATTTATTGTCGAACAAAGAAATAAATTTATACCTACAGTGTATGTCTTTGGGGAATATTAAAAAGATATGTCTGAAAATATCTATGTACTTCCAGCTATCCAAAAAGGTGTAACAGTCTAAGGTGTTATGAGAATTCATAGAAAAAACTAGGATCGCAAGACATCGGTAGTAGAAAAAAAAACGGTGCTTATGCGACAAGTTGATCACTTGGCCCTAGAACGCCGTTTTAACATATACGTCGAAGTCGTCTCTTTCATTCCTCTCGTATTAGCTTTCGCATTAGAATTCGAGTAACGAATTTTTGTGAGATAGTCTTGTTATGTAATAGCCATACTTCGTAGTACTCAATGAAGGTTCGTAATCTTCTGTTAGATGAAAACACTACTGACATCGATCAAAATAGCTCTTATGGCCTACCAACCATTTCGATTTCCTAACAGTTTATTCTACTCTCTCTAGACACCAGTATAAGACAAAACAAAATAATAATAATAAATATACTTTGATAATCATATGTGCACTTGTAGTATGGGTAATAATAGTATTAAACGACTGTTATACTTTAATAGGTCGTCATACAATGAATTTGTTGTTGCTAGTTTACCAGCATCATAAAAATGTCTAACTCAAACTAACCACAGCTAGTTTGAAAACAGTTTTTTGAAAAGGATACTCATACAACGCGTTGCAGTATTTACGTTCGTAAAACGTACTATAGCTTTGCCGTTTCCCGTTGTTTCAACAAACTTCAATTCCCCCACTTCTTTCATTTTGTTGATTAACACGGCGTCAGTCACGCTGGCCGGTAGCTGAAAGTTATTTTTCGTTTATCAAAAACCTTTATGGTTAAGGTAGCCATGCGGCATCACAGCGTTCAATCCCCTCGATGGCACGCAAATCTTCGTCAGTTTTTTTTTACTTTATATGCATATTGTAATAATATTGTCACTTACTGACAGTGGAAAATAGCGTGAGGAAACCTGCGTCACCGAAATCCGGTTTGGACAAACGTGACGGTATACTGAAGAAGCCCTAGCCAGCTGTGGTGTTTTATGAGCTTGTATTTTAAGCACGAGAGCGCTTTTCTACGAAATTGTCTAGTAGATTACACAAATATTGATAATAGGCCGAGTCATAAGTAATTTCCGATGCCGCTAAGTAGAATACGAGACCTCGAGACCAACCATTTTCAAATAAACCCTTGCATAAAGTTTGTGTCTATTGTTAAAACGAATTTTTTAATTAAACCAATTTCCTTAAATTTCTGTTTTTTCTTCAAAATAGTCATAAGATCCTTTCCAGTACACAAACTTAAACTTAAGGATATGACCCTACGCTGTTTTAAAGTTCGCGAACCAATCTAGAGGTTTCAATTTAAATCTGTATAGAAAGTTTGCATACTTATTAAAAAAAATCATTTCAAAGTAATCCTGACGTTTGATGCAGTTTATGAGTCCGTCAGTTTACATTGCTGCCATCTAAACGGAAGTTCATTTATATCTTTACGATAGAATTCTGGGGATTTTAATTCAACAAATTGTGTGAAAGCATTTTGTACTGCCTCCGGAGAAGAATTTTTCATTACATAGAAAATTGTCCAAATCATGAAAAAAATTGTAGTCCGTTGGAGCAGGGTTTTTTTATTGCTGTAGGACAGCAGACAGGCTGACGGCCCGCTTAGAATTTAGCAGTTACCGTTGCCTATGGGTGTTTGAAATGCCAGTGGCATCGCGAACACGCTGCTGTCCCAAGAGTACAGGAACTTGGGTCACTAATGCCGAACACAACACAAGGTTATTATGGCGGCATACTTAAGACCAAAGGTGGTCGCCATCCAGACGGGCTTTGAGGCCCTACCACATAGCTAGGGTGGGTTTTTTTGTCGCCTTTTACGACAGGCCGACCTCAGCCGCAGAGGTTAGTATTCTTTCTCCGCCCCTGCACGGATAAAAATGTCTGGCGAGTACGGTGGATGTATGGTTGACGTATGAATTCTAACTGCAGCTCCTATAGAATTGCAACATTATTAAAAGAAGAAACTTGTGGGGGATAGTGATAAACCAGGTTTGGCGGTACCCACCTCACATTTAATTCCAGGCGTCGGTGTATTTGCACTACTATACATAAATTAACCATTTTTCGATTTTTTAGTAGCGAACGGTTTTTCTGTTGTGTTTTTTCAAGCGCGCGAACTTCACTCACTATGGCGGCCGGTGGAGGCATTTTTATACGACACGACGGCTGAGGCTATACGGCCTTTGAGTTGAGTCGTGTCGATATATACTTATATTTATGAATTTACATATATTATATATTTGTGTGTCTGAATAATGTATAATAAATATAATAATATATATATATATATATATATATATATATATATATATATATATATATATATATATATATATATATATATATATATATATATATATATATATATATATATATATATATATATATATATATATATATATATATGTATGAGTATTGTATGTGAGGGTTTGTATATGAATGTCAGTGTGTTTCTATGAGTATGTGTACGTGTTTATATAATATACCCATAGTCTCATAGGTATAGTGTAAAAAAAGTTTCACTCGAAAATCGCACATCATGAAGGTTTTATGTCAATTCAAAGTATCTATTACCATATGATACAAGGGCAATGTCATAGTTTAAGCATAGGGGTATAATGGAAATAACTTACATTGCTAAACATAAGCATGTCTGACGGCGTTCTGCTGATATCCTTACTGGAAGACAAGCTACTTCTACTACTTCCTGTGAAAAAAGTATTTTTCTTTATAAAGAAACTAATGCATTTTGATTAACAACTTAAATTTAGTTCGAAGATGTAATACTTGCAAACCGAAAGAAGTTTTTAACCACACTTTTGGTGTGAGCAAGAAAAACAAACCTTGTGATGTTTTTACCCCCTAGGTAGGTTTCGGAAATATTATAGGACTAACTTCTCACTTTACTTGTATTGGACTTGTACAGTCTATACAAGCAGAATTCAACATGGTATGGATGAGCTACTTTTACTTCTTTCTGTCAAAAAAGTATTTACTTTATAAATTTTGATAAACAACTTAAATTTAGTTCGCAGACGTAATATTGCAAGTATTGTAACCGAAGGAAGTTTAAGTATAAAACAAAACTTGTGATGCTTTTACGGCACCTAAAGAAAGGAAGGACCTATTCGGAATTATTGAAGGATTAACTTCTCACTTGTATTCTTGTGTTGGGCTTATTATAGTCTATACAAGCAGAATTCAACATACCACGGGAAAGGTTGAAAACGTAAAGAAAATGATAGTATTCACCTGAATGTTTATCTTGATATGTACTGCTTTCATTACTACTGCGTGTGTTGGATGATTTGTAAGAATTTGTTTTTATTGTTGTCTTCGCACTGCTCGATGGTTGATTCGTTATTCTAGCACCAGAGTCAATTTGACTATTCGTTTGACTGGATTTAACGGTCATCTGTTCTGTTTGACCAATCATCTGGCCTGAGTTACCCATTTGTACTATTTGACCAGCTGCAGCGCCTCTTCCAATTTGGGTAGTTGTTGGACTTATGGCACTAGTGGTTTGGTCGAACTGACCCACTTGGCCAGTAATTTCGCCAACTTGTCTCGGTCCTCC
Source organism: Malacosoma neustria (assembly GCA_963693495.1). Taxonomy (NCBI): domain Eukaryota; kingdom Metazoa; phylum Arthropoda; class Insecta; order Lepidoptera; family Lasiocampidae; genus Malacosoma; species Malacosoma neustria. Next base: position 18,174,723 of record OY856377.1, read on the forward strand.
TTGGCCAGTAATTTGACCCATTTGGCTCACTTGGCCAGACATCTGTCCCATTTGGCCTATCAGCTGCCCCATTTGAAGAAGTAGTTGATTAGGAGTTTGACTTATTTGACTGGGCGTTTGTCCCATTTGACTACTGATTTGGTTAATTTGACTAAAGACTTGATTTAATTGATCAGGATAATAGCCAGCTGAACCAGCCATTTGACTGAGCGTCTGACTGATTGTTTGAGTCAATTGCATCATTTGATTCATTTGATCAGTTGGGTAGACAGTTTGACCGTACATCTGATTATTTGCTTGAGACATTTGATCAGTCGAAATACTAGTCTGTCTTGTCATTTGCCCTGTTGAGAAAGTTGGTTGGCCATTTGTTTGACCCATTGGATTCATCTGACCATCCCATTGCATTTGATTTGGAGCTTGGATTGTTTGAGGTCCCTGAGCCATTTGACTCGCGATATGACCTATTTGGTTGTGTGGATGAATAATTTGTCCTTGGTTAGTCATTTGGTTACTCGGGCCTATATAACCCTGTTGAGCACACATTTGAGGCATTTGGTCAGGTATCTGTCCCATTGTGCCAGACATATGATTTACTTGACCAGGTGCATGCATTGCTGGTCCCATTTGATTAACTTGTGGTTGATACACCTGTCCCGTTTCATTGTGCATCATGTTCCCATATTGGGGAACGTTTTGAGGGATTTGTTGGTTGGATGTATTATTGTACTGATATGATTCACTTCTAGTTTTTGGTTCACACGAAAATTTTTGCTGTCTCTGCATTGACAGAAGAACTTCACTTTGTGTTGTTAATCTCATTTTTAAACCTTTTATTGTACTATTTAATGCATCAACTTCCTTCTTTAATGATTTCATCTCCTCACTTAAACGAATGTTTCTTAACGGAATCCCATTTAAACCCAATCCAGGTCCCAAATCAGTCATCCACTGTGGACGAACTCTGTCTCTACTGGTATCCATACGGACAATAAGCGGTCTTTCATCCATTACTTTGTTATGGAACATTGATATTGCCTAAAATGAAAATGAATAGCGATTGTAAATGATTTCATTGTGATGTTTTTCACCACTGATTAAACTACACCTTTGAGACATGCTATGAATGTGTTAGAAGTTTACATTCAAATATGACTGATCATAACACAATTAGACGACTTAATAATTATTATTATACACTCATATACTAGCGTATTGCTATATTTAATACAACTTCTTGAAAAACGGTTAAAAAAATTGCTACTTAGATATAATATATTCTAGATATATGAAGTTTAAACACGGATACTTCGGAAATACATATATGACAGATTACTCAGTGTGCCAACAAATCGAAAGTGCAACAAGGGGGTTAAGTCGGAGAAAGGAGGGGCTTGTAAAATGTTACGATGCATTACACTAGCAGGAGAGGAGTTTGAACAACACATTTTTGAACATCGTTTTTGTATTTTTAATAAGATACTATGAAATTGAAACACCCAAGTTGAGTTTCATAACAAGAATGAATTTAAAAGAATAGCTTGTGAGGCGTCATGTCTTTTATAACGTTCGAAATGAGTTATGTTACGTTACACAGTTAAGGGTTAAGAACGTTAACGTAAGTTAACGGTACTAATAATAACTATACTTAAACAGCCCCCAAGATAGCCCGTAACGTCCCATTGCTGTGGTATGGGAATGGACAGTATAGCCCCTACACCTCAGTGTATATGGAGTGTAATGCACACACGTGCGTTGAGTTATAATATAATTAGGCTAGGAATTTTTATCCGTACAGGGGCGGAGAAAGAATACTAACCTCTGTGGCCGGGGTCGGCCTGTCGTAAAAGGCGACAAAATAACCCAACCTAGCTACGTGGTAGGGCCTCAAGCCCGTCTGGATGGCGACCACCTTTGGTCTTAAGTATGCCGCCATAATAACCTTGTGTTATGTTCCGACATTAGTGACCCAAGTTCCTGTACCCTTATAGGACAGCAGCGTGTTTGCGATGCCACTGGCGTTGCAGACACTTATAGGCGACGGTAACTGCTAAATTCTAAGCGGGCTGTCAGCTTGTCTGCTGCCCTACGCAATAAAAAAAACAACGCGAGGCACGCCATCATGGAGATTCGAACCTATGACCTACAACTGACTTGACATGATATGTAACTGAAAGAGCTTAGAATTTACCAGAACATTTTCATCAACTTTAATTCGATCATTAGATATTTGGGCTACCAAAATAAACTAGGATTACCTGTATAGCTTCCATGGGATGATCATATTCTATCTTTGCTATTTTATGTTCTTCTTTATCTGCTATATATACATTAACAACATTTCCTGCATTTTTGAATACTTCATACAACTTCCATGAAGATATTTCACGGGAGAGCTGAAAAATTTGATAGGCATTGTCATGGACTTATTATACTAACAGGACTGAGCACTCCCAAAATAGTGTTATAGTAAAATAAACCATATGCGTATAAAACAAATTACAACAGAGACAAAATCGAGCCGAGAGAGATAGCCAGGACGGAGCCCTCTGTCCCTTTTTCGCACTTGCCCCTCGACAAAACTGTTTGCGGTAGTAATAAATATTTTACCGATTGCAAGTTAAATATGTACAAAAGTTTGCCTTAATTTTAAATTAAACTAATTGTAACTATAAAATATATTTTATTACTAAATTATATTGCTTTATATGACCAAAAATAATAAAAGATGATGAAATGAAATAAAAGTTAAAACTCGTTAGAAGTTTTTATATTTATTAGACTGGTATATCTGACAAGTGTCATCATGGAATTGATTTATTATTATTATATAATATGTCCATGCATCATGAACATTTTGAGTTGTCACCAGTCTTAGAATTACCAACTTGTAAAAGAGCTATTATTGAAACACAAAGGACCATGCCCATATTAGTATGGTGCTGAAAGTCAGCAATACGATGCAATGCCCAAATTGCAACTCTATGTCATATGATAACTTTTCAACAGTATTTATATGATATCTAGATTTAATGTCATATAAAGCACCGGTTCAAAAGATATTGGACATTAAACATGATAGAAGTTATCATGTTTAATGTCCAATATTTTTTGTGTCCCATATTATATAACTGGACATTTTGCGAATAAATTATTCGATAAAATTTTATGTTCACACTGTCGTGATGCATTGCTAACACCAAAAGAGCATTTGACCATAGTTATTTTGTTGATGTAACAAAATTTTCGTCGTTTACCGCCTTCATTGATCGAGGTGGTCTGAAATATGCCTCTAGATTTGCATTTGAGATACTTAAATGTAGTAAAAAATTGTTTATGTCAGAATTGTCGAATAGCTCATTTGGCCCCGTGGCTGCTCTTGTATGCTGATGATATCGCGCTGGCAGATTCGGACAGGGGTAGGTTGGTGCGACGCGTGAAGGCGTGGAAGGAGTCGCTTGAGAACGGTGGTCTGAAGCTCAATGTGGCGAAGACCGAGTACTTGGCCTGTAACTCCAAAGATCCCACACCCGTACGCATAGACGGCAACACAAGCGCACGGACCAAGTGAAATACCTGGGATCTGTGTTCCATGCGTCTGGTGACATCGATTACGACGTCAAGGCACGCATTGCTGCCGCGTGGGCCAAATGGCGTGAGGTAACTGGTGTCATTTGTGACCCCAAGATGCCGGTAAAGTTGAAGGGACAGGTCTATAAGACCATCATTGGGCCTGTCCTTTTATACGGCTGTGAAGCGTGGCCGGTGTTAGAGCGACACAAGCAAGAGCTGCGTGTCACGGAGATGAATATACTGCGGTGGATGTGTGGAGTGACGTGGAAGGACCGCGTTAGGAACTCCCGCAATCGCGGCAGTCTTCATGTCCGTGACATTGCGGATAAATTACAAGAGTGTCGGCTCCGTTGGTACGGCCACGTTTTACGGCAACCGGATGCTTACGTGGGTAACAAATGTCTGGCCATGCCGCCTCCGCCGGGCCCCGGCAGGAGGGGTAGGCCCAAAAAGTGCTGGCTTGACGTCGTAAAGGGTGATATGCGTGCCAATGGGCTCACTACTAGGGATGCTGAAGACCGTGCGAAGTGGAGAAGAAAAAGTCGGAAAGCGGACCCCGGGCGCCGAAGCGAGAGTTTGGGCTGCAACCGGGATACATCGCAAAGATGATGATGATTTCGAATAGCTCATTTCGAAACACAAGTATTCAGAAAATCTTAACAATATTTTCACATGAAACTGGAGCCTCTTTTTAGTCCATCCCACCCCACGCAGTGTATAAGAGACGAAGAACCGCACGAATTGCAATTAGTTAAAGGAATTACCAAATTCATTTTTAAATTTACTTTAAAAATATTAAATTTGTACTCTTATGTGACAGAAGCGCGTTCGCGATGCCACTGGCATTGCAAACACCCATAAGCGATGGTAACTGCTAAATTTTATGCGGGCCATTAGCCTGTCTGCTGTCCTACAGCAATAAAAAAAATTAAGAATGTTTCATCATGTGAAATGTAATGCATTAAGAATCTTAGGTAGCAAGATTGGCTTGCGCCAGAAACTCAATAAAACTATTATATTTAGCCATGTTTAATTGTAATAAATGTTAATTGTAACTTCATGAATTTTACGGGTTTTCTAATGCCCAAAACCGGACCGAATTCCGTGACTAGTCTCACTATTTTAAAATACATGGTCACCCTATTAGAAGGGGACAAACAGCCTCCGTCCTATGCATCTCTCTCGACTCGTTTTTTCGGGTCTAGTGCTGTCCTGTTATTATAATAAGTCCATGGGCATTGTCATATATCTACGAGTATCTATGTATGTCTGCGTTCGTGCGTTAATGGACAAAAATTATGAATTTTTTAAAGATGTTCCGTCTCATCATAGTCCAAAGATAAAAGCCAATTAGTTATTCCTTTCTTTTTAAGTTTCAGATGTGAAATATATTACCATAATCAATACTATATCCGACTAATACTTTATCCGTGCAGCGGCGCAGAAAGAATACTGACCTCTGCGGCCGGGATCGGCCTGTCGTAAAAGACGACAAAACAACCAAGCCTAGCTTCGTGGTAGGGCCCCAAACCCGTCTGGATGACGACCACCTTTGGTCTTAAGTATGCCGCCATTATAACTGTGTTGTGTTCCAGCATTAGTGACCCAAGTTCCTGTACCTTTATAGGACAGCAGCGTGTTCGCGATGCCACTGGCGTTGCAAACACCCATAGGCAACGGTAACTACTAAATTCTAAGTGGGCCGTCAGCCTGTCTGCTGTCCTAGAGCAATAATAAATAAATAAAACTATATTTAATACTTACATTCTCAACGAAAATTACATTTGTAATCACATCAATGTCCAGGCTCTTCAGGAGGTGGGCGCTCAAGCCGTACGTGTCTTTGCCACCAACATACCGCGGCGCGACATTACTTTTTGTTTCCCGTAATTCTGATCCGCTGAAATTAAATAATTCGGTAAGACCACGTTTAAATTCATTATACCATTCGCAAACGGTTGATTTCCCTGGAGCAGAGACCAATTATGCTTATTCACACGTAACGAGCAAACGGGCGAGACGTGTGAACAGCTAGCTACTCGCTTACCTCACTGTCTCGGCCGAGAAACATTTTACTATCTCGCCCGTTTGCTCGGTACGTGTGATCAAGCCATACACTATTCCAGAAATATAAATTTGTGTATAAAACCTTTTACTTAAAAATCACATTTGTTTTAGTTTCTCTTCCAGCATGTGTGAAATGTACAATAATTCGGCAACTGTGGCCATGTTTTTGACATTCCGCTAGTTTGAAGTTGGACATAACAAAAATCCATTAATAGATATTTATCTTAGAAATACTATGACGTGTGAGATATAAATAAGAAATGATAGTCTAATTGGTTAATTAATAATTCGAAAGTAGTGAGAGGATTAAGAAAAAAAAAATACCTTATCTCGTCTTTGAAAATTTTCCATGTCAACGTCTTATATAAGCAATCTGAAACGGTAAAAGTTAACATCGAATTCAAGTCATAGCTATGTGACGATCGTCCGAGATGTGAGAAAAGATTCGGAAACTGCAATTTGTTCTAGTACGTATTGTCTCCGAGTATGATAGCTAAGACAGGGGCTTAATTTGCTTATGGGTATGGTACGATTGTATGTTCATATCATACAGTGGCGAATAATATAAGCTAGGCACGTAGCGGACACATTACATTATTTATATCTGATACACATGCATAACACGCACACACACTCACACCCACACACCACACACACACATACGCACGCACACACACATACACACGCGCGCACACACATTTATTCTACTGCGCTTCGCTACGTTCTAACTCGTATCATCCCCATCACATACACAACAGAGAGGGAAAACTAGTTCCAGAGATACAGTTAAAACTAGTTCTGGGACTAGTGGAATCAATCATGATATTATACAAAGAATAATGTTTTAATCCGAATCATCTTGGTATATGATTTAAAAATTGGTAATAGTTAGTAACTTATCGAGGAAATTTTATAACCAGTTATTCCGAAAATGTATTACAAATGAATATTCTAAATTCTCACATGTTTTAGATTTTAAGTAGGTAGTTTACAAATTTTATTTTGATCATTTTATTTTAAAATTTAATTACTTAAATTTAACATATTGTAATATATAATAAAGTTAAAGTTAATATTAGATTATTTATATAATATTATAATTGTGGTGTACATTATGAAAATAAAATTATTATTATTATTACAAAGGGGTACGCGCGGACAGAATTAGACGTAACGTAAAAGCACTAAACTTAGAGGCATTTAGAAAGAAAGAAAAAAGGAATTTCATTTGTCAAAAAGTAACAACGCATAACAAGATCGCACACATATAAATAAGTACACAAACTGACTGTTACATTTTAACAAACGAGGCTGACATCTCAGCATTATGCTGTGCCGGAGTTACCGACACAGCGCTGGTTTTCAATGTCCGCCTACCAACACCTATTTACCTAATAGACCCAGCAGCATTATTACAATTTTTTGTGAGAGAGTTAAACTAGGTAATATAACAATGTTCGTAGCTCCAATGACACCCTATCTTTAACCTGGTGCATACTGCTGAATACCAGATGAAAATTCTAATCTCTAATACAATATATTTGTTTAAATTTAATAATATGTATACACTAAATGAAAGCAAAGATGAATCCATTAAAATGCATTTCTTGCTTATGGCAGCGTCGACATTTAATCCGCCACTGTGCCCGTATGATTTTCAATAAAATATGCTATAATATTGTAAAAGTAGTCTGCTATAAGTAGTTCCGCATTGTCTGCACTGAGCCAAACAATATTGAGTTTCTGGATTTCATTTCCTACAGAGTAAGGTTCATTGAGTAACAATCTTCCCGGATATGGGTGTTTGGGTATTTGGTCTCGGAGGCTTTTCGTTGCATATTACCAGCTTGAAATTATACGCCACAATATGTCACAACGAAAATTTACAATATTAACAAAAGAAAAAGTAATCGCGTTGAAAGTTTGCTAAAAATCGACCGTTCGGCATTACTAGTTTAATTACAGTAATATTTCATACTAGCTGTGCCCACGACTTCGTCCGCGTGGAATAGTGACTTTGGGCAGCATTTTTTGGAAATATGAAGTCAATTTATATTGGAAATTCAACCTAATAAGTCCAGCCTAAGCAGAACCCTATTTCATATGATTGATGATATAAATTTGAGGTCAACTTAAATTGGATTATCAAATTTCCGAAACTTATCATTTTTAACAAAAAACTATTTTTTTTTTTCTAAAATAAAAATAGCCTAAGTTACTCCTTGTTACGGCCTGTTCACGACCTTGCCGCTGTGAGCGGCAGCTAAGCGCGGGGCGGCAAGCGGTAATATCAAAAGTATAAAAATATTTGAGGCACGCCACGAGACGCTTCTCATAGCGAAAAAGCGCGCGGTTTTTGTCCGAGCGAATTGCTACAGCGGCGAGCGCGGTGTGGAGAGCGGCAGGAATAAAAGTACAAGTGAATGAGTGCGACAGTGCGACGCCACCAAACAGAGCGGCGTGGACAGCGGTGCAAGAGTGACGTACCCAGCGGCGTTAATAAAAACAAAAAAATTTAGACGATTTTGTGACGGTAATGGATACCGAGGCATTTATAACAGACATTTTAAATAGACCGCCTATATGGATGTTGAAACATCGCCAACATAAATATAAAAAGGTTTGTGGGAAGAAATTAAACAATGTTTTCACTTCAGACACAGACCCTCCGATTTCATTTATTTGTATAGATGAGTAATACAAATCATGTTAATAAGTTTATTAATACTGGTAAGTTCAAATCGATCACATCCCAATAATAGTATATTACAGTAGAAAATTTATTATACTAATTAAGTTTATTATGTAAAACAAAGTATTAAAATATTCATTACAGGCATGATATGAAGATAAAAACCTCTTTTACAAATCATTTTGTGCTTTACATTTAAGTTCCAAATTTATATAAACACCACTAGCTGGCCCAGCTAACGATGTTCGAACATATAACTTAAAAATAAAAATTAGCCTTTGTCCTTCTCTAAGGTTCAATTCCATTTCTATACCGAAATTTATAAAAATTGGTTCAACGTTTCTTACACATTTATGATATTAGTATGGATTTAATTACAAAACAATAGAGTAAATTAATACATAAAGTGTATTTTTCGTTCTGTTTATAACAGGACCACAAAAAATTACTTAAAGCTATTATTTTTATACTGAGAATATATTTCATGGAACATATCCCTGCAGTTCATTTTTATTTTCATTTTGGAGCACAGTAGAAACACTCCAGACAATTTTCTATGCAAAGAATATATTTCTTCAGGAGGTGGACACAGACGATGGTTTAGTATTGTTGGGACTAACGCTTGGATTCTTCGTGTTGTTTTCTGTGTGCCGAAATCAAACTCTCCAGAACCTTCATTTGTGAAAACTTCACCAATTACCATCACCGTGTCTACGTGTGTTTCTTCCATTATCCTTGACTCATATCCTGTGAGAAACTTGATCTCTTTCGACATTCTCAATATGGCGTTTCTGTCACCATCAGATGCGGCCTTTATGATTTCGATGTATTGGTCCATAAACTCCTTAGAATACTCCCTAGTGGCGCCAAAATCTAATAGAATTACCTGTTTCGTATTTGGATTGTAAAAGAAATTAGCCCAATTAGGATCGGTTTGCATGCACCTAAGTACAAACATCTCTCTAAGACAAAGTTGCATGATTTTAGACGCAATGTCATGACGAATTTCATATGGAGCGTCAAATAACTTGTCCAGAGGTATACCATCTATTAACTCTGTGGTTATAACTTCCTGGGTACATAACTCATCAATAACATCTGGGACAAAATACTCAGGATAAGGTTGGAGAAGTGTCTTGAACTTTTTTGTGCATTCCGCTTCTCGTATATAATCCACTTCCCAAGCAAATTCCTTCTTGGCAACTTCTACTATGTTTTCGATGAACATGCCTTTTGGAAATATATTCCATACCTTCATAACTCCAACTAAATTATCGATATCACTGTTGATGCCTTTAGCGACACCTGGGTATTGCACTTTAACTGCCACTTCGTGACCATTATGTAGAACTGCCAAATGTACTTGACCAATTGAAGCAGCTGCAAATGGTTTTTCTTCAAAACTCTGTAATTTGCTTCTCCAATTCGTTCCCAATTGAGCGCTCATGACCTTTTCCACTTGCCAAGAGGGCATAAAATCAGCAGATTGCCTGACTCTTTCAAATATATGCTGAAGGTCAGATGATAGCATTGTGTCATCCTGAATACTTAGAAGTTGACCCAGTTTAAGGGCAGCACCTCTCACTTTACACAATGTATCCACTATTCTCACTGCATTAGCGGGAAAAAGAAATGCATTAGCCGAATCATCCATTCTACCAGTCACAGACTGTATAGTATTCCGAGCATATTGTGCCACAGTGCCAACACCCAGACCAGCTGCAAGAGATCCAAATGAAATCATACGGCCTATCCGAGATGATGGCACAACGCGAGCTTTTGAGTTTGCACTGAGAGTTACTCTAATTTCCTTTTTAGCTGTTGGCTTTGGCATCACAACTTCATAAATAGTAGCAGCACTTGCAACACTATCAGAAGATTTTTTCTGAACATGAGGTTGCATCTGAATGTTGTTTATTGTTTTACCCATTTGTTTTTGGGTAAAAAAATATTCTTGAACATCATCTATTTGCATTTTTGTTCCCAAAGAGTCTAATGGAGCTTCATATCTCTCACCATAAGGCAAACTTTCATCTTTCTTCAATGATTCGAAGGTCTTATTGAATTCTCTTTTCAGCTGTTCAAATTTTTCTCTTTTTTGAGGATCCATTTCTGGTTTTCGTTCTACATCAACATTGAAATTAGGGACATGCATAACAGCATATTGCTTAAAACCCTGAGCCACTACTAATGCCCTTTCTAACACATCTTTAGCAAGATCTGGTGATGGGCTATAAGCTTTTAAGGGGTGAGTGCCACAGCCCTGTAGCAATGATTTAAAACTAAAGTTATTCCATACACTTTTTGATGTTTCCTGTTGTATTTTAACACCAGCTGTAAAAACTACTTTCAGTCCCCTTAGAACACCGATCAAATCATTAATGCGTGACATGGCTTTAATTAATAATATATACCTGAACTAAAATTTGGATAAAGAAATAGCACTTGTAATAATTTGTTTCTACACACAGTTCTAACCTACAAAAGTCTTTGGGATGCGATATGTTTATGACAAAACATTGTCATTGTGAAATAATAAGTTAAAAATATATGGGATCCAAATATAATCAAAAATGCTACAAAATATAAATATTAATGGTTTTAATTTCTTCTTCTTTTAATTATTTGCCCCCAACGCTTTTGATTATAAATATCAGTTCAGTTTTTGTAGGTATGGCTTCAATGACTTCGGCATTGATTTTACCAAAGTCCAAGTAAAATATAACAGTGACAGGTTTAATGGAGATTTAAAAAAAGGGCTAGACGCGGTGACCGTTTTCGTAGCTATTTGTAATCCCGAGGACAGCACAATTATATAGTTGTAAGATAAGTAATAATACTAATAAATTAATAAATATTTGTTCGAAATAATATAGTATTTAATTAAAAACATTTAAAATAAGAAACATGTTTAGAATGAACTAAAGTTAATATTAATGGGACACGGGATACGTATGGGTAATAGATCATAAATAGGATAATAAATATTAGGCAATTAAAGAAAATATGTTCAATAGTTCCCTCCTCTTATATATATATATATATATATATATATATATATATATATATATACCTAGTCAGGTCATAAATTCTGTCACATGTTTAATGTAAAATAATTGTAACAAGTTTATTAATTAGGTAACCATTCATATACCAAAATGAACTTAACAAAACATAGATTCTTATGACATTAAAGTTTATTCAAAATGACCTCCGTGATTTTGAATACAAGCCTTCAATCTGCGCGGCCAGTTGTCTATCGCAGCACGAACGAGGTCCATGTCAATATCGGCGGCTGCCTTAATCAAGGATGTCTTGAGTGACTCCAAATTGGGATGAGGCTTTGAGCACGCCTTTTCCTCCAAGTGTTGCCATATCTTGTAATCTAACGGATTCAAATCTGGACTGGAGGAGGGCCAGTCTTCGTGCCGGATGAAGTCGATTTCACGCGCCGCCAGCCAGCCTTGTTTGCTCTTCGCTCTATGAGCTGGCGCCGAATCTTGTTGGAATATCCAGTGCCTGTTATTGAACATGGTATGAGAAACAGGTTCCACAAGGTTCGTCAGGACTGTATTTTGATACACAACAGCATTCGTTTTTACACCTTTCTCACAAAAATGTACCTCTGTTAAGCCCCAATAAGAAACTCCCAACCATACCATGAGCGAGGATGGAAAATGACCTCGTTGGACACGCGGAATACGGTTGCTCGCTTCTTCACTACTGTGTGCGTACACCTTATCATTTTGTTTGTTGTAGCTCTCTTCTACGGTAAACATTTTTTCATCCGAAAAAAGAATTTCCCGATATTTTTTTCCCGCGTACCGCTTCAACAAAGCGCGGCATCTCTTCAGTCTCAGGTCCATTAGACGAGCATTCAAACGATGTCCTGTTTTTCTTCGATATGCCCGAAGCCCAAGTCTTCATTTAACACCCTTTTCACCGTGGTTCTGCTTAACCCCATCTGAATGGCCAACAGTTTCTGCTTAGGTTTGGGATTTCTTTGAATTCGTGCCTTCACAGCTTTTATCACTGCTGGAGTCCTAACAGACCGAGGGCGACCACTTCTTGACCTGTCATCTACACTAGAGTCTTCATTGTATCGTTTGATGGTACGATAAACGAATCTTTTGGTAATATTCAAATTTTTCAGTATGTTAAAAATTTGAATTGGCGCGTAACCGCAACGATGCAACGCAATAACTGCAACACGGTCTTCTTTAAGCGTCCACTCCATATTTAAAAATGAGTAAAATTCTAAAAGTTATACATTTTTATTTTCATGAACAATTCGAAATTCTAATTCAATAAACTTTTTTGTGGCCAGCATTCTAAAAGAAAAGTTTTTACTGTGTGACAATACTTATGACCTGACTAGGTATATATATATATATATATATATATATATATATATATATATATATATATATATATATATATATATATATATATATATATATATATATATATATATATATATATATATATATATATATATATATATATATATATATATATATATATATATATATATATATATATATATATATATATATATATATATATATATATATATATATATATATATATATATATATATATATATATATATATATATATATATATATATATATATATATATATATATATATATATATATATATATATATATATATATATATATATATATATATATATATATATATATATATATATATATATATAACAGAACTGGTCTCGTTTAGTTTAGAGGCATCTGTATAGATGGAGAAATAGTGTGGCTATTTTTGTGATACAATTTGATTAAATACTAGCTGTGCCCGCGACTCCGACCGCGTGTAATAGTGACTTTGGGCAGAATTTTTTGGATATATCTTATGGTTTATTTTGGATTACAAACCCTATCAATCTTAAAATAGAAATGAAATATGCAAACAGTCAGTATTATCGAATGCAACTGTTACGCCATGCGCCTCCGGAATACGTACGTTCGAACCTACAAAGTCCAGCCTTAGCTACTATTTCATATGATTAATGACATAAAGCTGAGTTTAACTTAAATTGGAAATTCAACCTACAAACTCCAACCTAAGCTGAACCCTATTTCATATGATTGATTATATAAATCTGAGGTCAACTTAAATTGTAATATAAAATTTCGGAAACTTATCATTTTAAACAAAATTTTTTTTTCTAAAATAAAAATAAGTTACTCCTTGATACATTAGCTATCTGCCAGTGAAAGTCCCGTCAAAATCGGTGCAGCCATTGCAGAGATTAGCCGGAACAAACAGACAGACAAAAATTGTAAAAAAAGTTGTTTTGGTATATGTACTGTGTATACGTCCCAATGCACTTAGTAAAAAGCGGCTATTTTAATATTGCAAACAGACCCTCCAATTTTATTTATTTGTATAGATTTGTTTGATTCAGCTAAACGTGTTTTTAGATCCATATTAAGAATAATTTTGTGTAAAAAGTTAAGTTTCAAAACTAAAATCAAACAGAGGATAGCGAAATGTTTTAAAAATATTGAAGGGGTGGAATTTTTGGAATGCAGTATCAAGAGGGGAGGGAATTTATAAATATAAAATAAAAGGATGAAGAAATATTTATGTAAAAAAAAGGGCATAGCAGCATGGAAATTAGAAACTACATTCCCTAATAAATTTCTGTAGTACATTTTGCTATTACTATAATTTTTACTGTATGCAATTATTAGTATATTCTATTCAATGTTATTAATTAGTTTAGTTATGTAATTTAATGATTTTGTACTTTGAAACTATAGAAGGAAACTGGTTTCTGGAAAAAATGATTATTATTGTACAAAAGCATGATTTGCAAACAGATTTATCGAGCAACCCCACGCTTTTATTTCACTATAATACTAATTTTCGTTTGATTATTTTATTGCTATATAATAAGAATTATTTTTCACTTTTTAGTTAAATTTATCATTAAAGCGTTTTTATTTTTAGTTTTCTTAAACTATGGTATATTATATTAAAAATCAACTTACCCACATCTAGCTTCGCTCTGACAGTATGTCCTTTTATTACTTTGCCATTTAAAGCTGTGACAGCTTTTTTACAAAGTTCTGAGTGTAAGAACTTGATCACTAGTATATGATCGCTATATCTGTTTACGTAAATCGGCGAGTAAATTGCCTGTAAAAATGGAGTAATATAATTATATTATTTTGTAGCTGGGTGGGTAGTATCATTTTTAATGGTGAGGAACAGCAGAGAAGCTGACGGCCCACTTACCGTCGCCTATGGATGTTTGCGACGCGAACACGCATAGGGCCACTGGGGTAGAAGGTAAACATAGATACTGTTAAGACCCAGAAGATCAGTTTTTTTAGTTATAATACCTTTACCCATTAGCCAGGATTGAATATTACAAACAATTTTTTTTGGCTGATAAGTAATTAAAATTTTTTTAAATACAATTCAATCAAGTATTTAATAATTACGTATAATCTCAATAATAATATATAAAAAGATTCTTTTTATATTATTTTATTCTAATTAAAAAAATTCTTAATTTTTAAAAGATGGGCACTAATGGGTTAAGTTGATGTAAACTTTAATTGTACAAGTGTCTGAATAAAAGCTATTATTACAGTCACTTTACTACTTTTTATCTTAATGCTCGTGATAATATCACAAGTAAAACAGATTGAACACTTCAACTGAATTAGATTTTTACCACACAATCTGCTCTTTGAATTTCCAGTCCTGGTGGAAAAACTGAATGGTACCTTCATGTGCTAGTTATTAATTAAAATATATGTATTTATGACTCCCTAGAAAAACTCCAGGACTACACAATGATTTTCCTTTTTGTAGTTTACAAGAGGCAAAATCAGAACCTTTCCTTATTTGAATTGGAGTCACTCTAAAATCCCAATTGAGCTATATCTATTTCTTATGCTTATTTGGAAATAACTGGGATGAAATAGAAGCTATAGACCAAGAATCTGATAGTATAGGGACTATTTAATATCATAGAACAATGTCATTTAGTAGACTGTTTAGCCTTTGCAGAAGTGTTATTCATAGCAGTTCAATAATGTTAGTACTTATTAGTAACATTATTGAACTGCATACTGCAACTTATTCATAAATAACACTGTATTCAATTTTATTTATATCTCATCAACTGACCAAAAAATAAAATAAATACGATAGCGAATGACAATGCAGTGGTCGAGCCTAGGAGATGCCTCCTCAAACATACTGCCATGAGTCAATCCTAAGCCAAAATCACCCGGTTTTGCTGATAAGCCATTAAGGCAAAGCAATTTGTCATTGAATTAAAAAAATCTTATAATAATACAGCATGCATGCAAAAAGCCAAGTATTATTTTCAATTGTTGAGACAATCAATGATAACCTAATTTTATAAATATCCAGGCTTTGAAGGTAGTGGATGATAAATAAGGTTCAGTAATACATTTGCCTGAATTTTAGAAGATATTGCCGGCTTAATTATCAGAATGCATAACTCCATTTGGATAGACTTTACAGGAGCAAATAAAAACTTTGTTTTTGCTATGCACAAGAATTATTTTACTTATAACATGTCCCTTATAACAAATTAGTCCTATTTTTGTAGAACATACGAAATAATCCAATAAATAGGCTTCAAAATACTCCCACTAGCCATCTAGTTAAATTTAAGTCTTATAACTATCTTTTTTTACTATTATATTCTTTATCTTATTTTATCTGTGCAGGGGCGGAGAAAGAACACTGACCTCTGCGATCGGGTTCGACCTTTCGTAGGCCTTTCGTTAGGCGACAAAACAACCCACATAGCTTCGTGTTAGGGCCCCAAGCCCATCTAGATGCTGACCACCTTCGGTCTTAGGTATACCGCCATAATAACTTTGTGTTGTGTTCCGGCATTAGTGACCCAAGTTCCTGTGCCCTTATGGGACAGCAGCATGTTCACAATGCCACTGGCGTTACTAACACCCATAGGCGATGATAACTGCTGAATTTTATATGAGCCGTCAGCCTGTCTGCTGTCATACAGTAATAAAAAAAAAATTAATAGTTTATACCTATTAGTTATTTGAAATATTTACCAGTTTTGGAAAAATATTTTCACAGATTGTCTTTTTTATGAAAGAGAAAGAAATTGATACAGGAGTATTTTCTAAAACCATAAAATTTTTGTATGTAACTATGGTTCTAGTTGGCGTTGGAAATTCCGTGCAGCTTCTTTTCAGTGAAGAGCTTGAGGCAGCAGCTGGTCTTTTCAAGGCTGACTGTACGAAGCTTTCACTTGGTGTTTCTGAAGGCATTCGACAAGATGTGGGGCTTGTTGAAAGTTCTCGAGAGTTCTCATCGGTGATAGGAGTTTTAGGGTGAGGGGTATTTTCAATGACTGAAGAATTAGTAGAAGGACTTTTAGACAGTAAGGAATTCTCGGTGTTAGAAGGATCTTCAGGAGCTGACGAATTATCAGCTTCCATGCAGCTTCTTTTCGGCGAAGAGCTTAAGGCAGCAGCTGGTCTTTTCAAGGCTGACTGTACAAAGCTTTCACTTGGTGTTTCTGAAGGCATTCGACAAGATGTGGGGCTTGTTGAAAGTTCTCGAGAGTTCTCATCGACGATAGGAGTTATAAGATGAGGGGTATTTTCAATGACTGAAGAATTAGTAGAAGGACTTTTAGACAGTAAGGAATTCTCGGTGTTAGAAGGATCTTCAGGTGCTGACGAATTATCAGCCATTGGGGAATTTGAGAAACTTTTTGTGTGTAAAACATTTTTAGCTGCAGGAGCTAAAGAAGAGTATTCTCTTGAAATTTCAACTGATGGAATTTCCTCATCTCTGACAATTTTATTTGCCAAGTCAATCAACTCCACTTTGCCATCTTCAGTTTCTGAAATAAATGTTGAAATAATACACACTTATGTATATTTTATACCTTATGCAATCTCATTTCTGTGTTTGTTATTGTTTTTTAGGGTATGCAAACTACAATCTCAACAGGTCATAGTATAAGTATCTTAATTGTTTAAATCAGCAAATACAGCATTAAATAAATCGTAAAAAGAAGAACTTTATTATTAAGTTATTAAAACTTTATTATCAATATAGGTAATTATCCTATTTACTTACTTCCTTCGGTTTCTAAGTTCTCTATTTCTGTGGATTCCATTATTTCGTTTGAATAACAATCGAAGGGCTAATAAATATAAAAAATCCCTTAAATTTCTACTCAAACTATTTCACTACTAACACGTGTGGGTGTGCGAAAATAATAATTTTAAATTACAATTTGTACATACTGTCTACTGTAAAAATACTTTTTGGCTTGGCAGTTAGCACTGCTTTTCAGTGTTGCCAACTCTACATGTCAAAAAGTCGCTAACGTATGCTTGTAAAGTCGCTAGATGTCGCTAGCTATGGACAAAGATCAAAAGTCGCTAGAAGTCGCTAAATGATCCCAGATTCTGAGCGCTAGGGATGGAAACTGAGCTTAATTCTTTCACGTATCTCTAATACTATAGTTTTTACGCACGCTAGAATGGGGCACAGTTTTTGGTCTATCCCGTCCGGCATCAATGTCGGTATGATGTCATAATGTTATCAAAAAATTGATAACTTTTAGAACTAAGAGAAAGAGATCTAAATGATAGCTAAATGATAATTTTTTTAGATATGGTTATGACATCGAAATTTGACAACAATAACATTGTTATGTCCGACTAGCTTTTCAAATTACTAACTTATTTTAAAGGTATACGTCGGAAATACATGGTCTCAACCCACGCTTTTTGATGCAGAAGATGAAATGAAAGCACTATATGCAGTTTGCATTCCGTATAAAAAACATTGCTTTTAATCATGAAATACCGTGTTAGTTTTGAAATTAATTTACCTAAATTATTGATCAAAAATTTTTATAGTTATATATAATAATAAACATTTTTTATTATGAAATTATTTGAAATGTAAACATGAAAAAATTCTATTAAGGTTTTTCGCTCCAACAGCGGCCAACTGCCATCTTTATTTTATATGGCTTATGGTTGTTTATAACTAGGGTTGCCATCCGTCCGGCTTGCCCCGAATGTCTCCTACTTTAGAAGGCGTCCGAGGAACGTCCGGGCGGGCTTTTAATTCAAATACAAGCAAGGAAGATATTCTAAAGGCTAGAAAAAGGCTGGAATGGAAAATACCTAAAACCTGAGAAGAGAAAAAGAAAAGCATTTTAGAGAATAAAAAATAGTTTTTTTCGAACTTTGTGAAGATTTGTTTTATTTAAAAAAGTGAAATTGAAAAGTTTAAGTTGATTTTTTCGTTTTTGTTTTATTTACAGACAATAAAAATACATGATGTAGTTTCTTTAAACTTTAAGATTTTAACACAACTTGACGTAAAAGAGTAGTATAAATTTGTATTGTTATAAAAATTTAAATTTGTTTTATTTTTTAAAGAAATTGCTAATTTAATAGTTCCTTATGAGCGTATAAACACAAGTGGTGCTCAAATACGCGCTACCTCTGTGTTCAGCGTATCGTAATTCTATACCATAGTTGAATAATTATAAACAAAACACTTAAATAAATAGCTCCATTCATAAGAAACATAAAAACATAACACATGTTTGTGTTTCAAGAGCCACTTGAGGCACAATTAATAGTTTTGTGAAAGGGACCGCCGCGGCGGAAGTGTAAACAATGGTCGGGGCCATGTTGGGGCAATATGACGTCAATTTTTTAACGGTCACCGCGGCGTCGGGGCAACTCAGCGGTTAAAACTTTAAGAAGATTTTGTTTTGTTTCTTGTTTTTATCTTAAAGTAAAGTAAGTTTAAAATTGTATTATAATAAATAAAGGGTGATTTATTACCATCAAAACTATATTTTATTTGAGTAATTTCGAAAAAATACTCTGTTCTAACGTCCGGGTCCAGCTCTGAAATACGGGGTTTTCGGGTTTCTTGTCCTGGTTGAGAAATTTTTGAGATGGCAATGGCAACCCTATTTACAACTTCATCACATGTCACTTCATTAGTGAGGTTAATTTTTTAAATTATTTGCGTTTTTAAGTTTTTATTCGTTCCGGCATATTTGTCAAAACAGATTTTAATATTGAATTAAATCCAAATGTGTATTTAACAATCATATTTGTATTAAATATAGCCAATTTTATATACTAAATTTGTTACTTTATTCTTTATCAAAATACTAACTGAAAAATTAACTTGTAAGTATGATGTATAGGTTATAAATATTTTTAATTGCTATGTTTTTTAAATATATTTAGATTTAAGACTATATATTGTGACGTTGTTAATTAATCGTAACCTAAAAATGTTACGTTTTCAAGTATTATCAGTATAATGATTTTTATTACTATTTTGTTTATTTGTGTATTTAATAAATATATTGTCATTCATTGGAAATAATTAAAAAAAAATAAAGTGCTATTGAAAACTTATGCAGTAACCGTGTTACCTTTATTTTAAGGTTGCCGCGCGATACAGCTGTTCAGATGGCGGCGGCTTGCGGGCGGTGATCTAGCGTGAACATTCAGTGAGAATGGACGTGGAGGAGGCTATTTGGTTGTAGGTTTTATGCCCCAGACTGGGTGCCCACCGATACGTCACGGGAATCGCGCTCGTCGAAGTGAATTTCAACTTATTTTCCTCACAAATACAATGAACGAAAAACATTGACAATAAACAATGAACGTGTTGTGGAGATTCTCTGCCAATATTTTTCTCAACATCATACAAATATACGGTATGAGGATGGCTATATAATCGACTTGGTCCCCTTAGAGTTAATTGTAATCATAAACAAAATAATTTAAAATAGCAATTTAATAAGTCGAAGGTAGATGTAAATAACTGTAATGTTCTTATTGACATTTGTAATCCGAGTCATTTCGTGAATATGGCTATTGAAAAGGAACCGAAATGTATCAAACTAAAATAAAAAAAGAGAATACAACGGAACAAGATTAAAATTAAATTTGAAAGTAATATAAATAGGATATATAGAAATATATGTTAATATTTAGGGGGCAATGGCTACTCGCGTCCGTAGGAGCTACCACCTTCTCCAAGACCCACCCTACACGTGCCCCCTGGGTGGTGCTAAATGAGTAGTCAACGCCGAGCACAGGCGACGGTAAATAACCTGTAGGCCACCACAGGCCTTGAGGGGGTAAATACCCTCTAAAAACGTGGACCTGGCACCTTGGGAAAGTCTCAGGAATCCTTTTCTCCCAAAACCACCATGAACAATGAACAATAATGAAGCTGATTTGTCATGCGACCCGGCTAACCCCCGGCGCTCTCAGGTATCCGGGCCTGGGAGTGTGAAATCTGTTACCGATGACTGGTCATGCAATCCGGCTGACCCCCGGCGCTCGCAGGTACCCGGGCCTGTGAGTGTGAAATCTGTTACCGAAGACCTTGGGTGCGAGGTGGATAACCAGGCCTCTCCTAAAGGTAATATTACTGGTCAGAATTCAAAAAGCTGTGAAGTAATAAGAACAAACACAGCACAAACCAAGAAGGTGTTCACTCAACAAATCTTTCATAAAGGAATTCTTGAAGTTAGACAACGAAGCCAATCCTTGAGCGACAATACTAAAGGAGACAGACCCCAACATGCAAGATGTCATGAGGATATGAAATTAATGCACGGACTAGAAACAAACTCCCCAAACCCTTCACCTCCATCATGGCAAAGAGAACCATCTCCTCGCTATAATAAAAAGAGGAAAATAAGCGACTCACCTCCTCAAGTGGAGAAAACCACTACTAGCAATAGATTCCAAATCCTGCCGCTAGACTCACCCGACAAACTTCCAGAGCGCACCGTCCCCCATAAAAAACCCAGCAAACCTCCACCTGTTGTACTCTATGGCATTCAAGATGTCAAGGAGCTCACTAAACTGATAGAAACAGTGTGCAACAAAGACCAGTTTAGCCTCAAAATTCTTAACAAAAGAATTCTGCACGTGCTTGCCTCTACAGCAGATGACTATAAGAAAATCATAAACATTATACGAGAACATGGACTTATTGGCTATACATTTACCCCAAAAGACAAAAAGAGTTACCGGATAGTCATCAAAAACCTGCATCACTCCACTCCGCATGAAGCAATTACCGAAGCTATCGAGGCAACTGGCAACCAGGTCACAGGAGAAATAATCAACGCCCGTTATGGACCAGAGAAGAAACCTTCATCTACTTTTTTCGTTAATCTCGAACCAGGCAACGAAAATGCGGCCGTAAAAAACATCACTTCTATTTATAACCAAAAAGTTAAGATAGAAGATCCCCGTAAATCAAAGACTATAGTACAATGTCAACGATGTCAAGAATATGGCCATTCAAAAAACAATTGCATGAGACCTTTCAGATGTGTCAAATGTGGAGAAAATCACAGAACCTCTGATTGTACCAAAAAAGATCGAAGCACTCCTGCAAAATGTGCCTTATGCTCTTGCGACCATCCAGCAAACTATAAAGGCTGTCAAGTGTATCAAGAGCTTCTTGCTCGAAGATTGAAGAACTCTCAACCAAGAGAAAGATCTTCCTACAACAGTCAACAACCTGTCTCCAGTCGACAGTTTACTAACACCCCTGCAGTCGATCCGTGTCTCCCTTCTGTACATGAGGAGAAAGGTCGAGCCTTTCACCAGAAAACATATGCACAAGCTGCATATGCGACTCAATCTCTCAATAAACAACCGGCAGCAGCCTCAAAATCTGACAATCCAAATAGTAGTCAACCTACACTCAACCTAGAGCATATTCTCCTTAAACAAAGCGAGAAGATTGACCTCCTATTACAACAAATAAGCTCAATGCTAGGGCTTATCATGACTCTTGTTCAGAGGTTATCAAAATAAGCAGGACCGCATGTAGCATGCTACATGTAGCAACTTGGAATATCAATGGTCTTGCGCCTAATACTCGTGAACTGGAAACATTCCTCAAGTCTAACAAGATTGATGCTTGTCTCATTTCTGAAGGACATACTACCACTAAAAGCAGAATATGTATCCCAGGGTATAACATTTATTTTACCTCACATCCTGATGGTGGAGCACATGCTGGCACGGCGATTGCTATTAAAAGTAGTGTAAATCACTGCTTGTTACATCAGTACTCTACTGATTATCTCCAAGCTACTACAGTGAGGATAGAAGACCGCTGCGGTTACATTAACCTCTCTGCAATATATTGTCCACCGCGCCACACAATAAAGGAATCTATGTTTACTGAGTTCTTCCATACATTAGGAAACCGCTTCATAGCTGGAGGTGACTGGAACGCAAAGCATTCCTACTGGGGCTCACGAACCACCGTAACAAGAGGCCGTGAATTAAAAAAGAGTGTCGACGCCAATAAATTGACTCCCTATTCAACTGGCGAACCGACTTATTGGCCAACAGATAATCGTAAGATCCCTGACCTTTTGGACTTCTTCATAACTAAAAATATAAATCATCTGTACATCAACATGGAATCAAGTTTGGATGGATCATCTGACCACACCCCAGTTCTGTTGATGTTAAGCACAACAGTCATTCACCGTGAGAAAAACATTGATAACCTTCATAATGCCAGAACTGATTGGGCCAACTTCCAAGAATATCTTGAGTCAAGTATCAATCTCAACCATCCACTGAAATCTCCTGAGGACGTTGACGATGCTTGTCTATACATTACCAATCTAATACAGAGGGCAGCTTGGATTAACACCCCTGAGCTACCCACACCCTCCTACTTAACCCCAATCCCAATTGAGATCCGTAACAAGATATCTGAAAAGCGCAAACTGCGTAGGGTGTGGCAGCTATCACGTAATAAAGAGGACAAAACACGCCTGAATCGTGCCATAAAGGAACTGAAAGGCATACTTTCTGAAATAGCCAATGAGACACTTAAGCGAAAACTGGATTCTCTATCTCCACATAACAATGGCACTCACTCTCTTTGGAAGGCCACTAAATCCATGGCTCAACCTCAACAATGTCTGCCACCCATCAGATCAGGGCAATCGTGGGCACGCACAGACTCCGAAAAGTCTGAACTATTTGCTGCTCACCTTGCTGAGGTGTTTAAGCCCAATGAGTCTGTCTGTCCTGAGGACCCTGAGATAGATGAAGTCCTTAATCAAGACTTTCAGCTTGGTGCTCCATTGCGTTCAGTGTCTCCGGGCGAATTGCGTAGGGAAATCTCAGTTCTTAAATTAAATAAAGCACCTGGATATGACTTGATATCGCCGAAATTATTAAAAGAGCTGCCCAGGAAATGCATTGTATTCTTAACAAACCTGTTTAATGCCACTTTACGAACTCATCACTTCCCTGCTCCATGGAAAGTGTCGCAAATAGTAATGATTCTTAAACCTGGGAAACCGGCAAATGAAGTTACTTCCTATCGACCTATCAGCCTTACTCCGCTTCTGTCAAAACTCTGGGAAAGACTAGTATTGTCCAGATTGAAACCTCACCTGGACAGTAACAGAATCATACCTGATCATCAGTTCGGCTTCCGGAATAAACACTCCACTGTAGAGCAAGTGCACAGAGTGTATAATACCATAAGAGAAAGCCTTGAGAAGAGGGAATACTGCTCTGCTGCCTTTTTGGACATTCAGCAGGCTTTT
Source organism: Malacosoma neustria (assembly GCA_963693495.1). Classification (NCBI taxonomy): domain Eukaryota; kingdom Metazoa; phylum Arthropoda; class Insecta; order Lepidoptera; family Lasiocampidae; genus Malacosoma; species Malacosoma neustria. The sequence continues at coordinate 18,198,718 of OY856377.1, forward strand.
GACCGGGTATGGCATAAGGGACTACTGTGTAAAATAAAGAAAACACTCCCTTACCAGTTTTACCACCTCATGTCCTCATATCTTGATCAGAGGATATTTCAAGTAAAGCAGGGAAGCACCAGATCTTCATTCCAGATATGTCGAGCTGGGGTCCCCCAGGGCTCGGTTCTGGGACCTGTTCTCTACAACATATTTACACATGACCTGCCGCAAGCTCCTAATGTAACTGTGGCAACATTTGCAGACGATGCTGCATTTTTATCATCCAATAGCGATCCGAATGAAGCTAGCAGTATACTGCAAACTCAACTGAATCTTACCTTCGACTGGTTGCAAAGGTGGCGCGTCAGAGCTAGCGCCCCGAAATCTCACCACATCACATTCACTCTCAGGAAGAAACTGTGCCCTACCACCTACCTTGGCCAGGTTCCCCTTCCTCAGTCTACATGTGTGAAATACCTGGGGTTCTATTTGGACCAGCGTATGACCTGGAAATACCATATAAAACAAAAGCGAGATGATGTAAACAACCGATTCAGAAGTCTCTTGTGGCTTCTTGGGAGGCAGTCAACTCTATCTCTGAGTAATAAACTCAGAGTATACAACTCGGTCATCAAGCCAATCTGGACGTACGGCATACAACTTTGGTCAATTGCCAGCAAATCAAATATCCTTTGTCTACAAAGAGCCCAAAATTCCATCTTGAGAACCATAAGTGGTGCAACGTGGTATACCCGTAACTCTGAAATCCACGAATATCTTGACATCAAAACTGTAGAGGAAGAGGCAAAATCGTACTCAGCGAATTACAAAACCAGATTAGAACAACACCCTAACCCCCTGACGGGCAAACTCTTAAGACCAAACTCAATCAAGCGCCTCAAAAGAGCCAATGTGCTCTTTTCCAGGGATGAGCAAATTAATCAATGATTTGCTCATCAAAAGTCAATCTGTACCTCAACCAATCTGATAATAGTCGATAGACTGATGGCAGATCTGAGAAAAAAAAAAAAAAAAAAAAAAAATATTTAGCAGATATATTTTAGTCCTATACAGCGATACAAAATATCTAATATTATATCGATATTTTCTTAAACTTGCAAAATCCCTAGCTAATTAATTAGTATATCTCAACCAATCATTAAACACCACAGACTAACAGTAGATGTTACCAGGTAGAAATTGCAAATTACAGAGTCAGCAAACAAAAAAATTGTCGTGTTTTAAGTTTAATTACTTTACATTTATTTTAAAATTACAATGTATATTATTGTATCAATGTAAAATAAAATACAACGCAGCAATAAAAAAAAACAATAATAGAACATTACCGTTAACCATGTTTTGGTAAAAAATACCATGTATCTAAGATAATTACCATGTGTCTGGTAACTCTGAAAGTTATTAACACAGATTATATAATTAGGTAAAAAAAAAAACCATATTGATTTTTTTACCATCTTACTTATCACTTTTTTATTCATGTATATAATTTTTTTTCTAATTTTTATTTAATAAAATTATTATTTTACAGAAATTCTTCTTAGAGTGAGTACAGCCGACTTGCCAGTTAATTAAAAATGTAGAACAACTGATTTCTCCCCTTGGTAGTGGTACTCATCTTAAATCTCAAGTTAGTGAATCTTCTCAATCTCAATTCGAATGCGGGAAATTCTCATGGTCATGATTACAAGTAAGTAAAGTCATGATTATAACTAAGTATTATTCCAAGAAGTACATGTTTAGATTTACTTATACTGTTATTAACATTAAAAGTATGAAAACTTAGATTTATAAAGCTTATTACAGGTAGATGTCATTCTATATAATAACTCTACTTTTAATTACTTTGTATAATTTCTATTGATGTTAACTCTAGAAACCTAATATATATCTTGTAATTGATCAAATCGAATGAAACTTCTTATTTAAATTTTATTTGTAATATGTTTTATATTTAAAATCAAGGAGAATTGTGTGGTTATATTTATAATCATATATATAATTTTATTTTTCAGATTCTATCAACCAAAAATGCTGCTGATGATAAAAAAATTTAAGCTGTGATTAAATCATGGTTACAGCATGGGCGACCACTCAAAAAATAATGATAAATAAAAAATTGATATTATTTATTTATTATGAAAGTTCAGATGATGTTAAGAATTAAAGAAATAATAATAATTTGATTTAATATTATTAGTTTTTGTTGTATTGATGTTATTGTTGTTTGTATTGCCAAGAGAATTGTTTTCCAATGTATAATTTTATAATAAAAAATAGCTGAACAATATCTTTACTATCAATTATTATTTAATCAAAATCTATAAAAAAGTTTATCCTTGCAGGGGCAGAGAAAGAATCCTAACCTCTGAGGCCGGGGTCAGCCTGTTGTAAAAGGCGACAATACAACCCACCTTAGCTACGTGGTAGGGCCTCAAGCCCGCCTGCCTGCCTCAAGGCTGGATGGCGACCACCTTTGGTCTTAAGTATGCCGCCGACAGCAGCGTGTTCGCGATGCCACTGGCGTTGCAAACACCCATAGGCGACGGTAACTGCTAAATTCTAAGTAGGCCGTCAGCCTGTCTGCTGTCCTACAACAATAAAAAAAATGTAATGAACCTCATATTTCTCACATATAATAGTTAACTTTATGATCTCTGAAAAATCTTTCTGATATATCTTCGATGAGCTCATAAAGATGCCGCCTAAACGGCTCATTGGACAGCTTTCTGATAACTTTATGTTATCTTTAGGATAATTATTTCGGATGTCAGATCATAAAAATGTTATCATTATGAGCTCCGTAGGATATCTTTTTGCCGAACGGGATTGGAATAAAAGAAAATAATTTGATTTACTTACACAGAATAATATTTATAATCGGTATGAAACAATTGAAAATTATAAAAAACAATTATTTAACAAACGAAAAGTCAATAAATTAATACTAAAAATAAATATAATATATTATTTATTACCACCAAATGAAAAATACTTATTTCACAAATTAAAAAGTCAAAAACTTAATTATAAAAATAATAGTTTCTCATTCATCATAAACGTAATCAATCACTGACTATCTATTCTACGTATCTTTGGGTTTACGTAACTTACAACAAATTTAATATGCAACCGCTAATCTTATACAAAAAGAGCACAATACACTCCATCAACGAATGAATACTCAAATTCCCCTGTAACAAGCCGGGATTCCCCAAATGCTGTCAAGTACATCATTGGGGGAATCCCGGCTTAAGCATAAGAATTTATGGCAGCGTTCCAAATATAGAGAAGATAGATTTGGGCTGAGATCTTGCCTTATTTTAATTTAATTATAGTAAAAATTCTTATTTATTTTATTATTTAAACTCTTGAAGTCGTTAGAATAGTCGCTAGATTTTTTTTGTCGCTAGACATAATTTAAGCTGCTGTAGAAAACGAAATGTCGCTAGATTTAGGGACAAAGTCGCTAAATTGGCAACACTAGTAGATCGAGAAGAAATGAGACAGAATGATTAGCCGGGTGCAACGCGTATTTTTTATAATAGAATGAGTTCGAATATAAATCGCAAGCAAATATAAATCGTATTGCTATGATGTTATCGTTTAATTTTGTTTGAATATACGTGTATAACGAACACATGTTTAAAAATATTGTTTTAATACTTTACTCGGTATAGTTTTGAGCGGCTTCAGCTTAGCAAAGCATGTTGTTTTTTGCAATAGATAAATTATTGTAATTGTTTCGTATATTTTTAAAATTTGTATTTAGTTTACGGTATTTGTTACGCCAGCCTAGTTCCAAAAGATTAATAAAAAATAGATTTATTATATATAGTCCTGAGCCTATCAAGTATGACGGAAAATCAGATCGCTGTTTCAGTTTTAATAATTAAATTAAAAAAGGAGTTAATATCACTAACTCATCTTGTCTGCAATTGATATTATTCACGGTAAAATAAAGAGTTAAAGATATAAAAGAATGATATATATCTTTATATCTAAAAGATATATATCTATCTTTTCTTCTTGGGGAGTTATTTTGCTCATGACTAGTTACTACTTGATAGATGTCAGTTGTCAGCCCACGTTTAAAACGTCGATTGTTGTTGTTTTAATTTGCCAATCTGGCAGGCAAAAGACTTGGTCCATACAGCCTTTTAAAACGTCGATCAATTACACAAATATAAAAAAATATTTTATTCTGTTGCCCTGGATATCTCGACAAATTTTTATGTTTTCAAGTGCGCAGTTTACGAATATATTCATGAAAGAAATGAATGTGTTTTATGATTTCAGCGTATCCTTTAGTTTAAAGAAATAAACGAAATTGATTAACTTTTTACTTGGTCAACAAAGTGGATACAGAAAATACCGTTGGACAGTAGCAAATAGGTTGTATGTGGAATAGTAGAGCAAAGCAACTTTATCCACATAATATCTTGTTTCAAGATGTGTGGAAGTGGCCTTTGAGAAAGTCCTAACTGTCGTTAAGACCAACGTAATAAAGAAACTATATTACCGGCACGCTATGATGGCCATTTTGACGTTTGTCCACTCATAAAGTTTCGTATTTATTACATTTGAAGTATTAATTACATTTGAAGAAGCAAATTGCTGTTTTTTAACCGACTTCAAAAAAGGAGGAGGTTATCAATTCGTCTGTAATTTTTTTTTATGTTTGTAACCTCAGAACTTTCGACTGGGCGAACCGATTTTGATGATTCTTTTTTTATATAAAAGCTGGTGCTTGCCGTGTGGTTCCATTTAAATTTGGTCCATTTCTGACAATGGCATCCATGAAAAAACCATATATGTCATAAATTTGCATTATGTAGGTATGTGCACGACAAATGGACGAATAACAATATCACACCAACCGATTTCGATGATTCATTTTATATTGGAAAGGATGTACTTCAAAGGTAGTTTGATTAGAGTTTGGTTAGGTTCTGATGGGATCTATGACAAAGTAACGGAACTCTTCAATTCTTATAAGCAAATTAACGATACTCGGCTGAATCTTTTAAAGGCTATTCGAATAATCGAGTCACCCACCTTAACGTCGTTATGGCCAAGTAATTGTCGTAGTCAAATATGATGATCAATGGAACTCCTCAACGGCTTACATTAAGGGTGCGATCTGTAGCAGAATTTCTAATTATCTGTAATCAAATTGCAATGCGCTTACGTTCGTTACTGCATTGCAACATGACGCCAGCGTTATAATTACATTACATAAGGTGTAGTAAGTGTGAAGCGGTGGTAGCCGAGTGGATGGTAGAAGCTTTTGTGTATTATTGATGAGCTTTATTACCATATAAAAGACTGGTGGTAGCGGAGTGGCAAAATAACCGACCTGCAACGCATAAGGTTGCGGGTTCGATCCTCGGGGGGGTACCGATGTAAAAAAAAAAAACCGAGTCTGTGGACATGTTGCTCCTCCGTCTCATTAGACAGACGTTCATTTAAAGCCGAATTTTCGAAAGTCTATTTTTGCGTTCTTCGCAAGTCTCTTTTGAAATTGTCCTTGAAGTAGATTTCCTCCGTTGAGATATAATAGATGTTTCTCCCTGACTTCGTTTGTTAAATTTAAACGACGCTGTCTCATATGAGCAGCACGTTTAGTAGGTCTACCCATATTCAAACAAATTAGTTAGTGTACTTCAGATTCACTAAAAATCAAAAAATAAACAAAATTATTAATAAAAATAACCGCCTTCAAAAAGAGAAAGAACTATTCCAAAACAAATTAATATGCACTCAAAAGTAAAAAGTAGGTAGTAGTAAAAGTAAGTAGTAGTACTTAGGGGCTACCATCAGCAACACAGGCTCATGTGAGAAAAAAATCAGGAGACGTATCGGTATGGCCTAGAGCGCAATGACTCAGCAGCAGCGTATATGGAGGGACCGTAACATATCTCGGAAGACAAAGATGAGACTGGTGAGATCTCTGGTGTTCTCAATCTTTAGTTACGGCTCGGAAACATGGACGCTGAGAAAGGCTGACCGTGATCGCATTGACGCTTTCGAAATGTGGTGTTGGCGGAGGATGCTTCAGATTCCGTGGACGGCATTCCGTACAAACGTGTCTATCCTGCAGGAACTCAACATCAAAACCAGGCTCTCCACTACCTGCCTGCGAAGGGTCCTGGAGTTCTTTAGCCACATTGCTCGGAAAGAAGGACATAATCTTGAGCAACTGATTGTTACCGGCAAAGTGGATGGCAGGAGGCCAAGGGGTCGCAGCCCGGTGAGATGTTCTGACCAAATTTGCTCAACGCTGAACATCAAGCTGCATGATGCACTCCACCACGCCAAGGACAGGCACAGGTGGAGGAACATTATAAAAGAGAAACTGGTTTCTCATAAGGGGAATCACGACCCTCAGTAATGAGGTACACGACTCAGGGAGGAGGAAAAAGTAAATAATAATTGCATATTCTTCTATAATTTAATAATCAACTTACTTTTTCTACTCATCAATATGTACGTACGATCTATATGACGATAATATAACGTAGTTACAATTATTGTTATTTTTGTAGTCGGTGTCAGCCAAGGCAGGTTTGGAACTAACTACATACATAGTAGTAAGGCCCTTTATTTTTACATATTTATTGTTTCTAATAAAAAAAAGCAAAGAAATAAAATAGGAAAATATAATAAGTCAAATAAATCCCTAAAATACCCATAAAAATATAACACTCCGAAAGATACCACCGAACTTGTATAACCACTAAATTTAGGGGCTAAACCCTCAAGTTATGAACCCTGTATGACATTCGTAATAATATTTTTGAACTAAATGGCTTCTATGTTTTATGGACTACTGGCTAATGTTAGAATAAACTACATATCATCCATTGACGGATTGATCCATACATTTCTTCTCTTATAGACACGCGATCTCGTTATGTGGAAAACATATGGCTAACCCTCCTGGATGGGCTTTGACTTCACAAATAGTAAGAAATTAAGCAGAGTAGGATAGAAAACAGTAGTAGTAGTAATAGAAAAACAATAATTGTTTAAAATAAACTTTATCTGGCTTACTATTATTAAACACATAGAAAATTATTTAAACCATACCGTATTTAAAAGATCTAAATGATTTTGTTTCAATTTGTCTATCTCTATGCAAACTTCACGAAGACGATTTTCCAGAATAAAATTTTCTTCTGCAAGTTTTTCTGCCAGCTGACTTGCTTCGATTCTTTTTTCTTTTGTCAATATTATTTGAGCTCTCAATGATTCGTTTTCTTCTTGCAGGATTTCTATCTTGCAAACGCATATCTTATCCATTATGCAAAATACACTTAATACTGCACTGACAATGTAACAGATTTCATTTCACTATTTTAAATATTTATTTACTTTTGAATATATCATTGAATTTATTTCTCTTATATCAATAGCATGTTTTTTACCTTGTAGTATTTCTTTTTTCAATAATTCGTTCTTTTCTTTAAGTTCAATAGCTCTAGACATTTCCTGGTGTTGTTTCTCCGTTGCCGCCAGTAAGAGACGATGTAGTTTTCGATTTTCTATACAAAGCTTATTTAATTTTGACGATAAATAGCTTGAATTATCAATTTTATGTCTTTTCATAGTATTTTATATTGACTTGAAAAATTTTGAACAGATAACTTGACTTATTGTTAAAGTGACAATGAGTAAAGTGACGTTTAGTAAAATAAATAAAAAAGTATCGTAATATTTTGTAAAAATAAAAACATTACTAGTAACACAATATAGTATACAAAACTTTGGATTGTGGTGTTTCGACTACCGTGAATATTTAATGTAACAACAAGCACACGATGTTATGATTTCTACTGGTAATGCGTCTAGTCACTTACTTCGCTCACGCCAAGTTATTCGTTTATATTTAATTTTTAGAGAGTCTTAGTTACCTGGCAACACATTACTGATGTTCACCGGAATCGGCTTAGCTATTTTCTTGATCTTTATTGTTCGTTTTTGAGAATTTTTCTGCACAAATTTTGGAGAATTTCGACTAACTTTCAAAGAATAATCTTTACCAAAAAAGTGTGCCATCTCTTGAAAATCAATAATTTGTCTCAAACTATATTGCCGTTATCTACATATTTACTATTATGGTGATGCAACTAATAAGTAGAAAATGTACAAAATATGAGAAGCTATTTTGAATTAAGGATTGATCGTCAATTCCATACATTATGTAATATTAATTGATCTCTTTACGTCCAAATATTTGGCTGGTTTGGTTATTAAAAAAGTTATTAGAAATTATAAATAAATATAACAATCCACACACCGCCATCTTCTCCCAAAGCAAGAAGCAGGCGCTTGTGTTATAAGGGTTCTAGACAATGATATGGCGTGTAGTTGCAAAACCCACGATAACAATATCTTTTGGAAATTGTTAATTGATCTTAACCCATGCCGATTTAGTAGGATTTGATAAGAAACGCAAAATGAAAGGTTGAATATAATATTGGAATATGTAAAATATAGAGCCATTTGTGCAATAAAAAGTTAAAGTAAAAAAAAATAAAAGCTATGAAGATAGTTTAGAGAGTTTTCTAACGACATATCTTCATTTTGCAAAAAAAAAAAAACGTTTTAGTGGGTTTTGCGCCTCAAATACTACCAGCTGGATGACCGATCTTTGCTCGGTATTTTTTTTTATAAATTGTGTATTTTGGAAATTAACAATTGATTTTCTTAGTTTAACCTCAAAGCAAACACTCATTGACTTCGTGTTACTTAACAACGCCATCTGCTGGAATAGCTTTAGTGTTGTTGTGTCGTTAAAGAAATTAAAAAAAAATAGTATTATTATTCGCCGATAGATGTCAGGAAGAGTCACCTTTTTGTTATTTTTCTGCCAATAAAAAAAAGCGAATAAAATGACATTTTCTAGAAATGATTCCTAGCTAGATATATATATATATATATATATATATATATATATATATATATATATATATATATATATATATATATATATATACCTAGTCAGGTCATAAATTCTGTCACATGTTTAATGTAAAATAATTGTAACAAGTTTATTCATTATATAACCATTCATATACCAAAATGAACTTAACAAAACATAGATTCTTATGACATTAAAGTTTATTCAAAATAACCTCCGTGATTTTGAATACAGGCCTTCAATCTGCGCGGCCAGTCGTCTATCGCAGCACGAACGAGGTCCATGTCAATATCGGTGGCTGCCTTAATCAAGGATGTCTTGAGTGACTCCAAATTGGGATGAGGCTTTGAGTACGCCTTTTCCTCCAAGTGTTGCCATATCTTGTAATCTAACGGATTCAAATCTGGACTGGAGGAGGGCCAGTCTTCGTGCCGGATGAAGTCGATTTCACGCGCCGCCAGCCAGTCTTGTGTGCTCTTCGCTCTATGAGCTGGCGCCGAATCTTTTTGGAATACCCAGTGCCTGTTATTGAACATGGTATGAGAAACAGGTTCCACAAGGTTCGTCAGGACTGTATTTTGATACACAACAGCATTCGTTTTTACACCTTTCTCACAAAAATGTACCTCTGTTAAGCCCCAATAAGAAACTCCCAACCATACCATGAGCGAGGATGGAAAATTACCTCGTTGGACACGCGGAATACGGTTGCTCGCTTCTTCACTACTGTGTGCGTACACCTTATCATTTTGTTTGTTGTAGCTCTCTTCTACGGTAAACATTTTTTCATCCGAAAAAAGAATTTCCCGATATTTTTTTCCCGCGTACCGCTTCAACAAAGCGCGGCATCTCTTCAGTCTCAGGTCCATTAGACGAGCATTCAAACGATGTCCTGTTTTTCTTCGATATGCCCGAAGCCCTAAGTCTTCATTTAACACCCTTTTCACCGTGGTTCTGCTTAACCCCATTTGAAGGGCCAACAGTTTCTGCTTACGTTTGGGATTTCTTTGAATTCGTGCCTTCACAGCTTTTATCACTGCTGGAGCCCTAACAGACCGAGGGCGACCACGTCTTGACCTGTCATCTACACTAGAGTCTTCATTGTATCGTTTGATGGTACGATAAACGAATCTTTTGGTTATATTCAAATTTTTCAGTATGTTAAAAATTTGAATTGGCGCTTAACTGCAACGATGCAACGCAATAACTGCAACACGGTCTTCTTTAAGCGTCCACTCCATATTTAAAAATGAGTAAAATTCTAAAAGTATACCTTTTTTATTTTCATGAACAATTCGAAATTCGAATTCAATAAACTTTTTTGTGGCCAGCATTCTAAAAGAAAAGTTTTTACTGTGTGACAATACTTATGACCTGACTAGGTATATATATATATATATATATATATATATATAATATTATTTATTTGTTTCAGTCTGGATGGTCCGAATAAATCAAACAAATTTGTTTCTGTAAAAATAACAGTCATATATTACAATTCCTTTATACTAATTATATGTTATATTTATACGTATAATTATACGTTACCTGTAAAAATAACAGAAACGACAATTAAAGTTGATTACTCGTCTCTCATAACTATTGCTTTTCTATCTATTAATTAAATTATTTAAATCAAATCTGTAACGTAATAACGTAAATATTGTTTACTTTTTTGTAGGCAAATGTCATGTGTCACACTTCTATGACACATGACATTAAGCGCGTTAAATCAAAAGGGATTATGTCCTGGTTACACAACCTAACCATAATACAATAACATTAAAGAGATGATATTCTCTTTACATCTCCCCTCCACGATATGAAAATTGCATAATTTTTCAATCAGCTTCAACTTCAAACATTGGAATTAGTTTTGTCACGTGGAATAGACTCGTGTCTTGATTTCTTTTTCCAGTTTTTATTTTATAAATTGAGTTTGAAATTTTTTCTTCTATTATATATGGGCCGATTCTTAGTTCTTCTAGCTTTTTCCTATTGAGTTTGTTTCCATTCTCTATGAATACCATATCTCCTTCGTTGAATTCATGGTGTCTTCTGTTTCTATTAAATAAACTTTCGTTATACTTATGTGATCTCTGTGTTCTTTCTAATGCTAATTTCTTATCTCTTATCCAGTCTTCTCCGTTTTTCTTTCTTTTTAACTCTTCTGGTATGTTACTGGTGTCTGTGCCATATAATAGATACTCTGGTGTAAATCCCGTTATTGTATGTTCTAGTATATTATACTTATTCACACATTCTCTCGCTATCGATGTCCATGCTCTATTCTTTTTCTCTTCGTTTATTTTACATCTTATTTTATTTACTAATGTCTGATTCAGTCTTTCATTCAGACCATTAGAAAATGGTGCATTTATTGCAGTAAAAATTAATTGCACTCCTTTATTTTTTAAATAATCTTTAAATTCTTTCGAATTTATTCCAGGATATTGGTCCGTTAAGATTGTTCCGATGTTTTCTATGTCTAACACAGTTTGAATTAGTTTTATAAAATCAGCGGCGTTTTGAGTTCTTGATGTTGAAATGAACGCATATCTCGTGAAATGATCAACAAGTAAATGAATATATTTTTTTGTTGATCTAGTGCTTCCAAATCCTCCAATTGTATCTATGGACATAATTTCGAAAGCTTTGGTCGCTGGTCCTAATTGTGACATTGAGCCGAATTTATGTTGCCCTCTTGACTTATTCTTAATACATATATAACATTCTTTACAAATTTTTTTTATATTCTTCACTAAATTTTTAGCAGTATAATATGGACATATTTTCATTTGTGTTTGTGTTATTCCTGTGTGACACCATTCCTTGTGTATTTTATTAATTAAATCAATACTGAATTTTTCTGATAATATGATTTTCTCTCTTTTCTTCACTTTTTTATAATATATTCCGTTTTTCTCTATTAATTTTTCTTTTTTATTCTGTAATAGTATATTATTCATCTGATCTAATTTTATTTCATCTATTTCAATAAAATTTACCGTTTTTAATAAATCCTCTTCTTCTGTATTTGATTCTAGAACAGGGTTTCTACTCAAGCAGTCCGCTTCTTTATTATCTTTACCTGGGACGTATATAATTTTAAAATCGTATTGAGATAGATCGTAGTGACTTAGATCGCCCAATTCTTCGTCTGTTCGTGCTTTTATATTCATATTTTCCAGTGGTTTGTGGTCAGAGTATATTTCGAAGTATCTCCCTATCAGCCAGTGTTGCCAGTACTTTATTGCCTCTTTTATAGCTAAGCATTCAAGATAAATAGCTTTTTTTCTTTTTTGCGTTTCATTAAGTTTCTTTGAGAAGTAGGCCACAGGTTTTTCTTTTCCATCCTCTTGTGTTTGTTTTAGTATTGCGCCTATACCTTCAAGTGATGCATCTGTATATATCTTGATTGGAAGGTCTTTGTCGAATATCTCCAACACTGGTTGGGAACATAGCATTTCTTTTATCTTTCTGAAAGATTTTTCACAATCCTCTGTCCATATAAATTTTACATTTTTTTTTAATAGTTGATGTAATGGATCTAGTAATATTGAGCTCTTTTCTATATATTCATGGTAAAAATTTATTTTCCCCAGAAATTGTCTAATTTGCTTTTGTGTAGTAGGAATTGGGAAATTTTTTATTGACGTTATGTTGTCTTTCAACGGTTTAACCGTATTTTCTCCTATTACATGTCCTAAATATCTAACCGAACTAGCAGCGAATGTACACTTTTTAAATTTTAACCTGAGTCCTTCTTTTTTTATTGCATTTAATAATTTTTCAATATGATTTAGATGTTCTTCAAACGTCGGTGAGTGTATTAAGATATCGTCTATATAGTTCACTGAAAATTCAGTTAGTCCATATTTTCTTAATATGCTACTCAGAATTCGTTGAAATATAGCTGGAGACGTTTTTAAGCCAAACGGTAGACATGTCCATTGATAGTGACCATCTTGTGTTACAAATCCCGTCTTCCTCCTATCCTCAATTCTTAGTGGTATTGACCAAAAAGCTGAGTTAATGTCCAGTGTCGTAAAGTATTTACAATTTCTGGCTCTTATTATTATATCATCTATTAAAGGGAATGGTTGTGCCTGAGGGACAATGTTTTTATTTAAATCTCTAAAGTCTATGCACAGACGTGTCTTTCCTTCATCTTTCTTATATGCTAGTGTGACGGGTGCAGCAAAAGGACTATAAGATTCTTCGATTAAATTCTTCTCTAGTAAGTTGGCTATTTGTTTCTCTATTTCTTTTTTGTCTTTTATATTACATCTATAGGGTCTTTTACTGCAGTATTTCTCCACTATTAAGTCAATTCTAGCTTCATATTCGTTAACAGTCCCAATATCATACTTGTCTTTCGCAAACACTGATTTGTTTTTATCTATCAATTTTTCTATCTTCATTTTTTTATCTTTATCTAAATGTTCTATATTTGTTTGAAATTCTTCTGTTTCCACGTGTTCATTAAAATTAATTGAACAATTTGTAACTTCACTTAATGTTATCTCTGGTTTTTCTAACTTTTTCTCTATTTTCTGTGAGATTTCTAAATTTTCATTCAACCTCAACTTAAACATAGGAATTAAGTCTAATCCTATTATAAAATCTTCAAAATCCTCTCTTTCAACTACATATATATCTACTATTTTTTCTATATCAAATATTTTTATTCTTATTCTTACCAATCCATTTGTCTGATTCACACCATTGACAGACCTCAAGAATATCTTGTTTAAATCTTCTCTATTCTCTTTTATTTTTATCCATTTCGAGTTTATCAAGGATACTTGAGAACCTGGATCATATGTTCCCATTATCTCTATCTGATTCTCAACTAGTAGCTTAAGTCTGATCAATGGTGTGACTATTAGTTTTTTTTCTCTGTATTTAAATTTACTTCTATTACTGAATTGCTTCCTATAGCTTTAGGTTTCTCTTTTTTCTCTAGTTTAAACCAGCATTTTTCTTCTGGATGATATCTTATACCTTTACCCATGTTTTCACATGTCATACATGGTTTCTTTTCTTCATTTCTGAATTTATGTTCTGGTTTACCTTCTTTTTTAAATGTTTTCTTTTTATTTATTATCCCTTCAAGCTTCTGTAATTCATTTATTAAATCTTTTGTATTTTCTATTTCATCTCTGGCGATCTTCTCTCTAATAAATTCTGGCAACCCAAATGCAATTCTATCTATCATTGTATCAGCGTCCATGTCCTTATTTATTTCTAATAATAATCGTTCTTTCTTTATTGCATATTGTACTATTGAACCTTCTTTGTATTTAAAATAATGAGCATATGTCCTGCTACTCCATCCCTTACCTGAAAAGGTTTCTATTAATATCTGTTTCCACGTATTCCAATTGTTTTCATGTTCTCCTTTTATTACAGTAGAAGTATACCAATCTTGGCAAGTTGCATCTAAAAATATTCTTAATAATTCTATTTTAGTTTTATCTTTTTCTATTTTAAATCTTCCACACTCTTTTTCGAATATATGTAACCATTGTCTAACATTAGATGTTTTATAATTAAATTTTTCTAATACAAATTTATCTACAATATGTTTTAAGTTTTTTTCTTCTTCGTGTTTTTCTGATTTTTCAATTAATTTTTCTAATATTTTTTCCAAGCTCGAGTTTTCTTTAATATTCTCTTGAAGTGTTTGTTTTAAATATTTCCCTCCAAACTGGATATTTCCTTCATCATCTAAATATATCTTTTCTAATTCTTTTGAAATTTTTATCCATATTTTTAACTCATCATGCCTTTTTCCTAATGAATTTTTTACCTTTTTGAAAGTCTCCGTCTTTGTCAACTCTTCATGATAATCTGCATACATGAGGTCATCTGGTATAACATATTTTTCCCCTTGTTCTGTGACAATTGAGGTTACAGCTACTACTGTAGTTTTACAGTCCTTTGGAGAAGCCACAGCTCTGAACTCGAATTGCAATTTCATTTTGTGACGAAAATTGTCGTTTTATAATATTATTTATTTGTTTCAGTCTGGATGGTCCGAATAAATCAAACAAATTTGTTTCTGTAAAAATAACAGAAACGACAATTAAAGTTGATTACTCGTCTCTCATAACTCTTGCTTTTCTATCTATTAATTAAATTATTTAAATCAAATCTGTAACGTAATAACGTAAATATTGTTTACTTTTTTGTAGGCAAATGTCATGTGTCACACTTCTATGACACATGACATTAAGCGCGTTAAATCAAAAGGGATTATGTCCTGGTTACACAACCTAACCATAATACAATAACATTAAAGAGATGATATTCTCTTTACATATATATATATATATATATATATATATATATATATATATATATATATATATATATATATATATATATATATATATATATATATATATAGGATTTCTACTGTTCAAAACTTACCAATACCCGCGACTCGTACGCATGCGCGCTACACCGCTTGCCCCACATCTCCACATATTAAATCGTTGTTTCTTAAAACTTTAATAAGTTTATGTTGGATGAAAATATCACCATAATTTTTTTATATAAGGGCCAAGTGTCTGAGAAATAAAACTTAGAAAAATTAATTGAAATCTATCCAGTTGTTTTGCCGTGTTGCGCGTACAACTGCAGACCTCTATCATTTTATTTATATAGATTGGTAACATAATATTTCAAAGAATTAGCTGCGTAGTCCCGTTCAATGAAAAAATCTATCTAATCCCTAATGTACGCTAAGGTACGCTGCCAAAAATTCTTTCGGGTGAAAATATCTTCTTTCCCATACATCAGTAGTCCCTATCAAAACTAAACGAAACATCCTCTTCATCCATTTTCCATTTAATATTTTGGACTTTGCTCAAAATGTGTGCCTCGGAAGACATCCACGTTTATGGTATATAGGTGAGAAGATTTCGAAGTTTATTATTATAAACAAACATCTACGTACGTTGTTTTTATATATATCAGACATATGCGACACTCACGGAATGAGGCATTATTATGCCAATCCAAAGGGAAGCAGAGCCAACTGTGGCTAGTCGACCACTAAACCGCACGCATGTCGCATGCTTGGAGTTTCGTGTTTCTATGCGCGTTCGCGCTTCTCGTACTTGCGATTGAAACTGCGCCTGCGCCGCCCTTAAGAGAACGTAAGGGTATGTATTTAAAGTTTAAAAAGCTATTTGGAAAAAAGTTAATAAACATATACATCTTTATTATTATTATTTCCTTGATAAATAAAATATTTTTTGTGCCCTTAAAAACCTCCGAGATGTTTTTGTCGTCTATAGCTACCGATTTTAAAATATATTTCCCTTTGTTATGGACTCAAAATAATTTGTAGGAAATAAAAAGTAAGTGCGAGAAATAAAAAAAAAACAACTTTATTTGAGTTTTTTTTCTTTTCAATTACTGAAAGAAAATGAAGTAAACGCAATCAAATACTAATGAAAAAAAAAAAGATTTGTGTTATTTTAATTTTTAAATTATATTCATTTTTATCTGCTTTTCATTTATAACACTTCAATAGATATTTGCTTTGTTGTTATAATTTATTCATTTATTTATTTTATAAAAAAATGAGCACAAATAGGACTCTATTTGAACATTAAAATGAACACATAAAAATTAAATACATATTTAGTACGTTTGGAGTCCATACTGATTTTTCTATTCTTTTCATTTCACCGGAATAAGGCGTTTTCTAATCATAACACTATGCTTAAGCAATACAGGGATTATTAGAGCCCGTAACGGTCATTAAACTAATTTTGTTTTGTTTCCACGTGAAAACATGGTTTTTTGCTTCAAATATTAACGATAATGAATTATTAATATATCATTTATTATTATTCTTAGGCGCACTGTAAATAAGACTGGACAGACCTGGTTACACACTCAATGTGTTAAGCAAATGGATCAAGAACGTGATGGATGCATCACACTGTATTTATAGTAACCCTATACAACTGTTCATACTGAAGTAATAAGAATCCATGTAACCCTAACGAAATAGCTTCTGTTTCTTACTGGTATCAATAAAAATCCAGAGTTATAAATTTAAAAACAAAACCATGACTTAAATGTTTCATGACAAGAAAATTTTGATTTTGATGACAAGAGTATTTTTGAAATAAAAACTTAGTAGCGGCGTTGTGCACTTTTTTTGTGATGGGTAAAAATGTTAAACTGGCGTCAGGTCACGTGTCCTGATCGAAAATTCGTAAGATTCGTAAGACGGAGGTTTGCTTCAGTAATACCAACCTTGTTATTAATGACTTAAGTTTTATTTTATAATGTAACTTATATGATTGAATTACATTACTTATAAATATCTATTCGAATTGCGACTTTATTGCAATGTAATACAGTTGAGTTTTTGAATTGAAAACTTCTTTAGGCGCGTTGAGCACTTTTTAGGTGAACAATTTTTGGTTTGTAAAGAAGTGTTAATGTCCAATTTAAACTTTAATCCTTGATCATAAACACTTCTTTATAAACCGAAAATAATAATCTAATAGCTCGACGATACAGTTCACAAGTTATTTAGTTTTCACTTCTATCGGCAGTCCCCAAAGACTACCCCGCATGTTTTTTTACTAGTTGCATTCCGAAATGTAGAGTGAGTTTAAAAATATCATAAAAAGCACCCCTTGCTTTTAGAACAGTGACATTAATTTTCTGGTCGGTAATTTTATTCTTATGTTAGGAATTATTTTTTACTTTTTAGTTTGATTGATTTTAAAAGTGTTTTTTTTTTCAGTTTTTTTAAACTATAATTCATTTTTAGCTTTTTACTTTGATTAACTATAAAATATCATATACTTGATATCAATTCCCAATCAGTAAATGTCTTTATTAATTTAACATTTTACAATGTTTAATTGTCATCTTCCGGCAGTGTTATTAATTAAACGCCAGATGGTGTTTCGGCAGAAGGAAAAGAAAGCGTTTATTCTGATGATTGTGATAAGGACTATGGAACAAAATTATTAAATTTGTGTATTGACATCAGGTCTTGACAGGTGTGCAAAATTTTAAATTTTTTTGATTGTTCAAAGTGGTTAAAATTGAGTCCAAAAATTTCGTTAAAAATAGAATGCATTCAAGATGAGAAAAAGAGAGTGAAATAATTCGGTATTGCTTCACATCTTATATGCGCCGTAAAAACATAATTTAAATTAGAAAAAGAAAGAAGAACAAATTAACTAGTCTTTTGATAGCGTCGTCTCTAATATAGGTGTAAGGGTTTCTAGAACTTTTGTATTAAATATAATAGTCGAGATGTGGTTGACGAACGCTTCTATTCTACGAGAGTAGCAATTATAATAATGAAAAGATTTTTTTTAATATAAAGAAACAACAAATACATAAATTGTAGTAAATAATAAATTTTTCATATTTTGTAATTTAAAGTTAAAATATTTTATGTTCTAAAATATTTTTGTCAGACTATATAACAATTTTAATGGCTTTTTTTATGAGGACAATAGGGAGAAAAAAGTATGTTAAATAGGAGAATGAGAATGTGAGTTTTCCGGCGAAATTGAATTAGTATCCATTTGAGTATTTCATGAAATTCCGAAACATGGTCATATTTGCATAATCAAAAATGAGATTTTGAAGGCGCTCGAAGTTTATTTAACTGCTAAAGTTAAGTCAAGATGGCTGATGTTAGCGTAGTCAAATATAGGAAATAGAAGGGACTCCGTAAGTACAACCTTGGTGGCAGTTGGCAGAAAGTTTCGAACCTTTCTCAATGATGTAGAAGATAGAAATATCCTGCGACTTAGTTTACAAATGTGAGGTCTCCGAGACAACTCACTATCAATAATGATGCCAAGATTTTTAATAGTGTCTTTAAAAGCAATAAACGTACCATCGAAATGAACTTATGGCAGAGATGATCACTGAAGTTTTGCCGGCAATTGCGATTGCGTTTTGGTTGGATTCACTGCTATAACAAACTTCTTGCTCCATTAAGCTATACGAACTAAATCAGAATTTAATCTGTCAATAGCAGCATTGATAGTGGATACTGGAGACTGAGTATAAATCTATAGATCGTCTGCATAGAAGTGATAGGATGATCATAAATTGTCAGTGATAGTGTTTATGAAAAGAGAAAATTATAATGGAGATAAAACCCCACCCTGTGGGACACCTGTAGTAACATTGCGCTACGACCAACAATTATCGTTAAGGCGTATTCTCCGCCAGCAGCCATACAGGTAACTGTGAAACCAGTCAATTACTTTTTTTTATAGCTAGAGATCAACAGACAGGCCATCCTGGCAGGTGGTCACCGTCGCCTATGGACGTTTCCAGCACCAGGCAATACCAACGCGCTGCTGGACTCGAAGTAATTTTATAACGCCTTTTTTGAAGAACCCCATATCGTACCGCGCTGAGAAAACCTCAGCCTGAAGCTCATTCCAGATCCTGAGAGTACGCAGCATGAACGTTCTAGAGAAACGTTTCGTACAAGAAAGAAGAGGCTCCAGAAATGGGGATGAACACCCAGCCGATGGCGGGCAGTGAGGTGGTAGAAAGACGACGAGGGCACCATTCTGAATAGTTCTTCAGAACACTCTCCGTTGTACAGACGGTAGAATACGCAAAGAGACGCAAAGTCTCTCCGAAGTCCAAGCGTATCTAGACCGTCTGTGAGTATGGGATCGCCGACAACACGAACTCCGTGCCGTTGGATCGAGTATATGAGCTGACAGGCGGGTGCTCCAGCCCATAAATGTGAGCAGTACTCCATATGCGGTCTGACCTGTGCTTTGTATAGCACAAGCCGTTGCCTTGGACTGAAGTACTGCTTGGACCGGTTTTGCACACTTAGCTTTTTGGAGGCAAGCTTCGCTTTACCCTCCAATTGTCCCCTATACTGCACATCATTTGTGATGTCGACACCAAGGATCCCAATACTGCTTGCGATGGAAAGAGAGGTTCGTTGGAACTGTCGCGCAGGTGTGAACGGGGTTTTCTTGGCAGAGAATACGCAGACTTGCGTCTTCGAGGGGTTGAACTGGACAAGGTTTTGTCGTCCCCATTCAGAGAATCTCTCTAGAGAGTTCTCTACTTCAGACACAAGTCTGACCCGACTTTCTTCCAAAACCGCAGGAGAGAGGTTTACACGACCAGTGTACCGTGCATCGCCGGTGCTATCATCTGCATAGCAGTGAATGCCATCTATAGATAACATGTCATTGATATGCAGGATAAATAGCGTCGGCAACAGCACGCAACCCTGGGGCACACCAGCACTGATAGGCTTCACACTGGAGCAGCAACCGTCTACAACGACCTTAATACTGCGCCCAGTGAGAAAGCTGGATAACCAGGTGCAAAGACTCCCAGGTATCCCGTAGAATGGAAGCTTCGCAAGAAGAGCCCTATGCCAGACCCGATCGAAGGCCTTAGCGATATCTAGACTAACAGCCAAAGCTTCTCCTTTGCTCTCAACGGCTTCAGTGCGTTAGGTAAACCAGGAGATCCCCAGCAGAGCGAATATGCCGAAAACCGTATTGGCGATTATTTAGCAGCTGGAAACTTCCAGGTAACCCAAGAGTTGTGCGTTGATGATCCGCTCCATCACCTTTGAGAGCAAAGAAGTTATCGCTATAGGTCTGTAGTTGGACGGGTCCGTCCGGTCACCCTTTTTGGGAATAGGGTGAACATGGGCCACCTTCCACGAAGTCGGGACAAAACCTTTGCGGTAGAATAAGGTAAAAAGTCGGGAAAGGACTGGAGACAGCTCAGCCGCGCACGTACGCAGCACAATAGCGGGGATACCGTCTGGCTCGGTGGACTTCTTGACGTCGAGGGATCGGAGGACACGTCGCACGGCTTTTTGGGAAAACTGTACCTCCGATATTGTGGAATTTTCACATCTTCTAATAGAAGGTGTCCCCCGTCATCAAGAGTCAAATTGGTTGCAAAGATTTCGCTCAGAAGATCGGCTTTATCCTTGGCAGCATGAACCAGACGATCGTCAGCTGCACGTAGTGGAGATATGAACGCCCGACAAAAGTTTCCTTCGACAGCTTTGGCAAGGGCCCAAAGAGCCCTAGTCCCGAAGGAATAGCTGGCGAGACGCTTGCCAATCCTGCTGATATGCTCAAATTTTGCTCTCGCAATCCGTTTTTTGAGGGTCCTGGAGGAAACATTATATTTTTTCTTCAGATCAGATGTGTTAGGATCCTGACAAGCCCTTGCTGTAGTCCAGGCTCGAAAGGCCTCTTGCTTTAGCTTAACAGTCTCAGCACTAAGCCTATCGAACTATGGCTTTCCCGAACCACCAACGGGCACTACAGTGTTAGGAATGAAACATTCCATTCCCTGCAGCACCACATCGGCAATCGAGTTCGCACACTTGTCAGGATCGCCTGAAGAAAAACACAACAGCTCCCATGGGTAGGACGCATAGAATTCGCGCAATCCATCCCAATCTGCTGACCGATAGCACCACACTCTCAGCTTCGCGGTGGGGCGAGCCCGTTCGGGAATTGGAGGGCGCATCACGGAAGATATCAAGCAATGATCAGAGGTTCCTAAAGAAGCCCCGATCGAGATTTGATAATCTTCCGGGTGTGTGGTCAACAGAAGGTCCAACAAAGACGGCGCATGGTTCACTCTATCCGGTATGCGGGTAAACCCTTTAACCACCTGAGTGAAACCATGGGCAAGAGCATAATTAAAGGCAGCAATCCCCGGCAGATCAGTTCTTGGAGAATCTAGCCACTCAATATGATGAGCATTGAAGTCTCCAAGAACGATCACCTCCGTGGCGGGATACTGCGTAAAAACCCTGTCGGTAGCGTCTTGAACACGCCCGAAAAAATGAGCCGTTTCAGTCCCTTCGCATTCTCTGCCATGAGACCGATACAGGCAGGAGTACACCCGGTTGGAACCACCGAAATCCACTCGTACCCATATGATGGAAAGGTCCCTGTCTTCGAGACCGTGAAGACCGCGGCAACATATATCGTCCCAGACTTACTAGCATACCCCAGCTTTTGAAAGGAATAAATGTTCCAAAATGTAGCCGGGGTAGCAAAGGTACGATGAGTCGGCCGGGGCAGATATCTGTGTCTCCGTCAAAAACAGTAGAGCAGGCTTTGCCGTTTCAAGATGGTGGTGAACGGCATTAAGGTTTGAGTGTATACCTCTGATGTTGCAAAAATCCACTCTAAGTGTGGATTTGAGGTCCGCTGGGTTACGCTTACTGTTTTTATTTCCCGATCCATTTTAGACATTAAGGGTTTTTTTGGAAGTACTAGAGTATTCACGAAAAATTGAAAAAAATTGAATGTGCTCTTCCCACCCAAACCCACAGATTGTGTGATGAGTTGGTGCGGGGCACGGAAGGGCCCCCGATCCCTCCCGGAGAATATCGCCGGGTCTACATCCGGTCTCCGCTCCGGCACGACGATAATCCCTAAAGATTTTACACCAGTTGGCGGGACAGCCTCCTAGACCGGATAATCTGGGTTCGGGTCCCCTACTGACTGGCGGGCGGCCAGCGGACAGCCGTTTCATCGGGTCTCCCTGACCCCCGCCCCAATCCGTCACGTCTGTAGGGATGTCATGGGATTTTGCACATCTCGAGTTCCAAATTTCGTGGGCACTCCAGAACTTCGGGGAAGGGAGGGAGGCTAGAACCTGGGTCACCCATGCCGGAACACAACACAAGGTTAATATGACGGCATACTTAAGACCAAGGGTGGCTGCCATCTAGACGGGCTTGAGGCCCTACCACGTAGCTTGGGTTATTTTGTCGCCTTTTACGACAGGCCGACCCCGGCCACAGGGGTTAGTATTCTTTCTCCGCCCCTGCACGGATAAAAACTATCACGGATACATACATATATATAATCATACTTTATTATTAATCATATGTTTTAGATTTTAAATAATTGTAATCTCAGGCTATTTCATATAGTAATATCCAAATCTGTGCGCTGGTTTTAAAACCGACCATTAATAAATTCTTATCATCTAATTATAAATAAAAAGATCTGTGTTAGAACTTCTGTGTGATGTTTCTAAAAAGAAACAGCGTGGTTTTGTTGTTTTTTAGATGAGTAGATAGTCTGCATAAACTCTTATGAAATTATTATATGTAATTAAAAAGCAGCTAGTTTTCAAAACCAAACACTTTAAATCGGTCAAAACGTTACGAGTAAACAAAACACATGTGACATGTTTAGGAATAATACTGCCGGGTACTACTGTTATAATTTTCTTTTATTCCATAATACTAATTCCTGAAAGTAGCCAAACATTAGTAATAAAAATAAACACGCGCCCCAAATCCTTGTAACTTTTTAATGGTGTTCTATATGTAGTCTATCTATTCTATAATATTTTCTCACGTATCGAAGTCCGTTTCAATAGAGGGGAGACAACAAGGAGTACTGGGGTCTTTGTTATTATTTGATGGCTTTATAATAAATTTTGAGGTAATATTGTTAATGTTCATATTGATAAATTTGGGTTTAATTAACTTATTACCCGTTTCTTACCTTGCTCGATGTATTGCGGTTGTTTATACAAAATATTTTTCCAAGTCAAGATTGCTTAAAACGAGTAAATGTTGGGAGATAGTTTCGCGTGTAGGCGATCTCGATATTTATTTGTTGTTTTATATTGTAATTTAATATTTATATTATTCATATTAATGTTTGTATCATAATATTTATTTATTTAGTAATATTCTAATATTAAACTCTATCTACATACATATACGATATAATAACGTCGTTACAAATAAATATTTAAACTGTGCGACGGCCGGCCCAGCGCACGAACTAAAACCGGTTTTAAATACGCGATCATATGAGACGTTTTTATTGGCCGATAGCAGACCATTGGCAAACACCAAACGTATTGCTCACCACCTTCGCATAAAACAAAAATTATTTTTCTGTGTTCGTAACCTTCTGTTATTACTATAATAATAGTTACAATATTAAAGTGTTTTTTGTACGTATGGTTTTTAACTCGAACGTGTTAATTATACTGGTTATATACATCATAACCACATTGTCGTTATCTACCGACAATCTGACGACGAGGTAACCCCCCCCATACGCGGATTTTCTCTTTCAAGGATATCAACTATTTTAGTAGACTGAATTATTTGGCCAAGCGGGACGTGACTTTAAATTAGGAAATATATCATTAAAAAACTTTTTTTTAAAATTAATTCTGGTATATAAGTATGCCGTCATAATAACTTTATGTTACGTTCCGGCATTAGTGATCCAGGTTCCTGTACCCCTATGGGACAGCAGCATGTTCGCGATGCCGCAAACATCCACATGTGTAAGCCGTAAACCCAGCTCCTATTCCTTAGCAAGAAAAAAAAAAATAAAACATCTAATAACCTTAACTATCCAAAAGAATTTCTAGAAATAGGATATCACTTCAGCATATCGAATGGTGAATTAATTTGACTAAATAGCACTAGAAGAAAATTATCAGTGTAATAAGAGTCGCCTCCGAGCTGTAGTATCGAGTGAGAGACATCATCTTTGAGCTTGCACAAGTAAAAAGCGGAAAATGAAAGTTAATAAAGCGTTGTGTCGAATCTGATCATTCAAAGAGAATTGAAAAATGTTAGTATAAGTATGATAATCCCAAAGCTAGGTACGTGAATCGTTTCTAGTTTTCATTAGTATCCAGAAGCCATTATTCTGTGACCAGAATTACCAGTGTGTTACCACTAACACGATGTTGATTGGTTCACATGATCATTCAATAGTATAGTTGTTTGTTCTATTGGCAAATTGCATTGTAGGATACGATTAACAACTTTGTCTGTGTGAAGCTCTGCAACATGCAATTTGTTCAAGGGCCGTTTATACCAGATCGTTGACACGCTTTCAGTAGCTAAGCGCACTTACTCAAGTCAACGATCCACGGCGCCTTTGATCTCTGTTTGCCGACGTAATAGGGGTGCTACTTGTTTGTTTCGTATTCTATATAGAGAATCTTTAGTTGTATTTTGTATATTTATAGAGGCAATTACATTGTTTATGAATTTTTACTGTAACATTTGATGACATGCTGTTGATTTATAAGAGAATAGATGGTCTGATCAGTGGTGGTGATGGTCTGATGTTCTGGTCAGAGAGAATGGATGGTGGATGGATGGCTGGTGGTCAAGATTATAGTTGCCAATAACTTTAGGAGAGTCGATAAAGAAAGTGTCGATAACGCTTTTCCTGTTATCGATATTGCATTAATGGCAGCAAACGGCTTTAGCTGCCATTAATGAGTATTTGGACCAGGATGTTGATTTCTCTTAATTTGTAGTATCCAAATGTTCATCTGTTTTACCACCTAACCTTATTACTCCAGTCTTCGTGAGCAGGAACCTATCATCCACAGGCCAAGTTTTCTTCGCTACGATGCTGTACGAAAGCCTTTGAAGCCGCCGTACACTGGTCCGTACACCGTAATAGAACGTGGAGAAAAATATTACAAGGTTGACTTCAAAGGCAAGCTGACTACTGTATCAATCGGCCCTTTGAAGCCAGCGTACATCATGAGCAACTCCACATCTCATCCAGCCGATTCTTCGCTGGATACTTCATGCCCAGTACAAAGAACGCAATCTGACCGTCGAGTTCACTTCCCCGATTTCTTTCGACCTTAACGTGGCCATACCAGCGAAGGCGACACTCCTGCAGTTTGTCCGCAATGTTATGGACATGAAAGCTGCCGCAAATGTGGGAGTTCCTAACGCGGTATTTCCGCGTCACTCCACACATCCATGGTAGCATATTCATCTCCGTGACACGCAGGCCACGCTTCACAGCCATATAAAAAGACAAGCCTAATGATGGTCTTATAAACCTGTCCCTTCAACTTAACCGGCATATCAGGATCACAAGTGACACCAGTCACCTCACGCCATTTGGTCCACGCGACAGCGATGCGTGTGTTGACGTTGCAATCAATGTCACCAGACGCGTGAAATACAGATCCTAGGTATTTCACCTGGTCCGTGCGATTGACTGTGTTGCCGCCTATGCATACGGGTGTGAGATCTGTGGAATTACAGGCCAAGTACTCGGTCTTCACCAAATTAGGCTTCAGACCATCGTTATCAAGCTACTCCTTACGAGTTACACTAACCGTAAGGCGTGGACGCCACCCTCTGCTGTCTGGGGAAGCTCATTCGAAATCGCTCGTGGCAGCAGTCGTTAACCAAACGCCAAGACGGAAGGCTGCGCGCCCGCCATAGAACCGGCTGCGCACCCGCCATATAACCGACAACCGCAAACGCCATTAGTTTTATCGTAGATCGTATTGCGTTATTGTGACGTACTTTCTATCCATTTCCGTACTTTCTATTCTTTTGTTATTTTCAATTCTTGACAATACAGTGCAGCGTTTAGTAGTTTCTTTGTTTATGTAATTTCTGTTTTCTTTAGTTTTATTGTTTTACTAGCTGTGCCCGCGACTGGAATAATGAGTTTGGGCAGCATTTTTTGGATATATCTTATGGTTTATTTTGGATTACAAACCCTATATACCCTAAAATATAAATAAATGAAATATACAAACTGCGTTTGAACCTACAAAGTCCAGCCTAAGCTGAACCCTATTTCATATGATTGATGATATAAATCTGACGTCAACTTAAATTGGAATTTAAAATTTCCGAAACTTATCACTTTTAACAAAAACTATTTTTTTTCTAAAATGAAAATAGCCTAAGTTACTCCTTGTTACATCAGCTATCTGCCAGTGAAAGTCCCGTCAAAATCGGTGTAGCCATTTCAGAGTTTAGCCGGAAAGAACAGACATCATCATCATCTCTGCGTTAATTCCCGGTTGCAGCCCAAACTCTCGCTTCGGCGCCCGGGGTCCGCTTTCCAACTTTTTCTTCTCCACTTCGCACGGTCTTCAGCATCCCTGGTAGTGAGCCCATTGGCACGCATATCACCCTTTACGACGTCAAGCCAGCACTTTTTGGGTCTACCCCTCCTGCCGGGGCCCGGCAGGAGGGGTAGACCCAAAAAGAGATAGAGACCCGGAAAGAACAGACAGACAGACAAAAATTGTAAAAAATGTTGTTTTGGTATATGTACCGTGTATACGTTCGTATGCACTTAGTAAAAAGCGGTTATTATAATATTACAAACAGACCCTTCAATTTTATATATTTGTATAGATAATGTTGGGTTGGGACTCATAAAGGGGCAACTACATGCTATATGCACCTAATGAAGAGAAATAAACAACCCGTGTTAGGTACAAATTTTGGTTTTTATGTTGATAAGTGTCATACCAGAATGATGAATATTATGTAAATATTTTAGGGATCCCATCATGCATGGTGTCTTAAACTATACAGTTTAAGATACCGCGACGTATTACCAGAACGTAGTTTTATTTAGTTTGTTAAGTCATTATTCAAAACTTCAGTTCGCATTTTTACTTGATGTCATATCATAACGAATTCACCGAGATTACACAAATAAGTCGGATCACATGTGGCTAAACCTTAAATTCCCGAAAATAAAAACAGGATGTCTATTTATGATCTCTTCAGGAAAATAACGGAGCAGTCACTTCGGGGTAGTATGCCAATTTTGAAATATCTTTACAAACGATTCTCGATAACGTTTGAGTCTCCAGGTGAGGCCTATCGCAGAACGACATGGGGTTTCTGAAGAAAGGCATTATAAAGTTTCTTCGAATCCAGCAGTGCATTCGTAGTTGGCGTTGGTATTACAAATATGCATAGGTGCCAATATCCACTTCCTATTAGGTGAGTTGTTTGCCTGTCTGCTGAACTCTACCTAAAAATATCGACCTGGACTTAGGCTATGCAGCTGAGTCCTGGACGAAGCTTAAAGGAATAAATGCTATATATATCAAATAGTTGGTAAAAATTACAACTTAGACTGCACCTGTACTTCTATAAGATAGCGTTCCCAAAGAATTTGTATGAAGAAGAGTTTGTGTCAACCCTAGGCATGACCCACATTATTGCACTTAACAGAGACACCGGACGTCGTAACTCGTGAGTGACCACCCTACATTCAGATGTGGTCAAATTTGGCCTGGATATGTCGCCGTGAACTTGAATGAACGATATAACGATTCAAGGGAACTTACTTTAATCGTTTTATTACCCCTAAAATGCCAACAACTGATTAGTACCCTCATTTTGAACGTAACAATATTTTGTACTTTTCACACAGTAACATCTCTTTTTTATGTCTTTTATGTAGTGCTATTTTTTTAAAAGTTTAAGTTAGGAAGAAGGAAAGGCAGGAAAGTTTGATTAAAGGGCCTTTTTACACGACAGTGAAACCTTTCACAAGGTTTAAATTGATGGTTGCTGTACAAAAAGGAGCTTTGAAAATCTAGAACATTGTCCTTATAGACGAGACTATTATTAGTTCTCAAAAACCATAAAAGGGCTACGTGAAAGAAGAAAAACGCTAAAAGCTTACAGCAATGAAAGAGTGAAGAGACATAATTTTGCATATTTCGACGAAAAAGACAGCATTGTATTCAAAAAATGTATATTTTTTGAAGGTATAAAAATTAGGTAATTGATAGATCCCTAGATCATTCACATAACTTTTTTATTTAAACTTTATCGTTTCACGTTATACAAAAATACCAGAAATACAATACATCCTACTAATATTACAAACGCAAAAGTTTGTAAGAATGTAGGTTTGTTACTCTTTCACGCAAAAGCTACTGAATGGATTTTAATGAAATTTTACAATAATATAGCTTATACTTACATCAGAATAACACTTTATAAACGCGAAAGTTTGTAAGAATGTAGGTTTGTTACTCTTTCACGCAAAAACTACTGAATGGATTTTAATGAAATTTTACAATAATATAGCTTATACTTACATCACAATAACACTTTATAAACGCGAAAGTTTGTAAGAATGTAGGTTTGTTACTCTTTCACGCAAAAACTTCTGAATGGATTTTAATGAAACTACAATAACATAGTCTAAACATCAGAATAACCCATAGGCTATAATTCATAAAGATGTGTGAACTGTCTAAAATATAACGATAAGTGTCAAGTAAGTAGGAAAAAATTCTGCCATCTGCGAGCAATTCTGGTGTGCACTGAACAACAAAAATCGTTAGAGTTACACGTATATAATGTATAATGGAAAAGTTTATCTTAAATAGTCCTACAAAAAAACTAGCAACAGCATATATTATGTATATTTTATGTGTAAGCCATTATCGCCATAGTGAACCATAAATACAATAAAAATTGATAATTTATTTCTAATGCACATTTGGTAGTAATAATTCTTCTAACTATATCTTCTATTATCATAAAATTAGAAACTTACTCCATCCGAGATTCATGAAGTGACGAATGATGTTAATTTGTACTTAACTTGATTTCTATGTAGTCTAGCCCTATTAATTCATTTTGTTCGGCTTAAGTTTTGACCACATTTTACACAAATATATAGGTGATACAAAGTTCATATTAATGTGAAAGTAACTCTGTCTGTCTGTCTATTTGTTACGTTTTCACGCCTGAACCGCTGTACCAAATTTGATGAATTTTGGTACAGATATATATCGGACCATAGAGAAGGACATAGGCTTTTTTTAATCTATATGGCAGAACAACGTTTGCCGGGTCAGCTAGTAATACATAAAGTTGGTTAGTCAGGAATCTTCAGGGCTATCATGACCATATTTCGCCCCCCACTTCGTTTACACTATTCATACGACGGTACACTTAAAGTTGGTTAAGAACGACATATATCATTGATTTCTTTGGTCTTAAACCTGAGCTCTTATTAAAGCCAATTTAGCCCACGATACTCATTTTTATTAACGATTACTTATAAAATAATAAAATTTTAATCTATTACTATAGAATAATGTAGTGTTAAAATGAGGGTAGTTTAGAAATATAATTAGCGTTTGGTAAACAAGTTTTCAAATACCAGTATTACTAATATTATATATTACTAAATGTGACCTGATCACTATTAAATGGATATTCTGACCCTGAGAAATACGACACCATCTGGATCATTTCAAAGGTGATTGCGAATTGAAGATGTACCGGTATCATTTTAGCACCACTTATAGTATGATACACGCCTTCCTACACGGTAATCAATCTAAAACACTTCCCTAATATCATGTATATCCGTAAATATATGCGTAGGGGCCGACTTACTGTATCAGTAGGTTAAATGATTGTGCAAAATTATATTTTATTTATTTATTTACACGTGTCTTATCTATTTTTTATGGATTATCAGAATTTATCACTGATAGAGAACGATGAGTTTTATGAGCTTAGAATGTATATCTAATAATCATAAATTTATTTAGAATACGTTTATTATTTAGCTTGATTCTCCCGACTCCTGAATTAGTTTACACTATATCTTAGGGGCCAGGTTCAATATGTATAACGACGTACCTGCGATAGCAGTGAGTGCGAATCGATAAACGGTCTAACCAAGGACGCTAGTTTTATATTATCCTTAATGTAATTTATCCATTTTATAAAACCTGTTATATTAGTATTGTATAGTATATTAGTATTGTATGTATATATATCTGTATCAAATAACTTCTACACAGGAAGTGATCACCGTCTCATCCGGGCAACTGTATGCATTGAGCCTAAACTGGAGAGGTTTCAACGGATCATGAAGAAAAGAACTAAAGTGAATCCCGTATGCCTTAAAGTAAACTAGGACATATGAATATCAAAGAAAACTCAATGAAAGGGTGGCGCTTATTGATACGGTAAATTTAGACGCCAATTTCGCTTCGAAATTACTTAGAAATGTTTTAGTAAAACTGCGCATCAGTGTCATCTAAAATAAGACCAACTCGGCCAAAATTCTAAGACATCAAGATAAGACTGCTTGAAGAACGCAGATCGATTGACGAACCGAATGAAGCCTCCTTACGGTGTGGTTTAGAAATGAATTTGGATAAAACAAAAATCATGACTAATACACAAAATTCAAACTTCGTAATTATTATAAATCACACTCCAATTGAAAGAGTAATAAGGAAATACGCATATTTGGGACAAGAAATCGTAATGGGGAAAGGCAATCAGGACAATGAGATCGGTAGACGTTCGCGTCTTGCGTAAGCGGCGTTCTCCAAGCTGGAGTTTGCTTTTAAAATTAAGTTTAAGGCCTCACAAAAGCTTGTGTATACTCGTATGACCAATGTGTATTACTAGTGTTTACCTACGGAGCTGAAACCTGGGTGTTTACGGAAGACAACTCTGCACAAGCTGAGTGTCGCCCAGAGAGTCATGGAAAAGAAACTGGTGAGAATCTAGCTGAGGGACAGGAAGATAAACAAAAGGCTTGGCCATCAAAGCAGAGTTACCAATATAATCAAACGAATAGCTAAGTTCAAGTGGGAGTGGGCTGGTTATGCGACGCGTAAGCATGACTCATGGTGTAAGAGAGTTGTGGAGTCGAGACCATGGGAAGAAAAGCGTGGTTGGAATAAAATAGATACAAAGAGCACAGACCAGAGAAAAGTGGCAAAGTTTGAAGGAGGCCTACATCAACTTGATAGAGAAAGGCTAAGAAGAAGAAAAAGTAGAGTAATATAATGTAGAGTTAGTCTCGTTATGGTAGATAGCTGGACTAATGACTACCGTTTTGTTGTAGATGCGGTTGAATGCGGGCTTATAGGGACAAGCAATATCTTTGTTTTATGTTTACTAATTTGTAATTTATAAGTATTTGCCATTTTAATGAGTCCTTATCCCATTCCGGGCTGTGACATGTGTATTTTAAAATTCATTACAGAAATATGATATAACGCGTTTCGTATTAGAGAATTTTAATATCTGGGGGCCGCAACTTTAAATCTTCTATACAAATATAGTGTAACACAACACTATGTTATTTTGGTCTTCTTTCTTCCTATTATTATATTTTAGATTATGTGTTATTAAGAAAATCAATATAAAGTCTGTACATTGTCTCTAAATTTATAAAATAGACTTTATTTGGCGACCATAGAAATTTTGTTTTCCTTAAAAAGCAATTTAGCTTTCACATCCATTTAAATTCATTTATTCATAAGCTTGCCAATAATTAGTACGCTAATATAGTCATGATTTCACATATCATTTATCTGAGTAGGGGCGGAGAAAGAATACTGACCTCTGCGGCCGGGGTCGGTCTGTCGTAAAAGGCAACAAAATAACCCACCCTAGCTACGTGGTAGGGCTTCAAGCCCGTCGGGATGACGACCACCTTTGGTCTTAAGTATGCCGCCATAATAACCTTGTTTGTGTTTCGGCTTAAGTGACCTTAGTTCATGTATCCTTATGGAACAGTAGCGTATTCGGGATGCCACTGGCGTTGCAAACACCCATAGGTGACGGTAACTGCTAAATTCTAAGTGGGTCGTCAGCCTGTCTGCTAGCCTACAGTATTAAAAAAAAAAACACCATCTATATACTTTCTGTGAGATTAGGGAATCCTGCGTCTCCAAGTGTTCTGGTCATAACCTAAACGAAAGAAGAAACACTATAAAGAGGAAATCCAATCAATTTAGTTGATAAGTAAACAAATATTTTTTCCCACACCAAATAACACAAAAATATACCATGCTCTAAAACAATCGCCCTCATGTTAGTGTCAAATCAAATACTAACCCAACAATTGCTCGAAGCAAATTCCTGCAACTACACGTGGCGTCCAATGAAGACAGATGATCTGTAACGTGACAAACACTAGATGCGAAGCATTACGATTTGCGAATCATTTAGAATACTTTAGCATTAATAGAAAAGTATTGGCAACTTGTTTTCAAAGTAGTTATTCGAGTCATTTTGTAAATACACCAAATTTTGTTAGAATTTGGAATATTTTCGTGTTTCAAGGGTGTTGTTGTGATATTTGCGTCGTTAGATAGATTACATGCTGCTGCGTTGCGAACGTGATTGCCACTTGAGGAGACATGTATTATGAACTAAGAGATCACGGGACGATTGTACTAATGCGCCGACGGCAACGGAAAACATCGTGAAGAAATCTAATACCTAGTCCAAGTCCAACAGTGGGTAGTTAAGTCGTCTAGTAAAATGGAGCACTGTCGGTAACGATGATGCATACGGTTCAAATAGGCCATGGAAATACAGTCTGTCGGCCAACTTAATAGTAAGCAGTTACCGTCGCCTATGGATGTTTGCGACTCTAGGAGCACCGGGTACACGCTGCAATCCACGTATAGGTACACAATACAAGTTTATTATAGCGGCTTACTTATAGCCCAAGTGTGGTTGCCATCCAGACTGATTTGGAGCCCTACCATGCAAGGATTGTTTTGTCGCCTTCTACGACAGGCCGGCCGCAGGGGTTAGTATTCCTACTTCACCCTCCACGGAAAAATTAATCTCAATAGAAACAAGGTTTTTTTTTTGGAATTTTATGGCCTGGTTACTGGACCTTTAAGCCAAGTCTTTTTTTCATATTGCCATAGCGATTATTTGCTCATTGGAAACACCATTGATTTTTGTAATGTCAATGTTAAAGTTCTTTGAAAGTATTTTTAATATATTTAAATATTGGTATAAAACAGTCCACATTTTTAACAATTCACTTAGGCGGCGGGAGGGGTCGTTAGCTGATGATAATACTTTAAAGAAGCAAGTTAGCAATGGATCTAGTGTTGCAAACATGCTTCACGTGTGACGTGAACTTTTGCAATAAAAATGTCACACCAATTTCCATAAAAATCTGTTGCGCATATTATACCCGTATCGCCGTAAGTGGAAGATGATTTCCTCGTTTCATGCCACGAGGAAGCGTTGCGAGTAATAGAACAATTGTATAATTGATCTAATGGAAATACATTGTACCAGCCTATTACGTTTATTATCTGCCATGTGTCATCTTATTAGATGTAATAGTTTCACACGTAGAAACCCGATATGTTCGATTTTCATCTCGAGTGTGAACAAAAACCAATTATATATAGATAGATAATACTTTACTTTCACCAACTTAAGCTAATGATATAATACAAGTTAAAGAGAATATTCTAAATATTGGAGACAATGGGCGGCCTTATCGCTTTAAGCGATTTCTTCCAGGCAACGCATAAATTATTTATGTAAGTAGTTTAAGGCCAATGCCCCACCGCAGGTTTCACGCTTAGCGGCAAGAGGTTAGCTGATCGCTTCGATGACTTATCCTAGTGAACCAACACAAGGCAAGTTATGTGCGCGGCCCCACCGCTCGATGAGTGGGTCGCTTGGCGCCTCGATAGTCACCTAGCGGTTAGCAACGGTTATTTGCATTCAATTAACAAATTATCTTGAACGAAGCCAAATTCTACCTGAATTCCAGTCAGGTTTTAGAAAAAAACGCAGTACTGTGACAGCCCTACTGGATGTCACGGATAATATTATATGTGCTCAAGACAAAGGCATGTGTACAGTTCTAGTTTTATTAGATTTCTCAAAAGCATTCGATTCTATAGACAGAGAACTACTAATTTCTAAATTGAACTACTATGGTTTTGATCCCCATGCAGTAAAATGGTTTAGAAGTTATTTAACTAATCGTTATCAATGTGTTTGTTTGACTCATAGTAATGGATCGAAAATAATTTCTAGAGAGTTACCTATCAACAGAGGTGTTCCACAAGGATCAATTCTGGGGCCCATCCTATTTATTTTGTATTCGGCTGATATAGTGACTCAAATTAAACATTGCAAATATCATATATATGCAGACGATACACAAATATACATTTCCTGCAAGCCATCGGATATTGAATCAGCTATCATTAAACTAAACGAAGACCTAGCTAGAATTTCTGTTTGGTCACAAAAACATTCATTGTCGCTTAACACCTTAAAGACAAAATACATTATTTTTGGCAATAGGCACCAACTTCAAAACCTCAATTTATCCGTCCCAGTTACTATCATGGATGAACCGATCGAACGAGTTTACGAGGCTCGTAACTTAGGTTTGTATATCGACTGTGATTTGAGGTTTGAAAAACATGTAGCAAGCTCAGTGCAGAACTGTTTCTTCAAATTAAAAGTACTATATAAAATGAGACCATTTTTAAGCGAAGACTTGCGCATGATGTTAGTAGAATCTTTAGTTTTGTCTCGCTTGAATTATGCAGACGTTGTTTTCTGTCCCCGCCTGTTATCAAGGACAAAACGTCTCATTCAACGAGTACAAAATGCTTGCGCTAGATTTTGTTTCGATATCCCACCGAGAGAACGTGTTACTCCATATCTTAATAAACACTGGATGTTGAAAATGATGCACAGACGTAAATTACACCTGGCTTGTCTTCTTTTCGGAGTCATCAAGGACAAAGCGCCCATGTACCTATACAACAAGCTCTCTTGGATAGCAAGTCGCAGGTCCGCTGGACCGAGACAATGCGCTTTACAGTTAGCGGCACATCATCATTTTTCAGCTGCTTTCAGAGGCAGTTTTAAGTATGCCGCTTCAAAGTGCTGGAATAACATTCCCCCACCAATCAAAAACTTGACCTCTGTTAACGGGTTCAGAGTTAAACTTAAACATTTTTTATTTATTCGTCAAAAACTTCAAGCAAATCAAAGAAACGATATCAGTATTATTTAATTCCAGCACCTTGAAACAATTTATTTATTTTTGAAATACTTTTTTGTTGTATTTTATTTTATTTTCGATAAGCGATATGTATATATTCATTTTTTTTTATTACCTATTTTACATTCATTGGTTCGTCCTTATTATATTATATTAGGCACAGTCACTAACAAATTATTATATATCATATTCGTAACAAAATGAAAGTGTATTTTTACATATACATATTCTCTGTGTATAGTCTGCCGTGACATCATTTAAATAAGGTTCAAGCGGAAGATCGGCGCTGGCCTTATTGGCCAGCATATGCTGAGCTTGACCCTATTTTAGGACAAGCACATTATAGATAGCACATATTTTTATTGTTTCTTTGTTATAGTTATTGTTATTTTTACTACTTAAGAAACTCTTTTTGTAATTGTTCAGCTTGTTTTGAAATAAAATATTTCTTTCTTTCTTTCTTTCAACGTGAACGGTCGTGTTGGTTTTTTGCATGGATTACTGGGATGCATCATGGAAGAATTAATAATAGCCTCTGTTTAAAGTTTAAAGGTATCTTGTGTCATACGTAAGTCAAAAAATTTGTCGGAGTAGTCAATATCATGTACCCAACATGTTCGATACCTATGGTTAAGTGAATGAAATTTGACGACAGTGCTTCTAATAAGAAGCAATTTTTGTAGATAATTTTGAGAGAGAGATTTTAGCACAACAAAATATACGTCTAAACCACACTTTATCTAAAGTGTGGTTTAGACGTATATTCTTGATCTCACCAGCCACGAGTTTTATAGCCAGGCAGTATGGCCACTATGTATCGAAGCGTCTCGACAACTAAGCTTGCCTCTTAGTTAGCCTCTAAGCGTACTTACTACCTGCGGTGAGGCCTTGGCCTTACAGTTGTCTGTTACCCACGCTTTGCCACTTGCTTTGGGATTAAATGGCGTTTGCGACGCCAGAGGTAACGCGAACATGGCACAGTCCGCATAGGGGGGTATTAGAACCTGGACACTGTTTTACCTTTTATGACAGGCCGACCCCGGCCGCAGTAGTTAGTAGTATTATTTCCAGCCTGCACGGAGAATATGAATATGTACTCAATATCCCAGAATACCTTAATTTATTCTAAACAATTGATATTTTGGTACCAGAAAACTGTAGCCGCGGTTTTGCTATCAAACTGTAGTTTTTCTTTGGACAGGAATGTGCTCTGTCACTTTCTTATTCGTAATATTCGATAGGCAGCAAAACTGACTTTAACATGATGTAATTCCATATCAAAACCGGAATATCTAAGGAGCGGAATACTTGAACACTACAGCCTAACGGACTAAAAATTTTGCATTGTATAAACTCTTTTTTATGTATCTAGATCAATGACTTTTGTTGTATTAATTTTATTATATACAAATTTCCAGAAATGAGGAAATAAGATGATTTTTATTTTCTTATGAATCATCTTTATATTCGTATATAAGTCATCTTTCAGACATGTAATCTAAACGGGGCAGGCGTGAATTTGTATATACTATCAAAGGATATACCTATCGGAGGTGTTGATCAAGATTCCCGTACTCCTCATCGTCGTCACGGTGCTAGAGATACCCTTTTTCGGAAATGTTTCTTTCGATATTTGTTCCATGACATGGTCCATGAAAATTCCTTCAAATCGTGCTTCGATGGCCAGAGTCAACGCTACTTCGTTTTGTTTCTCCGTTCAATCTTCTGGTAATAAGCACAATTATCTGTTGAGACGTAATACTAGC
This sequence comes from Malacosoma neustria, assembly GCA_963693495.1. Lineage (NCBI taxonomy): Eukaryota > Metazoa > Arthropoda > Insecta > Lepidoptera > Lasiocampidae > Malacosoma > Malacosoma neustria. The sequence goes on from OY856377.1 coordinate 18,236,076, forward strand.
AATTTTGGGAACTCTTCTATTTACCGGGGACTTGCGAAAGTGGCTTGGCAACAAACTAATTTCCCATTCAATTAACATATACGTAAAATGATATTAAAGTTACCAAATGTTTTTTTTTTTTCTAGAACCAAAAATGGTGCAGGAATTACGCGACAGGACAATAATGGTTCGTAGAATACCAAATGTGTATTATTACCCTTTTAGTTTGTGGCCGATTCCCAAAAACGTTATCAAAGGTGAGAAAATTTTATATTGTAATAACAATTTATTTATTTCTTCTTCTATTATAATCACTCCGGTCTATTGGCACAGTATGATTCTGAAAGAGAAGAAAATTGCTTTTAAAGAATGGAAAAGTGTGGATGAAGAGAACGTTATATATGTGTACATAATAACCTGCACATGGTATTCGTTGACCTCGAAAAGGCATATGACCGGATTCTTTGAAAGGTTTTGTGGTGGGCCATGAAAGCGAAGGGAGTACCTGTGAAGTACTTGCATTTTATTCGTGTGATGTACGATAAGGCAAGTACACACGTCCGGTTTCTAGCTGGCGTCACAGACAAGTTAAGTGTTACGGTGGGTTTACACCAAGGACTAAGAGCCGAGCCTTTATCTGTTCCTCCTGGTGGTAGATGCAGTAACATCAGGAGTACAGGAGGAGGCACCTTGGTGTTCTGCTCATTGGCGATGTTATTGTGCTGGTTGGAGAAAATGCTCACGAGGTTCATAGCATATTGGTTAAATGGCAGGAGAGGTTGGAAGATGTTGGGTTAAAGATAAGTTTCTACTAACCAAAATTCAACATTTATTTTGCGACTTTGGAGGAAATTCCGCCTTCACCCTGAGGATGCTATATATGGATAATACCTTAATAGGCATGTCTTTGCCAAATTGCCAACTTTCGATACCTCGGACCATTAATCCAGAACGATGGTGAAAAAGTTTGAGATGTGAAAAACAGAGTGAATGCAGGATGGATGAAATGGCGACAGGTCTCAGGAACAATTTACGATCCACAAGTGCTGCTTACACCTAAAGGTAAAATTTATAAAATTATAATAAGATTTATCATATTTTAAGAATCAGAAAGTTGGGCTACAAAGAGAAAAGATGAAAGGTTAGCATGCAGCAGAGATGTGATGTTGAGGTGGATGAGTGAAGTGACAAAAATTTTTATCCGTGCAGGAGCGGAGAAAGAATACTAACCTCTGCGGCCGTTAATAATTTAACGCCATCTTCTGGCAGTATTATTAATTAAACGCCAGATAGTGTTTCAGCAGAAGGAAAAGAACGCATTAATCTGATGATTTTGATAAGGACTATGGGGCAAAATTATTAAATTTGTGTATTTCGAACGAAGTTCCTTATCGCGCGTTGTGATAGGGGGCTAGACGGAAAAAATTCTCACGAAAAGTTGTAACGACACTTTTTGTAACGGGTCGGCCCGTTGTAAAAGGCGACAAAATAATCAACCCTAGCTACGTGGTAAGGCCTCAAGCCCGTCTGGACGGCGACCACTTTTGGTCTTAAGTATACCGCCATAATAACCTTGTGTTGTGTTCCGGCATTAGTGACCCAAGTTCCTGTACTCTTATGGGACAGCAGCATGTTCGTGATGCCACTGGCGTTGCAAACACCCATAGGCGACGGTAACTGCTAAATTCTAAGCAGGTCGTCAGCCTGTCTGCTGTCCTACAGCAATAAAAAAAAATTTATAAAATTAGAAATGAGAATATTAGGGAAGAAAATATGGATAGATTGCGTAAAAGATGATATGATGTAATGTGTGAATGTCGAGAGGACAGCTAACAGAGGAGAGTGGAAGGAGAGAACATGTTGTGCCAACCCCACATAGTTGGGATAATGGCAGGAAGAAAAAGTTGGCATAGTGTGCTTTTTCCATTTTCTTATCTTGATTTTTATGCATGATTATTACGTATTTAATTTATTACTTTTCGATGTACTTCATTATATTCATCACATCACTCACTTTTGATGGTGTCATTTTTTAATCATATAATTGTATTTGCTTTACTTCAAGAAAGTTGTCTTAAAATTCTAAGCAGTGAATGCCAAAATGGATGAAAAAATCTTTTTTACCTTATTTTATCAAATCGTTATAAGTTTAAAAGCATACACTCATAATCTTAGAGGACAGATATATTTCATGAAAAGGGGAATTATAGACATACATAAGTGATATGACAATTTCTTTTACGAGGGCTGCTACCTGGCTAACCAACTCCGATAGTGTATACGTTTATGCTAGTCTTTTTTTGGTCTCGGAAAAAAACCACACTTAATGGGTTGGCACAATATGTGGGACTCTTGGAAAAGATGGCAGACATCCGACTACTTACTAAAAAACTCCGGTGTTCTCCTATCGCCTATGCCTGGGCCCACGGATAAAAGGTCTATCAATCTCATGGCCCAGGTCAGCGCCGGCCCGCCCTTTGTATCTCAAGGCAGGCCTTTTCCATGTAGTTGGCGCCAGGGAGTCAGGATTTTTCCTCTCCGGCACTCTGCTCTAATACCGAAGGAGTTGAGGAGGGCTATCGCGTACATAACTTGCCTCCCAAAAGGAGGTGACGGCGGTCCACCCGGGATCGCCCCCAATGGCCAGAACCAGGGCCAGGACCAACAAGGTCACTATCTATGCTAGAACCTGGTTGATCGCTTAATAGCTATCTAATTAGATCTGGCTACTGGGAACCTCCCAGATTAATATTTCTAAATAATATAATGTCATTTTGATTTCCAGGTGAAGAAGAATCACATGAGACATTCCATTATAAAAGAAATTTAAAGCGACAGAAACAGTATCAACGATAAATTTACAAGAAAATAAATAATGTCTAAATTGATACATTATATTTATGTTAGTTAATGTATTTAAGTAATCTTTCCATACGAATTGTTTACACTTGAGCTATGGGCTCATGCCCTCTTTAATTTTGAAAGTCACAAAAGTTTTGTTCGATGAAATATTGGCTGCGTAGACTTGTTTATGTAGTCGATTACCATTATCTTGCCCAATTGATTTAATTATAGATTTCGATTATATAGTCTAACCTATTTTATAATTCATTAAGCTATTGTTACCGAGACAGACGTGCTTGAAAACTTTCTTTAGTTCTTCTTCAGTGATATTATCTAAAATAAGCGATCTGAAATCAAATCATAATCATATTCTTATTAATACGTATCCAAAATTTAAAATCATTTATAGAATAAGTAGCTTTTTTATAATCTTTGTAACAAATCTTATTCAGTTTACCTTTCTATCATTTATTTGCATTTATAATATTGTATAACATTAGTATAGATATATTATGAAATTGCAAATGTTTTTCTTTGATTTTTACTTATAAAATTATGATCATATTAGTCAGTAAATATATAAAATATGATGTGATGAAAGTGATTTACGTTAAAGTCTTTAACTAATCAAGAGAGATAAATGAGAGAGACCCACTTATTTTTTCTTACACCTCCGTTGCGTTTTCTTGTTTCATTTGCTGAAAATTTCTTCCTCTTTTATTTATTCTATTTTTTCCGATATTTTTGTCTCATACTACATAATTCGGCATTAAATTATAGCGTTTGTTGTTTTAAATTGTTTTACATTTATATACACGTTAAATACAATTCCATTTGTTATTATATAAGTTGTTAGTAGTATTTTATTTTAATTGAGATTGGCTGTTATGATTTTAATAAATAAATATTATAAAATACTTGTTTTATCTTTCTTTATCACCTTAAACAGCAGACATGCTGCCTACTAAATAATAAATAGCAATCGTCGCCTATGGATGTATACGACGCCAAGAGCACCGCTAATACGTTGTCGTCTGCATAGAGGAGCTAAAATCTGGATCCCTTATGCCGGGAACACAGCACAGGTATATTATGCCGGTATATTTAAAGACCAGGGATGGTTGCCGCTCAGATGGGCTTGGAGCTCTGCCACCTAGCTACGGTAGATTTGTAGTCTAATACGACAGGCTGCTCCTAGTCCCAGGGGGTCAGTTTCATTACTTCGACTCTGCCGGAAAAAATTAAACAACAGAGCACTTGTGGACAGAGGCAAATGATACACTACTTAGACATTTTTTTTGTTTGTATGATTTGAGAGGGCACTAGTTTTTTTTTTTAATATATCGGTCTTCTAAACAGAAAACATTCAACAACATGATTAGACTTACAAAGATTGGTCTATATTTCCGAGAATGTTTTCCTCTGGAAGAAGACACAACTATGATACAATACAAATATTTATCCTACATCAAACAAACGCATACAAATACAAACACACACAAAGCTTATCTATCAAATAATCTGTGAATAGAAATACACTGTAGTTTAATTGTTGGTCTAAGCAAAGAATGATCTCAATTTGAACTTTGTTGAGGCAATAGACCCAGTAAATAAATCTATATGGTTACGAACGACATTACTCCCATGCGTCATGCGGTACATAGGGGAATGTTGGCCAATATTCGTCCTACTGGTAGGCAAAGCGAAAGTCTTTCTATTTTGCAGACAACTACTTGCACGCGGAACGGAGAAGCACAGTTTTCTAAGACTGTCCGGAGAATCAATCAGCCCGTGTATTATTTTGTACAAAAATAATATATCTGTAACCTTCCTTCTGTTTTCCAGGCCAGTAAGTTTATAGTGTCGGAGACGCTGTTCGTAGTTTTGGAGACTGCGACATTTATTATCCAAAAACGTAAGCTGATACAGAAAACGTTTCTGAACACGTTCAATTCTGTTTGAGTGAACCTGATAACCAGGGTTCCAAATTACACTGCAGTACTCCAAGATACCTCGAACAAGACAGTTAAATACATTTACAGATAGGCTGGAATCACGAAAGATTTTCATTTGACGACTGATGAACCCTGATAATTGCGAGGACTTTTTAACTATTCTGTCTATATGATATCTAAAACTTAGAGCACTATCCATTATGACCCTTAAGTCACGTATAGTAGAGGTTTCCTTAATTTTAGTCGCTCCTAATGTATATGTAAATGTGCAAGGGTTTTTCTTTCTTGTGAATCTTATGTGGTAACATTTATCAGGATTTAGGACCATAAAGTTATTATTACACCTCATTTCAATATTGTCTATATCTGACTGTAGACTAAGAATATCAGAGAGGTTTTCAATAGTGCGATATAATTTCAGATCATCAGCATAAAGTTTAAATTTGGTTTGGATGCACTCACAGAGGTCATTTATAAAAACTAGGAAAAATAGAGGTCCTAGATGGGAACCTTGAGGAACTCCACTAGGTACATTAAACATGAAGGATTTGTGACCGCCAATTGCTACTAGTTGAGACCGATTTTCTAAGTAAGACTTACACCATCTGAGAAGAGAGCCATGAATACCCATATGCTGTAATTTATCTAGGAGCAAATGGTGATTAACTAAGTCAAAAGCCTTCCGGAAATCGGTATAAATGGCGTGTACTTCTCTGTTATTATCCAGAGCTACAGCTAAGTCAGACACAAATTCTAATAGGTTAGTAGACGTGGATTTTCGGGGTAGGAAACCATGTTGGTTAGCGTTAAGTTGATTTTGTAAGTGGGGTAAGATTCGCTTGTGTATTATTGACTCAAATACTTTGGCACACGTAGATAGTAAAGAAATAGGTCTGTAGTGGCTGATGTCAGTGATTTCGCCATCTTTGTGAATAGGCGTTACGTGTGCAAGTTTCCACTTATCTGGGAAAGTACCAGAGTCAATAGATTGTCTAAAAATTTGATACAACGGTCTACACAGTGTGACTGCATATTTTTTAAGCAAAATGGGAGGCAAAAGATCAGGGCCAGGACTTTTATTAATATCCAAACTTACTAATGCTTTTAAGACATTTTGTTCAGTGAAATTACAATTACTTATGGGAGTGATATTTGAATTAAACACACTGGCAGTCGTCATACTACTTAATCGTTTAGAGACTACGGTCCCATAGACGGATTTAAAATGTTGAGCAAAAAGATCTGAGACAGCTTGACCACCCTTAACGAAAACATTGTCCAATTTCATTTCGTTAGGAATAGACGAGGTGCATGTTTTTTGATTTTTGATGAAATTCCAAAAATACTTCGGATTATTGCGTATATGATTGGCTGCATTGGTTTTGAAGTCATTAAAGCATCATTTTATTAAAGTATCGCATCTAGTTCTTAACATACTATAAGTTATTTTATCCAAAGGATTACCATATTTTTTGAACCTAGAGTGATATTTATTTTTTTCCTTTAATGCTTTAATCACGGGCTGGCTGAACCAAATAGGATACTTCCCTAGTTTCCAATTCACTAGTTTCCAATACACAGACTATTGTCTAGTTTGGAGACTAGGGTTCATTGAGTTATTATAATAATGTGTTACAATAAAGATTTATTTATTATTTATACTACAACATACTTTTTTGTAAATAAGTACATACCATTCATACATCCATCGCTATGGAAGTCGTCGAACAAAGGATTATTATTGTATGTGCTAGTTAAGTTAGCATACAGCAAAGAAAGGACATCGCAAAGAAAGTAATTTTCCAGATTTTCAAAGAAAATTTCTGTCGGGGTCTGGAAGACTGGAGTCGCAAAAACAACATAATATGTCTCATATACAAATTATAGCCACAGATGTCGTAATTACTCTAGATTTTTTGTGTCTTCTTGGGGAAAAAAGATGATTTCGCTAGATATATTTTTACTCAAGTGTCACCTACTTTGAGTTATCATTAAGGAAAATATAAATGCTTTTCACTTATTCTTCAGTTGTATCACTTCTAACAAGTACTGCCATCTAGTACGAAACAGAGTAAAACGACGTCGTAGTAGTTCGTAGCACCGCTGTAGCGACAGATGTGTAACTCCGTATTGATTACGCCTGCGTAGTCAGTTTCAGGGAGCATTCAGGTGGTGATAATAAAAACATGTCTTAAAAGAAAAATAAGGCCAGAAAATGAAGTTTATGATACTGTTCTTCATAATAAGTTATTTAAGGATCTGTGTGGGTATGTATTAACTTAATTGTAGAGATAATACCGTCCATATTTAAGCAATAAGGTACCATCCCAAAAAAAACATGCCTTTCTAAGGTATCAAAATTAAGCAAAAACAGTAATTATTGCTCGACAGTACCCAACGGTGGTTGTCCTTTTTGTATAAATACAATCAAAATTATTTATTTTATTAACGAGGCTTTATTATTATTTCTGGCCAAGTAATTTTCAAGTCATTTTGTATCATTTGCTGAATTATATAAAATATTATTCATTAAATTAGTTTCAAGCATAAAATGTAATAATTATTCATCTTTATAAAATCCATTTCAAATGAGATGATGAGAAAGATATTTATTGAAATATTAAAGTAAATATTTTTTCAAATAAACTGTTGAAACTTGAATAATATAAATTACATATTAATCATATTTATAAATAATTATTGCAATTATGTTTGCGAAGAAACAATAATCCTCCTAAATGATTTAAAGTTATTTTCTTACACGGGTATTTTTACGGAGAACGGAAGGAGAGGGTTTACATTGTGCAAAAGATTATTCTAATATTCTAAGATGTCAGTCACAGTTGAGATTCTGATATCTAAATTCATGAACAAGATAACAAATATATGAAAACGTTTTTTTTATTTATTTAAATCAGATTAATCATTGAAAAACCCATAGAATAATTACATTCAAAGATAAAGATAGCCTTAAAATTAATATCAGCAATCTTCTCAGCCTGTCGCCCGACAAAGGCCTCCTCCAATCCTTGCCAATTCTTCTTCCTGTCCTTATCCCAAACTATGTGGGGTGGGCATAACATGTTCTCTCCGTCCACTCTACTCTGTTAACCGTCATCTGAATATTGATACCTTTTTTAAACATATCATCTTTTACACAATCCATCCATTTATTCTTTGGTCTATCCCTCCTCTTGTAGCCATCTATTCTCATTTCTAGCATCCTCCTTGTTACATGACGCGCCTATCTTCGCATTATAATCAAATATCAATAATCTTTCATTTTCCTCTTTCTAGCTCAGCATTCTGATCTATACAATCCTTGCTAATAATTTTTGTTTTAGGCCATTCTAATCCAGTATGGCACAGCTATTTCTTTAATATCGTCTCCCCATCTCCGACGTTGTCTTTCTGTAAAAAGCGAAAATTACATTACATTAAATAATTCCAATTACAAATAGTGTTAAATATTATGATAGCAAAATATATCCTATATCTTTAAACGAGCAATTCTTGTATATATATATATATATATATATATATATATATATATATATATATATATATATATATATATATACATATATAATTGGAATCTCGGAATCGGCTCCAACAATTTTCATGAAATTTAGTATACGGGGGGTTTCGGGGACGATTAATCGATCATTTATTTATTCAGGAATCATTTCTATAAAATGTCATTTTATTAGCTTTTTTTATTGGAAGAAAAATAACAAAAAGGTGACTCTTCCTGACATCTATCGGCGAATAATAATACTATTTTTTTAAATTGCTTTAACGACGCAACAACACTAAAGCTATTCCAGCAGATGGCGTTGTTAAGTAACACGAAGTCAATGAGTGTTTGCTTTGAGGTTAGACTAAGAAAATCAATTGTTAATGTCCAAAAAACACCGATAAACCGATCTAGCTAGGAATCATTTCTATAAAATTTCATTTTATTAGCTTTTTTTTTATTGGAAGAAAAATAACAAAAAGGTGACTCTTCCTGATATCTATTGGCGAATAATAATACTATTTTTTTTAAATTGCTTTAACGACACAACAACACTAAAGCTATTCCAGCAGATGGCGCTGTTAAGTAACATGAAGTCAACGAGTGTTTGCTTTGAGGTTAGACTAAGAAAATCAATTGTTAATTTCCCAAAAACACAATTTATAAAAAAAAGATACCGAGCATCCAGCTGGTAAAATATTATTTGATTAAGGTTGCAAATGCAGATCTCATAGATTATTGCAACAATTTGCAACAAATTGCACGTTATTGCAACAATTCTTCATATAAACACATCTAAAGTTCTGTAATTTTCAGGAGTAAAGCTATTAGAAGCAAATCCAGATGTGAAGCGTTTATATGATGATTTGCTAAGCAACTATAATAGGTTAATTAGACCTGTTACCAATGTTAGTGATATCCTGACAGTAAGGCTTGGCTTGAAGCTATCTCAGCTGATGGAGGTGAATCTGAAGAATCAGGTCATGACTACTAATTTATGGGTTGAGCAGGTAAAGGTCATCTAACTCGTAGATTATTGCAGGTACCTTATTGAAGGTACCTTATTGACTACTAGCTGTGCCCGTGACTCCGTCCGCGTGGAATAGTGACTTTGAGCAGCATTTTTTGGATATATGAGGTCAACTTAAATTGGAAATGCAACCTACTAAGTCCAGCCTAAGCTGAACCCTATTTTATATGATTGGTGATATAAATCTGAGGTCAACTTAAATTGAATAGTAAAATTTCCGAAACTTATAATTTTTAACAAAAACTACTTTTTTTTCTAAAATAAAAATAGCCTAAGTTACTCCTTGTTACATCAGCTATCTGCCAGTGAAAGTCCCGCCAAAATCGGTGCAGCCATTTCTGAGATTAGCCAGAACAAACAGACAGACAGACAGACAAAAATTGTAAAAAATGTTGTTTTGGTATATGTACCGTGTATACGTCTGAATGCACTTAGTAAAAAGCGGTTATTTTAATATTACAAACAGACCCTCCAATTTTATTTATTTGTATAGATTGAGTCAGCTTTTTAAAGACAATTTCCTATAGGTTTTCACATAGAACCTGTATCGGTATTTTTTTACAAATATAAAATCGGAGATGTACTCCCAGAGCATACTATTTGCTAATTATACTTAAAAAAGATAAAATTTGAATTAGTAAGAAGTATTATAACATTTGATCAAATCAACTTCTTTTTATTTCTGAGGAACAGCAAAAAGGCTGACAGCCCATTTAATACTAAGCAGTTGCCGTCGCAGATGTATGCGACGCTAAGGGCACTGCAAACAGGCTGTTGCTCATAGGGGTAAATATATTATAAATTTGACCATTTCATTATAGTTATGCATTATTATTTAATAATAAGTGATGAATATAGTGCAATCAGATATATTATATCTATATTGTTTACCTTATAAGAAATAAACTGTTATTAATAATAATTGATGTGTAATAAATTTTTGTAATAATCGTTTGCATACACAAAAGGCGTTAATCACAGAAAGCAATCAGTCATCCATTTCCTGCCTTTTGCGACTCTATGATAGTATTGGTGTGGTTTTATTTTATATAAAGCTGTTACCACATTCTCAAATATGTTAAAACCCTGAAGTAATGTGTCGTCATAAATTCCGCATTTATTAACGCGTAATTTTTTCTGCAGAAATGGTTTGATTATAAACTACAGTGGAATCCTGATGACTATGGAGGTGTGGAGATGTTGTATGTCCCATCAGAGCATATATGGCTCCCTGATATTGTGCTTTATAATAATTGGGATGGGAATTATGAAGTAAGTAAACTACTAAGACCAATTTAGGCTTTTGTAGTTACTACCGAAAAATCATACTTTTTTTAAACATTCCTTGTTTTCCAAATGACTCAAGTCCAGCTTGATTTTGTAACTCAATTACGAGCTAAATAGCCTAAGTTCTAGAAACTACTTCTAAGTATTTATATTAAAGTTTTAAAAATTGCACTTGCATAAAGATGGGTGACTTGCTAAATGATGGGTGCCTCAGGGGTTATGTGGCTATATCTGAAATATGATTGGAATAAGTAGAAAAGTAAATGCTCATCATCATAATCTCAGCGTTGTATCCCGGTTGCAACCTAACTTCCGTTTCGGTGCCCGGGGTCCGCTTTCCGACTTTTTCTACTCCACTTCGCATGGTCTTCAGCATCCCTGGTAGTGAGCCCATTGGCACGCATATCACCCTTTACGACGTCAAGCCAGCACTTTTTGGGTCTACCCCTCCTGCCGGGGCCCGGCCGGAGGCGGCAGGGCCAGATATTAGTTTCCCACGTAAGCATCCGGTTGCTGTAAAACGTGGCCGTACCATTGGAGCCGACACTTCTGCAATCTATCCGCAATGTCACGGACATTAAGGGTATGGAGTGACGCGGTAGCCGTAAGGACAGGCCTAATGATGGTCTTATAGACCTGCCCCTTCAACTTTACCGGCATTTTGGGTCACAGATGACACCAGTTACCTCACGCCATTTGGCCCACGCGGCAGCAACGCGTGCCTTGACATCGAAATCGATGTCACCAGACGCGTGAAATGGGATGTTTGCGACGTTATAGGCTAATATCCCGTTGTTTTCTACGTAGGGGAACTGAAATGTGGTCCCTTATGTAGGAACACAACATAAATTTATTTTAGAGCATATTTAAAGATTAAGGGTTCTTGCCGTCCAGACGAGCTTGGAGCACTACCACCTAGCTGGGGTTATTTTGTCGCTTTTAAGACCGCTCACGGCCGCAGTTGTCAGTATCCTTGCTCTGTCCCTGCAGGGAGAAAATTTGCACGGATTTCGAGCAACCTACTGCAAATCATCATAGTAACAATATTAATTACAACAATCGTTTTAGCACAACCTATATCGATAAATAAAATTTTCTTACACTAATTATTTCGGAAGAAAAAGATTATGTTAAGTATACGGTAAGGTTGTATGGAACGGTGGACCTCATGTCCATTTTTTTAAACTTTCAGGTTACACTCATGACGAAAGCTACTCTAAAGTACACTGGTGAGGTAAACTGGAAACCCCCAGCAATTTACAAATCATCATGTGAGATCAATGTTGAATACTTTCCGTTTGATGAGCAAACGTGTTTTATGAAGTTTGGGTCTTGGACATATAATGGCGCTCAGGTAACTAACTCATTTTCATATAAAGAGAATATTCGGAATGCTTATTTGTAATGTATTAATCATAGTAAAAAAGGAAATGCTACACGGGAAAAATAATACGGCAGGGCTAAAAGAAAAGACATGTCAAAAATGTTCACTTGACAAAATGCGTAGTGAAAAATAGTGCCCACGCCAGTAGAAAAAACAACCTAAATTAATTAAAAACATTTATTAATCTAAGATCATGGATAGTACAACTTTGAAACTTTTACTGCTGTATGTAGTCGTTAATTTAATATACATAAATTCCAGAGGCAAGTTGTTGGAAGAGTTATTAATTACTCTTTTCGCCAGTTCTCAAATAACAAAGGAAAGATAAGATTGTATTACATTTGTGGAGCCAAATGTAAGACGATAGTCATTTCTGTAAAGAACATATTTACATTTATATGTACAATCCTTTTTCTAATACCTCTTTAGTCCATATAATAAGGACAGAAGGGGGCGACATATTAAATGTAGCTCTTTGATAATACCCAAGAACAAAAAAAAAACGCTTAGATAAAAAGAAGTACGTATGTGAACTACTTTTAATATTTCTGCTTCCAGGTTGATCTAAAACATATGGACCAGACACCAGGAAGCAGCCTGGTCCACGTGGGTATAGATCTCAGTGAATTTTACCTGTCTGTCGAATGGGATATTCTAGAAGTACCAGCGACCAGAAACGAGGAGTACTATCCTTGTTGTCCAGAACCTTTTTCAGGTATACCAATGTTTTTTAATCGAAACTAATTACTCTTTCTTGAATTCGAGTTAACTATTATATCTACTGATTTTCTTGTATAGTGTTTGGAGTATTTTTCTGCCACCATACACTGTGGCCAAATTTTAGACAAACTTTCACTAGCCAGGATGTCTAGGTATCGATCCCAGAGATTTGTGAATTTATCTATACAAATAAATAAAATTGCAGGGTCTGTTTGTAACATTAAAATAACCGCTTTTTACTAAGTGCATTTGGATGTATACACGGCACATATACCAAAACAACATTTTTACAATTTTTGTCTGTCTGTCTGTCTGTTTGTTCCGGCTAATTTCTGAAACGGCTGGACCGATTTTAACGGGACTTTCACTGGCAGATAGCTGATGTAACAAGGAGTAACTTAGGCTACTTTTATTTTAGAAAAAAAAAGGTTTTAGTTAAAAGTGATCAGTTTCGGATTTTTAAAGATCCAATTTAAGTTGACCTCAGATTTATATCACCAATCATATAAAATAGGGTTCAGCTTAGGCTGGACTTTGTAGGTTCGAACGCAGTTTGTTTCATTTATTTATATTTTAGGGTTCATAGGGTTTGTTATCCAAAATAAACCATAAGATATAAAAATGCTGCCCAAAGTGACTATTCCACGCGGACGGAGTCGCGGGCACAGCTAGTTTTCAAATAAATATGCAGCTGTAGCTTCTGACATAACCAGAAAATTTCGCTGCTTTTATTTATGTTTGCTATGTGATCCCAATCAGGCGTGATAGTCTATTATTATTCTGATTTATTAATAGATTAAAATTTATATAGATATGCAGTAATGACTACCAGATCTATAATAGTTACATACATTTTTGAAAGCTATAGTTTAAAGTTTGCTTTAAAAGGAATATGTTGATTCTATGGATTTTACGGAAACACACATTCAAGTGAATAAATAAAAACAGGTTAGGCTGAGTTGTAATGCCTGTAAATGACGATAGTCTTAATGTCTGATTTTGCATATTTAATCATAAAAATTTGACAACTATAATTATTGGTTTAATACCCATTTAGATTGCTAACTGGATAAAGTAGACCTTCATTCAGTTTTTCTCTCACATAGCGAGCATTCAAATAGCAAGAATCTTGGGCTTTGAAGCAAACAATTGAGTTTATTAAATTTAGTTTTATTATTACATTATGCATAATGCTTGAAACATTCTATAATATTATTAGAAATATGTATTTAAGACTATTCTTTAAAATAATATTCTGTTGTATATGTACACATAATTATTTCCTTTTCTTTAAACGCTCTCTCTCTCTAGAGTTTTATACCGTTAATAATTAATATAGTAATTATTCCATTGTATAATATAAGCCTTTTATTACATTTTATCCGTGCAGGGGCGGAGAAAGAATATTGACCTCTGCGGCCGGGGTCGGCCTATCGTAAAAGGCGACAAAACAACCCTAGCTACGTGGTAGGGCCCCAAGCCCGTCTCGATGGCGACCACCTTTGGTCTTAAGTATGTCGCCATAATAACCTTATGTTGTGTTCCGGCATTAGTGACCCAAGTTCCTGTACCCTTATGGGACAGCAGCGTGTTCGCGATGCCAATGGCATTGCAAACACCCATAGGCGACGGTAACTGCTAAATTCTAAGCGGGCCGTCAGCCTGCCTGATGGCCTACACTAGCCTACAGCATTAAAAAAAATACATGCAGGGCAGTCTTTGGGGACTGCCGATAGAAGTGAAAACTAAGTAACTTGTGAATTGTATCGTCGAGCTGTTAGATTATTATTTTCAGTTTATAAAGAAGTGTTTATGATCAAGGATTAAATTGGCCATTAACACTTCTTTACAAACTGTTATGACGGAGCGCGTATACGTACAAGTCAAACGTCGGCTAGTTGCTAACTGCTTAATATTACTATAAGATGGTGGGCGCAGCCATCGCGTCGCTCTTTGGCGTACATACCTAACACTCCTCCCTCTTAAATCACACACGTTTAAAGTATTTCTTATAATCTACAATAGGACGGTCTCTCCGCGAGCGTTGTGGTTCATTTGGTTTGGTCTTATCCAGAGTACAGGGTTGAGGACTAGACGGATCTGTTACTCGGGCTGGTGAAGCAGAAGGTGTGGTTGGACTAGTACTTCGTTCATGACATTCAACCCCTTCTGGCACTCTTTGTGGCGATCTTAATTGACGTGGATCGGACTCGAACTCCGCCGATTCTACTTGACCCTTTGAAGACGAGTAGTCTTTAAGTAAAACAGGCGTCTGGTTTTCACATACAGCTCTTCCCTCCTTGAAAATATAAAGTTGGTTCCTGTGTCTACTCAATATCTGGTCTTTGTTAAATACATAAACTTCGTACGTCACCTTGCCTGTCCTTCGAACAATCCTCCCTTTCGACCAAAACTGCTTCATTTTATCTACATATTCTTTTAACCACACTAAATCACCGACCGCAAAAGCTTTATTGTTTTTCCCCCCATAGCTGGCCGCCTGTAAGCACTGTTTTCGCAACACCCGTGAGCATAACTGCGATGACGTAGGCGATTTGTGGGGAATAATTAAATTTAACCTTGAACGTAATTTGTGGCCAAAAACTAGTTGAGCCGGTGAAGACTCTGTTGTAGTATTTACAAAATTTCTATAGTCAAAGAGAAATTTACACAGCCTAGTATTTATATCCACCGTCTTGCACCCAGATAGCATAATCGACTTAATACCCCTTTTTACAATTTTTACAAAGGATTCGGCTTGTCCGTTGCTAGATGGGTGATAGACGGGGGAAAACAACTGTTTAATTCCGTTCAATTTACAAAATTCTGAAAATTCCCGAGACGCGAACGAAGTTCCATTGTCACTGACTATGATTTCCGGCGTGCCAAACCGTGACATGAAGTCGCAAAGTTTATCTATAACAGCTTTAGTCGTTAAGTTTAGTTTCATATCATAACATTCTACCCATTTCGAATAAGCATCTACGATTATTAAAAATGACTTATTATTAATCGGGCCGAAAAAGTCCAAGTGGATCCTATGGAATGCATACGGGGGATATGGCCAGGGGGCGAGCGCGGTGCGGGGCGGCGCGCGTTTCAGCTGTGCGCACACGTCACACGCTCCGCACAGCCGTTCCAGTTCTGAGTCAATTCCTGGGAACCAGAACTTAGATCGGGCTTCCGCCTTCATTTTCACCACTCCGAAATGAGAACTGTGAAGTTCCTCTAAAATTTTGTTCCGTAAACTAAGTGGAATCAAAACTTTATAACCACGCATAAGAACGCCATTTTCTAATGCTATTTCATTTTTACACAGATGAAACGGCTTAAGGGACTTGTCAGATATTTTACGCGGCCACCCCTTTATTACAAATTTTAAAACTTTCGCCAAAACAGGATCGCGAGCTGTTTCCTGCTGAATGTGCCGCAAGGTTACGGGCAAACAGCCTTCGACGGCGAAATTGACATAGGCGGCTACTTCCTCGCTAATCTCCCTAGTGGCCACGTTCCGCTTCGGCGCGCGATCTGGTATTGCCCGCGATAGGAAATCGGCTGTATTTGCCGCACTGCTCACATATTCGATAATGTAATTATAGGCGCTCAAAAAAATCGCGTAACGCTGTAGCCTATTTGCTGTCACTACTGGGATACCACGGTGTGGCCCAAAAATAGCAGTTAGTGGCTTATGATCTGTTCGTAGTAAGAATGGGTCCGCCCTCCCATACAAGAACTGATGGAATTTCCTGACTCCGAATATAATTGCAGTTGCTTCTTTTTGTATTTGAGCATACCGCTTTTCGGCTGAAGTGAGGGAGCGCGACGCGTACGAGATGGGCCTCTCGGTGCCGTCGTTGCCTACTTGCGACAGAATGGCCCCTAACCCAACCGGTGAAGCGTCTACTGTTAAAACCAACTTAGCGTTGCTATTAAAGTGTGCTAACACTTGCTCCGATGCCATTAATTTTTTTATTAATTTAAACGCTTTATCCTGTTTATAGTTCCAATTCCACTTAACTCCCTTTTGTAATAGTTCATGTAAGGGACTCAATATAGTCGATGCATTCGCTATAAAATTACGATAATAATTAATAAGCCCTAAGAATGACTGAAGCTCTTGTATATTTTTTGGAACCGCTGCGTCTACTATAGCTTTTACCTTGTCTGGGTTTTTCTTTATGCCCTGCTTATTTATTATATATCCCAAATAAGAAACCTCGTCTTGGAAAAATGCACACTTGTCCCTATGTAACGTGAGCCCAGCCTCTTGTAAGCGATGCAAAACTTCTTTAAGTTTGGTCTCATGAAGACTTCTACTAACATCAGTAAGAATTAAATCGTCTAAAAAACAAAACACTCCGTCCATGTCCCCTACTATTGACTCGATCGCTCTTTGAAAAATCGCCGGCGCTCTTGACAACCCAAACACTAGTCGTGTATAATTAAATAATCCTCGAGGCGTATTTATACACGTCAAATTCTGCGATGATGAATTTAATTTAAATTGGTTATACGCCATAGACAGGTCTAATTTACTGTATTGAGCACCATTATAAAGCTTAGTAAACAAATCCTGAACCGATGGTAGGGGATATTTTTCTACTAGAAGTTGCTTATTAATTGTTTGCGAGTAGTCGGCACAAATTCGGACACTACCATCGCTTTTTAAAACTGGTACTATTGGCGACGCGTAATCGGAATGTTTAACCGGTACCAAGATACCTAACGACACCAACCGATCTAATTCATTATTAATTTTTTCTTTCAGCGCGTATGGTACCGGTCGCGATTTCATAAAAACAGGTTTTGCATCTGATTTTAACGGCAAATCTATTTCATATTTATTAAAGCATCCTAATTGATCTGAAAAGAGTTTAGGATAGCACTTTATTAATTCTAATAAAATCTCTTGATTATTCTTATTACTTCTACAGTAAGCAAGCGTTGACGTGAACTCCAACTTAAACTCTCGCATAAAATCTCGGCCTAGTAAGGGAGGCCCCCCATTTTTTATCACGTAAATTTTTAATAAAGCCGAGTGGCCTAAATATCCTATAGTTACGTTAATAATACGGATAACAGACAAATTAACGCCATCGTAAGAAAAAAGCCGTTTTAAGGGTCGTGACAATGGAACATTCGAGAAATATTTTTTGTAGGTTTCCGCTGATATTACGGATACAGGAGACCCACTGTCTATTTCACATTTTAAATGTTGACCATTTAAGCTCACCGACTCAACCAAGGGTTCCCCATTTGGGCAACAGATATTATGCATAAACTTACCATCATCGCCTTCGTCATCGCCGTTACCTTCCTCCAGGTACCTCACACGCGAACTACCCGGACACATTTTCCGTAGATGACCTTTACGATTACACTTTTTGCATTTGTAATTAGAAAACCGGCACTCTTTGGCTGTGTGATTTGTATAGCCGCACACTGAGCACTTTCCATTCACCGGCACTTTTTTATTCGCGGGATGACCCTCACGAGACATTTTAAAAATGCCTTCCTGGCCAACTGAAGAGGACCCCGCGGTTACTGCGGCGCGTGCGCACCGAACTCCTTCCGCCAGATCCACTGCCTTCCCCAGCGTGAGGTCTTCAATCTCGTGTGCAAACAGTTTTTCTTTCTCTGGACCTGGTAGCATCCCCATCACGAATTTGTCCAGTAAGGTGTCTTCTATATTCCTGAAGGCGCAGTGAGCAGCAAGACCGCGCAGCCGCGCGGCCCATTGCATGTGTGACTCACCGCTTACTTGTACAGCTTCGTAGAATTTATGTCTTTCG
Source organism: Malacosoma neustria (assembly GCA_963693495.1). Taxonomy (NCBI): domain Eukaryota; kingdom Metazoa; phylum Arthropoda; class Insecta; order Lepidoptera; family Lasiocampidae; genus Malacosoma; species Malacosoma neustria. The sequence continues at coordinate 18,254,584 of OY856377.1, forward strand.
GCGAACACGCATCTTTTGGGTGTGAAATGACTATCCAACATGTGGGTTATCTCTCCATAATTTATTGTAGTCAGATCCTCTGGTAATGCTAAATTGTTCGTTAGCTGATATGTACTTTCCGAGAAAGCACTGAGTAGCACCGCCTTCCTTTTGACTCCAGCTTTGTCCGTCTGTTCATTTAAATTATTTGCTATGAACCATTGCTCTAATCTACACTTATATGTTTTCCAATCTTGACCGTGATGATCAAAATTGGATAAAACACCTATCGTAAGCGACCCGAACATTTTATTGAGATTTGTGGGTACTCGTCGCCACTGTTATGACGGAGCGCGTATACGTACAAGTCAAACGTCGGCTAGTTGCTAACTGCTTAATATTACTATAAGATGGTGGGCGCAGCCACCGCGTCGCTCTTTGGCGTACATACCTAACACAAACCAAAAATTGTTCACCCAAAAAGTGCTTAACGCGCCTAAAGAAGTTTTCACTTCAAAAACTCAACTGTATTTCATTGTAATAAAGTCGCAATTCAAATATATATGTACAAGTAATGCAATGTAATTATTTAATAGTTACATTATAAAATAAACCTTAAGTCATTATTAATAAGGTTGGTATTACTGGAGCAAAACTCCATTATTACGTCTTACGAATTTTCGAACAAGTGTTCTGACGCGAGTTTAACATTTTTTACCCATCACAAAAAATTGCACAACGCCGCTAAAGAAGTTTTCACTTCAAAAACATATACATTTTGCTTTTGTTTCAGACATAACTTTCAAACTGACGATGCGTCGTAAAACATTATTCTATACAGTGAACTTGATCATTCCATGCGTCGGTTTGACATTTCTTACTGTATTAGTATTTTATTTGCCCTCTGATTCCGGTGAAAAGGTAAGTTGTGTTTGTGACGAGTGATGTGTTTAAGCTGCGTATTGTCAAAGCTTTGCGTCATAATATACAAAAACATGACAAGTAATTTATGAAACAACAGACTTCTGTTTAAGTATTATTAACGTTCCATAATTTTTATTTTTATTTATAGCTTACAAAAAAGGTGTACTACACATAGATGATCATTAAAATCGCCGAACTTAGCATAAAAAATACAGCGTGGTAGCCGAGAATAAAATTATTATGTACATTTAATTATTAAATATTATAGCTATTCAATTACTCTAAAGTAACAAAGTTTAAATAAAATTAAGTTATATATGATTTATAAAGACAAATTATAGAAATTAGTTCTAAGCACACTGAATTATCTTTAATTACAAATATATAAGTACAAAATGATTAACATTTTATATAAACTTTAATATAAAGCACGCTACGGTAAATCTTAATGAATAAATATACTACTTTTACACCAACTACCTTTTGATGAAGTAAAAATCTTTAATTTTTAGAATAAATTTACTGGGCCTATCTTTAATATCTTTACTATTAATGTTGATTAAAATAACCTGATGGAGAGCGATGGCGTTTTGGAAAAAGCTTTCAAATCGCATTACATGTAAAAGAAATGTATAGAAAGTATCAGTAATTTTTATTACAATGCAAATATGTGTAAATTTCTTGCACCTGTATGTATAAGTAAAAAAAAAAAAAGATTCATTGAAATAGGTGTACTATCAAAAGGCAATGTTTCACTGTTTTGTCCATCGCAAAGCTTCGACAAAACGCGACCCAACTTTAATGTTTCGACATTTTATCATTGGCTTTCGATGTTTTTGATTTATATTTTAATATTTTTGCAATGTTCTAGAAGTGATGGAACTTGAAAGTTGCTGTTTGTGAGGCTAGTAAATAAGCCGTTGTTATGTTATCTTTTTAATTTGTAATTGAAGATTAATTTTATAAATTATTTATAAAATTAACGTATAAATAATAAATTGTAAAGCCGTGACATTTTTATTTGTATTAAATCTCTTAATTATTTATATCCTGCTTTTCTATAAATCAACTTCAATGAATGTTGTTTAATTTTCAAGCTTTCACTGGATATTAACGACAATCTTTTAATAAATATCTGTAACAAGTGTTTTGTTCTTGTGTTTGTAAAATTAGTGCAAAAGCCCTGATAGCCTTTTGAAAAATACGTAATACAAGATGATCAAATTATTTTTTAATTTATATATTCTTAATTTATAATATATTGTATCTATATTTTAATGAGTATTTGATATGACATTTAAAAAAGTTTATTCGAAATAAATTGACACTAAAAGTTTATTTGTAAGATAATTAATTGAATAAATTCTAATATCATAATTTAGTGTCTAACTGTAGTTAAAAACTAAAAAAATCATAAATGTATATTAAACGTTATATAATACTGATTTGTTCGCATATACAGTCTAATCGCTAAAAGAGATGAAGTTTAAAATACGAGTATTAATTCTGTCCTTATATACTTATTTTATGTAAATATATGACACTAAACCAATGATAGAATGTCAATTTTCTGCTTTAAATGTACCATGGAATGGGATGTATGGGCATGTTTCACCCACCGACCATCCGTACTCCACCGAACCCATCATTCCGTACCAAACGTAGTCTTTTTTGATCCATTAGCTAGTCGTGTGTGTGATAGTGTCATCAAAATTATCTTTTTAATCTTGTTATTGTTTTTCCACTGATTCCAATAAATATTCTATAAAATAATACATATATAGAGTTTAGTTTTTGGCAATTTGTTTAATAATATTGCTTTTTTTAGTATACTATTCTATTTGATAAAATTAACTATAAATCTAAAATTATTTTTCAAATATATATAAAGATAATACTCCTATATTTTTAATATTAATTTCTAAAGGCTATTAGGGCTTTTTGATAGCTTATGTATAAATAATAAATTCTCAAAAAAACTAAATAAACTATACAATATTAACGTACAAATATATATGAGCTTTAATTGTATAAGAGCTTTATTGGACGTACATGTTTCTTCTTGAATGCTTCTTACGCTATCGCTTCTAGCTTTATTTGTGTTTTTTTAATTTGTATATAAAATAGGTTGTGTATAATTATCAGTGGAAAGACAATTATTTTAATAACAAATAATTGGCAGGATTGACAGTGCACTATTATATCTTAAAAGAAATCATATAATTTGAAAAAATAAATGGATGTGGTTGCATAGATATTCTGCGTGTTATCTTTCTACAGTGCATAATCACGACGAAATTACGCCACGGAGGTAGTCAAATAAAATATTTCAAGCTCAAGCAAATAATGGTTAAGGGCGTATTTTTATAGGAAAATTATATTTTGTATTATATATATATATATATATATATATATATATATATATATATATATATATATATATATATATATATATATATATATATATATATATATCGTACATATATACTCCTTTGAATAAAACGGGCACCTTACAGTCATTGGCTTTCTATGATATTAATGTTATCAGTATATCATTAGCTTAGATGACTCAAAATTTCTTATTATCAATAAAAATATAGTTTTTAACACTTAAATCCCGGAATCGTTGTCTATATAAACAAAGAACCGTGTTGAAATGGAGATTTTTATGGGTAAAATGAAATGAACACTACGAGTATTTTAATGAAAAAAACAGATATCAAAAAATAAAAACTAATAACGAGTATGACAAATACCGTGCTCTTGCATTTAAGCATCTACGTCACCAAAACGGTGGGCCCGAGCATTAACGTCCATATAAATGGCATTTTCACCAATTACAGTCAGTGCGGGATGTGTATGTTGACAAAATTTTTTTGTTATGTATCTTTGCTCATTTAGTGAGCCATTTTCAATAAATACTATCTCGGTACGATAACTGAAAATTAAGCCCATCCAAAACAAGGTTTCTTTTAAGGTCTATGTAACTGCATTTGCGGTTCCTCAGCGCCTGACTCACTAAAAAACGATCGTCTCGTGGTTGTGTGTAACATTTTCTGCCAGAACCTTGCTTTATCTGAAAAAAAACCTGTCTCTCTGACTGTTGAACGACTCATGCTTAACCGCTGTGAGACGTAACATTGGCCCTTCTTCCAGCAGCGCTATAATTTTACTAGCTCTTATTGCTTTTTTGCCATTACAATAGACACAAAGATATCTGTTATAAGTCAATATAAAGCAGGATTTTAATGGCCTGATAACCCTTTAACCGTAAACCCCCAAAAATAAGTAAAAAGTCACAAATTGAAAAAGGGATTATTAATTTTAAAAACAATAGTTTTGAATTTGGAATTAACTTTCTTTTATACCCAGACTTTTTGTTAAGTGCCAGTAACATAGTTTAGATATGAAAACCTTTTTAGAACTAAACTATTACCAATAATGTAGAAAAATTAAATTCGCTCGTTTTTTTTAAAAGAGTTTATATGGTATATGTATGTAGATTGGAAATTATCAAAAACATCTTGAGAGTATAAAAGATAAGACGTCGATACAAACTCAAAAATTATGTTATAAAACACACTTAATATTAAAGATTATGGATTTAATATGTTATTGATTCGAGTCGCTTAATGCCTAAAAAAATAGAATAATTAAAGAAATACTCTACCGTATCAAATTAGTAAGGCTAGTAATTTATAACCTCATCCATTTTACTTTTGAATCGATATATTTGAGAATTAATGAGAGTGCACCAAAAATCCACACATGATTGTTGTATACAAAATTAAATATAATATTCAAAAGAGACTTCTTTTCCCTAGATATCGCTCTGCATCTCAATCCTGGTGTCCTTAACCGTGTTCTTCCTTGGTCTGGCCGAGATCATTCCGCCAACATCTCTGGCGATTCCATTGCTAGGGAAATACCTACTGTTCACCATGATACTGGTGTCACTCAGCGTATGGGTCACTGTTTGCATACTTAACGTGCATTTCAGGTAAATTTATGACGTGGTGCACGTCTGGTGTACAGGTTACTGCGGGTTGACATTAAATCTGATATTATTAATTATTATTTCCTCAAATACAATTTTAAAAGTTTATTGCAGTCGTAGCCTACTTGAATTTATATATTCCATCGGTCTATTACACGATCTAATAAGAAGATAAAGTTATCTTTTTAATGCTATTTTATCTTTTATATTTGCTTTTATTTTAAATTAATTCGAATTATATGAATTCATTAAATCAAAAGTGGAATAAAAATTATTATAAATAACGTTTTTGTAAATTTTGGATAAAACAGTTGGCGAAAAGTACTTATTGTACCAATTTGTTTATTATGTTGAATATTCCAGTCTAGCTTAGAAACGACCACCATTTGTGTAAAGTATCATCATACATTATATATAAATCAATAAAGATTAGATAAAAAATAAAGAAAGATAAAATTACCGCGGACTCAAAATGTATCAAAAATCGTATTTTTAATGATGAATCATCATCATCTTAGAGATGAATCCCGGTTGCAGCCCAAATTCTCGCTTCAGCGCCCGGGGTCTGCTTTCCGACTTCTTCTTCTCCACTTCGCGCGATCTTTGGCATCTCTGGTGGTCAGTCTATTGGCATGCATATCAACCCCTACGACGTCAATCCAGCACTTTTTGGGTCTACTATTCCTGCCGGGGCCCGGTGGTGGCGGCATGGCCAGACATTTATTCTCCACATAAGCAACCGGTTGCCGTAAAACGTGACCGTACCATCGGAGCCGATACTCCTGCAATTTATCTGCAATGTCACGGACATGAAGACTGCCGCGAATGTGAGAGTTCCTAACGCGATCCTTCCGCGTTACTCCACACATCCATCGCAGCATATTCATCTCCGTGACTCGCAGTGCCTGTTTGTGTCGCTCCAACACCGGCCACGCGTCACATCCGTATAAAAGGATAGGCCTAATGATGGTCTTATAGACCTGTCCTTTCAATTTAATCAGTATTTTAGGGTCACAGATGACACCAGTCACCTCACGCCATTTGGTTCACGCGGCAGCAATGCGTGCCTTAACGTTGGAGTCCATGTCACCAGACGCCTGAAATACAGATCCCAGGTATTTGAACTGTTCCGTGCGCTTAACTGTGTCGCCGCCTATGTGCACGGGTGTGGGATCTGTGGAGTTGCAGGTCAAGTACTCGGCCTTCGCCACGTTGAGTTTCAGACCGCCGTTCTCAAGCGATTCCTTCCACGCCTTCATACGTCCTACCAATCTACCCCTGTCCGAATCTGCCAGCGCGATATCATCAGCATACATGAGCAACTATGGGGGCTGCTCATGTGAGTTTCTGATGCTGTCTGACATTACGTCTAATACCACGCGGAACAGAAACGGACTAAGGACGGATCACTGGTGTACTGTAGTAATGGAGAAGGATTTTGTGTTTCCAACAGCGGTCTGAACCACGGAATCGGAATTGCGGTACATGTCTCGGATAATGTCAATATAGGTCTCTGGAATCCCTTTGGACCTCAATGCCCACCAGATTATCGCGCGAGGAATACAGTCGAAGGCCTTCTGCAAGTTGGGATTCTGATTCTGTATTTCTCCACGACAGTCCTTAGGCCAAAAACAGGGTCTATTGTCCCGTGACCAAGGCGAAACCCATTTAGACACCCTGAGACAGTGCACTCCTGTCGAATCCGAGAGTCGATAAGCCTTTCGAAGAGCTTCATGGTGTGGGACATGACCTTAATGCCTCGGTAATTACCGCACTCCAGCACCGACCCCTTGCCTTTGAAGACTGGAGTACTCAGTCTCCGTTAGCTCGGGAACGTACTAGCGAGGCGAGTGTCCGGTTAAAAAGGTCGGTTAACATGCCCACACCACGAAAGCCCATCGCCTTCCAGGCTTCGATGGGAACTCCATCGGATCCAACAGCTTTCCGATGCTTCATGTGGCGAAGACAATTCTGGACCTCTGCAGGCGTTACCAGTGGCACTAGTCCTTGAATCGTGGGAAGATCTGGCAGCTGCACCTCTTTGTGCTGCGTGTTCAGCAGCTCGTGGAAATACGAGTGCCATCTCTCCTCCACTGCGAGATTCTCGCATAGCAGGTTGCCCAAAGGGTCTTTTACACAGTGGTACTTGGAAAAGTCCTGTGCCACTTTGACCCTGAAGCGCGCCAACTTATAGATGAGCTTCTGCCCTTCCACACTTACACTTTATCATAAAGTGGTTGTAAGTGGTCTCGTCAGCTCAGCTCTCTTAGTGGCGCACTTTGCCACCCGGTATGCGTCGCGATCTTCAGGAGATCCGGACGCTTGCCACTTCTTAAAGAAGGCTTTCTTTGCTCTAGTCTCCCTCTGGACTATGTCATTCCACCACCATGTCTCTTTGTCACACTTGCGAACACCCTTAGACAACCCCCCACACCTCGAAAGCCGACGTCAGAGCCTCATCCGTTATTCAGCAGGGTGCGCCGACTTGCGGTGAGGTTAACTTGAGCCCCGAAGATGTTGGTAGGGCCCCTTACACCCCCGATATTTTTAATGATGAAAAGCAGCTGTGAAACTTTAAGAAACATTAATTTATGGTATATAACATTATTTATTTAAAATATTCTTTTAAATAAAAATTATTTAATATTTAATTAGATTTACTTAATTAATTATATTTTATTACATATACCTAGTCAGGTCATAAGTATTGTCACACAGTAAAAACTTTTCTTTTAGAATGCTGGCCACAAAAAAGTTTATTGAATTCGAATTTCGAATTGTTCATGAAAATAAAAATTTATACTTTTAGAATTTTACTCATTTTTAAATATGGAGTGGACGCTTAAAGAAGACCGTGTTGCAGTTATTGCGTTGCATCGTTGCGGTTACGCGCCAATTCAAATTTTTAACATACTGAAAAATTTGAATATAACCAAAAGATATCGTTTATCGTACCATCAAACGATACAATGAAGACTCTAGTGTAGATGACAGGTCAAGAAGTGGTCGCCCTCGGTCTGTTAGGACTCCAGCAGTGATAAAAGCTGTGAAGGCACGAATTCAAAGAAATCCCAAACGTAAGCAGAAACTGTTGGCCCTTCAGATGGGGTTACGCAGAACCACGGTGAAAAGGGTGTTAAATGAAGACTTAGGGCTTCGGGCATATCGAAGAAAAACAGGACGTCGTTTGAATGCTCGTCTAATGGACCTGAGACTGAAGAGATGCCGCGCTTTGTTGAAGTGGTACGCGGGAAAAAAATATCGTGAAATTCTATTTTCGGATGAAAAAATGTTTACCGTAGAAGAGAGCTACAACAAACAAAATGATAAGGTGTACGCACACAGTAGTGAAGAAGCGAGCAACCGTATTCCGCGTGTCCAACGAGGTCATTTTCCATCCTCGCTCATGGTATGGTTGGGAGTTTCTTATTGGGGCTTAACAGAGGTACATTTTTGTGAGAAAGGTGTAAAAACGAATGCTGTTGTGTATCAAAATACAGTCCTGACGAACCTTGTGGAACCTGTTTCTCATACCATGTTCAATAACAGGCACTGGGTATTCCAACAAGATTCGGCGCCAGCTCATAGAGCGAAGAGCACACAAGACTGGCTGGCGGCGCGTGAAATCGACTTCATCCGGCACGAAGACTGGCCCTCCTCCAGTCCAGATTTGAATCCGTTAGATTACAAGATATGGCAACACTTGGAGGAAAAGGCGTGCTCAAAGCCTCATCCCAATTTGGAGTCACTCAAGACATCCTTGATTAAGGCAGCCGCCGATATTGACATGGACCTCGTTCGTGCTGCGATAGACGACTGGCCGCGCAGATTGAAGGCTTGGATTCAAAATCACGGAGGTCATTTTGAATAAACTTTAATGTCATAAGAATCTATGTTTTGTTAAGTTCATTTTGGTATATAAATGGTTACATAATGAATAAACTTGTTACAATTATTTTACATTAAACATGTGACAGAATTTATGACCTGACTAGGTATATAAACATAAGTTTTCATTAATTATATATAATGAAAACCTGATTAAAATTTGTTAACTATACCTATAATATATGCAAAAATGTCGTATGCATGCACCTAATTTATTATTACCTATTTATTAAAAATTTCAGTTCATTTTAATTTTAAATTAAATTTAAATCTATATAACATATTATACCTATATAACAAAACATTGCATTAAAAAGATAACCTAATCAAAAATTTAAAACAGTAACGAAGAAGAGAATCGTCAAAAATATTAAAGTAGAGAAGTAAAATTATGAAAATTATGAAATAATAAAAATTTATATCATGAAAATCCGCCGCAACCTGCCAGCCAGTCGTGCGTACAGCAAGAGCCTTTTTTCGTAGATTTCGTTAAGCATCTCAATCCTGGTATCATTGACGGTGTTTTTTCTTCTACTCGCCGAGATAATACCACCAACTTCCCTGGCAATACCGTTGTTGGGGAAGTATTTGTTGTTCACCATGATATTAGTGTCGCTCAGCGTATGGATGACAGTGTGCGTACTGAATGTTCATTTCAGGTAAGGAAATGTTTTGGGACAGCTATTGGGTACGTAGGATGCACGTCAATATTATTGCTCCCAGCATAGATCTAAAATTGAACCCTATAAGTGGACGGCCAGATCAAATATTGAATTTCATTGATAGCATTTTAAGGAAGCGCACACTACGGGATCTTGCTCCCCTTTTTGATTTTGGTCAAGGTCGGAGACAGCGGTTGCTTCTACGCGCGGTCCAAAGTGGACTGTGCCGCGGGTGACGATCGCTGCGAGAGCCGGGCCGCGCTCCTCGCCAGCGGCATAGTATTCGTCTCTTTCATAGCGGGTGTGTTGGTAAGGGATGGATAATATAGTAAGCGGGGCGTTAAAGCAGAGTGCGGGAGCGGGAACGGATTGCGGAAGCGGGGCATGGGAGCGGGTAGGAGAAGACCGCTGCATGCTCAACGCCCGGCGCATACAATGAGAATGATGAATACTTATATTTTGCTGTTATTGAATTTTAATTATACACTTACCATAATTAAGTAGTAGATTAAACAAAAATACACTTATTAATACTATCTATAAACATACGGTATGTAAACATGAGAAAAAATTATGTTGGTATGTATGGTTCATGGAGGCTTTGGGGAGGCATAAGCGCCGATAGAAAAACCGAACTTGCGTTTGTACCTGTTACGTTACATCGAAGAGTGTCTGAAGCCTCATGTGTACCCTACGCATATTTTTCTGGCGAAGACTTCATTTTTATTCAGGGGAATGCTAGGACTCATACCGCAGCCATTGTAAATGAATAGCTGAGCGAAGTCGGTATTGCAGTTATGAGCTGGCCAGCAAGAAGTCCGGGTATGAATCCCATAAAACACCTATGGGATGAGTTGAAGAGACGACTCAGAGCGAGAGATCCTGCTCCAGAGACGCTTGGCCAGCTTAAAACAGATATACAAGAAGCGTGGGATAACATCCCATAACACCAGATTGTGACGCTTATACGTTCCTCGAGGAATCGTATGGAAGCAGTAATAAGAGCCCGGGGAGGAAATACGAGATACTGAATAAACTTTTTTTAACATTTTTCTGTTTCACATCTTTATTTCTAACATTTAACAAATTCTTCTTAAAGGGTAAAAACAAACCTGTTGAACATAACACAATAGCTAAAGAAATTTAATTTTAATTTGAAACATTCGTATTGGTTAAATGATACCTTATAATATCCACAATTAACTGGATTTATTTGAATGAATTATACAATTAATTGAATGAATTATATTTTTGGTTAAATGTAAAAAAAAACTCATTCAAAACCAAACTTCAGGGGTGTTTCGATTTTTTTGATGAGAAGTAAATACGGGTAAAAATTCGGGAAGACAATTATTTCATATTTTCAGTTATGCATAACATCACAGTCGAGAGCATGAGACTCAATTTTAATTAGTATAAAAGTTATACTCAAAAGAAATATATGGCATCTAAATACTGACGTACTGTGTATTTTGATATTATGTATTAGAATTCTACAACAAAAGAAGGTATTCCGTTAATGCCTCCAAATATCTCTAAGCCTACGTCGAGGCTTACAATTTTCCATTTGCAAGAAGATTTTACCTCAGAACATAAAAAACTAAGATCTGTAACAATCGAATCTCCGTAGTTATGATTTCAAACAAATGAAAACATTTTTTCAATACCATTAGGAAAGATCTCTATGAGTATTCAATATGAAAAAGAGATTTTAATGAAAAGAAGGAGAATGAAACGAGTGATACGACTTAGATCATGTGCTCGGTCAGGTAATCAAATAAAGAAAGAGATCTTAGTTCCTTTCAGGCTAGGTTAGTATGACTAGTGGATTTTTCAGAAAAGTGTTCCGTAGATGCTAATAATTGTATTAATTTTTGCTTTACTTCATTTTTGATTATAATATTTATAATATTTAATATTTTTGTGACAATTCACATAGCGCCATCTAGTCCCAAACTAAGTTGTATAGCATTTGTGTTATGGGTACTAGACAACTGATATACTACTTATATACTTTTTTTTGTAAATAAATACATATTATACATAAACACCCAGACGCGAGACTGGAATCGAACCCGTGACCTCCGCAAGCGTACCGAAGTGCGTTATCCGTTACGCTACCGAGGTCGTCCTTTTTTCAGTCATCAGTTCATTATATATTTCAGTTGTCGAATCATAATTTAAATTTCAGTCAATACAGATAAAATAAAAATTAAAAAATATTTCTATTTCCTCTCTCCCTTTTCGTATTTCATTCTATTTTTCGTTATTAGCTCTAAAATTTCTTCGTACTTTCTTAGAAATTTCTATTATCTTGTGGACCAAACTGTTTTGAGAAAGGCGGCTATTTGACAATAAAGTAGACGCCTATTATTAAATAGGCCTGTATCAAAAAACATTCAACAGCTCTATGTATTGAAAATGCATTGTTTGAGTAAAGTGCATTCTTGAATCGAGTGGCTCGACGTTGGCAATATTTCACACACTATTATTCTGTTATCAACGCGGCTATAAAAGTGATTTACGCCCTTGCTTTTATTTAACCAACGTGAATAGTGAGGTCGAATGAAGATAGTTTACTGTTCTGAAACAAGATACTAGGAATGTGGACATAAATATTTAATATTTGCTCATGTAGGTTAATGTTTTTTAATATAACATTCGGTTTGACGCCCCCCGGCTAGATGAGGCGATGACCTGGAAAAAACGGCTGGCAAGAAATGGATGCAACAAGCTAAAAATCTGGCTGAGTGGTGTAGTGGGAGGCCTATGTCTAGCTGTGGACTTTAGTAGGCTTATATGTTGATAATGATGAATCAGTTTGTAATAATGTTACATAAAACATATAATGCTTATATAATGAGTTACATACAGCATAACTGGTATACTAAAATACATATATATACATATATTTCCTAGACTTGAGACGGGAATCATGATCCCGTGATCTCCGCAGCCGTCTGACAAGCATCAGCCATTAAGTCATACAGATGGTCCATTGAAACAAATATTAATTAAAAGTCTTTTAATAGAAAAATTGTACTAATTTGTCACATTGGCTTTTTTGGTTAACAAGCTATAAATCACATTATCAGTTATAAATTTGATTCATGGTCTAAAAATTCGACAAATATCAAAAGTTTTTCAGTTAATATGATATAAACCAGTAAGGCAAATAAATGTTGTTCTGCAATATAAAAAAAAAAACAGAACTTAATTATATTAATCTCTATATTAAGTTTAATTTTCGAGACAAAAAGTAACCATGTCTTTCTCCAAGGTACAATCTGTTTCTACACCAAAATTCAATAAAATTGGTTTAGGCATGAAAACGTAACAGACAGTTGGTTATTTTCACGTTTATAATATTAACTAGCCGATCACGCCCGCTCCGCTGGGCGAAACAGGGAAAAGTAAATAAAAAAAAAATGAGAAAGGATCGACGGTATCAAAAAAACAAATAGCTTATAACCATCTACCAAAAATTCCACGTCGAATGGTAGCAGTCCCATCTCGGTATGTTTAGTAGTTTTGTTGTGATGGTGCGTCAAAGGAACCCCATTTTCCTTGTATATACATACATAGTCGACCAATGAATATGGAACACGTATCAAATACCAGGTGCATCGATTCAATAAGCGGCGCTCGCTCGTATTTTATGTACCTTTGTTCCATCCTCGTGACATTACATTTGTTACACTGAACGGGATTTATCGATGAACCTGTAACAAGGTGCTTGTTTCAATGCAATATTAATACTATTTTTCAAAATATTATTTCAAAATGCAACTGTTTTTTGCATGCCGGAACACAATACAAGGTTATTGTGGCGGCATATTTACAGACCAATGATCATTGCTATCCACACGGGCTTGGAGGTTAGGCCGTAGGATTTAGTATTTTTACACCACTCCGCACGGAGGAAATTTCTTATTTGATATTATACAACAAATAATAAAATAAACTTATATTTTTTTAGTTTGTTTTATTCTTACTCGGCTCTAACTTTTTCAATTTTCACCCTCACCGTAATGGTACCTGTTTAATCTAGGTATGTAGATTTGTTACTTTAATTTTCATGCAAGGCTTTATTACGAATCCTTATTTTATTCAAATAAAATTGTTTCTCAAATTAATTTCTTCATTATTTTAAATATGAAGAAGTCATTCCTAAATGTATAGAACCAAGAACATCTATGAATTGTTATTGAAAAGATTTCAATTCAAATAAATATTATTATTTATGTATTAATAAAGTATACCTTGAAAACAGATTACAATCTTAAAAATAGGTCTTAGTATAGGCACAGTGAGATAAATCTACATTGTAAGCCAATACAGTATACACAGCATAACTAAAAATTTCACAATAATAAGTTAATATGAAAAGGAACTTAATTGAAAAAAGAAAAACTGATTACGAAATTGAATAAAGACTGAATAAAAGAAATCCTAACTAATAACATACATAAGTGAGGACAAGTTTTATAAAACAAGAACTGTAAGTGATGACCTATAAGAGCGTGAACTGATAAATATTCTAACTAATATTATAAATGCAAAAGTGAGTTTGTTTGTTTGTTACGCTTTCACGCCTAAATCGCTGAACTAATTTGGATGAATTTCGGTAAAGTCATACATTGGTCCTTGGAGAAGGATATAGGATACTTTTTTAATTCATATGGCAGAACTACGTTTATCAGGTCAACTAGTATCCAATAAAGGGTCGCCGCAGAGACTGTGTTATACACAAATCATCAAAAAAGTCTAAGCAACAAATACTTTTTTTTTGGTCTCGGGGAAAAACCCTCTCTTGACGGGTACCCGGCCCGGGGGAACCGAGGGATATGTGGGACTCCGGGAAAGATGTTCGGCCATCCGACTACCCACTAAAAAACCCCGCTGTTCTCCTATCGCCTACGCCCGGGCCTACGGAAATGTGGCCTGCCTATCTCATGGCCCGGGCCGGCGCCGGCCCGCCCTTTCTCAAGGCGGGCCTCTTCTAAAGTGTTGACGCCAGGGGGTCAGGGTTTCGTCCCCCCGGCGCTCTCCTGAGTTGACTCAAGGAGTTGAGGGGGGCCGCGGAACAGCACGCGGCCCTCTCAATAGTGCGGCAATAGTGCGGGCGGCGGATCCGGGGGAGGATCCGCCGCCCACGGCCGTTTTCTACGGTGGCCGGAGGTCGTTGCTTGCCCTCCGGCGCCGACGACGTGGCCTGCGTTGGCGGGAGTTAACTCCCGCTCCCGCTCCGCCGCCTCCTTTGCGGACATTACTGCCTCGCAAAAGGAGGCGACGACTGTCCATCCAGGATCGCCCCCGACCATGGACGGAACCAGGGCCGGGAGCGACAGGTCCGTTGCCAATTCCGGACGGGACTCCCATCCCCATCGCGTGCTAGTCAGGCGTGGGTACGACTACCAGATGACACTCCAGAAAAACCAGGGAGTCGCCCAACGTCGTAGTCGGCCGAGCAAGACCAACCGACAGTGAGGATGCGATTCCCGCCCCAGGAACACTCTCTGTGCAGGCGCAGTCGAAATAGGCATGATTTCGACTACCAAATCAGAGCCCGGGGCAGAACCCGGGACCCCAATCAGTATTCGCAACCATCCCACCGAGGACCACGCCACGAACAGAGAGCGAAGTTGGAAAGAATGTAGGAGGTAGACGGGAAGATAGGACTCTGTCGCCTCGGACGGGAGTGAGGCGACGGATGCACGGGCACCTCGGGTACGTGCGTACCCGAGGAGTGTACGGGTGTGCACCCGTGCACTCCTCGGACAGAGGAGCGCCCCTGAGGGGAAGCAACATGTACTAAAAAAGTCTAAGCAACATGTACTAATTTAAATTTTAGGATGGTTTTTCACATTATAACGTTGTAATTTATTTTTAAAATAATATTATTAGGGTCCTATGATGTAAAAATAACAGCTGTGGTCTATATAAGTTCTTTTAATAACATAATTTTATCCCATTGTTCCTGGGTCCATGTTCTGCGTTCTCTACACCATTCATTTCGACGAGCGCGATTCCCGTGACGTATCGGTGGGCACCTAATTGGGCGTCGAGCTCGTAGGCCGTAATTATGCAGTTGATTTCGCACAGTTTGGGGACTTACATCAACACCACTTGAATTTTGTAGCCTCAAACTTATCTCTCGAGCGGCTAACATCGGCTGGCGTCTTGCAGTCAGTTGTATGTACCGGTCTTGCCGAGTGGTTGTACTCCTTTTACGGCCTGGATGCTGTTCAGCGGGTTCCCTTGTATTATTGTAGCGCTGCCAAAGATGACAAATAACACTTCTATGAATGCCAAAATGCCGAGATACGTGACATTGATTACTTCCCGCTTGCAACATCCCTACAGCTTTTTGCATTTCATTTGCCGTCAAATGACGTCGCTCCATGACGTAAAGAATATCTAACAATTTAATTTTGTCGCTAACTTTATTTAATTGGTTGGTAAAATTATAAAATCAAGACTAAACGTAGCAATAAAAATGCACTTAAATTCAAACAAGTTCCCTTTCATTTAATTTTATGAAAAAAAACAAAACATAATCGAATTTTTTTACAACCAGCCAGTATGATTGTCATCAATAACAAAAAAAGTTTACATATGTACGCACTTTGAGTGAGTAAAGACTTAGAAATTAATGAGTATAAATGGTAAATTTGTAATATCATGCATGTTTCTTAGACTTTTTTGATGTGTATAAGTTCGACAACAACGTACGACTGGATTATATTATGAGGTAATAATAGGTAGTTCTTATCATTTTGTAGAGCAAAAGTGTTTAGCTTACGTAATTTTTATTACCTCATTATTAAGAGATTAAGATTAGAAAAACACATATAGAAATTTGTACATACATTAAAAATCTGAATTATGCTTAATATTATTTGTACACCCGGAAGCTGTTACTGTAATATCGCATTCCAAGTTTCAATAGCTTCTTGTTTGTATTAAATCTGAAACAATCTAAACTGCTGAATTCAATACTAACTCTATGGTTCAACACAATGGGATCTACTCGTGTTGAATGTTCTAAATTTAAGGTAGGTAATTGAAGTTATTATCCAAATTAAATATTTTAGCCGCGCACAAAACTACACCAAATCAGTTTGCGGTCAAGGGACCATCGTTAAAAAAAAAACGACGTGACAGATGTCAACGTTTCTTTCTTTCTTTCTTTAAACGAGCAATTCTTGTAATTTATATACTTATATAATTGGAATCTCGGAATTGGCTCCAACAATTTTTATGAAATTTAGTATACGGGGGGTTTCGGGGGCGATAAATCGATCTAGCTAGGAATCATTTCTATAAAATGTCAATTTATTCGCTTTTTTTTATTGGAAGAAAAATAACAAAAATGTGACTCTTCCTGACATCTATCGGTGAATAATAATACTATTTTTTTAAATTGCTTTAACGACACAACACAAAAGCTATTACAGCAGATGGCGTTGTTAAGTAACAAGAAGTTAAAGATGTGTTTGCTTTGAGATTAGACTAAGAAAATCAATTGTTAATTTCTAAAAAACACAATTTATAAAAAAAAATACCGAGCAAAGCTCGGTCATCCGGATATTTTTAATAAATTATGATATGAATAAATATATCAGGACATTTCTCATAGCGCCATTTAGTCCCAAAGTAAGCAGCACTTCTGTTATAGATACTACACAACTAATATACTACATAAATATATGTTATACGTATACAACGAAAGGCGAGATGGAACTACCCGTGACCTCGGCGAGCGTGCCGATGAGCGTTAGCCGTTACACCACAGAGATTGTCATATATAATATAATCTGTAAATACTCGTAGTTTACGCTACAGTTCGCGTAGGGAAATTAAACCTGGGTCACATAATTAGTTATTAATTAACTTACTTATTAGGGCGGAATATTTAGAGACCTGGGATGGTTGACATCTAGACGGGCTTGGAATCCTATCACCTAGCTAGGGTTATATTGTGGCCTTTTAGGACAGGCCGCCCTCAGCCGCATAGGTTATTATTCTTACTCCACACCTGAATGGAGAGGGAAATGATTCAAATTTAAGGGATCAATCAATACCTAGATATATCCAAATTTCAACATGATAAAGCAGATTTTTGTGTGTAATAATAAATAATACAAAATTACAATGACACTTATGATTCGCTTGTCCCAGATCCATTCAGCTTAAAGTAATAAAAATTAACCGTGTGCATAGGATTGTAGTCTACTGAAACAGTTTCTGTGTAAACGCTGAGCTTTGTATAAATCTCTCCATTTCATTGTTATTTCGTCATTACTTTAATAGAACTGCGAGTGTGGATTTGGAATGCTTTTTAGAATATAGGGGTTTCGTCGAAGCACGTTAACTCTGCATACATTTCAACTTTGTAGGTAACTGCAATCTGAATTTTACTGTGTTCGCTTCTATTAGAATTAATTTTCGGTGAGTGGGAAAGTTTTAGGAATATTTAAGCTATGTTATATTTAATTTATTCTTGAATTTTAATAACTAAGGTGTAGAGTCCAAATATAATCGCAAGACTGCGTGCAATTTATAGATAGTTTGTTTACGTTATCTTTCATTATAATCAGAATATTCAGAAAAAGAGTATTAACAATTAGAACTTAATATATCTATATATATAAGTATGAAAGTAGCACCAGTAATTGAACATGGTTTGCTCATATAATGTGTGACATGAAATTATTACGTAAAAGATGATATTGCCAAAAAATATGTGAATGTTGAGGAGACGGCTATTCAAAGAGAGTGGAAGGAGAGAAAATGTTGTGCATAGCTTTGAAGTAGGCAGGAAGAAGAAAAAGATTCTCAAAAACAGAAATAAAAGTAAAATGAAACAATAGATGCTTTTTTTATTACTAGTTTTCCAAAGGTCTAGTCACGCGATCTCACGCAAGAGCCTCTTATATGAGCGGAGTTTCTTTCTATTACCGAATACTATGGTCCAACATTGTAGGCCATCATCATGTTACGATGTAGAGGGCCTGGTTATGGGATAGTAATGATGATTCGTTTACATATATTGGCCAAAATCAAACATTGGTATAGTGAGGAATATTTTTATAAAGAAGTAAGGTCAAGATTTAAACACCCCTAACTTATCTGGCAGCACAATGGTTGAGCTTACTCAATCGACGGAACAAAGTAGCTTTTTCTTTTGTTTTGTGCAATGTCATAAGTTATTATCAAATCAGAGTCTCTGAACTATGTTAGGATTTAGTATGCAACTGGAATTAACTACAGTAATAATATGTATACTGATGCAAATAAGAGCGCTTAAATTCAGGCACGTTCTCAAGTGTGTGTGTGTGTGTGTGTTTGTCCGGGCGCAGCTTGAAACGAGATAATTGTATGTATTGTATATTATTGTATTAAGTGTTTTGTTTTTTAATTGTATGATATTGTATTAAATGTACTTTTTTAAATATTCTTATAGGCGTAGAGTCGTGATTGAATAATTAATATTTTTTTTAATAAGTAAGTCTAATTTTTTTTATAACGATGAACTTTATACAGGTCTCCTTCAACACATACCATGTCACCTTGGATGAAAAAGTTGTTCCTGCAGCTGATGCCCAAAATCCTCATGATGAGAAGGACCAAGTATTCCTTGCCAGACTACGATGACACCTTCGTCTCAAATGGATATACCAACGAACTGGAAATGAGGTAGGAAAATATGACATTGTCCCTATAAACTGTATGATATGTCAAAAAATAGAAAAAAGAATAGAACTTTAAAACTAATAACGACAAAATAAATTGTATTTGGGAATTTTCGTCAAAAAAAATAAAATTCTTTTTTATTTTCTTTCGGAGTTGGAGAGATTAAACAATAGTGGCCTCAATAAAAAGTTAACTATATCTATAGTCTCGTGGTCTTTTGCTAGAAAAATGGGTGACGTAAGATACAGACGTGAATAAGTACGTTTACCTCCTATAGTAATACAATATCATACTTTGATCTAGAATTCAGGAAGAACAAAACGAATACTAGTATATTATATAAATAATATTCTATCGATAAAAAAAAATCGAAATTTATGGTAACATATAAGTATTAAAAAGACAGAACCAATTAATCCCCAACGTATAATTAGTGCCGTGTATCCGAGTGTAGGTATTCGAATTTTAAAATTTCAAACGAAGACTCACGATTGGTACTTATTATTCAATATGGCGGTGACGGCTTGATGTTTTCGCAATATTAATGGTACAATCGGCATTATCAGGCATTAACTGGATCGAACCAGTTTTACCATATTGTGTAGTTGGTAGATATTTATTGTCGTCTTTTTCAATTTCAATAATGTTATATAAAATATCACTGAATGTAGTAAATTTTATTGGAAGGAAGTTTCATTTATCTTTTTTGAAACTGGATGAATTCTTTAAAAATTAAATTGTAACTTTTAATTTCTAATGTAATAAAGTATAAATCAATAACTATTAGTAGGGCAGAAATGTTTTATTAACAAATTACCTCATAATAAAATATGTGCATTTAACAATCACCATTTCTTCTATTTTTTGCTTTTAATATATTTTAATAAATAATTGTTCCATCTTATTTATGTGTTCTCTATGTTCTTTTTCGTTCATCGCAGTCTCATGACTGAAGAATAAAGGTTATCGCCCTTTTAAGATTTTTTTTCAAGTCTGTTCAACTCTGGTCCAATCTCAAGGTATTGGATTAGTTTGACTTAAGTATTACGATTGATTTCACGACCAATTTTGAAGTCTGAGCTCTTCTGACTACACTTATACCCCGATTTACACATAAGATAGGTTTCGCCCAAAATTATGTAAAATCGAGTGTCAGAATTTGCTTTGTAAAACGAAATAAACGTCCTATGTGTGGATGTTTTTAGCATCATAAAAGCTTCCAAAATTGACATATACTATACAAAAAACTCGCTTACGCAGTAAAAAATATGACCTTTTTTCACTTGCTTTCACATGAAATACTTTGCATGTATATACTCGTACTAAGGGTACAAATTTCCCTAAATGTTTATTGTATTTCACAATACGAGTTCTCCGTTATTGCCATCAGTGTTGCGACACGGATGACACTCTAGAATGAAACTAACGATATGTGGGATATATATAAGAATATGCCATATCATCATCTCAGCGTTCGTCCCGGTTGCAACCCAAACTTCCGTTTCGGTGTCCGGGGTCCGCTTTCCGACTTTTTCTACTCCACTTCGCACGGTCCTCAGCATCCCTGGTAGTAAGCCCATTGGCACGCATATCACCCTTTACAACGTCTAGCCAGCACTTTTTGGGTCTACCCCTTCTGCCAAGAAGAATATGCCATATACACAGATTTAAAATTTTTCAAAATACATTCATTTACAATGTTATTTTTATTTTTCATTTATAATTTTACGTAGTAGAGCCCCAAGCACGTCTAGATGGCGACCACCTTTGGTCTTAAGTATGCCGCCATAATAACCTTGTGTTGTGTTCCGGCATTATTGACCAAGTTCCTGTACTCTTATGCACCAGCAGCGTGTTCGCGATGCCACTGGCGTTGCAAACAACCATAGGCGACGGTAACTGCTGAATTCTAAGCGGGCCGTCAGTCTGTCTGCTGTCCTACAGAAATAAAAAAATTAAATAAAAATAAACCGTGTAAAAGCGAAATAGTGTAAAAGTACAGTGGTAAATCAGTTATCACTGTAATCGCTAATTTGCGATCCCAAATCCATAACTTTGAGTTCTATATGCATGTATCCTAGAATCTCTACTTTCCTACTAATACAAAATCATGGTGAAGCTTTTATAAATTTAACATAAAAACACGATTCATCCAAAACATGGAGTAATATCTTTATAACGCTTGTAATTAAAGAGTGAATGCCCTGGTAGCGAGTTTAAGAACTGTTTTAGTGGCCAGTAAAAAGGCCGAGCTAAGTTAAAACCTCATTTGGCTTAGGTTATAAAACTAATTCCCAGCATAACATTAATTTTGCGCTAGTATTCCCTTTTAGGTTAAATATTCTTGGTCATATAATATTATATACGTTGAAACCAGTTACTACTGGTCTCAATTATATTTTTAATCTCTTGTTTAGTGTTTAGGTGTTTGACGATGTAGAAGGGTATATTTTAAAATCTCACAAGCTTTTGAGGAATTGAAATATATATTATTATAAATAATAAAATCAAAAGGATTTTGTATGTTACTGTTGCATGATTTTAGGGCTGTTTCTACGACTGATAGTTTAAAAAAATAAAATTTGAATAAATATGTTTTGTTCTTATTTGTTGCACTATTATAATATTATTTTAATGTAATATTAATAGTTATGTATAATAATAATAGTAACAATACAATTTGTATTAATTGCTTATTTGTTGAAGATTTCATTTAAATGACTTCCGGGTAAGCAGCTGATGGAGTGAGGTTAGACATATATATCGTAAATGTATAATATAAATATATATTTAATCATTGACGAAATTTAAGTTATACTAAAGAAAATAAATATTTTGAACATTTTATTGCGATAGTTCAGAAAAGTTTGCTAACCTACTACTTTCCTAGGCATCGTAAGTAAATTATTAAAAGCGAATGGATTACTTGCACTAATTCACGTAAGCAAAGAAACAACACAGATCAGTATTTCCATTTAAATAAAAATCGTATTATTATGGTCTTCAAAACTACAAATGTTGAACCCTCGCTTCTTTAAACTCTTCAATATCGAGCGAAGTAAGCATTTAATTCGCCAACAACCCGTCCGCGATGCAAACATTTGTTCTCTCTTCAAATTTTCAGCGCTCTGCTATAAATAATATTAAAAAAGCTTTGTTGTATGTATTATTATGTAAAACTGAACAGAACTGTTGTATGTTTTTTTTATTTAGTTTCGTCATTTGTACTTTTCTAGGTAATCCATGTGAATTACACCGCGTGCATTCCAAAAAACTGTGGCCATGACTTTGTTGGCTGATAGATCCACCTTGATCTTCTTTGGTGCACGTTCACTCAGTGAAACCTACTGTTTTAATTGTTCTTTGGTCCCTGAGGTATTATGACGGATCCCTGTTTCATCTACAGTTATATAACGGCGTAAAAACATTCGGATTGCGGTTGAACATTGCCAAACACTCCTTTGAAGGGGTCATACGGTTGCGCTTATGGTCGAGTGTGAGCAATCGCAGCACCCATCTCGCGGATAGTTTTTTTCATATCTAAATATTCATGTAAAATGTGATTTACTTATTCAGTTGAGATGCCTACAACCTCAGCCGTCTCATATACTTTCATTCTCCGATCATCCAGTATTATTCCATAAATTTTATCGACGATTTCTGGCGTGATGACCTCTTTTGGGTGACCTGAACGTACGGCGTACCTTCTTATCTATTGAAATTGATAATGCAGAGTTCCCTTAGTATTTCTCAAGTCGTTTCTTGGTTTCAGTGATGGCTTTTTTACGCAAATAATAATGCTTAATCAACACCAATTTACATTTTTTCCATTTTTGTTAAAATTCACGAGGTTGTCTGCTTTTAATGACTGTCAAACACGAACTAAATGAATCAGCTTGCTCAAGATTTGACTGTAGTCTATTAAAAGATGATGGCTGACGGCAGCAGTGTTGTATTTAAAGTTACTACGCGGGAAATCGAAAAAGTCATGGAGTTATCAAACTGACCTCGTATAAGATGAACTAACGATCAACTTAAAGCTAAACTTAGGTAACTTTAAAGCCTGGAGTGCGGTGTTATCAAAACGTGTGCGTTGTTATTGTTGGCGAATACGTAATAATTTTATTCATGTACTAAACGAAACGTGAGAGTTTTGTTGACAATTCATATAGCTCTATCTTGACCTAAAGCAGCCAGAAGAGAGATTGTAGTATGTGTATTAGATAACTGATAAACTATTCATATACTTTTTCTTAGCTAAATTTAGTTCTAAGGGAGAACTGTAATCAAGGTAATCCTTGCATCATCTGTTGTTTGTTAGGGTATAGCACCGAGCAGGTGCTTGGTGGGCCTCTTTAGACCCAAAATGGATACCAATGGTTAAATAGCATTCTAATTATATTATGAATATAAATGGGTGTAGATTATACCCATTGCTCATAAATTAACTTTTTCGTCTCATAAGGATTTTTCATTAAAGATAACGCTTAAGTTTAGTGGTATATGGGATTTTGTGTATATTGTTATAGCAGAGACAGCTTAACCGACGCATTCGCTGATTCAAAGAGTGGTGATAATGGAGATTATCGGAAGTCACCGGTACTTGAAGACGATATCCTCGGGGCAGGAGCTCATCAAAGACCATCAGGTGAGATGTGTATCAAGAGAAAAGAGATTGGCAAATTAAAATTGACATCTTTAGCTACGTAAAAAATAATGTCATGTCGAATTTGCATTTGGAAAAAGGGCAATAACTTTTCAAAATTTGTATTTCTAAAGTCCAAAACAATAGTTTTTACTTGATAACATTTAGAAACTAATGAGAGTTAATTTTATATATAGGTGTGTTAAAACTCGTATAGCTTATGAGTTAATAGTTTCGCAAGAGCAGAAATTCTAATGTAGTGAGAAAAGAAATACGAATGAAATAAGGGACGTAAATTTATTTTTTTACGAAAAAAATGGAGGAGGTTTAGAAGTCGACGCGTATATATATATATATATATATATATATATATATATATATATATATATATATATATATATATACGCGTATATATTTTTCTTTTTTTTATGTATGACCCCGCATAGCTTTTTACAGAGTAGTCTGATTTTAAAACTGTTTTTTTTTTATTGGAATGTGCGTGTCACACAATGATGACCAATTTTGATATTTTTCTTGATACATATCAAACTCAGCGTATTATTGTTGTAGTTACTGAATCAGAGAACATGCTGCCTCGTCATCTATCTCCAGAAGTTGCAGCAGCGTTGAAGAGTGTGCGGTTCATCGCTCAACATATAAAGGATGCTGATAAAGATAACGAGGTAAGCAGACATTGTTTGATAACCTTGTATGTTAAGATTATTGGTATTTGTACTTCAAGTTATTTTTTAAGAGATAAAAATTTATAAACAGAAAAAGTCTCCTTTAGTAACATCAGCGGAATGGTCTTTTAAAACTAAAGCTAGTAGGTATTTAGTAACATTACATCCACTGTCGAGTTCTGTCACAGGAGTAAAATAATGTTAGTTTTTGTATCAATCAACATCGGTTAAAATTACTCACATTTGGTTGAGAATCTCATTAACGCCTTCAAAGTTTTCAACCATTGGTGTTGCCTGTATGTTGACTTTGAAGTCTATGGTTTATGATTCGAGTAAGTTTTCCACATGTACCATAAATGTGATTGTAATTGTAATTGAAGGGAAATAGCACCTTTTCACATTGAACTTTGTTTTTTATGATACATAAGTGTTTGTACTTACTGTGTTGGTAGGAAGTATTTGTATTTTAAACGTAAATAACATTCAAATTCTGATTTTACTTCTGTCGTATACCTGAAATAAAAATGTGAGTCATAAATTAAAAAGCACTTTATAAAAATCTTAATAAAATACACCGAGGGAAGGAGCGCTTATATACCTTATGAAGTCGTACGCCTGATAATACTTTATCTTCACAATTTTAAGAAGAAATCATTTTAATATCGCATCTTAGGCAATAAAATTTCACATTAAAATTTTATAAAGTCGTTATTTCGATCAGCGATAAAAATGTACTTAGAAAGTATAATAATCTTCGAAGCCTCGAGCTGGAGGGTGCAGGAATTTATTAAACTCGAGTTAGGAAATTGATCGAGAGTTACATTATAAACTAAAATTGTGAACCCGAAGGCGGAAAATTAGGATTTCAATGACGCACAAAATATTTGTCTAACGTAATACTCGTATGTTATTCTGATTTATTTGTGGTCAGCTTAGCACAACTCATTAAGAGTAAGATGACAGCATTTCTCAGGTAGTTTTTTCTACCAAATGTTTGGTGCAAATTATAAATTAATTGTCAATTACTGATAGCGAAGAAAG
Source organism: Malacosoma neustria (assembly GCA_963693495.1). Taxonomy (NCBI): domain Eukaryota; kingdom Metazoa; phylum Arthropoda; class Insecta; order Lepidoptera; family Lasiocampidae; genus Malacosoma; species Malacosoma neustria. Next base: position 18,280,102 of record OY856377.1, read on the forward strand.
ATATTGTAAGGTAGTCTGCAAAATTTGGTCAAGGATAGCGAATATATTGTACATTCACTTAACAGATACGCTCGAGTGTAGCAATGAGGCGTTCGAAGTGTTATTCTATCTGTGAATAATAATACTAGTAATTGAATTCTACCATTCAAATTTACTCTTTAGATTTAAGTTGAACGATTGTGACAAAAACTGTTTGACATACGCAACGAGTACTTGAAACGTTTTTGTATATGCTTCCCAAGTGGGGTTAGGTTTACGTATCAAAAGACAGTAATAACACGGAGCAGCAGAGTTTCATCAGCATAATGGTCTTCTTAAATTTTTTAAAATTATCTCGACTAGGAATGCGTATAAAATCGTATGAAAATTCACAATTTCTGCATAAAAATAATTCTCCTTCGCAACAATGTATTTTATAAAATTCTGTAGATAAATTTTACAACGCACTAGTAATGAAATAAATGGCTATATTCTTTTGCTTTTAGACCATATATGCACTTTGTCATTACTCCTTTAAAACTGGATAAGATAAAACAGTTTGGTATCAAATCTTCTTTTTATTTTTTTATTTCAATAGCTATTGACATGCTTTTCTTTATTGTTATTGCTGAATTTGCTCTAACTCATATATGGTAATACGTAGACAAATATCATTGGTTATTTATTCAAACATTGTTTGAGGTATGTAAATACAGTGAAGCTTAACTTTAAAAAAATGTCAAACGGTTCGTTAAATTCAAAATTGTTATTTCAAACACGTTTTTACGTCTTGGAGATAACCGAGGTTCATTTTAGGAACGGCGATATAAATAGCTCCCGCGGGGAGGATACGTTTTAAAACCATCCCTCAGGAATACCGACGGCTATAAGTTTATGTTAGTGGCATATTAATCACGGTGCTATTGGCTTATTTTGTGAGCGATAAGGTTTTGAATACCGTAATTGGTGAGAAAAGTTTGGCTGGACAGCGCATTAGTGTTTGATAAAATTAATGAGTAATTTAGCCTTGTTTTAGAATATAGTAATTACAAAATATAAAATGTTGTATAGTAAATATCAAAATTAATTAAAAATAGGCTTCATATAATTTATATGAATAAAAGAGAACAAAGAAAACTGAATTCAATCTCCTGTTTCAGATAAGCAAGGTATAGTATAACGTTCATAGTTGGTCAGTTTCTTCTCTCACTTTTCTTATTTCATATCTTTCTCCAGAGGATAATTAAATTATCTTTCCATATTCAGTTATTTATTCAACATAATTTTATGAATTTCTTGATTCCATTTCCAATTTTCTGTTATCTAGGCATAATCTTTATTGCAAGCTCACGTATGCTACGATAATCGTCTATTATTAGACGATTCATCGCAAATTTAAGTAATTAAAGAAACGAAATATTTCCGTCTAAAAAGAGATTATGAGTATTATTGGCCTTGCTCTCTTTTTAAAGTCTATGTGAAATAGATAAGAGAGTTTTTTTATTGCTGTGAAACCGCAGACAGACTGGCGGTACACTATACAATAGTTAGAAGATATTTGCGACGTCAGGAGTAGCGATATCACGTTGCCAATCAAGGGAACTAGACTCCGGTTCGCTTCTGTCAGACCACAACACAAGGGTATTATGGTGGAATATTTAAAGACTAGGCGTAACTGCCATCCAGGCGGGTGTGGGTCCCTCTCACGTAGTTACCTCCTGGCCACAGCCAAGAGCGGTGCGGATTGCGGCGCGTCGTGAGGCGCGGCAAGCAGTGAGCGGCGGAAACAAATGGTAGACAACCTATAAAGTATGCCACAGCTACCGGCGACGCGCACTGCGGCGCGACTTGCGGTGCTGCAAGAGGCGCGGTGCACGCGGCGGCGACGAGCTGCGCGATGTGCAAGTGAATCAAATGTACTAGTCAATATCGAGACGGCCACAGCTCAGAGCGGCGCGCGCGGCGGCATCGGTGGACGCATTCAGGCATCGCGCGACCGAAACAAATAATTTTGTTTTTATCGCGCGTTGAGCCAATAAATAATGGATATGGAACAATTCATTAGTAAAATACTGAGTAGACCAGCAATATGGATGTCAAAACATCCACATCATAAATATAGGCATGTTATAAAAAAAAATTGGGACGAAATAAAACAACAATTTCAAACTGAAATTGTGAAACAATTTTCTTGAAATTAACTTTAGCTTTAGTCTTCGTGTATGTGGCCGAATAATAATCAAGTTTCTATGCTTGCCCGCGTATATTCAAAAAATTTATCGGGATAGTTCCTATATTCATAAAAAAGAGTGTGAAATTCGCCAAGTTCGCTCATTTTCTGGTTAACTGGGTGCGCTCCTATTTTTGACTGAATAATATATTCAGCTAAGAATGCTCTTGTTTCAAGGGAATATCGTGCCACTTTTGATAGGGGCATTTTAATAGTTTAGCCGTTCTCTAAATACGTGCACCGCTGATGCCGCCGCGGTCGCAACTAGTCTAGCTGTGGCATACCACCGTAAATCACGCCGCTCGCCGCGCCTCCCGACGCACCGCGCAACGCATCGCCAGAAACTGTGGCCAGGCCCTTAGCGTTGTTTTGTCGCTCTTTACGACAGCTCCCAGCCGTAGGATCAGTATTTATTCTAAGCGCGGAGAAAATTGTAGTACGATAATTCTGGACATAAAAGCGCTATTATGACCAAAATCTCCATGTTTTAATATATATTATATATATTTTCAGTCTGAATTTACTACAGATATTGTATTTGAACAGAATAAAAATAATTTATTCCATCTTTTAATATCTTAATTTAAATAAGAAGAATTTTTCCTTCACAATATCGTATTCCTTTTACTTTTGCATTTAAAATGTATTTATTCAGTAATAATAATATTATTTATACAGTAAAAACGATTTCAAAAGTAGTCAAATAAAATATTTTTATATTTCAAGAGGTGAGCAAAATTGCTTTTGAATTTTGAAGTTAAGAAAAATTGTGTTTTCTTGGAATTATATTGTGAATTTACTTCTTTTATAGCTAGAGTTCCGCAGACAGACTGACGGCCCACCCTGGCAGGTGGTCACCGTCGCCTATGGACGTTTGCAGCACCAGAGGCAAAAGAAAAACTTTTGTGTTTTGTTTTAATAAATGAGTCATACTATAGAATCTGTTCATATATTGTTAAAATGGTTTTGTATGTGAGACATTGTTAGTCAATCCAGACTTTTGTTTCTAACATTTATGTAAATTTATTTTATTTTTATACAATATGTACTATAAACGGCTCATAACGTCTTACTAATTAGCTCAGATCTAGATCTAGAGCCTAGTTTTCCAACGTGGGGCCCATGCCCCACAGCGGGGCCATTTGATTGTTAAGGTTGGGCAATTCGAAAATGAACTTAAAATAATAAACTAATATAGAAAAATCTTTATTAAAATTATTTGGAAATTTTAATTTCAGTTTTTCATTATTTCTTTTGAAATTTTTTTTACTGTGTTTCGTTAACAATTAATGCAGTGATTTCTTCCTAAAACCTATCATTTAAGTTTCTTGAGTGAACAATTCATATTTTTTTAATATTACAAGTTATCTATGTAACATAAATATAGGGGGGGGTGGGCATAAGAATTTTAGAAAGGCTAAGGTGGGGCATGGTACAAAAAAGGTTGGGAGGCACTGATTTAGAAGGCATAGACTATATCATCACGATTGGCTAAAACTAAGGTTGGTTACACACTCTGCTGCCCTCGATGTGTAGGTTTTGTCATGATTTTCCGTAAATGTTGGGGTTCTCCTTCCTTCTGGAAGGGTTCATGAGAAACACCAATGTAAAAAGGCATGTTGTAGTTTTTAACTATTGCAATATTTAAAACGATAGTTCGGGCTCTAATATGAAAGCTTTGAGAAGAAATGCTTAGAAGATGAGAAGCGGTGCACTTAGGGTTAAGAAAAATTAATGGAGGTGCAATCAATTAAGTTGATATAAATAAATAAATGTGACGGTGATGGGAAAGAGTTTCGTGTCGCCAACAGCAATTAAATAACATAGACTATTATTAGAAAAAAAAATGTATGGTTAGGCTTCAAGTTTTGATAACAAGCATATACTTTAAAATTTAAATAAACATTTAAATTCCAAAACAGAATATAATTAAGACGTTTATTTTCCAACTAATCCACCATTAATCTCGGCGAACGTTCGCGAATCATTTCGTTTATTGTGTCCTTCCCAACCTTAAATGTAATTTACTGAATTGTCTTCAAAATAATTCCAATTTAAATATTCAAAAGGTCTTAACTGATCAGGCATTAAAATGTAGATTGTGGAATATCCAATAACCTAATAGAAATATTGAAAATATTTAAACCGATAAGCCAGCTTACATGAACATTTGTGTAATAAAAACATTATGTTGGTGTACAGCTTAATGGAATATTAATGGAATTTTCATTGCTTAATTTGTTTATCCACCTATAGTTTAATCTTCATTATACAATTTGAATGTAGTAATTATACTAATATTATAAATGTGAAAGTAACTCTGTCTCTCTGTTTAGTTTTCACACCCACGATCCACTCAACTAATTTTGATAAATTTCTGTATAGAAGATTGAAACTTGGAGAATGACATAGGCTGCTTTATGTCGAAAAATACACACATAAAAAAGTCTAAGCAACATGTACTAATTTAATTTTTAGGATGATTTTTCACATTATAACGTTGTATTTTATTTTTAAAATAATATTTTTAGGGTCCTATGATGTAAAAATAACAGCTGTTGTCTTTATAAGTTCTTTTAATAACAGAAATTAACAATATTAGAATATACTGTAGAAACTAAGGTACATAAGCAACTAAACATTTTTTTTACAAAATGAAATTTCTAAAGAAAATGAATTTATTGTGAAAAAATAGGATAATTTAATACAAAGTATGGCCTCCTCTGCTATTCAGAACTTGTCGGCAACGATTATTCATTGAATTAATGAGACTGTTTATGTCATCTTGCGGTATTCGCTCCCAATGGAATTGTAGCAAACCCTTCAGCTGTTGTCACTCCGTCCAAGTCCTTCAAACACGTCTCTGGAGCATGTTCCATGCGTGCTCGATGGGGTTGAAGTCTGGCGATTGTGCAGGCCAGGGCAATACCCGGATGTTCTCAGTTGCCAAGTATTGACTGGTTCGCTGAGCTGTATGTGAACGCGCATTGTCATGCATTAACGTAAAATCGGAGCCAAAGGTTTGTGCAAATGGATAGACATAAGGTCTGAGAATATCCTCAACGTAATTTTCAGCGTTCATGTTACCATTTACAAAAACGAGCTCAGTTCGCCTGTTCTTCATAATACCCGCCCATACCATAACTGTTGAGACGCTGTATGGATGAACTTCCTGAATGCACCTGAGCCTTTTAGTATTTCCGGGCCGACGGTACACTCGCACCCTTCTTGTATCAGGCCTAAACCTGAATCGCGACTCATCGGAAATCATAATTTTATCCCATTGTTCCTGGGTCCATGTTCTGCGTTCTCTACACCATTTATTTCAACGAGCGCGATTCCCGTGACGTATCGGTGGCACCTAATTGGGCGTCGAGCTCGTAGGCCGTACTCATGCAGTCGATTCCGCACAGTTTGGGGACTTACATCAACACCACTTGAATTTTGTAGCCTCAAACTTATCTCTCGAGCGGTTAACATCGGCTGGCGTCTTGCAGTCAGTTGTATGTACCGGTCTTGCCGAGTGGTTGTACTCCTATTACGGCCTGGATGCTGTTCAGCGGGTTCCCTTGTATTATTGTAGCGCTGCCAAAGACGACAAATAACACTTCTATGAATGCCAAAATGCCGAGATACCTTACATTGATTACTTCCCGCTTGCAACATCCCTACAGCTCTTTGCATTTCATTTGCCGTCAAATGACGTCGCTCCCTGACGTAAAGAATATCTAACAATTTAATTTTGTCCCTAACTTTATTTAAATGGTTGGTAAAATTATAAAATCAAGACTAAACGTAGCAATAAAAATGCACTTAAATTCAAACAAGTTCCCTTTCATTTAATTTTATGAAAAAAACAAAACATAATCGAAATGAATTTTTACAACCAGCCAGTATGTCATCAATAACAAAAAAGTTTACATACCTACGCACTTTGAGTGAGTAAAGACTTAGAAATTAATTAGTATAAATGGTAAATTTGTAATATCATGCATGTTGCTTAGACTTTTTTGATGTGTTTATTTTTTTGACAGAACAATGTTTGCTGGTTCAGTTAGTTACATATATAAATGGTACTTAACCTTTAAGTTGTATAATTGTGCTTTTTAGTGACTTACAATGAAAACATTTCCTTTGTGAAATCCAAATGTACAAAATATAGAAGTCCCGTAATACCAAGTTTAGTAGAAATTGTTGTGACCCTTACTATTGGCCTGCGTACGCGAGAGTGCAATGAACTGTGTTAGCTCTGCAGAATATGTACTCGTATTTGTTCAAAAGTATGTAATAACTACGAGTGTATTTTACTGCATTTCGTGCTAAGTCCGTATTTTGGTATCGTTTTTGACCCGTATTTTGTTAAGATATTGCTAAATGTTTACTTTCAGTTTCTGTACTGTGTTATTTATCAGACAAGACTCTAACACTAAGTTTTCTATTCTAAGCTCAAATCTTAGCATTTTTTTATTGCTGTAGGACAGCAGACAGGCTGACGGCCCGCTTAGGATTTAGCAGTTTTGGCATCGCGAACACGCTGCGGTCCCATAAGGGTACAGGAAGTTGGGTCACTAATGCCGGAACACAACACAAGGTTATTATGGCGGCATACTTAAGACCAAAGGTGGTCGCCATCCAGACGGGCTTGAGGCCCTACCACGTAGCTAGGTTGGGTTGTTTTGTCGCCTTTTGCGACAGGCCGACCCCGGCCACAGAGGTTAGTATTCTTTGTCCGCCCCTGCACGGATAAATAGCATAGCTTAGAAAATTAACAGTTATCGCAGTAAAACATGTGATTTTTAAGAAAAGGTGTTATAAATATCATCGAGATTGGCCGCGCGTTGGCAATGTCGCTGTTGATGCAAATGTTGATAGGCGACGGTGAGCCGTTTGCCTGACTGGTGTACCGGCTATAAATAAACTTCTTCTTGTGGTAATAGGTACAATACTTGGATGTTTCTCGATACAATCTTCTAATACCGTCACACGATCTCAAGACTTGGAGTCTTGTGACTCGACAACCGACTACGAACGTGATAATTAACACTAAAACTTATTTAAATTCTAAGTGCACTCCAAACTATCCAAGACGCCGAATTAGCACCTAAGGGGTTGTAAAGACAATGCTCTGGTTAGTTGGTGAAATCGTTTAGAATTCATAGCGTGAGAACCGAGTTCAGTACTCTGGGGACATATCGATGATTGCAAGTCTTGGACGCTTACACAACGTGCAAAATGTGTGCAAATAAATTTAAGGTTACCTCATCATTTTTCTAGGAAGTCAGATAAAGCTTATAATAGATTACATCTTTAGCTAGTACAGAAAATAAAGACAGAAAAAGAAAAATGGCATTACTTTCTACCTTGGAGGTTTGGTCTCTTGTTAAAATCTAATTTAGGTACAACTTCCTCGTACTGTTTTGATCAAGATAAAGAAGAGTCAGTGGCAGGCAATATTAAAAGCGGGTTGGTGTTTTCCCCTGTGAACGCACATCATATTAACTCCATTTTTCAAGTGTAAGCTTTAGATAGTGATAGTTAGTAAAATCGCAAACGTCTTGTTATCATTTTCTTTTTTAATGTAAAAATAAATAAATATATTGGGACAATTCACACAGCGCTAGTTTCAAATTGAAAAACAGAGCGTTTCTGTTATAAGAACCAGACAACTGATATACTACTTATACAGGGTTATTGGTAATTCAACGTGTTCCCGCTAAGAGGTGATAGGGTTGACTATTTGTGATAATTTTAACCCCCACACACACTATGCAAAAGTGAACCATTTTTAAGATATCATGTTTTTTAGCTTTTTTCAAAATGAGTCAAAAATGCAACAATAAATGCTATAAATTTATTAAAAAGAAGTTAAATCTTATTTTTTCTTCTGATTTATGAAAACGATTAAACACCGGTTATTGATCAATATTAAAACAATAATTATCGTTCCAAATTTAAAAATACGAGACGAAAAACGATATTATTTCAATATGTTTTTGAGATTATTTTCCACTAAATTGCCTAAAAACAAAAAAAAGTGATGAAAATTGGCTTGCAGATTATTTTAAAAACATAACCGTTTTCTTAGCATTCCAACAATGAATAATAACTAGGATCTTATTTCAAAGAAAATGAAAAAAAAAATGATCACAAAAGAAACAGGCGGAAATTTGTATTCGAACTAAACTTAAGATTTTTGTTTGAATATTTTGCAAATAGGTATAATGCGTACCTAAGCCAATGCAGGAAGTAAACTGGCAGGTAAAGAAAAAAATAAACAAAGTTTTCTTTTTTCAAAAACTTTTCACGCGTGCATTGGTTTTGTTTTACAAATTGGCGCCGTGTTTTTTGATGTAAATACACTCAAGATTATATTATAGTTGAATTTTTAATTTAAATTGAAATATGGAAGAGTTTGATCAAAATGAACAGCATATGTAACAAAACATAATGCATACGGGAGTTAAAATTATTGCAAATAGTCACCCCTATCAACTCCCACCCTAGCTACGTGGTAGGGCCCCAAGCCCATCTGGATGGCGACCACCTTTGGTCTTAAGTATGCCGCCATAATAACCTTTTGTTATGATCCGGCATTAGTGACCCAAGTTCCTGTACCCTTATGCTACAGCAGCGTGTTCGCAATGCCACTGGTGTTGCAAACACCCTTAAGCGACGGTAACTGCTAAATTCCAAGCGGGCCGTCAGCCAGTCTGCTGTGCTACAGCAATAAATAAAACATTTAAATTTCAACGTACAAAATGTACGTTGTCTAAAGTCAAGATAATCGATGTTAATTTAAATCTGCTGAACCTTTTCATTCTGTTGGTCAGATGTACCATGTAATTAAGTTGTTACAAATATAAATAGTTTATAGCTCAGTTGGGTATTAAACTTCAGTATTATGCTGCGAATCAATAGGATCCCAAATCAAGCATTTAAGCTATTTTAAACTGTAATTGTACATAATATGTATGACGACCTCAGTGGCGCATTGTAAAACGAACGTCAACACGCATGCTGAGGATACGTTCGATTTATGGTTCACTTATAGTAAATGATAAATTGAGAGGAAAGAGACTGGCATGGTACGGGCATGTAATGAGAAGGGAGGCTGTCCACATTACTACAAGAATGTTGAACGTGAAAATAGATGGGGGTACAAGGACAGAGGTAGTCCTAAAAAGCGATGGAAAGAATGTATGATGCATGATATGAGGGTTTGATTGGGATTGAGGGATGAAGAAAAGAAATATATGTAGGTACGTTATGAAGAATGTTTAACCTGATAATAGATGGATACAAGGGCAGAGGTGGACTTAAAAACGATTGAAAGAATGTGTGATGCATGATATGTGGGTTTGTGAAGTGACAGATGAATAATACCAAGACTTTTTTTATTGCTGTAGGACAGCAGACAGGCTAACGGCCCGCTTAGGATTTAGCGGTTACCGTCGCCTATAGGTGTTTGCAACGCCAGTGGCATCGCGAACACGCTGCTGTCCCATAAGGGTACAGGAACTTGGGTCACTAATGCCGGAACACAACACAAGGTTATTATGACGGCATACTTAAGACCAAGGGTGGTTGTCATCCAGACGGGCTTGAAGCCCTACCACGTAGATAGGGTGGGTTGTTTGGTCGCCTTTTATGACAGGCCGACCCCGGCCACAGAGGTTAGTATTCTTTCTCCGCCCCTACTATAGAATAAAATGAAAGAAAAAGACATATTGTGCAGACTATGATGATGTTATCTATTATACGTTATCTAGTACTCATAAGACAAGTGCTCTTCAGCTTCAGCTTCAACTGTATGAGTTGTGATTGTATATTTATTTATATTTGTTGCTCGAATTAGTCATAAACAGCCACATTGTTATTCACCAAAGTACATGAAAAGCCGACTGGCTTCGTTCACTTTGTTTACTGTCTGGCCCTCTAACGTCGCCCTTATTATAACTGAATGAACATGCCCTGAATCATAATGACAAAATATTGTATTTATTTTGTGATTTTAAAATCGTGAGCATCAATTTTATTTAGTTATTGGTGTTATAGAGGTTACCAAGATCTCTGGTTGTCAAGTAAATTCTTGAGTTATATTATTAACTAGATGTGCCCGCGACTCCGTCCGTGTGGAATAGTGACTTTGGGCAGAATTTTTTGGATATATCTTATGGTTTATTTTGGATTACAAACCCTATAAACCCTAAAATATAAATGAAATATGCAAACAGTCAATATTATCGAATGCAACTGCTACGCCATGTAAGTAGTTTTTGTTAAACATGATAAGTTTCGGAAACTTTATGTCCAATTTAAGTTGACCTCAAATTTATATCATCAATCATATGAAATAGGGTTTCAGCTTAGGCTGGACTAGGTAGGTTGAAATTCCAATTTAAGTTAACCTCAGATTTATGTCATCAATCATATGAAATAGGGTTTAGCTTAGGCTGGACTTTGTAGGTTCGAACATACGTATTCCAGAGGCGCATGGCGTAACAGTTGCATTCGATAATACTGACTGTTTGCATATTTCATTTATATTTTAGGATTTATAGGGTTTGTAATCCAAAATAAACCATAAGCTATATCCAAAAAATTCTGCCCAAGTCACTATTCCACGCGGACGGGGTCGCGGGCACAGCTAGTTTAGGATACAAATGTTATTACAAAAAGAAACACACACGAGTATAGCATATGCTGGTTTTTTTGCTAACAATTATGTTAATAAACCAATGGCGTTCTCCAAAACCTACTTCTTGGTGCTTTATAATAAATATAACTCGAAGGGGTTCTGGCTCTGAAATTTTCTCTGTGGGTTGACCATGCATATACATTTTTGGGTTTTGCCAGAAAATAACAACGTAACACTTTTATGTTACGCACATATCTCAATATTCAATATAGAACCGCAGGCTTTGATCCTCCTCCTCGAGTCGTAGTCCTCATATCTGAGGGTCGTGACCAACACCTTCCAGTCTATCACGTATGGTTGTTTTCCATTGCTTCCTGTTCTCAGCGCCGTGTAGTGCCGTGTAGGCTTTGATAGCAATTGGTATTAACGAGTCTAACATTGTAATTGCTATAATTGTTATTACAACTGTCTGTGTGGCTCAACAGCAAACCACATCAGACGGCTGCGGTGGGTTCAATTCTCTTCAGGAGTTAAAGTGTTTATGTGTAATAAGTATTTATTTACAAAAAATGCATATATAGATGCAGTATATTAGTTATTTAGTAACACTAAACTGCTGATTAATTATATTAATATAAATATATTGAGACAACGCCATCTAGTCTCAAACTAAGTTGCATAGCACTTGTATATGGGCACTAGACAACTGATACACTACATGTATACTTTTTTTATAAATAAATATTATACATAAACACCCAAACACTGGACGGGAGTCGAACCCGTGGCCTCTGCAAGCGTACCGACGTGCGTCATCTCCATTACGCCAGGAAGTCGTCATCACTTTGAGACCAGATGGCGCTGTGTGTATTGCCACAGTGTATTTATTTACTTAAGTATAGCCTTGAAAATGTAGCCATCCATGATAAGTAATTTGACTTTAAATAAGTAATTTTATTATTTACATTGCAAGGTTATATCCAAGCACTAGACTGAGACTGAAAGATAACTAAGCAGGCTCCACGTAAACTCGAGAAAAATATTGGTCCAATGCGAGTGTGACTAGAATTTCAAATTTCCTCTTACAAGCCGTTCACGTACTACCCATAGTTTGTTTTTCTGTCATGTGGTTGGATTTTGTAAATATTTAAAGTGCTGTTATTAAGGAGAAAATTGGATTTCATGTATGAATTTTCTATTATGAGTTATTGCGTGCTTCAACTTCACTTGCATTTTAAAATAATACACTAAACTTGCAATGTGTTATGACAATCATGTGGTATCATATTTGGGGATGATATATTTTTTATTGCTGGGGAACAGTAGACAGGCTGACGGCCGACTTAATAGTAAGAAGTTATCGTCGCCTATAGATGTTTGTGACGCCAGGGGCATCGCGAACACACTGCTGTGCCATAGGGGTATAGCTGGTTTTGTCGCCTTTTACGACAGGTCGACCCCGGCCCGCAGGGGTTGGTATTCTTACTCCACCCCTGCACGGAGATAAGGAAATAATTCTGAGGAGGAAATCTGTATACCAAGGTCAGTAGCGTAACCAGTTAATTCATTTCTAATAAGGGTATACGTTCGTTCCATTCCCTACTGTGGGAGATTCGAGTCAAGCAGGGCAGAGTTAGAGGGGTTTATCACTGTAACCTAAAAATTAGGTTAGGGTAGAGCTTAAATTATCTTAAAAAATTTACTTGAAGTATGATAGGCCTACTACTCTACTACGCGCTTATTTGCATTGACCTTCCGAGACACTTCGGCATTTTTGCTTAAAACTGTAGGAGAATATATAAAGTGATTTTTGCTGGAGGGAAAATCGTTCGAATCCTAAACTCGATAGAAAAACCAACGAGTTCATCACCATCGGCTGGATGTTCATCCCCATTTCTTAGAGCCTTTTCTTTCTTGTACGAAACAGTTCTCAAGAACGTTCATGTTGCGTATTCTCAGGATCTGGAATGAGCTTTTGGCTGAGGTTTTCTCAGCGCGGTACGATATGGGGTTCTTCAAAAAAGGCGTTATAAAATTTCTTGGAGGCCGGCAGCGCGTTGGTAATACCTCTGGTGTTGCAGACGTCCATAGGGGACGGTGACCACCTGCCAGGGTGGGCCGTTTGTCTGTCTGCTGAACTCTCGCTATATAAAAAAGAGTATCATTATTTACTGTACGTGCACTAGTAAAAAATATTTATTTACTAGCTGACCCGGCAAACGTTGTTCTGCCATAAAAATAATAAAATGTCAAAAAATAAAAAATAAAATTTAGGGGTGGAGTACCCCTAACATTTAGGGGGATGAAAAATAGATGTTGGCCGATTCTCATAGATACCGGATAAGCACAAAAAATCACTAACTCAATTTAGTTATCTGCCTACTGCCTACCCCCTAAGAACGATGGCGTGATTATTTATAGCCTATGACCATTTCTAGATTATCATCTATCACCATACCAAATTTCATCAAAATCCGTTCAGCCGTTTAGGCGTGAAAGAGGAACAGACAGACAGACAGACAGACAGACAGAGTTACTTTCGCATTTATAATATTAGTATGGATAGTATTTCACTTCTATAACGAGATAGTAATCCTATTTTTATTTCTATCTGTGATTTTACATTTACCTTAAAATGCTGTCTACTGCTTTCTACCTTAAAAGCAACAATTCCGATATTATTACAAACCGATCTACACCACCGCATCACAAATGAGAGCCAAAGCGACAGTGTCGCGAACTACCGCCGGATATTGAATTTCAATTGTGTAACCTCAATGCACCTCACAAGTGCACTCGCTTTTGAACGAGTGCTGGTGACGCTTTCGGAACATTATCTCGAAGTTGTTTATATTCTACAAGTAGCAAAGAGTTTTATTATTGAGATATGATATATTGAATACAATTGATTTTGAATCTTTTTCTAAAGAATATTTGGATCAAGATTGGTCATTTATTTTGGACTATCTGTTACTTTTTCAGTTATTTATACATTTAGTTCGCTCAAGGAAAATTGAATAGTTTGGATGAATTTGATTTCTAAAAAGAATATTTCCGTCTAAAGTAAAACCTTATCAAACTACCGGTTTAGTCACTACACCACTTATTTAATTAAAAGTAATTTATAATAAAAACTAAAGAGGATAGTGACACGAATATTTTAGCAACCATTTATATTATAGACAACACCCATTGTGAAACTCGTATATTTCTTCTTTTAGCAAGTACTTACTTATTAAATCTTCTTCTTCTTCAAGTGCCTCTCCAACTAGTGAAGGTCGGCTACCAACTTCTGGAATTGCTGTCTGTCCTTAGCGAGTCGAAATAATTTGGATATGCTCGCTATTCCAGTCCACTCTCGGATGTTACGGAGCCACGACTTCTTTCTTCGACCAACTCGACGTTTACCGGCAACCTTGCCCATTATACTTATTAAATACTTTAGTATTATTTTCTTTTGACCATTTAAGGAACTCTAAATTGTATGAAAGCCAGTAATCACATGGCCTTTTTACAAATTTACTAATTGTCGGACGCATACATCCAGATCATAAAAAAACTCAGATCGTTAACTTCTAAAAACATAAGCACTGCAGTAACCTAGTCCTCTGGCTGGGTGCATCACCACTTGATTTACCTCCCAAAGGCTTTGGGACCCTTTTTTCAATTCATAATTTATTTTGTAAGATGGTATAATTGTATTGTTTGATGTTGTCTGCTGAGTTTCGTTGTTTGTTTTTATTCTGCTATACATATCCATATGCAACTTAATTTTTATAAAAACACATGATGGGATCCAAACTGAAAAATCCCAATGAAAACGTTTAAATTTCTCCAGTAAATGAGGCAACAAATCACGCGGTTCTTTTGTTTCGTCGCCCTAAGTCGGGGATATTCGAAAAGGGATTGCTTCGCGGCGAGTCACTTCAATTTAGAGCGAAACAGTGTTACATTTCTCATTTTTTCGGATTGATGGATTATCCGCAATGGGAAAAGGGGAAAAGTAGTATTTTTAAACGAAAAGCGGATTTCATTTCAGCCATTCCCAACTAAATGGAATTTGGATAGGTTTATAAAACATAAATTGTATAAATATTATTTTTAATTGTTTATGTCGTAATAAACCTTCCCGATATTATATTAATAACTCATGTTAAATAATAGATACCTTATATAATATTATAATCAATCCAATCCTAGTCTATTACAAAGGGAATGGATTAGTGTCATAAGTAGATCATGAAACTTTTCGAAAGGGTGGGTTATCGACTCCCGGATTCGACAGGAGTGTATTGTCTCGGAGTGTTAACACGGGTCTCTCCTAGCCTGGAGAAGAAGTATTATCACAGTGAAATACAGGATGACAAATAATCTTCTGTAATAACTATTCACGCAGAAGACTTTCGACTGCATTTCTCGATTCATGAGATTCACTCCGTTCTAAAAGGGTTCCAGTAACTTATATAAAGATTATTCGAGACATGTACCGCGATTCCTATTTGCTGCTCGGATCGCTGTTGGCAATACGAAACCATTTTTACTACCGTAGGCTGCACCTAGGCTCTATCCACAGTTCGTTTCTGTTCAGCATGGATTTAGATACTTTGTAAGGTAACATTATAAATCCACACAATAAGCCCTCGTAGTAGCATATGTGGGTTTCGTTGTTGGATAATTTTTTACTAGGAAGCTGTTTCTAAAACTTGTTTAGTAAGTCTTTTTATTGGAAACAACTAGGCTAGTACAAAAATTATTATCATATAATGAGACATGTACGTGCTACATTAATATAATGCCTGTTTTACATAAAGCTTATTTCAAAATGTTAATATGAAATTCCGCATTTGTAGGGTTCAAAGCACTACTAAATGAACCAACAAGCGTTACTGTGAGTGCAGCCTGCTCCCACGGGTTCTTGCATGCTCGCGTGTTCAAGCCATTCAGCCCACGGGAATCCCGTTGAAATATCAGTTTGTTTTAGGATTAAATTCGTGCTTCCTTGAAAATTTAAGGATTTATGTTAGAGAACACGCCATTGGCTACTATTTTTGGGTTGGTTATTGCGTTTAGAACTTTATTAACACATCGTCGATTTATGAAATCGTTTTTCTTGGAAACAAATTAACTTGAAATATCAAATAACTATAATTTATTGTTAACCTAAATTGCCAACAGATAATAACATAAAGCTAAGCGTTTAGGCCACCCATTACCATACAGTATTATATTATTGCATATTTTATGTTAATGTTAAGTATCTGTATACAATAAAGTAATGTTTATATCCATTCATAAAGCTACGGTTGAAAATTATTTTTACCTTATTACTGAAATTGCTACACGGGACAATTTAAATTGTAACACTATTTTCACATAGTCCAAACTATGTGATTTGTCAACAGAATACCCCTTCTACTTATACGGAGAATCAATCAAGCGTAAGGAATACGTTAAATACCATCATAAATACCATCAAGTTCTAGGCACGTATTTATGTCTTTTAAGGGCAATTTAGTTATTTTAAATCAAAATGCTGTACAAAAATAACTAAGACTTTTTAAGTAAAAGTAACTAAGGATTTTTCTTTTATATGGCTGATATGTGAGAATTGAATCATTTATGTATTTTTTTTATTGCGTTGGACAGCAGACAGACTGAAAGCCCGCTTAGAATTTAGCAGTTACCGTTGCCTATAGGTGTTTGCAATGCCAGTGGCATCGCAAACACGCTGCTGTCCCATAAGGGTACATGAACTTGGGTCACTAATGCCGGAACACAACACAAGGTTATTATGGCGGCATACTTAAGACCAAAGGTGGTCGCCATCCAGACGGGCTCGAGGCCCTACCACGTAGCTAGGTTGGGTTGTTTTGTCGCCTTTTACGACAGGCCGACCTCGGCCTGTATGTACATGTCTATACTACTATTATAAAGAGGAAAGATTTGATTGTTTGTTTGTTTGTTTGTTTGTTTGTTTGTTTGTTTGTTTGTTTGTTTGTTTGCTTTGAATAGGCTCCGAAACTACTGACCCGATTTAAAAAATTCTTTCATTGTTGGGAAGCTACACTATCCCCGGGTGACATAGGCTATATTATATTTTCAAAAAAATTAGGGATCCTTACTAAAACTCCAATAATGTAACCCAAAGTGTAAAAAAATTACCTAAAATATTATTTAAATCGCGTGCGTTGCGAAAACTATTGATGATAGAATAAAATAATGTACTACAACTTTGCAGAACACATCATTGGTTACAAAAAGTGTCGCGACAGCATATGTCTAACTATTATAGTTATGCCACAATAAGTGTTTTTTTATTTTAAAAATTTAATTGAAATGCCGCCCCTAGAAAAGGCTCTTTATTTGGATCTTGGTATTAATCCTTATCAAAATAAATTACTTCATATTCAAAACTGTTTCAATACCTTTATATAACTTTTTGAATTATTCAATTCGGATATTCCATTCGAAAGATATCTCGAGTTTAAAAATGTAAGTATTAGAAAAATGTTGCGTGGTAGCCGCTCACCCTGTTCGGCTAGCTAGGCAGCACCTTATGCAATGTAGACGTGCGTCACTGGGGTTTTTACAAAAATTAGAATACTTATTAAAAAATAGCGAAAAATAAATAAAAAGTAATAACAAAAAAATCATTAAAATAAAAGCTCATAGAAATAATAATATTCAAACTTTCTTTATAATTTTATTTTTTTAGTAACCTGACGCAAATAGAAGGGTTTGCCCTCAGGGGCGCTCCTCTGTCCGAGGAGTGCACGGGTGTGCGTACCCGAGGTGCCCGAGCATCCGTCGCTTCACTCCCCTCTCCGTTCGAGGCGATAGAGTCCTACCTTTCTTTCCGTCTACCTCTTACATCCTTTCCAACTTAGCTCTCTGTTCGTGGCGTGGTCCCCGATGGGATGGTTGCGAATACTGATTGGGTCCCGGGTTCTACCCTGGGACCTGATTTGGTAGTCAAAACCATGCTTATTTCGACTGCGCCTGCACAGAGAGTGTTCCCGGGGCGGGAATTGCATCCTCGCTGTCGGTTGGTCTTGCTGGGCCGGCTACGACGTCAGGCGACTTTGCTTTTTCTGGAGTGTCGTCTGGTAGTCGTACCCACGCCTGACTAGCACGCGACGGGGATGCGAGTCCATAGTCGGGGGCAATCCTAGATGGACGGCCGTCGCCTCCTTTTGCGAGGCAGTAGTGTCTACAAGGGAGGCGGCGGAACGGGAGCGGGAGTCCGCCACCGCACTCACCTCCTGCCAACGTAGGCCGCGTCGTCGGCACCGGAGGGCGGGCAACGATCTCCGGTTGCCGTAGAAAGTGGCCGCGGGCGGCCCCTCGGGGGAGGATCCGCCGCCCGCACTATTGCCGCGAGGGAGAAGGCCGCGTGCTGTTCCGCAGCCCCCCTCAACTCCTAGAGTTGTTACAAGAGAGCGCCGGGGGGGACGAAACCCTGACCCCCTGGCGCCAGCACTTTAGAAGGGGCCCGCTTTAAGACAAAGTGTGGGCCGAAACCGGCCCGGGCCACGAGATCGGCAGACCATATATCCGTGGGCCCGAGCGTAGGCGATAGGAGAACAGCGGGCTTTTTAGTGGGTCGAACATCTTTTCCGGAGTCCCTTATATCCCTCGGTCCCCCCGGGCCGGGGGAACCCGTCAAGAGAGGTTTTTCCCCGAGACCGAAAAAAATAGAAAGGTTTAATTTTTGATTTTTTGTTAAATACCCGTGCGAAGCTGGGACGGGCTGCTAGTTACTTATATGTACATACATATGAATACATATTCATAAGTAGAAGCTGCGTATTATGGAAATTGCTGCATGTGTATACGACCGATCATATGAGAATCTTCTGAATTCACGGCACCCTTTATTTACATAACATTAAAGAAAAAACAGAGTCTCTTATGCTGGTATTGTCAAGTTTTACAATCGATCAATTATTAGAGTTGAAAATAAAAACTCTTTTTAAAGTTAGTAATACATTAACAAATGAATGAATTAAAAAATTATATATTATGTAAATATAGATAATTTTAAGGTTAATGGTTGGGTGTAAGTTAGTGAAACCACAGTTTAAACCAATAATGTGTCTATTCGCGTATTATATACACAATAGCAATTACAACTGCGTTCACTTATATATATATATATATATATATATATATATATATATATATATATATATATATATATATATATATATATATATATATATATATATATATATATATATATATAATATTATTTATTTGTTTCAGTCTGGATGGTCCGAATAAATCAAACAAATTTGTTTCTGTAAAAATAACAGTCATATATTACAATTCCTTTATACTAATTATATGTTATATTTATACGTATAATTATACGTTACCTGTAAAAATAACAGAAACGACAATTAAAGTTGATTACTCGTCTCTCATAACTCTTGCTTTTCTATCTATTAATTAAATTATTTAAATCAAATCTGTAACGTAATAACGTAAATATTGTTTACTTTTTTGTAGGCAAATGTCATGTGTCACACTTCTATGACACATGACATTAAGCGCGTTAAATCAAAAGGGATTATGTCCTGGTTACACAACCTAACCATAATACAATAACATTAAAGAGATGATATTCTCTTTACATCTCCCCTCCACGATATGAAAATTGCATAATTTTTCAATCAGCTTCAACTTCAAACATTGGAATTAGTTTTGTCACGTGGAATAGACTCGTGTCTTGATTTCTTTTTCCAGTTTTTATTTTATAAATTGAGTTTGAAATTTTTTTTTCTATTATATATGGGCCGATTCTTAGTTCTTCTAGCTTTTTCCTATTGAGTTTGTTTCCATTCTCTATGAATACCATATCTCCTTCGTTGAATTCATGGTGTCTTCTGTTTCTATTAAATAAACTTTCGTTATACTTATGTGATCTCTGTGTTCTTTCTAATGCTAATTTCTTATCTCTTATCCAGTCTTCTCCGTTTTTCTTTCTTTTTAACTCTTCTGGTATGTTACTGGTGTCTGTGCCATATAATAGATACTCTGGTGTAAATCCCGTTATTGTATGTTCTAGTATATTATACTTATTCACACATTCTCTCGCTATCGATGTCCATGCTCTATTCTTTTTCTCTTCGTTTATTTTACATCTTATTTTATTTACTAATGTCTGATTCAGTCTTTCATTCAGACCATTAGAAAATGGTGCATTTATTGCAGTAAAAATTAATTGCACTCCTTTATTTTTTAAATAATCTTTAAATTCTTTCGAATTTATTCCAGGATATTGGTCCGTTAAGATTGTTCCGATGTTTTCTATGTCTAACACAGTTTGAATTAGTTTTATAAAATCAGCGGCGTTTTGAGTTCTTGATGTTGAAATGAACGCATATCTCGTGAAATGATCAACAAGTAAATGAATATATTTTTTTGTTGATCTAGTGCTTCCAAATCCTCCAATTGTATCTATGGACATAATTTCGAAAGCTTTGGTCGCTGGTCCTAATTGTGACATTGAGCCGAATTTATGTTGCCCTCTTGACTTATTCTTAATACATATATAACATTCTTTACAAATTTTTTTTATATTCTTCACTAAATTTTTAGCAGTATAATATGGACATATTTTCATTTGTGTTTGTGTTATTCCTGTGTGACACCATTCCTTGTGTATTTTATTAATTAAATCAATACTGAATTTTTCTGATAATATGATTTTCTCTCTTTTCTTCACTTTTTTATAATATATTCCGTTTTTCTCTATTAATTTTTCTTTTTTATTCTGTAATAGTATATTATTCATCTGATCTAATTTTATTTCATCTATTTCAATAAAATTTACCGTTTTTAATAAATCCTCTTCTTCTGTATTTGATTCTAGAACAGGGTTTCTACTCAAGCAGTCCGCTTCTTTATTATCTTTACCTGGGACGTATATAATTTTAAAATCGTATTGAGATAGATAGTGACTTAGATCGCCCAATTCTTCGTCTGTTCGTGCTTTTATATTCATATTTTCCAGTGGTTTGTGGTCAGAGTATATTTCGAAGTATCTCCCTATCAGCCAGTGTTGCCAGTACTTTATTGCCTCTTTTATAGCTAAGCATTCAAGATAAATAGCTTTTTTTCTTTTTTGCGTTTCATTAAGTTTCTTTGAGAAGTAGGCCACAGGTTTTTCTTTTCCATCCTCTTGTGTTTGTTTTAGTATTGCGCCTATACCTTCAAGTGATGCATCTGTATATATCTTGATTGGAAGGTCTTTGTCGAATATCTCCAACACTGGTTGGGAACATAGCATTTCTTTTATCTTTCTGAAAGATTTTTCACAATCCTCTGTCCATATAAATTTTACATTTTTTTTTAATAGTTGATGTAATGGATCTAGTAATATTGAGCTCTTTTCTATATATTCATGGTAAAAATTTATTTTCCCCAGAAATTGTCTAATTTGCTTTTGTGTAGTAGGAATTGGGAAATTTTTTATTGACGTTATGTTGTCTTTCAACGGTTTAACCGTATTTTCTCCTATTACATGTCCTAAATATCTAACCGAACTAGCAGCGAATGTACACTTTTTAAATTTTAATCTGAGTCCTTCTTTTTTTATTGCATTTAATAATTTTTCAATATGATTTAGATGTTCTTCAAACGTCGGTGAGTGTATTAAGATATCGTCTATATAGTTCACTGAAAATTCAGTTAGTCCATATTTTCTTAATATGCTACTCAGAATTCGTTGAAATATAGCTGGAGACGTTTTTAAGCCAAACGGTAGACATGTCCATTGATAGTGACCATCTTGTGTTACAAATCCCGTCTTCCTCCTATCCTCAATTCTTAGTGGTATTGACCAAAAAGCTGAGTTAATGTCCAGTGTCGTAAAGTATTTACAATTTCTGGCTCTTATTATTATATCATCTATTAAAGGGAATGGTTGTGCCTGAGGGACAATGTTTTTATTTAAATCTCTAAAGTCTATGCACAGACGTGTCTTTCCTTCATTTTTCTTATATGCTAGTGTGACGGGTGCAGCAAAAGGACTATAAGATTCTTCGATTAAATTCTTCTCTAGTAAGTTGGCTATTTGTTTCTCTATTTCTTTTTTGTCTTTTATATTACATCTATAGGGTCTTTTACTGCAGTATTTCTCCACTATTAAGTCAATTCTAGCTTCATATTCGTTAACAGTCCCAATATCATACTTGTCTTTCGCAAACACTGATTTGTTTTTATCTATCAATTTTTCTATCTTCATTTTTTTATCTTTATCTAAATGTTCTATATTTGTTTGAAATTCTTCTGTTTCCACGTGTTCATTAAAATTAATTGAACAATTTGTAACTTCACTTAATGTTATCTCTGGTTTTTCTAACTTTTTCTCTATTTTCTGTGAGATTTCTAAATTTTCATTCAACCTCAACTTAAACATAGGAATTAAGTCTAATCCTATTATAAAATCTTCAAAATCCTCTCTTTCAACTACATATATATCTACTATTTTTTCTATATCAAATATTTTTATTCTTATTCTTACCAATCCATTTGTCTGATTCACACCATTGACAGACCTCAAGAATATCTTGTTTAAATCTTCTCTATTCTCTTTTATTTTTATCCATTTCGAGTTTATCAAGGATACTTGAGAACCTGGATCATATGTTTCCATTATCTCTATCTGATTCTCAACTAGTAGCTTAAGTCTGATCAATGGTGTGACTATTAGTTTTTTTTCTCTGTATTTAAATTTACTTCTATTACTGAATTGCTTCCTATAGCTTTAGGTTTCTCTTTTTTCTCTAGTTTAAACCAGCATTTTTCTTCTGGATGATATCTTATACCTTTACCCATGTTTTCACATGTCATACATGGTTTCTTTTCTTCATTTCTGAATTTATGTTCTGGTTTACCTTCTTTTTTAAATGTTTTCTTTTTATTTATTATCCCTTCAAGCTTCTGTAATTCATTTATTAAATCTTTTGTATTTTCTATTTCATCTCTGGCGATCTTCTCTCTAATAAATTCTGGCAACCCAAATGCAATTCTATCTATCATTGTATCAGCGTCCATGTCCTTATTTATTTCTAATAATAATCGTTCTTTCTTTATTGCATATTGTACTATTGAACCTTCTTTGTATTTAAAATAATGAGCATATTATGTCCTGCTACTCCATCCCTTACCTGAAAAGGTTTCTATTAATATCTGTTTCCACGTATTCCAATTGTTTTCATGTTCTCCTTTTATTACAGTAGAAGTATACCAATCTTGGCAAGTTGCATCTAAAAATATTCTTAATAATTCTATTTTAGTTTTATCTTTTTCTATTTTAAATCTTCCACACTCTTTTTCGAATATATGTAACCATTGTCTAACATTAGATGTTTTATAATTAAATTTTTCTAATACAAATTTATCTACAATATGTTTTAAGTTTTTTTCTTCTTCGTGTTTTTCTGATTTTTCAATTAATTTTTCTAATATTTTTTCCAAGCTCGAGTTTTCTTTAATATTCTCTTGAAGTGTTTGTTTTAAATATTTCCCTCCAAACTGGATATTTCCTTCATCATCTAAATATATCTTTTCTAATTCTTTTGAAATTTTTATCCATATTTTTAACTCATCATGCCTTTTTCCTAATGAATTTTTTACCTTTTTGAAAGTCTCCGTCTTTGTCAACTCTTCATGATAATCTGCATACATGAGGTCATCTAGTATAACATATTTTTCCCCTTGTTCTGTGACAATTGAGGTTACAGCTACTACTGTAGTTTTACAGTCCTTTGGAGAAGCCACAGCTCTGAACTCGAATTACAATTTCATTTTGTGACGAAAATTGTCGTTTTATAATATTATTTATTTGTTTCAGTCTGGATGGTCCGAATAAATCAAACAAATTTGTTTCTGTAAAAATAACAGTCATATATTACAATTCCTTTATACTAATTATATGTTATATTTATACGTATAATTATACGTTACCTGTAAAAATAACAGAAACGACAATTAAAGTTGATTACTCGTCTCTCATAACTCTTGCTTTTCTATCTATTAATTAAATTATTTAAATCAAATCTGTAACGTAATAACGTAAATATTGTTTACTTTTTTGTAGGCAAATGTCATGTGTCACACTTCTATGACACATGACATTAAGCGCGTTAAATCAAAAGGGATTATGTCCTGGTTACACAACCTAACCATAATACAATAACATTAAAGAGATGATATTCTCTTTACATATATATATATATATATATATATATATATATATATATATATATATATATATATATATATATATATATATATAATTATACAAATAGGCTTGAAAACCAGGAGAGAGCGAGAGCCGCGGATTATTATTAGGCGCACGCGTCCGTTCGTGCTACCTAATATGGCCGCGCCAACCCCATATGTGCACCCTGGTGGCGCCAACCCCATGTGCGCGCCCTGGTGGCGCCTTAAAACTGAGCTCGCATGGCGCGCGCGACACATAATTATATATCCATAGAAATAAATAAAATTGGAGTGTCAGTTTGTAATATTAAAATAATCGCTTTTTACTAAGTGCATTTATATACATACATGTATACACGGTACATTTGACTGGCAGATAGCTGATGTAACAAGAAGTTACTTAGGCTAGTTTTATAAAAAAAACTATTATTAAAAAAAAATAGGATCTCACAAAAAAATTTTTTCTCTGTTGTTCGCCATCGAAGCGGGCGGGAACGTTATAGTAATATAATATATTAGAAGAAGTGTGAAAGTAGCGCCAGTTATTGAAAAACTTTAAAGTAACAGACTAGCGTGACTTGACCATATAATATGAAGGAAAGAATGTCATACAACAAGGAAAATGATAGGAATGAGAATGGATGGATAAAGGATGTGATGTAGATCAAAGAAAAGATGGACTGCGTATAAGATGATATGGTAAAAGGGGGTGAATATTGAGATGAGACGGCTAACAGTTCTCTGTCTAGAAGGAGAAAACATGTTGTACAAATCGCATGTAATGTGGGACAGCAATAAGAAAATATGCGTTAATAATATCTTCTCTTTCACAGGTAGTTGAAGACTGGAAATTCATGTCGATGGTACTGGATAGATTCTTCCTTTGGCTCTTCACGATAGCCTGTTTCGTTGGTACATTTGGTATAATCTTCCAGTCACCTTCGCTATACGATACCAGGGTTCCGGTAGATCAGCAGATATCTTCTATACCGATGCGGAAGAATAATTTCTTTTATCCAAAAGATATTGAAACTATTGGCATTATTAGTTAAAGAATATGTTCAATTTTCGATATATTTTTTGTATATGATAACTCGGCTATGTAATTTATTTCAAATGGAAATTAATTACTTCCATGTCAATATTAAAAATATTACTCAGTATGTTTATGTCATATTACAGACTTTAAAGAAGCATCTAGGATTAACTTAGTAAAATAGCGGAGTTTTATTATAGAAGTTTTAGATAAAAATTCTCTGCCAAAAGGAGTCGTCAATATAAATATGTAACTACATATTCATTTATAAAGTTTTAATTATGGTAATATTTAAGAATTATTATGTATGAGGCCTTGGACGACTAATTTTTTAATTGCAGGCAGCCCATTATATATCGCTTAAATCAAGGCCGATGCATTACATGAATTGACACGCATTATTTGATACATTTGACTAAAACTTAGAAGTAGCTTAACACATAAATAGATTTAATATAGTATAACGTACTGTTTACGGGATTATGAATGTTTTGTTAATTATTTATTTATTTATTTGAGATATTTATATTAATGACCTAAAAATTGAAATAAAGATTTAAAAGATTTAGTACTTCTATATAACGTGGAACAAGTATTTCCGATGCAAGCTTGAAAGAGACTGCCGACCGGCCAATACACATCAGAATGTGCTGAAACTGACGTTGCAGCATCGTGAGCAATAATCTAGGCACACGGACATATAACAGTACGGTATTATTATTTAATATTTCTCTTAAATTTTTTTTTCTGTCGGATGTTTTATATGTAAGGAAAACGCGCAACCGGCACATATCCTGTACATATAAGTTGTATGTAATGAAGATTCAAGAATATAAATAATTAAAACTATTAATAGCCTTTTATATATGTTAAAAATGTTTAAAGTACTATGTAACATAATGATGTTACATAGTAGAATAGAAAGAAAACTTGATTTACAAATATAATCAATAGTAATCATATTTAAGAGGCTGTGAATTATTTAAGTTTTATAGACTTTATGAATTATGTTATTGATTATTATGTTATATTCGAAAACAGAAATAAAATAAATACAAATCTTATTTTTTTGTTTTATTAACAGTGTCTCTTTATAAATGAGAGGTCCTTGATTTCGGACGGCTGCAATGATGTGAAACTACGCTCAACGGAATACGGAAGTGTTTTGTGCGGCGAATTCCAGTGGCTTACTCCATCTCCTCTCCATTTCAGTAAATTTCGGATCTCTAAGCGATCCTTTCAGATTTTCCCTCTTTTAATATCAAAATAGCTCGTTGATCAATGAAGGAGTATTGTCAACATGCTATCGTTATCAATATATAGGCAAGATTGTTAAGCATTGTCAACGAGAGTTTGAAATTTCATGGCCATTTTACAGTAGTAAGGTTTAAGAATAAGCAAGAAGTACAAAAGAAATGGATCAAATGGGACAGGTCAGTTTTAAAAAATGGGTGTAGGTGCTGTGCACGGTATCGACATGGCTATGTACTTACGCCATGCTTATATAAAGTTGAATAGTAAGTTGAGTAGTTGTAATGTAACTATATATTATAAGAAACATAAATCATGCCATGATGGGAAAAACCGTTAGCGGGGCACTGGCCATGTTTGGTGACATGAGAAGGGGAGGATTCTAATATTAAATCTAACATAGAAACATTTACATTGGGAATACGATGTGTAGCGTTTAAGGGAATAATTCCGTATATGTTTCCTTCTCTTGTTCAACATCTTGCTACACCAAGTTCCTTCCTAGCCTACAAGAAAAGTTCGTGTCTTATTTTAGTCAGGAATTCAGATAGAGTAATTCCGGAGGAACGTTTGAGCTTCGTTTTAGCAAACTACACGATATTTCGAATTCGATATTCCGTAGCATCATAAGTATGAGTCTGGGTTTATCCCCACGAGTCGTATGTCTCCCTATCTTGTGACTAACATATCTGACGCCTGGAAGTCATCCAGCTTAATTTATTGACAAATTTTTTCATCAAAAGACATTTGGTATCATCCTTCTTATCCTCGGGCAGGCCATGGAATAAGAGAAACTTTCTCTTTGCTTCGCATCTCCATTTCATATACAGAATGAGTCGTGCCACCTGTTCTTAGAGAGCACTTAACGACTCCACGACAAAAGCCTTGAAAACAGTAAAGTCTGCAGCCAGAGAATTGATATTATGTGTCGAACTCATTACCTTTCTTATGTTCGCTTTCGAACGATTCCATCCTCTGGTTGAATATGGCGGATAATTGTTTTATTGCATCAATCGTCAATGGGTGATTTCGCTGTTTATTTTGCTGTTTGTAGTGAGAAGAATTTAATTATAGGAAAATATAGCAGGTAAATTTTCGGCACGTATACTAAAATTATTAGTTACTAATAATTAGTAACTAATAATTATAAAATTTACAGACCTACCTTTCAATATGTCTTTGCATTTCACGATCTACCGCTGGAAATAGTTATAGATATAAAGATAGTTATTATTAAAATATTTACTTTGATTTTTAATGACATCTTTATATAAATGAAACATCAGTGGTATAAGTTTTTACAGATATAGTAATACGTATATTTTTCATATAATAAACAAATAATGTTATTATATGCCTAAAACATGTGGTGTAGCTGCGACAAAATCTAACACCCATTTCATCTGAGGTAAAAATAAAAGGAAAATGAACCACTGTCTATTTAATTTACGCCAAAGAAAGACACAAATACAAAAGAAGGTTGTATCTCTTAGATGTAACTGGATAATTTGAAATAAGAGAATATATGAGGCTATAAATTAAATAACTCCATCTATTAATGCCAGAATCTGTAAAATAAGTAATCATTGGCCGAGAAGTGAACTAAAATATCACTCACTCGTTAAAATAGGTCTCTAACATTGTGTAGGCTAGTGGTCTCGTAATACGGATCTTGAACTAATTACCTGAAAGTCAATATTTGCAGATTAGGCTAAGCAAATTTGTACTGAATTGGACGATCATGTAAATGATGATGAAGATTTACGCATACAATAAATTTATATATTTATCTTGGCTGCAAAGAGGTACTATATGTATATTATTATACTTCTACAATACTATTATGATAAAAAAAGAATGATGATGAATTTTTTGAAAAACTTCAGCAAGATAAGCTTATTAGCAGTGTCGATATTGGTATGGAACTAGGCATTAAAATACACAAATATTCTTTGGAACCTATCATATATAGCTAATTGCAAAAAAAGCTCAGATCATGGGTTTCTGATGAGTAGAGCGCAAAAACCATAATGAATTGTATTAATATCTTCTATGCACTCCTTTTACCTGTGCAGGGGCGGAAAAAGAATACTGACCTCTGCCGCCAGGGTAGGCCTGTCGTAAAAGGTGGTAAAGCAACCCTAGCTACGTGGTAGGGCCCCAAGCCCGCCTGGATGGTGACCACCTTTGGTCTTAAGTATGTCGCCATACTAACTTATGTTGTGTTCCAGCATTAGTCACCCAAGCTCCTGTACGGGATAGCAGCGTGTTCGCAATGACATTAGCGTTGCAAACACCCATATGCGATGGTAACTGCTAAATTCTAAGCGGGCCGTCAGACTGTCTGCTGTCCTACAGCAATAAAAAAAAACAAAATAAAATCGAGCAATTTCTGATATGTTTAATACACGAAGTTAAAAATTAGATAACGTACGATTACTGTAAGCGTAAAAAATGGAGAATATTCGGTTTAGATAAATTAATTTACGCGCTATAAAAACTGGAAGAATTTTTATAGAAAAAATGCTAAGATATTTTCCAAAGCCTAATTTTATTTATATTATAAATATGTACTTACAGGTAAATTAGGGAATATAATTTGATCAATTTCAGTAATATTCAAAATTAAAATTTGTTGCTATTGCTCGCCATATATTTTGTCGTCCCTTAGACTCCATCCAACGGCGCTCAGTTCACTTTGTCGACGATTCCACAGACGGTCTAGACACTCTTAGCCTTCGAAGAGTTTTAAAGGCCTTGCATCTCTTTGCTTGTTCTAATGTCTGTAAAAAGGGGACTGTTTTGAGGGGCTTTTTATGGATGATGTGATTATGAATGGTGCCTTTATTGTCGTTTTACCACGTTATTGCTCGTCATCGATTGGGCTTTAATATAATTAATAATATAATTACGTATAGATTATTGTTATTTTTGAAGAAGATTTATATTTTCTACGACCTTGGGTATTTTTGCTTACACTTTCTTGATCTTTACATCCTAGATGTCATGTCTGCCATTATCGATTACAATAAAGAGGACTAAATTTAAAAAAAATACTAAATAAATGAAAACTCACTCCGTACAAACTGGTTGGTGTAAACACAAGACACCTTTTTTACATTTAAATAATAGTTATTATATTTGTTATAAAGTTTTAGAAGAGTATTTTTAAACGGTCTTTTGTTAGTTGTCAATTGGCTTGGTCTACTCTTATTTTATGTTTATAGCGATATAAGCAAGCTATCACTGTTGTATTACAACTAATATGTATTACATTTATTTTGTATTTTTTATACATATTTGAATCAATAAAATTTAACTGGATAAAGGTTACCCCTAAAAATCGACATTATTTCGAACAAAAATGTTTCAAATGATACTTTAATTTTAGCAAATACGCCGTCATATTTATGAATTGCTTTCTTTATTTTGATTATATTGTTTTTGCTTCAAATGATTCATTTTTTTCGAGTATTTGAAGCATGAACTTTAAACTGAGAAAACAGCATTTGAGAATAATAAAATATTACTTATAAAACAGATAAAACTTTAGTTCCTCTCATGTTGATTTTCCTTGAATAGAATGTTGCACACTTCCGTAATTTATTTGAAATATAGAATGTTTTTTTAATGAAATTCGTATACGCAGTTGAGATATTTCCACAAAATGTTAGATACACGCTTTCTTATACTTTGAGGAAATAATACTATACTTATATCAATTATCATCTGCCCGCTATAGTACGGTGCTCAGAATTTCTTCTGGCGAGTTTCTTTGAAGAAATTTTTGTCTGTACTGTTAGTATCCTAACTAGATATAAGAATTGCTCCACATTTTTCTAGGAAGTCCTAATTGTGGAGGAAGAACATAGACTCCTTCGGCTGGGGGCAGCCAATCGGCAACTACCCCATATCGCTGTTGTAAATATATCGCTGTAATAACTTTGTGTTAAGTTACAGCATACGTAAACCAGTCTCCAGTACCCGTACGTGGACGGCGGCGTATTAACGATGGCTCTGGAGTCGCAGACGTCTATAGACGACGGTAACTGCTTACTACTAAGTTGGACGTCAGCCTATCTGCTGTTTCATGTCAATGGAAACAAGCAGCAATACTTGCTGGAACACATTAGATTTCTTTAATTTAAAATTCTACGTTCAGATTTTATTCTTGTACATTTCTTGTGTATTTTTCGTAAAAGAAAAGCAAATAGTAAAGGATCTCTTAAATTAAAAAATGCCTGAATATTTAATTAAAAAACATCAAAACATATCCTGATAAAACAAATTTATGTTAAATCATCATACTTTAAAATAAATCTTATAGTTTTGTTAATATTTAAATCCAAAATGTATCTTTGATGTATTTATTAAAAACTATGTAATTACAACTATACAATATAAATTATAACATGTTTCTAGATTCGCCTACGCCATACAATATTATATATAATACTAGCTGACCCGGCAAACGTTGTTCTGCCATATAAATAATAAAATGTCAAAAAATTAAAAAAAAAAATTTGGGGGTGGGTCACCCCTAACATTTAGGGGGATGAAAAATAGATGTTGGTCGATTCTCAGACCACTCAATATGCTCACAAAATTTCATGAGAATCGGTCAAGCCGTTTCGGAGGAGTATGGCAACGAAAACTGTGACACGAGAATTTTATATATTAGAAGATGATCTTGACGAACAATCGAGAATAAAGGCTTTATAAGAAAACATTCTACATAACCTTATATTTCAGTGTATAATAGTTCATTATAGTGTAAATATGCGGGGAACTACTTTTCTGATAAATTCATAACTACTTTTCTGATAAATTCTACATTAAGTACATTCTTGTTCGAATTCTTGTTTAGACATACGGAGACAATTCTCGTCGCATACGAAATGTAGAGACTAGTTTTGATATTTTAAAATCGATTTACAAATTGAGTATAAATAACTTGGTAGTACGAAGAAACACCGAAGAATATTGACGACAAAGAATTGAAGAACTTACTTGACCAAGACCAGACGCTAACAGAATTTGGAAAGACATTACAAGTAGATAGAACAATTGCTTTAAAACGTGTAAAGAATGATTCAAAAAGCAAGGACATAAGGTGTCGTATAAATCAACGACAGAAGAGAAAAGGTACTTTTACATTGTATGACGATGGAAAAACGTTTGATTTTTTTACATCGAGGTTATGTTTTAGTTTTATAGATTTTTATAACAATTATGTTATTATCATGATTTATTTGAATATAAATATGAATCTTAATTATGTTGTTTTATGGTTTGGCCAACCGGGACGGCTGCACTGGTGTGAAACTGCATTTAATAAAGTACTAAAGTGTTTCAAACTAACAGTTCTAGTGGCCTATTTCTCTTTTCATTTTCTTTATGACCTCTCTTCCTGTTAAGCTAATTCCTAATCTCTACGCAATTTTATTTTGATTGTAAGAAGAAGTTTAGAAGAACGAGCTGATGGAGGGTATGATAAGAATAGATCATAGGTAAGATAGATTTAAAGAATGGTTGTGGAAGTATACAGACTTATATAATTTAGACTTATATAATTATAACTTACAGACTCAGCAGCAGCAACTGTGCGCATGTGTCATATTCATATAACTTATATAGTAGTATAGTCGATACATATGTATCGTGAATTTAGAGATTAATGTCTAATATATTGAAATGTATGTGATTAATGTATTTGAAACTTGGCTTTACTCAAACTATCGAGTCTAATAAGTACTAAAATTAGTAAAAAGTAATAAAGAATACGCAAACACTGCAGTACCTGTAAAGCATACATTTTGATTATGTTAATCCTTGAACATGAAAAGAGAAGACGTCAGCCGGGAGGAGAGGAGGTCATTGTAAATCATTTCTCGTTTTTGTTTACGAATCAAATTTAACCCATCGACCTAAACTTCCTATACTAAACTTTGTATACTATATACCTCACCCGCTTGTTTAAAGTGGAGTGGACCGGCGAGTTAAAAACCTGTGATTTTTGATCGAAACGTGATTTCTTCTTGTGGTTTTCGATCGATATAAGTTTGTAGCAACTTTTTTTAAATACACACATTAGGTATAAAAATCATATGAGGCTCATGCCATTGTGATAAACCAACTTGATCTTGCTTGTGACAGTACTTGGACACCCATATAGAAAGTTTGAAGAATAAAACAACCAAAAAACTAAACGTTGACCATAATATATTCAATATTGATACAATTCAAGAATGCTGGAACTCGACTAATCGCGTAATGACATCGAAAAGGCTGAACGGGCAGTCGTCTAAATATCTGTCACAGTTGCCTCTTTGACCTTCAACTTCCGCCTCATAATACTCGTCGTCGAGTCCTTCTTCCTTGGACGATGATGGCCTGAAATGGTTTTTTGCAATTGATTTAAAATAATAGAAGAAATTTACTACAATTGACAATAATTCACTTTGTGCCAGTATATACAATAGTCACGCAGTTTCAGTCAACGTCAAGAAAAAGAGCTGTCGCATCTTCTCTCTAAGGCTTATTAAAGGGCGACAAATAGATTACCGCTTTTTCTACTCTTCCACGCGAAAAGAAGAAAAATTTGCAGAAGCTCAGCGCTGTAATTTCAATTCAAAATAACGGTACTTCAAAGGCAATTTCGGAACTATCTATAACAAATCATTAACAGTTTCATAGCCCGTTGAGCGAATGATTAAAACCAGTACCGTCATGCCCGTTTAGGATCGCTACCAAATACAAGTCATTCGATATTTTTTATTATTACAACAACTAGTGAACAACGTTAGCGGAATCAGTTTATTCTTATCTTCGTGCAGGAGTTGAGTAATAATACAGATCCCTGCGACTGCAGCTGGCCTGTCGGCAACTAAATAGCCCTAACTAGGCGGTAAACTCTAAGCTTTTATAGATAGAAACCATCCTTTATCTCTAATTATGCTACCACAATAATCTTGTGTGGTGTTCTAGCATAAGTGACCTATGACCCAGTTTTTTTTTATTGCTGTAGGACAGCAGACAGGCTGACGGCACGCTTAGAATTTAGCAGTTACCGTCGCCTATGGGTGTTTGCAATACCAGTGGCATCGCGAACACGCTGCTGTCGCATGAGGGTACAGGAACTTGGGTCACTAATGCCGGAACACAACACAAGGTTATTATGGCGGCATACTTAAGACCAAAAGTGGTCGCCATCTAGACGGGCTTGAGGGCCTACCACGTAGCTGGGGTGGGTTGTTTTGTCGCCTTTTACGACAGGCCGACCCCGGCCGCAGAGGTTAGTATTCTTTCTCCGCCCCTGCACGGATAAAAATTGCAGACATTAGCGTCTTAGCTATGCTCCAGGTGTCGCAAACATCCATCTATGGATGTATTATAAATGTATAGTATGTATTGTCTAGTAGGCCGTCAAACTGTCTACTATCCCACAGCAATAAAAATCATATACATAAAAGGACGATTTATATCGAATATAGCCAGGTTTTAACAATCAAGATGAGCATTATCTAGAATTTCTTTTTAGAGAGTCCAAAACTATGACTACTATAAATGTTCCATTGTTCTTTGAAATAGTTGAGAGATATAATAGTTTGCAATTAACTTCTTTGTGTATAGTAATAAATGATGCTAATCATATAAATATTTGATGACTTACGTAAATACTATATGCATGATGTGTCCAAGCAAACCGTTATGGTGTAGAGGAGTTTCAGCAGCTTCGCAAATGTTCCTCAACAGGCATTCTCTTCCATTCATACCGTGTCTGGAAATTTATTTGAAATATTAACGATAACAGCATATAGCATCCAACTGCTGGGCTTGAGCTAGGCTTGTTCAAGGCGCGATTTTTTCCTTCACCTTCATGGCTATTATTCACATTATAATATGGTAGTATAGGTGAGAAAAATAAGCAGTGCATTCTCCCGTGGGATTTCTACACTGTAATATCACTTAGCTGCCAGATACCTCAGTGGTATTATGCTCGGAGTAGTCTCCTTCATACTAATTAACTATCACCGACGTTAATTTTTACAGTCAGCTTGGAAAAACCGCGTATTCCAGGGAATATGAAATGTTCTAATCAATTCTTCTGAAGGTATCTTAACAGGTAAATGGATCAAGCTCAATTCAGTCCATCATTCGGTTTTTCTATTAGAGCTTAAATAGCATCTATTTCTTGTCTCTTAACGGACACTGAAGTAAAAATGTGAGATTCTAATGGTTAATTTCAAATAATAGATGGTCTTACAAGCGTCATGTAATAAGGAGGATGCTAAAAATGAGTTGATGGACACAAGAGGAGAGATAGACCAAAGAAAAGATGGATGGATTGTGTAAAAGATGATATGGTTAAAAAGGTGTGAATGTTCAGATGGCGGCTAACAGAGGAGAGTGGAAGGAGAGAACACGTTTTGCTGACCTCACATAGTTGGGATAAGCGCAGGAAGAAGAAGAATATTAGTCTTACAATGCCAAAATTATATCTACTAAAGCTTTGTTGATTTAGTAATGAATGCCCGAGAAGTGCAAAATCACAATACATAAAAGTAACCAAAATACCACTTACTCCTTAAATCGGGTCTCTAGCATGGTGTAGGCTAGCTCTCTAGTGATACTCCGGCTTTGTCTTGAGCTGATTACCTGAAAGTCCATATTTGAAGATTAGGAAAACTTGCACTTATGTGCATAACTTTTGAAGCAGCTGCTTTTGCAGCTACGTTTGTGTTGTTTAGTGATAATTTCTTTTCTTGTGCAAATGTGTTTCATATTTCATTTATAGCCCAACTTGATACCGTAGAAATGAGATGAAGCGATGCTATTCTTACTTCAGATCGTGTATGCGTGACACGTATAATGCGTGATACTGATTAACTATCATATACTTTTTGATAAATTATAAATATATCTTCTCTTTCGTTTCGCTCTTGACAGAGAGGTCATGGTCACGTTGGGCATCCACGTTGGTGGTAGAGGCGGACACAGTTCTCCGCACGATCTCACGCCTGGCTCCCTGTCGGCAGACTGTCTGGTGCAGTCAGACACACCGTTTCCACTGTGTAAGTCCCACTGCGGACTTCACTTGGTCAGTCCAGCGCATAGGTGACCTGCCGCGCGATCTGGTTCCTTCTCATACTTTTCCCTGCACTACCAGCTCTATAGAGTCGCTATCGCGCCTAGAGACATTCCCAAAGTACTGTAGTATAAATGTATACTTACAGGTAAATTAGGGAAAAGAACTTCATCGATTTCGGTAATATTGGTGACTACACTGTAATTGGATTCGAAGTTATATGATACGAACACGTTCTTGTCAGGTATATCAATAGGTACAGCAATTGCTACAAATGTCTGGAAAAAATTAGGAATATTTTAGTTTTTCACGTTCAAATGTATTCAAATGCTAAATATTCTGTTGTTACTTTTCTTATTAGCGGAGAAAATCTTTTCATATAAATAATATTAAACTACGATTTATTTATACATGTTTTATATCGAAGACCTTTATGATTGAATGATTTCAGCACTGATTGTCTGCTTGTTCATGGAATAGTAGCGAAATGGATAACATTAAGCATTGTGACATTGTAATATCTGCAGTTATCGCCGTCTACGGACGTTTATAACATTATGGAACGGTAGGAAGCCTTATGGCCCATTTAATAGAATGCAGATACTGTCGCCTCTGGGTGTTTGTGACTTCAAAGGCTAACACGCTGCTGTTGGCATAAAAGAACTGGATCCTGGGTTACTTATGCCTGAACACAACATAGTGGCTTTCGACGACCTCTTGGCGTAACGGATAACGCAAGTACGCTCGCGGCAGTCGCGGGTTCGATTCACGTCCAGCATCTGGGTGTTTATTTTGTTTATTGCGTAGGACAGCAGACATGTTGACGGCCCAATTAGAATTTAGCAGTTACCGTCGCCTATGGGTGGTTGTAGCGCCAATGGCATCGCGAACACGCTGCTGTCCCATAAGGGTACAGGAACTTGGGTCACTAATGCTGGAACGCAACACAAAGTTACTATGGCCGCATACTTAAGACCAAAGATGGTCGCCATCCAGACAGGCTTGGGGCCCTACCACGTAGCTAGGATAGGTTGTTTTGTCGCTTTACACGACAGACAGACCCCAGCCGCAGAGGTCAGTATTCTTTCTCCGTCCCTGCACGAATTCATTTATGTACCTATAATATGTATTTATTTACAAAAGAAAAGTATATAAGTAGTATATCAGCTGTCTAGTACTCATATCACAAGTTCTATGCAACTTAGTTTGGGACTAGATGGCGTTGTATGAAATGTCCCAACATATTTATTATTATTATATTATTATTTTTACGATCCAGACGGGTTTGGCCGTCTACCTAGTAATATTTTGACAATATATAATCGGAGTCTAATTTTCTACTTATTTTTTTCCATGATATTCAACATCCCGTATTAAAGTTTGTTGGAACAGCACCTCCACCCTCTTCCGCTGGCTTAAGGCAGCAAACGAAATAAATCTCCTTTCTCTAGAAAAAGAAAAAACTTGAAACTCACCCCGTACAAACTGGTCGGTGGAAATATAAGTGATCTTTTCTGTTCTGATTTTCCTGAAGAAGTTGTAAATATTAAACATCTGAAATGTATAAAAATAACAATTTTATCTTTTCTTATTTGTTAAAGTTACAGTAGTCTGCTTTTGACGACTTTTCGTTAGCTACATAAAGATAACGACTTAGTATTTCAGTCCAAGCACAGCTTCACACTGTGGCAACGCCTGGTGCTTTACAAAGCACAGGTTAGGCCGCATATGGAGTATTGTTTACATTTTTGGGCTGGGGTATCTGTTTGCCATCTTATGCCCCTTGATTCCATTCAGCGCCTACGGTATGGTACCTTCGCTCTCTTTCTATCATCGAACAGCTTGACATCGGCTTTGCGTTCATCCCCACTATATGGAGGCTCTACTGTCGTGCACGCACAGGTTCTCGAGAATGTTTATTTTGCTCACATTGAGGATATGGAATGAGCTTCCGGTTAAAGTTTTTCTACCGCACTATGACATGAGGCATGTAACAAGGGAGTAATAAAATTTCTTCGTGGATGGTAGCGTGTTGGCGGTGCGCCTGGCATCGTAGACATCCATAGGTGATGGTAGCTGATGCCATTATATATTGCTTATAGGGATATAAGTGGGATGTTTTGCAGTGGAATCTTGCAGAATACTACCGATCGATCTGCATCGCAGATGGTGGATTCTGTCTACATTGTAAATATTCCACAAATCTCTTTACTGGTGGCTCCAAGTAGCTGTTGTGCATGCAGCGGCCGTGTCCCGGCAAACCGTGTCGATCCACGGGCTAAATCCAGTGAAGGGGACTGAGTTTCACAAACTTAGTTTAATGGGCTGATTCCCTCATAAATTGCATAAAGTCTGCAGCGGCTCGGAAGGCGGACACCGTCAGTATGGCTTCAAACCCGGCGACCGTGGCGCTGCAGCAGGGCACCTGTGACATGCCTGATAGGGCGTATGTCGGGATCCAAGAGATATGCGGCCAGTCACTGCATCTTCTAGTGCTAATCAGTCGTAGCGGACTTCCGCCCCACTGGTAACAAGGACTGGAAGACGAGAGAGTGGGTTCGTGTATGCGCAAATGCTTACCCACTTTAATATATTCCCGCGCTGATGACCCCTGGCTCATTACTGGACGGAGAGTGCAAGTCCTACGGCGATGAGGACTGGCGGTGGGGGCTGAGCGGGTGAGTTTGGTCCCTAGCTAGATCTTTGCACGTACGGCGGTTGGGTGGTGATGGTCGTATTGGAACTCACTAGAGGCGAGAGAACTGGTACGGCAGCTCACCCGACGACAAAGCAGCCCTATTTAGGGATCGCACTGCTTTCCCCAATCCGGGGAGGGGCCTAGAAAAGGTGGCCTAAACAAAGCTCGCCTCACTGCAACCCAGGTGGCTAACCGCGGTCATCTGGTCGCCAATTAAAAGCGGTCGAAAGAAACATAATAATAGATTAAATGCATTCTTAAATTTAGCTGCGTGGAATGTAAGAACGTTACTGGACAATGAAAACAACCTCTGTCCTGAGCGGAAAACTGCACTCATAGCGCGTGAATTGTCCCGCTATAACATTGACATAGCCGCAGTCAGCGAGGCACATTTAGCGGATAGCGGTGAGCTCTGTGAGGAATTGGGTGGATATACGTATTACTGGGAGGGTAAACCTGCAAGTGAACGAGCCGCAAATGGTGTTGGATTTGCGATCCGAAACAACATCGCTAGATCGCTAGTGGAGCCTCCAAAAGGGATCAATGACAGGCTCATGACACTACGACTCCACATGGCTCCCAGGAAATACCTACATCTTGTGAGCGTGTATGCGCCTACTATGACAACACCTGATGAGGACAAACTTCAATTTTATGAGAATCTGCGTGATGTTTTGCTGGGGATTCCAGATTGTGACAAGTTGATTCTGCTGGGTGACTTTAATGCGCGTGTTGGCACAAAATATATTGCCTGGAAGAACGTACTGGGGAGACATGGAGTAGGTAAGTGCAACACCAACGGTGTTGCTCTTCTGACGTTATGCTCCGAATTCAACCTCAGCATAACAAACACATTCTTCAGGCTACCCGATAAATACAAGACATCTTGGATGCACCCACGCTCAGGGCACTGGCATCTTCTTGATTACATCATTGTACGCAGGCGAGACCTGAGAGATGTACTTATTACAAGAGCAATGCGTGGTGCCCAAGGCTGGACTGACCATCGTCTTATTAGATCCAGGATGAGGCTTTACTACAAGCCTCCGCGTAGAGCAGAACACAGGATTCCGGCTAGACTTGCTTGTGCGCGTTTGGTGCGTGATGAGGGACTGTGTCGTGAGCTAGATGCGGAATTTGAGGCAGCGATGCCCGGCACTGATGACAATACCTCAGTAGATGCCGGGTGGCGTACTTATTCCAGGGCTCTCTATGGTGTTTCTCAGCGAGTTATTGGCACACCACATAAAAAACATCAAGACTGGTTCGATGATTCTGATGTGGAAATACGGCAGCTTGTTGAAAACTATCGTCTCGCTCTAAGAGGAGTCGTCGGTGCAGGGCAGCGCAAGTCTCTTCAGCAGGATCTTAAAGCAAAGATCCGAGAACAAAAGGATAGTTGGTGGCGCCGTAAAGCCGAAGAACTGCAATGGTTAGGTGACACTAGCCAAACAGCAAAATTTTTCGAAGGGCTAAAATCCGTTTACGGACCCCGCGCTAAAAAGACTGCCCCTGTTTACTCGCGAGATAAAGCTAAGAAGTTAACAGATCCAAAAGAGGTTCTTCTTCGTTGGGCTGAACACTTTAATGAAGTGCTCAATCCCGGTAGTCAAGGAGCAGATCTGTCTTACATTAATTCACTTGAGAGCTTGCCATCTGCTTCGGGCTTGGATGACCCGCCTTCGTACGCCGAGTTCGTTACTGCGATCAACCGCTTAAAAAATGGTAAATCACCTGGTTCGGACGGTTTGTCTTCTGAGATTTTCAAATACGGTGGACCGAGTATCAGGTCCGGACTTTTTGAACTTATCAAACTGATTTGGGATGTTGAGATGGTTCCACAGGACTGGAAGGATGCTTCTATTAGCAAGCTATATAAAGGCAAAGGGGACCTCTCTGATTGTGGCTCGTTTAGAGGCATTGCATTGCTTTCCACAGCTGGCAAAATTCTGGCGCACATCATCAATAGTCGCCTTAGTAATTTAGCTGAAAGCTTCCTTCCGGAGACCCAGTGCGGGTTCAGACCTAGAAGAGGTACGGTTGATGCCATCTTTGTAGTCAAGCAACTTCAAGAAAAAAGTTTTGAACAACACCGCGACCTCTATTTATGTTTTGTGGACCTAGAAAAGGCCTTTGACCGTGTTTCCAGGACCGCCCTCTGGATTGTTATGGAAAAATGTGGCTGTCCTGCAAAGTTCGTCAATTTAGTGCGCCAGTTCCACGAGGGCATGACAGCCCGTGTGCGTCACGAAAACAACTTTACAGACCGGTTCCCGGTCACTAGCGGTGTCAAGCAAGGCTGTGTAATGGCTCCGACCCTTTTCGCTATCTACTTCGCTGCAGTAATGAATGACGCTCTTAAAAGCTGTAATGGCAAGATTACCATAAATGTCCGCATGGACAAAAGCGTTTTCGACCTCGCACGTCTCAGAGCAAAACGCAAAATGGACTCTGTTTCAGTAATAGATGTTCTGTACGCCGACGATGTCTGCCTTATGGCTGACAGTTTGGGCGACCTACAGAGTTTTTTGGACAAATTAGATGAGTCCTGTCGTAAATTCGGCTTAGTAATCAGTGCTTCTAAGACCCAGATTCTAAAACAACCTGCGAAAGGTAAATCTGCGGACGATGGTGTTGTTTACCTACGAGGAAAGCCACTGCCGGAAGTGGGTACCTTCCGGTACCTTGGAACTATTTTGCGCAGTGATAATCGTCTCGAGTCTGAGATCTCTGCGCGAGTCGCCAAAGCAGCTGCGGCTTTCGGTGGTCTTAACCGACGGGTTTGGAAATCACATGACCTGAAACTCCACACAAAACTCGCTGTCTACAGGGCCATAATCTTACCATTGTTGCTCTATGCCTCGGAGACCTGGTGTCTTTACAAGGGAGATATCAGACGCCTTGATACCTTCCACATGAAGTGTCTTCGGGCGATTCTTCAGGTGAGATGGCAGGATCGTGTGCCAAACTCGGAGGTTCTACGTCGAGCTAAGCTCGCTGGAATGGAGTGTATGCTAATGAAAGGCCAACTACGCTGGTGTGGACACCTTGTACGCATGGAGTCTTCCAGATTACCAAAAAAGGTATTTTATTCTGAGCTTAGCTCAGGTAAACGAAAGCCTGGAGGACAGTTTCTGCGTTACAGGGATGTCTTAAAACGCCACTTGACTGCAATTGGCATGTCTAGTGAGTCATGGGAGGAGCTTGCAACGCAGAGGTCGGAGTGGCGAACTGCTGTCAACACGGGTATAAAAAACTTTGAGCGTTCCCGTCTTGAAAACCTTGACGCCAAACGCCTGATCCGAAAAACTCGACCCAAGCCCTCCTACAACTATACTCGCAATTCAAGTGGGTCTCTTTACTGCGCTTCTTGTAATAGGACCTTCATAACAAAATTTGGTTTTGCGAGTCATGCTCGCGCTCATGCAAGAGTCCAGGCAAGGACGAGCTAAGGGTGTCGCCGTCGACGGATACGTCTGGGAGGACATCATCATCATCATATTGCTTAATGTGATCCTAGTTAGGATGTCTGGAAGAAATTGCTTATTAGCGATAAGACCGCCAATTGTTCCTTTTTTTGTAAATTTAAATTTTAAGCAGTTTTTATTTTATTATTTGGTGAACAATAAAGAGTTTTCTATTCTATTCTAACTGCTTATTAATAAGTGGGCCGTCAGCAAGTCAGCTGTCCCACAACGATAAAAAATCTATTCTGCTATTCTATATCTTATATAAAATCATCTCCATATTTGATATCTCTATTATAAATTATAATATAGGTTTATAGTGAGTAATATTTTTCATATATTTTTACTTTTTAAATTTTATTCACAGTTGAATCTAAACAACTTTAGTATAACAAAGGTTTTTTTACAAAAAATCAGAAATATGTATATCGAACAAAACTGGTACTTAAGTGATAAGTACCAAATTCAATTGACATTAAATTAATGAATACTTTTTAAAAAATATATATTCTCATTTTTGTATATTCTTCATTATCTTTATATATATATATATATATATATATATATATATATATATATATATATATATATATATATATATATATATATATATATATATATATATATATATATATATATATATATATATATATATATATATATATTCCTTGTTATATTCTCGGGAAGTGAAGCATGAAGCTTAAATTAATAGCTCTGAAGCTTTATTGGAACACCATTTAGCTGATTAAATAGATAAGTCTAAGGATCTCGGTAAGGCCGTTTGCACTCAATCACGAGAAAATATTATTATGATAATATTTCAAAGAACAACCTATAATATAAGATATAAGTCAAAGAAAACATTTCATATATTTAGACAATTTCCTTACAGTTATTTTCATCGGAAAAGTACACAAAGTATTAAAACAGTACTTACAAAACAGATAAAAGTTTGATTCCTCTCATGTTGATTTCTCTCTATGTTAATAGAATGATATTATAAACACAAACTTAACTTAAATGAAAGTCAAGATATTTCATAAAAGAAAATAAATGCGTGTGACCAGTTGAGATTTTTCCATAAAATGTCAGATACACGCTTTGCTCTACTTGCAGGAATACTAATGTCAATTATCATATATACGCTATAATACGGTGCTCGTAGTTTTGTAGAAAAATTCTTCTGATGACTATCTGTACAAGATTATTTTTGGAATAATTTTATTAAGTAAAAATTTTAGTTTGTACTGTAATAAATAAGAACCCGACTGGAAATAGAATAACTACACCCCTTTTTAAGAAATCGTAGAACATGATGATTGTACTGTTGTGAGCGAATTATCAGTTTCAAGAATACTATTTGATTTTTCTTTTTGAGTTTTAGGTTCTCACTAAAATGAGCTCTATAAAAACCAAATCCATCAAAATGTACACTTTTGCACAATAAAAGTAATTTTAGACAGTTTTTAAAGTATATTTATAACATGTGGTACAATAAAACACATTTTTTGACAAAACTCGACTTTATTCTAATACAAGGGTCACCATCCCGACGGGCTTGAGGCCCGGCCCTACCACGCAGGTAGGGTTGTTTTGTCGCCTTTACGTCAGGCCGACCCCGGCCGCAGGGGTTAGTTAGTATTCTTACTCCGCCCCTGCACGGATTAACTCTGAAAATACACCTTATACAGCCGTATAACCTTTACAATAACTCCCGTTAGGTACAAACGAGCTGGATACCAGCGAAATCATCAGCGTTGGTGATAATTGACCCAGAGCATACAGAAAGTAACTTTGTAGCTCGAATAAAACATTTGATATATTTATTTAAATAATTTGGAATAGTTTCTAGACAGTTTGTTGGTTTTCGGAAATATCTGTCTCATTATTGAATATATAATACAAAATCAGGTCATTTTATAATTCATTTTTTTTATTTACATAGGTTTGCCGGGTTTTTCTTTTTTCTTTACGATCAAATTCTTCATTGCTGAAGTTTGTGTCCTTGAAAACCAACCGTGGCCTGTCTCGTAAATTGTTTCCACTTCATCTGGTCCTCAGCTTCTGATAGCAGTTGCTGTTGGAAGTCCTGTGAGGGCGGTTACTTGGTCACATCAGTAGCTAGGGAATCGGCCATGGGGTCGCTTTCCTTCCACCTTGCCCTGCTTGGCGGTCGTCGGGCAATGTAACCAAAGTAACCAAGAATCTTCCGATAACAGATTGTTGAGAGCCTAACTATAATGCGAAGCTGGTCCAGAATAGATGCCTGCTGTTCCCCAGCAATAAAAAATCATAAAACGATTCACAGAAAATTTTCACGAACGGTAAAAGGTATTGAATTAAGTCTGTTTCTTACAGTTTAAAGTATTTCTGACGGTGAAATCAGTGGTGAACTCCTTTCCTTATGGTATGCGGAGCATTCGTCTCCAACACCACCGGGTGGTCAGCTAGCATAAATGTAATAATACACCATACACATAAATACATAGCATTTATGAACACCTATACTCGGACAGGAATCGTATCCGAGAGCCCAGCTGGCATGTTCCGTGACGCATGGCGAAAGCCATTGCGTCACGGAAATGCCTTATATCCCAATGAGTTGGTATTATCCAATTTGTAATAGATATATATAGGTGAAAACCTTCGCCGGGTTTTCTCACAAATACACAATTAACGGACACACCCAGATTAAAAAAAACTATATTCATTAATCAAACTTGTTTTTCTGTGAATATCAGAACGTAGATTACTTGCGAAGCCATCCATGTGTTTTAAATAATCTATAAAATAGGGCAAAGTGGAAGGAACTAGATCACGTGGAAGATCACCCATGCGATGGACCGACCAGATCAAATCGGCTGTGGGCGGACCTTTGCATGAGTGTACCAGAATGTCTCTGAATCGCGAGAAATGGCGTAAAATCATACAGCGGACAATATCTGCCTCTAATAATACTACTAGTTGATCACGACCGCTCTGTAAAGAGAGAAACGACTAAGAAGAAGATAAAATTCCAAGCAAAAATGACCCAATAAAATACAGTGTTACATATTTCACAAGCATTTGCGGTATTAGATGATTTTTAAAAATTCTTCCATTAAAATATAATACTGACGGTTCTCATCTTAATACCGACGTTTTCACGTGTA
This sequence comes from Malacosoma neustria, assembly GCA_963693495.1. Lineage (NCBI taxonomy): Eukaryota > Metazoa > Arthropoda > Insecta > Lepidoptera > Lasiocampidae > Malacosoma > Malacosoma neustria. Next base: position 18,324,874 of record OY856377.1, read on the forward strand.
CGCTCACAAATTGGCTTTGTGTCACCTTGACACATGTAATCGTTGAATTTACTTGACAGAAGTCATTGAGATTCCCAGCAAGGGGGCGTTCTGAGTTATTCACATCGCTTTTATTATAACGATGATTTGTGAATGTTACATAGCTACGTGAACATTATAAATTAATATTATTTTTCAATGTGATAATTGAAACAGCAAGTTTTATGGATACTAGACAACTGAAATTTTCATATATTTATATGAGGTAGCATTATTTGTTAAATGTAATCCAAACAGCTTTCCGAAATTCAGAGATCAACAAAAATATAATGAAAGCCATAAAAATAAGTTAATAACAAACTCAACGAATACATCCCTATCCAGCAAAAGTATATTTGGTATGGCATCAACATTTTTTAATAAATTACCCAATAGTTTTATAAATCTTGACATGTCAAATTTTAAAAGAAAATTAAAATTATTCTTAATTGACAAACGTTATAATAATATAATGGAATTTTTAAATGACGATTTTAATTAACATAAATTAACAATTTATGTAAGTTTTTAGAATGAATAATTTATTGTTAAGAAGTTAATTAATTTCCCAAATAATATATTTGTACGCCTAGGGACAAAAATGCACTGGGAAGAATTTGTAAACTGACATCATGTAACTACCTGCATTTTAACAAATAAAGAATAATGATAATGAAATAGTTTTGTTTTCTTATTAAATATTGCTATACATAGACTCGGGGCAGGAATGGAACGTGCATTCCGATGTGTGAGCCATTTCACTATAGAGACAATCAAAAAATTTAAATATTACAATACAATAATAACCTAATTTTTTTCTGAATACCGTCAAAACCCGTAAAAATCTTCAAGGAAAAAGTACAATCAAAAACGCACTTCTTAATTCAAAACGCAAATGAAAATAATACTTGAAATTTATAATTTTTTCCCGTAATTAATACATGGAGCTCATGACATGGGTCATTCTTTTTAACTTCGAAAGCCAGCATGCCTATGGGTCAAGTATCAATGGTCAGTATATTGCCAACAGGGAAAGCCAGTAAGGTTTTATGGGGAGCGCCATATTGTTGGCAACCACTAGCCACCAACCACTGGCCATTATGTGTCAGCTATCGACGTTACCCATTAAGAACATCGATTATTCATAAATTTTGTGTGAGACCTTCAAAGAAGGGCAACCTTAAAATAATGTACAATTATTACAATAATGCATAACAGATAGGACCTTTTCGCAAATTTTTGTTGTAAGAAACGTATCACATATAATTTTTTATATAAACATTATTACTATATACAATGTCAGAATTTTAATACTCAAAATTTAAATATAAGTTAAAAGTAAAGTAATTCAAAGTTAAAACAATAAATATGTAGTCCCCGCGCCTCGCGATCGCGATGTAGAAGTAAAGTGAGCGGAGCTGCGCGATGAGGTGCTCTTAGTGGAGTGGAAGGAACGTCTTGCGCAACCCAGCGCAGGCCTCGCCAGCATTAAGGCGGTGAGGCCCGTCCTGGATTCTTGGATAGATAGGCGCCACGGCTCCCTGGCCTTCCGCTTGACGCAGATCCTCTCGAAGCACGGTTACTTCAGGAGGTACCTGTGTCGCATAGGGCGGAAGACGCAGTCAGATTCTCACCATTGTGGCGTGGGCGACGAGGAGGACACGGTGACGCACACTGTCGCCGTGTGTCCTGCGTGGCGCGAAGAAGGATGCGCCCTCGTCGCCCAAATTGGAAATTACTTATCGCTTCCTGCCCTGGTTCTGTCCATGGTCGGGGGCGATCCGGGATGGACCGCCGTCGCCTCCTTTTGCGAGGTAGTTATGTACACAAAGGAGGCGGCGGAGCGGGAGCGGGAGTTGGCAAGTACACTCCCCTCCAGCCAACACAGGCCACGTCGTCGGCGCCAGAGGGCGTCCAACGACCCCCGGCCACCATTGAAGGCGACAACGGGCGGCTCCGCGGGGGAGGTTCCGAAGCCCGCACCATAGCCACAAGGGTCTTCAACTCCTTGAGTTGTCAAAGAAAATCGCCGGGGGGACGTAACCCTGACCCCCTGGCGCCAACATCATGAAAGAGGCCCACTTTGACACAAAGGGCGGGGGGCTGGCACCGGCCCGGGCCACGAGATCGACAGGCCACATATCCGTGCGCCCGAGCGTAGGCGATAGGAGAACAGCGGGGTTTTTAGTGGGTAGTCGTAGGCTAAATGTCTTTCCCGGAGTCCCACATATCCCTCGATCCCCCAATGCCGGGAAAACCCGTAATAATAGGATTTTTCCCCGAGCAAAAAAAAAGCTGACTGAGCTTGAGCTTCTCCCAAAGTTTACCCAAAGTTTATATTATTTATTATTTCATCTACTGTAATATAAAGCGAGCATTGCCTAGCGAGCATTTTGTATAAGAGCACTGTATCATCTCAAATTACACAAAGCTATCGTTGTTCATCCAAGTTAAATCGGCAATGTATAATCCGCTTTAGACAATTCTCAGCAACTTTAATGCGGGTACTTATCTATCCATGACATTTCCAAATGTCGGGCGCAGTCGTTACGTAAGAGTGCTTCTATTTTCCTTGTTGGAAAAACGATACTATTTTTAATTTATTTAAGACTAGCGGCCCGCTCCAATTTTGCACGGGTATTTAACAAAAATTACAAAATTAAAAATTATAATACACACACATAAACCCTATTTGCGTAGTTTAAAAATTATTATTTTAATGAACTTTTATTTTAATGATTTTTGTTGTTATTATTATTTATTTATATTTTTGTTATTTTTAATAAGTATTTAATTTTTAATTATATCTAATTTTTTAAAAACCCCACTGACGCCTGCATTGCACGGTGCTGCCTAGAGCCAAGCAGGGTGAGCGGCTACAACGCAACATTTTTCTAATACTTACATTTTTAAACTCGTGATATCTTTCAAATGGAACGTCCGAATTGAATAATTCAAAAAGATATATAAAGATATTGAAGCACTCTTAACTATGAAGTAATTTATTTTGATAAGAATTAATAATAATACCAAGATACAAATAAAGAGCCTTTTCTAGGGGCGGCATTTCAATTAAATTTTTAAAATAAAAGAACACTTATTGTGGCATAACTACAATAGTTAGACATATGCTGTCGCGACACTTTTTGTAAATAATGATGTTTTCTGCAAAGTTGTAATACATAAATTTATTGTATCATCAATAGTTTTCGCAGCGCACGCGATTTATTAAATAATATTTTAGTTAATTTTTTTACACTTTGGGTTACATTATTGGAGTTTAGTAAGGATCCCTAATTTTTTTGAAAATATAATATAGCCTATGTCACCCGGGGATAGTGTAGCTTCCCAATAGTGAAATAATTTTTTAAATCGGTTCAGTAGTTTCGGCACCTATTCAATGCAAACAAACAAACCAACAAATCTTTCCTCTTCCACGTATGGGAACTGGAATGGTAATTTTATGCCGGAACACATGGTTATTGTGGCGGTATATTTAAAATCAGTGGGTTGAGTCCAACAACCTAGGTTTTTTAGAAATACAATTAACGGACATCAACACATAACATACATATTTGAAGATATATGCGTGGAGTTCGAACCTATATACCATATCAGGCCACTTGCGTAGCCACAGAACCATATTTGTTGTTAAAAAAAATATTAGAAGAAAATATTTTAGAACCTAAAAATATAAAGTCATAGTTTACACAGCACCAACTCGTCCCTTATTAAGCAGAAGCCAGCTCGTATTATGGATACTAGACAACTGATATGTAATGAAATTATATTACCGGTATGGGAATCTGCATGGCATATATAAATATTGCTTTCATTTAGCTTTGTAGGTAGGAATTTGACTTTTACACATTATTAAATAATAAAAATCTCAATTAATGTGGACAACACACTTGTTGTCAGAAGCTACATAGCATATACAAGGTTTAATTCGTGAATGTGTTTTAATTTAATTTATGAATTTGCTTCGGCGCCGCATTTGTTTCGGCGTGTGAAAGGCGATGCTCCACAGACCTTATTATGATATGGAGATATTCCTTCCCATTTTCCTAAGCATATCACTACAGTTGCATAACTAAAAACTAAGCAATGCACAGTCAGTAGCTATTCTTGCTTAATAAGTAAGCTGCATATAATAATAATAATAATAATATTTTGTGACAATTCACACAGCGCCATCTAGTCCCAAACTAAGTAGCATAGCACCTGTGTTATGGGTACTAGACAACTGATATACTACTTATATACTTTTTTTTTTGTAAATAAATACATATTATACATAAACACCCAGACGCGAGACGGGAATCGAACCCGTGACCTCCGCAAGCGTACCGAAGTGCGTTATCCGTTACGCCACCGAGGTCGTCAAAATATGATAAATTGTTAGAAATTTCTTAGTTAATATTTGCGTTATTATCAGTGCCAGTGGTTCTTTTGAAACAAATAATGTATGTGTTGAATAAATACATTTGTAAATTAATTTATAGGTGTCTTTATAAACGTTTTGTTGTGAACTGTCTTTAAAATGTAAATGTGTAAGTTAAGTTTTTCTGACGCTGGTGGCGTTGTTGTTTTGTTGCTCTCTTGCGAATATAGACTAATGTCACTTGTGAGCAAATATATTATATCCTCATCATTATTTAAGCGTAGCATCCCGTTTACAACCTAAACTTCCGTTTCGGTGCCCGGGGTCCGCTAAATATATTATATCCTGTTTATAAAGAAATCTAATAAGCGTTTTATTGAAATATTACATAAATCCAATATTATGAATGGTATATTCGTCAAATTAAAACAAAGTACTAGCATAACTACACATTTTGTCATAAGCCACCATATTCACGTATCGTTTATTTGCCTGTGGTCATAGATGACGATGATTATTCAATTCATAGAAAATTTTACGAAATATTGCAATTTAGCATAAGATTTAATAATAAGCATAAGACAAATCACGTGAAAGCCGATAATGCCTGAAGCGTTCTTTTTCTCTCTCCGTTTATTTATTCATTAGGGGTTTTCTCATAAATGGAATTTCTGCTTGGAAGTATATTTAATACGAATAATTCAAATAAATTTCCTTCAATCAATCTTTTAGTTTTTGTACTCTGATTTATTTGTTAATCATCTATATAGAAGCAGATTTCCTCCTGGCAATTATGTTACAAAAGGCACATTAAGTGAGAAAAAACTGCATCAGCGGTGCATGCTCGGGATTCGACATCTGACTTTCAATTTGGTCTCTGAGTTATAAATATAAATATATAGGGACAGTGCACACATCTAGCCCCAAAGTAAGTAGCATAGCATTTGTGTTATGGGTCTCCGGCCGCCATAAAAAGCGGCCGCGGGTGGCCCCTCGGGGGAGGATCCGCCGCCCGCACTATTGCCGCGAGGGTGAGAGCCGCGTGCTGTTCCGCGGCCCCGATTATAACAGGAGGGTGCCTGGGGGACGAAACCCTGACCCCCTGGCGCCAACACCTTAGAAGAGGCCCGCCTTGAAACAAAGGGCGGGCCGGCGCCGGCCCGGGCCACGAGATCGGCAAGCCCCACATCCGTAGGCCCGGGCGTAGGCGATAGGAAAACAGCGGGGTTTTTTAGTGGGCAGCCGGATGGCCTAACATATTTCCTGGAGTCCGACATATCCCTCGGTCCTCCCGAGCCGGGCGAACCCGTCAAGAGAGGGTTTTCCCAGACCAAAAAAAATGGGTACTAGACAACTAATAATTTATATATATATATATATATATATATATATATATATATATATATATATATATATATATATATATATATATATATTTTATTACTATTATATTTTATACTAATAATTTATTGTTACAATAGGCACTAGGGCTCTATTGGCCCTTCATAATTATAAAAATATATTGAATCAAAAAGAGTTCAGATAATTAAAATATAATTTAAATTACCATAAATTATTTACACAAAATACAAATAAAATTAATAATAAAATTTTAATGATTTATCAAATTCCGTCAATTGTCGATGAAATAAAATCTAATGGATTAATAGAGCAGTCTTGGTAATCACAGAAGTTGTCCATGCCGTGATACTCCGCCTCGTAGTAACAGTCGTGAACCTCTTCTTCGGAAATAGAAGTGGATGGTCTGGAAAATGTCAAAATAGTCTTAAAATTAATATTTCAATTACGATGTAATTAATATTGCTTATCAGATGTTGAAACAAATTCTAAGTATGCATCATATCTTACTTCAGGTACAAACTCATATCCCAATGTTTGATAATCAATTACTGACATTCCATTTTCGAGTACACTACTAACCTTCCAATCCCCTGATCAACTTTCTTTTAGGTCCGGGCAGACGTGTACGTACATCCGTGCAGAGGTGGAGAAATAATACTAACATCTGCGGCCGGAGTCGGCCTGTCGTAAAAGGCGACAAAACAGCTCACCCTAGCTACATGGTAGGGCCCCAAGCCCGTCTGGATGGCGACCACCTTTGTTCTTAAGTATGCCGCCAGAATAACTTTGTGTTGTGTTCCGGCATTAGTGACCCAAGTTCCTGTACCCTTATGGGACAGCAGCGTGTTTACGATATCACTGGCGTTGCAAACACTTATAGGCGACGGTAACTGCTAAATTCTAAGTGGGCCGTCAGCCTGTCTGCTGTCCTACAGCAATAAAAAAAGGTGGAAATGCTAGATTCCTTGAATTGGGGAATCCCATGTAAAACGCCTGTGTATACTCAAAGTTGATAAGAAGACGCACGTCGCTGGTATACCCACTAAAACCTCTAATGTTCCTCTACTGCCTGACGACCAGGCGGAGAGTTATGCTTTCGCCGGTCCGGGTGGAACTCCAAAGAACTAACGCTCGTCTGTATTTAACAGTACTAACCAGCTAGCTTCTTCGTTTAAAGCAAGTTTCATATTGCAGTCCCACATTATATTCTTCAAATTGCACTAGCTTTCAGTTCAGAGTTTGTGTTCATCAAAAAACCTAGCTTCTTAGGTTAAACAACAAAGAGTTACCTATACCTCTAGACTTTACCCACCTTATTGTATTGTCACCTCATCTTTTGTGTATAAGAAGATGTATGATTTTTTTTATTGCTGTAGGACAGTAGACAGGCTGACGGCTCGCTTAGAATTTAGTAGTTACCGTCACCTATGGGTGTTTGCAATGCCGGTGGCATCGCGAACACGCTGCTGTCCCATAAGAGTATAGGAACTTAGGTCACTAATGCCGGAATACAACTCAAAGTTATTATGGCGGCATACTTAAGACCAAAGGTGGTCGCCATCCGGACGGGCTTGATGCCCTACCACGTAGCTGGGGTGGGTTGTTTTGTCGCCTTTTACAACAGGCCGACCGCAGAGGTTAATGTTCTTTCTCCGCACCTGCACGGATAGCAGTACGTACCAGATGTGGCTGAATTTGGTTCTGTTTTCATTTTAAAGGAGACACTGAAGGAACTAAATAGTCTTCAATGCTAAAGAGATCTTTTCGCCCACTCCAATATAATATACTAAATATTATAATATTAATGTAACAAAATCCATATTCAAGTAACTTACGTAAGTATAAGATTAAACAAGTCCCCTAGAACGCCGTTATGCGAAAAATGCGTGCTTGCATTTTCGCATATTGCCCTTAGTAGGCACGCTCGACCCGGATAACCGTATCTGTAAGGGATGTCATTATCTGTTCACAGTTGGTTCATATCTGAGTTATTTTTAAATCGACCTGACTTTTTCTTTTTTCTTCAATAAATTTTCATCTCCATTAAATGTGTATTTGAAATTTAGAATACGAAAATCATACCTAATCTATTTTTGGTATAAAATCAGCCTATAGCGTCCCACAACTGGGCTAGAATCTTTCCTTAAAGGCAACGGACAGTACACCTGCCACGTTTGTCCAAGGCATATTGGAGGGTCATTTATACATACCAGTGATATCGGTATGCACGTTAGTTACACTTCACAATGTTTTTCTTCACCGAATTTCCGCCTGCTTCAATGGCCGTCGTTCCTTAACACAGGCTATAAGCTGGCCTATTTAGAGACGACGACTATTGCAGTTGAAGTGTATTGTTATTGTTAAATTGAATAAGGATTATTATTATTATTCTCTAGTTTAGCTCGGTTAATTACAATACGAATTTCCGCCTGCTTCCTTTGTGATCATTTTTTTTTTCAGTTTCTTTGAAATAAGTTCTTAGTTGTTATAGATTGTTGGGTTTAAAATAATCTGCAACGCAAGTTTCATAACGTTTTTTTTGTTTTAAGGGATTTTAGTGGAAAAAATCTCAAAAAATATTGACATAATATCGTTTTTTGTTTCGAATTTTTAAATTTGGACTGATAATTGTTGTTTTAATATTGATAAATAACCAGTGTTTATAAATCAGAAAAAAAAAGATTTAAATTGATACTTTTTTTTTTAAATAAATTTTTGATGTTGCATTTTTGATTTATATTGAAAAAAGCTAATAAACATGATAACTCAAAAATGTTTCACTTTTGCATAATACATATGGGAGTTGAAATTATCGCAAATATCAATGAATTATCAATAACCCTGTATATGTTGCGATTTCTCCATATTTTCCTCAACTTGTCCATTGCTGACCTAGAAATTGCCATACGTCTCTTCACTTCGTCTAGTGGTCTAGTACCAATAACACAAGTGCTATACAACTTACTGTTCCCATATTAAGATAGTAGATGGAGCTGTGTAAACTGTGTCAGCATTTATTCAATACTTACTTTTCTAACATAGATTCAATTAAGGAATAGATACGACTTCGTGTTATTCCTTTTTTATTCTCTTGAACATTGCGCTCTTCTCTGCTAGAAATCTAAAATTACAAATTTAAAAAAATATTGTTGGTATAATTAAAAATTATAATATATTTAAATAACACGTGATCACTAACAACTTACATACACCTTATCGTTATATTTCAATTGTGACCCAAATTTCTGTTTATGTTACCCGGGGTCCACTTTCCTGCTAATTATTCTCTACGCACGGTCTTCGACATCCCTTGTATTGAGTAAACTGGCACATATATCACATTTACGACGTCACACACCTCTAGTGCTTTTTGTGTCTACTCACGCTGCTGGAGCCCTGAGGAGGCGGCATGGGTAGATAGTAGTTCATTTCTCCATGTAAGATGCTGGAAGAATCTATACTTTTTTATTGTTGTAGGAAAGCAGACAGGCTGTAGACCCACTTAGAAATTTGCAATTACCGTCGCCTATGGGTGTTTACAACGCCAGTGGCATCGCGAACACGCTGCTGTCCCATAAGAGTACACAGGGATCTGGGTCAATAATGCCGGAGCACAACACACAGTTATTATGGCGACATACTTAAGATAAAAGGTGGTCGCCATCCAGACGGGTTTAATGCCCTACCAAGTAGCTGGGTGGGTTATTTTGTCGCCTTTTACGACAGGCCGACCGTTAATGTTCTTTCTCCGCACCTGCACGGATAAAAAAACTTAAAATCTACACACAGTCCGAGATTTATAAGTACAGCGAGTTACAGTTATTATGAAATAAACTTTCATAATAACTGTAACTCGCGAAAAAATCTATAAAAATTTCGCTTGCGTGGTTTTCGGTTACGATACTGTGCAGTTTTGGTAATTTGCGCCGAACTAAAAAAACATAATATTTCTAAACCTGAAATGTTATAAGTTTAAAATAAGTAATTATTTAACAAAGTTAAGAAGTCAGTGAAGTAAATTTGTTAAATGAATACTAAGAATCATTATCATACTTTATTCTTGAAAATCATAAAAATAAAAGGAGGGGTAGACACAAAAAGTGCTGGCTTGACGTCGTAAAGGGTGATATGCGTGCCAATGGGCTGACTACGGGGGATGCTGAAGACCGTGCGAAGTGGAGAAGAAAAAGTCGGAAAGCGGACCCCGGGCGCCGAAGCGAGAGTTAGGGCTGCAACCGGGATTTAACGCAAAGATGAGGATGATGATTCTCGAAAATCATAATAATAATATTGTTGAAGTGAAAATGGTATATCATCTTTAGATATGCTAAGCATTTTATTTTTAAGTATTGAATGAACGTTCGTTCTGCAAATTTCGACTCGCGTTGAAGGTATTTTTTTCTCAGGAACGACAACAGGCAGGCCCACTAGTAAGTAGTTACAGTCGCCTATAGATATTTGCGATGCCAGGGGCATCGCGATCACGCTGCTCTCTTGCTGCTCTCTTAGGTAGTTACATGAGAGAGACGTTATCGTTGAGTATTAATGTCATTGGTTTACACTCCTTTTTTATTGCAATAAGTCTTACTCACCGTGTAGTCACCAAGCAATGGGTCAAAATATGTTGCATTGGCGACATTATAATAGTTCGCCTCGAAAAACCACGCAACGCTTACAGTTGTCTCAGGATGTAAGGGGATCGCTACAGTTGCAAATACCTAAAATTGAAAATTGATAATCATTGTAGTGCTAAATCCCAATTTCATGCAAAGTTTGTTCTTTTGTGTCCAAGGTTTAAAACAACAAGGTATAAGTTAAGAACTATGTTGCACAGGAAAGGAAAAGGAAACAAAACAAAAAAGAAAAGAAAAGGATTTTAAAATAGATTCGAAATTTAAAAAATTAAAGAAGGTGGTGAAACAAAAATGTTAAACACAATTAGAATTTACTAGATGTGAAGAAGACCTCTTTCTCCAATTATTCCTGTCTACAGTCATCTTTCAAATAATATAAATTAATAAAAAAAAGAAATATTGAAGTAAATAAAATCATATAAATTCATAAATTAAATGCAAATTTATACATACAGGATTGTAAAACTTTGTTCAAAGCAATATGTAATGCTGCACACGTCTCATTCAAATATCGCGTATGTTTAAATAAAAGCTATTACAATATTAAAACAGAATATTAGGTGCGTCTAGTCTAGTCTACATCACAGACAGAATGATCATTTGCATACCAATTGGTTTGCATGCCAAAATTATTTCGAACTTTTAATTGACCTCCGCGATCACAGAGCTCTTGCAGCGGATTAATATAACATTATTGTTTATTAATATTACTGTGTATTAGATACGGGTATTATCTAAATACTTAGATTTTTAGAACTCTCCAATAAATAATGTTCATTTGATAAACTATTTGTTATAATGTTATGTGTTTATTATTTTCAGTATTTTGATATTAAATATTTATGCCAATATTATCTTTTTTAAAGTTTTTTATAAAAAGGTGGTCGCCATCCAGACAGGCTTGATGTCCTACCACGTAGCTGGGGTGGGTTGTTTTGTTGCCTTTTACGACAGGCCGACCCCGGCCGCAAAGGTTAGTATTATTTCTCCGCCTCTGCCCGGACCTTAAAGAAAGTCGTTCAGAGGATTGGAAGGTTATTCTTTCTCTAAGGTAAGTATTCTTTCTCCGCCCTTGCACGGCCTCAGCGATAAAACCGCTATCTGTACGCTCTAATTTGTATTTTTAATGAATTATGTATCTGTTTTCTACAATAAAACTATTCTATTCCAAATGTCGTGTGTAAATATCTAAATTTAAAATGTACTCAATTTTAATTATTTAAGATATGTCTGTATATATACGTGGTAGTGCCATCACACTCAAAATCCAATCTAAGGCATACATAAGGGTTAAATCTTCGATGACATCCATCCCTTAGGTAGTTTTTGGCCAAATGTTTTAAATTCTAATATAATCGCTACATACTGATGACGAATGATAAAACTATAAGAAAATCTGCGCACTTAAATAACCAATGCGTCAGGCGTGCCAACCCACTTTGGAAAAGCGTGGTGGGTAAACTGCCCGCTCCTGTTACGTGGCCATCCCTGCCGTGGGATGAAATGGATTTTTCTTTCAATTTCTTTTTTAAGATTGATATATGTAAGACTGACGTTAAAACAATCTATTTTTGGTATATAGCATAAAATTTTAATGTACGACTCCATATATCTTACATGTTGAACAAATGAGAATATTTGAGAAATTCCATCGAGATCAGCCAGTGTTTAGCCTTTTATCATGAATTTTTTATTATGAAGTTTTCACGAATACTTTTTTAAGATTTATCAATATAACACCAGGGTCCTGTACCTCTATGGGACAGCAGCGTGTTCGCAAACATCCATAGGCAACGATAACTACTTACTATTAAGTGGGTCGTCAGCTTGTCTGCTCCTTCTCAGCAATAAATAAATATGGTAGTAATGTATTTTATACTTTAAAAGGATTATTACTTACACCCCATTGGGTATTTGGTGTGAATAACAGATATCTCCTCTGCCTTTTGCTAGCTAACACTTGTTCACTTGTCAGTCTGAGTATGATTAATCTGAAAATAGATGATAGTACAAAGTAGTTTTCCCGTGCAGGGGCGGAGTAAGAATGACCTCTACAGTTTGTCGTAAAAGGCGACAAAACAACCTACGCCACAAGTCCGTCTAGATGGAACCCTTAATCTATAAGTACGCCGCCATAAGTAACTTGTGTTGTGGTCTGGCATTAGTGATCCTAGCTCCATTACTTCTATGCGGACAGCAGCGCGTCAGCGGACCACTAAATTGTATGCAGCTACTATCGCCTATAGATGTTTGCGACGGCAGCCCCGCTACACAGACATTACGTACTAAATAGTGCCGTTTGTGTAAAAAAACAGGGACCTGGGATAATTTTTCTCCACCTCATCATCATCATCATCTTTGCGTTGTATTCCGGTTGCAGCCCAAACTCTCGCTTCGGCGCCCGAGGTCCGCTTTCCGACTTTTCTTCTCCACTTCGCACGATCTTCAGCATCCCTGGTAGTGAGCCCATTGGCACGCATATCACCCTTTACAACGTCAAGCCAGCACTTTTTGGGTCTACCCCTCCTGCCGGGGCCCGGCGGAGGCGGCATGGCCAGACATTTGTTACCCACGTAAGCATCCGGTTGCCGTAAAACGTGGCCGTAATTTTTCTCCACCTACTGGTGACTAACTACTAACTACTGTTGTTTTGTCGTTATTTAAAAATAACGAAAAAATAATATTTCTTGCAGAAATAACTTGTAAAGATGGAGTAAACTCCATCTTTACAAGTTATTTCTGCAAGAAATATAATAAAGTACTTACAAAAATATGTAATAATTTATCCACATTTTTCATAAAGATACACAAAATGTACACTTTGCTTTAACAAGAGTCTGACATTTTAAAAATAAAGTATACAATCTATGGCATGCACTCAAAACTCCAGTCCACTGTACAATGTTACTCCTAATATTTAGCCAAGTTATTTGTCAAGCTATCCTCATCACGATTTACAAATACTTTTAGTGATGTTGATTTTAGGTTTTTTTTTAATTTAGTTGAATAACCGAGTATAATGTTTCATTTAGTAACTATTTTTAGACAGGAGTTTTTCCTTTATATATTCGAGTGTACTTATGCGATATTTTTGGACTAACATTGTCTTTTCCTCTAGTATGTATTTATCTCTTAGAGCATTATAATCAAACTAAAATCTATTTTTATAGCTAGAGTTCAGCAGATAGGCAGACGGCCTACCCTGGCAGGTGGTCACCGTCGCCTATGGACGTTTGCAGCACCAGAGGCAAAACCAACGCGCTGCCGGCCTCGAAGAAATTTTATAACTCCTTTTTTGAAGAACCCCATATCGTACCGCGTTGAGAAAATCTCAGCCGGAAGCTCATTCCAGATCCTGAGAGTACGCAGCATGAACGTTCGAGAGAACCGTTTCGTACAAGAAAGAAGAGGCTCCAAGAAATGAGTATGAACACCCAGCCGATGGCGGGCAGTGCGGTGGTAGAAAGACACGAGGGCATCATTCTGAATAGTTCTTCTTATAAATTGCTCTATTTCAATCGAGATTTGTTTTGGCAGAATCTATTTATTTTTTCAGTATTTTCTTTAGTTCTCTAGGTATTCTGGGATGCGTATACAAAACAACTTTACGTACTCGTATATATTAGGTTATGAATATGTGAAAACCAACATGGAGTCGTCCAAAAAGTAAGCCTTTAGGTAAAAACGTTCTACTATAATGTTTTTTTTTCATTGCTGTAGGATTTTTTTTCATAGCTGACAGAATGACGGCCCGCTTGGAATTTAGCAGTTACCGTTGCCTATGGGTGTTTGCAACCCCAGTGGCATCGCGAACACGCTGCTGTCCCATAAGGGTAGAGGAACTTGGGTCACTAATGGCGGAACACAAGATATAGTTATTAAGGCGGCATACTTAAGACCAAAGGTGGTCGCCATACGAGCTTGGGGCGCCTTTTACGACACAAACAACGAGAAGACGGCAGCTGTTAAGTTAGAATGGCGTGTCCGATATAATCACACCCGTTTTCTCCCGGAATCCATACTGGTAATTCAGTTTCATGAACTTGAAAAAAGACCACAACTGTGGTATCTGATTTAGGACGGACTTAGAACATATTGACGTTTTACTGGAATAAGATCGCGATCTTGGTGTCTCCAATAACGCAGGCAGGTTTTTTGCAGTTTGTATATACAACATTATCAGACTTATGTAACTTTAAAAAATCCATTAAAAGCACAACTGGATAGTTTGTTAATAAGTTATTATTTTTTACAATTTTAATTAAGAACAAGCATATGCTGTTACGAGCAGCAAAACCGCACAATCCCATCTAATACTCGTTTCAATAAATTGGCTACATATTGAAGTACACTTTGATGCGGTTCAGTGCTTCATTGGCGGAAACATTTGTGTACGGTAATGCAAATGGAACTTCGTAGATTATTTTACTCATTGTATCTAAAGATTGAAATGCAGTGTGTTCTTTTCTATATGAATAGAGTGCACCGATGGGTTCCTAAACCTTCCTTCTTGTCTAGGTAAGTAAACTGACGGACTCATAAACTGCATCAAACTTCAGGATTACTTTGAAATGATTTTTTTTAATTAGTATGAAAACTTTCTATACAGATTTAAATTGAAACCTCTAGATTGGTTGGTAAACTTTAAAACAGCGTAGGGTCATATCCTTAAGTTTAAGTTTGTGTACTGGAAAGGACCTTAAGACTTTTTTGAAGAAAAAACAGAAATTTAAGGAAAATTGGTTTAATTAAAAAATTGGTTTTAACAATAGATACAAACTTTATGCAAGGGTTTATTTATGTTTTAATAAGGTGTATTACCTCCACGTGCCCTTATTACGGATTCTAATCGGTTCCGCATAGATTTTATTAGGGTTATATTGTGTTGTGTAATACCGGAGTATTAGTGACCCAAGTTCCTGTACCCTTATGGAACAGCAGCGTGTTCGCGATGCCACTGGCGTTGCATACACCTATAGGCGACGGTAACTGCTAAATTCTAAGCGGGCCTGTCTGCTGTTCTATAGCAATAAAAAAAAATAGTAGTTATAGTATGCACATTATCGTGGCTAGTCGTAGAAGTCGTGTCAGTCTATGTCTACTTTGGACAAACAATCTAGTCGGGTTGGCACAATTTTGAGGGAGAAGTTATTAGGAGGATTCAACTAGGTTGGCAGGGTTTCTCAAGCTTTATTGAGTCTACTCGATCACAATCCTCCAGTGCTTGAAGGTAAAAGTCTTTGAACAATGCATCCTATCAGTCGTGATTTACGGAGCCGAAACTTGAACACTGACGGCAGGTGCAAATTTCGTGTCACTCAGTTGGACAATATTCAAAATGAGGAAATACGTAGGAGAACCAAAATGACTCGCATTACTCGCGAAATATGCGAAGTCTATCACATGACCGATGGGTGATGGTGCAAACAAGTCTTGAAGTGGAGACCCTGTCTTAGCAAATTTAGGCCATCCTCCAGCCTTATGGACTGTAGACCTGCGAAGGTAGCCAGGGTTGAATGAGAAAAGCAAGGGGCCAAGATTAGTGGCGCAGACGGAGACCCACGTCTAGCAGTAATTTGCTGAGAAAAAGTGCTTTACCGGTGCATGCTATTGTGGAATTTGAACCTTAAGCAGCAAACATATCCTAAACCTTATTATAAAGAAACTCTGAATTATTACCTCACTTCTTATTTGATGTCTTTATTACGCGCTGGCTTAACACAGAGTGACTGCCGACCGGGCCGCTCACTCACCAGTTAACGTCTCCTTCATTTGCTTCCACTCTACACTTCGGAAGCGACTCTCATTGTTCGCTTATACTCCGGAAGTTATTCTCATTGGTTGTTTAAATAATAGATTCTCATTGGTCGTTTATACTCCGCAAGTGATATTTTTAAATATTAGTCAATGTCGCTAATAAGATGATATCAAATGGCAATTGAATTTGGCATGAAAGAAACGTTATTATAAAGATCACGACATTATGTTGCAAGGAAAATTAAAAAAACTTTCATAGAATTATAGTGAAAATTATTTCTGCATTCTCCTTATTTGTAACTAGCAGCCCGTCCCAGCTTCGCACGGGTATTTAACAAAATATTAAAAATTAAACCCTTCTATTTTTTTTCGGTCTCGGGGAAAACCTCTCTTGACGGATTCCCCCGGCCCGGGGGGACCGAGGGATATAAGGGACTCCGGAAAAGATGTTCGACCATCCGACTACCCACTAAAAAAGCCCGCTGTTCTCCTATCGCCTACGCCCGGGCCCACGGATATATGGCCGGCCGATCTCGTGGCCCGGGCCGGTACCGGCCCACGCTTTGTCTTCAAGCGGGCCACTTCTAAAGTGCTGGCGCCAGGGGGTCAGGGTTTCGTTCCCCCGGCGCTCTCTTGTAACAAATCTAGGAGTTGAGGGGGGCTGCGGAACAGCACGCGGCCTTCTCCCTCGCGGCAATAGTGCGGGCGGCGGATCCTCCCCCGAGGGGCCGCCCGCGGCCGCTTTCTACGGCGGCCGGAAATCGTTGCCCGCCCTCCGGCGCCGACGACGCGGCCTACGTTGGCGGGAGGGGAGTGCAGTGGCGGACTCCCGCTCCCGTTCCGTCGCCTCCCTTGCAGACACTACTGCCTCGCAAAAGGAGGCGACGGCCGTCCATCCAGGATCGCCCCCGACCATGGACAGAACCAGGGCCAGGAGCGACTGGTCCGTGGCCAATTCCGGACGGGACTCACATCCCCGTCGCGTGCTTGTCAGGCGTGGGTACGACTACCAGATGATACTCCAGAAAAAGCAGAGTCGCCTGACGTCGTAGCCGGCCCAGCAAGACCAACCGACAGCGAAGATGCAATTCCCGCCCCGGGAACACTCTCTGTGCAGGCGCAGTCGAAATAGGCATGGTTTTGACTACCAAATCAGGTCCCAGGGTAGAACCCGGGACCCCAATCAGTATTCGCAACCATCCCATCGGGGACCACGCCACGAACAGAGAGCTAAGTTGGAATGGATGTAAGAGGTAGACGGAAAGAAAGGTAGGACTCTGTTGCCTCGAACGGAGAGGGGAGTGAAGCGACGGATGCTCGGGCACCTCGGGTACGCACACCCATGCACTCCTCGGACAGAGGAGCGCCCCTGAGGGCAAACCCTTCTATTTGCGTCAGTTTACTAAAAAAATAAAATTATAAAGAAAGTTTGAATATTATTATTTCTATGAGCTTTTATTTTAATGATTTTTTTTTGTTATTACTTTTTATTTATTTTTCGTTATTTTTTAATAAGTATTCTAATTTTTGTAAAGACCCCAGTGACGCACGCCTACATTGCATGCATAAGGTGCTGCCTAGCTAGCCGAACAGGGTGAGCGGCTACCACGCAACATTTTTCTAATACTTACATTTTTAAACTCGAGATATTTTTCGAATGGAATATCCGAATTGGATAATTCAAAAAGTTATATAAAGGTATTGAAGCAATTATGAATATGAAGTAATTTATTTTGATAAGGATTAATACCAAGATTCAAATAAAGAGCCTTTTCTAGGGGCGGCATTTCAATAAAAATTTTAAAATAAAAGAACACTTATTGTGGCATAACTATAATAGTTAGACATATGCTGTCGCGACACTTTTTGTAAATAATGATGTGTTCTGCAAAGTTGTAGTACATTATTTTATTCTATCATCAATAGTTTTCGCAGCGCACGCGATTTAAATAATATTTTAGGTAATTTTTTTACACTTTGGGTTACATTATTGGAGTTTTAGTAAGGATCCCTAACTTTTTTGAAAATATAATATAGCCTATGTCACCCGGGGATAGTGTAGCTTCCCAACGATGAAAGAATTGTTTAAATCGGGTCAGTAGTTTCGGAGCCTATTCAAAGCAAACAAACAAACAAACAAACAAACAATCAAATCTTTCCTCTTTATAATAGTAGTATAGACTAGTGTCTATCGCCAATTTCTAAAAAAATTATATAACCTTTAAGGGGTACTTAACTTGTCTTTATTATTGCCAAGATGATAGTACTTTTCACACACCATCTTCATCAGAGAGTGCAGCAGGGTAGTGTGGAACTCCTGTACAATGCGTCCCTACGCCTCCATTCTTGGCAAAGGACACATGTCGTTGGTTTAAAACCACCGCGGTATTTGGTACGCTTGAAGAGCCAAGGCCCTGGGATATACGTAAGTCTGATCACAGCTCCGAAATTAAGACGGTTTTGCAAATTATTAATTTCTAAAAACGCTTATCGTACCCATAAATCCATTTAACTAAGTAGGGATCATATACAGGTGGCGCAATAGAACGTACATATTTAAAAAGTAGATTAATAAATACAAATGGTATAGTTAAAATAAAACTGAGGCATTGTAAAGTAATAACTGAAGATTATTTAAAAAAAATCATCTAAATGATGACCCTCTCTACAATGGCACTCCTCGTAACCACAAACGGAAATTATTGATAAATTTCTTCAGTAATGCAGTTGCCATTTCAACACGGATATTCTCCTTGAGCTGATCGATGATTCTCGGATTATTGCTGTAGAAATTGTGTTTGAGGTATATCCACAAAAAAAGTCAGGAGGCGTCAAGCCTGGACTATGTAGGGGTCATGGCACATCACCTCTTTTCGAAATCAGTCTGCCAGGGAACATGTTTCACAACCGCCATGCAGTCTTTTGATGTATGACTGGTAGCTCCATCTTGTTGAAACCAAGTCCTAGAATTCACTATTTTTGAATTTTCAAGTTCTGGAGCCAAAAAACCTTCCAAGATCGCAACATAGCGTTCAGTATTAATAGTGACGTTTTGCCCCCGCGCATATTCAAAGAAAAAAGGACCAATATCTTAAATTTATTAATTATTATGTACATAATATGAAATATATACTAGTACAATGAACCTAAAACTAAAAACCTTAAAAATATAATAAAATAACTAAAATATATTATTAAAAGGAGTCCCTTTAGGCAAGGTTCCGAAGATACTGGCAGCGTTCCCCCTTTGAATAGCTAGACTAATTCTTTGTCTGAGGTAGCTGCCAGCACTTCGGTCTCCTGTGATGTCGACTAACCTCTTTGCTATTTCCTTAAAAAGCCTTATAGCGCTAGGACCCCACGGACCAAGGGTCTCGACATCGAATGGGACAAATTCATATTCGGAGCCTCTGTATTTGCATGCTTTAGCTTTTTCAGCCGCTTCACAAGCAGCACCAGCTCTGTTGTTGGTTCCATGTAGATGGGAAGGGGCCAGCGTGTCTGAACAGATTGCATCCCATACCAGCACCCCGCCCATCTTCCATGAAATCAAACTCATACCGTCCGGTCTCTTGCCATCGTCTCTTGCAATACCAGTCGGCTCAAGTAGACTTGGCACGTTGACAGTGGCAAGGGACCGGCGAATGATATCGTTAAGTGCGGCATGTCTCGAGAAGCGGCCTGCACTTTTTTGGCATGACAGTCGGTGATGTCCTAGATTGTCGACATCACTGCCACAGGGACATTTATGAGGAGCGCAGACCGGAACCCCAAACCGTAGACAGGTTGCGATTCGGAGCGTGTCAGGCTCAAGAAATGTTCCTGTATTTGACGAAGGGTACGCGTGAAGTCAGTAGCCGGCCTCGCGCGCACCCACGGCCAAAAGCCTTGCACGCACCGAACCTGTACTACAGCTCAAAATATTGTCATAAGTCAATTTGCAGTTTATGTCGTCCCAGCTCCTCTGTGAATTTTGAGAAACTGGAAAATTTTGACCTGGGCATGCAATTAAGAAAGCGTTTCTAGCTTCTTCCAAACCCGCAATCTCAAAGTTTGAAGGATATTCCCTTAAAATTTTACTTATGCTAAATTTTACTATTGCTGAACTATGGACAGATGATAGGAAGGCTGGTAAAGCGACACTGGAAATTTTGCGAATCCCTAAACACCAATTATTTCTCTGCCAGAGATTGCTGCCCATACTGTCACTTTAGGTCTATGCAGTGGTTTCTGGTGTTTGAGTTTGGGATTTTCACTGTTCCAGTAACGACAATTTTGACGATTTACGACCCCATTGATATGAAAATGAACCTCAGCAGAGAAAAGGATATTGTCAAAATTGGAAAATCGATTAAGCAATTCATTAGAAAATGCGAGCCTTGCTCCAAAGTCAGACTCTTTCAATTCTTGTATTAATTGCAGCTTGTATGGATGCAGTTTATGATCCAAGTTTAAAATTCGTTGCAAACTTCTTCCGATAAGTGTAAGATAGACGACCTCTTGCGAGTAGATATTTGTGGATCTCCTCGTACCGACTGCATAACTCTCTCAATATTATCATCGGTCCTAGATGTTCTTGGACGACCTTTTGCTTGTAGTTTAAACGTTGAACCGATCTCTTCAAAGCACTTTGCCCATATTTTAATTAAATTGGAACTAGGAGCTTCACTAATTCGCCGTAGTCCATATTTAGAACAATATACTCGCCTAGTAACAATGTATGAACGAGAGTTCTCGTAAAATGCGCGCATGCAAAATGCGCGACGCTTTCCGTCCAAGTTACTCATCCTACCATACGATGTAGGCTCCCCCCGCCCGCGCGCTTTCTACCCCGCAAAAAAATGATGCAATACGCACGTTTTATTGCGCCACCCATTATAATGATATCCATAAAAGCAGTTTCAGCGATAGATATAAACGATGAAAAGTTAAAAAACAATACATATTAATACTTTAATTATTATTTATATACGCGAAAACACATTTATAAATAATCATAAACACATCTATTTAATACTTCTAAAATTATAATAATTGTTACAAACGTGCAGGATAGCGCTATATGTACTAATTGGGTACAATACCGTTATTCGAGCAAGCATCCACCACCTGGGATTCGCGCCAAATACAAAACTAATACAAATTGTTAGCCCAACATGAATATGCATTGTGTTCAAACGGACAAACGTCGGTTATATTATTTTACAATGATAATTTATTGTTATGATAATGTATGTAAATAATTTATATTATGTCTAATTTAATACTGTGATAATACGAACGTGATCAAATAAATTTTATCAACTATAAAAATTATTCTATTGGTTCGAATCTCGTATGACCTCCAAGAGATCTTCGTTCCCAGGAGAGTTAACAAAGAAACGATTTCTCCTGTAATTAGTACCTGTCTTCTGACAATATAATGATCCTCTTAATTTTAAGTGATGTACATTTATAGTAAGTTCTTATTGTGATTATTCACTACATTTAGATTTAAATTTAATTATCTGTCAAAATTCAATGTTACACTGCACAAGCGTAATAAGCCTAGGTCGTTATATATATATATATATATATATATATATATATATATATATATATATATATATATATATATATATATATATATATATATATATATATATATATATATATATATATATATATATATATATATATATATATATATATATATATATATATATATATATATATAAAGGCGACAAAACAACCCTAGCTACGAGTAAGGGCCTCAAGTCTGGATGGCGACCACCTTTGGTCTTCAGTATGCCGCCATAATAACCTTGTGTTGTGTTCCGGCATTAGTGATCCAAGTTCCTATACCCTTATGGGACAGCAGCATGTTCGTGACTGGCGATGGTAACTGCTAAATTCTAAGCGGGCCATACAGCATTAAAATAAATATATATATATATATATATATATATATATATATATATATATATATATATATATATATATATATATATATATATATTGTGATGTATGGTTCCGGGTTTGCGTATGTTAAACGACAGGTGCATTTTAAAATGATTTATTTGAAAATATCGATGAAACGTTTACAACAATAAAAGGACATTTTATTATATTATTTTACGTTCTCGATCGCGTGCGGTCATAAAGCGACTGCCTACTGCCAACGGCGGAGTATTATGACTGAAGGAGAGTCCCGGGTGGCGAGTATCGCGAGGGCGGCCTGCCACGCGTGGCGCGCTTCGGGTATCTCCCGGCCGCTATATCCTCCCCCTCGAGGGCAGGAGAGAAACACCTCTCCTGCGCTCGCACAGGACTCCCTTTCACTTTAGGCGGACGGCCTCTATTTCTCTTTGGTACGACGGGACGAAGAGGCATGTCGTTGTCATTACGAAGGTAGAGTCGCGTTAGTTGTGAAACGTGAAATTTGCCCAAAACATTTTCTGGAGAATCTAAACTGGACACCACGTAAGTAGTTGGGCTACATCTTTTTGATATAACGTAAGGTCCATCCCTTTTTGGCACAAACTTATTTGAGAAAGCTTTTGAGGCGTCGCTAAGGGTGTGTGTCTTTATGAGCACCCTATCACCTACCGCAAACTCCTCTGCTGGTTTACGTGACTTGTCGGCGTACGCTTTTCTCTTGTCCTGCTGTTTTTCGACTCGATCCCTGACACTTACTAAGGAATCTACGAACTTTTGCAAATAAGGCGTGATTTGAGGAATGAAATTCTCTTTATTCAGTACCGATCTTATATCATTATGGACCTCTAAAGGAGAACGCAACTCTCGCGCAAAATTAAGATAAGCTGGCGTAACACCTGTTGTGTGGCAAACAGCTGAGTTCATGGCAAACCTCACTAATGGAAGCTGCTGAGGCCATGACCCGTGTTTGGTATTGACTAACTGAGCCAGCTGAAACTTTAAATCTCTGTTTTTACGTTCGGCAGGATTTGCTTCTGGGTGATAAAGAGGCAGAAGATCCTGCTTGATACCTAAAACGAACATGACTTGCTGCATTACAGCAGAAATAAACTGAACACCATTGTCTGAAACTATTCGACGGGGTAGACCGTAACGAAGGAAGTACTCTTCGACGAGAATTTTAGCACTTGCTACCGAAGAAGCTTCTGCTAATGCAAACAGCTCAACCCAACGAGTCGCGGTGTCCTCTACTAGCAAAATCCATTTTTCCCCACTAGGACCTGCTGGAAGGGGACCAAACAAATCAATGGCCAAAACCTCTCCTCTCTGATTTAAAATAGGAGTTTGCAAGAGGCCTGAAGGCTTTTCGTTTGAAGCTTTATATCTCTGGCATGTTATACAGGTCTTTATAAAATCTGAAATGATACGACGCATGCCAGGAAAATAGAAACGCTGTGACACCCGGTGAAACGTGCGGTCTACGCCGTGATGCCCTGCAAGAGGAGAATCGTGGCATTCCTTCAAAATCTCGAGGCGAAGGCTTTCAGGCACAACGAGCTGTGGCTCTTCGCTGTCGACATCTGGATTATATCTATAAAGAACTCCCTGTTGCATAAAATAACCACGCTCGGACCAACGCTTCACATCAACGGATATGGGGTCAGCAACTTTTTCAAAATCTGAAATTATTTTGTTAAGTTCTGGGTCTCCTAACTGAGCCTGACGCAAGTCGCTCGGACGACGCGTGGGCAAGTCAACCAGAACTGAACACAAACCACACTGATCTCTAGTATCGGATTCACAAGGAGGGCGACTAAGGGTATCAGCAACTACATTAGCTTTTCCAGGTGTGTACTGAAACCGTAGATTAAAACCTTGTAACTTAAGAGCCCACCTAACTAACCTACCAGACGGAGATTTCAACGTAAGCAACCATCTCAAAGGTTGATGGTCACTGCCTACAATTACTTCATGGCCATCGATGTAACCTCTGAAACGTTCGACAGCCCAAACTACGGCCAATGCCTCGCGTTCCGTAGTACTGTAATTTTTTTCGGCTGGTGTAAGCAGGCGGCTGGCAAACTCAATTGGTCTTTCATCTTTGCCTTCTCCTTGCAGTAAAACGGCTCCTAAAGCATAGTTACTTGCATCGGTTCGAAGAACAAAAGGCTTGCTGTAGTCTGCCTGAATCAAAATAGGAGCTGAGACAAGACGATTTTTCAATTCTTGGAAAGCACCAGCTTGTTCTGAAAACCACGACCATTCTTGATTCTTTTTAGTTAGACGAGTGAGTGGTTCTGCAATCGCAGAAAAATTTGGAATAAATTTTCGAAACCACGAACAAGTCTGTAAAAATGTTCGAAGATGACGCAACGTAGTAGGAGGTTTCATTTCGGATATAACACGTATTTTCTCGGTATCAGGTGAAATCCCATCTTGAGTGATGACATGACCGAGGTATTTCACCTTATCACGTGCAAAAACACACTTTTGACGATTTGCACGCAACTTGAACAGACGCAATCTATCAAAGACGGCGCGAAGATCAGCAATATGCTTTTCGAAACCTTCTGATATGATCAACAGATCGTCTTGGTAAGCCAAAATAGTAACGTCTTTGAGAGACGAACCAGACTTGAGTCGATCGACGAGCCTTTGAAAGGTAGACGGCGCGTTTTTGAGGCCAAAGGGCATTCGAATAAAACGGAAAGTACCAAAAGGTGAAACAAACGCCGTTTTGTCACGATCGCATTCTCTTACTAACACTTGCCAAAAACTGCTACGCATGTCTATAGAAGTCATGAAACAATTTCTTTTTGTTGACTGAACTAGCTCGTCAATAAGCGGCATAGGGTAAACGTCTGTTTTCGTAACTGCATTTAACTTCCTATAATCGACGCAGAAACGCACTTCACCATTCTTTTTGGGCACCATCAAGGCCGGAGAAGACCAAGCGGACTCACACTCCTCTATGACACCCTCTGCCAACATCTTGTCAATTTCTTTACGCATAACCTCTTTTTTGGCTGGCGTTAACCTGTAGGGAGGGACAGCGATAGGAGCGTGGTCACCTGTTTCAATTCTATGTTCCGCGTAAGGAGTTGGATGGTGAAGAAGAGGGAAATCAGAGTGTGACGATGTCACAAGAGATGTTCTCCAACCTTATCACGTCGTTGCAGAAGTCACAGCAGGAGTTTTGCTCTCAGTTACTTAGGGAAGTACGAGCGTCAACTCCAGATCCGTCCGCTATCTTTTCGGACGTTGCTGTTCAGAAGTGCGGCAATTTCACACAATGTACGGCACGTTTCTCGGGAAGTCCCGATGAGTCCGTAGATAACTTTATAGACGCAGTAAGTGTATATAAGTCATGTCTCAGGGTCAGTGATGAGGACGCCTTGAAGGGCTTGTCCATGCTTCTCATTGGTTCTGCAGCAGTTTGGTGGCAGGGCGTCAAGTCTACCACAACCTCTTGGGCGGAAGCAATTACGAGGCTTCGTTCGGCATACGGAATGCGTCGACCGCCTCATAGGATATATTCTGAACTCTTCACATTGTCTCAAGGAAGCGAACCTACGGACTTGTTTATAGCCAAGGTGAGAGCGTTGCTGGCTAAGCTTCCTGTTGGAGATTTATGTGAGCGAGTGGAATTAGACATGACCTTTGGACTTTTGGATCGTCGTATAAGAAAGCGGGTCGATCGCGAGAGCATATTTACCTTTGAGGATCTACTTCGGAAAGCTCGCAGCATTGAAGATTCATTAGCTGAAGCTCGAGAGACCGGTGTAGTCCCCACGGTATCGTCGAGATCGCCTCTTCACGCCGAAGCGCATTCGAGCAGCTCACGCAGTGTTCCAGTGGAGACCGACATTAAGACAGACAGTGCGTACGTCAACAGCAAGCAAAATCGTTTGTTTTGTGTCTATTGTAAGCATCGCGGACATTTAAAAGACACGTGCGAAAAGCTTTTAAGTGTTAAAAGTGATAAAAGGGAAAAAGTTTCTATAAAGTGTTACGGGTGCGGTGCAACGGGCACAGTCAGGTCTAAGTGCGTAAAGTGTAACCCTAAAGAAACCAAAAACCCAGGTACGAGTGCGTTTTACTCCGTCGAAACCGGCGCGATTACGTCATGCGAGCCGCGCGAGCGCGACGCCGGAAGTTTGAGGACTTTCCCGCATATTCGCCAAGCGCCGCGGCCGCCGCCGACATCGCCGATAAACGTTTCTAACACGCCGCCGCGGTCGCCGCGATCCTTTGTGGCGCCGCCGCCGACAAACCTTTGTAACTCGCCGCCGCGAAGCGTTTGCACCGACATAAGGTACTTTTGTAGAAGTAAGAAATGTAATAATGTAAGTAATTTTATACCTCTTTCAATTTGTCCTACTGTTAATAATGACCTTTGTACATGTTTAGCTTGTAAAGTTTGTAATCGTAATGTTGATTTAAGTGGTTTTCAAACTTGTAGCAACAAAGTCAGTAGTACCCAGTCATTTTCTGTTAACAGTAATGTGGTTAGGGACAGTAGTTCTCAAACTTTTTTCAAAGAAGCCAGTGATTGTCAACCTTTGCATTTTAACCCCGTTTGTTTTAATAAAAATGAACAGCCATTACGGCCGATTCTTAATATATCCATACTGGGTGAACATGGAGTGGGGTTAGCTGACTCTGCGGCTAAAAGTAGCATTGCTGGGCATACTTTATACAAACTTCTTAAACAGAAAGCCCAGCCATTTTATGCTGTAACAAAAATTGTCAAGTTAGCCGACGGCCTTAGTAAGACTATGGACTTACTAGCCACAGAAGTTGAGGTGACTCTCGAACATAAAACTAAAGTAGTACAATTTTTTGTTTTCCCTAATGCAACAAGTAATGAAACGTTGCTGGGTATCGATTTCCTTAAGTCATTTAATTTAAATATTGATTTTGGCCGTTCCACGTGGACCTTTTCGGAGAAGAAGTCGCGTGTATTTCCTTTACGTTTTGAAAACAAGTCACCTGGGCTACCGTGTGCGTCCCTTGGTGTACTGCGGGATGACGAGGCAACGTCTTTAAATCCGCGTCAACGTACGGAAATTTCTAAGGTCATCAATGAATATAAAGATATCTTTGCACCAGGGGGAGATCCAACTACTTACTGCGAGTCCATTTTAGATTCTCCAGAAAATGTTTTGGGCAAATTTCACGTTTCACAACTAACGCGACTCTACCTTCGTAATGACAACGACATGCCTCTTCGTCCCGTCGTACCAAAGAGAAATAGAGGCCGTCCGCCTAAAGTGAAAGGGAGTCCTGTGCGAGCGCAGGAGAGGTGTTTCTCTCCTGCTCTCGAGGGGGAGGATATAGCGGCCGGGAGATACCCGAAGCGCGCCACGCGTGGCAGGCCGCCCTCGCGATACTCGCCACCCGGGACTCTCCTCCAGTCATAATACTCTGCCGTTGGCAGTAGTCGCTTTATGACCGCACGCGATCGAGAACGTAATTTAATAAAATGTCCTTATAATGTTGTAAACGTTTCATCGATATTTCAAATAAATCATTTTAAAATGCACCTGTCGTTTAACATACGCAAACCCGGAACCATACACCACAATATATATATATATATATATATATATATATATATATATATATATATATATATATATATATATATATATATATATATATATATATATATATATATATATATATATATATATATATATATATACCTAGTCAGGTCATAAGTATTGTCACACAGTAAAAACTTTTCTTTTAGAATGCTGGCCATAAAAAAGTTTATTGAATTCGAATTTCGAATTGTTCATGAAAATAAAAATGTATAACTTTTAGAATTTTACTCATTTTTAAATATGGAGTGGACGCTTAAAGAAGACCGTGTTGCAGTTATTGCGTTGCATCGTTGCGGTTACGCGCCAATTCAAATTTTTAACATACTGAAAAATTTGAATATAACCAAAAGATTCGTTTATCGTACCATCAAACGATACAATGAAGACTCTAGTGTAGATGACAGGTCAAGAAGTGGTCGCCCTCGGTCTGTTAGGACTCCAGCAGTGATAAAAGCTGTGAAGGCACGAATTCAAAGAAATCCCAAACGTAAGCAGAAACTGTTGGCCCTTCAGATGGGGTTAAGCAGAACCACGGTGAAAAGGGTGTTAAATGAAGACTTAAGGCTTCGGGCATATCGAAGAAAAACAGGACATCGTTTGAATGTTCGTCTAATGGACCTGAGACTGAAGAGATGCCGCGCTTTGTTGAAGCGGTACGCGGGAAAAAAATATCGGGAAATTCTTTTTTCGGATGAAAAAATGTTTACCGGAGAAGAGAGCTACAACAAACAAAATGATAAGGTGACGCACACAGTAGTGAAGAAGCGAGCAACCGTATTCCGCGTGTCCAACGAGGTCATTTTCCATCCTCGCTCATGGTATGGTCGGGAGTTTCTTATTGGGGCTTAACAGAGGTACATTTTTGTGAGAAAGGTGTAAAAACGAATGCTGTTATGTATCAAAATACAGTCCTGACGAACCTTGTGGAACCTGTTTCTCATACCACGTTCAATAACAGGCACTGGGTATTCCAACAAGATTCGGCGCCAGCTCATAGAGCGAAGAGCACACAAGACTGGCTGGCGGCGCGTGAAATCGACTTCATCCGGCACGAAGACTGGCCCTCCTCCAGTCCAGATTTGAATCCGTTAGATTACAATATATGGCAACACTTGGAGGAAAAGGCGTGCTCAAAGCCTCATCCCAATTTGGAGTCACTCAAGACATCCTTGATTAAGGCAGCCGCCGATATTGACATGGACCTCGTTCGTGCTGCGATAGACAACTGGCCGCGCAGATTGAAGGCTTGTATTCAAAATCACGGAGGTCATTTTGAATAAACTTTAATGTCATAAGAATCTATGTTTTGTTAAGTTCATTTTGGTATATGAATGGTTACATAATTAATAAACTTGTTACAATTATTTTACATTAAACATGTGACAGAATTTATGACCTGACTAGGTATATATATATATATATATATATATATATATATATATATATATATATATATATATATATATATATATATATATATATATATATATATATATATATATATATATATATATATATATATATATATATCGAATATATAATATAGGATGGGACTGGAGAAGAAAAAGTCAGAAAGGCATTGAAGCGAAAGTTTGGTTTGCAACTGGGATTAAACGCTGGGATGAGAATGATGATTTTGGGTTGTGAGATTTTCGAAGGTTTATACTATTTTTGGGATGTTAGCAGCATAGGTATCATAATTTATATTCCAAATTAGCATTGAGATAATAACGACGATTAATAGGACTAAAGTAAGTTTTTTAATGAACTCGCAGGGACAAATTAAAAGGTAACAAGAGCCGGTTCAAAATTTTTGATTTCAACGTTGACCTCACTAAATCCTCCAAAGGTTTACATAACAAGATTTCGCACTTAATTAATCAACACAAGTCCCTCCCTTAGGGCGAAATACTAACAAGTTTTATGTTACAACCCGCTTAACCAATTAATAATGGATCGGGTGAACGGGTTCTTTATAAATAAATACCTGGTATCTTCTTCATTTTATCCCATATTCATATTAAACTTCTACTTTGGGTGCCCAAGACGGAAAGCAGACCCTGCTTTCCGTCTTTTTCTTCTCTACTTTGTACTGCCTTATGCATTTCGGGTAGTGAGTCCATTAGTACTTATATGATTTGAGACATTCACACGTCTTGCCAGTACTTTTTGGGTCTCCTTCTCCTGCTATGGATCAGAGTAGGCGTCATGACATTTGCTTCCCACGTAAATATCCGGTATCTGTAAAACACGACTATACTCGTATCCATATTGTCTGCAATGTAACGAATATGAAGACTGCTGAGAAGACAGGAGTCTCTATCGTTGCGTTAGTCCACACTTCCATCATGGCATATTCTTTTCTGTGACACGCAGTTTCTGCTTGTGTCTGCTCTAAAACCAGCCACGTTTCACAGCTGTCTAATAACATAGGTCTGATGATGGTCTTACAGACCTGTCCTTTAACTTAACTGGCATTTTAGGGTCATGTTGTTGAGAACTGTTTTTCTATTCGGAAATCCTTCTGAACTTTGATCACTTGTATTTTACTTGATCGATGATAAAAAATACAGATAAAGTTAGCGAGAATAAATTTGGTTTAGAGGCATTTGCTTTTTGACCTCCTTTAAACGTTGTCTGTCATCTGCAAGAGTAACTCGTTTAACAGCATAATATAAGAGAAGATAGTAAAAATTAAATATTGGTCCAACGCATTTACATTAGTGAGCATTAAGAAATAATTTTAAAAATTCAACTTAATGTCATTTTAAAAACAGATGGAATTTGTATGAGAATTATGAAATAAAAATGTTTTTGATTATAGATAATAAATAATAATGAATGATTATTGAATAGCATAAAAAAGTTGTATTGCAATCGAAGCCGTTTTAATTTAATTTTTTAGACTACTCGCCTTTATAGACTTTTCAACAAGTTATGAATATAATCAAAATAATGAATACAGCGCTGTTTCTATAAGTTGGCCATTATTTGTGAGTTATTTCTTGCAAATATTTTCAAAAACTTACCACGATTTTTGGCCGATTTTTGGTGTATTGGTGAACCCTGGGGGAAATTTTGATGTCGAACACATGGTATCCGCCATGGCGTTCAACGTGTTAATGAATATTTTGTAAACACGGCTGAATTAGTGACTATTTAAAAGCCTTTTACGGGACTGTGTATTTGACCACCACACACGATGAAAATTATATGGAAAAAATCCATAACAGATTTTACCTAGCAGAGGGAAATTTAGTTTAATAGAAAAAAAAGCTGCATCTAATTGGAGAATACGAAAACGCCTTTCTATAACTGGGTCAGTGACTTTCGCTGTAACATTTCTTCATACCTTAGCATTTAGGAGATACCAAATCACTGTGACAACATAACGGTTCATTAGACACCGTAGGCTGTCCAAACATGCGCCTCGTATTTACACTTAGACGACACTGTAATACGGACTGGAAAAATGTTAGCGTTAATTTTGTTCAGTTTACTCGTTTGTAGCGAAGGACATCGAGAGAGGAGGTATCTAGTGTACCCTGATGGTGGACCAGCTAGAGCTCAAGTATGTACATTTTCATTCTTACATTCATTTTTTACGATAATAGCTTAAAATGGGGCTTGAAAAGTTCTCCCAGAATTTAATAGAACGTTTGGTGCACCAAGTACCAAAGTCGACGAAGGCATTGAAGTTAATATTGCCTCAAAAAGTAGACTATAAGGTACTTACATCTAGAATTAACTAATCACAAAATTGCCATTGTAAAAATACTTTCGAGTGAAGCCAATTAAATCAAATCACTACACCGAGGGTGAAAATTAACATAGGAAAAGCACCAACTTACGGTAAATTGCGAAAAAAAACAGACCAGAAAAATAAAACATACAAAAAATCTCATAGCACGCTTCAAAAGGCAGACAGTAGCGTAATTGCATTTAAATTTTGCACGAACAAAAAAATATGAGGCTTCGTTAAGTCCTATTCGTTGTTCAAAGGAAAACATCATTTACTTAAGTTAAATCACCGTTAGGTAAATTTGCATTTGTCCTAATAAAGTGAGTTCTTGCCGAAGTAGCTTTAAGGAAGGACACGTTCGTGTTCTAAAAGTTTTTGATTACAATACAATGTTATTTTAGTATACATTTTAAAAACTCACATAATTCATTGGATTTGTGTTGATTTTAATTACTTCAAGTAGTTACAACGTGATGTTCACATCAGATTGAGATAATCGTTTTGCGTTTTACCGAAACCGTCAAACTAATTTTCATAGATTTTAAGTTTTGTTTCTAGTTAACTATATATGGTTCAAGTTTTATAAGCCGCTTACTATTTACACTAGTGACTTGCAGCTCAAGTAACTTTTTTATTAATAGTTTCGTAGTGAGTTCATTTGTGTTTAAGCCAGGAATCAATAGTACGACCTCGGTAGTGTAACGGATAACGCACTTCGGTACGCTTGCGGAGATCACGGGTTCGATTTCCGTCTCGCGTCTGGGTGTTTATGTAGGTATAATATGTATTTATTTACAAAAAAAAGTATATAAGTAGTATATCAGTTGTCTAGTACCCATAATACAAGTGAGTTTGAGACTAGATGGCGCTGTGTGAATTGTCACAAAATATTATATTAAATATTATATTAATAGGAATCTTTATCAAAAAAGTTTTACAAAGTAAGGCTAATTGAAATAATATAAAAATATTAAATTACATATATAAAGTACGAAAGTACTAAAACTTTTATGATTAATGTCCATATAATATTACATTCTTTCACAGGTATTTATCCTATAAAATTTAATTAAAATGTATTCGATGTCTAATATTCCTACAAAAATCAAATACAAAATTTAAGATATCTTATTTTTTCAATACTGCGTCTCCTCTGTAAACCTTTTTATTAGATTAAATAACTTATTTCTTTATATACTTAATAATAACTCAATTAATTTAAATTCCAGTTTATTATTGGTCTCGGTGTGCCCGTGGATCTTAAAGAAGCTTCAGTGACTGTAGGAGCTGTAATCAAATTTCAATATGACCTACCTACAAACAGTACCGAATACACTAGTCGAATCTATGGCTTTGCTAACACAGTATCCAGAGATATGGATGGAGAGACACCAGAAGACCAGGCAAATAGAATCGATGTTATTGAAAGTGCTGATTCTCGTAAACTTGATAATTTGAATGATACTACAACTGATAATGATACTCTGGTAGATATAACTTTCGATGATCGACGAAAACGATCACTGATATATTCTGAAGCTGGTGTGTTAAATACTGATTTAGAAATCAATACAGATCTACCCCTAGAGGAAGCTATAGAAAGACAAGAAGAGATTGATGCACAAAATTTGAACGAAGAACCTCAAAGAATGAATCGTTGGGACTTTTACAAAATTTTGGAACATATGGCGGAAAGGTATAATTTGAATTAAATTTGACACACCAAGACTTTTAAGATCCATATCAATCTTATTTATCAGGCTTTTAGTCAACACTGAAAAACCAAATCTATCTAAACATCATTCGTGTATTTTATAATACAAATTATCTTAGTACAAAAATATGTCACAAATTGACATCAATGCAAATTATTCGAACTATTTTCGCTGTGTGATTATAGACCCTGGGCCCCTGTGAGAAAATTTAAATGATGACGATGAATAGAAAAAAATATATTAATTCCGTTGGTTAATGTTAAAAATATGACAAAACACACAAAAAATATAGACTTTAATTCAGTATTTTTTAAAATACAAAAAATACAAGACAATAAAGATGTATTATTTAAAATACTCTTATTAATTAATATACAATTTATTAAAGTCTGTGCTCAGTTGCATGTAATCTCAAAGCAAAATCGCTTTAAAAATACTTTATTCATTTCTGTGCATTGAAATTTCCAGGTACGGGTATTCAGGCAGACCGTGCCTTTTGCGTACGATCTGTGAAGCGGCTGAAATTCCTTTCACACACGAGAACGGTTTGCTGGGAGAAATTGGACATATTCTATTCACGTGAGTTAAAAGCACAAAAGTATTGTTGTATAAACCTCATAGAGTATTATGAACACGATGGTTGAGGAGATTAAACTGGCTCAATGAAGCTTTAAAATTTTTAAAATATTTCTATGTGATCCTGAGCCAAATTAAGTTGTGATGGAATTTTAAAAAAGGTATTCTCTGGATAAATATGACTTTTTCTGATGATATTATATATAGATTTTAGTCCAGAAGGGCCAATATTTATAATATATCACCAAAAATCATCATTTTATATTTTCTATCACATATCCATTCATTTAAGTTTTAAAGCGCGTAGATAAAAAATATACAAAACTAATAAATGTAAGAAAAATTTCACGAAATGAGCACTTGTAGTCTTTAGTAAAAGTCTCATCTTTGTAGCGTCTTGCGTCTATAGACGGGGGTCTACTCTTGAAAAGAGTCACAAGGCAACTGAGTACTGTCCACGTTCACACCTTCCACTAAAGCACAAAAAACCTAACAAATGTGGAAAACTGGATAAAAGTGGCTTGATTCGGTTCTTAGAGGAACGTCTGTTTTCCCGTCATCCTGAAAAGACATACCGAATATTGTCTATCCTATGCTCTCTATACACTGACAAAATTTTATAATTCATACCTTGGTTTACCGGCTCCCTAAGAAACTGATAGCGAAGCCTTATTTTTGATCAAACTGCGTTTAGTAATTAAATTGAACAGTAAATGAGTCTTTCATTCAAAGCTTAAAAATAAATTATCTTCAGCTAGATACCGAGAATGATCTCAAGTTATTGAAATAATAACGTCACCTTATATTAAAATATCCCATAATACATAACAGCTTTGCCAATTAATTACCCAAAATGTTTTGTACAAGCCCTCGCTAATTGCGGATGATATTATCATTATTATTTTCTGTTTTCTTCATGAACTAATCGTATAAAAGAATTCAGTATGTTTATAAGATAATTGTATGTTTTTCGTGATAAATTAATTTATCTGTTAATTTCATGTTTACTCAGATATAACTTGTACGGATTGCTATTCGTATCATTTTTCTTCTTTTTTCAAATAACACTTGTTACAGCAGTGATGAGAAGGTTTAATATAATAGATTGATTTTCTTAAGTGCTTTTAAATTCTCATCTCCTTATTGTCTGGATATAAATGTAGTCTCTTGGTTTATAGGATGTGGTGTTTAGATTGATATGATAAATCGGATATGAACATAGGAAAATACTATATAACTAATCTAGTACCTATATAATATTTCATGTAATATTCATTTAATAACTAGTTTTGACGACACGCTTATTGGCTATGATAGTTGTTTGCTATGGTCTTCTCTGTCGATTCGATCCTTAAGGAGGATATGAATAATTCGTCCTGGATTGGATGTCTGTTTTTCACCTAGTCCAGGACAGTATCTTACAAAATTACCGTTTCGCAGATGCATTTAAAACTTGTTCTTTAGAGGAATACTTGACAGTGAACCTTATTTATATATCTCTTGTGTATGTTATGTTATGAATCAACAGCATCGTATATTTCCATATATCGTATTTTTTTTAATTTTGATGCAAAAAAATTCCAAATAACAAAAAATAATTTGATCTGCACAACTTCTTTTTCATGAGTTCACAAATAGAGTTTTCTAAAACCGTTTTGACCTCAAGGTTACATTTATTGCGCTCATGCCGTAGATAGATAAATAGATAATTCTTTATTGTATATCGGTTTATCTACAAATATAATTTTTTTTTTACTATTAAAGTAACTAATTTAAACATACAATAGGTGTCCTTATCGTTTAAAACATTACGTTATCTCTTAAAGGCAACATTAATTAAATTGCATGTATTAAATTAGTTAAAAATAAAATGAACTTATGAATAAACTTATTTGTTTTTAGACCATCAACAACAAAGGATACATTATCCCACTATACCGACAACGAGTACCACGCTGCAGAGAGGATGGGCAGAGAAGTTGGCGTAGATTGCGAATCTTTATTCCCCGAATGTGAGGGATCGGTCTTAGATACGTTTACGAAGATTGGCGAAGATACGCTTCATAGATTCGGGTTCTTTTAATTATTCAATATTTTAATTTAATAATCGAATGTGTGTGATAATTTTTTCATCACGTTGGAAATCCAAAGCAATCCAAGAAGGAAGATATCTATACATATCAGGTTTACTGTTTATAACTTATGGTGGAAGTATTCATCATCTAGGTAAACGATGTTGAAAATTATGATTGAAAAAATTATGAAAGAACATGATTTAGCTACTAGTCTTTTAATTAATTTTAGTATTTTAATAATAATTGATGTTATTAGTTAAATATTTAATAATATATTCATACATACAACGTCAAAGATAGATTCACGAGTCGACCTCTAATGCTTGACTCTTGGAGTGTCCTCTTAATATAAATGTGTATTGAAGTATTGTGTTTTATTGCACCCATCGCTGGCTTGTCATGTTTAAATGCAAGAAAGTCGCCTAAGAATTGTCAAGTTACATATAATCGTCTTGACAAGCAATATCCAGGAGAAGTCGAAGGTGGCTACCTCACACCCTGTCGGCAAGGGGAAGCCACAGGCCAGCGGGCCGGAAGTGGGGCATGACGTATTCCACGCACTCCTCTCACCTCTATGAGAGTCCAGAAACTACATACGAGAGAGGCCAGCCTGAGCGGGAGGTGCAAGCGAATGCATATCCTGGTTTTTAGTGTATAGCCCAGCAACGTGTGTACCCATTGTCAACTGCGCACAGTTTTGCACATAATGTGCATTGCATAGGATTCCAACACCACCCCGCTTTCAGCTTCAGCTTTTTCCACCTCAAAAAACAGGTGGCACCTCAGGGTTGAAATAAATAAAAAAAAAATACAAACTGTATTTACAACCTAGATAGCAAGAAGAATTCGAGTTTGTTACATGTGAGTGAGGCCAGTGTTCACTTTAGGTTAGCGCTATTCCGGAAGGCGGTAGTTGGCAACCGCCACTTTCGTCACCCTGGAGATACGAGTAGGTGATTTATTGATGCTATTGAAAATAAGGTATTTCATTTGAAACACACGCGTTTGTAGGCATTCAAAGCTAGAGGATAGAAGTGCCTCAGAGGTTTTTCTTCCTCTGGGGCAAAAAAATCATTAGTTTAATAATAAGGGAATTAGTTTAATGATTAAGCTAAGGATGATTACATCTACCTACATTTTTTTTTATTTGATCCATAGATTGCGTTAACAGTAGATATAACAGTAGGAGGGCGAATATCGGACTTAAAACCAGTACTCTCTACCATAGAAAGGTAACCCCATATTTGGGGTCAAGTAAACCTCATCGTCTAAGTTACATGTGCAGAACAAAATATCATGGTACCATTTCTGATTGGTAGGTGGACAGTCGAAAATTGCATTTCAATTATCTATTCGCAGAATATACTTTTTAAAGATTTATGAATTTCAAATTTAAGTTATATAATAAATAAAACTAGTAAATAAATAGAAATTATTTATTAAATTCGTTTATTAAAATAAATACAGTAAAATAATCGTACAAAGTAATTGCATGCAATATTATTCCATACAAATCTACTCATTCGTATGTTATGGAACGTCGTGTAATTTGGTGAAAATATCAATTAACGATAATGAGCATTGCTTGAACATTTTAATGCAGTCCTGAGATTTCTGACCTGCCGAATATGCTGATATGTATGGTTCACTTTCATGAAAGTGGTTTGGATGACTGGCGGCATCATTTGTCGGGCTACAAAAAAAGTTTAAGAAAAAATTTAAGATTCCATGGATTCAGTGTACTATCACAGATCAGCCATGATTTTTATCTTAGTACTAAATACAAATGCTAAAGGCAAGCTCTTGTTGAATCTGCTAAAACACATTCTTAGCGGCCAACTTGGCCCTGTTACTAAATATTTCTATTTCTAAGATTTTTATTTCCCTTCTAGAATAGAATAGAATCTTTATTGCACACAGAAAATAATAAAATAAAATGAACATAGACTTAAGACTAAACAAATGTACAATTGGCGGTCTTATCACTAATAGTGATTTCTTCCATCCTACAGTAGTAGTAGTAGTAGGGTTTTTCTCGAAGAGAAAGGCAAAAATTCTACATCAATATAAAAGGAATAATGTCCTATAACCGGGGTTGCCTTTTTTTGTTTTTTGGTCTCGGGGAAAAACCCTCTCTTGACGGGTTCCCCGGCCCGGGGGGACCGAGGGATATGTGGGAGTCCGGGAAAGATGTTCGGCCATCCGACTACCCACTAAAAACCTCGCTGTTCTACTATCGCCTACGCCCGGGCCTACGGAAATGTGGCCTGCCGATCTCGTGGCCCGGGCCGGCGCCGGCCCGCTCTTTCTCAAGGCGGGCCTCTTCTAAAGTGTTGACGCCAGGGGGTCAGGGTTTCGTCCCCCCGGCGCTCTCCTGAGTTGACTCAAGGAGTTGAGGGGGGCCGCGGAAGAGCACGCGGCCCTCTCCCTCGCGGCAATAGTGCTGGCGGCGGATCCTCCCCCGAGGGGCCGCCCGCGGCCGCTTTCTACGGCGGCCGGAGGTCGTTGCTTGCCCTCCGCCGCCGATGACGTGGCCTGCAATGGCGGGAGTTAACTCCCGCTCCCACTCCGCCGCCTCCTTTGCGGACATTACTGCCTCGCAAAAGGAGGCGACGGCCGTCCATCCAGGATCGCCCCCGACCATGGACAGAACCAGGGCCGGGAGCGACAGGTCCGCGGCCAATTCCGGACGGGACTCCCATCCCCATCGCATGCTAGTCAGGCGTGGGTACGACTACCAGACGACACTCCAGAAAAACCAGGGAGTCGCCCAACGTCGTAATCGGCCCAGCAAGACCAACCGACAGTGAGGATGCGATTCCCAGCCCAAGAACACTCTCTGTGCAGGCGCAGTCGAAATAGGCATGGTTTCCGACTACCAAATCAGGCCCCAGGGCAGAACCCGGGACCCCAATCAGTATTTATCTGTGTCTTATAGCCCGATATTTCGAATATTTTAAGCATATTTTTATATTTAAGTACATAGTAGCTCAGTGGTATTACAATCAGAGAGCAGAGGTTCCGGGTTCAAACCCCATGACGGCATGCACCGCTAAGAGTTTTTCTTGCCAAACGTGCATTTTATATCATAACTGCCATGTAAAGACGGTGAAAGAGAACGTAGTGAAGAAACCTGCATACGTGAGGAAAAAATATCTTGTGTCGCAGATTCATGTTAGTATCATGTCGTCAAGGGTCATGTGTGACAATAATGCCCCACTGACAAATTTTAGTCATTTTAAGATGGGCATGCTTTTAAAGGGTGGTTTTAAAAATATATTTATCCATATGATAGGTACTTACTTTAACACAAAAGTTGCTAATTCATGTAATAAGTCTTCGTCATCATCAGAATGTAATGGTTCGGCGCCGAGTTGGCACAAAGTCTTCAAAACGCACTCTCTTCCGTTATATCCAAACCTTAAAAGAATTATTATTAAATACAAGCTGGAGCACCTGAGTGGTATACATGACGTGGGCGAGAAAGAACGACTGATCAAAATTAAGAGATACTATTCATATCTTGTTATCTTTGTTTTTTTTTATTGCTGTAGATTGGCAGCAATAAAAAAATATTTATGGCATTAAACGTAATTATTGCAGCATACTTTTAGACCAGGGGTGATTGCCACCCAGACAGACTTGGGGCCATATCACCTAGCTAGGTTGTTTTGTCACCTTTTACCAGGGTGACCCCTGTGTTCTTATCCTGCCACTGCACGAAGTAAATTTTATAATACAAACAACGACGCCTACATTTTATTTGCTGTCACCATTTTAGTTATCTCAGAAACCATTAAAAACAAACAGAAAGGAACAACCAGTAATAATAATTAATTACAATTCAAAAGTTGTGGTTTCAGGGAAAGAAAAGAAAACAATTTATTTATCTTGGTGCTCTGGTTCAGTAAACAAAAATAAATTAAAGTTTGACATTTGCTAAATTGGAATTGACGAAAGCAATCTGAGTGCGAATGTTTCCGGAAAATGTGTTCCGACAGGATACTTTAAATCAAATAATATAGATGTTTTCTCAATATCAAAGTAAGTGGAGGAAAATTACAGGGAAAAGGTGATTTCATAGCTGAAATGTGAAAGGAAATGTTGACTTTATAAATATTAAACACAAATAAGGCAGGTAAATATATTAAAATAAATACATTGACTTAGAGCAGTATAGTCCAAAAATAAGCAGTAGATATATACCTAGTCAGGTCATAAATTCTGTCACATGTTTAATGTAAAATAATTGTAACAAGTTTATTCATTATGTAACCATTTATATACCAAAATGAACTTAACAAAACATAGATTCTTATGACATTAAAGTTTATTCAAAATGACCTCCGTGATTTTGAATACAAGCCTTCAATCTGCGCGGCCAGTCGTCTATCGCAGCACG
This sequence comes from Malacosoma neustria, assembly GCA_963693495.1. Taxonomy (NCBI): domain Eukaryota; kingdom Metazoa; phylum Arthropoda; class Insecta; order Lepidoptera; family Lasiocampidae; genus Malacosoma; species Malacosoma neustria. The sequence goes on from OY856377.1 coordinate 18,365,067, forward strand.
AACGAGGTCCATGTCAATATCGGCGGCTGCCTTAATCAAGGATGTCTTGAGTGACTCCAAATTGGGATGAGGCTTTGAGCACGCCTTTTCCTCCAAGTGTTGCTATATCTTGTAATCTAACGGATTCAAATCTGGACTGGAGGAGGGCCAGTCTTCGTGCCGGATGAAGTCGATTTCACGCGCCGCCAGCCAGTCTTGTGTGCTCTTCGCTCTATGAGCTGGCGCCGAATCTTGTTGGAATACCCAGTGCCTGTTATTGAACATGGTATGAGAAACAGGTTCCACAAGGTTCGTCAGGACTGTATTTTGATACACAACAGCATTCGTTTTTACACCTTTCTCACAAAATTGTACCTCTGTTAAGCCCCAATAAGAAACTCCCAACCATACCATGAGCGAGGATGGAAAATGACCTCGTTGGACACGCGGAATACGGTTGCTCGCTTCTTCACTACTGTGTGCGTACACCTTATCATTTTGTTTGTTGTAGCTCTCTTCTACGGTAAACATTTTTTCATCCGAAAAAAGAATTTCCCGATATTTTTTTCCCGCGTACCGCTTCAACAAAGCGCGGCATCTCTTCAGTCTCAGGTCCATTAGACGAGCATTCAAACGATGTCCTGTTTTTCTTCGATATGCCCGAAGCCCTAAGTCTACATTTAACACCCTTTTCACCGTGGTTCTGCTTAACCCCATCTGAAGGGCCAACAGTTTCTGCTTACGTTTGGGATTTCTTTGAATTCGTGCCTTCACAGCTTTTATCACTGCTGGAGTCCTAACAGACCGAGGGCGACCACTTCTTGACCTGTCATCTACACTAGAGTCTTCATTGTATCGTTTGATGGTACGATAAATGAATCTTTTGGTTATATTCAAATTTTTCAGTATGTTAAAAATTTGAATTGGCGGTTACGCCGCCACGATGCAACGCAATAACTGCAACACGGTCTTCTTTAAACGTCCACTCCATATTTAAAAAATGAGTAAAATTCTAAAAGTATACATTTTTATTTTCATGAACAATTCGAGATTCGAATTCAATAAACTTTTTTGTGGCCAGCATTCTAAAAGAAAAGTTTTTACTGTGTGACAATACTTATGACCTGACTAGGTATATATATATATATATATATATATATATATATATATATATATATATATATATATATATCCGTGAACGCACCTGTCCAACCTAGTTAGCCGTTGCCACTAATCGTTTACTTACAATAAAAAAAATTATCCCAAGTCTATTTTCTTAAATTCTGTTTTCATAGGGCTGATTGAAAGCTGATAAAAATAATTATAACTTTAAAAATTAAATTAAATTGCAGGGTTGGTCTACGATGCCCCGGCTACCAACTATTTCCATGAATAAACCTTCATTTGATTATTTTATTTTTATGGAGTTTCACTCACTGTTCCCAACAAAAGAGTGGCAGAGACTTGCAACACATCTAAATTTCAGACATACTCTATACAATATATTTTTATTGTTGTAGTACAGCAGACAGACTGACGGCCCACTTAGAATTTAGCAATTACCATCGCCTATGGCTGTTTGCAACGCCAGTGGCATCGTGAACACGCTACTGTCCCGTAAGGGTGTAGAATAAACTAATGCCGGCACACAACACAAAGTTATTATAGCGGTATACTTAAGACCAAAGGGCTTGGGACCTTACCACGTAGCTAGGATGGGTTATTTTATCGTCTTATACGACAGGCCGGCCCCAGCCGCAGAGTTTAATATTTTTTCTCCGCCCCTGCACGGTTAAAAATATAAATTGGTTACGTCCAAGTACATATAATAGTAGTTCACTATGCCCCAAACAATTTTTCTTTATCATATCTAACCGGGACCATATGAACTACCCTAATAATTTACTAGAAAACTGTTCAGCTTTCTATATGCAGGGGTGGCAAGAACACTGACATCTGAGGCTGAGCCAGTCTGTCGTAAAAGGCGACAAAACTAGCTAGATGGTAGGGCTCGAAACCCGACTGGATGGCAATCATCCCTGCTCTGTCTGTTTCTACGTGGTAGGGCTTCAAGCCCGTCTGGATGGCAACCACCTTTGGTCTTAATATGCCGCTATAATAAGCTTGTGTTGTGTTCTGGCATTAGTGACCTAAGTTCCTGTACTCTTAGTGGACAGCAGGGTATTTGTGATGCCACTGGCGTTGCAAACACCCATAGGCGACGGTAACTGCTTAATTCTAAGCGGGCCGTCAGCCTGTCTGCTGTCCTACAGCAACAAAAAAATCTAAGTATGTGACGTGTGGCTCCCCAAGTTTACGCCATAAATCGCAGTCCCTTGGTTTTGCTTAGACGCGGTCTCCACTCCAGTCTCCGGTCTGAGTATGCTGCACTAATAACCTTGTATTGTGTTCCGGCATTAGTGACAGAAGCTCCAGCTCCCATACGTAGACCTACGTACGTCCCCTGGCGTCACAAACATCTATAGGCGGTGGTAACTACTTACTATTAAGTAGACTGTCTGTCGTTCCTAAGAAATAAAAACCCTATTAAAATTTGCACTTACGTCACAGCAGACTTTCCACGTTAACCATAAAATCACGACATGAACTTACATATACATGTGCTAATTATTAGGATTAGTATACCTATTTACAAATATGGACACAAATATTAACACTCTTTACGTGACAAACTGATTCAATTAATAGATTTAGATGGAATATGTTAAAAATATTTTCTGCTAAATAACTGTTAAAGATAAGTCCAGCTTAGACTACATTGGAAAGCGGTGTTAACATTTTGTTCTATGCTGGTTGCGTCTGAAATAGAACACGAAGACCGAGTAATGTAAATGCAAAACTTATACGCGTTTTTATGTAGATACTTTTTTCGATTTATCAGACGAGAACGGGGTGTCAATTCCGATTTTGTATATCGGAACATAAATATGTAATTTTTTATAAATATTCGTATCATTCCAATTTTAGATTCGTATATTAGAGTAATATTCCACTTTCAAACTATCATTTTATCCTGGTTCGCAGTTAGCTAGTGAAAACTAATTCCTAAATAATTTCCTGATTTTTGCGTCAAGTTACTAAGCATGTTAAAGATATTATCAGTTTACCACTATCACACATATTTAATTTGTGTATGGAACAAGGTACTTTTCCAGAAGAATTGAAGAGATCTATTATAAAACCTTTATATAAAAAAGGGAATAAAGAGACATTAAGTAATTACAGACCGGTTGCATTATTGCCAATATTCTCTAAAATATTTGAAAAGTGTATTTATGAAAAACTTTATGCTTACCTAGAAAAAAATGAAATTTTAAGCAAGGAACAAAAAGGCTTCCGTAAGGGAAAATCCACAAATCTAGCAATATTTGAGTTTTTGTATAAGGTAATTGAAAAAGTTGACAAAAGGATACCGGTTTGTGCTATGTATATGGATATGAGTAAAGCTTTTGACTGTGTAGACCATAACACACTCTTATATAAGCTAGAGCAGTTCGGAATCAGAGGAAATGCGCTAGACTTAATAAAGTCATATCTATCTAATAGGAAACAAATAACTGAAATAACAAGACTTGATATAAAGAAAAGAATAGAGAGAAAGTATAAGACCAAATCTCGTATAATTCTATATGGAGTACCCCAAGGAAGTGTATTGGGACCGCTACTATTTCTATGTTATATTAATGATATCCCTAAATGCACTGAATTCCCTATGACTCTTTTTGCAGATGACAGCACAGTGATTATACACAAACAAAACAATGACTATGTAGAAATTATAAATAATGTATTAATTGACATAATAAAATGGCTGCAATGGAATAATTTAAGTATAAATATAAATAAAACTAAAATAATGCACTTTAAACAGCGCACTAATGATTCAAAATTTGACATAATTTATGTTAATGAAATTAATTCTATAAAGTTTTTAGGAATACACATTGACAGAAAGTTGACTTGGAATGAGCATACAAATAATATAACTAAGAGAGTAAATAGTCTTTCATATGCTCTCTATCACCTAAGAAAAGTAGTCAATTGTGATACAGCTCTGACAGCATATTACGGAAGTGTTGATTCTATACTGCGCTATGGTATAATCTTCTGGGGCAACTCAAGTAACAAAGAAGATGTATTTCGATCACAAAAGAGGTGCATAAGAGCAATATGTAATATTAAACTTATCGATAGCTGTAAACCCCATTTTAGGAATATGAATATTTTAACTCTAACTGGTCTATATTTATATGAGGTAGCATTATTTGTTAAATGTAATCCAAACAGCTTTCCGAAATTCGGAGATCAACAAAAATATAATGAAAGACATAAAAATAAGTTAATAACAAATTCAATGAATACATCCCTAGCCAGCAAAAGTATATTTGGTATGGCACCGAAAATTTTTAATAAATTACCCAATAGTTTTAAAAATCTTGACATGGCAAATTTTAAAAGAAAATTAAAATTATTGTTAATTGAGAAATGTTACTATAATATAATGGAATTTTTGAATGACGATTTTAATTAATATAAATTAATAATATATGAAAGTTTTTAGAATTAAGAATTTTTGTGAAGTAATTAATTAATTTCCCAAATAATAATGTATATTTGTACGCCTGGGGGCAAAAATGCACTGGGAAGAATTTATAAACTGACATAATTTGTAAACAGACCTGCATTTTAACAAATAAAGATTATGATTATGATTATGATTCGCCACCTTTCTATTTTGGACTCGGGGAAGAACCCTATTCTTGACGGGTATATGTGGGACTCCGGGAAAGATGATCGGCCTTCGACTACCCACTAAAAACCCTGCTATTCTCCTATTACCTACGTCCGGGCCCACGGATACGTGGCCTGCCGATCTCGTGTCCCGGGCCGGTGTCGGCCCGCCCATTATGTCAGGGTGGACCTTTTCCATAATGTTGGCGCTAGGGGTCAGGATTTCGTTCCCCAGCCGACTCTAGCAACTCGAGAAGTTGAAGGGGGCCGCGGAACAGCACGCGGCCCTCACGCTCGCAGTAATGGTGCGGGCGGCGGATCCTCCCCCGAGGGGCCGCCCACTGCCGCATTACCTTTTCTAAAGTTTTAACATGTATACGTTCTTACATCCTCCTGACATGAGTGGGTTAGAACATTTATTTACATGTTTATTAATTAAACAACTTAAGTTTTATTTGTAATACATTTTAAATTGCCATATTATATACATACTTATTAAATAAAGTAACTTAAATACTTATTCTTAGCTGTTAGAAATGATATTGGCAAATTCGTGCCTAAAGCTTTGGGGCCACATTATAAAAAAGAGGGTTCTACCGATTTCTGTATCAAATCTGAGTACTTATGGATAAAATTTATTTATTTAGAAAAAATGCGCATTAGTAGTATATTCGTTGTGTAGCACCCATAATACAAGCATTTTATTGCTAACTTTGGGCCTAGATGGCTCTGTGTGAATTGTCACAGTTTTTCTATATATTTATTCTTTTTTTGCAGAACAGCTACGTATAAATTAAAGCTGAAAAGTCAAGACTTTAGCTGGACTATCTAAATCTTGTGATATCTTTGGATATTCATAAAATAAATCTATGCAATAATTAATTTGTGACTGATAAAAATGTCCTTACATAAATAATATTTATTTTAAATAAATAGGAGGAAAGGTATGCAATACTACTTTATAACTCTACATTAAATAATTTATAATGTTCTAGTTCGTTTAAAATGTATTAAATAATTATTTTTTCATTTTGGACATTAGTATTTGTAGGTGATTTGTCCTAATATTATAAATGCGAAAGTGAGTGTGTTTGTTACGATTTCAAACTTAATCCGCTAAACCAATTTTGATGAATTTCAGTATAGTCATAGATAGGACCTTGAGAAAGGACATAGGCTACTTTTGTTTTTTAGTTATATAATATTTTAGCATCATCCTTTGTGACAGGTTACTGACGAGTTAATTATTTGATTTTATTGGAACTTGCGTATTTTGTATCTGATGTTCAACGGACAGGCCAATGGTCCACCCGACAATAGGTGGTCACCGTCGCCTATGGGCGTATGTCAATCAAAGATTTTTTTTATTTCTCAGGAAGAGCAGACAGGCCGACGGCCCACTTTCTAGTGAGCAGTTACTGTCTCCTATGGTCTCTAGGGGCACCGCAAACCCGCTACTGTCCCATAAGGGTAAATACATTACATATAAATTAAACATTCTATCATATTTTTTAAATCTGGAGTATTTATCCGGTCACTTTGTATCAGTGCAAAGTTAAAATTATAACATGGTTACACTCCCTTGACTACAAGGAAACCGAGTCCATTATTACGGTTAATATATTATAATGAATTTACAACCATAAGCACACACAGACACACGCACGCGCACGCGCACGCACACACACACACACACACACACACCACACACATCACACACACGCCCACACACACACACACACACACACCACACATCACACACACGCCCACACACACACACACACACACGCACGCAGTATGTTTTTACTTTTGCGTAGCAACGATATCCCTGTAATGTATTTAAATTGTATAGTGCCGAAACAAATTATTTTTCATTTTGATTTGATTTAATAATTAGGATAGAGGTTTAATTCTTACAGTTTTCCTGAGTGCAGGGACTAAGTAATACTAACCCCTGCGGCCGGGGTCGACCTGTCGTTAATGGCGACAAAACAACCCTAGCTACGAGGTTAGACACTCCAAGCCCATCTGGATGGCAACCACCCTTTGTCTATAAGTATGCCGTCTTAATAACGCTGTGTTATGTTCCGCCATTAGTCACCAAGGTTCCCGAACCACTATAAGACAGCAGCGTGGCATACCTAGTGTTCGCGGCAATCCATAGGTGATGGTAACTGATTATTGTTAAGTGGGCTATCAGCTTATCTGTTATTCGTCATCAATAAAAAAAGTTAATAATACTTACCCATTCAAAACATCTTCAACATACTGATAGAAATGGTACAGTCTTGCATCGTTCTCATAATCACCCTTAACTTCTCTTCTTTTTCTAGAATCTCCTACGTAGCCAGAATTTGCATCTAGAATATCAACCGGTATCTGCGTCCTGTTCCATGGTAGTTGGAAGTTGGCTTGAAATGCGAAGTTGAAGTTAATATTCTTCGCGGGACTTGGAGTGCCTATTCCAGCGTTGAACTGAAACATACATACGCATACATTTATAGACAAAATAATAAATAACTGATAAGATGAAACATTTCTATAATCTACAAATAATTAAAAAGTAATATCATAAAATAAAAAAAAAAAAATTAACAACATGTAGTTAACAATAAAATTGTATGGATTATTACATTTGTTACATTTCTACATTATAATTATTTATTTTATTACATTTTTAGAAATACAAATTATTTATATTATCTTCATATTGTCAAATATATACATATATTCATATACACGAGTCAATATAAATTATGTAAGGATCGTAGCAAGTGGAAAGAAGTGGTCTCTGCCTACCCCTACGGGAAAGAGGCGTGATTATATGTACGTATGTATGTATATAAATTATTTGGAAAAGTATTCATCAATTGAGTAAAAACAATTTTTAATAAGAAAAGATCTAATATTTTTTTTGTAAATAAGTTAAAGTGATACAATTTATTTTTTAAATCTATTGGTAATTTATTGAACATTTTAGCAGCTTGAAATTTATAGCCATATACTGTGATAATGCATACAGCGCCTTTTATTCACAAAGTAGGAAGCGGAGCGCTTGTGCTATGAATTCTAGAAACGAATATACTACTTTTTTTTTAATAAATACATATTGTTCATAAAAACCCAAAATTAGTATAAAGATCGAACCCCTAACCTCCATAGACGTTTCAACGTCCGAAAGTGTCGGATATCGTAGAATTAGATATGGCTACAGCTAACTATCAAATAAGTCGACATAAATTATTTAAACCTTATCATATGAAAGAATATTTAATCGAAAGCGAATCGAATGTATATAAATTATAACGTTTTATTAAATGTTTATATAAAGTATTATATAAAGTAAATTTTGGTGCTGGAGAAAGATGCTCGAGATATCGTGGACGGAGTTGGAGTTCCGCACCAACGTGTCCACACTCCAGAAGCTCGGCATCACGCAGCGTCTGTCGGCCGTAGTACAATCGCGCATTCTACAGTACTTTGGGCATGTCTCTAAGCGAGATAGCGACTCTATAGATCGGCTTGTAGTGCAAGGAAAAATAGAAGGAACCAGATCGCGCAGCAGATCACCTATACGCTGGACTGACCAAGTGAAGTCCGCAGTGGGGAACCGTGTGTCTGACTGCGCCAGCCTTTGAGCTGTGCCCGCCTCTACCACCGACATGGAAGCCTCAACGTGACCACGACCACTCTGTCAAGAGTGTAACGAAAGAGAAGAACAAGAAGAAGTATACTCCTCTGCGGTTCACTTTAACTGGGCTTGACATTCCTTGCAAATTCGACAGAAAAATGCGTTTGGCGTATTTATGCGATTGTTGTATTTTTGTAATGCCTTCTGCATATTCACGAATGCATAGACGACTTTGTCGCCATTTAGCGTGTTAGAACAGTTTTATTAGTAGTAAATTTTAGAATCAAAGTATATATATTTTAGGTTTGACGACTTCCAGCCTCCCGAACAAGCCGGATTCCGAAAAGGCTTTAGCACCATAGAACACTTACATACGCTGCGGTAGGTTATAAAGAAGACGGAGTATAACCAGCCACTATGCTTGGCGTTCGTGGACTATGAGAAAGCCTTTGATTCAATCGAGACCTGGGTGGTGCTTCAGTCTCTCCAGAGGTGCCACATTGATTATCGATATATCAAAGCGTTGAAGTGTTTGTATGAAAATGCCACCATGTCAGTCCATCTCCAGGATCAGAACTCGAGGCCTATCCGACTGCAGCGGGGAGTCAGACAAGGCGATGTCATATCGCCGAAGCTGCGTTGGAAGATGTCTTCAAACTTCTGGACTGGAATGGACTGGTCATCAACATCAACGGCGAGTACATCACTCATCTTTGATTCGCAGATGATATTGTAATCATGGCTGAGACCATGGAAGACTTAAGCCATATGCTCGATGGCCTCAATACAGCTTCCCAAGGAGTAGGTCTCAAAATGAACATGAACTACTGAATGACAAGACGAAGATCATGTCTAATGTCCGTGTCGCCCCTTAACAGTTGGGAACTCTACTCCCGAAATTGTTGACGAGTACGTGTACTTGGGTCAAACGATCCAGTTAGGCAGGTCCAATTTCGCGAAAGAGGTCACCCGTCGAATTCGACTCGGATGGGCAGCATTCGGGAAGCTCCGTAAAATCTTTTGATCTCAAATACCGCAGTGTCTCAAGATGAAGGTTTTTAGCCAAAGTGTGTTGCCAGTGATGACTTACGGAACGCAGACGTGGTCGCTAACTATGGGCCTTATGAGAAAGCTCATGGTTGCTCAGAGGGCAATGAAGAGGGCTATGCTCGGAGTTTCCCTGCGAGATCGAATCAGAAATGAGGAGATTCGCAGGAGAACCAAAGTCACCGACATAGCCCGGATGATTGCAAAACTGAAGTGGCAGTGGGCTGGGTACATAGCGTGAAGGACAGATGGCCGTTGGGGCAGAAATTTCCTCGAATGGCGACCGCGTACTGGAAGACGCACTGTTGGTAGGCCCCCCACAAGATGGATTGATGATCTGGTCAAGATCACCGGAATAGGTTGGATGAGGGCAGCTCAGGACCGATCGTCGTGGAGATCTTTGGGGGAGGCCTTTGTCCAGTAGCAGGCGTCTTTCGGCTGAGATGATGATGATATATATTTTATTTGAAGCGATTTTTAACCATATATTTTTTTAAATATATATGTGGGCAAATGCAAGAATTTTTTAACAAAAATAATATAATATATTATAATCAGTTTGGTTTTCAAGCCGGTAAAGGTACATATAGTCTTTTATCAAAATTTACCGACGATATTAACTCGTATTTAAATAGATCACAAATTGTTTTAGCTTTGTTCATAGACTTCTCGCGCGCCTTTGACACCCTAGACCACCAAAAACTAATTAAGAAACTTGAATTGTGTGGTATTCAAGGTAAGTTACTAAATCTGTGTCAGAATTACCTAATTAATCGTCAATTTAAAGTTAAAGTAAATAGTTCCTTTAGTAATTCCATGCCAACGAAAGTAGGCACAGCCCAGGGTTCAGTAATGGGGCCTCCCCACTTTTTGGCCTTCGTCAATGACATGCATAAGTGCATAAAAAACTCAAGCTGTTATCAATTTGCCGACGACACTTGTTTAGTTATTTCAGGGAATAATTTACAAATAACTCGTGACCTTTTACAGTCTGACTTTGATACTTTAACCAAATGGTGTCATGATGCTGGTCTGGTGTTAAATTCAAATAAAACCAAGTTACTAGTCATTAAATCACCTTATAAAAAATGCTGCACTTTTAAAAACATAGTTGCACACGTACATGATTGTATCCATACAGCGCGCCCTACTTGTAATTGCCAAGAAATCGAAGTAGTCAATACTCATACTTATCTTGGCCTTACTATCGACAATAAACTGAACTGGGAAAGTCATATAGAATATGTATGTAATAAACTAAGACAGTTCTTAGCAAATATGATAATTTAAAAAAAACGTTTACCCTTTAAAACTAAATTAATGCTTTATAATGCATTAGGTGAATCATATATCCAGTATGGATTAACGAGTTATGGTCGCACCTTCAAGTCTTACATGAATAAAATACATAGACTGCAACATAAAATTTAAAAAAATATTGTTTCTCTAAACATCAAATATAAATTTGTTGATGATGAAAGCAGTCTTTTTAAATACTGCAAGATTTTACCTGTAGAAATTCAATTTAAAAAAATGATACTCAAGGAAAACTTTTTTAATAAAAAAATACAAACTAAAATGAAGCACGCTGTATATACTCGGGCCGCTGCTCAAAATCGGTTTGCTACTAGCGGCGCGAAGAATATGTACGGCAAGCGCACAACTACCTACTTAGTTCCAAGATTATTAAACGATTTACCAACAAATATAAGAGATAATATAACCCAAAAAAATATTAAAGCCTCACTTAAAAATACTTTTTGGAAAAATTGTAATCTAAATTTACTCAGTCATTTGAACGTGCGTAGACTTAAGTTTCGATGGCATTGTACAAATCTTAGTGGTTTTTTGTGCTGTTATTTTATTAAGCCAATGTAATAACTGTAAATTTGATAAATAAATTAAAAAAAAAACCATTTAATTGGATGACAAATGTAAATATAACTACAAATCAAATAAATAACTTCATCTTAGTGAACTATTAATTGAATATTGAATGTCTTAGAATTTAATTTTCCATTCACAGGTTCAGCCTTTGAAGCAATTTGATATAAAATACTGCTGTTATTCTACGCATAAACAAATATAATTTAGGCAAATGTAATTGATGTCGCTCAGTCCGATGGACCAATGATCTGTGCAAGGTTGTCGATCAAGGCTGGGTGGAAAAGGCAAAGAACCGTGATTTGTGGCTCGAATTTGGGGAAGCCTATGTCCATAAGTGGAACATAATTGGTTAACGGTGAAACAAATACAAAGTAGTATATAATTTGTAAGAGAACTAAAACTACTCCACAATATGCTAGCAGTGACAATAAAATTTTAATGGACGTATTTATCGCTAGATTTACGAACAAATACAGGGTTATTGGTAATTCAACGTATTCTCGTTAGGGGGTGATAAGGATGAGTATTTGCGATAATTTTAGTCCCCATATACAATGCAAAAGTGAACCATTTTGAATTATCATGTTATTAGCTTTTTTTTCAATAAGTCAAAAATTATTTATAAAAATGATTGAACACTGGTTATTTATCAATATCAAAAGAACAATTACCGCCCAAATTTAAAAATGCAAGACGGTAAACGATATTATTTCAATATTTTATTGAGATTTTTTTCACTAAAATCCTTAAAAAACAAAAAAAAAAGCTATGAAACTTGGCTTGCAGATTATTTTGAAAACAACCGTTTTCTTAGCTTTCCAAAAATGCATAACAACTAAGAACTTATTTCAAAGAAACTGAAAGAAAAATTATCTCAAAGGAAGCAGGCCGAAATTCGTATTTGAACTAAACTTAAAATCGCTGTTTGAATATCTTGCAAATAGGTTTAATGCGTATCTTTTTTTTTATTGGTGTCGGGGAAAAACCCCTCTTGACGGGTTCCCTCGGCCCGGGGGAACCGAGGGATATGTGGAACTCCGGGAAAGATGTTTGGCCATCCGACTACCCACTAAAAAACCGCGCTGTTCTCCTATCGCCTACGCCCGGGCCCACGGATATATGGCCTGCCGATCTCGTGGCCCGGGCCGGCGCCGGCCCGCCCTTTGTCTTGAGGTGGGCCCCTTCTAAAGTGTTGGCGCCAGGGGGTCAGGATTTCGTCCCCCCGGCGCTCTCCTAACAACTCTAGGAGTTGAGGGGGGCCGGGGAACAGCACGCAGCCCTCACCCTCGCGGCAATGCAGGAAGCAAACTGGCACGTTAAAAAAACAAAGTTTTCAAAGAGTTATTTTTTCAAAAACTTTTATTTATTATATTAAATAATGTGCCGTTGGAAACCATAGAGTCGGTCGTCTTACTCGGTTTATTATTGATTCCATTTTACACTGAGGTCTTCATATTCATCGATTGACGAATAGAATGAGCTCAGCGGCTTATGCTGTGGAAAAAATTAGACTTATGATTGATGTTGATACTGCCCATCTAGTTTATTATAGCTATTCTCACAACATCATGTTATATGGTATATTGTTATGGGGTAATGCTGCCGACATTCATATTACCTTTGCTCTACAGAAACAAGCTATTCGTGCAATCTGAGGCCACGGGACTCTTCAAGGGATAAATTTAAAGAAATTAATATTTTGACTGTTGCGTCTCAATAAATTTTGGAAATTATATGTTAAGAAAAATATCACAGATTTTCCTAAATTCAGCGATGGTCATAGCAAAGACACAAGGGACAAAGATAAACTGATTACACCTTCTTGTAGACTCTGAAAAGTTTACAATAGTTTTATTGGGCAAATAATACTTTTTTACAATCAAATCCCAGAGAGAATTCAAAGACTTTCAACAAATCAAATCAAATCAAAGTAATTTATTTCAATATAAGATCTTACAGATTACTTATTGAATGTCAAAAATCTACTACTACCGTTTCCAATACAAAACGCTGGCTAGAGAAAAAACGGCGAACAACCCAGTGACATAAAGAATATAGCTGATAGGAGCTGGGTGAAAAAAATCTTGGGGAAACCTATAAACCTATCATCTTGTCACAATTTTCAAAAAATGTCCCCATTTTCAAATATACTAAAAAATCATGAACCCGCAGGGGAAGCTAATTAAACATATGCGTTGCGTAATACTCTCTTTTATCATGGAAAATGTGGACCGGAAATATTTGAACGCTTGTCAAACACCAAGAAGAATTCGCATTATGACTTTGAACAAAAATATTCATAGTAATGATTCTTAAGTATTACAACTTCATGTTGTTATGCTTTATTGGGAGAGAATGAACTAGCTGCCGTCAGGCATCATACATTGTTTACATCATAAGTAACATTTCCTATACATGACAAGCTCAATAAGACCGGTTAAATAACTTTCAAGTTGCTCTAACTTATTTGACAAATATATGGCCTACATTCAACGTTCAGTTTGAGGTAGAAAGTCAAAGCTTTCAATTCTTATCGATTGTTTTACTTTATTTATGAGTGAATGTGATTAAATAAAATTTAAAAGTAATTTATTTATAACTATTGAGGGGAGAATTACTACTAGATTTAAATAAGTGCTATAGTTTACTAAGTTTGTTAAAATCACCTTGTGAAACGAATACGCTAGTATTTTGAAAATTATAAATCATCAAAAAAATATTTTGAATATGAGAGCCCCTGCTCTCTCACCCTTGAGACAATAAAAAATTATGAAATATTTAAAAAAAGGAATGATATTCGAATATAAATATGTTTAATTGTCAATTTAATTGGCTGAGTTGTAAGTATTAGCGCTTGTTAGACACGACGGGAACCGTGCGGGTCTTATTTATGTAGGGAAGTAAGCAATCGTTCAGTAGTAATAGCGGCGGTTTTCCCTGATCAGTGCAATTAGTTTATCATAAGATTTTATTGACTTTTCAAATAGTCAAAAATTTCTAGCAAACAATTCTTAATGCAGGATACTCGTTTATTGTTACTAATTGACCATGTTCGAGTCGGTCGCTTAATATTGGATGTAACTAATACCGCTTTTCTTTTTATGAGCAACCACAGTAAACAAACATAGTAAAATCATACAGCAAACAATATCTGCCTCTAATAGTACTACCAGTTGATCACGACCGCTCTGTAAAGAGTGAAACGACTAAGAAGACAGTAAACATAGTTCTTCGTTGACTTCCATTTTCCACCTGACGCTATCCATGCACGCAAATCGCTTAATAATCGCCTGCATCTGATTACCATAATTATTTTGCGGTTTCAAACCGCACGATTTGTAAACGCGCCGTTCCCACCTTGTCTGAACGAGCGCTTAGAGTGTGAAACAAAATAGTAACACAAGATATTTATGAAGATGTTCGATGAATAATATAAAAAGTTAGTATTTTTGTTTATTATAATTACGTCTCTACACAAAATATAAAACTACTTAATTAAGACACGACTTAATTAAGACAAGCTTAAAAATCTGACGCACAAAATATCAGAAACTTTGTTTTGTGTCTATTCGGTATAATGCAGTACTTTTTATTTTTAACTGTTATTAAAAATGTCCTTTAATATTCGTTAATTTGCCTAAATGTGTTTAATTTATATAAATATTGAAATTTTGTAATTTTACAGCCATTTTTAGGAAAATTCTGTTTTTATTATAAACTGGATTATTCTGCGTAGCCAACTCAATTTCTATAATCGAGTGCTCTTATGAAAGCACGTAGTTCTTTAATTCACAAGTAGAAATTTACATACATGTTATAAATGTGTATACATTACATAGTCAAGTAATTAGTATACAAGTTACTCTTATCATTATTGAGTGATTTATTCAAAACATTTATCGGAATAGAACATGAAATAAGATCAACAGATATAGTTCCCCGTAGACTCATATCGGTCCCCGGGCCCATTGAAGTGACATAGGATTACACTTAAAGCAACATTCTGTCGGCGACAAAAAGTATTTTTTTTATTGAGAATGATTTTAAGCTCGTGTTAATTTTAATTATTATTTAATGTTATGACATATTTGGAATGATAAAGTAGTATAGAAGAACTACAGTTGTGGCTTTTTTAAAGGAATTTAAAAAATATGTTAGGAAGTGTTATTCTCTATACTTAAAAATTTATGAAATTAAATTGAGACTTTTAATTAAATTAAATTGAATTTAATTAAATTGAGAATTTTACGAACACTCGCAGTGTTCGTAAGAATTTCCACACAAATGTTTGCACATATATAAAGCATTGAGAGAGCTTACCTGAAGTAAAGTACTGTTGGGAAACAATAACTGCCTTTTGCTCCTATGTATTGAAGCGTCGTATTTTTCTATCTCGCTCCCACACAGAGTATAGGGAAGTATAAAATGTAAGAAAACGAGACGAAGATACAGGTTTGAGAACATCCTGTTTTGTTGACGCGTACCATTGAAGTGAGATATGTATGTGCAGTTTAAGCGATTTCAATTACGTGTACTAAAAGCAATCAAGCCATTGCTAAGGTTGGCAAAATTTTATTCAAAGTAATCTCTATTAGACTTATTTAATAAAAAAATATAAATGAAAGCGTGAATTCAGCGATATCCATTTTATAATAACATTTTATATATACATACATTTTTAAAGCTTTTCAACATAAATTTTATATATTATAATGGATACGTAAGGGAAGGAAGGGTTTCATTTGATATATTACTACTTTTCAATAGACATGTGTATGTAATCTGAACAAATTTATTTTGAAATATATTCATTAATAAAATTTAAAATGTAACTATCATTTTAATTACTTAATTATTGCTTTATAGTATACAGATAATCTATCTAAAATTTATGAAAGTTTTTTATTATGGTATAACTAAAACACATCATATCATATCATCTTTACATAAATATTTGACGTTCGAATATAGAATAAACTTTATGATAGTCAATAGTGAATTGTTTTAGAGACCATACATGTAATATATCACATATATAAAACACTCTGTTATGTTACTTGTTGGATAAAATCGTTAGTGATGTGGCTTGAACTTAAGTCATGTGACTTATTTCAAAACATGAAGACACTTTTATACTGGAGTTCATTTTGAAAAGGGTTTTGTTTATCCGTGTCTTTGAAAATTGTAATTTTAGTAGTATATTGTCCTGCTTACTGTTATTGTTATGGATGAAAGCTACTTTTTGACGTATAGCACGTTCTATGAATTTATCATAAAATAGATATTGTGAAGTTCTTGCGAAACATGCTAGCATATTTCACCGTGCAGGGGCGGATTAGTCATTTCTATATTACTAAAAAGTGATTTTGTAGCATTAACGCTACATTAATACAATTCAAAAAATATACTAAATTTACACAAATGGGTTTTACAAGCCAGTATAATTAAGTATAATTTTAAAGAAGCGCCAGTGGTTGAGTCGCTAAATAGACTCATGTAATGCGAACAGAAGAATGTCATATAACAAAAATGTTGCAAATTAGAGTGGATGGATACAAAATATGGGGAGGCAAAAGAAAACATGGATGGATTGTGCACAAGATGATATGACAAAAGTGTAAATGCTGATGACTAATAGAGAAGAGTGCAAAAGAGAACATGTTATGCTGACTATATAGTTTGGCTACCAAAATAACCTTGCCATAATAACCTTGTGTTGTGTTCCGGCATTAATAACCCAAGTTCCTGTACCCTTATGGGACAGCAGCGTGTTCGCGATGCCACTGGCGTTGCAAGCACCTATATAGTTAACGGTAACTGCTAAATCCTAAGCAGGCCGTTAGCCTGTCCGCTGTCCTGCAGCAATGAAAAAAAAAAACAAAAATTAAAACATTTTAGGCAACAAAATCTTATTGTTCTCATTTGAAAGGATGATCTCACCCCCTTTAAATAACTAAGTTTCTATTAAAACTTAATAAATTATTCGTAAATTTCTGTAGACACAAATATTATAGTACAATAAGGAAATTATATTTCTCAACTTATTCGGATAGTTATATCCGGTTCATATTCGTTATAACATTATGGACGTGACTTTATAATCCGAGTTGTGTCATGCTGACGTACTGTTAGTATTTAGTATCCGACATTTAAACCGGCTCGTTACCATTACGCGGGGAAAATAGAAACCAATCAAAGTATAAGAAAATGATAAACAATATAAATCTCTGAAGCCATTACAAATCTGGAATTTCAGTGAAATGAGGTACGCAATCCATTTTTATTAAATATAATAAGGCTTATTTTTTAATTTTCTTATGTTATTTTAAGTATAATTGATTTGGCAGCGGCCCCAAAGATATGTTTTTTTATTTTATCGACATTCAAATATTTTAATTTTAAAGTGAACTACGGCGTAGTTTATGGGGATTATTATTGTGAAAAGAGTTTAAAACATGTTTTATTAATCAGTAAATTTATTATTGTATCAAATAATTTATACTATGTTTTCTTTTTCTGGCAATTTTGTTAAACTTTTTTAAACTTCAACATTTTTTAAGGATTATGTATTGAAAGTTTCTATGTACCTCTTTATGTCGGTGTCTTTTACGTAACATTTCTGCTTCACAGGGCAATTTTCTATTGCTTAGTCCCGAAAAGAAAAGACGAATTGTATTATTTACCTTCTACAAGCTATGCTAGAATAATAACATAAGGAGTAAAATAAATGTCGTCTTTTAGGACGTAGAAAAGGCTTACGTGGGCCCTAGAATAATAGTTACTATCATTAATTACATATATATCTAATACGTTTAATATCAATATCTGAAGAAGTCATTTCTTTAAATTTGATTGATTATCTTGAATATAATCCCCTAGAGGGAACGAACAATATACCTGCCACGCTTGTCGAAGACGGATTAGCGGGTTACATATAACTACCAGTGATGTAGATATACAAGTTTCCACACGATATTTTTCTTCGCTATTATTACATAACGACTATGTTATAACGGCTTTTTTGAAGAATAAAGGCGGGCGCGGGTAGTTTGAGGATATCTAACTAAATTTACAAAACGTGAAAAATTCATTATACCTTAAAGCGGATCTAGCGTACGATATTTGCTTGTTTGCAATGGAAAATTGAATCAAGAGTAGGAAAATATTTTGTTTACGAATAGTTACTTGGTATTAACACAAATTTTGTTAGGGATTTTCATTTTGTTAAATTCTTTTTGCGTTCTAATTATTAATACTGAAGTGCGGAAGTTGTTGTAATTTTTTACCACCTTTTTCAGGCCTTTGTTGGTGTTAATAGTAATCTTCATAATCAACGCTGGCAATGCATCCGACGAAGAGTTTCTAAAGGAACAGGATCTGAGAATGAAGAGACAGGTCAACAGCTTGCCATTGGTCTATCCATACGGCGGAACTTATAAGGTAAAGCAGATATATATTCGCAAGTATAATATTAAAAATGATCTTCATCTAATACCACAAAATTCTCACTTTTATTTTATTCTCAAGATTGATTTCATTACGTCATAGATTAGGCATGTATAAGGTGTTATAGAATTTTCATATATGTTGTGAACCTTAGGCAAAAGACTGGTCTCATAAAATGAGATATGGCAACTACCATATCAATGCTATTTTTAAAGAAAATTTAGTAAGGTCAAGCAACATGAATGTTTCGTGCAATGAATAAATATAGGTATTATGACGATTGCTGTGGCGTAGCGGCTAACACACTTCAGTAAGCTTGCGGAGGGGTTCGATTACCGTCTCGCGTCTGGGTGTTAATGTATATATTTATTTACATATATGTAGTAATCAGTTGTCTAGTACTTATAACACAAATACTAAGCTACTTAATTTGGCACTAGATGGCGCTGTGTGAATTGTCTTAATATATTTATTTATTATTATTGTTATTATAAAGTAACTTGTTTTAATTGGTATTCTCTGGCTTATAGTAGTACCATTTCAGTAAAGTTTCATTTAACCAAACTTCGAACTCCGAATATCGGGATAGCCGTAGGTTTTCCAAAGTAGATTAGGAACGCGATTTCTTATTAGGAGTCGGGATTAATTGATAATCGATTTTTATTTATAATATTAGTATAGTAATAATTGAATACAATATGTATGTTTAATATTGAATATTTTCAAGCGTTTCATCCCAACTGAGCTTAAAATTTGTACTTCTAAATCTAAGATACGATTTGAAATATTGTCTAGGGAATAATATTTCCACTCCTGTTTATGTCGTAATTTCATGACTATTATTATTTCTACATGTAAGATATATAGCAAAATAAATTTGACGGCATTAACAGGTCAGTCATTCGTTCAAATTACGTACGCATTGGATTTGGACCTTACGATGTTTTTAAAAAATGGCTTTATACATTTCTTTAAGGCCGGCAACTCGTTAGCGATATCCTTAATGTAGCAACAGGCGATATTGACTACTTACTATCAGATTTGTCTATCTACTAAACTCCAGCTATAAAAAGAATCATATTTAGTTTGGAATATATTTGCCACCTTCAACTCACTAGGCCAACTTCCATTTACATGAATATAAAATATTCCTAGACAAATTGCAACAACAATTTTGCATCAATGCCCAAACTTTTCTATTTCAGCTCATCATTGGAATGTCGGCGCCCATACATAACAGAGAACAAGTACAACTCCTGTTCGCCGCCAACTTTCAATACCAATATGTCCAATTCACCAACATAACCCAACTGTCGCAGTACTACTTCATCAAGGAAGTTTCGAGAGAAGAGAGGGAGATAGATCTATTGGCTAGAAGAGATGAAAGGCTTGTGTTTTATAAGTCAATGACTGATATGCTGACGACGTAAGTATATGATTTGACGACACTGCTTGTTCAGAAGTTTTTCTAGCGACGTTAAATGACCGTTTCTCCAAGTTCAAAAAGAACATATTTTACTAAAATCCTATCTAAAAATATTTATGACAGCACAACGTTTGCCGGGTCTGCTAGTTAAAAATGAAGCTAAATCTTTACATAATATCTGTGAAATTTCAAATATTCATATATTTGGTTTTGATATGATTTCAGAAAAGGAATGAATGGCGCTGAGTGCGTGTTGCGGGCGATTTGTGAAGCTGCACAATATCCGGTCGAAGAGGAGGGCTTTGTTGGAGAAATACTACACATTTTACTAACGTAAGACGATTACAATGTTCAATCAATCGTTTACTTGGCATGAATTTTAACATAAATGCCATAAAATTAATATAATATTTCAATTAATGTGTATTTGATGATGGTACGAGTACAACATTAGATACATCTAATCTATATACAATCCTTCTATTTATTTCTTTGTGTTTCTTCGTTCCCAAACAAAGAAAGTAACACCGGAATTTATACATAGAATGTAAAAATGTTGTCCTGGGAAAATGTCGAGCAATGTAAATAGCATTAAAGGTTTGTATGAAGGATATAATATTCAATACTGACATCCTTTAATATTACCTTAAAATTTAAGGCGATGATAAATTTTGCTATAAAAGAAGCGGTATTAACCTCGTTTTCACTACAAAAAGTAGTAATATATAATAATAAAATTAAATCAGTCATGATCGAGCTGAACTCGTTTTATTGCACAATTTTTCTCCGCGCAGAGACGGAGTAAGAACCCCTGCGGCCATAGGCGGTTTGTTATAATAAGCCACGAAACCAATCTAGCTAAGCAGTAAGGTTCCAAGCTCGTCTTTATGACAACCACCCCTGGATTCCAAATATGCTGCCATAATATGCGTGTTGTTTTTCGGCATATGTGACCCAGGTTTATTGAAACTTGGGTCACATATGGGCTACCGCGCTGACATCCACGTAGGAGTATTGATTTCTACGTGGATGACAGCCTGGTGGCTGTGACCCTATTATCGTCCATAGGTGACGGTAACTGCTCACTATTAAATGGGTTGTTAAGTAATAAAAAATGTACTAGTACATATTATAATTGTAAAGAAAAATTACCACATTATAGCGTATATTGTAAAAAACCTAGGCAGTGCGATCTCAGACAATAAGGCTATACCGGTAAAGACCCGGTAGCAAAGGCTAAAGGTTATCTAAAAGTCATCAAATCACAAACTACCCTACCCATCTCACTAACGGTATATTTCGTCGTTTTTACAATTATTAAAAAAAATGTTTAGTAGTCAATTATTAGATATCCTCAGCTTTAGTCCATATGATCATAATTTATTTAAATTTATGCATTAAAAATATATGTATTTTATGCTTTATATTTTGAAATATTTTAAGTATTTTCATTTTTGTAATGAGCTTTTTTTTATAAATTTTAGCTTAATTAATTGTTTTGATTCATAACAAATATCTTTGTAATATTTTTCAGGCCAGACTACGGCAAGACGCCATTCGACGAGGAAGATTCTGAATGGTCGTACGCAATGGCTCCGTACGTCGATGCTGCGACCGCTGGACGACAAATGTTTGACTGTGCTGCCATCTACCACGGCTGTCCAGAAGGGCAGGGTATATTGGAATTTATTACTACTCTTAGAGATGAATAAATGCTTTTATGAAACTTTATTTACTTGATTTACTTAATTACAATTAAAAACCCATGTCGATTAAATTGGGCTATAAAATAAATATATTGAGACAATTCCCGCGCAGCAAAGCACTTGTGGTATACTTTTCTTTTTGGCTGAAAGTGATTTAGAATCAATATATTATTTATAGTTTTCATGTATTTTTTGTGTATAGTGTAGTATTAAATTAATTTAAGCATATTTATTGCCCAAATATCATAATTACCCTTACTTATAACAGTTTAATGGCAAATAACTTTTCTTTTGTTAATAAATTAATAATATACATTATATAATCACTAGATCTTTAAATTATTATCCGTACAGGAGCGGAAAAAGAATAAACCCTAATAAGCGGAATAAAAAGGTAAATTTTAACTTTAATTGGTGATTTAAATGTTAAGCAGTTATCTGAAAGTACCATAAGTAGCTAAGGTATGAATTCTACTAGTAGACGCAGCAAAAAAAGTAGCCTATATCCTTCTCCAAGGTTCAATCGATGACTATACCGAAATTCATCAAAATTAGTTCAGTGATTTAGGCGTGAAAACGTAACAAACAAACAAACTCACTTTCGCATTTATAATATTATATATTCAATCTATACTTCTATACTACTATTATAAAGAGGAAAGATTTGATTGTTTGTTTGTTTGTTTGTTTGTTTGTTTGTTTGCTTTGAATAGGCTCCGAAACTACTGACCCGATTTAAAAAACTCTTTCATTGTTGGGAAGCTACACTATCCCCGGGTGACATAGGCTATATTATATTTTCAAAAAAATTAGGGATCCTTACTAAAACTCCAATAATGTAACCCAAAGAATAAAAAAATTACCTAAAATATTATTTAAATCGCGTGCGTTGCGAAAACTATTGATGATAGAATAAAATAATGTACTACGACTTTGCAGAACACATCATTATTTACAAAAAGTGTCGCGACAGCATATGTCTAACTATTATAGTTATGCCACAACAAGTGTTCTTTTATTTTAAAAATTTAATTGAAATGCCGCCCCTAGAAAAGGCTCTTTATTTGGATCTTGGTATTAATCCTTATCAAAATAAATTACTTCATATTGAAAACTGTTTCAATACCTTTATATAACTTTTTGAATTATTCAATTCGGATATTCCATTCGAAAGATATCACGAGTTTAAAAATGTAAGTATTAGAAAAATGTTGCGTGGTAGCCGCTCACCCTGTTCGGCTAGCTAGGCAGCACCTTATGCAATGTAGGCGTGCGTCACTGGGGTTTTTACAAAAATTAGAATACTTATTAAAAAATAACGAAAAATAAATAAAAAGTAATAACAAAAAAAAATCATTAAAATAAAAGCTCATAGAAATAATAATATTCAAATTTTCTTTATAATTTTATTTTTTTAGTAACCTGACGCAAATAGAAGGGTTTGCCCTCAGGGGCGCTCCTCTGTCCGAGGAGTGCACGGGTGTGCGTACCCGAGGTGCCCGAGTATCCGTCGCTTCACTCCCCTCTCCGTTCGAGGCGACATCCTACCTTTCTTTCCGTCTACCTCTTACATCCTTTCCAACTTAGCTCTCTGTTCGTGGCGTGGTCCCCGGTGGGATGGTTGCGAATACTGATTGGGGTCCCGGGTTCTATCCTGGGACCTGATTTGGTAGTCGAAACCATGCCTATTTCGACTGCGCCTGCACAGAGAGTGTTCCCGGGGCGGGAATTCCATCCTCGCTGTCGGTTGGTCTTGCTGGGCCGGCTACGACGTCAGGCGACTCTGCTTTTTCTGGAGTGTCGTCTGGTAGTCGTACCCACGCCTGACTAGCACGCGACGGGGATGCGAGTCCCGTCCAGAATTGGCCGCGGACCTGTCGCTCCCAGCCCTGGTTCTGTCCATGGTCGGGGGCGATCCTGGATGGACGGCCGTCGCCTCCTTTTGCGAGGCAGTAGTGTCTGCAATTGAGGCGGCGGAACGGGAGCGGGAGTCCGCCACCGCACTCCCCTCCCGCCAACGTAGGCCGCGTCTTCGGCGCCGGAGTGCGGGCAACGATCTCCGGCCGCCGTAGAAAGCGGCCGCAGGCGGCCCCTCGGGGGAGGATCCGCCGCTCGCACTATTGCCGCGAGGGAGAAGCCGCGTGCTGTTCCGCAGCCCCCCTCAACTCCTAGAGTTGTTACAAGAGAACGCCGGGGGGACGAAACCCTGACCCCCTGGCGCCAGCACTTTAGAAGGGGCCCGCTTTAAGACAAAGCGTGGGCCGGCGCCGGCCCGGGCCACGAGATCGGCAGGCCATATATCCGTGGGCCCGGGCGTAGGCGATAGAACAGCGGGGTTTTTTAGTGGGTAGTCGGATGGTCGAACATCTTTTCCGGAGTCCCTTATATCCCTCGGTCCCCCCGGGCCGGGGGAACCCGTCAAGAGAGGTTTTTCCCCGAGACCGAAAAAAAATAGAAGGGTTAAATTTTTTATTTTTTGTTAAATACCCATGCGAAGCTGGGACGGGCCGCTAGTGTTGTAATAATCATAGAAAATCACTATATTTTTTTCTTTTTTTTTAGTAATAGCTCTGTCACACCGGTCATTACATGTATTCACAGAAACGATATCTAGAACAATACTTAAGTTTGATTTGGAGAAAGGTATTATTAGATTTTTTGTGGAAAGTATCCGATATATTGAAAAATATCGACGTTTTCAAGCAATTGACAAACATTGATATTTTTTAATTTTATATTTTTTTCTTCGGTATGTGTTGAGGCCATTTGTGATAATAAATATACGAATTTTTACGTTGTTAAGATTGAGTTCTTATATATATCATTGGATACTAATGAATAAATGGTAGCTTGAAATTTATTAAAAATACTAACAGACAAAACTAAATAATCCTCAGTAAGATATATTTTTTATTAGGGTCCTATATCATGCATCAAATATAAATATCGATATATTTTAAGAGGTCATCACTATTCTGGGATTCGGACGAAATTTTCTACTACACTAGTTGTGATCATAATACGAAAGTAAAGTATAAAGATCGAAAAGCAATCATTCAGAATGCAAACGGGATTAGAATTTTCAGAGAATGAACGATCTTTACCCTAATCTTGGTGCGAGGGTAAGTATCACGCGTAATATGTGGACAAATTAATTGACTCATGAATGATGCCAGTCACGTCGAGTTCTCTCTTGTTGCTATTTACGTCGAGGAGACTACTTTCAGTCCTCAACTTGTACTATCTTTAGAGATAAGAGTTGTTTACAACCGTTGTAAAGATAACATTTATATTTTTTATATCAATATACTGGGAAAAAATGTTTGGGTACAATATAAGGGATATCCCTTCTTTTTAAAATAATTACACACAATACATAAATATAGTTAGGAGAGAAATCAAATCCCGTAAGCTTTCCGACGTGCTAAAGACATTGCCACTGAGGATGTCAACTTCAGTATTCGGGGTCCACCGACTTTTTCTTCTCCTTATCGTGCAGTCCTTCGGTATCCTTGATAGTCACTATATCTATATTGCCATTGACGACGTCAATCCTGCACTTTTTTTCACTCAATTTATTGACATCTCTGTTCATAGGCGAGGCAGCTTTTTTACTAAACATAATATGATATGTACACGAGACTCAATAGTTGACGCCGTCAGGACTACTATCTGCTGGTAAGCCCGTTTAAAACCTCGTTTTCGTATACTATTTTTTATGGCCGCTCAAATTTATAAGTTCCAAAGCACTTTAAAACATGTGACGTAATTTAATTTAATAATACAAAATTATACAGTCATAATAGAAAAAGGCGTATTACTTTTTATTTTTATTCGAAAAACATTTTATTTCAAAATAAGAACTTACTATAAATCTATAACTGATTACATGTTTTCGCATTTATCGTCTAATTTAAATACAGTTATTGTGTAAAGAAGTACATAAATTATCATATTTACTGATAGCTTCAAACCATAACTTCGAATGTATATTTTTAACATGATTTGGTTGATCATCAAAAAGATCTAGGTCTTGACAAACAATTGATTTATCCTCTTTTTTGCAAACTCTAATAAAATAAGAATTCGCCATAGGTATAGTTAGTGTATACACACAGTGTTACAAATTGTAATGGATATCTAAGAAAGACTTTGTTAATGTATTCATGACCGATCAAACCATATATCGCTGATATGTTTATACTCTCTGTGTACTAAATACTTCTTCTGAGGCATTATCTTCTTCTTCCAGCCCTCATCCCAACTATGTGGGGTCGACACAACATGTTCTCTCCGTCCATTCTCCTCTGTTAGCTCTCATCGCATTCACACCCTTTTTTGCCATATCATCTTTTACGCAATCCATGCATCTTTTCTTTGGTCTACCTCCACTTGTATCCATCCACTCTCAATTCTAGCATCTCTCCTCTCTTCACATTATAGGGTTATACTAGGCTAACCTATTACTTTTCAGCTTCTCGAATTATTGGCGCTACTTTCAAACTTCCACTAGTATACTCATTTCTAATTTTATCCATTTTTGTAACTCTGCTCATCCATCTCAACATTCACATCTCTGCTGTATGCAATATAAATAATATATATAAATAACCTTTCAACTTTTCCCTTTGCAGCCCAGCATTCTGATCCATACAATATGACAGGTCTTATTACGGTTTCATAAATTTTACCTTTAAGTCTAAACGGCATTTGGGGATCGCAAATTGTTCCTGAGACCTGTCGCCGTTTCTTCCATCCTGCATTCATTCTATTTTTCACATCTCGGCCTATCTCACCGTCGTTCTGGATTAATATATATTAATCTGTGGCATTGTGTTATTATTAAATATCTTCCATTTCTTGTGTCTGGTTTAGTTATGGAGTTATAAGATATTAATTATTTGTAAGCTACTTTATGGGGCAGAATACAGAGATACAGTTTGTAATAACCGACACTAATATTAATCTTTATTTACATAATAAATACCCTATCCGCACAAAGCGTTTTGCTTCCACATTCATCATGCGAACCGCCAAAGAGTGGAATTCTTTGCCGGCGTCTGTGTTTCCCGAACATTATAATTTAGGGGTCTTCAAGAGGAGAGTGAACAGGTTTCTTATAGGCATGCGTGCTACACCGTCGACCGCATCGTCGCTTACTATCAGGTGAGATTGCGGTCAAACGTACGCCTATCTTTATTAAAAATAAAAATAAAATAATAATAAATATATTTTAATGATTATATTGATAAAAAATAAATTATAGTTTATCAAAAACAGAACAGACGCGGCGAAATATTGTTTTACAAAGAAATTTGTGTTAAATCACTATAATGCCCCACTAGGCACATTAATTTTTTTGTTCTAACCGGGACACAGCCAATCAAGTTAGGTCTAAGTGATTTAAATTAAGCTACGACTACGAGTTATTTAAAAATAGAGGCTAGTTTTAAATAAGCCTCGGTAAACCCCAAGCGGTTTTCTATATAGTTTCTGATTTCAGATTGGATCGTGACTTTAATTGGCTCTATCGAGAACCGGTAGTACATCCTCTTTGGACCCAGTGGACAATCAGTCTATAACCATTTCAGCTAGTTTCAGGGAGTTAATTGTATACTTGATATTTCACGTGACTTTCTCTTGGTTTATTAAGGAATTTATCTTTGCTAAGTTTTTATCGCCTAACAATTGCCATTATCAAATATGAAAGTATGACTACATCACTAATTTAGGTAGAAGATGCCTACTGGATTACTTCTCCTGCTGAAATAAAGACAGCAAAGGAAGAGCTCTGTTCGAATTCTATTTTCGAGCTTAAACTGTCAAGTGACAGATGCTTTTGTAATTAATATATAAGGTATCATGATATATATTTAATAATAACAATAATACATTTATAAGGCTAAAAAAAATATAAATAAGTAATATAACTAAAATGTATTTCTGGTTATAATTGAGTCCAAAAGCATGAGTGATCCTTGACTTTGAAACTAGGAACTGGGTACATAGAAGTCCTAAATTGAGCCTATCTCAGCATTATACTTTTTTTTACACGAAAACCAGCGCTGTTCTCCCGATAGGCCCAAAGAGAGAAGTAAATAACATCGACATATTATTATTTAATTAAGAAAAAGGCATAAATAAAACGTACATAATATTAATAGAACAAATAATATTACAGCTATTATTCGTACAACAATAATTATTTCTAACAAAACATTTTTCTTTGTTGCAGAGGAACAGCAGCCCACTTAGTAGAAAGCAGTTACCGTTGCATATGAATGTTTGCGATGCTAGGGACACCACGAACGCGCTGCCGTTCCTAGAGTACAGGAACTTGGGTCACTAATGCCAGAACACTACATAAGGTTATATATGGCGGCAACATATGGCGGCATATTTATACACCAAAGGTCATCCAGACGGCATTGGAGCCCTACCACGTAGCTAGGGTTTTTATCGTCTTTTACGACAGGCCGATTCCTAATTATTTCTACTCCTCCCCTTCATGGAGAAAAATCAGTTCAATGTGGCATTACCCAAAATGATAACAAATATACAAACTGACATCAATTACGCCTTTAGTATTAGTAGTGATGTAATGTTAACCCCGCGCGCTGAGATTGCAGAAGAGGGAGATAGACACGTGCAGATAGATAATGATAGACAAGGACAGGTGATAAAGGTCGGATTAGCCTTTTAAATTATAGGTCTGTATGTTTATTTACGAATCAGTATCAAGATTTATGCATGAGCATTAAACTGAAAAGTTTGTTTGTAGATTTCCTAAATAAAATTGACGCAATATCGTGTATATTAAAGATCATTATGATTTATGTTATTATAACCAACATTCTTTTTGTATTAAGAATGTATCGTACACGTTCAAAATTAAATAATAAATAAATAAACATACTGGGCTAATTTCGGCTACAATTTCTACAAATCGAGCCCGGTTCCTATAGCCCTATGGGACAGTCGCGTGTTCGCGGTGCCCAAGCGTCGCAAACACCCAAAGGCGACGGTAACTGCTTACTATTAAGTGGGTCGTCAGCCTGTCTGCTGTTCCCCACCAAAAAATTCTAACAACGCCATCTAGTCCCAAAGTAAGTAGTTTAACACTTGTGTTATGGGTAGTGGATAACTAATATACTACATATACACTTTTCTTTTGTAGTTAAATAAATATTATATTAACACCCAGTCGTGAGACGGTAATCGAAGCCAATACTGGAAAATTGTTAATAAAAAAAAATGATGTAAGCTCTTTGCAAAGATATTCCATTAAAACTATAAGAAAAAACTCAATTTACAAGCATCGAGTCGCAGATGAGACGGATCGCTGAGTTTTCTTCTCACGTACTTCGGTAGTCCTCAACGAGGGTCATATATTTACATGTAACGTAATATTTTAACTTAATCTAACAATATTTCCCGTATTCCATATTGAACAGGGTATAAAGTGAATTTTTTTAATGTTTTATTATATTTGAATATACTAGCTAAAAATATGAATTTTTCTTTCTGCCTTTATCCCACATCATTTCGGGTTGGCACAACATGTTCTCTCCTTCCACTCTCCTCTGTCAGCCATCATGAATCAATATGACTGTACGGGTGTACATTTGCTATTGCTGGGATTGGAGAGCCTGAATAAATGAAAGGCTTCTTGTTTCTATTTTTCCTCCTTTATTACTAGGGCTGCTGTGTCTGAGCTCGACTGTAGCTTACTATAAGCTGAGCTGAACTCTACTGAACTGAATAACGAAAGCAAAACTACGCAGCTTTTATAGTAAAAATATGGGTGGGGAGTCTGGAACCTTTTAGAACCTCATACAATAGATGACCGTTTCTTTTTGATAGTAGCCGGTCATTTAGACGAGTTCCCACGGAGCGGAATTACTTTTCTAATTCTATAATTGTTTCCATAAACAATACGTCTATAGACAAAAGAGCGACCATTAGTTCGAATTTCCAAAGGCGCGGAATTGCTCTTTTGATCCTTTTAGAAAATAAATAAATTTTACAATGGACAATAGTCAAAGGACAACGTTAACAACCATTGTCTGAAGTTCGGGTTCTTTAAACATCCTGAGGTGGTAAAACATTTGGTGTCCAGAATCCCATTACCCCATTCAAACTTTACACAGTAATAATCATAAAGCAAATTGCAATACCCTAAATAAATTACAAACAAAGCTTAAAACTATTTCCGTTCGCCGTCTCGTACATTTCTCCCGCCGTGCAATCGTGTTGCATCCTCTTGTGGCGAAGAGACGGCCTCTTCTAATGGCAGGATCACCATCTTCTTGACTGGTCTTCGCAGAACTCCTCCTTTCGTGGCAACGTCGACTGCTCGAACTGTGCCATCAGGTCCCGGATACGTAGCGACGACTTTCCCTCGTACCCAAACGTTACGTGATAGGTTACTATCGGTCAGCTAAACAAGGTCGCCGACCTTTACGACGGGACCGTTCCCATGCGGGTCTCGTCGCTTTTGGAGTTCTGGTAGGTATTCACGTAGCCATCTCGTCCAAAAGATATCAGCCAATCGTTGAGCGGCACGCCAACTATTCCCAGAAATGGCATCTTTGTCATTAAATGTACCAGGTGTTGGTACGTGTCCGGGTCCTCCGAGCAAGAAGTGGTTGGGCGTTAGGGCTTCAGGATCCTCTTCACTGACCGATACGTGGGTCAGCGGTCTGCTATTAACTGTATACTCCACTTCTGCTAGCAGAGTCGTCAGAGTCTCTTCGGTGGGCTTTCGCTCGTGTAGAGTCGCGTTCAGTGCGGTTTTTACTGAGCGAACCATCCTCTCCCAAGCACCTCCCATGAACGGCGCTCCCGGGGGAATAAACCTCCACGCGATCGTCTTCTTGGTCGCTTCTTCTGCCGTGGCCTCATCAATTGCTCGCCGTAATTCCTTATCCGCTCCCTTCAGATTTGCCCCGTTGTCTGACCATATCTCACTTGGGCAGCCACGTCGCGCTATCATTCGTCGCAGTGCCATTACTGCTGAGTCTGTGCTCAGTGATGCTGCTACTTCCAAGTGAATAGCTCTCGTTGTCAGACACGTAAATATTGCTACGTATCTCTTCTGGCTCGTTCTACTGACTGCTACAGTCAATGGACCAAAATAGTCGACCCCGGTGTATGTGAATGGTCGCTTGTGATGTTCCAGGCGACACGAAGGTAGGTCTCCGGTTCTCGGGTTCGGTGGCCTTTCCGTCCTCATCCGGCAATGTAGACAGCGTCGTAGAAAAGTACGTGTTACTGGTCGCAGACGTAAAATCCAGTAGTGCTGGCGGCATTCGTTCACCGTGGCTTCAACTCCGGCATGGTGTCGTCGTCGATGAATGGCTGTGATCCAAAGTCTCACCGTAGGGTGGCTTCCATCTAGCACCATTGGAGATTCAAAGCTTTCAGGTACGAGTTGTGTGGCGTGTATTCGGCTTCTCAGTCTCAGGGCGCCCTCTTTGTATTCGACGCTCAATTGATGAAGGCGGCTTTCCTTGCTGACCAGCTTTTCTTTCTTGATTGCTTCGATCTCATTTCCGAAGGACTCTTCCTGTGAAGCTTTCATCAGGAGCTCTTTTGCTTTTCTCAATTGTTCCGCGGTGACTGGAAGTGCTTTTCGGCTTTCCCTAGTAATGAGTTTTGGCTTCTTCATTACTGGTTTCTTGTCATTTCTTTTCTTCCAGTCTGAATCTTTGAGCTTGTTCTTCTTATTCCGGCTGTAGTTGACTTGATGTTTAGTTACTCTACAGAATTCAATGAACTGTAATACCCTGGCAGTCGTATATCGAAGTCGTTCCCAGTTGGAGAATCTGGAGACTTCAGGTAGGCTTTCTGTTAACCATTGTTTGGTTCCGGCTCTGACGGGATGAACCTTTTGTTCCCCCGTTGACTCTCTGAAGATAGACGTTTCCATTTCTATATTAAAGAGTCGTCTCAACGAGCTCCCGTAGTTGTCGGGAAGGGTTACGTCTTGCTTGCGCCATAAGAGCGATGTTTCGTATCCTCCTTCTTTTTGGACTGTATTTGTTTCTAGGATACGTAAGGCTTGCTCTTCTGGGTCTGACTTCGGCTTCTTTGGCTTAATACAGAGTGCGTCCATAGCGAAGTATTCTTTCATCATTTCTTCCAGGCTTTCTTCCTCGGTCAACGTCTCTGTCATGTGCGATACGAAGTGGATGTGGCGGTTGAGAGTGCGGCGGTGACTTCCATGCAGTACCCAATCTAGAGGTGTAAGTGAGGCCACAGGTTGGTCTGCTCTCCCTCTTCGTACCTTCTTTGACAGAAGAAGATGCCAGTTGTCTTGCCCGATCAGAATTCGTGGCTTCGCGTTTTCGTAGCAAAGGTCTTCGCTGATGTCTTGCAGATGCTTGCATTCATTTATTCGAAGTCTTGAAACCTCTTGTGACGATACCTTCAGATTCTTCACCGTTCTGGCTTGAATTCTTTGTGGGATCTCGTTAGGTCCCTGAATGGTGAAGTTGACTCTTCTGGACTTTGATTCTGCAGTCTTCATTTCGTTGATTGCTTCTATCTGTAATGGATCGATGGGTCCTTTGGCTCCGATAACATCAGCAACCTTCTTATCGATGAGTGTCACTGTAGACCCGTCGTCTAGTAGTGTGAAGGTGTCTATATTCCCCTTCGGTCCTGTAGCTCGTATTGGGATGATCTTCAAATAGCATTGTTTGCTCATAGTCCAAGCAGAGTTGATGGACTCGGGTGTCTTGTCTTCTTCATCCTGTTCAACTGCTCCTTTCTGTTTGTCGCTGTGCAGCATCCTGTTGTGCATGTATTTACACTTGTTGATGCCGCATGCTCTTGGCCGGCAGTTGTGGATGCGTGCTCTGTACCGCAAGCACCGAAAACACAGGCGTCGTTCATTAGCGATGTCCCATCTTTCGCTTGTAGTTCCTTGCTTGAATTTATCGCAATCCTTAGTAGTGTGTCCCGTTTCTTCACAAACTGGGCACTTGATCATCGTTGGCTGCTTATCTGCTACAGTATGGATCTTCTGTAGGCGTTTCAGCTGAGTTGCTTGATTCTGTGACGCTATATTCTCAGGTAGTGCATAGGGTGCGCATATTTCAGCTTGCCTTTTCATAAACTTCTCTAACTTTTGTAAGGCTGGATCTTTCTTCGGCTGAGTGTCTGCAAAGTCGTAGAACTTGAGGCGCATCGATGGGGTGAGCTTCTCCAGCAGGATTGTGAAGACTTCTGGATTGTGAAGATAATGGACACAGTCTAAAGATTCCAGAATGGACACGGCGTTCGTCACGTGAGTAGAGAACACGCATGTCTCCCTCGGTGAGTCATTCAGGCGCGGCAGGGCCCGAAGTGTGTCCATCTCCAGCTTGGCTATTGCTTCCGGTCTTCCGAATCTAGTTTCCAGAGTCTCCATGATCTTCGTTGGGTGCGCGTCATTGATGAGCAGATTCTGCACGGCCATTCCTTGTGACATCCGCTGAATTCAGGCAACTCTATGAAATTTTGCTTCTGTCCCGCTTTGATGGCGCTGGTGATCGCTGCTGATAGGCTGGAGAGGGTTTGTTCTAAGGTGACTCCCGCCGGTGTGGACACTGCAGGCTGCAGCAGTGCTTGGACTATAGGCTTCGACGGGGCGCTGTTATCCTTCTCCAGGTTGACTCCCACCGGTGTAGGCACTGCAGACTGCAGCAGTGGTTCCTCTATATGTCTCGGCGGGGCACTATTATCTTCATTTGCAGCGACCGGGTCTATTACGGGCTCTGTAACTCTGATGTTGACCTCAGACTCGAAGATATCCGCGGCTTCTATTCAAGCTAGCGTGGCAGCAGCTAGCTGGGCTTGAATGCGCAGAAGTTCTTCTTTCGCTCTCGCTATCTTCCACGCCTTCAATCTGGAACGTGGGGACCCAACTGCACTTCGTGGCGGCGGATCCGGCAGTGACATGCGTTCCTCGCATGGATTCAGTACAGATTTGTGCTTCGTGCCCTTCTCCATAGGTACTATTCGCGTCGCGGGCGTGAGAGGGGCAGGCGAAGATATCGTGGCAGTGTCACCAGCAGCTGTCCTCGTCATGGCGCCACCCTTCTCTATGACGGTGGGTTTGGGTAATGTTCCCGCCACTTTAGAGGTTTCTGTCTCAGTGGTGGCCGTGGTCATCGTCGTCGCTGTGTCTTCTATTGTAGAGGTTTCCGCCAATGTCCTAGTTGCGGAGATTTCTACCGTAGTTTCGGTCCCGGAGGTCCCAGTTGTTTCTGTAGTTCCTTTGGACGAAGATGGGTTCTCAGCCGACGACTGTGTGCGCTGAGCGCTTGCTTTTCCCACGGAGCGTGTGACCGGCATGGTGGATTGATGAGGAAGGCTCGAATCTTCAATTTATTCTATACTTCAGATAATCTTCAGATCTTCAGGCTTCTATCCGGCTCGAAGGACCATTAAATGTACGGGTATACATTTGCTATTGCTGGGATTGGAGAGCCTGAATAAATGAAAGGCTTCTTGTTTCTATTTTTCCTCCTTTATTACTAGGGCTGCTGTGTCTGAGCTAGACTGTAGCTTACTATAAGCTGAGCTGAACTCAACTGAACTGAATAACGAAAGCAAAACTACGCAGCTTTTATAGTAAAAATATGGGTGGGGAGTCTGGAACCTTTTAGAACCTCATACAATAGATGACCGTTTCTTTTTGATAGTAGCCGGTCATTTAGACGAGTTCCCACGGAGCGGAATTACTTTTCTAATTCTATAATTGTTTCCATAAACAATACGTCTATAGACAAAAGAGCGACCATTAGTTCGAATTTCCAAAGGCGCGGAATTGCTCTTTTGATCCTTTTAGAAAATAAATAAATTTTACAATGGACAATAGTCAAAGGACAACGTTAACAACCATTGTCTGAAGTTCGGGTTCTTTAAACATCCTGAGGTGGTAAAACATTTGGTGTCCAGAATCCCATTACCCCATTCAAACTTTACACAGTAATAATCATAAAGCAAATTGCAATACCCTAAATAAATTACAAACAAAGCTTAAAACTATTTCCGTTCGCCGTCTCGTACATTTCTCCCGCCGTGCAATCGTGTTGCATCCTCTTGTGGCGAAGAGACGGCCTCTTCTAATGGCAGGATCACCATCTTCTTGACTGGTCTTCGCAGAACTCCTCCTTTCGTGGCAACGTCGACTGCTCGAACTGTGCCATCAGGTCCCGGATACGTAGCGACGACTTTCCCTCGTACCCAAACGTTACGTGATAGGTTACTATCGGTCAGCTAAACAAGGTCGCCGACCTTTACGACGGGACCGTTCCCATGCGGGTCTCGTCGCTTTTGGAGTTCTGGTAGGTATTCACGTAGCCATCTCGTCCAAAAGATATCAGCCAATCGTTGAGCGGCACGCCAACTATTCCCAGAAATGGCATCTTTGTCATTAAATGTACCAGGTGTTGGTACGTGTCCGGGTCCTCCGAGCAAGAAGTGGTTGGGCGTTAGGGCTTCAGGATCCTCTTCACTGACCGATACGTGGGTCAGCGGTCTGCTATTAACTGTATACTCCACTTCTGCTAGCAGAGTCGTCAGAGTCTCTTCGGTGGGCTTTCGCTCGTGTAGAGTCGCGTTCAGTGCGGTTTTTACTGAGCGAACCATCCTCTCCCAAGCACCTCCCATGAACGGCGCTCCCGGGGGAATAAACCTCCACGCGATCGTCTTCTTGGTCGCTTCTTCTGCCGTGGCCTCATCAATTGCTCGCCGTAATTCCTTATCCGCTCCCTTCAGATTTGCCCCGTTGTCTGACCATATCTCACTTGGGCAGCCACGTCGCGCTATCATTCGTCGCAGTGCCATTACTGCTGAGTCTGTGCTCAGTGATGCTGCTACTTCCAAGTGAATAGCTCTCGTTGTCAGACACGTAAATATTGCTACGTATCTCTTCTGGCTCGTTCTACTGACTGCTACAGTCAATGGACCAAAATAGTCGACCCCGGTGTATGTGAATGGTCGCTTGTGATGTTCCAGGCGACACGAAGGTAGGTCTCCGGTTCTCGGGTTCGGTGGCCTTTCCGTCCTCATCCGGCAATGTAGACAGCGTCGTAGAAAAGTACGTGTTACTGGTCGCAGACGTAAAATCCAGTAGTGCTGGCGGCATTCGTTCACCGTGGCTTCAACTCCGGCATGGTGTCGTCGTCGATGAATGGCTGTGATCCAAAGTCTCACCGTAGGGTGGCTTCCATCTAGCACCATTGGAGATTCAAAGCTTTCAGGTACGAGTTGTGTGGCGTGTATTCGGCTTCTCAGTCTCAGGGCGCCCTCTTTGTATTCGACGCTCAATTGATGAAGGCGGCTTTCCTTGCTGACCAGCTTTTCTTTCTTGATTGCTTCGATCTCATTTCCGAAGGACTCTTCCTGTGAAGCTTTCATCAGGAGCTCTTTTGCTTTTCTCAATTGTTCCGCGGTGACTGGAAGTGCTTTTCGGCTTTCCCTAGTAATGAGTTTTGGCTTCTTCATTACTGGTTTCTTGTCATTTCTTTTCTTCCAGTCTGAATCTTTGAGCTTGTTCTTCTTATTCCGGCTGTAGTTGACTTGATGTTTAGTTACTCTACAGAATTCAATGAACTGTAATACCCTGGCAGTCGTATATCGAAGTCGTTCCCAGTTGGAGAATCTGGAGACTTCAGGTAGGCTTTCTGTTAACCATTGTTTGGTTCCGGCTCTGACGGGATGAACCTTTTGTTCCCCCGTTGACTCTCTGAAGATAGACGTTTCCATTTCTATATTAAAGAGTCGTCTCAACGAGCTCCCGTAGTTGTCGGGAAGGGTTACGTCTTGCTTGCGCCATAAGAGCGATGTTTCGTATCCTCCTTCTTTTTGGACTGTATTTGTTTCTAGGATACGTAAGGCTTGCTCTTCTGGGTCTGACTTCGGCTTCTTTGGCTTAATACAGAGTGCGTCCATAGCGAAGTATTCTTTCATCATTTCTTCCAGGCTTTCTTCCTCGGTCAACGTCTCTGTCATGTGCGATACGAAGTGGATGTGGCGGTTGAGAGTGCGGCGGTGACTTCCATGCAGTACCCAATCTAGAGGTGTAAGTGAGGCCACAGGTTGGTCTGCTCTCCCTCTTCGTACCTTCTTTGACAGAAGAAGATGCCAGTTGTCTTGCCCGATCAGAATTCGTGGCTTCGCGTTTTCGTAGCAAAGGTCTTCGCTGATGTCTTGCAGATGCTTGCATTCATTTATTCGAAGTCTTGAAACCTCTTGTGACGATACCTTCAGATTCTTCACCGTTCTGGCTTGAATTCTTTGTGGGATCTCGTTAGGTCCCTGAATGGTGAAGTTGACTCTTCTGGACTTTGATTCTGCAGTCTTCATTTCGTTGATTGCTTCTATCTGTAATGGATCGATGGGTCCTTTGGCTCCGATAACATCAGCAACCTTCTTATCGATGAGTGTCACTGTAGACCCGTCGTCTAGTAGTGTGAAGGTGTCTATATTCCCCTTCGGTCCTGTAGCTCGTATTGGGATGATCTTCAAATAGCATTGTTTGCTCATAGTCCAAGCAGAGTTGATGGACTCGGGTGTCTTGTCTTCTTCATCCTGTTCAACTGCTCCTTTCTGTTTGTCGCTGTGCAGCATCCTGTTGTGCATGTATTTACACTTGTTGATGCCGCATGCTCTTGGCCGGCAGTTGTGGATGCGTGCTCTGTACCGCAAGCACCGAAAACACAGGCGTCGTTCATTAGCGATGTCCCATCTTTCGCTTGTAGTTCCTTGCTTGAATTTATCGCAATCCCTAGTAGTGTGTCCCGTTTCTTCACAAACTGGGCACTTGATCATCGTTGGCTGCTTATCTGCTACAGTATGGATCTTCTGTAGGCGTTTCAGCTGAGTTGCTTGATTCTGTGACGCTATATTCTCAGGTAGTGCATAGGGTGCGCATATTTCAGCTTGCCTTTTCATAAACTTCTCTAACTTTTGTAAGGCTGGATCTTTCTTCGGCTGAGTGTCTGCAAAGTCGTAGAACTTGAGGCGCATCGATGGGGTGAGCTTCTCCAGCAGGATTGTGAAGACTTCTGGATTGTGAAGATAATGGACACAGTCTAAAGATTCCAGAATGGACACGGCGTTCGTCACGTGAGTAGAGAACACGCATGTCTCCCTCGGTGAGTCATTCAGGCGCGGCAGGGCCCGAAGTGTGTCCATCTCCAGCTTGGCTATTGCTTCCGGTCTTCCGAATCTAGTTTCCAGAGTCTCCATGATCTTCGTTGGGTGCGCGTCATTGATGAGCAGATTCTGCACGGCCATTCCTTGTGACATCCGCTGAATTCAGGCAACTCTATGAAATTTTGCTTCTGTCCCGCTTTGATGGCGCTGGTGATCGCTGCTGATAGGCTGGAGAGGGTTTGTTCTAAGGTGACTCCCGCCGGTGTGGACACTGCAGGCTGCAGCAGTGCTTGGACTATAGGCTTCGACGGGGCGCTGTTATCCTTCTCCAGGTTGACTCCCACCGGTGTAGGCACTGCAGACTGCAGCAGTGGTTCCTCTATATGTCTCGGCGGGGCACTATTATCTTCATTTGCAGCGACCGGGTCTATTACGGGCTCTGTAACTCTGATGTTGACCTCAGACTCGAAGATATCCGCGGCTTCTATTCAAGCTAGCGTGGCAGCAGCTAGCTGGGCTTGAATGCGCAGAAGTTCTTCTTTCGCTCTCGCTATCTTCCACGCCTTCAATCTGGAACGTGGGGACCCAACTGCACTTCGTGGCGGCGGATCCGGCAGTGACATGCGTTCCTCGCATGGATTCAGTACAGATTTGTGCTTCGTGCCCTTCTCCATAGGTACTATTCGCGTCGCGGGCGTGAGAGGGGCAGGCGAAGATATCGTGGCAGTGTCCCCAGCAGCTGTCCTCGTCATGGCGCCACCCTTCTCTATGACGGTGGGTTTGGGTAATGTTCCCGCCACTTTAGAGGTTTCTGTCTCAGTGGTGGCCGTGGTCATCGTCGTCGCTGTGTCTTCTATTGTAGAGGTTTCCGCCAATGTCCTAGTTGCGGAGATTTCTACCGTAGTTTCGGTCCCGGAGGTCCCAGTTGTTTCTGTAGTTCCTTTGGACGAAGATGGGTTCTCAGCCGACGACTGTGTGCGCTGAGCGCTTGCTTTTCCCACGGAGCGTGTGACCGGCATGGTGGATTGATGAGGAAGGCTCGAATCTTCAATTTATTCTATACTTCAGATAATCTTCAGATCTTCAGGCTTCTATCCGGCTCGAAGGACCATTAAATGTACGGGTATACATTTGCTATTGCTGGGATTGGAGAGCCTGAATAAATGAAAGGCTTCTTGTTTCTATTTTTCCTCCTTTATTACTAGGGCTGCTGTGTCTGAGCTAGACTGTAGCTTACTATAAGCTGAGCTGAACTCAACTGAACTGAATAACGAAAGCAAAACTACGCAGCTTTTATAGTAAAAATATGGGTGGGGAGTCTGGAACCTTTTAGAACCTCATACAATAGATGACCGTTTCTTTTTGATAGTAGCCGGTCATTTAGACGAGTTCCCACGGAGCGGAATTACTTTTCTAATTCTATAATTGTTTCCATAAACAATACGTCTATAGACAAAAGAGCGACCATTAGTTCGAATTTCCAAAGGCGCGGAATTGCTCTTTTGATCCTTTTAGAAAATAAATAAATTTTACAATGGACAATAGTCAAAGGACAACGTTAACAACCATTGTCTGAAGTTCGGGTTCTTTAAACATCCTGAGGTGGTAAAACATTTGGTGTCCAGAATCCCATTACCCCATTCAAACTTTACACAGTAATAATCATAAAGCAAATTGCAATACCCTAAATAAATTACAAACAAAGCTTAAAACTATTTCCGTTCGCCGTCTCGTACATTTCTCCCGCCGTGCAATCGTGTTGCATCCTCTTGTGGCGAAGAGACGGCCTCTTCTAATGGCAGGATCACCATCTTCTTGACTGGTCTTCGCAGAACTCCTCCTTTCGTGGCAACGTCGACTGCTCGAACTGTGCCATCAGGTCCCGGATACGTAGCGACGACTTTCCCTCGTACCCAAACGTTACGTGATAGGTTA
Source organism: Malacosoma neustria (assembly GCA_963693495.1). Classification (NCBI taxonomy): domain Eukaryota; kingdom Metazoa; phylum Arthropoda; class Insecta; order Lepidoptera; family Lasiocampidae; genus Malacosoma; species Malacosoma neustria. Next base: position 18,405,028 of record OY856377.1, read on the forward strand.
CTATCGGTCAGCTAAACAAGGTCGCCGACCTTTACGACGGGACCGTTCCCATGCGGGTCTCGTCGCTTTTGGAGTTCTGGTAGGTATTCACGTAGCCATCTCGTCCAAAAGATATCAGCCAATCGTTGAGCGGCACGCCAACTATTCCCAGAAATGGCATCTTTGTCATTAAATGTACCAGGTGTTGGTACGTGTCCGGGTCCTCCGAGCAAGAAGTGGTTGGGCGTTAGGGCTTCAGGATCCTCTTCACTGACCGATACGTGGGTCAGCGGTCTGCTATTAACTGTATACTCCACTTCTGCTAGCAGAGTCGTCAGAGTCTCTTCGGTGGGCTTTCGCTCGTGTAGAGTCGCGTTCAGTGCGGTTTTTACTGAGCGAACCATCCTCTCCCAAGCACCTCCCATGAACGGCGCTCCCGGGGGAATAAACCTCCACGCGATCGTCTTCTTGGTCGCTTCTTCTGCCGTGGCCTCATCAATTGCTCGCCGTAATTCCTTATCCGCTCCCTTCAGATTTGCCCCGTTGTCTGACCATATCTCACTTGGGCAGCCACGTCGCGCTATCATTCGTCGCAGTGCCATTACTGCTGAGTCTGTGCTCAGTGATGCTGCTACTTCCAAGTGAATAGCTCTCGTTGTCAGACACGTAAATATTGCTACGTATCTCTTCTGGCTCGTTCTACTGACTGCTACAGTCAATGGACCAAAATAGTCGACCCCGGTGTATGTGAATGGTCGCTTGTGATGTTCCAGGCGACACGAAGGTAGGTCTCCGGTTCTCGGGTTCGGTGGCCTTTCCGTCCTCATCCGGCAATGTAGACAGCGTCGTAGAAAAGTACGTGTTACTGGTCGCAGACGTAAAATCCAGTAGTGCTGGCGGCATTCGTTCACCGTGGCTTCAACTCCGGCATGGTGTCGTCGTCGATGAATGGCTGTGATCCAAAGTCTCACCGTAGGGTGGCTTCCATCTAGCACCATTGGAGATTCAAAGCTTTCAGGTACGAGTTGTGTGGCGTGTATTCGGCTTCTCAGTCTCAGGGCGCCCTCTTTGTATTCGACGCTCAATTGATGAAGGCGGCTTTCCTTGCTGACCAGCTTTTCTTTCTTGATTGCTTCGATCTCATTTCCGAAGGACTCTTCCTGTGAAGCTTTCATCAGGAGCTCTTTTGCTTTTCTCAATTGTTCCGCGGTGACTGGAAGTGCTTTTCGGCTTTCCCTAGTAATGAGTTTTGGCTTCTTCATTACTGGTTTCTTGTCATTTCTTTTCTTCCAGTCTGAATCTTTGAGCTTGTTCTTCTTATTCCGGCTGTAGTTGACTTGATGTTTAGTTACTCTACAGAATTCAATGAACTGTAATACCCTGGCAGTCGTATATCGAAGTCGTTCCCAGTTGGAGAATCTGGAGACTTCAGGTAGGCTTTCTGTTAACCATTGTTTGGTTCCGGCTCTGACGGGATGAACCTTTTGTTCCCCCGTTGACTCTCTGAAGATAGACGTTTCCATTTCTATATTAAAGAGTCGTCTCAACGAGCTCCCGTAGTTGTCGGGAAGGGTTACGTCTTGCTTGCGCCATAAGAGCGATGTTTCGTATCCTCCTTCTTTTTGGACTGTATTTGTTTCTAGGATACGTAAGGCTTGCTCTTCTGGGTCTGACTTCGGCTTCTTTGGCTTAATACAGAGTGCGTCCATAGCGAAGTATTCTTTCATCATTTCTTCCAGGCTTTCTTCCTCGGTCGACGTCTCTGTCATGTGCGATACGAAGTGGATGTGGCGGTTGAGAGTGCGGCGGTGACTCCCATGCAGTACCCAATCTAGAGGTGTAAGTGAGGCCACAGGTTGGTCTGCTCTCCCTCTTCGTACCTTCTTTGACAGAAGAAGATGCCAGTTGTCTTGCCCGATCAGAATACGTGGCTTCGCGTTTTCGTAGCAAAGGTCTTCGCTGATGTCTTGCAGATGCTTGCATTCATTTATTCGAAGTCTTGAAACCTCTTGTGACGATACCTTCAGATTCTTCACCGTTCTGGCTTGAATTCTTTGTGGGATCTCGTTAGGTCCCTGAATGGTGAAGTTGACTCTTCTGGACTTTGATTCTGCAGTCTTCATTTCGTTGATTGCTTCTATCTGTAATGGATCGATGGGTCCTTTGGCTCCGATAACATCAGCAACCTTCTTATCGATGAGTATCACTGTAGACCCGTCGTCTAGTAGTGTGAAGGTGTCTATATTCCCCTTCGGTCCTGTAGCTCGTATTGGGATGATCTTCAAATAGCATTGTTTGCTCATAGTCCAAGCAGAGTTGATGGACTCGGGTGTCTTGTCTTCTTCATCCTGTTCAACTGCTCCTTTCTGTTTGTCGCTGTGCAGCATCCTGTTGTGCATGTATTTACACTTGTTGATGCCGCATGCTCTTGGCCGGCAGTTGTGGATGCGTGCTCTGTACCGCAAGCACCGAAAACACAGGCGTCGTTCATTAGCGATGTCCCATCTTTCGCTTGTAGTTCCTTGCTTGAATTTATCGCAATCCTTAGTAGTGTGTCCCGTTTCTTCACAAACTGGGCACTTGATCATCGTTGGCTGCTTATCTGCTACAGTATGGATCTTCTGTAGGCGTTTCAGCTGAGTTGCTTGATTCTGTGACGCTATATTCTCAGGTAGTGCATAGGGTGCGCATATTTCAGCTTGCCTTTTCATAAACTTCTCTAACTTTTGTAAGGCTGGATCTTTCTTCGGCTGAGTGTCTGCAAAGTCGTAGAACTTGAGGCGCATCGATGGGGTGAGCTTCTCCAGCAGGATTGTGAAGACTTCTGGATTGTGAAGATAATGGACACAGTCTAAAGATTCCAGAATGGACACGGCGTTCGTCACGTGAGTAGAGAACACGCATGTCTCCCTCGGTGAGTCATTCAGGCGCGGCAGGGCCCGAAGTGTGTCCATCTCCAGCTTGGCTATTGCTTCCGGTCTTCCGAATCTAGTTTCCAGAGTCTCCATGATCTTCGTTGGGTGCGCGTCATTGATGAGCAGATTCTGCACGGCCATTCCTTGTGACATCCGCTGAATTCAGGCAACTCTATGAAATTTTGCTTCTGTCCCGCTTTGATGGCGCTGGTGATCGCTGCTGATAGGCTGGAGAGGGTTTGTTCTAAGGTGACTCCCGCCGGTGTGGACACTGCAGGCTGCAGCAGTGCTTGGACTATAGGCTTCGACGGGGCGCTGTTATCCTTCTCCAGGTTGACTCCCACCGGTGTAGGCACTGCAGACTGCAGCAGTGGTTCCTCTATATGTCTCGGCGGGGCACTATTATCTTCATTTGCAGCGACCGGGTCTATTACGGGCTCTGTAACTCTGATGTTGACCTCAGACTCGAAGATATCCGCGGCTTCTATTCAAGCTAGCGTGGCAGCAGCTAGCTGGGCTTGAATGCGCAGAAGTTCTTCTTTCGCTCTCGCTATCTTCCACGCCTTCAATCTGGAACGTGGGGACCCAACTGCACTTCGTGGCGGCGGATCCGGCAGTGACATGCGTTCCTCGCATGGATTCAGTACAGATTTGTGCTTCGTGCCCTTCTCCATAGGTACTATTCGCGTCGCGGGCGTGAGAGGGGCAGGCGAAGATATCGTGGCAGTGTCCCCAGCAGCTGTCCTCGTCATGGCGCCACCCTTCTCTATGACGGTGGGTTTGGGTAATGTTCCCGCCACTTTAGAGGTTTCTGTCTCAGTGGTGGCCGTGGTCATCGTCGTCGCTGTGTCTTCTATTGTAGAGGTTTCCGCCAATGTCCTAGTTGCGGAGATTTCTACCGTAGTTTCGGTCCCGGAGGTCCCAGTTGTTTCTGTAGTTCCTTTGGACGAAGATGGGTTCTCAGCCGACGACTGTGTGCGCTGAGCGCTTGCTTTTCCCACGGAGCGTGTGACCGGCATGGTGGATTGATGAGGAAGGCTCGAATCTTCAATTTATTCTATACTTCAGATAATCTTCAGATCTTCAGGCTTCTATCCGGCTCGAAGGACCATTAAATGTACGGGTATACATTTGCTATTGCTGGGATTGGAGAGCCTGAATAAATGAAAGGCTTCTTGTTTCTATTTTTCCTCCTTTATTACTAGGGCTGCTGTGTCTGAGCTAGACTGTAGCTTACTATAAGCTGAGCTGAACTCAACTGAACTGAATAACGAAAGCAAAACTACGCAGCTTTTATAGTAAAAATATGGGTGGGGAGTCTGGAACCTTTTAGAACCTCATACAATAGATGACCGTTTCTTTTTGATAGTAGCCGGTCATTTAGACGAGTTCCCACGGAGCGGAATTACTTTTCTAATTCTATAATTGTTTCCATAAACAATACGTCTATAGACAAAAGAGCGACCATTAGTTCGAATTTCCAAAGGCGCGGAATTGCTCTTTTGATCCTTTTAGAAAATAAATAAATTTTACAATGGACAATAGTCAAAGGACAACGTTAACAACCATTGTCTGAAGTTCGGGTTCTTTAAACATCCTGAGGTGGTAAAACATTTGGTGTCCAGAATCCCATTACCCCATTCAAACTTTACACAGTAATAATCATAAAGCAAATTGCAATACCCTAAATAAATTACAAACAAAGCTTAAAACTATTTCCGTTCGCCGTCTCGTACAATGACTCTACAATGAAAACAAAATTGGCAACAAATTATTGATATATTTCTATAGATTTATTGAATGCGAAGCACCGTTTAAGCAGTTTTTTCGCCAAATGTGTTTATTATAACATTATTTCTACATAACTATGCTCAACGAAAACATCGCGAGAAAACCTGCATACCGGTATATGTAACCCGCATCTATCATATGTAATCCGTCTTGGACAAGCGTGGCGCGTATACTATCTGCACTTTAGAGACGTGAATCGAGCCGTGAGACGTAACGGGCTGTTATAATTATTTTATTATTATCTATAAATATTAAAATTTAAAACTATAGGCGGCCTTATCACTTGCAGTGATTTCTTTCAAGCAACCCGTTTGTTCTTCTGGGAATTGGAAATTTTGTACATTGATAATAACACTCAATTAATTTTATTTCCAGTTGCCCTACACGGACGACATCGTATTAGAAGTAAATACTTAGTATTAAGTGAGCAGTCAGCCTTCCTGCTGTTCCGCACCAATAAAAAAAAGTAGTTTTCCTTTAGTGTTTGTTCATATAACATTCGCTTCTGTAACATATATAAAGAACGCAAGGAGTGTTCCTAGTAGCAATGCAAACAGGTTCATAAAAAGTACTCTACGAGTACAAAAGGGTTACTCGATAACATAATTAAACTTCCAAAGTACAAGTTCGAATGAAACGCTTGTAAAAAGTTCAAAACTTTTTGTCCACTTTTGGGACTGAAGCACTGTTCTCAATTAAAGTGAGTCTTTACGGAAAATAGTAAAAACGATATAACCATGCCAAATATTTTTATACGACATATTTAATTAAAATAGTTGCTTGCAAACAAAACATCCGCCAAGCTTGTTAGCGCGATGATATTATGCTGCGTCATTATATTATGGTAGGACTTGGCTTTATATTTTCCAACAGAATACCACCCTCCCACTTTCATACCGTCATAATTATCTACAGCAAAGAACTCTGAAAGTTAAATACTTAGTTATTTCTCGTTCAGAGCACTTATTACAATATTTTGAATATATTATATAAATAATAAGCATGAATAAAGCTACCCTAGGGCATAAAAGGTGACAAAACTGAAAAAAGTACAGGAGTTTTTCTTTCTAATGATGGATTCAACATGAAAACTAGTGTAAGTTTTAGTAAAGACTACATTTGTCTATAATTATGGCTTAAAGATATATACATATGTACGTCATACACATCTTATTTTAATCCAGTGCACGCTTGTTGTTAATGCGATGAAATCATGTCATCGATATAATTTAATCAAAACAAACACATATGTGTGTGCTACTAAAAATATTTTTGTTTTAATATCATGTGTTTATTTTAATATAGTGTGTATCTTTTTGTACGTTTATTTCGTCATTCTTTATCCTTTGTAATAATGCATAAATAATTTCAAGAAAATTTTTCCTGAGTAGTCAATACTAGTATTTTCAATGAACTTAATTTAATATATATATTTGGTTATGATCTGGTCCATATCAGCCGTGTGACCCCGGCCAGTGAAAAGAATAGGGTCACCCCAGGTCATACCAAGGGAGTCGTAAAAGGCGACTGATGGACTACTCCTTTGCCAGCTTGCATGCGGCAAAGGAAGTGCACCTCTCGGTTTTCCTCTAGGGGTTGGGAGGTCAGACGGCAGTCGCTCCCGTAAAAACCAAAACCTAGCCAAACAAAATGGTCGTAACAAGAAAGGGAATTGTCACGGATAGGGCGTCGCCGCAAAACGACGCGCAGGAACTTCGCCCGACTCCTGTGACAAGTGGACTAGGGCTGCCGTGCCGTGGGCGAGCACGGCTAAAGACACTAGCCCCATCCAAAAGGAAACTCCGCTTCGCAACTTGGAATATTGGCACGCTGACTGGACGCGCGAGAGAGTTGGCCGATGTACTCTCCAGGCGGAGGGTGGCCGTGGCGTTCCTGCAGGAGACTCGGTGGAAGGCCAGCAGATCCCGGTTCATTGGGAATGGCTACAAACTGATCTACACGGGTGCACCTGGTGGGGAAAATGGGGTCGCCATAGTGCTCTCGGAGGAGCTCCAGGACGACATTTTAGAGGTGAAGCGCTGTAGCGATCGGCTTATGGTTGTGAGGGTGCTTGTTGGTGGGGTAGTCACCCACTTGATAAGCGCCTACGCGCCACAGGCCGGTTGTAGCGACGCCGACAAGATAGCGTTTTGGAACCTACTCGGAGAAGTGCTTCGTGGGATTCCATTGTCACATGGGATCGTTTTGGGCGGTGATCTAAACGGTCATGTGGGTGATGAATGTGGGGAATTTGAGCGTGTTCACGGTGGATTTGGGTATGGTAACCGCAACGCGGAAGGGGAGGATATCCTCAATACGTGTGCGGCTGCCGACCTTGCCATCGTGAACACGTATTTCAAAAAGAGACCCGAGCATCTCATCACCTACAAGAGCGGGAGGAATGCTACCCAAATCGACTTCCTACTCACTAGAAGACACCACATCAGCAAAGTAGCCAACTGCAAGGTCATACCCGGTGAGAGTCTCACTGCACAACACCGTCTTCTTGTCATGGACCTCTGCGTGAAGCCCAAAGGCAAACGTGTCGATCGCCTTCAGCGTCGAATCAGATGGTGGCTGCTCGATGAAGTCAAGTCCCAGGAGCTCGCCTCTTCCATCGGCGACAAGTGCGCCGGTGGTGAGGGCGAACCGGTTCAAGTTTACTGGGACAGGATTCAGGCGGCTATCCTTGGGTCGGCGAGGGAGGTGCTTGGTGTGTCTAAAGGTGGGCGCAAATGTGACAAGGAGACTTGGTGGTGGAACGACACAGTCCAGAGGGAGACTAGAGCGAAGAAAGCCCTCTTTAAGAAGTGGCAAGCGTCCAGATCTCCTGAAGATCGCGACGCATATAGGTCTGCCAAGCGCGCCACTAAGAGAGCTGTAGCCAGAGCCAGACGAGACCACTTACAACCACTATACGACAAGTTGGAATCGTCTGAGGGGCAGAAGCTCATTTATAAGTTGGCGCGCTCCAGGGTCAAAGCGGCACAGGATATTTCCAAGTGCCGCTGTGTAAAAGACACTGTGGGCAACCTGCTATGCGAGGACCTCGCGGTGAAGGAGAGATGGCGCTCATATTTCCACGAGCTGCTGAACACGCAGCACAAAGAGGTGCAGCCGCCAGATCTTCCTCCGAATCAAGGACTAGTGCCACTGGTAACGCCTGCAGAGGTCCAGAATTGTCTTCGCCGCATGAAGAATCGGAAAGCTGTTGGATCCGATGGAGTCCCCATCGAAGCCTGGAAGGCGATGGGCTCTCGTGGTGTGGGCATCTTAACCGACCTCTTTAACCGGACACTCCTCACCGGTACGATCCCGAGCCAATGGAGACTGAGTATCATTACTCCAGTCTTCAAAGGCAAGGGGTCGGTGCAGGAGTGCGGTAATTACAGGGGGATTAAGGTCATGTCCCACACCATGAAGCTCCTCGAGAGGGTTATCGACTCTCGGATTCGGCAGGAGTGCACTGTCTCGGGATGTCAGTATGGGTTTCGCCCTGGTCATGGGACTATGGATCCGATTTTTGCCCTAAGGACTGTCGCGGAGAAATACAGGATGAAGAATACGCCTCTGCATTGCCTGTTTCTTGACTTGCAGAAGGCCTTTGACTGTATTCCTCGCGCGATAATCTGGTGGGCATTGCGATCTAAAAGGGTTCCAGGGGCCTATATTGACATCATCCAAGACATGTACCGTGACTCCGATTCTGTAGTTCGGACCGCTGTTGGCGACACAAAACCTTTCGCCATCACCGTCGGGGTGCACCAAGGATCCGTCCTTAGTCCGTTTCTGTTTAGCGTGGTATTAGACGTATTGTCAGACAGCATCAGAAACTCACATGAGCAGCCCCCGTGGCTGCTTATGTATGCTGATGATATCGCGCTGGCAGACTCAGACAGGGGTAGGCTGGTGCGACGTGTGAAGGCGTGGAAGGAGTCGCTTGAGAACGGTGGTCTGAAGCTCAATGTCGCGAAGACCGAGTACTTGGCCTGTAACTCCACAGATCCCACACCCGTACGCATAGGCGGCGACACGGTCGAGCGCACGGACCAAGTGAAATACCTGGGATCTGTGTTTCATGCGTCTGGTGACATCGATTGTGACGTCAAGGCACGCATTGCTGCCGCGTGGGCCAAATGGCGTGAGGTAACTGGTGTCATTTGTGACCCCAAGATGCCGGTAAAGTTGAAGGGACAGGTCTATAAGACCATCATTAGGCCTGTCCTTTTATACGGATGTGAAGCGTGGCCGGTGCTAGAGCGACACAGGCAAGAACTGCGTGTCACGGAGATGAATATGCTGCGGTGGATGTGTGGAGTGACGCGGAAGGACCGCGTTAGGAACTCCCGCATTCGCGGCAGTCTTCATGTCCGTGACATTGCGGATAAACTGCAGGAGTGTCGGCTCCGTTGGTACGGCCACGTTTTACGGCAACCGGATGATTACGTGGGAAACAAATGTCTGGCCATGCCGCCTCCGCCGGGCCCCGGCAGGAGGGGTAGACCCAAAAAGTGCTGGCTTGACGTCGTAAGGGGTGATATGCGTGCCAATGGGCTCAATACCAGGGATGCTGAAGACCGTGCGAAGTGGAGTAGAAAAAGTCGGAAAGCGGACCCCGGGCACCGAAACGAAAGTTTAGGATGCAACCGGGATAACGCTTAGATGATGATGATGATGATGATCTGGTCCATATAATGCGAAGAGAGAAGCGTCATGTAACAAGGAGGATGCTAGAAATGGGAGTGGATACAAGAGGAGAGGTAGACCAAAGATAAGATGGATGGACTGTAAAATATGATATAGTTAAAAAAGGTGTGTATGTTCAGATGACGGCTAATAGAGGAGAGTGGAAGTAAAGAACATGTTGTACCGACCCCACACAGTTTGGGATAAGGGCAGGAAGAAGGTTATGATCTGGTCTATATCTTAACATATTAAAATTATATATATTTGACAGTAACTAACTATCTATAATGGCGCCTCGCAATGAAAGTTACGTTTTTAGACAAAATAAAATATTTTTAAAATAGTTTCTTCTTTTATTCAAACCACTTTAACAATATATTTTATGGTTAATTAGTATAGTACATATAGTATAGTACAGTCAGAAAAAAAAAACTTGTAAAAACTTTAGCTAAACCTTCTTTGTGACTACATTAGAAACTAATATGCCCTATAATAACATCAATATAGGCAAAATAGAGGGGAAAAGGCCTAGAGGACGGTCACCAACCCGATGGTCGGATCAAATTAAGGCTATCACGGGGCTCACTTTGCCTGCAGCTCTGAAACTGGCCGAGGACAGAGTGGTGTGGAGGCAGTTCATCAGCGTCTCCGTAAAGGCTTATCAAGACGGGCACGACCTTCAGGAATGAAGAACACGACGAAGAAGAAGAACATCAATATAAATGTGCTCAGATAATCAGCAAAGTGATGTCTTAGTTACGTTTAAAAGTAAATAAAAATAATTACCACGTACCGATAACAATAGAAAACATCGTTATGAAACCTTCATACCGAGATTAACGATATTTGTAACTCGCCAATCTGCCTTGTACATGCAATGCGATTTTATTGTCCGTTTCAAGGGAAGGCTCGAGCCTAGTAATGAGTCGTTAATATTATATTATAATAATTTAACTATGATAATTCGCATAGCGCTATTGATTACCAATGTATGTAGAGCACTTGTGGGTACCAAATATGACATATCACTGATGTACTTTTTACCTAATTATATATATTTTTTGTAAAAAATGTTACATATGAACACTCCGACTCGGTAAGAGAATCCAATCCATAACTCCTTCAGACCTTCCAACTTGCGAAAACCGTTGCACAGAGGTGGTCAAAAGGCTTTGGTAAAAGGGAAAAATATTTTCCAATATATAGGAGAAAAAAATATGTATTATGAGTAGATATAATACTCTGTTTATTCGTTTATAATTTGATGGGAGTTTCACATATCATCAGTATATCTCGATACTTCCAAGAATGAGAATGGGCAAGAAGAAGTCGACACGTGGCAATCTTCTATTGTTGCATTGTGCCACTTATTTGTCGCCGATGATTGTTGTCTGAAATAATTAAAAAAAAAATAAGTTATTTTATAGGTTAATTAATATAAAGCTATTGCAATCTCTAAGAAATACATACAAACCGTTTTTATCCGTGCAGGGGCGGAGAAAGAATACTGACCTCCGTGACCGGGATTGGCCTGTCGTAAAAGGTGACAAGACAACCCACCCTATGTGGTAGGGCCCCGAGGTCGTCTGGATAGCAACCTTTGGTCTTAAGTATGCTGCTTAATATCTTTGTGTTGTGTTTATTTATGAACAAAATCGTCCTACAAATTTGCGAAGTACAATAATATGTAGACTATGTATTTTATTATTATTATTATAGTTTAATTGTATGTAATATTACTTCGTATATAAGTTTTTTCGCTGAGGAAGGTACTAGCGTCTAAAATACACACTTGGCCTAGTTTAGACGTTAGTTCCTTCATATGTGAACCATTGCTTCGTAAGTAGTAAATATTTTATTTATTTACCTTAACGCATAAATGGTGTCTTACACAGTATATGGAAGTTACCTGAAAATCATCTTTAATATTTTATGGTACAACTCGTCCGTTTCAGTCAACGCAGCCATCTCGCAAACAGCCCTCCGAACGCAGTGAAAACCATTCAGACCGTTTCTGAAAGCAAAAAATTACATTTGACAGTAGTTCATTGTTCATCCACTATTAAAAAAAAAAAATTTTTTTTTTTAAATATTCATGTATTTCTGTTACGTCAATGAATTAAATTTTACGAGTACTTTAAACTACTAGCAACTAGCGAAGTAACTCTAGCGCTCTACTAGTGACTACAGTTGTGACGTAGTCAGAGTGGATGTTTAGGGTGGGATTAGTACACAAATTTCAATCAGTGAGCTATGTTAAGAAATTCTCTTGGGATTGAAATTTTATGAGAATTTCCGAAAGCTAAAGCAGTTGCTTTGACTCGCAAAATTATTAGGATAAAGCGAAACTAAATCAGTCATCATAACATATTTGTCACCAAATCATTACAGGCAAGTATAAGATTTTTTCTTATTGCTAGAGTTCAGCGGACAGGCAGACGGCCCACCCTGGCAGGTGGTCACCGTCACCTATATACTGCTTTCTAGCTTTGGAGGGAGAGGTAAGGAAAATTATCTATGTTTGAAAAGTGTCCGTCAAATTGTATGAAATTATTTTCTGTGTGTTAGGGCCTGAAGCCCGTCTGGGTGGCTACCACCCTTGGTCTTAAGTATGCCGCCATAATAACCTTATATTATATTCTAGAATTAGTGAACCAGGTTCCTGTACCGCTATGGGACAGCAACGTGTCAGCGATAAAAAAAATTAAGGTAGCACCGCGCATTAGTGTAAATTTTAGAGGAAAGCACCTTTATTTATTGAGTGGGATAGAGGATTTTTAATTCAGCATACTTCATTTCGTCATCTGCAGCTACATTCATAGCATACACTGTACCTGCACCAGCGCTACCTTCTGGAGGGTTTTGAATTATAATTTACAGCATACAGCTGGATGGTTTTTCAACTTCTCCCTTATATAACATGATTCCTCTTAAACCTATCTTCCATAGTTCCAGCACACTTTTTTGTCCCGGGGAAAGACCCTATTCTTAACGGGTTCCTCCGGCCCCGGGAGACCAAGGGATATGTATAACTCCGGGAATGATGTCATCCGACTACCCACTCAAAACCCCGCTACTCTCCTTTCGTCTACGCCCGGGTCCACGCATATGTGGCTTACCGATGTCGGGGCCTGAGTCGGCGCCAGCCCGACTTTTGTGTTGGGGCGGGCCTCTTCTAAATTCCAGCACACTTTATTTATTTATCTTTAACCTTTGTCTTTAACCTTTATTAACTGGATTTGTCATTTATTACAGTTAATTAACTACAGAACTAGGTGAAAATTTAAGAAGTCTTACTATCCTACACGAACTTAGATATAGCTGAAGATGATACATTTTTTTACCACGGCGAGTACTAATGTTACTGTGGTTTCAATTTGTACACTGGAAACATTTACGAAAACTGACGATGGCTTGGGGCTCATTATTATCATTCTTTTTCTCATTCTTTTGATTGTTATTAGTTAGTTTTTATTTATAGAGAAACATGTATTTTAGTTTTGTATCACATAGTACAAAAATGTTGAGTAATCAGCATTACAAAGTCATTCAAAGAACTCGCAATTTACATAATACGGCGCTAGAGTGTCAATGACCTCTCCATCTGACCTAGTAAAAGGCCGAGGACAGCGGCATTGAACCGGGAGAGCGAATACGCACTACTCATTTACGCGGGTGTGACAGACAGGTAATAACAGGTTAACGTACGCTGTTTGCACCATATGGTTATTCTGTACGATTGAATTAATGATCCTATATGAAATATTTTATGGTGAAAATTTTACATACATTTTTTTTGCGAAAATGGGTTCCTCAAATGATTATTTTTATTCAAATTACTCAATAATCACATTGATTCCCCTTTCCTTATAAGTTAGGTATTCCTGAGGTGTCGCCGTTTAAATTCAAGGCAAGTGTCACTTTTTTCATTACCTTCAATAAAGTCGAATCTAGCAAGAAACACTCTTTTACACAGATCTTGTCTTGAATATAATAAATCTTACACCAGTGTAGACATTTTTTGCTCTAACATTATAAATTAAAAATAATCGAATTGTGCAAATGACTAAAGTATTAAGTATTATGTTTAGATCTCTCAATTCTTTTTTAATGTATTTTGTAATTTTAATTTTATGACATCACTATTGTTCTATTGGGTGATGCAATTATGTGTATTACCTATAAGTGGAAACTTTACTGATTTGTTAATTTTTATGTTTTCTTTATATTATGATGTATTGTAATTGTATGTTTCCCAAATAAATAAAAATAAAATAAATAAAATGATGTTTAGTGCGTAAAAAAATTTGGACGGGTTTGTCAAAGTCATCCTGTATATATTTATAGTTATCTTATTAGTCTTTATGTAATTATATATCAATCCAATTAAATTTCAAGTTATATAATTAAAACTAAGATAAAAACTATATCTAGTCCTTGAATTTGATTTTAGTAAATAAAAGTAGAACCCAAAATGATACCTGTCTAAAAGTATCTCCATATTGTTATACACGGTTCTTCTGTATATACGATGAAAGGGATGAAAGGAGTCTGGTGGATTATCCCAGTTGATGCGGAAACCTAACGCCTGCGCGAATATCTGGTTCCATTGCACCATATTTGCCTTGAAATTAAATCTAAGCTGGAAATAAAAAAATCATAATTAATAAAGCACGCTTGTAATTTTTTTTTCAAAATTTCCTGGGTATGTTTCCTTTTATGTAAATGTATTTCAATATATAAGGCAGGTTGTATGTTTGAATATTTTCGAAATAACTGATCGATGTTTATTCATCATCATCATTTCAGCCAGAAGATGCCCACTGATGGACAAGGGCCTCCCCCAAAGATCTCCACGATGATCGGTCCTGCGCTGCCCTCATCCAACCTATTCCGGCGATCTTGACCAGATCATCGGTCCATCTTGTGGGGGGCCTACCAACATTGCGTCCTCCAGTACGCGGTCACCATTCGAGGACTTTTCTGCCCCAACGGCCATCAGTCCTTCGAGCTATGTGCCCAGCCCACTGCCACTTCAGTTTTGCAATCATCCGGGCTATGTCGGTCACTTTGGTTCTCCTGCGAATCTCCTCATTTCTGATTCGATCTCGCAGGGAAACTCCGAGCATAGCCCTCTCCATTGTCCTCTGAGCGACCATGAGCTTTCTCATAAGGCCCATAGTTAGCGACCACGTCTGCGTTCCGTATGTCATCACTGGCAACACATATTGGTTAAATACTTTCGTCTTGAGATACTGCGGTATTTGGGACAAAAAGATTTTACGGAGCTTCCCGAACGCTGCCCATCCGAGTTGGATTCGACGAGTGACCTCTTTCGCGAAATTGGACCTGCCTAACTGGATCGTTTGACCCAAGTAGACGTATCCTTCAACGATTTCGAGAGTACAGTTCCCAACTGTTACGGGGGTAGGTGCGACATGGACATTAGACATGATCTTCGTCTTGTCTATGTTCATTTTGAGACCTACTTCTTGGGAAACTGTATTGAGGCCATCAAGCATATGGCTTAAGTCTTCCATGGTCTCAGCCATGATTACGATATCATCTGTGAATCTAAGGTGAGTGATGTACTCGCCGTTGATGTTGATGCCCAGTCCGTTCCAGTCGAGAAGCTTGAAAACATCTTCCAACGCAGCGGTGAACAGCATCGGCGATGTGACATCGCCTTGTTTGACTCTCCGCTGCAGTCGGATAGGCTTCGAGTTCTGATCCTGGAGACGGACTGACATGGTGGCGTTTTCATACAAACACTTCAATACTTTGATATATCAATAATCAAAGTAGCACCTCTGGAGAGACTGAAGCACCGCCCAGGTCTCGATCGAATCAAAGGCTTTCTCATAGTCCACGAACGCCAAGCATAGTGGCTGGTTATACTCCTCCGTCTTCTGTATAACCTGCCATGTATGTGGTCTATGGTGCTAAAACCTTTTCGGAATCCGGCTTGTTCGACGTTTATTACAGTAAACAATTTCTAGTTAAATTTTCTCATCCGGTTAATGTTTGATCCATTGGTGATTTATTAAGAAATGTATTAAAAACAAATAATAGAGAATATAGTTGCGTAATTATTTTAACCATAGCATAAATAAAATTTACATATTATTATTTAATTTAAAATTTACATAATATAAAATAATAATTGACCCGGTAAACGTTGTCCTGCCATATTAATATAAAAAAGCCTATGTTCTTCTATAAGGTCCAATCTATGATTATACCAAAATTCATTAAAATTGGTTCAGCGGTTTAGACGTGAAAGCGTAACAAACAAACAAAATCATTTTCGCATTTATAATATTAGTTAGGAATAGAAATACATAAGTTGTGAATTCGATTCGTATTTTCTACTGAATGTAAACCTTACCCAAAGCTTCGCGAACACGCTGCTGTATGAGCTATATGTTGCTGTATAGAACATGAACTTAGTTCACTAATGCCGGAACACAACACAAAGTTATTATGGCGGCATACTTAGGAACAAAGGTGGTCACCATCCAGACGGGCTTGAGGCCCTACCACGTAGAAAATAACTTACACCTAACAACACAATAACTTACACCTGAGAAACAGTAGTAGTATGGTTGTAAGTCAATCTTGTTCAATGCTGTAGGCTTCCCCACGTCTGAGCCAAATAATAATAATCCGAGAAACAATATCATTAACTAATTATCTGATGTAGAATCTGATTACTTTACAAGAACTTATACTTACAAAAAAATGAGTAGTGTTTCTGAAACTTAGAAACCGTTTCGCCCTTTTCGTTGCATTATTTGCTTCACCAAAAACAATAAACACGAACACAACAAAACATACGTAATATACAATGATAACTTGACATAGTCTATTCATATTACTGATTTACAAATTTATAATTAAATATTTTCAATTATAGTGTTTGATTCAATTCTCCGCTTTAACGAACCGTTATAAGATTCAAAATTATGTAAAAAATATAGTTAAAGAACAAAAAAAAAAAACAAAGCACTTGATAATGCAATTCACTCGATCAATTAATTACATTTTAGTTACAAATTTGCAGTGGGTTATGTCTTGCTAAAAATAAAAGGATATGAATATTGACAGAGTGATACACAAGAGATAGTAAGAAGAACAGAGGTAGACAAACCAAGAGCCACCTCTTGGTGAAGATGACACAAAGAAAATAACGGGGCCAATATGGATACGTACAGAAATAGACAAGATATAGTGGAAGTATCTAGAGGCTGGTCCGTTTGCCGATAATTGCTGTTATTGTTGCCGATGTTGATGGTGCCGAAAATTTTATTGCTGATATTGAAAAAGAAAAAAGGCACCAGCAATAAAGGCTTTTTGTTTTATTTTTGTGTCTTACTTACAAAAGGATTTACAAACAAAATTATTAGTTAAAATTTCAATGTTATAGTTTTAAAACGCCTAATGACTATTTCCAAAACGTTGTAATTTACTTTAGTGAATAAGGTCGAAAGAAACGAAATGTGATCAATGTGCCTGATTAGTTAGGTTCAAGATACTTCTGTTCTTTTTATAACAACTAGGCATGAGAGTAGACAAATACAAGAAAAGGTAACCAAAGAAAAGATGGATGGGTTTTGTAAAAGATGATATGGCAAAAAAATGGTCAATGTTGAAATGACGACTAATACAGGAGAGTGAAACGGGAAAATATGTTGTACCGACCTCGCATTGCTTGCAATAGTTGCAGAGAGAAGATGTTTTCTGTTATTTTTATATTGCTAGACCACAGATTGAAGTATCTTTAAGACAGCCACCGACTGAGATATGGCTTGTAAGGTATCACGTTCTTTAAGGAAAAAGGTTACATTGTTTTGGATAGATCAGTACCACTGACGGATATATTTATAGAGAGTAAGACTTGGCGCTTGGTTGCTGCTGAGGAGTTTCTAACAGTAGTTGGAGATCAGTAGATATGTATGTCCATCTGCTTTAAAAATTATTAAAGACTAGCAGCCCGTCCCAGCTTCGCATGGGTATTTAACAAAAAATTAAACCCTTCTATTTTTTTCGGTCTCGGGGAAAAACCTCTCTTGACGGGTTCCCCCGGCCCGGGGGGACCGAGGGATATAAGGGACTCCGGAAAAGATGTTCGACCATCCGACTACCCACTAAAAAACCCCGCTGTTCTCCTATCGCCTACGCCCGGGCCCACGGATATATGGCCTGCCGATCTCGTGGCCCGGGCCGGCGCCGGCCCACGCTTTGTCTTAAAGCGGGCCCCTTCTAAAGTGCTGGCGCCAGGGGGTCAGGCTTTCGTCCCCCCGGCGCTCTCTTGTAACAACTCAATGAGTTGAGGGGGGCTGCGGAACAGCATGCGGCCTTTTCCCTCACGGCAATAGTGCGGGCGGCGGATCCTCCCCCGAGGGGCCGCCCGCGGCCGCTTTCTACGGCGGCCGGAGATCGTTGCCCGCCCTCCGGCGCCGACGACGCGGCCTACGTTGGCGGGAGGGGAGTGCGGTGGCGGACTTCCGCTCCCGTTCCGCCGCCTCCCTTGCAGACACTACTGCCTCGCAAAAGGAGGCGACGGCCGTCCATCCAGGATCGCCCCCGACCATAGACAGAACCAGGGCCGGGAGCGACAGGTCCGCGGCCAATTCCAGACGGGACTCGCATCCCCGTTGCGTGCTAGTCAGGCGTGTGTACGACTACCAGACGACACTCCAGAAAAAGCAGAGTCGCTTGACGTCGTAGCCGGCCCAGCAAGACCAACCGACAGCGAGGATGCAATTCCTGCCCCGGGAACACTCTCTGTGCAGGCGCAGTCGAAATAGGCATGGTTTTGACTACCAAATCAGGTCCCATGGTAGAAGCCGGGACCCCAATCAGTATTCGCAACCATCCCATCGGGGACCATGCCACGAACAGAGAGCTAAGTTGGAAAGGATGTAAGAGGTAGACGGAAAGAAAGGTAGGACTCTGTCGCCTCGAACGGAGAGGGGAGTGAAGCGACGGATGCTCGGGCACCTCGGGTACGCACACCCGTGCACTCCTCGGACAGAGGAGCGCCCCTGGAGGCAAACCCTTCTATTTGCGTCAGGTTACTAAAAAAATAAAATTATAAAAAAAGTTTTAATATTATTATTTCTATGAGCTTTTATTTTAATGATTTTTTTTGCTATTACTTTTTATTTATTTTTCGTTATTTTTTAATAAGTATTCTAATTTTTGTAAAAACCCCAGTGACGCACGCCTACATTGCATAAGGTGCTGCCTAGCTAGCTGAACAGGGTGAGCGGCTACCACGCAACATTTTTCTAATACTTACATTTTTAAACTCGTGATATCTTTCGAATGGAATATCCGAATTGAATAATTCAAAAAGTTATATAAAGGTATTGAAACAGTTTTGAATATGAAGTAATTTATTTTGATAAGGATTAATATCAAGATTCAAATAAAGAGCCTTTTCTAGGGGCGGCATTTCAATTAAATTTTTAAAATAAAAGAACACTTATTGTGGCATAACTATAATAGTTAGACATATGCTGTCGCGACACTTTTTGTAAATAATGATGTGTTCTGCAAAGTTGTAGTACATTATTTTATTCTATCATCAATAGTTTTCGCAACGCACGCGATTTAAATAATATTTTAGGTAATTTTTTCACACTTTGGGTTACATTATTAGAGTTTTAGTAAGGATCCCTAATTTTTTTGAAAATATAATATAGCCTATGTCACCCGGGGACAGTGTAGCTTCCCAACAATGAAAGAATTTTTTAAATCGGGTCAGTAGTTTCGGAGCCTATTCAAAGCAAACAAACAAACAAACAAACAAACAAACAAACAAACAAACAAACAAACAAACAAACAAACAATCAAATCTTTCCTCTTTATAATAGTAGTATAGATAACGTTCGGAACACAAAATACGTTAAAATAAGCTCACATATCGAGAGCAGGAGGAAAAATGTTGAACTAGGTCAAACGTAAGTTAGTGTTACGCTTATCGGATTTGCTTCTACTCGGTAAGCTTCACAAATATTAGGCTGGACGGCCTTGACACATCAAGCAAAGGAAGGAACCCAGAAGTGAAAGGAATATATTAATTTAACAAACCGGGAACACAGTCAAAACTTGATCACACGGTAAGAATTTCAAATAACGCAGTGATATTGCATGGTCCTATAACACATTTTATTCCACAAAAGGCAAGGATAATCACTATAACACGTCCGAATGGACCTAAACACAATACGTTTGTATTGGCCGCGATGTTTTTGGAAAAATGAAAGCATTGCTGAGTGGAAATGTAATTATGAAATGTAGGTTTGTTTACGCTTTGTTTATTGTCCGTTATATTGTATGCATAACCTAAACTACAATTGCTGCTCTACTTAAATCTCTGTTGAAACATAGATATAAACTTATTGCATTATAATTAGTGCTAAAACAAAAGAAATATTTATTTTTTCTTTTGTTTGTTAAAACAAATAAAATAAATTTGTTACTAATTATTATAATATTGTAATAATAAACTAAAAGATAGTTTTTTTATTGGTGATGATTAGCAGACCGGCTGACGGTCCACTTAGTAGTTACCGTCGCCTATGGATGTTTGCGGTGCCAGGGCCACCGTTAATATGCTTCCGTCCACATAGGAGAATTGGAACCTGGGTTAGGTTACTTATACCGGATCCCAAAACAAGGTTATTATGGCAGCATGTTTAAGAGTGGTTGCCATCCAAGGCTTGAAGCTTTACCACCGAACTAAATTTATTTTGGCGCCTTCTACAAGAGACATTCCTGGCCGCAGTATTTTATACTCCCACCCTGTATATAGTGTTTACTTACTATATTATTATGCAGAGTATAAAAGTTCTCAGGCATGAATAGTACGAAAAAAAATAGTAAAGAAAATAAAGGCTTATGATGTCCAAAAACGTCAACCTTAGGAGATTATGTAGAATCAAAAAGGCTTTTCACCGGCGCGCAATAGTTTCGTCAAACGGTAGTATTGTCTGATATATTATATTTTACTCGTAGTATTTTCCAACAGCGTATCCTGGGGCGAATGTGATAAGAGGATGTATCCGATATACCTATATATAGAGCATTATAATGATAATAGTCGGTGTTATTATTATTTTAATGCATATTTAGGTTTAAAAAACATATTTAGTGGCGCTTTTTATTATCATGAACAACTTTCTCATATAGATTTCATCAGTTTTGATTATATTTTAGTACATATATTTATATTATTTTACTAATTATGTAAATATTTATTAAACTAAATATTCATTTTTGTGCACATAAATATAGTTTACACAAGTGAATATATTTCAATATGTAATTGGTAAACAGTTTATTACACAGTTTATTTAAGATATTTTCAAAATAACAATTGACAACAAGCACCCCACACTTTTTTACAATAAAATTCATTTTTTTGTTAATCCCACTATCCTTAATTTAAATTTATTGAAAATTATTTTTTACCTTACAGTTTGATTTTTATAAAAGCGTGTTGTTTAGTTTTTTTAAACTATAATATATACTTTTAGATTTTTATATGTATTGTTAGATACATACATAACTATGTAACTGAAAAAACTATATTTTACACATCCATCACGCACACTTAGATCTATCTCTGCACACTTTGTTGCAAATATTATCATTGCACTGACTTGTTTCTCTTTACTGTCTTCTACTACTTTCCTATAGAATTCTTCCAACTAGGACTTAAATTCATTGCCAGACAACATTGTACATAATGTTGCGTCTGAAATTGAATTTAATAGAAGCAATCGTATCATCACTTAGAAGGAATTTCATGCAGTGCTTTGCTTTTCATGCATATACATTATTATATCATAAAATATATCCTCGCTTTGTATAACGCCACATAAAGTTGTTGGGGTAGTCTCATTCTATTATATGACTGGAGTCACACATCATATACATAAAAATAATTTTATTATATTTAGCTGGGCGTTGCGTATTTATATTTTAAGTCTTTCACCCATTTGTCATGTTTTGCATCCATATAACGAATATTGAGGAAGAGTTGAGGTTGTGATTATTAATTATGATTATATCAGTTTATATAATTCAGTGATAGAAAAATAAAAGCAGAATTATGTGGTAAGCATTTTATTGTAACATTTAGTAGAATAAATGTAATACGGTATGGTATGGTATAAAATTATTGTATATAATAATATCAAACCCCAGCCTAGAGGTGTAATGAACGAAGAACTTTGAGGCTCAAGTAGCTCGTAACTACCAACTGTTATATATTGAGACTTTCGGGGTGAAGATATCAGACAATAGACATATAAACAGATAAAACTTTGAAATATGTTAAAGGCGCCACTGATTTACTAAGAACTGGTTTGTACCTAGCTCGGAAGTTAGGGCCTTAATTCTTTTGTTTGTCAATTTTTTGTTCCAATAAAGTTTTTTTTAATATAGACCAAATAAAGTCAATTCTGTTCCCTTATCTTCTTATGCTGAGGGTGATCATATCGTGGTGTGGTATGATGTCAGTATTCACTAGAAAACATAAGTGAAATTTATTAATTTTCATTAGTTGAACTTCATTAATCATTATTGGATGGTGATGTTTAGACGAATATTCCGGGTGGCACTATTTTACCCACACATCCACGTCAGCTATCATATCAGTACTAATAATTGATATTAAAAACTTATTTAAGTAATTATTCATATCAATCATTATGAATCTTTTAAAAATATACAATTTTCGGAAAAATTATACACAATATCTTCTTAAAGTCTTATATTTCATGGATATCTCGTATATCGCTTCGGAGTCAAATATTTTATATGGTAATTTATTAACATATATTTAAAAATACGTCAATACATTGATAATATACAAAAAACAATATGAAGTTCGTTGTTACGAAACAGATAATGTTTCTATGTCACATAATATCAGTATATCTCGTTACTTCCAGAAGCGAGAAAGGGCACGATGCTATTGTCACCTCACAAGCTTCTCTAGTGGTGTTATGCCATTTATCCGTATCTGTCGACTGTTGTCTGGAAAATAATAATCAATTAACTTTAACTATATTAATAAGTTAAAAGTATTAAACATATGAAACATATCATAATGTAAAACGCCATTTTAGTGTCCATATTAAATTTGATTACACATAAATCAACGTGCTCGACAAGTCAAATAATTTGGTCTTAATCAAGCAAAACACCTACTAAAAATATACTGTATAGTATTAAAATATTATTATAAGAAATTCGTAACTTGTGGAGTAGACAGTGATCTAGGCACAAAATTGAACAAATATAAAAGTCTCGAAATTAAATTTGAATTACATCAAATTTACAGTAGTGGTGCTTTATTACCATTACTTATATACAACAATTCTTTTGAGAGGACAAAAGCGCCACCTGGATGACAAGAAATCGGGTTTCTAATTTCAAAACTCAATATGTCGATATGACGTCGTGAGAATCGATATGAGTGCCAAAAATTTGGAAAAATTTAAACTAAATAAGCAAAACTGTGGATCTCTCAAGTTCAGGTCTTCACTTGCTTCAAATTATCTAAGACGCTACCATAAGCTAAATTATTTATGAAAAATCTATTCTAAAAATAATATCAACAAAAAGTTAGAAAAAAGCAAAATTTTGTACCTACCTGAAAACCATCTTTAAGAATTTATGATAAAATTCCACAGGTTCAGTTATGGCTGCGACTTCACAAATAGCTCTTTTTACGCAGTTAAAACCATTCAAACCATTCCTGGAAAAGCGAAACAGAATATTTGTTGATGAATAAAATATGAAAATTTATTGACTCAAGGTAATATGTACATTATATGTGTACATATTTACATGAATGTTTAATTTGTATACATAATGAAAACAAAATGTCCTACAGAGTTTTTCTATAACGAAAATAAATATTAAATTAAATATATCTAATTATTGAGTCGTAAGAGGCGAGACATTGACTTCTGAGCTAGTTTAAAGACAGCAAAGATATCAAAATCAAATCAAATTTATTTGCTGTATACCTGGTTTTATTTTAGTTGTACAATGGCCATTATTAATGTATATACATATTAAATTGTCCGCATGTATGTATATATAAGATGTGCAAATATTTTATAACATATTACAATTATTACATAATTGAATATAATAAATATTTTCAAATTTAATTAATATCTACACTACATTATTTTGATCATTGAAATGAAAGGTTTCTGTTTTTTCTAGGTTACGGACAACAATGTTATTAGGGGTACTGACGTAAATATGCGCAATAATTTAGGTCGATAGGATGGCATTATTTGTCCTTCAAGAGTCTGGGGGGTTAGTCGGGAAATATCAGTGAGGTAATACTTAAAAATCAAATGAGAATAGATATTAAAAGCAAAATAGTTCTAAGTACCTTTCTAAAAGTATTTCTAGGTTATTATAAACAGTTCTTCTTCGTAATCTATGGAACGGGTGAAAGGAGTCTGGTGGTTCATCCCAGTTAATGCGGAACCCTATTGCTTGGGCGAATATTTGATTCCAAGGCACCATGTTTGCTTTAAAGTTAATCTTGAGCTGTGAACAAAATTAATCAATTAATAAAGTTTTTATTAATGTTTACAAAAACTTTTTACTATATTCAAAATTCTCATTGCCTATTCTAGTAGTTTTTATTTAAATAAAGTTAATAAAAAAATATATATTATATTTATTTTATTTTTGAGATATAGATTAATATTTAACTGATATGAAGCGCACATGTGTGCGCTTCGGCGACTTGAGCCACTTCAATGGGGATTCTTTCCCAAGTTCATGTTGGTGTAATGCATAGTGGCCAGATGCTCCGAATCTACCCAACAATATACAGGGTGATTGGTAATTCGCCATATTCCCGTTAGGAGCTGATAGGGGTGACTATTTGTGATAATTTTGACTTCCATATGCATTATGCAAAAGTGAACTATTTTTGAGTTATCATGTTTTTAAGGTTTTTTCAAAATAAGTCAAAATGCAACATCAAAAATTTAAAAAAAGTATCAATTTAAATCTCGTGTTTCTTCTGATTTATAAAAAAGATTAAACATTGGTTATATATCAATATTAAAACAACAATTATCGGTCCAAATTAAAAATGCGAGACGAAAAACTATATTATTTCAATATATTTTTGAGACTTTTTTCCATTGCCTTAAAAACAAAAAAAAAAGTATTTTTTTATTGCTGTAGGAGAGCAGTCAGGCCGACGGCCCGCTTAGAATTTAGCATTTAGCGTCGCCTATGGGTGTCTGCAACGCCAGTGGAATCGTGAACACGCTGCTGTTCCATAAGGGTACAGGAACTTGGGTCACTAATGCCGGAACACAACACAAGGTTATTATGGCGGCATACTTAAGACCAAAGGTGGTCACTATCCAGATGGGCTTGAGGCCCTACCACGTAGCTACGATGGGTTGTTTTGTTGCCTTTTAAGACAAGCCATCTCCGGCCGCAGAGGTTAGTATTCTCTCTCTGCCCCTACACGGATAGTTACGTTAAGAAACTTGGCTTGCAGATTATTTTAAAAACATAACCGTTTTCTCCGCTCTCCAGCAATGCATAACAACTAGGAACTTATTTCAAGGAAACTGAAAAAAAAAAACGATCACAAAAGAAGCAGGCGGAAATTCGAATTCGAACTAAACTTAAGGTAGTTCTTTAAAATTCCATAAAATGAAAACAATACCCAATGTAAATAAATCAAAAAATAAAAATTTGAAACCAGTAACAGTTTAGTAGTAATAACAATTAATAATAAGTAACAATTAAGACATTTTGTAATTTAGCCTAAAGTTCTTGCTGAAAGTGACTTCCTTTATTGCGTACGCAAAGTCGCAGTCTTTTTCTGAGTTGTGACTTGACTGAAAAACCAGAACGGCTTGCTCGCACGAAATTTGTAATTAATACATAAATACATACATATAATCACGCCTCTGTCCCGTAGGGGTAGGCAGAGACCACTTGCTACGATCCTTACATATGTACTTCTTTCGCTTCGTCCACTTTCATTATTCCCTTCATACGTACTCTTCGGTTGAGGGTAGTCTTGACCTGGCCTTTTTTCAAGACGTCCCTGATTTGGTCTTGAAACGTTCGCCTAGGTCTACCCTTTCCAACACTTTCATTCACACTCGCCTTATACACTTTTTTCGTCAATCGTTCTTCATTCATTCTCTCGACATGGCCAAACCATCTCAGCATACCTTTCTCAATTTTTGTCACTACATCTTCTTTCTTTCTTGTAATTAATACTTACATAAAAATGAGTAATATTGATGAAACTTAAATATCTTTTAGGCCGATTTAATACCGAACTATCATTTGCTTCGCCCAAGTCAATTAAAATGAAAGCAATCAAACAAATATAGCAAAATATAAAAATTTGATAAAATGTTCTCATATTATTTTTTACTTAATTATAATATGCAATTTTAATATACTAATAATAGCTTCCTTATACATATACTTTCATCTAACTTTAATTAATTTTTTAGTTTAATTTCATTGCACAGCTTTAAGATATAAATAGTACGAGTGTACTATCTAATATTTTATATGTAATTTAAATACTATAGAATATTTTTTTTTGAAATTATTTAAATTTTGAATACAAAATAGGTAGAACTTTGTTTAAATATCAGCTCAAAAAAGTCCCACATAATATATAATAAGTTTATGTCTCTTCATTTTTTAACATATAGTAATGATGTTATAAAAATTGTATATATTTATGACTAAGACACATTAAGATAAGCAGTGTTAGTTACAAGCAGCGCCTAGACTGAATATGTGAAATATACGCAATTGTATTTTAAAATGTTATTTAAAAGTTCTTCGTCACGATCACGAACACTTGTAAATCAAAAACACGCCAAAATTGTATGAGTCAGGAAGATTTTATGAAAAAAATGAAACCTCAAGCGTGATGTTTTTCTTGAAAAAGTAGGTTTAGTTAACACTTTGTTTATCGACCGTTATTTTGTGTTTGGCCTAAACTAGATTTTTGGGGCATGCACCAAATTAACATATACACATGCTGTTCATAAAAGTATCTTTTAAATTTTGGCACGCTTAAAAATTCACAAGTTTTTAAAACAATACACACAGTTCCAAATATGATTTCAAAATTACCATAATTGTATGTCTTGATGAAGGTTTTTTTCAGTATAATTAAATAAAAGAAGAAATTGAGCAGCGTGTCTTGCATTTCATACAGTTTTTTCTGACATTCACAAACTTAAAATGTGTAAAGTCAAAATGAGAAAATGATTTTTTGTTTTGCAGAACTTCCCATCATTTATCGATCTGGAGTGCATAATTCATTGCTTGCTCTACCTAATCAATGATCTTTGACCTAGTTGTGTATAGCTACTGGTCTTCCACTGCAGGTCCTTTTCATTGAATTCCTATGGTCACTCCTATTAAAAAAGCCTACCCTAACCTTATGGGACAGCAGCGTGTTCGCAATGCCACTGGCATTGATAAACTCACAGGCGACGGTAACTGCTAAATTCTAAGTGGGCCGTCAGCCTGCCTGCTGTCTTATAGCAATAAAAAAAAAGAATTTGGAAGGTAGTCCCCCAATACAAATCAAATATAGTAATTACCCTTCTATTTTTTTAACTCTTTAGCTATAACAATGAAGCTATTACATAATTAAATAAATACATCGACGCAAAAATTGACAATCTACGCGGAACGTGTACGTATTCCTGTGTCTCAAGCCACGCTAACTGGGGGTCATTGCACCCTGGATTTATGCCGGGGTAAAAAAATATCAACTCTAGGCCTCAATCCTTCCCAAGTAAATAAATGTAGGTAAATAAATTGCTGGCTTCGAAGTGAAAACTGTGGATGCAACCGGGATAAAATCGCATGTTCTTACATATGGACGGAGAAACTCTACTGGCTGTATATTAAAAGTTAACGGTTACGAAAATCTGTTTGTTATACGTGTTAACGGGAACTTATCCATTCTAACTAATCTTTCATGTTGTATGATCCATATAATACTAACACCTCACAATCGTTATACTTTTGTGTCAAAACCTAGTTTTTACTCAAAAAAATACTCCGAGCTATTAAATTTTTTTAATTAACAATAATTTAATGTAGTTGAACCGTTAAAATGTTTTTAAAGTGTGTTTATATGTATTTATTTTACATTTACATTCATGCAAACGCAGTTGAAGTAAATGATAATGAAATTACTAACAATAAAAGTATAGTTTTGTCGAGAAGGAAGAGGTTTATTGTGTTTCCAGAAGGAAGTTCTTTGCAGTTGGGTAAGGTTGATTTTCATTAAATTGTATGAACATCAAGAGTACACTGTTGATTATTGTCATAGAGTACGATGTAATAATAGCCAATAACCCTAAATAAATCCCTCTATTAGACTCGGCCATCCTTCTAGAAGGAACGGGCAGTATACCCGCTACGTTTGTCCAAACAGGAGTGGCGGATTACACATACCAATGATCTAGGTGGAGGTTTCTTCACGATGTTTTTCTTCGCCGTCGATACATAGTAAAATGATATGCAAAAATACGTATATAATTTTAATAATTAATTATTCGAACCCAAAATCTTTAGACTGGTCTCCCAGTGCAATACTGTAATACGAAAGTTAGACATGCGCATGTTTTTTGCGTCGATGTCTATTTTTGTCACTTCCTTCTGTTTTGTTGACAAAAATAGAACAAATGTAGCTTAGTTTGGTTTTCATAAAGCACTTGCAATTGACCTCTCGACCCTGAAGAATATTAAAAATACTGTGACAATTCACACAGCGCTATTTAGTCTTAAAGTAACTAGCAGAACGCTTGTGTTATGAGTACTAGATAACTGATATATCCATACCAATATTATAAATGCGAAAGTAACTCTGTCTGTCTGTCTGTCTGTTCCTCTTTCACGCCTAAACGGCTGAACGGATTTTGATGAAATTTGGTATGGTGATAGATGATAACCTAGAAATGGTCATAGGCTATAAATAATCACGCCATCGTTCTTAGGGGGTAGGCAGTAGGCAGATAACTAAATTGAGTTAGTGATTTTTTGTGCTTATCCGGTATCTATGAGAATCGGCCAACATCTATTTTTCATCCCCCTAAATGTTAGGGGTGACCCACCCCCAAAAAATTTTTTTTAATTTTTTGACATTTTATTATTTATATGGCAGAACAACGTTTGCCGGGTCAGCTAGTCAGTAATAAATTTTTATTTTTTAAATAAATACATGTTATAAACAAACTTGGAATAGGAATTGCATCCATGACTCCCGTTTTAACGAACAAAAGCCGTTCCGCCACGAGGCCGTCAAAGAAAACTGGACGATGCGATTTTTTGCGATCTATACACTAGGTAAAATGTTCTTGTTACCTAAAGATTTGCTAAGTCGCTGTGACTAATAGTTTACTATATATGTCATCATCATTATCCCAGCGTTGTATTACGGTTGCAACCCAAACTTTCGTTTCGGTGACCGGAGTCCGCTTTCCGACTTTTTCTACTCCACTTCGAACGGTCTTCAGCATCCCTGGTAGTGAGCCCATTGGCAAACATATCACCCTTTGCGACGTCAAGCCAGCATTTTTTGGGTCTACCCCTCCTGCCGGAGCCGGGCAGGGGCGGCATTGCCAGACATTTGTTTCCCACGTAAGCATCCGGTTGCCGTAAAACGAGGCGGTACCAGCGGAGCCGACACTCCTGCAATTTATCTGCAATGTCACGAACATGAAGACCGCCGCGAATGCGGGAGTTCCTAACGCGGTCCTTCCGCGTCACTCCACACATCCACCGTAGCATATTCATCTATGTGACACGCAGTTCTTGTCTGTGTCACTCTAACATTGGTCATGCTTCACAACCGTATAAAAGGACACCTAATGATGGTCTTATAGACCTGTCCTTTCAACTTTACCGGCATCTTGGGGTCACGCGATTTGGCCCACGTGGCAGCAATGCGTGCCTTGACGTCGCAATCGATGTCACCAGACGCGTGAAATACAAATCCTAGGTATTTCACTTGGTGCGTGCGCTCGATCGTGTCGCCGCCTATGCGTAAGGGTCTGGGATCGATGGAGTTACAGGCCAAGTACTCGCTCTTTGCCACATAACTATCTATGTCATCATTTCATCAATTCACTTTTTCTATTGCCGTGGAACAGCAGACAGGGTGACGGGCTCACTTAATAGTAAGCAGTTACCGTTGCCTATAGAAGTTTGCGACGCTAGAGGCATAGCTAACTACCGTCCGCGTAAGGTAACTGGCATTTGGGAACAGTTATGCTGGAACACAACATAAGATTATTGTGTGGCATACTTAGATATCAGGGCTGGTTGCTATCTAGACCAGTTTAGAGTTAGAACTCTAACCTACTATTTTTTTTTATTGCTGTAGGAAAGCAGACAGACTGACGGCACGCTTAGAATTTAGCAGTTACCGTCGCCTATAGGTATTTGTAATGCCAGTGACATCGCGAACACGCTGCTGTCCCATAAGGGTACAGGAACTTGGGTCACTAATGCTGGAACACAACACAAGGTTATTCTGGCGACATACTTAAGACCAAAGGTGGTCGCTATCCAGACGGGCTTGAGACCCTACCACGTAGCTAGGGTTGTTTTCATAGTCGCCTTTTACGAAAAGCCGCCCCCGGCTCCAGGCGTCTGTATTCTTACTTCGCCGCTGCACGGAAAGAAATATAATGACTTTCTATGTAATTGAGGTAGATTGTATTTCTGATAGGGTCAGGGATATGAATCATACTATATAGAAGGGTCGCTAGTTTAATTACTTTATTACTGATGATAATTCACTCCCAATATAAAATCATATTATCTTATTAGTATTCTATTGTAGGGAATGCCTTCTTATATTTGTAATCTAATATATAAAATTCTCGTGTCACAGTTTTCGTTGCCATACTCCTCCGAAACGGCTTGACCGATTTTGATGAAATTTTTTGTGCTTATCCGGTATCTATGAGAATCGGCCAACATCTATTTGTCATCCCCCTAAATGTTAGGGGTAGTCCACCCCTAAATTTTTTTTAAATTTTTTGACATTTTATTATTTATATGGCAGAACAACGTTTGCCGGGTCAGCTAGTTTTTTTGTAAAATTTAATTTGTATTATAATAATTGTATCATACGTTATGGATGAATCCGTTGAATCGATGATATTTATTTTGCTACCCGGGAGCACTTGCCAAATATTTTTATTACACACATATACCTTGTTAATAAAATCCTCCCAATAAATATTAATCTGTGAATTTTTCAGTATTCTGTACAACATACCCTATGATATTCTCGATCGGTGATATATTCCTATGGGGCAACACAGCTGCTCTTGCGTGGGAGCTACCTCAAGACCCCTATTCGCCCTTTAACCACAAAGCTGATCCTCTTCACCGACGAATGGATACAAAGGTCATATATTACACCGATGAGGACGGTCGGATCATAAATAAGAAACCCTATAAGAGGTGAGTCTAATATTATATATTGCATATTATACTATAAATATACTATAATATTTACTATACTATACTATAAACATACTATAATATTATACTATAAATGCACTAGACAAAAAAGGTAGTTTGTACTAGTAGTAATGCAATGCTTAAAATTACCTAAAAGTTTTGAACTTTTTTGATACCTACATTTTTTTAATAGATTGTGTTATTATTAGAAAAAGTAAAAAGACTTATCAAAACTATTTTTCAAGGATTTCACACACAAGTTTAACTTTGACTTTGACTTTGGCCGCTGCTAAAAATAATCCTATCTATAAGTGAGTTTAGTAAAAGGAAAATTGATGCAAAAAATTTGCTCGGCAGTAGTTTTCAAAAAGATAATCACGGGCTCAGAAGTGAACGTTTAAATTAATTAATTTAACTGAAGTGTACTCATAATAAGTACACCGAAATAATAAATAGTTTACTAGTATTGCATAAAATAGCACTTATCCAACCATTAATTAAATTAAACGAAATTTCCAGAAAGTTCATAGTGAACCCGGCGTTCGCAAAACGCAGTATAACAACTCAGCAAATTAAAAAAGCTGGAAAATTCGAGATAGACCGGAAACAGATGCACTCACGAAACGCGGACTCAAAACGCGACTGGGGGCGGCGAAGCATACAATTTCATAGGAGCAGCCGCGCCTCACTGTACCAGAAAATAGAGACAATGCTACAAGGGTACGTATCTTATAGTGTTATTTACATTCAGTAAATGTATTCCAGGAAGCACAAACGTGCATTTACAGGTGTGTCTCTAGACAGTTTTTATTTTTGCTATGTTGAATTTAACATTATTGCATACGATTGTAAAAATTTAAAATAAATAACGTTGTTTCATTAACCATATCTATTCAAACCTATTTGAGGGGATCTTTTTGTATGGATATTTAATGTATACATAAATGCAAAGTTACAAATATAGATAAAATTAGAAATGAGTATATTAGAGGAAGTTTGAAAGTGCCAATCATTGAGAACCTCAAAAGATTAGCGTGATATAGCCATATAATTCAAAATGAGTGTGGATGGATGTAAGAGGAGAGGTAGGCCAAAGAAAAGATGGATGGATTGCGTAAAAGATGATGTTATGATGAAAAAGAGTGTGAATGTTGAGATGACAGCTAACAGAGGATAGTGGAAGGAGAGAATATGTTGTGCCGACCCCACATATTTGGGATTAGAGCAGAAAGAAGAAGAAGACAAATACAGAAGTTATGTTAGTGATCTAATGTGCGTTTTAACTCAACCCAGGGCGTGTTGTTTGATGATGACATGTAATTTCAGCTAAATGTATTATTGTCGCTCGGTTTATGTGTTTGTTAAAAATACTTGCCTTACAGTTTTACCTAGTGAAGGGAATTGTCATTAAAGAAAAAACTGATCAGCCACACTTCATGCTTAAAAGCTCCAAATTGTAAACGTTTCATAGTTGTCAGAATAAGAAATCTCTTTGGGGTTGTATTACAGATCTCTAAAAGTTAACTCTTTACGCCTAGTTTTCTAATGAAACTGTCTCCTTTATGCTTATAAATTTATGTATAATCATGTTTTATTAAATTTCTTTCACCGACGGAGACTATATAAAGAAATGCAGATTTGACCAGTTTACAATCTTAAAATATATTTTAATTAGAACCAGTTGTAGTTACTCAAATAATATATCGATATTAAAATCTTGCAAACTCAGCTATGAAAAGCTGAGTTTGAGCCTACTCTATGAATGTATATTAGTATATAATAATGCACACGATGGGGCATAATCCATAGTCACAGATTTGTTTACCGTCATAATATCATCTTGCATAGTTTTATGTGGCAACCGGCTATTTACGTGAGGAATAAATGTTACACCGCGTCCGCTGGGTACCGGCTCGAGGGGTAGAAAACATGCAAAAGTGCTGGTTTGACGTCATAATGATGCATGCCAATGGACTCACTACAAGAGATGTCGAAGACCGTGAGCGGACCCCGGGCACCAAAGCAAAGTTTAGGTTGCAACCGGATTTTGAAGCTACGATGAAGATGGTATACATATTGCATTAAAACGCACGGAAGATAGAGGAGAGAAGGTTTTGGATAATATCGAGGGGAAACTTGTGTAGTCTCCACTTTGATCGTAGCGATACAGCCCGTTCTCTCTAGAAACAGATCCGAGACCAGCATTGAATGCTGTTCTTTTCTATGTATGAAGTTTCTTGGAAGCTTTAGTTGTACTCAGAAAAAAACATTGTGTAGGAAAGTAAAAAACTATTAGTGCTAAATGTACAGACTCCTAGTACTAGATTTGGCAATTCGCCTGCGCGCAGTGTGAAACTTTTCCCACTTTAAACGGGATAAATTTAAAAATTCAGCTTTATTGATGTTACAGACTCGGTGGGAACGGGAAACAGTGTATGTTGAAAACTCTATGCATAGTTGGCAAGTCCAAACATCTTCCTCAGGGAGCATTTCTGCAGGAGATATTAAGAGCTGTATTCACGTGAGTATATCTATTATATAAATTGCCGATTTGTACTGTAAAATTTAAACTTGTTTTTTTCCAAGATGTAACATATTTATTTAACCAAAATAATATCCTCATCTATACAATGCTGCTATCTATTCATTTATAACTTTACAATAGAACTCTGGGGATCTAGATTCGACAAACTGTGTGAAAGCATTTTGTACTGTTTCCGGGGAAGAAAATTGTCGAAATCACGAAAAAATTATAGTTCGTTGGAGCAAGATCTGGCGAGTACGATGGACGTATGGTTTCTAACTGCAGCTCCTATAGAGTTACAACGGTTTCTCGTGCAGTGTGAGGTTTTGCGTTCTCATGATGCAATAATGGTAAAGAATGATTCACAAGTCGAGGCTGTGTCATTGCCAGTTTCGCATTGTTTGAAGTTTGGCACAGTAAACATCTGCTGTTATTGCTTGATCAGACCTGAGAAAACAATAGTGAATAACACCATAAAAATTTGTATCTTAGTAGTCCAGATAGTAACCATTACCTTTTTATTGGGAAGCTTTGCTTTAAGGCACTGCTGGGGCGTTTGACCTGGGGTCAGCCATTGCATTTTTCGCTTACGGTTATCGTAAAGAATCTACTTTTTGTCACATATCACAATTCGATCTAATATACCTTCATTTAACAAAACAGTACAAGTTTCAACACGCATTTCTTTCTACAGATCCGACAAATCATGAGGTTCATATTTTATTATTACCTATTAGACCTATAAGAGAGTGTTGAGTAAGAAACAAGTTAAGCTGATTGTGAACTAAGCGTTCTAAAACTTTAGCAAGAAATGGGAGAATGGAAATCGGACGAAACTATGAAAACGTTGAATGAATTGGTTTTTTAGGAAGAGGAATAACCTGGGCATCCTTCCAAGTTGCTGGTAAGGTACCACAGAATACTGAGAAGTTAAGGATGTGGGTAAAGACAGTTATAAGGATATCTAAAATAAAGATTATCATATGGCGACTGATTTTACTGCACTCCCAACATCGAATTCAGAAAATGGACTAAGAAAGAAACTTGGATGCGAAGGAGCTGGAAATAAAGAGTCTTAAGTGTTCTTGGCCTAGTTACTTGGTCAAGAGGCGTTATGGTCGTGAAGTGTCGAAATAAATTATCAATGTTGAAATTGTTATATAGGGAGTTCTGTACAGGTTTTCCAACTCCTAGTGCTTTTGGAAATTTCCAAACTTTTGATGGATTGACTTTTTCTAGGGAAATGTGAATATATCGGCGCTGTGCGTCCCTATACACAATATTCAGTGTTTGCGTATCACTTTTAAACTGAGTTTGATTAGATTTATTTTTGTTTATAAATGAGAGCAGAAGACAAACTAATAGCCCACCCGATACGATAGTAGGTGGTCACCGTCGTTTATAGACGTTTGCAACACTAAAGGCATTGCCAACACGCTGCCAGTCTCGAAGAAGCTTAAGGTTATTGTGGTAGCATATTTAAATAACCAGGGGTGGTTGGCTCAGTTGGGCATAGAGCCTTACTGTCTAGCAATATAATTAATGTATTATTCAAATGCCATGCCGCCTCCGCTTAGTTACAACAGGATAGATAGATCCAACAAGTGCTGGCTTCACATCTTAAGGGGTGTGTAAAATGACTGCTAATCAACTCACTTTTAGGAATACCGTAGAATGTGCAAACATTAGGTGACAACCAGGATTTAACGCTAAGGTGATAATGATGCTATCATGATAAAATCGTCCATTTGTTGTTTGTATTAGTTATGGCGATATCAACAAGAATTTTCAATAATTCATTTTTTCAGATTACCTGAGGGCACTGGATCTTTGGCAGAAGATGATTCGCTCAAAGATTACGATCAAGCTCACAACACGATTGAATCCTGCGAGGAATTGTATCCAGACTGCGAAGATCCGCTTTCAGACGGAACTTCTCCAATCACAAATTACTAGGATTAGTATAATCTTAGGTTATATACTAAAACAGCCATAATTTTTAAGTCTACATACAGTATAAACTATTTATAACGTCACTCTACTTAACGACAAACTCCTTAAAATGTAGAAATTGGCTTTGGTTGGTCTACTTTGTTTTCTATACAATAATGCATTGTATATAACATCTGGGTATGGCAGAAGAAACATGAAAGCAGAATAAATGCAGTTGAGAGCGTTAAGAAGTATGATAGGAGTCAAACTGAGTGACAGGATAAGAAATAGTGAGATAAGGAAACGTTGTGATCTGAAAGAAGATGTAGTGACAAAAATTGAGAAAGGTATGCTGAGATGGTTTGGCCATGTCGAGAAAATGAATGAAGAACGATTGACGAAAAAAGTGTATAAGGCGAGTGTGAATGGAAGTGTTGGAAGGGGTAGACCTAGGCGGACGTTTCAAGCCCAGATCAGGGACGTCTTGAAAAAAGGCCAGGTCAAGAGTACCCTAAACCGAAGGGCATGTATGAAGGGAATAATGAAAGTGGGCGAAGCGAAACAAGTATGTAAGGATCGTAGTAAGTGGAAAGAAGTGGTCTCTGCCTACCCATACGGGAAAGAGGCGTGATTATATGTATGTATGTATGTATATAACATCACGATCAGTTTATAAAAAAACTGCAATATCACTAGACTTTTGTCAAGTTGTTACACGTTATCATAATCCTAATTGCTTTAATGCAAAAACCTTTAAGTATTGACGAAATATTATTTATTATAGAATAGTAAAATAATCTTTTATTTCTCTTCTTTTAACAACTATTCAGTTAAGTTATTAAGTTTTTATATAGATTCTGCACTGTATTTTCTTAAAAAGACCTGTATTATTGCTTCAAAAAATATAAAAGTAGGGTCTATTTCCACAGTACGGACAGATGTGATGCATGCCTTGACTAGACTGTACTTGTTGAAAATTTAATTTTTTTTTATGTGGATGAAAAATTATACTATAAAGGCACTCACGTGGCTTTGTATGAGGTTGAAGTATCTTAAAGGAAACAATTCTCTATATTATAATATTACATGGTATACTTATAAAATTAAAACAAATTCAAAAAGTGTTGCCTGCCTGTTATTTTCAACTAATTAAACATGGGTAGGAATCAACGGGCAGGCGGTCTACTGTACAAAATAGGCATACATGTTTCATAATTTTTTTTAATGTATGATACTTTTTTTTAAAAAGAAAAATTATGCTTCAAATAGACGTAAAACGCTGTCGCGTACAGAAAATTGCGCAAATTTTCTATATACCTAGTCAGGTCATAAATTCTGTCACATGTTTAATGTAAAATAATTGTAACAAGTTTATTCATTATGTAACCATTTATATACCAAAATGAACTTAACAAAACATAGATTCTTATGACATTAAAGTTTATTCAAAATGACCTCCGTGATTTTGAATACAAGCCTTCAATCTGCGCGGCCAGTCCTCTATCGCAGCACGAACGAGGTCCATGTCAATATCGGCGGCTGCCTTAATCAAGGATGTCTTGAGTGACTCCAAATTGGGATGAGGCTTTGAGCACGCCTTTTCCTCCAAGTGTTGCCATATCTTGTAATCTAACGGATTCAAATCTGGACTGGAGGAGGGCCAGTCTTCGTGCCGGATGAAGTCGATTTCACGCGCCGCCAGCCAGTCTTGTGTGCTCTTCGCTCTATGAGCTGGCGCCGAATCTTGTTGGAATACCCAGTGCCTGTTATTGAACATGGTATGAGAAACAGGTACCACAAGGTTCGTCAGGACTGTATTTTGATACACAACAGCATTCGTTTTTACACCTTTCTCACAAAAATGTACCTCTGTTAAGCCCCAATAAGAAACTCCCAACCATACCATGAGCGAGGATGGAAAATGACCTCGTTGGACACGCGGAATACGGTTGCTCGCTTCTTCACTACTGTGTGCGTACACCTTATCATTTTGTTTGTTGTAGCTCTCTTCTACGGTAAACATTTTTTCATCCGAAAAAAGAATTTCCCGATATTTTTTTCCCGCGTACCGCTTCAACAAAGCGCGGCATCTCTTCAGTCTCAGGTCCATTAGACGAGCATTCAAACGATGTCCTGTTTTTCTTCGATATGCCCGAAGCCCTAAGTCTTCATTTAACACCCTTTTCACCGTGGTTCTGCTTAACCCCATCTGAAGGGCCAACAGTTTCTGCTTACATTTGGGATTTCTTTGAATTCGTGCCTTCACAGCTTTTATCACTGCTGGAGTCCTAACAGACCGAGGGCGACCACTTCTTGACCTGTCATCTACACTAGAGTCTTCATTGTATCGTTTGATGGTACGATAAATGAATCTTTTGGTTATATTCAAATTTTTCAGTATGTTAAAAATTTGAATTGGCGCGTAACCGCAACGATGCAACGCAATAACTGCAACACGGTCTTCTTTAAACGTCCACTCCATATTTAAAAAATGAGTAAAATTCTAAAAGTATACATTTTTATTTTCATGAACAATTCGAGATTCGAATTCAATAAACTTTTTTGTGGCCAGCATTCTAAAAGAAAAGTTTTTACTGTGTGACAATACTTATGACCTGACTAGGTATAATAATGTAAATGTAATTAATTTAACTCAGATGAAAAAAAAAACAACATGATATATAAAAATAGTATAATTTATTTTGGATTTTGTTTATTTAGTTTATACTCATTTTGTAAAATGTAGAACTAGAGTATATTATAATAATAGTTACACGAGTAACTATTGTTATATTCTAAATGTTAAAATATACGAATATCTTAACATTTAGAATAAGTCAAAGAAATTTAATTAAATTGTTATGTAGATACGTTATTGCATGGGTTTTAGCTTTAAGGTGGATAGAAAAGAGGTTTCTTATACTAAAAGTGTAAGTTAGTTAACTAAAGAAATATTTAATTGTTAATGTGCTTCCGTTCAAAAATAAGAAAAAGCCTGTTGGTGCAAAAAAATAATGTGTTATATATTATTTTCTCAGGAGAGTGTAATACCATTGAATGATCCTTTTCCTAGCTTAAAGACAATAGTCAATATACACTGTACAGTTGCTCTTTCGGAATTGGGAGGTCTGATAGCACCTCTGAACTGAAAGAGTCACCACTTTTCAAGAGTCATCAAGCAATTTTTAGAATAAAGAGTAAAAAGCAGTGGAGGACTTATTATTCGGTATCTTGTACGTATTTTATATGTGTTTGTATTTCGGTATATGATATGTGTATACGACTCGCTTACGGAACGCGTAAGCCTTACGTTTGGGTTGAAGATAAACCGTTCAAAGACCAAGATTATGATCGTGGACCGCGTCAACAACAATTTGCCCGAAGTTTGCGAACTGCGACGTAGTTCAGGCCTACGTATACCTTGGGGCCTTGATCTCAAAAAACGGCAGCCGTGTAGGCGAAGTAAAGTGACGTATGGCCATAACCAGAACCTCGATGGAGAAGCTACGGAAAGTGTGGGAAAATCGTCATATTACCAAAGCCACTAAGTCAGGCTTGTGCGGTCACTGATATTCCCCATTCTTCTTTACGCGGCGGAGATATGGACAGTATGATAATTGGAAAAGCGGAAGATAGATGCTCTAGAGATGTGGTGCTGGAGGAAGATGCTCTGGATATCGTGGATGAAGTTCCGCACCAATGTGTCCATACTCCAGGAGCTCGGCATCACGCAGCGTCTGTCGGCCGTAGTACAATCGCGCATTCTACAGTGCTTTGGGCATGTCTCTAGGCGAGAAACGACTCCATAGATCGGCTTGTAGTGCAGGGAAAAGTAGAAGAAACCAGATCGCATCGCAGGTCACCTATACGCTGGACTGACCAAGTGAAGTCCGCAGTGGGAAACCGTGTGTTTGACTGCGCCATACAATCTGCCAACAGGGAGAGATGGTGGGAGATCGAGCGGAGAGTTGTGTCCGCCACCACTGACGTGGATGCCTCAACGTGAGCACGACCACTCTGTCAAGGGCGAAACAAAAAAAGAAGAACAAGAAGAAGTATACTTCTCTGCGGTTCACTTTTACTGGGCATTCCTTGCAAATCCGACAGAAAAATGCGTTTGGCGTATGTATGCGATTGTTGTATATTTGTAATGCCTTCTGCATATTCATGAATGCATGGACGACTTTGTCGCCATTTAGCGTGTTAGAACAGTTTTATTGCTCGAGAGATATTCCTAAACCATCTACGTTATAGCTGGTCGGCAGTCCTCCGCTACGGACGGAGAGAAACACTCGTACATAAACTACACTGAGGACTAAATCACTCTTAAATATTAAGTATCTTCTACTATCAATATTATGGACTGAACGTTAGTGAACTAGCAAAAAAGTCATCTACTTGTCGCTTTTACTAAGAAAGTGGGGCAGACTTATTTCGAAAAACACAAACAATAGAACGAAGTACTTAAAATGTTTGCATATTACTATAATCTGTGCTAAGTTAAAAAAAGTATTTAATAAATTCTGGATCCTATTTTACTGTATGATTAATTTTATTTAAGGGCAAAAGTTTTTAAGCAAAAACAATACAACAAAGAAATAAACATCTTCTGAAATATCAAGTTATCGAAGTATAATCACTTTTTCTATATAGAATTTTAAAAGTAAACTTATAAAAATGTAAAATGTTTGTTTGTAGTTTTTTGAATAAATACGTATTTTTAATTCTTGTTTATTACATTAATATGATACCATACAACACATATATTATAATTATTTTAAATAATGTTAAATTCAAAACAATAGAATCTAGCTTGTCAATAAAATTGTATAATGTGTTTTTTACTTCTTTTTTTTATACAAACACTGTTTAGTCTGAAATTATATAATAGAAATAATATAAATCTTAATGTTGAGTTAAGTTAGTCAGCACAAAACAGCCAAGAATGTATCTTCGACATCTTGTATCTGGATGTATATAACTAACTAATGCAATGTGAAAAGATCTCATTTGCTACCAACATCCAAAACTTTTAAAAGACAACCTGAAATAAGAGCGATAAAAGCTAGCGACGTCACAATTGATCGTATTAAACTACAATAAATTAGTCTCAGTTAATGAAAACTACTCTACAAAAAGTATCTTTTTTGGTCTTTAATTCTTTAGTGATAGGGATTCACTGATCTGCCGTCTTAATCACTATCACAGTGATAACAAATTAAAAAACCGTCATCTTGATTATATAGTTCTAATTAAAATTAGAATATAGATCTAATATAAGTTATAAGTGAAAGTTGTATTTCCAGAATTGAAGGATAACATTTTAATAAAAAATGAATCACTTCACAAAAATATCTGACTCTCATAAGAAGAAGCACTAACATTTTTAATAAGTTTCATAAAAATTCATTTCAGACTACGTATAATGGATTTCTCGAAATCACAGACAGTAAACGATGTTAAAATTTCCTTTTTTGTTTTCTCCAGCTCGCTAGCACAAATATAACAGTAAAACGATTGACACTGACTATGTTAATTGGTGTTTCATTTATACACTACATGCCCATAATGGCGTCGATAGACAGTGCGTTTCACGATTTAAAGCCGTCAACTTTTTAGTGATATTTGAAATATCAACTGTTACCTTCATTCCATCAATTTAAAGTTGAACTTAAACTAGTTATAGAATATAATTTCAGTTAACAAAGCATGCGAAAGAATTGGCATTCAATGTAACAATGAAGTTAATATTTGGCTTTTCTTTGTTTATAACAACAATTGTGTTGTTCGAGACGGCAATTAGTGTGAGTTATAAAGACAATGGAAACAGTACTGGCGAAGAATCCTCGTTTATAAATGAAGGATCAAGGGTGTTGTCGCGACGAAGGAGATTCATAATATTTCCAGATGGCAGTTCGTTGCAGTTGGGTAAATATTTTCATAACACATTCTCTCAGCAGAGTAAATTATAATCGTTATAAAAGAAATGTTGTTCTTCTCGGTTTCTTGTATAAGCTTAACAAACAATTTTTTTTCTGTTTTCTAGAATTCTCAGTGTGCTTCTATATTTACATTAATATTGTTCTTCCGTTACGTCCATTCTAACTACATAATAATCACATAAACACCTTATAATCTAACATATGTATTATAAAATGTTATTTTATTTCTCAATTTTAATTTATTGTTCGCGAACATCATACATGCAGGCGGCTCAACTGTAGATAAGTGAATAACAAGAAAAAATCCTGAGATGGTACCTTATTTTGCTTTTATAATACGATCTAGATTTACAATATTTAAATTATAAGAGATTTTAAGATACGTCAAAGAAATTCTACAGGAACTCTATTGATTGCCTAAACGAATTCTAGCTTAATGACCTTTTAATTTACGTCATTCGGTGTTTAGAACTAGTTATATCTATTAACACCTTGCTAAATGTTTATAAAACATCAAATACTAGGGGTGTTCATAAAAAGTGATAATGAGTATGACGCATGTATTAAATGTTATTGTGTTAAATGTATTAAATGTTTCACTTATTAAATGTTATTTTATTTTTCACCTTTCAGGTTTATACACTTTGTATATGGATGGCCAAGGGGTGGTAAATTATCAACCCTTGGCTGTCCCAGAAAAAAACAGTCCATGATCTTACCGGTGGATGGAATCGCCTTAAATTTCTTCGGAGTTGGAGATGACGGTCTCTTCCAAGTCATGGACTGTTATTTCGTTCCCTGGTCATAATGGTGAAGTCATGTTTCGTTCATAGTTATGAATTAAGCCAAAAGTCGGTCAAGATCTAGTTGTAACAAACCCAAACAGCTTTGTGAAATTCTCAGTCTCGTTTGTTTCTGCGCGTCAGGAAGCATTTTGGGCACCCAGCGCGCTAATACTTTTTTCATACCCAAAGGGTTGTGTATAATATTATGGACACTCCATATATAAATCTTAATTTCTTTTGATATAAAACACACAGTAACACGACGATCCGCCAAGACAGAGTTTTCAACTTTTTAACCATTTGTTCAGTCACTACTGCCATTCCGAGCGGGGGTCGTCGTTAATGGAAGTTCTTCCTCGCTTGAACTCAGCACACCAACACGCAACCGTAGAATATGGAGGAGCATGAACCACTAATGTTGCTCTCAAGTCTTGCTTTACCAGCTCCGTGGTAAAATTTTTCAAAGAGAGATATTTTATTACCGCGCGAACTTCAATTTTAATCATTTTTAAGAACACATTCCGACATGAGGCACACAAACGACTTCTATTTTTAAAAAAACAAAAGATAATTGATTGTTTTTTATTATATCTAATGTCTGGTTTATGCCTGTCAGTATTTTTGTTTATTTCCAAGTAGAATGTATGCATTATCACTATTTATTGAACACCCTTCGTATTGGAATGCATATTAATTGTGGTAATGCCCTTACCAGGGCCAAACAAATTTATTTTATTCATAATATTAATCAATAATTTTGAACAAAAATTTAAATTGTATCTATTTATCTCTTTTATAAATTCATCATCATCATCATCATCTAAGCGTTATCCCGGTTGCATCCTAAACTTTCGTTTCGGTGCCCGGGGTCCGCTTTCCGACTTTTTCTACTCCACTTCGCACGGTCTTCAGCATCCCTGGTATTGAGCCCATTGGCACGCATATCACCCCTTACGACGTCAAGCCAGCACTTTTTGGGTCTACCCCTCCTGCCGGGGCCCGGCGGAGGCGGCATGGCCAGACATTTGTTTCCCACGTAATCATCCGGTTGCCGTAAAACGTGGCCGTACCAACGGAGCCGACACTCCTGCAGTTTATCCGCAATGTCACGGACATGAAGACTGCCGCGAATGCGGGAGTTCCTAACGCGGTCCTTCCGCGTCACTCCACACATCCACCGCAGCATATTCATCTCCGTGACACGCAGTTCTTGCCTGTGTCGCTCTAGCAGCGGCCACGCTTCACATCCGTATAAAATCCGTATATCTCTTTTATAAATTCTTATAGCTTTAATTTATTTATACGGTAAGCAGTTGTAATCATGTTTTCTATGCAGCAGATGGAGAGGTCAGCAGCTGTCCAACTGGCAGTTGCTATTATGAAAAGGGTACCTTTAATCTAGAGTATGTCTGCTGAAATAACGTTCCTGCTATCTATAGATAGTTTTGAGGGTTTCGGCGATAGTGGCGCTTTTCTTACTCTTTCTTTTTTATGACGCATTTGATAACATTACAATAATGAAATTTTTTATTTCTTCAGAGTGTGTTTATGTAAGTTATACCAGATGCTTATGCACTAAATATACGTATTCTTCTTCTATATTACCTTTAACTTTTTCAAGTCTGATCTACCATATAAACATATTTATATATATATATATATATATATATATATATATATATAT
The DNA here is from genome assembly GCA_963693495.1 of Malacosoma neustria. NCBI lineage: Eukaryota > Metazoa > Arthropoda > Insecta > Lepidoptera > Lasiocampidae > Malacosoma > Malacosoma neustria. The sequence continues at coordinate 18,448,812 of OY856377.1, forward strand.
ATATATATATATACATATCTCTTTAACTTCTTACGTGAGCTTCATCTGGTGTAAGGTACACTCTATATTCTCACTGAATTAAGCTTCTGTGTGACTATTCACTGATGATTATTCCTTAAGATGTCACTAAATCTAGTATTTATGGGGTAGATTCTCCTTTGACACTCAACTTTGAAGGGAATACAAACCATTTATGACCTTTATCCTCTGAAATAAAAAAAAGAAGTAAACAACAGTTACGGTACTCGCAAGTCTACGCTAGTCTTATGAATCACACTCAACCTAATCAGAGATTAAATAAGTAAAAAAAATTCTTAATGACGAAGGTCTTTAAGCAGTACGTTCTAACCGCAATGGCGGATTGTACGGCGATGTGGATACACGTGGTTAGGCTGGTCCTTAAATGTAATCTCTAGGCAAACTTTGGACACTTGAAGTTGATTTTCTTTAAGTTACCGGATTCATAATAAAGTGATCTGTTGGAAAATCAAAATCACCGACATTGCTTTTTGAAATCGTAAGCAGAAGTGTCAGTGAATCAGCAATATCCATTGTAGAACCTGTAGTAACCTATGGGATAAAAGCGTTATCGTGTAGAAACCGCGTCTCAGTACAAGACGTTTAAGAGATCCAGCTGCAAGGTGGAGCGATGATTTTCATAAAATAGCTGGTAAAAGATCTAATGCAACAAGCTGAAGATAAAGCTATGTAGACCTAAGTGCCAGGCCTTAATCCAACAGTGTACTTCAATGGGCTGATGATGATGGTGATGTAAAAATAGTATAGCGTTTTCTATTCTGCGATGATATTTATGTTTTAATTTTTTTTAGTGTTTTGCTGTCAAACAGCAGCTCTCATTCCCATCGGGGATATCTTTTTATACGGAAATACTGCTGCCTTAGCCTGGACCTTGCCTTCAGACCCTTCGCTATTTGATGTTTTAAGACAACAATCAAAAGCGCAAAGAAGAGGTGATGTTGTGAAAACTGTTAACTATTTGAATGAAGAAGGTAGACTGATCGCAAGAGTTCCCTTCAAGAGGTAAGAAGTTTAAGAAAACCCCTGAGTTTTATTCCTTTCATACACTTCGTAAGCTATTTTTGGTGACTAATTTTCATATTATAATATTATATTAATACATTTTGAGAAAACCTGCATGCTGATGTCATGTAACCCACCAAATATCTTTAAAGAAACGTGGCAGAAATACTTTTTTCAGACGGAAGGCTAGCCTAGCTATAGTTTATTATTATTACTAATTGTAATAACGTTTGAGCTAGATTTAAGAAAGAGCACAGTATAAATAATAAATATAAACAAATTAATATTTTGATAAATATAATTGCATTATGACATCACTTATTAGCTAAGAATAATATTAATTTTAAAACATTATTATCGCTTTGATTTCGTTCAAATTAAATTGCAAAACGTAATTTCCAGTACACATATTATACGTTGCTTAAAAGTCTCAACATTTCCATTATTAGTATTTGTTCTGTTTTAAATTTTTTTTCAGGAGACCGATAGTCAATCCAGCATTTGCGAAACGTAGCATTGACGATAAAACAAAAGAGATGTTGTTCAAAGAGAAATTAAAACAAAAGATAGATCGTAAGAGAATGCACGAGATGCAGTTAAATAGAGATTATTTGAAAAAAGAACATTTAGAAGAGAGCAGCATAGAGTTCCACAGAAGCAGTAGATTGGAACTTTTCAAGAAGTTGGAGAAACTGTTTACTGCGTAGGTTTTATTTATTATTTTAAATATTTAGAAATTATTCTTAATCTTCAAAATTGTCTACTAGTAAATTTAGTGTTACAACGCATCTATTTGTATCGCAGCCCGTCCTTTTTCGGAGAAATCCATAAAGCAATAGATTTTTTTATTGCTCTGGAATATCAAGTAGACTGACAGTCCAATTATTGTAAGCAATTACCATCGTCTGTGGATGTTTGCGACTCCAGGAGCTGTTATAAGTGCCGCCTAAAAGAAAATTAGAGATATAGAAAGTTGTATAAAATTTGTATTTACAAGAGAAGATTGACATTTTTCTGTCACTGAACTTACAAAACGAATCTTTTTTTCAATTCTTACCATCCTTAAAGTAAGTCATAGGGCAGCGCTATCTTTTTCTTCTTTGTCTTCTTAGGCATGAAAAATTTTATGGATCTTCTTAGATATGAAGATTTTATGATTTTTTATGGATTTAAATCTGGCACGTGGAAGATCACTTGCCAGATAATTTTTATTACCCTATTGACTCTAATAATTTCAGAAGAATTTGCACTTTTCTCAGAATCACCAAACTGATTACATGATCAAATAAGCTGAAGATAAATGTAAATCTAGTTTAGAATTTAGATTTTGAGATGCTTTGAACTAATCAAAACTCTAACCTGACCACTGATGTCATCCAATCGATGTTAATATTTAAAGGCAGATAATTGATTAAACTTTATTCAGCGTAATAGAATTTCCAATCACATACCATCGCTTTGTTTAATCCGAATACCTCGCCATACATTATTGATTGAAATCTGCGCAGAATGGGTCGGAACGGACGGCAGTGCGTTCTTTACAAACTATGCGAGACAGCGCAACGCGCTTCGGTGCAGGGTAGCTTCCTACAGGAATTCCTCAGAGTTGTGTTCACGTGAGTATCGGCACCATGTGAATCAATGTTTATGTGCCGTGTAATTATTTCTTCAGAGAACTGGAAACACATTGTAAATCTTCACATACGCACTTATTTGTGAGTAGAAAATTCAGTTTGCATCATTAAATTACCTTTAATATGTATTAATTAGCTTTAAATTGAATTTTATATCACACATCTTTAAAATTTTGTCAAATTTGCTAAGCATATCAACCAATACGATCAATCAATAAATCATCTATCATGTTTTTTTTAATTTATTTTGTTCAAAATATTAATTTATGTTTTGTATTAAAATAGTACTTATAAACTACTGAATAGAATCGATGGTATTTTTAAAGGAAAGGTTAGTAAAAAAATAAGTGTGAACCTAACGATCAAAAACGATACTAATTTAATTTATAGTATAAAATGCAATGACTGCATTTTCGACTGCATGGGTATGAAAACTGTGGCCACCGCAGACGTTCTGACGTCGTACGTCGTCATACATGTATTACACACAAGTTTGCATATCTGTGTTTGTTAAAATTTTGAAACAAAGTCATAATTCACTAATTTCAGGAATAAATGTGTAATAAAAAACTAATTTTTCAGATTGCCTAAGGGTAAAGAATTTTATGAAGAAGAACACAAAGAATACGACAGAGCTCACACAGAAACCGATGACTGTTCAAAACTGTATCCTGAATGCGGGAACTTTGATATCCCTGTACAATTTTAAATAAATTAAATTGTATAAAAATCAATATTATTTCACTTTTATGATACTGGTTTTTTCTGGCTTGGCTAAAAATGACATAACTATTCGAATAGTAAAATTTGACTAATGAATTGCCTATTTTGCTAGTTGACAGTATATAGTTGACAGTTTTTTTTCCTTTTACATATAATAACTGTCCATAACGTCCTACTTCCGGACTCTGGGTTCCTAGAAGCAACGAACAGTATACCTTACGTTTACCGAAGGCGAACCGGTAACCTTGTTATGCAGGTTTTCTCACGATGCTTTTCTTCAATGTCAGCATGGCCATGCTATACATCATATACATGCTGTCATGTGATTTGGACTTCTTTGAGGTTAGTTTTTGAGTACGATATTAGTCGTTTACCAATTTAATTTAATATTAGGTCTTTACCTATGAAATTGCCGTTTTTTATGAAAAAATTTAAACGAATTTTTTTCATGTATTTTTTATTTGTATTAATCGAAGTAATCACCCATGCAATCAATGCATCTTTGCTAACGTAGTCGCAGTTTATTGACGCCTTTCTTAAAGAAATCATCTGGACGGGAGGTAACAAATTCTTCAAAGGCATTTTGTACTGCCTCTCGGGTATTGAATTTTTTTCCCGCCAAGAAGTTATCCAAATTCTGGAAAAACTAGTAGTCTGTAGGTGCAAGGTCTGGTGAGTAGGGCGGATGACGGAGAACTTCCAACCCCAGTTCTTGCAACTTGGAGACCGTCTGCTGTGCAGTATGAGGTCACGCGTTCTCGTGCAGGAGTAGCGGAGACGAGCGATTGACCAATGCTGGTTGGAGATGTGCCAGCTTCTCCATCATTGTGTTCAGTTCTTCACAGTACACATCTGTACTAGTAGTAGTAATGCTCAGCCCGTTTGGTAAGAAGCTGTGATGAATCACACCGGCGCTAGACCACCAAACAGTGATCATCACTTTTCTAGGGGTAAGTTTTCGTTTAGGTGCTGAACCAGGATCCAACCAACTTGCTGAGCGCTTGCGGTTATCAAACAGAATCCATTTTTCATCGCAGGTAATAATGCGGTTCAAAATTCCTTCATTTGTGTGTCTGTTGAGCAGTGCAAGGCACGTCTCAACGCGTACTTCGCGCTGGCGATCATTGAGTTCGTGGGGCACCCATTTGTCAAGCATTTTTATATTGCCAATTTGACGCAAATGGACCAATATTGTTTTGACGCTAACGTCGAAAGCTGCTGCTAATTCAGTCATAGATTGTGTATCATCAGCTTCCATAATCGTCTTTAATTCGTCATTGTTGACCAAAGTCTTCGGACGACCGCGAGGTTCATTTTTCAGGTCGAAATTCCCAGAACGGAAGCGAGCAAACCAATAACAGGTGGTGCGTTGGTTTGTAGTGTTAGCTCCGTAAACGTCATTGATGTTGCGTGCCGCTTGTGCCGCGTTGCTGCCACGACGGTACTCATATTCCATAATTACTTGAATTTTTTTTAACGTATCCATGATGACGAAAAAGATTGACATGCGATGAAAATGTAACACTAATCAATAAACAAATTACTACTTTTGGAAAAAGAATACCATGTTTTTAAAATAAAATTAATTTGATATTAGAATTCTTAGCCAAACAAAAATTATTTTGATTTGAAATGGCCAGTACTGCAGAACAGCAATTTCATAGGTAAAGACCTATTATCATCATCATTAGCTTGGCCTTGTCCTAATCATTTTGGGTCAACACAATATATCCTTTTCTTCCATTTCATTCTATCCTGGCATTCTTCATCTGTCACTTCACAATCCCTCATATCATGCATCACACACTCTTTCAATCGCTTTTAGGTCTTTACCAATTAAATATATTCCAATAAAAATATATACAATAAATTACTTTCTTTGTGACTTTTAACATGAAAAGGCAGTATGACACAAAGACACCAATGTAAATAGTAAACTTTCTGTTTCCCATATTTAAAAAGACAAAAAGAAAAACTGATTGGTGTTCATCGTTTGCAACCTGCAAGTGCGAGAGTGAGTGCTTACCGCCATCTACGTTACCCTAAAAACTATAAATAATAATAATAAGTAATAGAACGGTAGGGTGGTGCTATTTTTATCTATTTCATCAGGATTTCTTTAAATCCAGGACAAGACTTTTGATAAGTATTGCAAAATATGCTCTATTTTTACTTACGAATGAGGTATTAGATTTGCGACACACATCCTACGGTATGTGGTACGTTGCGAGTTTTTGTACGTTACGAGGCATGTTGCATAATAGTGTACTGCGGTACGAAGAACAAGAACTAATTATTATTTATGATTTTCTTGACCGCTTTGCACACAGTTCGAATGGAAAAATATCAATTATACGTCAATATTTTGGTATACTTCCGGTTCGTGTTGATCAACTTTCAACCTTATTTCATACAAATTATGGTATTTACCACATGTATGTGATATGCTTTAATTAGCATATTTCCCGGAGACAGGCGAATAGTTGGTAAGAAGACTTTAATTGTATGTAAACAGGTTCGAGACAATAGTTCTCGTATACTTTAAATATTAAGCACATTTGTTGTTTGGGCGTTGTTCCGAGTTCAACTTATTTTGGATCTTCCGAATTTTGTTTTTTAATTATTGTCATAAGGTCAGTAAAAATCGTTTTTGATTTTGATATCTATGTATATCTATGAAACCTGATATGGATTTGTTTATTGTAGCCAACACCTCTATTTCGTTTTTTAAATACACATTTATAATATCAAATTAATAAAGAAGTAGATGAAAAGTAATTTGTAACTATATTAGCTACCTTGATTATTAAACTTATCGCTATTATCTAAGTAAATTCTGGTTACACGCAAAGTGTTAATTTAGTAGCCAAGGATCCACTATGATTATATATGATCTATATCTTTGAAATTGATGGAATACTAGAAAAACGCGGATTCGGACACTCCTACAGGAAATCTTTAAGTTAATACCTAATCCACTGATTTTTTTAAATCACTACACTAGCTTTTAGCTAAAGTTAACTTAAGTCCCGAGGTTTTAGTAAAATCTCCAATAGAGTTATATAGACCATTCGAGGGTACCCTAAAATGTCCTGGCGATCAGCTGCGCTTTTAACGAATGACTACTAATGTCTTCATTCCGATGCCAGAAAGAGAGGCGCCCAATTATATCCTAGCTACTTTCATCAGGTCAGAGACCAGGATGCCCTGATCCGTGGCTAGTTATAGATCCTGAGTCTTAAGACCCAGACCGAATTACCCCACTGTAAACAGTTCACCCACGCTTACCTGATTGAGTGTCGCGTTATCACGAGGCCCGGTTGTTCTGTTTGGTACAGGTATTGATCGGGCATGGTTCCGTTGGCATGCACTTGCACCTGAGTCTAAAGCGAGAGGTCACTCTGGCTTGCGCTCCCATATATACCGTAGAACATACGTTGTCAGAATGCGCTGGTTGGGGGCCCTAAAGAGCGGATCGATTACCGGTGATCGGGCCAGATTTCTTGATGCGAAATTTAGTTTAACAGATGTAGCTAGCCTAGCTGTGAGGTAGTAGTTTCCTTCTGCGAGTGAGTCATGTGACTGAATTGTTATCCCCCCTAGAGAGCTAGGGGGGATAACACCGAGGCACCACCTGTTCGTCAACGGACGACGAATAGAGGTAAACGGCATTACGCACCTCTCTTGCTCATTAGCAGAAGAACACTAGCAGTGACTCTTAGTTCATTAGCTGGAAAGCCGAGAGGCCTGACCGGTAAAGAAAGTGGAACTCGATTGAGCGCTTCTCACTCGTTCTAGAAAGTGTCACCGGGGATATTCTTGGAACCACGAGCCGAGGCCATCACAGAGCAATGACCAAAGCTCTAGGTGATATCCAGGGGTTTAGAAAGTATTCCGCCGCGATCACTCTGGCTATCCTTTGCTAGCCAGTTGAGTGCCTGCAGAAGAAGCTCCCTGGAGTTCCGATGCGTCACTGATAAAGTGCTGTTTTCCCCGTCCCTTAATCCCCAATACATATATATTTATAACTTTTTTTAGGACAAAAGACAGTGGGTTAATAGATGAATATTATAAACATAGTTTTTGGCAGTGCTAAATCCAGCAATACTCGTAAATAAAAATAATTGCATTGTTTATTGCCATATTATTGATATAATTTTTTATCCTTGATAGGTAAAATGAATACCTCGATTTTCTTCTATCTAGTACTAAATATAGTAGAAATTACTTTGGCTCTTAAAAGCACAACAAATCTTGAGTATAGTGAAGATTTTTCAAAAGTATTATCACGAAGGAAAAGATTCATAATATTTCCTGATGGCAGCTCTTTTCAGTTAGGTAAATATGATTTTTATTTATATAATTTATTGATTTATCTTATGTGTTTGGGAAGCTTTGGTGGTCAGAAACATCTTTATAGAATGGTGAATTATAGAGAAAAGAATGAAAGGGATATAACCAATATGAAACGTATAAAATATTATAGTGGAAGGGTCATAACAGACAATGAAGAAATAAAGAATAAAGGAATAAAGAGAAAAGAATTGTTTCTATGAATTGATGAATAAAGAGAATGTCTGGAGTGGAATGTTAGAGAAGGCACCCGTTAACATGAGTGTTGTAAAAGAAGTGAGTACGGCCGAGGTTAGACTGGTTGTAGATAGCATGCAAAATGGCAAGTCAGTAAGACCGGTGAAATACCTGTGGAAGTATAGAAGTTTTTGAAAGCAGATGGATGGAAGTTGCTAACTTTGTTCTTCAATAAGCTGTTCAAGACCAAGTGATACCCGATGAATGGTGCAATAGCATGCTAGTACCCATTTATAAGAACAATTTTTATTCGAGAACTATTTTTAAGAAGGTCTTATAAAAGTTATGTCTTATGTGATACATGGCGTCAGATGTAAATTGATATTAATTATAGCGGCGTTTTAAATACCGCTAGACTTTTGTACGGTATTTTAAATGAATTAAAAATACATACTTTATACATAAGAAATATCAAGTAACTTAAAGGTAAATTTTGTATCTTAGTGCGTATCCCAATTGCTCGTGTTGACGATGATGAAACATTATGAAAAAATTTGCGTATCTATAACATTGATATTGCATTCTTACTGTTTTTATCCAGGTAGAAGCGCCTAGCCCTGCAGCAGGACGTATAAGTCCTATCGATCTTATTCGCCATTTAATTTAATTTTAATGTTACAGTATTCTGTACTGAAAATCAGGGATACCTCCAAATAGGTAATGTAGTTTGGTTTGGAAATACAGCGGCTTTAGCGTGGGTTCTGCCAAATGATCCAGCGATTTTTGATATACTGAGAGATTCTTCAAAAGAATTTAATGGTCTTCGTAGACATGATATATCGAAGCACATTTACTATTTGGATGAGAATGGCAGAGTTTTAAGTAAAATGCCTTATAAGAAGTAAGTATTTATTCATTATTAGGCTTTTATAACTCATACTAAGAAATATCTACTAAAAGAGGCACTTAATGTATAAATTATAGTTCCAAAAACTAAAAAACACGCTTTTATAGTTAATCAAATAAAAAATAATTCTTAACATTTAATAACGAGAAAATTAATGTCACTGTTCTAAAAAGCGTGGGGTGCTCAATATAATTTTTTTACTTGTTTCATTCCGAAATGCAGAGCTAGTATATAAATACAAGTTTGTATCGTAAAAAGCACTCCACGCTTTCAGAACAGTGACATTAATTTTCTCATCAGTAATTTTATTTTTATGTTAAGAAATATTTTTATTTTTAGTTTATTAACTATAAAAGCGTGTTTTGTTAGTTTTTTAAACTATAATTTATTTGTTGTCAATTCCCAATCGGTAAATGTTTTTCCTTAATTTAACGCCATCTTCCGACAGAAGAAAAAAAAGCGTTAATCTTGATGAACCTGAGAAGGACCATGAATTAAAATTATAAAATTTTTGTGTTGTCATCAAGTCTTGACAAGTGTGCAAAGATTTTTAGGAGAGCGCCGGGGGGATGAAACCCTGACCCCCTGGCGCCAACACTTTAGAAGGGGCCCGCCCAAGACAAAGGGCGGGCCGGCGCCGGCCCGGGCCACGAGATCGGCAGGCCATATATCCGTGGGCCCGGGCGTAGGCGATAGGAGAACAGCGGGGTTTTTTAATGGGTAGTCGGATGGCCAATCATCTTTCCCGGAGTCCCACACATCCCTCGGTCCCCCTGGGCCGGGGGAACCCGTCAAGAGAGGTTTTTCCCCGAGACCAAAAAAAAAGTGTGCAAAGATTTGAATTTTTTTGATCGTTGAAACTAGTTAAAATTTTTAAGTCCGAAAATTCCGTTACATAGATTCATAAATACATACATGTAAAGTTACTTAGATATATAAAAGCTGATCTTCAAACATCAAAAGCAAATCAAAGCGGAAATGGTTTCAATGTTTCAATTTTAATAAAATTGTGATTGAGTCAACAATGGTTCAAATTCACAAGAATTAAATTCCAATACATATGTACAATATACAATGAAATAATGCTTAAATATTTTTGAGTCTTTAAGTGAATGTGAAAAAAATTCATCTCTTAGTAATCATATTCTAACGCTTTTGTCTGTGCAGAGGCGGAGTAATAATACTGATCTCTGCGGCCGGAGCGGTCTGTTAAAGGCAACAAAACAACACTAGCAAGGCGGTAGAATTCCAATTCAACTAGATGGCAATCACCCGTGGTTTTAAAGAATGTCACCATAATGACCTTGTGTTTTATTCCGGCATTAGTAAATTCAATTCGGATTCCTTTTCAAGGCTGGCAGCTCGTTGGCAATATGTATCTCTGTTAGTCTGTTTATAGGCGACGACAACCTACAACCTATCGGATAGGCCAACTGTCTGTCTGATGATAAAATAAAATGTATAATACTTCAATGTTTTATAAATTTGCAGGCGGCCTATTGTGAATCCAGCATTTGCAAAACGAAGTGTGGATAGCACAACAAAAAATCACATATCAAAAACTGAACTGCATGAACAACATAGAAATTCTAGCATTTTTACTAAACTGGATGAAAATAGAATATCATTTCACAGGGAGAGCAGAAAGGACTTGTATGAGAAGTTAGAGAAATTATTTCAAGGGTCTGTAATAATATCTTTACTAAAAATAATTCTTATCGGTACTTCCTTTGACTTTTCAATTCCAAAAGGACGTCCTATTAGAACCTCGTGTAGCAGGGTGCTGCGTTAGTAAAAGAGCTTGACTTGGGTCTCAAATATGGCGCATCGCATGCCTTTAGACGATACTCAGAGCGAACTGCCAAAATGGCTTCAGTTTTAATTGTGAAAATATACTTTGCAGAAAAAATAATGAGCTGTTATAAAGAGAACTTTTTTTAATGCTGTATGTGCAGCAGACAGGTTAACGGCCCGCTTAAAATTTGGCAGTTACCGTCGCTTATGGGTGTTTGCAACGCCAGTGGCATCGCGAATACGCTGCTATCACATAAGGGTGCAGGAACTTAGGTCACTAATACCGGAACACAAAACAAAGTTACTATGGAGGCATACTTAAGACCAAAGCCATCCATCCAGACGGGCTTGGGGCCCTACCAGGTAGCTGGCCACATACCACGGTGGGTTTTTATGTCGCCTTTTACCACAGGCCGCCCACGGCCGCAGAATACAGTATTCTTTTATCTTCTTCTTCTCTAATTACATCTTCTTTTTAATATTTTCCAAATATTGAAGGTTGGCAGTTAGCTCCGCATATTTTTTAGATCTTTTTCGAGGTTCAAATTAACAAATTTGAAATTTACTTGAGGAGAAATTATAAGAATATTTTAAGTATCTTATTTTACAGTGGTACAAAAATGATGACTTAAATAAGTTACTTCGCTGAGCCGTGACCGTCTTTGCCTGCCTTTATCTTTAAGATGACTGTCTACAATAATATTCTAATATCCGGATGACCGAGCTTTGCTCGGTATTTTTTTATGAATTGTATTTTTTGGAAATTAACAATTGATTTTCTTAGTCTAACCTCAAAGCAAACACTCATTTACTTCGTGTTACTTAACAACGCCATCTGCTGGAATAGCTTTAGTGTTGTGTCGTTAAAGCAATTTAAAAAAAATAGTATTATTATTCGCCGATAGATGTCAGGAAGGGTCACATTTTTGTTATTTTTCTTCCAATAAAAAAAGCGAATAAAATGACATTTCCTAGAAATGATTCCTAGCGAGATCGATTTATCGCCCCCGAAACCCCCCGTATACTAAATTTCATGAAAATTGTTGGAGCCGATTCCGAGATTCTAATTATATAAGTATATATATACAAGAATTGCTCGTTTAAAGATATAGGATAATATATATTGTGATCAGACGCTATTACAAACGTATTGGGCATGGGAAAAAGTATGAACTACTATACTGAAAATATACATCGTAAAAGATTGTAATTTCTTTTTATTAGCGAGGAACAGCACATAGCTTATCAGTCCATTTAATAACAATCAGTTACCGTCATGGATGTATGCTATTTGCAACGCCAGGGTCATTGCATTAGCAAAGCATTACGTTGCGTAACAAGGGCGGTAGGGCTTTTGGAACAACGCGATTCGTAACATTTTTAATATTTCAAAAAAACTAGGGAATAAGAATGCGATTAAAACAGCAACAAAGATATTTTAGCAATTTTCCTGTACGTGCGCAACTATACGCAACACAAATGTGACTTTGAGATAAAAATTAGGTGTTATGTAATTTTTGGGAGGGGGAGGGAGACAAAAACGTTACAGCGCGTTATAATTCAAAAATCTTTAAAATTTGCGTTACCTAATACTTAAACGCCCCCTTAGTTCTTTAAAATACGAATTTTAAGGATTTAAATTCACTTGTTATAACATATTTATAATTTAAGTAATGTCTTGTAGGCTAGGTTGGAACGGTAGGGAATGCGTGCTAAGAATGTTATGCGAGTCTGGCAAAGGCGGCACTGAACAAGGGACATTCTTGGAGGAAATCGTGAAGGCGACGTTTACGTAAGTATTCCACTGAGTCAAAGTTAAACAGTTATTTCAAAGTTATTTATTTGATGGTGAACGTTTTCCATTTTCAAAATAGCTGGTGAAATGCAAATTTCTTTCGAAATTCTGAACGTATTTTATTTAAACTTAACTTAGATTACCAACATTTTACTTATTACATAAAATTGGTTAATATTATTATTTAACTATTAAATTCATAAATATGAATTTATAATATTTATTATTATTCGTGCAGGGGCGGAGAAAGATTACTGACCTCTGCGGCTGAGGTTGGCATGTCGTAAAAGGCGACAAAACAACCTACCCTAGCTAGCTACGTGGTAGGGCCTCAAGCCCGTCTGAATGGCGACCACCTTTGGTCTTAAGTATGCCGCCATAATAACCTTGTGTCCGGCATTAGTGACCCAAGTTCCTGTACCTTTATGGGACAGCAGCGTGTTCGCGATGTCACTGGAGTTACCAATACCCCTAGGCGACGGTAACTACTAAATTTTAAGCGGGCCGTCAGCCTGTCTGCTGTCCTACAGCATTAAAAAACATTGTATTTTTAAAATAAATATTTTGTTAATAGATTACATTTCCACTCTTATTATTGTAACTCATCAACCAATTATAATATGTGTAGTTTTGATGATGTAGTTCGTGATTATAATCATTAAGAAAATTAGTATAATATTTTTAATTATTTCAGACTTCCCAGAGTTCAAAATTATGAAGATCTAGAAAAAAAATACGATGATGCTCATCGAGCTGGTGACTGCGCAAAATTATATCCAGAATGCTCTAATTTATACCTACAATAAATTAGTATGAATATGATTGTTGTTTCATTTACTTATCCTTATATAGGCGATCTACGTGGAGGAACGGCTTTCGTACCTCAGGACGCTTATGGGGGTTACTTGGATAAGCGTGGTGGGTACTGTCCGTTCCATCTTTCTCTAGGTCCGGAGTGGTTCGTGCTCAGGAATGGACAGTCATTACTGGGCACGAACCACTCCGGGCCTATTGTTTTATTATAAACTGTGTCCGCGACTCCGTCCACGTGGAACAGTGACTTTGGGCAGATTTTTTTGGATATATCTAATGGTTTATTTTAGATTGCAAACTCTATAAACCCTAAAATATAAATGAATTATGCAAACAGTCAGTATTATCGAATGCAACTGTTATGCCATGCACTTCCGGAGTACGTACTTTTGAATCCACAAATTCCAGCCTAAGCTAAATCCTATTTCATATGATTGACGATATAAATCTGGGGTCAACTTAAATTGGAATATAAAATGTCCGAAACTTATCATTTTTAACAAAAACTCTTTTATTTTTCTAAAATAAAATAGCCTTAGTTACTCCTTGATACATCTGCTATCTGCCAATGAAAGTCCCGTCAAAATTGGTGCAGCCATTTCAGAGATTAGCCGGAACAAATAGACAGACAGACACAAAAATTGTAAAAAATGTTGTTTTGGTATATGTACCGTGTATACGTCTGAATGCACTTAGTAAAAAGCGGTTATTTTAATATTACAAACAGACCCTCCAATTTTATTTATTTGTATAGATAATGGTACTAGACTCTAGTAACTAGAGCAAAATGGCATAAAATTTCTATAGGAATACCATATACGGCGAAAATATAATTAAATGACTCAAGCTCTAATAAGATCAAAAGCAAACCAAAGCTTAAAAGTGAAAGCTTTGAATTTAATAGAGATATTATGCTAGAAAAAAAAGAATTTTTCCCGAGTTTGTAACCTATAAGCGGCATTACTGACAAATTACTATAGCTGTAACATTTATTAGTGTCGTCTGCGTATATACAGGGAGTAGAAAAAACTGTTTGTTTTCCGACATGTGACAGGTGATTGCAAATAATTGCACAAATAATCGCTATACAGTAGCTAAGACACGAAGTGCAATTCCTAACTAATTGTTAGATCAAACAATTTAAACAAGGTTTCTGAGACGGTGTAATAATGTGGATTGTCTTTTAATAAACTGACAGAGATTCTTCTCCTGGTATATATAATTATTGCGTTTTAGCTTAGTTTCCTGTATTTATTTAGTATGGAGCTCAAGGTCTCTTATTCAATAATATTTCATCATCATATTGACATGAAATATCATATTTAAATATATTATTATATTTAAATATCATATTTCACCATCATTTTTCTCCGTGCAGGGGCAGAGAAAGAATACTAACCTCTGCAGCCGGGGTCGGCCTGTAGTAAAAGGCAACAAAACAACCCATCCCAGCTACGTGGTATTGCCCCAAGCCCGTCTGGATGGCGACCAGTTTTGATCTTAAGTAAGCCGCTATAATAACCTTGTGTTGTGTTCCGGCATTAGTGACCCAAGTTCCTGTACCTTTATGAGTCAGCAGCGTGTTCGCGATGCCACTAGCGTTGCAAACACCCATAGGCGACGGTAACTGCTAAATTCTAAGTGGGCCGTCAGCCTGTCTGCTGTCCCACAGAATTTAAAAAAAATGAAATTCTGGTTGGTCGGTCCAAATTTTCCCTTCAGTGGCCGGAGTCCGTTTCCGACTTTTTATTCTCTACTTAACACGGTCTTTGGCATCCCTGGTATTCAGGCACTCATACCAATCAATACGACGTTAAGACAGCATTTCTTGCTTTTCCGGGTAGGGCTTGATGGAGGCATGGGTAGAAATTTGTTCCCCACGGAAGTAACCGGTTGCCTTAATACGTGGCCATACCGGCGAATCAAATCAATTCATCTGCAATGTCATTGATGTCGCAATTGTCTCAGGGTGAAATTAAGTGGGTCATGATAACACTCGATTGACGCCCTGAATTCTTGACACTCCAGGGTAATACGATGATTTTGGTAGATACATCAGATTCACCTGTCATCAGTGGGGGCATACAGGTACATTCCACAGAAATCCACAAAAACCTCCTGCAAGTTTTTCAAACGGAGCGTGCGAAAAAATTACTTCTTTGTCTATTTCTCTTTTTATGTCATTACTTAGTTCACATTACTTAGTGCACATTCTTAGTTTAAAATATTATTAGTAATTTTAAGTTTGAATTAAATTACTTATTAATCTTTTCTAGATTAGATTATAATAATTTTATGAATAAAGAAAAATAAAAATTTTAATGACGACTACCGACGTAATAAAAATGAAAACCCAAATAGTGAGCTTTAAGCACGACCTGTTAAAATTTAAATTTTTATAATATCAATATAAAATATATTCATTCTGACTTAAGTATAAAGCACTACAAATTTAGAAAATTATTAAAATACGTAACAGCTCTTTCGAATACATGCCTTCCATATTATAACAGCCGAAAACAAACACGTAACTAAACAAATATGGTCAACGTTAGATTTGTAGAATATGTTAGTATTTGTGACCGTATTGTATAGTATTGTAGTATTTTGTGCAGCTATGAACTTATTTATTACATTTCTGATGGTGTCAGCAGTGATGATACAATGTCAAATTATGAATTCAACAAACGTTTGTGTTAATGAGAGGAATTTGCGATTTGGAAGGAGGCGGCGACATTTGACGTTTCCTGATGGCAGCTCTATGATTGTAAGTAATATATTACATTTTCAAAATTATGAACTATGAAAACAAAAACAATCAATTTTGGAAGAAAAATTTTTTTTTTGTTTTACTTACTGATGGCCCACTTGGTATTTAGCAGTTACCGTTGCCTATGGGTTCTTGCAACGCAGTGGCATCACGAACACGCTGTTGTCCCATAAGGGTACAGGAACTTGGGTCACTAATGCCGGAACACAAAATAAAGTTATTATGGCGGCATACTCAAGATCAAAGGTGGTGGTGGTGGCATCCAGACAGGCTTGGGGCCCTACCACGTAGCTACGGTGGGTTGTTTTGTCGCCTTTTACGACCCCGGCCGCAGAGGTTAATATTCTTTCTCCGCTGCTACACGGATAAAAATATGAATTGAATAAACCTATTGGACGACCTCGGTGGCGTAACGGATAACGCACTTCGGTACGCTTGCGGAGGTCATGGGTTCGATTCCCGTCTCGCGTCTGGGTGTTTATGTATAATATGTATTTATTTACAAAAAAAAGTATACATGTAGTTTATCAGTTGTCTAGGGCCCATAATACAAGTGCTATTTAGTTTGGGACTAGATGACGCTGTGTGAATTGTCACAAAATATTATTATATTATTATTATTTAAATTATTAGACTTAAGTATCGGGTGGACGGTTCCTCACGAGGGCTGAGCACTAGTCTTCCGCCTTAGTCCCGCCTCACTGGGATGAGGTGGACCCCAATGCGAACGCAGACTACGGAGTGGACCGAGCCCAGGGTGGACCGAGCAGAGCTGGAGGTAGAGATGTTGAGGCTGAAGGTCAAAAACACCGCCCTCAGCCTCGACGGCATTCCGGGGCTTACGTGGGCTCTGTACCACGACGTCCTGGAGCCCCAATTCTTGAAACTCTTTGACGCATGTCTGCGGCTGGGGCAGTTTCCCCGCAGATGGAAAACGGGGAGGCTGGTCCTGATCGCAAAGAAAGGGCGTCCCACGGATTCGCCGAACGGCGAATGGCAGCACCAATGTGCTGCTGGATGAGGTGGGAAATATCTTTGAAATAATTCTCGCAGACCGCCTCGTGCGGCACCTAGAGATGAAAGGGCTGAACCTGGTGGACGAGCAGTTCAGTTTCCGCCGGGGTTCTGCTCTATACTGGATGCGATCATGCGTCTGAGGAGCCAGGCGGAGGACGCGGTGGCTCGGGACAGAGTTCTGTTGGCAGTGGCGCTCAACATCGCCAACGCTTTCAATACCCTGCTATGGAGCTGTGTGTGGGAGGCACTCAAGTACCATTGGGTGCCTCTCTACCTCCGCCACATAGTCGGGGCGTATTTAGAAGAACGTGCTGTCATAAAGCTGGTCCAGGGCGGCGGGCAAAGTCAGCGAGACGTCTTGTGCGGTATTCCGCAGGGGTCGGTCTTAGGCCCGCTGCTGAGGAACATAGCATACGATTGAGTTCTGAGGGGGGCGCTCCTCCCCAGCGTCGGCGTAATCTGTTACTTCGCTTACACGCTTGTGACAGCGCACGGGAGGAGCCCTCGTGAATTCTGGGCATGGCTGGGGTGGCGCGGACGGTACTGAGGATCCAGTGAATCGACCTGGAGGTGGCCTTGCACAAGATGGAGGGTCTGATTTTCTACGGGCCCCATTTCGTTCATTTCATTTCGTTCCGCGGACCCCCTCAACTCCTCGAGTTGATAGAGAAGAGGGCCGGGGGGACATAATCCTGACCCCCTAGCGCCAACACTATGGAATAAGTACACTCCGACATAATGGGCGGATCAGCGCCGGCCCAGGCCACATATCCGTGGGCCCAGGCGTAGGCGATAAGAGAACAGCGGGATTTTTTAGTGGGTAGACAGATTGCTAAACATCTTTCTCGGAATCCCACATATCCCTCGGTCCCCTCGAGCCGCAAACCGTCAAGAATATGGTTATCCCCCCAAAAACATTCAAGTGTAGAAAATAAAAATTCAGTTTAAATTGAGAAACCCGACTTCTGAAAACTCGGTGAGACGTCAATAAAATAATCACATTCTTAAAATTCGTAAGACGTATTATTTGTGATTTTCTTTCTATATAAGCATTTGAGCACTTGATTTTTAAGTACAATTTATAAAAATTATCGTCTTAGATAATTTTAAATAAAATCACGATTAACTTACGGTGAACGAAAAATTAAACACAGTGTATGTGTGTATAAGCAGCTGATCAATCTTGAATAAGCGCGTTTGATTCCATATTATAATATTTAATTCCTCTCATGGACCCTAGTTTTGTCCTAAGATTATTACGTAGAAAAGATTATTTCTCTCGAGATGCTTTGTCATCATTACCAGCTTCCGTCAGGTGGGGTAGAACTAAAAAGTTTGACGTTATAACTCGTGACGTACGAATTGGAAAAGATGAAAAAGTAAGAAAGCACCTCGGACATTAAAGCTGAAGTTGGGGTTGTAAACGGGATTTAACGTTAAAATTCAGAACATATCTTCATAGCGTCTACAAGAATAGAGAAAATTATAACAAGACAAATATAAATAACCTATATACATTGTTAATGATAAAACATAGAAGATTTCTTTTTCAAAATATTTCCCACATATACCAAAATCTAATATCTAATATAGTATCTAAATAATCTTGACTCCAAAATCAAAGCAAAGGGTTAAGATGCGATTCTCTGGAGTACTAGACTTGACGAACAAGGCCATGTGGTTTCAGCCAGAATTGAGATTAGGGCTACCCTGTTACTAAGGAGTCATATTTATTACCTAGGGAGTAGTGAAACTTGATTAATTAGCAATGCCCTTGCCAGCTTATAAGCAGAAAATGGATATTGTTCTTCGTTTGAGATTTGAGGGTCAAGCTATACTCCCTTCTGTAAGAACCAAATTGAGCCATATCTTTTTCAGTTTTTCGTCTTAATAACTTACTTAAATAAGAAAAATAAGAATCACCGAAAGCCATATTATACTCAGTGCACGGATTTTTCCCATAACTACAAAGTGTAAGCTTTGAATGAAACCAGGATTAAAGAATGAATGTTTTTCATGACAAGTTTTCAAAAAGAAGATTTTCCACTAGATATGTAGACATAATTCCGTAATATCCGGATGACCAAGCTTTGCTTGGTATATTTTTTTTTTATAAATTGTGTTTTTTGGAAATTGACAATTGATTTTCTTAGTCTAACCTCAAAGCAAACACTCGTTGACTTCGTGTTACTTAACAACGCCATCTGCTGGAATAGCTTTAGTGTTAAAGCAATTAAAAAAAATAGTATTATTATTCGCCGATAGATGTCAGGAAGAGTCATTTTTCAGTTTAAATTGGGACTACTCAAACGCCACCTTTTTGTTATTTTTCTTCCAATAAAAAAGCTAATATAATGACATTTTCTAGAAACGATTCCTAGCTAGATCGATTTATCGCCCCCGAAACCCCCCGTATACTAAATTTCATGAAAATTGTTGGAGCCGATTCCGAGATTCCAATTATATATATATATATATATATATATATATATATATATATATATATATATATATATATATATATATATATATATATATATATATATATATATATATATATATATATATATATATATATATATATATATATATATATATATATATATATATATATATATATATATATATATAATTCTTGTGTATATATATATATATATATATACACGGTGATTTTGAAAGCGTTTTGGAGCCGAAATTTTTGAATTTGGAATCATCTATAGTACCAATAAAAATGGTTAAATCAATTGTAATGTTAACTAAAAAAAAGTTTCAGTTTTAAAATTCATTTTTACTCGATCGACTTGGAAAGTAGTAAGGTCCGTGCGCGTTTCGGCGGCCCCCGCCCGCCGCTCACGCTAACAACAGCTGATAAAAGTATACCTATAGGCGCGATTGTTATTTTCACAACAAATCAATTTATCAACGGACTGTAGGTAAAATATTTCTAGCGTATTTAAAAAATCGGAGCTATCTACAGAATAATTAACTTACATACCTATTTACAGTTTGTTTAAACTATTTACACTTCTCTGTATCGAAGCAACTGCTCAAAATGGAGTTCACTGCGTTCAATACACAATCCACGTTTAATACAATTGTCTTTTAATTTTCTTTTTCACTTTATCAAAAGCGTCCACTATCGCATCGCAATGCGTAAATCATCACGGCTTTCATATTCACGTTTAAAAACAAGTCTTTTTATTTCCGACCATAAGAAAAAATCCAGGGACGTTAAATCCGGGCTTCTAGGTGGCCAAGGCACAGGCCCTCTTCGACGTATCCACCGATCACTAAACTCATTGTCCAGGTATGCAGTAGCGTACAGCTGTACCATTGCCAAGTACTCCACGTTTGAAAATTCGTACTGTCGACTCATTTTAGCGCTAATCAACGTAACGTGCCTTCCCGATGTTATGGTATTACTGACCCAGTGACCGACTAAAGCCAAGGACGCCTGACGATTACAGGGGAATCCCGCGCATGCGGATACGGGCATACGACTCAGTGCACTGCCGTCATTGGTTGGACGACTCCGGCGCAACTCCGTAGCTGTGTTTTTATTGGCGAATACGATTTTATGTGACTCGATAGTATTTCTATTTGTAGTATGTACCTACGTGTGATTAAAAGCGCTACTACTGGTTCTAACTTTTTCTCTGTAAACGATATGAATATCGACTTTGATGAAAAAAAATATATATATTTTATTAAATTAACGTTATAAATAGCTTCTGTTATTGATAAATAATTCAAAATTTTCGGCTCCAAAACGCTTTCGGGGTCACCGTGTATATATATACACACAAGAATTGCTCGTTTAAAGATATAAGATAAAGGGCTGTCAAATTTTGCAGATATCGGGGTTTTTACTAAATTTATAGTCGTTTTCAGTTAACAATCTCCCTAGTAAAGGCTTTTATGACACACGCACCATCGGGCTGGAATATTGCTCTAGAAATAGATGTAATTTACCCACTACCTGATGCGAAGTATACCAATACGTTATATCGAAGAAAACTGCATCATCGGCAGAAACGGGAGTTTTGGGAGAAGCTCGAAGCTGCTATTGATTTGTAAGTATATTTATCTTCTAAGTGTTTTCTTCCGATAAGTCCGATCCTATCATTTTGGAGCATCAAGCACGTTGTGGAGTCACAAATTAGCAATACTTTTTGGATTGTTGGTCTTTCTTTTCTTGATCAAAGAGATTTATTTATTTATTTATTGTTAGAACTGTGTACATTATAATGTTGGTAAGTACATTTTGTATCAACAGTTTGCCTTTTTAAGGCGTACAATATAAATTTATAAATGTATTTTTATGCTTCAAATTATTACAAAATAATAGTAACATATTCATTTATTTGCAATTATAATTTTATTATAACAAATTTTTTTATTAATTTGAAACACAAAAAGTATAGAATTAAAATTTTAACAAATAAGAAAAAAATTATCATATTTAATTATATTACATTATATTTATAATTTTTATCAAATTAATAAAATAATATGTATAAATTTTTTTATGTCAATTCTTATGGAATTGACATAATTTGCCCTTAGTTTAGAAACTTGTCCTTCAGATATTCATCTAAGTTATAATACGACTTCTCAAATATCATTTGTTTCAATTTGTTTTTAAAAGAATGTTCAGAATTAGTATCTTGTAGCAATTTGGGCAAGTGATTATATATTCTAGGGGCTACACAAAATACGCTTTTTTGATACACCAAAAAGAAAGAGAGAAAAATGAATATGGTTAAATTTGTTTACAACAATACAATGTAATAAATGATTGCTCTCGAAGAAAAATATCGAATTAAAAACAGTCTTCTTCTTGCTGAAGAAATATTCATGTCAGCCATCTCTATGTAATCTTAGGTTAGGGTTCGTAGGGTTGACTAGTTATTGCTCTGTAAACTATCAAAACATTCACTTTCCTTCTTTGCCACTGAAAAATATATAATCAAGTGTATATCACACCTACATTAAGGACTCACCCAAGATACACTCAATTATCTTTCTATTTGTAATCGGTTTAATATATTTATATTTTGGCTTGGATATACTTCTTTTTTAATGCTGTAGGACAGCAGACAAGCTGACGGCCTGCTTAGAATTTAACAGTTACCGTTGCCTATGGGTGTTTGTAACGCCAGTGGCATCGCGGACACGCTGCTGTCCCATAAGGGTACAGGAACTTGGGTCACTAATGCTGCAACACAACACAAGGTTATTATGCGGCATACTTTAGACCAAAGGTGGTGGCCATCCAGACGGGCTTGAGGCCCTACCATGTAGCTAGAATGGGTTGTTTTGTCGCCTTTTACCCGGCTGCAGAGGTTAGTATTCTTTCTCCGCACTTGCACGGATAGACTAGACAATTATATGGTATTACCAGATTTAATACGACCACATTATCAAACCATTGCGAGGACGATTGTTGTATGGCTGAATGGCTGAAGAGTAAAGGCAAAACATTTTGAACTTTGAGATCTTAATAGCAACTTATAATAAATTGCGCTTTTCCAACAATTGAAGGTTGGCACCCCTGCATATTTATTTCGATCTCTGATAAGGTTGAAAAGTTCTCCTGCACCTGTGACTCCAATCAATTCCCGTTGTTCCGCAGTCACAATTTTTCCAGCCATTGGGTAATCGATCTTACAACCAGTTAGACACCTATCTGTTAGTAGAAATTAGTATTTGTAGAACATAAGAATGAACCAGATACGAAGTTCGTCTTCAATTTGTCGATTTTCGTCTAAATATATAATAAAATAAAATCTAAAGGAGTTTGTACACCTGTGTACACACGCTGTAATAAATTACGTAACCTTTTCTCATTCTTAAATTTTCATTGTATCCCACAAAAGCGCTTGCATTTTCTCAACGTTTCACACATATTAATATATTTGTCGGCGAATCCGTGGAATTTAGTTGAAATTATTACGGCTGCGTAAATTCAAAGGCGTGTACCGTACCGTGTAATATGTCTTGCACTTTTTCGCTCTCTTGAGTCTGTTGGAATATTTTATTTACGTAATACATGTGTCAGCGGGTAAATATTTCACTTTCAGTCATTTTTAACTTTTAAAAAGATTTTAAGACTATTATTTTTTTAAGGGTTTATAAAGTTTTATCACTGAAAAGCGGACCCCGGGCACCGAAACGGAAGTTTAGGTTGCAACCGGGATACTACGTTTAGATGATGATGATGATGAAGTTTTCTCTCCGTGCAAGGGCGGTGTAAGAATATCGGCCCTTGTGGTCTGGGACCTGGTTCCAAGCCCCTTTGCATAGCAACTGCCTCTGGTCTCTGTATGTGCCGCCATAATGATAAATGCCGCCGTGTTGTGTCCCGGCATACGTGACCCAGGTTTTAGTTCCCCTCCGCGGATAGCTTAACAAGTGAAGGCAACTGCTTAATATTAAGTGGGCGGATGTCTGCTGTTTTATAATACAACAATAAAAAATATATTAAACGAAAACCTCTTTGATGATGAAAATGAAGTAATTTTTCCTACATTATTTTATAATACCTTCCAAATGTTAGAGAACAATGCATTTAATATTATTTCAGCCATAACTTGAACGGGCATGCTTGTATCTTAAGAAGCGTGTGTGAGGCAAAAACCAATTTAGCACCCCCTGGAACATCTTTAGTCCATGATATATTGAGAGCTGTATTTACGTAAGTATCAAAACTAACCTTTTTCTAGATTTAACTGTATTTCTTTAGTATTCTATTTTCTTATTGCTCTAGAACAACAGCCAGGCTAACAGTCACCATCATTTTTAAATGTTTGCGATGTTCGAGGTATCATTAATAAGCTGCCGTCAAACAAAATCAAGTTTTTGAATATACAGAATAATTGAAATTATAATAATCAATATTGCTTACAGGGCATCTCTCCAAGAAGAGGATTTCAAAGCAGAGATGCGAGGGTCATACGATGAATTGTCAGATACGACGTTTTGCGACAAGAACAACGATTGCCCTTTCTCCATTTTTGATTTTGTCCTTGCATTAAGGAAAGAAAATGGAGGACTCTTCTCGTAGAAAGCAATGACCCTTATTAAACATATTGTATAACACAATGTTAATAAAGCGATAATAAGAATCACGTCCATTTAGAGACCCAGTTAAACTTACCTGTTGGTGATGTCTCTAGATAATGGACAAAGCTGACACAAGTATTTCTATACGAAGTTGGAGTTAAACCCTTTTGTAAAGTCAAATTAAATAATATTTATTTGATCTCCTTTAGTAGACACGTGATAGTTTAGTGGTATCACACTCGGAGATTAATAGTGGTTATGGAGTCGATTTCTACCTGGCATTATCCTATTGTTGTTGCATGTTATAAACAATTATCACGTACTGACGAGATGAAAAACTTTGGGAGGAAACTAATATACGGAGGTCACCCGTCAATCTGCCTTGGACATATGTACTCTCTGTGCCCTTTAGGGCTAATCTCGAGTCCAACATTGGGATATGTTAAATGAACAGTGGACAGCCCATAGGTGTTATTTTTTATTCTCTATTTTCTATTATGAATATTTGCATAAGAAAAATAAGTTTCAATTATACAACAGAAAATACTGAACCCAGAAATAAAATTAGGACATACATTAAAAGCCTAATTGTAAGACCTTAAAACTTGGTAAAAAGTCTACTTAACATAAGATTATTTAATAAAGTACTGATATTTGGCGGTAATACCTTTTTCCTAATTCTTTATAATTACATAGAGTATTTAGAATTATATATCTTATAGATATTATAATGAATAAAAAACTGTCTAGTGAATTCATTTTGAGATCTCAAACAAAAATAATAATAAGGCGACCCCATTATGTTACTTAGGAAGTCTCTAAAGGGTGACTATTAGTTTACACACTTACTAGCTTATATACGAATGAAAATAGAAGCCATCGTTTGGTTTCCCATTTCCTTGTCTGGAGATCAGACGGAAGTTGCTGCATTTGGGCTTTTTGGATAAGAAAAGCTCATCTGTTGAACTGTGACTCTACTCAACAGTGGACCTCCCCTTGAATACAAGTTACGCTTGGATGATGAAGAGTCTATACATTTTAAATCAGCCTAACAGATTTGTATGTCCAAGTCATTTTATATTGAAAAGGGGGTTCATCCGAGCTATATCCTATCACCCATCCTTTTCAATGCCTACGACGAATATAGCATACAGCGTACTTGTGACGACTGGAACGGAAATATATGCACCGGTGGAGCTAAAATGACCAATCTTTGATACGCCGACGATACGACTCTAGTGACCGAGGGAGTTCGAGATGGCTATAATCTTGGAGCAAATGGAAAAGTAAGCGACTGCTTAGGCCTCACTAGTCATAAGTCATAAGTCTAAGACGCAAAATAATAGTGATAGATCGTGGGAATGAACTGGAGTTAACTGGCACGCTCAACTTACGGAAAGTGAATAACTGGGCGGTAGCATCTATAACAGCGGACCTTGCGAAGGTGATGTCAGAAGGCGAATAGGCACACCATATCTCAGCTGCATAGAACATGGAGAAATAGAAAAATCTTAGTTAAGATGAAGATGACACTTTTCCAGACTCTGGTGTTGGCGATCTTTATCTATGGTGTTGAGACATAGACTCTGAGATCAGTTGACCGCCACCGCATAAATGCTTTCAAGATGTGCTGTTGGAGGAAGATGTTGCGTATCCCTGGACAGCATATCGGACCAACGTATTCATACGTTGAACGTTTTAAGTAGGTAAAAATCGAGTCCGGAAATTCCTTTACATAGATATACGGACACATGGATGACTATAGTTTCTTGGTAATTAATGCGATATGTAATTATTATATATTTATTTTGATTTCATTTATAAGTAACTGAACGCAGCAGAATACATTCTCACAAGTGGAGTAAAGCTTTACATCTCTCTAGAGAATTTGTGTAGGTGTGAAACGTGACTGAGCTAATCACCAAAGACCACCGTTCTAATTCTTTGATTCAACATCCCGGGTCACTGGACACGCTCTGCATGATACAAATTGTTAGGCTAAAGAGGATGCGACCATAAAAATATTTTTAATGTGTTTGTTTGAAATAAAGAGAACACATATTTAGCTATAATTATTCACAAAATTCTGTATAAAGATAATTATTTATTAGAATTCACTTGGACTTGAAAATGCAACGTATATTTTGCCTAAGTATACTTTCCTAAACAGTCTTAGCCATCAAACACTTAATTTTTTTTAATAGAATTTTTGTTCGACAAAATAATTATGCTGGAGACTATTTCTTATAATATTCAAGTTTAAATATGAATAAGCACACCATTGAAAATAAGCGTCGCATCTCATCAGGAAAACATATATTTGCTGCATACATTCAAGAATTTATAAATCTTTTGGTACTAATAATGGCATCTACTATAAAAACCCGTAAATAATTGATGAATCTTAAAGCAACTTCTATTATTGTGCAATATGGACAGTGTTATATTTTTAGTTTAAGACGGATCTTATATTGCTTGTTGAAGACAAGCTCGTTTATGATAAACAAGTTTTAAAAAATATAATTATATAGTACATATTTGAAGAATACTATAACAAGCTCACATATTTTTATTAATTTTGTATTTAATTTTTAATCCCAAATTTGCGGTTCATAACCCAGATTTTTTTTTCATACTCATTTTGACTCTCATAGATTTTTTGGATAGTGAGATTATTGTTTCACAATTACAACTATGCCTTAACAATCTAACAGTTAAAAGCAAAGTTTTCATCCATTTGGTTTCTCGATATACTAGAGTAATAAGAACGTTTAAAAGTTTTCAAACGTCGTCAAGGGCTCGGCTTCCGCTCGAGTCTTGGTGTTGTATAATATAAAATATGTCTATACGTATTAATTTATAACTTTAACTACTTTGTTGATAGATGTCATTGCTTATATACTGAGACAAATCATGCCATATTTTTATTCATATCCAGCAAAATATGCTATGCTAAAATATAGCCACAGTAATATGTATTACTAACGTAGAAAGTTTTATGCATGGATAGGCTTTATATAAAACCTTAAAATATTTCTATAGGGATTAATATTTTGATGATCTCTTTGGCTCAGTCAATAAATCCTATCCTAGATAGTATTTTGATTTTATAATTTCAATTAAAACATTTCTCAGAATAGATATTGTTAATACAATCACACGTATTGTGCGTTTATTGATAGTTTAAGTTTGAGATAGGTATCAATTATAACTTAAACAGGTCCGAACTCGGTATGATAGCATGTCGATTAATATTTTAAAATTGTATCATACATTCGTGGAACATTTTGCTCCTCTTATCGTAACAAAAACATCATATTCTGATCCTTAAACACATATAATTGTCATTCAATCAAAAATATTACTAAATGTTATTACATGCTTAGTAGAATTTAAAGTTGTTACTTAAAGATATTGTTCAATTTTAAGATTATTTATATCTTTTCGTATAATAAATTTTTTTATTATTAATTAAACTGAATTATTTCAACTCTTTTTTCGAGAAAAAGGGAGTATCAACAATAATATCGCCTTGGCTGCAAAGTTGTATTTACGAAACTTCGTCAATGTAACGGTTTTGCTATGTATCACAGTTTTACTTATTTTAAACGGGCCTTAATTTAATTCGGTAACTGTAGTTTTTCTATTAATAGGAAATTAATTCCAAGGAAGATAATATTAATTTCCTTAACCGTTTGGTTCCAGTCAACATTAAATAGAAAATGCCGTCACGAAGGTCGACCATACATTTTTCCTTAAGCTTATTGAACTGTTATTCTAAATTAGAGCACAAATAATATTTATCCAAGGAACTCCCCACAGACGCTGGCCCATTTTTTTCGAGGAAAATCTCCGTTGATTGACGAGTGCCCTCGGCCCGGGGGATTGAGTGGTATGTGGAACTCCGGGAGAGATGGTCGACATCCGATTCCTAATATAAAAACCCACTATTTTCTTATCAACTACTACCTGGGCCGATGAATAAACTGGCCCGCCGATTACGTGACCCAGGCCGATGCAAGCCACGGTTTGTCATAGTTTTGTCCACTGGCGCTCTCTCACGTCAATCCAAGATTAAAGACAAAGGCTTTAATATTTTTCTAATTGCAGGTCTTCTCCATAAAAACATTAATATTATTACATTAATATTATATTATTACAATTACTGTGTCTGCTAGTTCACAGACCACAATCGGGAACCAAGGTATTTTGTCGTTGCACCCTCTGTTTCTGTAGAAAAGATATAAAATGAGAATTTTTTATTTCTATAGAACACTGGATATGCTGAAGGCCCACTTAATAATTAACTATTATGTCTTCTATAGATATTTGGACGCCAATGGCATCGGTAATACGTGGTTGTCTACGTTGGAGAACTGGAACCTCGATCATTTTTGCCGGAACGCAATACAAAGTTATTAATGCGGCATATTCAGTGACCAGAGATGGTTGCCATACAGATGAGCTAGGAATCTTACTTTACTTGGGTGTTTTTTGTCGCCTTTAACGACAAGCCGCTCCCAGCTGCAGGGGTGAGCAATCTTACTCCGCCCCCGCATGGAGAGAAATAAATTTAGTATTAACAGGCATGAAAGTATAACTAAACGGTGACCTTTTTTGTTGAACTCTTTATTATAAAAAATACACTTATATCATAAGGAGACGCAATGATGATTTATATTAAGGATTTATATTAGATTTATAACGAGTTATGCGTGCCAACGGGCACACTACCAGGGATACTGAAGACCATGCGAAGTGGAGTAGAAAAAGTCGGAAGGCGGACCCCGGGCACCGAAACGGAAGTTTGGGTTGCAACCGGGATAATACGCTGAGATGATGATGATGATATAACGAGTAAAGTAACTCACGTGGTTAAATTTTTTCTATTTTACGGATTTATCCCTTGCAACATTATGAAAATGATGAATTTTTATTAGAAATATTTTATCGATAATTCTTTTAAATTATTCAATTATTTTTAAAGTACGTTTTGAATGTTATTGTATTTTTATGAACCAGCGGTGGATGATTAAAAAAACTGGCAGGCAGATCAACAGCTTCCGCAAGCGACGACGACCGAACGAAAAGTCTCTCTGGCAGCTACTTGCGGCGCTTTATATAGAAGCGGTTGGCCTGTCCCTCACTCGTCTCCACTCCACACTCAGGAAGCGACTTTCACTGATCGCTTATATTCCGGAAGTGATTATCATTGGTTGTCCAAACGTTAGATTCTCATTGGTCGGTTATACTCCAGAAGTTATTCTGTTTGGTTGTTTTAAATATTAGTCAGTGTTGCCAATAAGATAATTTTGAGTTCGATATTCATAACAGTATAATAATTTTGATTCTTTTAGTCTTTCAAAAGATTCTGTTCATTTCAGGAACACCTAATGTCCTTGTATATTTATTTACGTAAATTTATTCCTTATAAAATTGTAGATTTGTCAATGCAGCCGCTAGCAATTAATCCCGATGAACATATCCTTATTGAACTTAAAATGCATCATTCCAAAGTTTTATTATTGTCCTTCTTTACGTGTAAACTTCTTATCTTTCTTTGAGAGCCTGTTAGATAAATTTATTTCTTCCTACAGCTATGTTATTTTTATAAGTGATTTTAATATACCTATGCCTGCTTAAAAATTATCACAGATTCTTCACAGAGTCTTTTGCTGTAGAGTCCCATAATATAACTATTTTTCTTTCAAGTAAAACACACCATTTCCCTAACTGTACCCCATCACTCCTCGACCTCATCCTTGTGTCCTTCCCTTAACTTGTAACCAAACAAGCTCAGCATCCAGCTGATTCATTTTCTTATCATGACCTTTTTTTGTACGAGACTTAACTTACAAAATCCTTTCCCTGAAAAAGAAGCCTAAAATCCTCTTACAACGAAATTTTAACGGTATCAATCATGAGTATGACTGGACGCCACTATATAGGACTCACAGTGTCGATCGTAAAGTAGAAAATTTATACCAGAATTTAAATAAATTATACGATAAGCATGCGCCGATTCGTCAAGTTAAGTTAAAACACTCTCCAGTACTGTGGCTTACAAATGACATTAAGATATTAATGTCGAAAAATCCGCTGCAAAAACCAAATATAAGCGTGAGCTGAATTTTATTAATTGGAATAAATATATATATATATATATATATATATATATATATATATATATATATATATATATATATATATATATAATTAATTGGATTAATCCGCAATCACTTCAAAAGGGTGGGCAGATATGCTCAATGTCGCCACATTCATACGTTTGTTGAAAACGGAGATCCAGTTAAAGTCTGGAAAATTCTTAAGTCTTTGGGAGTGGGAAAATGAACATCCAATCCTACCTCTTTTTATTTAGATATTGAATCACTCAACTAGAATTTTTCATCTTCAGCTCATTTAAATGGGACTGTTAAGCAAAATATTTTCAATAATCTTTCATTGATGCTCACTCCCAATCTTTCACTATTTACCTTCTCTAAGTTTTCCGATTGTGATGTTAAGGAGTGCATTGAAGCAATTAATTCTAAGGCAATTGGTAGTGACAGTATTAGGCGTTACATGATCCTAACTATTCTCGTTTTAACCGTTCCCGTCATAACACATATCTTGAATTTCTCATTAAAAAGTTTTGCTTTCCCTAGTTTATGAAAGGAAGCTCAGATTATTCCTATTCCTAAAAAAGTCAATCTAATAACAAAAATAATCTCTATCCTTTCATTTATTTCTAAGGTTCTAAAAAAACTTGTATACAATTAGTTCAGAAATTATTGAAATATAAATACCCTTTTAAATTCCCTCCAATCTGGTTTCCGGCTGGGTCATAGTACTGCCACTGCCTTGGTAAAAATTATGGATGATATCAGTTTCACATTGCTTGACTTTAGCACTGTATTCAACACCGTGGATTATGATATATGGTTTCAAATTCCTGTATGGGCGCCAGCAGCGTGTTCGAGTACATGATATTTTTTCATTCCTGGTGCACTACTGCTGCAGGCGTACCTCAGAGTGGCGTTTTGTCTCCTTTACTTTTCTCTCTAACTCTCAACCACTTCACTAATCACTTTTGAACTTCACAGCTCCGGTAGGAGCTGAAACTAGAAAAAGGGCAGTAGCCTTTATGCAGACGATCTCCAGATTTTGACGCATTATCTTTATGGGGAGTTAATTAACGCAGTGTATATTACGAATCAGGATCTTCAATCTATTTAAGACTGGAATCAAGCATATGGCCTTAATGTAAACCCAACGAAGACCCAAATTATCGTTATAGGAAGTTCCAGAATGTTTTCGCATATCGATTGGCCCACTCTCCTCAGTATTATGTTTGATGGTGTTATTATTCCTATAAGTAATAACATAAATGTAATGGATTTAGGGTTATCATTGATAATTTATTATCTTGGGATGCACATATCCAGGGAGTTTACGTCCTTGGTTTCATTGAGGCGACTTCGAAACTTCCTACCTCGAGCCACTAAAATTTCGCTGGCTCAGTCGCTTCTATTACCTCTTGTTGATTATGCAGACGGCAATTATCTTGATCTCACTGAATGACAGCTTGACAAACTTGAACGCCTACAAAACTTTTGTATCTGTTTTATTTTTGGTTTGCGCATGTATGACCACATTTCGGAATTTCGCCAACAGCTCAAGTGGCTACCTATCCGTTTTCGCCGGAATGCTCATATATTTGATCTTCTATATGACACCCTTTATAATCCGAGAATCCCTTCGTATCTCAAAGAACTTTTTACGTTTTTAGTATATAGTGATCAGAAGAATTTGAGGCCTAGAGAAAAATTGCGTTTAGAAATACCTCCATATGCCTCTTTATAAAAAGTCATTTACAGCTAATGCTGTTAGACTGTAGAATACTTATTTTATGCTTTAGGACAGCTGACAAGCTGACGGCCCGCTTAGAATTTAGCAGTTACCGTCCCCTATGAGTGTTTGCAACGCCAGTGGCATCGCGAACACGCTGCTGTCCCATAAGGGTACAGGAACTTGCGTCACTAATGCCGGAACACAACACAAGGTTATGGTGGCATACTTAAGACCAAGATGGTTGCCATCCGGACGGGCTTGAGGCCCTACCACGTAGGATTTTAAAGTTGTATGTTTATAATCATTTCTATTATATGTACCTTATGTATTATATAGATTTAAAATTTGAGTAGAATATTTATAATATATTAAAATTTATTAAAATTATCTATTTTTGAATGTTTTCTTAACTTATTATTATCTATACAAATAAATAAAATTCTAAGTGCATTCGGACGTACACACGGTACATATATCAAAACAACATTTTTTACAATTTTTGTCTATCTGTCTGTTTGTTTCGGCTAATCTCTGAAATGGTTGCACCGATTTTGACGGTACTTTCACTGGCAGACAGCTGATGTATCAAAGAGTAACTTAGACTATTTTTATTTTAGAAAAAAAAATAGTTTTTGTTAAAAATGATAAGTTTCGGAAATTTTAAATTCCAATTTAATTTGACCTCAGATTTATATAATCAATCATATGAAATAGGATTCAGCTTAGGCTGAACATTATAGGTTGAATTTCCAATTTAAGTTGACCTCAGATTTATATCATCAATCATATGAAATAGGGGTTAGCTTAGGCTGGACTTTGTAGATTCGAACGTACGTATTCCGGAGGCGCATGGCGTAACAGTTGCATTCGATAATATTGTTTGTTCGCATATTTATTTTATATTTTAGGGTTTATAGGGATTTTTAGGGTTTTTGCCTTAAGAGCTATTTTACTTTGAACTACTAGACTTTTTTTGGTATATTAAAGTGGTGTGATTAAATATTAGCATGCCAATTTTATTGGCAAAACATGCAGTTCCTTATAATAATTATGTAATATCAATTAACCGTGTTTTATGCTAATAAAGATTATGATTATGATTAGGGTTTGTAATCCAAAATAAACCATAAGATACATCCAAAACATTCTGCCCAATCACCGTCACTATTCCACGCGGACGGAGTCGCGGGCACAGCTAGTATCCAATATATAAAGAAATATTGTTATTCAAAAGGTTGTCTGGAAGAAATCGCTTTCAGCAACAAGACATAATGAAATACATATGTATCTGTTTTCTATCGGAATGCTCAATTAATTAATTAATAATAATTTATTCTATTCCATTCTATTATATTTTATTCTTGTGATCTCACTGCCTTACACCTCTACGCACTTGGATAGACTGAGACTGGTGATTCTGTACTCGGACGGATATTGTAGCGGCATAGACATAGACATAGGCATAGACATCTCAACACTTCGATATATCGCCAGTCCACTTGGCAGCGCTGCAATGACTCCAGAACAGCCCAGGTCTCGACGTTATCAAAAGCTTTCTCACAGTCTATAAACTGAGACATAGGGGCAGGTATACTCTTCTGTTTTCTGTTAACCTGCCGCACCGTATAAATGTGATCTATGGTGCTATAACCCCGGCGAAACCCGGCCTGCTCCGGGAGTTTATAATTCGTTAAGTCTTATACCCTTTTTTATGTAACAATACTACCACACTCCTGCTCCACACCTCTGGAGTTTTCCCTTGGTTAATGATGGGATTAAAGAGCTCTTGCAGCTTCCTGAGTATAGGCATTCCACCTGCTTTCAGAAGTTCGGTTGTTATTCTGTCCTCACCAAGGGTTCTTCCAGGCTTAAACTGCATCAGAGCCATCAAATTTCGTCTAGGCGGATATCTGATAGGTCCTCTGTAAAGTGATGCGTGTGGTTCTAGTATCCCCGTGCATAGATGCATATTCGATGTGCATGCGCGGCATACAAGCGCCCATAATAGTCTTCAACCTCAGAGAGAATCCGCGGTCCTGAGGTAACAATTTCGCCATCAGAGGTCTTAAGTTTGGTCAAATGGCTTACCCCGGTTCTGCCTAATGGCATCTTCAATACGTTGAGTATTGAAACACTGAAAGTCCCGTCACACTAAGTAGACCCACAATTTGTTTGTTGAGGGACCGCTTTTTTGACACTTGAGCCACTGGCATCTCGCGTTGCTGTGCCATTAACCGCAGAGTTTCGAAAGTTTCGACTTCGGGCCTGTACACCACACACTACAGAACTTCGCACCCTCTTCCCGCTTTTTAATATTTATCACACTTTGAAGATTCCAATTTAAGCAGTCCGTAGTTTC
Source organism: Malacosoma neustria (assembly GCA_963693495.1). Taxonomy (NCBI): domain Eukaryota; kingdom Metazoa; phylum Arthropoda; class Insecta; order Lepidoptera; family Lasiocampidae; genus Malacosoma; species Malacosoma neustria. The sequence goes on from OY856377.1 coordinate 18,483,111, forward strand.
CACGGCCTCAAATTTGCTTTCTAGAACCTGCTGAAAGCTGTCAGATCTAGCAATGACCTGTAGTCGATCAGTATATCGTGTATTCAACCTCAAAATAATTTACGCAACCCTAGTCAACACACTCGAAATTTCTTCAACATTGTCACTGAGCGACCTATTTACGCGAAACCTTTTGTCGCCCTGGGAGGGCTGATCACCTTCGCGCTAGGACATAACATGTTCAGACTTCAGGGTTAAAGTATCCTTTCCTTGTCTTCGAACTTCAGTTAACCCTAACACATGCTATATTATGTTCCCCAGCTCGGCTTCCAACAGTGCCAGGTGTTCGTCCAGCCGTAGATTTGGTTCATTATACATCACTAAGGTCGGTAGTTTTTGATAACCGATACCTCCAACCCGGTGATTAGATATTAGCACCCCTCGCCCTGACGCGAGCCTGACCGCTTCCGTAATCAGGTGCAACAGGACTGCTGAGAACTTGGGGCTGATACTTATTCGGACTGATACTTCATGCGGGGGGGGGGGGGGGGGGAAGAATTGCCGATAATCACCACGCTGGCCAGTTCAGGTTGGCGATCGCAATTGCAGCTCTTCGCGCTGATAGTGCTGCTGCCTACTGTCAGCCTGTGCATTTTTATAACCGCAGTAATTGATATGGATATAGCGCCAAGACCACGGTTGCCAGAGCCTCGTTCGCTGCTCGGCAGGGTACCGGGTGCAGGAGAGGTTGACAATTGGGGCAAAAAGTGTTGAGTGCCCCCTTACACCCCAAAAGTTCTAGAAATATCCAAAAGATATATTGGCTTATGGCTTTTATATTCTATGGATTACAGAAATTCAGGACTGGAGAGCATGCTTCTAATGCATTACTACATAACGATGACTTGTTCAACTGAATAATATTAAAACATATCGTTTTTCAAGCTGTTCAGACGCCAAGTCAAAGCTTGTACACTACTCGTAACCAAAGTTTGCTTTAAATAACTGTATATAATAAAAAATTATAACATCCACACTAATCCAATAACATACGGCAATCCCATGAGTGGCGCGTGTTACGTTATATCAAACGCTTACGAGTTTTGAAGTAATCGCCGCTCGTGATGGCTTATAAGATAAATATATTACATTTTCTAGTTAGTTGTTTACTGTTTTTAATGTTTGTTGAAAAAGGATTATTAGCAAATATAACTACCAAGGATCACTGTCCAAATTTGAAGGCATCATGGAATTCTGTCAGGAAGAGAAGGCATCTTACATTCCCTGATGGCTCGACAGTATCAGTTAGTAATATTTATTTTTCTTTATTGTTTCAAAAAGCAATCAATTTAAAACTTATCAAAACAAAAAAATTTAATCTATCATTTTACTACTTTAATCCTCATATTATTTTAATTAAAAAATTATTTTGTCACTTACACGAAAAATAAAATGAAATAGAAATTTTATGGAATGATGCTAAAAATTTATTGTTATAGATTTCTAGCAAATTTTGAATAAAATCTATACAATTAATATTTATTTTAATTAATTTTTACTTAATTTATTTTCAATATTTTTGATATTTAGATATAAATAAAAATAATAAAAATAAACATGAGATAATGTTAATAATATTGTTTTTATGAATAGGATTTTATATATTAATGTATAAAACTTTAACAGTGTACATAAAATATATAAAAAAAACAGACACAAGAAAATATTTGAAATAAATGACGCAAAATTAAGCCGAGTGGTGCTCATTCACTGCTGCATTTAATAATAACGATTATTTTTTTCGTCGTTTACGTTTCCTTGTAAAAGTAATTACTTCTGGCCATTTTTTTACTTCTTTTAAGTTGCTTATTCGTCTTTTACAACAGGCTGACCCTGGCCACAGGGGTCCCGCCCTTGCACGGAAAAAATATTATATATTTCTCTATATCTCACAAAGAATTTTGAAATACAGTGAATTTAGCTCGAAGGAATAAAAACAAAATAATTTTGTTGCTACAAAGAAAGAAACTTCCCGATTTGTGATGATATACCGCTGGATAGCGAAAAAAACAGTACGAATTAAATAGGGTCAATAACATATACACTAAGCCACCATGTCAGGTAAATTATCAATTCCCCAAAGGATACAGGGAAGTCTTAGTGGACTTCTAGCCTCAGATCTTTTCTTAAAAAAATGGTATAAACTATAATCTTTTCTTGTTTTTGAATCTGGATTGGTCAGTACACATTATCCATCTTGGTATACCGATTGTTTTTTCTCAATTTCAATATGTAGTATTTACGTTATAATATAAAGATTTGATGAGTTTTTACTCATGGTGGTTAAGTACGCTATGGGAAATAAACTCGTTCTCTCTGTACACCTTGAGTGTATATATCAATTGGCTGCCACGCCTGCCTAGTCTGGTTATTACGAAGGTGGTTATTACCAGACTCCAAATTCTGAATAAACATTTTCACCAGAACTGTGCTTAATAGAGTGCCCCAGCTTAAACATCATAAGATTTAATACCCTGAAGGAAAGGCTAGTGCCTCCATCTCTAAGGGTTAACAGAATTTAAGGCGAGTGGATTATTTGTTTGCAATTGAATATTTGTATGTATTATTTTTAATAAAATTTTATATTTTTATCCGTACAGGCGTGGAGAAAGAATACTAACTTCTGTGGTCAGGGTCGGCTTGTCGTAAAAGGCGACAAAACAACCCAACCTAGCTACGTGGTGGGGGCCAAGCCCGTCTGGATGGCGACCGCCTTTGGTCTGCCGCCATAATAACTTTATATCCCGGCATTAGTGACCCAAGTACCTGTACCCATATGGGACAGGAGCGTGTTCACGATACCACTGGAAACACTGTAATTGCTAAATTCTAAGTGGGCCATCAGCCTGTCTGCTGTCCTACAGCAATAAAAAACAAAATTACATGTACATTAAGGTATAATACATAAAATATTACAAGATTAATAATGATATCAAGGGGTGAAAAACTAAGTGTTTTAAGCGACATTTTATAAACTTTACAGGAGAGCCATCTAAAGTTTTGCAGAAAAAATAGCTGGTTCCGAATATGTAATGTACTCGTATATAACTCAAAATCATCCAAATTGTCGGTTAAAACAATAATTATCCTTACACCTTTCGTATATATTCTTTCAAAGTTATATCAAATAACTTTAAATTTTCGGAAAATTACTACATATATTTGCGACGTTGTCCTTTTCAATTGCTAAGTTGATCCTAACAAGCGCCAGACTTAATTCAAAGGTCTTAAGACCAAAGGTGGTCGCCATCCAGACTTAAGTATGCCGCCATAATAACCTTGTGTTGTGTTTTGGCATTAGTGACCCAAGTTCCTGTACCCTTATGGGACAGCAGCGTGTTCGCGATGCCACTGGAGTTGCAAACACATGGCGACGGTAACTCCTAAATTTTAAGCGGTCTGTCTGCTATCCTACAGCAATAAAAAATGTATTAAATATCGTCCAAAAAGATCATAGCATAGGCAGTGTGAAATTTCTGAAATAGCTGCGTGAAAAAAATTATTTGTTTATCTGTAAAATATGCTGACGTCAGAGTCATTGTAAACTATTATCATGACCAACATATTAGTATGAACCGGATTTCGAGTCAATAGAAATCATAAATTATACTAATTTAAATGTAGCAAGTTTTTCTTCAGAAGTAGTGAGCTTTTAAAATGGTTATATGTTAATTAAATACCGTTGTAACTAAATGAAAGTGGACGAAACGAAACAAGTATGTAAGGATCGTAGCAAGTGGAAAGAAGTAGTCTCTGCCTACCCCTACGGGAAAGAGGCGTGATTATATGTATGTATGTTACTAAATAATTAGCAAAAGTTGGCTAACATTTGGCAGCAGTATTTTGAAATTCTCACCGAGTTGCAAACATAGTGATCAGAGTGAATATTTTCTTAAAAAACATAAGCAATATTGCGTTCACGCTTCAATTAGTTGTAATTTACTTTGAGAGTTAAGATGCGGTAAAGGCATCCTTCTTTTCTTCCTTCGTGTTATATGTTCCCCTAACTTAACCGGCATTTTGAGGTCAGAAATGAGAGGAATCACTTCCCGTTATAACTACCATCATCATACGTCTATTAAAGTCACTGCTGGACATAGGCAGAGGCTTATGGATTCTGTGACTAACCTCGAGCTTTGCCAAGGTTCGCAAGTTCCTGTACTCTTATGGGACAGCAGCGTGCTCGCAATACCACTGGCGTTGCAAACACCCAAAGGCGACGGTAATCTATATCTCACAATTCTTTATGAGATATAAAGAAATATAGAATAAATTTCTTCCTGCAGGGGCGGAGTAAGAATACTGACCCCTACGGCCGGTGTTGGCTGGTCGTAAAATGCCTGGCTAGGTGGTAGAGCTCAAAGCCTGGCAACCACCTTTGGTTTCTACATATGCCACCATTATAACTTTGTGTTGTGTTCTGGCATAAATGACCCAAGCGAAATCTAGAGTCATCGAATTGCTAGATTTTAGGGCTCCAAGCCCGTCTGGATTGCTACTTCCCCTCTCTAAATATGCCGCTATAATAACTGCCGGAGCACAAGTGGTCCAGGTTCCAGTTCTCTTATGCGATCAGTAGTACATACTACTATATATACACCGCTAACATTAGCGGTGCTCCTGGCGACGTAAACATCCATAGGTGACGGTAACAGCTAACTAATGTGTAGGCCTCTGCCTATCCGTGCAGGGGCGGAGAAAGAATACTAACCTCTGCGGCCGGGGTCGGCCTGTCGTAAAAGGCGACAAAACAACCCATCCTAGCTACGTGGTAGGGCCTCAAGCCCGTCTGGATGGCGACCACCTTTGGTCTTAAGTATGCCGCCATAATAACCTTGTGTTGTGTTCCGGCATTAGTGACCCAAGTTCCTGTACCCTTATGGGGCAGCAGCGTGTTCGCGATGCCACTGACGTTGCAAACACCCATAGGCGACGGTAACTGCTAAATTCTAAGCGGGCCGTCAGCCTGTCTGCTGTCCTACAGCTATAAAAAAAAAAAAAAAAATCTGCTGCCTTACATCAATAAAAAAAGACTGTTCAGAATCCGGCTTCTGGGTTTGATTTTAGGTGACCACATCTGTAGTTAAAACATTCATGACTCATGTACCATCAGGCTGGTACTATGTCATCGAAGCAGAATTGGTGTACCATTTGCCAGATGCTAAAGTGGTCGCTGCTCATAGACGGAGGAAGCTCCATCATATACAGAAGAGAGAGTTCTGGGAATCGTTGCAGGGTATTTTTAATATGTGAGTATTTATTTGTGAAGTTCCATGTATATACTTCTTTAAAACTTTTATCCAGCTTTATATATGTGCAGCACAATATGGCCGAACTCCTCTCTATCTATGTTGGATATTATTTATTCATTAGTTTTGAATCATTTGTGGATTGCCTTCCTTCGTAACGGCGGGTCACCAACTAAGTAAAACATAATTAAATTTAACATATATGTATCTCATCTAATTAGTTATTAGGTTTGTAGATGTCGGTACTTAATATTAACTGATCGTAGGCAGACATAGAATAAATAAGTTATGCCGTACACGGTGGTTTGCTTTATGTGTCTCCCCAAATAAAAAAATATTTTACAAATTTTACACTGCGCACTACTCCTGGAAGAAAGAAGTAAATGACTTTCGCCAACTTTTCAGGAGCTTGAAAAAATGTCCTATATTTTTAATTATGAGTTCTAGAAATATGTTTCAAAGAGAAAATCGTAGGTCACAGTTGCCTTCAACTAGACCTGTTTTTTAATTTAGGAACAGCTTAATGCACTTCGAAATAATCTCAAAAAATACTGTTACTTCTGTATTCTACGAAACACAAAGAATATTTGCAGGGGTAAGTACAATTATTGCTTTTTCGCCATGTATTTTCAAACATATGAACTTATTTAAATCTACTTACGGCTTTACTCTCTCTTTAATTTCATTGTAATCTAGCGTTGTAAGTATAATCACGTTGTTATTTAACGGACAATCCTTTTTTGTACATAGATTTACGTAGTTCTAGGGAGTTATTTAATTTATTTTAGTTAGTGTATTTATAAAAATAACTTTCTTAATGCGGAAAGTAACCGAATATTTAATTTGTATCTTGTAATACCTACTTCTTACAGTAAATAGTCTATTAAGTGCTTATAATGTAAGTCAGTACTATAAATATAGGGACAAATTAATTCAGACATAATGAAAATAAACAAGGTTATTATTAAGTTTTTATTATTTTCAAATAAATTTTCATCGCTTGCATAATCAACTAAATTCAAGAAGTATTCAAAATAGTGATATTTTAATTTTTTTATTAAATAAATTATCCATTATCCCCGATTTCGGAATCGGACTCGGTGGCAGCAGATTGAGTACTTATGCTCTTATAAAACGTCTGATAGTGTGGCGGTATGTTTATTTTTATAAAGATTCATCAAGTCTTTGTGCAAGTCTTCAGATATCGGTAGCGGCGCATCGTATAATCGCACTAATGCCTGATGTGTTTCAGAAGTCTCGCTGTTTGCAGTTCTTTTTCTTCTCACAACTCTTCCGCTTCTACTATTATTGGTTTCCGCTTCTACTATTGTGTCTACTATTATTGGTGTCTCGTCATCGAATTCGTATTTAATTTGCAATATCCCCGGACATTGAGGATCTGCCGAAATCTCTTTAACTTTACTCCAACTGACTTTCTTTCCGAAGTCATCTTTTTCCCAGTTCTTATTATTAACTACAAGCTTTTTGAAATCGAAAATAATGTCTTAAGTCATTTCTTTGACATTGTATTTTTGATCTTGTATTTTGGCATTTCGAATGATTGCATAAATTTCTTCTGGAATATAGAGTACGTGGTTCTTTTTGCTTTTGATGCACGAGTACATCGAGGCACCTTCATTTTGGGTATGACCATTCTGTAAAAATCTGTGTGTAATTTTTATATCCAATGCTTTAGATGCGTAAACACGTGTATGCGTATACAGTGCATAAACAAAACGATTACGATTTTGTCCAGTGCAGTTATCCGAGTAAAAAGAAATGGCTTTGATTCCTTTTGCAGCTTCACTTTGTAGATAACACCATAGACAGCTGGCTATTTCATTGGCACCCTTTTTTGCTATTTGGGCATGCCAAATATAACAATGCCACTTTTTGTCAATATGTTATATATTGTGAAATTATACACTAGGTACTTGCGTTTGTAATGAAAAGCTCCTATTTCTGATTGCAGTAAGTTTAATACTTTTTCCAAATCGAAACAGGCCACAGCTTTTTCTTTAGGATCAAATTCTTCTTTTTCATGGCTTTTAATATTTCTTATAAGCTCCTTGTTTTTAATGTGCTTTTCATACGAGGGATGCCTTTAAAGTTTTGTCGTTTGAAGAAAAAAACACAACTAGAACCTTATAGTACTTTTTATTGTTTTTCAAAGTATTCACCACGTAGCTTAATACACTTTTCCATTCGCTCAAACCAGTTATTATAAAATTTATTCCACTCTAAAGTGGGGGTGTTCAAAATGGCTGACTTGAAAGCGTCGACTGCTTCTTCACCGGACTGGAACCTTTGACCACGAAGACTTTTTTTAATTTTAGGAAATGTAAAGAAATCGTTAGGACTTAAGTCAGGATTGTATGGAGGATAGTCAAAAATTTCTACTTTTTCCTGCTTCAAATACTCAATCGTTTGATGAGCGCTGTGTGAGATTGCGTTGTCGTGGTGCAGGATGATGCATCGCTTTGAGTTAGATTTTCGAAGTACGGCGATGACTTGTGGTAAACAAACTGTGTTATACCACTCTCCGTTAACCGTTCTACGATATTCAAGTGCAATAGTGGCAACATGACCGGTTTTTGAAGTGCTTCGAGAACGAACAACTTTAGTTGGCTTTGGCTCGTCTTGAAAGATCCAGATTGTATCCAGATCGTAGGCATAGATCCAAAATTCGTCACCACTGATGATGTTGTAGATGTGATTTGACTCTCCTCGGTTAAACCTTTGTAGAGTTTTCTTACACCATCTGACGCAGGCCGCCTTGTGGTCGTCGAAAAGCAGATGTGATATCCAACGGCAAACTAGCTTTCTCACACTAAGTGCTTCATGCAAGATCTTCTGAATGGTTGTCCCTGAGATGCCTAATAGAGCTTCTATATCCCGATACGCCACATGACGATCTTCAAGAATTAGTTGTCTCACAGCAATGATGTTATCTTCAGTGAAGGCGGATTTTGGGCGTCCTTCGCGAGATTTGTCACTAACACTAGTATGTCCACGCTGGAATTCTAAATACCAGCGTTCGACAGTCCGCAGACACGGGGCTTCATCACTGAACACAGATGTTAGCTCTTCAAAACACTGAAGCCGTGTCAGGCCTCTTCTAAAGTGGTAGAAAATTATTGCACGAATATTTTCCTTAGAAATATTCATTTTCGTACGTGACCTGACAGATTCCAATCGACGCTTTGACTAAACAATAGCATTAATCTTAATACTTCCAACTGTTTTGTGATACAAAATTTAAACACTTTCGAATATAGAACAGTTCCAAATTCAAAATTGCCGGGAAATATGGAAACGACAGAACTTAAAAGGCACGCCTAGTATTCTTCTTTCAACTGTTCTTTTTTTCTGAATCAGCCTGCTCATACAAGCTGCAAGTTTCGCACAAATCTTCTTTTGGCTGGAAGAAACCAATATTAAATTTTGTAGTAAATATATTATAGTAAGTACCATTTCTCGAATGCTGGAGTAACATTTTCATAATCTGGGTTATTCGTAATCCACTCTAAGTACAAGCGATGCATTTTAGCGCAATTAAGCTTTTCATCCAGAAATTCCCTTTGTATTTGTTTGCGGAGATAATGCGATTCTTTAAGTGGAAAATAAGCAGTGCAAACATAGCAGATGCATCATGCACACAGTAGCCAAGCTAACTTACTTTAAGTCTCTGCTTGTGTAGATAAACCTTATAAAATAAAACAATCAAATATTAAAAACATAGTAGGTAGATAATTTTACAATACTATAGAAAATATAATAGTAACTTACTGGAGTCTTCAACATCATTCATGTTAAGAATACGCCTAATTGGTGGATTTTTTATCAGCGCGCACAGTCGACGGTTGTTTGTAGGATTATTTTCGTCCATTTTTTAGTAAAGTATATAATAATGTAGGTAGTCGTAATAATATTTGCGATCGAAGCATCTGATACTCAACATCAGGAATAAAATGTTTCTTAGAGAAGTAACTGCAACTACACTTTATGCATTGTGAAGTTTTGTTGGGTGAAAAGTATGTAACAATAATTACACATAAATTGTCACCTAAAAGTGTCGTAGAAGAAATAAGTAATTAGAATTACACATAATTCCTAGATTGTACAATGCTGGAACAAGTAATGAAGTATACTTGCGTTATAAATTTTCTTGTAAATCTTCCTTTAAAATTTACGTAAGCATAATTATGACTTTATGAACGGGATAATTGTAAAGCATATAAATGTAAATATGCATACCTCTATTTTATGCTGGAATTTTATGTTTTCTAAAGTTGCAAAATTTTAGTATTTTTGCCGTCATTCCTTTATTTTTGACGATAGCTTCATGAGATTTTGACAGAAGGTGTAAACCATGATGCTCGCTTTATTCACGCAATAAAACATTTTTGGCGTAAGTGTACTTACGGCTTTTTTACACGGGTAGTGCGACAGGTTTAAAGAACTTTATTTCTCATGAGAACTTTATAGCTCGCTTGAAATGTAATTAACATTCAAATATTATATGTTATATAAGATCTGACATGTATTTACAATATAATAGTTTTAATTTTCTAGAATTGAATAATTAATTAAATGTTATTAGTTTAGTTATCTAGTATTAAATAGTGTTAGTATTAAATATTTTTAATTACAAATTATTTGAGTTTCTGTCCAAATATGTTAATTTTTTACAGTTTTGTAAGCCCTGTGGCAGTTTGTTATATAATTGAACAACACCTTCAAACATAATACTTTTTTGATTTATACATTGAGTAAAGGGTAGATGTTGGTAGTAAAAGAAAGAGCTTGGCCTCGTTTGGGACAAGGGTTTCACTAGGACGAAGGCGCGGCAAAACGTTAATTGAATTAGAAGATTGAAACATTCAACAGCGGATATTAGACTTTATCTAGGTGTCGTAATTTAAAATTTCATTAAAAACATAAAACGAGGAAGACAAAGACCTTGAAATTATAACCCCAGACAAAGATCATGGTTGCATGTGAAACTTTCTCGTTGGTTACATGACGTCCTGATCCCGATTCTGGGGAGAAAGCAGAAATATGACTATTTACTTTTTTAAGCTGGCATTTAATGGATTTACGCCTCCTGCAAGAACCCGGAGACATAATGGTTGCAAATATATTTAACATATAGCCAGCCGGTAGTGTTAGAAAGAGATTATGCCGGTGTAGGCAATTCTACGAGTACTGTGTCTGTAATATCAGCAGTACATTTCACACAAAGTTGCTACTTAGTCCTAAACTAAGTTGCATAGCACTTGTATTATGGGTATTAGACAACTAATACATAATATATGTACTTTTTTCGAATCAAATCCGTGACCTTCGCAAGTGTACCGACGTGTATTAGCCGTAACGCCAGGAGGTCGTCAGTATATATGCCGTCGCTGTCTATTCACGTTGAACATACTCAACTGATATTTATATATATATATATATATATATATATATATATATATATATATATATATATATATATATATATATATATATATATATATATATATATTTGTAGAATTGGGATATCCAGAAAAAACAATATTGCACTTTAATTAATATTTTATTTTCACCTTTAACATTAAATTGCACTCTCCTTATTCATCGTTCTACGCCATCTTTTTTTATTAGTCCCTCCCTTCCTCCTCACACATTCATTCGGTCAGAAATAAAGTTCTCTTTCGTTCAGAAATGCTTTAATAATATTAATCCTACACACACACAGATACATACATATATATATATATATATATATATATATATATATATATATATATATATATATATATATATATATATATATATATATATATATATATATATATATATATATATATATATATATATATATGAGGCCATGAGAACCATAGTGGCCTAATTCAACAGACAAGACTTTTGAGTACCATAGAAAACAAAAACAGCGTTTTTTTAATTAATTACCACTCTTCAGAAAACATACTTTTTTTTACTTTTTTATTTTAATTAACTTAATAATGTTCTAATTAATGATTTTAATAGCTAGGAAATAGCTTTATTGCTATTTTTCTACATTTTAATCACAGATAGGCCACTTTGGCAGTAGGGTTTTTTATATAGATTATAAAAAAATGGTTATCAGGCCAATTGTTAATTAAACACTTGAATAAAAAAACAACAGTAACACTAAGTACACCTAACAATAAAAGGATACCACAATGTCATCCTCAACATATATGTCATTTCTAACTGACACATTATCTTTGATACTAGTATAAAAGCTGTGATGCACTGGAGGTATAAATAAGTCCTTTTTTTCTCAGAACTGATGTGTTTTCCATCAGGGTATAGAGGATCCAGCTTAATACCAGTCAAATGTATAAAGCCCCTTTTCTTTAAATCAACATTTTCAAATAATACATCTTCATTATTAGAATATTTAAAAAAAAATGTAAATGGATGCATTTTGACTTTTCAGCAGTTACCTTCCTATTGGTAATGTTATTTTCCAGTTTTTTTTGTTGCAATAAAGTCATATTATGTCATTTTTATGACATTGAATGGGTTCCTGTCCCTAGCTGCCTTAATTACAGTAATCCAGTCATCTGGTACGCAAATAGTTTTGAAAAACTTTTTCTTTTTCTCCACCAATCCAAAATCTTGGTCACATGCTAAATATGAGTGCCCACTGACATAGTACTTATGGTCTATGTTATCTACTGTGTAATCTGGATGGGCAACAATATACTGGCAAAGGCATTTTAATATTTCTATTTTGACCACCGCACTGGTCTGAGTACATATTTAAGTTTTTAGTTTTGACTATCTTTTTGATGTAACGTAAGGCATGAACCAATGTAAGGTAGGAACCAATCTCCTGAGGCCCCTTGAGGCTATTGTTTCATTCCACACATACATTGTTACTTCATCATTATGAAACTTATGAATACCCAGGCAGTAAGTCCAAAGCTGTGTAATTAGGAACCTGATACACTCTTTAATTTGAATGCCTAGATTCAGCAGAAGCAGTTTTCCATATTCCAGGCAGATAGCCAATTATTCACAAATAATTTATGAAAGACGCATGGGCGGAAAAATAATGACAAATACCATTAACAGATAGTCAAAAAGTAGCCTAACTAATGTCATCATGATAGTGAAGTTTTAGCGGGCTTGAACCATAGTGGCCTATCTTATTTAGGCCAGTATGGCACCTCAAATTTAGATCACAGACTAAAAACCATAACAGTGATTATGCTGCCATTTAGTGAATTTTAGTTGTATCACTTTTAGGCCACCCTGGTTCTATCAAAATGTTTAATTTTAACTGTAAGAAATCATAAACTCAATATTGTAAAAAACTTAGTTAGGCCACTATGGTTCTCATGGCCTCATATATATATATATATATATATATATATATATATATATATATATATATATATATATATATATATATATATATATGTGTGTGTGTGTGTGTGTGTGTGTGTGTGTGTGTGTGTGTGTGTGTGTGTGTGTGTGTGATTTTGTATCTTTTTTTTCTTTTCTAGACACAGACTAATGTCTAGTTTGGAGACTAGGGTTCATTGAGTTATTATAATAATGTGTTACAATAAAGATTTTTTATTTATTTATTTAATTGTCATGTACTGACGGTGAAGAACAATATCGTAAGGAATCTGAGATCATCGGCATGTTTAATCTGCCAATTTACTTTGAACAAGAGTGGCGGGTATATTGGCAGTTCCGTCTCGAGGGGCTCGAGTCCAGTAGTGGCACATTATGGGCTGTTATCAGTTGTTTTTTATTTTACTCATAATACAATAACAATTTTCTCTCCATGGAGGGGCGGAGTATGAATACTAACCCCTGCAGCTGGGGTTGGTCTGTCGTAAGAGCCAACAAAACAACCCTAGCTACATGGTAGGGTCCCAAGCCTATCTAGATGGCAACCACCCTTGGTCTTAAGTATGCCGCAAGCCTGCCCCTAACGTCGCAAACATCTATAGACTACGATAACTGCTTATTGTTAAGTGGGTCGGTAGCCTGTCTCCTGTTGCTAACAATAAAAAAAATTGCTAATGAGGTTAAATAATTGTTATTATCATTCATCATCATCATCCTAGCGTTAGTCCCGGTTGCCACACAAACTTTCGTTTCGGTGCCCGGGGTCCGCTTTCCGACTTTTTCTACTCCACTTCGCGCGATCTTCAGCATCCCTGGTAGTGAGCCCATTGGCACGCATATCACCCTTTATGACGTCAAGCCAGCACTTTTTGGGTCTACCCCTCCTGCCGGGGCCCGGCGGAGGCGGCATGGCCAGACATTTGTTTCCCACGTAAGCATCCGGTTGCCGTAAAACATGGCCATACCAACGGAGCCGACACTCCTGCAATTTATCTGCAATGTCACGGACACGAAGACTACCGCGAATGCGGGAGTTCCTAACGCGGTCTTTCCGCGTCACTCCACACATCCACCGCAGCATATTCATCTCCGTGACACGCAGTTCTTGCTTGTGTCGCTCTAACACCGGCCACGCTTCACAGCCGTATAAAAGGACAGGCCTAATAATGGTCTTATAGACCTGTCCCTTCAACTTTACCGGCATCTTGGGGTCACAAATGACACCAGTTACCTCACGCCATTTGGCCCACGCGGCAGCAATGCGTGCCTTGACGTCGCAATCGATGTCACCAGACGCATGAAACACAGATCCCAGGTATTTCACATGGTCCGTGCGCTCGACCGAGTTGCCGTCTATGCGTACGGGTGTGGGATCTGTGGAGTTACAGGCCAAGTACTCGGTCTTCGCCACATTGAGCTTCAGACCACCGTTCTCAAGCGACTCCTTCCACACCTTCACACGTCGCACCAGCCTACCCCTGTCCGAATCTGCCAGCGCGATATCATCAGCATACATGAGCAACCACGGGGGCTGCTCATGTGAGTTTTTGATGCTGTCTGACAATACGTCTAATACCACGCTAAACAGAAACGGACTAAGGACTGATCCTTGGTGCACACCAACGGTGATGGGGAAAGGTTTTGTGTCGCCAACAGCGGTCCGAACTACGGAATCGGAATCACGGTACATGTCTCGGATGATCCCAATATAGGCCTCTGGAATCCCTTTGGACCGCAATGCCCACCAGATTATCGCGCGAGGAACACAGTCGAAGGCCTTCTGCAAGTCAAGAAACAGACAATGCAGAGGCGTATTCTTCGCCCTGTATTTCTCCGCGACAGTCCTTAGGGCGAAAATAGGGTCCATTGTCCCGTGACCAGGGCGAAACCCATATTGACATTCCGAGACAGTGCACTCCTGTCGAATCCGAGAGTCGATAACCCTCTCGAAGAGCTTCATGGTGTGGGACATGACCTTTATACCGCGGTAGCTACCGCACTCCTGCACCGATCCCTTGCCTTTGAAGACTGGAGTAATGATACTCAGCCTCCATTGGTTCGGGACCGTACCGGTGAGGAGTGTCCGGTTAAAAAGGTCGGTTAAAGTGCCCACACCACGAGAGCCCATCGCCTTCCAGGCTTCGATGGGGACTCCATCGGATCCAACAGCTTTCCGATTCTTCATGCGGCGAAGACAATTCTGGACCTCTGCAGGCGTTATCAGTGGCACTAGTCCTTGGTTCGGAGGAAGATCTGGCGGCTGCACCTCTTTATGCTGCTTGTTCAGCAGCTCGTGGAAATATGAGCGCCATCTCTCCTTCACCGCGAGGTCCTCGCATAACAAGTTGCCCCCGAGGTCTTTTACACAGCGGCACTTGGAGATATCCTGTGCCGCTTTGACCCTAGAGCGCGCCAACTTATATATGAGCTTCTGCCCCTCAGACGAGTCCAACTTATCGTAAAGTGGTTGTAAGTGGTCTCGTCTGGCTCTGGCTACAGCTTTCTTGGTGGCGCGTTTAGCATCTTTGTATGCGTCGCGATCTTCAGGAGATCTGGACGCTTGCCACTTCTTAAAGAGGGCTTTTTTCGCCCTGGTCTCCCTCTGGACTGAGTCGTTCCACCACCAAGTCTCCTTGTCACACTTGCGTCCGCCCTTAGACACGCCAAGCACCTCTCTCGCCGACCCAAGGATAGCCGCCTGAATCCTGTCCCAGTAAGCTTGAACCGGTTCGCCCTCACCACCAGCGCACTTGTCGCCGATGGCAGAGGCAAACTCCTGGGACTTGACTTCATCAAGCAGCCACCACCTGATTCGGCGTTGAAGGCGGTCGACACATTTGCCTTTGGGCTTTACGCAGAGGTCCATGACAAGAAGACGGTGTTGTGCAGTGAGACTCTCACCGGGTATGACCTTGCAGTTGGCCACTTTGCTGATGTGGTGTCTCCTAGTGAGTAGGAAGTCGATTTGGGTAGCATTCCTCCCGCTCTTGTAGGTGATGAGATGCTCGGGTCTCTTTTTGAAATACGTGTTCACGATGGCAAGGTCGGCAGCCGCACACGTATTGAGGATGTCCTCCCCTTCCGCGTTGCGGCTACCGTACCCAAATCCACCGTGAACACGCTCAAATTCCCCACATTCATCACCCACATGACCGTTCAGATCACCCCCCAAAACGATCCCCTGTGATAATGGGATTCCACGGAGCACTTCTCCGAGTTGATTCCAAAACGCTATTTTATCGGCGTCGTCACAACCGGCCTGTGGCGCATAGGCACTTATCAAGTGGGTAACTACCCCATCGATAAGCACCCTAACGACCATAAGCCGGTCGCTATGACGTTTCACTTCCAAAATGTCGTTCTGGAACTCCTCCGAGAGCACTATGGCAACCCCATTCTCCCCACCAGGTGCACCTGTGTAGATCAGCTTGTAGCCATTCCCAATGAACCGGGATCTGCTGGCCTTCCACCGAGTCTCCTGCAGGAACGCCACGGCCACCCCGAGCACATCGGCCGAAGGAAAATGGGGTCGCCATAGTGCTCTCGGAGGAGCTCCAGGACGACATTTTAGAGGTGAAGCGCTGTAGCGATCGGCTTATGGTTGTGAGGGTGCTTGTTGGTGGGGTAGTCACCCACTTGATAAGCGCCTACGCGCCACAGGCCGGTTGTAGCGACGCCGACAAGATAGCGTTTTGGAACCTACTCGGAGAAGTGCTTCGTGGGATTCCATTGTCACATGGGATCGTTTTGGGCGGTGATCTAAACGGTCATGTGGGTGATGAATGTGGGGAATTTGAGCGTGTTCACGGTGGATTTGGGTATGGTAACCGCAACGCGGAAGGGGAGGATATCCTCAATACGTGTGCGGCTGCCGACCTTGCCATCGTGAACACGTATTTCAAAAAGAGACCCGAGCATCTCATCACCTACAAGAGCGGGAGGAATGCTACCCAAATCGACTTCCTACTCACTAGGAGACACCACATCAGCAAAGTAGCCAACTGCAAGGTCATACCCGGTGAGAGTCTCACTGCACAACACCGTCTTCTTGTCATGGACCTCTGCGTGAAGCCCAAAGGCAAACGTGTCGATCGCCTTCAGCGTCGAATCAGGTGGTGGCTGCTCGATGAAGTCAAGTCCCAGGAGCTCGCCTCTTCCATCGGCGACAAGTGCGCCGGTGGTGAGGGCGAACCGGAACCCTCTTCCGACCACCTCTCCGCCTGGAGAGCACATCGGCCAACTCTCTCGCGCGTCCGGTTAGCGTGCCAATATTCCACGTTGCGAAGCGGAGTTTCCTTTTGGATGGGGCTAGTGTCTTTAGCCGTGCTCGCCCACGGCACGGCAGCCCTAGTCCACTTGTCACAGGAGTCGGGCGAAGTTCCTGCGCGTCGTTTTGCGGCGACGCCCTATCCGTGACAATACCTTTCCGTGTCCGTACCATTTTTGTTTGGCTTGTTTTGGTTTTTACGGGAGCGACTGCCGTCCGACCTCCCAACCTCTAAAGGGAAACCTAGAGGTGTCCTTCCCTCGCCGCATGCAAGCTGGCAGAGGGAGTGACCCATCAGTCGGCTTTTACGACTCCCTTGGGATGATTTGGGGTGGCCCTATTCTTTCTTCGGCCGGGACCACACGGCACAATTTAGTCAATTGTTATTATCATTATTATGTTATAATTAATAGCATATTTTATTTTCAGGCGAAACATGGATGGTCGTTCTTGTTTAATAAGAAGTGTTTGTGAAGCCAAAACCCACTTAGCGGCGCCTGGCAGATCTTTAGTACACGACATACTACGAGCTATTTTTACGTAAGTTTTTTCATATAATAAAAATATCTAACAACTACAATTTGATTTTTACATTTAATAAATCTCTCTGAAAGAAATAAAAGTTTATCTTATGTAACAATAATAAATATTTATTAAACTTTGTTTACGATAAGAATACATGGGTGGTGGGAACCTTTTAGTAAGTATATAATGCCTGTGTCAAAAGGTTCCGCTCTTCACTAGACTTTACAAATAATAAAGGTATGATAGATTAACGCGCGCGCGTTATGATTACAATATCATCATCATCTTAGCATTGAATAACAGCATGAAAACAGTACAAGAGAATATATTATGTGGTTATAATTTTTTGTTGACTGAGCGTACATGCCAATAATATGTTTTGTAATAGTGTACAGAAGTATCTTTATAAAAATAAAAAAGAAGCAATCATCATACGTTTTTACATCATACATTCGTTCAATATATTGTGTACAATAACCAATTCAGGAGTAAATAAACAAACACAGTAGGAGGTGACATAAAACGCTCGCAAAGTGTTTGTGTGATGCATATTCCTTTTGTCACCTTGTTTTGTGTATTGCTCGCAATTCTTTTCTAAGAAATATGTTATGAAATTATACTCAATATTTGAATTTCAATAATTAAATTCTGATGGGAGTTGTTTTTTACACTAAATCTACCGATACTGTGTATGAACATATTCTTACCACAAAGGGTGAAGTAACTCGCCCTTACATTGAGATATATGTGTTCATTATGTATCAAGAAATATGTATCATAATATAAAATACACCATAGAACATTGTAGAATGTATTGTACCATGTAATGTACCATCCATCCAATCTTGTAAAGTATGGATGGATAGGTATTATTTTTTTTTTTTTTTTTTTTTTTGTGACAATTCACACAGTACCATCTAGTCCCAATCTAAGTAGCATAGCACTTGTGTTATGGGTACTAGACAAGTGATATACTACATATATACTTTTTTTTTGTAAATAAATACATATTATACATAAACACCCAGACGCGAGACGGGAATCGAACCCGTGACCTCCGCAAGCGTACCGAAGTGCGTTATCCGTTACGCCACCGAGGTCGTCTAGGTATGTGATAACGTTACTTATTAAGAAGACCTGTGATAGCTAAATTATAATTTCAAATAGAAGTACAGCAAAAAACAAAATGATTGTGCATTTCAATTTAGTAGTCATGGCATACACCATAATATAATGTTTTTTTAAAAGAAATTCTCACAAAAAGTTGTTCGTTTAAAATGGATCATTTGACAATTCATTGGTAGGTTTAGTGTTAAAAGCTATAACTTTTTACGCTGGTAGAACTTAGTTTAAGAGATTATTGTGACCCTTGTTAGAATATTAAAGATAGACAAATCCCCGACATAGCCTGGTAGCCCGGATGATTGCAAAACTGAAGTAGCAGTGGGCTGGGCACATAGCTCGAAGGACTGATGGCCGTTGGGGCAGAAAAGTCCTCGAATGGCGACCACGTACTGGAAGACGCAATGTTGGTAGGCCCCCCACAAGATGGACCGATCATCGTGGAGATCTTTGGGGGAGGCCTTTGTCCAGCAGTGGGCGTCTTCCGACTGAAATGATGATGATGATGAGATTAACCCCGGTGCAACTCTAATTTTGCATATTCGCGGTGCTCATTGTATCGCAAACATTAATAGCCCATGGGAACTGCTTACTATAAGTGGACCGTCAGCCTGTCAGTTGTTCCCCAGCAATAAAAAAAATCACTTCAGTGTTTAAGTTCGCTTCCCACCATGACAAATTACTTGAAAATAATTTGAAAAGTTTTTCGCGTCTTAACTTATTACATGAGAAATATTTTTATTTCTTAAATATTATCTATGAGCTAAAATAAATATAATTTTACGATACTTCTACTTTGTGCAGCAACTTGGATATGGTATTTTATGTTTTTTAGTCTGAATGTAGGTTTTTGGTGATATAAGTTATCGTGTAGGTCAAGCAATTAATACAAGACAGCTTGTTCATAAAACGCAATAAAACAAGTAAATTATAACCTAGCAAAGTTATAGATGTAGATCGGATGTTACCACAGTGGCAGTATTAACGATATGTATCGCGCTAATTGCCTTATAATCCGCGTACGTGACATTCACGCGTGGGGGGATTATTTCTTATTATCCGTACTCATGCCATTTTACTTACTGAGCCATTGATGCTCTAAAAAGATGGAGAAAGCTGCTCTAATAGCAGCTACGTCTGGTGATATACTCATTTATATGAAATAATTTGCGTTACGAAATGAGTCGATACTGTGAGTGCCGGTCTTAACACAACGTTTGTGATACAAAACATGAGTCTTGTTTTATCCGTATTGTTAAGATGACAGCTGAAATCAGTTAGATATTTAAAGTCTTCATATAGGTGAAATTAAGGTTTCATAGATTAATTCACAATCTGTATGTACTTTTTTGTTAGTCACCAACTAAATTTTTCATGTATTTAGCAAACATTTCGGTAGGTAGTTAATAAAAACAACATGAATATTATTTTATTACATAATTTATTATATTTTAATCCTAAACTTTCTAAAAAATTACTTGGTTTTAGCTGCTAAATAAATATTTATGTTTTCAGAGCCCCATTACACGAGAATGAATTCAAAGAAGAAATGCATCTAAGTTATCAAGAGCTGCTAGATCCAGATATATGCAAGAAAGCAAATGATTGCCCCTTTTCTATAGTAGATTTTATTTTAGATTTAAATAAAGAATAAAGATAAAATGAACACTGATAATAATACTGAATGTAATAATTTAAATACTATGCCAGGACTGATTTTTAAAACCAAATATTTTCTGTAGTTGTTAGCACAATGTGAGTCCAAATATACGTTTCTATGTTAACTGTTACTTATTTCTAATTGTAGTATATTTCAGGTCTTAGTCAGGTCCTGCACGCCATAGATCAAGCATTTCATCTTATTTACATTTAAAGTTAATACTGTAAGCCTGAAGTACGATTTATTGTAATGGTGTTTTACACTTTATCCGTGCAGGGGCGGAGAAAGAATACTGACCTCTGCGACCGTGGTCGGCCTGTCGTAAAAGACGACAAAACATCCCACCCTACATTCATTGTAGGGCCCCAAGCCCGTCTGGATGGCGACTACTTTGATCTTAAGTATGCCGCCATAATAACCCTGTGTTGTGTTCCGGCATTAGTGACCCTAGTTCTTATACCCTTATGGGACAGTAGCGTGTTCGCGATGCCACTGACGTTGCAGACACCCATAGGCGATGGTAACTGCTAAATTCTAAGTGGGCCGCCAGCCTGTCTGCTGTCCTACAGCAATAAAACAAAAATAGAATAAATGTAGCTTAATTTGGTTTTGATTACTTCTAAATTTTTGACTTTGCGCGAAAATTAAACTGTTATATTACTTATATAAGTTTCGTTATAGAAAAATATATAAGTAGTATATCAATTGTCTAGTTCCCTTAAAACAAGCGCTATGTTGGTGGAATTAAAAATATATTGAATGAATTTTAGTTACGTTTTTGAACTGACGTGGCTATCTGCAACTGATAGCCAACGGTAATAAGTTAAAAGAGTATATACCATAAACTTTTTGTTCTAAAATATCATAACTTGTAAAATACCATCTTGTAATAACCCCTAGTAGCGTAACAATTATCATTTTTTTATTGTTGTAGGACAGCAGACAGGCTGGCTTTAAATTATAGAAATATATTGAAAGTGTATTATTAAAATTCTAACTAAACAGTATAAACATTTATTAAAATTCATTAAACGTTTAGTGTGAGGCTATTTCAAAGTTCCGTTTCTTATTAAATATAGACGGGTGTTTTAAATTGACATAATAGGAAAAAAGTAAAATAATCTTTTTTAAAATAATCGTCTTAAAATTAGTTTTAGAAGTGAAACTTCTTTAGGCGCATGAATGTAAAATTTTTACGGATGAAACGGAAATTAGCGTCACGTTACGGATGAAACGCAAATTAGCGTCACGAAGATGTATAACGTTTTTTCTAATACTTACATTTTTAAACTCGTGATATCTTTGAATGTCCGAATGGAATAAATCAATAAGTTAATTTATTTTGATAAGTATTAATACCAAGATACAAATAAAGAGCCTTTTCTAGCGACGGCATTTCAATTAAATTTTTAAAATAAAACAAGATTTACTGTGGCATAATTAGACATATGCTGTCGCGACAGTTTTTGTGAATAATGATGTGTTCTGCAAAGTCGTAGTACATAATTTATTAAACTTCGATTATAGAAATCTATAAGGCGCCGATTCATGGCCATCTAGAGTTCACTAAATTAGTTTGCCAAAGAAGTTTCACTTCTGACATGTGTACTTTGTACGCATGCATTTTTCTATGTTACAATAACAAAATAATCTATTCTCTGAATGCTTTTATTTTTAACAATAAATCCTTAATTTAATTGTTACCTGTGCGAGCCTTAATACATTAACATATTACTTTTAAGATGCTTCACTCTAGTTTTTAAGATTAAAAGAATAAAGAGTTTAAGATTAAAAGCTAATTCAAATCTCTAGCTATGTAGTATGGCTAGCAATTTGAACTGTTATTTATGAACGAAATTAATTAATTTCGTTCAAAAATAACAGCAGTAATAAAATAGCAATAATAAAATAACAATAACAGGTTATTAAAATTAATTAATAACCTCTAGCAGTGGATGATTGGCTGGCATCAACTAAAATTAGTGGCGTAAAGGGTGAAATCTTATACCGAATATTAAGATGAATTGTAGACGCTCTTTACCAAA
Organism: Malacosoma neustria; assembly: GCA_963693495.1. NCBI lineage: Eukaryota > Metazoa > Arthropoda > Insecta > Lepidoptera > Lasiocampidae > Malacosoma > Malacosoma neustria. Next base: position 18,505,422 of record OY856377.1, read on the forward strand.
AGGCTTTAAGTTTGAGGTAATTTTGTTATGTATCTACGATCTTTTATTGAGCATAATTCAATATATTGCAGCTCTAGATCCAGAATGTCGCGTAATAGATAATACATCATACAAATGCGTATTACGTGTTGTGTTCAATTTGATGGATTTTAATGGATGAAATTGAGTTGGCCATTTGTGTATTTATGTTAGCTCACCTCATGGTTTTCTAGCGTTTTCTATGGGAAAGGATAAAATGCGCTAGTACTGAAACATATGATTTTATCAATAATATGCTAATAAATAAAATTACTGATCAAAGAGACATTGTATTTTGTTTTTCATTATTATTTATTATCAGTTTCATTGATGGGGTCTAAATTACAGTTGATAAGTTTAGAAGATTAATAATGTTCAACTATAACTATGCTACCGGCACGCTATGATGGCCGTTTTGACGTTTGTCCACTCCATGAAGTTTCGTATTAATTAGTAATTACATTTGAAGGAGCAAATTGCCGTTCTTTATTGTCAATAACTGCACGTCGCTATTGACAATAAAGAACAACGCAGTAAAAAAAAACGCAGTTGTATATTTACCATCATCACCAGCATATGTCATTTCATGCATTCGTGTAGTTATACCTTCAACTTGTTTTTATTTGCAACCCAATAATAATATCTTTATAGTTATTTTTCATTAATATTTTTTTCTTTAAACATTTTCAATTTTCTCCATGCAGGGGCAGAGTAAGAATATAAAACCCTGCGTCCAGAGTCGGCCTGTCGTAAAAGGCGACAAAACAACCCTAGCTACGTGGTAGAGCTCCAAGTCCGTCTAGATGGCAACCACCTAAGATAAGTATGCCGCCATTGTTATGTTCCGGCATTAGTGACCAGTTCCTGTACCCGTACGGGACAGCAGCATATTAGCGGTGCTCCTAGCGTAGCAAAAATCCATGGGCAACGGTTAAGTGGGCCGTTAGCCTATCTGCTGTTCCTCAGCAATAAAAAAATTATGATACAATATTTTATTACTCATGAATCATAAAAAGTAACAATGTTAAATTGGCACCCATTTAAACGCAAGCAGAGGGTTGCAGTTTAAAAACTCATCGTCGATTGGTAGCGAAAAAGCTTTTTAGTGGGCAATCCCTTTAAATAGTTATCGCCTTACACACCGATGGGCTTTAACCCCTACTATATGCTTTTCACGTTTAAAATTGAATAGATCATACTATTTTTGAATATCTAATCTTATGAAAACACATATAAAATTCACTATTTTGAATGAAAAGTGTCTTATCACCAAAAGTACAAATTAGCTGAGTATACTGAGTGAGTAGAATTTTACCTATATGCAATAAATGAAATAAAATAAACTCTTTAGATGTAATATCCTAGTACATACCTTTAGGATTGATAATATTAATTTATTCTTTTCCTGAGAAGCAAATGAGCTTCGAACGTACTATAATTATGTGCGAAGTTCTTCTTGCGGGAAAAGTATTTAGCAACCCTAAAATAGTATGCAAATTAAACAAAGATGTTATGACCAAAGATTATGATGAAAGTATGGTGAATTATGGCAGAAGTCTATATGAAGGTTATTGCCACACTATTTCATTCTCATTCCACCTTAGAGCGTGAAAAAGTATGGACATCATTCAGTTGCTTCAAAATTAAGAGGTAATGTGGTTATCATGCAATTGAAAACTAATTTAGCTATATATATTCCATCTAATTTCTGTGCCCCTTTGACTTATGAAAAGTAAATGTTGCGGAAGAGTCAGAGATAGTAAAAAATACGTTGGACAGAAATTTTGCCTTTTAATAATAGTTAAAAGTGTAATATTTTAATAGTAATATTTTACTTGTAAGTTCGAAAAAAAATAATTATCGTAAAGGCAACTGAACCAGACTATTGTATTTACGGATAAAAATATTTTTTCGATTTACAATTTTATGTTAAGATCAGTAATAAAATATGAAAAACTAAATTTACATCGTCAAAGTTACGCAATTTACAAAAGATACAGAAAAAAATCTTTACATTAAATTCGAAAACAAATAGTAATAACTACAAGTAGACGGCACTAGTGATATATGTATTTCATAAATCTCCAAAGCGCTAAAACTGGGATAAGAGAAGATTTGAGGTCAAAGACCTGAGTGTTGAATTTAATAAATATATTTGAATTGGTATTTGTATGGGATTAGCTTCTAAATTGAAAGTAACATATTTATTGGAAATTGCTTTCTAAAGTACAATAATAGGCTCATCATCATCTCAGCGTAGCATCCCAGTTGCAACCCAAATTTCCGTTTCGGTGCCCGGGGTCCGCTTTCCGACTTTTTCTACTCTACTTCGCACGGTCTTCAGCATCCCTGGTAGTGAGCCCATTGGCACGCATCACCCTTTACGACGTCAAGCCAACACTTTTTGGGTCTACCCCTCCTGCTGGGGCCCACGGAGGCGGCTTGGCCAGGCATTTGTTTCCCACGGAAGCATCCGGTTGCCGTAAAACGTGGCCGTACCAACGGAGCCGACACTCCTGCAATTTATCCGCAATGTCACGGACATGAAGACTGCCACGAATGCGGGAGTTTCTAACGCGGTCCTTCTGCGTCACTCCACACATCCACCGCAGCATATTCATTTCCGTGACACGCAGTTCTTGCTTGTGTCGCTCTAGCACCAAGTTTCACAGCCGTATAAAAGGACAAGCCTAATGATAGTCTTATAGACCTGTCCCTTCAACTTTACCGGCATCTTGGGGTCATAAATGACACCAGTTACCTCACGCCATTTGGCCCACGCGGCACCAATGCGTGCCTTGACGTCGCAATCGATGTCACCAGACGCATGAAATACAGACCGCATGTATTTCACTTGGTCCGTACGCTCGACCATGTTGCCGCATATGCGTACGGGTGTGGGATCTGTGGAGTTACAGGCCAAGTACTCGGTCTTCGCCACATTGAGCTTCAGACCATCGTTCTCAAGCGACTCTCCTTCCACGCCTTCACACGTCGCACCAGCCTACCCCTGTCCGAATCTTCCAGCGCAATATCATCAGCATATATGAGCAGCCACGGGGCTGCTCATGTGAGTTTCTGATGCTGTCTGACAATACGTTTAATACCACGCTAAACAGAAACGGACTAAGGACGAATCCTTGGTGTACTCCGACGGTGATGGGGAAAGGTTTTGTGTCGCCAACAGCTGTCCAAACTACGGAATTGGAGTCACGGTACATGTCTTGGATGATGTCAATATAGGCCTCTGGAACCCTTTTGCAATGCCTTTTGCAAACGCAATGCCCACCAGATGATCTCGCGAGGAATACAGTAAACAGGCAATGCAGAGGCGTATTCTTCGTCCTGTATTTCTCCGCGACAGTCCTTAGGGCAAAAACCAGAACCATGGTCCCATGACCAGGGTGAAACCCATACTGACATCCCGAGTGCACTCCTGCCGAATCCGAGAGTCAATAACCCCCTCGAGGAGTTTCATGGTGTGGGACATGACCTTAATCCCTCTGTAATTACTGCATTCCTGCACCGAACCCTTGCCTTTGAAGACTGGAGTAATGATACTCAGTCTCCATTGGCTCGGGATCGTACCGGTGAGGAGTGTCCGGTTAAAGAGGTCAGTTAAGATGCCCATACCACGTGAGCCCATCGCCTTCCAGGCTTCGATGGGGACTCCATCAGATCCCCATCGGAAAGTACAACAATAGGCTAATTGAGATTAATTAGTGCGCATTTATCTTATAAGTGCTTAGGTTTTTCAATGTTTTTGCCAATAATATTCATTTTTATACAGTCTATAATTTATGATCTAATGTCAGTGAAATTATTTATAGTCTAAAGAGTATAAGGTCGCAATAAATCATCACGAATCACGCATTTGGCTGGCCATTGGATAAATAATCCAAGAACTCCCCTAAAGTTTACACCTATAAATATTAAATTATTGATTTGGCTAAATCACCTAATAAATGATGGGTGGGTGACATAATTAATATGACAGACCGAAATTAGCTACCAGTATCTAAAGACAGAGAAGTATGGGAGAAGCTGAAGGAGGCCTATACCGAATATGAGGTCCATATCAAGAAAAACAATGAAGAATTATAATAATTCTACTAATACACTTGAAATTAAGTATATTCAATCCAACTAACTTACGAGCTTAAAACACTTTTATGATATGGAAACAAAAGGCTTAACACTTATGGCGACAAGTTGTATATTATACGACTTATTTTGAAAAATTAAAATAATTTTTACAAAAAGTTATCTAGGATTCGCCCGGACTACAACCCAGACACGACTACCTGAATTAAATCTAACATATATGGAGTAAGAATTCATATTACTAAATCAATTTTCGTGAACTCTTCTTTATAATAAATATCTAATAGCAATATATATTTGAGAGTCACATGCAATTCATAAAACAAATAGAAACACATTTAAGCAGCCAATTTATTTCTAAAACAAGAATGTGCCCTACAAATAGTCGGTTAGAACAATAAATTGTCCTAATAACCTCTGAAGCTCATTCTTGTCTTTTAGCGTGTGTTCAAATTGCTTTTCACGTAAGTGACAACTTTTTACTGTTATTTGTGTCAGTTCTCATTTAGCCTTTCGAGTTGGGACTTGTTATTAAATTTTACGTTTTAATATATATTATAATATTATAGAAATACATATAAAATAAACAATTGTTTTATAATCTTAGAAAACAATTAATTGAATATAAAATTAAATAACAGTATTAAAAAAGTTGATTTTATAACAGTACGGAAACATGATTCAGTTATCTAATGTATTATTAATTATAATAGTGTTTTTAAATATTTACTATGTTAGTGGGTTATTTGGTTTAGATAATGTATTTGGGTCTAAATCAAAAGTATTATCTAGAAGAAGACGATATGTGGCTTTTCCTGATGGTTCTAGTTTTTCGGTAAGTTTATATTCATAATATTGACTAATGATTTTGAAATTTGAAGTAATTACACGAATGACTTGGCATTCAACTCCAAAACAATTGGACATGTATAGAAGATTGATGAAAATTCTTGCGAGTATTGAGTATTATCACAGGACCGAACCTAAACTAAACCAAAAAGGTATAAGGCACATACAAGAAAATAATTTCTTGTGTATATTCAAGTCAAGAATAAATCTTGACTAAACATGCTCAAAGAAATAAATACGTGCCAGATTATAGTAATGAATGTTTATGTCATAGGTCCTAGACTACTGGAATACTTGCAATCAGACCAGGAACGGGAATCGCTCCTTTGACCTCTGCAAGTATTCTAGCATCAAAAAGTCATTGTGCAACGAAGGTCGCCGATATTATCTATTACCGCATCAGTTTGGTTTTTCTGGAGTGACCGTTATCTTACCCCAACCTAAAACCTAATAGTAAACTCAAATTCCTATTTCAATGTCCTTAGGTGTATAATATTACCAATATTAACTGAAAATTGGCCAGCGGTCTGACGTCATTACTTGTCTGAGTGCAAAGACATAATAACAAACTAATCCTAATTAGTCTGATTTCTTTCATAATAAATCCCGTTTTAGACACTAGCTAATATTCATATTACCAGCTATAGACAATTGTTAGATTTGAATACTTATTCAAAACTACATATTTAAGAGTTATCGTAGATCCGAGTATATATAACCTGTTATTCGCAATATAAATAGAACTTTGCACGTTGAACCTCTCAACAAAAGTGCGGCAACCGCTTGAACTGTCAAACTTTGCTCCATCTAACCGTAGTGGTGTACCCTTCATTAGTGATGAGGAATTCGTCATCGTTGTTTACATTGCCTTTATCACTATATATTCCAATATAAGTAATATATGATTATCAACTAGTTAAAATTATAGCTACATTTATTCCAAATAGTTTCTTATGTGTCTTTGCTCTAGAAATAATATGCCACGGAAAGATATTCCCATAAATAGACCAAAAACTTCGCGCAATAACAACACTTATAATATAGCAATGCACATGAGCTCCTGGTGTATTTATGAACCAAAATTACATTTTTGTTAATAAAAATTACTATTCAACATAATATTTACTTGCTCCCGTTAGGAGAGGTAGTTCTAGTAAGCTGACTGAAAAGGAGCGCCTCGCGCACCCCAGCGCGGGCCTCGCCACAATCGAAGCGGTGAGGCCCGTCCTGGCCGAATGGCTGGAAAGGCGCCACGGCGCCCTGACCTTCCGCCTGACGCAGGTCCTCTCGGGGCACGGTTGCTTCGGGAGGTACCTGTGTCGCATAGGGCGGGAGATGACGTCGGGGTGCCACCACTGTGGCGCGGGCGACGAGGAGGACACGGTGAACCACACTGTTGCCGTGTGCCCTGCGTGGCGCGAGGAGCGCAAATCGGCGTGGACCTGTCGCTCCCGGCCCTGGTTCTGTCCATGGTCGGGGGCGATCCTGGATGGATGGCCGTCGCCTCCTTCTGCGAGGCAGTCATGTCCGCAAAGGAGGCGGCGGAGCGGGAGCGGGAGTCGACCACCACACTCCCCTCCCGCCAACGCAGGCCACGTCGGTGGTGCCGGAGGGCAAATAACGACCTCCGGCCGCCGTAAAAAGCGGCCGCGGGCGGCCCCTCGGGGGAGGATCCACCGCCCGCACCATTGCCGTGAGGGTGAGGGCTGCGTGCTGTTCCGCGGCCCCCCTCAACTCCTAGAGTTGTTAGGAGAGTGCCGGAGGGACGAAATCCTGACCCCCTGGCGCCAACACTTTAGAAGGGGCCCGCCTCAAGACAAAGGGCAGGCCGGCGCCGGCGCGGGCCACGAGATCGGCAGGCCATATATCCGTGGGCCCGGGCGTAGGCGATAGGAGAACAGCGGGGTTTTTTAGTGGGTAGTCGGATGGCCAAACATCTTTCCCGGAGTCCCACATATCCCTCGGTCCCCCCGGGCCGGGGGAACTCGTCAAGAGAGGTTTTTCCCCGACACAAAAAAAAACAAAGTAAGCTGACTGAAATAAGCTAAGCTAAGCTTTGGTATAAAGTGGAATAGAAAGAGTGAATCCCACATAGCGAAGCAGAAGTTCTGGTGGCAACCGAAATTTAACACTAGATGATGAATTAGTATTATATATTTTTATCCGTGTAGGGGCGCAGAAAGAATACTGGCCTCTGCGGCCGGGGTCGACCTGTCGTAAAAGGCGGCAAAACAACCCACCCTAGCTATGTGGTAGGGCCTCAAGCCCGTCTGGTTGGCGACCACCTTTGGTCTTAAGTATGCTGCCATAGTAAATTTGTGTTGTGTTGCGGTATTAGTGACCCAAGTTCCTGTACCCTTATGGGACAGCAGCGCGTTCGCGATGCCACTGGCGTTGCAATCATAGGCGACGGTAACTGCTAAATTTTAATGGACCGTCAGCCTGTCTGCTGTCCTACAGCAATAAAAAAATATATCTGTATATTTTGTTATTTACTACTATAATATGTGTAACATGTTATTAATTTATTAATATTTTCCAGTGTGCGGGCTGTATGACAGTAGGTCTGATAGGTCAGCCAGCACCATCATCAGCACCAGGAACCTTCACCTTCGGTCTGAACTGGGCTATAGCATACGAGCTGCCTAACGTTACAGAGACATCAGCATATTACAGATCCACTAAGAGACTGAGGAAGCCCATGCAGCAGAGAAGGAGCCGAAGGGATCTTTATACTAAATTGGAATCTATTCTTGACAAGTAAGATTTACCCAAGTTCTTTTCGTTTTTACTAATTTTGAAGTCTTGCTTTTTGATTCGTATTCTCCCAAAGTTTATACTTTTTTTTTTTTTTTTTTTTTATTTAAAAAAACCAACAGCGTTACAATATATATATATATATATATACAATTAATTATGTTACTTATTCTTTAGGGCTTCTTTAGGGCTCTTCTATAAATGTAATGGAATAGATGTGATAAATTGTAATAAATAAATTATGACAAACACCTTCGTCTGACCAAATAAACGAATAAAATAATGAACCAATGCTTCCCTTTTTTGCTGTCTGTATACTAGTAAAATTAGTGCTCAATTTCTTACCTTTTACATATCCTTTATGACTTATTTTTTTAATTTTAACGCATTATTTCTTAGCTCATTATCTCAGTGAGTAACTTCATTCCAGCACAAACTTCCGGAAGCGGAAAGGATCCGCTTTCTGATTGCTTTTTTGCTTTATTCAACTGCTTCCTTAACCCATTGATTATATATTCAGCAATATTCATACTTGTACGCATATCGCCATTTTCAAAATTTAATTTAAAAGTAATTTCAAATTATAATATTTCGATATCTTCTTATTGCTATAAATGTTGAAATTTGTAACACCTTAGACTGGTGACTCAACACTGGGCTCCGAATTGAAAGCCAGAACGAGATACGAAATTTATAATATTATTTTTAACATGACTTTTTGCAGCATGGGCTACAGTGGTCGACAATGTATTTTGAAGACGTTGTGTGAGACAACGCAACGTATAGTGCCGCATGGAGAAAATATGGTAGAAGAAATATTCCGTGCATTGTTCACGTAAGTTTTAAATTGAGAATTTCACTAACACTTCGTTATCACTTTTTGCCACTTGAATACAGAAGATCCGTAAGTGATGTCTGTTTACTTATTAACATTGCAAATGGATCATACGACTGTCCCGAACTTTTAGCACAAAATTTTAGAAAGCGACAATTGTTATGTGCCATTTGCACCTACTAATTATAGACAAAATAGCTTTTTTTATTCGAGGTGCAAATGAATTTAATCAATTAGATGCCCAGCTCGATATCGATTTATTCACAACTAAAGTTAACAGATTCAAAGTAATGATGGGTAAATACTTTTTCAACACTGTTGAACATTGAATATAAGTTGTTATTCATTTTTTCTTTTCTTTTTACTGTGTAGAGTTGTGGTAAATAACTAAATGTTAAGACTTGTAATCAGCAATAGTTTTTAAGAATGTTAGATTATACATATTGTAATTTTTATTAGCCTGTAAGTCTTACTAAAAATAAATAAATAAATAAACACCAATATTTTTATGGAACGTGGAAATGCACTACACCCCGTGCGATGCGCCCGTGCATTACCTTCGCTAAGTTTTTAGGATCTCTTGGCGTAACGTATAATGCACGTCGATACGCTCGTGAGGGCACGGGTTCAATTCCCGTCCAGCGTCTGGGTGTTTATATTATATAATATGTATTTATTTACAAAAGAAAACTATATATGTAGTATATCAGTTGTCTAGTACCGTGGCTATGCAACTTAGTTTGGTACAAGATGCCGTTCGTGTGAAATGTCCCAACATATTTACTATTTATAACTATAGTGTTACCCCCCCATTTTGAAAAACCAAATACTCCATTAAAGACTGGGATCTAGTAGTTTTTGCCTTTACCATACTCTATGAACGAGATAGTATTGGTTTTTTAAAATGTTTATTTTATGTTATTAAAGACATACTAATCAAATGCATAACAAAAAAATGTGTCCTGAATTGTGACTTTGTAGCACCAAAGGTGCGATATATATATATATATATATATATATATATATATATATATATATATATATATATATATATATATATATATATATATATATATATATATATATATATATATATATATATATATATATATATATATATATATATATATATATATATATTACTAACTATTTTCTTTCCGGGCTTAAGAAAAGTCTAATAAAATAATTCATTTAATTGTAATTTCAGATTACCAAAAGAGAAGGTCCTGTCATCAGAACCATTGGAGCATACGATATACGACTCTGCACACAGACTTGGAATTCTACTAGAAAATTGCGACGCTACGTTCACATGTCCAATATCGCTAGTAGATTGGGCTAAGGGTTATTACAATGCGCCGTCTCCTGCTATCGACACCATAAAGAGTCCATGGGCTTTATTTAGTAGTCATTTTAGTTAAAATAAATTATTTTGTTTAATTGTTTTATATCTTCTGACCTAATAGGGTAACATTGTAATATTTAGGTATAGTCTACATTTAGACTATTGCCATCACAGTATTCGATCTTCTAATCAGTCTCCATTGTGAAATTTAGACAATTTAAAAAAGTATACACCTATATCTTGAGTTAAATGATCTCTTTACAATCAATATAAAATATAATTTAGACCAGAGAGAGTAGAATCTACATACTGCTGGCCTGCTGCTGACCTGATGACTTGCCTGAGAAGTGAAAAATAAATTTTTTGGTTACCCAACATGCTAGAGCATGTAAATTGGATTGGTATAAGATTGTATACCATTTAATGACATCACTATTACTCCTACGTATCTGTCTTAGAATAGAATAGAATAGAAATAATTTTATTTTAGTACGATACACACATAAGCACACACAATATTTAAAAACTACTAAAAAGAAGTGTATGTCCTAAAAAGGATCTAGCTCAGCATGTATGTTAGTCTATACTGACTAACGCTGATCTTCCGCTAAACCCAAAAGTGAAGTCACGACTGAACAACACCACCCAATTTACATAATAATAAATAAATAATAATGTACTAATAAATACATAGAAATAAATAAATAACATCAATATTAATAAATAATAAAAACTCAATAAACACCGTCAATTTAAAAAATAATTTAGGGGAAGATAGTAAGTTGTATTAGTAACAGTAGAAGAAACGGTGGCTAGAATCCGGCTACTTGGCCTGGAGGTGGCCTTAAACAAGACGGAGGCCCTTATATTCTACGGGCCCCGCCAGAGGCCGCCACCGGGCCTGAGCATAACGGTAGGAGGCGTCCGCATCGCCGTCGGGCCGTCCATGAATTATCTCGGACTGGTGCTCGACGGCCGATGGGACTTTGCGGCGCACTTCGAGTGCCTGGCGCCGAGGCTAGTACGGGCGGCGGCGGGACTCTCCCGTCTGCTGCCGAATATCGGCGGGCCGGGCGCAGTGTGCCGCAGGCTCTTTGAAGGAACCGTGCGGTCGATGGCCCTTTACGGGGCCCCGATCTGGGCGGATCGCCTGACGGCCAAAACGACGGCACTGCTTCGCAGGCCGCAGCGCGTCCTGGCCGTCAGGGCGATAAGGGGATACCGCACGGTGTCCTTCGAAGCGGCCTCCCTGCTGGCCGGATCCCCACCATGGGACCTCGAGGCCCGGGTCCTGGCGCTGTTGTACCAGTGGCGCCGGGACGCGGCCGAGCGTGGCTCTCGCCCCGCGCCTCGCGAAGTTGAGGAAAAGCGGGCGGAGCTGCACGACGTGGTGCTCATGGTGGAGTGGAAGGAGCGCCTCGCGCACCCCAGCGCGGGCCTAGTCACCATCGAAGCGGTGAGGCCCGTCCTGGCCGAACGGTTGGAAAGGCGCCACGGTGCCCTGACCTTCCGCCTGACGCAGGTCCTCTCGGGGCACGGTTGCTTTGGGAGGTACCTGTGTCGCATAGGGCGGGAGATGACGTCAGGGTGCCACCACTGTGGCGCGGGCGACGAGGAGGACACGGTGAACCACACTGTCGCCGTGTACCCTGCGTGGCGCGAGGAGCACCGCGCCCTCGTCGCCCAAATTGGCGTGGACCTGTCGCTCCCGGCCCTGGTTCTGTCCATGGTCGGGGGCGATCCTGGATGGACGGCCGTCGCCTCCTTCTGCGAGGCAGTCATGTCCGCAAAGGAGGCGGCGGAGCGGGAGCGGGAGTCGACCACCACACTCCCCTCCCGCCAACGCAGGCCACGCCGGCGGCGCCGGAGGGCCAGTAACGACCTCCGGCCGCCGTAAAAAGCGGCCGCGGGCGGCCCCTCGGGGGAGGACCCGCCGCCCGCACTATTGCCGCGAGGGTGAGGGCTGCGTGCTGTTCCGCGGCCCCCCTCAACTCCTAGAGTTGTTAGGAGAGCGCCGGGGGGACGAAACCCTGACCCCCTGGCGCCAACACTTTAGAAGGGGCCCGCCTCAAGACAAAGGGCGGGCCGGCGCCGGCCCGGGCCACGAGATCGGCAGGCCATATATCCGTGGGCCCGGGCGTAGGCGATAGGAGAACAGCGGGGTTTTTTAGTGGGTAGTCGGAAAAATCCCGGAGTCCCACATATCCCTCGGTCCCCCCGGGCCGGGGGAACCCGTCAAGAGAGTATTTTCCCCGAGACCAAAAAAAAAAAGTAACAGTAGAAGAAAGGCAGAAGCCAAAAGGCATAAGGCAGTAAACGCATTCAAAGCGATGGAAGTTGCTCATACAATACTAATATCTTGTATTTGCTCAGCTTGCCGTTTTTGTTCAGCAATTAGGTACTGCTTAAGCTTAATTCTAAAACTATATACAGAGTGCAGGTTCCTTATAGGCGGAGGAATGTTGTTCCAGCACTTAGATGCTGCATACCCAAAACTGCCTCTAAATGCGGCAGAAAAATGGCGTTGTACTGCAAGAGGTACGGCGCACTGCCTAGTTTCAATACACCTACGGCTAGCCATCCAACTCAGTTTGTCATACAAGTAAGACGGTGTTTTATCTTTAACTATACCGAAAAGTAGACAAGCTAAGTGTAGTTTACGACGATGGATCATTTTTAACATACAGTGCTTATTCAGATACGGAGTTACATGTCCTCTTAACGGGATATCGAAGCAAAATCTGGCACAGGCATTCTGCACTCGTTGAAGAATTCTTTTTGATTTCGACAGGAGTCGCGGGCTAACAAAAACATCAGCATAATTCAGTCGAGACAAAATTAAAGATTCAGCTAACTGTATACGCAATGCCTCGCTTAAAAATGGTCTCATTTTATACAGAATCTTAAGCCTATAGAAGCAACTTTGAAGCGATTTTGCAACGTGTCTTTCAAATCTTAGGTCACAGTCAAGTAACAGTCCCAAGTTACGAGCCTCATAAACTCTTTCAACCGGTTCATTCAATATCGAAACTGTGGCGGACAACTTAAGATGTGTCAGGTGATGCTTGCTACCCAATATTATAAATTTAGTTTTAGCCGGATTCAACAACAAGGAATTATTTTGAGAAAAGGCTGATATTCTAGCCAAGTCTTCATTGAGTTTAATGACAGATGACAGCAGAGTTGATATCAGCTGGTTTACAAGATATATATATCTGTGTATCATCTGCATATACCTAGTCAGGTCATAAATTCTGTCACATGTTTAATGTAAAATAATTGTAACAAGTTTATTCATTATGTAACCATTCATATACCAAAATGAACTTAACAAAACATAGATTCTTATGACATTAAAGTTTATTCAAAATGACCTCCGTAATTTTGAATACAGGCCTTCAATCTGCGCGGCCAGTCGTCTATCGCAGCACGAACGAGGTCCATGTCAATATCGGCGGCTGCCTTAATCAAGGATGTCTTGAGTGACTCCAAATTGGGATGAGGCTTTGAGCACGCCTTTTCCTCCAAGTGTTGCCATATCTTGTAATCTAACGGATTCAAATCTGGACTGGAGCAGGGCCAGTCTTCGTGCCGGATGAAGTCGACTTCACGCGCCGCCAGCCAGTCTTGTGTGCTCTTCGCTCTATGAGCTGGCGCCGAATCTTGTTGGAATACCCAGTGCCTGTTATTGAACATGGTATGAGAAACAGGTTCCACAAGGTTCGTCAGGACTGTATTTTGATACACAACAGCATTCGTTTTTACACCTTTCTCACAAAAATGTACCTCTGTTAAGCCCCAATAAGAAACTCCCAACCATACCATGAGCGAGGATGGAAAATGACCTCGTTGGACACGCGGAATACGGTTGCTCGCTTCTTCACTACTGTGTGCGTACACCTTATCATTTTGTTTGTTGTAGCTCTCTTCTACGGTAAACATTTTTTCATCCGAAAAAAGAATTTCCCGATATTTTTTTCCCGCGTACCGCTTCAACAAAGCGCGGCATCTCTTCAGTCTCAGGTCCATTAGACGAGCATTCAAACGATGTCCTGTTTTTCTTCGATATGCCCGAAGCCCTAAGTCTTCATTTAACACCCTTTTCACCGTGGTTCTGCTTAATCCCATCTGAAGGGCCAACAGTTTCTGCTTACGTTTGGGATTTTTTTGAATTCGTGCCTTCACAGCTTTTATCACTGCTGGAGTCCTAACAGACCGAGGGCGACCACTTCTTGACCTGTCATCTACACTAGAGTCTTCATTGTATCGTTTGATGGTACGATAAACGAATCTTTTGGTAATATTAAAATTTTTCAGTATGTTAAAAATTTGAATTGGCGCGTAACTGCAACGATGCAACGCAATAACTGCAACACGGTCTTCTTTAAGCGTCCACTCCATATTTAAAAATGAGTAAAATTCTAATAGTATACATTTTTATTTTCATGAACCATTCGAAATTCGAATTCAATAAACTTTTTTGTGGCCAGCATTCTAAAAGAAAAGTTTTTACTGTGTGACAATACTTATGACCTGACTAGGTATATGAAATTTACAGTGTTTGATTTGAGCTGTTATATCGGCCGTATATAAAATGAACAGAATAGGTCCCAAGATTGATCCCTGAGGAACACCCCGCGAAACAGGCAACTCCTCAGATACCAAATGAGACCCATGATGTGATTTGCCTTTACATTCTGTGAACGATTACTTAGGTAACTGCTAAACCATAGAACGGTTTTATGGTCGAAACCATAATAAGTTAGTTTTGAAATTAACAACTCGATGTTTATTGAGTCAAAAGCCTTTGAAAAGTCAAGCAGAACCAGTATCGTCAGCATACCTTCATCTTGAGCACAGATAATATTATCTGTGACATCCAAGAGCGCTGTTACAGTGCTATGTTTTTTTCTAAATCCCGACTGTAGCTCCGGCAAAATACGATTGAACTCAAGATAATCATTTATTTGTGCACATACTACCTTTTTCAAAATTTTTGAAAAGCAGGATAGAATGCTAATTGGTCTTAAATCGTTTAATCCAGTGGGAGCAGGAACTTTAGGTAAAGGACGAACTATAGCGTGTGTCCATGCTGTTGGAAAAGTTGATGTTTCAATAGACGTATTAATAATAGAATGTATACTATCTAAACTATACGGCAGAGTCATCAATATCATATGCAAATTTATTCTGTCATACCCCTCGGCATTAGATCTAAGACTCTGAATAATTTTAAGTAAAGGATCAATTTTAATTGGCTGTATGTAAAAAATGGCATTGCTATACTTATTGTTATTGTAAAATTGTATAAAAGTTGGACTAATATGAGATATTATAGAAGTGTTTAAAAAATAGTTATTCATGGCATCCACGTCATTTAAAGTAGTTGGTAAGTCCGTATTGTTCCGAGGCAAAAAATATGTTTTAATAGATTTCCACAAATCTCTGGGGCTATTTATTTTTGAATTTACATTATATTTGAAAAAGGCTGTTTTCTCAGCAAAAAGTGCTTTGTTAACTAACGATTTTAAACTTTTATAATACTCTTTTTTACTCTGTTGTTGGTTTCTATTATAATCAGAGGCAGCTTTATCGCGTAGATGCATCATTGTCCTAATTGTGGGAGTTAACCAGGGAGGAGACGGTTTAGTAATAACAAATGTTTTCGTTGGTGCATGCAGATCAAACAAGTTAAGAACAATTTTATTAAAAGCATTGACCATATCATTAACACTATCTAATTTTGGTATTATATCCCAACTTATGGCCTGTAAATCTTTATTAAAGTCGTTCAAATCGATATCCTTAATTTGACGACATATAACAGTTTGAGGTAAAGGCTTATGTCGTTTTATGAAAAATTCACACCCAACAAAGCAATGACCATAATAAATCGTTTCTAGTTTACAGTTCAAAAACAAAATCATTCGTTACATTGGCTGAATAATAAAAACATTTTTTCCTACAGAGTTCTGAAAAAATTGCAAGAATTCTAGTAAAGCCAAAACTACCATTCAAAATTAAGGTTAAGAAAAAGAAAATTTAAGTTTCAGAAAACCGAGATATTCCATAACGAAAATATCATAAAGTACGCGATTTTCTAGATTTAATTTAGTAACGTTTACGTAAAATATTTATATGAAAATAAACTGCGTCCGTAGGGGTGACGGCAATACAATATAACTGATAACAAGATAAACTTCAATTACGTACTCATAATAAGTAACACATAAGTAGAGCAATTTTTTATGACTTCCTTTGTCTCATATTTAATTAGTAGATGCGCACTTAATAGTTCGGGTTTAAAGCCCGAGGTACTCCGTAGACGTCACAGTCGGTGCAGGAGGCCAGACGATGGCAGAAATAGAACTGAAGAGTTGGACGTCGGTGTGCAGGCAAGAATGTCCCGTGGAGAGTCGAACGACGGTAGCCTTCACTCGAAGTCCCAAATAATTTATTTCAATAGAGACACTGTCAAAATGTGGGTCCCAAAAAGTTTATTACAATTGTGATGTGTCAATAAAACCAACGTAATTAATTAATACGGATTTATTGGTACGCACCGCGAGACACCGTTCTATAGGTCCGAATAATAGAGAGCGACACACATAGAAGACACTTTTTGACCTACTTCAAATTTTATTTCTCTATTTCCCTGTTTTCTTTTCTCTACCTTTTCCTGTGCTACCTCTGAAATAGGAGGTGGTCGCAAAAGGCTAAATCTATTTCTAATCTGTCTACCAAACATCAAACGTGCTGGTGATACTCCTGTAGTGCACTGAGGTGTACTTCTATAATCAAATAAAAACAAATTAATTGTTGATGCTATGTTATTTAGTCCACTTTCCTTTATTTTCGTGACAGCTGATTTAAATGTTTCCACAAACCTTTCCGCTACTCCATTTGTGGCTGGGTGATAAGGTGGTGTAAATGTATGTTTGATATGATTTAATCTACAAAAATCGAAGAATTCCTGACTTGTGAATGTGCGTCCATTGTCAGTGACTAAATGAACTGGAAAACCAAATCGAGTGAACACATTTTTAAAAATTTCAATTGTACGGTTACTAGTGATATTTGTCATTTCATATACTTCCGGCCATTTTGAATAACTGTCTACTATTATCTTAAACATTTTATTGTAAAATGGCCCTAAAAAGCCTGTATGTATCCTATATCAAGCTGATGGGGCTACAGGCCATGGTTTCTGTGTTTGTGTTGGTGCTTTGCTATTTTGTAAACATATGAGACAGTTTTTTGTTATGTTGTCTATTTCAGAATCTAGGTTAGGCCACCAAAAATAAGATCGTGCAATTTCTTTCATTCGAACAATACCAAAATGACTTTTGTGCAGTTCCATTAAAACTGCCTTTCTTATAGAATGTGGAACTAAAATACGATAACCCCAAAAAATACAACCTCTATCTAGAGACAATTCATCTTTTCTATTATAAAAAGGTAACGCTTTCTTAACTAATTTCTTTCTATCTGGCCATCCATCAATCATGTATCTTATTATTTTTGAAAATATTATATCCTTGTTTGAATACTTTTCCAATTTAATGATTCTACATTAGCCTCATTAGTATAACAAACAGAACTAGAATTCTCACTCATAAGTAGTGAATGTGTTTCTTTAATATTATATTTTTCTTCAGTTACCACTGTTCTAGACAGGAAATCGGCTGGGTTTTTCGAAGATTTAATGTGCCTTACTTTATAGTTAAATGCAGAAAGAAAAATGGCATAGTGTTGCAATCGTTTGGCAGCCATTTTTGGTATGCTTTTTGTGGGGCCGAAAATGCGGACCAATGCTGAATTATCCGTTTCTAGTTCAAAAAAAGCCCATAAATGTAATTATAAAATTTAGATATACCAAAAATGATTGCATATGCCTCTTTATCAATTGTTGTATATTATTGTTCCACTTCATTTAATTTTTTACTGGCAAAGGCAATTGGTTTCACTACACCATTGTTATTCCTATTTGACAATACAGCGCCCAGGCCTGTTTCAGAGGCATCACATGTTAAAATAAGTGTTAATTGAGGATCATAATGTCTTAATTTAGTCATAGCTGACATTTTGTTTTTTATTAATTGGAATGCATTTTCACATTTTAACGTCCATTTAAACCTATCTTTTTTGGTACATTCATAAAGAGGTGTAATTAGTAAATGTATTAGAGGTGTAAATAGTGGCCATATTTTTTAAAAAACGAGAATAATAATTAATTTTGCCCAAAAATGATTTTGGCAGTGTTATGTTTGTTGGAGATTTGGCATTCAATAATGGCTGAATGTTAGTTTGCAATACACTAATGTCATTTTTGTTTACATGAAATCCAAAGAACTTTAAACTAGTAGTAAATAATTTGCATTTCTCAGGCTTTAGTTTAAATTCACTTTCCTGTAATAGACTTAAAACTTAACTTATGGTTTCATATGTCTCTTGTAAATTTTTTCCTTTAATGTAAATATTGTCAATGAATACAATTACATTTGGAACCTTGTTGAGTTTTTTTTACCATTAAGCGTTGAAATGCTCCTGGTCCAGAACTAACACCATAGGGTAAATAATTATATTTAAATATTCCTACTTCTGTAACAATAGTGGTACAGTTTTGAATTTGTGGGCTGAGAGGTGCTTGGAGATAGGTCTCTTTTAAATCTAGTTCGCAGTAATATTCACCCTGTCTGAGGGTATTTAATATATCATCAATATGGGGAAGTGGAAAGTGATCAATCTCTAAACACGAGTTTATTGTGAGCTTATAGTAACCACATAGTCTTACCGAACCATCTGGCTTCATAATGGGCACCACTGGTGTGCCCCGCCCCACTCATTGTCTTCGACTGGAGATATACGACCATTTTTTAATAATTTATTAATTTCGCGTTCTATATACCGCAACAATAATTTAATAAAATTATATTCTGTGTCGAAAGCGGAAGATGACGATTTAAAAAAAATGTCGTTACTACAAAGTAATAAATGAAGGAGTCTTCGGCGTGGTTCCGCGTGTTGCAATGGCGGTGGCTGCGAGTGCAGGGGCCGAAATATGGCCGACCTTCATCAAGCGCAGCTTCGCCAATCAGCGCAACTCTCGCGCTCAATTATCACGGCAAAAGAGCGCGGCAAATTTAATTTTATAAAAATAACATTAAAATATTTAACATTACGTTGCTTGCTTTGAAAGTCGTATATTGTAAACTTATTTGGATAATATAAAAATAGTAGACGAAAGGCACTTCTATTTTGTTTTTGTATTGACAGCCGATAGACAGTCACATATATTATGTAACCTAAATATAAAATACTAAAAGTGTGTGTTGTAGGTATTCTGTGAGGTCCTTTTTTATCTCGGGGAAACCAAATGACCACTACCACGCCAGACTCCGTGGGAAGCCGACGGGGTTATGTCGGCCTAACCGTTCATGTCCGTCTTTAGCTGCTGGCCGAGATGACATAATATCCAGCGGCATATGCAACGGCATACCGACTAAAACCCCGGCCGCCACACTTAGCCTTATGTGGGGGGTCACAGATTCGACTTTTGGTCATTGCTCTGCGACGCTGCAGTTGAGTACAAATCTTTGGATACAACCAAGATTTACTAAAGTGTTCATCATAACTAGATTGATGATTGCTACAAAATGTTCCCAATGGTAAAAAATGGAAACAGTCTAGCAGGAGTTAACATCGATTGATTATATTGAGATATAAATAAAATCCCACTTATTAAATTTACCATAATATTTTTATATATGTATTTTAAAACAATAAATAATTATTTTTAAATATCATTGGCCAGTATGTTAATTTCCAGCGATAAAAAAGAGTAACGTGAATTTCAAGTCTACCTCGACCTCAAGTGAATCGAAAGTATTAACCATTTATGTAACATCAACATAATTTACACACAGGAACAAAGGTAAACTTGGAAAGAAGATAAATGCCCCATCAGCATTTGCTGGCCATACAAAACATGTCTAGGCTAATCATTTTTTGGTCTCGGGGAAAAACCTCTCTTGACGGGAAAGATGTTCGACCATCTGACTACCCACTAAAAACCCCGCTGTTCTCCTATCGCTTACGCCCGGGCCTACGGATATATGGCCTGCCGATCTAGTGGGCCGGGCCGGCGCTGGCCCGCCCTTTGTCTCAAGGCGGGCCCCTTCTAAATTGTTGGCGCCAGGGGGTCAGGATTTCGTCCCCCTGCGCTCTCCTAAATCAACAGTTGAGGGGTGCCGCAGAACAGCACGCAGCCCTCTCCCTCGCGGCAATAGTGCGTGCGGCGGATCCTACCCCGAGGGGCCGCCCGCAGCCGCTTTTTACGCCCGCCGGAGGTCGTTACTTGCCCTCCACTGCCGCCGACGTGGCCTGCGTAGGCGGGAGGGGACTGTGGTGGTTGACTCCTGCTCCCGCTCCGCCGCCTCCTTTGCGGACATGACTGCCTCGCAGAAGGAGGCGACGGCCGTCCATCCAGGATCGCCCCCGACCATGGACAGAACCAGGGCCGGGAGCGACAGGACCGCGCCAGGACCGCACCGATTTGAGCAACAAGGGCGCGGCGCTCCTCGCGCCACGCAGGGCACACGGCGACAGTGTGATCCACCGTGTGCTCCTCGTTGCTCGCCCAGAAGGCACGCCTGGCGGGATGCCTCCCGCGCGCTGTGACGAGCGTGTCGTCGGCGTAGCAGATGACGCCGACGCCGGGGAGGAGCGCACCCCCAGGACCCAGTCGTATGCGGCACCCCGCCTCGAGCCATCGCATCCTCCGCCTGGCTCCTCAGACGCGTGATCGCGTCAATAGCGGAGCACCCCTGGCGGAACCCGAACTGTTCATCCACCAGGTTCAGCCCCTCCATTTCTAGGTGCTGGACGAGGCGGTCTGCGAAGATCTTTTCGAAGATCTTCCCCACCTCGTCCAGCAGCACGATGGGCCCCGTCTTCCATCTGCGGGGAAACCGGCCCGATCGCAGACACGCGTCGAAGAGCCTCAATAGTCGGGGTTCCAGGATGTCGTGGGACAGAACCCACGCACGCCCCGGTATGCCGTCGAGGCCGGGGGCTATGTTCTTGGCCTTCAGCCCCAATATCGCTGCCCCCAGCTCTGCCCAGTCCACGTCGGGCACGGGGTCGTCGTCCGCGCTGGGGTCCCTCTCATGCCAATGAGGCGGGACCATGGCGGGAGGCGAATGCTCAGCCCTCGTGGGGAACAGAGTGTCGATAAAAACATCCACCTGGCGCGGGGGGAGAGTCGAACAGCGGGGGTGCTCACGGGCGGAGCTTTCCCCGCACCATTTTGTAGGGTCGCCCCCAAGGATCTTGATCTAAGCTGGCCAAGAGCTCCTCCCACGCCGCCGTATTCACCTCGCGTATAGCAAGGTGGAGGTCGTTTCTGGCGCTCCGGTACTCCCCGTAGAGCCGAGCCTCCGCGGCCGCTCTGTCCGCGTCACGGCGACTCCGTCTTCGGAGCCTGGTGTACTGGCGGTGGGCGTAGTTGCACGCCCTGCGGAGCCACTCGAACTCCGCATTCCACCAGTACACCTGTCACGGGGGTCGGTGTGACCCCCGCCTTGGCATCGTCGCGTCGCAGACATCGGTCATGAGCGACCGCAGGTTTTTCACCTCTTCTTCGACGTCATCGAGAGGTACGTCACCCGGCCTCGACCACGTAGCGATGGTCAAGGCCTCGCGGAAAACCTCCCGATTCATCTTTCCAAGTGTCCAGCGCGGACAGTCACCCAACGGGGTCACCTGAGCTGGAGGCTCTCGCTGACGTGCGGAGACGCTGAACTAGATGTAGCGATGATCCGACAGCGTCTCAACGCCCGTGAGCATTCTCCAGCCTCGCACACAGTGGGCCAGGAGGGCCGAAGCGATCGACACGTCGACGATCGACCCCCCCAACTGCCTTACGCACGTGTGCTCGCGCCATTCTGAGCATTGGCGCAGTGGTTGAGATTCGCTTGGAGGAGATGGATATCCATTATTTGGTTGAGATATCTATCTCCTCAGTCCTCAGTGCATGCACCTGAGGACTGAGGAGATGGATGGATGGATGGATGCCCCCCGCGGCAGCCTCGGCACGACGGCGCTTTCTTATTTCCTTTTCCCGCCGCTTTTTGGCTTGTCTTTTGGCCACGAAGAGGCTGGTCCTTTCTTTTTCCTTTTGTGCCACTTTCGCGCTCACCGGTCGGCCAGTGTGGCGGCAGGTACAAAGAGGCGAACCACCCCCAACCCTATGGTTGGCCGGTCTGCTGGCCGCTGTACAAAACACGCAATATGGCGTGGCCTTACACGTGACGACCCAGTGCCCCGGCTGGCCGCAGCGGTAACACGCGTCGCTGCTGCTCACGGTACACTTGTAGTTCACCGCCAGATGGCCCGGCGCCAGGCACCTGAAGCACCTTGGCTTTCTCTTATCTAAAACCTCGATGAGAGCCGAGGATATAGCCGCAGTTTGTATATTTCATTTATTTATATTTTAGGGTTTATAGGGTTCGTAATACAAAATAAACCATAAGATATATCCAAAAAATGCTGCCCAAAGTCACTATTCCACGCGGACGGAGTCGCGGGCATAGCTAGTCTAACATATATGGCGTAAGAGTTCATATTACTAATATAAATCAACTTT
Organism: Malacosoma neustria; assembly: GCA_963693495.1. Classification (NCBI taxonomy): domain Eukaryota; kingdom Metazoa; phylum Arthropoda; class Insecta; order Lepidoptera; family Lasiocampidae; genus Malacosoma; species Malacosoma neustria. The sequence continues at coordinate 18,527,976 of OY856377.1, forward strand.
CGTGCAGTCTTCTTTATAATAAATGTCTAAGAGCAATATACATTTGAGAGTCACATGTGATTCATAAAACAAATAGAAACACATCTAAGCAGCCAATTTATTTCTAAAACAAGAATGTGTCCTACAAATCGTCGGTTAGAATAATAAATTGTTCTAATAACCTCTGAAGCTCATTCTTGTCTTTTAGCGTGAGTTCAAATTGCTTTTCACGTAAGTGACAACTTTTTACTGTGTTTTCGAGTCAGTTCTCATTTAGTCTTTCGAGTTGGAACTTGTTTAATAATTTTACGTTTTCATATATATTATAATATTATAGAAATACATATAAAATAAACAATCGTTTTATCTTAGGAAACAATTACTTGAATACAAATAGCAGTAGTATAAAAGTTGATTTTTATAACAGTACGGAAACATGATTCAGTTATCTAATGTATTATTAATTTTATTAGTGTTTTTAAATATTTGCTATGTTAGTGGGTTATTTGGTTTAGATAATGTATTTGGGTCTAAATCAAAAGTATTATCTAGAAGAAGACGATATGTGGCTTTCCCTGAAGGTTCCAGTTTTTCCGTAAGTTTATATTTATTATGATAAATATTGACTAATTGTCTCGAAATTTGAAGCAATTGTACAAATGACTCGGCATTCAACTCCAAAACAATTGGACATGTATAAACGATTGATGAAAATTCATGCAAGTATTGAGTATTATCAGAGGGCCAAACCTAAAAAGGTAGAAGGCACATAAAAGAAAATAATTTCTTGTATATATTCAATGTCACTTCAATGAAAAAATCTTGACTAAATATGCACAAGGAAATATGTGCCAAATTATAAAAAGAATGCTTATGTCATAGGTCCTAGACAACTGAAATACTTGAATTCTTGCTTTTTCTTAATAAATGTATATAACGCATAAACACTCAGACTAGGAACGGGAATCGCTCCTTTGACCTTTGCAAGTATTCTAGCATCCAAAAGCCATTGTGTAACGAAGTTTTCCGATATTATCCATTACCGCATCAGTTTGGTTTTTCTGGAGTGACCGTTATCTTACCCCAACCTAAAACCTAATAGTAACCCCCAATTCTTATTTCAATGCCCTTGGTTGTATAATATTACCAATATTAACTGAAAACTGGCCAGCGGTCTGACGTCATTACTTGTCTGAGCGCAAAGACATAATAACAAACTAATCCTAATTAGTCTGATTTATTTACTTGTCGACTCATAATAAATACCGTTTTAGACACTAGCAAATATTCATATTACCAGCTATAGACAATTGTTAGATTTGAATATTTATTTAAAACTATTTAAGAGTTATCGTAGATCCGTGTACCTATATATAACCTGTTATTCGCAAAATAAATAGAACTTTGAACGTTGAATCTCTCAACACGAATGCAGCAACCGCTTGAAATGTCAAACTTTGCTCCTTCTAATCGTAGTGGTGTACCCTTCATGATGAGGAATTCGTCATCGATGTTTACATTCCCTTTATATTCCAATATAATTAATATATGATTATCAACTAGTCAAAACTATAGCTACATTAATTCCAAATAGTTTCTTGTGTGTCTTTGCTCTAGAAATAATATGCCACGGAAAGACATTTACATAAATAGCCAAAAAAAATTGCGCAATAACAACACTTAGCAATGCACATGAGATCCTGGTGTATTTATGAACCAAAATTATATTTTTGTTAATAAAAACAACTATTCAACATAATATTTACTTGCTCCCGTTAGGAGCGGTAGATCTAATAAGATGACTGATGATGATGAATCCTAAGGGATGGTGTAAAGTGGAATAAAAAGAACGAATCCCGCACACCGAAGTAGAAGTTCTGGTGGAAACCGAAATTTAACGCTAGATGATGAATTATTATTATATATTTTTATCCGTGGAGGGCCGCAGAAAGAATACTGGCCTCTGCGGCCGGGGTTGACCTCTCGTAAAATGCGGCAAAACAACCCACCCTAGCTACGTGGTAGGACCCCAAGCCCGTCTGGATGGTGACCACCTTTGGTCTTAAGTATGCTGCCATAATAACTTTGTGTTGTGTTGCGGGATTAGTGACCCAATTTCCTGTACCCTTATGGGACAGCAGCGCGTTCGCGATTCCACTGGCGTTGCAATCATAGGCGACGGTAACTCTAAATTCTAAGTGGACCGTTAGCCTGTCTGCTGTCCTACAGCAATAAAAAAATATATATTGGTAGATTTTTTTTATAGCTAGAGTTCAGCAGACAGTGACAGTTGGCAGGTGGTCACCTTTGCCTATGGACGTTTCCAGCACCAGAGGCAATACCAACGCGCTGCTGGCCTCGAAGAAATTTTATAACGCCTTTATTGAAGAACCCCATATAATACCACGCTGAGAAAACCTCAGCCGGAAGCTCATTCCAGATCCTGAGAGTACGCAGCATGAACGTTCTAGAGAAACGTTTCGTACAAGAAAGAAGTGGCTCCAAGAAACGGGGATGAACACCGAGCCGATGGCGGGCAGTGCGGTGGTAGAAGGACGACGAGGGCACCATTCTGAATATTTCTTCAGAACACTACCCGTTGTACAAACTTTAGAATACGCAAACACACGCAAAGTCTCTCCGAAGTCCAAGCGTATCTAGACCGTCTGTGAGTATGGGATCGTTGACAACACGAACTGCGCGCCTTTGGATCGAGTCTAAGGGATTGAGCTGACAGGCGGGTGCTCCAGCCCATAAATGTAAGCAATACTCCATATGCGGTCTGACCTGTGCTTTGTATAGCACAAGCCGTTGCCTTGGACTGAAGTACTCCTTGGACCGGTTTAGCACACCTAGCTTTTTGGAGGCAAGCTTCGCTTTACCCTCCGATTGTCCCCTAAACTGCCATCATTCGTGATGTCGACACCAAGGATCCCAATACTGCTTGCGATGAAAAGAGAGGTTGCTTGGAACTGTGGCGCAGGTGCGAACGGGGTTTTCTTAGCAGAGAATACGCAGACTTGCGTCTGCGAGGGGTTGAACTGGACAAGGTTTTGTCGTCCCCATTCAGAGACTCTCTCTAGAGACGACCAGTGTACCGTGCATCGCCGGTGCTATCATCTGCATAGCATTGAATGCCATCCATAGGTAACATGTCCTTGATATGCAGGATAAATAGCGTCGGCGACAACACGCAACCCCGGGAGCACACCAGCATTGATAGGCTTTACACTGGAGCAGCAACCATCAACAACGACTTTAATACTGCGCCCAGTGAGAAAGCTGGATAGCCAGGTGCAAAGACTCCCAGGTATCCCGTAGAATGGAAGCTTCGCAAGAAGAGCCCTATGCCAGACCCGATCGAAGGCGTTAGCGATATCTAGACTAATAGCCATGGCTTCTCCTTTGCTCTCAACGGCTTCAACCCAACGGTGCGTTAGGTAAACCAGAAAATTCCCAGCAGGCCGACCATGCCAAAAACCGTATTGGCGATCATTTAGCAGCTGGGAATTCTCCACGGTAACCCAAGAGTTGTGCGTTGATGATCCGCTCCATCACCTTTGAGAGCAAAGAAGTTATCGCTATAGGTCTGTAGTTGGACGGGTCCGTCCGGTCACCCTTTTTGGGAATAGGGTGAATATGGGCCACCTTCCACGAAGCCGGGACACAACCTTTGCGGTAGGATAAGGTAAAAAGTCGGGAAAGGACTAGAAACAGCTTAGCCGAGCACGTACGCAGCACAATAGCGGGAATACCATCTGGCCCAGTGGACTTCTTGACGTCGAGGGACCGGAGGACACGTCGCACGGCTTTATGAGAAAACCGTACCTCCGACATTGTGGAGTCTCCACATCTTCTAATAGAAGATGGAGACTGTCCCCCGTCCCCTGAATTGGCTGCAAAGATTTCGCCCAGAAGATCGACTTTATCCTTGGCAGCACGAGCCAGACGATCGTTAGCTGCACGTAGTGGAGGTATGGACGCCCGACAAAAGTTTCTTTCGACAGCTTTGGCAAGGGCCCAAAACGCCCTAGTTTCAGTCTCTTCGCATTCTCTGCCTTGGGACCGATACAGGCAGGAGTACACCCGGGTGGCACCACCGAAATCCATTCGTACCCATATGATGGAAATGTCCTTGTCTTCGAGACCGTGAAGACGGTGGCAGCATATATCGTCCCGGTCGTACAAGCATACCCAAGCTTTTGAAAAGAATAAATGCTCCAAATTGTAGCCGGGGTAGCAAAGGTACGATGAGTCGGTCGGGGCAGATATCTGCGTCTCCGTCAAAAACAGTAGAGGAGGCTTTGCCGTTTCAAGGTGGTGGTGAACGGCATTAAGGTTTGAGTGTATACCTCTGATGTTGCAAAAATCCATTCTGACTGTGGATATGAGGTCCGCTGGGTTACGCTTACTGTTTTTTATTTTCCGATCCATTTTATAGACATTAAGGGCGTATTTTTGGAAGTTCTAGAGTATTCACGAAAAATTGAAAAGATTGAGTGTGCTCTTCCCACCCAAACTGTGTGATGAGTTGGTGTGGGGCACGGAAGGGCACGATGCCTCCCGAAAAATATCGCCGAGTACACATCTGGTCTCCGCTCCGACACGACGATACTCCCCAAAGATTTTGCACCAGTTGCCGGGACAGCCTCCCAGACCGGATAATCTGGGTTTAGGTCCCCTACTGACAGGCGGGCGGTCAACGGACAGCCGTTTCATCGGGTCTCCCTGACCCCCGCCCCAATCCGTCACGTCTGTAGGGATGTGATGGGATTTTGCACATCCCGAGTTCCAAATTTCGTGGGCACTCCAGAACCTCGGGGAAGGGAGGCTAGAACCTGGGTCACCCATGACGGAACACAACACAAGGTTATTATGACGGCATACTTAAGACCAAGGGTGGTTGCCATCTAGACGGGTTTGAGGCCCTACCACGTAGCTTGGATTGTTTTGTCGTCTTTTACGACAGGCCGACCCCGGCCACAAAGGTTAGTATTTTTTCTCCGCCCCTGTACGGATAAAAATATTTACTACTATAATATAACTATACAAATGTTATTAATTTATTAATATTTTCCAGTGTGCGGGGTGTATGGTAGTAGGTCTGATAGGTCAGCCAGCACCATCATCAGCACCAGGAACCTTCACCTTCGGTCTGAACTGGGCTATCGCATACGAGCTGCCTAACGTTACAGAGATATCAGCATATTACAGATCCACTAAGAGACTGAGGAAGCCCATGCAGCAGAGGAGGAGCCGAAGGGATCTTTATACTAAATTGGAATCTATTCTTGACAAGTAAGATTTACCCAAGTTCTTTTCGTTTTTACTTATTTTGAAGTCTTGCTTTTTGATTCGTATTCTCCCAAAGTTTATACTTCTTTAGGGCTCTTCTATAAATGTAATGGAATAGATGTGATAAATTGTAATAAATAAATTATGACAAACACCTTCGTTTGACCAAATAAACGAATAAAATAATGAACCAATGCTTCCCTTCTTTGCTGTCTGTATACTAGTAAAATTAGTGCTCAATTTCTTACCTTTTACATATCCTTTATGACTAATTTTTAATTTTAACGCACTATTTCTTAGCTCATTATCTCAGTGAGCAACTTCATTCCAGCACGAACTTCGGGAAGCGGAAAGGATCCGCTTTCTGACTGCTTTTTTGCTTTATTAAACTGCTTCTTTAACTCATTGATTATACATATATTCAGCAATATTGATACTTGTACGCATATCGCCAATTACAAAATTTAATTTAAAAGTAATTTAAAATAAAAAAGTTCCATGTCTTTTTTATTGCTATAAATGTTAAAATTTATAACACCTTAGACTGGTGACTCAACACTGGGCTCCGAATTGAAAGCCAGAACGAGATACGAAATTTATAATATTACTAGCTGACCCGGCAAATGTTGTTCTGCCATATAAATAATAAATAGATAAAAAATTAAAAAAAAATTTAGGGGTGGACTACCCCTAACATTTAGGGGGATGAAAAATAGATGTTGGCCGATTCTCAGACCTACTCAATATGCTCACAAAATTTCATGAGAATCGGTCAAGCCGTTTCGGAGGAGTATGGCAACGAAAACTGTGACACGAGAATTTTATATATTAGACTAGCTGACCCGGCAAACGTTGTTCTGCCATATAAATAATAAAATGTCAAAAAATTTAAAAAAAAATTTTGGGGATGGGTCACCCCTAACATTTAGGGGGATGAAAAATAGATGTTGGCCGATTCTCATAGATACCGGATAAGTACAAAAAATTTCATCAAAATCGGTCAAGCCGTTTCGGAGGAGTATGGCAACGAAAACTGTGACACGAGAATTTTATATATTAGATTTTTAAAATTACTTTTTACAGTATGGGCTACAGTGGTCGACAATGTATTTTGAAGACGTTGTGTGAGACAACGCAACGTATAGTGCCGCATGGAGAAAATATGGTAGAAGAAATATTCCGTGCATTGTTCACGTAAGTTTTAAATTGAGAATTTCACTAACAACAATATTTTTATGGAACGTGGAAATGCACTACACCCCGTGCGATGCGCCCGTGCATTACCTTCGCTAAGTTTTTAGGATCTCTTGGCGTAACGTATAATGCACGTCGGTACGCTCGTGAGGGCACGGATTCAATTCCCGTCCAGAGTCTGGGTGTTTATATATAATATGTATTTATTACAAAAGAAAAGTATATATGTAGTATATCAGTTGTCTAGTACCGTGCTATGCAACTTAGTTTCGTACAAGATGCCGTTCGTGTGAAACGTCCCAACATATTTACTATTTATAACTATAGTGTTACCCTCCCTATTTTGAAAAACCAAATACTCCATTAAAGACTGGGATCTAGTAGTTTTTGCCTTTACCATACTCTATGAACGAGATAGTATTGGTTTTTTTTTTATTGCTGTAGGACAGCAGACAGGCTAACGGCCCGCTTAGAATGTAGCAGTTACCGTCGCCTATGGGTGTTTGCAACGCCAGTGGCATCGCGAACACGCTGCTGTCCCATAAGGGTACAGGAACTTAGGTCACTAATGCCGGAACACAACACAAGGTTATTATGGCGGCATACTTAAGACCAAAGGTGGTTGCCATCCAGACGGTCTTGAGGCCCTGCCATGTGGCAGGGCTATGTAGGCTATGTATATATGTGTGCTATGTAGCTGGGGTGGGTTGTTTTGTCGCCTTTTACAACAGGCCGACCCCGGCCGTAGAGGTCAGTATTCTTTCTCCGCCCCTGCACGGATTAATAGGCGGAACGACTACAGAGTTTCTAAAGTGTAGCCTTACACGTTTATACTTACAATATAAAATAATTTAATTTAATTGTAAATTCAGATTACCAAAAGAGAAGGTTCTGTCATCAGAACCATTGGAGCATACGATATACGACTCAGCACACAGACTTGGAATACTACTAGAAAATTGCGACGCTATGTTTACATGTCCTATATCGCTGGTAGATTGGGCTAAGGGTTATTACAATGCGCCGTCTCCTGACACCATAAGGAGTCCATGGGCTTCATTTAGTAGTAATTTTAGTTAAAATAAATTATTTTGGTGAACTGTTTTATATTTTCTGACCTAATAGGGTAATATTTAGGTATAGTCTACATTTAGACTAATGCCATCATAGTATTCGATCTTCTAATTAGTCTCCATTGTGAAACTGAGACAATTTAAACAAATTATACATATCTTGAGTTAAATGATCTCTTTACAATTCTGGATGGACGGCCGTCGCCTCCTTCTGCGAGGCAGTCATGTCCGCAAAGGAGGCAGCGGAGCGGGAGCGGGAGTCAACTACCACAATCCCCTCCCGCCAACGCAGGCCACGTTGGCGGTGCTGGAGGGCAAATTACGACCCCCGGCCGCCGTAAAAAGCGGTCGCGGGCGGCCCCTCGGGGGAGGATACGCCGCCCGCACTATTGCCGCGAGGGTAAGGGCTGCGTGCTATTCCGTGGCCCCTCTCAACTCCTTGAGTTGTTAGGAAAGCGCCGGGGGGACGAAACCTTGACCCCCTGGCGCCAACACTTTAGAAAGGGTCCGCCTCAAGACAAAGGGCGGGCCGGCGCCGGCCCGGGCCACGAGATCGGCAGGCCATATATCCGTGGGCCCGGGCGTAGGCGATAGGAGAACAGCGGGGTTTTTTAGTGGATAGTCAGATGGCCAGATATCTTTCCCAGAGTCCCACATATCACTCGGTCCCCCCGGGCCGGGGGAACCCGTCAAGAGAGATTTTTCCCCGAGACTAAAAAAAAATCTCTTTACAATTAATATAAAATTTTATTTACACCAGAGAGAGAGAGAAGCTATATGTGACCTGGCTGAGAAATAAAAAATTATTTTTTTGGTTACCCAACAGGCTAGAGCATGTACATTGGATTGATATAAGGTTGTATACCATTTTATAACACCACCATTAATTCCACGTACTAGGCATGCCTTTTAAGTTCTGTCGTTTCCATATTTCCCGGCAATTTTGAACTGTTCTATATTCGGATGTGTTTAAATTTTGAATCTCAAAATAGTTGAAAGTACTAGGATTTATGCTATTGTTTAGTCACAGCGTCGATTGGAATCTGTTATGTCACGTACGAAAATGAATATTTCTAAGGAAAATGTTCGTGCAATAATTTTCTACAACTTTAGAAGAGGCTTGACACGGCTTCAGTATTTTGAAAAGCTAATATCTGTGTTCAATGATGAAGCTCCATGTCTGCGGACTGTCGAAGGCAGGTATTTAGAATTCGAGCGTGGACATATTAGTGTTAGTGGCAAATCTCGCGAAGGACGCCCAAAATCCGCCTTCACTGAAGATAACATCATTGCTGTGAGACAACTAATTCTCGATGATGGTCATGTGACATATCGAGAGATAGAAGCTCTATTAGGCATCTCAGGGAAAACCATTCAGAAGATCTTGGATGAAGCGCTTGGTGTGAGGAAGCTAATTTGCCGTTGGAAACCACATCTGCTTTCCGACAATCACAAGGCTGCCCGCGTCAGATGTTGTAAGAAAACTCTACAAAGGTTCAACGAGGAGAGTTAAATCATGTTACGACATCATCAGTGGTGACGAATCTTGGATCTATGCCTACGATCCTGATCCCAAACAACAATCTATAATCTGGGTCTTTCAAGATGAGCCAAAGTAGACTAAAGTTGTTCGTTCTCGAAGCACTTCAAAGAAGATAGTGGCCACGTTCGTTGGAAAAACCGGTAATGTTGCGACTATTGCACTTGAAGATCGTAGAACGGTCAACGCAGAGTGGTATACCACAGTTTGTTTACTACAAGTCATCGCCAAACTTCGAAAATCTAACTCAAAGCGACGCATCATCCTGCACCACGACAACGCAAGCTCACACAGCGCTCGTCAAACGATTGAGTATTTGAAGCAGGAAAAAGTAGAAACTCTTGACCATTCTCCATACAGTCCTGACCTAAGCCCTAACTTACATTACATTACATGATTTCTTTACATTTCCTAAAATTAAGAAAAGTCGTCATGGTCAAAGGTTCCAGTACGGTGAAGAAGCAGTCGACGCATTCAAGTTAGCCATTTTGAACACCCCCACTTTCTTCTTCTTCTTCGTCGTGTTCTTCATTCCTGAAGGTCGTGCCCGTCTTGATAAGCCTTTACGGAGACGCTGACGAACTGCCTCCACACCACTCTGTCCTCGGCCTGTTTTAGATATGCAGGCACTGTAGAGTGGAATAAATGTTATAATAACTGAGAGCGAATGGAAAAGTGTATTAAGCTACGTGGTGAATACTTTGAAAAACAATAAAAAGTACTATAAGGTTCTAGTTGTGTTTTTTCTTCAAACGACAAAACTTAAAAGGCTTGCCACCACTATACCTGTCTTGATGCGACGCTCTTGACCTCAGCAATTATTATGTTGTATTTATGCAAAAATGAATACTTTGCTACATAAAAAGCAGCCTTATTTATTTCATAAATCGTTTCTAGTTTACAGTCCAAAGACAAAATCATTCGATAGACTGTCTGAAAAGATTTTTCCTACAGAGTTCTTAAACAAGTGCAAGAATTCCAGTAAAACCAAAACTACCATATATAATTCAGGTTTAGAAAAATAAAATTTAAGTTTCGGAAAACCGAGATATTCCATAACGAAAATATCATAAAGTACGAGATTTTCTAGATTTAATTCGGTAACGTTTAAGTAAAATATTTATATGAAAATAAATTGCGTCAGTAGGGGTGACTGAAAGAAATACAATATTAGTGATAAAAAGATAAATATCAATTACTTACTCATAATAAGTAATACAAAAGAATTTAAAAAACAAATTATAAATAATATGCATTTTTTCCTTAAGTTATGGCTTTCATTGATTTACTTTTTACATTTTACAAAAATAAAATTTTATAAATACTAAAGTAGCCTGTGTCCTTCTCCAAGATCCAATCTCTCTATCTACCGAAATTATCAAAGGAGCAACTTATTTTTTTTTTTTTTGGAAAGACTTTCATCCTTTTTCTTCTTCATACTTTATCTCGTGTTTAATTAGTAGACCCGCGCCTAATAGTTCGAGATTAAAGTCCTGATTGCGTTCCCTTACTGGCGAGGTACTCCGTAGACATCACAGTCGCTGCAGGAGGCCAGATGACGGTCAGAAATGGAACTGAAGAGCTGGACGTCGGTGTGCAGGGAATAATGTCCCGTGGAGAGTCGAACGACGGTAGTCTTCACTAGAAGTCTCAAATAATATATTTCAATAGAGACCCTGTGAAAATGTGGGTCCCAAAAAGTTTATTACAATAATTTAATAAAATTATATACTATATAAAGTAATTATATATTATATAAAGTAATAAATGAAGGAGTCTTCGGCGTGCTTCCGCGTATTGCAATGGCGGTGGCTGCGAGTGTAGGGGCCGAAATATGGCCGACCTTCGTCAAGCGCAGCTTCGTCAATCAGCGCAACTCTCGCGCTCGATTATTACGGCAAAATAGCGCGGCAAATTTAATTTTATAAAAATAACATTAAAATATTGTAACATTACATTGCTTGCAAAGGTGCAAATTGTGAAAAAGTGAAAGTCGTAAATTGTAAACTTATTTTGATAATATAAAAATAGTAGACGAAAGGCACTTCTATATTGTGTATTGTATTGACAGCCGATAGACGACTTCACATATATCGTCGTGATCGTAGAATAACGTCGGATTTGAAAAAAATCCAAAATTCACTTTTTACCATATTTGGATACTACATTGTCTAAATATTATTGCTACATTAACAAAAAAATTACATGTATTTTAGATTTTATATTAAGCAGTCGGTAAAGTGATGGGTGTGATAGATTCTCATAGTAAAATGACGCTTGTGTATTTTTAAAATGGCTGTCCTGTAAAGTTTAATGTAATTATGTCAGATCCGTCACTATTCTACGACTACGACGATATGTAACCTAAATACAAAATAATAATACTTCGGGTTCCATCATGTGCCGATTTTCAAGAAAAAGAAGAGTGGGTGGGATACGTTGATATGAAAGTGTGTGTTGTAGGTATTCTGTGAGGCCCTTTTTTATCTCGGGGAAACCAAATGACCACTACCACGCCGGACTCCGTGGGAAGCCTACGGGGTTATGTCGGCCTAACCGTTCATGTCCGTCTTTAGCTGCTGGCCGAGATGACGTAATATCCAGCGGCATATGCAACGGCATACCGACTAAAACCCCGGTCGCCACACTTAGCCTTATGTGGGGGGTCACAGATTCGACTTTTGGTCATTGCTCTGCGACGCTGCAGTTGAGTACAAATCTTTGGATACAACCAAATCTTGGTACTAAAGACTTCATCATAACTCACTGAATTGATGATTGCTACAAAATGTTCCCAAGGGTATAAATGGAAAAAGTCTAGCTGGAGTTGACATCGATTGATTATATAGTGACAAAGATAAAATCCCTCTTATTAAATTTACCATGATATTTTTTTTATATTTTAAAACAATCAATTATTGTTTTCAAATATTGTTGGCTGGTCTGTTGATTTCCAGCTATGAAAAAGAGTAACTTTAATGTCAAGTCCACCTCGACCTCAAATGAACTTAAAATATTAACCATTTATGTAACATCAACATAATTTACACACAGGAACAAAGGTAAACTTGGAAACAAGATAAATGCCCCATCACCATTTGCTGGCCATACAAAACATGTCTAGTTTAGGCTAATCATTCCCCTCTGGCATTGTACTCGAAGCAGCTTCCTGAAGGCAGGAAATCTGAGTTTAGCTTTTCAACTATATGAAAAGCTAGCGCTCTGATTCATAAGAATTTATTTTTGTGTATACTCTAATGTATTGTAAAACACTTTTAATAAATAAAATAAATAAAACCTGCATAACAGTAAATATTTACAACGAAAACATTACATTAATTATGCAAAAAGGGCGTATGTGAATTTAAATTATTCTTCGTGCAGGAACGGAGTTAGAATCCTGACAGTCAGTGACAGTCAGTCCTGACAGACAGTGTTAGTGGTGCCAATTAACAGTCTTGGTTTATATTAGCATTCCACACATTTTTTGATTCAAAATCTCCATACACAAATACTACGATAAATTTACTTACCAAGTATAAGACTTCAACGATAGTATAAACAGAAAAATTATGTAGAAAACGGTAAATTATTTAACCTATTTTGTTTATATTATACCACTACAAATTAAACAGTTGAATCAAAATATTAACTCTCAGCACTATGACTATGATAAAGCAGCAAGTATGAAACCTTGCAAGCATATATCATGGCCAACCATTTGTCTCTCTTGTTCAACTTAATCAAGATGAATTAGTATCTCAAACCGTACTATCGTCTGAATCTATTAGCGGGGTTTAGAGTGGAAATTCTTTGTACCGTTATTCGGCATGCTTTCCTAATCTCATTACATTCGCTTCTGTTGATCCTAATCTTATTCTATCTTTAGAGCACGATACACGAAATTCATTTTTGCATTCAATTGGTTTAAAATTTTATCTTACAATAGTTTTTATTCAGGACTTGATACCAAATATGTAAGTTTATCTGAATTTGTATTAAAATTATTTATAAGTATATGTATAAGGATGGATTTCATTTTTATTAAAAATCTGTAGAATAATTTTAACATTCAATTCATTGAGAAGCTGAAAAGTAATAATGGTAGGGCCATTTAATGCGAAGAGAGGAGTTTCATGTAACAAGGAGGATGCTAGAAATGAGAGTAGATGGATACAAGAAGAGGGGTAGACCAAAGAAAAGATGGATGGATTGTGTAAGAGATGATATAGTTAAAAAGTGTGAATGTTCAGATGATTGCTAATAGAGGAGAGTGGAAGGACAGAATATGTTGTCCCGACCTCACATAGTTTAGGATAAGGGCAGGAAAAAGAAAAAGAATTTTGATATTCAATAACAATGAATTATTTAATAAATTATTTTAATAATCGCTATTTTGTCAATCTCTTTTGTTCTATGGATATCAGGTTCTTAACCATTGGTTATTATTTAATTATCAAGTTATTATTTAAATTTCATGAACAGCAAAGAAAGAACATGTTTTATTTAGTTCGGTTAAAACCCAACAAAAAATTTCCTAGAGGAAGGAAAAAGAAGTCATCTATTTTTGTAGTAAGCAGTAATTATAACTAAATGCAAAATGAACATATACACTATATAAATATGAATGACTGGATATGAAATGGTACTCTTTCAATTAATTTTTTTCAGATACTTTAAGTAAAAGTAGTTGACGAGTATTTCGACAGTAAAATAAGTAATGCTGAGTAAGTAGGCTTGACGTACGTCAATGACACACAACAAGTAACTTTATCCGTGCAGGGGCGGAGAAAGAATACTAACCTCTGCGGCTGGGGTCGGCCCGCCATAATAACCTTGTGTTGTGTTCCGGTATTAGTGACCCAAGTTCTGGTACCCTTATCGGACAGCAGCGTGTTCGTGATAACACTGGCGTTGCAAACACTTATAGGCGACGGTAACTGCTAAATCCTAAGCGGGCCGTCAGCCTATCTGTTGTCCTACAGCAATAAAAAAAAACTGACGTACGTATGTACGTCAAGTTTACTATCATCGTTTTGATGAACCGTGGCACAATGGCTAGCGCACCGCGTTCCGCGTTTGAGCTACATATGTATTATAATATATATTATATATATATATATATATATATATATATATATATATATATATATATATATATATATATATATATATATATATATATATATATATATATATATATATATATATATATATATATATACCTAGTCAGGTCATAAATTCTGTCACATGTTTAATGTAAAATAATTGTAACAAGTTTATTCATTATGTAACTATTCATATACCAAAATGAACTTAACAAAACATAGATTCTTATGACATTAAAGTTTATTCAAAATGACCTCCGTGATTTTGAATACAGGCCTTCAATCTGCGCGGCCAGTCGTCTATCGCAGCACGAACGAGGTCCATGTCAATATCGGCGGCTGCCTTAATCAAGGATGTCTTGAGTGACTCCAAATTGGGATGAGGCTTTGAGCACGCCTTTTCCTCCAAGTGTTGCCATATCTTGTAATCTAACGGATTCAAATCTGGATTGAAGGAGGGCCAGTCTTCGTGCCGGATGAAGTCGATTTCACGCGCCGCCAGCCAGTTTTGTGTGCTCTTCGCTCTATGAGCTGGCGCCGAATCTTGTTGGAATACCCAGTGCCTGTTATTGAACATGGTATGAGAAACAGGTTCCACAAGGTTCGTCAGGACTGTATTTTGATACACAACAGCATTCGTTTTTACACCTTTCTCACAAAAATGTACCTCTGTTAAGCCCCAATAAGAAACTCCCAACCATACCATGAGCGAGGATGGAAAATGACCTCGTTGGACACGCGGAATACGGTTGCTCGCTTCTTCACTACTGTGTGCGTACACCTTATCATTTTGTTTGTTGTAGCTCTCTTCTACGGTAAACATTTTTTCATCCGAAAAAAGAATTTCCCGATATTTTTTTCCCGCGTACCGCTTCAACAAAGCGCGGCATCTCTTCAGTCTCAGGTCCATTAGACGAGCATTCAAACGATGTCCTGTTTTTCTTCGATATGCCCGAAGCCCTAAGTCTTCATTTAACACCCTTTTCACCGTGGTTCTGCTTAACCCCATCTGAAGGGCCAACAGTTTCTGCTTACGTTTGGGATTTCTTTGAATTTGTGCCTTCACAGTTTTTATCACTGCTGGAGTCCTAACAGACCGAGGGCGACCACTTCTTGACCTGTCATCTACACTAGAGTCTTCATTGTATCGTTTGATGGTACGATAAACGAATCTTTTGGTTATATTCAAATTTTTCAGTATGTTAAAAATTTGAATTGGCGCGTAACTGCAACGATGCAACGCAATAACTGCAACACGGTCTTCTTTAAGCGTCCACTCCATATTTAAAAATGAGTAAAATTCTAAAAGTATACCTTTTTTATTTTCATGAACAATTCGAAATTCGAATTCAATAAACTTTTTTGTGGCCAGCATTCTAAAAGAAAAGGTTTTACTGTGTGACAATACTTATGACCTGACTATGTATATATACGTATGAGGACACTGAAAATCTTTTTAAAATAATGGTCTAAAAATGGAACCTAACAAATTAAATGTTAAAAATGCATGTGATGTGTACAAAGTATTAATTTACTCATTTTCTATTTATTCTTCAATATGCATATTTATTTTAAACTATTTAATTTATAACTATATAATAATAAAATTTGTTGTTGTTTAAATTTATATCTATTAGTAATTTACTTTTGTATAATATAATATGAATTGGGTATATATCATGTATGTATGGGATATATCATATCAAATATTAAAGGAAATCTTTGTTTAATGAACACTTCAAAATTATAAAATTTTAAATGTACATAAAATTTTTATTTGCTTAAGTCCTCACTTTATGTAACCAAACCATATCGATCGTGTCTTACTCGTTTAATTTTATATAAGAAGGTAGTTGTAAAAATTTATATTCTATTATTATAACAATAATGTTGAAGTCACTGGAAGGAACTAATACCTAAGGGACAGGCCATGCCTAGTTTAGGTGTTTTTTATTTTATTTTTTATTTTATATATATATATATATATATATATATATATATATATATATATATATATATATATATATATATATATATATATATATATATATATATATATATATATATATATATATATATATATATATATATATATATATATATATATATATATATATATATATATATATAATGAATTAGAAGCTTAAGAATATAATTTTTTTATATTTTCAATTACAGTACATGTAGTGAGTTATATTTAATAAGAAAAAATGCTGTGGAGAATTGCTATTTGCATATTACTTTTGGGCATTGGTGAGTCGTATGCATCAAACGAAATTGGAAGTCCAACTAAATCGAAGATTTTATCGAGAAGGAAACGATATGTGGCATTCCCGGAGGGTTCAAGTTTTTCTGTGAGTTTATTTTTATATTCTTTGATCGTATAGAAAAGAAAAACTTTATGTTCTAGTATAGCGTTACCTTTTTGTATTTATGTGCATTTACTGAAATACGGAGAGACCCTACGGAAACATTTGCGTTTTTAGACCAACGTGTGTAACTTGCGTTTAAAATGTTGATAAGAATTAATTAAGATGTTTCACATTGACTTTCATAGAATATGTAAATATCATGTTAATGAATTGTTAGCGACGGGGTGATTATTGCTTTGCTAATTATACCTTTAAAATAACCAAATCATTAACCTGATTTATTTGATATGCACTGAAATGAAATAGAGTTTATATCACTGCAAATATTATTTTGCATCTTTACTATCTGTCGTGTGGTTACGAACAAGGAGACAAATAGGAACACAGTATCCTAACGATCCTAAAGAATTTTAAAAGGTGAATAATGAATTACTGTTTTAACTTAGCAAAAAACTGATGATGCCACTCGGTTTTTCCTACCAGTTCTTTAAAGTCCAAAGTTAGCTTTGCTGTCTGAATTAGCAGCTCTTTCTCGAAAATATTTTCAGATGTGGACACTTTTAAAATTGACAGGCTTGATATCTATACCATATCAACAAACTCTCATTATTGATTCATTTTCCGTGCAAGGGCGGATTAAAACCCTGACTCTCTGACTTGACTCCTGCAGCCGGGGTCTGCCTATCGTAAAAGGCGACAAAACAATTCTAGCTAGGTGGTAAGGCCTGAAGCCTGTCTGAATGGCAGCCACCCCTGGACTATAATAATCACCAAAGTAGCCTTGTGCTGTGGTTCAGCGTTAGTGACCCAAGTTTCAGTAATCCTAGTTACGGTTAGCGGTCAGTAGTATGTTCGCGGTGCCTATAGCGTCACAAAAATCTTTAGATGACAACAATTACTTAATATTAAGTGGACCGCTACCCTGTCCGTTGTACCTCAACAATAAAAAACTGTCTTGCATAATGTCTATAATGTCACGGGCGTAAAATCTAAGGCCATATATACTACTACAATATACACACATCAAAAAAGTCTAAGCAACATGTACTAATTTAAATTTTAGGATGGTTTTTCACGCTGTATGGATGAACTTCCTGAATGCACCTGAGCTTTTCAATATTTCGGGGCCGATGGTACACTCGCACCCTTCTTGTATTAGGCCTAAACCTGAATCACGACTCATCGGAAAACATAATTTTATCCCATTGTTCCTGGGTCTATGTTCTGCGTTCTCTACACCATTCATTTCGACGAGCGCGATTCCCGTGACGTATCGGTGGGCATCTAATTGGGCGTCGAGCTCGTAGGCCGTACTCATGCAGTCAATTTCGCAGTTTGTGGACTTACATCAACACCACTTGAATTTTGTAGCCTCAAACTTATCTCTCGAGCGGTTAACATCGGCTAGCGTCTTGCAGTCAGTTGTATGTACCGGTCTTGCCGAGAGCTCCTTTTACGGCCTGGATGCTGTTCAGCGGGTTCCCTTGTATTATTGTAGCGCTGTGAAAAACGACAATTAACACTTCTATGAATACCAAAATGCCGAGATACCTGAGATTGATTACTTCCCGCTTGCAACATCCCTACAGCTCTTTACATTTCATTTGCCGTCAAATGACGTCGCTCCATGACGTAAATAATATCTAACAATTAAATTTTGTCGCTAACTTTATTTAAATGGTTGGTAAAATTATAAAATCAAGACTAAACGTAGCAATAAAATCGCACTTAAATTCAAACAAATTCTCTTTCATTTAATTTTATGAAAAAAAAAACATAATCTAATTTTTTTTTACAATCAGCTAGTATGTCATCAATAACAAAAAAGGTTACATACTTACGCACTTTGAGTGAGTAAAGAGTTAGAAATTAATTAGTATTAATGGTAAATTTTTAATATCATGCGTATTGCTTAGACTTTTTTGATGTGTATATTATACATAAATAATAAGACAGGTCTAATAATTGTCTTATATATAGTTCTATCTGTCATTACGATTATGTTTCAGTGTGCTGGTTGTATGACTGTGGGTGTAATCGGCCAACCAGCCCCATCGACTTCTCCTGGAACATTTACCTTTGGATTGAATTGGGGTATTGCATATGAACTGCCAAACACGACTGAGACAGCGAGATTCTTTAGAATAAATAACAGAAGGAAAATCAAGCCTATGGAACAGAGGAGGAGTAGAAGACAATTATATGACAAATTGGAAACTCTTATAGATAGGTGAGTCACAGATTTAATAACTTTTTAATCTTCTCCTTTGTCCTGAGTTTAATTCACGTCCATAAAATCTGGATGTTTACATATTACAAAAGTTAAGTATTTTCTTTTTCCTCCTGCCCTCATCCCACACTATATGGGGTAGGCACAACAATTTACATGTTGTAATAGCTGTGGCTTAGTTTTTACAACCGGCCGCCTGACGTTAACCCCTTTATGGGTAAAAATCTGTCATCCTTTTTATTTAAATTATTTTTCTCGTTTCACATTGAAAGTAGGACATGAAATTTCGTTGTCAATAATGTAATATATCCTCAAACGACACTTTTATTGGTTTATTCTTGAGTAAACAACATTCGAGTGTCGGTTTGGGTGTGCAGGGTGGCACTTTGGCTGAGTCGCCGACTTTTACGGGATCCGTTCACAATTAACATTCGACAAATACGTTACGAGGGCTTCTAAATATGAAATTCACAGTGCCGAGCGTCTTCGAATGCTCCTGGTCCTACATTCCGTGGCGTTTGAATGCAGACACAGAGATCTTGCGCATAATGAGTCAATCTTCATATATTTTGGTGATGGCTAAGCAATCTTCCTCTTGGCAAGTTAGAGGCCTTGAAACTCGCGGTTTCTTTTCACAACAATACATAACCTTTGGCGAAGGATATCGTGGCAAGTAGGGATAGCACATAGCTAGATAGAAATATTCACAGCACGTTGTTGGACAAGGGGCCCCTAACATCGAACATACTGCAAACTGCTCGCAGTCTTCAGGGTAAAAGCACGCCATTTTTATTTAGATTTTACTTATTTTTCTTTTGTAAATTTTTAATCATAATAAACAAATTTCCACTAGAATTTTGATAATTTTGACGGATTTGATTTATTTAACTTTTTTTTATTACAAAAGTTAAGTATATAAGCAGTATATCAATAGTCTAGCAGCCATAACTGCTCTAATGCTTAATTTTTTCCTTTTTTGTATTTACAAACAGTATTTATAAGAGGATTAGTAAATTGTTTTATTTTATGAGTTAGTACTGATATAAACCCAACAACATTTGTCACAGGTAACAAAAAAGTATTACATAACTAAGAACTAGCAACAAAATATTGATTTGATTGGACAAGAAAATCAATTTGAATATTTAATAAAAGCAATGAAGAAATAAATCGGAAATATAATGATATACATTACTTATTGAGATACTCAGTGTGTGTAGCTGTGAATAGACGACGCTATGTCAATGTCCTCACTATATTTATTGTATAATTTTACAGTTTACACTTTACACAGTAAAGTATTAGTACTATTTTTATTGTATTGCGGTATTTCTCATTCTTTATCAGTAGTCACATTGCTGCTGATGAAAAAAAAACGTTCAGCTGTAAAAGTTTGGGATCTGATCCCACCCGTGACTGATTCTTTGTAATTAAAATGTATTTTTATGAACCAGTGGTGGATGATTTAAAAAAATGGCAGGCAGATCGACAGCTTCCGCACGCGGCAACGACTGAACGAAAAAGAGGGCCCTGGCACCTATTTGCGGCGCCTTATATTGAAGCGGTCGGCCTGTCCCTCACTCGTCTGCACTCCATACTCTGGAGACGACTCTCATTAGTTGCTTATATTCCAGAAGTGATTCTCATTGGTTGTCCAAACATTAGATTCTCATTGGTCGTTTATACTTCGGAAGTGTTACACTACGGAAGTGATGGAAACTCTCTATGGTTGTTTTAAATATTAGTCAGTGTTGCCAATAAGATTATTTTGAGTTCGATATTCCTAACAGTACTATATAAAAAAGCAAATGATTAATAGATTTTGATATCAATCCTTCATTGTACGCGTTTTAACTATAAAGCGAAAATATATTAGATTCATTATTAAAACATAATTTGCTATTAAAAAAGCTATTATTTCTACGTATAACATTTTCTACGTGATAAGGCCTCAAGCCCGTCTGGATAGCGACCACCTTTGGTCTTAAGTATGCCGCCATAATAACCATGTGTTGTGTTCCGTCATTAGTGACCCAAGTTCCTGAACCCTTTTGGGACAGCAGCATGTTCGCGACGTCACTGGCGTTGCGAGTTCGATATTCCTAACAGTATTATATAAAAAAGCAAATTATTAATAGATTTTGATATTAATCCTTCATTGTACGCGTTTTAACTATAAAGCGAAAATATATTAGATTCATTATTAAAACATAATTTGCTATTAAAAAAGCTATTATTTCTACGTATAACATTTTCTACGTAATAGGGCCTCAAGCCCGTCTGGATGGCGACCACCTTTGGTCTTAAGTATGCCGCCATAATAACCATGTGTTGTGTTCCGTCATTAGTGACCCAAGTTCCTGAACCCTTTTGGGACAGCAGCATGTTCGCGACGTCACTGGCGTTGCAAACACCCATAGGCGACGGTAACTGATAAACTCTAAGCGGGAAGTCAGCCTGTCTGCTGTCCTACAGTAATAAAAAAAATACTTTCTTATTGGTTAAAATATTAATGTGAATGTTTTAATGATTCTTATTCAATTGAATGGAGATCTATTAAATATTTTTAATAAGAAAGATGTTCTTAAGAATTTTAATATCTCAGCCGTCGCAGGGGACAAATCTTAGTGTAATTTTAGTTCATGTACTAAATCAACCGACCTTATGCGCTTGACGCGTACGTCAACATCTGACTTATTATGCATTGCATCAAGGTTGAGTTAGATATAAAAGACATTAATAAATATACTTCTCATCAAAAAAATCGAAACACTACTGCAAGTTTTATTCAGGCGGTATTTAAATGAAAAAAGGGATTGATATCATAAAAAAATACGCCAGTAAATAACTGGTCGTTTAGTCTATACAATGGTGTACCAGAATACCAAATTTGGATGAAAATTTTCGTATTTTCATACAATAATTGAATGTAGAGATTGTTTTCAATGTGTATTCCGTCGGAATTTCTTCACTTAATCTCAGTTTTTTTTTGCATATATTATCTTTTTTTTAACTGATCTGAGCTGGACGTGATTGTTAACTAAGCTCTGTGACACACAGCCAACAGAAGCCGCCAAAGTCGTGGCATTGCTGGATGCAGGGCATAGTCAGCGTGTTGTAGCTGCACGATTGCATCTCTTCTCATCTCATCTCTCTGATATCAATAGAGCGTATAAGCGTTATTAGAACAGTTTTTGATTGTTTACTCGCCGTCCAGGATCTAGTAGACATCGAGTCACCTCTGAGCAAGATGACCGATATATTGTGTTTGTTTCTCTAAGAAATCGCCACTTTAACTCTATTCATTTGCTGTAGCGGCTTCATGAGGTTCAAGGATTGACCGTAAGCGATTCTACCATAAAAAGTAGATTAGCGGAGCGTGGTACGAAACCTCATAAACCTGCTAATGGCCCAAAATTAACAGTAGACCATCGAAGAGCCCGCTTCAACTTTGCACTTGAGCACTTGAATTGGTCGTACCATCAATGGAGCAATGATAAGAGCCCGAGCAGGAAATACGAGATTCTGAATAAACTTTTTTAAACATTTTTCTGTTTTTCATCTTTGTTTCTAAAATTTGACAATTTCTTCTGAAAGGGTAAAAATATACCCATTGAGCAAAACACACTAGCTAAAGAAATTTAATTTTAATTTGAAACATTAATATTCGTTAAATGATACCTAATAATATCGACAATTAACTGATTATTTATATTTTTGGTTAAATGAAAAAAAAAAATTAAACGCATTCAAAACCAAAATTCAGGGGTGTTTCGATTTTTTTTATGAAAATGTATATCCAACAATTCAATCATCATGCTGACGTATATAATCCGCAAGCAATAATATTTTTATTATTATTGTATTAAACCTTACTTTTTTAAGAATGGGCTACGACGGGAGGCAATGTATTTTGAAGACACTGTGCGAAACTACTCAAAGGCTGGTGCCTCGTGGAAATAACATGATTGAGGAGATATTCAGAACTTTATTCACGTGAGTTATTTTATTTTAAAATTAGAAAGGCAGTTTACCTAATATTGATTTCACGTAAATTTTGGTTAATAAATGTATTTTATTAATTTAAATTAATCTCAAAAACAAGAAAGATCCATTAGTTATGTTTGCGGCTTTTGAGGTTATAATTCTAGGTTTGTGTCAAGATCCACTAAGCGTTTGGTCTGAGTCTCAAGTGACTAGAAAACTGTATTTGTTTATTATTTTAATATATATGTGGTTTAATTAATTACAATTTCTATTTATAGTTCAATTTTTTATGAATAAATGTTGAAATGTTTTCTATCTGTACTCGAAAATTTTCTGACTGACTGACTGACACTGTTTGTTAATGTTAATAGTTTTGTATCTGCCTTTGTGTTAATAACAATATAAGTAACTCTGTTATCACTCCAGCTAAACGAGTTTGGTATAAATTGTAAATGTACTTAAAGACACTTGGTAAATATCTGCATCGAAAAGCTATTTCTTCACATAGCTTAGTCAGAAATAAGAATCAGCACTATCATATGGAGTCACAAAGACCGAGAATTATTACGTTTTTTGCTAGTATGCAGACAGCTCTAGAAGGATAGCACTCGGTTTTTCTTTTCAGGGTTGAGGGGTCCCATAGCAGACGAATTTGTAAAAATATTTTAGCTACACCTATTTCGGTTTTTACTTTACACCTTCTTGGTTATGAGAATAAAAAGAATGGCATTGACATAAAGTGCAAGCTTAGTAATCGTGCAACCAAAATTAATTACTTGGAAGATAATGCAAGGTTGTTTATGAATAGACAATTGGCATTATCTAGATATTTTATAAACCGATGAAAAAAACGGAGGAGATTCTCAAGTTGACGTGTATATATTTTTTTATGTATGACCACGCGCAACTTTTTATAGAGTAGTCCTATTTTAAAATTTATTTTTTTATTGGAAATCGTATACCCCGAAATTGGTCCCATAAAAATTGGTAAGAAAATTCCAACCCGGGTACGAAAATAGAGAATTATTAATTGTTCACTCACTCATTATATCTATGACCACGCATAACTTTTGACACAATTGATTTATTTAAGCATGTAGTAATTAGTAGATTATAGGCACAAAAATTATAGAAAGAAGTCTCAATAATTTTAATAATAGCCTAAAACAGCGCTTACCAACCATTACAAGTTCGAGCACACCTAATGACATGTATTGTGCACTTTTAAATGCTGTACATGATGAATTTCAAAAAGCATGCCGAATATAAAACGTTACTGTAAATTGTAAATTAATATTTAGGGATTGGGCCATGGATGGTATTAGGCGCAGTAGAGATGTTTTGTACGAACTGTATGAAAAAAAGTCTTATACATCAAACCCAGATTTTCATAATTATGTTAGAAACTACTCTAAAATATTTAAAAAGGTTTGCATGCAAGCAAAAGCGGCTTACATTAGTGAACAAATAAAAAAAGCCGACAATAAGGTTAAAATGACTTGGAAAATTATAAATAAAGAAACTGGTAGTGGGAAGTCTATAGATAGTGATATTCACTTGAAAATTGGAAATGACATAGTATTTGACAAGACAACAGTTGCTAATTACTTAGAGAACTTCTTTACGAATATTCCCATAGAAACTACTAAATGTCTTCAATCATCTCCTGTAGCAGCTGAGAAACTTTTTAAAGATAATGTTAAAATGACTAATTGTATACACTCTTCCTTTGTATTCAGATCGATCTTATCCATTGATATATTAAATGCGTTTCGATCCTTGTCTATAAAAAAAACTGAAGATATATGGGGACTGTCGGTAAAAGCTATTCAGGCTATTATCGTAAATGTTGCTCTAATTTGGCAAATGGCAAGGCTCCAATTTAATTCCTGTATTAGCGATGGTATTTTTCCGGACCTGATGAAATATAGTAAAATTGTTCCCATTTTTAAAGCAGGTTGCACTAAAGATGCATCCAATTATAGACCAATATCCGTGCTACCAACCCTAAGTAAAATATTTGAAAAAATAATACTAAACCAGATGTTGATTTATTTTAACAACACCGGGCTTCTTTACAAAAACCAGTATGGATTCACGAAGGGACGATCTACTGAAGATGCTGGGACCTCTCTAATTAAAATAATACTAGAGGCCTGGGAAGATTGGCATGATGCGATAGGGGTGTTTTGTGATCTATCCAAGGCGTTCGACTGTGTAGATCATCAGACACTCATTTTAAAGTTAAAGCTATATGGTATTCGAGGTAGATCTCTTGACCTTCTGAATTCATACTTGTCAAACCGCGAACAAAAAGTGGCCTTAGGAAATATTATTTCTAAAGGCTCTCAAGTAAAGATGGGCGTACCACAAGGCTCAATTTTGGGCCCGTTCCTATTTTTAGTATACATAAACGACCTCGCATACGTAGTGAATGCGTCTATGGCGAACATAGTCTTATTTGCTGACGATACATCACTTATTTTTAAAGTAAATAGAAAGGATAGGGATCTCGTGCAACCTAACGCCATTTTGGATGCTATAGCTAAATGGTTTTCTGCTAACAATCTTCTTCTGAATTCAGGTAAAACCAAATGTATTAAATTTACAACACCTAACGTTACACAAATAGACTCCACTATTAATCTAGATGGTAAATGTGGGTTGCCTGGAAGAAATCGCTTAAAGCGATAAGGCCGCCCATTGTCTCCAATATTTACAATATTCTCTTTAACTTGTATTATATCATTAGGTTAAGTTGGTGACAATAAAGAATTATCTATCTATATATCTAAATTGCTGGACCTCGTTCCGTCAACTGTTTTCCTAGGAATTACGGTAGACTCTAAATTGCAATGGGGGCCCCATATACAGGCTCTTGCAAGTAAATTGAGTTCAGCAGCTTATGCCGTTAGACGAATAAGACAGTTGACTGATATTGAGACTGCTAGGCTAGTGTATTTTGCATATTTTCATAGTATTATGTCTTATGGCATTTTATTATGGGGGTCTGCGGCAGATGTCGAAACTATATTTATTCTTCAAAAAAGAGCTGTTCGCGCCATTTATAGCCTAGGCGGTCGTGATTCACTCCGAGAATTATTCAAGAAGATAAATATTCTTACGCTACCATCATTATATATTCTCACGAACATCATGTATATTCGCAAAAACATCTTGCTCTATTTCAAGAATAGTGACGTCCACAGCCTAAATACTCGCAATAAACACAAACTTATGGTACCGGGATTTAGACTTAGCAGAACTAGTAAAAGTTTTATTGAAAATAGTATTAGATTCTATAATAAAATCCCATCCCACATTAGTGAGTTACCCGTCAAAAAGTTTAAAGAGATAGTGAAACGCACTCTACTCTCCAAAGCATATTATAGCACGAAACAATATATGGACGATAAAAATGCTTGGTCTTCGGTCCCCTCCTGCTTGCAATGATTTTTTGTTATGATTTTATATATATATATATATATATATATATATACCTAGTCAGGTCATAAGTATTGTCACACAGTAAAAACTTTTCTTTTAGAATGCTGGCCATAAAAAAGTTTATTGAATTCGAATTTCGAATTGTTCATGAAAATAAAAAAGGTATACTTTTAGAATTTTACTCATTTTTAAATATGGAGTGGACGCTTAAAGAAGACCGTGTTGCAGTTATTGCGCTGCATCGTTGCAGTTACGCGCCAATTCAAATTTTTAACATACTGAAAAATTTGAATATAACCAAAAGATTCGTTTATCGTACCATCAAACGATACAATGAAGACTCTAGTGTAGATGACAGGTCAAGAAGTGGTCGCCCTCGGTCTGTTAGGACTCCAGCAGTGATAAAAGCTGTGAAGGCACGAATTCAAAGAAATCCCAAACGTAAGCAGAAACTGTTGGCCCTTCAGATGGGGTTAAGCAGAACCACGGTGAAAAGGGTGTTAAATGAAGACTTAGGGCTTCGGGCATATCGAAGAAAAACAGGACATCGTTTGAATGCTCGTCTAATGGACCTGAGACTGAAGAGATGCCGCGCTTTGTTGAAGCGGTACGCGGGAAAAAAATATCGGGAAATTCTTTTTTCGGATGAAAAAATGTTTACCGTAGAAGAGAGCTACAACAAACAAAATGATAAGGTGTACGCACACAGTAGTGAAGAAGCGAGCAACCGTATTCCGCGTGTCCAACGAGGTCATTTTCCATCCTCGCTCATGGTATGGTTGGGAGTTTCTTATTGGGGCTTAACAGAGGTACATTTTTGTGAGAAAGGTGTAAAAACGAATGCTGTTGTGTATCAAAATACAGTCCTGACGAACCTTGTGGAACCTGTTTCTCATACCATGTTCAATAACAGGCACTGGGTATTCCAACAAGATTCAGCGCCAGCTCATAGAGCGAAGAGCACACAAGACTGGCTGGCGGCGCGTGAAATCGACTTCATCCGGCACGAAGACTGGCCCTCCTCCAGTCCAGATTTGAATCCGTTAGATTACAAGATATGGCAACACTTGGAGGAAAAGGCGTGCTCAAAGCCTCATCCCAATTTGGAGTCACTCAAGACATCCTTGATTAAGGCAGCCGCCGATATTGACATGGACCTCGTTCGTGCTGCGATAGACGACTGGCCGCGCAGATTGAAGGCCTGTATTCAAAATCACGGAGGTCATTTTGAATAAACTTTAATGTCATAAGAATCTATGTTTTGTTAAGTTCATTTTGGTATATGAATGGTTACATAATGAATAAACTTGTTACAATTATTTTACATTAAACATGTGACAGAATTTATGACCTGACTAGGTATATATATATATATATATATATATATATATATATATATATATATATATATATATATATATATATATATATATATATATATATATATATATATATATATATATATATATATATATATTAATGTACATTTAGGTTATTCTCAGCTGTATCCTTTTAAACGCTTGCATTTCCTCGGCCTACTGACAAATAATATATCAATTTCGTGTTCTATAATTATGTTTATATATACTTCATATTATAATAATATATGTTTGTACAAAATACATCCATGGAGTTTCTTGTCTGTTCTTCTCCATAGGATTCACTTTTGGAACAGACATCTAGCTTTTGACATTTTAAAAGTGCTTGTTACTCAGGCCTATTTAAAATAAAAAAATTTGACTTTGACTTTAGAATTAAAACTTTTTAACAAAAAAATTAAACCGCCGGCAGTTATACGTACATTAGTTTAAAAACTGAGTTATTACGGTTAATAAAATATTTTTTTTGTTGAATGTAGTTCTTCTGAATCCACGTGCTTCTGTAAGTTCAAGTGTCATTCTAAATTATTCTGGACACAGTATCAGTTCTAGAAATCACCATCACTATCATCGTCAGCCTATTGAAGTCCACTGCTGGACGTAGGCCCCTCAAGGCATGCCACAGGGCCCTATCTTCGTCTCGTTGCATCCAGTCCTTGCCAGTCGTTTTACGTAGATCGTTGCCCCACCTCGTCGCTGGGTGTCCTACACTATGGTTGCCGAGTTGCGGTCTCCACTTAAGAACTCGTTTACCTCACCAGTTATCGGTTCTGCGAAAGATATGGCCGGCCCACTGCCGCTCCAGCTTGCCGATTCGAGAGGCGATATCGGTGACTTTAGTTCTCTGACGGGGATCACTTCATTACGAATGCGATCCTTTAAAGAAAATGCCAGCATAGCACTCTCCATAGCTCGTTGAGCGACTTTAAATTGATGAACCAGCCCTACCGTGAGTGTCCACGTCTCGGCTTCGTATGTTATTACTGGTATGACGCATTGCTTAAAGACTTTTGTCTTAAGGAATTGTGGTGCAGGCGACGACAAGACCTGACGCTATTTCTCCAATGCTGCCCAACCCAGCTGAATCCTCCAGGCAGCCTCCCTCTCAAAATTATTTCTACCGAGGCATAAAATTTGACCAAGATAGGTATATTCACAAACAACTTCGACGGGGTCTCCGCCGACAAAGATTGGCGTCGAGTGGACCAGTTGATTGTACATAATTTTGATCTTATCCAAGTATAAGCTGAGGCCAATACTTCGGGAGGCCACAGCTATGAGTAAGTCATGCAGCATCCGTTGTTTTTCTCCGTAGAGTTCACAAGACTATCGTCTTGCAGTATATTCAGATTTTGTAATATTCACATTTAAATTTATTAAATTAGAATGGAAGTATGTATAATAATAATAAATTTATTTCTGAAAAGTAACATATACATATCTAGTTTAATTCTCCTGGCCCCTGAACTAGTTTACACTGTATCTCGGGGGCCAGGTTTCTCTCTTGTGATCAATAATATAATGCATATGATCATAAAATTACAAAATAGGCAGAAAACAGAAACCAAACTATTTAACTAAGCAGACCCATAACAAACTAATGAGCTCGCTTGTGTTTGTGTATGTATGTGTGCGTGTGTATGTGGAAGTGTGTGTGTGCCTGCATATATATGTGTGTGCGTGCATGTATATGTATGTAAGAGAGAGATATACCCGTGCAGGGGCGGGGAAAGAATACTGATCCACCCTAGCTACGTGATAGGGTCCCAGCTCGACTGGATGGCGACCACCTTTGGTCTTATGTAACCCGGCATAATAACTGTGTTGTGTTTCGGCATTAATGACCCAAGTTCAAGTGACCCTCATGGGACAGCAGCGTGTTTGCCATGCTACTGGCGTTACAAACACCCATAGGCGACGGTAACTGCTAAATTCTAAGTGACCCGTCAGTCAGCCTGTCTGCTTTCCTACAGCAATAAAAAATGATTGAGTATAATTTATCATGAAAATTAATCATTATAACAATATAATTAATTATATTTATTGATACAAAAATAAATATTGTACATTAATATTTTCTGTACTTTGTCTTTTTGAAAAAAAAATAGTTTAAAAATTATTTATTTAAAACATAACATTCTAACTTAAGCAAAGTAAAAAAATATAATTATACTGATATAACAAAAATTATATATTTCTTTAAATCATGGTAATATAACTATTAGTAGAATACGCGATATTTATTACAAGTATAAAATTATAAGCCCTTTTAATGAATAAATAAAAAAATATATTGGGACAATTCACACATATATGTGTGCCTGCATATATATGTGTGTGCGTGCATGTATATGTGTGTAAGAGAGAGAGAGAGAGAGAGAGAAACAGACAGAGTGTGATATTACATTTCAATTCCCTATTTTTAGTAGATTTTCCACATCATCATAGTTAAGTGTTTTTAACCAGCTTATTACATAATGTTTAAAATAATTATTAGATTCACTTTTTATTGGTTTACTTTTGAGAATTTTATTATAAATAAAAGGGGCTGTGAAAAATATATCGCACTTTCAGAATTATATGGACCTAACTCAAAAATCTAAGAAATCGAGTTACGGTCATAGAGGGTCACTAAAAAGTACGTACTTTTAGGTGAATATTAAAGAAGTGACGTTTTTATGGTAGAATAAAGATAACGATACTTCGGTCTCTTTCGCACTACCTCCCTTTACCCGCGCCGCTCGGATCGGTAGTGACACGATTAGTGATGCATCGAAAGTGAGGTGAATAAGTCGTCGCAAGTTTATTAGTGAACTGACCTAAAACATAATAAGTCGCTTGTATACTGAACAAACGGGTAAGTAAGCTTCCCAATTTTCAGTTTAAGATAGACTGTTTTTATATTAGGTCTTTTTACTACCGATTTTGGTTTTTACTTCTAGGACTTATTGGTAATTGGGTCCCTTTAATACTTAAAACTGAGAATAGTGATAGGGACTAAACAGAATTGAGTCCCTTTTAAAATAAAACCAAAGACTTCAATACATTTTACATAAAAATGTGTCCCTACTACACTAATTTGCTGACAAATAAATGAGCTATTTTATCAAATGAGTCCTTATTTATATAAGATGGGTGTGTTTTTTTGCCATAATAAGATTTAAGAATCTGTATTTCCTAAATACCGAATACTTAAACTATATTAGTGGCCCTGTTTGTTTCAGATAAGAATAAAAATTAAGAGAAGAGCAGACCTAATATTTGAGAAATTACAAATAAATGAGCAACGACAGGTTATTTACATTGTATTAATTGCATTTAGTGGTTTTTTTTAACAGTTTAATTACCTTAGACATTTTCAGGTGTACGTAGTACCAAGCAATAACGAAAATGTAAGTTGGCCCTCGGACCAAATGCGGAAATCTACTAACGTGGTTTATATGAATTTGATCATTTTGAATACCTATTCTTTGTTTCTATTTATTAGATATCGTTTTTACGAAAATGTAAACCTACAGTAAGTACATGAAATGTATATTTTTTGTGCTTTTTCGTTACAGGATGAAATTAATAAAGAGAATATTCCTCATTTTATTGAGCAAAGAAAACGAAAGTTGACTCAGGTAACTAAATATTAATGTATTTTACCTAATTATTTCTAACCTGTTGGCTTTTCCCCCACAATTTTCTTTTTGGTTTTATAACTAAGTAGGTACGGTAAGTACCTACCTAGGTTTAAAAAGTTTAATAGTGGTTATAATATTTACAGAGTGAGTATGAAAGCGATACCTCTCGGCCATCCAGTCCATCAATAATTGAAGGCACACCTGAAAAAAGTATGCTGTTTCCAAATTATGCACACGAACTGCCTAGGCGAGCACGCAGCAAGTCATCGTCCAGCAGTTCCTCGTCTTCTAGCTCAAGTAGCTCATCTTCCGCTAGTCGCAGTAGCTCACTCCATAATGGTAACGCAATTGAGTCGAATACAAAGATAGTTGAACCCTCAACCTCTACAGGTACATATTATTATCGTAACACTACACTACCACCTAATAATTATTGTGAGTCACCTATTCATTCAAACGAAAGTGATGCAGACTTGAGTGACGATGACCCTTCGTATTCAAATAGACCTCGTTCACGTCTTGGAGGTGCAGTCAGAGTATCTGCGTCCAGTAGTTCCTCATCTTCTGATACTACAGACAGTGAATCCGAAAATGTTAATGCTTCTGTTGTGGAAGGTCCAAAGAAATCCCGTAAACGTCTACGAAATCCCAACAAGTGGAAACAAACTGTTGCCAAAACTTTGCGAAATACTGGATGTGAATACGTTTCTAACACTAAATCTAAAAAAAATATTCCTGCTCGTTCATAAAAGATCCATGTACCAGAAAATGTAGAATCAAATGTGTCGATAACATAAATGAGATCGAAAGAAATTTATTATTTCAAAAATATTGGGCACTGGGAAATATAGAATTACAAAGATCTTTTATTAGAAATTGCATGGTAGAAGTAAAATCAAAATATAAATACACAAATGCAGCTAGACCAAGACAGCCTAATAATGCATTTTATTTCACAGTTAATAATATTAAAATTAGAGTCTGCAAAACATTCTTTATAAACACGTTAGGTATATGTGACAGGCAAATAAGAACTGTTAAAAAAGACAGATGCGCAAGGTTTCGTAGAGAAAGATAACCGAGGTAAAAACCAGACTAGAAAACCGATAGAACCAGCAATCATACAAGATAAATAAAGAACCACATTAATAGTATACCAAGGATTGAATCGCATTATTTAAAGTCTGCAACTTCCAGGGAGTGTATCAGTGGTGAGAAGACGATAATGGACCTTTGGAGAGATTTCGATAAATCTCAGAAAGAAGAAGAGAAACCTACATGTGACTATTGGTTGTATTACGAAATTTTTACAAAGGAATTTAATATAGATTTTTTTCAACCGAAAAATGATAGGTGCGACTTGTGCTTAGATTATGAACTTGCTACTCCGAATCGCAAGATAGAAATTAAAGAAAAATATGATGATCATCTGAAAGAAAAAGTTCTGTGTCGAAATGAAAAACGTCTAGATCGTCAGAAAATTGATGAAAGCAACATTTGCGCAGTATACGATTTGCAGGCTGTTATACAGTGTCCCACTGGAGAAACATCGTCTTTTTTTTTATAAATCCAAACTAAATTGCCTTAATTTTACAGTAGTAGAAATGTTAAAGAAAACAGCAACAGTTAAAAAGCGTAAAAAAATTAAGAAGATAATGATAATGAAATAGGGGCATACAGTAACGTATATAGCTATTTTTGGGACGAAGTTCAGGGAAAAAGAGGAGCTAACGAGATTGGTTCATGTATTTTAGATTATTTACACCGTTTAAATGAGCAGAACCCAAACAAAGCTCTCCATGTCACATTTTATTCCGATAATTGTTACGGACAAAATAAAAATAAATATATTGCTTCGTTATATTCTTATGCTGTATCTATTTTTGAAAATATTCACACAATCACTCATAAATATCTAATTAAAGGGCATACCCAGAATGAAGGGGAAAATGTGCATAGCCTTATTGAAAAGGAGATTAAGAGCAATAAAAAGTCTGGGCCAATATACGCACCCTACCAATATGTTACCCTAATTAAGAACTCGCGTAAGAATGGTAAACCTTTTAATGTGATAGAGTTGACATACGACTTTTTTATCGATTTAAAGGTTCTACAAGAAAAGTAGGGATTTAATTACAATGAAGATGAACATAAAAACAATATGATATGGACCAATGTTAAGGTTTTGGAATTTCGTAAGGCGGAACAGTTCACATTTTACTATAAAACCTCGTACACTCAAAGTGAGTTCAACATGCTGGCTGACCATGGTCAATATGAGAAATAAACGAAAGAAAATGGTCAGACCAGAAGAAATAACGCTAACCAAAGCATATTTACAAAGACTAGAGCTAAGTGAACATAAGAAAAAAGACTTACGCGATCTCTTTAATAAAAACTTAATACCTGGTTATTATGCAGATTTTTATAATTATATACTTTAGTTATTACATTTTTCAAAATTTATGGTTATTGTTAGAACATTTTTTATATTTGAATAGTGTTATATATTGTGATTTTATTGTTAGAAATACTATGAAAGAAGACGGAGTAGCATTTGATTGTCACTTTTATAATTATCTTTTAGGTTTAGT
Source organism: Malacosoma neustria (assembly GCA_963693495.1). NCBI lineage: Eukaryota > Metazoa > Arthropoda > Insecta > Lepidoptera > Lasiocampidae > Malacosoma > Malacosoma neustria. Next base: position 18,561,800 of record OY856377.1, read on the forward strand.
TTCCTTTACGACATACTGTGTTGTAAAATTAGTAAGCAATAAAGTCTTTTGTCGGTTTACTTTTCTAATAAAACTTTTTTATTACCTTACGATGTATTTTTTTGTGTACTGAACATAAAAGTATCCTTAAAACTATCTAAAAATTTATTAATGCAGTGACTTATTTAGGAATGAAACGAGACTTTGATTAAAAATTCAGAACTAGAGAGACCTAAATAATAAAAGGTCTTTTAAAAAACGATGGTTTCAGAAAAACAAAGACCTAAATGAGCACTATATTTGTATAAATAAAAAAATATATATAATCAATTGTTTTAATTATTTTTTTTATTTAAAAATGTGTAGATAAATAAGTTAGGTAGGATATAAAATTAAAATTATAGGAATTTGATGAAAGTGCAACCGAATAATCTCCCTTTTCTAAAAAAAAATTAAAACATACGAACTTTATTCAACGTTTCCTATAAACTTGTTTTTTTTAGATAGGTCTCTATAATTCTAAAGGTGCGATATGTTTCTGCCTAATACTGTCCTGACTCGTGGAAGCGGACACATGTCCACACGTTTAGAACTAATATTCAGGTTCGGTACAAATTTCTTGTGATACAATCTAAGCATTCCATATAAAAAGGTTTTCCTGACAGACAAGACTTCCGCCTTTTCGTACACACTTATTGTAGGATGTCTATAGGGCAAGTACAGGAGCACTTTGAGCAGCGCACGCTGGGCACGTTCTATTACAATCAAACGTGAAGTGGCCGCATTACCCCAAGCACAGATACAATATCTCACAAGGCACCCACCAAGTGCTTTGTATGTCTGTATTAATAAAGTATGGTCAGCCACAGTATGGAGTTTTTTAAATATATATATTAATTTTCTGATTCTGGAGGCTACTGTAGTCAAATGATCAATCCAATTGAGGTTTTCGTCAATAACAACACCCAAATATTTAATAGATGATACTCGAGACAAAGTTAGACATATACATTCACTATAGCTACCTGTGTTGAATGGGTATGTATGTATTTTAAGAACATTACTTAAGTCCGGACAGGTTAAATGGGACAGGTGAAAGCATATGTATTTGCTTTTAGTTATATTTAAAGACAGCAAGTTATTTTCAAGCCAATGTGTTATTTTAGCTAAGCCTAGCTCAGTCTTTTCAAATGTCTCAATCCAGTTGCTTCCATGAGTGATTAAAACCGTGTCATCAGCATACATAATTAGATCCATACCAGGTAGAAGGTTTGTAAAATGGTCATTTATATATACCAAGAATAAAATAGGTCCAAGCGTACTACCTTGTGGAACCCCAAAAGTGCACGTTAGCTTTTTACTTTCAAGGTCATCTATACGCACACTTTGTTCTCTGTCCCGCAGATAGCTACTGAACCAGTTCAGAACTAATCCTCTGACTCCAAGATTTTCTAGTCGGGTTAAAAGTATATAGGGCGAGACTGTATCAAAAGCTTTTGTAAATCAAGAAATACTCCAATACATCTTTTTCCAGCATCTAGATGATTAGTGATAATGGAAGTCAATAGTAGCACTGCATCTTCAGTGGATTTATCCTTTCTAAACCCATATTGATTTAAGTTAATAAAACTATTTTTTCAAGATACTTTAGTAATCTGTCATTAAGAAGTTTTTCTAAAACCTTTGAAAGTGATGAAAGTAATGAGATTGGTCTATAATTTGTAGGTTGACATTTATCACCAGATTTATAAATAGGGCATACTACAGCTCCTTTAAAAGACTGGGGGAAAATTCCAGTTTCTAAACTAAGGTTACAAAGATAATAAATTGGGTGTACAAGGACATCTATATTTTCCTTCAAGAGATTGATACTAATTTTATCCCATCCAGGGGCTGTATTTGATTTTAATCCTAAAATGATTCTTTTGATTTCAAAAGCGTCAGTAGGGCAAAAGTTCATAGAATTAACTGGTGTATTTTTTGATTTTGATAAAATGGCTAACTCCTGTTCATTCTTTCTTGTTATATCAAGTATATTTCTGGCTAATATACTGCCTACGGAACAAAAAAAGCTATTAACTGTATTGAGGGACTCAACGGGTGTATTTCCTATCTTCAGAAGGTCTTTTTGCATTTATTTTTGAGTGTTTATGCTGCATACTTCTTTTATAATCTTCCAGGTATTTTTACTATCTTTATTTTATTTTCAAACTTTTCCTGATAGTAGGTTTTCTTTAGATTTTTTATAATTCTATTTATATTATAATTTCTAAAACACGTATTTCTATATAATATATATATATATATATTTTTTATGTTCATTTTGTGGATCATTCTTAGCTTCTTTGTGCATTTTATCTCTTTTTCTAATTATCTGTTACTATTATATTTACTATGTATTTAATTTCTATTCACGAACCATGATCTACATAAGTCATACCTACAGAGGATACGGGTTTAATTTCCGTCCTGAATCTGGGTGTTTATACACAAAAGAAAAGTATATAAGTACTGTATCAGTTGTTTAGTACCCTTAACACAAGTGCTATTTACTTACGTACACTACTATTTACTTTGAACTACATGGAGCTGTATAAATTTCAGTATTTTAATTACTATTTATTTTCAGGTTTCCTGTCACCAAAGTATTACCGATGGAGCCCTTAGAACATACGATATACGACTCCGCACACCGTTTGGGAGTCATGCTGGACAATTGTGACTCTTTCAACTGCCCGATCTCTTTGGTCGACCTTGCCAAAGGTTATTATAACGCCCCTTCTCCAAAAGTGAACGTTGGTCTAAATCCATGGGCTTTGTTTAGTAGTCGTTTTGGATAAATTTTTCAGTGTGTATGAAACTTGTATAATACGATTTAAGTAATTAGAATTAAACTGATCGCCTATTTATTATTCTAGCGGTTTCTTCATTAAACCGGTTTAGATACATTCAGATTGTTAATGTAACGATAGATAATGTAAAAATAATAGAAATGGCACGTCTTTTCTAATTTATTTCTTCTTTGAACTAATTCTAGATAATCATATATATTTTTGTCTCAAATTTGAAGCCTAGCTTGAGCCTATGATTTTATTTTACTTTCATTTGCGAACTTATTGGTTTTCGAATGGGGGGGGGGGGTCACTAAAAAGGTATTGTGCCCCGGGCATCCACATTTTCATGTTTACACTATTATTCTAAGGTCTTTAAGCTGTGTAAAATTTATCTGTAAAAAAACTGAGAAATAACTCACAGTTGACCTCCAGGGCAGATAATTTAATACGAGTACACTAACTGTCATCTTGTATTCGACAGTGAATTTTTTGAATAATATTAATTGTTGATATATGACTACAAAAAATAAAATGTTCAATAAAACAACTTTTTTATTATTAACGCATAACATTTAATATTTATAGTTCATATGTATAATACATTTCAATATTAGCGGTAAGAATCCATGAGTGTATCCATAAAGTACTGGTAGTGCGGAATTATTACTTTTATTTTAACATTACAAAATGGGACTTAATTTAAACCTTAAAATAATTAATTATTTTGCACTTATCTAAAAGTTTATTCTTGTTTATAACCTATTTATTACAATTATTATTGAGCTAATACGACTATACGAACATATTTCATATAAGTAATAGTGCAGTACCTTAATTATAATCGGTGGCGACCACTGATACACATCGTAAATCGAATATCTTATTATTATTACTAAATTACATTCAAAAGTCTATTTATTTCAATATTACTTAATTTATTAAACGAATTTAGGAATTCATCCTACTATAAACTATATTTTATAATTTTAGTGTGGTGTTCGTTTCGCGCGATGTCATTTTCACTGGTCTTGATGTTATGTGTGTATAAATTGTTATTATACTGTTTGAATAGTTTATATAAATTTGTCAACTAATTATATTGCTAACTACAAATTTAAGACATCAAATTGTCATCCATCCCATGTTGGAAAGTTCTGTTTTAAATTTTTTTTATATATTAATAAACTCGATAATACAAAAATGTTAACACTAAACTAATTAATTTAAGAAGTCGCTTCAATAAAAAAGCAATAAGATAAAAACTGTTATAAATAATATATGTTATACAAAACTGTAATAATAATATAATAAAAAATCATTATTAAAACAAGCTATTGTAGAATCACAGCGCTACTAATGATGTTAATCAAATACCTATATTACAGAATGATATTTATTTGAAACTTGTTTCTTATTTTAAATTAAAATAGAATTAATAACAATTTTTACACTCACAATTCAAGCCGTTACTCGTGACGAGAAAGGTGAAAATAATACAATAATCCAACATAAAAAATTACAATATTAACTAGTAGAGGTTTAATTACATTTAACCATAATTATTACGAGACAAAATTTCAAATATTAATCTTAACCTAGAGAATATATGCATATGATTGAAAATAACGTGATTATTATATAATTGTAAAGAAATAATAACTTCTTAAAAGGTAAAGTTATTTTACATATATTAAGAAATTTAATATAAAACAATAGTATTTATTATATATGAAAAATGACAATTGTTTTAACAGCAGCATGTGACAGTTTTTTTTTCCTTTTGTAATAGCATTTTAGCTGTATTTTGTAAAAACTATTTAACAGTTTTATCCAAAATTCATTTTGTCTTTGTTTCGTTCAACAGTTTTCGTATCATAACTGTTAAACTGATTCAACGATATTAAAAGCCATATAGAATAATTTATATTTTGTAAATTGTTACAGTTCGTTATTAATCATATTTTACTTATATGTTGGAAAAAGATAAACCCTATACTCATAATTAATCATCACCTTTAATTAGATTCGTAAATCAAAGCAAAACATGCTGCCGTTATAAATTAAAGTTACATGTATATATTTTACGTATATCATGCAGCTGGTTACAAATTAGAAATAATTACAAAAATAATTTATCTAAGAAAATAAGGCACATAATACATTCTAAAATTAATGTATCTACAGAATATCTAATAAGGGATGTATATGAATAGAAGGAAGTGTGAAATAGTATGATTTTTTATTTAATTTCTGTATTTACAACTAATCGTGTTGGAAGCTCAACGCAAATTTCGTGTGTTTTCTACTTATTTATTACACATTTATATAATCTATTTATATATTAATATATTACGTGAATAAATAAAAACGCATTAAATATGCTTATAGAAAGCTACATTTGAAATTTATGAAACTGAAATAAATTGTATATGGGGATAATATTTCATAAGTCACATAAATTATACCAGATTAAATAAAAATTATATTTAAAAACATTTAAAGAATTTTAATTAAAATTAAAATTAGTTAATTAAAATTATTTTGTTACTTTTATTAATTTAATACAGTTTCAAGTAGATAATTTTGTATTATATTATTCTTGCAAATACAATTTATGTATCAGTAAAGTATATCAACAATTACTTATTTACCGCATAAAGATTATATAATAAACTATTTTGCTGAATATGGCATATATAAATAAATAGTGAGGTATTTGAAATAAGTTTATAATAAAAAAAATTATATAAATAAAAAATACACCTTACGTCACTTTGGAAGACGTTTGATTAAAACATGCAAATATTTCTATCTTATTATTTATAAACGCTTACAATTTGTAGAGATTGAAAAATGCGAATATCGAAATTATATGCGTCAAAGCAAATTAATATAAAGTGCAATAAAGCATATTGAAAATGTGTTAGAAGATACTATTCCGAAATACTAGATCTCGATTGAACCTAATTATAAAGCGTCATGGATTATATGCTCATAGCTGACTTCCTTCATTATTAAATAAAATGTACACTCAAAAATGCATTCAAAATTAGTTTAAACTTTCTTAAAAATCAGTCAATCCATTATTGTATTATGAAAACTGTATAAATAAGAAGGGTTTTGAAAATTTTCTTATCTGTTTAAATTGAAACAGTATATCTGATTTTGTACATACATATATACGTATAATCACGCCTCTTTCCCATAGGGGTAGACAGAGACCACTTCTTTCCACTTGCTACGATCCTTACATACTTGTTTCGCTTCGTCCACTTTCATTATTCCCTTCATACATGCCCTTCGGTTTAGGGTACTCTTGACCTGGGCTTTTTTTCAGGACGTCCCTGATCTGGTCTCGAAACGTCCGCCTAGGTCTACCCCTTCCAACACTTCCATTCACACTCGCCTTATCTGATTTTGTGTTAATAAGATATAAAGGAACAGCAAACAGGCTGACGGCCCACTTAATAATAAGCAGTTATCGCTACCTTTAGGTGTAAAGGAACACCGGGTGGTTTTCGTGGGTATACTAGCGTTCGTCTCCCAGCTTAGAGAAGGGGATGTATGGGCACATTGCACGTGGCAGGGTGTGCGTCATGCAATTCGACCTCACAAAAAGGAAAAAAGAGCAATGTTCAACTGATACCTTTGTCGATATAGAAAAGTACATAAAATCGAACAGAAGAGAAGGAAACCAAGATACTAGACAGTAGAAACGAATTAGGTAAGGGAAAGTTAAGTGAACTTCTGGAAATACAGCAGATGAAATATAAACAGCTGAAAGTAACATTAAAATTGGTATTTTGTGTAGCGAACAATCTAAACTCTACATGCTGAATTCAGCAAGTTGTTTGGCAGTTACATACTGATTGTACACTTTAAATGTTGTCAAATAATGATTGATTTACTTATTACTGATTATTTGTGATTAAATATATATACAAAAATGGACTGACAGACATGGATTTTTTACTAATAATATATTACCTACATAAAATGCAGTGGCCAATATTAATTATCAATGGATTTCTACAATTTCCATTCACTACGTATCTACAATAGCGCTAAAATAACGAGAAAGGAAATGTAAAAAAATAACTTGTCAATTACAAATATTATTTAAATTTCTATGTTGATCAACTATATTTACATGTCAACATTTCGGTTTAGTTGATTCTTAAAATTATTGACAGCCATGTGATAGCTGACTATGAGTTGACAGCCCTACGGCTCGGTGAAGACAAACCTGACTTTCTATAATAAAACAATAAATTAATAATATGTCTATATTCACGTCTGTGTTAAAACACCGTAAGGGTGATTTTTTATATTTTAAAAATAATTGGGCTTAGTTTTATTAGATAATTTTGTCAAATTATTATTAATTTCAATCTGTCTACATTGTAATATAATTATTTTAATTTGACAAATGAAAGTGAATTTGAGCTTATTTTAACAGACTTTATTTTTTGATCATTTTGCCTTTTTTTTCTTTTTTTGTATTTAAACACTTCAACATTATTAATTCTTAGAATTTGGTGAATAGACTTGGCAGATGGAAAGTATAAGTAAAAGAAAGATAAAATGTAAATAGTTTTGTAGCTTCATTCTATATAGATATTTTAACTATGTTAAAAATATGCAATGTAAGAGATATTTACCCTAATCTTTACTTTAAAATATTTTGGTCGTCCTTAGTAGGTATTTAGGTAGGTATTTCTATTGTATAAATTAGGCAGTGATACGGTAAAATATAACTACTACTTATACGTAAAATTTGTCTACCTTTATTCCATCTGTTTTATGTCCTTAAATCACAGTAAAAATAATTGTTGTAGAAGAGCAGCGATTGAAAATTTTTATAGATTAATTTTATGAAATTTTGACAGCGGTATTGTGAGCCACGAAGTAAAGTCAAAGCCCTTATAAGATGAAATTAGATTGTATAATTATACCTAAATGATGATAATTAAAATGTATTACGAAGAACAAATTTGTCTAACACCGCGCTTGGAGCTGACTCAATCGTCGACTAACTCTAAAACATTGAGAAGCTAATATTTTTACCACTTACACTTTAATATACGTATTCATTTTAATTACTTATTGACAAGTGTGATTTCTAGCATTTTTGAGTTTATTGCATTTCAATAATTCTATCTAACAGTTACACAATTCTACAATATACCCGTTTATCACCCGAAAACAACTTCAAACATTGTCTTTACAACGAATTCATCAAAATTAACATATAAATTTATATCTCTAACTACATATACGAATTGATCAGAAATAGGCAGCGATTGTACGCCATATTATATATAATAATAATATAATAATAATAAATTTATTTCTGAAAAGTAACATATACATATCTAGTTTAATTCTCCTGGCCCCTGAACTAGTTTACACTGTATCTCGGGGGCCAGGTTTCTCTCTTGTGATCAATAATATAATGCATATGATCATAAAATTACAAAATAGGCAGAAAACAGAAACCAAACTATTTAACTAAGCAGACCCATAACAAACTAATGAGCTCGCTTGTGTTTGTGTATGTATGTGTGCGTGTGTATGTGGAAGTGTGTGTGTGCCTGCATATATATGTGTGTGCGTGCATGTATATGTATGTAAGAGAGAGATATACCCGTGCAGGGGCGGGGAAAGAATACTGATCCACCCTAGCTACGTGATAGGGTCCCAGCTCGACTGGATGGCGACCACCTTTGGTCTTATGTAACCCGGCATAATAACTGTGTTGTGTTTCGGCATTAATGACCCAAGTTCAAGTGACCCTCATGGGACAGCAGCGTGTTTGCCATGCTACTGGCGTTACAAACACCCATAGGCGACGATAACTGCTAAATTCTAAGTGACCCGTCAGTCAGCCTGTCTGCTTTCCTACAGCAATAAAAAATGATTGAGTATAATTTATCATGAAAATTAATCATTATAACAATATAATTAATTATATTTATTGATACAAAAATAAATATTGTACATTAATATTTTCTGTACTTTGTCTTTTTGAAAAAAAAAATAGTTTAAAAATTATTTATTTAAAACATAACATTCTAACTTAAGCAAAGTAAAAAAATATAATTATACTGATATAACAAAAATTATATATTTCTTTAAATCATGGTAATATAACTATTAGTAGAATAAGCGATATTTATTACAAGTATAAAATTATAAGCCCTTTTAATGAATAAATAAAAAAATATATTGGGACAATTCACACAACGCCATCTAGTCCCAAACTAAGATGCATAGCACTTGTGTTATGGATTAGAGAAAACTGATATTCTACATATATAATTTTCTTTCGTAAATAAATACATATTATACATAAACAGCCAGACGCTGGACAGGAATCAAACCCATCAAACCAATCAAAGTCTAATTTGGGACGGCAAGCACCTCTCCGTAGAATAATTGATGAGTATCATTCCCTTATCACAGTGATACCCGATCTTGATGTGTTCCACGATAAGTTGCGTATATTTAAAAACAAAATAAAAAATGCACCTTAATTTTAGTCATTAATCATTTATTGTTTTATAACTGACTTGTTGTTGTTACTTGATTATATATTATTATATTGACTTTTATATATATTATTATATTGACATTGCCTCTTTTTTTTGATATGACATGACATTTATTAGATATTCATATTAATATTTCATCAATTATTACTGTATTATTTGTTAAATTTGAATTTCAAAGTATTCATTAGGTATTCTTTTTTATTTCTTTTTCTAAATTAATTATTGTATTACATCTTCGAGTCGATGAAATGCCAATGTTATGTACGCCATTATTGTCACATGCATCAGGCCATATATTAAATAGTTTGTTATTTTCAATGTTATATGTCTGTGATGTGGCAGTACTTTTTTAAATAAATAAATAAATAAACCCATGATCTCTGCAAGTGTACCGACGTGCGAGCCGTTACGCCAGGAAATCGTCAAATTATTCAGTATTCTGCCACTTCCTCTGCAATACACATTTTGTCGTAATACAATGACAGTAGTATATAATTATGTTCAAAATTTATGACGTAATATAATGAAAAAGCTGACTATTTCTGATCAAGATGCCACAAACACTTAAACGATATTTTTGAACATGTAGTCTTTAAAACAGTGACAATAATTCAAATAATAACTACACTCACAGAAAATAATAAAAATAGAAAACACGAACAACATTCAAGATATTACGACTGATTCATACGATTCCAGTAACCCTTTAATTTTATATCTAGCAAGCAAGTAGACTTTGAGTTGCAAATGAAAAGTGTGACCAACTGCAGTGAAGTCACGCCAATCATGTCGGAGTGGGTTCCCGCGGCTCAAGCGACGTCATCGGGGGGGGGGGGGTCGTTCCTCCCTGAGCTGAGAGCAACTTGAGGCTGCTCACATCCCCAAGGAAATGTTGTGAGGAAGAACATCCCATTGTTTGAATGGTTGATAGTACATATTTTACAGGTGTGGTAAAATAAACATTAACTGATAAAGGGAGCAGTAATAAGTTACTAAAGAAAACAGATCTGTCCTGCTTCCACTGGGATACCTGTTTATTTTTATTTCACGCGAATCAATGGCATTAAATATATAGATTTTTTTAAAAAATGTGTGTTAGTCAAAATATTGTTACACTGTAGCGCAGCTCTAGGTTATATCTTGACCATTATAGCGTAAGTTGGCATGTTAGCATTAACTTAATGTCAGACTGATATGTTCAGGAATCATTTAAATCTGCTTGTTTTTTGCATTTAAATTAATAAAAACTAATAGCAAATCTATTTATAGATGACGACCAAAAAAATAAAATGTTGCATGAAATATGATAATTTATATTCATAAAATTTGTATTGTAGTCAAAAGTAGAGCAGAGTTGTGTTGTGTACTTAATACTCTATTTTATGTATTTAGTTAATTGTTTAGTTTTAGTTTAAAATAGAAAACATGTTTATTATAAGTGCTATGTAAAAAGATTTTCATTCAAAAAGTTAAAGAAGTAAAATCGTATATTTTTCAAAACATGAGGTATGAAAATAAAGTTGCATCTAGTAGTTATAGATAAATTAAAAAGCGGCCGCGGGCGGCCACTCGGGGGAGGACCCGCCGCCCGCACTATTGCCGCGAGGGTGAGGGCTGCGTGCTGTTCCGCGGCCCCCCTCAACTCCTAGAGTTGTTAGGAGAGCGCCGGGGGGACGAAACCCTGACCCCCTGGCGCCAACACTTTAGAAGGGCCTTAAGACAAAGGGCGGGCCGGCGCCGGCCCGAGCCACGAGATCGGCAGGCCATATATCCGTGGGCCCGGGCGTACGCGATAGGAGAACAGCGGGGTTTTTTAGTAGGTAGTCGGATGCCCAATCATCTTTCCCGGAGTCCCACATATCCCTCGGTCCCCCCGGGCCGGGGGAACCCGTCAAGAGAGGTTTTTCCCCGAGACCAAAAAAAAAAAGATAAATTAAAAGGTGTCTAGGTTTAATAAGTTCATTATGGCGATCTATCACTGAGCTCAGCAGCTTGATGATGAATTGGATGTTTTGTACAATACGGATAAAATAAATGCATTCCGTCGTAAAGCAATATTGTGGTCACACTATTAATATACCCGCTATTAATAATCTCAATGTAAATCTCAACCATAATTATATTTCATACAAACCTCTAGGAGTCTAAGTCGTTGTGTCGTAGTAGCTCTTTCGGTTAAAATCTAAAAGAATTATTACTAGGTATTTAATTTAAGAATCGCGCATTTCATTTCAAGAAAATATGCAATACAGGAAAGGTATTAATATTAATATTTAAATAACAATTTAAGGAATTGCAAATACTACTTTCATTTCACTCCTAAGTCGGATTAAATACGGATAGAGATCCAACTTAGGTGTGAATTAAATATATCTAAATTTAAAACATTTAATCTTATCCGTGCAGGGGCGGATAAAGAATACTTACCTCTGCAGCCAGGTTCGGCCTAGCTACTCCCCCTACTGGTAGGGCCCCAAGCCCGTCTAGATGGCGACCACCTTTGGTCTTAAGTATGCCACCATAATAACTTTGTGTTGTGTTCCGACATTAGCGACCCAAGTTCCTGTAGCTTTATGGGACAGTAGCGTGTTCGCAATGTCACTGACGTTGCAAACACCCACAGGCGACGGTAACTGCTAAATTCTAAGTGGGCCATCAGCCTACCTGCTGTCTTACAGAAATAAAAATTAATGTGTCTATTGTTGGTAGAAGGTACTACTTTAAAAAATCCAATATTTATTTCTGAAATGGTATTTGGAATTTCTTCGATCACATACCTTTTTATCGACACAAATTATTATATCATATAAAATATATTAACACGTATGTTTTAATTTGATCATACAGTGTTAGTCAAAGCAATACACATGTCATTAAGTTTTAGTAATGGCCATTGTTGTATTAATATTTTCTTCAAACAACCGCGTAACATATCCACCGAAACATGAATCGTTTAGCGTTCCTACATGATTCGTATTTAACTAAGTAGCTCCAAACTTCTTATTTCATTCAAAAATTTATTTACATCTTAGCCCATCCGTTTCCTTGACTTAATGAATATACATGAATCTTATATACTATAGTTTAATAGAAAATCCTATATTTTATTGCAGTCATATAAAAATAACAACAGACAGTTTTATTATTATTTTTCTAGCAATCTACAATATATTTCAGTGATCACGAAGTGTGGGAAGCCTGTGGACTTAACTAACATTTTATTTGGTAATCAATTAATACTATTAAATTGGTGTATTTCGGTGCGTGCAATAGCACTTTCCAAATTTATTATATAATACGTGAACGTGTTGACGTATTAACAATGAATAGGGAACAATTCCATCCTAAAATTCCATTATAGTCCATCTGACGCTGAGAGCCAGTCGTGAGTGAATTGCTCTCACGAAGCTAATTTCCATCCAACCTCTTAGCGAGCATTCGCAGCGTCTTCGAAAGGAACCCTTATCCAAACCGCCAAATTTGGCTATTACTGCCAGCTTTGTGTATGGTTTTTTTTTGTTAGAACGACATAATCCAACGCTTTAATCGTAGTTTTAAGTGTAAAGTGACATTTATTATAAATGTTTCCAATTGAATCGTCACATCACTTTAAAAAAGATGTATTGTTTATCGTACCAAGTAATGGTACGATTGTTTTTTTATATCAATAACAATTGTTACTTTTGATTTTATTCAAAAGTATAAATAATATTAAAGCTAGTATAGTCAAAGACATTTAGTTTTAACTAAACTGCATTGTACAGTCAATATTTAAATTTTATCTAATTCGGCAATTACATACGGATAAAGGTTCCTTTAGTACAAAGAGCGAATTACCGCGATTACTTCGTATCATCTAATCTACACTAGCTCGCTATGTTTGTTTGGCGACTTTTAACATTCAATAACACTTAAATACAGCGACATCCACACAAAACAATTATTTTGAATTATTTTACACAATATCCATCCCTGTTTTCCTAACTGCTCGCTGTATTTCATTATCAGTATCAATAACTTGAATAATCTAATTATCTAATAATAATCATTATCATGAGTTACTTTGACATATCAAATACGCGGCTCGAAATATTTTTTTTAATATAAGACTGCTACGAATATCCTAATTATGAGGTATAATGAACGAAGATTCAAAAGATTTAAGAATATAGACGATTATGAAACTAAATAAACAGAAAACACATAAGTAACTAATCTAGGTGAAAATAAAATGTTTTCTAATTTAAGGGCTAAAGTCACAAATCTCAATTATGAGTTACATCTAAAGTGTTAAGTGCCGAAGCGTTTAAAGATTTTACATTCGGTGAAAATTGTGTGAAATATAAACCAGGAGAGTATAATCGTGGACTACATTTACCCTGTTCTCTAGGATTTAAAAGTGAGAATATGTGAATTATATATATTGAAGAGAGATTTCATATCATCAAGACCGTAATGGCAAAACAATTAAATTTCATAATCAGATCAGTCGTAATTTTGGGCAAGCGTTTGTTTCCTCATATAAAATAGTTCAGAAATTTATGATATATTCAAATTAGCAAATTGTCCCAGCCGTATTTAAACCAAAATGCTGATTTGGCACATTCTAGAAAATCCTAATTAAAATAAGTATTTACTCAACTATCTCAGAATAATCGTTTTTTTTTTAATGTACTTTATTACAATTGGCAGTCAATTGCGTTTCACGAATATCTAGTCAAATAATATCACCGTCGCAATGTAACTATTTTGGCATTATGATAAGTGTTTCTTAAATTACTGATGACTAGGCGTTATCTAACAATATCTACAAATCTTACCACTTCGTACAGCTACACGGGATCACCATTCCTCAATTAGTCGATATTGTCCTTATAATTTTTACGCGAGTACGTAGTTTATCAAATACTAAATTTATAATCAAGATTATATTCACCATTAATTATTTTAATTACATCATCTATAATGTCCGGCTCTCATTGAGGACGTTTGCAAACGATATTTAATTAAAGATAATATTAATATTATTCCATGCTAATCGACATTTTGAATACCTTTATATTACCTAAATATTAAAAATTTGAGCTCGATTTTATTCGAAGTCCTTAGAGATAATTAACTGTTGATACATAATACTTTATTAATATCAAAACCGAATTGTTGCAAAACCATAAACACCTAATATTACTGTAACTGTACAATGTTTGTGCGCTCGATTAAATTATCAGAAATATAAACAATATTGCCAACTCAGATACGTTCGCCTAAAGTAGATAGCGAATCCTAATGTAAAAATAGTATGGCTCCGGCTGCTCCGGCTTAAACACAAAACTGCCGAGTCTCGAGGTTTCAAATCGACGGACAAAGTCACTAAGTTGAGTCTTTTGTTGTAAATATAAAAAGACGGCTAAACGCTTAAGGCGTGGCGACGTCCACGAGCGCGCGGGCGTTTAGCACCGCACTGAGCACAATGAACAGTTCTCGCCTCACAGTCCACTCTTGGGAGCCTTACATGGATCATCCATGCCACCACATCACAATTAGCTCCCAAAACGTCTTCGGCGGCGAGTGGCCGAAGACGTGAGACGAATTTCAGAGACCCGGATCACCTTCTGAACCCATCTTTAGAAGCTCGAGTTTCTTTTTCGCAATCTTTGAATATAGAATGTCGATGGGTTTGGTGTTGTCATAGAACGTGGGTGCTCTAAAGATAATCAACGCAGTTCCAAGCACGCAAGCTATCGTGAAAGCGAACAAGAAAATTCTGTCCAAAACCATCGCTACGTACTTCCAGTCATCTTCCACCTGAAAATTAAGATTCATTAAAGCAAAATTACTTGATTGATCCATTTAATTGAGAACTCGTCCCAAACAATTGTAAATTTACTAAGAGAAGTAGGCAACAAAAATAAAAATAAAACTTACACTTTCAAACTTATCCTTATTCTTCACATGCTGAGCAATAAATCTGGAGCCTTCTATAGTTTTCTCCATTTCCCTGACGTAAGGTTTTTCCAAAGATGGACTTCCATCGTCCAAATCTAAACGACAGGGTGAATCAGGAGGTGGGGAAAACAATTCATCATCTCCACCTGGTGGAGGAGGAGGTGATGGAGGCATGCCTGGAAGCTCATATTCCTCACATCCCCACTCTTTGAACTTCCCGTCTAATTCGTCCGGGCCGAAGACATCAGTGAGTATCTGAAAGTATATCAAAAGTCTGTTAAAAATAGTAATATTTACTCATTTTCTTAAAGTAAATTGGAAGCTTTAAGTAAAAAATATAGCTGAAAAAGAAATGTCATCAAAAAGAATTATATGAATAAAATTCTAATATTTACATCTATCGTATGTACGGTTTCAGTGCAATCGAAATGGGCAAAGATTAAAGTGTCAGACCACGTTCCGCGGGCAGTGTATCGAGGTGGCTTAAGCCGGAGCACAATTAGGCCCGAGTGGGCGGCCTCGATGCGGCCTGTCTGCAGAGCCTTCTCGCACACACTCCGTCCGCAATCGCTGGAGGCACATAAATAACGGGGCCGAGCGCGCTCGTTAAGCCGCCAGCGTTGAGTAATAAAGGAAAATCGAAATGGAATGAAATTGGGCTGGAAGCGATATTTTCGCGATACACACAGAATACAATGGGTTTAGAATATCGTTGAAAGGAGCATTCCCCAGAAGAGTCCCGTGGTTGAGGACAATTAAAATGGTTATTGTTGGGGGCGGCTTCGTCCCAGTTGTAATAGATGTTTGTATTGAATCCGTTCCGATGGAGAATGTTTTGAATAAAAGAAATTTAACGAGAAAAGGCGTGTTATTTTTTGTGAGCTATCTCTCAATCCCAACTTCATTTATGTGAGGCTTTTACGCCATGTATTTAATTAAAACGCCTTGAGAGGTTTATTTTGTGATATTGCCGAGGGTGAACGCTGGCGTGGAAATGATTGATGATGGTACTCTGGTCATATTCTCTTTAGTGATTTATGACTATTAGAAATCCCTAACCAGTTCATATACATTCTATGATATTATAATTCATAATATTATAAACAGAATGTTCAACGTATTATTGCTTTAATTTATGTAATTGTAATTATTACTACGGTAAATAGAAAACGTACCTTTCCAAAACCAAAATGAGAGCTTTTAGATCACTCTAATCCTACTGGATGAGTATATTAGAGTGATCAGATAATTACAGATTAGATATTTCTTACCTCGGAGGGTTTGTCGTTATCATCGTCATCCGGCGGCTTTTCCGGCCTTTGAATACATAGTATTCGGGGTAAAAAATCTATAAAGACTTTCCGCACCCAAGGGGCCATGTGGTGTGTTACTGGTGACCTAAAATTTATGTTCAACACCACAATAGTGACTACGACTGATAACGTTACTAGCATCATAGTGAATAATAAATATTTCCCTAACAGCGGCACTGTAAGTGATGTGGGTGGTATAATTTCTGCTAACAGTAAGAAGAATACAGTCAATGATAGAAGAATTGAGATACATAATGATATCTTTTCTCCTGAATCTGAAGGTAAGTAGAAGACAAGTACTGATAAGAAGGAGATTCCTACGCAAGGAATAATTAGATTGACAGTATAAAATAAAGTTTTTCTTCTTAATGTGATGTTGAAAATTATATCTGGATAGGGCTCTTCGCAACACGAATAGAATTTTTCGTTTCTCGTTGCAGGGACTCGCATTATATCCCATTCTACTGAAATGTAGTATTCTGATAGATCGATGCCCATGCCTATGCGGTCTGAGTCTGGGGTCTGCTTCAGGTGCCTCAAGTCCACCTAGAACAAAAAAAAATTGATGATACTCAAAATCAACCAAAAATTCGATATTATCGGCTGATTAACGTGCAAGAGGTTCAACCAAAATACGATACTCCGTTAAAACTGCAAGACCCATGAAAATTAAAAAAAAAAAAAAAATATATATATATATATATATATATATATATATATATATATATATATATATATATATATATATATATATATATATATTTACTTGTTAATATGAGGAACACTTATTCGCTATCGTGAAACTACTCGATACCGTGTATCACGTAAGAGCAATTCCGCAAATGTCACTTAGTAGGTTAAATTATACAAACGGAAATCGTTTTAACAATGCCGTATTAAAAAAAGACTGAAAATAATATGATAAGCATTATAGTGTAGTGTACAACATTTTATACATCATTTAATTACTATAACGGATACGCATTCATCATTCATTCATTCATAGCCGTGTGACCCCGGCCAGTGAAAATAATAGGGTCACCTCAGGTCATTCCAAGGGAGTCGTAAAAGACGACTGATGGACTACTCCTTCGCCAGCTTGCATGCGGCAAGGAAGTGCACCTCTCGATTCCACCTCATAAGATTCAAAGTCCCAGGCTACTCTTAAGATAAGCTCTCCTGGGTATCAAGCCGTAGAATGGTCGCTTCTCGAACATGTACGATACAACTCGCTTCTGAGCGCCATTGTACGGCTGGTTTTCGGGGGAGTTTTTGTTACGCAGCCTTAAGGTGCTGGAATAATATTCCACCGCCCATTAGAATTTTATCCGTACAGGGGTGGAGAAAGAATACTAACCTCTGTGGCCGGGGTCGGCCTGTCGTAAAAGGCGACAAAACAACCCACCCTAGCTACGTGGTAGGGCCTCAAGCCCGTCTGGATGGCGACCACCTTTGGTCTTAAGTATGCCGCCATAATAACCTTGTGTTGTGTTCCGGCATTAGTGACCCAAGTTCCTGTACCCTTATGGGACAGCAGCGTGTTCGCGATGCCACTGACGTTGCAAACACATTACCGACGGTAACTGTTAAATTCTAAGCGGGCTGTCAGCCTGTCTGCTGTCCTACGCAATAAAAAAAAAATAGAAATCAGCAATCTGTTTCTGGATTCAGATTCACATTGAAAACTTTTTTAAATAAACACCAACACTCACAATGCGACCTAAAACAGGACACAAGTGGTATTTAATTGTAATACCACTTGTATTTATGTACTTTTTATGTTTATCTAATGTTTATTTATTTCTCGTAATTGCAACACTTGTATATTCATTAATATTACTATTAGTTATTGCATTTATATTTATCATATATTTACAGTTTTATGCCATATATATTTATATATATATATATATATATATATATATATATATATATATATATATATATATATATATGTATATATATATATATATATATATATATATATATATATATATATATATATATATATATATATAATGTGTGTGTATGTATGTATAAGATTATATTATTGTTTGTTTTGTTCTATGTGCTAAGTAAAGGTGTAATGTCTGCCGTACCGTTACCTTATGGGCCTTATGTGCCTTATGGGCTCAGCGGAAGATCAGCGCTGGTCAACTGACCAGCATTATGTTGAGACTGACGCCCCTTTTAGGACAAGTTTTGTTTTAAGTTTAATTTTATTAACACTTAGTTTTATATTAGTTTAGTTTAACTGTCCTAAATAAAAATTATTTTCTTTCTTTCTTTCTTTCTTTCGATTTTTCCTCTAGGGTTGGGAGGTCGGACGGCAGTCGCTCCCGTAAAAACCAAAACCAGCCAGTAATTACAATGGTCAGAACAAGGTCAGAAAGGTCCAGTCATGGATAGGGCGTCGCCGCAAAAGGACGCGCAGAAGCATCGCCTGACTTCTGTGACAAGTGGACAAGGGCTGCCGTGCCGTGGGCGAGCACGGCTAAAGATGTTAGCCCAATCGAAACTCCGCTTCGCAACATGGAACATTGGCACACTAACCGGACGCGCGAGGGAATTGGCTGATGTACTCTCCAGGCGGAGGGTGGCCGTGGCGTTCCTGCATGAGACTCGGTGGAAGGTCAGCAGATCCCGGTTCATTGGGAATGGCTACAAGCTGATCTACACGGGTGCATCTGGTGGGGAAAATGGGATCGCCATAGGCGTGGCCGGTGTTAGAGCGACACAAGCATGAACTGCGTGTCACGAAGATGAATATCCTGCGGTGGATGTGTGGAGTGACGCGGAAGGACTGCGTTAGGAACTCCCGCATTCGCGGCAGTCTTCATGTCCGTGACATTGCCGATAAATTGCAGGAGTGTCAGCTCCGTTGGTATGGCCACGTTTTACGGCAACCGGATGATAACGTGGGAAACAAATGTCTGGCCATGCCGCCTCCGCTGGGCCCCGGCAGGAGGAGTAGACCCAAAAAGTACTGGTTTGATGTCGTAAAGGGTGATATGCGTGCTAATGGGCTCACTACCAGGGTGCTGAAGACCGTACGAAGTGGAGTAGAAAAAGTCAGAAAGCGGACCCCGGGCACCGAAACGGAAGTTTGGGTTGCAACCAGGATGAACGCTGAGATGATGATGATGATGAACGGATACGTATTCAACAATGTATCCCCAAATAAAAAAAAATACTGGAAACGCTTTTCCTAAATTTATCTTATTGAATATTAAAACTAAATGAAATTATTACATTTTTCAACAGGCTTCTTCCTAGAGTTAAGACTACAAAAGTAGAGAGAGTCTTTACACCGTTAACATGTTTCATTCAAAAATATGCCAATAATGCCACAATTCAATTTTTAATTTCTAACAAATTAAAAATTTTGGTATTTCGCAAATATGTATGTTTAGTGAGTTTTATATGATTTTATCTATGTTTATTAAATGAATTACCCACGAGTATTCGTTGCTCTTTTAGCACATATAATATTAAAAGTAAATTACAGACGTTTTGATTAAATAACCTCTTCTCATTTTCCTGCCCTTATCTCACCTTTGGGGTCGGTACAGCATGTTCTTTTTCTACTCTTCTCTGTTAGCCGTTATCTCATAAATCACACCTTTTTTCAACATATTATATTTTATGCTATCAATCAATCTTTTATTTGGTCTCCTTCTCCTTTCGTATTCATCCACTCTAATTTCTATAATTTTCCTTGTTATATGACATTCTTCTCTTCGAAGTCAATACCACTTCGAAGTCAATATATGGCCATACCACGCTACTCTACTTTTTAGTTTTTCAAACACTGGCCTTACTGTCATACTTCTTCTATTCATTTCTAATTTTATCCATGAAACAATACATTATGTTAAAACAAATATGATATGCATTATAATTTTTACGAAAAACTCAAACTCAAAAAAAGCAGTGAGCCAAGTCGCGAATCTAAACTACTTTTGAATCCACTTGAACATATACAAAATTTTTCATTAACGTGCTACATCAAATGTTTGGTAACTTTTATTATAATATACTATATGTTGCCAATTCAATTCAAAGAAACTCTTTTATGCGACTACATAAAACCAAATAACATTTACGACCCAATTAATGTTGTTATTTCCACTGCCGCTTTTTATTCCCGTTCACATTTTCATATAAAGAGTTGCAATAAAAAATGAAATTTGGTTGGTCTGAATATTTAACAAAAAGAATGAATGAATTTAAGAATGACTCTCCTGAGCCTACTTGAAATTATGACTGAACATCGCGAACATTGGAAATATTAAAAATAAACTTACCCCGGGAGTTAATGAATTATCATTATTAGACAAGTTCAATGAATAATGCATAAAATACACAATGAAAATAGTTACATGTAAAAGGAAATCACTCATCAGCACAATTCCAAAATAGTCAAACTAAGCGGCAGAATTGCCTGGAATTTCACTTTGTTGTTTAGAATAGACAATATTAAAATCTCTCAAATAGTTTAAAAGGTTCTACAGCCAGCTTTAATTATCAGCTAGACATATCAATCATCAATTGGAAAGAAATGGCAAACCTATAAGCTTAAATAAATATGATATTTTATATCTAGATAAAGTATTTCAAAACTTAATTCATTCGTCGCTCATCATCTATGACCGATGAATGATCGTAATTAGTATCGTAGAACTTTGTTGTGTACTACCCACAATAAATGCATAATTTTCCTAATTTTAATGGCATTTTTAGCGTGATTTTAGTGGATTTTTATTATTGCTGGAACAGCAGACAGGTTGACTGGCAACTTAGTAAGAAGTAGTACCGTAAGTATAGCCTATAGATATTTGTGACGCCAAGAGCACCGCTAACACGCTGTGATCCACATTGGGAAGCTGGAACCTGGGTTACTTATGGAGGAACACAACACAAGATGGCGGTATATTTAGAGACTAGCGTGGTGCCATTCAGATGTGTTTGGAGCTATACAAACTAGCCAGGATTGTTTAATCACTTTCTTTAGCAGGCCGCCTCCAGCCGTAAGCATTTATCTGTATTCGTATTCCACCCCTGCATGGAGAATATGATACAAAATAAATTTTTAGAGCAGAAGACTTTAACCACTTCTTTCCATCAGTCCACAAGCCTTCTATCCGTGCAGGGGCGGAGAAAGAATACTAACCTCTGTGGCCAGGGTCATCCTGTCGTAAAAGGCGACAAAACAACCCATCCTAGCTGCGTGGTAGGGCCTCGTGCCGGTCTGAATGGCGACCACCTTTGGTTTTACGTATGCCGCCATAATAACCTTGTGTTGTGTTTTGGCATTAGTGACCCAAGTACCCGTACCCTTATGGGACAGCAGCGTGTTTGCGATGCCGCTGAAATTGCAAACACCTTGTTGGCTTGTCTACTGTCCAACAGCAATAAAAAAAACAAAACCGGAAGACTTGATATAACTAGCACCAGTCAAATTGTACTTAACACATTAGAAAATGTACAAGATATATCTGTTATTAAGAAAACCAACCCAGAATCTTACAAATAGGTGTTATCGCTATCTAAAACAAACATCTGAAGTGGGGGGAAACAAATCCCCCGTGGACCTTAACACGGGCGATATAAGACGCGGATGTAAGCCGCAACCTTATTTATGTGATGTACGAGAACCAGATTTATTTGGTTTCGTACTTCAGTGGACGGATTCATCCTTTAGCGTAACTGGAAACTCCAATAAAAACTTTCGATCACGTCGTTTTTCGTTACAAAGTAGGTTCTTGCGTTCGTCAAAAGTTCATTTTTTGATCTTATTTCAACAAGATTTTTGGACTGATTGCATCTAATTTTCCATTCACAGATATTTTTTTAATAGAAACTTTTCACACAACGCCATCTAGTCTCAAAAGTTGCATAACACTTGTATTATGGGTACTACACTACTGATATAATACATACATACTTTTTTTGTAAATAAATACATATTGCAAGCGTATCGACGTGCCTTAACCGTTACGCCAGGTGGTCGTTAAGCTCTCACATGGCTTAATTTCTTTGCGTTTTATTGCAACATAGTTACAATTTACTTTCAGTTCCCCTACGCGGACAGTAACGTTTTACTCGTGCGCTTGGCGTCGCAAACATCTATAGGCGACTATAACTAGTTATTAAGGGGACCGTCAGCCTGTCTTGTAATATTTTTCTTTAATGTCTAATATCTTTATTTAATCTGTCGTCAATATCAATTTGCGTAAAAAGGAATATAAGCATCATAAGAACACAGCTGATATTTTTCACAAAGTTGTTTGTTTGATTGATGGTGTCATCGTTTTTATATTCTTTTTTGTTTTGTGTGCTGTCATCGTCTCAGACGACAAACGACAGTGACAACGGGCGGAAAAGGCATTCCGACCCCGGAGCGGGGTCGATCAGCCGTGGCAGCGTGCTCGGGGCGCGTCTCCTGTGAGGCGCACTCCCGGCTCGAACGCTGCATGGGGAACAAACGAAGAGCAGCCACGAATGGCAAGGATACTTTATTTGGGGACTGTCAGCTCCACCGGACCAGTCGGTAATCGACTTGGTCTAAAGCGTCTGGTCGGGATCGTTTTTATGAAAATTGTGGTATATATTATATATGCTTTCATACTATAATTTCAAAATTGAGTACAAGAAAACTTAATGCATAGACGTAGAATAATTTACATGACTATAATAACCTGTTTTTATAAAATAAAATAATTTAAATTACCTTAACTCTGTGAGAATTTTCAAGGCCAATTGCCGAGTTACAAGACATATGATTACACCGGGATGCAACGCAAAGATTATGATGATGAAGACATATGAATACACAACTGATTTTTTAAAATATAATTAAAAATATTGAGTAACACAATACATTGTGTATCGTATTTACTTATGATTTTAATTATCTACTTTTATTTATTCATTATTGTAAAACTTATAATCCTATAATATGTGTATCGTCTGCACGTTCATTATCATATTGTGAAGTCATCATATCATTGTCTTCTTTCCTATTGAAAACGGTTCTCAAGAACGTTCATATTGCATACTCTCCGTATTCGGAATGAGCTTCCGGTATGGCATCAATCAGTATTCTGGGATGCGCATGGTAATTTGTTTATCGACTATCTTGAGAAAGGAAAAAGAATCAATTCTGAATACTTTACATCGTTATTGGACCAATTGAGCGAAGAAATAAAGAACAAACGGCCCTACATGATAAAGAAAAAACCACTGTTTCACTAAGACAACGCAGCATGTCACAAATCAGTGGCTACGATAGTCGAATTGCATGAATTGCTGCCTCACCCCCCTGTATTACTACTGGCTGTTCGCAAACCTGAAAAGGATGCTCCGAGGAAAAAGATTTAGCACCAACGAGGAAGTCATTGCCGAAACTGAGGTCTATTTTGCGAGCAAAGATCATTCGTTCTATAAACATGGTATCGAGTAGTTAGAGAAGCGTTGGGCCGATTGTATCACCTTAGATGGAAATTGGGTATTTGAAAAAAATTTTTTTTGTGATAAATAAAAAGATCATATATAAGTTTTATAACAAAACTATTTTTTTATTATTTTTTCGCAATAATTCAAAAGTTATTTCAAAATAAAAATTAATTTTTGAATCCAGTACCGAGGACACGCCGACAGCTCCCAAACGAACCCGAGCGCGTGTGACGTCATAATGTTAGTTTTCACTCATTGCAGTTGATAGAAAAATAATACAGTGTTTTGATCTATTTAATTTTGTTGTCATTGTTAAATATTTAAATTTATATTAAAAATGTTGAACCTAAAAAGTTATCGTTCTTATTTTGTACCATTAAGTACGAATACTACAAAAACAACTCCTGACAAAATGTTTTTAAATGCTCCCCAAGATGACAAATGCCGAAATAAATGGTTTCAAGAAGTGCACCTTGATAATCCCAAAACAAAATATAATAAATACTTAAATATTTTCAATTATTATATTATTTTTAACAGACTTACCTTGATGCCTTGGCACTTTGAAATTCAGCAGAATTAAACCGAACGTCATTTTTAAAAAAATTGGTTATCATAAATATATCAACATCAGGAATATTATCAGACTTTGCCTTAATAAATCCTTTATCACACATAGCTAATCGGAACTAACAACTTGTATTTTAGCAATAAATTTTCAATATTATTGTCTAGTCACGTGTAATAAATAGCCTCTAACGCTGTACTGTTATTGAATAGCTATAACATTATGACGTCACAATTATGGTGACCAATCATGGCGCGTTTATAGTCACGTGATTTTTATTTAAATTTCATCAATTTTTCACCGGTTTGCTACCAGCGGCGCGAAGAATATGTACGGCAAGCGCACAACTACCTACTTAGTTCCAAGATTATTAAACGATTTACCAACAAATATAAGAGATAATATAACCCAAAAAAATATTAAAGCCTCACTTAAAAAATACTTTTTAGAGAAATTGTAATCTAAATTTACTCAGTTATTTTAACGTGCGTAGACTTAAGTTTCGATGGCATTGTACAAACCTTAGTGGTTTTTTTGTGCTATTATTTTATTAAGCCAATGTAATAACTGTGAATTTGATAAATAAATTTAAAAAAAATTGTTTATAATTAATTGAAAAAAAATTATTTTTAAGTTTTTTGCATTAAATATCAATATTATTAATAATAAAGTTTTAAAATACATAAAAAAATCAATTTTTTTTTCAAATACCCAATTGTGTCGATGAATGAAAACGAATTTTGCGAAAATTTTGTGTTTTTCTTACTTAGTCCGGAAACTTTTTGATCAATGTGTTATATATGGTATTATAAACACAATCACTAAAATAAATAAAATATATGTTGTCTTATTTTACAGTACGATCATTTTGAAGAAGTTAACCCAGGTGTGTGTATATACATATTATCTATTAGTTCGTTAACACACCTTGTTAGCAAACTACAGCGTACTGATCCGATGTCATAATATTAGTCAAAAAGACGTGAGACAACCGTCTGAAAGAATAACCGAATTATGGCTGCAAGTTCGTAGATGCAATAATTTGTTGTAAAAATAATCTAAAAGAACTTAATAGTGAAATGTAATAAATTCTTACCATGTATCCGTCATAGCTCCAAGAGCCGAATTTCATGAAACAAGTTTGCTCGTCGAATGGGAAGTACTCAACGTCGATTTCGCAGAAAGATTTATAGATGGCAGGGGGCTTCCAAATAACTTTCCCATCGTGATGGAGGATGGCTTTCGTCATGATCGTCACTTCGTAGTTGCCGTCCGCACTGCAGATAAGATGTTTCAATAAGTAAACGAAGATAAAGAATCTTATGAAAATTTCATAAACTATTTTATATAGAAGCTTAATAAATGTTTTTGAAACGGTTACATAACTGAGTATTTTTGAGACGAAACTTCTGCTCGCCAGATCTAGACATTTTTTTATTGCTGTATGACTGCAGACAGGCTGACGGCCCGCTTAGAACTTAGCAGTTACCGTCATGGGTGTTTGCAATGCCAGTGGCATCGCGAACACGCTGCTGTCCCATAAGGATACAGGAACTTGGGTTACTAATGCCGGAACACAACACAAGGTTATTATGGCGGCATACTTAAGACCAAAGGTGGTCGCAATCCAGACGGGCTTGAGTCCCTACCACGTAGCTAGGGTGGTTTGTTTTGTCGGCTTTTACGACAGGCCGACCCTGGCCGCAGAGGTTAGTATTCTTTCTCCGCCCCTGCACGGATAAAAATTCTCTCTCTCTCTAATCTGTGATTTAAAAGGCTGAGTTGATTGAGTCCATATTATTCCATGACATTTCCTATTTCTGCCTTATACTTCCTTGTAATGTCTATACAAGAAAATAAAAGTAACAGATTTGCATTAATGTTTTATAATATTTCCCATTTCTAAATAAAACTTGAACTAGACAAATTTAGGAATGCGATAATCTATGCATCGAATTTAAAAATCATAGGAATAAAGTGTCCTTCCTATTCTTATAAAATTTAATTAAAATTGATTTCAGAACAAAACTCCACATGATATTTATTATTTACATTTAAATATTTGATTATTATATAAATTAAATTAGCATATAATTTGCAGACTTAAAAAAGAAAATGAA
This sequence comes from Malacosoma neustria, assembly GCA_963693495.1. Taxonomy (NCBI): domain Eukaryota; kingdom Metazoa; phylum Arthropoda; class Insecta; order Lepidoptera; family Lasiocampidae; genus Malacosoma; species Malacosoma neustria. The sequence goes on from OY856377.1 coordinate 18,588,572, forward strand.
TGAAATAATCACAGATAATATTTTTGCTACTTTTAGCTAAAACAGCTAATAATACGTCATCATTGTCGTGTTTATCCAAATGTTAACACACTACACTATTCAACCCTCGACATTAAATTTGCTATTTCATTATAGAGACGATCATAATAATAATTATGTTCATAATAATATTTAGAATTTAAGAAAGAATTAATTTTTAACATTAAAACAACATTATTGTCATTGTTTTGAACATTATTGTATTTGGTTTGGATTCTAAACAGGTGTTTAAAAAGAAGAATAGAGAAATTGCAATATAATAAATTCAACTTCTAAAGGAAAGAAAGGAAAATTGTAAGGTATATTACAAGACTAGAACCCCGTCATAAAAAATCAGTGAACTAAGTTTAGTGAAGTAAGTTTTAACGACGAACAACAGTCACAGTAAAACTTAAGTTGCATAAATCAGAACAACTGTAAAAACTTTGCTACAAAGTTCTTACAATCAACCCTTCATCAAAAAAGATAAAAATCTCTTTTTACTTGAATCACTTAAGCACGATTGAAACAGCCCTTTTCACTCCACCTTTTAAATTGAAGTTGAAACTCCTAAAAGCTTTGTCATAACAAACTTTTGCGCATTCATGAAATTTTCCCTAAAATAGGTCGCGTTGTTCCTCCATTAGTCGTAGCGCCCATTAAAAATAAAGTTAACGCTGGTTACTAAGAGGGCTTTCAGGAAAGTCACAGGTGCATTAAAGCGGACCTCTATGTGTTTATATTTAAAAATATTACGCAATAGGTCAAGGACAGGAACCTAGCTGTACTAAATTGCTGAAAATGTAAGTGTATACAGTGTACAGTACAAAATGATTCTCACCTTTTTTTATTGCTGTAGGACAGCAGACAGGCTGACGGCCTGCTTAGAATTTAGCAGTAACTGTCGCCTATGGGTGTTTGTACAGGAACTTGGGTCACTAATGCCGGAACACAACACAAAGTTATTATGGCGGTATACTTGAGACCAAAGGTGGTCGCCATCCAGACGAGCTTGAGACCTTACCACGTAGCGTTGTTTTGTCGCCTTTTACGACAGACCGGCCCCGGCCGCAGAGGATAGTATTATTTCTCCGCTTCTGCACGGATACCAAACATTTAAAGTTTTTTTAATATATGATTATGTTTTTGATTAACTCTTAATTTTATACAAAATGGTATCGATTTTAATGGTACCATTGATAATAGCATGGAATTAAATTTTACTTATTTATCTTGCATTAGGTGCTATTAATTTAGATTTAGTTGGTGATCTGTCAGGGAATTTCTCTATAAATTATTTAATACGGTTTTCTCTAGACGAGATTACGTAGGTAATATTCTGATTGTTAAGGATAAAAATAATTCTCCATCTTGCTATTAATTGCGATCAATTTGGATGATCGGTGATACATAATTATGACAGCAACAGGTGAGTATCATCGTCGTATAAATAATTTAGTACCACTTGTTTTTTAAATTATAATTTATTTAATTAGGCGTCCATAAAGTATATTCAATTTTTTTATTACAAACGTTACGTTTCCTTGCAGTAAGTGTTTGCAAACATAGCAAAACTTTATTATATTTTTGTTTTAATTCATTCTATTTACAAAATTTTATTCATTAACAATCTTCAATTTACAACATTTTTTTCCATTGTACAACTTACATAACTGTAAGGCCGACATAATCATATTGGCTTACCACCGGAATTCCCTCGTGGTACTGGTCATTCGCTTTGTTCGGCTTATAAAAAAAGTTTCAACAATATATTTCTAGACAATATCCTACTACACTCATTATTAACGTTACGTGGACGGTAAATTTTTCATTTATTTTATTGCTGTGGAATTGCTGAACAGCTCACTTAATAGTTAGCAGTTACCATCACCTACAGATGTTTGCGAAGCCAGAAGCAGCGCTAACATACTTCCGTCTGCCGAGGGGAACTTGAATCTGGGTCACTTATGGTACACATATTTAGTGACCAGGGGTGGTTGCTATCTATATTGGCTTAGAGCCCTACCACCGAGCAAAACTATTGGTGTATGTTTAGAACATTAAAACCCACACAATTAAACACCGGCGGAGGTCACAAGTCCGATTTCCTTCCTGAGAATGCATATTTATGTGTATTATCTACTTATCTATATAAATAAAATGATTGAGGTCTGCAGTTATGTGCGTATCATGGCAAAAATACTGGATAGATTTAAATTAAATTTTCTAAGTTTTATTTCTTAGACACTTAGCCCTTATCTAAAAAAATATATATTGCGATATCTTCATTCAACATAAAGTTATTAAAGTTTTAAGAAACAATGATTTGATGCGTGTCTTCTTGCCGCGGAGAAGTTAGGTAAGCGATGTAGCGTGCATGCGTACTTACTTACGAAAACTTCTCACATTTTTTGTTTTATTTTTTTCTGTTATTCGACCAGCGAATCGGGCGGGAACGGCTAGTTTAAAAAGAAAATTATATAAATAGTATATCGGTTGCATATTTTGTATATTTATATTTATGTTGACGTAAAAATACCAAAAGGCAAATTATAAAATTACTAAATTTATCTTTTAAGAAGGAAAAGTACGGGTACTTTATTTAAAATTAACTCTTTAAAGTCCTCGGTCTGAAAATATTAGCGCTACACTCGTACTTAGTGTGATATGCTAAGTGCATATATTCGCTTTGTATCTCGATACTATTTAGATTAAAACATTTATCGTGCCTTCCGCTCGACTAACTCTTGGCGCATTCTACAAGATCTGAAACCTTCAAATTTCTTCTTTAAATTTGAACTGTTAAAGTATATAATCGCCTGTACTTGTTTTAAGTGCTAATGCATACAGATGTGGGGAACTGCCGCCAGATAATGGCTGAAGTAGCATTTTGTGAAATTTTAAAATAGACGCGTAATATTTGGCTATTGTATTGATTTTTAAAGTTGATATTTTGCCAACTGCAGAAGTTGTTGAGACAGAATTATATACGAGTATTTTAATATACAATATGAATTACATAAAAACTCATGATACATGTTTTAAATTTTGGAGTATATGATTCTTTCATACAGAATCTGGCAACACTGTAGGCCTTACTGGCTTCAAATAAATTTTATGACATCGTGTTTCAAAAATTCTAATCAGTCATATCATAAAATGGCCACCCAGGACCTTGTTACACTAAATATATAGTTGTCAACCTGGGTATTGTCCAAACTATTTTTCCGTAGGGCTAGCCAGTAGGCGAGAGCGGGACTCTTATAGTGAAAAATTCAAGATTCTTTAGAAAAATTCAAGACGTAATCGAGAGGAGAAGGATGTAATTGATGTTTGATTCCCACAATAAGAACAGAAAAAGAAGAAAAAAGGAAAGTGGCGCAATCAGAAAATAAATTGTCACAAAAGAGATACAACTTAAAGAAAAGTCGTTGAAATTTTACCCTGTTTTAGTGATTTGATAATATGAGGAGGCTCCAAATCTATAACATGGAATGTAATTAGAGAAAAAAATTTGAAAAATTAAGTTCATATCATTTTAGACGTTTTGGCTTCAATAAGTAAAGATTTTACTTAAAAAACCTTTATTCTAATATATGTTTGCAATTTTTATCCAAAAAGAAATGCTTTCAAATTTACTAAAAGAAGACACGGCGATCCGGTTTTCTACGATATTGTATTCTATAGAATATATTCATTTGAGTTAAGTAAAATGACAAGACACACCTGAGGATAAGCCTTATATAAATATCTCAAGTAAAAATTTACAACCACAACAACAAAGTCTTACTTAAACTTACATAAACCTCGAATTGTCGCGTCTAATGTGGAATAATGGGATTTTTGTCCACAAACCGGAAATAAGGAGATAAGACCCTTGAAAGAGTTTACGGGAAAAGTTAAATCTCATTGAAAGAAGGAATAGTGGTGGTCAAAGTTCCGGATCGTAAGTCTAGTTCCAAGTTTGTTAAATTGATTTCGAAGTTAGGAGATAAGGGGGTTCGATAGATTTGTGGGTAGTTTAAATAACGTTCCTTGAGGTAAACTCCTTTTTGCAAAATTACTAATTTTATTCTTTATTATATAATAATATATTAATGTTATACACATTAGTCAATATACACTTCTCATCAAAAAAAATCGAAACACCCCTGGAGTTTGGTTTTGAATGAGTTATTTTTACATTTAACCAAAAATATAAATAATGCCAGTTAATTGCGGATATTTTAAAGTATCATTTAACGAATATTAATGTTTAAAGTAAAATTAAATTTCTTTAGCTATGGTATTTTGTTCAACAGGCTTTTTACCCTTTAAGAAGAAATTGTTAAATGTCTAACATTAACAAAGATTTAAAAAAGAAAAACGTTAAAAAACGTTTATTCAGTATCTCGTATTTCCTCCCCGGGCTCTTATCACTGCTTCCATGCGGTTCCTCATGGAACGGATAAGCGTCATAATCTTGTGTTGTGGGATCCCACTCGCCTTGTATAGCTGTTTTAAGCTGGCCAAGCGTCTCCGCAGCAACATATCTCGCTCTGACTCGTTTCTTCAACTCATTCCATAAGTGTAACATTTTGTTTGGCACTAATTATTTAGTTTAGAAATGACGGTAGTATTAAATTATAAAGGTAACAATCTATAAAAATGGGGTAATATTATCAAGCTCAAAAAATGTTGTTAAAGGAGAAGATTAAATTGCTGCTACCTGACCAGAAGCAATTGAAAGGAATTGTTTCGTTTTCCTTTTCATTTTGGGAGACGTTAAGTAAGCTTGTAAAAAGATTATTGATACAACACAGATCAGGATGATATTTTTTTATGAATATATAATAATGACATTGAAAAATACTATTGTATACATAAAATTCGTTTCCAAGCTTAATCTCGTTCATTTAAATACAAGCTGTGACTCAAATCGAAAGCTCTTTTAGGTCTGACAAAGAAACTTTATATCTCCATACTATTATTTTTCTCTCTCTATTTTTATGTGCTTTTGATGAAACAATAGAGATTTTTCATTCATTCATTCACTTTCAAAAAATTAAAGACTTTATACTTTATATGAAAGGATTAATACGACATATCGAAGAATAAAAAACTATTGTAGAGTTTATGTTAATTGGTCTGTACACTGCTGGAGCTAAACATTTTCTAGTACAAATAAATTAGCTATTTATGGGAATTTAATTTTGAACTTACTTATTATAAAGTACAATATCTGGCAGCCATATGTGTTCAGAAGGCACATGGAGAGTGTCTACGCCGCCGTAGTCATCCGGGTTCCACTTGAGCTTGTAGTCATTCCATTCCTGTGAAAAAAAAATACATATATATTTGTAGCTAAGTATCACATTCGGAAATCATCCTAAAAGTTACGGGAGCAATCTCATGAACGCACGCCTCGCTCAAGCTCTTTTTACCAAGCGTAGATTCGGTGAAGGAAAACATCGTTGAGAAACTTGCACATCAAGATCACCGGTAGATCCAGTTACACATGTAACCCTCCAATTTACCATTGTCAACCGTGGTGAATATACTGCCCTCTCTCTTTGGAGGCGTATATTAATTACAGAATTGAAAAATATTTGGATGCATAATTAAATATATAAATAACAATATCCTATCAATTTCTAATGAGGTGTAAAGAGTACCACTTTTCGTGCTTGGCCAGACAGCACACGCGGGCGTGGGGCGGTCGCGGCGCGGCATACTTAAACATTCATGAAACCTTATTTGAGTGTCCGTAGTGGGCACGCGGGCGGTTTCATATGTTTAAGTTGCCGCGCCGCGACCGCCTCGCGCCCGCGTGTGGAGTCTGGCCTAGCACTTCCTATAGCTACAAAAAGAAGCCTCCGATTTTTCCTTCAAAAATTTTCGTTCTTTTTTAATAGGTCAATAAACAATTACTAGTTCACATAAATTTGGCCAATATGTACCCCAAGTATATGATACAAATAAATATACCGGTACAATTCACACAGCGCCTATTTCCTAAATAAGTATAAAAGTTAGAAAATAAAACCAACGTGAACGTTTATTACCACAAATATATATATTTAACCCATTACTTTCACTTTCACCTATCAATTATATTTCTTACACTGTCCATTTTTTAGTATTCCACCGTCTTTTATACTATTTCGTCGACAGGTCTCTACCCCTCCTGCCATTACTTGCCAATCACCAAAATTCTATACCACAATACCAAAATATTTATAACAGAAATGGAAACAATTCCGCTGGTTAATAAAATTAATTAAGGTTAGGTAATAATAAAATTATGATATTGTAACATTAAATTAAAAATATAAATTATTATTTGAGCGTTAATTATTACATTATTTCTATAAGTATTTTGTATTAATTGTAGTTGATGCGTTTTTAAACATTTACAAACTTTCGGTTAGTTTATGTTAAGAAAACCCACATTAAGGTAATTTAAAAAATGTCATTATATATTTAAGATATGTTAATACCAGAATGATAACATTTACACTATTTACATTAAACTTGAATCTAACATAAGTAGCATAATACTTGTGTTATGAATACTATATAACTATATGAGAGTATACTTTCCTTAGTTTTGAATTTGCCGCGCTTCTCATCCGAGGCGCATGGTCTTTATTATTTTAATATATAATAAGTAGGTAGGATTTAAGTTTTCAGAATTGAACAATCGCTAACGTGCGAAATATAAGATACCTGTTAATAACACATAATTGTAAAATAAAAGTTTATATTATATCTTATTTGTATATCTTATGATTACATAACTACTACTTTAAATAAATTTAAGCTACCATAAAAAAAATGATAAGGTGATAATAGTAAACTTTAATTGTCGTTTCCTGTTTTTTACAGAGAAACATTTCGTTTATTCTATCACCACACATAATAATTGTCGTCACAAAGAGTTCATTTGCTGTTATACCACGGAGGTCGTCAAATTTCTTACTTCTAATAACTTTTACAGTTCCTTTTATTTATACATAATTTGTGACCAAAGAGTTACAAATACATAAGAGAACGAGACAATATAGATCACGTTTAGTCACAAAAAAATTTCAACTCGTAGATTGTTATAAACTTAATTCCCACTGCCATTCAGAGAAAATTTATTCCAATTATCCGCAGAAAGTTGACCTAGGATCGTAACTTTAAATTGTCTACACGAACTGAAAGTCCGAGGAAAATAAACTTTAATTTAAGATGTTCTCCAAAGTATTTTCGTTTGGGGGCCGTATAAAACAGTTGTTGACTCAGTAGCGTGGTTAGGGGACGGAAATTGCGGGCCTTATTAGGTTCCGGCCTTCGATGGCGATTGAAAATCTGGAACTGCACAAAATGGACTAACCACTTGACAGTTTAGTGGATTCCACTCCATTCCATCGAAGTTCTTACACAATTTGTTTTGAAATGGTATTTTAAATCCTAGATATATGTTTTTCTGAGCATTTTACCTCACAGACGATCGGCTTTCATTTTAAGTCCGCTCTTTAGTGTTATTAAACTCTTTTGTCCATGTCTTCATTAGAAAAAAACTCGTAACGGCGGATGTCAAAAACTATAACAGGAAGAATTAGGTCAGAAATGACGTCTTAAAAGCTTTCATTTTAAGTCCGCTATTTAGTGTTATTAAATTCTTTCGTTCCTGTCTTATTTAGTAAAAAACTCGTAACGACGGATCAAAAACTATAACAGGAAGAATTTGGTCAGAAATGACGTCTTAAAAGCTTTTAACAGTGGCAGGTTAACATAGCTTTTGGCAGTATTAAACTTAATTTACCAATATTTTCTGCTGTTAAAAATGTAAGAAGAAATTTACTTCCTCACGTCCAGTCCAGCATCTCTGTAAGACACAAAATGTTCGTGTTGCTCAAGCTCTATATACTGTCTGCTTTTTTATTTATGTTAGATTTCACTCATAGCTTATATAACGGGTACGCGTTTGGTGATTATTAGGGTTAATCTTCAGGACACCTTTATGCGCCAGTATCCCCATGATTATTATAGGAAATAAAAAAATAAAATTGGCATGGCTTGAGAAAAGTTAGGGCTGGATACAACGAGCTTAAGTTATTGCACTGCGCAAAGCTTTGGAAGTGTCCTATGTTCAACAGGGGACTTAGGCTGATGATGATGTTGGCTCAGTTTTGAATTAATAGAGATAAATTTAGTGGTATCTGGAAGGCTAATGTAACGATATTCGGAAACCAATCTAAATATCATGGGGTCGAATCTTAAATATCATACAACGGTTTTTTCCCATATAATTTTATCCGTGCAGGGGCGGAGAAAGAATACTAACCTCTGCGGCCGGGGTCGGCCTGTCGTAAAATCCGACAAAACAACCCACCCTAGCTACGTGGTAGGGCCTCAAGCCCGTCTGGATGGCGACCACCTTCGGTCTTAAGTATGCCGCCATAATAACCTTGTGTTGTGTTCCGGCATTAGTGACCCAAGTTCCTGTACCCTTATGGGACAGCAGCGTGTTCGCGATGCCACTGGCGTTGCAAACACCCATAGGCGACGGTAACTGCTAAATTCTAAGCGGGCCGTCAGCCTGTCTGCTGTTCTACAGCAATAAAAAAAAAAAATAATATGCATATAAGAACATAACATCTATGTCAGTACATAGCTATTATGTTCTTATATGTGGTACGCCAAATTTGATTAATCCAGGTTGATTTTCATAACCCATGTGTTTATCTACTTATGTCCTGTCTGTTAAATAACTTGTCAATAGTTGCAATTGTAAACCACGAATGCCAATTAATTCTAATTCTTTTACCAGCAGGGAAAAGGAAACCGTATCAAAGGCCTTTGCAAGGTCAAAAAAATTCCTAAAGTTTTGCTATCATCATTGCTATGTCTATCTTATGTCATTGGCTTAACTGGTAATATTCTAAGTGAAATAACTGTATTAGATATTCCGTAAATTTAAAGTTATTACATAATAAATATTTTAATAAGTATGAGGATTTTTTTTTGCAGAATTGAAAACAAAAGTAAATTGGTTAAATTATTTTAATAATTCCGGTTCTATATTAGTTTTTTTTTTTTTTTTTTTTTTTATTGCTTGAGTTCAGCAGACAGGCAAACGGCCCACCCTGGCAGGTGGTCACCGTCGCCTATGGACGTTTGCAGCACCAGAGGCACCACCAACGCGCTGCCGGTCTCGAAGAAATTTTATAACGCCTTTTTTGAAGAACCCCATATCATACCGCGCTGAGAAAACCTCAGCCGGAAGCTCATTCCAGATCCTGAAAGTACGCAACATGAACGTTCTGGAGAACCGTTTCGTACAGGAAGGAAGAGGCTCCAAGAAATGGGGATGAACACCCAGCCGATGGCGGGCAGTGCGGTGGTAGAAAGACGACGAGGGCATCATCCTAAATAGTTCTTCAGAACACTCCCCGTTGTACAGACGGTAGAATACGCAAAGAGATGCAAAGTCTCTCCGAAGTCCAAGCGTGTCTAAACCGTCTGTGAGCATGGGATCGCCGACAACACGAACTGCGCGCCGTTGGATCGAGTCTAGGGGATTGAGCTGACAGGCCGGTGCTCCAGCCCATAAATATGAGCAGTACTCCATATGCGGTCTGACCTGTGCTTTATATAGCACAAGCCGTTGCCTTGGACTGAAGTACTGCTTGGACCGGTTTAGCACACCTAGCTTTTTGGAGGCAAGCTTAGCTTTACCCTCCAATTGTCCCCTAAACTGCACATCATTCGTGATGTCGACACCAAGGATCCCAATACTACTTGCGATGGAAGGAGAGGTTCCTTGAAACTGTGGCGCAGGTGCGAACGGGGTTTTCTTGGCAGAGAATACGCAGACCTGCGTCTTCGAGGGGTTGAACTGGACAAGGTTTTGTCGTCCCCATTCGGAGACCCTCTCTAGAGAGTTCTCTACTTCAGACACAAGTCTGACCCGACTTTCTTCCAAAAACGCAGGAGAGAGACTTACACGACCAGTGTACCGTGCATCGCCGGTGCCATCATCCGCATAGCAATGAATGCCATCTATAGATAACATGTCATTGATATGCAGAATAAATAGCGTCGGCGACAGCACACAACCCTGGGGCACACCAGCATTGATAGGTTTCACACTGGAGCAGCAACCGTAAACAACGACCTTAATACTGCGCCCAGCGAGAAAGCTGGATAGCCAGGTGCAAAGACTCCCAGGTATCCCGTAAGATGGAAGCTTCGCAAGAAGAGCCCTACGCCAGACCCGATCGAAGGCCTTAGCGATGTCTAGGCTAACAGCCAGGGCTTCTCCCTTGCTCTCAACGGCTTCAGCCCAACGGTGGGTTAGGTAAACCAGGAGATCCCCAGCGGACCGACCATGTCGAAAACCATATTGGCGATCATTAAGCAGCTGGGAATCCTCCAGGTAACCCAGGAGTTGTGCGTTGATGATCCGCTCCATCACCTTTGAGAGCAAAGAAGTTATCGCTATAGGCCTGTAGTTGGACGGGTCCGTTCGGTCACCCTTTTTGGGAATAGGGTGAACATGGGCCACCTTCCACGAAGCCGGGACACAACCATTGCGGTAGGATAATGTAAAAAGTCGGGAAAGGACTGGAGACAGCTCAGCTGAGCACATTCGCAGCACAATAGCGGGGATACCGTCTGGCCCGGTGGACTTCTTGACGTCGAGGGATCGGAGGACACGTCTCACGGCTTTTTGGGAAAACCGTACCTCCGACATTGTGGAGTCTCCACATCTTCTAATAGAAGGTGGAGACTGTCCCCCGTCATCAAGAGTCGAATTGGCTGCAAAGATTTCACCCAGGAGATCGGCTTTATCCTTAGCAGCATGAGCCAGACGGTCGTCAGCTGCACGTAGTGGAGGAATGGACGCCCGACAAAAGTTTCCTTCGACGGCTTTAGCAAGCGACCAGAAAGCCCTAGTCCCAGAGGGATAGCTGGCGAGACGCTCGCCAATCCTGCCGATGTGCTCAAATTTTGCTCTCGCAATCCGTTTTTTGAGGGTCCTGGAGGCAACATTGTATTTTTTCCTCAAGTCGGAAGTGTTAGGATCCTGACAAGCCCTTGCTGTAGTCCAGGCTCGATAGGCCTTTTGCTTCAGCTTAACAGCCTCAGCACTAGGCCTATCGAACCATGGCTTTCCCGAACCACCAATGGGCACCACAGAGTTAGGAATGAAACATTCCATTCCCTGCAGCACCACATCGGCAATCGAGTTCGCACAAGCGTCAGGATCGTCCGAAGAAAAACACAGCGGCCCCCATGGGTAGGACGCATAGAATTCACGCAATCCATCCCAATCTGCTGACCGATAGCGCCACACTCTCCGCTTCACGGTGGGGCGAGCCCATTCGGGAATTGGAGGGCGCATCACGGAAGATATCAAGCAATGATCAGAGGTTCCTAATGGAGTCCCGATCGAGACCTGATAATCTTCCGGATGTGTGGTCAACAGAAGGTCCAACAAAGACGGCGCATGGTCCACTCTATCCGGTATGCGGGTAAACCCTTGAACCACCTGAGTAAAACCATGGGCAAGAGCAAAATTAAAGGCAGCAATCCCCGGCAGATCAGTTTTTGGAGAACCCAGCCACTCAATATGATGAGCATTGAAGTCTCCAAGAACGATCACCTCCGCGGCGGGATACTGCGTAAAAACTTTGTCGGTAGCGTCTTGAATACGCCCGAAAAAATGAGCTGTTTCAGTCCTTTCGCATTCTCTGCCATGGGACCGATACAGGCAGGAGTACACCCGGGTGGAACCAGCGAAATCCACTCGCACCCATATGATGGAAAGGTCCCTGTCTTCGAGACCGTGAAGACGGCGGCAGCATATATCGTCCCGGACGTACAAGCATACCCCAGCTTTTGGGAGGAATAGATGTTCCAAATTGTAGCCGGGGTAGCAAAGTTACGATGAGTCGGCCGGGGCAGATATCTGCGTCTCCGTCAAAAACAGTAGAGCAGGCTTTGCCGTTTCAAGATGGTGGTGAACGGCATTAAGGTTTGAGTGTATACCTCTGATGTTGCAAAAATCCACTCTGAGTGTGGATTTGAGGTCCGCTGGGTTACGCTTACTATTTTTCATTTTCCGATCCATTTTATAGACATAAAGGGCGTTTTTTGGAAGTTCTAGAGTATCCACGAAAAAATGGAAAAAAATTGAGTGTTCTCTTCCCACCCAAACCCACAGGTTGTGTGATGAGTTAGTGCGGGGCACGGAAGGGCCCCCGATCCCTCCCGGAGAACATCGCCGGGTCCACGTCCGGTCTCCGCTCCGGCACGACGATACCCCCCAAAGATTTTGCACCAGTTGGCGGGACAGCCTCCCAGACTGGATAATCTGGGTTCGGGTCCCCTACTGACTGGCGGGCGGCCAGCGGACAGCCGTTTCATCGGGTCTCCCTGACCCCCGCCCCAATCCGTCACGCCTGTAGGGATGTGGTGGGATTTTGCACATCTCGAGTTCCAAATTTCGTGGGCACTCCAGAACTTCGGGTAAGGGAGGCTAGAACCTGGGTCACCCATGCCGGAACACAACACAAGGTTATTATGACGGCATACTTAAGACCAAGGGTGGTTGCCATCTAGACGGGCTTGAGGCCCTACCACGTAGCTAGGGTGGGTTGTTTTGTCGCCTTTTACGACAGGCCGACCCCGGCCACAGGGGTTAGTATTCTTTCTCCGCCCCTGCACGGATAAAAGTTTAATAATGTTTCACAACTTAATAAGGTCTTAATTTCAATAGACTGTTTCACACAGGTCTAGGAAACGTAGGTAGTTGCTTCATTTTGTTTCAACAATTGTTTTTTCTGTTACTGGTAAAGCCATTGTTGTATTTTCTAGAACAAATCGATTTATTCTTTCAGGTTCTCTGAGTAGAAACCATAAAGAAGACTAATCTAGTTTCCAACTCTTGTTCTCTATCCAAATAGCACCATTGTCCAATTTAAAAACACAGTAACCGGCAAAAATATTTTTTAGTCTAGAAACCAATAAAACATATTTTCCTCGTGCCGCACTAAATGAAAAACACTAAAAAATGTCCCTTAATGTGTTTTATTATCATATCGAGATCGAATCAGAAATATGGAGATTCGCAGGAGAACCAAAGTCACCTACATAGCCCGGATGATTGTAAAACTGAAATGGCAGTGGGCTAGGCACATAGCGCGAAGGACAGATGGCCGTTGGGGCAGAAATGTCCTCGAATGTCGACCGCGTACTGGAAGACGCAATGTTGGTAGGCCCCCCACAAGATGGACCGATGATCTGGTCAAGATCGCCGGATTAGGTTGGATGAGGGCAGCTCAGGACCGATCGTCGTCGAGATCTTTGGGGGAGGCCCTTGTCTAGCAGTGGGCGTCTTCCGGCTGAAGTGATGTGTATCATTCAATCAGTCAAGCGATCCTGCAAATGCGCTTCTTTGAAATAATCGATTTTATAAATAAATTCACGATGGACATGTATGGATAATTGGACATCACTTAGACTGATTGTTTTACTAGGAGTTGGTCCCTAAGAACTACATTTATAAATATTAATGAAAATGTTCGTCCCAATACCCGACGATATCACACATACTTGTTGTGCCTTATTTTTCTTACGAATAATTATTACGAATGATTATTTAACTGGCTTCTGTGTTATGTTTACGGAAATTATGCCATATTTTCTTTGTCTCTAGACACAAAACATATGTGTGACCTTTGTAAGCAGTTGTCACATGAAGAGTGTTTTCTATTTAAGTAACTATGTATTTCTTTTTCGCATATGTGAAATATATTTTATTTTGTTCTAAAATCTGGAATAAACATATTCGTTAATCGATTAGAAATATCAAGATATTATTAAACCTCCGTAATATTATTACTTAAGAATTTTTGGCAGCTTCAAGAAGTTCCTTTAAAACTAAGACAATGTAGAATTTTCAAGCTTTAAATTTTTTGTTAGATAATGTTGAAGTCGTATATACGTGATTAAATTGATAATGTTGAAGTCGTAATACGATGACTAAAAGTCGATCATGTAATCTTCTATAAAGACCCAAGCGACAGTCGGGGTTTTAATGTATGCCGCTACCATCACTGGCTATTATTTGCTAGCCATATGAGAGATCGCAATAAGAGAGTGAGGAGCACCCCACATATCCGCTAGGTGTTTTCAAGGGCATCTTAATTATTTTATTTAGTAATATTTTTCTCCAATCTGCCTATTTCGTCTGCTTTCTAATTTTTAGTAATTTATATTAATACATTATATGAAACATACACCATAGAATTAATGTTACAGTAATGTATCATTACCTATGTGGTTTCATATAAAGGAAAATGAACGAATTGATTACATCTAGTATAGAAAATGTCTTTTAAGATATCATGACATTATATTTAAAAAAAATTACGGAACATATTTTAATAACAATCACAATATTTATCATTTCTTTTGTCCAAATATTTAGTACGTTATCAAAGTTTAAGAAGAAAAAGCAATACTATAATAGCATGAGTTTATTTTTAGAATATTGTTTCCTCTATTATGATGGAGTGACGCGGAAGGACCGCGTTAGGAATTCCCGCATTCGCGGCAGTCTTCATGTCCGTGACATTGCGGATAAACTGCAGGAGTATCGGCTCCGTTGGTACGGCCACGTTTCAGCCTTACGTGGGGAACAAACGTCTGGCCATGCCGCCTCCGCCGGGCCCCGGCAGGAGGGGTAGACCCGAAAAGGGCTGGCTTGACGTCGTAAAGGGTGATATGCGTGCCAATGAACTCACTACCAGGGATGCTGAAGACCGTGCGAAGTGGAGAAAAAAAAGTCGGAAAGCGGACCCCGGGCGCCGAAGCGAGAGTTTGGGCTGCAACCGGGATTTAACGCAAAGATGATGATGATGTTTCCTCTATTAGAATTAATTTTTAAGTTATTTATTTTATTGTAATTCAACTCTACTATGTCAGCGCAGGGGCTGAGTAAGAATACTGATCTCTGCGGCCAGTAACGACCTATCGTAAAAGGCGACAAAACAACCATAGCTACCTAGCTAGGTAGGTAGGGCTCCAAACCCGTCTGGAGGAAACCAACCTTGGTCTATAAGTAAAAAGCCTTGTGTTGTTTTAGCATAAGTGAACAGGTTCCACTTCCTCTACGTGGATAGCAGCACGTCGACAGTGCCTTGGTATAAGCGTCTGTCTATAAGCGATGGAAATAACTTAATACTGAGTGAGCCGCAGACTGTCTACTATTCCACGGGTCCAAATTGGTGTCTATGCAAGATAATAAGGTTATTACTGGCTGATAACAAATTAAGGGGATTTTCTTATACATAAAATCATTTAAAAGCAATTCAATCAAAAACATTCTAATCATTACCAGTCAAAGTTGGCTTCTATCCCAAATCTTGGAAACAGCTGAATATTTCTCGAAACAGTATACAACTCAATTATTGTTTTGGCTAGCTTTGTGCCATCCTAAACGGAATTACAGTTGCTGGAACTCAATTTAAATTTGTCAACACAATTGAGTTGCCATGTTTTCGAATTTTCCAATAGCTATTATAACTTTTAACGTAATTTTCACCCAACGACACGTATTTGACCTTATGTGACACTACTAAAAACTATTGCTAGAAATATAATAATTACAAATGTTATGATTAAATTTATAGGACCTTACTTTTAACTATAAAGGAGTCTGCCCACTACACCGTTCCATACCATGACCGTGCTAGGACCGTATCAAGACACAAAAGCAAACGCTGGTCTGTTACGGAACGGTCTAGTGGGCATAGTCACATACTTTTTAATACAAAGAATATTTTTTTGCCTGGCACGTTCCTAGCACGGTCATGGTATGGAACGGTGTAGTGGGCAGACTCCTTTATGCGGTGAATTAGAAATGTGTCATACTGTAGTGACGGAAGCATTAGTATAGTCCGATTTTTTAATCGTAAGTTAACGTTTATTAAGAATGGCTTAACCCAATAGCAACGTATCAAGGTTTTCAATTTCAAAAAACTGTTAAATAAGGACCAAATTACCATAGTAATATATATTATATCTAACCTGACAAAGGTCGAAATTATTAACGTTACGCCAAACTTATTTTGTAAAAATAATCTGTTCTTCTAGTTACTTTTATAATCGAGCTGTAAAAATAAATTGAAAACAAATGCTAGTTGTCCTGAAATTATTGTTTATAAACAGAACTTTAAATTCTACTGTTATTTAACTTTCGAGCTAAAAATCTAATAAAATAAAGAGCTATTCAAAAAATGATCTAGTGTTGAGATTTTATTTTCAAAAACTGACAACCCGGAAATTGTGAATTAATTTAGACCTTCTTTGTCACATATTACGGGAGTCGGATGTTGAACTCAATGAAATTATTAAATGAATGAAAATTTGTAATTTAAATTAACATTAACCATGAAAACTAGAGGATATTAAATCTCTGGACGGTGAAAGACAGGCGCATTGTTTTTGTATGAAAAGAGTATATATATATATATATATAATATTATTTATTTGTTTCAGTCTGGATGGTCCGAATAAATCAAACAAATTTGTTTCTGTAAAAATAACAGAAACGACAATTAAAGTTGATTACTCGTCTCTCATAACTCTTGCTTTTCTATCTATTAATTAAATTATTTAAATCAAATCTGTAACGTAATAACGTAAATATTGTTTACTTTTTTGTAGGCAAATGTCATGTGTCACACTTCTATGACACATGACATTAAGCGCGTTAAATCAAAAGGGATTATGTCCTGGTTACACAACCTAACCATAATACAATAACATTAAAGAGATGATATTCTCTTTACATCTCCCCTCCACGATATGAAAATTGCATAATTTTTCAATCAGCTTCAACTTCAAACATTGGAATTAGTTTTGTCACGTGGAATAGACTCGTGTCTTGATTTCTTTTTCCAGTTTTTATTTTATAAATTGAGTTTGAAATTTTTTCTTCTATTATATATGGGCCGATTCTTAGTTCTTCTAGCTTTTTCCTATTGAGTTTGTTTCCATTCTCTATGAATACCATATCTCCTTCGTTGAATTCATGGTGTCTTCTGTTTCTATTAAATAAACTTTCGTTATACTTATGTGATCTCTGTGTTCTTTCTAATGCTAATTTCTTATCTCTTATCCAGTCTTCTCCGTTTTTCTTTCTTTTTAACTCTTCTGGTATGTTACTGGTGTCTGTGCCATATAATAGATACTCTGGTGTAAATCCCGTTATTGTATGTTCTAGTATATTATACTTATTCACACATTCTCTCGCTATCGATGTCCATGCTCTATTCTTTTTCTCTTCGTTTATTTTACATCTTATTTTATTTACTAATGTCTGATTCAGTCTTTCATTCAGACCATTAGAAAATGGTGCATTTATTGCAGTAAAAATTAATTGCACTCCTTTATTTTTTAAATAATCTTTAAATTCTTTCGAATTTATTCCAGGATATTGGTCCGTTAAGATTGTTCCGATGTTTTCTATGTCTAACACAGTTTGAATTAGTTTTATAAAATCAGCGGCGTTTTGAGTTCTTGATGTTGAAATGAACGCATATCTCGTGAAATGATCAACAAGTAAATGAATATATTTTTTTGTTGATCTAGTGCTTCCAAATCCTCCAATTGTATCTATGGACATAATTTCGAAAGCTTTGGTCGCTGGTCCTAATTGTGACATTGAGCCGAATTTATGTTGCCCTCTTGACTTATTCTTAATACATATATAACATTCTTTACAAATTTTTTTTATATTCTTCACTAAATTTTTAGCAGTATAATATGGACATATTTTCATTTGTGTTTGTGTTATTCCTGTGTGACACCATTCCTTGTGTATTTTATTAATTAAATCAATACTGAATTTTTCTGATAATATGATTTTCTCTCTTTTCTTCACTTTTTTATAATATATTCCGTTTTTCTCTATTAATTTTTCTTTTTTATTCTGTAATAGTATATTATTCATCTGATCTAATTTTATTTCATCTATTTCAATAAAATTTACCGTTTTTAATAAATCCTCTTCTTCTGTATTTGATTCTAGAACAGGGTTTCTACTCAAGCAGTCCGCTTCTTTATTATCTTTACCTGGGACGTATATAATTTTAAAATCGTATTGAGATAGATAGTGACTTAGATCGCCCAATTCTTCGTCTGTTCGTGCTTTTATATTCATATTTTCCAGTGGTTTGTGGTCAGAGTATATTTCGAAGTATCTCCCTATCAGCCAGTGTTGCCAGTACTTTATTGCCTCTTTTATAGCTAAGCATTCAAGATAAATAGCTTTTTTTCTTTTTTGCGTTTCATTAAGTTTCTTTGAGAAGTAGGCCACAGGTTTTTCTTTTCCATCCTCTTGTGTTTGTTTTAGTATTGCGCCTATACCTTCAAGTGATGCATCTGTATATATCTTGATTGGAAGGTCTTTGTCGAATATCTCCAACACTGGTTGGGAACATAGCATTTCTTTTATCTTTCTGAAAGATTTTTCACAATCCTCTGTCCATATAAATTTTACATTTTTTTTTAATAGTTGATGTAATGGATCTAGTAATATTGAGCTCTTTTCTATATATTCATGGTAAAAATTTATTTTCCCCAGAAATTGTCTAATTTGCTTTTGTGTAGTAGGAATTGGGAAATTTTTTATTGACGTTATGTTGTCTTTCAACGGTTTAACCGTATTTTCTCCTATTACATGTCCTAAATATCTAACCGAACTAGCAGCGAATGTACACTTTTTAAATTTTAACCTGAGTCCTTCTTTTTTTATTGCATTTAATAATTTTTCAATATGATTTAGATGTTCTTCAAACGTCGGTGAGTGTATTAAGATATCGTCTATATAGTTCACTGAAAATTCAGTTAGTCCATATTTTCTTAATATGCTACTCAGAATTCGTTGAAATATAGCTGGAGACGTTTTTAAGCCAAACGGTAGACATGTCCATTGATAGTGACCATCTTGTGTTACAAATCCCGTCTTCCTCCTATCCTCAATTCTTAGTGGTATTGACCAAAAAGCTGAGTTAATGTCCAGTGTCGTAAAGTATTTACAATTTCTGGCTCTTATTATTATATCATCTATTAAAGGGAATGGTTGTGCCTGAGGGACAATGTTTTTATTTAAATCTCTAAAGTCTATGCACAGACGTGTCTTTCCTTCATTTTTCTTATATGCTAGTGTGACGGGTGCAGCAAAAGGACTATAAGATTCTTCGATTAAATTCTTCTCTAGTAAGTTGGCTATTTGTTTCTCTATTTCTTTTTTGTCTTTTATATTACATCTATAGGGTCTTTTACTGCAGTATTTCTCCACTATTAAGTCAATTCTAGCTTCATATTCGTTAACAGTCCCAATATCATACTTGTCTTTCGCAAACACTGATTTGTTTTTATCTATCAATTTTTCTATCTTCATTTTTTTATCTTTATCTAAATGTTCTATATTTGTTTGAAATTCTTCTGTTTCCACGTGTTCATTAAAATTAATTGAACAATTTGTAACTTCACTTAATGTTATCTCTGGTTTTTCTAACTTTTTCTCTATTTTCTGTGAGATTTCTAAATTTTCATTCAACCTCAACTTAAACATAGGAATTAAGTCTAATCCTATTATAAAATCTTCAAAATCCTCTCTTTCAACTACATATATATCTACTATTTTTTCTATATCAAATATTTTTATTCTTATTCTTACCAATCCATTTGTCTGATTCACACCATTGACAGACCTCAAGAATATCTTGTTTAAATCTTCTCTATTCTCTTTTATTTTTATCCATTTCGAGTTTATCAAGGATACTTGAGAACCTGGATCATATGTTCCCATTATCTCTATCTGATTCTCAACTAGTAGCTTAAGTCTGATCAATGGTGTGACTATTAGTTTTTTTTTTTCTGTATTTAAATTTACTTCTATTACTGAATTGCTTCCTATAGCTTTAGGTTTCTCTTTTTTCTCTAGTTTAAACCAGCATTTTTCTTCTGGATGATATCTTATACCTTTACCCATGTTTTCACATGTCATACATGGTTTCTTTTCTTCATTTCTGAATTTATGTTCTGGTTTACCTTCTTTTTTAAATGTTTTCTTTTTATTTATTATCCCTTCAAGCTTCTGTAATTCATTTATTAAATCTTTTGTATTTTCTATTTCATCTCTGGCGATCTTCTCTCTAATAAATTCTGGCAACCCAAATGCAATTCTATCTATCATTGTATCAGCGTCCATGTCCTTATTTATTTCTAATAATAATCGTTCTTTCTTTATTGCATATTGTACTATTGAACCTTCTTTGTATTTAAAATAATGAGCATATGTCCTGCTACTCCATCCCTTACCTGAAAAGGTTTCTATTAATATCTGTTTCCACGTATTCCAATTGTTTTCATGTTCTCCTTTTATTACAGTAGAAGTATACCAATCTTGGCAAGTTGCATCTAAAAATATTCTTAATAATTCTATTTTAGTTTTATCTTTTTCTATTTTAAATCTTCCACACTCTTTTTCGAATATATGTAACCATTGTCTAACATTAGATGTTTTATAATTAAATTTTTCTAATACAAATTTATCTACAATATGTTTTAAGTTTTTTTCTTCTTCGTGTTTTTCTGATTTTTCAATTAATTTTTCTAATATTTTTTCCAAGCTCGAGTTTTCTTTAATATTCTCTTGAAGTGTTTGTTTTAAATATTTCCCTCCAAACTGGATATTTCCTTCATCATCTAAATATATCTTTTCTAATTCTTTTGAAATTTTTATCCATATTTTTAACTCATCATGCCTTTTTCCTAATGAATTTTTTACCTTTTTGAAAGTCTCCGTCTTTGTCAACTCTTCATGATAATCTGCATACATGAGGTCATCTGGTATAACATATTTTTCCCCTTGTTCTGTGACAATTGAGGTTACAGCTACTACTGTAGTTTTACAGTCCTTTGGAGAAGCCACAGCTCTGAACTCGAATTGCAATTTCATTTTGTGACGAGAATTGTCGTTTTATAATATTATTTATTTGTTTCAGTCTGGATGGTCCGAATAAATCAAACAAATTTGTTTCTGTAAAAATAACAGAAACGACAATTAAAGTTGATTACTCGTCTCTCATAACTCTTGCTTTTCTATCTATTAATTAAATTATTTAAATCAAATCTGTAACGTAATAACGTAAATATTGTTTACTTTTTTGTAGGCAAATGTCATGTGTCACACTTCTATGACACATGACATTAAGCGCGTTAAATCAAAAGGGATTATGTCCTGGTTACACAACCTAACCATAATACAATAACATTAAAGAGATGATATTCTCTTTACATATATATATATATATATATATATATATATATATATATATATATATATATATATATATATATATATATATATATATATATATATATATATATATATATATATATTATACATGACGTATAAAATAGTAAGTATATAATTACGTATATATAGAAATAAGTATATGGATTATTAAATTTCTTATGTAATCAGTAGTCAGCAAAAGAAGATATTCGTTTGATACAGAGTTCAAACACAACTTTTCCAGATTTTTGTTATGCCTTCTTGATAAAGAAATACGTGTTGTGTTGCTGAGAAGTATCAAATCAAAAAACAATATTTTCTCCAGTGTTTTCACTAATTTTTTTTTAATAGCCTTTATTGCTGATACTGAACATTAATTTTACACACAGTAGCAAATTGTTTTAACTTAGATCTATCTAATACATCGGGTTTCCCGGTTCAGTGATCAGCGTGCCCAGTGACACATAGGCTTCTTCCAGCTGCTTCCATTCTTCTCTATTGGTAGCTTTTCTAGACCAAATTGTCCCTCCAATCATCTTGATATCATCTGTCCATCTTTTAGCTTGTCTGCCTCTTTTTCTTTTGCCATCACGTGGTTGCCATTCTGTTATAATTTTAGTCCATTTCATTCTGCTTTCCCTTGTCATATGTCCTGTCCATCGCCATTTTAACCGTCTTATTTTCTTTAGTACGTCTTCCACCTTTGTTGTAGATCTAATGTCTGCTGCTCTTTTGCGATCTTTTAGCGTCACGCCCAACATACTCCTTTCAATTCCCCTTTGACACGATCTTAGTTTTAAGCGATGTTTTTGAGTCAGTGCCCATGTTTGGCACCCATATGTAAGACATGGCAAGATGCAAGAATTAAACACTTTTTTCTTGGCTGTCATAGGAAAGTGTTTGCTTTTAAATACCTCTTTTAGGGATCAGTATCTTTTCCAAGCACAGGCCACTCTGCTTTCTATTTCGATGTCTGTCCGGTCTCTAAAAGATATTAATTGCCCTAAGTATGTATAGTTTTTGACATATTCAATATCTTCATTGTTTACTTTTATGAATATTTCTTCTCTGTTTGTCATTACTTTTGTTTTTGATTTATTTATAGTCAGACCAACCACTCGGCTTGCCTGAGTCAACTGTTGTAGCATATGTTGAAGAGTATTCGCGTTGTCAGTTATTAGGACTAAGTCATCAGCGAATCTTAAGTGGCTAAGTTGTCTACCGTTGATATTAATGCCGAAATTGTCCCACTAAATAGTGGACCTCAAAATCTAAAAGATGACCTTTGAATATTATGGAGATTTGCCAGTTTGATGATGAGTGAATAAATTTAAAATTTTCGATGTCCCTCTCTCCATGCTGGGGCGGACTAAGAATACTCCTGCGACCAGATGCAGCCTGTCGTAAAACGTGACAAAACAACCCTAGCGTGGCGAGGTTTCAAGCCATAATGTCTTCTAACCTTGCCGTAATAACCTTGTGTTGTGTTCAGGATAAGTAAGTGACCATAAGTGATCAGGATCCAGTTCCCCTACACGGCTGGCTGCGTGTTAGCAGTGCCTAATAATTGAACATCATCATCATCATCACAGCGTTATATCCCGGTTGCAACTCAAACTTTCGTTTCGGTGTCCGGGGTCCGCTTTCCAACTTTTTCTACTCCACTTCGCACGGTCTTCAGCATCACCCCTTACGACGTCAAGCCAGCACTTTTTGGGTCTACCCCTCCTGCCGGGGCCCGGCGGGATAATAATTGAACATGAAACAATGTTAATTCTCTGAAAATTATGATATTACGATACGACTGTATCTACATAGACTGTATGTAGATATGGATCCATACTAGACCCCCAGTTCTGTTCCCTGTTTGTGTTGGGTCCTTTGTTTTCCTTTCATTCAACAGAAGTACAGTTTATGATTAATTCATATGTAATTAAAGTCATGTTTATTAGGGCACATTATTTGATGTTTATATATGAGTTTTAGGGGTCGTTTGACAATTTGATGTTCATTTTAATGCAATTTACAATAAACAATTTAATGGAACAGAAAGTGAATGTATGTATAATTTATGTATCAAGTTTATGAAATTTATCTGAGATGCGTACCAGGGATGCTGAAGAACGTGTCAAGTGGAGAAGAAAAATTCTGAATCAAGCACCCGAGCGCTCAAGCGAAAGTTTGCGCTCATTTTCCCGGAGGCGTTGCAGTGTAATGACCATAAGTCGATCCTGCGATGCTCCCACAGATGGTTCTGGGTGGCGACCGGGGTTTTAATGGGTATACCCGTGGCCACTACTGGCTATCGCATGCTAGACTGATGAGTGGCTGCAAAAAGACGGTGACCCCTACATAACCTCGCCGGCTTCGCTCCGGAGCTGGCATGGCACCTGTGATCTAGTTTCCTCGGGACAAAAAGAAAACCCTAAGTTGATGATAATATTATGCATTATTTTTTATTTTTATTTTTTATTTATTGCTGTAGGCCAGCAGACAGGCTGACGGCCCGCTTAGAATTTAGTAGTTATCGTGGCCTATGGGTGTTTGCAACGCCAGTGGCATCGTGAACACGCTGCTGTCCCATAAGGGTATAGGAACTTGGGTCACTAATGCCGGAACACAATACAAGGTTATTATGACGACATACTTAAAACCAAAGCTGGTCGCATTCCAGGCGGGCTTGGGGCTCTACCGCGTGGCTAGGGTGGGTTCTTTTGTCTTCTTTTAAGACAGGCCGACACCGGCCGCAGAGGTCAGTATTCTTTCTCCGCCTCTGTATGGATAAAATAACATGTATCAGTAATCATTTGCGGACAGCAGTATGTTTGCAGTGCCAAAAAAACGTACATCAAAAATAGTGTGTATTGTGAGTAAAAAATCAATAAGCTCTTCACTAAATTAGTAAAGCTGATGATAGCTTTAAGTCGATAAACTCAGATTGATAGTTACCTAGTTTTAACTTAATCATTCGAAATGATGTTTTCCTTTTCAAAATTCTGTTATATGGTACTGACTTTTTCCAATAATGGTTTATTGTATAATTTTGCATAACTAGTTAATTACGTTTATTTGTCAAACTTTATATACGTTTATTCGGTAAAATTGACATTATTTAAAATAATTTATAATAATATGTCATAATAAATATATCTATATAACAATAATCTAAAATGAAAGAAAAGTGATTCGAAATATAAAACAGTTTGTAACCTATCGCGTAGCATATACAATGCAATGAAGGCACTGAGTGCAGACTACCGCCACAAATAAAATAAAGCTAGTGAATCGGGAAGCGTGCAGCACTCGGCAAAGGATTTACGAGTCTCTGTAGAAGACAGCCCGAAGATCTATTGGAATAAAACACCACTTTAAACGCCACGTAACTCATATGGAATTATTTTATTCTAGGTATCATGAAATATGCTTTATGAAGCTATTTACTTTAAGCACATTTACGAAAGAACTATATTTTTACTTTATTGAATTTGTTGCAGTGGTAAATCAGTTTATATGTTAAGGTTGCGATCTACCTCGTCTTTTAAGAATAAAATCTAATTAAGAAGATCTCGATGGTACGTATCTTAGTGGTATTACACTCGAACACCAATATAGGGGGTTCGAATCCCGCAGTAGTATGCACCGCTTAGACTATTAGGCTTAATGTGCGTATTATAGAATTATTGTCATGTACCGACAGAGAAGGAAAACTTCGTGTGAAAACATGCAAATTCGCCTTGGATAAGCGTTGCGGTTATACCTACTGTCCATTCCTTCTAGGGGAAGACCCCAGCTCAGTAGATTAGAAGCCAAGATATCTTGGCAATATTGTCACAGAAAAATTCAGCGTGATTTTTTGCTACGTGATAAGAGTTTGACAAAAATAAATAAGTTGACAATAAAGTCACTTAAATTTTTACAGAAACTACTGCCGTTTTATCCCCACCATAAAAAAATCCATAATTATACATAAAGTTTTTATTTAATGGCTATGAAAAAAATATTCTTCTAAGTCTATATCTATAATCTGTTTTCCAATAAGAGATACGGCACGGATAAATCTAGAAAAGCCTAAACCAAACAAATAAATCCGCAACTTTCCTCTGTGATCATAACATATTTATAGCGACACAAGTACCGAGAAAGTTTTCAACAACAAAAAGAGATAGTCGGCATTCTACGAGAGTGAACGAGACAGATGTTGTTATTTCAACTTTTAGGAGACCAATCAATGTGTTATTATACATCTCTTATATAACGATATATATATAGTTTATGGTTCGGTAAGACGTAGTAAAGTACAGTGTATTCCATGACACGATGTAATTTATCCTTGATAATTAGAGATAATAACGCGCTTGGTCATTATACGAGTTGATAATTCGAGTCCAAAACTAATTACGGATTCTTATATAATTTTGGGGCTATAGCTGACATTGTGTCTTTCAATAACATTTTTACCAGTCATACTGAACCAGTTAGCATAAGAAAAGATGAAATTTAATAAATATTGACGTAGCATGACCGTCCACCGCCAGCATTTCAATGTTCACTTCAAACAGCACATGGAGGTGCCAGGGTAGAGATCTTTGTAGCAAAGATTACAGCCTTCTGGCTACATAAAGCTAAAATTTAGCGTAATCTCAGAATCACTTAATATCAGAACTATTTTAGAAGTTTATATTTGAGCCCTCAAAGTCCAAACTCAGATTTTGATAAAAAAGTAGGCTTTTTAGGCTTAAAGCATTTGGCTAAAGGTCGATTCAGTTATTCAGCTTTTTTAATTTCGAAATACTTTGTCCACACATAGTCATCACCAGATAGTCATCACAGATAAATGTTAGTGCTTAAAAACGGAAGTCTTCGACCAGGATAGAAACCAATGATCGATTCGAAAACCAATGATCTAGGAAGCAAGACGTGAATATTGATGACGAGATTGTTCTCCGAACATCACGATCGGTGGCAAACAAAGTTGGCTTTGTCATACATAGTATAATATATACAAGCTGAATTGGCGGTGGGCCAGGAGATGAAACAACATTTGGAATTGGGAACACGTCTCGACAAACGTAGTACAGGGCGCCGAACCCAATCTGATGGATCTTTAAGCTACGTAACGTCAAGATAGAGAAGAAGGCCAAAGGAACGAAGAAGTAGGCCGTAAATTTAGAGAGGCCTATGACCAACAGTAGATGACAGCTGATAACGGCCAAATATTACTGATGTAAATATATAAACATATAAATATAATTCGACATAATAAAACAATATTTATAAAAACAATTTTTACAATCCCATGAAAGTCTTTGAAACGTAATATTTCCCGCACTGTCACAGAAACATTGTCAATAAATTAATCTCAATACAAAAGATATGAAGGTGAAAATGGTAGAGAGAACAGGTAAGGGAAATCCATCCACACGTCAACGCGTCCCTTCCGGGACGGTGGGCATTTGTCAAGAGCTTTTTAAGCGATAGGCGGATCGTAAATAGGAAAAGAAGTGTTGTGAAACCGTAATTCAGGGATGACGGTAAGCGATATTAATTGGATTATTTAAAAGTTCAATTGTAATTAAACTAAGTTCATTTATACTTTTCTGTAATTAGTTTTTATTCTGAACAAAGAGATACAACATAGTTGAAGCGGTTAAAATTTTACTGATGCCTTTAGTGTAACTGCGAATTAAAAAGAAAAAAGTCAACAGTAACCTTCCTTTACAATCTGTGTACTAAGAAAAGAACTAATAATAATGTTAAGAATGGGATTAGGTAGTTCAATTATTATTTCTACACGAAACAATACATCTAAAAATATTTGAAAAAATTACAATTGCGAAGTAAAAATCAAAAATTCAACATTCAATTAAATATAATATACGTGAAGAAATACAAATGACTCACCTGTTCTACCCAAACGTTCGTTGTCATGATTTGATTCTTAAGATTCTGTAACAAAAGAAATAATTATGTTACTAATGTTAAATGATCCATCGTAAGAAAAGCAGAAGTTTTCATTCATTTGACATTTGGCAATTTGCATACCAAGATTTGCGGAAGAAAAAGAGAGAAACTGCAAATGTCAGAATTTTAAATTGTTTCTCAATTTGCTCCAAATAAAGGTCAAATGTTAGTTTTTTCAGATGCAATTTTGACATATATTCTCGCACTAGAGCTTCATCTTGCTGACTTGAGTCTAGAAGCTCTCTGAAAGGTTACTTACCCACTACCTACAACATTAAATAATAATAATAAGTTACGTTTAGCAATACTAAATAAATTCACCAAGAATTTGCCAGTATTGCTGACAAATTCGCTCGTACTGTTGTCGCAGATGCACAGTTTACGTACTGAGGTTGTTAAATCATATTTAACAGTTATTGTTACAGCACAGCTCGTTCCGTTTACGATAACGATGCTTATCATAGCTTGCAGTTCACATTTAGACTCCAGAATTTGACGATATGGTAGTTGAACGTGTGAATTGGCTTTGGTAGGATATCATTTGGCAAGTCATATGCTTCCTTGTCCATATTTTCGACGTATGAACCTTTTCTTTTTTTCTACGCTTTCGTAAACGAATTAAGAAATGTATGTCTTTATAATTCGAAATAGTTTTTACTGAGCCTTTTCCGAGCAAAGATTTCAAAATGGGTAAATATTCAACAGTCGGGTTTGAATCCGTAAGAAATAAATCTTACGATGATAACATAACACTGAGGTAGGCACCTTTACCAAGTGGTATGTGGTAACTAAGTGGTATACCACTAGAAGACTAAACTAGAGTTTTTGGGTCCCACTATGAATGCAGCACTATTTAGGTGGTATTTCTCGCCTAATTTGCATATTATATGATGCCACGTAACGTTGCCACGTAACAACAGCGATTGAATTAGAAATAAATATATTAGAGTAAGTTTGAAAGTGGCAGTGATTGAGAGAGAAGTTGAAAAGAACCGACTATACTCCGGACGCCGAGCAGGAAGAATTTCGGCCATTGACCTGTTATCTGTCTCTGCCACTCATGCGTAAATGTGATGCCGCTTTGCTCGCACAGAGCAATGACCAAACAGGTCAATGGCCGAAATTCTTCCTGCTTGGCGTCCGGAGTATAGTATGTTATGGTAATATAATTCGAATAAAAAAATGCCATGTGACCAGTAAAACGTTGAAAATGAAATTGGATGAATACAAAAAGAGGAGTTCACAAAAAAAGATGGGTGGATGGCGTAAAAGATGATACTGGGAAAAAGGAGTACACTTTGAGACACGACTAATAGAAGAGAAAACAGAAGACTTGTTATTATAAAAGATGTGTCATTTCATGTCATAAGACTATCCATGTCAATTGGACCTAGCGCCGTATTTCATACAAAATTCTGACGAAGGCTTTCGATAATTTCAAAAATACGATGATAGAGTTCAAAGACGGCAAATAATTATGAAGCAACGATAAATCTCTTGTTTTAGACCCAAGCATATACGATAACATTAAACGAATAGAAAAGGTGTCAGAAAAAGGGATCTAATAAAGTTTACTGAAGTGTTAATAATTATAATTTAACTCATGTATAATATGTAAATATTAATACTCTGCGGAAATTTTCACGGTTCAACAGTTTAGTGTTAGAAGTATTTGGGTCTTTATATACCTAGTCAGGTCATAAATTCTGTCACATGTTTAATGTAAAATAATTGTAACAAGTTTATTAATTATGTAACCATTCATATACCAAAATGAACTTAACAAAACATAGATTCTTATGACATAAAAGTTTATTCAAAATGACCTCCGTGATTTTGAATACAAGCCTTCAATCTGCGCGGCCAGTCGTCTATCGCAGCACGAACGAGGTCCATGTCAATATCGGCGGCTGCCTTAATCAAGGATGTCTTGAGTGACTCCAAATTGGGATGAGGCTTTGAGCACGCCTTTTCCTCCAAGTGTTGCCATATCTTGTAATCTAACGGATTCAAATCTGGACTGGAGGAGGGCCAGTCTTCGTGCCGGATGAAGTCGATTTCACGCGCCGCCAGCCAGTCTTGTGTGCTCTTCGCTCTATGAGCTGGCGCCGAATCTTGTTGGAATACCCAGTGCCTGTTATTGAACATGGTATGAGAAACAGGTTCCACAAGGTTCGTCAGGACTGTATTTTGATACACAACAGCATTCGTTTTTACACCTTTCTCACAAAAATGTACCTCTGTTAAGCCCCAATAAGAAACTCCCAACCATACCATGAGCGAGGATGGAAAATGACCTCGTTGGACACGCGGAATACGGTTGCTCGCTTCTTCACTACTGTGTGCGTACACCTTATCATTTTGTTTGTTGTAGCTCTCTTCTACGGTAAACATTTTTTTATCCGAAAAAAGAATTTCCCGATATTTTTTTCCCGCGTACCGCTTCAACAAAGCGCGGCATCTCTTCAGTCTCAGGTCCATTAGACGAGCATTCAAACGATGTCCTGTTTTTCTTCGATATGCCCGAAGCCCTAAGTCTTCATTTAACACCCTTTTCACCGTGGTTCTGTTTAACCCCATCTGAAGGGCCAACAGTTACTGCTTACGTTTGGGATTTCTTTAAATTCGTGCCTTCACAGCTTTTATCACTGCTGGAGTCCTAACAGACCGAGGGCGACCACTTTTTGACCTGTCATCTACTCTAGAGTCTTCATTGTATCGTTTGATAGTACGATAAACGAATCTTTTGGTTATATTCAAATTTTTCAGTATGTTAAAAATTTGAATTGGCGCGTAGCCGCAACGATGCAACGCAATAACTGCAACACGGTCTTCTTTAAGCGTCCACTCCATATTTAAAAATGAGTAAAATTCTAAAAGTATACATTTTTATTTTCATGAACAATTCGAGATTCGAATTCAATAAACTTTTTTGTGGCCAGCATTCTAAAAGAAAAGTTTTTACTGTGTGACAATACTTATGACCTGACTAGGTATATATATATATATATATATATATATATATATATATATATATATATATATATATATATATATATATATATATATATATATATATATATATATATTTCTTCTTATATAATATATGTTATAAATGTGTTTCTTCTCCGCAACGCGGAATATGGTGTCGAGTGACAGATATGAAATTAACTTTGTATTGTTGCGCTTTGACACTTCACCAAAAAATCGTGGATAAATGGAACGTATTGGTAGGAGGGTGAAGTAAATGGAAGGTAGTGATTGGTGTTAGACTCCCGAATCCCAAAAAAAATTGTAATGTATTTGAATGAATAAATGAAAATGAATGAAAAATTCTTCACTTCATATGGATACTTAAAACTAACTTAAAATATACAGAAATATAATGCTGTATGATAATAGGCGGACTTATCGCTTAAAGCGATCTCTTTCAGGCAACTCGCAAATAAGGAAATTGTAAGTAACAATTAATATTGCTTTATACTTAAACATATGATTCAAATAGTAAAATATAAATACCATTAAAAACACAAATTATTAAAAAAAGAAAAAAGCACAAATACATATACTGAAGAAGTCAACAAAGTCTCCTGCTATGGTTCAGCTTCTGCTGCTAAGTTTAGCATGGCTGCTCGGAAGCCCGAAGAGAAAATACCGAATGCAGCACAGACAAATTTTTCAAAAAGTTCACGTCATTCCAACGTTCTCTGATCTCGCCTTTAATTGCCCTCTTAGATCAAATTGCATTCCAACATCTCACGTCTGCTAGTTAAACGTTTTGATATTAATTAATCTTTAGGGTATTACAAGTTGGAATTCTTTGAATAAAGTCAAATCAAACGCTAACAATATTTGTAATTTTAATACGCTTTAATTTACTGGTGAACATTTTTGATATTAAGCAACATTTTGGTATTTTTTCTAAATTTTTGCAAATAGTACTCATAAGTATGGAGGCTCTGGCGGCAGTATATAAAAGTAATGGCCTATGTAAAAACGAAATTCAGCAAAATGTTTTCTATCGATACTTATATAAAAAGACGCGAGAAGAGAGTTTTATACGCTTAAAAAAATACAGTCGGATTGAGAACCTCCTCCTTTTTTGAAGTCGGTTAAAGCTAGCTAAATTTTCCTAGTATTATCAAAAGGTAAAACGCCTACGAAACGAAATACTTGGCATGTGGTAGTAAATTATATAACACCTGGAAAATAACTTAAGGATGGACTCGATTGACATGATGCTTCGCTGAGGCAGTTTTTCATGCCTAATGAACGTAGGCGACAAAACAACCCTAGCTACGTGGTAAGGCCTCAAGCCCATCTGAATGGCGATCACCTTTGGTCTTAAGTATGTTGCCATAATAACCTTGTGTTGTGTTCCGGCATTAGTGACCCAAGTTCCTTTACCCTTACGGGACAGCAGTGTGTTCGCGATGCCACTGGAGTTGCAAACACATAGGCGACGGTAACTGCTAAACTATAAGTGGAGCGTCAGACTGTCTGCACTACAAAAAACACAGGATTTCAACATCTCCTAGTGCAGTGGTCGGCAACCCGAGGCTCACGAGCCACATGTGGTTCTTTGACTCCTCGTCTACGGCTTTTCCGCCAAATGTTTAGTCCAGGCACGGGATATTATTTATTATCTATAACTATTTATGTATATATATGTATTCAATAATGTCTCCTATTAAACCAAAACATATATTAAAAAATGGCTTAATGAATAAATTTCAGTTTCATTTATATTTAGGCTTTGGCTTTTGGATAATGAGGTTGCCGGCCACTGTCCTGGTGGGAACCGACGGTATACCTGCCACGCTCGTTCAAAACGAGTTGGCAGGCTATTCGGTAATCTTGGTTCACGATGTTTTCCTATTAACTTATGATATGCATAACTATCTAGACAGTGCTTGCCATCGTGGGATTTACATCCATGTTATTTAGGTGGGTCACCAAATGTGATATCACTTGGTTACAGCGTACCACAATTCAAATCAAATTAATATTTTCATATCACTTTATTACCGTTCCAAGGTAATAGCTATCAAAGTCAAGGGTTTTCACAACATCGTAAAGTTACTACGCTCTATAAAGCGGTCTGAAGATTTGTTTAAGCAACGTTAAATTTGTTTTATGGATTACATTTAAGGGACAATCCTAAATTGATGTAAAATAACAATGTAAATAGGTAGATAGAAAAAAATACTATATTTACATTTCTTTTGTTGTATTCTTCGTTAATTTTTATCCGTACAGGGGCGGAGAAAGAATAATAACCTCTGTGGCCGGGGTCGGCCTGTCGTAAAAGGCGACAAAACAACCCACCTTAGTTACGTAGTAGGGCCTCAAGCCCGTCTGGATGGCGACCACCTTTGGTCTTAAGTATGCCGCCATAATAACCTCGTGTTGTGTTCCGGCATTAGTGACCTAAGTTCCTGTACCCTTATGGGACAGCAGCGTGTTCGCGATGCCACTGGTGTTGCTAACACCTATAGGCGACGGTAACTGCTAAATTCTAAGCGGGCTGTCAGCCTGTCTGCTGTCCTACGCAATAAAAAAAAATGCAAATACAAAACAAACAAAAAAATGAAGATACCGTCTAAAACGTAATAACAGTGCATTAAAAACAAATTTCATTTATTTAATAATGCATAAAACTGCTTGATTTTTCAATCATCATATAATGATGAATCTAAGCACGCTGTCAAATATAAAGATACCGCTGTAAATGCATTTCTAATGTTGGAGGATTCCGTGGCATCCATAATGGAGCAAAGACGTATTGAGCTCAGAAACAGAGTAAGAATGACCTCTGCTGCCTCGGTCGGTCGTAAATAAAATAACCCTAGCCTAGATGGTAGAGCCCCAAGCCCGGTTGGATTGCAACCACCCCTAGTGTACAAGTATGCTACCATAATAACCTTTGGTCGTGTTCATTAATGACCCAGGTTCTTACCCCTATGCGACAGTAGTATGTTCGCGGTGCCTCTAGCGTTGCAAACAATTCATAGGCGACGGTAACTGCTTATTATTAAGTTGGCCATTAGTTTTTCTGCTAAATATTGAGGTTAGGTTCAAAGCAACTAAGAGCTGATGAAAACTAAGCTTTTAGGCCTTTTTTTATTAGGCGTATAATTTAATCAATTTGAAGGGATTTTAAAAGTTAATCTATCCCTTCAAGATTAGTTCAAGGTCATCTGCCAGCTCTTAAACAAAAACAACGGATATTTTGCCAGAATATTGTAATTTTGAAGTGAAACTTCTTTAGCATTGTGGTTTGGAAATTATATTAAATGAAAAAGTGCCACCAAAAATAGTCAAACATGTTAAATAGGATTCAGTCTGCAAGAAAATGACATAGAATACAATTTTAAAGAGTTTCCTATAATCATCGTCTCCTCTTTGTTCGGAGTTTCCTAGCTTTTATATAATTAAATAAGAAATGTGGTACTTGGCTGATATTTCTGTTCTGCCGTGTGTAAATTACATACATACACTTTTTAGGTTTTTTTTCTAATCGCCCAATCATTTTGAATTAAAACTGCACCAATCCGAATACATAAAGTGAATATAGAATTCATCGAAGTCCCTAACACTTATTGCAGTTAATTACAACTCTGTGTATTTACGTAAAAACATTGTCAACGACATTCTATTAAGGTCACGTTTCAACTTGGGTGGATAAACTGCCTTTATTCGTATAAAGTCGCAAGTTAGAACCAATTACAAAGTTTAATTACTCATCACAAGGCACGACTAGTTTCATGCTCGCGACAACAGATGTCGCTAGTCATGCTCATCAACTGCTCAGTAGTTGTGTTTGGTATACTGCGAAATTGTTTAATTTAAACAAAGTTAAATTGGTGAGAAAATTTAATCTTAAAACAGGTTAAAACTTTACGCAATATCAAGGTTTGTTTTGATTTAAAATTGTTTGTGTTTTTACTACATTAAGGCAAACAAGTAGATTTAGAGGATCGTGATATGCAGTTTTATAAAACATTTTAACTCGTTGAACTGTAAATCTACACTGTAGATTTAATTTCTAAGTACATATTTGTATAAATCATACAATTTTGTTACATTGTACATAGACCTAGAATGCGAATTTTTTTTTTCAGATATCTGTGATATTTACACCTTTTAGATAGTCTTCCTCGTCTTATGCATAATAAATACATAATACTCGTATAATTATCGTGTGTTTATTGTGATAATAATAGTGATGTTTTTTTATTGCTGTAGGACAGTAGACAGGTTGACGACCCGCTTAGAATTTAGCAGTTACCGTCGCCTATCAGTGTCTGCAACGTCAGTGACATTGCGAGCACGCTGCTGTCCCATAAGGGTATAGAAACTTGGGTCACTAATGTCGAAACACAACACAAGGTTATTATGGCGGCATACTTAAGACCAAAGGTGGTCGCCATCCAGACGGGCTTAAAGCCCTACCGCGTAGCTAGGGTGGGTTGTTTTGTCGCCTTTTACGATCCCGACCCCGGCCGCAGAGGTTAGAATTATTTCTCTACCCCTGCATAGATAAAAAGATGTATTGTATTATATAATATACATATTACAGCGTAATTACCGTCACCATGATACCTGCCGAGATAACAATTTTGCATACCACCCTTGCCGGATATATTACCCTCACGCTCTAGAGATTGTGGATTGTTATTATAATTATATAGATTAACTGAAGTTCAGTTCGGTTTAAGAAATTCAGTTCTCACTTTACTCACAGCAGTATATTTTAATCTACAAAGGGTAATATTTTGAGTCGTAATCTTATGTTCACATCATTAGACGATTTGAGCCTTGACCTTAATATCGTAAATATTCCGTGATCGTATCACCTTGGCCAATAGATTAAGGCACTTTAAATTTTATGGTGTTTAGATACAAAAATACATGATGCGGAACTAGGCCGTGAGTTTTAGGCCAAAAATAAAATATTAGCAGGCCATCAATTTTGATGCAATTTGTAAAAGGCGACAAATGGAACTTCTTCAATTCTAAAAAGGACTACTGTCTTTTTATGATGAAGATATCAAAAATAACATTAAAGTAGTAAATCTTTTTAGAATCAAATTTATACGTATGAATTCCTTCTTTGTCTTGTGCTACTTCAGGCCAGAAAAGAAGTTCCGCCCTATTACTACAGGAGGTGAAGGACTTTCAAAAATGTTATTGTTGTTATTGTC
Source organism: Malacosoma neustria (assembly GCA_963693495.1). Classification (NCBI taxonomy): domain Eukaryota; kingdom Metazoa; phylum Arthropoda; class Insecta; order Lepidoptera; family Lasiocampidae; genus Malacosoma; species Malacosoma neustria. Next base: position 18,624,107 of record OY856377.1, read on the forward strand.
AGCCTATTATCCACATACATGTGGCGTAAACCATGTGGCGGGATCAATGTCTCGTATCGTTCCCATGCAGCCCCAATCAGCAACCTTGTCAGGTTTCTAACACTACGTTTACCGAGACTTGTCTCATGTCCAAGGCTCATTTGCAACATCTCCTCATTGATCTTGGAACTAACGTGACAGACAACTTCCATATTTTACGAACTACCCCTATATTAGTTCTCATATGAATATTCTTATTTCGGATTTTGTTTATAAATGAAACACCCATCATACCCTGTTAAATGATTTGAAATATTTGAACCAGTCCCATTGTAAGCTCTTTCAAAATACATTTCTACAATTTAATTTTTAAAATAAATAAATAAACTAAAAATAGAAACACACAAAGTCAATTCTAAATCCTTAATTTCCCAAGTGCTTGTATCTTTAACGAGAATCTTTGATATAAATAAGTTTTGCTTAAGCCGGGACAAAATCCACGGTGATAAGCATTCTTCACAATAGATGGCAGCACTGGCCGCCTATTGTTATTAAAAAAGATGTCAACATTCAGTGGCTTGTTGATTTATGATATGCTTTTGTGATGGAAAATAATGGAATTTTGTTATGTAACGCTGAGAGCTCATTAGGAGTTTAATCAATATTTCTAGATCCTTCCACATTTGTCTCTGGCTTATAAAAATAAAACAACTTTTCATGAGATAGAACAGCTTCAATAAATTTAATCCTTAAAAATGTATTAGATCATAAATACTTTTTATGACTTTTTATTTTCAGTTTTTTTGCAATAGCAAATTATATCAAGTAGATTATTTAAAGCATACGGTTGATCATTATTATTATTGGTTAAATAAATAAACAAATGTTTAACACGTTGTACGCCATATCACCCACCCGTGAGCCTAGCTTACTTTTCCATTTAGGCCAAGCCAAAATCAGATAATCGGTCATTTTCATCAACTTGAAATTTTTATTCCAAAGTTAATAAAATGAAGTCATTTGGATGGAAAATAAAAATTAGCGTCTTTTACCGTGTAGTTTTTAAGATATTGTAAAAGGCTCATCGGTGGGTCCCGTGGCCTAGTGCAAAGGATTTTGTGTTTTCCGTTGGCGGGGGCCGCGGGGTCACGATGCGGCCCACACCCGCGCGCGCGCCGCGCTTTTATTATCGCGCGCTTCGTCGACATTTGAGGACGTTAAACGCTATCCCGTCAAAAATGGATGATTTTGATTTTGAGCTTACGCAAGAGGATTTAACACAGTTGGATAATATTGAGATAAATCTTTTGAATCAAAGTTTCCAAATAGAAAATGATACAGATGAAGACGTAGTTCAACCAACGAAAAGAAGATGCCGCCGTATTGTATTGTCAGAGAGTGAAGATAGCGACAGTGAAATCATAAGGATTATTTCCGATAATATTGGTAAGTCACCATTGAACTTAAACTACCTATAGCCCATGGTTTTTCCTGCTTTATACTCGTTTGACATGTTCAATTGCTTTTCTTCTGCTCTCATGGGAATCGGGCACATATTTACATACTTTCACACATATTTAGTAACTAGCTGTGTCCCGCGGTTTTACTCGCGTTAGCGTAATGGTATATAGCCTATAGCTTTCCTCGTGATTGTTGCGATGATAACTTTCTTATTTATGAACCGATTTGAATAAAATAAACACTAAATGTTAAATGAAGCCTACGGCTAAATTTTACAGAAAACAGCATCCAAATCGGTTCAGCCGTTTCTGAGATTAGCGTGCACAAACATACAGACAAACAGACAAAATGAAAAAACATTGTTAAAAGTTAACATGACCATTGCTATTTTCTGTCGACATAAAGACAGACAGAGTTACTTTTGAACTATAATGTTATAGTACAATTTACCTAAACAGTTGTATGTTTTGGTTCAGGTAATACATCGCCATCGGACACCTGGTCCAAGCCTAAAGGTAACCAACGTAAAGTAATACCTTTTACTGAACAGCCTGGCCTTCCCCCTAACCTATGCTCAAGCATGCTTAACAAATCTCCAGCTGATTTCTTCCAACTAATGGTTCCTGATAGTCTTTTTCAAGAGATAGCTGACCTAACAAACGAATTTGCGCTTAACAAAATTGCTAGTTCTGAAGAAAGTTCACGCTTTGCAAGGCTTCGCAAATGGGTTCCAACAGATCTTAAGGAAGTAAAAAAGTTTTTTGGTCTTATCCTGTTCATGGGCATCACAAAGCTTCCTAGATTGGCGGAATATTGGTCAACGAATGTCATCGTAGGTCATCCGTTTCCACGCACAATAATGCCACGCAATCGTTTCGAATTGATATTACAAATGCTTCATTTTTCACAAAATGATGAAACCAACAAAGATGACCGCCTCCATCGTATTCGATTCCTTTTACAGGTATTGAATGAACGATTTCAGATGCATTATACACCCGGCCAAGACCTATGTATAGACGAAAGTGTTGTCCCGTTTCGTGGCAGGATTGTATTTCGACAGTATAATAAACAAAAACGCCATAAATATGGAATTAAAGAATTTAAGTTGTGCTGCGTGCCTGGATATACTTATAAAATAAGTATTTACGCAGGAAAAAACAACGAAAGCACAAATACCACACCGTATAATGTTGTGATGGATTTGCTTTGCGGTCTTCTAAATAAAGGCTATACTCTTTATACCGATAACTGGTATACCAGCATTGCATTGGCCAGGGCTCTGCTAGAAAACGAAACTCATTTGGTAGGAACAATCCGCAAGAATAGGAGGCATCTACCGAAGAAAGTTGTAAGTACTAAACTTAAGAAAGGAGAATATATTGCCAGAGAGAGTCGAGACGGTATTACTGCAATGAAATGGAGAGACAAAAGAGATGTGTTGGTGTTGTCAACCAAACACTCAGATCGATTTGGAATGATAAAAAAGCGTCAGGGCACTGTAGTCATGAAACCGCAGATTATAATTGACTACAACAAAGCTAAAGGAGCAGTCGACTTATCGGATCAGATGGCAGCATACTCCTCGCCGTTGCGAAAATCTGTGAAGTGGTACAAGAAGCTGGCTGTGGATTTATTATTAAATACTGCGATGGTAAATGCTTTGATATTGTACAAGTCAGTGACTAAAAAAAACACGCAAATGGTGGACTTTCGAAGGTTCATAATGATGAATCTTTGCGGGGTCCACGAAGATGATGTACCTGACCAGAGGAGGCCCAAAAGAATAAAACACTGCCTGGAAAAAAAAGATGGTTTGGCTAGAAAAGTCAGAAGAACATGCCGCCAATGTTACGCAGACAACGTAATAGTCATGGGCAGCAAACATGCTAAAACAAAGACCATAAAAGTGGTGACTTATTGCGAAACCTGCCCATCTAAACCTTTTCTTTGTTTGCCTTGCTTCAACAAGATTCACAAATAATGTTTTTTTTCTTGAAGTATAGTATAAAGTGTTTGAATTTGTATTTTAATAAATAATTGATTATTCTTTTGTAGTTTTATAATGTCTAATAATAAAGGTAAATAATATTTTCTATGTATAGTTAGCACAACCATAACAAATACCCTGATAAAACTAAAAGTTTCTATTGGATTTGAAAACCACGCCGTCCGTATCGGCTAAAAGGCCACGCGGCTCACTTCCATACGCGTTTTGTTTCATAGCTGCAATCTGTGGCTTGTAGGAAGCGTTTATGTCAAACCTCTCACGCGGCTCACCGGTGACCCCCATGGCTCAAACGGCTCAGAACATTTAGGCTCACCGGTGAGCCCCGTGGCCTGAATGGAAATGCTCGATTTTTCATAAAGCGTTCAACGTGTTAAGTACTTTAATTTAAATGTAAACACATCTATACTTTTATCCGTGCAGGGGCGGAGAAAGAATACTAACCTCTGTGGCAGGGGTCGGCCTGTCGTAAAAGGCGACAAAACAACCCACCCTAGCTACGTGGTAGGGCCTCAAGCCCGTCAGGATGGCGACCACCTTTGGTCTTAAGTATGCCGCCATATTAACCTTGTGTTGTGTTCCGGCATTAGTGACCCAAGTTCTTGGACAGCAGTGTATTTGCGATGCCACTGGCGTTGCAAACACCTATAGGCGACGGTAACTGCTAAATCCTAAGCGGGCTGTCAGCCTGTCTGCTGTCCTACAGCAATAAAAAAAAACTGTTTACGTACTTAGCGCAGGAAAAAATAAGTGTCGCAAAAGGGCACCGAGGTGCTACCAAATTGGTGCGCCCATTAAACCCTGTGACAGTGACTAGCAACTTACCTGGGCCTCAAACCACAAAAGTCGTAAAAGGCGATCCAAGAGACAATCCAAGATAGGTGGTAGGGTTGCGTCTAGATGGCAACCACCCTTGATTTAAGCAATATGGCACCACAATAACCTTGTGTAGTGTTTATTCTTTCTAGTCACCTACTTCACTTACTGAAGGTAAGTCTAAGATAGTGTCTAATCTGTAGCGGCTGCCATCACTCGCCGTATTAGTTTTTCCAGGCACTTCTATTTTCTATCGCTCTCGTGGCCACTGCAACTGGCATGCCGGTAAGGGATCTTATTTGGCCTGTCCATCGCAACGAAGATCGCCCACGAGGCCTCTTTCCGTCAACCCTACCAACCAGCATCACTTTTCGAGGTCTCCGGATCCGGATCTCTTCGAGCAATGTGGCCAAGTAACCGAGGATACGTTGAAAGCAGATAGTAGAGTCTGGTGGTGGTTTAAGCTTAGAGATAATTGAGTCGTTGGTTCTATATGTCGTGCATGGGATAAGCAAACAATACTGCCAACACCGCCTAAACACATGTGTTGTGTTCTAAGTAATCTAGGTTCCATTTTCCCTAAGCGGACACCAGCGTGTTAGCAGTGTCCCTGGCAAACTTCCATAGGCAACGGTAATTGCTTACTTTTAAGCGAGCCGTCAGTTTGTCTGCTGCTCTACAGCAATAAAAACTTGCTTTCACTTAATTTTACATACATGTAAATACAGTGGAACAATACAGACAGCGTATTTTATTCCCAAAGTAATTAAGAGGGAATCAGTATTATGGCTACTAGAGATATACCTTAATACTTTTTGTGTGAATAAATACATATAAAGACACCAATACTCGAGACAGAAATCGATTTGAAGAAAAATCTGAAGTTCTGTCAATTATTCTATTTAAGCTCAAAAGTGAGGCTGGAGTGAATACCACATACAAGTAAGAGAAGCTTTGAAAATTAGGTGGGGATGTATTACGAAAGTGAAATTTTGTTTCCGAAATCAAATTAGAAACACACGTTCTCTAATTCCGTTTTGAGTACAACAATTCACAATAGAATCATGGCGCCGTTTATCTAATAGTAATCCTGTTTATAGGGTTCTCAATAGGGTTTAATTGAACCGATTATGTTATCTGTGGGGACGGGTTGAGGATTATATGAGCACAAAATAAAATACAAAAGCATTATTCATGTACGAAATACATTTTTGTACCTAATCTAGATGGTAATATTAAAATCTTCAAAACATTTATGTTTTTTCCTGCCCTTATTCGAACTATCCTTCTAGTCGTAATCACATAAACATTTACACTTTTTTGTCCTATAATCTGACACAATCCATCCGTCTTTTCTTTGATCTACTCCTTCTTTTGTATCCCATTCATCAATTGTATCTTCAAAATCTTTGAATGTAATACTTGGAAATTCATCAAAACGTATTTTTTTAGGACTCAGACGGTAGTCACCCCTGTAAAAACAAATAAAGTTTTGGGGTCCAGCTGGGTTTGACTGTTTAGACACATTATTTTACGAGTACTTATAAATCCAATTTTTTTAACCTACATTTATACAATTTTTTAATCCGAACATTTATACAATATTATATAACGAGTAAGTAAGTAAATAAATTGATTAACTATTTTTGTATAATAGTTAGTAGCGTGAGATTTCGATAATATCTGTCATTTAGCGATGTCTGCATTAATTGAGCTACGCGTATGCGTTCTTTTAGGGCGGGAAGTATGAAGTTTAATTTCTGAATTCTGTATTTTGTGACCTTCGGATGTATCGGATAGGTTTCAAGCCTCACTAGGTTTTGATGGGCCTAACAGGATGGCCACGACTATATTGTTTCGTAATCTATTAGGTCATGGCTGTTAGAAGTATTCATGTTTAATTGTCAATTTAGTTTCATAGGACGTATTCAATCAAATATGCAGGCCAATGCATAAAATTTAAGCAGAACATGGTTTGAACAGTCTTTTTAGAGTATAAAATAAAACATTACTTTTCTACCCTCTAATTAATTACTGTCCAACATTTAATCCTCAAAGAGGGTAAACAAATATGAAATCTGTATGTAAGCACTACAGCAACTTACCACCACGAAGTTATCTGGGGATATTAATTCATAATCTACAATTACATTGAAATAATTTAGTTGGTATAATAAAACGGTTTTAGCAAAGTGTTTGTGTTATAGATTTATCTAACTTATTTTGTAAACCTGGCACTTTTTGCTACTATTATTAAATAATATAGAGAATAAGAATACAAGAAAATAAGATTCTATTGTTTTTAAACTTAGAAGTTCAATAGTTTCCTTACGATCTGAAAATAATTAACATATTTGTGAAATGATAAACCAAATCTCAGAGCTCCAATATAATTATATAAAAATTAATTTCATTGCCAACAGTTCCGGAGAAAATCATAAAACACAATAAGAATTAAAATTTCATGCCTCCTTTGTATTGGAAATAAACCCATATTAAGTATAATCCTATTAATATTATTTCCATCATCTGTTCTGGACATGGGTTCTGTTTTGTTCGGAACTGCTAAATAACCGCGATCCCAGCTTAGACCTTAAAAGGGTGGGTACAAATAAAAACCGACAAAGAGCACTGGAAATTTTAATAAAAACCGGACCTTTATCATAGTTCCCTTTGTTGCATACGTGACTGCGGGTAGTTAGAGACACCACTGTGTTTTGGTACATCACGTTCCTATTATTCGGAACTATACACATGGTTTGGAGAGGTCAATGATAAATGGTACTGTAACGGCTGTGACAAAAGACTTCCTTTTTACGTATTCTACCCTTAAATTTCAAAACACTTACATGAATATGGTTTAAAGAAGGTGTTATATCAGTTTAATATGAAATTCATCATCTTATGGTGAATTTCATGAGACTGGAAGATTATTAGCTGGATAAGAAATTTTAGGTTTTTAAATGCGACTGTAGTCTGACCTTTTCTAACTAAAATACTTGTACTTTGTTAGAACGTCGTTATATACGTAACATCCTTCTTTGAAAATCTTCTACCGTTTTCAGGAATTCCTTGCATATCGCAAGGTTATTTATCTTTCAACAATGGTAAAGCAGTTCATTATTCGTTCTCTTTTGTCTAATTTTCATGTTTAGCATTCCATTTATTCTTAACAATTTCTTCTAAACAGCTTATTCAAATTTTAAACATTAAAATGTTGAAAAGGTATTTAAATAAAATAAGTAATCCAGCAGATTATTTTGAAATAAACATTGTATGTATACATTGAGGATTATAAATCAAATTATATAGCGAAAAAAAGGGGATGGCAGGCTAAGATTTCGTGTATGCAGACAAATATATTAAATACATGTTTTCTGGCTTAAATTCTATTAGTCTTCTGCATATTTTTTCAACTAACTAGTTTCGTTTTGCCCGGTGATTGGACCCTAAGGCCATCCGAATGGCAACCATCCCTCATTTCTAATACTGCCATTATATCCTTTTGTCGTGTTCCAGCAATAGTGACCTAGGTTCCAGTTCTTCTACGCGGACGAAAATGTGTTGGCGATGTCCCTTGCGTCGTAAACAACCATATGCGACGGTAACTGCTTACTATTAAGTGGGCCGTCAATCTTTCTGTCGTTTCTCAGCAATAGAATTACAATTTATACTAAATTAGTAATAATAAGAAATAAAGGTGGATTTATATTTATCTGACGTGTCGTGACGCGTCAGAAGCTAATCTGTTTCATACATTTAGGACAGACGACAGAACGCAAACATACAAATGTGTCACTGACCATATTAAATGTATGAAACCGATATGTTTCTGACGCGTCACGACACGACACGGTAGACAAATATAAATCCACCTTTAGAGACGTGAGGGCGTATTTTATAATTGTTCTACATTTGCAATAGGCTCATGCGAAAACCAGAGTAATCAACATTGCTTTTCGATTAGCAGCATGAGGTTTGTGAGCCATATATTTTGTAGAAATGATAAATGATGCAAACAAGTTCCCAGATGAAGATCAGTCGATAAACTTAGAATGGAATGATTAGTAAAGACATTGTACATTTTTATTTAGAGTAAATTATATGTTATCAGATTATCATCACTGACCATAGGATTTCAAATAAATAGGCACTTAATGTGGGGTGAGTATAACAAGGATTTATGTGGTCGAATTAATAGAATTTCAGCCTATTTCGGGGTGACTGAAGGAAAGGACGAGGGTGAATGAAAGACGGGACGTAAATAAGAAAGCATTTACGATATTGTAAGAAAACAGACCTTGTTTTCTATAATAAGACTTGTGAGATGTTTGTTATTAGAATGAAACCTTATTGTTAGTAAAATAGAGACTGGAAATTAAATACGATAAGTGGTGTCCTAAAACTTCGGGACTGAAGAACATCGCACAAGATCTTCCTTTTAGGGAGCGAACCGTCTAACCCAGTAGCCCATTACAAGTTTTTAAGGTTAATTATTTAGTTATATACGAAAATGTCATGTATTGCTCCCAAGGCATTTAACACGCACATTTTCGTCTTTAAACCACAAGTTCATAAGTGATAAAGAACATTAAAGTAGTTGATATAGGTTGTAGAATTTTTATTTTAAATTTCGTTCTGTTCGTTTGCTATATACGAGTATGTATATAGCAAATGAGATCACTAATTGTGTATATATGTACACGATTAGTGATCTTATTTACTAAAAGTGTTCTATAGATTTGAGAAATACAATAATATGTAGACGTATATATTCATTAGCTATAGTTTAACTATATGTAATATTACTTTTTAGATAAGTTTGTTTTGGATGAAGGTACTACCGTCTAAGTTACAGGCTTGGCCTTGTTTAGACGTTAGTTTTCTTTATATGTAAAACTTATTTGTTGGTAATAAATATTTTATTTTATTAATATTCTTTATCGTTATACCCATGGTAAATTTTGGTTTTACGGTTCTCAAGATTATTCAGCATTTTATATTCGTAACTCCATTAGATACTGACACTTTCAATATACCCTCTTGTAAATTTATTTGCAATGCAAATTTAAATGATATATGGTATGCCATAATAACCTTGTGTTGTATTCCAGCGTAAGTAAAGTTCAGTTGCCCTACGCTAGTGGTCGGCGATACGCGGTTCTTTGAATCTTCGGCTTCGGCTCTTCCGCGAAATGTTTAGTCCAGGCACGGAATACTGCTTGTTATCAATGATTATTTCCGTAATAACATCTACTAAATCAAAGCGTTTGTTAAATAAAATTATAAATAAAAAAATATACGCGTCGACTTGAGAACCTCCTCCATTTTTTTCGTCGGTTAAAAATGGCTCTTGGTATAAATTTCAATTGAATATTATCCATATTTGGATCTTTTGCATGACAAGGTTACCACCTATTGCTCTACGCGAACGATAGCATGTTAGCGTTGCAAACTCAGATTACAGAACAAAACATTATTCTGTAATCTGAGGTTGCAAATATCTATAGGCGGCGGTAATTGCTTACTATTATCTAATTATTAGCTAGGCCGTCAGCTGTTATACAACAACAAAAAATGTCATAGATCTGTAACAGTTTCATCTACATTGTAACCCAAGTTTAAATTTGAAAGAATCCGCTCTCGAATATCTTCACAGAGCAAACCCTTATTGCACACCTTTTCGTGATAATTCATTTTAATTAGGAACAAAAAAGTGCATTAAATACATATGGCAAGATCGTTTTAACAACGACAACTGTTGTCTGACCAAATGGGACACTAACCCAAATAGTGTATACGTATAGTATATATGTAAATGTAATAAACGATAAATAGCTATATATATCGCTTTATACATCATTGTATATATCATTGTATGCATCACTTTATACATCACTGTGTACATCATTGTATATATCACTGTATGCATCACTGTATACATCACTTTATACATCACTGTATACAGAGAACTGTTAGACATGATTCTATTCCATCCCGAAACTATATGGTGTCCTAAAATTATTATAAATGTAAACTTAATCATGATTGAAGAAGAATGAAGACGATTCATGGGATTGCTTTTAACTAGGCCAAAATATTATCAAGAGCGTAAACGATGTAAAGTTACCCTCATTTAGTGAATTGTTATAGATATGTACTCATGGAATATATATTATATGTATATTTAATTTATAAATATGAGGACAAAGATATGATAGACGAGAGCAAACATTAAATAAAAAAGCTTTTAGAAGCACGCCTTAAACTTCGTATTTTAGAGAGGGCACACATTAGGACCGGGACCTCATACATAGTGAATTGGGACGATGCCTCGCAATATCGGCACAAAGTGTAAACACAGCGGCTTTAAGACGCGCCGATGTTTGCCGGAGAAATATGTATCCCTTTTAAATGTCTATTTATTTTTATGATTCATATACTCGAATATACAGAACATTCAACAACCTACTTCTATAAAATTTTACAAATCTATAATCTTTATATTTATATATATATATATATATATATATATATATATATATATATATATATATATATATATATATATATATATATATATATATATACTAGCAGCCCGTCCCAGCTTCGCACGGGTATTTAACAAAAAATTAAAAATTAAACCCTTCTATTTTTTTTCGGTCTCGGGGAAAAACCTCTCTTGACGGGTTATCCCGGCCCGGGGGGACCGAGGGATATAAGGGACTCCGCAAAAGATGTTCGACCCACTAAAAAACCCCGCTGTTCTCTTATCGTCTACGCCCGGGCCCACGGATATATGGCCTGCCGATCTCGTGGCCCGGGCCGGCGCCGGCCCACGCTTTGTCTTAAAGCGGGCCCCTTCTAAAGTGCTGGCGCCAGGGGGTCAGGGTTTCGTCCCCCCGGCGCTCTCTTGTAACAACTCTAGGAGTTGAGGGAGGCTGTGGAACAGCACGCGGCCTTTTCCCTCGCGGCAATAGTGCGGGCGGCGGATCCTCCCCCGAGGGGCCGCCCGCGGCCGTTTTCTACGTCGGCCGGAGATCGTTGCCCGCCCTCCGGCGCCGACGACGCGGCCTACGTTGGCGGGAGGGGAGTGCGGTGGCGGACTCCCGCTCCCGTTCCGCCGCCTCCCTTGCAGACACTACTGTCTCGCAAAAGGAGGCGACGGCCGTCCATCCAGGATCGCCCCCGACCATGGACAGAACCAGGGCCGGGAGTGACAGGTCCGCGGCCAATTCCGGCCGGGACTCGCATCCCCGTCGCGTGCTAGTCAGGCGTGGGTACGACTACCAGACGACACTCCAGAAAAAGCAGAGTCGCCTGACGTCGTAGCCGGCCCAGCAAGACCAACCGACAGCGAGGATGCAATTCCCGCCTCGGGAACACTCCCTGTGCAGGCGCAGTCGAAATAGGCATGGTTTCGACTACCAAATCAGGTCCCAGGGCAGAACCCGGGACCCCAATCAGTATTCGCAATCATCCCACCGGGGACCACGCCACGAACAGAGAGCTAAGTTGGAAAGGATGTAAGAGGTAGACGGAAAGAAAGGTAGGACTCTGTCGCCTCGAACGGAGAGGGGAGTGAAGCGACGGATGCTCGGGCACCTCAGGTACGCACACCCGTGCACTCCTCGGACAGAGGAGCGCCCCTGAGGGCAAACCCTTCTATTTGCGTCAGGTTACTAAAAAAATAAAATTATAAAGAAAGTTTGAATATTATTATTTTTATGAGCTTTTATTTTAATGATTTTTTTTGTTATTACTTTTTATTTATTTTTCGTTATTTTTTAATAAGTATTCTAATTTTTGTAAAAACCCCAGTGACGCACGCCTACATTGCATAAGGTGCTGCTTAGCTAGCCGAACAGGGTGAGCGGCTACCACGCAACATTTTTCTAATACTTACATTTTTAAACTCGTGATATCTTTCGAATGGAATATCCGAATTGAATAATTCAAAAAGTTATATAAAGGTATTGAAACAGTTTTGAATATGAAGTAATTTATTTTGATAAGGATTAATACCAAGATCCAAATAAAGAGTCTTTTCTAGGGGTGGCATTTTAATTAAATTTTTAAAATAAAAGAACACTTATTGTGGCATAACTATAATAGTTAGACATATGCTGTCGCGACACTTTTTGTAAATAATGATGTGTTCTACAAAGTTGTAGTACATTATTTTATTCTATCATCAATAGTTTTCGCAACGCACGCGATTTAAATAATATTTTAGGTAATTTTTTTACACTTTGGGTTACATTATTGGAGTTTTAGTAAGGAACCCTAATTTTTTTGAAAATATAATATAGCCTATGTCACCCGGGGATAGTGTAGCTTCCCAACAATGAAAGAATTTTTTAAATCGGGTCAGTAGTTTCGGAGCCTATTCAAAGCAAACAAACAAACAAACAAACAATCAAATCTTTCCTCTTTATAATAGTAGTATAGATATAATTCTTATGTGCGTGTGTATGTCACTGAACTCCTCCATAAGGGCTGGACCGATTTTGCTAAAAATTTTTTGTATGTGTTCATGTGGATTCGAGAATGGTTTAGATTCGCAGTTTAATTGAGTTCTGGGATTTTTATTTTTTGCATATCAGAACATAACTCCAAAATTTTAAACAGTTCATTTTCTTTTTTTGCATGCCAGAACAACGTCTACCAGGTCAGCTAGTATTATTAAATTATAAATGTGAAAGTAATTCTGTCTGCCTGTTACGTTTTCACAACTAAACTATTGAACCAATTTGATGAATTTTGGTATAAATATAGAAAGACATAGGCTTATTTTTGTCGCGGAAATAAAACTCAAACGGGGTAAATTAGGGGTGAATAAATAAAGTGCCTGTTACAATATTAGGAGCAATGTGTTCAACGGTATCAATACTGTTAAATTTCCAACAACGGAAATTTCGGTTCACTACAAAATGTTTTTTTTAATATACGAGTATGGCACAACAACTTTTGGCGGGTCAGTTAATATTTGTAAATTTGTTAATACAAATTATGATTTATTCTAGCAATATTACTGCATCTTTTACTTTATGATGTCACAGTTACATTTCTGATGAAGTAAACAAGTTGTCGAGTATGACCATGTCTCGACAAATATATGTGTAAGATGCACAGTAGCGAGGTGGGGCAACATTTTTTGGAAAATGAAATATAAAAAGAAACTCAACTAGTTAATAATAAAAAAAAACTAACTTAGCAATTTACGTAACTAGTAATTTTTGAACTTACTTTTGCCTTTTTTGCGACTCGTGTCTGCTTCGTCTAGTTCCTTTGTGATAGGTTCAGTGGAATTAAATACTTTTAATTATGCAAAATCGGAGACTATAGTTTGAATTGCGCAAGACTGAACGGTTATCTTGAAGTAAAATATGTTCTTAGTCTCTCTAAAGGTATTCTGACGGGTGAACTAATACAAATTACATTTGATTAACTTGATAAGGAATACAATTGATTATCAACTGGTATAGAACAAACGTTTATACTAAAATGTGGCAGGTTCTTTGAAGATAGTGTCTAAGAGTCCCGATCATTAGGATTCCAGCTGGTTTAAAAGCGATTCTATGAAAATGTGAATATTGCATTCATAAATAAAGTTATTCACGGCATATGGTAAACTGAGAGATTTTTTATTTTTATTCATACAACGTTTGTCGAAGGAGGATTAGTGGGATAGACAACTTGGTGGGCTTGGGATTTTTTTGTTGCTTTATAATAGCAGACAAGCTGGCAGGTTATTCAATAATAACCAGTTACCGTCGCCTATAAATGTTTGCGACATCAAGGACATCGCTAACATACTTCTGCCGGAACATAACAGAAGGTTATTATGGCGGTATGTTTAGAGAACAACGGGATTTCCATTCAAACGGGCTTGGAGCCCTACCATCTAGCTAAAGTGGTTCTATCATGTTTAATAACCCCCCCTTGCCGTAGAGGTTGGTATTCTTTTTTCACCCTTGTACGGAGAAAATCTGGTATATAATATTTGTTAATAGGTTTTTTCATAATATTTTCGTTTACCATCACTTTTTAGCAATTACGAGTATGTAATGTATACTGGTAGTAAGTAATATATAAGTAAATATAGAGTATGTAATATATAACTATAATAAGTGACAATTGAACTCACACGGAGATCGGAGGTATTTCGAAAATGATACTAAACATGAATATATTTCTTTTAAAATAAAATGAACATAAATAAAAAGTACTGTCGCTTGCCGTACTAATGAGTGAAATAACAATTTATGTCTCATTTGAGGTTTTCTTTTTACGGTCATACATTTGCTGTTGTAAAATTAAATTGCATTCATCAAATCTACTTGTACTAAGCAGATGTGCTAGCACAAGTAAGTGCCATAGAAGCGTCCCGATGTTGCAAAAGGCCTACAGCAGTATTAACAATACACCCTAAAACGAAAGCAATTGAAGTAAGTATTGAACGCGTGATAACAATGACTATAATTGAAACAATGAATTTAATTAATAATTTCATCACGTATGCTTAAATGGAAATGGAATTCTGTTACAGAATAGAAAGGATTATCTGAACACATGTCTCGAAATCCTTTCATTAAGCGCGGATTTGGTTCCTCATTCGTCCGATGCATCGGTGCGTTTACATAATTTTATTTAATTATATTCTATAATAGCTTTACTCGAATCTTCGTTTATTTTATATCTACAACAGACTGCCGCGTGTTATGAGTCCTAAACATATAATAAATTGCCGACAGAATTATAATATATTTAATAAAAACGGCAAAAAAGCAGCCCGTAGTTTTTATTCCTTTAAATTTGGGTTTAAGAAATGGCTTATCGAGCATATTATATTTTATAGCATGGAAGAAGTCTATAAAATTGAATGACATATGTGTATATACCTATATATTATAATTAATAATCTTATGACATACTTCCTATGACTTCTAACAATATGTTATCAATAAATGAGTTTATAACTATATAATTTGTAAGACTATCCTTATTATGTAAATTTAACTTAGTATAAGAGAATCCTACAAGTACTCTCAAAAAGTATTACAAGTATATCTCCTTGCAGAGACGGAGCAAATACCAACGGTCGGGATCGGGCTGTCGTAAACGGCAACAAAACAACCATAGCTGGGTGGTAGCACCCCGAGCCCATCTGGATAGTAACTACCCTTGGGTCTATAAGTATGCCGCTATAATAACCGTGTATTGTGTTCCGGCATTGGTGACTCAGGCGCCAGTACCCCTATTCGGACAGCCGCGTGTTCGCGATGCTCCTAGTGTTGAAAAATCTATAGACGATGGTAACTGCTTACTAGTAATTGGACCATCAGCCTGACTGCGGTTCCTTAGTGATAATGAAAATACTTGAATAAAGAGTCAATTCCAGTCAGTTATAGCACAGGAATTAATAATATAGTCATGAAATCTCTTACACTCATTTATAGGAATCCGTATTACAAGATACGAGTGTCGGTAGTCTGTGATTTGCGCCATTTCCCGGTACTGCGAACATAAACGTTGGGAAGACACTACGATAAAAGAAGCTACGAAATCTTGGTAGGCAATTCAGATTTTATGCCACGAGATAACAACGCGGTCTCCAATACTAGCTAATTAGTATACAAATAATAAAGTTACAAAGTTTCTATTAAGATAAAATATCTCGCGTTGGTAGAAATAATATCCAGGAGTTATAATAATAATAAAGCAATTTAATCCAAATCTCGCTTTCGACATGTACTCGTATATTACAATGTTTGTTAGTAAGTTGTTTAAATTTAAGAAAGGTTACTTATAATTAATGTTAGTATTATTTATGAGATTTGGACCCCCTGTTTGGGAAAGACCTCCTCCATCCTTTTCCATAACTCACTGTCCTTGCCTGACTTTATCCAGTCGTTTCCTGCGACGTGTGTCATCAGCCCACCGTCTTAATTGTCGACCAACACTCCTTTTCCACATTGGTCCTTTCCATCGTGTGGCTTCAATGGTCCAACTTCTGTCTGGGATTCGTGAGATATGTCCAGCCCATGTCCATTTAAGTGATAGTGTGTGCCTGAGAGCATTGCTATTCTGCATTTGATTTTTTGTTTTATTTTATTATTCAGGAGTTATCTGATGCTAATTAATGTTTTATGTTCAATTTTATTCTGATATATGTGTACGTGATCGTGAATATTTATTAAAAAAAACCGTAATACAGCTTTTACGGAACATTCTGATAAAACAAATTCATGTGAAAAAATTGTGATAATGTAATTTATAAACAAATAAATATTAATAAGGACAATCAAAACAACGCCATCTAGTCTCAAAGCATAGCACTTGTTTACGGGTACTAGACAACTAATAAACTACATATATACTTTACATGTTTGTAAATAGACGAGTCGGACATCAGATTCGTGCCCTCCGCATTACGTATGGCTAACGTTGTCTCGTTAGCCGTAACATAATGGAGGTCGTCATTTATGCGTATACAGTATACCAGCCCATAGCGTCCCACTAGGCTCGGGCCTCTCCGTAGTAGGAATGGACAGTGTACCCGCCACGCTTGTCCAAGGCAGGTTGATGGGTTACATGCCGGTGATCCCGATATCCTCACGATGTTTTCCTTTACCGTTGGTACACGGTATTTATGAACATTAGGCGAAAAGAACTGACTGAGAAACAAAGATAAATAAAAAAAAATCATCAAATGGAATTAGAATGGAGGCAATTAATTTCTTCGGTAAGTAATAATGTTATCAATCTGATTAATTATCATAAGCCAACTTTCCGAAAACACAACCGAGAAACCTTTCCGTCTAATTAATTAATGCTCCACTTTGTACTACATTAAGTCATTAATAAAGATCTTTTTTACTTCTCAATATTAAAGCACTAATGGCTCTCTCATTATTTTCCTCATTCGTGAAAAGTGGACACTTTTTCACGTTTAAAACGTTGTTATTTATATTTTATATTAATAAATATGAATTTGAGGGTTGTTTAACTTAATTGATTGTTTAAAAGAATGGCAATCTTCAATTTTAATTTTGAGTTTATAATTTTTAACTTATTGTTAATTTTTAATTTCAAACCGGTTGCGTCCATATTAGTTGAGTATTTTAATATTTACTTCTATACTTCTCATAAATTTTTGTGTCAATGCTTTCAAGACAGCTCGTTTCCTTATCCAAAAAACTGCACGAAGATAAAGTTTAGATTTACAGGTATAACTGTCTCTGACCTTCTGAAGTGACAGTGGATGAATTATGTATGAAGAAATACCAACGTGTGTCTTTACGGACGTAGTGTATCAGGCCAGGGGGTGACCCCTAGCTTGATACAACAATGACCTAAACATAGATGCCGTACGAAGCTGAATGGTAGAAGCAGCGGCCATAGATTTGTGGCGCAAACTTGCGTCAGTGGATGACAATTAGATGACCACGTAATAACCTTCTATTGTGAGGCTTAGGCTAACCTTAAAGGACATACTTGCCACGCTTATCCAAACTACTCATATGGGTGATCTTTGTGAACAAGTTTCCTCTCTTTCATCATTAGTACACAACAATTATGTTATGATATGCACATTCAATAAAAAATTTCTTAAGCACTAAATACTATAGTGGGGACCAAATCTGTGCCATCTAGGTCGGACTTCCAAAATTATACCAGTTTATATGTATTTTTGTAAAGAAAATATTATTATTATTTGAAATAATTTAGTGTAATTCTGATTTAATACATGCAGGGGTGGAGTAAGAATAATGACCCCTGCAGCCGGAGTCAGCGTGTCCCAAAAAGCTAAAAAATAACCTAGCCACCTGGCTACTTTGGCTGCCAAGGGCTTGGCCCGTTTGGATAGCAACCATCCCTGACCTATAAATATGCCGCCAAAATAACCTTGTGTTGTGCTCCGGCATTAGTGACCCAGGTTCCAGTACTCCATGCGGACAACAACGTTAGCCCCAGCGTCGCAAATATCTATAGGTACAGTAACTGCTTATTAAGTGGGCAGCATGTCTTCTGCTCCTCAGCAATAAAAAAAGGAAACGGTATCTGCCACAAAATTTTAGTTAAGTTCTTACTCTATTACTTAATAAACATGTTCACAAGCTGTTGTTCATAGTAAGATCATATCGAAATCACTCGTAAGCTTCTTGACATCGAGATCATAAACAAGCCTACATTCACGAACTGAACACGATACAAATTGCAGAATTTACGGCGTACTTGGATGATGCTTTGTGGTTGCAATGCAGCAATAAATGGTAAAGTCCATAAAGTACCTACGGAATCTCCTGAATAAGATATCTCGTATAACGAAAGTGCAGCATTACTATTTCATTCGACAACGATAGTGTAATAGAGGTGCATATTTGAAGAGAGTTGGGAATGAATTTCAACATTTAATGTAATCAACGGAGAATTTATTTTTTATAGGTTTGTTTAGAATACATAAAATTGATTGATTTGTTAACTATCTGTGAAATTGTTGATGTATATAATCCGTGTTAATAATATGTAGAATACAAAATTTATACGGAATTTTGGCCGGTCACGACCGTCGAAAATCCAATGGGCAATCGAGGCAATATGATCTGGAGTAGGCTCGACGCCCTCCAGGCCGATAATCTATGCAAGGCTGGATGGAAAAAAGCAAAAGACCGGGATTTATAGCGCAAACTTGGGGTGGCGTACACCCACCAGTGGATAATAATGGGGGATGATGATTATACTGTAGATAATTCTGCTAGTAGAAATACAGCAGTAATATTTTAATGTCGACTTTTTGAACAATAAAATAGTAATATCTATCTCGTAAACCGAGACCACACAGTCATCCGTCATTATATGGTAGTTATAAATCAAATGTAAGTCATGCACATTAATTCGAAAAATACCTTTCACTTAATTTTTTCTTTCATCTTCATGATACTTGTTAAAATACGAACTAAATTGCTCTTATAATTATGTTTCATATTTACATTAAAATGATTCTGGAAAGGTCTTTAAAGTTAATTATCTTATTTTACGTCCATGTATAAGGAACTTTATATATTCAAGCTTCTGTATAATTTACAACTTTTAATTCAATTAAATGAAGCGATATAGTTAACGAAATTAATTTAACTTTAAAACGTAGGAAGAAGGATGTTTATCTTTCTTAAAGCGTTCCCTTACGGTCATTATTCAGTTAATTGGCTTTAGTTTTTCAAGTGGTGTAGATTTTTTTATAACAGACTGCAAAATAGTCGGGGTTTACAATGATCGTTTTTTACCTAGTACTTAATTTGATTTTATGTTTTAAATGTTTTTTTAATACCACTGTATTAAAAATTGTAGTAAGACACTTTCTTTTGTGTGATTTTTGTCTGACTGGACCCTAGGACTAGCGCTGGATCGCTCTCCTGGACCTGCCCAGGCATCTTAATTCTCACATGGGGTGAGCTGGGCACACGGAATACTGACGCACGCTCCCTGCTCGGCTTGAGTTCTGTGAGTCTACTCCAGAAGCGGTACCTGCGACTGACTGAACCGCTGGAAATCGGTTGCCAACCTTCAGTGACGAGTAGCCCTGCGTAAGCGCGAGTAAGTTGGAACGAATGTGGAGCTCTGCGAGTCTGACGCGCTCCCGCTCCTTCTTCGTGGTGTCCTTCGCGGACATGACTGTCTCATAGAAGGAGGTACTATAATAGAACAACTGTACAGTAAGGTATGTTTACTAACTTATTTACACCTGAGGAAACGACTTATTAATATTTTGTCTGAAACAAGTCTGCACACGCATGCCACTAATATTTTCACTATGAACACAATGCTGTCAAATTTTTAAACTATTTTAGTTATAAATTAAATATCAAGTTGTCTGATGTTTATTGATGGTTAAATTTACTGTGTTATTTAAGTTATTGGAGCAAAGAAAAAACTTGAAAAACTTGATTTCTGTCGAACTATAAATCAGTCTATCAGCAATATCTATGACTAATTGTGGATTTTTATTCAATCTTCTCATCCATAAAATTTCATTTCCATAGTCTCTACTCTAGTGGCTTTACAGCAATGAATTCGCAAGCACGTTCCATTCGAAAGCTTTTCGTTCAGTGCATTGCGTGCGGATGCAAATTATACTATTACAAATTCCGGTGTCGATTCTCACCGGCTTACTTGCAAGTTGGAAACTACTTTTAGAGCTGTCGATGAATTTAATTAATAGACTAGTTTTAAATGTAGCTCCGTCGTGCTTTACATTTTTATGCTATTTTTTATTGCACAAAATTTTTGTTTTGATAACATGAAAATGTATGGTTATTTAAAATGTCAATTTTATACCTTCCTGACCTTTCTACAGGTGAAACAATAATAATCCATGAATGCTACTTTAATGCAAATCGATATATTCCGCACAACGTGCATATTGATTGCTCGATATTTCAAATTGTTAAAAAATAAAAGAATGGAAGTCGAAAGGTTGAAACATATGCGCGATTAAATTTTTTATCTCTGTAAAATTCGATGAAAAGTGATTCTTCGTGTTGGATACCAGGTTGACATGGTATGCAATGAGTAAAATCCTTTTAGAGTTTGGACTGATTTTATAAAGTTTTATAAATTTGAAAAAGATAAAAAATACGCCCAATTTGGAACATATTCCTGCTAATTTTCTAAATAACTGTGATCTAATATTTCAAAATTAACCACTTTCTTGTGATGTGGCTAATCCAAATTGAATCTGATACTTCGACAGCTGATTGTATGTATAGTTGAGTCAGGTTTTCGTTTTCTACACACTCAACTATCACAAACATACTCAAAAATATATCATCTAACGTCAATATTTTGTCTGAAAGGCTTTCTGTAATTACCAGTTATGTAGAAATATAATGATATAAAAAAGTAGAGAGAGAAAAAGTAGAGAAAGACGTAAAGTAAACAATTAAACACAAATGAGAACAAAAAAGCTTAAACAAAAGTAGTAGATGAAGCATATGAATTTATCGCAATCTAATAAACAGAGACGGACAAAACGATGTCAACAAAAATCGCATTCGACGGAATGGAATGAGAAAAGGCAACAAAAAACTGATATTCACCCCAATAAGTAAAAGCACTCCGTTCGGAGATCAAACGAAAAAAAGGCAAAAAATATTTTTTTGTTCGATATCATTTTGGTTCATTAGTACATTCTGCTCTTAGCATTTGGTTTCTTTGACAAGAGACACTTTGCCTTTTAGCGGGTCTCGGAATTACTTCGTTCAATTTTGGATACACAAAATATTATCGGGAGCATTTTCTGAGAACTTTTTTCTCTTATACCAATATTAAATTATCCTTTGCGGATATATTTGGCAAAAATGTCCGTTATTTTGGCTCCACGTATATCTATTGGTTAGGCGTCGTTCTCATATTTATTTACCTAATGAAATTTTAATATTTTTACCGTCAATAAAATAAATTTTATTGCGGATATTTTATTAATAAATAAGAATGGATGTTATAGACTAATATACTAAAATCAGCTCAATTTTATCTGATGATTAATATGCCATTTCGTTGATGAACTTTCATTCGTTCCAGAAACAAAGTTATTCCATCACTAACCTCGGGAGTTATGAAATGCAATTAAGGCGTTGTTGTAATAACTGAATCATAGATAGCAAGAGGTGGTGTGGTTTTCATTTTGCAGCTATTGCCTAAAAAAGCATCCTCTGCTACACCATATTACATCTTATTTGGCCCCTTTGGACAAGAAGATACGTTACAGAAGCAAACTTTAATAGAACTCAGACTTAAGTACAATATATTCGGCTACAACTGGATTAAAAGAAGATTTTAGATAGGAAAACACAATAAAACTAGAAATTAAAATAAGTAATAACAAAATAATAATAATGTAAAACAAAAGGCGATCATTTCGCTTAAAGCGACCTCTTCCAGGTAACCCAGCTGGAAGGAATTAAAGAAAGTAATATGGTGATGTAGGTGATTTACAATTAAAACTAAATTATTATTAAACATAAAATTATATTAATAATTAAAAAAATCTATATAAGCAATAATAATAATAAGGAATATTTATCTTTATACATTACTGACATTCACAATAGTCATAACACACATACATACATATTATGAGTATATATATATATATATATATATATATATATATATATATATATATATATATATATATATATATATATATATATATATATATATATATATATATATATATATATATATAAAACAACAACATTTATAAATTTAACTTTAAGTATTATTTAATGCAAAATAGTGACTGCGAAGTAAATTCCTGAAAGTAGCTAGTGATTTCGCTTGTCGGACACGTAGAGAGGGTAAGCAGGTTTTAAATCATTTATGGACTATAAGACTTTACATAGGTTATCGTAAAGTTTTACAACCTCATATCTTCTAAAAGATACTCCAACTCAGTTAAATACAGTTTGTTTGAACTTATATCCGCTTTGCAAAACGAAATTTTGATCAAAACACATTTCAAATACGAATAAAAATTCCAGTCACGTAGTCCCGCGAAAGTAACACTTTATTTGCGTATTGCAAGAATACGAAACAACTTGCTATATTGTATTCCAAATGCACTAGAATGCTGAATAAGAAAATATTTAAGCTATTTCAGATGTATATAAAATGTATTATAGGCATTTATAACATCTAATTTTTATGGAATACACATTTAATCATCAACACAAGCATTATCATAAAAATCATTTCAGTAAAGTTTTAGTATTCACTAACCTCTATTGCTGGTCTCGGCCTATTGTAAAAGGTGACAAAACAACCCTAACTACATGGGCCCCCAGCTTGGATGGCAACCACCCTTGGTCAAGTTCCTGTACTCGTATGGGACAGTGTTCGCAGTGTAGCATAGCAAACATCCATAGGCGACGGTGCCTGCTCACTATTAAGTAGGCCGTTAGCCTGTCTGCTGTTTTTCACCAATAAAAAAAATATACTACTGGAAATTTCTTTTAAAGCTTGCATTAGAGTTCTATTATCCGATCATTGCATCAATTAACGTCATTTCTAAATATTCGCGTCACTATTGTCACTCATTAAGTCTTCTACCCAATCAATAACATTCTCTCATGGCCACTTGCCTGCCATCATCTAAAATTTATATATAAGCTCCAAATACCATTTTTCCAACTCAATGGAAATGTCACAAAGATCATTACTTAGCAAAATGGAACTGTTGCCTACTCTATTGCAATAGATTCGAACGACCCGACTTCTAAGAGTTGTCGGGTTAAAACCCGTTGGGGACGTCGACTTTCTTCACAACTCTTTTATAGAATGTTGTTTTTAAATACGCCTACATATAATTTGATATGAAACTGTACCATTTGATGCTTGTATTTATAATATTATAAGTATGCGCTTATAAACTAAAAAATTAGGCAATTATAAGAGATTTGTTTTGTTTGTGTTATTTCACCAATTCGAAATATAAAAAAATAGATTATTTGATTACTTGTAAATTATTTTTATCATTGACTGTTTAGTTATTGGTAGCTTGAATTTATTATTTTATTGTAATTTAACTTCAAAATATAGGAAATAATAATTTAATGTGAAATTTTTAATGTCGCACCTTCCTAATGTACACAATTGTTAATACTAAGTTATATAATTATTTACAAAAGAACATAAAAATAAACAAGCAAAAAAAGTCAGTAATTGTTTATTTAATATTCTCGGATGATGATATCTGTCAAGACCTTATACATTTGACGGGTATTTTGAAGAAAATATATAAAATTGCCAATGTTGTATGAACAAAATATTTGCCTGCTATAGAAACTTTTGCAAAAAATCTTTTAATCGACCATTCTAACAGTAGACAAATACCTTATTTCATGTACAGCCACATACATATATAATTTATCTCTACAACGAAAGTATTATAAGATTGTGTACTATATTGTTCGTTTCCAATTAAAATTAAAATTCCCATCCCAAATAGGGATGAACATAATTAAATTCTGTTTTTTTATTTATATAGCAGAACAACGTTTGCTGAATCAGCTAGTAGAAATATAAATAACAGAATACTCAACTAATTATCACATATCAAACGGTGCATGCCATTTTGGGATACGAACCGTTAATCTCTAGATTGGTATTTTAATATATTTGATTATCTAAACAAATGTAGTGTAAGACGCAATGGACCGATGACCTGCATAAAGTTGTCAATCGAGGCTGAATGGGAAAAGCTAGGCACCGGGATTGGTGGAACGTGTTGGCTACGTCCAGCTGTGAACCATGATTGGCTGATAACTACTGCTTTGTACCCTTTTGTTCAAACATTATTTTGCATAAATTTTCTAATTGTGCAAACATAGATTGATTGGTCCCAAACACTTACGTCGTCACAAACTACAGGGCATACTAGGGCATGTCAAACATTGAGGACAATACATGCATTCGAGTCTCAGGACAACGCTGCATTGAACTAACATCGATACATGCTGTTTGGCAATAGATTGACTGAACTTGATAATGAAAGCATTTGTTACGAGATTTTGGCTATAAAAATATTATATAACTATTATAGACAATACTGTGAGGTATTAAATACAGTAAAATGTATGTTTAGTAGTTAACAAAATTAAAAATAATTCTACTAAAACTCAAAATACATTTCAATATAATTTAAAAAATGACATTTATGGCGTGCGTTCTTATTGATTAATTCTTATTGAAGTGATGAACAATTGAATGACAGAACTTCTTTGCACGCATGGTAACATTTTAACGGATGAAACGCAATATTAGCGTCAAGATGTGAAACGTTTTTTGCTCTAGTAATACTAACCTTATTAGTTGTAATTGCATAAAGCTTATTCTATAATAAAAATTTTAAAAGATTGCATTACATATACATATCTATTCGGATTGAGACTTTATTACAATGAGATACACTTATATACATTACTTATACATATCTATTCGAATTGCGACTTTATTGCAATAAAATACAGTTGAGTTTTGTTTAATAAAATATAAAATAATAATATTTTATAAATTCTCTTTTCTAAATTTATTAGAAGATTTAAAAATTAGTTTGCCAAAGAAGTTTCACTTCTGACATGTGTACTTTGTACGCACGCACTTTTTTTATCGTTTTATTGTCGAATCAAGTTGGCCGTAGTAATTGTGTTTGTTATATAGAGTTCTCATACAAATACATATATAAAACTTTTTGCACTTATCCAAAATATTGCATACAATAGTGATGTACAATCGATCTCACTGGATTACCGAGAGTGACAAAATATTTGTATGTCGCAAATAGTCTGTTCTGGGTGTACGTGACAGATGTACGTTTGCAATAAAAAATTCGATACAAGATTTCAAATAGTAGAGTGAACTAAAAAAAAAGAACTTCGAACAAATGTTTTGACGCAAAAATACGCAAAAGTATTCCATGTATTATGAAAAGCGTACGAGGATAAAACTGACAAGAGTAGTAGAGAGTGGATGAAAACAATGCAATGAAGAATTAGTAATAAAGAAGATTTAGGGGATGTAGGTTGGGTGAGCAGGTTGGAGTCGATCCTCCTAATTATTGGTTGTTGAGTTGGTGCAGGAGTCTCGGCAGGCCGTTGGCAACGTTGTCAATAGTAGTCGACTCCGCCGATGTGGATTTCGCCCAATGAAACACCCAAATGAAATTATGTACATGTATAGTGAAATACATGTACATCTTGTATATTGAATATTATTTACGAAAATTATAAGATGTTGACGATTCGGAGTCTCTGGGCAGATTGCGTCGTCTTTTCGTTTAATTTAGAATTTTGAATATATTTTCGAAATCTTGTCAGCCATTACATATCTATTCGGATTGAGACTTTATTACAATGAGATACACTTATATACATTACTTATACATATCTATTCGAATTGCGACTTTATTGCAATAAAATACAGTTGAGTTTTGTTTAATAAAATATAAAATAATAATATTTTATAAATTCTCTTTTCTAAATTTATTAGAAGATTTAAAAATTAGTTTGCCAAAGAAGTTTCACTTCTGACATGTGTACTTTGTACGCACGCACTTTTTTTATCGTTTTATTGTCGAATCAAGTTGGCTCTAGTAATTGTGTTTGTTATATATTACTATATGGCGTAAAATACTCTCTATTAAAGAACCAAAAAGTATAAATAAAAAGTAAATTTAAATAATGTGTCGTGCGACCTGAGGGGTCGCTACAAAGGGATGATAAGAATAAAGACTGCCATGAAAACAATATATACAGTAATGAATAAAATAAATGACATTAGTAGCGAAAAATAGCTAACCGTGAAATAATAATAAGTAATAATATTTTAACAGATCGTCTGAAAGATAATAACAGTCGGGGTGGGTAGTATCGCTACACTACCGTAACATTTTATGCGTGAATACGTTTTTCGTGGTCTCAGGTATTATAAATTAAAAGAGGAAATAAATTAAAGTCACCTTATTTACACGTATTTATTTTATCAAATGAAACTTAAAATAATATTACATTTAAAACTGAGTAATAAAATGAGAAATACGAGACGTATGGTTTCCAAATCAAATGCATGTCGCGAGCGGTCTAAGGTGCTCCCGAAGGCGCCTCACTCGATCTGTCGATAAATTCTGGCGTTCGTTTTGGTCTAAGAGCCGACGACACTAAACCTAGTTCGATAAGACTACCGGATGACATATATATATATTTAGTCACGTCGTTAATAAGGGTACACGAAATGGCCATGCTGCAAAGCGAAAAACTTGGCGAAGCCAGTAAAAACATTTTTGAATAAAATTGAAAAATCCGGTTTCTAGTACGATAAGACTCCCAAGTTTTGTTTGTTCCTCGAAACAGGGGAGGGATAGAACTATAAGATAATGCAGTGCTGCAAGCCCTCCTGATTGGCCTAATCAGTGGCAGCAGCATGATAAGCGACGCCTCATACCTAGGTATCTAGTATGATCAATCTCCTCAAAAAACCCAAGCTCATCCAAAAGATCATCAATTTCTGTGTAAGAAAAAGCACTGCTGCATTTTCGAAACAGATGAGAAAGTGGTTGCTGCAGCGATTGAAGGTCGCCCTCCGCGCAGCTGCATTTGGCGTTTCAATTCAGTTTTGTCAGCAATCATTATAGATTCCTTTCGATTTTTACTGATTAAATACGCGTGCTACAATCAGTTACGAATAATTTTCGTGTTGTTGATTATTTAAAAAAAATTAAACCGGCATATTGTATGTGATATTGTTCGATTTTTCATCCATTTTCCTTGCGATGTTTTTAATTTTTCTCAAGTCTTCCGTAACATTTTGAAGTAAATATTTTTTTTTATAAAATAGGACTAAATATCATTGTTTCCACGAATAAAATTCTATTAATTATTCCAAAGTTCCGGATTTGAAGCCGTTTTGTGGATATTTATTATTTTGCGTGGCACGTACGAATCTTTTCCGCTTTATTTTTTAATCAAACCATGATAGTATTTATCATCGCAGAGATAGTTTGAATGAATGGAAAGTTCTGTACCCGAAACATGAAGATTTCTTGGCTATTTGTAGGAGAAATTGAGTCATCGACAGTACATTATAATCCTTCAGCTGTGCTATACTCCGGACGCCGAGCAGGAAGAATTTCGGCCATTGACCTGTTAATCTGTCTCTGCCACTCCCGCGTATTTACGGGTATTTATTATATTTATAATGCCGCTTTGCTCGCACAGAGCAATGACCGTCGGTGGTCATTGCTTTATGCGAGCAAAGCTGCATTATATTTACGCGGGAATAACAGAGACAGATAATAACAGGTCAATGGTCGAAATTTTTCCTGCTCGGCGTCCGGAGTATATTATATTCGAAGAAAAAAAAACAGATCTATACAAAGGGTCTAGAGTTTATACCTGCTCAGTGCTTAGGATTGTTGAATTGTTGTGGACATGTGGCTGAATTCAACTTCACCACATTGCGTAACGCAGTAACGCTCCATTTCGAGGAGTACGGCTGGGAGATTCGGGAAAAACTGCAACCTCTCTGGTATACAGGTCAACCGACGCCACTATTCGTGGATGATATATTGGCTATGTCGGTTGAAACCGAAAAAAACGGTGAGGATGAATTCGATTTCGTTACATTCGATTCGGATGACGAAAAGTAGCGTAAGAATAGTTATTAAAAATAAATAAGTAGTTTACAGGAAAAATAAGAATTAGTTTATAAGAATGACTAATTAACATTAATTGCCCGCATCGAAATTTCAATACCATTTCATGTCCATAATCATTCAGAATTATTTGTTTAAACAGTCAACGACAAGAAAATTATTCTTACGTGATTGTAGCACGAGTATTTAATCAGTACAAATCGAAAGGAACCTATAATGATTGCTGACAAAACTGAATTGAAACGCCAAATGCAGCTGCGCGGAGGGCGACCTTCAATCGCTGCAGCAACCACTTTCTCCACTGTTTCGAAAATGCAGCAGTGATTTTTCTTATACAGAAATTGATGATCTTTCGGATGAGCTTGGGTTTTTTGAGGAGATCGATCATACTAGATACCTAGGTATGAGGCGTCGCTTATCATGCTGCTGCCACTGATTAGGCAAATCAGGGGGGCTTGCAGCACTGCATTATCTTATAGTTCTATCCCTCCCCTGTTTCGAGGAACAAAACTTGGGAGTCTTATCGTACTAGAAACCGGATTATTCAAATTATTTCAAAAATTTTTTTTACTGGCTTCGCCAGGTTTTTTGCATTGCAGCATGACCATTTCGTGTTCCCCTATTAACGACGTGACTAAATATATATATGTCATCCGGCAGTCTTATCGAACTAGGTTTCGTGTCGTCGGCTCTCCTACTATTTGGTTTATCACGAATAGGTTTCCACGTTAAAAAATTTTTTTGTTGTTACTTATGTACGCACGTAAGAAGTTATACTTCTTTCGCGTAACAGAACAAAAATAACCAAATATTTCATCCCGTATACTATCATTACATAAAACCCTACATATACAATAATAAAATTAAAAAGAATACTTCAAATAGTTTTACACTATTTGATACTAGATAGCAGCGCTGTCGTAATAGATCGCGCATTAGTTTCCAATTATGTTTGTAGATCTATGAATATTTGAGACTTGTGACTAACGGTCTGAGGGCCCGGCAGTCCTTTTGGACTGACCGAAGTCTATGGAAATCCCAATGTGCGATTCCTGGGTTGAAGTTCGACGTAACCGTCGCCGAGTGCATTGACCTCAGGGCGCTGGACCGAATCGGTCCAGCGCGAGAAGTGTCAGATTCGCTCTATCATTCCCACCCCCTTCCCAAGCCAACGGCGGGCCACCTAAGCCGCTGAGAGGCCAACGGGCCACTCACGGCCATTATACCCAGTCACCGGCGGATTGTAGCACGCCGAGTTGAAGCCGGGGTAAAGAGGGAAATCTCGAGGCCCCAACAACCACCAATCAGCGGAAGAAACCAGAGACTTGTGACTAAAGATACGAACTTTCGTAAACGGTACATAGATCAACACGGAACACTTATGTCGCATTGTAAAAATTTTACTCTATTTTTTTTTCAAATACCCCATGAGAAGTAAAGTATAACTTCAAATACAATCTGTTGAATGTTATATAAACAACTCACAAAAATCTTAAAAGTAGTAGTATAAGCAATTTACTTGTTCAAAAGACCGAGTTGATGTATGAAAAGAATTCATGTTAATTACTTTATAAAGAAAATTTAAAGATGCAACAAAGTTTAATTAAGAAACTTAGTTTGCTCTTCATCATGATTAAATTAACAAAGAATAGCTGTTTAAAACCATGAAATAGTGAGACAGTAGTCTGAGCTTGAAGTAAGGAAAATTAACAACGCAATAACTTCTTATTAAGACTCCAACAAAGGACTCGTATGGTATACGGTACATTTGTGATTCTTACATACATATAATAACGCCTCTTTCCCGTAAGGGTAGGCAGAGACCACTTCTTTCCACTTACTACAATACTTACATACTTATTTCACTTCGTCCACTTTCATTATTCCCTTCATACATGCCCTTCGGTTTAGGATACTCTTGACCTGGCCGTTTTTCAAGACGTCCCTGATCTGGTCTCGAAACGTCCACCTAAGTCTACCCCTTCCAACACTTCAATTTACACTCGCCTTATACACTTTTTTCGTCAATCGTTCTTCATTCATTCTCTCAAAATGGCCAAACCATCTCAGCATACCTTTCTCAATTTTTGTCACTACATCTTCTTTCAGACCACAACGTTTCCTTATCTCACTATTTCTTATCCTGTTACTCAGTTTAACTCCTATCATACTTCTTAACGCTCTCATCTCACCTGCATTTATTCTGCTTTCATGTTTCTTCTGCCATACCCCACTTTCACTTCCGTACATGAGTGTCGGAACCAACACCCCCTCATGCACAGCCAGACGAGCCTTGTTAGACACCTTCCGACTATTCATAAAGGAGTGCAAAGCTCCATTCACCATGTTTCCTGCATTCACTCTTCTTTCAATATCACTCTCACACTTTCCGTCTCTTGTAAACTTTAAACCCATACAGAAACTCATTCACCTGTTCAATTTGTTCATCTCCAATCACAATATTGCAGTCTGTCACTGTTTCATCTCTTTCAAACACCATCACTTTCGTCTTCTTTAGATTAATCTCCATTCCCTTTCTAACAAAAACTCCACTCATAACAGTTACCATCTCCTGCAACTCCTTGGCCGAAGACGCAAGTAATACTTGATCATCAGCAAAGAGAAAACATTTGACGAGTAACTCATTCATTCTCAACCCTCTTTCATTCTCTTTTAAATCTGTCAAGCAATTGTTCATGAACAGATTAAACAGCCACGGTGACGCTACACATCCCTGTCTAACACCTTTTTCGATAATAAACCATTCAGTGTGTGCCCCGTTTATCCTTACACAAGCACTAGAATCCCTATAAAGAGATTGCAATGCTCGTATGAGGATACTGCTTACACTTAACGGACAATGCTGACTACAATTCATTCCTCACCACTCTATCATAGGCCTTTTCTAGATTCTTACACCATTATATTGAATACTAGCTGACCCGGCAAACGTTGTTCTGCCATATAAATAATAAAATGTCAAAAAATTTAAAAAAAATTTTGGGGGTGGGTCACCCCTAACATTTAGGGGGATGAAAAATAGATGTTGGCCGATTCTCATAGATACCGGATAAGCACAAAAAATTTCATCAAAATCGGTCAAGCCGTTTCGGAGGAGCATGGCTACGAAAACTATGACACGAGAATTTTATATATTAGATTTATTGTTGTTCTATAGAATGAAAGGTGTACTAATAATAATAAAATATTTATAAACATGTACAACTCATAAACAATTAGCAGTTTTCATTTTGATTTGGAAACGCCAGATAGCCGTCACTATTGTAAATATCAAAATTTGACAAACTTCTTCCATGTGTATATAAAAAAGTAATAAGTATAGAAGATTGTTGACATGAAATGTGCCTAGCAAGTTTTGCCCAATGAATAGAATACGAGCAACTAACAATAATAGCCAATTATCACGCTTGATCGTGTGGTCTAAATTAAAAGAAAACTATAAAATGAACTTCCATAAGGCTACTAAAATGCTACTTCATTCTCTAGTTTATTAAGGAAAAATATTTTAACAAAACAAAAACCGCCTTCAAAAAAAATATGACGAATAAACCTTCTAGATACGTAGAAAACTACTTCATATAGACTCTAAGCTCGTGTTTATTCAATCATTTTGATCGATTCGGTATATTTTTTTAATTACTGAGGAACAGAAGATAGGCTGACTGCTCACTTAGTAGCAGGCCGTTACCATCGCCTATATATATTTGAGACGTTAGAGGCATCTGAATCACGCTACTGTGAACATAAGGGTACTAGAACTTGGGTCACTAACCAAACGACAGGCCAACCCTGGCCGCGGGTGTCAGTTTTCTTACTCCGCCCCTGCACGTACAAAAATTATCTTCCAGCTATCAACAGTTATTGAAACATATTTTAATACTAGCTGACCAGGCACGCGCTATTTAGCCTTCTAAATTTAAAAAAGTATCCTATGTTCTTCTTCAGAATGCAATCTATCTATACCGAAAATCATTAAATATGGTTCAGCGGTTTAGGTCTGAAAGCGTAACAAACACACTTACATTCACATTTATGATATTACTAAGGATAACGAATACCAATAGATAAAACTTTATATATTTTCCCATCATGAAATTAAATTTAAAATATTCGATTTAAAATAGCATAAAACTAATAAAACTTGAATAGAACGTCCCGAATTGAAATCAGTTCTTAGCATAACTTAAAAGAGATAAAACAATAGTACAATCTCAGAACTGCTCTCAATAATTTCAATCGAATTCAATCAAACGTTGAAATCTATTTAAACTTTCTAACAATGGCTGATGGCGACCGAGCGGCGTCGGTCAAAACTCATTTAACTAAACCGCTTGGGGTGCATTCAATGTTGTATTCCAATATTTATCGGTAAATTTCTATCATTATTGTCATGCAATGCAGTATGGTAAGAACATTGACAGATAGTTTAATTCTTTTTGTCTGCCACACAATTTAAAAAAAAGATATATTTTTTGAAGAAATAGCAGTAATACAAAATAGAGAACAAATGACGGTCTTATCACTAAATAGCGATCTCTTACAGAAAACCTCACCAGAAATATTTAAAGTAATTGTTCAGGATGGTGCTTGATTCCGAAGATGTAAACTAAGATTGCGAATACCCTGAAGTAGGTCCTTTAAATGTCTCGTTAGACCATTTTTTACACTATCTGTACATATTCTACCGTTTTTCGGTTGACACATTTTAGTAACCCTTCCAAAAGAGCTGGAAGAGATTAACCTTTTTTCTCTTTTTATTGAATATTGTTACTAATTCTAATACAGTTTGCATATTTTTGTATAGTGTTTTCGCAAAAATATATTAGGTTATTAACTTTACATCAAAAAAATCGAAACACTACTGCAAATATTATTCAGGCGGCATTTAAATGAAAAAGAATATTAATGTCATTAAAAAATACACCAATAAATAACTGGCAGTTTAGTATATACAATATTGTACTTGATTTCCTAATTTGAATTTAAATTTTCGAATTTTCATCCAATAAATGAATGTAAAGATTGTTTTCAATGTGTAATCCGCCGGAATTTCTGCACTTAATCACATTTTTTTTGCATAAATTATCGTTTTTTTTAACTGAGCTCTGAGCTGAGCTGAGCGCAATTGTTAACTAATCTCTGTAAAATTCTAGCAAAGAGATCTTTTCCTAAAAACCATGGATTCCTCGCCCAAAGAAGCCGCCCAAGTTGTGACGTTGTTCGATGCAGGGCATTGTCAGCGTGTCGTGGCTGCACGATTTCATCTAAGCCTCTCCTGCTGTCAATAGAGTGTATCAACGTTATCGGAATACTAGTATGTTTATCCGCCATCCAGGATCTGGTAGACATCTGAGCAAGATGACCGGTATATTGTGTTAGTTTCTCTAAGAAATCAATATTTTAACTTTCTTCAACTGCAGCAGCGGCTTCGTGAGGTTCGAAGATTGACTGTAAGTGATTCTGCCAATAGAAGAAGATAGGCGGAGCGTGGCATGAAACCTCATAAACCAGATAATGGCCCAAAATTGACGGTAGAACACCGAAGAGCGCGCTTCAAATTTGCACTTGAGCACTTAAATTGGTCATACCGTCAATGGAGCAAAGTTCTCTTTTCTGACGAGATAAGATTATGATGTATGGTAATGACAGAAGAAAGAAGAAGTCGGTATTGCGGTTATAGGCTATGAATCCCGTAGAACACCTATGGAATGAGTTGAAGAGACGAGTCAGAGCGAGAGATCCTAATACGCATGGCCAGTTTGAAAGAGCTATACAAGAAGAGTGAGATAACATCCCACAACACAAGATCGTAACGCTTATCCGTTCCACGAGAAACCGCAAGTAAGCAGTGATAAGACCCCTGGAGTAAATACGAGGCACTGAATAAACCTTTTTTAACATTTTTTTTTTACATCTTTGTTTCTAACATTAAAAAAACATAAACTAATCTATGTTGAACTATTTAATATTGAAATTGTTTAACTTGAGAAAAGCTTTTGTGTATTAATATGATAACGAAAGGCTATTTATTAATAAAACCAAAAATAATTCAAAAAGAACTAAAGTTCACAAATTTCCAATTTTCCCAAAAACTGTTTCAAAATTATATTAAATTAAATTTTTCCCTAGTGTAGATTCTTTATAAAGAAAAAAAACTCAACTGTATTTCATTGTAATAAAGTCGCAATTAGAATAGATATAGCGCTGTGTGTTAGAGTGATAGAGGAGGAGCCTGCCTACCGCTGCCGTATGCGTGAGAGACATAATAATAATAACTTTATTTGCAAAGAGAAAGGGAAGCCAGACAGACTCGTGCCGTAACGCGTTACGTAACGAAGCAGTTTACCCTCCCATAAGAAGTTATCACTTCAACAATTTCTTCTTAAAGGGTAAAAACATACCTGTTGAAGAAAACACAATAGCTAAAAAAATTAATTTAAAACATTAATATTTTGTTAAATAATACCTTTTAATATCCACAATTAACTGGCATTATTTCTATTTTTGGTTAAATGTAAAAAAATTAAACTCATTCGAAACCTAACTACAAGAGTGTTTGGATTTTTTTTTGACGAGAAGTGTAATATGTAAAATATTCGTTACTTATATGATTACGATATTTTAAATATTACAAGTGCTTTTTATGAAAATTATTTAAAAAAATCGTAAAAGGACAATTGTAATTTAACTCATAAGAGTTTAATTACGAAGATATAAACTGCGAAGGAGAAACTATACAATTTCTTTAAACTAGGGAAAGAAGTAGTCCTTTAGCCGCCTTTTACGACTTTTTCGAAGTTGATGTGGTAGTCTTGTTTTTATTTCAGGTCAGTACCTCGCGGCGAATTGTGATGAATTTATTCCGTAAACGTCTATATTTAATGCTTATACGTAAAACTCTAAGACTTAACTAACATTATTTCGGTAAAAAATATTATTATTATTTTATTTATTGCGTAGGACAGCAGACAGGCTGACAGCCCGCTTAGAATTTAGCAGTTACCGTCGCCCATAGGTGTTTGCAACGCCAGTGGCATCGCGAACACGCTGCTGTCCCATAAGGGTACAGGAACTTGGGTCACTAATGCCGGAACACAACACAAGGTTATTATAGCGGCATACTTAAGACCAAAGGTGGTCGCCATCCAGACGGGCTTGAGGCCCTACCACGTAGCTAGGGTGGATTCTTTTGTCGCCTTTTACGACAGGACAACCCCGGCCACAGAGGTTAGTATTCTTTCTCCGCCCCTGCACGGATTATATCAATACAAAGAGGTTACTTTAAATATAAATATAATGAAATTGAAAATTGACACATTTTTTAGAGCCCGCTTAGAATTTAGCAGTTACCATCGCCTATGAATGTTTGCGGCGCTAGTGGCACCGCGAACATGCTGCTGTCCTATGGGGGTACAAGAACCTGGGTCATTAATGCCGGAACACAACACAAGGTTATTTTAGCTTGCTTCTAGATCACGGCTGATTGCTATCCAGACGAGCTTGAGGCCCTACCACGTAGCTCGGGTTGTTTTGTGGCTATTTAATACAGGTCGACTCCGGCTGCAAAAGTTAGTATTCTTGCTACCCCTACACGGAAAAACATGTAACAAATGATAATGAGACATAGAAACTACTGGAAACGTATGGATCAGTCGTAATGTTGTCTCAATGTCTTACATGTTGTTCGTGTTTTCTATTGTTATTATTTTCTGTGAGTGTAGTTATTATTTGAATTATTGTCACTGTTTTAAAGACTACAAGTATTCTTTCTCCACAGCCGCATCCGTGCAGGGGCACGGATAAAACTTTAACAAATGTAGATTTTTTTTGTTATACAGCTAATAAAGCGAAGGATAAAGGTCCAGCAATGAGGCCTCCGCAATGCCTCTGCAGGAGACGAGTCGCGCTCGCCTGACGTAAATGCGTACTAATGAATGCACTATCATAGATTCCGAGGATCACCTCACATATGTGTAGTGGATAGAGACAATAAATTGATGCGGTTACAGATAATTTTTACATATGTAGCAAGAAATAAAAAAAAAGCAATTGTACTCACAACGTCGATGAGCTGACTAAGCCGGAGCCCCATTTTGACGGTGAGCCGATCTGAGTTGTTGCCGACTGGCCGGATTAGGCGATTATAATTGGACAATAGGTCGTCGTAAAGCCGCTTCGCTTCAGGGTTTGCGTCGCTCAGGCGGCCCCACACGCACAGCACTCCGACCAAAAGCGCCAACACCATCTTAGGCTAACACCACCCCTGCAAACAAGAAAATACACATTAGATACACTTGCGCCTCTACATAAGTTGATTGTTATGAAACTCCACTCGATTCAATCATATCACTACACACATCCATCCCGTCATATTCCATTAGGTGTCACGTATTTTTTTTATTGCTCAAGCATTATTCACTTTTAACTTAATGTAGTAGATTTGACAAATTGAAACGTAAACTAGTTATAATAAACTTGTTCTATGTAGCTTCCATCAAAATATTCGTTATTTAAAAAAAAAATCTTATCGTATTCTTCATTATTGAAGATTGTACGCGTATTGAAACGCTTTAATGGAATCGGTAACGAACCGCTTCCACATCACTCTGTCTTCGGCTTTCTTCAGGGCAGTGGAAAGAGTAAGCCCGATCATCAATTTAATTTGATCGCCCATGTAGTCTTTTGCCATTACAAAAAAGTTAATACAATATTTATAATAAATTATAATTTATTATAAATATAAACTGTTAAAAGGAAAGTTGTATTTTGAAATCGAGTACCATTACCGGCATTTAATTTAAATCAGTAATTAAATTATAATATGGTTTTAATACGAAACTCTTCTCAGGTTTACTGAGGTTTCAAATAATGAAGTCTAACGTACAACGTCAGACTTTTCTTGTTTCACTTTGTTTTTTGCATCTCAACTCGTCAATCGCTTGCGATTCTCATAGCATTACTACATTTTTTGTACATAAACAGATGCTAATAGGTAATAATAATATTTAAAAATATATTTCTAAAATTAAAGGATTGTTCAAATCGAAGTAATCATAATTCAATGTTCCAGCTATGTTCCAGACAATGCAAAGAGCAGATAACCAACGGGGTCAGGTTAACCGGACTCCAGGCCCGGATTACGGACGAGTCTGACTTAATTACCGGATAAGGGCGGCTAAGCCACAATAAAACGCACCCTTATAAATCAATCCGGTTGAACTGAGATAAAGAGCCGTTCAGGTTGTGGACGGCCGGCACTAAATTGTAAATACAAATAGGTTGTTTAGCCTTGAAACTGGATACGTCGAAGGATCGAAATGTGAGGCTATTAATTTGGGGTTTAAAGTAAAGAAAAAAATATATCTTAAAGATTCATATCGCAGTAGGAGATGATCACTAAAAAGTTGCCGAAATATGCTTGATCATATCAAACATGCGCATGGCAAAATAAGATTCTAATTGTAGAAAATATTAAGATAGCCCATATTATGGACATTATATTGTAATTGTTTGATTAATAAATCAATAATAATATTAATAACGTCTTAATGGTTAAATAGCCTGGTATCGTTATATAATGAGTAAACACTTGTAACGAGGAAAATGCTAGAAATGAAAGTAGATGGATACAAAAGAAGGGTACATACGTATGTATGTACTCCTTCTTTTGTATCCATGAGTATGTTAGTTTGTATGTATGTATATACTTACATATAATCACGCCTGTTTCTTGTAGAGGTAGGCAGAGACCACTTCTTTCCACTTGCTACGATCCTTACATACTTGATTCACTTCGTCCACTTTCATTATTCCCTTCATACATGCCCTTCGGTTTAGGGTACTCTTGACCTGGCCTTTTTTCAAGACGTCCCTGATCTGGTCTCGAAACGTCCGCCTAGGTCTACCCCTTCCAACACTTCCATTCACACTCGCCTCATACACTTTTTTCGTCAATCGTTCTTCATTCATTCTCTCAACATGGCCAAACCATCTCAGCATACCTTTCTCAATTTTTGTCACTACATCTTCTTTCAGACCACAACGTTTCCTTATCTCACTATTTCTTATCCTGTCACTCTTTTTTTTTGGTCTCGGGGAAAAACCTCTCTTGACGTGTTCCCCCGGCCCGGGAGGACCGAGGGATATGTGGGACTCCGGGAAAGATGTTCAACCATCCGACTACCCACTAAAAAACCTCGCTGTTCTCCTGTCGCCTACGCCCGGGCCCACGGATATATGACCTGCCGATCTCGTGGCCCGGGCCGACGCCGGCCCGCCCTTTGTCATAAGGCGGGCCCCTTCTAGATTGTTGGCACCGGGGGTAAGGATTTCGTCCCCTGGCGCTCTCCTGGATCAACAGTTGAATGGGGCCGCAGAACAGCACACGGCCCTCTCCCTCGCGGCAATAGTGCAGGCGGCGGGTGCTCTCCCGAGGGACCGACCGCGGCCGCTTTTTACGGCGGCCGGAGGTCGTTATTGGCCCTCCGGCGCCGCCAGCGTGGCCTGCGTTGGCGGGAGGGGAGTGTGGTGGTCGACTCCCGCTCCCGCTCTGCCGCCTCCTTTGCGGACATGACTGCCTCGCAGAAGGAGGCGACTGCTGTCCATCCAGGATCGCCCCCGACCATGAACAGAACCAGGGCCGGGAGCGACAGGTCCGCGCCGATTTGGGCGACGAGGGCGCGGCGCTCCTAGCGCCACGCAGGCCACACGGCAACAGTGTGGTCCACCGTGTCCTCCTCGTCGCCCGCGCCACAATGGTGGCACCCCGACGTCATCTCCCGCTCTATGCAACACAGGTACCTCCCGAAGCAACCGTGCCCCGAGAGGACCTGCGTCAGGCGGAAGGTCAGGGCGCCGTGGCGCCTTTCCACCCATTCGGCCAGGACGGGCCCTGTCCTGTCACTCAGTTTAACTCCTATCATACTTCTTAACGCTCTCATCTCAACTGCATTTATTCTGCTTTCTTATCATAATTATTATTGTTAGGTATGTACGCCAAAGAGCGACGCGGTGGCTGCGCCCACCATCTTATATATGTAATATTAAAGCAGTTAGCAACTAGCCGACGTTTGACTTGTACGTATAAGCGCTCCGTCATAACAATTATCATTTATTATCATAATCAGCCTATTAAAGTCCGCTGATAGACGTAAGCTTTTTAAGGCTCACCACAGAACCTCACCTGCAGGTCGTCTCATCCAAATCTTGTCATTCAATTTTCGTAAGCTGTTACCCCATTGGTACTCGTATATAAGCCTATCCACTAAAAGGTAAGAATATAAACCTTCTCAGCCATATTGTCACTTCAGCGCACGATAGCTAAAGACGACGTCAAAATAACTACTCGGATGTAAATATGAGGTAAAAAGTAAGCCGCTTATGTGAAATACGAGCCAAGGAAACCTACAACTTGAGGAATAGCTACAAGTAGGTTTAGGGATGTGCCACGCTTGAGATATTCGTATCTATGAATATGGGGATCTTAAAAATCTTTTTATTGTGATATTTTTGGTTGGTGAAAAATATTATCCAAGTATTTGATTCTCGCCGCAACCAAGGCAAATACAGTTTATATAATCTACTATATGATTCCTCAAGCTCAAAAGGAAATTTTGTCTGTAGACGAGTTTGAATTGATTTCTTATTACCCAAGATTATTTATATTTTGATGATTAAAGTGATAAACCGAATATTTAAAATAAATGAACATTGCCCATAGTGTTTATATAAAATAAATATGTATTTATTTTAACTTGCAAAAATATAGTATAAAATGGGTATTTTCACTTCATCTTCAAGAAAAATATTTATAAATAAATTTAAAAAGTTGTCCACTTTTTTTATGTAATCAAAAGAAGATTAATCAGTTCCCGTCGTCTACGAATGTTTGAAACGCCAGTGGTATCGCTGAACGCTGTTGTTCTCGTGGAACTGAACCTAGGTCCCTTATTATGGCGGCATATCTAGAGACCAAGAGAAGCTGTCATCTAGATAGGTTTGGAGCCCTAACACCTAGCTAGGATTGTGTTTTTTATTTTTATTGCTGTAGGACAATAAACAGGCTGACGGCCTGCTTAAAATTTAGAAGTTACCATTGCCTATGGGTGTTTGCAACGCCAGTGGCATCGCGAACACGCTGCTGTCCCATAAGGGTACAGGAACTTAGGTCACTAATGCCTAAACACAACACAAGGCTATTATGGCGGCATACTTAAGATCAAAGGTGGTTGCCATCCAGACGGGCTTGAGGCCCTACTACGTAGCTAAGGTGGGTTGTGTTGTCTCCTTTTACGACCGCAGTAGTCTCTGCACACAGAATATGAATTATTTCATTAAAGGTTATATTAACAACAAATCAGTGGTTGAATATAGTACAATTTAATATATAATTAAACATAATATATAATAAATAACACATTTGCATAGTTATTATACAAAGACAACAGGGACGTCCTACGTCCGTTTTTAATCCGGGATAAGTTATACGCTACAGCCCTAAGCAGGTGCTTACTAGAATTTTACGAAGGAAATGTACGAAAAAAAGGTTTATTTTTATGAGATACCGCGTGTAACGCATAATGCCTTATAACAGCGAGCGGGCGTCGTTAGCGAGATCCCGTACTACGATATACAACGTAAATAGAATGGTTGAATCGCAAATTATATATAAAACGGTTTTACGTTCTGGTTATTGTTTCAAAGGTATTTGTGTTCGCAAAATATTCAAGCATCTATTTCCCACATTTCACTATACGGAGAGCCGTAGAGAGAGGAAGTAAGAATGATCCCTGCGGCTGGAGGACGCCTTTCGTAAAAGATGACAAATTAACCCCGGATAGATGTAGAACACCAAGTCCGTCTGGATGGCAACCGACCGTGGTCTATAAATATGCCACCATAAAACTCGTATCCTTGTGCATTCCATTCCTGCCGAGGCTACAATAACTATTAAGAAGACCGCCAGATTGTCTGATGTTAATATTGTTCGATCTGAGTGACTAGAATTAACAACCCAAACTTGTGATTTGGTGCTCAGGACCCACATTTTCCTTCTCGAGTTGCATGGTTTGCAAAATCCCATATAATAAAATATGATCACAAGTCATTTAACAGTTCTCAGGTTGGCAGTCAGTTGACAGGAGCACTAACGAGAAAAAATAGGCTAATTATAACAGAACCTTGCCAATTTCAACTAGAACAATACGTAAGGCCTTGAAATAACTTTACTAATTTCATGCCTGAATTAGGGATCCTATTTTTGCTACTAAAACTAAATTAGTACAAGTTGCGACTCTCTTTCACTCTGAGGGTACTAATCAACAACCTTTAATTAGTTAAGCTTTAAACGTATTGTGTTTCTTAAAAGTAATATTCTTTGACAAATAACACATTCGAGACGCATCCCAGAGCTACGATCATGGCACGTATCATCTTTTCTAGCCTAAAGTGCATAATTTAACGTAATTATCAAAAGGAATTACCCTGCAAAAGCAAATGCCTCTAGGCAGCAGATACTCCAAATGTTGATCATATTAAAAAGAAATAAAAGTAATAACGGAAAAGAATTATTTAATTCTTTTCCTTCTTTACTTAAATAATTAAAAGAAAAATTTATTAAAACACTTAGAGATTAGGTATTTATTGCGTTAAAAATGGTATATAAGTTGTCAAAATAAAAATCACCACATGTTTCGCCGACATTCGGCATGCAACATTGTCTTAAATTAATAAAAAAAATACTAATCCTATAAAAACCATTATCAATGAGCCAATTTTTTAAATAAACTCTATCCCAGCTTTCTTAGAACGCTTGGTAAATTGGTATGTTTGTGAATCTTTATAACCAGAATCTTACAATTACAATTATTGTGGTAATTCTTATAAACTAATATCTATTTTCATAACTGCAATAAAAATCTTACAGAAATTAATTTTAATTGAATTACATGTAAAATATATTGATCAAGTTATAGCAATGAATACAAATGGCTCGTGGACTATAAAGCCATACTAAATATTAAAAGAGTTATCAAATCTCCATTAACACATTTTCATCTCTATTCTTAACGCCTTAAGGTTCATATTCGCATATAACCGTCCATGGATCCATTTTAACTGGATATTTGATAAAGGACTTTCAATCTAAATAAAACTAATTTAGGGTTGTATTTCGAATGAGAATTATTATAGGAAAAACCCACAGATAAGAGGGATTTTGATTTTAAAGTGAGTTGATTTATTTTTACGCGATGAACTAAATTGGTACTGGTATGTTATTTTCGTTTCGTGATTTGAATAATTTCGGATATATTTTAAGGTTTTTTGCATATTTAACTTTTGATATTGAAACTATTATTAATTTTAACCTTTTAAAAAGTGAGGTTAGGTGATAAGGGGTTACACCATTTTGATTGAAGTACTCAAATTTTATCCTTGCAGGGGCGGAGAAATAATAATGACTTCTGCGGCCGAGATCTCGTAAAAGGCGACAGCAAGCCAAGCCAGGTGTTAGGACTTCAAGCCTGTCTGATTAAGGATTTAGCTCCTTTACGTGAACGGCAGTATATTACCGATTCCATAGCAAAAAATTAAAATACGATTTATTCTTTTTACATTTTATTGCAAGTTACCTTCATCGTCAATAACTGCATAGTTACCTTCATCGTCAATAACTGCATAGTTCCTACAAATTAGAAAGATATTGTTTTAAGCGAATAATATCGATTTGTTTTATGTCTTTTTTATGTAGGTCGTTCTTTTATTCTGATTGTAAGCATAAAAATTTTTAAAGCTTAATATATACTTTCATTGCATGCGTCGTATACTTTCATATAAAATAAGTATGTTTATAAACAATTATTTCTTTTCGAAAAAATATTACTGTTTATGGCTTTATACATACATACCCTTGAAGAATTACTTTTTTAATGCTGTAGGACAGCAGACAGGCTGACGGCCCGCTTAGAATTTAGCAGTTACCGTCGCCTATGGGTGTTTGCAACGCCAGTAGTATCGCGAACACGCTGCTGTCCCATAAGGGTACAGGAACTTGGGTCACTAATGTCAGAATACAACACAAGGTTATTATGGCGGCATACTTAAGACCAAAGGTGGTCGCCACCCAAACGGGCTTGAGGCCCTACTACGTAGCTAAGGTGGGTTGTTTTGTTGCCTTTTACGACAGGCCAACCCTAGCCGCAGAGGTAGTATTCTTTCTCCGCCCCTGCACGGATAAAAATTACTAAAATACTTTTATCTGGGAAAATAGTTACGAAAAAATCGTGTAGTGTAGGCCGACTTGCACAACCAATCACTAAACCGATTTAGCGCTAAACTTATTTAAATCGTCATTCTGTCCCTGTCACATTGACAATATTTGACAGGGACAGAATGACGATTTAAATAAGTTTAGCGCTAAATCAGTTTAGTGATTGGTTGTGCAAGCCGGCCTGAATATATTAAATAATTATCTGAAATTAATATATTAACATATAACATAAAAATATCGTATCTGCAAATATTCTCATAACATTTTTATTTACTTATATAAAGTAATGTTTTTATTAAATTATTAATTTTTCTTCTTGTCCGATTAAGAAACCTCCGGTGTTTACTGGATTACTAAAATGAAGATCGGCTTAGTCTAAGATTAAATATGTATAGGCAGCCCGCGGGATTCGGTCTAGTCTAATGTACAAGATATTGAATTGATTCATAAAAATAGTGAAAATACTGTCAAAGGAAATATTTTCTACAAAGACAATCGGATTTTGTTTATAGAACAGAAGGTTATTCAGTCTGTGAGCTTGCAGAAGGAATATATTTCTTCTTGTTTGAAAACTAAATTCTCTAGTTTAATGATTAAAAACAAGTTGACTATTCATAAAGTATTTAATTCTATTACTAAAGTAAAAATTCTTCCGATTAAATTTCGCCTTTCATTTTTTTTTGTTCTGGAACAACAGATAAGCTCACCTCTCACTTTATGATAAGGAATAATAGTTGCCTACGGGTGGTAAATATTTTTTTCTAGAGATATTTATT
This sequence comes from Malacosoma neustria, assembly GCA_963693495.1. Lineage (NCBI taxonomy): Eukaryota > Metazoa > Arthropoda > Insecta > Lepidoptera > Lasiocampidae > Malacosoma > Malacosoma neustria. The sequence continues at coordinate 18,668,650 of OY856377.1, forward strand.
TCAGCATCAGTAAGAATGTGCAAAGACACAATTTTTATTGGAACCTAAACTTTGTACTGTAAATTGAGACACTTATTACTGAAACGTTTTGAATAATCGCTACATTCTATACTTTAAGGCACAATAAAGCAACACGGGATTTGGTAATTGGGAGCCCGCTCTGCTTTGAGACCCCAAATACTTCGTTTAGAATAAAATACCTGATATGCCCACGATAGCCGACACGTAGTAATTTTGACCCTTGTTAGGAATGTTTAGATAATGAGAACTTTTAATAAATTTATGATGATAATGAAATTGTTACTTCATTTAAAAATTATATATCTGTTTTATAATAGGTACGTGGTACGTTTTTCTCCGTGCAAGGGTGTAAGGATACTGACCCACTGAGGTCGGGGCGGGCTGTCGTAAAAGGTGAGAAAACAATCCTTGTTAGGCGGCAAGGCTCTAAGCCTTTCTGGATGACAACTACTCTTGGTCTCTAAATATGCCACCATAATGGCCTATATTTATTTATTTATTATAATTTAAATGTATGTATAAATTGTGTAAATAAAGTTAAAACATTGGCACCCTTAAAGATTGATGTACATTTCCTTAAGGACGCCAACGTCATTGTCTTAAAGTACGCTATCTCGCAGTGCCTCAATATTTCAAAGTAACAGCCTTCCGTTTCCCAAAGACAGTTATATATGGACACTAAATTGAATTTTCCCCATACAACGAAGCATACGTTTTACGTTTTATATTGCTACATTTAAATATTTTTAGTGTCTATTTGTAATGGAAATTTTATTGACAATGCATTTACAGTGCACGGGGAACTTTATTGCCGATTTAATAGCATATTGCTATGTTCTTTTGTGAACAAATGTGTACATGTGAAATTCCCCATCAGATATATTTTCTTCTTTTCTTTTTTTCATATAAATTATTTTGTTAGGAAAATAGAGCTGTTTACTGACAAATTTATATTATGTACATGTAGTTATACATGTAAATAAAGTAATCTATTCCTTTTTTTAAAACTTCCCGCGCGTCCTATAGGCAATAGACTTTTGTTGTGTACTTGACGTTTGACAGTTCGGCTATGCTTTATGGGTCAAACGTCATTGTTAAAGAGGTTATGTTCACTATTTTAAAAGCATGTAATTATTTTAATTAAACTAATTAAGATCATAGAATAGGAAATATCAGCATAAAATGTTGTTTCTCTTTACAGAGCAACGCATTATGAAGTTTTATTTCTAATAAAGAAGAACATTATAAAACAACATTTTCTACAGCTGGCACCTAATAAATATCAACAATGGAGAAACTAAAATTTGAATTCCTGGTTAAAGCAAGTAGTGAAGATCCAAAAACGAATGTAATTTGCATAACATCGGTTACAAATGTCGCCGGCCATACATACATTTTTCCAGATAGACTACAACCTATAAAATTACACGATGCTATCACCAATACCCAAACATTTATAAAAGTCAAAAATACATTGCAAAGGAGACATGATAAAATCCAAATCTGGATAACGATAACACCGGATATGGAAAAAATATATACTAATGAAGACGGAAACATCCAATTTAAAGACAACTACTTACAAGAAGCAAAAAAATACCAGGAAGAAACAAAGAATCAGGGTATTACAGAAGAAACTTTAACCAAAATCATAGAAAAACTCAGTGAAATGAAAGCCAAAAGACAGAAACATGACAACATGAAAAAACTAACAGAAAAAATGGTGTTAGATAAATTTACTTCAAAAATGGCAAATGCTGCCCAATGGATAGAAATTTTTGAAACAGAATGTCTGCGCCTTGAAATAGACGAATATCGGAAGAAAATTCAAGCCTTAAGAATATTCTTGGATGACTCATGTAGAGACTGGTTTAGTTCCATGCTTATTAAAAACACCATTGACTCACAATGGCCAGTTTGGAAGCAGAGTTTTTGCGACATCTTTGCAAACAAAGGCTGGACACCGACCAGGTACGCATTCTCATATAAGTATAGACAAGGATCATTGCTTGAATATGCCCTAAAGAAAGAAAAGCTGTTACTAGAAATAAACAAATCCATGGATAAACCTACCTTGATTGACCTAATAGTTATCGGCTTACCAAACTATATAGCAGACAGAATTGACAGAGACGAACTCAAGGAGACTGAAGGTGTATTTAAAAACATAAGAAGATTAGAACATTTAATAAACAAGAAATCATGGGAGAAGAAGACCACACCATTGGACCAAACAGTTAAAGAAAAAGGTGGAAAATTCCAGCCATGCAAGATATGTGAAAAAGAAAACTGAGGAAGTCGCTACCACCCAGAATCAATGTGTTGATATAAACATAAGAATAATGATAAGCAAAAGAGAGATCAGGTACGAACAGTTAATAATTCAGAATTAGAAGTAGAATTGAACCAAATAAATCCAAAAAACTAGTTCTCCCGCCATTAATAAAACTAAACTTAACTTTGAATAACACTATTGATATTTTAGGAATATATGATTCAGGATCTAACGTATCATTAGTGAATTCACGATTACTATCTCTAAACAGCGGCTTTGCTAATATATATCATAATAATGCAAAATTGAAAACAATTAATGGCGTGAAAACAGCTCTAGGGCTAGTAACACTCAAGGTTAAAATCTTTAATATTGAAAAGGATGTAAATGTATTTGTACTAGATGCAGAAAATTTTGGCTATGACTTTTTAATTGGGTTAGATTGCATTAAAAGTTTTTACCTTGTGCAAAATGAGAACTTAAAAATCTCCCAAAATATACCTGATAATTACTATAAAAATATAGGTTACTTAAGTGAAAACGAACACCCCGGCAAATTAATTCCTGGCTTTTCAGGTACCGTGGGAACAGAAAATATTATAATAAGTGAAAAATATGAAGAAAAATTAACTTCAATGAACATATCAATAGCTTTGAATGTACGGTAAATCACCTAGACCTACAACAACAATCACAAATAGACAATTTAATAAGCAAATATAAATCTCTTTTTGCAAAAGACAAATACGATATAGGTACAGTTAAAGGCTATGAGGCCCATATTTTTTTAATTATAGATAAATATTGCAGCAAAAGACCCTATAGATGCACTTTTGAAGATAAAATAGAAATTGAACAACAAATATCCATATTATTACAACAAAATCTGATTGAAGAATCTTATAGTCCTTTTGCAGCCCCAGTAACATTGGCATATAAGAAAGAGGAGGGTAAAAAAACGAGGATATGTATAGATTTTCGTGATTTGAATAAGATTGTTGTACCACAGTCACAACCATTCCCGTTAATTGAAGATTTAATGGTAAAAACAAGAAATTGTAAGTTCTTCACTACACTTGACATAAACTCAGCGTTTTGGTCAATCCCATTAAAAATCAACGACAGACAAAAAACAGCATTTGTTACACAAGAGGGGGACACTTTCAGTGGACCTGTTTACCATTTGGTCTAAAAACTTCTCCGGCCATTTTCCAAAGAATATTAAGTAACATCATAAGAAAACATAAACTAACAGATTTCTCAGTAAATTATATAGATGACATATTGATTTTTTCAAAAACAATAAAGAAGAACATTATATACATATAGAGAAAAATATAAAGAATAAGGCTACCTCATTACTAGGAAATCGTGAAAGGAGCAAACGGATTATTCCTTTTATTAGTTTAAAGATACTGTTCGTTTTGGTTTTGAAAGTCTCAAAGCAGTTGTTTCTGTAGAAACCAAATACACACATGGTTTTTCGGAAAGATAAACGTCAGCAGATTTGCCTTTTAAGTAAAGAATTACGAGAGATCAAGCTTTAGACACGTGTTTTTTCTTAAGAAAATTTTGAGAGGAAACGATGAAAATGTAGAAAATATACTCATACCTACTCAGGTTATATGAAAATAGTGATCTAAATCTAATAGCGAAAATAATCCCAGAAAATTCTTAGGTTTGATATATGTCATCGAAAATAATGACCAGGTGAGGGGATTTCTGAATACTAAATATTCGATATCTTGAAAACCAAGAGACTTTATCGTGACAAATTTTATTTACATGATCTATCTTGATCCCTCCCACACACTTGTATAGGATTATCTCGTCCTTTAGAAACATATTACGTTTTCTGTATATTTTAGCTTGTTCTTGTGCGGTCGTAATCTATTACAAAGTTAATGACATGCGTCAACGCAAAAATGTGCACTGAAATTTCATCCATGGTAAAAACCTCTGACGTAACTGGAATTTACCACTATATATGATAACCTAGTCATTAGACAAAAATGTTTATTCGTGATTCTTTTTTGAATTGAAACCTCTTCAGAATCGTAGTGACTTGAAAATTCGATGAAATCAAAAAGCGATAACTTAGAGACAAACATATTCATAAATAGGATTTAGACTGCAATAGAATGAGATAGAATACAGTATTTCCTATAATCTTCGTCTCCTCTTTTTTCGGGGTTTCGTTAAGTAAATATACTAACACAATTCACACTGTGCCATTTAGTCCTAAAGTAAGTAGCATAGTAATTGTATTATGGGTACTAGACAACTGATAAACTACATGTATACTTTTTTTTTGTAAATAAATACATATTATACATAAACACTCAGCCGCGAGACGGAAATTGAACCCATGACCTCTGCAAGCGTACCAAAGTGCGTGAGCCGCTACGCCACAGAGGTCTTTGTTGCTTTTAGGGCTTCTCCACATACGTTACCACGATCACACCACGACCACAACCACACCTCAACTACACCACGTCGCCGGGTGTATATTTCGTATTGAAAATGAATAGGACTATTCACACGTACCACATTTTGCAGTCGTTATCGACCGTGTGTGTGATACCGACCACATCGCAAACACAACGTTGCATCGACACAACGACAGTGCGCGCACTCCTCCCGCACTCTTCCCCTCTCCCGGTTCATTCATTTCATTCATAGAACGCAACCACATCGACATTTTGTCGGTACCACAACGAAACTACAAAAAGCTGCAGCGACACTATTCACACGTAACCACTGCTTGACAGCATTTTATCGTTGCGACCTGGAGTGGTCGTGGTACGTGTGAAGAAGCCCTTATACGTTAATATATGAAAGGTAATATACTTTTTTGAAATTTCACTTCTGTCGTGTATGAAATGCACACATATACTTTTCTTTAGTAGATAATGTATCATAAACAATATTCAAAAGTCACATTTCTGAGTTAAGTAAGACACAGCTTACGATTTCACAATCAATCAATAAACTGAAGCGATGACAGATACTGGACTTAGATTTTCACTTGACATTATGAGGAGAGCTTATAGCTTTTCTTCGTGCAGGGGCGTAGTGAGAATACTAACCACTGTGACCGAGGTCGGCCTCTCGTAAAAGGCGACAAAACAACCCTAGCTACGTAGTAGAGCCTCAAGTCCGTCTGGATGGCAACTCATCATCATCATCTTTGCGTTAAATCCCGGTTGCAGCCCAAACTCTCGCTTCGGCGCCCGGGGTCCGCTTTCCGACTTTTTCTTCTCCACTTCGCACGATCTTCAGCATCCCTGGTAGTAAGCCCATTGGCACGCATATCACCCTTTACGACGTCAAGCCAGCACTTTTTGGGTCTATCCCTCCTGCCAGGGCCTGGCGGAGGCGGCATGGCCAGACATTTGTTACCCACGTAAGCATCCGGTTGCCGTAAAACGTGGCCGTACCAACGGAGCCGACACTCTTGTAATTTATCCGCAATGTCACGGACACGAAGACTGCCGCGAATGCGGGAGTTTCTGACGCGGTCCTTCCGCGTCATTCCACACATCCACCGCAGCATATTCATCTCCGTGACACACAGTTCTTGCTTATGTCGCTCTAACACCGGCCACGCTTCACAGCCGTATAAAATCTGGATGGCAACTACCTTTGGTTTATAAGTATGCCGCCATAATAACCTTGTGTTGTGTTTCAGCATTAGTGACCAAGGTTCCTGTACTCTTATGGGGCAGCAGCGTGTTCACGTTGCCTCTAGCGTCGCAAACATCCATAGGCGATGGTAACTGCTTACTATTAAGTGGGCCGCTAGCCTGTCTGCTGTTCTTCAGCAATAAAAAAATTTGCTATGCCTGTGAAATAACACAAATAATCTGCACAGAGTCTGTCTGATCGTAAGATATGAATAAAAAAAACACAACTGAGTTGACAACATTCTCCTTTATGAACTCAGTACAGAAACTACTTTAAATAAATAATTAATTTAATACTGATAACAAACAAAAGGATTTGTGGATGTTCAATTTGATCCTGTTGAATTTATAACCAAAAGTTAACCAACCGGATAAAGTGTATAGACCTTTTATTTAATCAGTTTCGGTAAATAATGGGTCATGTTTGAAATCGAAAGGTTATTTCTTACTAGTGGTAGAACTTAATTTGTATTGTTAAGTTTACTGACAATTCACACAGAGTCATCTAGTCCCTCAGTAAGCGTTTGTGTTATGTGTGCAAGACAATTCATATCATTATCATTTAGTTAAGAGCTACCGCTCTTGTTGGTGGAGCATCTTCCAGTCGTCTCTACAAAGCGCCTTTTCCTTAAAAAAAAACGCATTAAAAACGCGTTGTTATATTGGACGCGGAGGGCGCTGTACGATCTGAGCGAATAATCAGCCCACAGGCTGCACGTGTAGAAGCGCATGCAATAAGCTCTGAATAAAGTAATTTTCACTCCTAGTGAGCATCGAGAAAATCTGTGAGCAATCATATTGGCCCTTAACAACAACGCCCTTCGATCTCGTTTCATCATCCCTGAGGTCAGCAGAGAGTATACCAGTCCACTTAACACCTCGAATTTGAGGTCCGTACTCTTCCTTGCTGGAACGGACAATATACAGTGCACCAAGGTGGATTAGATTTCGGTTTCATTCCAATCTTTTCCTTAATCGTCAGTAAAGCACTTATGTAAATTAGGCGATAAAAGTGTTTGACCGATGAACAGCATCGCTGGAATCAAACCCGTAATTTAGATTGGTCCCCAAGTGTTTCTGCAATAGCAAGAGGCTATCTATCTTAACGACGCAACAACGATGAGCCGTTAAAGCTTAGCAATCCTGCTGAGCGGGATCCTTCAGCAATTGGCAGCATGCTTGGCACCTCCTGACAGGTACGACCTGGATTCGACGGCTGAATGGGAATGGTCTCCGAGTATCATATCACTTGGCTACCACATAAATATCTGATTTATTTATTTTCTGTCTCTACTCAAGAAACGGAAGTGAGGGTAGTACTTAAGTAAACGCGTTTGATTCACATCAGGATATTTCGAAGAGAATGAATTTCACCTCTATAAAAGTACTGCAATAACGAAACTTGTTAGTAATCAATTCTATTTTCAATTCAAATAACAATTGATTGAATATCTCCTAAATCCTTGCCTGTTTGATTACAAACCTATAAATAAAAAAAAAACATTAATACTGAACAGGCTTGTCATTCCTAAATCCTTCCACTTTCCTACCTTTGAATCTTCGCGGCAAGACAAACTGATCGATCGACGCGACACAAAAAGTATCTCAACAGCGTGTGCGGCGGTGCGAGCGTCTGCCACAAAAAATATCTTAAATAATATTAAAACTGTGCATAGCAAGTCCCGCGGGCAAAATAAGGATTAAAATAAAACTTAAAATTGGTGAAGTGATGTCAAATGTGGAGAAACAATTGTGAGTACAAAACCCTTTTACTTAATCCGTCCATCTATCCTGACGGTCTGTTCTAAACTATTATCTCCATTTAAGCCTAAACATAATTGTGGTCCATTTCGAGCGCGAATTCCCGTGGAATTTACAGTAAATCAATATTCAGTAGTCTTATTCGCATATATAACAAGTAAAATCTTATCAAATTTCATTGTAAAAAGTATAACCCGACCAAATATAGTGGGCTATACATTGAGGTGATACTATACGGATTCATTGGTCATCATAATTCAGTAGTATTATGCCGGTACGTTTTGAAATTAAAAATTAAATTTTGCATTTATGATTTTTATCACCACATAAATACATTACGATATAATTAACACTTATTTACATTACTTTGTTTGAGAGTAAATAAGTTACTTCATCCTATATAAACTTACACTTTACCTATGTACACGTAACAGATTATACTCAACTACCTACCTGAATTGGTTTCATCTTTTTAATTAAACTTATTGTTCTTACGTATAGACTAACCATGGAATTGAGTAAACTTCGAGTACTACGATCACGACGTGAATATGTTTTCCGTAAAATGCAAATCCTTTACGATCTTTCCAAAGAGATGGCTCAAGATCGCTCAAAGGTATCGGCGTTCAAGTCGAGATACACGCGATTACATTCAATTCATGATGAGTTTGTTCAATTGTGTGAGGATATACAATCTTTGGAGCTAACCATAAAGCCTGATCAGCAAATCGATCAGGAAGTGATGAGTTCGTTTGACGATTTGTATTACGCAGTAATTAGTGCGGCCGATACTTTGGCTACAACTTACAATACGAGCGTAGAAGCCGCTGCACGGTCGGACGGCGGTTCGCCGGTACAGTCGTCAGCCGTCCACTCAATGAACGCGCGTTTACCTAAACTTGAATTACCCAAGTTCGACGGCAATATAGAAAACTGGCAAACCTTTTATGATACATACACGACTTTGATACACGAAAATAACTCAATCTCAGATATTGAAAAATTTCATTATCTCGTTTCATGTTTACAAGGATCCGCATTATCTATTGCGAAAGGAGTCCCGATGACTCAGAAAAATTATAAAGTTGTTTTCGATACTTTAGTCGAACGGTACCAAAACAAGCGTATCTTAGCCTTAACGTATTTAGATAAATTTCTTAATCATTCCGCCGTTAAATCTGGTAGCTTCCAAGAATTGCAAGCGTTAACGAACTTATTCCACGAGTCCTTTTATGCACTTCAAGCTCTAAATATTGAAAATTTAGGTGAGTTTATTCTTTTCCATTTAGCCTCGCGGACTCTTGATGCAGACACTCGCACACGTTTTGAGTCACAAAACTGTTCACCAGTACCTACACTTGGTGAACTTTTGAAGTTTCTTCAAGACTACGTAAAGATCTTAGAAACTAGCCGATTATCCTCTGGCAATCTTAATCTTACCCGGACCTTTGACGGGAAAAAACCATCGCCGGCGAATAATAGACAAAATAGCTGCGCACCAAAGCGCACATCTCATCTAGCAAAATCCACCAGCCCTACAACATTGTCAACAATTGTATGTTCTTGTTGTGGCGAAACGCACTCTATCTATAAGTGCCCCATGTTTCAATCTTTAGACTCTCACGCTAGGCTAGACTTAGTAAACAACAAAAAGAAAATGTGTATAAATTGTTTACGTACCAATCATATCATAGATTCATGTTTCTCTAAAGTATGTTGCACATCATGCGGATTGCGACATCATACCTTGCTACACACTGAGCAAGCGCAAACACATACTCCTTCTGTCAGTCAGGCGAGTACTGTAGCTCATGTTGGGAACAGCCGAGGTATAGTATTGCTAGGCACGTGTCAATTACGCGTATGTAATACCACGTCGGGTGCACAACTCACTGTGCGCGCCTTAGTAGACAGTGGTGCTCAGGATTCGTTTATAACTACCGCCTGCGCACGAACACTCGGTTTAAAGCTCCGCCGCTGCAATCTTAAGGTAGCTGGTTTAGGACAGAACACCGTGTTTCACGTGAAGGGTATGACGGACTGTGATTTACGACCACTTGACAGTGACAATCCGCAGTACCATATTAAACCGATTGTTTTGGATAATATCACCACTCAGATGCCTAGTGTGAATATACCATCAGTCGTTAGAGATTATTGCAAACATTTAATCTTAGCCGACCGCGATTATGACATCCCCGCTCAAATCGACCTATTGATAGGGGCTGAACTGTTTCATGAAATCTATGACGGCCAACGTATAAAGCTAGGGCCCGGCTTGCCAGTCGCTCTGCATAGCGTTTTTGGTTGGATACTCAGTGGCGCGGTTAATTCTGATTTATTAATGCCTCCTTCTACTACGTCTACGTTACTAGCTTCCACGTACTCACTCGATGAGCTGGTTAAACGTTTCTGGGAAGTCGAGGAACCACCGCAGATACCTATTTCTGTACCCGAAGACGACATGTGTAAACGCTTGTACACAGACCTGACTAGCAGAAAACCTGACGGGCGTTATGTAGTACCACTCCTCTTAAAGGACGGTGACTGTGCCTTAGGTAATTCGTTCAATGGTTCTTTGTCACGTTTAAATAACCTTGAAAGAAAACTTAGTCGACAAAACCAACTTAGGCACGATTACGTAGACTTTATGCGCGAGTATGAGAGTATGGGTCACATGTATCCTATATCTAATCCTATATCACAATCGGAAAAACGTTATCTTATCCCGCATCATTGTGTCATTCGTCCAGAAAGCACGACAACAAAGTTACGCGTGGTGTTTGACGCAAGCTATAAGACCACAAATGGTCTATCTTTAAACGACATTGTGTTCACTGGACCTAAGCTTCAAGAGGATATCGTAGACATAATAACACAGTTCAGACTACATGCGGTAGTGTTCACATGTGACATATCAAAAATGTATCGTCAGATTTTGATTAGACCTGAAGATCGTGGCTATCAGCACGTACTTTGGCGGGAGTCTTCGAGTGATCCAGTAAAAGAGTATGAACTCGCGACTGTCACCTACGGAGTAAGCAGTTCGCCTTATCTCGCTATACGCACACTCCATCAATTGGCTGCTGACCATGGTGCAGAATACCCGCGCGCCGCAGAGGCACTTCTTCATGAAACTTTCATGGACGACATCACAACTGGAGCTCCCTCTGTGAGTGAAGCTGTCGAACTGAGAGATGAACTCGTAAAATTGCTTAGTTTGGCACAATTTGAACTCCGCAAATGGAGTAGCAATTCTCACTCGTTCCTTGAAACCTTGCCGGTGGACCATTGTCAATCTCCGAAACCTTTCTCAAAAGAAAGTAACAATCCAACACTTAAAATCTTAGGGGTTCAATATGATCCTTCAGGTGATATCTTTACTTATTCCCACGCTTCTATCGAGGATGGCGAGTTCACTATCACTAAGCGTTCAATCTTGTCCAACGTGGCTCGCATATTTGACCCTCTAGGCTGGTTAACACCTTTCATTCTGAAGGCAAAATTACTTCTTCAAGATTTATGGCGTCTTAATCTCTCTTGGGACGAACCCGTACCCAGGGACATAGCTAAAAACTGGCGAGACTTTATCTTCGACCTTCCCAACCTAAACCTTGTTAAAATTCCTCGTCAAGTTATACCGATACAATCAGCACATCCCACAGAAGTTGATCTCATTGGATTCAGTGACGGTTCAACAAAGGCATATGGATGTTGTCTCTTTCTCCGCGTTGTCACGTTGGAAAAGGTTGAATCGCATCTATTAATCGCTAAATCTAAGGTAGCACCGCTCAAGATTCTCACCGTAAACCGATTGGAGCTTTGCGGTGCTGTGTTGCTATCAAAGGTAGTAACTCGTATCTATACTTTACTTAATAAACGGCTGAACATTAAAAATGTAGTGTTATTCACAGACAGCTCGACTGTGTTGTCATGGTTGAACACAGAACCACATAAACTAAAAACTTTTGTAGCACACCGCGTAGTTAAAATTACCGAAACTACCATCCCATCTTGTTGGCGGTACGTTTCTACACATGAAAACCCAGCAGATTTCTGTAGTCGCAGTCTATCATGTTTGGAATTAACTACATGTGAAAGTTGGTGGTCAGGTCCAAAATGGCTGACTACTAATCAAATCCACTGGCCTGTATCAGCAGTTGGAAAGCAGGATACCGTCCCAGAATTGAAGCGATCGTCACATTTGTGTCATGCTAGTTTCACGACAAAAGAAGCTGACGTACTCGAAGAGCTACTGGAACGCTCCTCTAAACTTTCGCGTGTGCAACGAGTACTAGCGTGGATCTATCGGTTTATAAATAACTCTAAACTTAAACGATCTGAACGGAACTCGTCACCGTTTCTAACATCATCAGAACTTAATAATTCTTTAGAGCAGTTAGTCAAACATGTTCAGCGTGAACATTTTAGTGATATCGCAATAAAACTTAAGTCAAATAAACCTCTACCTCGACATTTATTGAAGCTAGCTCCCTTTCTCGAATCTGGCAAAGTCCTGCGAGTGGGGGGACGACTAAAACATGCTAACTTACCTGATTACGTTAAGCATCCGTACCTCTTACCAACAAAATCTCGACTAAATAATCTCTTGATTGACCATTATCATGCTACTTACCTTCACTGTGGACCTCGCCTTCTGCAGTCTTTACTCCAGCGTCAATTTTGGGTGCTTGGTATTCGCAATCTTATACGATCTCGCTTATCCAAATACATTACTTGCTTTAAAGTAAGGCTAAAGGCTAGACAACCGAAATTGGGCGATCTTGTCATCATCCAGGAATTTAATTTACCCGTAAATGAATGGCGGTTAGGTCGAGTTGTTCAACTGCATCCTGGCGCAGACAACATAGTTCGAGTCGTGACCGTAAAAACCTGTAAAGGTTTACTTGTAAGACCTGCGGTTAAAATCTGTCCATTGCCTACAGATGAAACCAATTAAATCACATAGCATATTTTATATTAATCTTAAACACCTTTTATCTATTTACCTAAATTTTATATGTTATACTCTAACATAATTTAACTTAACATTCCCTAACGTAAGCTTCGTAAACACAACACAAAATAATAGTGCCTCCAATGACTATGAAATCGTATAGCATGTAAAATCCAAATCTTAGAATCATTCATCTTATGAAATCCCCGGTTGATTTCAAGTGGGGGGATATGAACAGGCTTGTCATTCCTAAATCCTTCCACTTTCCTACCTTTGAATCTTCGCGGCAAGACAAACTGATCGATCGACGCGACACAAAAAGTATCTCAACAGCGTGTGCGGCGGTGCGAGCGTCTGCCACAAAAAATATCTTAAATAATATTAAAACTGTGCATAGCAAGTCCCGCGGGCAAAATAAGGATTAAAATAAAACTTAAAATTGGTGAAGTGATGTCAAATGTGGAGAAACAATTGTGAGTACAAAACCCTTTTACTTAATCCGTCCATCTATCCTGACGGTCTGTTCTAAACTATTATCTCCATTTAAGCCTAAACAAATACCAAATATCGCACTGGAATTGGAATAAGCAACATTACTGGTACGTGACACGCGGGTCGATTCATATTGGATTCTTTCGCCTCAAAGACTGCACAAAGAATCAGAAATTCCGAACACATTCGCCCACCCTTTCACAGTCCGAAAATTCGACGATAAAAATTGGAACTTGCGAGATACGATTTCGATCCAGATTATACATTAATAATCTTTGATCAGATAATGCTACGATAGCATTGCTATTTTATACCTATTAAATGCTTTTAGTTCAGTATTTAGTATTTCGGTAATAATATTAACACTGCCTGTATTGGACTTCAAACTAGTTGTACATTTTACTGCTTGACATAGTGATTACACAGTTAATTGTTATAACTTTAACAGTTATCCTATTATTATTGTTAATCAGTAATAATTATTCTTTTTGTAAAAACTGGAAAAATCACAAGTAAATCGTGATTTTTTCATACATACTTTGTCAGCCTATACCCCATTGATTTCGACATTACGCTTACGGTGGAGTAAATTGTGCATTATAATGAACCTACTAATACCTATTTAGTCCCAATTAATGCTGGGTTTTTTTTGGACCACCTCTTTTAAAAGAAGACTACAAATAAAAATTGTTGTTGCGTTTCTTTCGCCATTTCTTTTGTAACTAGCATTTTGTGAAAAACGGTGGTAGCTTCTTGATTTTCGTTTATAATTTTGTTTTATTAATATAACTTTAGGTACTAAAAATTGTTCTATCGAATGTTATTGTGATTATATTTTAATTTCTAAGCACACGTAGGTACATATTGAAGTAAATAATAAAAATAACATAGATGCTAAAAACAAATCATGATTAAAATATGTACAATTTGTTCGTACTTATGTATATACGAGTACAGGTCAGGTTACAAAAAACACAAATTAATCCTTATGAACTAAATTACTAATAATTATATGATTTGGAGGCTTGAACTGTATTAAAAATTAATTATGTAACATAAAACAATTTTCCTTTACCTGGTACTCGTTTAGCGTGTTACAGTGTGTGTTTGCGATTATTACTGTAAGACATACGGGAATACGGGAATTAATATATTCAATTAATATCGCATTTGATTTGTAATAATATATTAATTGGTAATAATTTTGATAAATTAGATTAATTTGATCCAGATGTCAAAAAGTAAAACGAAAGTATGTGACAATGAGTTCGGTCGATCACGCTGGAAATGAAATGAGGCGATCCTACTACGACCCGGATGCCTGTTGATGACGTCACAGCGACACTTCCGTTGAGCTGTGTTGAATGCGAATAAACTGAAATAATCTATGTAGATAATGTTTCATTGTTGAGGGCGCTTTGTATTGAGTTTACTCTTTTATTTCATAGCTTTTTTGGTCCTGAAACTACTGAACATGGAAATAATATAAATGTCTCAATAATTAATGTTGATATGGAGTTGGACGAAGAATATAGTAGTGGCATAAGCATTTGCCTGACTGCGCTCAAATTTAATGGAGTATTAGCTCATATATAGATTATTTCAATCTTGTTTTTCTTCCTGGCCATATCCTACATTACATAGGGTCGGCACAACATGTTCTCTTCTTCCACTCTCATCTGTTAGCTGACATCACAACATTCACACGCTTTTTTGCCATATCACCTCTACTCCTGTATTCATCTACTCTCATTTCTATAATTTTACTTGTTATATGGCATTCTACCCTATAAATTTCATGACCAAACCACGCTAGTCTATTACTTTTAAATTTTTCAATAACTGGCGCCACTTTCACACTTCCTCTAATATACTTATTTCTAATTTTATCCACTTTCGTAACTCCACACATCCATCTCAACATTCTCATCTCCGCAGCATGTAACACCCTTTCGTCCCTCCCCTTTGTGGCCCAGTATTCCGATCCATACAATACGATGGGCCTTATTACTGACTTATAAATTTTACCTTTAAACGGCATATATTATTATATATTATAGATTATTTCAATGTGTTCCTGTATATAATGTTCAATGTAATAAATAATATTTATCACTAATAGTTTTCAAATCAGACTGGCAAAATTATTAGCTTACTCTGCCTGTTGTACATTTCTATATTGGTAAATATAAAACATGTTTTTAAATTAATATATGAGGATTTAGTTGAGTTTATTTAAAATTATCTTGTAAATATTATACAAGGCAATGTAAGTTTTAATTATAATTAGTGACTAAAACTCTAAATTTAAATTTTAAAATGAGCCTCCTAATAATTTACATCGTATGATACTTATAACACAATGAATGAGTATTATCTTGGTTTAAGAATATGCATTGTGTTGTGTTCATGTCTCGATAATTTTAAGGATCTAACTAATTCCAAATATTCAAATCAAATTAGGCATGTTTTAACTGCGCGTGACGTGGAGTGCCATTTAATTTGCCAGGCTCCACCACTCATGATTTTAATTAGGCGCCATTTGTTTATAGTGCCGATTAACCCTCGTAAGTACAACTGGTAATTCGTATTTAAGGGGTGCCTTAATAATTTATTACCTGAACAGTTGTTTGCTTTTCTTAAAAAGAGTCCCCGGGTGTAGGTGAAAATAAGGTTCATATCATCAAAATCAGGCTTCAAAAACATAAAATTTATAGACTATTTACGAACGAATGAAAGGTTGTTATATTCTCCGGAAATGCAACTGATGAGAAGGATGTATGAAGCTACAAAAATGGATTAAAGTAAGTAATCAATAGGTAAAATGTAATAGATAAATATGGTGAGGCTATATCATGCTATTAAAATAGAATGCTGTGTCCCAAGAATAATGATAAAATTGTGAGCCAATAAATATAGAAAGAGAGTTGAATAAAAAATATGAATAAATTGCGTAATAGAGTTTGAGTTCATAAAAGATGAAATAGCGAATAAACACGTTAATGTCAAGATGAGAGCTAAAGCCGGATTTATATTTGTCTGACGTGACGTGTCGTGACGCGTCAGAAGCATATCGGTTTCATACATTTAATATGGTTAGGGACACATTTGTATGTCGTGACGCGATTTGTCGTCTGTCCTAAATGTATGAAACCATATGCTTCTGACGCGTCACGTCAGACAAATATAAATCCGGCTTAACAGAAGAGAGTGCAAGGAGATAAGATGTTACGTTAAGCCACATGATATATTTATATAATGCATACTTCATATTGCATTTGCAAGATGAAGAAGAAAATTGAAGTACACGCATATCAAAACAGGAATAAACTAGTTACAGATTGTTAAAAATCTTGTACTGAGGGGACAGACGTGGCCGTAAAGGCTCCTTACCAAGCTATTCGTCGTCGTATATTATTTTTGGCTCAAATATTCTCTACTATTTACGTGGAATGCACAAAAGACAACCCAATAACAAAATATAAACCTCGGGTTTATTGCAACATCATCTTTTTACACAAAGTGTTTGAATACATACTCGTATATTTTTCCATATTAATGAAATCACTCATGCGTCCGGATACATTTCAACATGTAACATATTAGAGAAATAAGGTTTATTTCTTCAACATACAGTATTTTGAGAATTTAAACCTAAAACCTTTTTTATTGTCGAGGAACAGCAGACAGGCAAACGGCCCATCCTGGCAGGTGGTCACCGTCGCCTATGGACGTTTGCAGCACCAGAGGCACTACCAACGCGCTGCCGGTCACGAAGAAATTTTATAACGCCTTTTTTGAAAAACTCCGTATCAACCGCGCTGAGAAAACCTCAGCCAGAAGCTCATTCCAGATCCTGAGACTACGCAACATGAACGTTCTGGAGAACCGTTTCGTACAAGAAAGAAAATGTAACCACTTAACAGTAAGCAGTTACCGTCGCCTATAGATGTTTATGATGCTAGGGGAACCTGGGTCAATAATTCCGGAACACGACACAAGGTTATGACGGCATACTTAAAACCAAGGGTGGTTGCCATCCAAACGGGTTTGGGGACGTACCACGTAGCGTGGGTTGTTTTGTCGCTTTTTACGACAGGCAGACCCCGGTTGTAGGGGCTAGTATTCTTACTCCACCCCTGCACGGAGAATAACCTGAAAACTAAAGAAAACTGACAGTATGAACAAAAATCCGTTATATGTAAACATTCTTATTCTTACCCCATTAAAAATATAAATATAGTAATAATAAAATGCTTATTTTTAAATTTGGAATTCTTTAAAATATCGAGCACAGGGTATATCCATTTAGCAAATTTGCTATGTAAATGTAGGCGGACAGAACTGCTCGTTCGCAATTTAAAATTTTTAAAGTATTCGATGAATTTCAATTTCATTCCAGCAAGCTATTTGCTTACCGAATTCCACTGTCAAATGAAGTTTGTATATAGGTATGGGTATTTAAAAAAAAAAATTATGTAAATATTGTGATGATACAGGTCCCTTGTTCGTTTGTTTTTCTCGAAGGTACTGAGAAATTGTAAATAAGAATATTATGATTAATTATGAGTACATTTTTTTATAAAATTCAAATTTCGAGTACGTTCTATTTATAAACTACACTATATTAAGGTTATTTCGACGTTTAGTACTGACTACTGTCTGACTGTTATGTTTTTAAAAGTATATTAAAAAATTATGCCTTTATAGCAAAATTCTATCTTTTTCTGTATAGTGTTAAATTGCCTTAACTAAGCAGATAAGCAAACGGCCTTCCTGATAGTAGGTGGTCACCGTTGACGTTTGTAATATGCAATGGGCAATGCCAGTGCACTGATGCACTCGAAAAAAATTTGTAATATCATATTTTTAAGAAAACATTAGCTGAAAGCTCATTCCAAATCCAAATATATCCATCAATCATAAAAACCTGGCCCCGGCTGGTGGCGATGACAGTGACAAGTCAACTGATCTTTGAGCTGTCGTTTAGAAAATGAACTTAATTGAAAAAAAATTTTTTTTCAAGTCAGATTTATTTCAATTTTATTCATCACTCTACAACCAAACAACTTTTAAATTCCTAATGCAAACCTCAGTTGCATTGAAGAGATTACTTTGATTGATGAGAAAATCGAATCAATATTGAATCTTTGAAGTATTATTAATAATAGCATTTTGTATTATACTTTGCACTCTATAGTTATATTATATAAAAAAGTTAAGTTTTCTATGTCTCATTATCATTTGTTACATGTTTTTCCGTGTAGGGGTAGTAAGAATACTTACTAACTTTTGCGGCCGGAGTCGGCCTGTATTAAAAGGCGACAAAACAACCCCAGCTACGTGGTAGAGCCCTAAGGCCGTCTGGATAGCAAATTTTAGTGCTCTTGCGATATAGATACAGTTTTTGCTACAGGATATATTAGAAGATTTCGCTTCAGATGCTATGGTTATTAGATGAATATTTTTATTGAGCAAAACTGTGTGAAATTTGCGTTTTTTGATCGTTGCTATTTACTTATGTGGCAGTTCATATAATAGATGCAATATTTGTGACTAAATTTGGTCGTATAGTGAGCACTTTTAAGCTATTTTTTCTTGATTACTTTTGAAATTTTAAAATATATTAACGTAGCGACCGTACCGGTCAAGAAGAATATCAACAGGCAAAACCTACATACCTAATTTATCCGCTTTTATCAAAGCTGTTCGATGTACTATCCCCTCCGTATAAGGAAATATTTTAGCTTAACTTAATATAATAATTAATATAGGACAATGCATCAAATCTATGCAGTATACTGCATATTTCAAAATATCAAAATTCAGTTATCCCCTCGGCTCTCAACCAGTGTGCCTATTAATTGGATAGCTTGCACCAACTTGGCTTGTACCAGCATAAGTTGGAGCTATACGTTATCCAATTTGGGTGCTATATTAATTAACTCCCAGGCGATCCTCAACAGGGATTTAATTTGCGAGTTGCTTTTGCTTTAAAACGTTACATGCAAATTTAAAGTTAGATAACAGCAGATGAACAATCTGTAAAGTATAAATAAAAAAATATTTATTACTTTAAAAATATAAAAGACTTTTTGTTCCAACAATTATAAATCTGATTGCCGACTCTTCGAAAGTATAGCCCAAATACCCTATCTTGACTGTCTGTGAGCTTGTAGAAAAAAATTCCATCATTATCATGATCTAAATGTCAAAAATCTGTTACTAAATGTTTATGCGATCACATTTCATTTATAGAGCGTTGTAGAACGAGAAAAGCTCTACAGATTATAATTGTTTACTTACAGGCAGCTAAAAAGTACCTGTTTAAATATCATGAGTCAGGCGGCGGTTGACTTGAAAAATGGATTTCTTATTCCCCTGGAACAGAAGACAGGCTAATGGCAAACTTGGTATTTAGTGGTGACCACAGACAATGGATGTTTGCGACGCCAACATCAACCTACCAGCCTTATAAAAATATGACGCTATATAAAAAGACTTTATCACAGCGTGGTGGGAAATCCTCTGCTGTAAACTTTCCTTTTCCATTCCACAACACAAAACATTCATACAAAATAAATGCGTATATGACTGTAGATAGTACGGGTAGTTTGGAGGAACGTTCAGCCGATAAAGAGCGATAAAGAGTGCGCTGGTAGAAAGTGGACGTTGGCCACATTTTATTCATAATTCCTCAGAACACTCACTATTGTAGTAAAGGCAGTAGAAAACGCTAAGAGACATAGTCTCTTAGGAGGTTAAGTGCTCTCGATTCGAATATTACCTGAAGGCATTTTCGTTGTTATATAACATTCGTCCCTTCGAATTACATGGCCATATCTACCTACCTACCATAGAATGTAGGTAGTTAGATACCAGTGGAAATTGCACCTTAGTAGCATTTGGCAGCAGTGCAATAAATAACGAATTCTTAAAACTCTTAGTTCTCGACTCTAATTATCCGCCAACAAATTATATAGCGACTAGCAGCCCGTCCCAGCTTCGCACGGGTATTTAACAAAAAATTAAAAATTAAACCCTTCTATTTTTTTTCGGTCTCGGGGAAAAACCTCTCTTGATGGGTTCACCCGGCCCGGGGGGACCGAGGGATATAAGGGACTCCGGAAAAGATGTTCGACCATCCGACTATCCACTAAAAAACCCCGCTATTCTCCTATCGTCTACGCCCGGGCCCACGGATATATGGCCTACCGATCTCGTGGCCCGGGCCGGCGCCGGCCCACGCTTTGTCTTAAAGCGGGCCCCTTCTAAAGTGCTGGCGCCAGGGGGCAGGGTTTCGTCCCCCCGGCGCTCTCTTGTAAAAACTCTAGGAGTTGAGGGGGCTGCGGAACAGCACGCGGCCTTCTCCCTCGCGGCAATAGTGCGGGCGGCGGATCCTCCCCCGAGGGGCCGCCCGCGGCCGCTTTCTACGGCGGCCGGAGATCGTTGTCCGCCCTCCGGCGCCGACGACGTGGTGTACGTTGGCGGGAGAGGAGTGCGGTGGCGGACTCCCGCTCCCGTTCCGCCGCCTACCTTGCAGACACTACTGCCTCGCAAAAGGAGGCGACGGCCGTCCATCCAGGATCGCCCCCGACCATGGACAGAACCAGGGCCGGGAGCGACAGGTCCGCAGCCAATTCCGGATGGGACTTGCATCCCCGTCACGTGCTAGTCAGGCGTGGGTACGACTACCAGACGACACTCCAGAAAAGCCGGCCCAGTAAGACCAACCGACAGCGAGGATGCAATTCCCGCCCCGGGAACACTCTCTGTGCAGGCGCAGTCGAAATAGGCATGGTTTCGACTACCAAATCAGGTCCCAGGGTAGAACCCGGGACCTCAATCAGTATTCGCAACCATCCCACCGCGGACTACGCCACGAACAGAGAGCTAAGTTGGAAAGGATGTAAGAGGTAGACGGAAAGAAAGGTAGGACTCTGTCGCCTCGAACGGAGAGGGAAGTGAAGCGACGGATGCTCGGGCACCTCGGGTACGCACACCCGTGCACTCCTCGGACAGAGCAGCGCCCCTGAGGGCAAACCCAAATTTGCGTCAGGTTACTAAAAAAATAAAATTATAAAGAAAGTTTGAATATTATTATTTCTATGAGCTTTTATTTTAATGATTTTTTTGTTATTACTTTTTATTTATTTTTCATTTTTTAATAAGTATTCTAATTTATGTAAAAACCCCAGTGACGCACGCCTACATTGCATAAGGTGCTGCCTAGCTAGCCGAACAGGGTGAGCGGCTACCACGCAACATTTTTCTAATACTTACATTTTTAAACTCGTGATATCTTTCGAATGGAATATCCGAATTGAATAATTCAAAAAGTTATATAAAGGTATTGAAACAGTTTTGAATATGAAGTAATTTATTTTGATAAGGATTAATACCAAGATCCAAATAAAGAGCCTTTTCTAGGGGCGGCATTTCAATTAAATTTTTAAAATAAAAAAAACACTTATTGTGGTATAACTATAATAGTTAGACATATGCTGTCGCGACACTTTTTGTAAACAATGATGTGTTCTGCAAAGTTGTAGTACATTATTTTATTCTATGATCAATAGTTTTCGCAACGCACGCGATTTAAATAATATTTTAGGTAATTTTTTTACACTTTGGGTTACATTATTGGAGTTTTAGTAAGGATCCCTAATCTTTTTGAAAATATAATATAGCCTATGTCACCCGGGGATAGTGTAGCTTCCCAACAATGAAAGAATTTTTTAAATCGGGTCAGTAGTTTCGGAGCATATTCAAAGCAAACAAACAAACAATCAAATCTTTCCTCTTTATAATAGTAGTATAGATAATCATTAAATACGATGATAAAGTAGGCACTTAAAATAGTTATATAATTATGCTTTCAGATTAGAATACATTAGGCAACAAATATCTAACAAATATCAAAAAATTTGAAAACCCATTAACAACACATTCTGATAAATGTAGATAATGCCTATTTTAAAGTAAACACGGTTACGTTAATTACACTATAATGTAGTTACCATTCTTGTACAATACGAATTAGATGACACAAATTTAAAACGGATGTTGTCATTATTAATCGGAAACTAGGAGGGAAATTGGAGTGGGAGGAACACTGCAACAATAAGAAATATATAATATAGAAAACATTTATTATATTCTGTTATTTTTTGTTTTGGTAACCACCGGCGGTACTTTCAAACATCCTCTAATATACTCATTTCTAATTTTAACCATTTATTTTTATTTAAGGTAGAAGGTTTTGTCACCTTTTCCCATATGCATATAAATATCTAATACAAATTTGATATTTTATTTCAATAATAAATGGACTCAAGCAATTCCTAAATGGATAATATATAAGTACATAAGTCTAAACTCTGCAAGAACGTTCCCGATAGGATGGAGGTTTGAATCTTTAAAGAGACGGCCCTCACGGGAATCGGTGAATATTCCATCCAAATTGGATAACGTGTAGTCTGCAGTGTTGTGCTTACTTATGCAAATATGAGATAACTTGGCTACTTTAAGTTAGTTGGTGCACTTGTGTTTATAAAGCTCATGTAATGTTCTAGAGCGTTCATCATTAATAAGTGAAGCAAAAACTTTGTCTCCTTTTTACGGATATAGCGCGGACAGAGGAGTTTACATTTGGCACAGTTAACGTTTATACAAAGTAGACATGCAGGAAGCTTATATATTTATTATATTGCTGAAATAATCTTTAAATTAATAAAAAAATAATTGAACACGCTATCTATCGATCTTCGTGGCGTACCGTCTAACGCACTCTGGTATACTTACAGAGACTATGGGTTTGATGGTGCATTTCCGTCTCACGTCTGGATATATAATATGTATTTATTTACAAAAAAAGTATCATCATCATCATAATTTCAGCCGGAAGACGCCCACTGCTGGACAAAGGCCTCCCCCAAAGATCTCCACGATGATCGGTCCTGCGCTGCCCTCATCCAACCTATTCCGGCGATCTTGACCAGATCATCGGTCCATCTTGTGGGGGGCCTACCAACACTGCGTCTTCCGGTACGCGGTCGCTATTCGAGGACTTTTCTGCCCCAACGGCCATCAGTCCTTCGAGCTATGTGCCCAGCCCACTGCCACTTCAGTTTTGCAATCATCCGGGCTATGTCGGTTACTTTGGTTCTCCTGCGAATCTCCTCATTTCTGATTCGATTTCGCAGGGAAACTCCGAGCATAGCCCTCTCCATTGCCCTCTGAGCGACCATGAGCTTTCTCATAAGGCCCATAGTTAGCGACCACGTCTGCGTTCCGTATGTCATCACTGGCAACACACATTGGTTAAAAACCTTCGTCTTGAGACACTGCGGTATTTGGGACGAAAATATTTTACGGAGCTTCCCGAACGCTGCCCATCCGAGTTGGATTCGACGAGTGACCTCTTTCGCGAAATTGGACCTGCCTAACTGGATCGTTTGACCCAAGTAGACGTATTCGTCAACAATTTCGAGAGTACAGTTCCCAACTGTTACGGGGGTAGGTGCGACATGGACATTAGACATGATCTTCGTCTTGTCCATGTTCATTTTGAGACTTACTCCTTGGGAAGCTGTATTGAGGCCATCAAGCATATGGCTTAAGTCTTCCATGGTTTCAGCCATGATTACGATAACAAAAAAAGTATATATGTAGTATATTAGTTCTCTAGTACCCATAACACAAGTGCTATACTACTTACTGTGGGACTAGGTGGCGCTGCGTAAATTGTGTCAGTATATTTATTTATACTCTTATGATAAAGCCTAAAGTTTGTAAAAAGAATATAGTTCACGTGAAATATTTGAATCAATAATGAAAATATCATATTAAATATATTGTATGTAACTTTCAAAAGACAACATTTTTGTTTTCAATACAAATAAATACTAAGGTATTTTTATTTCTTAATGTTTGTGTTTATTTAATTCAAATGTTATATGATTTATTTGAAAAAGGCCAACAACTTTGTTATCTTGAAGTAATCTTTGACTATATTATTATATTAATATATAATACTAGCTGACCCGGCAAACGTTGTTCTGCCATATAAATAATAAAATGTCAAAAAATTAAAAAAAAAATTTGGGGGTGCATCACCCCTAACATTTAGGGGGATGAAAAATAGATGTTGGCCGATTCTCATAGATACCGGATAAGCACAAAAAATTTCATCAAAATCGGTCAAGCCGTTTCGGAGGAGTATGGCAACGAAAACTGTGACACGAGAATTTTATATATTAGACGAGAATTTTATATATTAGATAATACTTCTTTGATAATGGCATTTATTATATACTAGTTGACACGGCAAACGTTGTTCTGCCATATGAATTAAAAAAGTAGCCTATGTTCTTTCCCAAGGTCTAATCTATGACTATACCAAAATTCATCAAAATTGTTTCAGCGGTTTAGGCGTGAAAGCGTTACTTACACACAAACAAACAAACTCATTTTCGCATTTATAATATTAGTTAGTATAATATATTTTAATAATATTCAAGCTCAAAACTTAGTTCAATTGTAGTCGAAACTCGACCTCCAGACAACCATTAGTACAAATAATTACAAAACCGGGCGCTAGATGTTTAATTTAAAGAATATTTATAAGAAAATATGAGAACTGGCCGAGTGATTATGGACAAAATTAATTTATGTTGAACCGTTACAATGCATCGGTATTTAATAACCTTTAGTCCTACAAATTTGGTAAGTGGTAGGGCCCTAAGCCCACCTGGATGGTAACCACCGTGGTGCGAGTATGTTGCCATTATAACGTCGTGTTATGTTCCGGCAGTAGTGACCCAGGTCCCTGAACCTCTATGTGGACAGCATCCTTAGACGACGGTAACTTCTTACTAAGTGGGTCGTCAGCCTGTCTGTTGTATCTCAGTAATAAAATTAATACAATGAAAAATTCAGCATAATGTAATGAAAATAATTTTACAAATGCGATTGGCCTCGAGACGTGTGACATCATGAATTATGGGCGGCTCTCTAATTAAAGTTCGCCTAATTAATCACGGGGCGAGCGCAAAAGTTTGCACTGTGAATAATATCCCCAGCTTCATTGTTATACTGGATGGAAAAGTTAGTTATAAAAATATTTCACTGTAACTCGGAATATATTTTCAGTTGCTATTACATCTTTTAAGATTTTTTTGAAGTGAAACTTCTTTGGGCGCATGAGGGTAAAATTTTTACGGATGAAACGCAAATCAGCGTCACGAAGATGTGAAACGTTTTTCTAATACTTACATTTTTAAACTCGTGATATCTTTCGAATGGAATGTCCGAATAGAATAATTCAAAAAGTTATATAAATGTAGAATAGAAAGGAAAACTCTTTATTGTTCACCAAATAATACAATAAAACCTGCTTAAAATCTAAATTTACAAAAAAAGTAAATGTATTGAAGCAGTCTTGAATATGAAGTAATTTATTTTGATAAGGATTAATACCAAGATACAAATAAAAAGCCTATTCTAACGCCGGCATTTCAATTAATTTTTAAAATAAAAGAATACATATTGTGGCATAACTATTTATAATAGTTAGACATATGCTGTCACGACATTTTTTGTAAATAATGATGTGTTTTGCAAAGTCGTAGTACATATTTTATTCTATCATTAATAGTTTTCGCAGCGCACGTGATGTAAAGAATATTTTAGGTAATTTTTTTACACCTTGGGTTACATTATTCGAGTTTTAGTAAGGATCCCTAATTTTTTGAAAATATAATATAGCATATGTCACCTGAGGATAATGTAGCTTCCCAAATTTATTATATGTACATACCAAACATTTCCGTTTGAAGCGCAGTCCATTTATTAAACTTGGATTATAGAAATCTATAAGGCGCCGATTCATGACCGTCTAGAGTTCACTAAATTAGTTTGCCAAAAAAGTCAATTTTGACATGTGTACTTTGTACGCACGCACTTTTTAATTACTAAGAAACGAGACAGACTGAGGTCCACTTAATAATAAGCAGTTACCATCGAGGAAGCTTATGACGCCAAGGGTATCGCTAACATCCTGCTGTCCACGTAGCACTTGAACCTAGCTCACCTATTCCAGAATACAACACAAAGTCATTACGGTATATTTAAAGACCACGGATGCAAATACCTTTTACGACAGGCTGCTCGGGCGCAGTTATTATACTTACTCCAGACTTGCAGCGAGACAAAGTTCCTAACGTTATACCAGTGAAATAAATTTAATCTTGGGACAGGGCTTCATCTATTTTATAATTGGGATCACTAGAGAGTTGGCTGGAGTCTCGAAGGTCGTGATGAGAACCAATATACTCCAACTAGAATTCAGTCTCAATGAATAATCACAAATTAACGCCTGAATATAACAAGGAACTTGGAGACACTAGCTATACAGTCGATGGATCCAAGATTCAAACTCGGCGTGAAAATTGGTTTCGCGATGCGCCTCCTAACTAGGACTGAGTGTAATTTTGAAACTAATTAAAACTTTGACGGGAAGAAACAAAAGC
Organism: Malacosoma neustria; assembly: GCA_963693495.1. Classification (NCBI taxonomy): domain Eukaryota; kingdom Metazoa; phylum Arthropoda; class Insecta; order Lepidoptera; family Lasiocampidae; genus Malacosoma; species Malacosoma neustria. Next base: position 18,695,374 of record OY856377.1, read on the forward strand.
TAGAGAATAAGTATCAAAATTGATAGTCAAAATTATCCTACCAGAAAACTTATAGTACACTTAAAACTATTCACAACTTGGTTTACGTGTAAATAAAAATATGATCTAGGACAAATCTAGCGCCATTTAGTTCAAAAATAAGTAGCAGATCGCTTGTGTTGTAAATGTGAATAGATAGTAGATTTGTCTTTTGTAAATAAATAAATACAATTACCTCCGCAAACATCGAACGTGCGCAAGTAATTGCGACATAGACGTTGTTTATTTTATTTACTTACAATTGTAGATAATAAACGCTTTTCGTCGATTTGCGTGGATAAAAATTTTGTAATGGTGTTTTTTTTTGAATTAGTTTATTTTAGTACTTACTGTACAAACTCGAATGCTTAGTCAATTTCCAATTCAAATACGCATTTTGTTTATTCAAAGATTATTCGCCTTGTGTCACAAAACAATACTTTGATTTCCGTTAAGCTCTTTAGCTTTACTTGCGAATTAAATTGCTATAAAAATCTTTTCAACGCCTACAAGTACTAGATATGTCAAAAATAAATAAAGAATTGTATGTTTAGTTTTTCTTAGGACCATTAGCGTATTTGCTTTTGTTATCCGTAAACGAAGGTCTTATTTTATCAAACTTTTTGATACTTTCTGCTAAGACATGCAGTCTTCGAAGCCAACCATAAATATACATAAATATAATATGCTTCTTCATATAGCTCCGAATACATAAGCCACATGCGGCCCTACTCTAGAACTGCATGCATTTCAAATGTAGCACTAAAAGCAACTTGGGAGCTATAAAATGTATTTCAGTGGCAGACTTTTTAAATAAAAGAGCAGGTGTTATCAAATTTAAAATTCTTAATGGGAAAATTACAAAAGTGTAGATTAAAATAGTTGGAGAGATGCTGCATATATATTTAATCCCTTATTTAATTTATTTTAAGATATCTATTTTTTTGTTTTATTGGTTAACTATTACAGTATAATTTTCATAATTGATAATTAATTCAATTTAAAACCACACAGAAAACTAAAGTTACACAGGAATATTCTTTTTATAATTGTTTCGATGAGATTGCATCCAAAACTGATTTAGTATGTTGTTGTATTATTATGTGTTAGTGTAGTTATTAGTTCCTTTAACTATTATATGGATAATAGACAGTCGATATTTTGTAACATAATGTTACCGTTTATCAGTAAGATTTACCTAAGTATACAGCAGAAAATTCAGGTATGCCTATTGTCCATGTTTGACTTAATTCAACTTTAATTATGGCAGGCACTTTTAAAAGCAATACCTGTAATACCTGTGATTTGGATAGAAAAGCCACTGAATTCAATATAGGTAACATTAAGTTCGCAAAAATGTATAATAAAATTTATATTTAACTTATTTATTAAAAATCCCCTATTATTGGGAAAAATAACTTTAATTACACTTGATAGTCCGAATAACAACTATTCATATTTTTTTTATTGCATTCCTTGTTGCTGTTCCGATACAAGCCAGATACATAATGAGACAGTTTTCAATTTAAATGAGAAGAACTGCCTAAGAGATGCACGTCATAAGCTAAACGCTAGTTTGGTTTCCACGTGTCAATCTTCTTTACTGTCACAAACCACGCATCACTGAATAATTTAATCAGAATGCTTGACAGCCCTCTTTACAAATTCAATAAGTCTGGGCACATTCTCAACGCGTACAGTAAAAACTTTTTCAATTAAGACCTTTGGCTCGATAACATTAAAATTCCAACATAATACCCGTCGTTGGGTGATGGAGATGTGTTGTGCGAATTTCTCCACTAACTCGGTTACAACTCGCGTTAATTATGCGCTCTTATGGGTAATTAATTTCATTGCCTCTTGCTTGTTAACTGCTAGTAGTCTTGAAGAAGAACTGTAATTGCTGCATGAAGAAGAAATTGTGTTGGAGAAGATGTATTTATCAAAATGGAGTTTTATTTTGGACTCTGTTTAATTTTTTCCGATAACTATTTAAATTTATTAATCTATGTATGTACTAGTATGTACTCTAAATCCATAGTTTGAGTAAATAAATAAATAATAAATTTATTTGGACATTTCACGCAACGTCATCTAGTCCCAAACTAAGTTGCATTGCACTTGTGTTATGAGTACTAGTCAACTGATATACTACATTTATACTTTTCTTTTGTAAATAAATACATACAGACGTATAAACATCCAGACGCTAGACGGGAATCGAACCCGTGCCCCTGCAAGCGTACCGATGTGCGTTAGTCCTCACGCCAGGAGGTCGTCGATTATAGTATCGTAAACAGTTTAAACTTTCTGTTAAACATGGCTAGTATTTAATTTAAAGCTTCGGTTTGTATTACGGATGATAAATAAAATCAAGTATCGTTCCATAATTTTGAAGTCTGTTAAACATGAAACTTTTAGTTTGTAGGAACAAACCTCTTGATTAGAGGCCATCATTATGTTTTATAGAATTTCCAAGTTTTAAGAAAAACCTTTTTTGTTAAATACTTATTGTATCTTCCTGCCTTTATCCTAAACTATGTGGGGTCGGCACAAGATGTCCTCTTCTCTAACTCTCCTATATTAACCGTAATCTGAACATTCACACCTTTTTTAACCGTATCATCTTTTACACAATACATCCATCTTTTCTTTGGTCTACCCCTCCTCTTGTATCTATCCACTTTTATTTCTAGCATCCTCCTTGTTACATGACGCTCCACTCTTCGCATTATATGGCCATACCAGGCTAACGTATTACTTTCCAGCTTCTTAATCACTGGCGCTACTTTCAAACTTCCCCTAATATACTGATTTTTAATTTTATCCATTTCTGTAACTTCGCTCATCCATCTCAATATTCGCATCTCTGCTGCATGCAATAATCTTTCATTTTCCTCCTTTGCGGCCCAGTATTCTGATCCATATAATATGACAGGTCTTGTAACGGACATGTAAATTTTACGTTTAAGTCTAAACGGCACTTCTGGATCGCAAATTGTTCCTGAGACCTATTGTCATTTATTCCACTCTGCATTCACTCTGTTTCTCACATCTCGACCTATCTCACTGTCGTTCTGGATAAATGATCCGAGGTACTGGAAGTTGGAGCAAGTTGGCAGAGACACGCCTCATAAGATAATCAGCGTAAAGGCGGAAATTGCACCAAAGTCTTAAAATAGGTGTTCAGTTTTGGTTCTGTTTACCTTCAACCCAACACCTTCCGATCTCTCCTGCCATTGAACCAATCTGCTCTGAACCTCGTTAGCATTTTCTCCAACCAGCGCAATGTCATATGCAAAGAGCATACACCAAGGTGCCTTTTCCTGTATTCGTGATGTTACTGCATCTACCATCAGTGTAAACCCACCGATACATTAAACCTGTCTGTGAAGCCAGCTAGGGATCGGACGTCTGAACTTGCCTTGTCGTACATCACACAAATAAGATGCAAGTATTTCACACGCACTCCTTTTGCTTTCATGGCCCACCATAAAACCTTTCTAGGAATCCGATCATATGCATTTTCGAGGTCAACAGGTCATAAGGAACAGCTTACTGAAGAACAAAGTTAGCCAATTCCATCCATCAGCTTTCTAGAACTTGCATACTTCCACAGGTATTTCATCCGGTGCTACAGACTTGCCATTTTGCATGCTATCTTCAGCCAGTCTAACCTCAGCCGTACTCACTTCTTTTACAACGCTCATGTTAACGGGTGCCTTCTCTAATACTCTCCTCCAGACATTCTCTTCATTCATCAATTCACAGAAATGATTTTTCCATCTGCTTTTTACATCGTTTTCTGTCATTTCATTATCTATTAAGACCCTTCCACAATCATCTTTAATACATTTCACATGGGTTATATCCCTTGCATTTTTTTCTCTATCATTTAACATTCTATAAAGATGATTCTGACCACCAGAGCTTCCCAAAAACTCATACAGTGTGTCTTGTTCAGAGACAACTTTTTTTGCTCTCTTTTTACATTCTAAATAGTCTTTCCTCTTGCTTTGCTTTATCATAACTTTCTCTTCACACACATTTTCCATTAATTGAAAGCATTTTTCTTTTCTTTCAGAATCACCTGTACTCCTTCATTCCGCCACCAAGATTCTTTCTCAATTTTGTCTTTCCCTTTCGTTTCTCCAAAAACTTCCTTGCTACACCTCTTTGCTACACCTCTAAAGCATTTTTTTCTTAAATACTTATGGTATAAAAATATACAATTTAAATAATGCTTTGGTAGACAATTCAAAAACTAATCGAAAAAATTTCGCTTACAGAGAGAGAATTAATTAAATTAATCGCACACAAATGAAATAATTTCCAACCGAAATATCTGAATTCGTTACCAGAATGTGCATATTCACTGGTGAAACTTTGGTGAGTTTAAATTTGCAAAGCGTTGGTAGGGCGTGGATAATCAAATTTTATTTTGCAAGTGAAAATTAAATTACAAAGCGTTTTGTCATGAGAGCTTTATCGTTATTGGCGACTCATTTTAATCTTTATTATACGAACTTTTGGTATAACGGTTAATGAGTATTCTGCAGATAGGGGACTTTTTTATTCTGCAGAATACTGCGTCTTAAAGGAGGCACTGTAGAACTTTAAGGGGATATCTATTACAAGTATATAAAGTTTCTGTCTTACTACTTTTTTTTCTCCGTGCAGGAGTGGATAAAGAACACTAACCCTTGCGGCCGGTGTCGGCCTGTCGTAAAAAGCGACACAACAACTCTATCTACGTAGTAGGGCCCCAAGCCTATCTGGATGACAACCACACTGGCTCTATAAGTATGCTGCCATAATAATCTTCTGTTGAGTTCCTGAATTAGTGACTCGGGTTCCTATACCTCTATGGGATAGCAGCGTATTCGCGGTGTCCCTAGCGTCACAAATATCTATAGGCGACGGTAATTGCTTACTATTAAGTGGGTCGTCCGACTGTCTGATATTCCTGCAATAAAAAAAAAACACTCCACTGGCTTGTACAATTTGCTATCCATCAGCAATACACCCACAAAAAACTTCGACCACAAGGCAACATCTTTTGACAAGGGTGCTGAATCAAAAAGTAATATTTTTTTAATTGTGAACCCATGACACTATAATGATACATAATACAATCGATGTTGATGTTGTAATGATGATTATTACTGGCTCAAATGTTCTGTAAAATATTGAATTCAACACTTTTTCGACATTTTATAGTGTATTCATTATTCCGTGTCAATCACAAGTCTGTGATTAGATTAATATATATATGTACATATAGGAATCTCTTCAAACTCGTAATTTAGATCCATTTCCTTTAAAAATGTTTATTGCTTCAGTGTTATTTAGATTTCAAATACTATAAATGTTAGAAAACACAATCCAATGTCGAAGTTACTTTAACTCCATTACTTATCCAATGCACGTAAAATTTATATGCCCTTTTAAATTATTCAAATCTCGTAAAATCCGTGACAATGTTACAGCAATAAATAATTTCTCTCCTCGACAAATGTTCAGTTTGATTAATAAGAGGGTAATTAATTTAATGGTAACTCTGATATTTTACGGAACATGTCCCGGAGGTATTAACACACAAAAGTAGCAGAAGTTAAGCTTACGTATAATTCATTTTATACCTCTCACAGCGAGTGCTATTAAAGTATTAACTTTTTGAACAAAAATACCTCCTTTACGCCACATTATCTCGAAGAAGCACTTAAACATCAAAAATTTTAACCTTATTAACATAGTCCGTCTAACGTAAAATTGGTTTATATTTAATTAATGCTCCTTTTTGTAATTAATAATTCTAATATTTTATTTCTGTCATCGCATATTATATTATATCCATACTACTCTTCTCTTACTACTATTATTTTTTGGTTTCTCTATCACTCATGTCTTAAACTAGTTTTGCTATATTTATTCTTGTCTATAGCAATTTACATCACTACACGCACCCATTTCATTATATCTTTTGTTTCTTCTTCGTACTAACGTATACATCAAGTGCTACTTTAAAGAAAACCTAAATGTAAATTTTCAGCTATAACTAGCTGAAAAATTACTATTTCCAATTGTTATAATTGCCTTGAAATTTGAGTTCACTAGAATGTTACAAATTAAATCTTTGAAACCCAAGCAACAAACTTATTCAGCGTGGTAATTTTGATTGGACTATTACCACGTATTCGTAAATTTTATAATACTTCGTCTCCATATATTGCAGAAGAATGAAGGTATAAAGTTAAATATCTGTATCTGTTTATTTTACATTACGATTCCAAGTATCAGCTTAGAAAGAAATAATGTCAAAGACTGCTTGAGATCATCACTTATCCAATGGCACAAATTTCACTTTTTTATATCATTTAATACATATATTTTGCATGGAAATAAATTGCTATAATAGTCAGCAAGGTTAGTATATTAATACAGTAGGAAACTAAATCTAGAAAACATGTAAAAGTAGGACAAAATCCAGTTATCTCAATTCAATCAATCAATCAATTAGTTGTGAACCTAGATTGCTAATTTTTTGGACATAAGTAATACATGGCATTGACGTTGGTATATATTATGCTGGATGCAGCCGAGAGATGTGAATTTTATATCTGTCCTTAAGATATTATATAGGTATATACTTAATTTAATATTAAGAATATTAAAGTAAATTCAAAGTTATCATTACAACTGGCAACATCGTTTATTTTCTAAAAACAAATAATGCTTATATTATTGTTATATCTAAGAAAAAATCGGAAGTCAATACATTTCACACTGGTGGTAATCAAAACTGTGTATTGAACAGATTCTTCGAATAGTATTTGTAGTGATTCCTCAGGTTGCTCACCACATTTCCAATTTATTTTTGTATATTTGAATAAATCCTTTTTGGTTTTATTTTTACTATGTTTACTCTATATGGCCGATGAGTATTCAAAGTTATATTAGTATAAGTGAAAATAATAATATATAAGCAAATTCTGTTTTATTTTCACTCAACTAGCAATTATGGAATAGATCAACCACATGCTCATAATCACTGATAAATTGAGAGCATGGTAAATAATATCTGAAATCTTGAGAGTAAACAAAACTACAATGGTAACCAACAATACTTTAGACTAGAGTCATTATGAAAGGATAATCAGTAGTTTAATTCAAAATTAGGAGGACCAATTGCAGAATATACGAGGGTAATATTAAGCCCCTAAATCAGCGATGTAATGTAAATATTGATTAATTGATCTGTTTACATCTTTGCTTATCCGATCGTCTAATTGCTTTATGGGGGTACATTTGTACTCAATGACAAGTACATTCTATTCAAATGATAAGTTAAATTGAATGACCGATGTACACAACAGATAATCTGAATTGGAATTATAATTGGTAGTTGGATAATGGAATTGTATTTAAATGTTGGGCATATTATCCAATTATAAAATAAATTTCAATATTATCAGCAATTGGTGCGGTATGAATTATAAATTGGGATAACATAAGGGTATTTTGTATTAAATGTTATTAGTATTTTATGTATAATAATATCTTTGACCATTTTTTTTTTATTTTTGAAGTGAAACTTCTTTGCGCGCATGAGGGTTAATTTTTTACGGATGAAACGTCACGAAGATGTGAAACGTTTTTGTCGAATGAGAGGGAGAGAGCGATTGAGACCGACTGAGAGAAAGTGAGAAAGGGTGAACGTAGCATGAAGCACATAGCCATGGAGGGAGAGTAGGGACCAAGCGAGTGAGAAAGATCGAGAGAAAGAGAGAGAGCGAACGTCGCATCACGCACAGTGACATGGAGCGAGAGGTGGGTGCACGAACTTATATTGCATATTTTACTTATCATAATGCTTTAATCACAACAATACGAATAGAAATCGCATCAAATAATGTAGATATCTATGAAATTAATTATAATAAATTTATAATTTGTAATAATTTTCGACACTTTTAATATTTTAATGACAGTTAAATTCATTAAATTCCTATCATATCTTCCTTTTTCCTTCCCTTAAAGTCTCGGAAATCTAAAGCTTCATATTTGTATAAATCAATATATTAGATTTAGGCCGACTTGGACAACCAATCTCTAAACCGATTTAGCGCTAAACTTATTTAAATCGTCATTCTGTCCCTGTCAAATATTGTCAATGTGACAGGGACAGAATGACAATTTAAATAAGTTTAGCGCTAAATCAGTTTAGTGATTGGTTGTGCAAGCCGGCCTAAATAAATGAGATTTAAAAATTAGTTTGCAAAGAAGTTTTTTTAATATAAAACAATATTACAACTAATTCCATAATACCGCCAAAATTGATCATCATACAAATAGCCAATCCAGATTGTTTTAAATACATCTTTATGTAAAAATAAATACAAATAAATATACTGTGAAAATTAACACAGCATCTACTTACTTTGGGTAAGCAACAAGTAAGTATTATGAGTATTATTCAATTGATTGACTTCATTTTTTGTTCAGACATTTCAACATACGAAAGCCGTTGCGCCAAGAAGGCAATAAGATATAGAAGTATCACGATGAACACCAATGCAATATGTGCCGGTACCAAAGTAATACAACTATTCTTAGACTTAAGCGAGACTATAAAATTAAGGAAAACGTCGTTGTTGGACAAACTTGTAACTAGGCAGAAAACTTTAGCTATGTTCTCTCTGTTTACTCACATGCTCTAAAATTTTAATCTATAAACAGCACTTGTGTTTCCTGAACGTATGCTTGTTGATGTATACACAGTGTAATAGATAGAAAGAAAGAAAGAAAATATGTTTATTTAGGACTTAAAGTTATTATTTACAATTTATAATTATATACTATATATTTGTTCCAAATTGGTCCCAGCTCAGCATTTGCTGATGGAATTTACCAGCGCTGATCTTCCGCTGGGGCCATAAAAAAAAATAGCGGGACAATATGGGAACTTCGTTTAGAAGGTTGAGGTGACGATTCTGCAAGTCTAGAGCTTGGTTGAAGTCTAAGTCGTATTAGATGTGTATGTGTGTTTAACAACTTTTGACGTTGGACAATGTAGTCATTATCTATTTGGTTTTTCTTAATAAAGATAACCATGTCTACACACTTTAAAGGGATTTTACTCTGTCACGTAAAGCAATGTATAACATTTTTTGTTTTGTTATAACGAGTGGAAGCAATTTGAAGTATAGTTAAAAGATTACATTGGGCTAAGGACATAGGAAATGAGGTCAGAATTGTGGGGACTCTGAGTTGGGACGCCGCGAAGAGCGGATGAGGAAAATCAAGTTTCAAAGAGAGTAACAACAGCCGGAGACTAACTCTAGGCTTCGCGTCGAGTCATTTGTTTCTATATAGAGGATTAATTATAGTGGTTTGCATTGTGTTGGATCTAAATATGGCCAGTTCTGATCTTTCATGGTGTAGATTGCTTGGTCTATTTTCTATCCCGTGAACCGAGATATTTTAAATTCCGTGGAACTCCAACGTAGGGATTTATTAGAGTCAGTGTTGTTTCTTATTCCGCAATTTAATTTAATAATAATTCACGGGGGTGCCTAACCCTTTGCTTGTTATTTACTCGAACTGGGAGCCCAGTCGAGTCAGTATTGTATTAAGTTAGCTGTTACGCGAGTAAGTCTAGATGGTTTTTAATTATTATTTTGTGTAATTCCGAAATAGAGTTTAACTTAAAGTTAGTAAGGCCTAGTCTTCCATACATGAGAGCCCGGGCTTATTATCTATAACTATAATCTATTACTTCGATAAAACAGGGATTGTTAGGCCTGTGAGAAGTGTGAGTACGTGGCCTATAAGTTCGAAAAAACACATACTATCCACAATGCCATTAATGTGCTGAATAATGTAAGTGCTTGAGCCTGACTTAAGTCTTCTCTTTCGACATGACGCAATGTTGCATTATATAATTAACTCATTTCTCTTTTCCCCAAGAAATTATGTTAAGAAATTTTATTCGGGACTCGGTATATGGGACACTAAATATAGAAGGTTAGAGTCGCATTTTCGCGAGGTTTTGAGACAGTGGGTAAGTTCACCGGGCAACATATTCTGTTGTAGAGCTTTGGTTTTACAGTAAAATTGTCCCGATTCGCAATTGTAGTTAGGTAAGCATTATTTGTAGTAATAAATCTACTAGAATTCCTTTAGGATAAGGTTTATTATACGCAAGGCTGACATATATTACAAAACACTACAATCATTACATTTTTACTCGCTTTATATTTTCTTTAATATTTATCTATCTATATGTATTATAAGTCTCATTATTTATTATTGTCTCATCCTCTGTTAAGTCTTATAGAAATCATCGGTTTATAAAAGTATCTAGGTTTACTATTTTGGGAAAACACAACGTAGGTGTCCTGGCCGTAACGGTGATCTCCGGCCAGAGCATCACCAGAAACCGTCGTTCAGCATGTTGGGTGAGTGATAGAAATTAATTAATTTATTATTTCTATTTTATACGAAAATGTATAGTTTTCTCATCAAACAGGATTTCATATCTGTGACTGCTAATTTTATAACTTCTATTCAAGCTACTTAAATACGTAATTCTAATTTAAAATTATTATTTCAATTAGACATTATTAATCAAATCTCCTCGTAAATATATGTACATCAGTACATATTATACGGATTTATTATATTAAGCATCGCGGGAGGTGAACGTCACAAATAGGCTTACTTAACCGCGGACCTTAAGCTGCAAGGTGTTAGTGTTAGTTTTATACGCAAAACAGATTAAGCATTTAAATCATTATGAAATGCCCAACAATAGCTGTACATGAAAAACTCACCAATAAGCTTTTAAATATTACTACAAAAAATATATAACATAGTCTTATGATATGCTATTATTAGCTTAAATGTCACTAATAGACATTAATAATAAATAAACTGGCATTGGAGTTATCGCCGACAATCGCTTTGAACATTGATCAAGTTTCAAATTACATACAATTCTAGCATTGTTATTGTTTGGTATAAGTAAGCAACAAATAGCGATAAAATAGCCGCGAGGTTTTATATATATACACATCAAAAAAGTCTAAGCAACATGCATGATATTACAAATTTACCATTTATACTAATTAATTTCTAAGTCTTTACTCACTCAAAGTGCGTAAGTATGTAAACTTTTTTGTTATTGATGACAAAAATGGCTGGTTGTAAAAAAATTCTATTATGTTTTGTTTTTTCATAAAATTAAATGAAAGGGAATTTATTTGAATTTAAGTGCGTTTTTATTACTACGTTTAGTCTCGATTTTATAATTTTACCAACCATTTAAATAAAGTTAGCGACAAAATTGAATTGTTAGATATTCTTTACGTCATGGAGCGATGTCCTTTGACGGCAAATGAAATGCAAAGAGATGTAGGGAAGTTGCAAGTGGGAAGTAATCAATCTCAGGTATCTCGGTATTTTGGCATTCATAGAAGTGTTATTTGTCGTCTTTGGCAGCACTACAATAATACAAGGGAACCCGCTGAACAGCATCCAGGCCGTAAAAGGAGTACAACCACTCGGCAAGACCGGTACATACAAATTATTGCAAGACGCCAGCCGATGTTAACCGCTCGAGAGATAAGTTTGAGGCTACAAAATTCAAGTGGTGTTGATGTAAGTCCCCAAACTGTGCGAAATCGTCTGCATGAGTACGGCCTACGAGCTCGACGCCCAATTAGGTGCCCACTGATACGTCACGGGAATCGCGCTCGTCGAAATGAATGGTGTAGAAAACGCAGAACATGGACCCAGGTACAATGGAATAAAATTATGTTTTCCGATGAGTCGCGATTCGGGTGTAGGCCTGATACATGAAGGGTGTGAGTGTACCGTCAGCCCGGAAATACTGAAAGGCTCAGGTGCATTCAGGAAGTTCATCCATACAGCGGCTCATCTACCATCCTAAAATTTAAATTAGTATATGTTGCTTAGACTTTTTTGATGTGTGTAATAAGTTTAAAGCTATTCTGTCCTTTCTAAGATGTCGTAAATTACAATAAATATATTCCTGGTTTTTCAAAGTACCTAAAATTAATTTTTAAGTTAAGAGAGTTAAACTGCATTCTATAGAGCTAGAAAAAGTAAAAGTACTGTCTTTAAAATTAAGTCTTTGTATTACTTAGTAAATATGATGAAGCTATGCACATAAATATTAACATTATTTGACGCGCATTCTATGTTTAGAAAGTATTAATTCCAAAAATCTACCATATATCTACCAAGAAACAATAAAAAATTTGGCTAAGTTGGGAACAATTGTCTGGCCATGCCGCCTCCGCCGAGCCCCGGCAGGAGGGGTAGACCCAAAAAGTGCTCGTCTGACGTCGTAAGGGGTGATATGCGTACCAATGGGCTCACTACCAGGGATGCTGAAGACTGTGCGAAGGGGAGTAGAAAAAGTCAGAAAGCGGACCCCGGGCACCGAAACGGAAGTTTCGATTGCAACGGGGATTTGACGCTGGGATGAAGAAGAAGAAACAATAAAAAATTCACAATTTTTCATAAAAAGCTATAAATTTCTACGTAAAACACAACATAGAACGTTAATACATGTTTAAAATATTTGATAATTTATTCACTGGTGTTCCATAATATATTTTACATGTGACGGTTACTTTAATAAAATCAAACAATTTATCTTTTAGTCGTTTAAATCGGTAACAAATACTTGATAGTTATAATAATAATTATAGCGATTAATAATAGTTATAGCGATAATTATTATCGCCGTAATCTTTTTATTTAGACCACTCTAAAGGAAATGCCGATTTCCGGAGCTGTATCTGTTCCAAGTTTGACTGGAAACTATGAAACATTGATCCTCGACTAAGAAGAGATTGGAAACGATCTTCAGGCTTAGATATTAAGCCGTTGTATAGTTACTCTATTCTCTATAACAGTGTTATTAAGCAAATGATAAGTTTTCCAAAATATCTCAGAACTGATAATGACAAGGTAAATGAAGATCTCAATAGCTTATGTAGATGAAACTTCTCTAGCTTTGAATGCGTTTTAAAATATACTACAATCAGATTATTTCCCATTTTACAGGCAGCTATGGAGTCAGTATTCAGTTTTTTCTTATGCGTGTTGTATGGTAGTTACCTCCGTAAGTTAAATCGCTATGTATCTATCATCTCGGGGTCCATTGTTGGGTAATATTAGAGAAAAATATTTCTAACAAGGCATCTGTGATACATCCTAACGTTGCTTTAGAAAACAGAGGTATAAATTTGCCTAAAAGAAAGAAAACCCCTGGAACAAAATTTCGTTCATTTAGTACAGTATTATACTGGCTAGTAGATTGTAAAACACTTTTTAAAATGGAATACTGAATGAATTCCGCTGTAACGGTCCCCTACACTGTATAAATGACCAACAATTCATTCGCACGATACGTCAGCAAACATATGCACTCCGAGGAATCACATTTCGAATTTCCAACGCGCAACCCACGTCCGTACTCGCAGAATTTCAATTGGACATGTTTCGCCTTCGCCGCGTTTCTGCGATGTACAGCAACGGGAAAATTAGAATTCCTAACCTTATTTCATTTGGTTGTATGGCTGAATTCGGAACTTTGCGGGGCCGAAATTTAAAACGTTTAAAAAGAAAATGTAATTTCAATTAAAAATTTTAGGTTAGTCTGGTAATCGCTTGTTTTAGTTTTAAAATATAATCCTTTAAAGCGAATGGTAGAATTATTGTTAAACTAACGAAGTTTAATGACTGACAGCACATATAGGTATATTTGGCACTTGTACGTAGCACGCAACATACAACGCTAAGGAGTTTAGAGAAGATGCGAAAGCGGACCGTTACTTGTCGAGGTGACAAGGAAAGTTAAATTCAAATTGAGAAGTCAAGATGAAAAGGAAATATTTTAGGAAGTATTCTTATATGGTTACGAATAACGTATGAAATGATGTTGTTACCATCTGTCAACTGATGCAACAGACAAGTGTTACCACTGTTCTGTTTGATTTCCTCAAGAGAATCCTAAGCCTTGAAATGGAAATGTTAGCCTATCAAATTGACCATATACGAGTATGAATATAATCTCAAAATATGGTAATTTATTATAAAAACTTTTGAACAAAAAAATTAAACTGCCGAATAAATTAAAAAGCAAAAAATAATAAACCTTATTTTTATTAACCTTAATAACTAAGTTCTTAAACTTATGTAAGTATACCTAAGCGATTTTGAGTCGGCGCTAGTGCCCTCACGTGTGTGCCCGTTCGGGTTGCTGTCACGCTGTCATTAACTTCGTAAACGCTCGGCATTTTCTGGCGAAGGGGCGTGTCACACTGAGGCACCGTCGTACATCACGCTATAAGTATACTTACATTGGTTTAAAAACTTAGCTATTAAGGTTAATAAAAAAGGTTTATTATTTTTTGCTTTTTCAGTTATTTTCGGCAGTTTAATTTTTTTGTTAAAAAGTTTTTATTTTATTAATTTTTTGTGGCTACAATCTACTAATTACAACATGCTTAAATAAATCAATTCTGTCAAAAGTTATGAGTGCTAAGTTAATAATAAAATAATAAAAAGGTTGGAATTTTTTCCCCAAATTTATATGGGACCAATTTCGGGGTATACCCTATCCAATAAGAAATTTTAAAATCGGACTACTCTGTAAAAGTTATGCGTGGTCATATATAAAAAAAATATATACGCGTCATCTTAGGAACCCCCTCCGTTTTTTTCGTCGGTTAAAAAAACAGTATATAAAGAAAAGTAAACAGTTAAACAAGTCTGACTCTTATTTATATGAAATAGTACGCAATGGGTTATATTAATAAGGAGTATAAACTTTGACTTCACAACTACTCAGAAACCGTCATGCCATAAACATTGACTTAAACATTTTATTTGAATATAAAATATGATGTTTAGTATAAACATGTGATGGTTTCAATTGCGTCTAATGAGATCAAAAACACCTCCTCATCAATTTACAACAATGACATTTTGTATTTCATAGTTCATCTTTTTTCCTAAATTATTGAACTGCAGAAGATGTACTCGATGAAATATACCGCTCGCCCGATTCAAATGGACACTGGCCAAATTGAGAGTTTTCTTGCGAGATGGCAATCTTAAGAAGCATTTTCATAAATCGATTCCTACATTTAGGAATTCTTACTTAGTGTATTCCTTATTTGAAAATTTGCCAAAAAGCGTTGGCTAGTTTGATTTGTTTGGTACATGGTTTTGCTTTTAAGAGATAGCAAGATATATTTTTTATTGGTATTAGTTATCATGTAACAATGAAAATGCTAGAAATGAGAGTAGATATATTCAAAAGGAGAGGTAGACCAAAGAAAAGATGGATTGTGTAAAAGATGATATTTATGGCAAAAAAAGGTGTCAATGTTAAGATGACGGCTTACAGACAAGAGTGAAAAAAGAGAACATGTTGTGCCGACTCCACACAGTTTTGGATAAAGGCAGGAAGAAGAAGACATAAGTACAATGATCTTTTTTGCTTTAGCATTGTCAAAGGGTGAAATTATTGCCCGCCGTTTTACGTGACCTCTTTTCAAGTGATCTTATTCTATTTCTTGTGCCGGATAATAACTGTTCAAACAAATTAAATTCAACAGATAGCGCCACAAAAATATTTCGTTGTTTTATAAAATTTGATAACGCGATAGACTATATTTTAAATCTAATACTTCGTTAATGCCATAACCATAAGCCAATGGTAGTCCACTGGATGAACTCAAGTTTGAGCCACATTTCTTATACTGTGATTTTCTCGTGTAACAACCTATAGCAGTTGGCCGAACCATTGGGCTGTGGGATATTGATGTTTGATGTCACTTACCGAGAGATGGTCGCCATTCCAGGAATCTTTTGCTTTTTCACTCAAGAGCTTTCAGTGACTTTGGCTGTCCTATTCATTGTTATTATTTAATTTCTTTGAATTCAAATCAGGCATTATCACAATCTCGCCTAAATATCAGATAAACATAAGTTTACAAATTGCGAAATCGAATACCTTAACCGAGAGCCACTTAGAAAAGGTATATTCTAAATATCTAGACTCGAAATCTCTAGAGATCAGCATTAAAATCCTCTTCGCGCATCTTAGATGCTTCTATTAGGATGCCTTTGAAAAGACAGGGCGGGTGAACCGACATTTTCTTAAATCTCCGAGTGTTTTATGAATTCGGGTAGTGTTTGTACTAGAACTTTGTGTAAATATATGAGTCTATAAATAATATTAAAGACGAAGAAGAAGATTTTTTAGTTTAGTAACTAGTTGGGTGACCTTGTAAAATTGTACAAGTACACGTACACTTACTCAATTGAGTATTGAGAAAGATTGTTGTACAACCTATAGACATTTGATCCTTGCAGAAGAAAAATATTTGTTTGAAACTAATAATTTGATTTAAAAAATACAAACTCTACCGATTTCCTATACTTTTTGAACGTAAAACTAAAGGCTGTAGATCAACTTAATACTGCCATCAATACTTTACTTGGAGGTTATAAAAAGGCTATCTACAAATTAAATGGCTGGAAAAACCTGCGCTAAGCTTGGAGTAAGAAACTGGTATCTGTTGCCGGGGTCGGCCTGTCGTAAAAGGTGACAAAACCACCCTAGCTAGGTGGTAGGGCTCCAAGCCTATCTGGATAGCAACTACCCCTAGTTTCTTGATATGCCGCTATAATAACTTTGTGTTGTGTTCCGGCAGAAGTGACCAGTTCCAATTTACCTACGCAGATTCATACCACCACCTAGTATTATTGCCACCTAGTATTCATACGTGACGGTAACTGCTTATTGTTAAGTGGACTATCAGCCTATCTGCTGACTCACAGCAATAAAAACAAACTACAGAAAAATAACTAACATAGAATATTAAACGTTAAAGTAGCCAACTGGACTATCCCGTCACATTCTCCTCACGATTACTTAGTATTGTAAATAGGCCCCGAATGTGGTGGGCAAGTTTTTTTTGGGTTCAAAGATAACTTGAGCCCTTGAAACCTATATTAATCAAAAATCTCTAACAAATTTTTTTTATAATATAAATTACGACTGGATTGAGAAAAAAAAATGTCTTTAAAAGAAGACCTCCAATAGTGAACAACGATTATCTAACGAGGAAGGAACCTACGCCACACCCAGGCTAGAAAAATCTATTTGCAAATCATACAAATATTTTGTCTGACGCGAGGATTACCTAGCTTAGAGCCACAAGTCTGAGGTATTTTTAAATATTACTAAATATACTATTTAACAAATAAAAGGCAAAAAAATGTGATTGTTGGGATGACTGCTAACAGAGGAGAGTGGAAAGAGAGAACATGTTGTGCCGATCCCGTATAATATAAGGGCAGGAGGAAGAAGATACTTTTTAACAAAGTTGTCTAAGACGTCAAATATTTTATTGAATCCCTTTCTCATATACAAGTCAATGTCAGTATAAAATTGAAACTTGAAGCCATAGCAGAGCAGTTAACTGCGCTGTTAAAATTTTACGATACCCACACTTTGTTTAGTTGAATAAAGTGAAGACTTGGGACTGCCGCGTAGTTGGCTTAATGGCGATCTACGTTACGACACACTTGGATAAATTGTACAGGAGTTCATTCGGGACATTAAACGCTCGCTTGAGCTATCAACTTGACATAATTTCGATTTAAAGAGAATTTATCTTACAGCATTATCCATAATAATATTATATTGTGAACGTAACTCTGTCTGTTTGTTATATTTTTACGCCTAAGCGGTTGAACCAATTTTGATGAATTTCGGTATAGAACTAGATTGGACATTAGAAAAGGACATAGGTTACATTTTACTTTTTGATTTATATGGCAGAATAACGTTTGCCAGGTCAGCTAGTAATGTTATAAATGTAAAAGTTACTCTGTTGGTCTGTCTCTCTGTTTGTTACGTTTTCAAGTAGCTAAAACAATTTTGATGTATTTCGGTATAGAGAAAGGTTGAGCCTTGGATATAGGCATTTATTTAATTTATATGGCAGAACAACGTTTTTCGGGTCAGATACTAGTTTTAAAATAACTTTTATTTTTAGGATCCTATGACGTGTTTTCTCACCAAGACCTTTGTATTTCTAATTTAATTTTTATCGCGGTCGCCATCTTAGCGATAACTTTTATTGGGTATCAATTGACAAATCTATATATTTCTGTGAAGAGCGTCAATATTATAAGCAATTAGGCTCGGTTAAGTAAGTAGCGTCGCAAACATCTAGAGGCGACGGTAACAGATTACTATTCAGTGGACCTTCACCGTGTTTGCTATTTCACTGTAATAAAAAATCGTATTGAAATTTAGCATCGCTTATAAAAAGTAGGTTAAATCTTAGCTTTATCTGTAGAACTATCATAATGTACGCGTTAGGTATTATAAATATAGACTCAAATATTACCAAACTTTATCGATAGTATTACAATAATACGTTGTTGACATTATCATTACTGGTTTCGACCATAGACAATGTTATCATCCCAGGCATGCGGGCCCTAATATCCCAAGTGGCACAAAATACGATTTAAATAGAATTAAAACTTTATACTACGCTATAAGAAATGCATAGATATTACTTACAGATACGTACTCAAAAATTAAATATTAAGGATTACATGTATTCGATGGTTTTGCGGGCAAGAAAATCCGCACTGCACTATTTATAAGGTGAGATAAATGACCGCTAGAGTCTTCTTTTAGAAAATTATTGGATCCTAGATATTGATTTGGCTAGATTGGTAGAAATAGTTTAATTACTTATCTTTTAATTAATCTGTTTAAGTCAAAGGAAAATTCGGTGCTTTCATAATCAACACGCGTATATCAATTGAAAACTTAGAAAAATGCACCCTTTTCATGTATGCTAATACTAACTGCCCATAACTTCCCTTTGCTAGCCTCTCTAGAGGCAAGGAAAAAATGGATTAGCAATTTATAAACAACACTGGCCTCTGAGTTTTGGTTTCCTCACAGTGTTTTCCATTACCTCCAATATGTGGTAATTACGGTGCATGTTGTAAAAAAATCAAAAGCAAGACCTCATATTGGATTTTGAGTATGGTCTTATTTGGGAACAAATTTGCATAATTCAGAAAAAACATACCTCTTATAGTTGCAGGAATATGTTTTATAACATGTTTATTTAGTACATCTTCAACAGCATATCGTAGTCCACTGCTAAATGTAGACCTCCCCAAGTTTGCGCAACATATCCAGGTCTCTTCCTTTTTCCATCCTGTCCCAACCGGAACTCTTGCGCAGGCTATCAGCCCATAGGGCTGGGTGGGGTCCTACGCTACATTTGCCTAGACGCGATCTATATACCTAGTCAGGTCATAAATTCTGTCACATGTTTAATGTAAAATAATTGTAACAAGTTTATTAATTATGTAACCATTCATATACCAAAATGAACTTAACAAAACATAGATTCTTATGACATTAAAGTTTATTCAAAATGACCTCCGTGATTTTGAATACAAGCCTTCAATCTGCGCGGCCAGTTGTCTATCGCAGCACGAACGAGGTCCATGTCAATATCGGCGGCTGCCTTAATCAAGGATGTCTTGAGTGACTCCAAATTGGGATGAGGCTTTGAGCACGCCTTTTCCTCCAATTGTTGCCATATCTTGTAATCTAACGGATTCAAATCTGGACTGGAGGAGGGCCAGTCTTCGTGCCGGATGAAGTCGATTTCACGCGCCGCCAGTCAGTCTTGTGTGCTCTTCGCTCTATGAGCTGGCGCCGAATCTTATTGGAATACCTAGTGCCTGTTATGGTACATGGTATGAGAAACAGGTTCCACAAGGTTCGTCAGGACTGTATTTTGATACACAACAGCATTCGTTTTTACACCTTTCTCATAAAAATGTACCTCTGTTAAGCCCCAATAAGAAACTCCCAACCATACCGTGAGCGAGGATGGAAAATGACCTCGTTGGACACGCGGAATACGGTTGCTCGCTTCTTCACTACTGTGTGCGTACACCTTATCATTTTGTTTGTTGTAGCTCTCTTCTACGGTAAACATTTTTTCATCCGAAAAAAGAATTTCCCGATATTTTTTTCCCGCGTACCGCTTCAACAAAGCGCGGCATCTCTTCAGTCTCAGGTCCATTAGACGAGCATTCAAACGATGTCCTGTTTTTCTTCGATATGCCCGAAGCCCTAAGTCTTCATTTAACACCCTTTTCACCGTGGTTCTGCTTAACCCCATCTGAAGGGCCAACAGTTTCTGCTTACGTTTGGGATTTCTTTGAATTCGTGCCTTCACAGTTTTTATCACTGCTGGAGTCCTAACAGACCGAGGGCGACCACTACTTGACCTGTCATCTACACTAGAGTCTTCATTGTATCGTTTGATGGTACGATAAACGAATCTTTTGGTAATATTCAAATTTTTCAGTATGTTAAAAATTTGAATTGGCGCGTAACCGCAACGATGCAACGCAATAACTGCAACACGGTCTTCTTTAAGCGTCCACTCCATATTTAAAAATGAGTAAAATTCTAAAAGTTATACATTTTTATTTTCATGAACAATTCGAAATTCGAATTCAATAAACTTTTTTGTGGCCAGCATTCTAAAAGAAAAGTTTTTACTGTGTGACAATACTTATGACCTGACTAGGTACACTCCAGAACACGTTTGCTCCAAGGCCCATCGTGCGGTATAATTTATTTTAATTACATACATGAATCGATGTTCTGTCTGTACTTTGTAGTCTTTTGTGACAATATAGTCGGTACTAAATTAAACAGGGAACTATTCAGTTATTTCCCTTGGGGCGAACCAAGGTACACCATTTCTGTACACCAACCATTTCTTGGGTGAAAAATGAGTGCAGAGTTTATAGAGGGATTTCAAAACATCCTTTGCTTTGATATTGTAAATATACTTAAATTGTATTTATATGTATATTTATTATAAAAAAATTAAATTCTGCCAGTGCACGCTGTTGATTAATAAATGAGGCTTTCATGATGAATTTCCTTCAAGGTTGAAGATCAGCTAGTAGTAGTGCTAACGTAGACTAAAAATTTATATTAATTCATTATCATCATCATCTCAGCATTCATCCCGGTTGCAACCGAAACCTGTGTTTCGGTGCCCGGGGTCCGCTTTCCGACTTTTTCTACTCCGCTTCGCACGGTCTTCAGCATCCCTGGTAGTGAGCCCATTGGTACGCATATCACCCCTTACGACGTCAAGCCAGTACTTTTTGCGTCTACCCCTCCTGCCGGGGCTCGGCGGAGGCGGCATGGCCAGACATTTGTTTCCCACGTAAGCATCCGGTTGCCGTAAAACGTGGCCGTACCAACGGGGCCGACACTCCTGCAGTTTATCCGCAATGTCACGGACATGAAGACTACCGGCGGGAGTTCTTAACGCGGTCCTTCCGCGTCACTCCACACATCCACCGCAGCATATTATTACTTATTATATATATATATATATATATATATATATATATATATATATATATATATATATATATATATATATATATATATATATATATATATATATATATATATATATATATATATATATATATATATATATATATATATATATATATATATATATATAATTTTTATATAAAAATCAATAATAAAATATCCTAAAACATATAAATTATTATTATTATTAAATATAATTATTATTATCACTTACTTTTCCAGTATTTAACTGAGCAAATCATTTTATCTAGTAGTATCGTATAATTCGTACTTAAAATCATTTGACACACTATATTTTTTAAGACTTTACTTGTAAATCATTTTGACTTGACAGCATATAGTTTATGCATAATTTTCTCATAAATTCTGATGCATTAAAGCTATTCGTCTTTCACTATCACAATACCTTCTTAGATTAGAGCGCGTCAGTTTATTTAAGTTATTACCCTCTACGTATAAATTATTACATTAGCTGCACCGTAATAACGCTCCAGAAAATCTTAAATATTAATAGATAGGAAAATATATACGTTTAAATGCATACATTATATAGACAAACCTGTCATGACTAACTAAAAACAAATAGGTATACTTATTTTGTATATTAGTAATTATATAAGCTATTTAGTAGCCATTACACAATTGCAATGTTGCTTTCGGACTATGTGGCGCTTTTTTAATTTTCTCCCTACATTTATTTTACATATCACATAAAGAGTCGTTTACACTATTTTATCTCTTAACAGTCATATTAAAAATATATAAAAAAATTGCTATCTGATTATTTTGACTTTGTAGTGTAACATTAATGTATGTTAATTATATCTAATATTAAAAAAAAAAGTTTTATCTAATGCCTTTCGATATTATGACAAAAATAAATATTACTCGTCCAATTTTTTACGTACATTGTCACCGACACGTCAAAATTATTTATTGCTTTAATTATTTAAATAAGTATACTTTTATATTTACTATAAGTATTAAGTGTACGAACTACGTAAGCATTTAACTGAGCTGCCAACCTACAACTTAATATAATTATGAGTATTTTTTTTATATAATTTTTTTTCTCTTAAAATACTGTGTAAATATGAAATAGTTTAATCAATTTTCGAAACTAGCAGCATGTAAATTGTTAGTGACGCGCAAAAGCTGTTTACTTCAATTGATTTTAAAAGGAGTATTTCCTACGTATTCAAGCGTGTAAACAATTCATAAATAAATTCTGGAGTAAAAAATAGATATATTTGGGTCAACCATTATCTCGGGGCTGTGCTGACGTAATCACGAATTAACAGACCCGGTCAACAGGCACAACTGGCGCTGGATAAATAGAACTATTGCTCATTCAATAAATTTAGTCTTTTTGTTTTTTGGACAAGAAAGGTATCGTTTGGAAAAGCTTTTTGCGGGTATCTGAGTTTGTTTATCGCTTCCGTATTTCATGATTTGCTGAATGTTGTTTTATATTTTTTTATGTATTTAAAAAATGAAAAACCTGCATATATGTTAAAAATAATTACGTACATCGTTTTAAATGTCAATATCACGAAATTAATTATAATATATAATCAGGGAAATTAATGAAAATACATCATTAATATGAAGTATTCGCTAGAAGTATTAAAGTAAGTTAAGTAAAACTGCTTCTTAATTATATGAAAAAATCGTTGCTCGACATTTCGCTTAGTACCAGATAGCATCCTCTTCCTCTACGTAACAGATGTGTCTACACGGTTATTTATCGTTGACATTTAAAGAATGTTATTGGTTATTGAGCTATGTCGCAATACAAGCTGTTGCAAAATAACCGAGGAACACCTCGGTTATAACATAAAATCCATTATAACTTAAAAGAAAAAGTACTCAAATCCGATCCTGCCCTAGCTCCAAAAGTTATGAGTACATTTCATCCTTTTCTGGTATGGGGGTTTTATGAAACTGAAAAATAAGCTAAAGTCATTACAGACTGGGTCGTAGCCATTTTAACTAAACAACTTCTTAAGGTTTTAGTAGCATCCGCCTATATATGAATTAACTATGTAAGTGCAGGAATGAAGGATTTCTTGTCTTTTCATATTTGCCACCATGATTCTATAGTTCACACTTGGGCTCGTAGAATCGTCTACTATACCTATTCTATAGGTTATAAGAAAAAAAGTACTTAAGAACAGTTTCTACATAAAAAGGCGTTAATTTTAAAATTAAAGCTTAAAATACAATCTCTATTTGTACCTCTATATTTGTAGCTCTATTTGTACCTCCTACCTTAATAGTGACTACATAACAAAAATATAATAAGAAATACTTTTTGTTTTGGTGTTATTTTATTTTTTGTGTATTCGTTATTCTTTTTAGCAGTACATTTTTAACTTTCCTCCTCATACAATATGAATAAAATATTAATTTTGAAGTTATCTCTTACTATTTCTTTAAAAAATAATTCAACTTGGCATCACTGAAACATAAATCCTTAAATTCCTCATAATGTATAACTTGTATATAAATTCATATTTCTCTAGTTTATAAGCTCTCGTTGGTTCTATCTCATTAATAATGCATTGGATATAAGACAATACGTCATCCGGATAGTTGGCAGTGCTGCTTGAAATTCGAGTTTCACTGTAGCTTCGGATTTGTTTGGAATTCTGAGATTTAAGTTAGAAAGTGCTTGGAATTTGTGGTATTAATAATTTTATATTAACGACACGTTATATTCAATTTCTACTATAACTCAAATATCAAGATCGTGTCATACGTATATTCATTTGATGCTGAGTGTAGGACGATTCACTACCTAGTACTATACTACCTTTGGACCTCCAAAAGTCGCCCCGTTTGGCGAGTAAATACGCTGGTGTTAGTGGACTGTATTAAATTTATATTGTATTGGTCTCCACACTAGATTAGGTACTAAAACTTCACCAACCTCGTGACCTCAACGGTCTGGATCAGCTCAGGTGTAGTTCGCATGGAATCACGGACGGCGTCACTACTGCAAATTGTTGTTCAAGTACATTACACTGTATGTTGTTACGGATTTTTTTTATGGCGAGAGTTCAGCAGACAGGCAAACGGCCCACCCTGGCAGGTGGTCACTGTCGCCTATGGACGTCTGCAACACCAGAGGTATTACCAACGCGCTGCCGGCCTCGAAGAAATTTTATAACGGATTTACGATTAGCACGGCCAATAACCAATAGGCCAATAATATAAGGAGTCTAAAAATATGAGCTTGTTCTTCGCACATGATGTAGAAAAGTGTTTATTTTTCTTGTCATACGTTGACACACAGTAACGTCTTCCGCACGGCGTCTACCGGCCCCTCTCGCAAACTTGAGGATAGTCGCCGAAAATTGGCTGAGCAATAATTTTATACCTACATCTAGGTAAGGACCGAAAACTGGGAGAATTGCCTATTATCTTTAAAAAAATAACGACTTTACAAATAATAGAATATTTAGTTTATATAAAGTCTAAAAGTTGACAGATGAAATAAATACTGAACTAGCTTACAAACAGCATGTTATTTTTTATAGCTTGAGTTCAGTAGACAGGAAATAGTCCCCCCAATACCAAGTGTTCATGATATGATACGTACTGTGATGAGAAAACTTGAACCGGAAACTTATTCCGAATCCGAAAAATATGTAGCATCAACGTTCTTGAAAACAGTTTCGTAAAGGGAATAAGGAGCTTCTGGAATTGGGGATCAACGCCCTGCTGAAGGCGGGGAGCACGGATGGTAGAAAGACTACAAAGGTACCATTCTAAACACTAAACCTATGAAACTATTAGTGTTTGGAGCAAATTACAATTTATAACAGAAATATCGTCATTAGTAGTTACAAATTTTAAATAACAATGTTTCAGAAATAAATATAAAGTAATACAGATAAAATATGATATATTATGCATAGAACTTTGAAAGTAAATTACAAAATAAACGTGTACCCTCCCTCGCATACTTATCGTCCACGTTGGATGACGTTAACCAGTAAAATTTTTCCATCGAAGTGCTTAACAAAATTGGAAACGACGCCGAAAACCGTCGCTATAAAACTCTTGAGCAAAATTGAGTTTGGGACGACATAAAATTGATTCACAGAAACGCCGGCCACGCCAGACGCCATTTTTATTGCCAATTTTAATAATGATGCCAAATGAAATAATTAACCGAAGCAATTAATTGAATTTGCAATTCACTTTGTACGATTTAACGAAATATTTAATTGCGGTAATGTATTTTTATTATTTTCTGAATTAAAATTTTGGTTATATTGTTTTACAATACATTACTCGCGGCCTCGCATTTGTTTAAAAAGTTCTCAAAACTTTTAATAGTTTTTAGCGTATCCAGAACATATAAAACGAATAATTTATGATTCTTTATTATAAATAGTATGGACGTCTGTATTATATTCCAATAGTAAAATTTTTTCATTATTTTAATATTCTCTTTTTTAATATTACTGTTTGCCTGCTGAAAAATTATTTGTATTACGATCTAGGATTGGTAGAAATTACTGGATGAAATAAAAATATTATACGTATAAGATTGTTTTTATATTAAAAAGGAATTAAGGTAAATGGAAGGAAAATATATAAAGCCTGAACTCATAAAACAAAAGAACACCAAGACAAACGTTTACAATCGTGCAGACTATTGAATAATGCATGCGCCACAACGATCTAAATTTCTGCAGCTCAAAGCTTTTACATTAGCCACTGCAGTGCCTCTTTGGTATGTCATTTAGCGGTTAGAATCTTCTGGAACAATTCTGCTTAGACGACAACCTAAATAATTATTTAGTACTTAACAAAACCTTTTGTTTGTTTGATTGGGAATAAAACTATTAAATTACTTTCGTATGAAGTTGTAAATGGATTGATTATTCATTTTGCTAGTTCATAAACTGCAAAAGGAATAACATTATTCGTTTTATTTTTGGATAATTTATGGAACCTTTATAGGAATAATTCTTTTGTTGGATTAAGAAAATAAGCGGTCATGGAAGGGCTCTTATGCATGGGTTGGACTTTGAAGTGTAAACTTCCCATACAAAATAGGAAAAAACGTTTGTTTCAGGATTCTATTATGATTTTTTTACTGCTGAGGAACATGAGACAGGCTAAACGCGTACTTAATAGTAAGTAGTTACCGTCACCTATGGATATTTGCGATGCTAGGGGCACGCGAACACGCTGTTACTCCATAGGGGTACAGGAACCTGATTCACTAATGCTCGAATACAACATGGCGGTATACTTATAGACCAAGGGTGGCTGCCATCCAGACCGGCTTGGAGCCCTACCACGTAGCTAGGGTTTTTTGTCGCCTGTTACGACAAGCCGACCCCGGCGGCAGAGGTTATTATTTCTACTCCACTCCTGTACGGAAAAGATTTAGAATAGAATATTTTTTACTGTACAAAACAAATACAGATTTTACCAATGGCGGTCGTATTGCTGAGAGCGATCTGTTCTAGACAACCTTTAGATACAGAAAGTATGCTTTAGAGAAGAATATAATGATAAATATACAACACATTAGAAAGTACAGCTAGAATCTCGATTATCCGAACATCGATTATCCCAATATCCGGACTCATTCTTGATTTGACGGCGCAGCGAGACATGTTACGCCGAGTTCATTCCCGCCTCCGACGCTCGTATTTGTTTGTGAAAAGTATTTCTTTTTATATCGTATTGTTTAAATGACGTATATAAAGCCCTATCTATAATAAAAAGTTATTAAAATATAATTATTGTTAGATTTGACTTTGAAATCGATAATCAAAATTTTTGATTCGGATAATCGGGACCCTACTGTAGATAATTTTAAAATAAATTTTCTATTCATAATTTAAATAAATACAATACAAACACATAATTAAAATAATATTGAACATAATATAATAATAACTTTAAAAGGAATAATGTACTGTAATAATTATTAGCGAGTTCTAAAAGGTGTTGGTGATCTACTTTTAAGGTGAGAATTCAATAATAATATCTATATATCAATACGTGAAGCGAAAACTTTGTACCCCTTTTTACGAAAATTGCGCGGATGGAGGAGTATGAAATTTACATAATTTACACAACATACACGCACATAAATACTTACGCCTTTGTTTTCTTTATAAGAATATAATAAATAATATTTACATTCAATAATTTATAAAATATACATAGAAATATTTAAATAAATAATAAATAAATTATAATAATATATAAATAAGAATATTATATAATTATTAATAAATATATATTTAATGAATTTACATTTATTGTCTATAGGCTTAAGTGATTATATTCTCAAGGAATTAAACTTTGGAATTGTTTTTATTTGTAGAATTATTTATAATTTGTGAAGTACATCTTGCTCAAGCATAGAAAAAATGGTGATAAGTAATTTAAATTGATTAACTCTTGCCTATTTGTGAGAATTATGTTTACAAAATTTGAATATATGGTTATGAAACGGATTTACAATGCAGATTTTGCAATGCAAAACATTTGAAGTTTTACAGTGATGTAATGTAGATAAATGGCAAATCAACTGAATAGCTACCTTGGATTAGAGAAATATATAGCCTTTGACAAAAAAAAACCCTAATAAAGTTTAAACTTAAAAGTAAAATGAATTATGGCCGAATTTCGACCCCTGGGCGACCACTCGTTTTATATAGATGCGTAAAACGAAACAATTCAATTATGTACCTACTGGTTTAGACGTTATAAAACATGGTTTCCATAAAACTACCAGAAAGTGGATATAAACGGCTTTTTCAGATCTTTACACCCCATTAATTCCTCAAACACGTTGTATACTCGTTGATTCGTTTGAAATGTCTGACTTAGAGTTAACTTGGTGTTAACTTAGTATTTATAATCACTTTGGAAGTTAGAGTTTAGTTCTTCCACGTCTTAAGTCAGAGGTACTTAGTTTGGAACGTGATAAGATTATCCAACTCTACAATGTTTACTAAGTCGTATAAAGAAGTAATTATAATTTCAAAATTTTGATCCACATTACTGAATTATCTCATAAGATAATTGCTTAAATATAGTATATAATAATATTTATGCGATAACCGTCATCTATAGATTTTACACGTCCACTCATACACAATTGCTTTGAAAAACGATTTTTTTATTGCCGGGGAACTGCGGACAGGTTGACAGCCCGTTTAGTATTGCAACTTATAGCTACAATCACCTATTGATGTTTAAGACACTATAGGCACTGCGAACACGTTTCTGTCTAGGGACACTGAAATCTAAGTCAGTAATGCCGGAACACAACACAAGGTTTTTATTATTATTTTATTATTATGGCTGCAAACTTATAGACCAGAAATGGTTGCCAGCCAGACGGGCATGGGAGCCTACCTATTTGGAGTTGTTTTGTCGCCGTTTACGACAGGTAGACCTCGTTCGCAGTGGTTATTATTCATACTATACCCCTGTAAAGTGCAGGAAAATATACCAGACAATGAGATAGAAAAACAGAGTTAGGCGAAAAATAAGAAAATACAATAAAAAATATAAAGTATGTAAACAAAGTGCATAACACTTCATTTAGTTTGTACAGTTTGAATTTGCCGCGTAATAAGTTCGATGGTTATAGTTTTACTGTTCACCATAATATCCAAGGATAATAAGAAATTAACACATTATAAGTATAACATAATTGATTTCATATTTATATAGCAGAAAAAGTCCTAAAACCTGTCCAAATTTATATTCATATCCTAAATTGTATATACTAATAACAAATCCCTTCCGTTCAAGACAGCCGATTCAATTATCCTTGATACTCGAAGCCAAACCTGATGAGATCTGTCAACATTCTATGTTGAGAGGGGATGGAAAATTGTATGATTATATTAAGGTTTTATACCCGGGAGCTATTTTATATCTCTGAGTGCGAGTGTGTCTGAAGCTTTTGACAAATCAAATTTTGTCCAAAACTAAATAGTTATTAGAATCAGTTGAATTGAAGACAAGGATTGGGAGTACCCAGATCTAAATGTAAATAAGTGGTTTTGTTTCACTCATTTTTGTTATCACAAGGACGAAGTAATCAATCGAATAATCAATATTGACCGCTGCGGCCATGAGCGGCAAAACAACCCTAGAAGTAGTATGACCCCAAACCTGTCTGTACTAGTTAGCGGTGTCTCGCTTCCTATTAAGTGGGCCGTCAGCTGCTGCTTCCATTAAAAAAACTGACTAACGAGTCCTAAGTCCAAACTTTTGGCAAGTTGATAACCGATGTGAACCCGTTCCTAACATTTTCAAGCAAATATCGAACATAAATCCAAATAATTAAAAAGATTGATCAGATCCTTTATAATCGAATTGTTAATATTATGTTACCAAAAACATCGTATCTTAAATGCGCACATCAATGTGTATCTTCAAAAGTATGGCAGAAAAAAAAATTTTCATGAAAAAAACAAAATAGAAACAGTGATTCAAATTCATTCAATTGCAAATACGAGTAACATGAGTGATAAGTACAATGGGTCGTTACCCACCCCGGCAAGTTATTATGCCGAGCAAGAAGAACATAAATGGTCAGAATATACGTTTATATTCTGACCATTTATGTTCTTCTTGCTCGGCATACAAATACAACGTATGCTGGAAACAATATGCAATTTATCCGTGCAGGGACGAAGATAGAATACTAACTTTCATTAGTTTATCATCAATAATTTTTTTTATTGCTGTAGGACAGCAGAGAGGCTGACAGCCCGCTTAGAATTTAGCAGTTACCCTCGCCTATGAGTGTTTGCAACGCCAGTGACATCGCGAACACGCTGCTGTCCCATAAGGGTACAGG
Source organism: Malacosoma neustria (assembly GCA_963693495.1). NCBI lineage: Eukaryota > Metazoa > Arthropoda > Insecta > Lepidoptera > Lasiocampidae > Malacosoma > Malacosoma neustria. Next base: position 18,725,781 of record OY856377.1, read on the forward strand.
AACTTGGGTCACTAATGCGGGAACACAAAAGGTTATTATAGCGGCATATTTAAGACCAAAGGTGGTCGCCATCCAGACGGACTTAGCTCTCTACCACGTAGCTAGGGTGGGTTGTTTGTCGACAGGCCGACCCCGGACGCAGAGGTTAGTTAGGTAGTATTCTTTCTCCGCCCCTGCACGTATAATTGATGACCAATGTATTGTATCAATCAATAGTTGAAATCCATACTAATTATACAATGATCAGTGTAAGTAACTCTATGCTTGTCTTTTGTGTTTTCACGCCTAAACCGCTGAAACAATTTTTATAGATTTGGATATAGAAATAGATTGGACCTGAGAAGTGGACATAGGCTTTTGTTATTAAATGTATACGGCAAAACATCATTTGCCTGGTCAGTATAATCATGATAATTAGTTAAAATTATAATTTGTTCTAAAACTAGAAAGAAAGAAGAAAGAAAGAAAAATTCTTTATTTGACAAAATAGCGACGCCCTTACAATTTTACATATATATAAATCGTATTATAAATCTGTACGCCGCTTTTCCAGCAAACAAGGCTTGTACTCAGCATGTTTCTGAGTCGGAATTATATCCGACACAACGCTGATTTTCAGTGCAAGCCTTCCCTTACTCTGTACGTATAAAACGACCCAAGTACTTACTTAACTAATATTATAACTATGTAATTAATAGACTTTATACTTAAAATAAATTATAAACTAACTTAAAAAACATAAAAACTACCAGTATATCGAATACATATATCGATTACCGATGATTTGCCATGGCCTATAAGCCACGTCACTGACATGAAACAACTTTTATCCTATAATTATCGAGTGATGTTTGTTTTATTGAAAAATCATGGACCCATATCACCCATACATACTTCAGTGTGAAAAATATTATAAATTATTATTGTCATTAAATTATATCCTACTAAACTACGTTCAATGAATCTATTGTATATTTCCATGGCGCAACAATTTCGTACATCAAGGCGCCTGCGAGTGCGATTTATGTTCCAAGTTTGGATTTTACTATAAAAAGTGTTTATTTATTAATACGTTGGATTATTATATGAAACAGGTAAAACATAATGTTTAAAATATTAATGGCTGATTACAAGTTTTCGTGTTCGTTTAAAAAACGCAATGAGGCAAATATAATTAAAATATAAATAAATTTTCTAGTAGAATACTCTTCATTCTTGTGTGATCTTCTTTTGTTTTAATTGAAAAACTTTAAGAGGGCGAGCCCCGGTAGGAAACTTTTGAATGTGTTTCGAGGAATCGCAAATTGTTTTTGTTTGCTTTTAAGGGCTGTACACATTCGTGTAACTTATATAGCATAGTATATGGTGGCTGAGTGATTCTAGTTTGCTAAAAAATAATATCATAAGACAGAGTGGACACATAAACAACATTCTGAAGTAATCGTTGAAAATAACAAGCAAATAATTTCTTCTGTAGATTACGGAATACCACTTGAATTATCAACTTCAAATGTGAATTTATGATATTTACTGTATACCAACAACCGGAAATATCTAAATTTATACATGCTAGATGTAATCTTAGTTATATAGCTTGTCATATCACTAGGAATACTGATAACCATGCGTAATGGCTCATGAAAAGTTTTCCAAGTTCAGGTTGCCACTGAAATTTGTGGCCAAGATCATATTATAATGTATTTCAAAGCAAACAACACTCTTAAGTTAGAAAATATTAACATTTGATTCTACTCTTCATTTTCAAGACTACCGTCACCAAAAATACTATATATACGATGTTATATAATTGCCAACATCTTTATAAAAACCTAAAATAGTAGGGAAAACTAGCAAGCTAAAAAGCGCTTCATTTTTTGTGTAAATCCGAAACTATTTCCTTAGTAGAGTTATCAGAGCATGGCTGCCTAGTTTACGTAGCAAAGGGTTGTATAAATAACGTTTTAATGGAATACTGGCTCAACACGGATGCAGAGAACGACTTGCTACATTTTAAAAGCAAAAATACTTTTAGCTCGCTCACTGGAATTTCCTCGCTGGGTTTTTAGGTATCGATGATTCATGTGAAAATTTTCTAACGGGGTTTACGTCATGTTTTGATCGGCTTTTTTATTCTCGTGTATATGTTTGTAGATTAATTAACATATCATCGTCATCAATTAAAATTAATTGATGACCTCCGTAGCACAATGTTTTTGCCTGTCGAAACTCCTGTGGAGTCATGGTTTCGATTTTAGTCAAAAATTAGCAAATTGTATAAGTAATATATCAGTTGGCTAGTACCCGTAAGATATACGCTCTGCTGCTTACTTTGTGTCAGTATATTTTAAAATTAAGTGGTTGCATTCCAAACCTTCTTCTTCTTCTTCAAGTGTCTCTCCAACTAGTGAAGGTTGGCTACCAACTTCTGGAATTGTTGTCTGTCCTTAGCGAGTCGAAACAATTTGGATACGCTCGCTATTGCAGTCCACTCTCCACTTCTTAAATATCCCAAACCTTAAACACCCAGAATTTGTGGGTAGTACAACTAGGCTAAGGGCTAAGCCCTTGGTACAACTGTTGTACTAAGGACGCAACTGAGGGCTAGTATATGTGGTTAGCCTCGGTATTAGTAACACTTCTTTTTTGTGCTCAGATAATATTAGCATAAGAAAAAGATGAAATAACATTATAAATACATTTAGGAAGTTTGGTGATATCTAAAAGCAGAAAACGAAATTATGTGTCCTAATTTCAATGTGAAACGAGAAAAATAATTTAAATAAAGAGGATGACAGACTTTTCCCCAAAAAGGGGTTAACGTCAGGCAGGCGGCCCGTTGTAACATGTTGTGCCGACCCATATAATGTGGGATAAGGGCAAGAGGAAAAAGAAGATGATATCTAAAAGCAGTATCCATCTTGCAATATGCACAAGCTACTCCAAATGAGTTCCGCATAGTAGTGATCAAAAATCAATTTTGTGACCTGCCTATTTCGTTTATAGCGACGGCCGAGTTTTTAGTCGGGTTAGTAATATTAAATCAAAAATAATAGTTATCTCATACATTATTACTATAGGATTAGGTTATGACTTAATTTCTATGGTAGGACACTAACAGAAATATTTACCCAGCGCATTATTCAACAGTGAACTTAAAACTAATAGCGCTGTAACTCAAGCGGAGTTCCGCAAGCTCTTACTTTGAGCCTCAACCCGAAATAAATGCTTTGAAGAAAAGAAAGACAACGACGATCTACGATAATCCATACTAATATTATAAATGCGAAAGTAACTCTGTCTGTCTGTCTGTCTGTCTGTCTGTTCCTCTTTCACGCCTAAACGGCTGAACGGATTTTGATGAAATTTGGTATGGTGATAGATGATAACCTAGAAATGGTCATAGGCTATATATAAATAATCACGCCATCGTTCTTAGGGGGTAGGCAGTAGGCAGATAACTAAATTGAGTTAGTGATTTTTTGTGCTTATCCGGTATCTATGAGAATCGGCCAACATCTATTTTTCATCCCCCTAAATGTTAGGGGTGACCCACCCCCAAAAATTTTTTTTTAATTTTTTGACATTTTATTATTTATATGGCAGAACAACGTTTGCCGGGTCAGCTAGTATCCAATAAACCAAGACACAAAGAGTGTCTTTTTGTTACTATCATACTGTGAAATGGAATTACAATTGGATGTATATATTGAAAACAGTTGTCTTGAACGGACGGGCGGAATTCTCTTATTGGTTTGGGATTCCAACTAAATGTTTGATTTTGGAGTGCAATATACTATAAATTGCTTGTGATATATAAAATTTCATTTTTACTATTTTTTTTATTGCTGTATGACAGCAGACAGGCTGACAGCCCCCTTACAATTAAGCAGTTACCGTCGCCTATGGGTGTTTGCAATGCCAGTGGCATCGCGAACACGCTGATGTCCCACAAGAGTACAGGAACTTGGATCGCTAATGCCGAAACACAACACAAGGTTATTATGGCGGCATACTTAAGACCAAAGGTGGTCGCCATTCAGACGGGCTTTGAGGCCCTACCATGTAGGGTGGGTTGTTTTGTCGCCTTTTACGACAGGCCGACCCCGGCCGCAGAGGTTAATATTCTTTCTCCGCCCCTGCACAGATAAGAACAAATCAAAACAGTCACAACATATTATTACGCAAAAATCATACCTAAATTTTGAGATAACAGCAACGAACGCACAACTTTACAAACAAATCTTGCATGCGTCATATGGATCTTTCGAATTATTATTAGTATAATATAGCAAAAAGGATACGAGACCACCATTGATGAACACAATTTTAAATCATATTATTGTAGAATGACAATATTGGGGGAAGTTTGAAAGTATCACCAGTAATTAACAAACTAAAATAAAATAAGTATGGCCGTGTAATGACAACAGAAAACTCACGTATTTAAGAAAATATTCAAAATTATGGATGAATGGACAAGGGGAAAAGTATACTAAAGAAAATATAAAGAAATAAAGCGTTAATACTGAGATGATAACTGACAAAGGAGAGTGGCAGCAGGCATTGTTTTGAACACATTACGTAAGATAAGGCCACGAAAAAAACTAGACATCAACAACTGAGCCTAATTTAATTTGAGTCGATATACGGACATCAATAAATATATTATGTAGTCAATTAGGAATATCCATCAAACTCGAATACGTAATATGTCAGTCACATTATCGTAAAATCGGTCCAATAATTAAACTGTTCCAAGATACAACTTAAAGACATCTCTATTCAAAACCCCAAATGCAATTACTCCACACTTCAATAGCAACTAGCTGCAATTCAAAACCGATTCAATCGGGAACTCAATTTAAACTGGAATCATTCCAGATATTTGGAGAACAAGCGTTTCTAATAACCGTCAAACGACGGTATTATGTGGTGGGTATAAAATTATTACGAAACGTATTATAATTGTATATAATATATAAATCCCACAAATGTGTTATTTAAAATTGTTGTATCTTTTGTATTTTTGAAGTTGTTATTTTTTTTTTTTTGCTTTATTCAGTTCTTGCCTAAAGCTCTAATTATTTTGGATCACTACCCTCATGCTCAGATAGTCTTAAATCAGTCAATTAATATATAAATACGACATTATACTGTGTGTATCAATGATTAAAATATTGTAATGATAGCTTATAACGACCCATTGCTAGGCTTCCCCAAGAACAACTACAACATATCGATATTCTCGGTACCCAGATTTCATCGCAATATTTGCCTACATCGTAGGTATATGACAATTATTGTCTAATATGCACACCTGGTGAGAAAACCTATTTACTGATGTCGATAAATATATGAATAAACGTCGTAAAATATATATTGAGATTGATGTAGACATTCATGACTATAATAAGGTATAAATTAAGATACATGGATTAGTTTTTATCCGTATAAATTTACTATAGCCAAGGAGGACATTGTAAAATATTTGTAAAGATAGTGGAATAGTATTCCTACAAATAAGTTTTATTTACAAATGTTTTGTGAGAATGGCGCTCGTAGTGTTATACCTTTTTTATTCCTGAAGAACAGCAGACATGCTGACGGCCCACTTAATAGTAAATAGTTAGCGTCGCCTATGGATGTTTGCGACGCTAGGGGCACCGCGAATATGCTGCTGTCCCATAGGGATACAGAAACCTGGGTCACAAATACCGGAATATAACATAAGGTTATTATGGCGGCATAATTTAGACCAAGAGTTGTTGCGATTGTTTTGTCGCATTTTACGACAGGCTGACCCCAGCCGCAGGGATTAGTATTCTTGCTCCGCCCCTGCACGAACTTTGACTACATTCCGTTCAGTGTAGTTTACACCCTTAAATAACCGTTGCAAAGGATACCATTTGCATCCTTGTTACTTGATAAGCTTCTGCTGTCTCAGCGGTAGTATTAATTAAAATTTCAAAGCACAAGGCATCTGTGCATTGGCGGAGAAAGAATACTGACCTCTGTGGCCAGGGTCGGCCTGTCGTAAAAGGCGACAAAACAACCCACCCTAGCTACGTGGTAGAACCCAAGCCCGTCTGGACGGCGACCACCTTTGGTCTTATGTATGTCGCCATAGTAATTTCGTGTTGTCTTCTGACATTAGAGATCCAAGTTTCTGTACCCTTATGGGACAGCAGCGTGTTCGCGATGCCACTGGCGTTGAAAACACCCATAGGCAACGTTAACTACTAAATTCTAAGTGAGCCGTCAGTCTGTCTGCTATCCTACAGCAAAAAGCATAATATGTATTATGTTAGACTTATATATCACCCTACCACTTTTCAAATATACCCTTTCTAAGACATAGCTGATTTTATGACTACTAAATGACCTTAAACAGTAATTTAAATTCGGTATCCCAAAAGGAGAAAACGTATGTATGATGTACAGTCCTTATTTGAGCACATACATGCTCGTAAATCGTAAGTTTGAAAAAAGAAAACTCTTCGATACTATTTTTGCGCAAGATCCTTAAGTGTTTTAGTTAACTATATAGTTTGTTTTTACATTTAGTTCTTTATTTTCTTTATACTGCTTACATTTTAATTTTATGTATTATTCTTTGTAACATTATTACACATTCATATTTCAGTTGTGTATATTTCTTAATAATTTAATCTTTTAATTCTTTATTATATATATAATTATATATATAATATATATAATATATTATATATATTATTATCTGTCTATATTCTAACATTCCATATAACATTTATTTTGCTATTTATTACTTGTTCTCTCGTGCAGGGACGGAGTGAGAATACCGTACCCTGCTGTTGGCGGTCTATCTTAAATGGCGATAAAAAAACCTTAACTAGGTGATGGGTCTCCAAGCCCGTCTGGATGGCAACCACCCTTAATAAGTATGCCATAATAACCTCGTGTTCCAGCTTTAGTGACCCAGGTTCATGCACCTACCTAGCGTCGCAAACATCCATAGACGACGGCAATTGCTTATTATTAAATATACCGTTAGCCTGTCTGGTGTTCATCAGCAATAAAAAAACAGGTTTCGCTATTTATTGTATGTGTGACAGGGACAAACATGAGTAAGTCTTAATATTATAGATGTTTATATAGGTTACTCTCCAGCTAAATATTTGTAAACAACGTATCCTTTCGGAATTATTTCACTTCTCCAAGAAAAAACAATTTTGTTTTTACTTATGGATTTACTGCCTGAGGCATACGGTCGTTTCCTTTTCATTATGATTTGTGTTGAACAAACACACAAACAGTTTTGGAATATTTTGAATATAATGTATACATTCTCTCGAGACCTCAGAGCATGTATCGCACCGGCTCGTACAGCTTTGCGGTACTATCTGTCGAATGCAGAACGCGCAGGATGTATTAAATAGTGCCCATATTTCGTATGTTTCATTTGGATTGAATTATAGATTTACAATAAATAGTGTTATTAAAGTGATAAATAATACTTTAGTGAGAAAATTTCATATAATAATAATATATTGTACAATATAATATATAAGAATTCAATAAATATGAAGAAAGTAGGTATGTGAAGCGATACAGTTAAAAGTTATTTGTATAATAACATTAATAAATGCACATTGCACACTAAATACAATATATATATTCGGCCAAAGTTCACCGTGATAAATGTGGTCGTAATATAAAGAAAGGAGTTTTTATGATAATAACGCTAAACTTTTTCCAGTCATCCACAGGTACATTATTAATTACTTTATGGCAATAAAATCTTTATCTCCTTTGAAACTAAGTTGAATTTTGTTGTTGAGTGGAATAAGTGTTTTGTTCAAAGAAATTAATAAAAAAATTAATAATGAAAATATAAAACAACCTGCACTTTTTTACAATAATATGATTTTTTTTTCTGTATCCTATCTTGTTTAATCTATTTTAATTACTAGGTAGACATCGAACGCCTGCAGATGTTGCGTTTTCGATTCATGTTCCCGGTCTGGGAGCTTATGTATTTATTTAAAAAGGAAATTATAAGTACTTTAATTATAATAGTTTAATTAATAAGTTGTCTGGTACCCATAAAATAATGGCTATGTTGCGCACTTTGAGACTAGAAGGCGCTGTGTCAGTATTTTTTTTAGAGCTAGAGTTCAGCAGACAGGCAAAGGGCCCACTCTGACAGATGGTCACCGTGGCATATCGACGTTTGCAACACCAGAGGCATTACCAACGCGCTGCCGGCCCCGAATATTATTAATATAATATTTTATAACGCCTTTTTTGAAGAACACCATATTGTACCGCGCTGAGAAAACCTCAGCCGGAAGCTCATTCCAGATCCTGAGAGTACGCAACATGAATGTTCTTGAGAACCGTTTCGTACTAGAAAGAAGAGGCTCCAAGAAATGAGTATGAAAACCCAGCGGATGGCAGGCAGTGCGGTGGTAAAAAGACAACGAGGGCTAGAATAGCTCTGCAGAACACTCCCCGTTGCACAGACGGTAGATTTATTATTGTTTTAAACTTGAAGATAATTTGTTACTTTTTATTTCAGTTTTAGTATAGTGTATTTTTTTACTTTTAATAAACTATTACATATTTAATAAACATGTAAAATAAAATTGAGTTAAAGTAAATTTGGATCATTTCATTGAGCAGAATTTAAATAAAGAAGGCATTTACGAAATAGTATAAATAGGTACAGGATTGTTCAACATCTTTCATTATAATCGAGAATCGTTGGAATGCAATTTCACACCAAGGGCCCATTTCACGTACGAATTCTGTCAAATTGTAATCTCAAGAGTAATGAAGGCAAAGCACCACGTTTATTTAACGGCGTGTACATAAGAAACACTCAGAAGTTTTGATGCAAAATAAATTTACAGCAAGCGTACTGCAAACATTAGCGTTCAAATTAGAATGTACGGAACCAGGTTTCATTGAAATTACGCATACTGTTAATTACTGTTAAACGCATAATGTTATAATTACTTTATGCCAATAAAATCTTTATCTTCTTTGAAACTAAGTTGAATTTTGTTGTTGAGTGGAGTAAGTGTTTAGTTCAAAGAATATTGATCCTTTTGATTGAGAATTTATAAATAACGATCTATGTACAATGTCCAGTGGATTCTATTTAAAAGTATACCGCCCTTTTGTCCAATATGGATTGATGGCTCACACTGTTGACTCGGGTAGTATGTTTTATTTTACGATTATAACATCAAATATTTCGGTATCAATCATTATGTTCTACAAAATAGTTTTCAAATTAGCTCTTTAAATTTTATTTTATTTTTACACAGAAAATTTATATGATCATAATTTTGTATAGTATGTTTCATGAATATTGAGACCTCTAAAACAAGCACTGTTTTTGTGATAACGTAAACACAAGGCGGTTTTGTTTGTAGCTGAATTATTTTAAAACAAAATCTAGTTAGCGTAGCAGTTTTTAAAATATTGCACCACTTTCCCTGCTTGGGGAAATATTACTGTTTTTTTTTAAATAATGTAATTAATTATATATATTGCAATAATATTTAGATAGATAAATGAAATATAGAAAGAAAATATTCTCAATATTGGAGATAATGGCAACAACAGGCGGCCTTATTGCTTTAAGGCAAGCCATATATTTACTTTGCTAGATGTAATTTTTAACTTTTCAATACAAAAAAGGCGTAAAAAGATTTCCAAAAGACGAAACATTCTTCTTTCATTTATTTCAATTTTGTTGAGTATGTCATATCCGTATTTTGCATCTATATGCGGTGTTTTTTAAACAAAATGTCACAGTATTTGATATATGTATCTAGGTTATGCGAATACTTCAAAAAAGTTCATTTCAGTTGAAGAAAAATGATTCGAGTGACATAAAAGAAAAATATACGTGGCGTAGGGTGGCGTAAAAATACATTTCTCCACATCCGTTCTCTAATAAAATATGCATGAGTTGCATGTACCTCTTATTTTTTATTTATTTGAATACTAGCTGACCCGGCAAACGTTGTTCTGCCATAAAATAAAATAAAATAAAATGTCAAAAAATTAAAAAAAAATTTTTGGGGGTGGGTCACCCCTAACATTTAGGGGGATGAAAAATAGATGTTGGCCGATTCTCATAGATACCGGATAAGCACAAAAAATCACTAACTCAATTTAGTTATCTGCCTACTGCCTACCCCCTAAGAACGATGGCGTGATTATTTATAGCCTATGACCATTTCTAGGTTATCATCTATCACCATACCAAATTTCATCAAAATCCGTTCAGCCGTTTAGGCGTGAAAGAGGAACAGACAGACAGACAGACAGACAGACAGACAGACAGAGTTACTTTCGCATTTATAATATTAGTATGGATTGTCTTTGCCTTTAAATCGGGAATGCCTAATTAACAGTCTGGTTTGCATGAAATTGATTACATTATTCAAGGATACCGGCAAGTTTATGACCTTTTAAATTTATTCTTTTGAGCTGAACTCGATGTCATAAAGTTCCTTCGTGTTTTGTCTTAATTAAAAATCAATCTATTTTACTGTGTATTTCGGAATTTCGTTTGAACTTTAAATTAATATGTGCATTTTTATGTACTTTTTAATAAAATATGAATTAATGATGTCCATCATCACTATCCAATTATTTAATCAAAATAGCCCCCCCAGCTTCCACTTGGAAGCCGTGTTTACTGATGGATTCATATGCTTCATATGCTCCGTGGTGATACGTTTCCACATTTTGGAAGGCTTGCTCAACACGGGCTTGATCCCGACAAAGCTTTTGTTGTTTATGTATCATAAGTATTGAAATAAAAAATAAAATAATATATGTAAGATATATTTTGTTTCTTGCTGAGGAACAGCAGGCAGACTGACGGCTCTATGGATGTTTGCGATGCTAGGGGCACCGCGAACACGCTGCTATCCGCATATGGGTACTGGAACCTGTATTACTAATACCGGAACACAAGGTTATTGTGGCTAAATACTTATAGACCATAGTTGCAATCAAGACGGGTTTGGTGCCCTACCAGTTAGCTGGGGTTGTTTTATCGCTTTTTACGACAGGCTGACCCCGGCCGCTGGGGTTTCTATTCTTACTCTGCCCCTGCATGGAGAATTGCACAATTGGTCAGTTGTCTAGTCATTACTCAATCATTCTACTGCTTTCTTTAGAACTAGGTAGCACTCTATGAAGGGTAACAGTATATTTATTATTACTATATTATAAACTTATAGCAAAATATATGATACAGTGAAGGTCTTTAGAAGAGGCCTTTGTCGGAAGGTAAGCTGGACTGTTAGTCGATATTTATAGATTTATCCTTATCTCGTGTCAAGGTAATAATATAGAAAATACATGAAATAGATTTTTCAAAATTTACAGGTATGAGCAATCATTCCTGTAAATTTTAAAATTTCCAGTTAAAACTCGAGGAGGACTATATTTTAATATAGATAACAGTAAAATTTAAATACAATACGATATATGTATACAATCTATACAAATAAATAAAATTGGAGGGTCTGTTTGTAATATTAAAATAATCGCTTTTTACTAAGTTCATTCGGACGTATACACGGTACATATACCAAAACAACATTTTTTACAATTTCTGTCTGTCTGTCTGTCTGTCTGTTTGTTCTGGCTAATCTCTGAAACGGCTGCACCGATTTTGACGGGACTTTCACTGGCAGATAGCTGATGTATCAAGGAGTAACATAGGCTATTTTTATTTAAAAAAAAAATAGTAATTGTTAAAAATAATAAGTTTCAGAAATTGAATAGTCCAATTTAAGTTGACCTCAGATTTATATCATCAATCATATGAAATAGGGTTTAGCTTAGGCTGGTCTTAGTAAGTTGAATTTCCAATTTAAGTTGATCTCATATATCCAAAAAAAATGCTGCCCAAAGTCACTATTCCACGCGGACGGAGTAGCGGGCACAGCTAGTATAAAATAAAAGTAGCGTAAAGTCGGAGTTAAATATTTACTAAAGACCTGTACAAGCAAAACGGACATGGATTTTAGTACAGATTGCTGATCCGCGTTACTTTCTATTCCCTCAACAGAGTGAGGAACCAAATTTCTCATAAAGAAGAATACATATAAAAGTCGCTTAAACACTTGCCACAACTGTTCATAATATAATAGTATTACTTTATCTTAAATGAATATGTTGCTTTTAACTGTAGCTTGGCTAAGACTTCGGGTATTTCTAAAATAGTGATTTATTTCTTAATTAGAACTAGACTTCTACGAGTAGTATACTATTTTTAAATATATGCTGCCAATATTTAAAACTGTCAACCCTAGTAAACACATTGCGTGCGCATTTCTGATAATTTATTGTACCGCATCTCAATGCATTGATAAATGCGAGTGCGACTCGTGACACTATAACGATTTAAGTTGGATCCTTTGTTTCACGTATTTATTGTAGCATCGCTCAACTATTCGCCAATATTCTATAGGATTGGATATATTGAAATCGTCCGTATTTCCCAATCTGTTATTGAATTACATTGTTTTGTTATTCTCTTTGCTGTTACTATTTGTTCGTTTTATTAAATGTTTTCATTGTATAAATTGATGTGCCTTTTAATATTCGAATGAAGCTTTTTGAGATAATAAATTTGTATTTTAACTTAAATAAATATACCCACGTGATGGCATTTCCTTGTTACCCGAATTCACAACGGTTTCCACATCAAAGAAGCTCATTTGGATTAATGTTTTGCATTTAATAGCCCATGGCCAAATTTTATTTAGCACTGTATTAAAATATCAGACGCTATTTTATTCCAGATAGCCAGGAACTACACAGTAAAACATCACTGAAGAAGCTTTAAGGTGTGTGTTTGGATGTGTAACTAATGGGGATTAATTCAATAGTAGAATATGGACAATCACATCATTCTGTTTTTAGCACTTTCCACTCCGCAAAGAGACACAACGTGTCTATGGATCAAACTATCCATGCAGGGGCGGAGAAAGAATACTGATCTCTGCGGCCGGGGTCGGTCTGTCGTAAACCCAACCCAAGTTCCTGTATCTTTATGCGACAGATGCATGTTCGCGATGCCACTGGCGTTGCAAACCAGCGACGGTAACTACTAAATTCTAAACGGGCCGTCAGCCTGGTTGCTGTCCTACAGCAATTTAAAAAAAAACTGATTACTTTGTGCTCTTCAGTGTAAAAATTAATGCACAAAAATGTTGTTGTTGAATTGTCTTTATATAAAAAATGATGTTGGTTGGATACGACACGACGCCAGACCATAGCTATACAATGAAATCGGATATATACATATATCTTTCTTCAGATAGTAACTAAATTTGTAATTTAATGTTATTTAAGTAATTTCGAGTAGTTTCAAATATCATCATATTAAATTAGCTATTTGGAGAGCTATTATACTATATTATAATACATATATATGTAATATTCTATGAGTAGTTGATATTAGGAGATATTATGTTGACAGTACACAGTAGATGGCGTGTTTACATCTAATATAAACAACCTATGATATTAGTCAGATGTTTAGTATCATCTTTCGTACTACACTAATAAACATTTGTAGGATATTAATTTTGATTATATAATCTGGAATCTCTAGGTTGCGATTCGAATTTGGTATTAATCATGTATCTTAAACCGTGTTTTGAAATACACATTGTTTATGTATTAAAATTTTGAGGGATGGAATAAGACTACTGACCCCTGCGGCCCAAAGATAGGGCCCCAAGCCCGTCTAAATAACAATCACCCCGGTTTCTAATTATTTGATAATAACCTTGCATTGTGTTCTGGTGTTGATGACCTGGGGTCACGGGGTCAGTACTTTAGTGCGTGTGTCACCATTTGGGTTATAAGTGAAACACCAGCAGTTCGTTACTCAATACTAAACAAAGGCCAGTCACAGCTCGCCCAAATGATAATCGCCCAGCTCGAATGACAGGACATCGAGCAAATAATGGACCTCCTGTACAACCCGCCAGACAACCAGTACAACGGTATTAAGAAGAGACTCATATCAACATATAAAGAATCGGACAGCCGGCAATTTCAAAAGTTCGACTCCGAAATGGAACTCGGCGACCAGAAACCTACACAGCTACTCCGTTGTATGCGTAAATTGGCCCGAGACAAGGTACACGAGAGTAGTTCCAAGAAATTGCTTGTGGCCTCGTCTCGCGCAGCCGCCTCCTTCCGCAGGCGATGTAAATAAGCGGATGCGAGGCATGCTCGCGCCATTCCTGGCTATGACATCGCGCTGACGATCTATAGGTATTTACGCCAAGAGATCCTTGATGATATTATTGTTGTCGCCCGAAGCCTCTTCCGAGAAATGTAATGCAGTTGAGAGCGATGCTTCGTGGATAGTACATTCGCGCGACGTGGCCGAAATTGATATAACAAAACAGTTCTTCTCAGAGCAAATAATCCTTTTTTCAGTTTCCTATATCTATTATACTGTGGGAACACTTTAACTCAAATTACTAACGTAATCACAATCGATATTGCCCTTTATGTAATACGAGAAGTTTCCTAAATTGTTATGGATTCTTGTCGAGAGGGTCATTTGAAGGGATCTGTTTTATGGAAATATTTTCATTGGATTGGGTATTTTGTAATCTTACCTTGTGTCTTTACAGCGTAAATTGGTTAATAACGGTATTATTTTCGGTCTATCCGTTATTCTTTCAATTATGATGTATATGCTATTTCCTTACTACCTACATAAATGGAGACAGTGTCCAGGCAATCAAGGTGTAGGACACCTTTAAACTTGGGGAAGCCTATGTCCACAATAATTGGCTGATGACAAATACATAAGATTATTTCTAATTCATTATATGGTTGTGTGAAAGAAATTGCTACAAATAAGACTATTCTAACTTTTACTTAAACTATAAATTGTGTATATAAATTTGGAATAAAGCGTATTTTATTTTATTCTTCTTTGTAAAAATGTGAATCATGGCTGCATTCGAAGCTTTCTATCCAAAACTCGAGGTACTCTGTTACATGTAGTTTTGCTTGCTTTTTTACATAGACGAGCGTAATATTTTCTTTGTACGTGCAAAAATGAACACCGCGTTTTAGAAGCGGAATACATTCAGTAATGGCTTATATAAATAAATCAATATGTAGCTGTAATCGGTATATTTAATCTTATAAGATCAATTGTCGCCCAATCTCAAGACCCGGATAATTATTATGATTGGTGACCTCTGTTTCTTACGGAAGCCCTATATTTATTATTCCTAGCAAGAAGATTCAGAATACTGAAACCAGCGGTCGTAAAGGTTTTTATCCGTGCAGGGCCGGAGAAATAATACCAACCTCTGCGGCCGGGGTATGGAGCCATTACAACTTTGTGTTGTATTCCGGCTTTAGTGACCCAAGTTCCTGTACCCTTATTGGACAGCAGCGTGTTCGCGATGCCACTGGCGTTGCAAACACCCATAGGCGACGTGTTGCATTCTAAGCGGGCCGTCAGCCTGTCTATTGTCCTACAGCAATAAAAAAGGTGACCTAATAACATTAGCTGGTTTTAAGATATGCTGCCGTAACGATTTTGTGTTCGGGCACTATTAATTTAGGTTTTAAATATGGTTCCTCTTTAAGGCCGGCAACACGTAGGCTATGCTTCTGGTGTTACAAGTGAGCAATTACTTACTATTGCGTATAACCAGGAAACTGACAGACAATAAGATGCTTATTAAATATTCCATTTTACATCTGAAATTACGATATATTAATACGTTACACATTTCTTGTAATAAAAGTAACGCATTAAATAAAATTAAGTAGGCTTAAGTAGGCTTTTTCAAGACTCCGTAAATGTGTGAGTAACAATAACAGCTCATAACATCCCATCGGGGAACTCAAGAGCTACTCTTTATACGAAACCTTCCACGTTTGACTACACCTGCATGAGACGTTTACATACACAACAATATACAATAATACAATTTCGGGGCGCAAATTGCTAACTATGCAGCCCTTTGCAGTCTGTGTAGCAATAATTTTTTTATGCATATTAAGTGAAGAAAATAAGTCAAACATTTTAAAGTGAAAATTAAACACCTAAATTTCGATGGGGTACTGTTTTAAATATTCATTTTGAGTAAATAATTAAAGCGTGGTATTTGCCAAATATAATAATATAATATCTTTGGTAGAGGCCTTTGTCTAGCAGTGGGCGCCTTCCGGCTGAGATGATGATAATGATGATGATGATTTGTCAAATATGATAGATCCTGTTAATGATTTTCGCAATATTTTAATTTAAAATATTCATCGTGATACATTTTCTAGTGCGTTAATTTTTTGACCAAATCCTTTTTCATCAAAATAATTTCTTATCTTTAAAATTTAAGATAATAATTATTAGCAATTATTATTATTATTACATATTATTACATACTGGGTAATATCGTTAATGCATTTGAAGTCTAAGAGCTTATGTCAAAAGTGAAATGCTCTTCTATATTTTTTAAGAAATATCCGGCAACATTTGTACCCATACTTTCTGTCTTGGCAATCAGATACTTAGCCTCGTCAACCTCAATGCCTAAGTGCGTTTTGATTTTAATAATTTTTGACGATTCCGCTACATACTCGTATTAAAAAAAATGCAGTACATAAATTTATTTTATATTTCCCTTAAAAAACCCTACAAATACAAATTTTGAAATAAAAAAAAACATATTTAATAGATATCATAAATTAAATATAATATTTCACTAAGTTTTCATAAAAACGTAATTATTTTTCTTACTTACATTCATTAAATATTGTCGCCATTTTAAATAGAGCAACAGAATTTTCACCATCTCGAAAAAAGGGAACTTACCTGAAAAAAAAAAGAAAAAATATTTAAAAACGAATACAAAAATCCTAGAATGTTTTCATTTAATCTCTGCTTCCTATATTTTACGCTACTTAAGAAACTAGGTCGGTTCGGCTTCAGGCAAAACTGTTTTCCAATATAAAGTAGCCTTCATCCTTTCTTAATCTTAATCCTTTCTATATAAAAACTATTTTTTTATAAAAATCTTGCATAACGCCGAAATAAAGTCATTTATATTTATATTATTCACAAATATGTGTATTGATACAAAAAAAATCGTTTTCTTGCAAGCAATTTTGAATATAAGAAATCCCTTCTTAGCTATAAGACCAGCTATTATGTATGTTTTAGTTATAAGTTTAATATTAAGTTACTTTGTTAAAAGTTTTTAGGTAGACAATAAAGAATAATCTACCTATCAATCTATCTAGATTGTTTTACTGCTGGCTTAATAGCTATGTAAGTATGATCCCCACATACATCAAAATATTGATGTGTTTCAAATAGCTAGTACTAGATGTATATATCGTCATTTTTTTAAAAGCTCTGTGGGTACAGACTTTAATCTAGTGCAAGAAACTATTTTAAAAAAGAAGCTTCAAAGCCCAAGATGTAATTATGCCTAATTGTACCAGTGACTAATCAAAAGAAAGAAACGAACCGAGACTCGTACTTTGCTCTTTGTGACTTATCAAAAGCTTTGTTGCCTACTGTACTTTTAACTATAAAAAAGTCACAAAATTATTTGTCTAATTATTTATATAATATTTGTAATCTTATTGTCAATCATATTTAATTTGTTAAATTATTATTATTAGATCAGCCAAAGAAATGTTGATTAAAATAGTCCGAATTGCGTCATCCAATCATCAAATTAAGAATATTAGTAAATATTAGCTGAACTCCTCAATTATATAAAGCTTAATGAATAGGCAAGAACCATTAATTACAAAACCTGAAACAATTTCATGTTTAAATAATTAGCAACAGAGTTCGTAAGTTTATTAATTCTCAATGTCATCACTCACAGCTATCACGATTTTTAAAATAAAAATATATTTACAAATGCTGTGATAATTTTCAGGACGATCAACTGAAATACAATCCGAAGTTATAACCAGGATAGTATATAACCAGGGATATCCTTAATCAGATCTTTGTGACCAAACTGACTGAGATATTAGACACACATCTAAGTAATGCAGTAGCTCTTATTTGTGCAGATAATAAATAAAAATAAATATATGTAAAGAGAATATCATCTCTTTAGATTTAGTGTTCTTGTAATATGGTTTGTTTATGTAACGAGAATACCATCTCTTTAGATTTAACGCGCTTATTGATACTCACTGAAGACTGCGCACTGTCATGTGTCATAGAAGTATGACACATGACATTCGCGTACAAAAAAATAATTTACCTAACAAAGATTTGATTTCTGAGATATAATAATCTAATAAATATAAAAGCAAGAGTTGTGAAAGAGAGACGAATAGTTAACTTTAATTGTCGTTTCTCATTTACAGAGAAACTAATTTGGTTGATTTATTCGGACCATCCAGACTTTCAACATCTAATTAATATTATATATATTTATAGGGTTTTTATATGAAATAATTTTTAATATTAATATTTTTTTTATTGCGTAGGACAGCAGACAGGCTGACAGCCCGCTTAGAATTTAGCAGTTACCGTCGGCTATAGGTGTTTGCAACGCCAGTGGCATCGCAAACACGCTGCTGTCCCATAAGGGTACAGGAACTTGGGTCACTAATGCTGGAACACAACACAAGTTTATTATGGCGGCATACTTAAGACCAAAGGTGGTCGCCACCCAGACGGGCTTGAGGCCCTACCACGTAGCTAGGTTGGGTTGTTTTGTCGTCTTTTACGACAGGCCGACCCCGGCCACAGAGGTTAGTATTCTTTCTCCGCCCCTGTACGGATAAAATTCTATTTCTAAAGGAAATGTAAAATTATATTAAGAAATGTAAAAAAAACTATAAAAGAAAACAAATAGAATATATTCGTTCTAGAACAACTCGCACAGCACCATTTCGTTCTAAAATAAACAGAAGAGCGTTTGTTTTCTGAATAATAGACAACTAATATACTACATACATATATACTTCTTTTGTAAATAAATACTTAAATACTCATAATCAGAACCAGAAACAATTGCGTAAGATGACTGAATCGTTAAAATGATTTCAATCGATAGTACTAAATAATTATTTGGCCCAATCCCCTTAGCAATATTAAGTGAATTGTGTTTTAATAATAAAACGACGCATAAAATTGAAAAGTTGGCAGCAACTGCCTCATTCCCAGCCAGCGGTTGTTTTCAAATTCCTTTATTGCATACCCTTTGTAGCAGGAATTTTGTTTTATCATAGTTTATATTGATCGAAAAAAATTTATGCCACGTTTTATATATTACGGATGGCCAAGCTCTGAAATTAGTATTTCTATTATTTGTGTAAGTATACAGTATAATTTCATTAATATCATAAAGAAGAACTGTTATTTTATGACTAACTGCAAAACCTCATACTTGTACAAAAATTATAACGTATGTAGAATTTTATGTAGCACGTTAACTTGCGTTTTGTAAACACATTTCTTACGCTCCTCATTTGTAGTAATAATTCTGATTTGATAACACAAGAACTACGAATTACCGGCTACATACGCCAGCGTAGCCAGTGAGCTTTTTCACTCTTCGCTCTTAAGACTTCGTTAAATTTGATAAATATGCTATTTTTCACTTTTGTTTCGGTATAAAATGTAATACTCGTGAGCATGTTTTAAAAAAAATAAGCCAATATATTCGTAGTCCATTTCCGCTTTGAGTAATTTATCGTTTTTTTTTTAAATTTTAAGACATCTCGACTCTTTGTAATGTCTAATACGGTATAATCTAAACTATTCTATACATAATTATTAATGATCCAAAACTTGATTTTCATTGCATAAATTTTAATATATAATATGCTTAAGCTTCACAAATTGAGAAGATTTTTTAAAAATTGAATTTGTAATTTACAATCATAAATTTTATTATTAATCAAATTATAAATACGATAAGTAACATACTAACTGCATATGTTGGCAAGAGATATATTTTCACAGATCTATGTGATCTTATTGTTATTGTTTTTGAAATACATTTCTCATCTTATAATCATCATTTTCCTAAACTTAATCCTAATTAAGAGTTTGAGAGTAACACCATAGCGTTAAATTCCGGTTGTAACTCATTATTAAGGAGATGTAAATCAAATAATTTGTATTAAAATGAAAAATATATTGAAAATAATATATAAACATTTCGTGATAGTATACTTTTATTATATACGCGTCCTCCGTAGCTTAACGCTAATGCTGGTCTGCAAATTTGCGAATTCGATTCCAGTCCCGCATCTGAATGCCTCTACACGGCGCTGTGTATTGTCTCCAGTACCTATGTCTCCAGTACTATATTTATTTATATATTATAATAATATTTTACATTTACATTATTTTCAATTATGAATTTATATCACGAAATGATGCCTGAGCGTAGAGTTAATAGCCAGCTCGTGATACAGAAATCACTAATTCAGTTAAGCTCATCAAATCAGACCCAAGGCACTAATTGACATGAACTCAAATCCTCATTTCAATCCCGTATTCCCCTTTTGCAAATACAACTTGATTTCGAATCGGCTCGAACGTAATGACACGCCAATATCCCCAAGTAATGAAGGTTTACATTCACCCGCATGCAGTTCGTTGTTGGCGCCTGTCTACAGAACTAACGCCTTCTTAAGGGGTATTAATCAAGAGTTGTGTTAGAAATTCGATCGTTCATATACAAAGTTCAGTATTTCTATTACGAATATTTTGGTACTATAGTATAGTTAAGGTTCCTGGTAAGTCCTGAAGGTACGGTAGCATGTATCGCTTAGGCAGTTTTTCTTGCACTTTCGACGGTGAGAGAAAATATCACGAGGAAACCTGCATTGGCGAGATCACCTACGAATATGTGTAACCCGACTTGGACAAGCGTAGCGGGTATAATGTCCGCTTCCTCCAGGGGGAGGCCCCAGCCTAGTTGAGGAACGTTATGGGCCGTTTATTATTATTTAGTTAACGTAATATTTACGTATTCGTTATATTATGTAAGAAAACTTGAATAGCAGTCACTGAGCGTTTTCAAAACTAAAATCAGCCGTACATACACTAGACGTGCTACTATCTTGTAGTTATTTTAGTAGTTAGTTTAGCTACATGAATGTTGTATTGAAATCAGCAGCAATAATATTTTTTTAAGTACGCTTAAGTATAGTTTACTCGATACAATTACGCGATGAAAAAGTTAGTGATTCGTGCTAAGAGTACAGTATGCATAATAAATGAGTAAAATAAAGAAAAGTTAGATTTAAGACATTGAAAATACTATAAAATAAAGTCGGCTGTTATTTTATTGCCTTGATTGAACTTGCCCATTGCACACAATAGATTAACTGAGGTTTTTACATCTCCGCGCAGGGGAGAGTAAGAATACTAACCTCTGCGGCTGGGGTCGGCCTTTCGTAAAAGGTGACAAAACAACCCTAGCTAGGTGGTAGGGCCCCAAGCCTGTCTGGATGACAACCATCCCTGGTGTATAAATATGCCGTCATAAAACTGTGTGTGTCAGCTCCGACGCACGACTGGAGTTTACTCCTTAGGTACGATTGTCTAAACATACGCAAAAAGAGTTTATTTAACTGAAAAAAGATTAATACCATATGAAAGGGTAAATTAACAAATTAATGAAAATAATATACATATATAAAAACTATTATTGTGTTGATTATATAAAAATAAGAAAATCGTTTCTTAAGGAGTAAACTCCAAATATTATACCAATAAGACGACACTGGGTCGTTCGAGCGTGCGTCGCGCGTCATCTTGATATAAGTGGTCAGCAGCGTTCGGTCGTGCGTCACGCGTCGGCAGGGGACGGAACGTAGACACGTCCGTACGTAGCGCTCGCCGGAGCTCGAATGTGTCCTAAATTAGTAAGTTGCGCACCATAAGTGTGCACCATAAACGTAACGAGGTCATTCATTAGTAGATTTTACTTCTCACATTTTTCTCATACCGGGCGCCTTATATATGAAAATTGATTCTTAAGGAATAAACTCCAATAACTTTGCGTTGTGTTCCGGTAATAATGACTGTTCGCGATGCCCCTGCGTCCCAAACATCCATAGGCGAAAGTAACTGCTTACTATTAAATGGTCTGTTACCCTCTCTACTGTTGCTCAGCAATAAAAAAATATTAAAAAGAGTATCATAACTTATCTACAGGGCCCGCAGCACGGTGGCAATGTGGCGCCCAAACATTCCAAAAGAAATAGTATAGCACTTGTGCAATGTATACTATACTCTATCCACTTTACCAAAAAATAAAATGTAAACAAACAAACCAATGTTTCTCAAATAAAGCTACAATAAAAACAACATGGCGGGTATAATTCTTCTTAGTCGTTTCACTCTTTACAGAGCGGTCGTGATCAACTGGTAGTACTATTAGGGGCAGATATTGTTCGCTGTATGATTTTACGCCATTTCTCGCGATTCAGAGACATTCTGGTGCACTCATGCAAAGGCCCGCCCACAGCCGACTTGATCTGGTCGGTCCATCGCATGGGTGATCTTCCACGTGATCTGGTCCCCTCCACTTTACCCTGGACAACGAGACGCTCTATGGAGTCATTGTTTCGCCTTGAAACGCCTTGCGATAATACGACCGTAATAATAAAACACTCCTATCAATCGACAATAGTACATTGAACAGTACACTTATAATTACCAGCATATAAAACCAATAAGAGATTTGGAAACATTGTATTTTTAGGTTCTTTATAATGTAAGTTAGTTATTACAATTAATGTTGTAAATATGTAAATTTTATATGCATTAATATTTATTACTCATAATTGTAGAAATAAAATTATTTTATGTTTTTTTTCTAAAATTAAGGAATAGCAATATAAAAAATAAGAATATAGGAGATATTTCTAATAAATAATTAAAAGTTGCTATGATAATTTTTATATCATGTTGATTATTGTAAAATCGACATCCAAAAACCCTTTTTACGATTTCTTTACATTTTATTTTTTGGTAAAATGGATAAGGTATAGACAACTGACATACTAAATATACTTTACTTTTTATATCATATACACCCAGACGTTAGACGGGAATCGAACCCGTGACATCCGCTAGCGTACCGAAGTACATTAGCCGTTACGTCACGGAGGTCATCAATAGTATAGAAGCACTTATTGTGAAAATATTAGACAAAGATCCAAGCTCTCAATTAAGAAAATATTTAATAACATTACACACTAAGATTCCATTTTAGATCTTGGGATACTCTTTTCAGTGTTATCACTCGGCCAGGTTTCTGCCTTTGGCATATTTCCGGGCCATTTGTCGGTGATATTTTCCTTTCTTGATAATAGAGGCGTTGAAAATATATGGAATACATATGGATAAATTTTATTTTTACGGAAAACACTGTAGACTGTATTAATAATATAGATATGCTCGTATACGTTTGAGATTGAGATCAATCTAAAATGTATGATTTTCAAAATAATGCCCTTACTCAGCTACCCATACAGTATAAGAATGATATATCTGTTACCATTAAATTTTCACTCTAAATGACCCTAAGAAGATCATAAGCGTTAAACTATTGTTTATCAAAATGTAATGCAAATTACAGATCTCGTAAATTACTGCACAACTGTACATTAATGTCCAAAGCAAACGTAATTAAATACAGAATTAATGCGGGACATTCCGATAATACCAAATCTGCATAAATGAAAATTCCGCGAGTGTTGCGAAAGCTGTTAAAATATTGTTTCGCGACTGTTGACACTAATCCAGATGTAAATTACTTATAAATAAACTGGTAAATTTATTTTTGCTGGCTATTTATTGCAATCGGAACAAATGGAACAGTAACAGTAAAATTTTGTATCTATCTATTCTATATTATTCTTTAATATTAAATTTGAAATGAAAAATAGTTAAACTTAAAGAATTGAGCATAATTAAGTAAAACATTTTCGTCCCTGCTGAATGTGTTTCCCTCGAAGTTTGCACCATAAATCCCGGTTTCCTTCGTTTTCATCCAGTCTTGACTAGCAATTTTCGCTGGTCATCACTCCATTGGACTGCGAGGCGTCCTACACTACATTTGCCAAGATGCAGTCTCCACTCCAGGACACGTTTGCTCCAACGCCTCTCGGTCTTGGGACAAACGTGACCAGCCCATTTTCACTTCAGTTTGCATATTATGCGAGCTATATCGATTACTTTGGTTAAATTATTCTAATATAAGCCGAATTGAAGTAAAATAAAACATTATTTTGCTTAAATTCAAAGTGTTCTATTTCGTCAAACCTTTTAGATTTTTTTTGAAGTTTTCTGAAGTTTTTATTTCAAAGCACACGTTTTGTTAATTTATTGTTATGCATTTGTTATTCATTCATATTCATCTATTCCATTTTTAATGTCTCTTCAAAAAAATATCCCCGACATTAATGCATAAATCACAAAGTTCAAGCATTCATCTGAATTATTATTTGAAAAAATATATAATGTGATTTACATAATATCTTCTAAACAATAAATTATGTCATCAAATCTCGTACAAACACCCACCCCATCTTACAGCACAAACCCGGTTAAAGTTCAGTAGTATGCTAATAATAAATTACCAACTTAATTATAAACCAAAATCGGTTCAAAGGAAAAACCACTTAAAACGAACTCTCAGAGCCACAGGGGCAATATAATAAACCATAAATATTAATATATTTACATACATAGAACTCGAAAGCGAGTTTTATTAAAGAGAAAATATGCAAAACTGAGCTCCAAAAGGGAAAAGTTAGTTTCGAACTTTAGTTAAAATAAATTGGGTGTCACTGTCCTCTTTTGTGATGCAAAACGTGAACTATATGCCTGGGTATAATGCCGAGTTGACAGGTAGTAAAATAGGATATATATCGATTAGTTTTAACAAACGTTGACATATCCCAGGTTGGTAATAATAGCCCAATAGACTCAGAAACTTCACTTTCAAAGGAATTTGGCTACCAGACTTAATGATCTAAATGCACGTTTATATTAACTGGAGAATTTCATGACATACCCACCAAGTAGTAACATCAAAAAATATATATATAAAAATATACACAGAAATCGAATAACAACTTTTTATTTGGCTGAATCTGTAAGATCTTATCCTGGCTAAATCTAAAATGGATCATACCAAATTACAATCACTGAACAAAAAAATAAGTAGTTAAGAATGAATCAGGCTGCTGAAGCAATCAATAATGACATAAATGTTATTTCACGTGCTTAAATTAATTTTGACTTTTCAAAGTCAAAGTCTGTGATTCAGCAAGTATCAGTCTAGATTTTGAAATAAGTAATTGATATGATGATACCAGATCCAAAACAAAAGTTGCGAATATTACAATACTCGAGTCGACCAACTAAAATGCAGATGGACTGGACACCTACTAAAATCAGCTTGAATAAGTGGAGCAAACGGGTAACATTCTTGTAGCCCATGGATGACAGTCGCAAAAGAGGACGCCAGATAAGGAGATGGGAGATGAGATCCGTTTAACTCTAGGATCATTGTGGACACGATGCTTAAATAGAGCTCAATGGAGACAGTTGGAGGCCTTTGCCAAGAGGCACACAGAAATCAGATATATTATGTAAATTTTAAAATAAATTTATATAATATATCTAGAAAGTCTGACTCCTGTAATAAATGCTATTTTATTTTTATAAATTGATATGATAGCATAAGAAGTGCTTTCTCTCTGAATTATGACTAAGTGGAAAAAATTGTAACAGAATCTTGTTAGTTGTACAAGTGCAGTACTGTTCTATATTTTCTGGTTACTGCGTATTATCTCCATTTTTCAAGAGTTTTATTACAGCACCAGATCAAAGTATTGAGTCTTCGAATTTAGTATTAAATCTCATTTGAGTATCTAATTAAAACAAAAGGTCTGTGAATAATTAAATAAAAATATTACTAAATGGGTTTTGAATATGCTGGAATTTTTGCTAGGACACCGATCCTGTTTCACTTCCATTCCGCATACTGATGGATACACATCAACAAAGTTTACAAAAACCCAGTTGATACTGTAAAAGACGCATTTGCATTTTTATTCGACGCGGCTGGAAAGGATGGACGTTTTGAATTTTTTTACAAAGCCCCCTTAAATAATGAACTACGAAAGCCCTTTAGGCAAAGGCGTGTTTTAAACTTCCCTTAGTCACAGGGTTTAAATTAAAATGTTTGCATAAATTTAGTAAATGTATTAGAATTTAGATTTTTATTCAAATTTAAAAATGGCTTATCTCATATTATGTCAATATCATTAAATGTATTCTGTATTATTAAAAATAAATCACATATAATATGTTTGATCAACTCCATGTATGTTGCTTTATCAATTCGTGGACCGTATCTCCCTGTCTATTATTATAAAATATAAAAAAACTGTATTTTGAAATTGCATAAATAATCTAAAATGTTGTTAACTTACATAATCTTCTACTTAATTAAAAATCAATAAAAAAACAGTTTGATTTCACTATCAGCAAGGCGAAGAAACTAAAGCTCATGAGGAAAATACGAATGATGCCTTTACTTAGTCGTTTATTAGCTATAAAAGTCATAATGCGACACTATTCACCACAAAGATCAAAACCTTATGAAAAATTAGTTAAAGTAACATAAATTACAGTAATAATCCTAATATACAAATACAAAAACATATTTTAAATTAATTCTTACTGTTAATTATTAAAAAATTCGAACACATCTCTAAATCTGCGATTGGTCAATAAAATTAATGTAATAGAAATAAAATCTATCATCAAAGTGTTTACAATTCAAAAGCTGAAATATTAGATAAAAGTCGCTTACTTAAGCCATGTTGATAGAGATCAAAGGGATATTTCATTTTAATTAAATTTACCGAAGAATTACGTACACCGGAGTTATTTTCAAAAGACGCAACATCAACATGCCGTTACAAATACGAGAAAATTAACACATTAATTTAAATTCAACATTTAAATTCACATCTGAGTTTACAATGTTTTAGCTATATGACTTGACGTTAAAGTTATTGCTGCACGTCGGGTTATTTGCTTGTAATTCCATGAAACGTTTTCACATCATTATACGAGAATATATTGTTGAAAATTATTATATACATATAATTCTCGTATCACGTTGTTGCTCACGATGAACTCCGAAACTATCTAACGGATTTTCAGGTATTTTTTTAATGTGTGTTTTGCTAGCGAGCTTGAGATAGGATATAGGATAGGAGATAGGATAGGTTTTTAGGACGTATTTTTTATTAATTAATTGCAAAATCACCTATTTTCATATTCCATTTACTACAACGTATTGTGTAGCGTCGATGGTCCTATTTTGATGAATTTCGGTACAGAGATAGATTGGAGGTGAAATAGTTCTGTTTTTTTTTTTTAATTAATATGGCAGAACTTTGTTTACTGGGTCGGCTAGTTTCATATATTTTCAAATTTTAGTTCTTAATTAATTTCCTGTAATTTAAATAAATTTGGAATATCGTGTTTATGAATGTATGCATAGTTTCATTGTTACATAATATAAGGCAAGTGTCCTTTTATATAACTGAGAAACGAGACCATTGTTTGAGCGACAACCGAATTGGGCTTACAAACAAAAATGCTGAGACGTTTTAGAGTTAAGTATTTATCTAGTTCTTTGAACAATTATAAGTTAAGTATACAATTGACATATTATATTATAGTAAAATAACTTTTATCCATGCAGGCACCGGGTAAGAATACTGACCTTTGCGGCCAGTGTGGACTCTCGTATAAGGCGGCAAAACAACCTTAGCTCGGTGGTAGGACTCCAAGCACGTCTGGATGGCAACTACCTCTGACTCCAAAATATGCCACCATAATGTATTGTGTCCCGGCATCAGTGAACAGGATCCATTTCCGTTTAACGCAGAAGCGTGTTAGCGGTGCACTTGGCGACGAAGATATTTTTAGGTGATAGTAACTGTTTACTATTTTCTGCCGTTCCAAAAAACACACATGTATGTATATAATTTCATTTCCTTCTTTTTGCCCTTATCCCAAGCTATTTGGAGTCGGCACAACATGTTCTCTCTTTCCACTCGCCTTTATTATCTTCATCTCAACATTCACAATATTTTTCACCATACCTCTTTTATGCAATCCATTCATCTTTTCTTGTGATCCACCCATCTTTTCACTTTCATTTCTAGAATTTTTCTTGTCACATGATATATCATACTAATCTGTTACTTTTCAGTACACTGGCGCTACTTTCAGATTTCCTCTGATATCGTCGGCTTATTGCAAGAACTCATTAACTGCAAAAAATCACTAGATACGTTTTTATCTATAATGGGCTCATTTTTACATATCTACAAAATGTAAAAACACACTAATTTCAAGCTGGCCAATTTTAGCCGTTACGTCTTTGGCTAATCAACATAAACATAACCAGTAACAAATTCCAACTAAAATACTGTTTTCCCAAAATAATGAAATGTCACATAATGACTTCTTGCAATAAGCCGACGATATATTCATTTTTAATTTTATGAATATAATTTCGTATGAAACAAAATATCAAAATGTACTGTCGACTGACTATGAATTCATCATTCAGCATAAAACGCGAGTTTAAGGGGTTATGGTTATTAAATTTCCTCAGTATAAGACGTTAAGCAGTCTTTATTTCCCTAATACATTGGAGGCGACAGTAAAATACGACCTAATATAATTTCAATGCATATTTACGACAGATGTCAATTCTAGTGATAAATAATTTGACTTTATTATTTTAATGGCAATGCAGACGTTGTAAAAATTCAAGTATCGTTTAAAATGTTTTAATGATACTTGTAAAGTAAGATAAATGTGGTGCCGGTTGTTGAAAAACCATATTTAAAAATACCTACCTACCCATAAAAATAACAGACTAGCGTAGTACGGCTGTATAATGCAAAGGGATGACTGTGATATAACAAGAAAAATTTCGAATGCAACTGTTACGCCATGCGCCTCCGGAATACGTGCGTTCGAACCTATAAAGTCCAGCCTAAGCTGAACCCTATTTCATATGATTGATGATATAAATCTGAGGTCAAAAAATGAGTGTGAATGGATACAGTGGGAGATTATTATTTCATTTTTAACGGTATCACATGGCATATTTCCATTATATGATAATACAGATATATAATTTCTAACATTTTTCTTCCCACATGTCACTTTTCTTTCTTATTACATACTTGTTTATACGTATCTTATAAGACCTAATATATATATATATATATATATATATATATATATATATATATATATATATATATATATATATATATATATATATATATATATATATATATAACAGATTTCCACGTATATAGTCACTCATCACGATATCTCTGGAACCATTAGAGTTAAAGACTTGAAATTTGGTAGGAATATTCTTTTCACCGAGTAGAGGTCAGCTAAGAATGAATTTTACGAAATTCCACCCCCAAGAGGGGTTGCGGGGGCGTTAATTATTTATATGGCAGAACAACGTTTGCCGGGTCAGCTAGTACAAATATAAACAAAGTTGCATTTAAATACAAGACACGATTCATAGAATCATTAATATAAATCAAATTTTTTGTAACAAGTCGAGGAAATCGTCCATCCAAATCTAATGCAGCCAGATCATTAATTTACTTTTTATCAACAGAATAATATGTGTAGTTTTATATTCCTTTTTTGAGTGTATATAAAATATATCGTTCTGTGTAAAAACACCTTTGCCATCAAACGCTTTAAATTAACTTGACCTGTATCCATGTATCTATGTAATAGAATTTTATACCCACTTTGAACGATCAAAAAAATTCATAACTTTGCATACTTGTCAAGACCTGATGACAATACACGAATTTAATAATTTTCCCTATAGTCATAATAAGAATCATCAGGATTAACGCTTTTTCTTCTGCCGAAACGCCATCTCGCGTTAAATAATAAAACAGCTGGAAGATGGCGTTAAAATTAAAAAAAAATGGCCGGAGAATGGCATTATATTAATAATAACATTTATCAATTAGGAATTGATAACAAATAAATTATATTTTCTAGGTAATCAAACTAAAAAGTAAAAAATAATACTTAACATAGGAATAAAATTACTGACGAGAAAATTTATGCCACTGTTCTAAAAGTGTGGGATGCTTTGTACAATATTTTTAAACTAACTCTGCATTTCGGAATGAAACAAGCAAAAAAATTATAATGATTGGTATCAAGCACCCTACGCTTTTTAAAACAGTGACATTAATTTTCTCGTCAGTAATTTTATTCTTATGTTAAGAACAATTTTTTACTTTTTAGTTTGATTAAATAGAAGCGTGTTTTTTAGTTATTAAACTATAATTTACTTAACCCTTACCATAAGATATCCAAAACTAAATATACTTAAGCATGCTAATATTTTGATTTTAACGCGAAGAAAAATTGTCGGATTCTTTTTTTAACGTTCAGTAATACATTAGTTGTCATACAGTAAAAAATATCGATTAGGTAGTAATTGAGTAATCGACAACGTATTTCAAAGAAGTGAAAAATATTTCCATTGAGCGCGTAAGGATTAAACACAGAGATCATACAAGTTTGTTATGAGTGGCAGTCGATTTCACAGACACATCGGCCCTAGGCCGCATATGCGCTGCACTTTGAAGCAGTTTATAATACTTAAATCTGCTTTTAAAATTATTTCTTTTTTTTTGGTCTCGGGGAAAAATCTCTTTTGACGGGTTCCCCGGCACGGGGGGACCGAGGGATATGTGGGACTCCGGGCAAGATCGTCGGCCATCCGACTACCCACTAAAAACCCCGCTGTTCTGTCGCCTACGCCCGGGCCTACGGATATGTAGCCTCGATCTCGTGGCCCGGACCGATAAATCCAATACTCTTCTTTAACTTTATTTAAGTAATTTAATAGAGTTACTTGTCGTATTATTAGTAACGAACAGCCAATTATTTATATACATTTTGCTTATTCAAGAAGAAATATGCTTGGATTCGCTTTTGATGCTTGGAATCACGCACAGTATGAACTGTAGTATATGAAATTTATTCTATGGTATGCATTCATAGCATACCTACTTCGTCACATGTGTCTGTATGTATGTATAGTTGTGAAGATATCATTCTCAAGACACGAGAACCACGGGCGAGTCTGGACGCCATGTAGACATTGGCGAGTATTATATGTGGACATTGTGGAGCCAGTGAGGCACGTATAGGAAAATTATAAACTAGTGATAGTACGAGTACAGTAGTTAGAGTATAAGTAAAATTATATTTTGAAAAATTTATTACTCCTGCTTATTTTCTACTATCCCTTGCGGCCAGGGTCGACCTGTCGTAATAGGCGATAAAATAGCAATATAGCTACGTGGTAGGGTTCCAAGCCCATCTGGATGGCAACCTCACTAGGTCTATAGGTATCATCATCATCATTTCAGCCGGAAGACGCCCACTGCTGGACAAAGGCCTCCCCCAAAGATCTCCACGATGATCGGTCCTGCGCTGCTGTCATCCAACCTATTCCGGCGATCTTGACCAGATCATCGGTCCATCTTGTGGGGGGCCTACCAACATTGCGTCTTCCGGTACGCGGTTGCCATTCGAGGACTTTTCTGCCCCAATGGCCATCAGTCCTTCGAGCTATGTGCCCAGCCCACTGCCACTTCAGTTTTGCAATCATCCGGGCTATGTCGGTGACTTTGGTTCTCCTGCGAATCTCCTCATTTCTGATTCGATCTCGCAGGGAAACTCCGAGCATAGCCCTCTCCATTGCCCTCTGAGCGACCATGAGCTTTCTCATAAGGCCCATAGTTAGCGACCACGTCTGCGTTCCGTATGTCATCACTGGCAACACACATTGGTTAAAAACCTTCGTCTTGAGACACTGCGGTATTTGGGACGAAAAGATTTTACGGAGCTTCCCGAACGCTGCCCATCCGAGTTGGATTCGACAAGTGACCTCTTTCGCGAAATTGGACCTGCCTAACTGGATCGTTTGACCCAAGTAGACGTATTCGTCAACTATTTCGAGAGTACAGTTCCCAACTGTTACGGGGGTAGGTGCGACATGGACATTAGACATGATCTTCGTCTTGTCCATGTTCGTTTTGAGACCTACTCCTTGGGAAGCTGTATTGAGGCCATCAAGCATATGGCTTAAGTCTTCCATGGTCTCAGCCATGATTACGATATCATCTGCGAATCTAAGGTGAGTGATGAACTCACCGTTAATGTTCATGCCCAGTCCGTTCCAGTCCAGAAGCTTGAAGACATCTTCCAACGCAGCGGTGAACAGCATTGGCGATATGACATCGCCTTGTTTGACTCCCCGCTGCAGTCGGATAATCTTCGAGTTTTGATCCTCGAGACGGACTGACATGGTGGCGTTTTCATACAAACACTTCAACACTTTGATGTATCGATAATCAATGTGGTACCTCTGGAGAAACTGAAGTACCGCCCAGGTCTCGATCGAATCAAAGGTTTTCTCATAGTCCACGAACGCCAAGCATAGTGGCTGGTTATACTCCTCCGTCTTCTGTATAACCTGCCGCAGCGTTTGTATGTGGTCTATAGTGCTAAAACCTTTTCGGAATCCGGCTTGTTCGGGAGGCTGAAAGTCATCAAATCTGCGTGCGAGACGATTCGTGATGACCCTTGAAAACACCTTGT
The DNA here is from genome assembly GCA_963693495.1 of Malacosoma neustria. Lineage (NCBI taxonomy): Eukaryota > Metazoa > Arthropoda > Insecta > Lepidoptera > Lasiocampidae > Malacosoma > Malacosoma neustria. The sequence goes on from OY856377.1 coordinate 18,758,560, forward strand.
AAACATGGCTCAGAAGTGATATCGGTCTAAAGTTCTTCAAAAGGATTTTGTCGCCCTTTTTGAAGAACACCACTATACTTCCGTGCCATGCCTGCGGCGTTTTGCCCTCAAGGATGACGTAATTGAATAGCCTTTGGAGGATTTTAAGCACAGGAGTACCACCAGCTCTCAGAACCTCGGCTGTAATTCCATCATCACCCGGCGCCTTGTTGTTTTTAAACTGTTTGAGGGCCACACTAATCTCGTACAGACTGACGTCTAGAATATCTACGGTATATCTATAGGTATGCCACCATAATAATCTTATGTTGCGTTCCGGCATTAGTGACCCAGGTTCCTGTACCCCTATGGGGCAGCAGCGTATTCGCAATACCCCTAGCTTTGCAAACATCAATAGGCAACGGTAGCTACTTACTATTAAGTGGGCCATCAGCCTGTCTGCTGTTCCTCGGAAAGAAAACTTTCTCAGACTAGGGAAAAAATTGTCACACAGCACGATTCATGCTGACAAAAAAGTCGTTCAGACATTTTTTATGACAATATTCAGCCGGTTGCGTATTACGACACGAAAAACTCTGATCTATTTTTTTGCTGTCGGACAGCAGAGAGGCTGACGGCCTACTTAGAATTTAGCAGTTATCATCGCCTATGGGTGTTTGCAACGCCAGTGGCATCGCGCACACGCAGCTGTCCCATATGGGGTACAGGAACTTGGGTCACTAATACCGGAACACAATACAAGGTTATTATGGTGGCATACTTAACACCAAAGGTGGTCGATATCCAGACGGGCTTGCGGCCCTAACACGTAGCTAGGGTGGGTTGTTTTGTCGCTTTTTACGACAGTCTGACCCAAGCCGCAGAGGTTGCTATTCTTTCTCAGCCCCTTCACGGATATAAATCTAATCAGGAAGTAGACTGTAAAAGGTTCAGATTATGAGTTTAAATGACACTAATCTTAAGTAACTTTATAACTAAAAAGTATGACTAAAAGCTGTGGTAAAGTCCAAGTTTATATCTAGAGTATAATGAAATTCAGATAGTAAACGACTTTGCTATTTAATTAAATATGAAAGAAAGAAAAATCGTAGTGGGTCCCGTACAAAAATCTGAAATTTCCAGCTTGTGTCCTAGAGTAATTTATTTTAACTAAAGCTTCCCGGCAAGTTCGCGGAATTTGCATATTTTCATCATATTTACGGTGGTCACTAAGCGAATTTGCATTATTTAATGATTTTATTACGTTTGCAAAGGACCGCTCTGGCCTGGTTTAACATGGCAGTTACTTGGTAATTAAACCTTCTTATTATTGCTATTATAACAAACATTGGTCTGTACTGGTTTGATAAAATAAAAAATATAAAGATTTTCATTTACTCTATTAACCATTTATTTACAATTTTAAACATAAAACCGAAAGATTAAAGTAAGTTAAGTTAATAATGTATTTTTTTACATAATACTATCTTATATAAATCGAATAATTCCAAGTATATACCAACCACTACAATGGAGTCATAGTTGATATATTTATTATATTTTTTTCTGTGCTTGTCGAATGTGAATTGTGCATGGATACCGTAAAGTCGGCGACCCGGCAAAAGCGCCACCCTCCACGCCCGAACCAATACTCGGATGTTGTTTACTCAAGAAGAAACCAATAAAAGTGTCGCTTGAGGATATATTAGATGATTGACAACGAAATTTCGTGTCCTACTTTCAATGTGAAACGAGAAAAATAATACAATAAAAAGGATGACAAATTTTTACTCAAAAAGGGGTTAACGTTAGGCTGGCGGCCGGTTGTAAAAACTAAGCCACAACTATTACAACATCTAACATGTTGTGCTGACTCCATATAATGTGGAATAAGGGCAGGGGAAAGAAGGAGAAGATTTTTTTCTGTACTAGAGCGGACAATACTGAGTAGATGGCTGGGCTCCAAACTTCTCTAGCTGGTAACCACCCTCGGTCTCTAAACATGCCACCATAATAATCTTAGGTTGTGTTCCGGCATAAGTGAGCCAGGTTTCAGTTCCTCTGCGCGGATGACACGGTATTATCAAATATTCTCATGCGATGGTATATGCTTATTATTAACTGGGCCAATCTGTCTGCTCCACAGCAATAAAAAAAATTTGGTGAGCCATTATATGGATAGCAATATAGAAATTGATATATTTGACATCTATGACATAAAATTCTTGTTCCTCCTGCCCTTATCCCACATTATATGGGGTCGGCACAACATGTTACATGTTATAATAGTTGTGGCTTAGTTTTTACAACCGGCCGTCTGCCTGATATTAACCCCTTTTTGGGGAAAAATCTTTCATTCCTTTTTCTCAGTTTAATTCACATTCGACAACTGCGTCACGAGGGATCCTAAATAGGAAATTCGCAGTAGCGAGTGTCTTCGAATGCTCTTGGTCCCGCATTTCGTTGCTTGAATACAGACACAGGCAGTTTGCGTATAACGCGTCCATCTCATATATTTTGGTGGTGACTCACAGGAATCTTCCTCTTGGAAAGTTAGAGAGAACCTTCGGCGAAGGACATCGTGGCAAGCAGGAATAGCACAGTGGAGCTTCACAGCACGTTGTTGAACAAGGGGCCACTAATATCGGATATACTGCAAATTGCTCGCAGTCTTCAGGGTAAAAGCACGCCATTTTTATTTAATTTTACATTTTTTTATTTTGTAAATTTTATATCATAATAAATTTCTACTAGAATTTTGATAATTTATGACAAAAAACTGAAGGTTTTTTTTATTAAGTGCTACTCTCAAAATTTGAAACATCACATACATTTTAACACACATTTTACATAATTCTATCATAAATTGCTATTGTGCGTACATTCACTGTGTGATATTTATGGTTCATAAAAATGTACGTAAATTTATGTTAGGTTGCGGTGAGGCAAGATGCAGACTAAGACTTTTATTATAAAATGTTAGTTGGTAACTTGTATAAATGAAATATAATATAACAAATGAAATCGCCGGTGTATAAAGTTACATAGCAAATATCTATGCCTGTAGTTCGTCTAAATGAAATCCGATACATGGCGGGAGAAAGCGAATGTGGCACTTAATACTGAACACTGTTCATGGAATCGTAATTAATTTTTTTAATAAAATCAGACTTGGTTACTTCTTGTATTATCAAATAATATCCGGATGACCGAGCTTTGATCGGTATTTTTTTTTATAAATTGTGTTTTTTGGAAATTAACAATTGATTTTCTTAGTCTAACCTCAAAGCAAACACTCATTGACTTCTTGTTACTTAACAACGCCATCTGCTGGAATAGCTTTAGTGTTGTGTCGTTAAAGCAATTTAAAAAAAATAATATTATTATTCGCCGATAGATGTCAACAAGTTTTGATTTAGATTATATTTGTAAAAAAGTTTGTAGAAAATAAGTAAGAAAAAAAAGTGGAAAAAAGTCCTAAATGCTTAGAGTCCTAAATGCGTCAGGAGATTTTAGTAATAATAAAAAATATTATTGACTATAGTAGTAATAGTTAAATAAGCTGTAAGGGATACAAAAATATTCAATATTTTAATCCGCTGACATGGAATTGCGGCCAACAGCTCATCAGATTTTCAACGGAGATTTACGATCGTCCAAGTATGGTCAGCATCATAAAACCGAGTATCATATTGGTCGAATAATTTACGTACTATTTTTTCAATTCACGTATTCGGCTGATAACGTATTCCAAGTTAAGTCATTTCTATTTAGAAAAAAAAAATATATTTTATGGTTTCAATCAGAAAAAAAACTAACTTACGGAGTTGTTTAAGGTGACGAATGGATTCTAGCTAATACTCAGGGAAGACTAACTGTAAGATTTCCCCTTGGGGTTGAAAGAAATTCTTATTCATCATCATCTTTGCGTTGTATCCCGGTTGCAGCCCAAACACTCGCTTCGGCGCCCGGGGTCCGCTTTCCGACTTTTTCTTCTCCACTTCGCACGGTCTTCAGCATCCCTGGTAGTGAGCCCATTGGCACGCATATCACCCTTTACGACGTCAAGCTAGCACTTTTTGGGTCTACCCCTCCTGCCGGGGCCCGGCGGAGGCGGCATTGCCAGACATTTGTTACCCACGTAAGCATCCGGTTGCCGTGAAACGTGAAAGAAATTCTTATTATTCACGTTTATAACAAAATCCCATTTTTAATAAGCACATGAGTGCAAACATTGAATATTATAGATAAATGACATTAATATTTTTTTATTGTTGTAGGACAGCAGACATGCTCGCTTAGACTTTAGCAGTTACCATCGCCTATGGGTGTTTGCAACGCCAGTGGCATCGCGAACACGCTGCTGTCCCATAAGGGTACAGGAACTTGGGTCAATAATGCCGGAACACAGCACAAGGTTATTATGGCGGCATACTTAAAACCAAAGATGGTCCCATCCAGACGGGCTTAAGGCCCTACCACGTAGCTAGGTTGGATTGTTTTGTCGCCTTTTACGACAGGCTGACCCCGGCCGCAGAGGTTAGTATTCTTTTTCCGCCCCTGCACGGATAAAAATAAGATATCAATATTAAGAAGATAAATAAATATATTGGCATATCACGTGCCATCTATTCCCAACTGATAATATACTACTTACATATATACTTTTATTTTGTAAATAAATATATATTATAAATACCCAGACCCGGGATGAGAATCCAACCCACGATCGCTGCAAGCATTTCGAATACTCGCCATAGAGTCACGGAAGTCGTCATAATTTTATTAGAATTAACCATAAAAAATAAAGTGAGAAACGTGAGTTAAAAATGTGAGATTAATTTATTTTTAATTCGTGCGAATAACGAATCTCGTTTAAAACTTCAAATACTTGAAACTAAAGAGTTTCATTGCTCGTTTTATTTCCTAGTAAAAGAAAGTACTAAGTGAACACGATCAGGGCGAAGTTAAATCAATTTAAAAGCAATTTCTCGAAGTTTAACGGTGACGATGTCCCTTTAAATTTGTATTGGTTACCTAATAGAAATAAAAACTTCTTTAGGGTACTTTGCTTATGTTGACTTACAATCTGGGGTGTGATGATATCCAAAATTTTAATACGAGTTTTTGTTTATACAAAATCCTTAACCATGCTGGAACTGCCAACTGTAACACAAATTTGGATTAGCTCATCTCAATCTTCATAACATTGTTATCTTTAGATTTAAATTTACTTTTAATTTAATTAGATAAGATTTTGCGTGATTTTATGCTGTATTGCTTATTCCAAAATAATTAATTTCTCATCTATTATTATTAAACTGACTATAGAAGAAGCTAGCTTTTATCTGAAAATAGGGCATGGAAAACCCTGACACCTACAGTCGTGGGCGGAAAGGTGACAAAACAACTCGGTAGGTGGTAAGACTCCTGTCTAGATGACAACTGCCCATACTCTCTAAATATGCAAAACTTTTATTCTGTTCCGGCACATCTCCATTTCTCCAACGTGGATGGCAGTGTGTTATCAGTGCCCTCGGCATCACAAACATCCATATGTGACGTTCACTGTTTACTAACGGAGCCATCAGCCTTTCTGCTATTTCATAGAATGATTTATATTCTTAATTGCAATTAAATACCTAATTATGTACTTATAATATTTAAATTGTTCAAAAGAAAAAGTTTCCAATGACTAATGAAGGAAGCAATAATCCTCCTGTAACAGGAATTTAGGAAGAAATTTCTGAAATGAATCCAAAATTTATGATTGTGTAATTAGTATTCGGTGGTGACTCATTTTCTTTAAGATTTTAGGGTTCTCCAATCTTTAACGTCAAAGTAACATAGATGTACAAGTGAATTAAAAATATGTTTAATACAGTAATGCACTCAAAATCAATCCATGGGACCGAAGAACGGTAGAAGGTTACCAGTCGGGGCTAGAGATATAGGTGGTCCCATACCATCCTTGGTCCCATATTTGGCACAAAATTCTGAAGGGTTATATCTAACAGTGGATGACAGTTGAATCTTGTTTTCATCCAAAGCTTTAACTTCAAAGCCCCATAACTGAATTCTGAATCGTTACTCTAAATTGTCAAATTATTTTGCAAAGCTAAATGATTCGCGAATATTCAGCTAAATTTGGTTTGAAACGAATGTACATTCAAAACAAGGCGAAAATATTAATATTATTTTAATTCTTTTATTTTAATAACATTTGATAAAAATATACACATAATTATAAAAAAATACAGGCTTAAAACTAGTGAAAATCAAATTATTGTTGATTTTTCCAAAAGGATACTTATTTATTTGATATTAAAAACTTTTGTGTTTTGATTCGAGGAATTATTAGTACCACCTCAGAAATCCTGGGGAAAACGGTAACTTGGATGTCGTTCTCAATGTTTCTGAATCTCGGCGACTGCCTTTTTGTAGTAGTAAAGTACCAATACAAGTGGGTTAAGACATTGTTAACTGAATACCTCAAGTAAGGTAGGGTAGTTGAGTTTGCAAGTTAATTGCTTCTCTACAACGCCTTTTTTTTTCAAAAAACATAGACCATAAGGTCTAGATGAATTTTAATTAACTTCCGTTTTGTGGCACTTTTCATTTTAATTGGAGCTAATCTTTAAACAGATCCACAGGTCTGAGTAATGTCACTTTGTTCGCTCTCATGTTATCTTGAAAGCAAATTATTTTTTATATGTTTTTTTTAAATATTTATTGGTCAGTATAAACTAAATACGGAACCCTCTTTATATTAGCGTTTCCATCTTGACTCAATTTTTATCGTTTCGCCTCGAACCAAGATTCCATTTCATTTAAACTTAATAAGAACAAGTTACTAATTTATTTTATGTCGTATAATTAGCAAGTTTCGCTCAGTTCAGTTAATTCCATTTTCATTGATCATTAAGTTTTATTACAGAAATGTGTAGTACCATTGTTTGAATATTACTAATACTATGTCGTCATACTTTGCGAGGTAATATTACAATATTTTCATTAATATAGTACTTTTATGTAATAAGTAATTATTATACTCTTTAATTTATTTAAAAGATGTACAATGCTATGCATATATTTCAAGACACAAGGCGTCAAAGTCAAGATCATTTTATTTATTATATTTTTATCATTCAAAATTAAAAGTATTATCATCCTTAACATTACTTATTTAGATTGAAAACAATCTTTGCATTTGAGAGCAAGGATTTTACTGACTAGAGTTGGTTACAGCAGAAGTGCTTTTTTAAGACAGTTGCTAGTCTTTCATCGCGCTAGTCTTCACCTTAGCGCGCCTTTTTGCATTAATTTGTCTCAGATATTTTTCCTTTTTTTAACCAAAGATACAAAAAAAATGGAATATCGCTGATTTGGCATCTAAAAGAGCTGAGAGCCCTCGCCTATTAATTTGAGAAATACTACATATTACAAGGGAATCTGTTTGAAACCCTCTTCGTAGGTAAATAATGAATTATATTTTTCATTAGTTACTAGAAATATGGAATAAGAGCAGGAAGAAGAAGAAAAATAGGGTTGAAGAATAGGATTGGGTTAAACGATATTAATAAACGATAGTATAGCGGCCGGGATATACCCGAAGCGCGCCACGCGTGGCAGGCCGCCTTTGAGATACTTGCCACCCGGGACATTCCTCGAGTCGTAATCAGTGTTGGATTTCGTAGTATAATTATACTATTCATACCATATTTTCGTATTAAGTAGTATGTAGTATCGTAATGCAAGTATACTACGCGAAAATACCATTATTTTATGTTCAGGCCGACCGGACTCCTTTTTTTGGTGGTGATTTTGCTTTTAAAATGTATCCTACAATATAGGGATCTTCTGTACGTATAGCAACATCAAATCAGGCAACGACAAGCACTGGGGATTTCCCCAACGTAATGTTTTACTATTACTATACCGGTAGTTCTGACGGAATAGGATAGATGTTTTTTTATGCATGAAAGTGAGTGCATGAGACGATGATATTACGACAAAATAATATTATCCATTAGATTCATTAGACCCATTAGTGTAAGTCGGCAGTCAATATTTGAATTTGAAGAAGCTAATTTTAGAGTATTTATTACATTGCTTTTGTAGTGATGAGTGAAAGCGAGGACGAAGAAAAGTGTGGTGTTTCAACACCAAAGAAGAAACGTATTGAAAGAGGAGATGTGAAAGTTAAAGAAAAACACAGGCAACAAAAATACAGGGCTGAATGGGAGAGGGAGCCGAAATTTTGTAATCCAATTGACGAATTGACTGAGATAGACATCCAGATGCCTCAATTTGATTATTTTGTAAAAATTATTAGTACCTGTTAAAATAAAATCACACTAAAAATGCTACCTATTTTATTTCCATTCAAAAAAAAATCGACGAAAACAGAAACGTAGTATAATTTTAGTCGAGTAGTATATTTTTAATTTCCATAGACAATAATTTTCCAAGGATCCGAATCCAACCCTGGTCGTAATACTCCGCCGTTGGCAGTAGCAGTCGCCATCTGACCGCGGCGGCCTGCCACGCGTGGCGCGCTTCGGGTATCTCCCGGCCGCTATAATAGTAATTATCCGTGCAGGGGCGGACCTCTGCAACCGGGGTCGGCCTTTCGTAAAAGGCGACTGAACAACCCAACCCAAGCCAGGTGGTAGGACTCCAAACCCCTCTGGATGGCAACCAACCCTGGTTTTTAATTATGCTACCATAATAACCTCGTGTTGTGGTCCGACATAACTAACCAGGTTCCAGTACCACTACCCGGATATCAGCAATGCCCCCGGCATTGTAAACACTCATAGGCGACAATAACTACTAAATTCTGAGCCTGCTTGCTACAGCAATAAATAAAACATAACATCGACCACAATACTGATATCATCATCATCATCTTTGCATTAAATCCCGGTTGCAGCCCAAACTCTCGCTTCAGCGCTCGCAGTCTGGTTTCCGACTTTTTCTTCTCCACTTCACACGGTCTTCAGCATCCCTGGTAGTGAGCCCATTGGCCTTTACGACGTCAAGCCAGTACTTTTTGGGTCTACGCCTCCTGCCGGCGCCCGGCGGAGGTGGCATGGCCAGACATTTGTTTTCCATGTAAGCATCCGGTTGCCGTAAAACGTAGCTGACACTGTTGTAATTTATCCGCAATGTCACGGACATGAAGACTGCCGCGAATGCGGGAGTTCCTAACACGGTCTTTCCGCGTCACTCCACACATCTACTGCAGCATATTCATCTCCGTGATACACAGTTCTTGCTTGTGTTGCTCTAACACCGGCCACGCTTCACAACCGTATAAAAATACCCCCACCACCACCGACCATAATACTCAGATATACATGCATTACTTTCGCGTTGTGACAGTATCGAACAGAGAAACCCAAGCGCTGAAATGAGAACTTCCAATTGTTTATCACTCAAATTGGGATATATTTCGATAATAAACTGTTTTATTGAGAAACAGACTATTACAGATAATGGATAAATTATACCTGCAAAATACATACAATTATATAAATGAATTAACATAATAATACGTAAAATTGAATGAGGCTTACTACAGTGTATTAAGAGATTGTAAGAGCCATTTTAAGGTACATCAACTTAATGTGAAGTAGTCTAGAGCGTTTGCAATGGAGGTTATATTGATCTTACTCCGGGTGATTGGTCAGGTCAGTGCTGTAAATGCAAGAGAGCTGAGTAGTCCATTGTCAAGTGGAGTTATGTCGTCAATAGAATTTTAATATTTCTGCACTTAGATACAACAATGTTTTGTGTTTTGTAGTAAAATAACACACTAAACATTATTTCTTTGCGGGGCGGAGTATGGTTGAGGCCGAGGCCGGCCTGTTGTAAAACGCGACGAAATAATCTTGTGTTGTGTTCCGATGTAACTGATCCAAGTTCCAGTACTGCTACGTGAACGGCAGCGGGTTAGCGGTGCCTCTATCGCAAACATACATAGGCGACGGTAACCGCTTACTATTGGGTGGGCCAAGCCGGGTCTACTATACCACAGTAACAACAAAAATATTTTTAAGCTTTCACGAATATTAATAAGCAATAAAGCTAACATTTCAAATAAATAAGTTTTTTCTGAAATACGACCAAATTTTTTTGTCAGTTCACGAAACGTTTGTAGAAAAATAGCTGATACCTCACTAGTAAATGAAATGAATACGTGCTTAAAATCCTTAAAAAACTTTTTGTGATATTGTTAAATACTTATATAACAAAAAAAAATAGTTCATGTTACACCGTCTCTAAGGAATTAAGAATTTTCTAAATTTAAGCTCTAAATAGTTAATTCCATATTTCATGCAAAAAATGTTTTGATTAATTAAATATTATATGCGTAATAATCAAAACACATTTTAAATTAGCACAATATTGCACAAAAAGATAAGATATAATATCAGCAATAATAATCCCGTAAAATTATATAACTTTATATTGCTTCACACAAATAAATATTCCTCTCCTGTAATTACCTTTTATTATTTATTTAATAAAAATGCTTCAGAGCAGAAGTAAGCTTAAAATACACTCTAGCTATATAACTTGTGCTCTAAAGCATTTTTGAAACAAAATAAATACTCCCACAAATATAAAGACAAAGCGGTCTCGACTACAGTACGTATTGTGTCATTTTAAGTTTTCAGCCATGATTTGTTGCTTACAAATAAGAGTTTGGTTTTGAGTTAATTCACAATAACGTATATTCAATATACGTATTGAATTTATTTTGAAATAAAATTTATTTTGAAAGTGTACTATACTTTTACGTATTAACTATTTAATAGATTATTATATAACATCAATTTTTAACCGACTTCAAAAAAGTAGGAGGTTATCAATTCGTCTGTATTTTTTATGTTTGTTACCTCAGAACTTTCGACTGGGTGAACCGATTTTGATGATTCTTTTTTAATATGAAAGCTGGTGCTTGCTGTGTGGTCCCATTTCAATTTGGTCTAGTTCTGACGATGGCATCTATGAGAAAACCATATAAGTCTTAAATTTGCATTAAGTATGTGCGCGACAAATAGACGAATAACAATATCACGCCAACCGATTTCGGTGATTAATTTTTTATTAGAAAAAATGTACTTCAAAGGTAGTTTGATGAGAGTTTGGTTAGGTTCTGATTATGGGATATATGACAAAGTAACGGAAATCTTCAATTCTTAGAAGCAAATTAACGATACTCGGCCGAATCTTTTATAGGCTATCCGGATATTTGAGTCACTTACCGTAACGTCGTTATGATCAAGTAATTGTCATAGTCGAATATGATGATCAATGGAACTCCTTAACGGCTTACAGTAAAGGTGCGATCTGTGGCAGAATTTCTAACTGTCTGTAATCAAATTAAAATGCGCTTACGTTTGTTACTGCATTGCAACATGACGCCACCGTTCTAATTACATTACTTAAGGTATATTATGTGTGAAGCAGTGGTAGCCGAGTGGGTGGTAGAAGCTTTTGCGTATTATTGATGAGCTTTATTACCATATAAAAGACTGGTGGTAGCGGAGTGGCAAAGTAACCGACCTGCAGGTCGGTTACTTTGCCTACAACCTCATGCGTTGCAACGCAATCCGATGTAAAAATCTGAGTCTATGAACATGTTGCTCCTCCGTCTAATTAAATAGACATTCGTGGATTAATCCGAGACGGTGGGCACGTTGCTCCTCCGTCTCATTAGTTAGACGATCGTGGATTAAGCCGAGACGGTGAGCACGTTGCTCCTCCGTTTCTTTGGATAGACGATCGTGTAAAACGCTGAGTTGGTGGGCACGTTGCTCCTCCGTCTCATTCGATAAACGATCGTTGATCAAGCCGAGACGGTGACTACGTTTTTCGATATTTTCCCTGTTCAAAATTTTTTTCATGTAAAGCCGAGTTCTCGAAAGTCTATTTTTGCGTTCTTCGTAAGTCTCTTTTGAAATTATCCTCGAAGTAGATTTCCTCAGATGTTTCTCCCTGAGTTCGTTTGTTTCATTTAAACGGCGTTGTTTCATATGAGCAGCTCGTTTAGTAGGTCTACCCATATTCAGACAAGTTAGTTAGTGTACTTCAGATTCACTAAAAATCAAAAAAATTAACAAAAATTTTAACAAAAAAAAAACCACCTTCAATAAAAAGGACTATTCCAAAACAAATTAATGTGCACTGAAAAGTAAAAAAATAATTGCATATTTTTCTATAACTTAATAATCAACTTACTTTTACAACTCATCAATATGTAGGTACGATCTATATTACGATAATATAATGTAGTTACAATTATTGTTATTTTTGTCGGTGTCAGCCAATACACAGGCACACACATATACCTAGTAATAATAATACACAAGCACATCTCACTTATAACTATGTATGTAGTTCCAAACCTATCTTGGCTGACACCGACTCCAAATATATATATATATATATATATATATATATATATATATATATATATATATATATATATATATATGTATGTATATATATATGTATATATATATATATATATATATATATATATATATATATATATATATATATATATATATATATATATATATATATATAATTTTTGCGTGTCGTTTTTTATTCTTTACCTTTTCTAACATAGTCAACAAATGATTTAATCAATTTGTTTGTCTATATTTGTTTTTGAGGGAGTGACTGTTTAAGACCTCAATTCTGGTAGTAAAACCTTACATCATAACATCATTTGTTGTTGGATTCTGCATAAGCCTCTAAGGATTTTGTTCTAAGTAAATTTTTCTTAACGCTCTAACTTAAAACCGATTCATATAACTTAGTTTTTACTTACGACGTAAATAAATTTGTATTCGTTTATGATTTATTATTACGACTTTTTTGTAATTCGTTTACCTTACATATTTTATTAACAAATCACATACCGATGCTTGAAAGGCAACTTTACTAAGCGACATTGAGTAAACTTTCCAGGAAAGTGATTAGAATTCAAATATTAAAAAAAATATTATAATTCACCCAATTGTAGGATTGAATGATTATTTATTATTTATTTGATCATTTTAATCCAACAATTTGCAATCACCTATTAATAACTAATGCCAAACTAATGCATCAAAAATGTTTGTCCTCAAAGCAACTTAACTTCAATCCAACGTCTTAACTTCGTATACAATTGTACACAAAGAATTTTATCACGTTACAATGTAGCAACTTGTGTTATTTGTTCAAAACTTCAAGAGAACAGATAGAAAAATTCAAGTCAACAGTTCTGTAGACGCCATTGGATTGCAATATTTGCGACCGAGTTTATTTTGAACGGTACACGCAAGTTCAGATATTTACTTGAAAATATTTTTGATACGTCGTGCTACTAGTTGCAAAATGTTTTCGATGAATTAACTAATTATGTGATAGTTATTTTACTTATAAATTTCTTTCCTTATAGCCACTTTGGATTTGACTTTCTAAAAAAAAAACAGTTTATATACAGACTTATTTATTATACTAATTACAAACTGGAATTAAATACACTTGGCACTGATAACTGAACTTGGTGAGGACTGGCTGAGAACTGAGTTACGATTGACTGACAACTAAGTAACGAGTTATAAGCGAGTATGCTTATATATGGATGTGAGGAATGCTAATGCTTAAGGAATGTGGGATGTTTTGACTAGAGGTGTTGACGTGAGGCGATTAGGGTGTGTAGATAGGAAATGGACAGGATATAAGCAAAGCGTTTAATTTTGAACTTATCTATTATCTAACTTACATATGTCTTTGATATACTCTAATACATTCTGTCAGAAACATTCTGCGACACATATTTTTTAAATTGAGGAAGAAAAACGAAGTGGATCTACCTAAGCGGCTATTATCTCCCAACTTCCACAGGAAAAGCGAACGATGTACTTTACTTTTCTATAAACTATTGAAAGACGTAATTTTTTTTAATTAATCCGATTCCTTATATAAACGACAGATAATCTAATGCAAACGCCTCATAAATATACTTACTGTGTATGTAATGTACCTACCTAATGTACTTATATACATATGTATTCTAAATTTCAAAATCATGCTCCTGATGACGATGAAACGCAGACAACTAGCGCATATCAGTACGCTTGCACAGGTTTGATTCCCGTTTAGGCACTAGATGGCGCTTTGTGAATTGGCCCAGAATATGTTTTTATTTATTTATTTATTATATTTATCTTAATTGAGTAGTCGTATAAAATTATTATAAAAATAACTCTGGTGTAAATCAACTTCAGTTAAAAATATCAAAATGTAGAGACGATTATTTATATACTCAAAAACTATAAAACTCTTTAGGTTATAGTAAATAAGGCTTTAATAAATGACGGAAATGAGATTACTCTTTTTAAAGCGACTTGGTTTGGTCGGGCGATTGACAATATCGACCCCATTTAGCCTCTATGCCCTTAATTTGCCCCACTTATTGTTCAGGGCAAGGCGTTTCCTTTTATTTTTTGTTGTCTTTCAAATTTACTGGGTTTCTGAAATCGATGTTTTTGTATGCGGAGCGGGTTTTTATTATACTCGTAAAATGAAATATGATCCTTACAAATACTCTACAACCTAAATTATTTATTATACCATTTACTGATACTGATTATTCAAAATGTAGAATTAATTGCATTATAATTTATAAAATAAATGGTCTTATGCCTTTTTTTCTTCGTGCAGGGGCAGTTTAAGAATACTAACCCCTATTGGGGTCGATCTGTTGTAAAAGGCGACAAAACAACCCTAGCTATGTGGTGGGGCCTAAAATCCGTCTGGATGGCAACCATTTTTGTTCTATGACGCCATAATAATATTATCTTCTGGTATTAGTGACCCATGTTGATTGTGATGTTGCAAACAACCATAGGCCAATTGCTTACTATCAAGTAGGCCGTGAGCCTGCTATTGCTCAGCAAAAAAGAAATTGTACAATGTAGGTTAGAATATGGCAGTCAATAAAGATGTTCCGTAACATGCTTCATTTGTGTAAGCTCTAAATTACAATGAAAATGTAAATGAAATAATCCTTTATTTTCTTCCAAAATATTACAAGAGAGTACATACGAGTACATATAAAAGTGCAACAGGTAGCAAGTATATTATAAAGTACTATCAGTAGCTCAATGAAATAGAGGAAGACAGGAGTCCAAACTGAGCAGAAGCCCGTCCTCTGGATCTGCTGGCCTCTTCTCTCTTTCCGTTAACATAAAGAGAGTCAGTAAAAAACAAAATAATTGTGTAATTGTGGGGGTGCACATGCACATGGGGGGGTGTGTGTGTGTGTTTGTTTGTAGAAGTGGGAGCACACAGCCTCGCGAGGTGGAGGTAAAGCGGGCGGAGCTGCGCGATGAGGTACTCATGGTGGAGTGGAAGGAGCGCCTCGCGCACCCTAGCGCGGGCCTCGCCACCATCGAAGCGGTGAGGCCCGTCCTGGCCGAATGGGTGGAAAGGCGCCACGGCGCCCTGACCTTCCGCCTGACGCAGGTCCTCTCGGGGCACGGTTGCTTCGGGAGGTACCTGTGTCGCATAGGGCGGGAGATGACGTCAGGGTGCCACCACTGTGGCGCGGGCGACGAGGAGGACACGGTGAACCACACTGTCGCCGTGTGCCCTGCGTGGCGCGAGGAGCGCCGCGCCCTCGTCGCCCAAATCGGCGTGGACCTGTCGCTCCCGGCCCTGGTTCTGTCCATGGTCGGGGGCGATCCTGGATGGACGGCCGTCGCCTCCTTCTGCGAGGCAGTCATGTCCGCAAAGGAGGCGGCGGAGCGGGAGCGGGAGTTGACCACCACACTCCCCTCCCGCCAACGCAGGCCACGCCAGCGGCGCCGGAGGGTCAGTAACGACCTCTGGCCGCCGTAAAAAGCGGCCGCGGGCGGCCCCTCGGGGGAGGACCCGCCGCCCGCACTATTGCCGCGAGAGTGAGGGCTGCGTGCTGTTCCGCGGCCCCCCTCAACTCCTAGAGTTGTTAGGAGAGCGCCGGGGGGACGAAACCCTGACCCCCTGGCGCCAACACTTTAGAAGGGGCCCGCCTCAAGACAAAGGGCGGGCCGGCGCTGGCTCGGGCCACGAGATCGGCAGGCCATATATCCGTGGGCACGGGCGTAGGCGATAGGAGAACAGCGGGGTTTTTAGTGGGTAGTCGGATGGCCAATCATCTTTCCCGGAGTCCCACATATCCCTCGGTCCCCCCGGGCCGGGGGAACCCGTCAAGAGAGGTTTTTCCCCGAGACCAAAAAAAAAAAAAAAAAAAAAGTAGGAAGTTTACTAGCTGCGTGACGAGGTGCTCATGGTGGAGTGGAAGGAGCGCCTCGCGCACCCCAGCGCGGGCCTCGCCACCATCGAAGCGGTGAGGCCCGTCCTGGCCGAATGGCTGGAAAGGCGCCACGGCGCCCTGACCTTCCGCCTGACGCAGGTCCTCTCGGGGCACGGTTGCTTCGGGAGGTACCTGTGTCGCATAGGGCGGGAGATGACGTCAGGGTGCCACCACTGTGGCGCGGGCGACGAGGAGGACACGGTGAACCACACTGTCGCCGTGTGCCCTGCGTGGCGCGAGGAGCGCCGCGCCCTCGTCGCCCAAATCGGCGTGGACCTGTCGCTCCCGGCCCTGGTTCTGTCCATGGTCGGGGGCGATCCTGGATGGACGGCCGTCGCCTCCTTCTGCGAGGCAGTCATGTCCGCAAAGGAGGCGGCGGAGCGGGAGCGGGAGTTGACCACCACACTCCCCTCCCGCCAACGCAGGCCACGCCGGCGGCGCCGGAGGGCCAGTAACGACCTCCGGCCGCCGTAAAAAGCGGCTGCGGGCGGCCCCTCAGAGGAGGACCCGCCGCCCGCACTATTGCCGCGAGAGTGAGGGCTGCGTGCTGTTCCGCGGCCCCCCTCAACTCCTAGAGTTGTTAGGAGAGCGCCGGGGGGACGAAACCCTGACCCCCTGGCGCCAACACTTTAGAAGGGGCCCGCCTCAAGACAAAGGGCGGGCCGGCGCCGGCCCGGGCCACGAGATCGGCAGGCCATATATCCGTGGGCCCGGGCGTAGGCGATAGGAGAACAGCGGGGTTTTTTAGTGGGTAGTCGGATGGCCAATCATCTTTCCCGGAGTCCCACATATCCCTCGGTCCCCCCGGGCCGGGGGAACCCGTCAAGAGAGGTTTTTCCCCGAGACCAAAAAAAAAAAAAAGTAGGAAGTTTACTACTTCGTTTTTCAAATTTAGAGTATTTTAATAAGAGATTCCGTTTCATTATAGTTCAGAGATAATAGCTATTCTGTTAACACTTTTTTAATATCATTTTATTCATAGTTTGAAATATTCGTTTACTTTATCATACAAGTTACTGCTCAGAAAATTAAAAAATCTTTGAGCAAAGCATGTGTTTGTAGATGTCTGTTTGCAAACCATATAACTCCTACGTGTGTTTGCTTTATCGTGATCTTTTCTATATGGCATAAGTGAGTATTGTTTCGCATAATGAGTTTAATGTCCATCATGCAATATGCACGAATTCGGAGTAAGCTTGGCGAGGACTACACCAAGTAGTGAACGTCGAATGGCTAATGACGACAGCATGTAAATAAATATTAAAAACAAAATAGTTTACCATTACGTTTGCGTCTGCTAAACTAAGAAACAAGTTATCCCTCGCAAGAATCCAGTTAAAATTGTTGAATGCTTTAATTATTTTAAAATACTTTAATATTCCAACTTATTTCTTGAAGTTTCGCTCGTTATTCTTCAAGTTTCACAAAGATATTTCAGCTAGCGCATTTAATTTATCTTTGTTAAGTGATTTTTAGAATCATACTCATTTCAACGTTGATTTGCATTTACGTGACAACTAAATAATATCAAATTCAATACCCATTGTAAGAATATTGTACATGTGTAATTTTTTACTAAATACTAATATTACAAATGGAAACATAGTTAATTATAAAAACAACATGAAACATTAAAAAAAATATTGATCTTATCGAAAATCTTCCAGACATGAATGTGCTTTTTAATATAGAAATTTCAAGCAGTTTCTTCCCTAATTACATATAAATATAATACTGCTATATTATTTATTGAAAAAAAAAAAAAATAATCGTTAAAAAATCTGCATACTAAAAAAACGGCGTGTCTTAAGTGTTGGTTTATAGCGTCCCTATCAAGTATTCCAATTCCTAGTTTGTCATCCTAGCTTCGTATTTTATTACAATTTTTGAAATGCAAACTTCTTGCCTCGTTGAGTACTTTTTGGTAGGCGAAAATCTGTACAGGTAACGTATTGTGCAACATTAGTGCTGTGTATAATATCTTCTTTACAAGTAAAGTTGAATGGATTATGTAATGATGTTGATAATTTTAAATTAAACATTATGAAATTTAAATTTTTAATACTGAAATTATAAGTTATAAAATTTTCATTTCTATCAGTAACTGTAGTCCTTATGACAGCCAATTTTTTTTTTCTTTAAATTTCGAATTGTATTTATTGTCAATAAATTAGAACGATGTATGGATAAATTTTCATAAGACCTCGTACTATGTTGAGTTTTCTAACTTACATCATAATATCCCTAAAACACGTTGACGACAGTCTAAAGCTCCGTTTCATTACATAAAATACTCAAAACCACCAACACACAAAATAACTTTGAAAGAGAATACTGCGGTTGGAAAACTAAACACGACCCTTAAGTAAAATTAAGTAACTCCCCTAAGGAGGGGCTTGGTACTGTTTTAGTGCTAATGGCAACATTCCTCCAGCCAAATTCCTCGTTCGCCGATCCCAAGCGGGAATAGAAATGACTGTGTCATTATCTTTTTTCTACTCTTTAAGATAAAGGGAATTCTCGAGCATTCTCTGCAAGTGCAACCCCCGTTTCTACAAAGAGTTTTCCTGTTGCGGCACTTTTATTAATTGCGTATTTTCTGCCATCCAACTTAAATTTATTACAAAGTTATAACAGTATATAAAGTCTCGATGGTCTCTAGTTTTTATCTAAATAGTAATGATAATATATCTGCAAGGTTTGTTCAAAACACACACACACACACACAACGATCATGGTGAACGGTACCTAACGAGGTCTTATTTCACAAATCGGTATGGGGTCTCTCTCTCTCTTCAGTCGGTCCTCAGAGCTTAGGATCGTGACTCCGTTGCTGCAATTTCTTGACCGTCTTATTCCCCTTGTTAGTCCATGGCTTGGTGTAATGCCACATTGGCAGGTATTTTAGGTGTTCGGATACCTGGTCCAGCCACCTATTTGGACTGTATCCTCTTGGCCTCTTGCCTTCCGCTTTTCCTGTCCCCGTCAGTTTCTCCAATTTACCGGGACTCCTTCAAACAATATGTCCGAAGTACTTGAGTATTTGGTGCAGACAATGGAAAGTCGCTGGGAATAATAAGAAAATATTAGTGCGTTGAGCTGTCTAAGGAATTTACAACATGTGGTGCCAACATCACATTTCAAACGCATCCATCCTTTGCCTATCTGTGACTGTCAGCGTCCAGAATTCAGAAACATAGAGAAATATGGAAAAGATCAGTGTACGAACAATTTTAACTTTTAATGACAAGTGATGTTTCTATCCTTCCATATCCTCTCAAGTTGGGACATCGCTGTTCTCACCATTCCGATGTAGGGGGGTATTATAGTATAATATGAAAAATAAATTCGTTGGACAAAGAAAGCTGCAAAACTGGATAAAGTAAGACTGCAAAATACCCCTAAGAGAAAGCGGTGGTGCCCCTAGCACCGCAAACATCTATAGGCGACGGTAACTGCTTACTATTAAGTAGGCCGTATGCCTGTCTTCTGATCCTCAGCAATAAAAATATATCCGGGTATAGTACGATATAACCTATATCGAACAATAATTCAAACTTGCTAAATCGAGTAACAAAAGGTAACGGCTAGCTAATTTCTGATCAGGCACTTGAGATACATTAACTGTCAGAAGGTGTATGCTATAGTTATAAAACAAGAAGCCTCTGTGTCCTATTTTTAGTGAAGAAGATATTTATTTAGATATTTTTTATTACTGTAGGACAGCAGGCAGGCTGACGGCCCTCTTAGAATTTAGCAGTTATCGCCTATGGGTGTTTGCAACGCCAGTGGCATCGCGAACACGCTGCTGTCCCATAAGCGTACAAGCACTTGGGTCACTAATGCCGGAACGTAACACAAGGTTATTATAGCGGCATACTTAAGACCAAAGGTGGTCGCCATCCAGACGGGCTTGAGGCCCTACCACGTAGCTAGGGTGGGTTGTTTTGTCGCCTTTTACGACAGGCTGACCCCGGCCGCAGGGGTTAGTATTCTTTCTCCATACCTGCATGGATAGCTATTATATTAGACAAAATATTTCGATTTAAAAATTATCTTATGCAATACTTTTTACAATTATTAACACAGGTTTAGTTTATTTACAACTTTGACGTCTGTGATATCAGAATAGTTTTGAATTAGCATCATTTACTGTTTGCAGCGATTTACGATTATGCTAAGCTAAAGCAAAATATTTGGCACATCAAACAATAAATATTAAACTTGCAATCATTTTATAGCAGAAGTTTCAAAGTGTAAAAGATTATTGCGAACATTATCAATTTAAATTTATTTTGGGCAACAAATGAGTCCTTCCCGGACAAAGCAATAAAGATATCCGGCCTTTGCCCCGAGCGGAAGAACTTCCTTCTAAGGTTTCAAAACTTCGCTGTTTATTATCTTTCTAAAGTGTATTTTTTATTAATATATTTTTCTCTGAAGGATAAGGTTTGGTTAATTCAAATATAGCTTCTAAGAAAATTGGGTCGCAATCTATTTAGTTCATCTAGATGTGCTTTCGTCTTTTCTTTCTCACTTTCAATTTGTCTGCATTGGATTTAAAATTATAAATATCGGTATGTATTTAAATTATTTTGAGAATAGTTTTTAAAATATAAAATACTGTAATAAAATAAGGAAGTTTATTATGGAAGAAGAACTCTGTGGCGTAACGGTTGATGCACTTTGGTACGCTTGCGGAGGTCACGGGTTCGATTCCTGTCTCGCTTCTGGGTGTTTATGTATAATATTTGAATATGAATGATTTTTCTCTCTTTTTATTTCAAAAACGGTGGAAGTATTTTATGATAAAATTTACCGTTTTTACCGGAAAGATGGGGAACTTTCAAATTTTATTTTTAATCATATTTTAAACAATCTTACTGATTTTCAGCTTGGTGGGAACTTAGGTAGCTTTACTCTTATTTTTTGGTCTAATTTGACCGGATTAATATAAACTTTTAACTGTGCCAAATTTCATACTCCTCCGTCCGCGCAATTTTCGTAAAACCAGGTACAAAGTACATATAAATACAATTTTTCAGTTAAAATTTTATGCTATGAAACGAAGGAAAATTAATCGCCAAAGCTTGTTCAATCAAGCTGCAGCTATATTCGATTGACGATATCTGAAGTCGAGTATTTGAGGATTGTCTGTTTAATCCACTACCATTTCAGGTACTGGATGTTTTACTTCCGCTAAGATCAGTTCAGTAACAATGTTTATGCTTTTCCCTTGGTCTGGTACCGCGATTAGCTTTACAAATTCCTGTTACTTACAACAATAATTCAACAGCACCGCTGCATCATTATCTACGTAAGTCTGGTACTATCGTGTCTATGGGTTAAGGCCTATGGAATATAAAACACTTGTATGAAGCAAATAGCTGAATGGATAGTGGCTTATAATTTTAACTAAATAATTCAGGATGTAATATTTTTATGGAATTCGGTTTAGTTTTTAAAGATAAAATCAAAATATAAAACTTTATTTACTTAATATTCTTAAGAATAAAAAAAAATTAAATCTTGGCCATGCAATAAAATTTATGTAAAGTTTTAGAACATTAATTTACTTGAATTTACGTCAAGGAAGTGTCGCGAACTTTATACGACTTGGGTGTAAATGACAGGCGAAGATGTAACAATTCAGATAAGGGGAGAACTTAGAAATTATTAATACAGATTTTTTAAAGAATAGGGCATGTCAGTAGGGCCAAGTGAAAGGATTTGAGCCCGTTTGATTATAATATATTGCAGAAATAGTTAAAATGTATACATAAGAGTTAGAAATTATATGCAGTATGTCATAAATTTAATATGATATACTATTGAAATATTATTTTCGTTAACCAAAAAATGGCTTGAAACATGTAGCTGAGTTCAATATTGTACTGATTAAGATTAAAACACTGCAATTATGGGTTTTAAACAAATTTTAACAAAAGGGTAATTCAAATTTCTTTTGAGCACATTTTTTTGGGCATTCAGATTTAAATCGTGTCGTGCCATATCATCGCATATAATTCAATAGAAAATAGAGGTCTCACGGGATCAAAGAGCTGGTTTGTATTTAGGGCAAAGGATAAGTGTTGCCATCCAACGCGGTAATGCAGCCAGCGTTTTGGGAACGTTTTCGGCCGAAAGCGATTTGGAATCATATTATTATTTATAGTTTCCAGTTTTTGATTTCTTTCATTATTTAATATTTGATTTTCTATTTTTTATGGATAAACAACTAATTATTGTAAATTTAATTTATCAAGAATAAAATTATATTCAATAGCAGACTCTCGAAATGTGGTAGTAGTTTTGAATACTGACTAATGAGTCACTATGATCCATTTCAGCTTATTTGGAGGAGTTTCTACGATTTTTGTATTCCGTGTGGTCATGGCCAATAGAATTCACACAATTCCGGACCTTTCTCAGAATTTCAAATGCGAATAGCTTAATACTCCTGCTAGTTTACAGAGTTCAAATTATTTTACGATTGGAAAGTTGGAACAGTCGATTCTCTAAAAGACATATTTAGTCAACAAATCTGAAAGTAGTAATATTAATATAAAATTTGTTACCAAAAGTGATCTCCTGATTTCAATTTAGGAAATTTCAATTTCGGATGCAAAATACCTCAATTCATTTTCATATATATATATCTGTAACGTAGCTCAAAGGCACTGAAAATATAAAAAATAAAATGATTTAAACAGTGGAATAAATTTCTAAACCAATCCGCTAGTACCTTCAAACTTGGACCAAACATTAACAAAGCACGAACGTAACACAGTGGTTACATTGTTTGGGAAAATTTCAATTTTCATATTTCTGCACAGGATGTAGGGGAAATATCAGTCAAGTGGAGTACTTTTTGAAATGTCTTTAATGTCGCCTACGCTTTCAGACGTCGCCCCTTAGTCTGGCTGAGGAACAGTTTTGTTTTGCTCTGTCAACAATTTTCTAAAACGGCGTGAAATATTTGTAAGATTTTAGATTATACAGAGTTATTAGTAATTCGACGTATTCCCGTTAGGAGGTGATAGGGGTGACTATTTGCGATAATTTTAACCCTTATATGCATTATGCAAAAGTAAACCATTTTTAAATTATCACGTTTTTTAGCTTTTTAGATTTGTTCTTCAAAAAAGACGCGTCTTCTAAATACGCATTTAACACAGATCTACAGAAAGCAACTCTCCTCTTCGTGAATGACTTGCACAGGAGTATAATGGTAAGGATAGAATCCTGCATTATGCACTGTAGACTACGCTTTCCACTGTGTTATAGAGAGTCGTGTAGCAACGGTGTTTGTCGAAATTGTTGGTTCATTGATAAATTCGTGCAGAATATCTTCTTCGTAATTAACAACAGGGACTGGTAGTGTTCCGGCATTATTTTGTCGTCTCTGAACACTACCGGTTTCTCGGATTCGCCTATGCACTTCATTAAAAACTGGTACATGAGGTAGCCGGCGATTAGGAAACCGAAGCAAATATTCTTAATGAACAGCTTTCACTGTTACCGTTGCAAAAGCCGTAACAAAAAACAATATCGGCGTATTCTTCATTTGTGTAATTTAGAAACATACGCTGTTCATTTTGATCAAACTCTTCCATTTTTCAATTCAAATTAAAAATAACTATAATCGTGAGTGTATTTACTTCAAAAAATACAGCGCCAATTTGTAAAACAAAACCATTAAAGAGTTATTAAAAAAGAAAGAAATTATTAAAAATGAATGAATTTGAAAACATTAGCTTAGGTACGCATTAAACCTATTTGCAAGATATTCAAACAGCGATTTTAAGTTTAGTTCGAATACGAATGTCCGTCTGCTTCCTTTGTGATCATTTTTTTTTTCAGTTTCTTTGAAATAAGTTACTAGTTTTTATGCATTGTTGGAGAGGTAAGAAAACAATAATGTTTGTTTTAATGTTGATAAATAACCAGTGTTTAATCATTTTTATAAATCAGAAGAAAAAAATGGGATTTAAATTGATACTTTTTTAAAAATAAGATGTTGCATTTTTGACTTATTTTGAAAAAAGCTAAAAAACATCATAACTCAAAAATGATTCACTTTTGCATAATGTATATGGGGTTAAAATTATTACAAATAGTCGTTTCTATCACCTCATAACGGGAATACGTCAAATTACCAATAACCCTGTGTAGTATTGGCTTATATCTATAGGTATATATACGTAATTGGCTATGATATTTAATCATTATAAAGGTAGCTCAGTGGTATTACATTAGCTTCCGGGTTCAAATGTACACCATTAAGGCAACTTTTCCTGCTTAATGTGCGTATTATAACATAAGTGCTTGGCCAGACTGCACACGCGGGCGCGGGGCGGTCGCGGCGCGGCTACTTAAACATATGAAACCACCCGTGTGCCCACTACGGACACTCAAATAAGGTTTCATATGTTTAAGGCTCGGCGCAAACGGGCGACCGACTACAGCCACTGGTGGCCAGGGACAGCGACTTAACACACTTTTTCATATATTTTGTATAGAGACGCCGCACATGTGTAGCCGGTGGCGGCCACTCGCTACAGCAGTGTCCGCGACTCGCCACTAGTGGTCGCTACGGGCCACACAAGATACCGATACCCGCCACTGTCGCACTACTCCACCCCCCCGCGCACGCCACGCAGTTAATCGTTAAACGTGCTACGTGTCGTATTAATAATAACGCGAGCAAACTTTCCGTGTCGGAGTCCATCATAAGACTGCGCAGCAGAGAGTGGGTTATAAAATGTGGCGGCTTCCGAACACCGGTGGCGGTCGCTCGCTTCTGACACTGTTACAAATATGGCGGTAGCGCGTGATAGCTACCGGTGGCTGTGGTCGGTGGCCCGTTTGCGCCGAGCCTTAGTATGCCACGCTGCAACCACCCCGCGCCCGCGTTTGCAGTCTGGCCAAGCACTAAATGTCACGCACCGATAGTGAAGGAAAACATTGCGTGGAAACCTAATTACAGAGGTCACTGGTATATGTAATGTGTTATTCCACCTTGGTCAGGGTATACTGTTTACTTCCTCCAGTAGATCCCTTAACTTAACCCTTAACGTCCTTTGTTGATCTGACGATTAAAGTACTATGACCACTTCTGTAGCTCAACGGCTTTGACACGTCAGAATACCTGCGGGATTCATGAGTTCAATTCCCGTCTGTGTTTTATGTTAAATATATATTTATATACAAAAGATGATACATAAATCATACATCAAATGTCTAGTACCCGTGACACAAACGCTTTACTGCTTATATACGAAGTAAATGGCGATGTGTAAGTTCTTATATTGCTCTGATTATCTGTGGCCACTTTCTTTACTTTCTCGCCACTTCATCTTACTGTCTTTATCCCAAACTATGTGGGGTCGGCACAACGTGTTCTCTTTTTCCACTGTCATCTGTTAGCCGTCATCTCAACATTCACACCCTTTTACGCTATATCATCTTTAACAGTGCCGGATTAACCACATAGCAAGAGTAGCAATTGCTACGGGCCCCGCGCAAAAGGGGGCCCCGCATATTCAAACCCGCTCAACACGGCTTGAGCGTAATGTTTTAAATGAAACTTATTAACACGTGGTAAGATAATATATTGAATTTATTTGATGTCACAAAAAGGTGAAACGTTACATCTTTTCCTACTAACACAATCTACGTCATACAATCGGTAAGCCCCATTATTTCCTTGGCAAAAAAGACTACTTGATGAAGTCACATCCCAGGAGCTTGCTTGGGCCATCGGCGACAAGTGCATTGGTGATGTAGTTTTTACGTTGGTGCTATAGTTTGAGGTATGGAAACACACTTGCGCCCAGGTGCGGGGTCCTTTGAAAATATTTGCTACGGGCCCCGCGCTTGCTTAATCCGGCACTGATCTTTAACGCAATCCATTTATCTTTCTTTTTCTCTCCGCCTTTTCTGTTTTACTATCTCTTATCCTTATCAGGCTTAATTCGTCTTACAACTATTCAATTTCATACTTCTCTTAAGGAGTTAAAAAAATCGTGAAGTGCGACAAAACCTCAGCTGATCTCAAGTAGAATCTAGGAAAATTTTGTCAGTTTATCCCATGATTAATCCTCAACCCGCGGATATAGTTTAATAGGGGACAAAAATGGGACTATATATTAGTTTTATATGTGTTCCACACTTGAATGGGCCGTATTTATGCGATAGTGTAGCGGAATGGGCCTCGTTGAGATTGCGTCCACTGCTTTCAAATGATATAAACTTTATTTATTGCCCGCCTTTATGTGCGGCGGTTTTGATATTTTCATTTTACGTGGCATATTGTTTAAGTTGAAATATGTAATATTGTCTGTCGTTGATTTACGTCTTGAGGAAGGAAATGCAATTTTTGTATGTTTTCCTTATAAAACATTAAAATGTTCTATATTCTTAGGAGAATCAGCAGGTGTTCCTTTCTTTATCTTATAAATATAATGAAAGACATAAGGTAACATATATTTATACAACCTATAATCTTCTATTATTGGGCTAGAGCTCAGCTTTAGATGGATATACGTATACTGGCAACGCGTATCCTAGGTGACTTGGCGTGTCACATATACCAGTGATCCCTGTATACAGAGTTCCTCGCGATGTTTTAATTTTTATAGGCGACATTAATTGCTTATTGTTAAGTGGGCCAGCAGCCTGTTTGTTGTTCAGTAATAAAAGAAATACCACTGAGTTATTAGATGTACAATATATTTATTATTTATTTATTACACTGTAGTCTGCCCCAAAAACAAACAAATCCTCATGAGCCTTATCTGTGGGTACGTGGCGATTATGTTATATATATACATAAGGCGCGAAACTGCCTAAATGGTGCGTGTCATCGCTGGATTCAAACTAGTGACCACGAAGTTGTCCATTAAATCCAGCTTCAGATGGTTTTTGTCTAAACAGTCAAATTATCGGAATTTCTTTTAGAATTTGGACGATTTGGAACATTTGGAGCAAAAAAATAACGCAATCACCAATAGGTATTCAATAACAGAAAAAAATAAAAGAATTCAGGTCATAAGATGGGAAGATATAAAAAAACCTGCAGTGGCAGTATGGATCAGACAAACAAAAGATGTAACAATATGGAAATCTTTCGAAGAGGTCTATTTCCAAGTGGTAAGTGTTGTCAGAACATAAAAAATATTAACAATAAACGTTTAGGTTTAGTATTATTAGTTTATTATTTAGATTTAATTTAGTATAATTAGTTAACTTTTTTCTCTGTTATGAAAAAGATGAATGACAAGCTTTTTACATACCCTCTACTAACCTATTTTTTATTTCCCGTGACCCTTAAGTCTTCAATTTAAAAGACCTGATAGCTATTACTTGACCGTATCACTCGTTTTATGTGTACAAATAATATTTGTGTACAATATGAAATTATGCTGAAACACACTGCGTTAAATGCCCTGATATTCTATTTCAGCCGAGCGCCATGTGGCTAGTTACAAACATACTATCACCGAACTAAACTCTATTAACACCACATAAAGTCTAATACCACTTGATCGTCCAAAATTTAAATTTAACCTTTGGATAGGAAATTAAGTGTCGATACGTAATTTGGAATGTTTAAATGGCCATAATTCACCACAATCCCAGTATTATGTGACAACACATTTGCAGTAATATTTCATCATATTCATGTTATTAAATTTTGTCGCCTATTATGAGATAGTTTTACATGAATAATAAATTCGATTGAGTATTTCTTATTTTCTTTTTGTCGTTCTATGTGTTTTTTCTAATAAATTATACTCTATACCATTACTTTCTTTTACTATGTTTGCACATATAAACTTAAGTCAGTGCCAGTTACAAGTTAGTATTGTATATTCTTAACTTTTAACATTAATTATGTTCTGGAATAGTTTATCACGTCACATCAGCGTACTATTATTCAGTTATTCAATGTTTCTTGTATATTTCTTTTCTAATTGAATATTTACATTTTTATTTTGGCCCTTTGTACCTTAGCATTCCAATTCATACAATATGACAAAATTTAAAACGGTACTCGTGGGTTGCAAATTGTTTCTGAGGTATCTATTGTCATTAAATCCATCCCACGTTTATTCTTTTTTCACACCTAGGTCTCTTTCACCGTAGTTCTGGCAATAGTAAGGATTTGATATTTATAAATATCCAATTTTAATTATTATAATGGCGGTTAATACATTTAATTTTTAAGATGTAAATGAAATAATGCGAATAAATCAACAACATCAAAAAACACAGTACAATATTCTTTTATCTTGTCCGTACACATAAATAATTCTCCTAAAGTAATGTCGGCCAGGATATCCGCACAGATCTAAATGCAAACACGGGAAAACTTGTAAGAGGGCCAGTCGCCTCATGAATTATTTCTCTTCTACCCCCCATTTTCACAATATCTATACATAAATATGGCGGAATCTTATCTGTCCCGATTTTAGGGAAAATATAAAACAATTTCATATTTCAAAGATTATTGTGTTATCGTGTGGTTTTCGTATTTCGTATTTTTATCCGTGCAGGGGCGGAGAAAGAATACTAACCTCTGTAGCCGGGGTCGGCCTGTCGTAAAAGGCGACAAAACAACCCACCCTAGCTACGTGATAGGGCCTCAAGCCCGTCTGGATGGTGGCCACCTTTGGTCTTAAGTATGCCGCCATAATAACCTTGTGTTGTGTTCCGGCATTAATGACCCAAGTTCCTGTACACTTATGGGACAGCAGCGTGTTCTCGATGCCTCTGGCGTTGCATACACATATAGGCGTCGGTAACTGCTAAATCCTAAGCGGGCCGTCAGCCTGTCTGCTGTTCTATAGCAATAAAAAAAATAAAAAAAATATATTTATTACTTTTCCTGTATAAGATGATTTTTTGGCAGATTTTTTTTCTTTTTTAGTGATGGTATTAGTAACATAGCTTGGCGTCACTTGGATATAAATATTTTATTGGAATCTATTACTCGTATTGACAAAATATATTATGACATATGTAATCTTGTAATCCGTTAATGAAAAAACTTTCGGCTGATAAAAAAATTTTGAACAATCAATTACTGTAATTGTAACAACTGGTAATAGTGTGGAGAAGTGTGATAGTGTGTATATAATTGCGTTATTTAAAGAAACCTCACTCTAAGCTTATCGGTGGAATTAAATTTATTTAAGACTTAAATTAAAAATTTAAGACTTAAAATACCAAGTAAAAATACGTTTTTTTCATCTTACTTAATTAGTTAAACAACTTTGTCAGAAAATAAATGCTGAATAGAAACTCGTATTACGCCTCTCACCCTTAATAAATTAGACCCAGATTTAGTGAAGCGATTCAACAGCAAAACGCCTCAATGACTTATAAGAGGAAATATGTTTGACCTATATTCTCTACTTTCTGCTGACCAGCGATAAGACCTCTGGCAGCCTCCGATGTCCTTTTCAGTACTTTAGCGCTTGGGGATCAATTTATACTGAACAATACTATAATGACGAATAATTTTGACCTCCCTTTTATAGGTGATAGAATAGGATTAACGGGTGTTGTTGTATTGGCTTTTTTCTGAATTATTTGATGTATAGAATAAAACATCACAATAGATCAAACCAGGATTATTTCGCCTTTTGCTTAATATCGGGTTTGTATAAAATATATTTTTTTAATATCTTCAAATTTTCTTCTAAACGTCCCCTTTCTTGTCATCATCTTTATAAAACTTGCTGTTTAGAAAAGTTAACAAATACAAATATAAATGAAATACACCCCGAAATTAAATTCTGACGATTCCTTTCGTTTGCTGTGAACCAAACAGTAAGAAAAACGGAGAAATGTATAAGTGCGATACGCTTGACCACTGACGAAGTAACGCTATTCTCATATTGACTGAAAATCGTGTATTTACAATTTTTTGTTTGTTCAATTATTATTTGTATCTATACGGTAAATTATATTTATGTTTACTTAATCCATCATTAATCATACGCAACGAACGGTCTGCTTATTCATATCGACACACATACTTAAAGAAAAATAGATTAATACGTATGAAATAGTTACTTACTGATGATTTCTATGTTACTAAAAGTATGTACTCACCTGAAACAAGAAATATTACAATTAAACACAAATCGCAACTAATTTTATTGGTGACACAAATTTGATAGGCTAAATAATATTATATTATTTCGGCTCTTTTTTTTATTGTAGATAGGTCGATTGTTTGACCGCGATCTCACCTGATGTTAAGCAACGATGCGGTCGACGGTGTAGCACGCTTGCCTATAAGAAACCTGTTCACTTTCCTCTTGAAGACCCCTAAATTATAATGTTCGGGAAACGTAGACGCTCGAAGGACCAAAGTAAGGTTACTGTTATTATTTATAATCATGGACTAAGATAAAAATAAAAAATCATTTCAAATGAATGAAATGTATTTTAAATAACTAACACCGTTATAGCTTAAAATTGTTTTCCTTACATAAAATTTATGAAATCTTTTGAATTTAAACATTGTTGTTTTATGGGATAAATGTTTTAAAATATATTTACTGATAAAGTTTTAAATTCACATTCTAACTTTGCTCAAGAGTTTTTGGCTGTGCGTTTGACGGATGCTGAGGTTCTGGATATGAAATGTTAAGAATTTTACTGAAGATTAATTACAATAAAGAATAATAGACTAGAATAGGGTCTGATAGTCTCATTTCGGAAGTCTATACAAGAAAAAGTTAGAAAGCGGAAGTTTACATGGTGAACGGGTTTTAATGGTAAGATAATGATGAGTCTCTTTTCTAGAACATCTTAAAAGACAAAAAATGAATTACTCCATTTATTAAATATCAGACTATTACGGAATGACACTATTTGGTTTTCTTTCCAAGATGTTAGCTAATTTTCACAAAAACATTATCTAAATCAGGCAAAGGTGCATACAGGGGCTCAAAAGTGTGGCTTTTGGACAATTTAGTAAAGCTACATAGCTTAAGAAAAAGAGAAAAGAAGAGAAGTTTGAGAACAAAACTGTTTTCTTTTTCATAGCTGGAGTTTAGCAGACAGGCAAACGGTTATGTTACTAGGTAGTCACCATTGCCATTAGACGACAAAAGCAGTTAGCAAGATCAGCGAAATAGATAGCGCTCTGCCGGTCTCGAAGAAGTTGTTATATATTTTTTTCTTACAAAACCCCATATAGTACTACGATGCAAAAACCTCAACCGAAAATTCGCTCCATAGTCGAAGAGTAATAAATTTTATTAAGCCAGTCATAAAAATATATATTTATTTTCTTTACTTAATTGCTTTAGTATACTTTGTTTGTGCAAACTTATTTCACATTTTGACATTAATCCGCACCTGAAATACGGTTTCGGATTTCAGTACATACGGCTTTGCAAGGTATAAGTCAATATTACGTATAAACGAAAACGTTTGAATTTAAACCTTATTGAAATAAAAATAAGAGCTCTATTTAACTGTTGGACATTTTATGCTAAGGTATGAAGGTTGAAGGAATTAGGAAATCAATGGTGTAAAATACATTTAGAAAATTTAATGTACCTATTAGGAAATAACAACAGCTCATAACGTCACACTGCAGGGCTTAATCCTAGAGATAACGGACAGTATACCCACCACGCCTTTTCAAGACGGATTCAGAACACATACCGGTAATCTCGGTTCGTTTGCCATCTCCGAACTTAAAAAAAAATACTGACCTCTGCGGCCAGCGTCGACCTGCCGTAAAGGGCAACAAAAAACAACACACTTTAACTACGTGGTAGGGCCCAAGCCCGTCTGGATGGTGACCACCTTTGGTCTTAAGTATGCCGCAATAATAACTTTATGTTGCGTTTCGGCATTAGTGACTCAAGTTTCTGTACCCTTACGGGACAGCAGCGTGTTCGCGATGCCACTAGAATTGCAAACACTCATAGGCGACGGTAACTGCTAAATTCTAAGCGGGCCGTCGTCAGCCTGTCTACTGTCCTACAGCAATAAAAAATTACTGCTTTTTACCACTTATTTCTTGGACTAGTAAGTCCAGTCCACAATTCCAATCTATATATTATAGATACAATTCGATTTATCACATCTTACGCAAATATAATTTTAATTTCTTTTGACACTACTCACAAGTCTTGTTTCATTAACGTTAAAGACAGAATTAGCTATATTCCTTATGACATGGACCTTTACAAACAAGGCGTCATTAAAAAGCTTCAAGACATCAAGCCTAGGCTGCAATAGATAGATGTGTTAATACCAACTTATAGACGTGACTTTGCAAGAAGTATTTATATTTCTGTTCCTATAATCGCTTCTTTTTACAATAATTTTTATCGAAAGATTCGAATATTCCATTTACAAGCCCAGATATGGTTCTGAGTCAGAGGGGCAAATCGTCATTAGCTATTGATGACATTTTTATATTAAAGAACAATGTAAGAAAAATTGTGTGTGTGCAATTCATATACGGTATAAGTATTGCTATACTAATAATATATGCAATGTAATTCACATTGCATATATTATTAGTGTATAAATTTATAAAATCCCGAACAAAGAGGAGACGAAGATGATAGGAAACACAATACTTGTATTCTAATACATTCTCCCGCAGGCTAAATCTTATTTATGAACATGTTTGTCTCTTTTTGGCGTCGCTTTTTCATTTCACTGAATATTCAAATCGCAGCGATGCTAAAGAAGTTTCACTTAAATTCCATTTAGCACGTGTATTGTGATCCAACTCTTATAGATTAACAACTGACTCTGTGATAATTTTTCCCACGATTTTAATTCATATAAACTACGGCACAGCTTAAAAAGAAATTATAGAAAGTAGTATAAGAAGACTGGTATATTGTATGAACTTAAATGTCGTTAAGCAAAATTAATATACATATATATTCATCAACGTTAAGTAAATTTAAGATCAAAATACGTCAATTAAAAATATTACAGATGCAAATGTGAATCAATATCATTTGACTTAAATTATTAGTCTTAATAAATCCATTAATATCACTAAAACATTCGACGTTGAAACAGAATTTGTAATTATTACAACTAGTCTATTATGCAGCGTCTGGTCCATTATACAGCGTTTGCATGCGGCGGCATAAAATATTATTGCTATTTAGGTAGCCAACGTGAAATTAGTGAGAACGTCTACGGGCTTAACCCTGCAGTCTGCTAAAACATTCGAACGATATTTGCGGTTTATTTATTTATTCATTTATTTATTGATTTGTGTTACATTTTCCTCGCATTTCAATCTTTTTCGTCATCATGGATACGTTAAAAATTCGAGTAATTATGGAATATGAGTACCGACGTTTACGGAGCTAACACTACAAACCAACGCACCACCTGTTATTGGTTTGCTCGCTTCCGTTCTGGGAATTTCGACCTGTAAAATGAACCTCGCGGTCGTCCGAAGACTTTGGTCGACTTAAAGGCGATTGTGGAAGCTAATGATACACAATCTACGGCTGAATTAGCAGCAGTTTTCGACGTTAGCGTCAAAACAATATTGGTCCATTTGCGTCTAATTGGAAAGGTAAAAAAGCTTGACAAATGGGTGCCCCACGAACTCAATGATTGCCAGCGCGAAGTACGCGTCGAAACGTGCCTTGCACTGCTCGACACACAAATGAAGGAATTTTGAACCGCATTGTTACCTACGATGAAAAATTGATTCTGTTTGATAACCGCAAGCGCTCAGCCAGTTGGTCCTAGTTCAATGACCTAAACAATGCCCTAAACGAAAACTTACCCCTAGAAAAGTGATGGTCACTGTTTGGTAGTCTAGCGTCGGTGTGATTCATCACAGCTTCTTACCAAACGGGGTGAGCATTACTGCAGATGTGTATTGTGAAGAACTGAACACAATGATGGAGAAGCTGGCACATCTCCAACTAGCATTGGTCAATCGCTCGTCTCCACTGCTCCTGCACGACAACGCGCGACCTCATACTGCACAGCAAACGGTCTCCAAGTTGCAAGAACTGGGGTTGGAAGTTCTCCGTCATCCGCCCTACTCACCAGACCTTCCGCCTAAAGACTACTAGTTTTTCCAGAATTTGGATAACTTCTTGGCGGGAAAAAAATTCAATACCCGAGAGGCAGTACAAAATGCATTTGAAGAATTTGTTGCCTCCCGTCCAGCTGATTTCTTTAAGAAGGGCATCAATAAACTGCCACTACGTTGGCAAAGATGCATTGATTGCATGGGTTATTACTTCGATTAATACAAATAAAAAATACATGAAAAAATTCGTTTAAATTTTTTCATACAAAACGGCAATTTCATAGGTAAAGACCTAATATCAACAACAAACGATTATGATAAATAAATATGAATATGCTGCGATAATTCATACAGCGCCATATAGTCCCAAAGTAGCATAGCCCTTGTGTTTTTGACTAGATAATATACTACTGGCATACTTTTATAAATAGTTACATATTATACATAAACACTTGGGCGCAAGATGGGAATGGAAAAACCCGCAAGCATTCCGACGTCACTATTATGCCACAGAGGTCGTCAATATAATGAACCTGTATTAAAGGGTGAAATAAAAATGTGTAGCAAATGTCCATTTGATAATGAAATAATCCTATTTATATCTGACTAAAATTAAACTAGTTTTCATTAATTGATTTTATATAAAAAAGTTTATTATAAGCTTTATTTTATTGTTGCTAACTTAGGATTACATGTTGTTTCAACATGGCTTAAAAGAAACCTGCTCACCTTAAATGTCGATAAAATAAATTATGTTTCTTTCAGCATCAATGAAAGCACTCAACTTGCACTCACTTGTGCATGTGACGAAATCCTGCCCACCAGTGAAGTCAAATATTTGGGAGTCTATATGGACAAGCATTTAGCTTGGTCGGCACATATTAGGTATTTGACGAATAGAGTGAGAAAACTTATATATGTTTTTAAGCATCTAAGACACGTATTAGATCAACATTCATTACTTGGGGTTTATAATGCTTTGGTTGAGTCTATTTTGTGCTACTGTAATATTGCCTGGGGCTCGGCAGCAGCAACTCATCTCATAAACCTTGAGCGCACCCAACGTGCCCTCTTGAAATGTATGACATTTAAACCTAGACTCCACCCCACTGAACTGCTATATACTGAGTGTAAAGTCCTCAGTATTCGTAAATTATTTATAAAAGCTATAGTCCTAAAACAGCACACTTTTATAACCCAACAAGTGATCGAAAGGTAAAACGCAGATAAGATCTTATATTTAAACAAAATAAATGCTATACAAAGTTTGGTGATAAATCTTTAAAACTTCTTGGTCTTAAAATATGTAATAGTATTTGTAGTAAAATAAATTTAACTGGTTTCACTTGCTTTAAATTAAGAAAAGTGTTGACATCATTTTTGTGCACTGTAACGTTTGTGGAATCTGAAAATCTCTTACGACCTATATAAGCTGGCTCATTACAAGTTTTCATTATCAATGCTACTACAGACATGCGCAAATCCCCCAAACACACGTGCTGAGTGCACTCACAACAATACACACGAACGCACACACATTCTCACCCACACAAAAATGGTAGTGTATAAGGTATAGTTATAGCTTTATATTTTATACTACATCTTAACTTATGCTAACTATTTTAAAGAGCGAAACGAACTCCAGTGCCCTCCGCCAACCTAATGCGGAGAACAGGACGTATTCATCGGTACGTTTTAATCTTAAGAAACATTTTATTTTATGTTAACTATAATACTTGTACCTTGTAAAAATATTTCTGTATACAATAAATTTTCATTTCATTTCATTGTTCTTGTTCTTGTGATAATGAAACTTCAGGGAGAAACCCTCTCTTGGCGGGTGGTCCTGGCCCGGGGGACCGAGGGATATGTGGGACTCCGGGAAAGATGTTCGGCCATCCGACTACTCACTAAAACACCCCGCTGTTCTCTTATCGCCTACGCCTGAGCCTACGGATACGTGGCCTGCCGATCTCATGGCCCGGGCCGGCGCTGGCCCGCTCTTTGTCTCAAGGTGGGCCTCTTCTAAAGTGTTGGCGCCGGGGGTCAGGGTTTCAAATTCAAAAACAGCCAAACAGGTTTACACTTGTTATATTAAATTTCCCGCGTCACGACTAGTCTACTTGTATTGTCATCTGCTGTAAAGGAGTATGGTGACCAACGGTGTGGCCCATGTCAGCCTAAGTTCAATAACCTCAGCTTGTATCAAAAGCTGTTAGGTCTATCACTATCCTATTGATACTCGGTTCAGTCGACCAGTATAATAAGGGTGAGATAAAACATAATTATTGTTAAATTTTATGAAAATTTTGTGGAATGAACATAAATAATACTGTGGCCACTGAAATGCTTTGGTAAGATTTTTTCTACCATAATTATATGCGTTGTCCTACTACTTATAACTTAATGTTCTATGACCCCTAGGTGAGGCAGAGGGCAACTACAGTACTTTGCCATCGCGTTCTATCCAGGGATACGCGTTTTGCCCCAGACCATACAAACAAATATGCGATGCCTGTGGATGATTAAATACACTGACGGACTCATAAACTGCATCAAAGTAATAGACGACTTTGAAATAAATATTTTAACTAAGTATGCACACTTTCCACACAGATTTAAATTGAAACCTCTAGATTGGTTCGTGAACTTTAAAACAGCATAGGGTCATATCCTTAAGTTTAAGTTTTTGTACTGGAAAGGACCATAAGACTTTTTTGAAGAAAAAACAGAAATTTAAGGAAAATTGGTTTAATTAAAAAATTGGTTTTAACAATAGACACAAACTTTATGCAAGGGTTTATTTATGTTTTAATAAGGTGTATTACCTCCACGTGCCCTATTACGGATTCTAATCCGTACCGCATAGATTTTATTAGGGTTATTGAAAGATCTTGCGGAATATTGTCCCATTATTCTGAAAGTGCTGTTCTTAGTGCTGCCACTGTCGTGGGCAAAGGGTTTCTCGCATATACAGCTCTTTTTAAATTGTCCCAAACATGCTCAATAGGATTAAGATCCGGGCTGCGTGCTGGCCAATTCATTGTACGTATCCCAACCTCTTCGCAATATTGTCGAACTTGTGCAGCAGCGTGCGGTCGAGTATTATCCTGCATTAAAGTAAAATTTTCACCTATGAATCCCATGTTAGGCACCACGTGATCTTCTAAGATCTCTGTTATGTAGCGATGTGCAGTCAAACCCTCTCTATTACCGTTTTGACGGACCATGTCTATGAACACAAGTTCTGTTCGCCCGTTCATCGATATGCCACCCCAGACCATACACGAACCGTCTCCAAAAGGAACACGCTTCTCAATGCAACTTTGAGCGTATCGCTCCCTACGTCGACGATAGACTCTTCTGCGATCATCTGCACCATATACACATGTCCTACACTCGTCCGTGAACAATACGGAGGCCCATTGCTCTTCTGTCCAATTCAGGTGATCACGCGCAAATCTTAAGCGAGCTTGTCTGTGAGTTACAGACAACTTTGGACCATTTGCTGGTCTAAAAGGGGTGATATCCGCTTCCCTTAACCTTCTTCTTATTGTTCTTGTACTCACGTTTACTCCACGCACTTCATTAAGCTCTGTTTTGATGTTAACTGCCGTGAGGAAACGATTTCGCAGGGAAGTTGTAACAATAAATCGGTCATCACGACCGGTGGTTGCTCGAGTCCTGCCTGTACCACGTCTCCTTTTGTAAGAACCTGTCTCCACAAACCTTCTGTATATTCTAGAAACCGTAGACTGGTTTAAATTTTAATTTCTAGCAATCGTTCGTTGATCCAAGCTCTCCCGCACCAATGCTACAATATAACCCTAATAAAATCTATGCGGAACCGATTATAATCCGTAATAATGGCACGTGGAGGTAATACACCTTATTAAAACATAAATAAACCATTGCATAAAGTTAGTGTCTATTGTTAAAACCAATTTTTAATTAAACCAATTTTCCTTAAATTTCTGTTTTTTCTGCAAAAAAGTCATAAGGTCCTTTCCAGTACACAAACGTAAACTTAAGGATATGACCCTACGCTGTTTTAAAGTTCACGAACCAATCTAGAGGTTTCAATTTAAATCTGTATAGAAACTTTGCATACTTATTAAAAAAAAATCATTTCAAAGTAATCCTGAACTTTGATGCAGTTTATGAGTCCGTCAGTTTATTTATATTATAACGCAGTTTTTTTCTTATCTAAGTGCGTTGATTATTAGTTTGTATAAAAAGACCTGCAATACAGGTTTTCTTCTAGCTCATGGAACTGTTTAAATAAAATTGTGTTATCGCTGTAGGCACTTAGTACTCTCATATATAAATCTTATACTCAAAAAAATACTCACTGTTGTGCGTAATGCTATTAATAAAGCGATAAATAAAATTAAAATATGTTATAACAAACACAACAAAAAAAAGAAGAAAAAGAAATAAAATCTAAATAAAAATGACGTGCTTTTACCCTGGAGACTGCGAGTAATTTGCAGT
The DNA here is from genome assembly GCA_963693495.1 of Malacosoma neustria. NCBI lineage: Eukaryota > Metazoa > Arthropoda > Insecta > Lepidoptera > Lasiocampidae > Malacosoma > Malacosoma neustria. Next base: position 18,797,460 of record OY856377.1, read on the forward strand.
ATTTCCGATGTTAGTGGCCCCTTGTCCACCAACGTGCTGTGAAGATCCACCTATGTGCTATCCCTGCGTTCCCCGCTGAAGGTTGTGTATTGTTGTGAAAAGAAGCCGCGAATTTCAAGGCCTCTAACTTGCCAAGAGGAAGATTGCTGTGAGCCACCACCAAAATATACGAAGATGGACGCATTGTGTGCAAGCTGCCTGTGTCTGCATTCAAGCGCAGTGGAATGCAGGAAACGAGAAAAATATTTTAAATAAAAAGGATGACAGATTTTTCCCCAAAAGGGGGTTAACGTTAGGTAGGCGGCCGTTTGTAAAAACTAAGCCACAACTATTACAACATGTACCATGTTGTGCTCCCATATAATGTGGGATCAGGCCAGGAGGAAGAAGACAACAACGCAGCTAATTACGACAAAAATAGCCGAAAAATACAAATATAGATAATAAGTGAACATTTCTGACGCAAAATGAATACTCCACGATAGCCTTTCTTTTAATTATTTAAAGATAAAAGGAAAAATTAAGAGTGAATCCCCTTGAAGCACAAAAAATTGAACGTTACATCGTCGGACCTTTTTGAATGAATAATTCCATGTATAATTCTAGCTTTAACCTTGGGAATGCGCTCCTTTGAGTTCGGAGATGTTACTTTGAAAAAACGTCTTAACGGGAAACATTTCGGTTGATTTCTTTCTGAAGAATTTATTAATTGGTTTTCGTTGAGATATTCAAACGGAATTTAATATTGAAATTATTTGTTTTAATTGTTTTAACCAAAAATAGCATGTGGTTTATCTACATTATCAAATTTATTTAAGGAAATTTTTATGAGTTATCACTCTCATATGAAAGTTACTTCAAGTATGACATTACTGTTTTGTACCTGACTAACCCCCATGGCGAGGACTTTATGGATTCTGGCATAGTCCATAAAAATATCTCACTACTCGTTGGGCTTCTTAACTTTGCCTCTCAAATATTTTTTGCTCATTTAACTCAACACTCAATAACTTCCCAGTTTGGTATATAGTAAATACAATATGGCAACATTGTTGTCAGACCCTCTTATTGTCCAAGTAGAAGAACATAAGTAATGTTCAAAATTTCATAACAATAAGACCGTTCGTTTAGAAATTGTTGTTTTAGTGACCCTAATTTTGTTTGTAAATTTCAAGGTGAATGGATAGAACGAACTTTATGCCTTCATTAAATACTGTTTTTTTTGATAGGATAAAATACTGTTAAAGCCAAACAGTAGCTTGATAAGTATTACAGGGACTCTGCAGAGTCCCTGTAATCCTTAGTGCACTAAGGAAATCAATTACTATTGACTGGTATGCTGAACTAAAACACAATCGTACAAGCACCGATGATGCAAAACGCTCTCATCATTATCATCTGAGCATTAAGTTCCAGATACAACCCAAGCTTCCTCTTCGGTGACCGGGGTTCACTTTTCAACTTTTACTTCTTCACTTTGCACGATTTTTGGCATTCCTGATAGTCTATTGGTACACATCACCCCTTACGATGTTAAGCACTTTTTGGATCCTCCCCTCGTCACGGGCCCGGTGGAGGCAGCATGGCCAGACATTTGTTCCCCACGTAAATAATCAGTTGCCGTAAAATGTGGCTATATCAGAGACGGCAATACTCTTGCAGTTTATCCGCATGACGCATGATGCAGAACGCTCTGGTCGCCCAAAATCGGCAGTTAGTCGGGAAAACGTAAAAAAGGACCACAAAATAAATTTAAAAGACTATGAGATGAAGTTCTATGAAATAGCTGACACCTTGAAGATATCAGAAGATAAGTCTCTTTACAATTTTACATAAAAAAATTGGACATGTGCAAGTTACATTTGAAGTGGGTGTCGCGTTTGCTAACACTGGACTAGAAACAACAACGCATCGACGAATCAGAGCGCTGTTTGAAGCTGTTTAAGCGGAAGAAAAACATTTTTTTTGCATTGATATGTGATAATACATAAAACAGATTCACCATTAAGCACCTTAATCGAAAAGCTAAGTGGACAACAGCTAGTGAAAATTTTCCAAAACGAAACTCAAAAAATTTCCTATAAATATTAATACTCAGAAATTTTCCTATTATTAAACAACAAATTAATAGAGAAGACATGTGATATCACACTCGGCCTACTTAATCATCATGAGTTTAGATCTCACGATAGTATGCGCTGTTTAGGTAGTTTTTCTTGCCTAATGAGCATTGTGATTGCCACAACATCATATTATGATAGCAACGATGACGAAGAAAAACATCTTGAGGGAATCTCTATATCTGGATTACCAGTTTGCATTCCATTCAAATGAGTGGGATACTCAAGTCTAGCAGCGGGACGTTATGAACTGTTATTATTTTTAAACGACAAACTTTCAAAGAAGTATACATCTGAGAATATATTCTAAAATCACAACTACACTGAAGTAATAATAGAATGATTGCTCGTGAGTTAAAATGTCGCCAAATAAATTATAACAAGTCAATACTTCAAGAGAACGTTCGCGTACGTCTGGGTCGTACTTAACAGTGTTAACGGTCAATAAAGGCCATAAATTATTGAACGAGACCGTGCAACGAACGGGTTCAAACCAATTCAGCAGGGCTGCCTTGCTATATATAACATTGGAAAATTTCAACCTTATTTATGATTAAAGCACTGATATAGTGAAGTGGATATTGTGAAGCGAATCACAGCAGCTCCTCGGTAGTAATACCATGTCGACTACGACCGCTCTGACTAGAGCGTTACCAAGAAGAAGAAGGCATATCAATATTAAGTTCTGTTCTCGGCTTCTTTACTGTAATAAGTTGTGTGGATGAGATCACTTTGAGCGATTACACGACATTATTTAGTTGTAATTTTCCTTAGATATTAAGTAGTTTTTTAAATTAAACAATAAAAAGCTATCTATCAATTTATTTAAATAAAAAAGATTTTAGAGGATAATAATGCCATGTGGCAAGAAAGGAAAAGTAGACCAAAGCAAAGATGGATCGATAACGTAAAAGATGATATGGTGAAGAAAAATGTGGATGATTGTGAAGAAAAATAAATGCTTATCTCGTATAACGTAAGATTAGGCCAGGAATAAGTAGAAAAAAATGTTTATTCTGGATAATCAATCAATTTTGATTGTTTTTCACTAATAAAACTCTCTTCTATTACAACTGACTGCCGTGTTTTAATCCGCAAACTAATAACTGAACGGATCATTTCTTTCACTTTTTGAGAGAAATAATTTTGGAAGCAATAATATAATATAAAGTACCTGAGCCAAGTACCCAATGCTAGTATAATGTTCTTCTTCCCGCCCTTATCCCAGATATATGGGGTCAGCACAACACGTCCTCTTCTTCCATAGTATAATATGATACAATATGAAAAAAATCATTCCTGCTTTTGAACTTACCAATAAATTAATGGACTATCGTTCACAACTGATTTAATATACTAATGATGTTTCTATTAAATAAATAACGCAATCAACTAAAACTCACTATCAAGTCAAATAAGGATGAATGAACAAAATATGAAATAGTGGAAAATAAACCTGCTCAACCCTATAGGATCAAAAATACGTGAGGCAGGAGACCGAACGTGAGCCGCCGAACGATTTTACGAGCATCACATGTGGCGTGAGAGCCGATTCGGTCGCGGGTGTGCAAAACCCCTATACGTTTGGCTAGGAGTTATTGGAGGTGACATTTCAGCCAATCCCGAAATGAGAGAGCTATCGAAAATTGCTTACGTTCGAGTATTTGCTATCCTTGTAGATATTAAAGATATTACCAACTCAATACTTTATAACATATATAATTCTTCTACGTATATATGTGAGAGAAATCCTCCTATATGGCTCGACTGATTATGATTAAAAATTTTGTAAGTTGAAGACACAAATGGGTTCGAGAACGGTTTAAATTAAGAATTTGGTCCATTACACTTTATATAACAAAAAAACGTTTGCCGTGTTAGCTATTGTGCATATTTATATAATATATTTTATAGTAGAGTACTCTTTTTCTTTACTTTTTTTTTAATGCTGTAGGACAGCAGACAGGCTGGCGACCCGCTTAGAATTAAGCAGTTACCGTCGCCTATGGGTGTTTTCAACTCCAGTGGCATCACGAACACGCTGCTGTCCCAAAAGGGTACAGGAACTTGGGTCACTAATGCCGGAACACAACATAAGATTATATGGCGGCATACTTAAGACCAAAGGTGGTCACCATCCAGACGTAGCAAACTTACTTATAAGGTATAGAAATTCGCTTAAGATAACTTTGTCCGTTGATGAAGAAGAAAAACTAACTTGAGCACTGCTGATTTTTTATTATGAGGAGGAAGGTTTAATACGCAGTCCACAGCATCTCTGCTTTGTTGGACTTCCAAGTAATGAGACGGTACCAAGCTGATGCAACTATTCTTATACTTAAGCGATACTATAAAATTAAGGAAAACGTTGTTTGTTTAACAGACTTCTTAGTAGACAGAAATCTTTAAGAATGTCTTCTCTGTTGGCTTACATAATCTATGATTAAATATTGAATATTAGTCGATCAACAGCTCTCGTGTTTCATGAATCGATACTTGTTGAAGACACAGTGTAATAGCGGGAAGGTGGATAGGCAGTATAGCAACTTTGTGCAGAAGAATGGGGGCGACGATTCTGCAAATCTAAAGCTTGGTTGAAGTCTAAGTCATATTAGATGTGAATGTGTGGTTAATAACTTTTGACGTTGGATAATGTAGTCATTATCTATGTAGTTTTCTTCAATCAAATAACCATATCTACACACTGTAAAAGGAGTTTACTGTGGCGCGTAAAATAATGTTCAACATTTTTTTTGTTATGACGTGTGGAAAAGTATTCAAACTTCAGTTAAGGGATTGTATTGGGCTAAGTATATAAGAAATGTCGAAATATAGGTTTAGAGATGCCTTCCGCTCCCCATAGCATATGGACTCACAAACACTCATTACATAAATACACATAGAATAGACGTATTGTGGGGGAGTTTCTTTCGCCGTTACTTCTCCCCCAGCTATGCACACACCGAAACGGTAGTAGATTAGAATAGAATCGGCTTCACCGCTGAAGCCAATAGTCCCCAATTTAACAATATTCTTGGCATTCGCAGCTGGTTTTCGCTTGGTAACCATGCAACGGTCGAGCCGGGAGTACGCCTCACAGGAGACGCATCCCGACCACGCTGCCACGGCTGATCGACTCCGCTCCAACGGGGTCGGAATCCCTTTTTCCGATCAGTGTCGCTGTTGCGTCGTCTGATACTACAACAGCTTTAGCTTATAGAAAAAAGAAAGAAAGGGGGCACTCCGATTCGGGACGCCGCGAAAAGCGGATCAGCAAAATCATGATTAAAATAGCGGAAGACTATCTCCAGTCTTCGGGTCGTGTGATATTTTTATATGGAGGATTGATGAAGGTGGGTTGCGTTGTGTTGAGATTTGAACCTGGCCAGTTCTGATCTCATGGCGTAGGTTGCTTGGTCTATTTACTATCCCGCGATCTGCAATATTTTAAATTCCATAAGAATCCGACGTAGGGATTTATTAAAGCCAGTGTTGTTTCTCCTTCCGCATATATATATATATATATATATATATATATATATATATATATATATATATATATATATATATATATATATATATATATATATATATATATATATATATATGTGGGACTCCAATAAAGTAAAGATATGTAGATTTAGCAACAATTCTTTTATTTTTGTTACACACAATACAACTTAGTTCGTAATCTGACATGACCTCTTTTTGACATCTCTCTCGGTGTTTTTTTTCTTAAAAACTTGCCATTAATATAAAACTTTCTCCCACACGGCCATCCTGGTTATTCATCTGTACCAGATGAACAAACTTCTTCTTCCACATCGACCCATGGCTTCATATGATCAGCCGAGCTGGTGGTATTAATAGGGCCATCACATTCACCAACTCTCTTAACAGCGTATCGTTCATGGTTCTTTTTGGCTACCACTTCATAGGGTCCTACGAATTTTGGATAAAGTTTGCTCCCTTGTGTGAATTGGGTACGTTTAATTGCGACCAGGTCACCAACTTTGTATTCGGTAGCCGCCTTTCTCTTTCTATTATAATTTCGGACGTTTTCCTCTTGAATTTTCTTTATGCTCTCTATGGCCTTTATTCTTAGTTCATCTCTTTTCTCATTATAATTCTGTATCTCTTCCTCTTCTATGTACTTCATAATTTCATCACTTTGATCTTTCATCTTTGTACCAAAAAGTAACTCAAAAGGCGTCATACCGACACTTCTTTGATAAGTACTATTAAGACAGCGTTGAACCCCGGAAACTCGTTTATACCATTTTGTAGGATTGTCAGCGCTTAACTTGCCTAAGACGCTTATAATTACTTGGTGGATTCTTTCTACCTGTCCGTTCCCACGTGGTTGACCAGTCGTAATCGTATAATGGATTATACCTTCCTGCTGACAATAGTCTTGAAAATCTTTTGAGGTAAATGCAGCGTTACGATCGGAAATAATTCGTTGAGGCGATCCAAAAGTCTGTTGTTGGATCCTCAACTTGTCCAATGTCTCTTCTGTAGACAAAGACTTCGTAGGGTAGATCCAGGTGAACTTGGTGAAGCCATCCACTACAGTTAAAATGTACTTATAGTTTTTATTAGTAGATGTCAACGGACCAAGATGATCGATATGATAAGTTGACAGTGGGACATCACCTTTATCGAGCGGATGTAAGTATCCTTCTTTTCTTCCTTTCTTTTGCGCAATCAAAATACACTCTACACAATTGTCTATAATCTTTCGAATCTTTTCTTTCAGATTTTCTATGTAATATTCTCTACTTACAAGTTCTTCAGTCTTTTTAATACCAAAATGTCCATACTCATGTTTCTTTCTTATAACTTCGTTCTGCATTCTTTTTGGGACCACAATAAGTCTCGTACCATTTTTTTCTTTACATACTATTCCTCTTTCTATAATATAGTCTTGATAGGGTTCTTTTTCTAGCATTTTCTTTAATAAGTTTATATGGGAGTCTTCGTCTTGTGCTTTCTTCAGGCGGGCGGCGGCTTCGGTAAGTATCATACAAACTGGGTTTCGACTTAATGCGTCAGCGTGTTTAAGTCTTGACCCTGATCTATGTTCTATTTCGTAGTCATACTCTTCCAGGAGTAGAGCCCAGCGAGCAACCCGTGGAGGTAAATCTTTCTTTTGTAATGTTTTAGTTAAAGCAGAGCAATCTGTTACAATTTTGAAACGAATGCCCAGCAGATACACACGGAACTTCTTAACAGCTTCGGCGATTGCTAGAATTTCTAGGTAGTAGCTGTGATAATTTCTTTCAGCTGGTGTCGTTTTTTTACTCATATAATAAACCGGGTGCATCTGATTATCTTTTGGATTCTTTTGTAGCAAAACAGCTCCATAACCTTCAGCACTGGCGTCTGTATGTAGTTCTGTAACTAGCTCTGGATCATAAATACGTAGGACTGGTGAGTTACACAGTATTCTTTTCAATTCATTAAAAGCGATCTCGCACTCTTCATCAAAGTAAAACTCAGCATCTTTCTTTAGTAAGTTAGTAAGCGGTCTTGCGATTAAGGAATAATTCTTAATAAATTTTCTGAAATAACCTGATAAGCCCAAAAATGACTGTAAGGACTTAATGCTATTAGGTGACTTGAATCTTGATACTGCCAGAATCTTCTCATGTGAGGGTCGTAGTTCATTGTCTTTAACTATGTATCCCAAATATTGTATCTCCGTTTTTATAAAGTGACATTTTTCCCAGTTAAATAGTAAACCATACTCTCCAGCTCTTCTAAACACTATTTCCAACTTTCTAAATCCTTCTTCTACTGTCTTAGATGGCAAGATCAAGTCGTCTAAGTATGATAACACAATACCTTCAGCGATAAGGTCTTGGAAAATATTGTTCACAAATCTTTGGAACACCGATGGTGCTGTACACAAACCAAACGGCATTTTCAAAAATTCGTACTGACCTTGAGGTGTTACAAATGATGTAAATTTTCTGCTTTCCTCTTGGACATTCACGTGCATAAATCCGTTTTGTAGGTCTAAAGTCGTGAAAATCTTGGCACCCTTCAACCTATCAAGCTGGTCTTCAATAAGGGGTAAGGGAAATCGGTCTTTCATAATCTTTTTATTTAGCTTTCTATAATCTATGCACAATCGGTAAGTTCCGTTTTTCTTCTTTGCCAGCACCACAGGACTGGAAAATTCTGATTTACTAGGTTGTATAATCTTTTGTTCCAGCCAATCTTTTATTTGTTCGCTGACAACTTTGCTTTCCAGTGGCGACAATCGACGAGGGCTTTGATGGATGGGCTCTTCATCACTAAGTATTATTTTCATTTCAATATTACTCTTCTTTTTAACTTCAGGTTTGTATTCTTCTATCATCTTTTTAATCTTCTTTATATTTTCTTTATTTCCAGGACCATTGTCACAGCAAACAGTGTCAGCCTCTTCAGCAAGTAGAGTCAGGTAAGTAATTTTCTCAAGAAAAACACCATCAGCAGTGAAATTAACTTCAAAATCATTAAGTATAGGATTTCCAAGGATAACATTGACAGGTATATCATTGTCTTTCACAACGTGAAATTTAATATCAGCATAGTAATCGTCAATCATGACTTTAGCATTCAGTATTCCTTCAGTACTAAGTTCTTTTCCAGCTATTCCAGTTAGTTGTATTTTTACTTTTTCGTTGTATTTAGAATTTTCTGTCATAATCTTTCCAGCTTCAGTTAGATTTATTAAATTCACATCACTTCCAGTATCAATCAATGCTATTATTTCAATATCATTTATTTTTATCTTCTTGTATGGTGATTTTACTTCTTTGCCTTCTTTATCAAAATTTGTGCTCGTATTATTTTGAATATTTAGAGTTTTATTAGCCTTGCTAGAACAATCGGTACTTTTGTGTCCAAATTCATTGCATTTAAAGCATTTTATTCCTTTTCTACAGACAGGAGCTTGATGATCTAGGTCTCCACATTTGAAACATCTCTTTCCATTTTTATTCTTGAAGGGTTGAGTGGACATATTAGGTTTTTGTTGAACTTTTTCTTTGATATGTTGGTAAATATCAAGTTTCTTTCTGAATTCTTTAAGGTTTGATGCTCCATACAAAATAGATTTATTAGATTCACTGTCAGTTATACCATCGATGACATATTCCATGAGCGCTGCGTCTTCAATTTTGCCATGGAGTGCACATTCTTTCATATGCAGAAAGTATTGTTGTAAGGTTTCATCTTTATTAATTTTTCGTGAACTAAGCTTCTTGTGTATGGCAGCACTATTCAATTTTAATCCAAACTCTTCATCAAGTTCGTTCTTTGGATTTCTATAATCTTTTACACGTCCTAGCGATCGTAAAAACAATTTTGCAGTTCCACTAAGCAGTCTTTTCGCGTAAATCAATTTCTGAATTTCACTCCAGCTCATCAACTCTGCCGTGTCTTCAAATTCTTCAAACCAAGTTGAAATTGGGTAATCATCATCTCCGCTGAAAGACGTCATTGATTTCTCCACGTCTCTAAACGAAATACAAGGGGAGTCATCAGCATCACGCCATTCCCGTTCACGGTCTTCAACATCTTTATTTTTCTTTGGTGGCATCTTGTAACTTCAATCAGAAAAAATAATCTTTAAATCGTTGAAAAAAGTCGTCTTCTTAAGTTGTAAAATCTTCTTCAAATCGTATCAGCATCCTTATAACATCTTTAATCGTATAGTCCAGTAATCATCAAAATAAATTTTATCTTCATTCAATCATACCTAGTCAGGTCATAAGTATTGTCACACAGTAAAAACTTTTCTTCTATAATGCTGGCCGCAAAAAAGTTTATTGAATTCGAATCTCGAATTGTTCATGAAAATAAAAATGTATACTTTTAGAATTTTACTCATTTTTTAAATATGGAGTGGACGCTTAAAGAAGACCGTGTTGCAGTTATTGCGTTGCATCGTTGCGGTTACGCGCCAATTCAAATTTTTAACATACTGAAAAAATTTGAATATAGCCAAAAGATTCATTTATCGTACCATCAAACGATACAATGAAGACTCTAGTGTAGATGACAGGTCAAGAAGTGGTCGCCCTCGGTCTGTTAGGACTCCAGCAGTGATAAAAGCTGTGAAGGCACGAATTCAAAGAAATCCCAAACGTAAGCAGAAATTGTTGGCCCTTCAGATGGGGTTAAGCAGAACCACGGTGAAAAGGGTGTTAAATGAAGACTTAGGGCTTCGGGCATATCGAAGAAAAACAGGACATCGTTTGAATGCTCGTCTAATGGACCTGAGACTGAAGAGATGCCGCGCTTTGTTGAAGCGGTACGCGGGAAAAAAATATCGGGAAATTCTTTTTTCGGATGAAAAAATGTTTACCGTAGAAGAGAGCTACAACAAACAAAATGATAAGGTGTACGCACACAGTAGTGAAGAAGCGAGCAACCGTATTCCGCGTGTCCAACGAGGTCATTTTCCATCCTCGCTCATGGTATGGTGGGAGTTTCTTATTGGGGCTTAACAGAGGTACATTTTTGTGAGAAAGGTGTAAAAACGAATGCTGTTGTGTATCAAAATACAGTCCTGACGAACCTTGTGGAACCTGTTTCTCATACCATGTTCAATAACAGGCACTGGGTATTCCAACAAGATTCGGCGCCAGCTCATAGAGCGAAGAGCACACAAGACTGGCTGGCGGCGCGTGAAATCGACTTCATCCGGCACGAAGACTGGCCCTCCTCCAGTCCAGATTTGAATCCGTTAGATTACAAGATATGGCAACACTTGGAGGAAAAGGCGTGTTCAAAGCCTCATCCCAATTTGGAGTCACTCAAGACATCCTTGATTAAGGCAGCCGCCGATATTGACATGGACCTCGTTCGTGCTGCGATAGAGGACTGGCCGCGCAGATTGAAGGCTTGTATTCAAAATCACGGAGGTCATTTTGAATAAACTTTATTGTCATAAGAATCTATGTTTTGTTAAGTTCATTTTGGTATATAAATGGTTACATAATGAATAAACTTGTTACAATTATTTTACATTAAACATGTGACAGAATTTATGACCTGACTAGGTATATAAACATTGTTATTATGACATTACAAACACGTCTCACAGCATTTGAAGCGGCTTATTGTCGGTAAAACAGCACATCAACACGATGACGCGTCGGTATTTCGAATGAATTTCTTCGTAAATATTGCTAATTCTTCATCACTTATACTTCTCTGGATCCCGGACGAGCCCCCAAATTAGTTGTGGGACTCCAATAAAGTAAAGATATGTAGATTTAGCAACAATTCTTTTATTTTTGTTACACACAATACAACTTAGTTCGTAATCTGACATGACCTCTTTTTGACATCTCTCTCGGTGTTTTTTTTCTTAAAAACTTGCCATTAATATAAAACTTTCTCCCACATATATATATATATATATATATATATATATATATATATATATATATATATATATATATATATATATATATATATATATATATATATATATATATATATATATATATATATATATATATATATATATATATAGATAAGTTAGGATTTACAATTTTGGTAAATTTTTAAAAGTATAATCGCAACTAATATTTTTGGATCCCATCTCAAAGTTTTGTATCATAACTCAAATATCTAATTTCATGAAACCGTTCGGTTCTCGGCAAAACCGCAGAGGCTGATGGGAAAACTCTATTACATAAACTATTGAACACTGCTTATGCACCTTATATCGTTGTATTAAGGACTATTTTACTAATAAATTCTGATTACTACGCTCTGTTGGTTTACAGCATAAGTCATATTTGGAGTGAGTTGTAGGATGAACTTTAGAAGTAATTTCTGAGATATAACTAATAGTATTGGACGGTACTTTGTTCATCGCAATTTAAAATTACATTTTGGAATTAGGTAAACCTCAAGGGTGTTTTTGAGAAGTTATGTCGGGCTCGTATGTTTTGTACAGGATATTACACTGAATTTAAAATGGTTATAAAAAGCGTATATTTCTAGTTAAGTTAATTTTAGGTAGTTTAGAGTTTGCTTATCTCAGTAGCGTAAAGCAATATCAGTCTATAAGTCTATGCCAGCACCTTGGCGCCGCAAGAGACATCGAAGGGCAAAACTGGGTAGATATGCGTAGTTTGGCTTTTAAAAAAATATGGATGGTAAATTGTTATAAAATAGAGTTAAAAGTTGTTTTTTTTAATTGCCGTAGTACAGCAGACAGGCTGACGGCCTGCTTAGAATTTAACAGTTACCGTTGCCTATAGATGTTTGCAACGCCATTGGCATCGCAAATACGCTGCTGTCGCATAAGGGGACAGGAACTTGAGTCACTAATGCCGGAACACAACACAAGGTTATTATGGCGGCATACTTAGACCAAAGGTGGGTTGTTTTGTCGCCTTCGACGACAGGCCGACCCTGACCGCAGAGGTTAGTATTCTTTCTCCGCCTCTGCACGGATAAAACTTGTTTCGCACAACACATTCTTAATGGCCAATCTCGCCGTCCTATTATACGTCCTATTATATATATTAAGTTTAATTAGAAACATTTGTTTTTTGACCTATTCAATAATTTAATTTCGTCATTTAAAGTTTGTAAATGTCATCCATTTAAATTTGACATTTATCTTCGTACATACATTTATAGCTGAATTTCAGCAGGCAGGCAAGCGGCCCTGATAGCAAGTAGTCAACATCGTCTATATACGGGGTGGTTATCCGCGGAGAAAGAATACTAACCTCTGCGGCCGGGGTCGGCCTGTCGTAAAAGGCGACAAAACAACCCACCCTAGGGCCTCAAGCCCGTCTGGACGGCGACCACCTTTGGTCTTAAGTATGCCGCCATAATAACCTTGTGTTGTGTTCCGGCATTAGTGACCCAAGGTCCTGTACCCTTATGGGACAGCAGCGTGTTCGCGATGCCACTGGCGTTGCAAACACCTATAGGCGACGGTAACTGCTAAATTCTAAGCGGGCCGTCAGCCTGTCTGCTGTCCTACAGCATTAAAAAATATACGTTCGCAACATCAGCACAAGCAGCAATATTCTATAAGATTCTTCTGAATAAGACATCAACCCATGTACTACCAAGTCTAAATACTATCATCATCATCATCTTTGCGTTCTATCCCGGTTGCAGCCCAAACTCTCGCTTCGGCGCCCGGGGTCCGCTTTCCGACTTTTTCTTCTCCACTTCGCACGGTCTTCAGCATCCCTGGTAGTGAGCCCATTGGCACGCATATCACCCTTTACGACGTCAAGCCAGCACTTTTTGGGTCTACCCCTCCTGCCGGGGCCCGGCGGAGGCGGCATGGCCAGACATTTGTTACCCACGTAAGCATCCGGTTGCCGTAAAACGTGGCCGTACCAACGTAGCCGACACTCTTGTAATTTGTCCGCAATGTCACGGACATGAAGACTGCCGCGAATGCGGGAGTTCCTAACGCGGTCCTTCCGCGTCACTCCACACATCCACCGCAGCATATTCATCTCCGTGACACGCAGCTCTTGCTTGTGTCGCTCTAACACCGGCCACGCTTCACAGCCGTATAAAAGGACAGGCCTAATGATGGTCTTATAGACCTGTCCCTTCAACTTTACCGGCATCTTGGGGTCACAAATGACACCAGTTACCTCACGCCATTTGGCCCACGCGGCAGCAATGCGTGCCTTGACGTCGTAATCGATGTCACCAGACGCATGGAACACAGATCCCAGGTATTTCACTTGGTCCGTGCGCTTGTGTTGCCGTCTATGCGTACGGGTGTGGGATCTGTGGAGTTAAAGTCTAGTCTAAATACTATGAATAATCGAAAATAAACTTCATGTGTATTTTACGAATATACTTGATTAATACATGAGATAAAATATTTACAGTACGGACTTAAATAAATAAATCCACTTCAAAACCTTTTAAGGTGCACTGCTTAAAAGCTTGAAGTATTGACATTGGTAAGGTACGACTTTATAAACATCTTTTCCAATCTATTTGCTGAGTGAAGTCCAAAATGTAATAATACTTGTACATAAAATCATTCTGGGTAGTATATTTGTTGAGAGTATTTTAGAGCAAATAATTTCTTGTTACATATTTATTAGAAGAAATAATTTCAAAATAATGTAAATATATTTAGAATATATAGAATTGTACGAAGGAGAAACTTAGACATTTTCTCCTTCTTACAATTATCCCAAAGGGAAAGTGGAGGGGACCAGATCACGTGGAAGATCACCCATGCGATGGACCGACCAGATCAAATCGGCTGTGGGCGGACCTATGCATGAGTGCACCAGAATGTCTGTGAATCGCGAGAAATGGCGTAAAATCATACAGCGAACAATATTTGCCTCTAATAACCAGTTGATCACGACCGCTCTGTAAAGAGTGAAACGACTAAGAAGAAGAAGACAATTATCCCATAACATGTTCTCTCTTTCCACTCTCGTCTGTTAGCTATCAGAATTCACACCCTTTTCATCAAATTATCTTTTACGCTATCCATCTATTTCTTCTTTGGTTTCTTCTCCTATGTCCATTCAAATTCATTTCTATCATATTCTTTGTTGTATGGAATTCTTCTCTTCGCTTTATATGGCAAAACAAATGAAAGAATATTGATATGAAAGCATCTAGAGTTAATTAGATATATTAGTAAGTTACAAGTAGATCATCATCATCATCATTTCAGCCGGAAGACGCCCACTGCTGGACAAAGGCTACAAGTAGATATAGTAGATAAATTAATTTTCTATCCGTGCAGGGGCGGAGAAAAAATACTAACTTCTGCGGCCGGGGTCGGCCTGTCGTAAACGCCGACAAAACAACCCACCCTAGCTACGTGGTAGGGCCTCAAGCCCGTCTGGATGGCGACCACCTTTGGTCTTAAGTATGCCGCCATAATAATCTTGTGTTGTGTTTACGCGACGGTAACTGCTAAATTCTAAGCGGGCCGTCAGCCTCCAACCTTGTCATGTGATCGTTGTTCTTATTCCGCTCCAGAACGATGAGTTGAATTTGAAATTGATTAGGTTTGTTAATATCTATACATCTATACAAATACATTAAATTGGAAAGTCTGTTTGTAATATTAAAATAATCGCTTTTGACTAAATGCATAAGGACGTATACACGGTACATATACCAAAACAACATTTTTTACAATTTTTGTCTGTCTGTCTGTCGGTCTGTCTGTTTATCTGTTTGTTCCGGCTAATCTCTTAAATGGCTGCACCGATTTTGACGGGACTTTCACTGACAGATAGCTGATGTATCAGGGAGTAACATAGGCTATTTTTATTTTAGATAAAAAAATAGTTTTTGTTAAAAATGATAAGTTTCGAAAATTTTATATACCAATTTAAGTTAACCTTAGATTTATATCATCGACCATATGAAATGGGGTTCAGCTTATGCTGGAGAAAGTAAGTTGAATTTCCAATTTAAATTGATCTCAAATATCCAAAAAATGCTGCTTAAAGTCACTATTCCACGCGGACGGAGTCGCGGGCACAGCTAGTTGTAAAATAAAACTAACGTACACGTTAATCACCACCAATATTTTTATCTTCACTTATCAATTATATTTCTTATACAGCTATTTTTTAGTATAACACCGTCTTTTATAATATTCTGTTGCTAGTTTTTTTTATATCCCGTCTACTGGTGTCTCCCCTCCTACCATTACTTGCTAATTACCAAAATTATATATCTATCTAGCTTTTCTAAAATTATGATATTATAATATTAAATTAAAAATATGAACTTAAAATTATTTGGCGTTAATTATTACTATAAGTACTTTGTATTAGTTTTGGTTATTATAATAATAATAATTTATTTATTTGTCGAACAACATGGTCCATTATTTACATTACAAAAATCAATCAATAACAAAAATTATAAATTAATGAATAAAGTAAAATAGTTAAATAATAAAAATCAAAATTACAAATGTCAAAAAAACAATAATAATAATACAATAAAATAACATACAAGTAGACATACCACAAAAATCATGCAAATGGATTGTGCAACCTGCAGCAACGGTTAATGTAGGCTACATCAAGTCTGCAAGCAAACATTTTCAGGATGCTGTTGGTGCTGGCCCGCACGCGCCGCACCAGGGAAATGGCTCGCTTGCGCATCGTAGCGTAAAAACAGTCTACATGCGCGTCCGCAAACATGCCCGATGCGCTACAGGAGCGAGGCAACCGCAACAACACCCTGAACGCGTTGTTATATTGGACGCGAAGGGCGTTGTACGATCTGAGCGAATAATCAGTCCACAGACTGCATGTGTAGAAGCACATGCAATAGGCTCTGAATAAAGTTAATTTCACTCTTAGTGAGCATCGAGAAAATCTATGAGCTATCATATTGGCCCTTATCGACAACGCCCTTCGCTCTCGCTCAATGTCTTCATCATCCCTGAGGTCAGCAGAGAGTATATGCCCGAGATATTTGAACTTAAATACCCTTTTCAGGGGTGCTTCATTCAAAGTGATAGGGCAGCTGCTGGGTGGAGATCCACCACTAGCTTCAAAGATCATGAGTTCACTTTTCTTAGTATTATACACTAACCCATGTGTACTAGCATACTGTTGGCATATGGCCAGTAACTTCTTAAGGCCGCATGCCGAGGCACTCAACAGCACCATGTCATCGGCATAGCTAATATTATTAAGGCATACCCCATCAATATAGCATCCCTCTCTGGTGCCACTGAGCGCCTTTTTGCGTTTTTAAACATCTACAAACTTTCTTAAACATTTAGGTTATTTAAAAATGACATCATAAATTTAAAAATGTCAATACCAGAATATTTAAGTTAATCTTGAATCTAACAATATCAAATTCTCATCAAAAATACTAAGATTGCTAAAACGTAGAGTGGGTCACGTTTCTTTCTCATATTTTATTTTTATAGCAGCCAGGATGAGTCCAAATTTCTAATAGCGGCTCTAAGGAGATTTCTAATCCCTTCAGAGGGTTGCCTGACCTAAAAAAGAAAATGTATCCTTTTCAGAAGTAATGTTTTAGAGACAATCTTATTCACATTCATGTAAGTTACTTTATTCGCAGTGATTTTTTCTGTTTTTCTATATATAAAAATTTTAGTTGCTGCAACCAGTAAAATATTTCAACAAACATATTTTTTATTCCGTTAGTAAAAGCCATTAATGATAATTTTTAATATTCTAAAGTAATTTATTCCATTTACCACATAGTCACGGCTAACTAGAATACGACCACCGCCATCTTATTTATAGATGTTGTAAAAATTAGACAAATTACTACCCTTAATAGCTAATGAAATCAAAGAAAGGGCACATATCAATTTTTCTTTTCAGGATTGGAGGATTAAACGGCCATTATCTATAATAACAACGTTATTTCATTACGTCCCACTTATGGGCTCCAGTCTCCCTTTAGAGGAAATAAACAATATATTGGCGAATTACACATACGCTGATCTCAACATGCCGGTTTCCTCGTGTTGATTTGCTTCTAATATGCATGGAAAAAACTGCTTAAACAGTGCATTCCATCGTATGATTCGAAACCTTAACCTCTATTGGTCTCTGAGCGTGATGCCACTAGGCCAATACATACCACAGTCACCCCTGTAAATACTATATTTTTATATTTTCACCATCTCATAACTTTCTTGTACTTTTCCATAAAGCAATAGTCACAGAGAACAACGACTTAAAGGTCGTCAGAAGTTTTACCCAGTGGCAGCATTCAGTATTATAGCGAAGTAAAACTTTCACATGCAATGGCGGAATAATGCTCTTAAGAAAAAGTCACGTATCTCATAACCATGTCCGTAGACGCAAATAACTTTGCTGATATTAGAACTTAGTTAATATATCCGTTATTTTTTGGTTTTAAGGGCAGCTTTTGCTTGTTTTATTTATTGTTCACAGTATTGTATATAATTGTGTTTGTTTTATTTTGCTTTATCGATACTGTTATCATTAATTGCAAACGTGTTTTACTTCCACTTCGTAATGATTCCTAGTCTGGTGAATAGGGTCATTGTAATCTTATGGTTAGTAAAATCATTAATTTGTATAAAATCCATCCTTACCAGACAAGTAGTAGAATACCTTAAATATGCAGACCATCGAAGCGTATTAAACTATATAACATAGAATGTAGATACCAATATAACCAGAGCCTAACGTATAATGTTGATGCTAGTGTAATAAGTTAACTTTTTTTTTTCTTAAAGCTAAGGCTGTCATCGTCTCAGACGACTAACGACAGCGACACCGGGCGGAAAAGGCATTCCGACCCCGTGGGAGCGGGGTCGATCAGCCGTGGCAGCGTGCTCGGGGCGCGTCTCCTGTGAGGCGCGCTCCCGGCTCGAACGCTGCATCGGGACAGTTGATAGCGGCCACGAATGGCAAGAGTACTATTAATTTGGGGACTATCGACTTCACCGGTGAAGCCGATCCTATTCTAATCTACTACCGTTTCGGAGTGCTTATAGCTGGGAGAGAAGAAACGGCGAAAGAAACTCCCCCGCAACACATCTATTCTACGTGTATTTATGTACTGTGTGGGTTGTGTACGTCTACAGGCTATGGGGGGCGGAAGGCATCCGTAATAAGTTAACCTGAACTCGTTTTTATTAAAATAGATCACACTGAAACCCATGGTTACTATGTGCATGCATAGGTAATATTCGATCAGCAGTAACAAGCCAGATTGGCCACAGAGTAAAGATTTCAAGACATCATTAACTTTTAATTTCTAAACAGTGTAGTTTTCAAAACTGACACAACTAAATCCACGCTTGAATTTTCACTTTACAGATTTGTATCAAAATTGCGACAATATTACGGCGCTCGATACGTATCGATACGTATCGATACGTATCTATTGTATGTTTTTTTTTCTCTATACCTACAATTGATCAGATTGTAATGTACACCATGGCAAATTCTTTAAGAAGTCCCGCAAAGGCTTTTGGTTTTGAAATCTATACGTGAAACTTATAAATTAATAGAAAGTGTTTTCCATACAACCTGACATTATTTTATGTTATTTAGACAGAAAATAGACATTAAATTATTGATATTACTTCCATACCCAGCAATCTGTATTTTTATTTTATTTCATCACTACTAAATTAATGTCCCTACCACGCATCACCAAAGACAAATATCTAATTTAACAAACTAATGTTGCTAGGGATAAAAGGGAAAACAAAATACGTACGAGCAAAGGAACCGAGCCACCGGAATAACTTACATTCAATTAAAGTAGCTTTATTGCCTGCCAGTTCCCCCGAGGAAGTCGTAAAAATGTGTTTGTAGTGATACCTAGTGTTGTTTGATATCCAACAAAATATATGGGAGTGACTTTGCAAAGTTTTTATAATGCTTATTTTTTGTATTATTCACAGGGAAAAAAAGTTCTAACGTTCTAAGAGAAAATGTATTCATAAATTATATAACAAGGATATTATTATTTAACGCACCATATCTGCCGAATTAAATGTGTGTATCAATGTATTTACCTATTAAACATATAAAAAAAACTAAATCACTGAAAAATATCATGTATATTATGAATAAAAACGATTTATCAATAACAGCAGTCAGTATGTATGCGCAAGACTAACAGACGCTTAATAGCAATGTTATTCTGAAAAGCCAGTAGCTGGCGTCTAAAATTTCTTCGAAAATTACATGAAGAAGTTATTTCCCAATTCAATTCCTAGGGGTGTATAAACCCAGGGTTTAAGGAAATCATTTTCGATCGTCTGACATTTAGTAGTGGCATAGCATGTAGTTCTCAGACATTTAAGTTCTGAAATATTGCAATTCCAAATTTGATTTCTGGAAGACGGAACACTGGCATAAATATTGCATTTCAGACAATTCGCAATCTTATAGGTGCAAGCCATCGAAGTGTATTAAATTATCCGAATCTAGAGTGAAGATACCAATATAACCAGAGCCTAACGTATAACGTTGAAGCTAACCTGATGAGATAACTTGATCTCGTTTTTATTTAAATAGATCACACTGAAACACATGGTCAGTATGTGCATGTATATTTAATTTCCTTCAGCAGTAACAAATGGGATTGACCATAGATAAAATTTAGGAAGTAAGGTCGAATATGCTGTTAACTGATGAAACTGGTAATAGTATTACACTAGATATTTGAACTTTTGGAATTATTTCCATTCAATTTACAGAATCTGCAGAAACAAAATAATTAATACCATTAAACGTTGTTAGTAGAGCCCATTCGTATAGAAAATTACTTCTGCGACATTCTTTACCGTAAAATATACGTAACTCTATAATAGTCTTTTCATTTAATTCATTAAACGAAATTTCTCTTCATTTTTCAATAAACTTTTCCATATGAGTTTTAAACACAAGCAAAGAAGAACAAGGAACTGTTTCAATTATGCTACGTTTCTATCTATGTTTATGTAAGGTGCCTATTCTCCGATCCTGCCTTTACAAACGGTCTCACACACAGTATCAGAGTTTTGCGAACATTCCGAAAGTTGGTATATTTTTTACGTCTTTCATTCATCATTAAAATTATTATCTTCTTCTTCCTGCCTTCCTTGTAGTAGTGTACAAGTCACGTTATATAAGCCCTTCAAAAGATGTTCTCTTCTACCATTATTTTCTATTTGCTGTCATTTTAACATTTACGATCTTTTTGCCATGTCATATTTCTTATAATCTGTCCATTTTTTCTTTGGCCTAACCATCTAGTCTAGAAATTAAATTTGAGATTCTAGAGATTTTAAATGCATATTTTAATCAATGTAAACACTTTTTCAAAAGTAAACACAATCTCAAAATACGTAGAATGTAATTATAAGGAAATAACTGCACTTTTGATTTTTGTTAAACATATTATTAGCTGAAACGCATCCTTGACAATTGCATTGATCAGTATCTATCTATAAAGTTTACAATAAATTTATTTACGAATGGAAGAAAAGTTGTCCATTCTGCATGCCCCTATGTCACATCGGGTGCATTAACCTCACACAGGTGTAAAATGTACAGGGTGCCCATATTGTTTGTAAAACGTGACTAGACTTGATATCCCCATACGGGAAGCAGATGAAAATTTCGGATTTTTGTAAACATAGCTTTTACTGATAGAACAAGTGTACCTGACAAAAGGATAATTTAATATTATTTTGTTGAAGTTAGGACTTTCTTCTATAGGGAACTAAAAATATACTATCACGTAGTTCAATGCGTTATGGAATTCGAAAATTCCACACACACTTGTGATCTGGATGACCTCACCATCCGTATGTGGCATGTATGTTATGCCCATTAAACGAAATACTTCGTAATTTTGTCAGTCCTTAGATATTGTATTGGTCGTTTTTTCTTTCATCCGACTTTTTTTCTCTCCCAGTTATAAGCTGTAAATTAATAAGATTAATTATGACAAACATTCCATTAAGCTGATATCCTGGATTCTTTAACATCTCTCTCACATACTTATATTTCAACGGAACAATCGAGCCATGGTGTCTCATTAAATACGCTGCCAAAGCTTGAATGGTTCATATCTACATATAGTTTGAGATACCCATAAAACCCAGTATCACTGTTGCAAGCGTCAGAATACCACAGGTTTTCAACTCAACTAAAGTATTGATCCCATTCGCGCCAACGCTCAATATCGCCAAGTTGCCTTTGGTTAGATATTTTATTGCTTTATAACAGCAGACAGTTTGGAGATAAGCAGTCACCGTCGCCTATGGATGTTTGCGACGCCAGGGATACCGCTAATATGTGCCCTTCCGTGTAGGAAAACCGGAACTTTAATCACTTTTGAACACAACACAAGGTTATTTATTATAACAGCATATTTGAAGACCAGATATTGTGACCGTCCAGACTGTCTTGAAACCCTACTACATAGATAGGGTTGTTTGTTGGCCTTTTAGGACAGACATCTCCCAGCTGCAGAGGCCAATATTCTTACTTTGCCCCTAAATTTGATTTTGTGTTGACTGTGTCTGAAAATATGGAAATTTACAAAATAGAAAGCATTTTCTAAGAAATAATTTAAATTATAAGGAGCACAATATCATATATCGAAACATCAATATGTTTTCGTCCTATTAATCGAATAAGTCGTACGAGTTCTATCTCACGACGTGTTGAAGCAATTTACTAACGTAAACAGATATTTAAAAAAAGCTTCTATTATGTTTGGATATAGATAGTCAAACATAATAGAAGCTTTTTTTAAAGTATATTTTTTATTTATTTAACAAATACAAAAAAAGACATATTTATCATCGTACAAAAGAATTGAAGTGAAGAATGTTGGTAGACTAAAAATGAGTTCTGGGGTTCAATTGATTGCTGAAGATGTTGATAATAAAATTAAGATAAATCTATACAAATAAATAAAATTGGAGGGTCTGTTTGTAATATTAAAATAACCGCTTTTTACTAAGTGCATTTGGATGTATACACGGTACATATACCAAAACAACGTTATTTACAATTTTTGTCTGTCTGTCTGTTTGTTCCGGCTAATTTCTGAAATGGCTGGACCGATTTTGATGGGACTTTCACTGGCAGATAGCTGATGTAACAAGGAGTAACTTAGACTACTTTTATTTTAGAAAAAAAAAATGTTTAGTTAAAAGTGATCAGTTTCGGATTTTATATAATCCAATTTAAGTTGACCGCAGATTTATATCATCAATCATATAAAATGGGGTTCAGCTTAGGCTGGACTCTGTAGGTTCGAACGCAGTTTGTATATTTCATTTATTTATATTTTAGGGTTTAGAGGGTTTGTAATCCAAAATAAACCATAAGATATATCCAAAAAATGCTGCCCAGTCACTATTCACGCGGACGGAGTCGCGAGCACAGCTAGTATGAAATAAAATTAGATTATAGATCACTACAAATAAGAACGAAAGGAGCAATTTTTTCAAATATTGTTTTTTTTTATTACTGAGGAACAGCAGAAAGGCCAACGATCCATATAATAGCAAGCAGTTACCGTCGTCTATGGATGTTTACGACACTAGGGGCATCGCGAACCCGCTGCTGTCCCATAGGGGTACAGGAACCTGGGTCACTAATACCGGAACGCAACACGAGGTTATTATGATGACATACTTATACACCAGGAGTGGCCGCAGGGTATTCCTAGTCCGCTCCTGCACATCATTGTATATTCACATACTTTTAAGTTAACCTTCTTCTACCGTTCTTTCGTTCATTACAATGATGAGTATTGTCTAAACCACTATTCTCTACGTCGGTGGCCTACTGTAACCTTCACTTTTCATGAGCAAATAGCCCTGGGAAAATAGATGAAAAAGGCTGAAATCTGGTTATAAGGGTGAATGCTGTTGGATCTTCAATTCTCGAAAGAATAATCGTTTGCTGTCTGTGAATTAGCAAAGCAGTAATTAGTCGCTTTTACGACTTCTTATGTAGTCTTGCCCTCACTCTACCTAGATATCGAATATCATTTATTGCCAAGTGATAAAGATACCAACTCAGTGTAGGCTGTGTTTTTAATACAACACCGATTAAAAATTATGCTCTACCATTTTAATATACCAGTTTTATTAGTGCACAAACTGTGTTTCAAAATCGATTTAATATAAGAGATAAAATTACTATAATATTTTGTTATAGATAATTACTTATTATTAAACAGCCTTACGAAAATCCGATACAATATTTATATACAAACCCACGTCTAATATAAAAGACGCAGTATCAATTTGTTTGTTTGTCCTTCATATTTCCGTAATAGTCAGTTGATAGGTACGAGTGGCCCCTGTCACATCGATCTATTAAGACGGATAACTATCGGCGACCATTTTCTGACGTGTACTGGATCTTCGAATAAGGCTTTATTCGTATTTAGCGGTATTCGGGCGTATTTCGTGTAATATGACGATTGGATATTTATTTTGTCGAAGATATGGATAGACGAACCAATTGATCCATAATATTATCATCGTTAAAACTACGAACGACTGTTTATGTCCAATACAACAGACCCAACATAAAAGACTTGAAAAGTCTTAACATTCATTTAAATAGTCAATTAGCATAAAATATAATTTATTTTTTAGCTAAGCGAATCCAGGGCGCGTTGTTGGTATATAATTTATAATAGCTAACAGTCAATTCTGCTCAATCCTTTTCTCCTCTATTAACCAAATTTAATTTTTAATTTTGATTTATATAAATATCAGGGCCAATTTATAAGAAATATACATTTTTATTAACAAAATATAAAGCTAAAACTTGATATGCAGGCGATGGTATGGGAATAGTTAGGAAAGGGTGCGAGGACAGGACGCACGTGCTGTCCCGCATCGCCACCCCTTCATCCGGGATTGATAAGAAACACGCTGGAGAGTCAAAATCTGGCACCCATGCCCAAAACTCACCCTGACACAAGAGACGTCAAGTTATTTGGCCCAGGCAATGTGACAGAATTACAGCACGAAAATCATTATGCTTCGATATATTATACTTTTCTTGATAATATAAATCACAAGAAA
This sequence comes from Malacosoma neustria, assembly GCA_963693495.1. Classification (NCBI taxonomy): domain Eukaryota; kingdom Metazoa; phylum Arthropoda; class Insecta; order Lepidoptera; family Lasiocampidae; genus Malacosoma; species Malacosoma neustria. Next base: position 18,822,156 of record OY856377.1, read on the forward strand.
ATATATGGCAATAAATTTATTTTCAAATTATAGAGCTAATACCTTTTTCATTTGGTCTTCTTTAATTTTTTTCATTTTTATTTCTTACTATTTTTGTTCTTGTTTTAGTTTTTACGCTAGTTTTATATCTTTGTATATATAATTCTTCAGTGCGTGTGTGTGTGACTGAACTAAACCTAAACCGCTGGATCGGTATTTATGAATTTTTATGTGTTCTCCGGTGGATTCGAAAATTGATTAAATTTACAATTCGGTACAATTCAAAATGTTTTTTATTTATTTTCCAGAACAAAGTTTGCTAAGTCAGATAGTTTATTTATAATTTAATAAATTCAACTGCATTTGTAGTAAATAGAAATTTACTTAAAAATAAAATTACACAACGATTTTGTAAGCTTTTCTTGGAAAAGGAAAGCCGAAAAGTGCTTCTCTATTTTTCTTGGTGTTTGAGCAATAGGAAAATAAATAATCCCGTTGTTCTCTTTATGACAATCTGGGAAAGCGATGGTATATCATTATTATTTCGGGCCCACGCAGTCAGGCTTCATTACTCCATAACATATTTGTTAGCAATAAAATATTAATATAAGAACATCCCGTTTGTATGATAGCTGTTATACTCCGCAAGCTTCAGTTTATTGTTAACAGTCTTGTTTACTTTGTTTACTTAATGTATGACAATAAAAAAATAGTAAGCACTATTTGAAATGATGAAGTTAAAAAGCTATTAAATTATTCTTTTTCATAATAAAAAAGATACATTTTTGTTTAGTAATTGCAAATATTATATTTCGTTCTTGAATGGTAGACATAAGTATATAGTAGACGTAAGTCAGTCCGGATCAATTTTAGGACAATGATAATATATTTCGTGTTTATTTTTGTAACAAAAGGTTTGGTTATTTGTTTTACATATAATATTTGTTTGTTTATTTCTAATAAATAAATATTGTTCCTATCTAGGTAGGTTTTGAGGAGAATAATGTGAGCTTCTTTTGCTAACACTCAGGCAGTAAATATAGGGAACGCTCGGTTTATTGTTTCGTTATTGGGGACTGTGTTTGCAAGAATCTGAAATTCATAAAAAGCATCAACGCAATAAGATTACTAGGTTTGTCTTATACTGCTTGAATTAAATATTCAGAACATGTTTTTATCCGTGCAAGAACAGAGAAATAATACTGACCTCTGTATAGTAAAATGCGACAAAACAAACTTTAGTTACGTGGTAGAGCCCTAAGCCCGTTTGGATGGCGACCACCTTTGGTCTTAGGAATGCCACCATAATAACTTTGCGTTGTATTCTAGCATTAGTGACCTAAGTTCCTGTATCCTTATGGGACAGCAGCGTGTTCGCGATGCCACTGGCATTGCAAACACGCATAAGCGACGGTAACTGCTAAATTCTAAGTAGGCTGTCAGCTATTTGCTATCCTACAGCAATAAAAAAAATCATATTGAACAAAACTACCCAAAAATATTATTTCAGATTTTGTTTAAATATTTCTGCGTAAAATGTGTATGTATGTTGCCTGTAATGATAAAAGAAAACTTACTTAAGTGTTAATTTAATCTACTCAAATATTTGTTAGCATTTGTCAGTTTTCGTGTATTCGTCGGAGTCAAGACAATTTATGAAGACGGATAGGCAGTCGACGATTTGCCGAAACGCCCCACGTGAAGCTACGGCATATCTTACATTTCTTTTATAACTAACAATATTCGTACAACGCCTCTCGATTTTGTTTGCCTGGTAGAAAAATTCAATATACATTTCTTTGGTTACTTTATTTATGTTTTCATAAATCAATAAAATAAATTGAGTGAAGTTTTAAAGGAATTGCCAAAGAAAAAATTATTTTAGCATTCTCTTTATTAACCAAAGTAATTTAAATTTTTATTATAGTTGTTTCATCGCATTAATTTTTATTACATTTGTACTTTTTTATTTATACTCTTAATTCTTGTAATACATTATTTTTGTTGTAGGTTAAATTGTGTGTTTAAATAATATTTACAATTTACATAGCGCCATCTTGGTCCAAAGTAAACAGCAGAACGCGTATGTTATAGATACTGCATAACATATACTACATAATATGTACCTTACTTTTATAAATATTTGTCAAAAAAGTCTAAGCAACATGCATGATATTACAAATTTACCATTTATACGAATTAATTTCTAAGTCTTTACTCACTCAAAGTGCAGGTATGTAAACTTTTTTGTTATTGATGACATACTGGCTGGTGATCAAAAAAAATTTCGATCATGTTTTGTTTTTTTCATAAAATTAAATGAAAGGGAATTATTTTGAATTTAAGTGCGTTTTTATTGCTACGTTTAGTCTTGATTTTATAATTTTATCAACTATTTAAATAAACTTAGCGAAAAAATTGAATTGTTAGATATTTTTTACGTCATGGAGCGACGTCATTTGACGGCAAATGAAATGCAAAGAGCTGTAGGGATGTTGCAAGCGGGAAGTAATCAATCTCAGGTATCTCGGCATTTTGGCATTCATAGAAGTATTATTTGTCGTCTTTGGCAGCGCTACAATAATACAAGGGAACCCGCTGAACAGTATCCAGGCCGTAAAAGGAATACAACCACTCGGTAAGACCGGTACATACAACTGACTGCAAGACGCCAGCCGATATTAACCGCTCGAGAGATAAGTTTGAGGCTTCAAAGTTCAAGTGGTGTTGATGTAAGTCCTCAAACTGTGCGAAATCGACTGCATGAGTACGGCCTACGAGCTCGACGCCCAATTAGGTGCCCACTGATACGTCACGAGAATCGCGCTCGTCGAAATGAATGGTGTAGAGAACGCAGAACATGGACCCAGGAACAATGGGATAAAATTATGGTTTCCTATGAGTCGCGATTCGGGTTTAGGCCTGATACAAGAATGGTGCGAGTGTACCGTCGGCCCGGAAATACTGAAAGGCTCAGGTGTATACAGGAAGTTCATCCATACAGCGGCTCATCCACCATCCTAAAATTTAAATTAGTACATGTTGCTTAGACTTATTTGATGTGTGTAATTACGTATTTGTATTTGTGACTCGAATACATAAGATATGTATTCACATATAATATTATACAGAGACACCGGGAATCGGGATGCGAGTTGAAGCTGTGTTTTAGCACAGATTAATAAATAGTTACTACGTAAGTTTTAGGAAAAAACACTTGTTAGGTCCTAGTGTTTTTTGTTTTAAATTAAGCATTTGAAGTAAAGTGTATTTTTTAAAATTAGAACCAAGCTTATAACAATTCTGTATTAATAAAGCAATGGCGTCTCAACGAAAAAGGCACACAGAAAAATCCTTTACAATTCTTAACAATAACTTAACACAGGGTCCCGATATACATCAAAAACAATAACCTTTTGGCCATAAAACCTTAATATTATCAGATATACCCCAAAACAAAAGTAAAGGGATGTTGGAATAAGGAATTCTGAACACGTTTGGGGAATAAAACCTCCGGGTTTGGGATAGAATTGTCGTGGCCGGATCACGCTCCAGTAAGCTGCGTCATAGTAATTTAAGTGAGTAGAATTAAACCTTCGTACAAACGGCTGAAGTGAACAACTTGTATCCATTTTTTTATCACTGTAGAACGGCAGACAGGTTGGCAACCCGTTTAATAGCAGTTACCATCGCCTATGGATGTTTGCGAGGCCAGCGTCGGCATATAGGATCTAATAACCGGATAAAGGAAAGGAGGATAAAGTAACTTATGCTGGCACACGAGGTTATTATGGCGTTTTTATCCGTTAATTTTATCCGTGCAGGGGCGGAGAAATAATACTAACCTCTGCGGCCGACAGCCGACAAAACAACACAACAACATCCTAGGTGGTAGGGCCTCAAGCCCGTCTGGATGGCGACCACCTTTGGTCTTAAGTATGCCGCCATAATAACCTTATGTTGTGTTCCGGTATTAGTGACCCGAGTTCCTGTACCCTTATGGGACAGCAGCGTGTTCGCGATGCCACTGGCGTTGCAAATACCCATAGGGGACGGTAACTGCTAAATTCTAAGCGGTCCGTCAACCTGTCTGCTGTCCTACAGCAATAAAAAAATGGCGGCATATTTAGAGTCCTAGCTAGGTGTGTTTTTTTACTTATTATGGCATTATTAGATTACACCGGATGGCCAGACCCTTATTATTATACCCTTATACAAATAAGGGGTGGACAGGGATCAATGTGTAGGAACTCGGAGAAAAAGTAAATATAGAAGAAAATGATAAATAATCATCAAATCTGTTATTTAGTTAGAGAATATTTAAATTCATCACCATTATTTTTATTAACCTGGGTAACGACCCAGATACCTTGGTGGTAGTCCTTGCTCCTGTAAATTAAATATTAATATTTTGACATAAATACTAAATATAGACATGAATACTCGTATCAGAATAAATATAGACGTTAGGTTTTAGCGAGACCAAAAGTTATACAGCTCTATTCAAACCTTCTTTGCCTTGGACCAATTACTCCACACATTACTTAAAGCCACAGTATAAATGATTAAGCATTTTAGCTGGTAACAATGTTCTATAGGGCGTTCCCTATAGAACATTATTACCAGCCTACAGCAGTTCATTGTTGGTCATATGACTTCCCATAATCTTGTAATATCCATTACCCACCATCCTTCCATCCTCAGGAAAAATATGCCATAGTCCAAGGCCAAACAAATAAGCAGTATTGACCAGTATTTGAAATGGATTTATATAAAATTAAATGAAAATTAATTTGTCTCAAACAAATAAATGGTTACTAAAGGCACTAAATGGTTACAAAAATAGAACTTCAATTAAATAGTTGCATTAAAATGCTTAATCATTTATACTGTGGCTTTAAGTAATGTGTGGAGTAATTGGTCCAAGGCGAAGAAGGTTTGAATAGAGCTGTATAACTTTTGAAAGAAGATGTAGTAACAAAAATTGAGAAAGGTATGCTGAGATGGTTTGACCATGTCGAGAGAATGAATGAAGAACGATTGACGAAAAAAGTGTATAAGGCGAGTGTGAATGGAAGTGTTAGAAGGGGTAGACCTATGCGGACGTTTCAAGACCAGATCAGGGACGTCTTGAAAAAAGGCCAAGTCAAGAGTACCCTAAACCGAAGGGCATGTATGAAGGGAATAATGAAAGTGGACGAAGCGAAACAAGTATGTAAGGATCGTAGCAAGTAGAAAGAAGTGGTCTCTGCCTACCCCTACGAGAAAGAGGCGTGATTATATGTATGTATGTATAACTTTTGGTCTCGCTAAAACCTAACGTCTATATTTAGTCTGATACGAGTATTTATGTCTATATTTAGTATTTATGTCAAAATATTAATGTTTAATTTACAGGAGCAAGGACTACCACCAAGGTACCGGGACCTTACATGCGAATTGGTGTACTTTAAAAAAATCCGTTTTCCGATATCTCCAAACCCTTGAGAAGGGTCCTGACTAATTTTTCCACTGAGAGCCAACACGCCAACACAACATGCATTTTCATTTTAACGCAACCATTGACATTTTGTGATTGCCACTACTACTAAAAGCCTGTAAGTTTAAAGAGGGATTTACAAAACTGTAAATTATTTAATTTATTTAAACTAAACTCAAACAATTTGTACATACACACATACATATAATCACGCCTCTTTCCCGTAGGGGTAGGCAGAGACCACTTCTTTCCACTTGCTACGATCGTTACATACTTGTTTCACTTCGTCCACTTTCATTATTCCCTTCATACATGCTCTTCGGTTTAGGGTACTCTTGACCTCGGGTCAAACAATTTGTAACTAACGTTAAATACTAACACTATTGTATACCAGATTACCAAAACTATTTAATTGTAAAGACATGTCAAATTTTATGTAGTATATTATGTTTTGATGTTAATCTTAAGTGAGCTGAGCTAAACGCAAGTTACTAGTACAAAAAAAAAACATACACTTACAATCCACACATTTCCATCAGTTTAAAAGTACGAAACACGGCACTTGTATTATGTGTACTAGACTAATAACCAAAGTCAAGACTGATAAAACCTGTAATCTCCGCAAGCGTTCTAGCGTATAAAAGCTATAACGCCACAGGTGTCAACGAGTATAAATAAATATAATTACTTAAAGATAATTTTCTTAACACAATGTACGTTCCTATTTTAACAAAATAACAGCCGTATGCAGGTTTTATTACGATATTATCCTTCAACATCGGTACGTGGGAATTTATGTCATTACCTGTATATTAAAAAAAATTATTGGTACATGTCACCATGGTTTACGAAACCGCAACATCTATCAGCTACCAATTACAATTTTCTAATACTAATGATATTTTTTTTCTTTAGTCAGTAGGAAAACTCGATATGATACTATCTGTAAATCCTAAAATCGTTTCAAATGAAGCCTTATTTTTCGAATCCCTTTCCAAGTAATCGTGAAGTATGCGCCAATAACAAAGTTCGGTTGTCCCCGGAGTTAAGTCTCATTAGTCCTTAACGCGGCTCGCATAAAAATGTCTATGTAAAACTTAAGTGGGATTTACAGGGTTAGGTCGTATAGGCTCTGCTCAGATTGGTAAATTTAGTGGACACATTTATGTGGGCTTCTTATTTATTATTATAATTTTTTTTGCCGAAGAAGAATTCTTGATCGAGGATGTACCCGTAAGCGCGGCGGTATCGAGTGTTATATGAGACATCGTATACTACTCACTAAAAACCCTACTATTCTCTAGTCTTTTAGTGCTTGGGCTAAACTACTGAACTGCTCATATCGTGGTTTACGCCGGGGCCAGCTCGTCTCTTATCAAGATGTTGATCCTCCAGCGCTCTCCTGTATCAATCCGGGATTGACGGTGGCATGCGAAAACACATGCGTGCCCTCACACTGACACCGTAGTGCAGGCAGCAGATTTATGTAACCTCGTACAATAGAGTTTACTTAAACTACACAAAACGACGTGATTTTCAAATAGCACCTCAATGTAATTAATTTAAAAAGTTTATTTTCATTTCTCAAGAAATTAAGTAATCAACAATTTGGGTAAAAAATGGAAGTAATTTATTTATAATTTATGTGTGTGTTTAATCATACAAACAAAAGATACAGTTACACGGTGAAAATGCACTCCAATCGTTACAAGAAACTGTGCGTCATTGACATCATCTACCGAGCATTGTATGACGTATAAGGTAAACATACGCGCGAGTGTGTGTTTCTTCAAATATTAATAATATATTTAAGGACCAAAATTTCGAAATTCTATTCAAGTCACGTAATATATTGTCGTTGATCTTATAGGATAAAAGGAAATTTAAAAACGCATTGTATTTTTACAGTTTTTACTGAAAGTGCTCAGACAATAACGATTTGAAACTATTTTAAACACTTTTTCTTTTGAACAAGAATTAAAAGATTTAAATAATAGGCTTTTATAAACTGTTCTCAATATTCTGACTCAATCATTCTAATGGGAAATGACGTGCGTGAATCCTTTTAATAGTTTGAATTTATATGCAAGTACCTACTTTATAGTTAATATTTCTTGTTTCTGTATGATTAGTCAACGGCAGGAGGTGATCACCTTTGTTTAATAAAGTTTGCAACATCACAGTATATATATATATATATATATATATATATATATATATATATATATATATATATATATATATATATATATATATATATATATATATATATATATATATATATATATATATATATATATATATATCGAGCTGTTATGAAGGAAGTTTTACAAAATATTGTAATTTCGAATATGCCAGTACACTATCAAGTGGGTGGTAACTTGTTATCCGTTGATGATAAAAATATACACTGTCTGCTGTAACAAATTGTTCATGGCGGCTAGTTAGTAAAAATCGCTCTATCTAAACAACGCCTTACCAAGTACCCGCAGGGGAAATTTCTTTACACAACCTCATTACGCGGTTTGATTCTCTAGAACTGCCTATTCCGCATATATCAGAAAGTATCCTTATAAAGCTTCAAAACGTGATGTAAGATACTTATATGAAAATTCTGCGTAATTTAATATTTTCGTTCTTCAGTTTGTAACGATTGACGTTTATAAGGTATCAGTATTATGACAGTAGGATTCATTTGTGCCGGAATAAACCTATCATATAGAATATTGTATAATTTAATATATTATTGTGCTCACTACTTATTAATAAATTTACAAATACTTATAGATAGATAGATAACACTTTATTGTACATTGTATAAAAGTAATTTACATTGAAATTTACTTATAATACATGTTTAAGTTAAAAGTACGAAAAAAATAATGTAATATTTTTGTTTCAGGATTTGCTTTACAGTTTTATAGTATATAACATTATATAAATTTTAAAAGATTAATTACAAATTACTTACCTATAATATACAATGACGGTTTATTTTAAACGAATAATTATTTTGATAAATATTTATGGTAGAAGCCATCATCAAAAGGGAAACATAATATCCGCAAAGCATCGCTTTATGCTGAAAATACCCATTATAAACTAAAAATGTTCAAGGTTTGTACTTATATGGTGGCTAAAAAATTACACAAAACTTGATTGGACTATTAATAAATTCTAGTACATACATAAAACGAAGTTATTCACAGAATACAACCCTTGCTATGCACAATAAAGCTGCAGTGAAATGCTGTCAACGAGCCAAATAGGAGAACTGGTTAAATGCGAATTGCACCGATTTAGTCAGTTGTTACAATTGGTAACTTCAACAAAAACTGTATCAAGTCACCAAGTTGTTGGATGCATTTCAAAGTAGATTTGTTTTATATTTGTTTGTATTGTATAATACTTTTGTACTTTACTATAGTCTCATTTAACAACGGAGAATAGATTTTTACATAATGTAAATGGAATTAAGATGTTTTTGTTTTTTTTTGTTCATAAAAATATTTTTATTTTACCAAAAGTGAACTGTAATTCACACAAAATAAACATGAAAACTAAATCTAAAAATTTTATCCGTGCAGGGGCGGAGAAAGAATACTAACCTCTGTGACCGGGGTCGGCCTGTCGTAAAAGGCGACAAAACAACCCATCCTAGCTTCGTGGTAGGGTCTCAAGCCCGTCTGGATGGCGACCACTTTTGGTCTTAAGTATGCCGCCATAATAACCTTGTGTTGTGTTCCGGCATTAGTGACTCAAGTTCCTGTACCCTTATGGGACAGTAGCGTGTTCGCGATGCCACTGGCATTGCAAACACCTATAGGCGACGGTAACTGCTAAATCCTAAGCAGGCCGTCAGCCTGTCTGCTGTCCTACATCAATAAAAAATATATTAAAGTACTTAACTCTATAATATTAAATGCAAGACAGTATCAACGTAAATTTACAATTTATTAATTCAACCTCTCAAAAACCCTCCATGCACGCATGAATGTCATTCACAGTTGTCCGTGATTTCTGTGTCCTTAACTCATCCCTATTGGACAGCAGCGTGTTCGCGGTGCCCCTAGCGTTTCAAACGTTCATAGGCGACGCTATGACTTACTATTAAGTGGCCGTCAGCCTGTCTGTTGTTCCTCAGCATTAGAAAAAAAAAAACTAAGCGAAGGTAGCAAATACTGGGTTAGAAGTGAAACTTTGGATTAAAAAGGACCAAGAGTGATATTGAAAGAAGAGTGAATGCAGGAAACATGGTGAATGGAGCTTTGCACTCCTTTATGAACAGTCGGAAGGTATCTAACAAGGCTCGTCTGGCTGTGCTGGGTGTTGGTTCCGACACTCATGTACGGAAGTGAAAGTTGGGTATGGCAGAAGAAACATGAAAGCAGAATAAATGCAGTTGAGATGAGAGCGTTAAGAAGTATGATAGGAGTCAAACTGAGTGACAGGATAAGAAATAGTGAGATAAGGAAACGCTGTGGTCTGGAAGAAGATGTAGTGACAAAAATTGAGAAAGGTATGCTGAGATGGTTTGGCCATGTCGAGCGAATGAATGAAGAACGATTGACGAAAAAAGTGTATAAGGTGAGTGTGAATGGAAGTGTTGGAAGGGGTAGACCTAGGCGGACGTTTCGAGACCAAATCAGGGACGTCTTGAAAAAAGGCCAGGTCAAGAGTACCCTAAACCGAAGGGCATGTATGAAGTGAATAATGAAAGTGGACGAAGCGAAACAAGTATGTAAGGATCGTAGCAAGTAGAAAGAAGTGGTCTCTGCCTACCCCTACGGGGAAGAGGCGTGATTATATGTATGTATGTAAGTACTGGAGAAAATGGGTTAAACAGAGAAGAAAACATGCATTTACATCAATATTCATTCTGTATTTTGACTACTTACACAATAAAGTGAATTATGCGCAAGTGTACATGAACAAAAAGCCATATGTAATCATTCTTTATTTTAGTACTAAAAAGTCTATAAATCAAACCATTCTATTATTTCATTTTATTTTCCCAACAATATACAGTAAGCAAATAAAATCCGTCGCAATATTTGCGTTTGTAAATTTAACATAGTCCTTGAAGGTTCCTTGTGACGTCACAAGACTCCCACGTGCCGCGATTGGCACAGTTAAAATTAAGAGAATTTTCTACATACATAATTTAATGTCTGCTATGCCAGGATATTTAATTCATTAAAAGGACCATCGGTAATAATTAAAATCCTTTGATTTTGTATCCTTGTATATCCGTGCAGGGGCGGAGAAAGAATACTGATATCTGCGGCCGGTGTCGGCCTGTCGTAAAAGGCGACTAAACAACCCAAGGTGTTGGGGATCCAAGCCTGTGGATGGAAACCACCCATAATAATCTTGTGTTGTGTTCCGGCATAAGTGACCAGGTTCCAGTACCACTACGCGGATAGCAGCATGCTAGCATTGCCCCTGTTTACCATTAAGTAAGTTACAGCAAAAAAAAAACTTTACCATTCTTTTGGAGTACATTTTATTTTACCTGATTATACATCTCTTTTGCTGTCAAATCCGTCAAAATTATCAAAATTCTAGTGGAAATTTATTTATTATGATATAAAATTTAAAAAAATAAGTTAAATCTAAATAAAATGTCCGAGTCCAGTATGTCCGATGTTAGTGGGTTAGTGTGTGTGTGTGCGTGTGTGTGTGTGTGCGTGCGTGCGTGCGTGCGTCCGTGCGTGTGTGTGTGTGTGTGTGTGTGTGTAAAATTTCCATGATTTTTGTACTAGAATATAGTAAGAACAATCCATTACGTTTCAGTACTGAGCTCATTCCCCAAAATCCCCGATAAAGCTGTGTAGAAGAATATACCCACCGCGCTTGTCAAAAGTAGATTGGTAAGATGCGGTATGACATAATTTCATTATGCAGGTTTTTTCTCTTCATCTTGGTTATTAAATTTGTTATGATATAATATTCACATTAGGCAACATAACCCAAGACCCTGGATTGATATCTGAATATCATACTCCTTATTTAACTCGTACTACTCAAATATAGTTTAGATTATTCCAGAATATATTCTAATAGGTGATTAAATTTTTGAAATAGGAACAATAATATCATACTAGCTGACCCGATAAACTTTATTCAGCAAATAAAAAATATTTTCATTACAAAAAGCATCCTATATCCTTCTCCAAGATACAATCTATCTCTATACCGAAATTTATCAAAATTGGTTCAGCGGTTTAGGCGTGAAAATCTAATAGACAGACAGTTACTTTCACATTTATTACACTAATACGGATTGATCTAATGACATACATTATTTTACTATTATTTTGCTTATCGCTTCATTATATTAATAGCTACGCATCATCCATGTGGATATTTAAGTGCGATCTCAAATTCTATTTGGTGACGTCACATCTCTATAGTGGGCGTAACGTTAGGCCTTGCATTTATATCGACTGCTTAAAGCTTATATAATAAGCTAGGGATAATATAAACATAGCACAAACTCACACGTCTTATCTGACCGGCATTATCTATCTCAGTTATGGAAGCCTGGAAATACACTCCTTTGCAAGAAAATAACGGGCACCTTACAGTCACTGTCTCTTCTATGGATAGTATTAATAATTTTACTATGTCATTAGCTTAGATAATTAGAAATTTCTTATTATCAACAATATAGTTTTTAACACATAAATCATGGAATCGGTGTTTTAGTCAATGTAAATAGAGAGCCGTGTTAAAATGGACATTTTATGGGTATAATGAAACTAAGACTACGAGTATTTTTATGCTATTATAATAAAAGAAGATATTAAAAAATTTCAAATCTTAAAACAAGAATGACCTCCCCCTGCTGCGATTACGGCATGCTTTCTTTGCTCGTCTTGGCATGCTTTCCACCGGACTTTTGATGGTATTTTGTGGAATGTGTTCCCACTCAGTCGAAATCACACATAAGCTAACTGTATTATTTAGGGCTAATTTCATCTATATACATGTTTTGTTTTTTCTTTTATGTATGTACTATAGATTTTTTTTGCAATTAATAAACACATTCAGCTCGTTAAACTAATAATTTAACACCAAATTAAAATGATATATCAATCCAAAAACTACACAAACACCCATTATTCAAAATGAAACCCTATAAAGCAGCATCAAAACGTTTGACCCGACAAATGTCGCAGTTTGACCCGTAAAAATGGCAGTGATACATTACCGGCCAAAACGGCCCACTGTAACATGGACGGAGATAACAGCCGGCAATGTAAGCCACGCAATATTTTTTGAACGTTGAAAACATGAGTTTGAATTTGTTAAATGTTGGACTGTCAGACGCATAGATAATTTGGGACGTGAAGGGAAATTAATGAAGGCTGTGATTTTTATATTATAATTGAAATATGATTTAAGGCGAATGACGCTCAGTGTCGGAAATGGTTCATTAGTCTTGTGAAAAAAATCTACAGAGCTGAATACTAACATAGGGCAAAAAAGTCCGTGTCCGTGTATCTGTGATGCTGCCTTTAATTGTACCGAAAAAGGGCGGGATAAGTATGGCTAAATTATAAATATACTGACAATTCACGTAGCACTATTTAGTCCCAAAGTTAGCTGCAGAGCGCTTGTACTAAACAACTTACATGTATTACACAAAATCTCCCAAGTTCGGGGCGGGAATCCAACCGGTGACCCCCGCAGGCGTTCTGACGCGCAAAGGTCGTATTTGAGTTTAACAGGAGCGACTGAAGTTTAATATGACTTAATGTTAAAGAAGCCTTACGTGGGTGGCTTAGTTAAAGTCGAAAGACAAAGGTGGTGCGACCTTTTCCACCCTAAAAGTCATCATCATTATCCCCTTTAATTCTGATTACGATAATCTTTGAAGCATCGTGATCCAGTATTGGGCCTTCCATAATACTTTTATGAGAAAAAAAGGGAAACAAATTTTACTAGCAGTAAGGTTACACGCGTAGCCAGTTAACAAGTCGAAATTTGTTACGAGTCGTAGTGGATGGGAGACGTAGCAATCGTAATAAATAACAATAAATGTAATACAATATCGTTGGATTATTTTACGAAAAGTTATACATACTTTTTGTAATATTTAGATGTAAAATTTCGTGTGAACTAATTAGGAGGGAATCCAAGTACGAGCAGAGCAGCTAATGATTATTTTAAAGCACAAAGTTTAATCTATAAGCTAACAAAGTTCACAAACATCATATCAAAAAATCACTTTTGAAGGAACCAAATTTGATTATGTTTATCCTATTTTCTTGCGATTACTTATAATATAGGAAAATATATTATATACATATATAATTTTCACCGCCCTTTTTCAGTGCCGTAAAAAAAGCGCCCACCATAACTTAGCAGAACAAAAGCTCTGGACGCAATTAAGTAAAAATTTAAGCAAAAATTATTATTCTTATCAAACTCAAAACTTTTATCAAAATCAAACTCTCCTCAGTAATATAATACTTCTCGCAATCAATGTTAAGGTTCGTCTTTGTTGTTTTCTATTTGGCTAAACAGGCATCGCGGTTGCCAGTAACACAGTCACGCGTCTGGTGACGTCGATTGCAATGTTAAAGCACGCATTGCTACTATATGGGCTAAAACACGTGAGGTGACTGGCGTCATTTGTGACGCTAAGATGCCGGTTAAGTCAAGGGTCATAGTACGGTTAAGTAAGATAAGTACAAAAACAATTGTTTAGGCCTGTCCTTTTATATGGCTGTCAAATGTGCCTGGTGCTAGTGTGACTAACTCAAAAGATCCACATTAAAACTACTGAAACCGCGGTAGTCTTTATATCCGTCACATTGTGGATAAATTCTTTTTTAAAGATATAAAAAATAATAGTAATATAACGAAAACCAAAAAAAAAGGATTCTAGTCATAAATAAAAACTAAATTATTAAGAAATTAATTTGATTAAAACATTTCAACATTAACAAATTTATATTTGCGAAAATACAATAATAAAATAATAGGAATAATATACATATATGACAATCTAGGTTCTACTTATTGAAAAAAGACAATTGTATTTTATTGATTTTTATTTTTTATTATCATCATTTCTTATATTGAATTTTTTTTAATTCTTATTCCTTCTCTTTTATATTTTATTATAGACTACTTTCTAATAGAATTGTATAATTTTTATTAATAATATTGTGACCTCTAGTTTGCAGTGTCAGAAGATGACCCTCTAATTTTAAGTGCTATATGTTAGTGTAAGATCTAATTGTGTAAACACTTAGATGTGCAAATATATATTTGAATTTAAATTGCAAGAGGTATGGTATGGCCATTTTTTGCGCCAACCTACGTAGCGAACAAATGTCTAACCATGCCGCCTATGCCAGACCTTGGCAGGAGGAGTAAACCCAAAAAGTGTTGACTTAACGTCGTAAAGGGTATGCGACCGGGCAAAGTCAAGAAGAAAAAGTCGGAAAGCGGACCCAGGGCACCAAAGCGGGAGTCTAAATTTCAACCCGGATTAACGCCTAAATGATGATTATGATAACCATTATATCTTGTGTTGTGTTTCTTGAGCAAAAAAATACGATCTATTAAAAAAAAAACAAAGAAAATCTAAATTACAAGGGCTATTTTGTTTCCTGTGAATTAATTAGTAAAAAGACTAACAGATTTTTGTGGTCCCAATTTTCTCATTGTTCGGGACCACACAAATATCATACATTACAAAAGAAATGTACGAGAACTGCACGCACAAAAACTAAAAGCTTACAAGACAAACTTATAAAATAAAGTGTATCATTGAGCCGAGCGACGCGAGTACTGGCGCGAGTTGCAAACTTTCTTTTTTCCAAGTTATATTTTGTTTAGTTCGTGCCATCGTTACTGGCGATCGTGACTGTGCTGATTAATTCAAGCTCGTTAGGGCTGCCGCTTCAGGGGATTTCGTGGTGGGAATATTCCCCCTTTTCTCATGCGTAGTTTCAACCTTGACGTGATATTCATTTGATGGTAATGAGCTCAACAGGTGGATTTGAAATATGAATAATTTTGAGCAGCCTTATTTTTGAATTATTTACATAGGCTAGTTTACTCCTTAAATACAACTATTTTGACAATTAATTAATTTTGTGAACTTTAATAATTCTGAGATAGTCTTTAAAAATTTAGAAGCTGTGTGGGAAAAACAAGACATTGAATAATAACTAAGACATTGTTTATATTATATGCTATCGTTCATTGGAAAATCTAAACTTTCACTTTAAGGTGACAACAATTCTTAATGTATCTAATCACCAAATAATTTTAATTTCAATGACAAGTCCTGGAAAATATTAGAAGCCCGAGTTCTGCAGTCCTGTAATAGGTATTTTAATGTCGACTTTATTATAAAAGAGACACTGATATTTTGAAAATCATAAAATATTTTCTATGATGCCTGTATCGTATTAAAGTTTTTGTTTTACATTACCTCATGTTTAGGTTTTATAAATATAATATATTTTTTTAATTGGCCACCCGAATAAATTATTACAGCAACCCTGTTTCCTGTCGATGGTAGGCCATTGTTTTTCCCCATTTTTCGATGTTCAGCTTTGATAAATGGATGGTAATTTATCCATTGTGGCGTGGAGAGATCTTTGTTAAACAGAAAATAAGTAGCTAACAGCAAGTAACAAAGTTAATCATTTTATCTTTCTATAGCTTTTTGTTACGCTGTGAACAAAATTCATGTAATTTTGTGTATAAAATTTAGAATTTTTGGATATATTATTATTTTCTCTTTTGCTGGTTTCGCCACGTGGCGTAGTTTGGCCATGTAATGCGAAGGGAATAAAGAGAGTGGACGAATACAGAAGCAGAGGTAGACCACAGAAAAGATGGATGGATTGCGTAAAAGATTGGCGAAAAAGGGTGTGAATGTTGAGATAACGGCTAACAGAGGAGAGTGGAATGAGAGAACATGTTGTGCCGATCCCATATAATGTGGGATAAAGGCAGGAAGAAGAAGCTTGTTTATTATACTACCCATAAAAAATATTTCTCCTAAAATATAATAAGAGGTAATAGACTTTTTATGGTAGCTAATTATAATTTGTCGTTACTAACATATAAACTATATTTTATATGTATACATATGTGAATGTTCAGGTGACAACTAATAGAAGAGATTGAAAGGAGATAAAATTGTGTACTGATTCTACATAATTTTGGATAAGAACAGGAAGAAGAAGATTTTATATCGGAGCAGCAACGTAAGGAACCGCGCAGATATTTTGAGCTACAACAACGGATCTCCAAGGTTTGGAAAGAAACAACAGACTTTAAAACACAAAGCATTAAAATCTGGATGCTTCACGTCCAAAACTTCTACTGTTCATGAAGTTTAGGATTATTTCAAATTATAATGTTTATAATTATATAATTATAATATTATAATTATAATTCAAATCATGATAATGAAACACTTATGAAAACGAAACAAATTTATTATCAATTTGATTAAAACAAAAAAATCTAAACAAATAGTTACAGCGTTAATTTTAAAAACACCTTGAAAGAAAATTCCTTGAAAAATAAATACTTTTTCAAATCCAAGATTTAAATAATCAAATGTACTTTTCTAGTTAACTGGTTATGTAAATATACTTAGTTTTATGTAAATTCTTGTACGCAAGACTCCTATTCTATTTGTAGTATCTATTCGTTAAACCAATCCCATCGAGATGTGCGCGCATTTGTATTCAGTTATTCCGTTTCTAGAGTACACCTATTGAATAAGCATTAAATATCGTCTGTTCCATCCGTCGACACTTTCCGATAAGCGCTTTTTAGGTATACTAGAAGTATCTAGAGAGTCTGGAATTTAATAAACAGTTTTACAAAGATCAATACTTGTTTATGCATCTTCTCAGGTCACACTGCTAGATTGCAACATATCCCTAACTGGACCGGATAATATACCTACTAAGATTGTGCGGGTTAGACGGGTTTTCTGTTTTCTACGTGCAGGGGCGAAATAAGAATATTCACCTTTGGGGTCGGCTGTCGTAAAAAACAACAAAACGCCGAGGCCCCCAAGCCTTTCTGGATGACGACCACCCTTGGTATATTAGTATGTAACGTAACTGCTTACTATTGAGTAGGCCTTATTAATTTAAACATGTAATTTTCGTTATTGCGTTTAGTTTCACTATTAGTGTGTGAAATTTTTTTATATAATAAGTAAATTAACAAAAACAAAACTAGGTGAGTTAGTTAAACTGAGTGACAGGATAAGAAATAATGAGATAAGGAAACGTTATGGTCTGAAAGAAGATGTAGTGACAAAAATTGAGAAAGGTATGCTGAGATGGTTTGGCCATGTTGAGAGAATTAATGAAGAAGGATTGACGAAAAAAGTGTATAAGACGAGTGTGAATGGAAGTGTTGGAAGGGGTAGACCTAGGCGAACGTTTCGAGACCAGATCAGGGACGTCTTGAAAAAAGGCCAGGTCAAGAGTACCCTAAACTGAAGGGCATGTATGAAGGGAATAATGAAAGTGGACGAAGCGAAACAAATATGTAAGGATCGTAGCAAGTGGAAAGAAGTGGTCTCTGCCTACCCCTACGGGAAAGGGGCGTGATTATATGTATATATGTATGTATTAATAAAAACTCGCAAAGAAGTCTATGCCAAAGTGAGAATCGTATCCGATGCATCTAACTTGCAGTCCGAGTGTATATAATAATTGGACCACAACACACTACTCCTAAATCTAAAATACAAATTATTCCGATACTATTAAAATGATTTAATAATTCGTCAATCTTTACAAATTTATATATTAACCGATTACCAGCTACCGACTTCTATCGGTTCAGCTATAAAATACACCATCTCAGCAATAGAATTGAAACAAAATTACTTAAAAATATATTATATAATAAAGATGTCCAATATCATCAAAATAATAATTGTTCCTAACCAATGAGTAATATTATTCTAATACGAAACATAATACTCAATTTATTAATGTACAAATAAAAATATTATTATCTTCGGCCCTAGCTCTATGACAAAAATATAATTACATTATTTGTATGAGAGTAACATGTCGTAAAAGACATCATAAAATATAAGCTAGCACTCCAAGTAGTGAGCATTTTCCTTGCTTTTCTTTCTCAGCTAGTGATGTACCGGTATCATTCGAGTAGTTTCATAGACTATTATAATAATATTATATGTTGTACTCATTGTTGTTATGAGTATTTTTTATTTTATTATTCATTGAATTTAGATTAGAATTTAACATATTACTTCTAAATGTGACTAGATATATTATTATAAAAACATGAAATTCACAGTAAATATTTATATACTTTTTGTTGTAAATATTTTCTTAGAACAGCATAACATATCCTTAGAAATAATGTAATAACGAACTGGTCTTTTTTTTCAAGGAATCAATTGTAATATGTATTATCCTATTATAATAATTATATATATATATATATATATATATATATATATATATATATATATATATATATATATATATATATATATATATATATATATATATATATATATATATATATATATATTTATCCGTGCAGGGGCGGAGAAAGAATACTAACCTCTGTGGCTGGGGTCGGCCTGTCGTAAAAGGCGACAAAACAACCCACCCTAGCTAAGTGGTAGGGCCTCAAGCCCGTCTGGATGGCGACCACCTGGTCTTAAGTAAGCCGCCATAATAACCTTGTGTTGTGTTCCGGTATTAGTGACCCAAGTTCCTGTACCCTAATGGGACAGCAGCGTGTTCGCGATGCCACTGGCATTGCAAACACCTATAGGCGACGGTAACTGCTAAATTCTAAGCGGGCTGTCAGCCTGTCTGCTGTCTTACGCAATAAAAAAAAAACCTAGGCTGTTTGATAAGTCCTTTTAAAAACTATATATAAAACCTTTTTTCTGGTAAATGGCATTAACACTGGCAGGCACAATCTTTCAAATGAAGATTGTCAAAAATTCAGCAAAAAAAAAAACAAGTTTTTGTCAGTTTAACCACTGTTTAACTGTGATCATTCGTAAATTTTCAACAACTATGGAAAAATCTGAATTTTGTGCCGTTTTAAAACATTTTTTTATGAAGGGTTGCAGTGCTGCCACAATAAAAACTGAACTTGATTCTGTTCATGGCACTAACGCACCAACGTTGTAGACTGTTTATAACTGGATAAATGATTTTAAACGTGGTCGGTCAAGCACATCTGATGCTCCACGCTCTCGTCGCCCAATCGAAGTCACTACTGAGGATGTTGTTGAAGAAGTCCATAATATTGTACTCGACGACCGCCGAGTGAAGGTGCGTGAAATAGCTGAGAACACAGGCATCTCCACTGAACGAGTACATAAAATCCTGCATGAAAATTTGGGTATAACAAAGCTGTCTGCACGATGGGTGCCACGTTTGTTGACAATCGAACAAAAACGCGAACGAAAGCGAATTTCAAAACTGAAGCATAATCCTCGGAGTTTTTTCACTGTGGACGAAACTTGGGTCCATCATTATACACCTGAATCAAAACAGCAATCAAAACAATGAATGGCGACTGGTGAACGTGCCCCAAAGAAGGCCAAGACTGTTTTGTCGGCTGGGAAGGTGATGGCGACAGTCTTCTGGGATGGCGAAGGAATCATTATGATTGATTACTTGGAAAAGGGAAAGACTACCACTGGCCGTTATTACGCAGATTTATTGGACCGTTTTAATGCCGAATTGTTGGAAAAACGACCAAACTTGTCCCCGAGGAAGTCCTCTTTCATTAAGACAATGCCCCAGTGCACACGTCAGCTATTGCAGTGGCCTAAATCCACGAGTTGGGCTTCGAGCTGGTCCCGCATATTCCGTATTCGCTGGAACTAGCTCCGTGTGATTATTACCTATACCCAAATCTGAAAAAATGTCTTGGAGGGCAATAATTTTTGACAAATGGGAACTGCATCGCATGTGTAAACGGCTATTTTGAAGACCTCGACAAAACGTATTTTTGGAGGGGATAAAAAAATTGGAAACTCGCTGGAACAAGTGTTTGGCCCTCAAAGGAGACTATGTTGAGAAATAAATGTAAATTGTTTAAAAAATATATTTTTTTTTACTTTTTAAAACGACTTTTCACACAGCCCTCGTATATATATATATATATATATATATATATATATATATATATATATATATATATATATATATATATATATATATATATATATATATTATAATATGGGTTTTTTCAATGCTTGACGCATTGAAAAAACCCATTTAAAGTCACAGTACTGAATGACCACTTAGTTTGCTGGACTTTTGAAGTTTCAAAACTAAAAATATTAATAGCTTGCGTATATAATAGACAAAAAAGCTTTATATTATTTGCTTCAACTTATATTTTATACTTATATAAAATAAGAAATAAAATAAGGAATTATAGATATACTGAAAATATATCTTGTATAGCGATGTAAAATTTATAAATATTTTCTTCGTGCCGGAGTAGAGTAAGAAGTATTCTTAGACTTTGTGGCTGGAGACAGCCATTTATAAAAGGAGACAAAACTACTCTAGCTAGGTAGTAGGTCTCCAAGCCCGTCTGGACGGCAACCACCCTTAGTCTCTAACAATGGCGCCACCTGGAATAAGTGACCCGGGTTCCAGCCCCCTTACGCGGATGGCCATTTATTAGCAATTCCCCTGGCGTCGTAACCATCCATAGGTGTTGATAGCTGCTTACTATGAAGTGACCCTTCAGCCTGTGCGCTGTTCCATAGCAATTATTTTTATTAGTCTTTTGTGTATTAGTTAATAGTTAATGACGGATATCGACGTAAAATTGTGCACTAAGTTCCTTTATACAAAAGGAAAGAACAAATTGAAATAAAATAAATGATTGTGAAAATCTAATTTAAATAACAATAAATTTGCAATAAATATATACGTTTGAATCCTTATACTATACGTATATGTATTTCAACTAATTTGACTCGATTTACTTTCGAAGGCTGCGAATAGATGCATCACTATTTTACTTTATCATATAATATGAAGTAAAAAAGTAACAATATTGTTGCTGGTTTTATTGACATAAATAAAATATTTCATATTCTCGTAAATAAGTAGAACGTGCGTCATATAAGAGATACATATGCTTATTTTAGGAAGGATTAATAACAATGTATTATTTAAAAAGACTTTACGTTGTGATCTATTGTTAGAAAAATTATTGGCGGGTGACACGGGTTTCCTACATGCTGGAGCGGAGTAAGAATGAAAAAAAAAACCTCTGCAGCCAGGGTCGGCTGTCGTAAAAAGCAACAAAATGCTAGGTGGGCCCTAAGCCCACATAAATGCCCAAAATGTAAAAATTCAG
The DNA here is from genome assembly GCA_963693495.1 of Malacosoma neustria. Taxonomy (NCBI): domain Eukaryota; kingdom Metazoa; phylum Arthropoda; class Insecta; order Lepidoptera; family Lasiocampidae; genus Malacosoma; species Malacosoma neustria. Next base: position 18,844,006 of record OY856377.1, read on the forward strand.
AGAATAAAAATGTAACAGAATGACGTGTATTATTTGTGTGAGCTCCTTTACATTACAGGTATTATGCAGTTAATAAAGATGGAATGAGATATAAAAAGTAATAAAGCCTCTGGTGTTAAAAGTCTAAAATATAATATTAAATAAATATACTGGCACAACTCACACAGCGCCATCTAGTCTCTAACTAAGTAACATAGCACTTGTGTTATGAATACTAGACAACTGATACACATATACTTTTCTTTGGTAAATAAATACATATTATACATAAACGCTCAGACGCGAGACGGGAACCGGACCCGTGACCTCCGCAAGCGTAACAGTTAGTCGTTACGATACGGAAGTCGTCATATTTCATTAACAGAAGCAAATTGAAATACAATATTTCCGGATACTTTTACATTAACTCAATTTCAATACTGTACGAATAATTTATCCTAGTATTTTGTACGTGTTTCCTCAACTGTCCTCGAATCAGAAGTCATTTACTGTAGCAAAATTAAAATATTAGAGAAAGAAACGATAAGCAGTTCCTGTTTTGTCTGCAAACTACAAAATTAGTGATAATTTTGTTGCCTGTTGCCTTTCACGACTTAGTAGAAAAAAGGGGACCTTGTGGTTTTTCGTTCAAATAAATTTGGCACCGTAGCCAATATAAGTAATTATTTCAATTAAATAATTAAAAAAACTGATGTAAAAATAGAAAAAATAAAATATGATTTCAACTGCTGCTTAAAATATTATGGGAAATATAAAAGAGAAATCCATAAGCAAATGCTCTGTGACAAGAATAATGCTAAGAATGAAAGTGGATTGACACGGCGAGAGAATTAGATCAAAGAAATGATGGATGGATTGCGTAAAAGATCACAATTTGTTGTGTTGTTGTTGAATTTTTTTATTGCTGTAGGACAGCAAACAGGCTGATGGCCTACTTATAATTTAGCAGTTACCGTCGCTTGTAACGTCGGTGGCATCGCAAACACGCTGCTGTCTCATAAGAGTACAGGAACGTGGGTCACTAATGCCGGAATACAACAAAGTTATTATGGCGGCATACTTGAAACCAAAGTTGGTCGCCATCCAGACGGGCTTGGGGCCTTACCACGTAGCTAGGGTGGGTTGTTTTGTTACATTTTACGAGAGGCCGACCCCGGTCTCAGAGGTCAGTATTCTTTCTTTCACCCCTGCAGGGATAGAGAGAAGATATGCTGGCTAACAGAAGTGAGTGGAAGGAAAATACCTATATATTGTAGCGACACCACACAATTTGGGATAAACATAGGTAGGAGAATATAAAAACACTCAACTGGTAGAGACGTCTCATAACCGAGTTTACAAATATGATAAAAACTTATAATAATATAACACCGGGATAATGGGCCGTAAATTGCGTAATATACTAGGAAAGTCCATCCGGTTACAAATTAGGTAACAATGCGGTAAGTGATAATGAACATTGTTACACCAGGGTTCATGTTATGCTGCTAATGATAGCATTAAGTAATTCTTCCGGTTACTTCCAACGTTGTTATGATAATGTATGTTGTCAACGTGTCAGGAAAAAATGAAATTTATATAAATAATATCAGTTGTTCCCATTTAGAAATAGGGCTGCCCCATATCTTATCTACGGAGACGTAAAAGGCGACAAATAAAAAGCTAACAATTCTAATTATTAAACATCAAAGGTAGAACTTTTTTGTGGTCATATCGTTTGTCCTCTTTGTTGCAAAAAAATATTAAAATAATACAGATCAAGTTGCGAAAAATATGTATTAGGTATGTTTAGATAAAAACTTTGTAAAAAGAAGAAATATCCGATCATAAGCGCCTTACTAACGTCTCCACAGTGGAAGTCCTTTCCTTTCTCCAAAGATAACACACAAGCCAAAAAGCAGACTGTTTTCTGTATTAAAAATAAAAAGGTGTGAACATTTCTTCGCAACTGGCAACACTGGGATACAGGCTCGACAATATTTGCTGTTAATATTTATTTCACGAGCCAAGCTACCGTTGGATGTTTTATTAAAACGCTGTTGTTTAACCTCCATTTTGGATGTAATCTCCCGTCACACCGTCCTGTAAGCTAGTCTGTTTTATTAAGGGCTTTTGCAATATTCTTTCATATTAATTTAGCTTATATTTTATGTAACGTTCTTTATGTTTTAAAATGTATGTTTGAATTATTTTAAAGATTAAATTAAATTTTTTTAGTTACTCTTGTGAATTCTTAATGGTTTTATAGACAATTTATTTCCAGTTTTCTTAATTTAGGTCTCTCATTTCATTCTCAATTTGTCAGCTAGTTAGACTGTAAGTTATGACCCAGCCACCAGTTTGGTAGGCCGAATTCTTAATTACTGAAAGATATATCCTTGAAAATCAACCCTAGCCTGTCTCGTAAACTGTTTCCACTTCGTCCGATCTTCAGCTTCTCGAATAGTGGTTGCCATTGGGAGTCCGGTGAAGGTGGTTACCTGGTCACACCAGTGGCTGGGTATTCGGCCACGGGGTCACTTTTCTTCCACCTTGCCCGTCACGTTCAGCTTATTCAAGTTATCCGACTGACGTTGGGCAATGTGACCAAAGTACCCAAGTATCTTCCGATAACATGTTGTTGAGAGTCTAATTTTAATGCGAAGCTGGTCCAGAATATATTTATTTGTTTTTTCAGCCGTCCAAGGTATATAGAGCAATTATCTCCAACATCACATTTCGAGTGCATCTATTTTCTTGCGCTCTGATGCCCTAGTTGTCCATGATTCTGATCCGTAGAGAAAAATTGAAAATACCAATGTTCGGACTACTCGTAGTCTCATTTTGATCACTTTGGAGATTTTTCGATTTTGCCATATGCGTATCAGCTTGGTCATTGGCTTTGGTCATTTGTGCTTTTCTATTGATCTCTGATATACTTGCTCCTTAGTCAGTCAATAGAGATCCAAGGTAAATAAACTTGTTGACAAATTCTAAGTCCGAGAGTTCTCGAGTTCTAGAGAGTTGGCTGGATCTATCTACAACAATGACTTTCATTTTGGATTTATTAATAGAGGATCCCACCAATCCACTCTTATACTCCACTCTGCGAAACAAGTCATCAAGTTTCTTCTCCGATGATGTGAAAAGTGTGGTATCGTCCGCATATCTCAGGTTATTAATTTTCATGTCACCGACCGAGATGCCCCTCTCCCAATCTTCTAAGGCTTTCCTCATTAAATATTCACCATATACATTAAAAAATGGGAGAGAGAATACATCCCTGCCTTACTCCCTTTCCTGGCTTGAAGGATCCTGAGATGACGTTATTCACCCTTACTATAGACTTGAAATCTTGGTGTAAGTTAGCGATCAGCGACACGAGGTGTTAAGGTACGCCTTTTCATGCAGGATGTTCCACAAAAAATTCCATCGAACACAATCAAACGTTTGCGTATAGTCTATGAAGCACATGAGAATTAGCATGTTGAATTCGCAACTCTTCTCGATTATTTACCTTACATTTACAATTTGTTCACTTATATGGGGTATAAGGTCCCTACCCATCACAAAACCGGGTTTTGTGAAGGGACAGATACCTATATCTGCCACTGAATAAAGGATTGTTGTAGCCTGCCGTTAATTACATAATGCATTATCTTGCTCGGATGCGATAATAATGCCACTGTACGGTAGTTGCTACATGTCCTCGTCGACCCCTTCTTGTGTAGTGGAACTAGCAAGGACTCTTTCCAATCGGTGACCCATCAGCTTATTCTCCAAACTTGCTTACATAGATCAAGTAGGTAGGTTAAGTTCCTCAGCAAAAATAATGTCTCTACCTGCTGATTTATTTCCATAAGGTTAAATTAAAGGTCTGCTATCTTATGGGGTAAATGTTCTTTATCTATTTATATTTTCAATATTGACATATTTTCAGAAATTCATACATACCATAATAAATAATAATACCAAAAGGCGATTTCTGTGCTTAAAGCAAAAATATTACAAGATATATTGCAAAACGAACACTTATAAACAAAATTGACCCAGATATTAAGAATATCTATCGAATGAAGAACTCCTCAACCATTATCCTAAAAGAAATAGCATCTCTATTATTATGTGTAAAAATTTATGAAAAGTTTACCACCCTATTATAGTCCGGTGTAACAGTAGGCCGTTGTCAGGCGTAGGCGAGAACATTCTATAAGATATTAAACACGAGGTGGATCGCAAGTTCGTAATTAGCTCCTGAGGATATGCCTGCACGGGTAAATAGGTTAGATGAGATATTTTATGAAATCTTAATATTTGTTTTGTTATATCGTTTTAAAACATTCACTAAAATGTATCCATATAATCATAATTTACTACTTTTGTAAATAATCTTGGTTTATGGTTTAAAAATTTATGCTTGTATTCGTACTCTTTCAATTCGATTTTTCAAGTTATGTGCCTCAGTCACTGGAATACTGATGCATTGTAAATATAACTCAAAACATTTAGTTCCATGGTAATTACTTGTCAATGGATTATGTTTTAATGTGTGCTTTATTTAGAATATTGTTTTAATATTAAAAATCTGATGACTAAAACGTCTAAGTATGTTTAATTTTATTTATCAATAGTACTTAATTTACATTTGAACAGTTGATTGATTTCGAATTAAAGTGTCGATTTTTAAATGAATGAGTGAAATGAACATTTACAAAAAAATAAAAATTGAAAAATGCAAAACCAATAAAATACTATTGGTTTCGTATAAGTAATATTATTTTTTTACAAAAACTACTCCTAGCTCTGGGGCAAGCCTAATATCGTAGTTTTGGAGAGCAAATAAATACTTTTCAGCTAACCCATGGAGAATCTAATATAGACACAACATTATAAAATTAAGAATATTATTCGAAAAGTCATTATTATCACCATCAGTCGTCTCACGTTTCCCATTTATAGACATAGAACTCACCAAGATCACGTCATCGTCTATCTGCTTTTCTCATCCACACATTTTTAAAGTCACTACTCCACCGGGATGGAGGAAGTGCTTCACAAAATTTACCGGAATATATTTTTAATTCCAGTTATTTTTAATTCCATATCGTTAAATTTTTATAATTATGACATGACAAAAACATTTTTATAGCTAAGGAATCGCGAACACAATTCTGTCCAATAGGGTGCAGTTTAGGTAGGACCCAGGTTGGGTCATTAATTGCCGGTACACAAGATTACTATGGCGGCATACTTATAGACCAAGGGTAGTTGCCATTCATATGGGCTTGGAAACTTACCACGTCGGGTTGTTTTGTTACGTTTTATGACAGGCTGACACCGTCCACATGGGTTGGTATTCTTACTTCGCTCCTGCACATTTATTGTATTTATACATTAGTATATATATTTTAATTTTTAATATTTATCTTTATATTTTTATTAATATGCCGCAAATTAGTTCTTTTAAAATATATACTCAAGTAATCTGAGATGTACAAGTATATAAGGACAGCCGAAACAAGTGGAAAGAAGTGGTCTCTGCCTACCCCTACGGGAAAGAGGCGTGATTATATGTATGTATGTATGTAATCTGAGATAGCATGTGTGGGTCTATGATATATATGTTGTAAATATGGAGGTGGGCACTAAATGGTGGGCGCTGTGTTGAGATTTCAACACAGCATCTCAACTCAGCATGAGTGCTCAACGTCGTTAGCCAAGAAAAGATGTGAAGTTTTATTATAGTTAGGTGTTATCATTTATTTTATAGATCTGATTGTACGTCATTCTTTGCCAATAAATATTTTTCTTTCTTCTTTCTTTCTTTCTTCTTCTTTCACATGTTATCTACCCCCAAGCCCGTCTGGATGGCGACCACCTTTGATCTTAAGTATGTCGCCATAATAACTTTGTGTTGTATTCCGGCATTAGTAACTCAGACAGCAGTGTGTTTGCACTGCCACTGGCGTTGCAAACACCTATAGGTGATGGTATCTGTTCAATTCTATGTGGGCCGTCAGCCTGTCTGCTGTCCTACAGCAATAAAAACCTTTATAGTAATTTATTTTTATTTTTACACTAAATTATACCTAGATTGGCGTGAAAACGCCACGTGTAGACAATTACTGCGTTTATAATCGCAAAATGAATAGTTAGTTCATATTCTGTATTACGCTCGTAACTCGCGAAACAAGCTTGGTCTACAGGGGACATGATTTGTAAATTGTAAGCGAAATGTTATTTTATGAGTTTGCCGTAAATTAAAGAACTTTATTCATTATGTTACCTAAATAATGCTTCAACTTTTTACGAGTACTTAATTAAATACTATATTTTCTGCTTACTTTGATATTTTTAAATTATAAAGAGATTTTAGCTAATTTACTTTATAGTGGGTCAGTAATATCTATTTTTCATAAAATTATTCAAACAGAGTACAAAATGAACTAGACTTGCTTTGAGTAAAATGTAAGTTATTTTTATATTCGTTTTGAAAGGTATTTATGATTGGAAAGTTATAAGATAAGTAAAATAAAATGAATATTTGAATTTCAACTACCTTTTTGTACATTAGTAGAATACATTAGTCTTTATTTTGAATATCTTGCGGGGAATGTATGGAGTGACGCGGAACGACCACGTTAGGAACTCCCGCATTCATGGCAGCCTTCATGTCCGTGACATTGCGGACAAACTGCAGGAATGTCACCTTCGCTGGTATGGCAACGTTTTACGGCAACCGGCAAACTACGTTGGGAACAAATGTATGGCCATGCCGGGCCCTGGCAGGTGGGGTAGACCCAAAAAGTGCTGGCTTGACGTCGTAAGGGGATATATGCGTGTCAATGGGCTCACTACCAGGGATGCTGTCTTCAGCATCCCGTGCGAAGTCGAGAAGAAAAAAGTCGGAAAGTGGACCCCGGGTACCGAAACGGAAGTTTCGGTTGCAACCGGGATTTGACGCTGGGATGAAGAAGTGTAGTTTTATGTTTGCTTTCTGGCAGCATAAAGAAACCATTCGGTTTTGCTTTCATATTTCTAGTTAGATGGAAGTTGATATTTGACAACTAAATTTAGAGTCTACTCCAACTTCTTTTATTTTTAGAGTAGAGCATCAGATGAAGACTCAAAATAATTATCACGTTCATCAAAAGTAGATAAGAGTTAAGTTTAAAACTGTAACATACTTGCTTTAAAAATCTTTAAATCATTCGATTTCTATTCGATCAAGAGTTTTCGAGATACCCTTAAAAATCTTCTTCAAAAAACTTAAAAAACGAGAGTCCTAATACTGCAAGCACCTTGAGGTTAAAACTACCTAGTTGAATATAAATACAAAGGGTATTGCATACGCGTTCCTTGTCTGAATTCTATGTACGAATTAGTGATGAAACTTTGATTATAAGAACGTGTTAAAATTTCGAAATATATTATGTCCAGGATGGCTCAAATACCTTATTATGCATATTATGTATAAGTATGTACATATGATTTCTTTGTACACATACATATATGTGTTTTTTGTTTGTAAAGCTTCGTCAAATGTCCTTTTGTAAATATTTGTCAGGTGTCCGTATCTCTTTTGGGAGAAATTGCTTTTAAGTACTTAAATTAATTTTATATCTAATATATAAAATTCTCGTGTCACAGTTTTCGTTGCCATACTCCTCCGAAACGGCTTGACCGATTTTGATGAAATTTTTTGTGCTTATCCGGTATCTATGAGAATCGGCCAACATCTATTTTTCATCCCCCTAAATGTTAGGAGTGACCCACCCCTAAAATTTTTTTCTAATTTTTTGACATTTTATTATTTATATGGCAGAACAACGTTTGCCGGGTCAGCTAGTTAACTATAATATCGTATATTTTGTCTTAATTTATGTACTTTATAACTGTGAGGTGAACAATAAAATAAATTCTATATATCTATTTTTACTATGCAATGAAAAGGTTTATGATATTCAAGAAATGACGTCAAGATAGTCTCTTATGGTACTCTTTACTTAGGACTGTGTCCCGTATTGTATAAAGAAACAATAGGTACGAGTATAGTAACTTATTACGTATATATAAGGAAAATGGAGTTCTTTTGACGCACCATCACAACAAAACTACTAAATATATCGGAATGGGACTACTACCATTCAACGCGGAATTCGTAGACAATGCTATTTATTTTTTTGGATTCCATCGACCTTTTGTCTTTTTTTTTCGATTTACTTTGTCTGTTATTCGCCCAGCAGAGCGGGTGTGATAATATCCATACTAGGTGTGAAAAACTGCCTAAGCGGTACGTGCTACCATGGGATTTGAACCCATTACCTCTAAATTAATTTCTGGGTATGATACCACTTAATCTTACATAATTATCGTAAATGTCCGGAGACCTAGAAAGGTCCCTCCGTGCAGGGGCGAAGTAAGAATACTAACCCCTGCGGCCGGGGTCGGTAGTATGCCGCCATAGTAATCTTGTGTTGTGTTCCATCATTAGTGACCCAGGTTCTTGTACTCCTACAGAACAGCAGCGTGTTCGCGGTGCCTCTAGCGTTACAAACATCGATAGGCAACGGTAATTTACTATTGGTCCGTCAGCCTGTCTGCTGTTTTTCAGTAATGAATAAAAAAGATTCGCGCGTGTGCGTTAAAAAGTCAACAAAACTGTTAAATTTGAATGAAATTTTTGAATTGTTATTTTACTTTCACCGATAAATTGAATAAGAATAAGTTTTGTCTAATATTGAAAATATCAAAACTTTTCCAATATCGAGCAATAAAATGAGACTCTGCAGAGATTAAATTAAACGAACTGTAATACAACAATTAAGTAAATAACATCGATAAATAAACATATTATTTCAACCTTTTTTTATTTGTACAGCTATTTAAACTTTGAATTTTATTCAGTATGTTATTTAAGACAAGTATATAATCATTTATTATTAAGCAAATATATATATTTCGTTTAACAATGTATCACCATATAACTACGTTTTATGAATTAAAAAAAAACTATATTTGAGGTCTCACCAGTAAGACATGGGTCCTCCTTGGATGCGTCATCGACAGATCGAGACTTACCTGAAACAACACATAAGCTATGACATGGAGTAAAATTAATTACAATTTGGGGCTTTGATATTTATTTTAAAAATATATAAACTTATTATCCAGAATATATTAAGAATTTTTCATGCCATTGAATTTTTTATGTCTTGACGGCTATTCCACACGTTAAACTGTATATTTTAGCCAAACTCATATAGAGTTGATTTTTCGAGTCTAAGTGCAAAATTAACTAATAAAATAAAGTGGGTGTTAATAGCTGAAGAAACAGTTTTATTTATAATTCATCTAGTATTATATAATAATTCTCTGAAAAGAGCCAACGGCAATTTTGGTACTATTGCAGGGAGCCTCACTTAAAAGTAGAGCAATTTAAAATAGCTATTTTATTTTGAAAAATTCGTTGTTCTACATGAGTTATACAAAATCTATATAAATAAAATGATAAAGGCCTTCAGTTGTGCGAGCATCACGGCAAAACTACTGGATAGGTTTCAATTACATGTTTATAAGTTACATATTTATTCTAATTTCACAACCTTTTTTCCTTGTATAATATGTATTTATGTAGTTAAGTAGATAGAATTTGGTTTTTGTTGACTTATCTTGTACTGTAATTAGTTTTTTTATTACTTTTGAAATATGTTTAATTTACATTTAATCATGGTATGTTTTTGTGTATCAAGTGAATGTAATTTATTTTTCTTCACATTTTCAACGTAGCTGTAAATTACAAGTGTCGATTTTCCGTGAAGCCACTACAAAAAATCAGCCCATGCTGAGAGAGTTCTAATTTAGGACAAGTATTATTAAGTAGTATTAGTTATTAGTATATTATTGTATCAATTGTTTTGTATTAATATGTGTGTCCTAAATAAATCATTTCTTTCTTTATTTCTTTCAATTAAGTTTTATTTATTAGACACCTGATCCTTATTTTAAAAAAATATTGCGATATCTTCCTTTAATATAGGGTTATTAAAGTTTTAAGAATCAACGATTTTTATAAGCACTACGTGTTCAGTCATGTGTGTTTTCTTGCCACGGAGAAGTGGGGCAACCGGTATAGCGCGCATGCGTACGAAAACTTCTCATATTTTTTAGATTTGCGTTTTTTCTGTTGTTTAACCAGGAAAGCTGGTGGGACCAGCTAGTTACATATACAATTAAACAGTAAATAGGATGAATAATTCAATTTTTTAAATGTTATTTAATTATGTGCGTGTTTCATTTCCTTTTGCTTGAATATTTAAAAATAAGATATAATATTTTTGTATAATACAGTCGACATTACATCTATAGTGGTACAAACGTATTTCAGATGTCCTTGAACATCTTATAAAAGACTAAATCTTTTTAATGATAAAGATTGATTTGAAAAGGAACACCCAATAAGTCCATTATATACGAATCTCTCCCTAGAGGGAACGAACAATAAAACCGCAACGATTGTCCAAGAACATCTGCCTTACCCATCTTGGTTGTGCAGGTGACCTCGTAATGTTTACTTTGACCACAAGCATGTGGCGATTATGTTATGTAACTAATATGCACATCAATGCATCCCATCATGCAAATTGAATTGATGTCTAGCTCGTCCTTTAAATGTGATGATTAACTAATCACCTTCATTATCAGCATCTTATATTTAAATCCCGGTTGCAGCCTAAACTTCCGCTTTGCGGCCGGGACCCGCTTTTCGACTTATTCTTCTCTACTTTACACAATATTCAGCTTTTTTATTACCTTCCGATAAGTTTGAATTCCAAAAAATTAACAAATATGGAGGTAAGAAGTGCCGCCAAGACTTAAAAGAAAAATCACCTACCCGTGAATTACCAACCGAGGTACATGCCGTTCAGAGTATCAAACCAAATCTTTGAGTAATCAATAGATTACTCAAAGATAACCATAATAATGGTTAGCTATACTTAGCTACCACGTTTTTAAATACAGAACGCAGCATATATAACAAAAACTTATATAACTTACATAGAAGGTATATATTAAGTTATGAAGTGAATTGGGATATACAATAAATTATTGTTCCACGTATTGACTATGTAACGACAATGGAATAGACTTTGATAAACGATGTTCCGATACATTCGTCTTAATAACAGTGTCAACAATGTCAGTGAAAATTTCTGTAATGCATGTGACATAGTTACACTAAAGTAAATAATCACACCTCATAGTCGAAATTATTTGTTGAATGCAAAACTTACACCCTGGTCTCCCAGTGTTACTTTTTGAGAATGTAATGTATTGAGATTTTAAAGAATGTATTGTAATTATTCTTTAAGTTCATCTAACTCTAAATTTGCACATTAGAAGCCATTTTCCCGCTCTGTCGATAAATACGATAAACTGGTTAACATCGTAGCATTAGCCTTACTGCGCGCTTTTTTATGGCCATTTCTGACTCTTCCTTTTTATAACTGACTTCAGTATGAAGAATATTGAGTATATAGTGTTCGTATGGGTGCCTCACTGGCTTGGTTACGTATAGCACTCGCCAATGTATGATCTGTAACTCGCAATGTACTTCTGTATGTCGCCAACACTCGCCCGTAGCACTCACGAGTGCTACGCCCGTAGTGCTAGTCTTGATAATGATAGTGATATTTTCACAACCATACATAGACAACAAGCACACGAGACCTATGAGGTATGCTGTAATTACAGATCATAAACTAAATCGCATATGCTACAGAAAGGAAACGCTTGCGTAACTATGATATGATAACTAAATGTATTAATAATCTTCCTAATTTCTACAAACTCAAACCTGATGACACGGCAATGTAGAATGGTAAATCGTCTGGTGGGATCTATGTGGTCAATACACACGGTGAGTAAAGTGTTTGTATGATAAATATTTTCTGACGACAAATATTTTTGTTTTGATCTTAATGTATATGTACGATGACCTGCTGGCATAATGGCTAACGCACTTCGGTACGCTTGCGGAGGTCACGGGTTCGATTTCCGTCCAGCATCTGCGTGTATATGTATATTTATTTATTTAGATAAAAAAAGTATATATGTAGTATATCAGTTATCCAGTACTCATAATACAAGTGCTATGTAACTTAGTTGGGGACTAGATGGCGTTGAGTAAAATGTCTCAATATATATTTATTTTAATATGTCCGTCAAATGCATATTTGTTAAAAAGCCTAGATGTATTGCAAGAAACTATACTTCAATAATAACTAATAAGGTACTCCAGAAAATTATTTATATCGTAGGAATTGTGTATTTTATATGAATTGGAAGCATGAAATATTCAAACACAATTCGCATTCAATCATGAAAACAACAAAAAGAGCCTTAAAAATTCTATTTAACTTTAGTGAAAATATCAAAAAGTTAAATCCACAAATTCTTTGCCGCGTATAATTTTGTCACATCACCAAAAGATTGACGGGCCATCAATTACTTACCATTTTTGGTGCGAAACAAAGTTGGAAAGTGGGAAACTTGATCTTAAAAAAGGAACTGATTAATTTTGTTGACGGCGAAAAATTTATGGAAAGTTTTAAGGCGCGAATTGTCTTTTAACGGTGTCTAGTTACCTATTTGTTACCATGATGAATTACTTTGCCTGTTTTAAAATTAAGGCGAATTTTGTTTTTCATCATAGTAGAAAACAACATTTTTTTGTTGAAAATGATTTATTTATTATTTTAATCAACATAAGATATACAATTTACAGATGTTTATCTGGTAATTCAATAGTATTACATTCAATATATATGTATACACTAATCTAAACCACGATCATTGGTATAAATTTTTTCATGAAAATATATAAAAAGTTGAAAGAAAAAATTTTAACAAAAAAAACCGCCTTCAATAAAAAAAACTATTCCAAAATAAATTAGTATGCACTTAAAAGTAAAAAAATAGTTGCATATTCTTCTATCACTTAATAATCAACTTACTTTTTCTACTCATCTATATGTAGGTTACGATAATATAATGTAGTTACAATTATTGTTATTTTTGAAGTAAGTGTCAGCCGTACAAAAAAGTCTGCTATTGCAGATTTGGAAGAAGCGACATCTCTAGTACTATATCATGAGCATGACATACATTTGTAGATACTAATCAACCAAAACTATAAATCAACACAGAAGCTGAACTATAATTGCGTCAAAAAGACCGCACCAACAATGCTCAAACCGCATTCCATTAATATAAATGAAAACAATATGAATTATTAATTTTACACACTGTTTTGTGTTCGCTAATATTTACTTAATAATAATTAATGTTGGAAGATAATTATTGTTTAGATTTATTATGTTTTCATAATAGCTTATTGTTATGGTTTCTCCATGCAACGGCGTAGTAAATAAAATAATAAATAAACAATACAAACGTCTGCGGCCAGTTGGGTCGACCAGTCGTAAAAGGCGACAAAACAACCCACCCTACCTACGTGGTAGGGGTAAGCCACAAGCCCGTCTGGATGGCAATCACCCTTGGTATGCCGCCTAAGTAGCCTTGTGTTGTGTTTGGACATTAAAGACCCAGGTTCATGTACCCTTATGGAACATCAGCATATTCGCTGTGCCCCTAGCGTCACAAACATCCATAGGCGATGGTAACTGCTTACTGGTAAGTAGGTGCTGTTTCTCAGCAATAAAAAATGGCAAATAGAATACATAATTTAAAAAAAAACGAAAGAAAAAAAAATCTTTAGCGCTTTAATTCATCGTCTAGGAAATGCATCTCAATTACATTGAAGTTTTAGCTTCCGGTTCCAGGGTCCTCTATTCCTCTACTCCACCATTCTGTGATAATACTCAATAGAGTATTATCACAGAATGGTTGTCATCCAATTATTGTATGTCATCATCATCTTAGGGTAAAGTCCCGGTTGTAACCTGAATTTTCGTTTCAGTACCCAGGATCCGCTTTCCGACTTTTTCTTCTCTATCTAGCAAGGTCTTCAACATCCTTAGTTGTAAGTCCATTTGCACGTATATCACCCTTAACAACGTCAAGCATGCGCTTTTTCGGTCCTCCCTCCTACCAAGGCTTGGTGCAGACGACATGACTAGACATTGGTTCGCTACGTAAGTAACCAGCTGCCGTAAAACGTGTCTATGCCATCGAAGGCGACACTGTTGCAGTTGTCAGTAATGTGATGGATATGAAGACTTTCACTGCGTTCATTGTATGTATTAAGAGTAAATAAGTAATACTTTCAATAAGCACATCTTCATCATTTGAGCCTGGACCAAGTATTTGAGAGACAGTTGAAGTTTTCAATAAAAAAAATATAAAATAGTACTTTAGAACTCTACAACTATTACAAAGTGTAATAAATGTTAGCAAATAATTTCACTTAGACTGACAATTATCCTTTGAAGTGATATGTCTGTTATAAGCTACAAAAAAAATTTCTTCACCTTACGTTGGAAATCATTATCAATTTCTCACTCAGAGTGGCATTAATAGAAAAATAAAAGACTCCAAATAATTGGGGGTACGAAAAGGAATCGAAACTAACCATTCCCAAAAAGGCAGTTTCAGCGCAATCATGAGAAATAACGACATTACCTTATAAACTTTCGATGAGAGCTTTAATATTTTCTACCTTTTTTACTGTTTTATTTACATTTTTATTGTTGGTTGCTGAAATGTTTATTTTATTCAAACTTCGTGAATATTGTGGATTTGTCTAAAATTTTGAAAATATTAGTATGATGGGAATGTAGTATGATGGGAGTGTAGTAGGTAGTATGATGGGAATTAAATCCTGGCCTTTTATTACTTGAATGTGATATTTTAGGCCAAAAGCAAATTTTTATTTATGTTAGCTACTAGTCCACTCGGCAAACATTGTTCTGTCATATAAATAAAAAAGTAAGTAAGAATACTAACTCCTACGGCCGGGGTCGGCCTGTCGTAAAAAGTGACCAAGGCGATCCTAGTGACGTGGTAAGGCCCTTCCTTCCTATTTCCTTGGAACAGCAGCGCTTTTGCTTCTATCTCTAGCGTCGCAAACATCCATAGGCGACAATAACTGCTTACTATTAAGTGGGCCATCAGCCTGTCTGCTGATCCTCGACAGTATACAAACAGAATTACTTTCACATTTATATTCATTCTATGGATTTATATTCTTTTTGCTAAGGCTAATAAATGTACAGGGTGACAAAACCGTCCAAATTCACACAGAAGAATCTTTAGTAAACGTTATGAGAAACATGTATTTTAGTTAAGTATCACATAGTACAAAAATGTTGAGTAATCAGCATCACAAAGTCATCCAAAGAACTCGCAATTTACATAATACGACGCGCAAGTATCAATGACCTCTCCATCGGTATCGCAAAAAACTGGTTCAATGAACTAGTACGAGGCCGAGGACGGCGGTCATTGCATCTGTGCGAGCGAATACGTACTACTCACTTACGATATTTACACTGGAGTGACAGAGACTGGTAATAACAGGTTAACGTACGAAATTTGCACCATATGACTATTTGGTACGATTGAATTAGTGACGATATTTTCCTTGGAATGAAATATTTTATGGTGAAAATTTGACATACAATTTTTTTTTGTAAAAATAGTTTCCTTAATTATTGCGTAAAAAATTTGGACGGTTTTGTCAAAGTCACCCTGTATATTATTATTTAATATATAAGTGCTTACTTTACAGTTTTAAGTAACCTGCGTCATATATATAGACTACCCACTGCGACCCACTTGTCGTTGCAATGGTAAGAAGGCTCCACGTGTGCACTTGCAAGAAAGAGAGTGAGTTTATTTGCTGTAGTATTTTACGACTCATATAACCTCGGGAGTGTACTGAATGGCGTAAATAACGTTAATGCGTGCAAATATCGAGAACTTTTCTACAATATTTTGATCCGAGCAACGCGGGGTTTCGCTTTCAATATAAAATCTTACACATCGCTTATAGAATGTCAAGAATCTATTATGGTTTCCAATACTGAGCGTTGGCTATAGACGAACGGCGAAACAAACTCCCCAGAGAATATTGCTTAGTCATTTTTATTCTGAACAATTTTGATTACAAAATTTAAATTAAATTAGAGGAAAAGAAATGAGTTACAAAACGTAATGATAATACTAAGAATTTTCATTCCCACTCTGTGCTGTAGTCAATATAATCTTTAATTTCCCCCATAGATGTTGTTTAAGAGCTTTTTAAAATTTAGTTGTTGAAACTCCTTAAATTCTCTGTAAGATTCTATTGGAAAAAATATTATTTTTTACTGAGGAATAGCTACGCTAGGGGCACCGCGAACCCGCTGCTGTCCCCTAAGGGTATAGGAACCTAGGTCACCAATTTTTTTTTTTTTGGTGTCGGGGAAAAACCTCTCTTGACGGGTTCCCCCGGCCCGGGGGGACCGAGGGATATGTGGGACTCCGGGAAACATGTTTGGCCATCCGACTACCCACTAAAAAACCCCGCTGTTCTCCTATCGCCTACGCCCGGGCCCACGGATATATGACCAGCCGATCTCGTGGCCCGGGCCGAACCTAGGTCACCAATGCCGGAACACAACACAAGGTTATTATGGCGCATACTTATACACCAGGAGTGGTCTCCATCCAGAGGGGCTTTTCTTCACTTTCTTAATCCGCCCCTGCATGGAGAAAACCATCCATATATACCTAGTCAGGTCATAAGTATTGTCACACAGTAAAAACTTTTCTTTTAGATAGAATGCTGGCCACAAAAAAGTTTATTGAATTCGAATTTCGAATTGTTCATGAAAATAAAAATGTATACTTTTAGAATTTTACTCATTTTTAAATATGGAGTGGACGCTTAAAGAAGACCGTGTTGCAGTTATTGCGTTGCATCGCTGCGGTTACGCGCCAATTCAAATTTTTAACATACTGAAAAATTTGAATATAACCAAAAGATTCGTTTATCGTACCATCAAACGATACAATGAAGACTCTAGTGTAGATGACAGGTCAAGAAGTGGTCGCCCTCGGTCTGTTAGGACTCCAGCAGTGATAAAAGCTGTGAAGGCACGAATTCAAAGAAATCCCAAACGTAAGCAGAAACTGTTGGCCCTTCAGATGGGGTTAAGCAGAACCACGGTGAAAAGGGTGTTAAATGAAGACTTAGGGCTTCGGGCATATCGAAGAAAAACAGGACATCGTTTGAATGCTCGTCTAATGGACCTGAGACTGAAGAGATGCCGCGCTTTGTTGAAGCGGTACGCGGGAAAAAAATATCGGGAAATTCTTTTTTCGGATGAAAAAATGTTTACCGTAGAAGAGAGCTACAACAAAAAAAAAATGATAAGGTGTACGCACACAGTAGTGAAGAAGCGAGCAACCGTATTCCGCGTGTCCAACGAGGTCATTTTCCATCCTCGCTCATGGTATGGTTGGGAGTTTCTTATTGGGGCTTAACAGAGGTACATTTTTGTGAGAAAGGTGTAAAAACGAATGCTGTTGTGTATCAAAATACAGTCCTGACGAACCTTGTGGAACCTGTTTCTTATACCATGTTCAATAACAGGCACTGGGTATTCCAACAAGATTCGGCGCCAGCTCATAGAGCGAAGAGCACACAAGACTGGCTGGCGGCGCGTGAAATCGACTTCATCCGGCACGAAGACTAGCCCTCCTCCAGTCCAGATTTGAATCCGTTAGATTACAAGATATGGCAACACTTGGAGGAAAAGGCGTGCTCAAAGCCTCATCCCAATTTGGAGTCACTCAAGACATCCTTGTTTAAGGCAGCCGCCGATATTGACATAGACCTCGTTCGTGCTGCGATAGAATACTGGCCGCGCAAAGTGAAGGCTTGTATTCAAAATCACGGAGGTCATTTTTAATAAACTTTAATGTCATAAGAATCTATGTTTTGTTAAGTTCATTTTGGTATATGAATGGTTACATAATGAATAAACTTGTTACAATTATTTTACATTAAACATGTGACAGAATTTATGACCTGACTAGGTACTTTATCCAAGAAAACTATTGTATAAAATATATGCCAGGCTACCCCTATTTACTGGTCTCTTATACTGTTTACTATTGTACCTATATATACAGCCATGTAATTGCTTATTTAATTTATTTTACCGTTTTCTATTTACCTGTTTTCTGAGTTGTTTACATTGTTTATCTACTCACAATTTGTTTTTGATAAATGTTTTCAAGAGGGATTCTTAAGTTGTTTTAGGTTGTTAATTGAAATTTAACCGTATTCGTGTTTATCTTAAATTTACTATATGAATTGTTTAATTTCTTTCAATTTGTTTTCAATATCCCAATGCGGACGGCAAGGTGTTAGTGGTGCCCCTATAACAAACATCCATAGGTGATGGTAACTGCTAACTATAAAGTGGAGCGTCAGCCTGTCTGCACAGGAACAAAATACCTATGTAACAAGATCACATTTCTATTGATTCATATAGTCCAATATTTTAACCAGAAACTTTTGAAGGACGTGTCACAAAAGGGCTTCGTTGCATTATACATGGTAATATGAATGGCACACTCGACTGAGCTTAATAAAAACAAAATATTGCGGAGGAAGTATTTAGCCATATAATTTCAATAATATTAGTCATGCAATGAGAAAATGAGAAGTATTGATTATTATCAACGAAATTTATTATAAAATGAATGCTAAAGTATTATATCTTAATAATATAAAATGGTTGATTAAACCAAAGTTTTACAAAAATACGAAGAAAATTAACACCAAACTGTGACAAGCCTGTACTTTAGAGGCAAGTACTTACATCGATCCATTATAATATTTTATTGATATTTTAGATCTCTCAAGTGTATTCGTAAATACACTCGATAATAATTCTTCGTATATCATATAAATACAACACAATTTTCGGTAACTAAGAATGCTTGTTTAGAGAAATAAAATGTATTTAATACTGTGGCTACAAAATGAACTGGTATGGTCGTCTTTCCGACTCTTCGATCTTTTCGACTAATATTTGTTAAAAGCAAATAGTTTGTTCTAGTCTAAATATATTTATCCATAGATTATATATTTGTAAAAAGTCTTGCTATATTGAATCACATAACGTAGAGAACAATTTAAAAACAGGGTGCATTATATCAATTGTCGCCAAAATTGTTCTTTTTCAAGAAAGTTCGCCCCCTACCCCGTTCTAAACTTAAACACACTGCATTACTTTTTAGTACAAGAAGTTATAAGTAATATTTTTTTGTAGTTATGTAGTTTAAAATATAGTTTTTAATGTTCAGGCTATTTATTGAGTTTCTATCACAAATTTTCGCATGCAGTACATTCGAGGCGAGGTGACACAAAGCGCCTGTTGTTACAACGATGTATAGTAAAATTATCGAAAGGGAAGATATTATATATAAACTCATTCTACTTTCTGTTACATATTTATTTACTAGGAAAACTTCTTAATTTAACGATTAAAACATTAGTTTGTTTTTTCAATACATCCTTGGATGTGGTTCCTTTAATTGTACAAAAAGGTAAGCAATACACGTGGCAGTTTTTTTACATACATGGCTATCGTTGGAAAATCTGCATGATATTATAGCTTGGCGACCTTCGTGGCGCAATGAATTTCGTACGTCGAAACATAAGCATAGGTCACAGGTTTTTTTATTCACAAAAAAGTATATCAGAGTTATATCAGTTGTCTAGTGTCCATAATACATGCGCTCTACTATGTACTTTCGAAGTAGATATCATTGTATGAATTGCCATAGTATATTTATTATGTAATTCATAACACCGAGTTTTAAATATAAATCAGTAGGAATAGCGGCTTTCTGTCTTTCGGTATGTGGGCTAAAAACGGCCCTCGTTTTGCTCTCAGCAGCCGCTCTCGGTCAAGTGCCCGCTGCACTCATCGACCCGTTAGTTTTCTTTTAGAAGAATATGCTGAGTATGCACTGTGCTTCAAAGCGCTTTAGGCATTGATTGTCAGTTAGTTTGGAGTTGAATTATATTTTTAAGTGGCTCTCGTTTAAAGATCAAGTTGACGACCTCCGTGGCGTAACGGCTAAAGCACATCGTAATGCCTGCGGAGATCACGGCACCGTACAAGAGATGAGTGGGATGTACGAAAGCAGTGGACTGTATGAGAAAGAAGGGAGAGAGGAGCGGTGGTTAGGGATATGCGATACTTTGTAGTGGGCGAAGAAATTCGCACTGACCTTGATTCCACCCCTACCTAATTCGGTTCAAGTCCGCTCGAGATGGAACTGTTGCTCGGCATCAGCTAAATGTCACAGACGAGACACTGAACACACAATGTTATGGCACGGCCAATGACAGTTAGGAGTAACTAATGCCAACTGCACACGACGCAGAGAATGTTCTTCAGACAGGTTGAACGTCGTCCATACCGCGCGTTTAGGAGATCTCGCGATACTACCATCGTCCCACCCTCGCTTTTACCATTCACCTCATCGAAAGTGAGGGTAGATAACAAAAATCAGGAGGCGAGATTTCAATTACGCTTTATGCAAGGATCAAACAACTCATATCGTACCACAATGAAAAGACCTTAGCCGGAAGTCATTCCAAATCCGGGGTAGGAAACATGAACGAAATAAAAGCACGCAACATAAAGCAAATTCTATAGATATCTGTTCACTCCGATCGATTTGCGTTAAGCAACATTACAGTGGGTTGGTCCACTGCGGTTTTGGCTCATTGTGCCGATGCCTCGTTGGTACTCCGCAGGCGATATAAACCGTCCAACTCGATGTTGCGGTCGATGCCGTGAATTACGATTTGGCGATTAATTGATTTGATTCCGGGCTTGTGGGCGACAGTTGGTATTTTGTGTTTCACGTATATGTACAATCAGAGGCCAAAAGTTATTACCATACCATATTTAAAGTTGTACTTTTTTGATCTTGGTGTTTTGGAGTTCAATTTATACTATTACTTAAACTGGATAAAAACATATCATAGGTATTATGCATATAATTGAATGACTCTAATATTTAGTGCTGCATAGATTCAAATCCGAAAAAGGTACCATAAAGCACTTTTGTGTAAACCTTAATTTTTTTCCATCTATTTCCGTTACGTACAGCTATCCAGTGCAGCTATTTCACTCGTGCTAGATCATATAATGTTTATTTTATACTCAAAATTTTAATAATGCATATTTATTTGATATTATATAAATTAAATATATTTAATTTTAACTTTCTTTAAAGTTCATTTCATTTAAATTTGTACTAAGTTTAAATATAAAATTTAATTGTTTCTAAGAAATAAACTAACAAAATCCATAAGAAGTCGGCACAAAGGCGTCTTAAATAAAATGAGCACCAACTACACACAGTCGAGTAACTTTGAGAACATTTCGTAAATTCAATTTCAACATAGCGTAGTCTGCATCAGAAAAAGCGTGTAACTTGAATAATGTAGTAACGAATGTTTGAAGAGCGAATTTGCGATGCTAAAGTTCTGCATTCCGCTTTTCTTGTTCGTAAACTGGGCAACAATGGAATATTCGAAACTGTTTCAAAGTTGATTAAGTAAGCTCCTATTAAACCACATTTTCATACTTATATAGTCCTAACCCTTAACTAATAAACGCTTTTCTAAAATTTTACTTTATATACAGATAGAAAAAGCTCATAATTAATATCGCTTTGTTCACAGATGTAAAAATATATTAAAGTGTGAATTTGTATCAATTTAATTGTTTCATAAGCATAATCAAAATACAAATAATGTTTCTCTGTACAGGGGTGGAGTAAGAATATTCTCTCTTGCGGCTATGAGCGGTATGTCATAAAAGGCGACAAAACAATCCCAGCTATGTTCTAGGGTTTCTAAGCTGTCTGGATGGCAACTATCCCTGGTCACTAAATATACTGTTGCAATAATCATGTTTTCCAACATAAATGACCTAGGGTCCAGTCTTATGCGGACAACAGTGTGTTACCGCTGTCCCTGGCGCCGCTGACGTGCAAAAGCGACGGTAACTGCTTACTATTAAGTGAGCCGTCAGCCTGTCTGATTTTTCATAGCAATAAAAGGTTTTCGAAAACTTACCGTTACTTTAGTCTAGTAGTCAAAATGATATTTATTACTTATCTAAATATATATATATATATATATATATATATATATATATATATATATATATATATATATATATATATATATATATATATATATATATATATATATATATATATATATATATATATATATATATATATATATATATATATATATATATACCTAGTCAGGTCATAAGTATTGTCACACAGTAAAAACTTTTCTTTTAGAATGCTGGCCATAAAAAAGTTTATTGCATTCGAATTTCGAATTGTTCATGAAAATAAAAAAGGTATACTTTTAGAATTTTACTCATTTTTAAATATGGAGTGGACGCTTAAAGAAGACCGTGTTGCAGTTATTGCGTTGCATCGTTGCAGTTACGCGCCAATTCAAATTTTTAACATACTGAAAAATTTGAATATAACCAAAAGATTCGTTTATCGTACCATCAAACGATACAATGAAGACTCTAGTGTAGATGACAGGTCAAGAAGTGGTCGCCCTCGGTCTGTTAGGACTCCAGCAGTGATAAAAGCTGTGAAGGCACGAATTCAAAGAAATCCCAAACGTAAGCAGAAACTGTTGGCCCCTCAAATGGGGTTAAGCAGAACCACGGTGAAAAGGGTGTTAAATGAAGACTTAGGGCTTCGGGCATATCGAAGAAAAACAGGACATCGTTTGAATGCTCGTCTAATGGACCTGAGACTGAAGAGATGCCGCGCTTTGTTGAAGCGGTACGCGGGAAAAAAATATCGGGAAATTCTTTTTTCGGATGAAAAAATGTTTACCGTAGAAGAGAGCTACAACAAACAAAATGATAAGGTGTACGCACACAGTAGTGAAGAAGCGAGCAACCGTATTCCGCGTGTCCAACGAGGTCATTTTCCATCCTAGCTCATGGTATGGTTGGGAGTTTCTTATTGGGGCTTAACAGAGGTACATTTTTGTGAGAAAGGTGTAAAAACGAATGCTGTTGTGTATCAAAATACAGTCCTGACGAACCTTGTGGAACCTGTTTCTCATACCATGTTCAATAACAGGCACTGGGTATTCCAACAAGATTCGGCGCCAGCTCATAGAGCGAAGAGCACACAAGACTGGCTGGCGGCGCGTGAAATCGACTTCATCCGGCACGAAGACTGGCCCTCCTCCAGTCCAGATTTGAATCCGTTAGATTACAAGATATGGCAACACTTGGAGGAAAAGGCGTGCTCAAAGCCTCATCCCAATTTGGAGTCACTCAAGACATCCTTGATTAAGGCAGCCGCCGATATTGACATGGACCTCGTTCGTGCTGCGATAGACGACTGGCCGCGCAGATTGAAGGCCTGTATTCAAAATCACGGAGGTCATTTTGAATAAACTTTAATGTCATAAGAATCTATGTTTTGTTAAGTTCATTTTGGTATATGAATGGTTACATAATGAATAAACTTGTTACAATTATTTTACATTAAACATGTGACAGAATTTATGACCTGACTAGGTATATATAATGTTATTTGAAATTAAAAGTTTGGATAGGCAGAATAAATCAACTAACTTAGTTTCTCTGTAAATAAGAGTATTATATTATATATTATTACTATTTATAATGCATGCACAATTGCACATACAAGAATTACAAGTTACCTGTAAATAAGAGAAACGACAATTAAGGTCAATTATTTTTCTCTCTTTCACAAATCGGCTTTTATTTAGAATCAATTAATTATTAGAAAATAACACAGAAATGAATATAGTAAAAGTAAAAATAAATTATTTTTGTGTAGGTAACTGTCATAGAAGAGTGCGCAGAGTATCCTAAGCGCGTTCAATTTAAAGAGATGATATTCTCTTTACATATATACTTTTAACGTATATTAGGATATTTTAGGTTTGATTAAATAAATTAATTTGTTTAAGCTTATAGGGTTTCTTGAACTAATTTAATGTATGGTATTATTTAAGCATTATTACAAAAATAGCTATCTACATCCTTCCTCCATTTTAACAGTAACTGTGCCAAATTTCATACTCTTCCGTCCCCATAATTTTATTAAAAGGGAGACAAAGTTTTTCTTTCACGTATTAATATATCACAATTTTCCTCATGTATGGCGCCATTCAATTTGGAATATTTATGTCACGAGCATGGCGGCATTGGTTCGTTAAAGGCAAAAATATTTGGGTACAAGGAATATCGACAAAAGTTTAGTAGACGAAGCAACCGTACTTCTTAATTCATGCATCTGTAAAATATTAGACGGAGTTTCATTGCTGGAATTTCTTTCCCAATTTCCACATGACGTTAACGTTGATATCATGTTAAAACTAGTATACAGTTTAAAAAATCTATATGCTAGAAATCACATTCAATAGATCTGCTTAACTCTGCATATCCGTCAATCACTTTCAATAAACGATGTCATTACTTTTTATGGTTTATAATAGAAGTTACAATTTTACTGAGAAATTAAATATCGAACAAGTTATACCGCCTATTTTTAAATTAATTTAACCTTCCCAGAGTGGCTGGTCTAGTGTTTGCGACTTAGTCTTTAGTGTGCTTTTACAACATACCTGGGCTGTCTCGTAGGTTATGTATTGTTGTGAAAATGTCGGTCACTGTAAAAACGTAGTCGGGCGCCAAGCCTTTGTCTTGTGTTTCGGCATTAGTGACCCAAGTTCCTGTAACCTTTTGGGATAGCAGCGTCTTCGCAACTGGTATTGCGAACACCCAAGGGCGATGGTACCTGCTAAATTCTCAGTGGGCCGTCAGCTTGTCTGCTGTCCTACAGCATGTTATGCCGGAACATTACACAAAGTTATTATGGCGACATACTTGAGATCAAATTTGGTCACTATTCAGACGGGCTTGAAGCCCTACCACGTGGCTAAGGTGGGTGGTTTTGTCGCCTTTTATGACAGGCCGACCCTGGCTGCAGAGGTCAGTATTCTTTCTTCACCCTTGAACAGATAAAAACTGAGTACTAGGCAACTGATATACACGTTATTATACATCCGTAAGTTTACTAAAGTGCGTCAGCCGTTACGCCTCGGGGGTCGTCAAACAACTACAGCTTGTTATTGCCTTTAAAATCACAAATTAAACCAATTATATATCAAACTAAGCATGCTCGAATGGCAAATCGTCAGTCGTCATCAACAATAAATTAAAGGGCAGCGATTTGTCAATTAATACCCGTCAGTGCGGACAAAGAACCTATTGTAATTGTGAGAACGTGTGGAGGGTGCTCTTATTAATGGATCTTGAGACCCTTAACGGAGCAGCGTCGATCAAGACAATATAAGGAGCTATAAATGTTATAGCCGACCCGTAAGTGTCTTATTAAAACAGTCTTAATTTTTTTACTTGTATTATAAATTATTATTAACTAATTAATTAAATTAAAAATAATTTAGTTATCGTCAAAAAATAATGACCGAATAATACAAATGAAAATCTCTCAACGCCATCTAGTCCCAAATCAGTAGAGTGCTTGTGTTTTGGGTACTAGATAATAGATATATTTTTCTTTTGTAAATAAATACCTATAACACCTAAACATACTATTATTATTCTTAATGTAAACTTAAGTGTTTGCATTCTAACCTTATACAGCTGAGCTCAGGGTTCATGTTGTATCACAAAGCATCTATTTTTATCTATAACTTATTTTTGGTCGACTATACGTAGCACAAATGGCATAAACATTTTAAAACGCTTATATATCTACTCAAAATATCAACGTCAAATAAAAACATCAATGTCAATCTGAAATACGAGGGAAAGAGGAATGCGATGGCAGACGCGCACCTGGCGCGGACTCTTCTCGTCGACCAAGACGCTATGACGCATTTTATTTCAACCAAACCACCAAGAAACCGCCAAAAAGCTCAAAATGTAAAATCTACCAACGACTGTAACGCGACACAACACACAGAATTTTAATTAAATTATTTTCATGTGATATTCTGTGACTGCCGTACACCGAACATGAAAAAGAACTTTTCAAAGCTTCGTCCTTTGTTTAGTAGGGTGCAGTACACTTGGACCTTGAATAATTTATTGGGCACTCTAAAATATAGGAAAGATGACTATTTTTAAGGTTTAACAAACCTTTAAATCGGTACTGGTATAAATTATATATATCAAAGAATAAATAGTATTAACAACATTTTTGTGTTTAAGCTTAATCATTTTATTATAATCCGTCATAATTTATGTTCTAAACATTCAGTAGGACCTCTCTGCAAGATAAGTAAATAGTAACATAGTTGCGTTTGGCTATGAAGTACAATGTATTGTCAATGATTTCAATTCTATGATAAAGAAATCTAACTTAGTTTGCCGTAGTGAATATTATCCGGTAATCTAGTGTAACAAAGTTGTCAAATTAAAGGTGCTACATGCACCTTTAACTTGGTAATTCACGTATATAAGTTCTGTAATTAGATATTTTAAATATTTGTACTGGGGTCCTAATATGTAACAGGTATATTATAGTAAATCGCAACCATGAGTAAGACTTTTTACTTAATTCAGTATTAGTTTGAAAATAGCTTTTTTAATCCCCTCGATACAGTTCAATACGGATTCATGGTCAATGACTTGTTTTGAGCAACGGTGCAAGATATAATTAAACAGCGATTTTCTTTCTTTTGGGGCTTCTATATTGGACTGATAGGTCTACTGATGAACACTACTAATATAGAATGAAAATAGAGAACGTGATTAGTATTCATGTGTTGGAAAATATTCTGCCAAGCGTTATAAGATTTGATCAAAAATGAATTGTATTCTGATCCCCCAAAAAGATCCGTGTAGGGGCAGAGAAAAAATACTGACCTCTGCGGCTGGGGTCAGCCTGTCGTAAAAGGTGACAAAACAATCCACCCTAGCTACGTAGTTGGGCCCAAAGCCCATCTGGGTGGCGACCACCTTATAATAACTTTGTGTTGTATTCTGGCATTAGAAATCCAAGTTCCTGTACCCTTACGAAACAGCAGCGTGTTTGCGATGCCACTGGCGTTGAAAACACCCATAGACGACGGTAATTACTAAATTTATAAGTGGGCCGTCAGCCTGTCTGCTGTTCTACAGCAATTAAAAAAATCATGTTAGTTTCATGTGTTGCTTAGTAGTTGCAGATAAGTTAACTTCGTTTCTGAAAGTCCTTGTAGTTCCTCTTACACCCCGTGTCTTTATGATATATATAACTTAGCTAAAACAATGTGGGAATTATGCCAAAAGCTCTCTTATCACTCACACCACACCACTATCGAGCCAGTTGGAAACTCGAACAACTTGGTGTTGGGAAACTTGTTCCTCTAACAAAACGTGTTATCTGCAATGCGATTTATCATAACCTTGTCTATTTGGGGTATTTCTCTTCAATATAGAACTTCTTGGTACTGTATTGTTTTTTTTTTGACAATTCACAGAGCCATCTAGTCCCAAAGTAAGTAGTATGTGTTATGGGTACTAGACAACTGATATACTACTTATATACTATTTGTGTAAACTATTACATGTTATACATAAAACATTTTGATTTATAGTTTTTAAATAATATATGAGGTGTGCTTCAGGCCGCACATGAACAGCTCACATTGATGGGCTGGAGCGCCTGCTGAAACTCAATATCTTAGACCCCATTTAACTGGAGTACTCTGTCTTGCTGAATATCCCATGCTCACAAACGATTACGGCCTTCCCAGGTTTTAGTACCTCTATGCGGATAGCAGCGTGTTCGCGGTGCCTGGTGTCGCAAACATCCATAGGTGACGGTAACTGCTTACTATTGTATTAAGTAGGCCATCAGCCTGTCTTCTGAACTCCTGCCATAAAAAATGCTACTTCACAAGTTTCTTATGGTATCGTAAAGGTGGCATATAGAATACTTATTTGATAATTCATTGAGGTAATTAAAAGAATATTTTAGTTTCAATATAGTTTACAGGATCAGGCCCAATCGCTCCATAAAAAACGAATTTACTCATACTTATATTATTCCATCTTTTAGCCTATGTCTATTTTCACTATAAAGTCAAATACGTTTTTGTCCGTGCAGGGACGGAGAAAGAATACTGAGCTCTGCGACCTGGGTTGGCATGTCGTAAAAGGCGACAAAACAACCCTAGCTACGTGGTAGTGCCGCCACAAGCCCGTCTTAATGGCAACCACCTTTGGTCTTAAATATGTCGCCATAATAACCTTCTGTTCTGTTCCGGCATTAGTGACTCAAGTTCCTGTACCTTTATGAAACACCAGCGTGTTCGCGAACTCACTGGCGTTGCAAGCACCTATAGGTGACAGTAACTGCTTAATTCTAAGCGAGCCGTCAGCCTGTCCGCTTTCTAAAAAATGTCGTCAGCTAATCGTCTCTTTGGCTGGGTACATATGACCAAGTCTATTATAGTAACTTCATGTAGCTTAGAACAAAAACAACTTAAACAAAAAATATTTTCAGCAACACTATTTTGATAACGGAACTCTACGTAGTATACATTCTACACAATATATAAAACCGCAATCATTTATCTGAATATAACTAGTGGGGTGGAATGGAATACATTGGTTTGGACATTTTCTCTTTGCGTTTTTGTGCGGCGGGTTTTTTGTTTCCGCTACGTTATATCCCTAGTCCAATGTTGCTGGGTTTTTGGCACGACTATTTGACGGCAGTTCCTGCGTTTTTGTTTTAGAAATATAACGCTACAATAGATTTTTTTTTACTAAAGTAGGATATTATAGGACTATCCTATTATATTTACAACGTACTTGTTATATATGCTGTTATAACGCATGAATATACCACTCAATATTTTGAGTTAATTAATTTTGAGAATTTATCTTCACTATGGACTAGAAAATTGCAGATGCGAGAGTTCTTTACGCTAACTTAACGATGAAAGAACGTTGCATGCTTGCACTGCATTTTAAACTTTAAAACTCATAGCTTTAGTACTTATATCAATTTAGCATATATCACATTTCACATGAAGTCTATCAATCCATTGAAGACTCTAAAAAGAGCAAACCCATACTAAATACACCGCATTAAAACTTAACCTATACCCTTAAAAAACAGACGCAGTATGAGTCATATGGTGTCTTCTAGGTGGTCTAGCGATAGTCAGAATTTATCTTAGATAACCTATCTTCCTAAGCCCAGGTTGCGGTAGGCGGTGACTCAGCAAATCTATTAAAGACAAGCGTGTTTATGATTGATAAACTATTCTAGAAAGTTTATTTATATAGAAATTTTTACAGCTGATATAAAATTTTACATCAACTATATAACAGTACTAAATATAAACGTAGTATGAACGAAATATTAGCAAGTTTATTGACCTCCATAACATCGACATCGCTTTATCCGTCCGATACAAACGGCGTAAGTCAGCAAAAGCATCCCTTTTATATTCGTAGACATTAATATTCTGGATCAATAGGCTACCGAAAACTTTCGGACCGACCCGACGAGTTAACTGCGTCCGCATCTCATCGGCTTTATCGCTCGATGTGATATGCCTCGGAAATACTTTGATATGTACAAATATACTCAGAATTAGTATTATCCATTATTCTCCATGCAGAGACGGAGTAAAAATGTAACGTAAAATGTGACTAAACAACTTTAGCTAAGTGGTAGGGCTCCAAGCCCGCCTGAACGTCAACCTGGTCTCTAAGTATGCTGCCATAATAACTTTGTGTTGTGTTCTGGGATTAGTGATCCAGTTTCTAGTTCGCAAACAGCAACATCCTAGCGATGCTCCTAGCGTCAAACACATCTATCGGTAACTGCTTTCTATTAAGTAGGCTGTCAACCTATCTGGTATACCACATTAATGAAAGAAAACCAATAAATGTTATTTAAATTTGTTAAATATGAATCTTTATTTTAAAATTAAGAAATTACTTTAAGTAGGATACGAAGTACGAGTAGCTAAGGCGTATCAACACGGAGACAAATCTAGGTAGGTAGGTTTAGGTAGTTTTTTTCGTTTAAAACGCATATTATAATTGTCACGTATCGCCGATAAAGAAAATCATCATGAGGATATACACAGTCCACCTTGTTCAAGCAAGGGGAGTATACTCTCCGTTCCTTTTAGGGGGACACCCAAAAGCAGCATTGGGACATTGTGGACTGATTTCAAGTAACTTTTATTCAGTTTTTTACAATTTTTAAAAATATATATACTCAAATGTATAATGAGACGACCTTTGCGTGTTGCGATGTCACATGTCCACCGCGCCTGTAAAATGGGATCATTCTATGATTTGGGCTGATTATCTTTGTTCAAGTAACATACCGGAGGACGATTATAATGCCTACGACGTGCAATAATTTAATGTTACTATACTCAAAATGAACCCCACGCTCCAGTGTAAAAGCGTTAGATGCAAGCGAACTTAGATAATAATGTTTATGAGCAACCTTTGTAAAAGAAAAGAAAAATTATTGCAATTAGCCTATAACAATTCTCAATAGAGTAATTCCAACTGAAAGCCATCGGATTCAATTAGCATAAAAAGTTTGCAAAACTATCAAGGATTTCGAAAATGCAATATTATATAAGCTAGCACTTTTGAAAACAACTTATGATTTTTTTTAATGTAGATTAAAATAAAACTCCACCTGCTTTAATAAAACACATTTCATATTTATTCTAACCGTACAAAATCCGGCTTTCATGAGAGAATGTGGAGCATTTAAGAGAGTGTACTAAAAACATCCATGTATATTTTAAGTGAAAATTATGTTCAACTGAAACATGTTTTAAGCAGTAATCATCTGGTAAATACAATGCAGAGTGGAAAGTCTCGTAACTAAACATTAGGTACACTCGGCCATAAAATGCTGAACAGAATCATACTTCATATATACCGCGCTATTTACCGATAAACTGTTTTTTCATTTTGCACATTTTAGAAAAAGGTGGTCGTTTATTTTTTACTTTCACAGAATTATTCAGTGCTCCATTTAAATACCAATAGACACAAAGCTTATGATCTATGTACCCTGATAGTTGCTTTTCAATATCGTGCCTTAAATTTTCCAATCATCTTTTAGATGTATTCAGCCCAGTTTTTTCTGAAGTATCTAAGTCAATTTGTGTAAAGACAAATCGCACCTGGAAAATAAAAAAATGAGAAATCTAGCTTATTAAGGAATGTGAAAAAAATACTTTATGATAACTGGAGTTCTTAGTTAACAGATATTTAGTTTCGAGAGTAAACAATTACCACACGCATTAGCGTGATTTGCTAGCCGCAACGACAGACTCGAGAAATTTAATTCCATATCATACTAATACTTCGTTTATGTATAGTGTACACGTATGCACGTATACACGTTGTTTGATAATTATACATAATAATATATGTAAGCGCAAAATATGAAGATCAATTTCTATATTCTTTGTGTTTTGTGGCCCCAGTACAAAACTTGTCAACTTGCAAGTTTCCAAGCACTCACGCTTCTATCTACTTTAATGAGTAAAGTAACTAGTTGTGAGAGCTAATTTATGTAAAAAGCCTAATGTTGGTTATGATATAATGTTCATTCATACTTTATCATGAAGCCAGTATAATACCTTTGGAGGTAGTAGCAGTCGTAGGTAAAAGTTTTGCAGTAGCAATATACGAATACACAAAAATGTTATTTGTTTTTGTATAAATAAAACCAGAACGATGTTGTAGTTGTACAATATTGATTAGTCATATATTCATCATCGTCATCCCAGCGTTGTATCCTGGTTGCAACCCAAACTTTTGTGCACGAGGTCCGCTTTTCGACTTTTTCTACTCCACTTCGCACGGTCTTCAGTATCCCTGGCAGTAAGCCCATTGGCACTTATTTCACCCCTTACGACGTCAAGCCATCACTTTATAGATCTACCCCTCCTGCCGGGACCCGGCGGAGGCGGCATGGCCAGATTTGGTTTCCACGTAAGCATCCAGTTGCCGTAAAACGTGGCCTTACCAGCGAAGCCAACTAGGAGTTCCTAATGCGGTCCTTCCGCGTTACTCCACACATCCACCGCAGCATATTCATCTCCGTGACACGCAGTTCTTGCTTGTGTCGCTCTAATACCGAGCATGCTTCACAGCCGTACAAAAGGGCATGCCTAATGATGGTCTTATAGACCTGTCGCTTCAACTTTACTGGCATCTTGGGGTCACAAATGACACCAATTACATCACGTCATTTGGCCCACGGGGCAGCAATGCGTGTCTTGACGTCGCAATCGATGTCAACAGACGCGTGTAATACAAATCCCAAGTATTTCACTTGGTCCGTGCGCTCAACCGTGTATTGTCTGTGCGTACGGATGTGGGATCGATGGAGTTACAGCGTAAGTACTCGGTCTTCTGATTGGTCATGTATTGTTGGCCAGTATTCAATCACTTTCCGAGAGAGTCATACAAAAACCTAAGGAAATAAATATACCTAGTCAGGTCATAAATTCTGTCACATGTTTAATGTAAAATAATTGTAGCAAGTTTATTCATTATGTAACCATTCATATACCAAAATGAACTTAACAAAACATAGATTCTTATGACATTAAAGTTTATTCAAAATGACCTCCGTGATTTTGAATACAAGCCTTCAATCTGCGCGGCCAGTCGTCTATCGCAGCACGAACGAGGTCCATGTCAATATCGGCGGCTGCCTTAATCAAGGATGTCTTGAGTGACTCCAAATTGGGATGAGGCTTTGAGCACGCCTTTTCCTCCAAGTGTTGCCATATCTTGTAATCTAACGGATTCAAATCTGGACTGGAGGAGGGCCAGTCTTCGTGCCGGATGAAGTCGATTTCACGCGCCGCCAGCCAGTCTTGTGTGCTCTTCGCTCTATGAGCTGGCGCCGAATCTTGTTGGAATACCCAGTGCCTGTTATTGAACATGGTATGAGAAACAGGTTCCACAAGGTTCGTCAGGACTGTATTTTGATACACAACAGCATTCGTTTTTACACCTTTCTCACAAAAATGTACCTCTGTTAAGCCCCAATAAGAAACTCCCAACCATACCATGAGCGAGGATGGAAAATGACCTCGTTGGACACGCGGAATACGGTTGCTCGCTTCTTCACTACTGTGTGCGTACACCTTATCATTTTGTTTGTTGTAGCTCTCTTCTACGGTAAACATTTTTTCATCCGAAAAAAGAATTTCCCGATATTTTTTTCCCGCGTACCGCTTCAACAAAGCGCGGCATCTCTTCAGTCTCAGGTCCATTAGACGAGCATTCAAACGATGTCCTGTTTTTCTTCGATATGCCCGAAGCCCTAGTCTTCATTTAACATCCTTTTCACCGTGGTTCTGCTTAACCCCATCTGAAGGGCCAACAGTTTCTGCTTACGTTTGGGATTTCTTTGAATTCGTGCCTTCACAGCTTTTATCACTGCTGGAGTCCTAACAGACCGAGGGCGACCACTTCTTGACCTGTCATCTACACTAGAGTCTTCATTGTATCGTTTGATGGTACTCGTTTATCGTATCTTTTGGTTATATTCAAATTTTTCAGTATGTTAAAAATTTGAATTGGCGCGTAACCGCAACGATGCAACGCAATAACTGCAACACGGTCTTCTTTAAGCGTCCACTCCATATTTAAAAATGAGTAAAATTCTAAAAGTATACATTTTTATTTTCATGAACAATTGGAAATTCGAATTCAATAAACTTTTTTGTGGCCAGCATTCTAAAAGAAAAGTTTTTACTGTGTGACAATACTTATGACCTGACTAAGTATATAAAATGATAGTCATATGTTGTCTTTCAATGCAATTATTGCAATAAGTTTTTCCAAAGTAAACAGGATAACTTTTGTGTAAAGGTACTAGACAATAGATTTTTTTTATACCTGTTATGCAAAAATTCAAAGACTCGTGATGGGATTCAAAACCGTGAACTCTACAGGGGTATTGAAAGCCTGCGGTCATATCTGAGTTCACCATAAATATTTTGCTTGTATAAAATAGAAACAAAAAGGCTTCGTTTGATTTCTCTTTTTGCAAAATTTTTAAGCGCTCCTGTAAATTGATATACCCACCAAAAATAGATTTATCTAAAGCTATTTTTGGACAAGAAAAGGATTGACAAGTAACATCGATATACAACGTACGCTGTAAGTATGTCTTGTGACTGTGACCAAGAGTGGACTTAGTTACATAGTGCAATCCGCATTATCAGCTTAGATTATCATCAAATTCATATCAAAACTATATATATCAAAAACAACAAATTTATTGGATATTGTACTAATGCCACTTCTCGATTTCAAGGGTTTATGTTAAATTGAAATCAAGGGATGGATTGATTCAATTATTTCATGCGCTGTAAGCTTAGCACAGAATAAACGTGACTGGCGAGAAGTATTTTTATTGAATACGTGTTTATCATTCCTTACAATTCATCAATAAAGTCACAAACAGACACATTAACTTCTATTTAGCCTGAAATTAGTATATAAATTTAAAGTACCTGGATTACACGTTTATTTACGGCTATTACCATTAATACAACGTTTTCAAAACTTCTAAAGGAATCCAACCGTGCTTCGAACACAATTTCCTTTGAAACACAATTTAGTCCAAGAGATTCTTGTACTATACGTATATAATTAAATTTATTTTCCGTGCAAGTTCGGAGAAAGAAGAACTTCGTCAAATTCACTTGTGTATCAATATCCCTGGGACCAAAATGGGACCCTTTACAAACGTTAAATAAAAGAAAATGAAAACTGTGTTGAAATACATCAATTATCGGAAACAGCTTTTATACCCTGGTTATAGGTAATTAAGTGAAAAGCTATAAACGAAACATCGGGTAAATAGCGTCTCATTCAAAGTAAAATCCGTTCAAGTAATTTAAGAAATAAGTATAAAGGAAAAGTCGTGAACGAAATTCACCCTTTCCAAATCGTGCCTCCGTGACCGAACCGCTTCTAAACAAAAAGAATATTCAAACTTTCAATAATCAGAAACTTTGTGAATAAAACCTTTACAAACGCATTAATACAGTTTAAAAATATCTGGCTTTAATATATATCTTAACGCTTAAAAGTAAGGTTTAGATTCGCATGATTTTAACTTTGGTCAGCAAAAAGTTTGTATCTACTTTGTCTTTAGATGAGACGGAGCTTTTGAGTATTTAAAAATTGTATCAAAGGATCGTAAACTCATAAAAAAGTTTATAGGGTTCTCAAAAATGTAAATTTTAATTAGTATGTAGTAGGAATAGCCTAACCTTGAAATTTGACTAACATGTGAGATCCTGTCTCTGTGTTTGACTTGACCTGATGCGTATATCTGAATTACGAACAGATATTTTGATTTATTGCCGTGGAACACCAGACAGACTGAAGGCTTACTTAATAGTAAGCAGTTACCGTCGGTTATGGATGTTTGCGATGTGAGGGGCATCACTTCCACATAGGGGACCGGAACCTGGGCATAGGAGATGCCAGAACACAATGCGAGATTATTATGGCGATCCTAATAAGAGAAAATATTGGAAAGATTTTGTCGAATTCACCCTGCTTGGTTAAGTGGTTTAGCAAACAACTCCTTACATGGCTCTCTTATCAATGAACGTCTCTTACACCTAGGCATTGTCAACTGTAACCTACCTTCAAATAAACTTTATAAAAACTCGAACTGACTCTAAAATATTGCCTTGCTTCCTGTTTTGTGTTATCTCCTTCAGTGAGGAGTAGGAATACTGACCCCTGTCATAAAGGGCGACAAAACAATCTAGCTTGGTGGTAGGGCCCCAATCCTGTCTAGATAGTAAAAACACTTAGACTTTAAATATGCCACCATAAAACCTTATGTTATGTTCCGAAATTAGTGATCGAGATTTTCAGTACTATTCCATAATATTATGGAAAGCAGCGTGTTCGCGGTGCCCTAAGTAACTGCTTATTATTAAGCGGGCCATCAGTCGAACTATTGTTCCTCAAATAAAATGAAAATCTTTTTAACTTTAGGTTGAAAGTGAATATCTGTATCATACCTATTTTTTTATATAAAGAACCCAATAGCAGTTTCTCTCTTAAATAACTTTCATACGAGCCCTAACAAGGTAATGCTCGCAGCGGATTGTTATTTTTTAATTAAATTTTTCAAGTTTCATTTTGTTTCAACGGTAGATAGATACTTCAAATATAATAATATATTTAATGGCTTTTAATTCTTGTAGATTTAATTAGGTTATTTTAACAGTTATCATAACAACGTTGGTTTTGTTAAATATTTCAGTAATATCATATATTAAATATGTTTTAAGGTTTTTAATAATTTACGTAATTTATTGTTTATAGCAATGTTATTATTTATCAGTCAGACCTCTTGGTTAGAGTTAACCTCTTTTGCTTGTGCATTCTGTTAAATATACTTCTCACCAAAAAATCGAAGCACTATTATTCAGGTAGCATTTAAATGAAAAAGAATAATGATATTAAAAAAATACGCCAATAGCTGGCAATTTAGTCATTACAATGGTGTACCAGAATTCCAAAGAATTTAAATTTCCAAATTTTCATCCAATAAATGAATGTAAAAATTGTTTTCAATGTGTATTTCGTTGGAATTTCTGAACTTAATCACATTTTTCTTGCATAATTTATCGTTTTTTTTTATAACTGATCTCTGAGCTGAGCTAAGCGTGATTATTAACTAAGCTCTGTGACATCCTAACAAAGAAATCTTTTCCTAAAAAATATGGATACCTTCCCTATAGAAGGCACCTAAGTCGTGGCGTTGCTGGATGCAGGGTATAGTTAGCGTGTTGTGGCTGCACGATTGCATCTAAGCCTCTCTGCTTCAATAGAGTGTATCAACAATATCGGATGACTGGTATATTTATTTGCCGTCCAAGATCTAGTAGACATCGAGTCACGTCTGAGCAAGATTACCGGTATATTGTGTCAGTTTCTCTAAGAAATCGCCACTTTAACTCTATTCAACTGCAACAGGGGCTCCGTGAGGTTCGAGGATTGACTGTAAGCAATTCTACTATAAGTAGGAGATTATTGTAGCGTGGCATAAAACTCCATAAACCAGCTAATGGCCCAACATTGACGATAGACCACCGAAGAGCACGCCTCAGCTTTGCACTTGACCACTTAATTTGGTCATAGCTTCAATGGGGCAACCGAAAAACCGAACTTGCGTTTGTATCTGGACCTCGGTTAGCGTCGTTAAATGGGTCACGTTACATCGAAGAGTGTCTGGAGCGTCATCTGGTACCCTACGCACATTTTACTGGCAAAGACTTCATTTTTGTGCAGGACAATACCAGGGCTCAAACCGCAGGCATTGTAAATGAATACCTGAGCGAGATCAGTATTACGGTTATGGGCTGGCCAGCAAGAAGCCCGGATATGAATTCCATAGAACAAATTTCTATGGGATGAGTTGAAGAGACGAGTCAGCGCGAGAGATCCTGCTCCGGAGTCGCTTGGCCAGCTTAAAACAGCTATACAAGAAGAGTGAGATAACATCCCACAACACAAGATTGTGACGCTTATACATTCCATGAGGAACCGCATGGAAGCAGCGATAAGAGTCCGGGAGGAAATACGAGATACCGAATAAACTTTTTTTAACATTTTTCCGTTTGACATCTTTGTTTCTTAACATTTAACTATGTATTCTTAAAGGGTAAAAACATACCTGTTGAACAAAACACAATAGCTAAAGAAATTTAATTTTATTTTTAAACATTCATATTCGTTAACATTACCTTATAATATCCACAATTAATTAACATTATTTATATTTTGGATTTTTTAATGAGAAATGAGTGTAATTTCAAGAAAGATGAAAAAAGAAAGTGTTACAGATACATACTAACCTAAATGTCGCGGTCTAGTCTCTGAAACAGGATTTAAGTAGTTAAAGGCATTCGTTTGTTTCCACTTGTAAAAATCGTTCGTAGACGACAAAATCACCTTCATAAACTACCGCCCAGTAATATGTTGCAATTCGCCTTACAAGAACGTAATGGTAGCCAATCGACAAGGTATAATGAGATATGGGTGGAGTTAGGACGGTCATTCTACTAATTGATGATACCCTCAATTGTGCTGTAAGCATTAAAAGAATCTAATGTTTTCTACTTCTATTCAGAATGTAATGCTTGTAGTTTATCTATGTCGTCGGGTAATCGCCGTCCATTGGACATCCTTTCACAAATGTGCAACACATCTTGAATCTTTCCTATCCAGCAACTATGCATATTTTTGGGTAACTCTATTAAGCTGGGACATAGATAGGGTTGTTCACACTATGACTTAACTGCTTAATAGCTGAACTAGATATAGTTTTGTTTTCTTTTATATGCTATTCGTATAAGTGTGTTTTCACTTCAGCTAACTGATGATGCGCTCTTGAGAGGTATTATGCGATACCCAAAAATTACCTGCAGTTAACCCTGTTTTAGTTTCTCTAACTTTTTAGTGTAATTTTTGCTCCGAATTTTTAATTTTTTTTGCTATCAAAATAAAAAGTATACCTTTCCAGATGTAAAATTGAATCCAGATGAAAAAATATAATTTGATGATTTAATTAATGCATTTTATCAATGATTTGATAAGTAAAGGTTGAATACTCAGATTTCTCTCCGCAATACGATGTGGGGATTTTCAAGAAACATACATTGAGTGTAATTGGCTTCTATCATATAGGCCGCTTGTTTGTCTGCTGCGCTACAGTACAACCGTTTTTTACAGATATTCAATGTGGAAATGGAATGCTATTACAAAAATTGTCGTTAATAAACAGAACACTCACGCCTCGTTTCTGATGTCGAAAACACCTGCGACAAATGGATAGAATTAGATAACGGTACATAGAAGCCTTTTCTTATGTAGAATTTGAAATTAGGGACTTACTTAATTATTCTATACTGCGAATTTCCTATTTAGAAGCCCTCGTGACGTAGTTGTCGAATGTGAATTGTGTACGGACCTCGTAAAAGTCGGCGACCCGGCAAAAGTGCCACCCTGCACACCCAAACCGACACTCAGATGTTGTTTACTCAAGAAGAAACTAATAAAAGTATCGCTTGAGGATATATTAAATGATTGACAACGAAATTTCGTGTCCTACTTTCAATGTGAAACGCCAAAAATATTTTAAATTAAAAAATCACAAATGATGACAGATTTTTCCCCAAAAAGGAGTTAACGTCAGGCAGGCGGCCGGTTGTAAAAACTAAGCCACAACTGTTACAACATGTAAAATGTTGTGCCAACCCCATATAATGTGGGATAAGGGTAGGGGAAACGTTCTATATATCATTAAGAAGATTACATAGCTTTTTATTTTAATAATAACAGTCTATAGCGCCCCACAGCTGGTCTCGGGCCTCCCCCTACGCGTCACGCTAGTCCAAAACGGATTAGCGGGTAACACATCTGGGTATGCAGGTTTCCTCACAATGTTTTCCTTCATAGTACATAGCAATTATGCTATAATATGCACATTAGGCGAGAAAAACTGCCTAAGCGGTACATGCCACCGTGGTATTTGAACCTGGGACTTTTAGATTGATCTGCGAGTTTAATACCACCGGGCTTGCTCGCTTGATGAGTTTTATATTTTACCAAGATTTGTTGGAGACCTCCGTAGCGCAGCCATTTTTGTAATCCAGAACACCTCCGCAGTTCACGTGTTTGATAGATATATGATTGAAGCGAACTAATCGGGAAATTAGTTATTACATGGTTGTTTAGATAAAAGAGAAAGTAATAGGCGACTACGAAAGGAGAGCAAAATAAGGGAGAACCAATTTGGATTTATGCCCAGGCTAGGGACTACGGATGCCATATTCGCACTTCGCCAACTCTGCGAGAAATACAGCAAATAAGAACCTGCACATGGATATTCTTGACCTCGAAAAGATATATGATCGGGTTCCT
Source organism: Malacosoma neustria (assembly GCA_963693495.1). Taxonomy (NCBI): domain Eukaryota; kingdom Metazoa; phylum Arthropoda; class Insecta; order Lepidoptera; family Lasiocampidae; genus Malacosoma; species Malacosoma neustria. Next base: position 18,884,046 of record OY856377.1, read on the forward strand.
AGAAAGGTTTTGTGGTGGGCAAAGCAAAAGGAGTGCCTGTGGAATATTTACATCTTATTCGTGTGATGTACGATAAGGCCAGTACACACGTCCGGTCCCTAGCTGGCGTCAGAGACAAGTTCAATGTTGCGGTAGGTGTACACCAAGGATCGGCTCTTAGTCCTTACCTCTTCCTCCTGGTGGTAGATGCAGTAACGTTAGAAATACAGGAAGAGGCACCTTAGTATATGCTCTTTGCCGATGACCTTTTCAGATGACGGCTGATAGAGGAGGGTGGAGTGGTGTTTTGATGACCTCACATAGTTTGGGATAAAGGCAAGAAGAAAAAAACAGATCCATCTAAATTTTAGGTCACAATGAAAACGAGCCAATTTCTGATACAACCTGTGATAGATAAGATAGGCGTCTATATTTCCCGTTCTCTCTAAGAAAGATATTAATATTTCACAAAGTTCGCTGTTAGCGTATTAAAACATAATGTAGATGGCGTTAGAACGTTATACGAACATAAATTTGTTTAATTTTAAAATAGGTCAAGTATCAAGGCCGCCATTGCTGTGTAGCGTTATTTTCTAGAAGAGTTGGGTTCAGTTTTTTTACACGAAATAAACTTCTGTAGTGTTCCATATGCATTGTATGAGTTTATTACTACCGAAGTCGGTAAAATATTTTTCGCTTTTTAATTTTCTTCTGCTTTTTGTTGTCCTATCACTTAATATGGTGTAACACAGCACCATCTAGTCCCAAAGTAAGCATAACACTTGTTTTATGGATACTAGACAACTGCTAAACCACATATATACTTTTTATTGTTAATAAATACATATTAAACATAAACACCCCGACGCGAGACGGGAATCGAACCCATGACCTCCGCAAGCGTACTGAAGTGGGTGAGCCGCTATGCCACGGAGGTCGTCAATATGTCATTTTTGTCCCATATCCTTCTTTAGCCATCTTTTCATCGTCCATACTTTTTAGCAATATTCTATACAATGCATTCATATTTTATTTAGTAGCGCTTTTGTATCGCTTTTAGTTCCTGACAATTTACTTTTCACATGTCGTATGTTGTAAATCACTTGCCATTTTTAAAAACTTGGTTAATGACCATTACCTAAAGTCATAAACTGCATCGTCATGTGTATGCTTCATTGTATTGCTATTGTATGTTAGATTAATTTAGTTTTTTTTTGTATAATATTTACTATCTTGATTTCTATGTCTATTGTGCACCGCCTTGTACTACTACTTTAAATATTTCTGATAGGTTGTCTGGAAGAAATCGCTATTTAGTGATAAGACCGCCGTTTGCTCACTATGTTGTACTATTACCTACTTCTTTTTATGTCTTTTTTTCTGTAAAATTGTGTGGTGAACAATAAAGAATTATCTATCTATCTATCTATCTATCTATCTATCTATCTATCTATCTATCTATCTATCTATCTATCTATCTATCTATCTATCTATCTATCTATGTTTACATGTTCATTTTTATTTAATCCGTTTTCGTAAGTTCATACACTTCAGCATTTACTTCGTCAAAGCTTTTATTATGCTTTCCCACCTACACAGCGTATAACTTTCTTTAATCCCTTTGCGGCACCACGTTCCATTTTATATACGTCACGTCTTTTTCCATTTTCCTTGTGTTAGTTTGTATAAATTATAAATAATGATAATCGTTCTTATAGTCCAGAATATATTTTGTGTAACATAATATTCTTTTAGCCACCTAATAAATATATTAATAATATTAGACTTCAATTAGTATTATTTTGATTGAGGAAAATGTGTGATTGGTCAATTTTCTTATTTGTTTGATCTTGTGAAACGATATTCGTATATCTATTACAAGTAAATTTATTTTCATTACCATTGATATCAAAAGATGTTTTTTTTTTATTTCTGTAGGACAGCAGACAGGCTAACGGCATATTTAGAATTTAGCAGTTATGGGTGTTTGCAACGTCAGCGGCATCACAAACACACTGCGGTCCCATAAGGGTACAGGAACTTGGGTCACTACGCCGGAACACAACACAAAGTTATTACGGCAGCATACTTAAGACCAAAGGTGATCACCATCCAGACGGGCTTGGGGCCCTACCACGTAGCTAGGGTAAATTGTTTTGTCGTATTTTACGACAGGCCGACCCCAGCCACCAAGATCAGTATTCTTTTTCTGCCCCTACACGGATAAAAATATTTGTTGTAAAAATCTTTCACGACTCGCAGTCGGGCTAGACATTGAAATTCAATGCTGTGTCGAATTATTGTGACATAGCAATTTGCTGGGCTGTTGACCTCGTTTGGTGCTAATTGTTGCAGTTTAATATAATAAGGTTTTAATATGTAAATCACCAAAGTAATACTATTTTTATTATTTAATAGAGTGTAAATAATAAAGGCGTAAACTGGAATATATCAGCCATAACAGGCACGATAGATATGTATGTGCTGCTTTAGCTAATGCTGAGTAAAGTAGACTGAAAGAGATGCACTGGACGCAGAAAGAAGTCAAAAAGAAGGCTGTAATGTGTTTTCAATTGTTTTCAATGTGTATTCCGTCGGAATTTCTGCACTTAATACTATTTTTTTCATAAATTATCGTTTTTTTAACTGAGCTAAACTGAGCGTGATTGTTAACTAAGCTCTGAACATCCTAAAAAGAAATCTTTTCCTAAAATATATGGTTACCTCGTCCACAGAAGCCATCCAAGTCGTGACGTTGCTGAATGCAGGAGATAGTTAGCGTGTTGTGGCTCCACGATTACATCTATGCCTCTCGGCTGTCAATAGAGTGTATCAGCGTTATCGGGAGACTGGTATGTTTACTTGCTGTCCAGGATATGATAGACATCGAGTCACACCTGAGCAAGATGATAGGTATATTGTGTCAGTTTCTATAAGAAATATTCACTTCAACTCTTAACTTAAAAGAAGGGGTATCAAATAGAGGGAAAGCATTGCACAATGCTGCATTGAAGAAAGAGTCAGTTACGGTGGCGTTTCATGCACGGTTTGGGGAGGTATAAGGGCCGATAGAAAAACCAAGCTTGCGTTTGCATCTGGACCTCGGTAACCGTCATTAAATAGGTTACGTTACATCGAAGAGTGTCTGGAGCCTAATGTGGTACCCTACGCACATTTTATTGGCGAAGACTTTTCTATGCAGGTAAATGCCAGGGCTCATATCGCGGGCATTGTAAATGAATACCTGAGCGACCTCGGTATTGTGGTTATGGGCTGGCTAACAAGAAGCGCGGATATGAATCCCATATAACACCTCTGGGATGAGTTGAAGAGACGAGTCAGAGCAAGAAATCCTGCTCCGGAGAAACTTGGTCAGCTTAAAACGGCTATACAAGAAGAGTGGGATAACATAGCACATCACTAGATTGTGACGCTTATCCGTTCCATGAGGAACCGCAGGAGAAAATACGAGATACTAAATAAACTTTTTTAACATTTTTCTGTTTTACATCCTTGTTTCTAATATTTAACAATTTCTTATTAAAGGGCAAAAACATACCTGTTGAACAAAACACTAGGTAAAGAAATTTAATTTTAATTGGAAATATTAATATTCGTTAAATGATACCTTATAATATCCACAATGAACTGATATTATTTCTGTTTTTGGTTTAATGTAAAAACTCATTCAAAACCAAACTTTAGGGGTGTTCTAGTCAGTCCGACTACATAATTACACACAAACAATACTAACAATACCTACTAGATCATAAAAACAAACACATCAATATTCTATGAGTAGACACAAGCAAAACCAATTCTGGCGTTATTTGCTTTTTGGAGCTGCGTTTGTAGAAATAATGAATAAATTTTAGCGTAGACAAATCTTTTAAACATGTTTTCCAACAACAAACAGTTATATCAACCGTTCAGTGCTTTGAGCATTATTATATTCGGAGTAGTCTTGGTTCTTTTAAATTCTTGAAAACTTTTGCTTATCTTATAATTTGCATAGTAATAAGTTTTTTTATGCTCTGGAACAGTAGACAGCTAAACGGTCCACTCAATAGTAAGCGATAGTCACCTATGAATGTTTGCGACGCCAGGAACTAAAACCTGGGTAACTTATACCGGAACACAACACAAGGTTGTTATAGCAACATATTTAGATACTAGTGACTCGTAGAAGAGTATATATTATTCAGATAGTGAACATAAATGAAAATCAAAATTAATGAAACTAAATTTAATAGTGTAAATATATAAAATAAATATAAATATACTAGGATAATTCATACAGTGCTATCTAGTTCTAAAGTAAACAGTAGGGCGCTTGTATTATAGGTACTAGACAACGGATACGTCGTCAGCCGTTCGTTGTCCACTGCTGGACGTGGGCCTCCCCAAGTTTGCGCTACAAATTCCGGTACCATATTTTTCATACATCCATCGGGTTGGGGGGCGTTCAACACTATGTTTGCCGAGACGCGGTTTCCACTCCAGGACTCGTTTGCTCCAAACGACTGATATATTATTTACATATTTTTCTTCTGTAAATAAATACATATTTTATATAAACACCCAGACTCGGAACAGAAATCAAACCCACGACCTATCCTGGCATAATCAAAATGGTTAATAGACAGTGGAGACTTATAATGAATATAGTAAATACAATAGTATACTATTATACACAATTAATTTCGATAACATAGCATTCTTAGTTTGTCAAGACTTTTAGACAAAATGACGATATGTTGTTCTCTCGTGTGTTTAAAGTTAGTACAAATATCTACTATATTTTAAAATGTTCGAAGCGTTAATAATATTTATTCTATTACATTCCAATCTGTATATATTTCACTATGAAAGAGAATTTTCGACATACAATTTAGAAACAAACATCCGAATAAATAAATGCAAAGATTCGGACATATTTTATGGTGTTTCATTAAGATAAATTGATGGAGAATTTCTGGTATAGTATGAACCATATAATGAGAAAAAAATAATGCCTTATGATTAGGAAAATGCTAGAAATGATAGTGGATACAAAAGGAGGAGTAGAAGTAAAAGATGATATAGCGAATATAGATAAAATTTTAACAAAACTACTAATAGAAGAGAAAGGACGGGGAGAACATGTTGTGCTGACTCCTATTGTTTCTAATAAGGTCAGGAAGAAGAATTGAGGGAGAGTTTTAAACTGACCGTACTACACAAAAATAAAAAAAATTTAACCCATCGCCTTCTAACTCATCGATTGCTGTTTCTGTTATTTTATAATCAGCAAGAATAAACACAATATATATTCCGGTCGGATCTGTGCAAATTATTGAAACAAATTTTAGATATCTATGTCACCTCTTGCAAAGAACGGAAGTAATATAGGGGTATAAAGCCACATTCACTGTACTTTTGCCTAACTGATCTTGACCTCTAGCTGGAACGCTACGGGCCACAAAAAGGCCTAGCCGCAATAAACTACCTGTAAATAATTGACAATTGAATACATTTGCTTTTATATCATTGTTTCCATCATACGAAGTATTAAACAACAACATTCATAACATACACGTGCCTAACATCACATAGAAAGTGTGACAGGAAACGCACTAAGAACAAGTATATCATATCAGAGTGTTTAACTTATTAACTTCTCTTTACCCTGATATGACAGAGGTTTTTTGAAATGACAAAAAGTTCTGTTTGGAAAATTTATAAAAAACTACACTACTTTATAATATTAAAAGGAAAGTCAAGAATCACAAACGTTTCACATTACATATGTACATTATCATATAAACATTAATTAATCTCAAATATTAGCTGAAAGCTAGTGCTGACATCCAATATTCTACATTCAGCGCAGAAAACTGTCTTGAATTTGTAATAAGTGTAGAAAATTAGCACGTCCGCAGATTCGACCTACAAGTTGAGACGTTCCGCATATGAAATTACTTACAGGGATAATATATTTTTTTCATTTATAAAGATCCACGTACCATCCATACACGTACCCTGTGGTCTTAGCATAAGAATTAAGGCACTTTATTTTACTCCTTGAGATTAGAGAAAGTAGAACAAAAAATTACTACCCTTTAAAAAATATTCGGAATTCCGGAGCAACAAACAGACATGAAAAGTTAACTACAGTAACCAGTAACTCAAATAAAAACAATATTATACATAAAATTATGTTTTTATAAGATAGTTCTTAATTTATTTAAATTTTATTCATTTATAAACCAATTTAGGCAAATATTATCAATGATAAAAGGGACTCGAGTAAACCATTAATAATTAATCGATGTATTTTATCATACTCGATGAGCTCGGTACACCACCCGTGTCTATTGAAAATATTGATATACGCAAAGTAAACAATTCTGCATGATTAAAACGGGCGTGCGTTATAAATATGATTAGTATGAACCTACCTAATTACCTAAGGGGTGGTAGAGAAAATCTTACAGACAAACCTGACGAAACTTTAAACCGAAGTCAACTATGATGGACGAGGATCTTTTTTTTATTGCTGTAGAACAGCAGACAGGCTGACGACCCACTTAGAATTTAGCAGTTACCGTCGCCTATGGGTGTTTGCAACGCCAGTGGCATCGCGAACACGCTGCTGTCCCATAAGGGTACAGGAACTTGGGTCACTAATGCCGGAACACAACACAAGGTTATTGTGGCGGCATACTTAAAACCGAAGGTGGTCGCCATCCAGACGTGCTTGAGGCCCTACCACGTAGCTAGGGTGGGTTGTTTTGTCGGCTTTTACGACAGGCCGACCCAGGCCGCAGAGGTTAGTATTCTTTCTCCGCCCCTACACGGATAAAACGGATCTAATCCTAGCTCTTTTTATTACACGAAAAGTCAATTTATATTTTAAGGATTACATATATAATTTCACATACATAATGCCAATATCCCCAGCAAAAAAAATATTACGTATTGTTTTTTTTATTGCTGTGAGACAGTAGACAAGATGACGACCCGCTAGGGGTACTCGTGTCTGGTACCATCCGCGAAGGGAAAATAGAATCTGGATCACTTATGCCTATTAACGCAACACGTTATTACGACAGCATATTTAGAAACGAGGGGTAGTTGCCATCCAGGTGGGCTTGGCGCCCTACCACCTAGCTATGGTTGTGTGGCCGCCTTTACTACATGCCAACCCCTGCAGCTGGGGTTGATATTCTTACTCCGCCTGTGCCAAGTACTGGTGGGCGTTTCACGTCGGTTGTCTTTTTGAACATTTACCGACCCAGAAAGATCGACAGCGAAAAACCTGGTGTATCTATATAAATTTATTAGGTACTAAATTTTCCTCGGTAACAAATGTTTCATCCTAGTTCTATCGGAAACTTTCACTTACGAAAGCGAGGTTTACTTCTGAATAGTGTCACACCGCAACCGTTATATAACTATTTCCGCTAAGTGAAAACCCAAGAAATTTATCTTAAATAATAGATAATAAGTTAACTGTCAAATTTCCCACAATGTAATATAAATTACTAGTTGATGCAGTGTTCTCAAACGTTGTTCTGCTATATGAATTTCAAAAAAGCCTATGTCCTTCTCAAAGGTCCAATCTATGACTATAGTGTATCGGTATACCAAAATTCATTAAAATTGGTTCAGCAGTTTAGGTGTGAAGGCGTAACAAATAAACAAACAAACTCTCGTTTCCATTTATGATATTAGTTAGGATAACAGTACCATTCTGTTTCTATGAGCTTACTGAAAGTGTATTTATCGCTTTTATACATTTGTGCTCTGTACGCTGAATTCAGGTGACTTTGTCCTTGATTATTTGTGGGACCATACTGATGAGGCTGGAGTAAATAATAATTAATATAATTTATTTGAAATGAATCTCGAAGGGTTGATTAAGGTATTTTAAAACTCACCCAGTCCAATCCTGTGCTAAAATAGTTTTAGTATAAAAATGTCCTAGTTTTCAGAACACTGTAATGAAGGGCTGAAAACCTTTAACACAACTCACCAACCCTAATAACATCCTATAAGGGGTAGTCACGTGCAGGAACCATATACAAACAACGGTAGAACCCCCCTTCCTTTTCGCACACATGTAGCTACCTGTTTTGTATATATTCAGGATACGTATCACAGTATAGCGCAGTTTAGAGGGGGGATCTATACTGGTACCTAACGAAAAATAAATAAAACTATTTTATTTTCATATATTTACATGTTTGTTCTAATTTATTGTTGCACAGCTCATTTTCATATTTTAATCCAATGATGTTATAGTAAAAAGAGGTAGATAAGTTACTTGCGTTTATAAAGCGGCACCGTAAAACTGAGCTAATTAGCGCACTTAAGCTTAGTCTCGTGAAAGCATTGGTAACGTTGACTGTGCCCTTTGTCCCTCGAAATTTCTTTAAAATGCCATCCTGTGTTGTACTGTAGAAACTACACAAGTAAGACTTCCAAAAGTCTAGGGATCACATATTATGCGTACGTATTAATTTTGAATTGATTTGGTTTCATATTGATTAAATTTGATTAGGAAATCCAAAATATTAGCATAAATTATTTATCATAAAAGGTTCGAGTGCGACGGCATATACTCCAGTCACCGAGTGTAAGAGAGATGTCTGTCAAGATTGAAAAAAGTAATGTAGCAGAGAGGACATTTCCATGATAGTACCTACACATTAGTCGACATCAACGGAGAAATGAATTAACAAGTTTGATATTATTTTTTAAGGTTTCCGGCAAATGAATTAAGGTGTAACCAATGGATAATAATTGTACGTAGACAAATGCATGAAGAGGATTGGCGGCCAAATACTTCAAGTAGAATATGTTCGGTTTATTCGGTTCGGTGTATATTTTAGTGTAAATGAAAATAAAAAAAATATAAGTGTTTGTCCTTTGCTGTTTTATTTCTTATAAGAATAGTCAAAGTTCATTTTAGACATATCAATTTTGCTTACTAAACCGTAGGCATCAAACCATTTTGTCTGTTCTGTGACATTTTAATTGATAATCTATGAAGTAAGTCGTGACATCGCAACGACACTGCGCAACATATATCCGTCTTGTTTACGGTCTTGCTAGTTAGCATGCTATCTTTTTCACACATTACAGGCTTGTCAAGTTAACTCTGCTCAAGCGGCTATATAATATCATCAACTCTGGAGTCGAATTAATTTCACCGCATAATATCGTATAGTTTAGTTTGTTTATAAATATAAGTAGGTACATACGCCGTGGACAATGCTTGACTTCGCATTAGTACTAATATAACATATCTATTTATTATAACATCATTGTTTTAATCACAAGATTAATAAAGTTATTATAGAACATGAATAGTCATATTCCATGATATATGTGTATTAGCCTATACTTATTTGATTAATGTATATTCAAATTTACGAATATGCATACTTAGACTAAAAGGTTACAGAGTTCCACTGATACCATTATGGACCAAATCAAAAGTTATAGATAGTAACCGTCGACGATAGTTTGTCAAACAGAAAAAAGTTCTAAAAAAGAAACAATTTTGAGAATGAGTGGTCGATCGAAAAATGAATATGGCAGAAATAATGAATTCACCATAAAAAGTCTTCTCAAACATACTCTCCGCTTGAGTTGACCAAAATAAATAAAAATGGTACCTTCAGATATAAACAAGGCTTTGACAAAATACTTTCAAATTTATCATTTTTAGTAGTGATTGTCTCATTTAAGTAAAGAGAATGTATGAAAAGGCACCAACGCAAACGTTACGGACTCGATTTTGAAAGACCCGTCGGCTCGATTCAAAATGCTAGTTTTGAATACGATAAGGATTCATCACTTACATAATAATAATGAATAATAAATAAAGCTTGTTATATTACATACACAAATTGATTTTGATTCGGAATTATACTGAGCGAATTTTACACACTGAACTTGTGAGTTCTGTGGAATCACGCTCTAACAAAATTTAGGTGCCTCGTCGACGGTTATTTTGTTTCATGGCTACGTAAATAGGCCGTTACAACTTCGAATCCGATACGACATTGTGGATTTTGATAACGAATTCAATCATGCGAACGGAAGGTGCGTTAGCGAAGAATGTTATTTTATAGTTTCCACCATCAAAAATATCGACAAAGTCGTAAAATATGGAAAACAGGTGGAGAAAGAATACTAACCACTGCGGCCGGAGTCAGCCTGTCGTAAAAGCCGACAAAACAACCCACCCTAGCTAGGTGGTAGGGCTTCAAGCCCGTCTGGATGGCGACCATCTTTGTCTTAAGTATGCCGCCATTATAATCTTGTGTTGTGTTCCGGCATAGTGACCCAAGTTCCTGTACCCTTATGGGACCGCAGCGAGTTCGCGATGCCACTGGCATTGCAAACATTCATAGGCGACGGTAACTGCTAAATTCTAAGCGGCCGTCAGCCTGTCTGCTGTCCTACAGCAATAAAAAAACAGACATAATTTGTAGTTGAATAAAGCTGAGACAGCTAAAATGATTTTTATACTAAAAATACTTTTCGCAAGAGGATATAAGCATATAATTTTTATCAGTAATACAAGTCATGAACGAAGATATTTGTGATAATTTATTTTGCATATAAAAAATTGGGCTGAGGTTTTAGTTTCCAATCAACATCTTATACTGAAGAAAATAATAGAAAGAAAATTACGTAAAAACGTAATAAATCGAGAGAAAAAAAAACTAGACTGGGCAACGAAGTTTAAGTATAGGTGACAACCGTGATTAGCTTTTTTTATTGCTGTATTACAGTAGACAGGCTGACGGCCCGCTTAGAACTTAGCAGTTACTAATGGGTGTTTGCAACACCAGTGATATCGCGAACACGTTGCTGTCGCATAAGGGTTCAGGAACTTGGGTCACTAATGCCGGAACACAACACAAAGTTATTATGTTATTATGGCGGCATACTTAAGGCCAAATGTGGTCGCCATCCAGACGGGCTTGGGGCCCGACCACGTAGCTAGGGTGGGTTATTTTGTCGCCTTTTACGACAGGCCGACCCCGGCCGCAGAGGTTAGTATGCTTTCTCCGCCTGTGCACGGATAACTTTATTTTTTAAAAGCTAGAATTCAGCAGACAGGCAGACGGCCCACCCTGGCAGGTGGTTACCATCGCCTATGAACGTTTGCAGCACTAGAGGCATTATCAACCCGCTGCCGGCCTCGAAGAAATTTTATAACGCCTTTTTTGAAGAACCCCATATAGTACCGCGCTGAGAATACCTCAGCCGGAAGCTCATTCCAGACCCTGAGAGTACGCAACATGAACGTTCTAGAGAACCATTTTGTAAAAGTAAGAAGAGGCTCCAAGAAATGACGACTAACACCCAGCCGATGGCGGACAGTGCGGTGGTAGAAAGAGGACAAGGGCACTTTTCTAAATAGTTTTTCTTCTGAACTTGTACACTCTCCGTTGTACAGACGGTAGAATACGCAAAGAAACAAAAAGTCTCTCCGAAGTCCAAGCGTGTCTAGACCGTCTGTGAGTATGGGATCGCCGACAACACGAACTGCGCGCCGTTGGATTGAGTCTAAGTGATTTAGCTGGCAGGCGGGTGCTTCAGCCCACAAATGTGAGCAGTACTCCATACGCGGTCTGACCTGTGCTTTACAAAGCAAAGGTCAGACCGCACAGTACGTGCTCTACATAGCACAAGCCGTTGTCTTGGACTGAAATACAGTAAGTCCAAGCAGTAGCTTGGACCGGTTTAGCACACCTAGCTTTTTGGAGGCAAGCTTAGCTTTACCCTCCAATTGCACATCATTCGTGATGTCGACACCAAGGATCCCAATACTGCTTGCGACGGAAAGAGGATCCTTGGAACTGTGGTGCAGGTGCGAACGGGGTTTTTTTTAGATAATGATGCACATTTCTGCATTATAGAACCCTGAATTGAGAATTAAACATTTACGAATGACACATATTTTTAATCTGTAAATTTAAATCTTCATAACCAAGTAATTTAATATTACTAATAAAATACCTATATATAAAAAGAAAATAAAAATAGAAAATAAGCCCTGAATCATCTTCTTGTAAAAACTTTCCCCGGAAGCTATCAGCATTGCTTCTGTGGATATCAATACTTATCTTATCTTATTCGGGGCCGAGAAATATCTCGGACACTTCGACCCAATGGGATCTTTTGTGTTCCCCTAGATAGCAATCACTCCTCTCCAATCTCATTGAAGATTTGCTTCATGAGCCTAACAAAGAGGTATGGAGATAGGAGCCTGTAGACTTCCGGTGTCGGATATCCCACCCCCAAAAGATTCATTCGCCTCCTGGCCAATGCATCACATGTACACAGTAGGTGTTCCATGCGTTCTGTATGTTCCCCACACAACCTGCACATGCGTGTCGCGGTTAGACCCATCTTCATGAGCATGTTATTGGTTCCAAAGTGCCCAGTAAAAGCTCCAAGCAAGTAGCGTATTTGCCCCCTGCTCATGCTCCAGATGGATCCTCGTGCTTTGTACGTGGATCCCAAAAATTTTTTGGAGTGTTCCAGACCAATTCTAGTCAGTCAGTGTTGTTGTTGACTGCGGTCTGAAAAATCCCTAAATGTGGCTTTCACGAGGCTAGTCGGAATGCCTACACATGGTTCCAGACCCATAAAATCATTAGTTGAGCCCTCTTTTGCCAGTTCATCTGCCATTTCATTGCCATGAATTCCTTCGTGTCCCGAGACCCACATTAATCTTACCCTGTTATGCCTTCCAAGCCTATTTAAGATTTGAATGGCATCCAGGACAAGTCTGGAGTCAACTTTGAAGGATGCGATGGCCTTGATTTCAGCTTGACTGTCACTGAGAATATATGTAGATTTGCCTTTGGTGCCTCTATCTATGTTCTCCTAAGCACAGATTATTATGGCATATATTTCAACCTGGTATACACTTCCCATTTTTCCCAAGCTTTTACTACATTTGTAGTCTTTCGCGTATCAATACCTACATATTAATAATGATTTTTATTGCTCCGGAAAAGCAGACAGGCTGGCGGCTCAATTAATAGCAAGCAAATACCGTCGCCTATGATTTTTTCTGACGCTAGAGGCACCACAAACACGCTGCAGTCCGCATAGGGATACTGGAAGCTGGGTTACTAATGCCGGAATACAACACATGGTTATTATGGTGACTTATAGACCAGTAGTGGTTGCCTTCCAGACGGGCTATTTTGTCGCCCTTTATTACAGGTCAACCCTAGCCGCAGGGTCCGTATTCTTACTCTGCCCATGCACGAATGAATGTCCAGTTACAGACCAGCCTTCTGGTTATAAGAGTCTATCGGATTATTGAGAAGTCTTAACATTACAGAAAGACACGATAGATACTTTTCTACTCCTCAAGGAAATATCATGGAAGTGAATCTACTACTATAATATTCAACAAGGTACGTCCAATTTCTAAAGGACATTCTAATTCAATACGAATAAAAATATTTTCATAAATATGCATCTAAAATGTTTTCATTTCAATAAAAATCCACTATATTAGATTAACATGCCATTTTAGATAAATATTTCTAATATATTGTTCTGAAAATGGTCTACATATAATTCTATAAATCATTGAATATAGTGTATATTGATAAATATAAGAAGGCTTTATGCTACATTTAGCCAACTGCAAAGAATAAAATAATACTGCTCAATGTTTATGGCAAAATGTCAAATGAAAATATTAATATTTTATGTGTTTATAGAAAACAATAGATTTATACGGATTTAATGTATTGTACATAAAATACAAATAACTATGGCTCAAAATTAGTAAGTAAAATGGTGACATCAAATTTACCAGGAGTATTATTGATGTCAACAAATGTTATCCAAATGATTTTTATTTTGTTCATATTACTAACGTTTGTAGACATAATAATTATCTCAAAGAATTTGAAGCAATACGTAGAGTTTGTGAAACAAAACCGAATATTACTTCTACCTACTTTAATATATCTGATAATTATAGTTGTATTTGGAATTGTAGAACCTATGAAAACAATTAACTTTTTGAGAGATCCTCGAGGAAAGAAAATCGATGAAAGCTCTCAACAAAAACTAACGCGAGTTATCTATACAACAAATTCAACTAGAAATTATTTACTGGCCGGATTCTCTTTATTTTACATTCTAGTTGGGTGGAGATTGTATGAATATGTCATATTTTCAGCCAAGTTACATGAATTCTCAAATTTGATGGGAAGTTATGAATTGATCGATATCACTTTCCTAACAGAATTAGAACCTGAGCCAGAAAACCAAGACGACTTCATAATTGAAGAATCAATTGAGGAGTGTTCAGATGAATCAGTTCACTGGCCTTCTGTAGCTAATCTTAATAATATAGAGCATAAGAAAATAAAAACGTTTCTTAAAGGAAGGAAGGACAACGTCGGCTTAGATAAAGCATCAACATCGAACAGTGCTAACGAATGTGTTAATTCAAATCTAACTGATGTGAACTCCAATGATACAGAAAAAGATTCTAAAAGTAAAACTAAAGATCATAAGTCCCAAGGACTCAATAATTGAAATATGTCAAAATGATTAATATATTCAGTGTTTTCATTGCAACCTTATTATTTACGGAATTATTTATAGTAATTGTATTATTGAAACCTTTAAAAGAGCCCTATTTCATAAGGGATATTTGGTACTGGTTACAGGAAAATATGTTACACCCGGTAAAAATTATTACATCCTTGCTACTTTTCCTCTTTCTAAATACATTCCTCGAGATATCGTGGGAGCGGAATTTCTATGGAAATCTTCTGAATGAAGTCAACGACTCGGAATTAATATTGGAATTTTATTTGAGCATCATATCAATTTCTTATACATGTTTCATCATGGCTTTATATCTGCTTGTACTTATAGAACGACTAACTCAGTTCCATATAACTGTGGCGAGATTGTTGGAGTTTGAATTGATGTGTCGTCATGCAATTTTAACCAAGGATAATGTAACACAAATATCTCCTGTATCATAGGATTTTTCGATTTGTGACATTTGTCACACATATATATATATATATCCTTTAAGATAGATTGGATTCACATATGTGCATCTAATCTACCTTCCATTCTGTATAAAAATTAGAGTTATTTATTAAATAAAAATTTAAAATACCTGTCATATATTTTATTTTTAAATGCAGTATTGCACTTTGTACTTAATTTCAAGTTATTACTCAATCCAGAATGCATTCAATTTGTACTTTCAAACCATGTCTATTGAGTATGTTAAAAGAAAAAACTTTACCGCGTTTCTAAACGTTGATGATTCCTGGAAACATCGTGACATGAAAGTAACTAAAATAGGTATGTTATTATTTGGTTTTTATTCTTCCTCCTTCTGCCCTTATCCCACATTTATTTTTATGGGATCGAATACTGTCGAGCCTGAACCCACAAAGATTCTTTTACTGTCTCTTAGTATTAATTACATTTTACAATTCTTTAAATTAGTGATTTAATAACCCTACTCTTACTATATTTCTGACCCCACGACCAAAAAAAAGCTGGTTCACTACCAAGCAAAAAGTCCAATCAGGTTTTATATTGACAGTTCACAATCCAAAAAACACAAAAGAATAAAATAATGAATTCACAATATGAACACATGTTACGCTCTTGTCACTATCTTGTCAGCAAAATTGACAGGCAACCTATCAACATGGTTCTGGATAGAATAAATTGAACAAAAAATATACGCCAACATTTCCGAACAAAGTCACAATGCCGTAAGAATTTATCTGTATTTCATACATATTGGCTAAAAAGGACGGAAAATGGACAGCAGTTGTATTATTCTCACTTTCATTTTGTTGCTTCAAATGGTTGTGCTTCTCGCTATGTTGAATCCCACTTACAACTCACGGGAGATCATCGATTTTATAAACACAGTGACTAAAGAATATAAGCAATATTATTATAGTGTAATCTACTTCTATTTCTTCTCTGTATCATATTTTGGTATCTATTATCCTCTAAGTGACATTCACAGGCTTATATTTAGCAATCATTTGAATGAGTACCAGAAATTGATATTGCTTAGTAGAGCTGAAAAGAATTACGTTCTAGCTGGTTTCTCACTTTTTCTAATAGTTGTGACCTATGGAATAAAAGCTACCTTATTCTATGCTGCTAATTTGATAGAAATCAATAAGAAGAGTCAAATAATTGTAAAAAAGACTAGTGAAAAGAAAAGGAGCCCAGAACACGTCCTAGCAAATCTATTAAGAGTCAAAAGATCTATATCACACGAGACGATCTTTTTTGCAAAAGAGTTGAAGGAACATTTGAAAAAGATTAGTAACATCAATTTTAGAAACAATCAAAACACATTTAATATTTTGGAAATATCGAAAGCGCTGTGATCAGTACCAATGAGCATAATTTCATATTTTCACTGAGGCGTTAATAATTTATTTGCTTGCAATTATATCGATTTTATGATCTTTGTATCGGAATACACGTGGAAATATTCAAAGAGAGCTTAAAATACCGTTTCAATACTGAAAATGAGGAAAGAATTCGAATAAAATTTGAAGTGCGGCAAAAGAGCACACGAGCACACGTCGTTTGAGCTTTTGAATAAAATGTTACATTAAATGCTAAACAATTTTCAAAGTAAACATTTACTCTGAAGACATTTTTTATTTAAAGAACATTTGTTTTTCTATTTACAAACATTCAAAATATTAAATTGCATTGTGAATATTTAAAATAAACAATTTGTTAAATTTTTTCCGTAACAATAAATAACTCTATATTAAAAATCTTGTTTATTCAATATCATTCCTTTATACCATAATAAAGGATTTAGCGATGATAAATTATAAATCATATTGTCATAATCGTTATTAACCCATTTTTGTACGCCGTTTCAGACAAAAAAATAATGAGATAATAAAAAAACTAATTTTGTGGACAAATAAGTAAAACTTAAGTAAATAGGTATTGGTTAGTACATTTAAGAAGATAATAGCAGCAATGGTACTTAAAACATCATAATTTTTTGCATAAAATTTAAATACAGAGTTTTTAATATATCGTATACACTGGTCTTGTCGAATGCACTCAATAATACGGCCTGGCAACGTATCAAAATCACAAGTGATGTGCCAGTGGTCACTGGCAGACACATTAGGTCATAAAATTTTATCAATGTGGTTTTTCGCAACACTTTAGTATGTAAACTTTACTAATAGTATATGATAAATTTCCAGCCACATCTCGGTCAAAAGTCGAATGAACGAGTCACTTGTTTATCAAATAAATCTATAATATGTTATATTTATCCTCGTATAGATGTGTTAAGGTCAAAATAACCGGACTTTCTTAACGTATGTAGGATATTCTAAAATGGTACAAGTTAAAACTTATAGAGATATATAATTATTATTTTCATTATCCTTATATTAACATTTATTTATTACTAAGCATACAAATTTTATTAAAATAATGAAACTTTGAAATAAACTAGTTATTTGAATTCAGTAAATGCAAGCTAAAGCTGTGTATATTATTAAAAATTAAATGAAAAAGCCTTTATTTTATCCCAAAAACTAGAAGAGAACACACATATAAAAGTAACAGCAAGCATATTATAAAAAAGTAAAATATCAATAGCTCAGTGAAGTATAGGGAGGAGCACAAAATTACTTTAAAGTGTAAAAGTAACGGCAGACAGGCTGACGGCCCACTTAATAGTAACAGTTACCGTCACCTATGGATGTTTGAGACACTAGGGGCATCGCGAACACGCTACTGTCCCATAGGGATACAGGAACCTGGGTCAGTAATGCTGGAACACAACACAAGGTTATTATGTTGGCATACTTATACACCAGGGGTGGTTGCCATTCAGACGGGCTTTTACGACAGGCCGACCCCAACCGCAGGAGTTAATATTCTTACTCAACCCCTACACGGAGTATAATTCTTTGTACATTTATAAATGAAAGTTTGATTTGAATAATAATGTTCTACTGTAATTCATACAAAAATAATTTGTTAAGTCGCTTCATCCTTTGACTTACTCCATTACCAGACGTTTTATGCCGATAAAACTTGATATACTCTATTCAACAAAATCCTTTGATCTGACCGTCCGTAAGGCTTTCACGATCATATTATGACGTCACTATATAAATGATAGCATCACTCGATTATTTTTCACAGTAATCTTTCGGATGATATATGAATATCTGTTGCAAAAAACGTTATGTTTTATTCGTTTCTTGCTTTTAACTGCGGCTTGCATTGATGTTACTTCTTATCATTGATGGATGGTGTGTTGTATGCTGTTTCTGAACTAAAGGTGAAAGTAAAAATGTATGTAAAGGTGAAAGTATGATATAACAATTAAATAAAGTTATAACTTAGCATTTCTAAAAAAAAAATCTCCCTGGATTTTTTGAGGACTACCGTCAGAAATAGTTTTTCGTAAGCGATCGCAATAGGATCAATGTACACTAATAATGAAACAGACTGTGTTAAAATTTAGATATGCATGCTATTATATCAGCGTTATGTACTTATGTCATTGCGCTATTATTACCCCCATCAGTCATTTAATTAATTCATTGCTATTAATTAGTTAATCTGTGTAGGGATGGAGAAAGAATACTAACCTCTGCGGCCAGGGTCGGCCTGTCCTAAAAGGCGATAAAAAAGTTCACCCTAGCTACGTGGTAGGACCCCAAGCCCGTCTGGATGGCGGCCACCTTTGGTCTTAAATATGCCGCCATAATAACTTTGCGTTGTGTCCCGGCATTAGTGACCACTGGCGTTGCAAACTGCTAAATTCTATAATATAATATATAAAGTTATTGTCCGACATATGCAACTCTTGGATAGATTTACCAAATTTTCTTAAATATTTGCATTCTCAAACTAGTACACAACATATTAGGTAACTGTCCAATGCTTCTAGAAGATCTAAGTCTAGCGGTACAATATTATGCGTTGCTACTTATGCATACAATAAAGAAATTATATTATAGTATGTAACCCTGATACGTACATAAGTATTCCTATGGGTATGGTATAGTATCCACTGACTCGCCAATGTCTATATATATCACTTTCCCAATGACTCGTGTACGTCAGTCACACGCAGTTCAGTTCAGTTTTTGTGGGTATGGATCCAACACCTTTGGCATTGATTTTGTGAATTTCCAAGGAAAATATAAAAGTGACAGCTTTAATGGAGTTTTAAAAATAGTTTAGACGCATAGTGTCACTCCATGGAAGTAATATGTACTATACTAATTAATTACTTCCATGTATCACTCACACTCGCCCGTAGCTATTGTATCTTTACAGTGACAGTAATTTTATGACACTACACGTAGACACGCAAGATAGCATAGACTAAATCGCAAACATTGCTGTACGGATTTCAAATTCTCTCAAGTAAGAAAAGTTTAGTTGTTGTAAATTTTAGTATAACATACTCGTAGATGAAGTAATATAACATTTAAGCGAAGTAACCCTATCTAGTTTACGGTGTACGAAAATAAACTAAACCGTACAAGTTTATGGTCTTCTCGATAGGTTACTACAGAAAACGAACGCACCCATCCGAGGTTCGATATACATGCTATAATCTTAAATTATTAAAGCTTGCCTCGGAATATGTCGTCCAAAGCCTTGGTGTTGTATATTTTTTTTTATTGTGACGAAGGTTTTTACATTCTACTTCATTTGATAGACTTTTGGATTTGGGAAAATTATTTTCACATAGTTGACGGTCTTCAACTATTAGATGTGTTAAATTTTTGTTGTATTCAATATTTTTCTATGATTATTTAGGTTTGTTATTATGATTGTTTATGTTTATTTATCATAAATTACAACAATAGGCCCCTTTTGCAAAATTGCAGCATAAAAACATATCACATATAATTTTTTAATAAACATTATTATCACGTATAACGTCAAAATATTAATATTTTTATATAATTAAAAAATAAAATTATTTAAAAGGAATTAATAAATAAAAAAAGAAATATTATAATAATATTGGCTAAATTCAATTAATATGCAGTTTAGCTGACTGAACTTGTTCTTCTATCCATCTTGCTTTATGATTCCGAAATCCACGGTACGATATCATATCTATTAATTTTATAAGAGACTTCTGCCATTTGCAATATCATAAAAAACCGTAATATCTAAGTCCAGGTCTGCTGTAAGGTAGCCAGGGTGAAACTATTACGCCCTATTGTGAGTTTACTGCTTTTCTGTAGTATTTATTTTTGCACGTCTGTTTTCGGGTGTCAGAACCCATGCGGAACTCGGATTTAGTTTTCTCCCGAGTATATGTGATAATATTTATGTATTATTATTATATTATTATTTAAGCTGGAAAAATTAGATAACTTAAATAAAAGTTTAATATGCGGAGTAAATTTATGAAAGTTGAATTTATGTTATTTGATGGAAATGGATGAAATGGCGACAGCTCACAGGAATAATTTTTGACCCAAGAGAACCACTTAAACTCAGAGATACAATTTATAAATCCGTAATACTGTCGTATTGTATGGATCGGAATGCTGGGCCATAAAAGGGAAGGGCGAAGGAAGGAGGGTAGGGAGATGAGAATGCTAAGATGGATGTGTGGTGTTACGAAAATGGATAAAATTATTAATGAGTATATTAGAGGAAGTGTGAAAGTAATGCCAGT
Organism: Malacosoma neustria; assembly: GCA_963693495.1. NCBI lineage: Eukaryota > Metazoa > Arthropoda > Insecta > Lepidoptera > Lasiocampidae > Malacosoma > Malacosoma neustria. Next base: position 18,904,771 of record OY856377.1, read on the forward strand.
TATTGAAAAACTTAAAAGAAATAGACTAGCGTGGTTTGGCCGTGTAATGTGCAGGGACGAATTCCATATAACAAGGAAAATTATAGAAATGAAAGTGGATGGATACAGGACTAGAGATAGACCGAAAAAAGACGGATGGATTGTGTAAAAGATGATACGGCAAAAAGGGTGTATATGTTGGGATGACGGCTAACAGAGGAGAGAGGAAGAATAGAACATGTTGTGCCAACCCCATATAATGCGGGGTAAGGGCAGGCGGAAGAAGAATTCGTATTCTTTGCGGAGTAAAACTCACAGAAATGCATTAATGGCCACTAAACTTAAAATTAAACTTTGTTACGTAATAAATATATCAAAATAATTTAAAGTATTAAGTTCAATGTAAATGATTAAGTAAACATTCAGTTCGGTACCGTTGTATTTGTAAAGTACTTAGTTAAATTAGTGTGTTTTGCAACGGTCAACATGGTACCACGAGTATATTTACGAGTATAGTAATTATATATAAATATATTATTATACTAGCTGTGCCCGCGACCCCGTCCGCGTGGAATAGTGATTTTGGCAGATTTTTTTTTTGATATATCTTATGGTTTATTTTGAATTACAAACACTGTAAACCCTGTAAAAATATAAATGAAATATGCAAACAGTTAGTATTATCGAATGCAACTATTACGTCATGCGCCTCCGGAATACGTACGTTTGAACCTACAAAGTCCAACCTAAGCTGAATCCGAGGTCAACTTAAATTAGAATAAAATTTCCGAAACTTATCATTTTTAACAAAACCTATTTTTTTTAATAAAAATAGCCTAAGTTACTCCTTGATACATCAGCTATCTGCCAGTGAAATTCCCGTCAAAATTGGTGCAGCCATTTCAGAGATTATCCGGAACAAACAGACATATAGACAGACAGACAGACAAAAATTGTAAAAAAATTGTTTTGGTATATGTGCCGTATATACGTCCGAATGCACTTAGTAAAAAGCGGTTATTTTAATATTACAAACAGACCCTCCAATTTTATTTATTTGTATAGATAAACCGGTTTCCAAAATACAGGCTGTGCCTAGTTTGCGTTCCGGGTGATTTATCTTGTAATCTGTAACTGTTAATGAATAAATTATATTTAATTTGATTTATTGAAATATGCATGTAGTAAATTCATATCTTATATTGGATAGTTACTAGTTTATTTACAATATTTTTTACTTTTTTAAACTGTTAGTGGTGCCTGTGGCTTGGTATAATATATCCATATGTACGATTATTGTACATTATTAAGTGATTTGTCAGTCTTTAAGTCACAGCAATAAAAAAAGGCTTTCGCTTCACTATACAAATTTGTAAATAAAAGGGCCGCATTATAACTATACATTTAATGAACCCGTGTATTAAATTAAAGTTAAAAGAAGATCATAAAAGTATTTTTAATAGATTGATTACATAAATAAAACTACATAAGGGCACGAACACATCTATTTGAATTTGTCTAGACTTTCTAAGTAACATATACAATTACAATTTCTAAGTTATATATTAGTCTCTTTCTTAGGTATATGTAAGATATGTATTGCAGTCCAACCGATCATGGTTGCCTAATACCCTCAAATATATCATACATCTCAAATAGTGCTTAAAATTCCTAGGCACGTAACCAGTGAAAGCTTTTAAGCTTCAGCTGAAGATTATTTACGAGTACTCTCTAAGTTGAAAACCTACTTTACGCATTCCAAAACCAAACAAAAAGCACTTTGAGTTGTTTTAAAATTTAATATATCAAAATTGAGAGAGTGCACGCCGCAGTGATACCAAGAATAAACATTTGAGGCTGTATCATAAAAATATATGGAGTGTTAGCAAAGCAAAATATTCTGTTTTGAACCAAAAATTAGCATAAACAGCACGCCCCGGCTCGAGATTATCGCACTGGGTGTGATGAGTAGGCATTTAGAAGCGATTGTGTTGAATTACTTTTTAGAATATATAAAGTTTTGACGGTTATGTCCCGGCTTCGTGAGGGACATTTGAATTTTATATTATCGAGTTTATAACTTTCTGAGTTGTAGAATTCGATTTAATTTTCCCAAGAACCCGGATACCAGCGATGAGAAGAGTCCTAAACAAGAAGTTTTCTATAGATACGTAGGTACGTATCTATAGAAGACCTGCATTTATGAACCTTCATAAATGTAGGTATAAAACCACATTACTATGTCGCTACACAATCCACCATTTAGTTCGTAAAAGCCACTTTATAATAAAGAAAGGTTTTTATTGCTGTGGATCAGCAGACACACTGACAGCCCTCTTATTAGTAAGCATTCATCGTTTCTTATGAATATTTGCAACTCCAGGAACACCAGTAAGACGCTGCCTCCGCGTAGGGGACATGGAACCTGGATCGCTGAGCCACTGGGGCACAGAACAGAACTCAAGGTTATTATAGTGGCCATTTTAGAGACCAGGAGTAGTAGATATGCAGACGCTTTTGCAGCTTTAGGGGGTCAGTATTCTTATAACGAAGATCGACAGACAGGCAAACGACCCACCAGGTGGTCACTGTCACTTATAGACATTTGCAATACCAGAGGCATTTCCAACTCATTACTGGTCTCAAAGAGGATCCAGAACTTGGCTTACTAGTCTCAGAACACGCGCAAGGTCATTATGGCGGCATGTTTTAAATTCATACTTTTTATTGCAGACAGGCTAACGGCTTGCTTAGGATCCAGCAGTTACCGTCGCTTATAAGTGTTTGCAATGCCAGTGGCATCGCGAACACGCTGCTGTTCCATAAGGGTACAGGAACTCGGGTCACTAATGCCGGAACACAACACAAGGTTATTATGGCGGCATACTTAAGACCAAAGGTGGTTGCAATCCAGACGGGCTTGAGGCCCTACCACTTAGCTAGGGTGGGTTGTTTTGTCGCCTTTCACGACAGGCCGACCCCGGCCACAGTGGTTAGTATTCTTTCTCCACCCCTGCAAGGATCACTACTACTATGAATACTTACTATACTTAATTCATAGTAGATAATACTACTATGAATTTGAAACCAATGGTAACCCTACCATCCCCAAATACCCCAGTTAGATATTTTGTCGTCTTTTACTACAGGCCGATCTCGGCAACAAAAGTCAGTTCCTTACTTTCACTTTGCAGGAGGAAAAAGCTTTTGGTAAGAATCCGATTTTTAAAATGTTTTGTAGTATGAACTTAGTTTCTGAAATAATTGCTCTCGGACCCTTCATTTAGTGCTAGCAAAAATAATAATCCATCCGAATTTACGCCTTCTAGGAAAAATGGGGTTGATCCTATTACATCATACCAGGATCACGCGGCCAGCATAACAATTAACTTAACCGAGATAATATTGTGTAACTATTCATAGAATAAATTTAATTTAACTGAATTTCGGACGTTTTGCAAACCTAAGGGACCTACGCCTGTCAAAACTATTTCCTTAAACATTTACGCAAGACAAACAGATCTAAGTTTGTTTGATTAAGGAAGTATTTGTAAAGCTATTAACGATGAGCTCATAGTATAATTTGATACAAGATCCATGCTTCAAATTGAGTAATATGGATTATACTGTGTTATATCAACAATAGCAATAATATATTGGTTTTTTTTTATATGTAATACTATTATTTTATAAGGAAACTGATGAACCATGCTGGTCTTATTCGATGTAATTCAATTTATTCGTACTTATATATAAAAAATGTTTTGCCGATCCCTGTGTACTATACAGCATTTGCAAAAAAGTGGTAATATATGGCTATAAATCAATCACTCTGTGCAATAAAATAAATAAAGAAATTAAGATGCATCCAATGTCTTCACATGAGTTAAAATTCAAGTTAAGGAATTGGTTACTAACTCTTGACTATTCAGACGCTGCAAATCTAATATCTTAAATACTAATTATCTAAATATAAACATACACTGATGCGCGCACGCACACACACGCACAACTACACACACAAACACACCCACGCACGCACATGATGAGAGAGATGTGTAATAAATGTATTATGTAGTTAGTAAAGTAGATAAACTTTTAAATATGTATGAGTGGGCACTGATTTCCGCAACGCAGGTTTATTATACCCAGCTTGGAAGTCAGAGAGTTCATCTTTGTTGGTAAAAATTCTGTTGGATAAACATATATACATACATATAATCACGCCTCTTTCCCGTAGGGGTAGGCAGAGACCACTTCTTTCTACTTGCTACGATCCTTACACACTTGTTTCGCTTCGTCCACTTTCATTATTCCATTCATACATGCTCTTCGGTTTAGGGTACTCTTGACTTGGCCTTTTATTGTATGAATTGTGTGTGTCTACAGGCTATGGGGGGCGGAGGGCATCCTTAAACCTATTCCGTCATACAAATTGTCATATAAATTGTCCATGATTATAAAAATAATATGTCTTATTTATTAAATTAAATCATTTTCATTTTGAAGGGATTTAAAGATGGAGCCGACTTTATATGCATTGAAATATTTAAAATGGAATAAACATATAAAATGGAATACTATTCTAATTCCCAAAAATACTCTAGCTAACTTTATAATATATTTCTAGGTAGAAATCTACCTGGTGGTAACATGCTGCCTGCCTCGAAGAAACTACAACGACTTTATTGAAAGATCCAATGTCGTACGATGAAAGGCTCAGCCGGAAGCTCATTTCGAAGAGTGGGCAACGTTAATGTCCGTTACGTTCGAACTTTTTTACACAACAAAATAAACTTGTCCTTCCACAACACCTTATCAGTTGGCAGTTCCTTTCCACAAAGGGAGGGTAACCGCGTTGACAAATGGATGATTTGGGCGAAGCGCTTTTGTCCGTGTCAATTGCGGTCAGCAAATGGGATGACAAAACCACGTTTACCTTATGTATTATAATTATTAGCTTTTCCATATTTAGACGTGGACGTCGGGCGTACGAGGGGTATTTATCAAGTTGTATATCACAAAAGTATATTTAACCCATTAATGGCCACGTCGGTCACTGCTGACCGACGATTACTTTGTGGCAATTTTCACTAAATAATTGAGAGTTTATAAAGAGAATGGAAGGAAAAAAATTAAGTTTGTTCAGTGGCCGCGAGAAAAAAATACAAAAAATCCTTAAAAACTATCAAGCTAAAAAAACACATAACTATATACTACCTACACTTGCACATACTCATAAAAATGCTTGGCAGCGAATATCTTAAAAATGTTGGTATTTATGTATTTACATTCTATTCACAGTATATGCAAATCTAACTTCAGTCGTTATCGTTCAATTAGATAATACCAGTTAATATACTAGATGGAAGTAGACGATGTCAATCCAGCACAGTTTTTATAACTATTGCAATGCATTGTCACTATGTCAAATACTATGACAATTTAAACAAGGGCATATTGTCCCAAAGTAAGCCACAGTTCCTTGTAATTAAATATATTAGAAAACAGATACGCTATGTATATAAATTAAAAAAATTTGAAATGTGATACACTTCATCTCTAAGCCTATCAGTATAATTATGAATTTAAATCAGTTTTACGGCCTGGCCACGACTTTGGTCTTAGCAAAGAGCGGCGCGGCGTCGGTGAGCGGTGCGTTTAGCACGCCACGTACCTTCAGTAGCGGTTAGTTGCAGTGGCCATGGTGGAGGTATTTAGGTAGTCCACGCCGCTCTGTTTCGTGGCGTCGCACTCATTCACTTGTACTTTTGTTCCTGCTGCTCTCTACACCGCGTGCCGCTGTAGCAATTCGCTTGGAAAAAACCGCGCGCTTTTTCGCTATAAGCGGCGTCTCGTGGCGTGCCTCAAACATTTTTATACTTTTGATATTAACCGCTCGCCGCCCCGCGCCTAGCAGCCGCTCAGAGCGGCAAGGTCGTGAACGGGCCATTATAGATGGCCAGTTTTTAACTTAGCATACTGGAACGATAAGACTCATCGTACACTGCATTAGTTACGAAATCAAAAATCAATGGAATAGACATGTTTCCTCGTAGATTCCTGCTCTTTGCATGAACTGTGAGACAACTAGTGGTTAAATAAGTCAACAACTCATTGAAACTTATCAAGATTATATCTACCTTCTTATTGCTTTATCCCACATTATATGGCCTTTGTCATAACCTTTTTTTCTCTTTCTACTATTCTCGTTCCATTCTTGTTAGCTGAAATTCACACTATTTTTCGTCATATTCTCTTTCACGCAAATCTTTTCTTTGATCTTCTCCTTCTGTATCCATTAATTCTTATTTTATAATTTTCTTTGTAACATGAACTTTTTTTTTTAATTAAATGACCATACTACGCTAGTCACAACGAAAAGTAACAACTTTTCAGTTTTTCAATCTAATTCATTTCTAATTTTACCCAATTTCGTAACTCCACACATCCGTATGTAACAGTAGTATAGTACAGCATATAATTATTTTAGCCCACCCCTTTGCAGTTGATGATGATGCCAGCATATCAGCAAGGACCGGTGTTAAATCCATTTAAAATAATACGAGCTGTATACACGAAGTTCAGCTTCTTCTTCTTGCCAATATCCCAACTATGTGGGGACAACATATTCCTTCCTTTCACTCACTTTTTGCCATATCATCTTATACACAATCCATCCATCCTTACTATACACGACTACTCCAACAATAAAAATAAATGAATTACTATATCTCCCGTGTCACAACAGTTTTAGCTATTTTAGACGTTTATTTCCACAAAGAAATTTTATTAAAGCGATGTTTATCTTAGCAACCGGCCCTTTTATTGCCTTATCGGTGGAATTGCTTTTTCCCCGTAGAGTCTCTTTTAACGTGACTTTTTTGTTTTTCACTGAAATTAATTAGTTCAGAGAGATGTTGAAGACAGCCTTTTGAGAATTATGCAGATAACATTAAGGATTTATAATTTGGTTTTAATTATTTTATTACGAAAGTTCCTTCTACGTAGTTCTGTTTATTTAATTTCTTTTAAATACAACTTCAAGTTTATTAATGATATTTTTTTAACTTAATTAATATAATGTAAACGTAAACTTTATTAACATATGTTATTCACAAACTCTTATACAGCCTTAAATTGTAAATATCTTTTAGCTGTATATGTGCTATTTGCAAATTCATTGCTCTTAGAAACAACTTGTTCAATATGTACAAAATTATTCAGTTTTCTCTATACGTATTAATATGAAAGCAGATTGTGACGACAAACAGACAGCATAACATGTTACTAATGAGCACATGTTCCTTAATACCATTAGCGGCGTCTTAACACATGTCTCGGTTGTCAATGCTATAATGCCTTAAATATTGTATTAGGTACATTTGAATGGAGCTTACGCATAAGTAGTATTCGCATTAATAACTTAGTAATGTAACTATTAGTAACTTAACAATTATTAAATTGTACATCATCTTTCTACCACCACACTGCCCGTCTTTGACTGAGCGTTCATCACCTTTTTTTGAAGCCTCTTTTTTCACGTATGAAACGGTTTTCAAGAAAATTCACGTAACTCTCTGGAGTTGAAATGAACTTCCAGCTGAGGTTTTTTCAGCGCAGTACAATATGCGGCTTTACAGAAAAAGGCGTTACAAAATTTCTTCGAAGCCTGCAGTGCATTGAAAATCCCTCTGGTGTTACAAACGTCCATAAGCGACGATAACCATCAGCTACTGGATAAAATATTCTACAACAACATAAATAAATAATAAAAAGAATGTATGTATTTCCACGCAAGATGCCGCCGGTCATCTTAATATTCAAAACAAAACAAGCCATCTTCGAGGCGTTATCAGAAAGTGTCTGGAGCAAACACCCGGTGCTAGTATTAAGACGAGTTTGATCATCTTACGAAGTTAGTTGTTATGTAAAGTTAGCCTCGGATCGGTCGAACTACGTAATCAAGTATAAATTTATGTTTGGCAACATGTCGAGGCCTGTGAGCAGTTTACTAAGGCTTTTGATGTGCCTTGTTGGCTTTTTTTTTTGATAATTTGAGATCAAAAGTGCTTTAGCTGCATCTTAATTGCCTTAGGTTATCTTTAAATGAAAAAGAGAAGAATTTTATATTCTGTGCATCTATTTGTCATCATTTTTTCTAGGAACATCTGTATAATATTATCATTCTTTGCATTACAAAATTCTAATATATCTGTCAAATTTCTTGGGTAGGTGAAATATACAAAAAATTTTGAAAACAAAGGAATAATATAGTATACTAAGAATATTTTTCTTATGTATATATCATATGGTCAAGAAAGAAAAGGTTTTTAGAGTTTTTCTCTATGACTATACTAAATACCTCGGAGTCTGGTCTTGCAAAAAGTTTAAAATACAGCTATACATTATACATATATGAATAATAGTAATATGAAAACAACTCCTTTATGAACAGTCGGAAGGTGTCTAACAAGGCTCGTCTGGCTGTGCATGAGGGGGTGTTGGTTCCAACACTCATGTACGGAAGTGAAAGTAGGGTATGGCAGAAGAAACATGAAAGCAGAATAAATGCAGTTGAGATGAGAGCGTTAAGAAGTATGATAGGAGTCAAACTGAGTGACAGGATAAGAAATAGTGAGATAAGGAAACGTTGTGGTCTGAAAGAAGATGTAGTGTCAAAAATTGAGAAAGGTATGCTGAGATGCTTTGGCCATGTCGAGAGAATGAATGAAGAACGATTGACAAAAAAAGTGTATAAGGCGATTGTGAATGGAAGTGTTGGAAGGGGTAGACCTAGGCGGACGTTTCGAGACCAGATCAGGGCTGTCTTGAAAAAAGGCCAGATCAAGAGTACCCTAAACCGAAGGGCATGTATGAAGGGGATAATGAAAGTGGACGAAGCGAAACAAGTATGTAAAGATTGTAGCAAGTGGAAAGAAGTGGTCTCTGTCTACCCCTGCGGGAAAGAGGCGTGATTATGGGTATGTATGTATGTATGAAAACAAAAATGAAATTAATTTTGTGGAAATTTTTCAAATGCTTGTCGAACATTTGCTACGCAGTTCGTAGCACGTAGCGTTTGCTACGTGAACATGTAGCGTGAGTTTTTCACGTTTCTTTTATTATATTTTCACGACATGATTTGTACATTGCTGTAAATTTTTAGAAAATATATATTATAAGAATTTCAAAAGAATAAAGCTATAACTATTATATTTATTGTAGATTTAATTTGATAAAATAAGGTTGTATTACAAATACAAAGATTGATTAACAAGATTTAACCCTTACTCGTTAGCTGAAAAGGTGGATTTTTATAAATTATCTTATTAAAATAAAATATCTTAAAGAACACCTGTATATGATAGTACATAACTGTGTATGCATAGGAACCTGTACATACTAATAATAATGAAAACACAGCCACAGATTGTATCCCCAAACCATTCAAACTTGTTACCAACAAAAAAAAAATAACAGGAAATTGCTTAAATTGATTCACAGAACACCACAAAAGGAAGACCAATACAGAAGAGGAAGAGCAGAACCTTAATTTCAAGTAGTTTAAAAGAGAAATGATAAAAAGTGATATATGTATTTTAAATACTATCTGTACTTTTTTATCCTTCTAGGGAGTTGGCTATGTTCTTATTGTTATATTTTTTATAATATTTTATTTATATTTTTGTTAAAATGATAAAATAGCTGGAGTTAAAAAGTAATATGGAAAACCAACAGGAGAAATAACCTTCGTAAACCGTCAACAGCGTGAACAGATCCCAATGACATTTCCGTTATATCCGTCAATCATGATTGGATCATTTGATTGCTCGCTGCGGTTGCAATACCCATTTCCCTCTTCAGTCGCTGGAGTCATCCGGTACTCGTTAGGATGAATTAAGAGATGGTAAATAATAATAATTTACAATCTCTACTTAATTGTTCGATTATTACCATGATATACATTTGTAAGCGGTTTCTATTTACTTATCTAATATTATTATACTATTAAACAATAATCAATATTAAACGTTAAAATAATACTTGAAAATATCTTAATAATCGTTAAAATAAATACTTTATTATATAACTGTACCATTGAATCCGTAGAGAGTATACTTTTATAGTTTAAACTTGTTTGGTATTTATGGATGCATAATTGATTGTCATCGTGTCTCTTTCGTTTGTATACTGATACTTTTACAATTTGCTTTCTAGCACTTCAATACCAGCGGTAAGACAAGTAGTTATTGTGTAATTTTAGGAAAAATAATGCGCTTCAAACCAGGCTGATATGATTATAGTTCATTTTCTAAATAGTTTTATTTTTAGTTTATATTGCAAAAATAATTTCCTGTCGACTACAGTCTTAAACTCCAATCTTGAAAGAATATTGAATGATGCTCTTTCTCTGCTCTCTGTGCAAAATAATTATGTCACTATTTGTGAAGTGCGTGATAGGATAGTGTTATTCATATTTATGTTCAGGATCATTGATTGATCAGCTCACCAATATAAATAATAAATAAACATATTGGGTAAATTTTTGTAAATAAATACATATTATACATAAACACCAAAATGCGAGACGGGAATCGTGAACCTCCGCGAGTATACTGTTCGTTTCCCGTTACGCCACAGTAATCGTTAATATATATCTCCCTCCGATGTCCCCCTCACTCGCCATGACTTACGTATCTTAACAGTGATATCTCGATAACTAATGACCGATGCATAATACCATTTAGTTTATATGCATACAATTTGTATTAGTGCACTTCATCTTAGTTCACCAGAGTAATTTTAACAAGTTATATTTTCACCTGGAATTCATAAATGCTAATAAAATGCCGTTACGTATATAAAAATTGAGAACGTTAAACTCGGTGCGGATTTGTCAGCCATGGTATTGATTTAACCCAGATTTATCTGAGGAAATGCTATCCAAAAATATACGAACGTTGACACCACTCCAACTTGGTTAGTTAAATATAACGCGGTAGTTGGTCTATAAAGGTTGGTTGGTCTCGAGTTCCGTTTTTTATATAAAACATGTATTTATTTACGAACTAAGTGTTTAAGATAAGGTACTGTAAAACTAATACAAAAGTTGTCTAGTACCCATAAAACTGGCACTCTGCAGCTTACTTTGAGACTGGATGGCGCTGTACGAATTGCCATAGTATATTTATTAATTCATAAGGATGGTAAGCTTAATTTAGTTGCGAGAAATCATAACTAATATTATGAATTATAGACGACTAACTTTTTTACTTTAAATATTTCAGTATATAGCAATAACAACTTACCACTGCTGGGCTTGTAGCCAGAGAACGGACACTATAAGGCTAGCTAATTGGCGGGATAAACACATGGCAATATTTTCACGATATTTTCCTTTGTATGAGAACTCAGCAATTATAATATTATATTAAAATTGTTAGTAAGTACTATTTTATTGCTGAAGAACAGCAGACAATCTAACGGCCAACTTAATAGTAAGCAAGTACCGTTGCCTACGGATGTTTATGACTCTAGGGGCACCGCGAATATTCTGCTGTCCCATAGGGGTACCTGGGCACTAATGACGGCTGGACTAACACAACACAAGGTTATTATGGTGGCATACTTATACAACAGGGGTGGTTGCCATTCAGACGGGCTTGTGGCCCTACCACGTAAGGGTTGTTTGTCGTCTTTTACGATAGGCCGAAAAATACTACTTTGACTAATTTTCTACAAACAATGATACAATTAGCAATCACTGTAATGTGATATTTATATTTTTAAGAAATAATAGGGCTTTTTACACAGATTCAATTTAAGACAGATACAACGAATCATTTGCCCATCATACAATAATTTTTGTGGAAATCAAACCGAAATACACGACCGTACAAGTCCAGTAACACGACTGTGTTGAGAATGTGATTGAATATTGTACATCATGGTGGAAATCGATCAAATGCATTAAAAATTTAGTATTCCTGGTTGCTTAGGCTAAATCAGAAACGTGCATGTACATTAAGTTGCAGTAAAACAACATTGATAATAAATGCACGTTTCTATGTAGCAAATAATTTATTAAGGCTTCATAAAAAACCCAATTATTTTTCAGCAAAAACTGCACTTGACGAGTTGCAGCAGGTCAAGGGATATATTGGACTCCAGGAAAGATGGCCGACATTCGACTACTCACTAACCTTGCTGTCCTATCGAATTTGTCTGGGCACATGAATAAACAAGGCTCACCGATCCTTGCTCGGGCCGAAAAATAAACAAAAACACACATAATGTTAACCTCAAAGGATTTAAATGTTAGAAGATATTGATTACAAGTTTTGTAACGAATATTTTATATTTTGCTATCGAAAAATATAAAATATTCTGATAAAAAGGCATAACTGGCCAATGTGAGGACGTCCCAAAAAATGTTTTGTCATGAACAACCTCGATAAGCCAAATGAAACGCAAAGGGCAACCTCGTTGTCACAACACTAAGGGGGACCGGGGGGAGTATGATTTAATAAATATTCAAATAAAGGAAGAGGTCCATTGGGCCACAACGGCATTCTGAGGCCTGAGTATAACACTTCAAACAGTATTCAGGGCTACTTCATTCGAAAACTCGCTCTATTATAAAGCTACAAAGTGAATATTTGTTGAGCAAAATTAATTTGTGATATTTGTTAAATATCAGCATAAGTCGGGTTTATTTTGAATAAGTTTTGTTTGGCGGTTTTCGAAATAATTGGACTTGTTTGCTTGCTTTACTTCTGTAGGATCCGATGTAGAAATTTACGCATGAGGTTTAAATTTATTGGATAATTATAAATTAGCAAATATACATAAATATTTTAAATATATTTAACATTCTAATTTATTATAGAAGATGTCCGTAATTTAAAAGTAATTCATATCCTAACTAATATTATAAATGCGAAATTGAGTTTAATTATCTGTTACGCTTTCACGCCTAATCCGCTGAACTAATTTTAATGAATTTCGGTATAGTTATAGATTGGACCTTGGAGAAGAACATAGGTTACTTTTTTTTAAACTCATATGGCAAAACAATTTTTACCGGGTTAACTGGTAATACATACATTTAACTATTACTTTTATCATGCATACGATAGTTGACACCGTTAGCACGGGTCAACAGAAATCAATGTACTAAATGAAAAATACTTATCGCGTTATTGTTCAAAATTTATCGTAAGAGTATGGTTTAATTAAAAATTTTAAACGTAGTATTTAATAGTTGCAGTTCATATTAGATACCTGGCAGCTCAGTGGTATTACACTTGGAGACCATTCCGAATCCCCCAAGGCATGCACCGTTTAGGCAGTTTTTCTCGCCTAATATAAAAATTGTATCATAATTGCCATGTGTCAACGGTGAAGGAAAACATGGTGACCTGCATACCAAGATCCCTGGTATGTGAAGCTGTACCTGTCCGTCTCCTGTAGAGGAAGGTATGGACCAGCAGTGGGACGCTACGGGCTGTTTAATTGTTGTTGCATTGCTGCATTATAATTGCAGTTATTCCTTTTATTGCGATAGCGTAATATTTATGTTTGACTATTTTATACGGTGCTCGGAGACAGCTTTAAGACTTTTCTTCTCCACTTCGCATCGTCTTCGGCATCTCTGGTCAGTCCATTGCATTTACAACGTTAAACCAACACTTTTTAGGTCTACTCTTGCTGTGCGCCAACGAGGAAGTCATGGCCAGACATTTATTCCCCACGTAAGCAGCTGATTTCTCTAAAACGTGACCATACCAGCGAAGGCGTACTCCTACAATTTATTTGCAATATTACAGACATGAAGACTGCCGCGAGTGAGGGAGTTTTTAACGCGTTCCTTCCACGATGCGATATAAAAATATATCTTAATAATCTTAATAGTATTTATTTAGATGTGGAAAAATTATTGAGCTAAAATTAAAAAAAAGTATATTATATTATATAAAAAAAGTAAAAAAATAAAGTATATTATATAAAAAAAGTAAAAAAATTATATTTCATTTTCCGCCCAAGGCATATACTTTTTTTAAATTTAAGTCTATAAATTACACTATAAGTAAGTCTATAAATTAGTTAAAGAAGATCTTCTTAACCGGTGATGTTCTAACATAAAATTCTCCCCAGTTTTACTACCACACGTTTGAAACAATCGGAGTGTGAGATAAAATTATGCAATATAACTTAATGAATATTTGAAATAAAGTTTCTAATATCTTAATTTTTAAGATAATAAATAATTAAAGCTTTTTGCATCATTATGTATTTGTAAGAACTTAAACGACGTGTAATGTGAGGTGAGTAGTATAATTCCTACAAAAACAATATGGAATATAGAGTTAAGCATCAGCATTTTTTATAGCTAAGTTCAGCAGACAGGCAGACGGCCCACCTTGGCAGGTGGTCACCGTCGCCTCTGAAAGTTTGCAGCACCAGATTAAATTTAGTCGTTTCTTAGCCAACCATTACTCACATAGTCTTCATAGTATTGTGTCGATATTTTTTAGTAACATCAAACTTTTTTTATTACTGTAGGCCAGCAGACAGGCTGACGGCCCGCTTACAATTTAGCAGTTACCGTCGCCTGTGGGTATTTGCAATGCCAGTGGCATCTCGAACAAACTGCTGTCCCATAAGGTTACAGAAACTTGGGTCACTAATGCCGAAACACAACACAAGGTTATTATGGCGACATATTTAAGACCAAAGGTGGTCGCCATCTAGACGGACTTGGGGCCCTACCATGTAGAGAAAACTAATACCTACCATTAAATTTATATATTTTTACTATGTTTTCTTTTTATTATCTACGCTTTACATCCTAGTTGCTTTTAATCCTTTTACTTTACTTTACTGGTCCCTTATTCAACATCATCAGGAAGTGAGAATGTAGCAGTAATAGAAAGTATTAGATTTAATAAAATCAAAAACCTGAGAAAGAATCAGGTAACATTTCCAGCTACCTTTAAGATAGCTCATTTAATTGTTAGCAGTTAACATCACCTATAAAAGTTTGCGACGCCAGAGGCACCTCGAACACGTTGCTGTCCGTATAGGGGTACGGGAACCCACTATCGGAGCACAACACAAGGTTAGTATGGCGGCATTTTATAGACCAGGGGTGGTGGTCATTCAGACGGGCTTGGGACCTTACCACCTAACTTGGGTTGTTTTTACTACAGGCCAACCCTGGCCGTAGGGGTCAGTATTCTTAATCTACCCCTGCATGGAAATTAATTAATAATAAATATACTGGTACTAAACTACCGATATACTACGTATATACTTTTATTTCTTAAATAAGTACATATTATACATAAACACCCAGAGAGTTAGGAATCGAACTCGTAACTTCCTCAAGCGTACCGAAGTGCGTTAACTATTACGGCAGAAGGTTTTCAAAGCCGGATATTGTATTTATCAGTTCATTAATACGGATTTGAGCCCATGGCTAGAACAATACTGGCACCCTTAATGGCTTTATCATATACCTTTATATATATACCTTTTATAGAATTAATAAAATGAAATGTACTGAAGATGTACTGAATTCTACAAAGCCATGGAATATTATTGAATTTTTAGTACTTGGAGTTACATCAACTCTTAACTTGGTTAAGGCACGTAAATGTATCAAATATGAGATTTTTCCCGGGATGCCCCTTATCTCCGTTTATATTGTTTAGTCAGCTCACCCTTAGCTTTGTTGTGTCCGGGAGTAAACGAGGCCTTTTAGGGATATTACGTTATGGACTTGGAATATTAAATTCGTTGCTACTTTAATAAACGCTAAAATTCACACATTTTTTTAAACTTTGGAAAACTGAAAATCTTATTATATTTATGGGTTTATGACCATGATTATAATATATCGTACATATATTAAATAACGTAATATTTTTAGTATTTCAGCAGATGTAGATTTAAAGATACGATCATGGTTATCTGTCGGTAACCAACTTCCGTTTCTAGTGTTTGGGGTTAATTTTCTTTTACGTTTCACAAGGGTTTTAACTTCTCAGGTAGTAAGTCTATTGCCATAGATGCTTCGATATAACGTGGTTCCCTATGCAAGGCACTAGTTATCAGTCATTAAGGAAAGCTACTTTCCTGAAATTTTTAAGGTCACGGACATGGAAGTTACCGTGAATATGTCAATTTCTGACGCGATTTTTGACCTGCTTCTCCTGTTTGTATCACTTTAGCTCCTTCACTCTAAAAAACCAAATAAAACATGAACAACATTTTAGGGTTACAAGGACTTACTACACGCCATTCAACGCACGTAGTAGCATTAAGTGCATTAATGTCGTAATCATTATTTCAAAAGAATATTTCACGCGGCTGGTTACATTGCAATCTTTAGATTTCAAATAAGCTAGTCATTGCCTCCACCAGATTAAGCGTCATATCGCAATTTTCACCTTCCTTCTATCTCTTCATGCGTCGTACAAATTAATCTTCTCTTAATATTGACCTATTGTTCTCACGCGCTTGGACTATACAACTAAACATTTGAATATAATATGTATGTTTAAATATTCATAAATATATTTAAGAGAAGCTGTTAATTAAATTGATAATTTTAACTATCAGAGGTTCGTCTTTATATGTCATGACTAGCCGATGAGCTCAATTCGAATTGAAAATAATTTAAACTTTCTAGTTGTAAATGCTCTAAAACATATTTACGAGAAAAAGTTAATAAAAGTAGAATTATGAACTCTTTTAAATTATCTAAAAGAATAAGGACGTCTAGCGTGAGTGACGAGACCATTTTGAATAAAATTTAATTTAAACTTTGCATTTTTGAATACTTAAACATGTAGAAAATATTAATTAAATTAAAAATGTTCATTTTAAGGACTACAAATGTAAAATAGAAGTCAATTATGCCTGGGATTATTTGCTGTGTTTTGAATTAATACTAATACTAAACAAATTAACAAAATAAAAATGTTAGGAAGAATTTTTTTAGAGAAAACATCAATACTTTATTTTGTAAAAGACTAAAAAAATTTGGGTGTAAGAAAATACAAATACCCAATTGAAGAGCTTCTTATAGCGAGAATAATCGTCCGTAATAAAATTTACAAAAACTATACAATTTTTTAAGGATGCAATGGAAGAGTTCCTGGACCCGCAAAACATAATTAACTGTTCTATAGTTAATATAATTTCGATATCATGAGCACAAGGGAATTAGTTTTATTACAATTCAAGTTTTAAATGTAAAAACTTTTTGAGTATTGTAATAGTTGTTATCCTTAAAACTATTTTACGACTAAACTCATGTTTATTGTTCTTTTTCGACATCGTCACTTTTTCGTTAGCTATTATTGTTTTACATAATTATTTCAATTTAAAATATCTTCTGCACATGAAGTTAGTACTGATAGACTGCAATAATATATACATTTTAAGCTTAGTTTAAATTGGAGAGAATATTATGTTTGCTCGTCCATGTTTTCAAGTCATACATTTTTCAAACTAAAATGGGAGCAGAGCTGCAAACCACTCATGTCTAACTGGGCCTCTAACGAGCAGATGCGGGCCCATTTTACATGTATAACGTGAATTGCAAACGTGGAAACCAATGGAATTAAATTTAATCTACATAAATATACTTACAAACGTCTGTAGCTTTTGATATATCGCATGCTGAGTTTTAAGCTTTTTACGTATAGATATACGTATAATAATGGATATTTGAGTTTCATTTCTCATGTATTGCCTTTTTTGCTTTCTTATTTCGTGTTCATCAACTAATTATATAGTATTTAATCCAATTATTTTGTATTAAATTGGTGATTTTTAAGGTAAATCAATATACATACAAACTACTACATATATCATATTACAAACACATACAAAATTAACATAATTGTGTATGTAACTTTTTGTTTATTTACTTATTTGTTTTATATTTTCTTTACGCTTGTTATAACTATTACAGTGATAATGGTTAAAATTTTTTCAAAGGTATTAGTATCAATATATCATATATTATGTATGTAATTATATTTTTTTACAACAATTCATTTGATTGGAAATCAAGTTAATTGTGGTCGTTAATCATTCAAATTTTAAGTATATGCTAGCTATGTATATCATAACATAATTATAAAATAAATATCATAAAGTATCGAAAAATTTCTCAATATATTCTTTTTATACTTCCTCCTCTTAATTCGGCTTGTAAAGACCTATAAACCATTTGAAGCTCAGTTCTGCATGCTGGAGAGCACTTACTTAACCTTTATCATTGAATGGAGCCCGTGAAGGCTTGATCCAGCTATTCTACCTAAATTAATTTCAGATATTTTATTTCAGTCTATTTCAATAGGTTTAAATATGATTGAGGTATTTGAATTTGTTATATTTATTCCAAAGATTTTTTGAGCGCCTTACTAATTAAGACAATCATTTTTTATTTCGAAAGCATATACTTTTTATTAATTTTTTTCCAAAATAGAATAGAACATATTTAATTAATCACAAAATATATATGTTATAGGGATCTCGACCTACCTATAAAATAAGGCGCGACATCTCTTCTAAGGGATTTCGTAAACGGCGCATTTTTTTATCCTTCTGCAAACTTAAGGCAGCCGAAGAAGATTATTTAATGGAATTCGTGGATCAATTTACAGTCAGTTTTTTTAATCAAATTTGTATTTATTGTATATTGTAATATATTAGGGTGATATTATTATTAAAGTGCAAACGCCTCATATTCTTTTTCTTTGAAGCCTAAAAAGTATTAGAGCAAATAGCCATATTAATTTTTGTTCGTGCATTATGTATGTTGATATTGAGATGATTCATGAATAAAAGCGTACATTACATATCATATTTAAATTGTATTGGGCTTCGGTACATTTTCCATTTAGTTATTTTGTTTAAACAAAATACCTATTCAACCGTATTCAATGCATCATATACATATATTATATAGTTGTATTATTCTATATATTCTCTCCTGAAAAATTATTCAGTAATAAAGATATGTTCATCATAAGATTGATCTATTTTTTTTTACAATTTCCCCTTTTTTCGGGGTTTATTTGTGTCTGATGTATTATTAGGTGATAAACTAAAGATTTTTAAGGTTTTTAAAAATTAATACTTATTAAATCACAAATGGATACTACACAAAAACCACAAACCCTACTTTGTATATTCTAAATATTTTTAGTGCCCTCTTGCTGAAGAAAAGGAATTTTCTCCAAAGAGTAACGATGCAAAAGGCGCGTAAAATTGTTTCATGACATTACAGTAGACACAAATCTTGAAAAAGCTTGTTGCATGTTTGAGAAACTTTGAATAAGAAGAGCGCTATTTATAGCAAAAGTTTTTGGCCTAAAAATTTAATAATATATATGGCAACTAAGTCCACATTACCAAAAATCCATTTAAATTGGTTTGAACAGTGTTATAAACGAAAAAATAATAATTTAATTGCAAAAGCATTACGAACGTTTTTAACTAAATATTTATTTGTTTGTAGTATCTATTTAATGCATTGCATGATACTACCACAGATTATTTAAAAGTTTTAGATATATTCTTAATATTCGAAATATTTTTAATATTAAGAAGACAAGTTGTACTGCAGTTCACATTTCTGATCAGCGACCAAATCGTGATACAAAAACTTTATATTTTAATTAATGAAATGTGGCTACAATAATTTCAGATAAATAAGGTTAATATTAGGTTTTTGCTTGTTACATTGTCTACAATCATAAAAATATGAAAACAAAAAGAAACGGTAATAATATTTAACTATTTTTGGTAAATATTTACGTTGCGTATTTATGACAATATTATTAAATATTTAATATTGTATTTTACAATATTTTATATATTTACGATTTAGATTTTTTATATATTTACAACATTTTACGATTTTGAGTTTTTTTGTGAATATGTGATTTAATAGTAATATATATGTTGTACTTACAGTGAAACGCAAATGGGGTACATAGCCAAGAGCGCACAAGTGTTCGGCCGCCGCGGGGCCGCGGCGCGCTACCGCCGCATGCCGGCAGCCCGCGCCCGACAGCGCCGCGGCGCGCACCGCCGCCGCCACCGACCGCCACCGACCGCGCGGAGCCGCGCGCTCTCCGCTGCCCACGTGACCGCGACCGCGCGCCCAGCACACCAAACTCCAGATCGCCACGCCGCACAGTCCGACTGTCAACAATCCACATAAATCTCGTCACCCCCTGAGCTACATCGGCTTATACGTTAATAATTCATACCGGCCGTTCGCGACGCACGATGTCGCATTGCAGGAGCGGTCGTTGAGAACCGCTTCTGCCCAAATTAGGGTCTATTTTCTACATTTTCACGTCTCAAACAGGACACCGTGTCGCCGGCTCGGCTCGCGAGATCGATCGCTTGTATACTCACATTAGCATGCCAGCGTCGGCCTCCCAGTTATCAACTACTGTTAACGTAAACAATCGGACACACGATCATTTTGTATGGCGCCGCGATATCACATGCCGGTCGGGCGCGGATCGAAGGAGCTCGGGCGGTGGGGCCCGGCCCGAGAGAGCATCGGCCCCTGGGGCTCGCCGCCGC
Source organism: Malacosoma neustria (assembly GCA_963693495.1). Taxonomy (NCBI): domain Eukaryota; kingdom Metazoa; phylum Arthropoda; class Insecta; order Lepidoptera; family Lasiocampidae; genus Malacosoma; species Malacosoma neustria. The sequence continues at coordinate 18,925,375 of OY856377.1, forward strand.
CACCGCACCGTATGCGGCGTTTGCTTGCTAAATGAGCGGATTAGGTGCGCGGGGCGGAAGTGTCGGAGGCGACACGCGCGTCGTTGCCACTGCAGGCCGCCACTGAGGCGGGGCGGCCCGGGAAAGCCTCCCCGCACCGCGGCACCCCTCCGTGAGCGCCCCGCGCGCATCCCCCGCGCTCGCCACCCGCCATCGCCCCCTTCCCGCGCCTGCCATGTGCCCGGAGCCAGAGGCCGGAGCGTGCTCAGCCACGGCGCAAAGGGTTGCCGGCAAAGGGAAATTGCTACTATCGTCTTTTTGTCGTGACGACAATTGGCCGTGCTTTAGGCGGCCTTTTCCCTTTGAGAGGAAAGCGCCCCTTCGCTTGGCCGAGGTTGTTTTATTATGTTAGATTTCAAATAAAGCATGTTTTGGTTTTAGGTTGTATATAAATATATGGGTCGGTGCGTTATGTAACGCTCCGTGATGCATGGCGTTTTGCAGACACAGCGCGCTTGTCAGAATACTCGTAAAGCAGCCCTTAAATTTCTAGTGGCGACTGTCGAGCCTTACTGTAGCGAGCCGAGCGGTGCCGAATGAGGCCGAGCGGCGTCGAGCGGTCCCGAGCACGGCCGCCCGGCGCCGCCCAGTCGATAAGCTTCTCCACTCTCCATCGCTGAACAAAGACACTATAATAATTACATTTAATTAAGGATAACTGGGCTGTTCTGGGTAATAAGCATATCACGATGCATCATTAACGGACAGATTTACCACACGATTTGCTTAATGTTTTACATACGACTTTTAACGGCAAACGTGTTTTTGTATTTATTAAACATTGAACATTGCGTACACAATGTAGCGTTTCTCATGAAATCACCTTTCATTGGGACATTTTTTAAATCAGTAAATATAATTAAATATGTTTGATTATGTTATTTGTGACAGTCGATTTAAAAGTTTACCTTTTTTACTATATTTAGAAGGATTCGATTGTGTTACATTGTTTTTCTTGATTTAAGTTAATGTTATTTAAATATAGTATTGTGTGTGGCCTTAATCTATTTATCGAATATTTTTTGTCAAATTCGTTGAATGTGAAATAAGTTTATTTCGTGTAAATTTTTCTACTTCAAAAAAGACGGGTCGTACCTTTTTATTGGGATAATAAAATGTGAAATTTTGAAAACCTGTAAAAACGTTTCGTAAATCTTAGTCATACCTTTTTAATTATTTTAGCTCTTTTGCACTTTGTATTTAAGTTGAAAATTGTATGCATTACTTGGTTTATAAAATGTGAATCGAAGATGAATAACAAGACATCAAGCTAACAATACTTGATATTGTTACTTCAAAGTTGGGAAGAAAATTGTTTTTCAAGTTTTCGTTGAAACCATTCAATTACTACAAACAAGTCAACAACGTGCATATTTTTGACGGATTTTTGATTTATGCTTATTTTATATGTTTCATTTGATGTATCCGAGATCACCGTACTTTTCGACATACGATGACAAGGTCACGGTACAAATTATTTGACGACTCAACTTTGAATTTTGTATCTTACAAAAATAGCATCAATTACTTTTTGTGTCTACATATATAAGAACATTTGGGTTCCTTTGAAGCACCATCACTTCAAAACTACTATACATATCGGGATAGAACTGTGATTATTCGATGTGGAATTTATCGTATATGATTTGATTTGGATTCCATTGACCCATTTTTTTTACTTTTTTGTATTTTTTGCCAAGCGGACGGGAAGGGTTAGTAAATTTTATATACAAAATCTATACAACATTTTTGGGTATAAATCAGAACAAATAGTCATACTTTTTTAATTACAATTGGAATGATGATATTTGTATTTAGCCAGATCATAATATTTATTTTAATGATCAATAGGAGAGGAGGTAAAAGAAGACTACAATTATTATTATTATTATTATTGCTGAATCCATATGACATATGCCATTTGATAATTATTCACCTCTTGATTAATCGTAGTTGCATCGATACATTTAACATTAGATTCCGTGATCTGCTAGTAATAATTTTGAAGTGACACAAAATCTTTACTCAGACCTTCGTCTGTTATTTACATAGGTATAAGATATTTGAGCTCTTGAAAGATAAAGCATAAAAGAGTATGTAAAAACGACTACATACATTTACTTTATTATTTTAAATAAATTTTTATTTTTCATCTTCCTCCTGTTGATTCATTAATAGTTAATTTCGGCAATTTGAGAAATCGTATGCCAAATAATAAAACTTCTTTTGTTTCATTACACTCAATTTACTTTTAATTGAGGTACAAAATCTCATCGAAGCGGAGCCGAGATCGATCTTTATTTTTTTAGAGAAGATAACTGGTTACTTAACAGACAAGTTCGGGTTATTGTAGAGTTTAAATTACTCATATTATGAGTATGGATCTCAAGTTGGTGTTGGAGATATTGATTTTTCTTCTATTCGAGACTGGAATTTTAAATAAAATGAAATGATTTTTATTAATAAGTGTAACAAAAGTTTGCAATGACTAATAGGTATCGCAAATAGTTGCTTTAGTAAACGCTGTGTTCCAAATGTTTGTATCCACCTCCAAAACTAACAAGCTTATATACAAGTCTATTTTTAAAGTACATAAATGCGATTCGTGTCTGTGTGCGTGTGTAATCATATTTTTTCAAATATTTAATTTTTGAATTCACTCTCGTAAATGATTTGTTATTTATAAGTGACTGCTATCATGAAACCAGAAACAAAAAATTATGATTTTTTACATTCTACATTATTAGTATTTTTTTAAATAAAAATTTGGTCACGTTTTTTGCAGCTTGAAAATAACAGATAGGAAAATACGAATATTACCTGGTATTCAATAGCCAGGGTAAATACCGTTGCTACATGCAACATACGTTATGAAATTTAAGTAGTTACGCTAAATTACATTTTTATGTAAAAGAATTATAGCCATAAGTTTACAATCAAATTCAAAAAATCATATCTCTAAGTTATATAGAACTGGAAGAAATCGTTTTGAGTAATAAGACCGCCTATGCTTTTGGTAATATTTTTAGGTTTATAGTTAAACTGAATATGTAATTAAAAATTATCTATTTTTTTATTGTTACAGTACCCTATAATCACACTTGAGAAAAGTTTTTAAAAATAAATAAAATATGAAATAGCACAAAAAATATTTTTTTATTGCTGCAGTACAGCAGACAGGCTGACGGCCCGCTTATAATTTAACAGTTACAGTCGCTTATGGGTGTTAGCAACGCGAGTGGCATCGAAAACTCGCTGCTGTCCCATAAGGGTAAAAATACAACTAGTGCAACGACTTTTTAATTATAACGGTATTTTATAACTACCTCACATTTTTTTTTAGAGTTTCCCTTCGTAATCATTAAGAAGTGATTAATCCCGTTTGAAACCAAGGCTCGAATTTGAAATTTAGTGCTTCACTGCATCAATGTATTATTTTTTCATTTTCTTGGTTAAGAAAGCGTAAAGAAAAATGGGAAGATACAGCTAGACTGGTATGGGTCCAGTTTGTTGTAACCATGAGTTCAGATGTGTAGGAATTCTCTTATTGAAAAATATATTAATGTTAACGTTAATATACTTTCTAATAAGAGAAAAATTGCGGTTAACCGCGATTTCATAACCAACATACATCCAATCAAACTTGCACGTGTATATTATACTATTGATACATGCAAATATTGAAATTGTAAGCAATTTTACCAACAAATAAAATATGTTTTATATTATATGCTAAGTATTACATATTTCAGTATTATTTCTAGCCAAGCGAAAGGTAACGGCATCTGGATAGAATTGGCATAGACGTAGCCTTTGCGTAGTATAGCGTAGCAAAAGTTGTAAGGTGTAGACGTAGACAAGCAGTAGTCAATCTTACTTTTTAAAAATAAAATGTTTTAGTTATATATCTTATAAACGTGCACATAAGTAGGAATCACACGTTCAAATGAGCGCTATCATAATTGTAGGGCGCTGTATAAGGTAATAAGCAGATTATATATCTCACAGATAGCAAAGGAAAGAAGGAACGGAAAACTGAGCGGAAATACTATTCAAATTTCCGTTCATTCGAGAGTCAGATGTCTTTCAACCCTATAAACATCAAATTAAGTATGTATATATATATATATATATATATATATATATATATATATATATATATATATATATATATATATATATATATATATATATATATATATATATATATATATATATATATATATATATATATATATACCTAGTCAGGTCATAAGTATTGTCACACAGAAAAACTTTTCTTTTAGAATGCTGGCCACAAAAAAGTTTATTGAATTCGAATCTCGAATCGTTCATGAAAATAAAAATGTATACTTTTAGAATTTTACTCATTTTTTAAATATGGAGTGGACGCTTAAAGAAGACCGTGTTGCAGTTATTGCGTTGCATCGTTGCGGTTACGCGCCAATTCAAATTTTTAACATACTGAAAAATTTGAATATAACCAAAAGATTCATTTATCGTACCATCAAACGATACAATGAAGACTCTAGTGTAGATGACAGGTCAAGAAGTGGTCGCCCTCGGTCTGTTAGGACTCCAGCAGTGATAAAAGCTGTGAAGGCACGAATTCAAAGAAATCCCAAACGTAAGCAGAAACTGTTGGCCCTTCAGATGGGGTTAAGCAGAACCACGGTGAAAAGGGTGTTAAATGAAGACTTAGGGCTTCGGGCATATCGAAGAAAAACAGGACATAGTTTGAATGCTCGTCTAATGGACCTGAGACTGAAGAGATGCCGCGCTTTGTTGAAGCGGTACGCGGGAAAAAAATATCGGGAAATTCTTTTTTCGGATGAAAAAATGTTTACCGTAGAAGAGAGCTACAACAAACAAAATGATAAAGTGTACGCACACAGTAGTAAAGAAGCGAGCAACCGTATTCCGCGTGTCCAACGAGGTCATTTTCCATCCTCGCTCATGGTATGGTTGGGAGTTTCTTATTGGGGCTTAACAGAGGTACATTTTTGTGAGAAAGGTGTAAAAACGAATGCTGTTGTGTATCAAAATACAGTCCTGACGAACCTTGTGGAACCTGTTTCTCATACCATGTTCAATAACAGGCACTGGGTATTCCAACAAGATTCGGCGCCAGCTCATAGAGCGAAGAGCACACAAGACTGGCTGGCGGCGCGTGAAATCGACTTCATCCGGCACGAAGACTGGCCCTCCTCCAGTCCAGATTTGAATCCGTTAGATTACAAGATATGGCAACACTTGGAGGAAAAGGCGTATTCAAAGCCTCATCCCAATTTGGAGTCACTCAAGACATCCTTGATTAAGGCAGCCGCCGATATTGACATGGACCTCGTTCGTGCTGCGATAGAGGACTGGCCGCGCAGATTGAAGGCTTGTATTCAAAATCACGGAGGTCATTTTGAATAAACTTTAATGTCATAAGAATCTATGTTTTGTTAAGTTCATTTTGGTATATAAATGGTTACATAATGAATAAACTTGTTACAATTATTTTACATTAAACATGTGACAGAATTTATGACCTGACTAGGTATATATATATATATATATATATATATATATATATATATATATATATATATATATATATATATATATATATATATATATATATATATATATATATATATCTTTTTGTATCTATCTTACACCAAGAAAAGGAAAAGCCACCGGAGGCCACCGGTACAAAAAGTAGCGTTGAAATTTCGCCTTACTACTCAACTCTAGCTATAAGTGAAAGTTTTCGACATGTAACTAAGAAGAAAAAATTATTTTGCTGTGATAGATCTTTTTAATGGAGTTTTAATAAAGAAATCAATTTTTCGCCTTTTATACTGTAGTAAAGTAACCTTTAAAGGTTAGCCGTATCCCCACGAACACTATATGAATTACTTTTATAAATATAAATTTTCGTAATCGGCTTGAGTGGAAAGCTTACATGTGACTATAGTAGTACATAGTTCCTTTAATCTAGTCCTGAAACTATCCCTTTTCTTTGGAGGATCGTCATCTGTCAGCGCATTCTGACGACAAATCGTAGCACTGAAAATGTCGCGCTCATGTAAAAACATAGATATAGCGCAAAAAGGTTTAGAAATCGTCACGTTCTGAACCCATACTACTGGATTTCGATACTTTTTTCTTATCTAAACAATATTATATAATAACTTATTCTAATTATTAAATTGTATTATGAGTAATATACGAGGGAATATAATAGAAATACAATAACAGCCTGTGAAGACCCAATGCATTATGTATTAGGTCTCTTCACGATTAGAACAAAAAAAATTGGACAGCTCCGCTGTAGCCTTGCGTTTTTAGGAGTGTATTTTATTTTTAATGTATTTATTTTCCCGAATATTCAGATTTTTTCTTTTCTCAAGGCTTTATTTTATTCTCTCAAGTCTTTTTTTTCGTTATTTTTTTACGCTAAGTTCCTGCGCTTTATACTATAAAGCTTCGCTTCTTTCGGGCGTCCCTAACGATACTGTTATTATTTTTTAACAAGAAATTTTTATATGAAATTGTGATACTTTGGTTCAAAAATTTTAATCTATATTATATTCTTATTTATACGACTATTTGAGCTAGCAAACGTTGTAACCTTTGTCCTTCTCCAAGGTACAATCTATGACTGTACCGAAATTCATTAAAATGGGATGAGCAATTTTGGCGTGAAAGCGTAACAAACTTCCATATATACAAACTTTTGCGTTTATAATATTGGTAACGATTTTAGCATATTGACAAATTGGGTTATACGCACCAAAAGATATAGGCATATAGATCTCAAAAAAAGTTTTCCATCGTCGTCCAAACTAGAAAAAATGTTTAAAAGCGTATTCCATAGTATCTTTTTAACATTACACAATAATAGAATTCGGGCTTTCTAGATGGTGCATTCACTATCACGTAAATATTATATAATACATACCTATTTATTATATAATTATAAATACAAATAAATTAGTTTTTGTGGTAAAATTTTTATTATTGGTATGCAGTTCAGTATTTAAGAAGTAAAAAAATGTTTCAAGTATATTAAACTCGTAAAACATTTAGAACATTTAGTAGGGACTTGCAGATATCAAATGAAGCCAGGTCGTCTCCAGAGAACAGGCTCGGTAGCTAGTCTTATTTGATTTGTGAAATCAATTCGTCTCGTTTGCAATCGGTAACTCAATATTTCCATTACTGATGTGGTGGAATTTTTATTTTACATTAGTACTATTATGAGTTCATTATGAGTGTTAATTTATTGGAAAATCGTTTGATTTGTCTTTTATGCATATTGTATTACTATCAAAATATGTATTCAACCTTTAATTTAATATGTATTTTGCCGTGCTTTCGTAAAGACGACAAACTTATAACTAAAATCCTCACAGTTAGGCATTTATATTGCATGCAATTATATTTCAACATTATACCACACCATTTATAGTAGTGAATAAGCGTCTCTAACATAAAATTTGCACTTCCTATTTCAAATGTAGCTTTTATTAGGAAAATTTCTATTTATTTAGGTCACTGGTTATATATACTGATAAAATAAATTATGATGTTTCTATATACGAGTGTTCAATAAATAGTGATAATACGATACATTCTCCTTGGAAAAAAATACTGGCAGGCATAGCCCAGAAATTAGATGTAATAAAAAAGAAATCAATTCTCTTTTTTTAAATTTAAGTCACTTGCTTGCGTCGTGTCGGAATGTGTTCTTAAAAATGAATAAACTTGAAGTTCGCGCGGTAATAAAATATCTCTGCTTGAAAATTTTTACTACGGAGCTGGTAAATCAAGACTTGAGAGCGACATAAGGGATTCATGCTTCTCCACATTCTACGGTTGCGCGTTGTGCTGACTTCAAGCGAGGAAGAACTTTCATTAACTACGACCCCCTCGCGGGACTCCCTACATCGGTAAGTGACTGAATAAATTATTGTTAGTTGAAAACATTGTGTTGGCGGATCGTCGTGTTAGTGTTTTATAGCAGAAGAAATGAAGATTTCTATAGGAAGTGTCAAATAATCAATACCACACAACCATTTGGGTATGAAAAAAATGTCAGCGCGCTCGGTGCCCAGAATGCTTTCTGACGCGCAGAAACAAACGAGACTGAAAATTTCACAAAATTGTTTGGGATTGTTACAACTCAACCGATTTTTGGTTTGATTCATAACTATGGACTATGGACCTGCTGCCACGTGGACTAAATGGCCTGAGGTGATTGGTGTTATTTGTGACCCCAAAATACTGGTTAAATTGAAGGGACAGGTCTATAAGACCATCATTAGACCTGTCCTTTTACACTGATGTGAAGCGTGGCCGGTGCTAGAGCGACACAAGCAGACACTGCGAGTCACGGAAATGTATATGGTGGTGGTGGATGTGTGGAGTAACGCGGAAGGACCGCGTTAGGGACTCTCGCATTCGCGGCAGTCTTCGTTTCCGTGACATTGCAGATAATTAGCAGGAGTGTCGCCTTCGCTGGTATGACCACGTTTTACGACAACCGGCTACTTACATGGGGAACAAGTGTCTGGTCATGCCGCGACCGCCGGGCCCCGGGCTTGACGTCGTAAGGGTTGATATGCGTGCTAATGGATTGACCACCATAGATGCCCAAGATCGTGTGAAGTGGAGAATAAAAAGTCGGAAAGCTGATCCCGGGCACCGAAGCGAGAGTTTAGGTTGCAACCGGGATTCAACGCCAAGATGATGATAATATGGGGGTTAAAATTATCACAAATAGTCACCCCTATCATCTGATAACGGGAATACGTCGAATTACTAATAATCCTGTATATGTATAATACGAGTACGAACTCAAACAAGGGGAATTGTGTATATCTATACCGGATATATCAATACCGGACAAACAATATCTATACCGGATATATCAATACCGGAAAAAACACAAGGTTAATATGACGGCATGCTTATAAACCAGTACTGGTAGCCCCCACATGGGTATGGAACTTTACTGCCTACCCTGGAGATTTTTCGTCGTCTTTGACTTGACCTGATTTGTTAGCTAGAATTAGTATTCTTACTCCGCCTTCGTATCTTCGTATCTTTACTCCTAAATTTCCAATCCATTAAAAATATGTTCTACATTTAACACCCGATTTCCACACTATAGATATTCATACTTAGTATATTGTGATTTTTCAAACAATAGTTACAAGAAAAGTATAACAAGCAATAAAACAACTTAAAATCAAAACGTCTTTCGATAAGAAAATAACTTTCTTCACAATAATTGTGTGCCAAGGCAACATAAGAAAGCTACGACCAAACTAAAATTGGTCAATCTTAATTCGTTGCCAGCGATATTAGAGCCTGGAGGCCACTTTTCTAAAACCAATAAATATAATATCGGAAGATATCCGGCGAATGAAAAGCAATCGGGTGATTTCATTTCGTTGCTTGTTTCGTATCGAATTAAATTTACCGGGAGATTTGGAGGATTAGATTAGTTAAAATACATGGTTTTTCTTTAACCTTATATCTTATTATAGTTTTTTTTATTTCAGCGGATTAGCAGACAGGTCAACGACCCACTTAACAATAAACAGTTATCGTCACCTATAGATGCAACGTCATCCCGCGAATAAGCTGCTTTCTGCGTAGGGGTACTGAAACCTGGATCACCAATGCCGAATACCACACGGTTAATATGGTGCCATAATTATAGACCAGGGATGCATCCAGATAGGTTTGAAGCCCTACCAGTTAGAGTTGTTTTGTCACTTTTAAAGACAGGCTAAAAACCGAAATATAGTAAAAGCAAATACATCTTAAATTATCTTATATACACATATAAAACTACTGAACAGATTTTGATCATCTTTTGCAACTATATGTAATTTGGTCCAACTTTAAAGATTCTAGTAGAATACTTTCATCTCAATTTACCTTAATATTTGTTGTTGTAAATTGAATACTTGAATTTATTACACTACATTTCTATGTATTTATTTATTAGTTTTATAAATTTGTAATAGATGACTATGTAAGTTAATTCATCGATACAACTCTAACATCTTTTGACATCTAGATTGCGTAGATATCTGGTAGATGGTGTTACGAGTATGTTTCGATTTTTAGATGGTAAATTATATTCACAGCATCATCGTCTTAATTTATTTTTTGTGGCTCGATCAGATAGTAATATGTATTGTATAATAAAATGTGGATATAAAAAAGGGTTTCAATTTCGTTAGAGTTAATATTTGAAATTGCGAACTTTCTAGTAATATATTTCCTCGGGTCACCTTGTTAGGTTAAGTTAGCGGGCCAGAATTTAATAAGATTTGACAACGGATTTTCAATCTTATAATTTTTATAATGGAAGGCAATAGTCGTGCAAGAGTAGGCTTATAGCTGCTATTTGACCACTGAGAGATCAAGTTCCAACTCTGGATGATGGACAACTAACTTGAACCCACTCCTAATGTTTTGAGATTATTTGGAGAGTTCAGCGAGATTTTCAGTTTGTCATTCGTCATTTATACTATAAATTATATTAGAGCATTCTGTCAGAAAAAATAATTAATTCCATATTCTTTATTTTATAATTAGTTGCGAAAGGCGTCGTAAAAGCAACAAATGAATAATTTCAAGATGTGAGTAAGGCGGTAATAAGGAAATGAGAGAAATTAAAGTGGATGGATTCAGACAGAGAAGTAAACCAAAAAAAGTTGGATAAATTGCGTAAAAGATAACATGGTGAAAAATGTTGTGAATTTTGAGACGATGGCTAACAGAGGAGAGTGGAAGAAGAAAACATGTTGTGCCAACCCCATATAATATGGGATAAAGGGCAGCAAGAAGAGAGTCAGGCGTTAGTCGACTATATTAATAAAATGGAGCCGCATCTTACCTTTATGCTCTGTTTAGGAGAAGGCAGAGTCATAAATAGAAACCTACGTAAACTTGTAAACAGACCCTTGGTCAATACGTAGCAACGGCGTTTTATCCGCGCAGGGGCGGAGAAAGAATACTAACCTCTGCGGCCGGGGTCAACCTGTCGTAAAAGGCGACTAAACAACCCACCCTCGCTACGTGGTAGGGCCTCAAGGCCGTCTGGATGGCGACCACCTTTGGTCTTAAGTATGCCGCCATAATAACCTTGTGTTGTGTTCCGGCATTAGTGATCCAAGTTCACCCTTATGCGACAGCAGCGTTTTAGCGATGCCACTGGTGTTGCAAACATCCGGAGGCGATGGTAACTGCTAAATTCTAAGCGGGCCGTCAGTCTGTCTGCTGTCCTACACCAATAAAAAAAAACGGATCCCTTGTTCCGAAGTTCTAGAGTAAAATGTTTTACGTTGAAGAACTATGTTATAACACTACACTTTTCTTTTTTTATTGCTGTAAGACATAAGGACAGCAGACAGGCTGACGGCCCACTTAGAATTGATCAGTTACCATCGCCTATAGGTTTTTGCAACGCCAGTGGCATTGCGAACACGCTGCTGTACCATAAGGGTACAGGAACTTGGGTCATTAATGCTGGACAAAACACAAAGTTAATATGGCGGCATACTTAAGACCAAAGGTGGTCGGCATCCGGACAGACTTGGGCCCCTATCACGTAGCTAGGGTTGTTTTGTCGCCTATTACGATAGGCCGACCCTGCCACAAAGACTTTTTCGCCTCAATTCTTTCTCCGCCTCGGCATGGATAAAAATAACGTATATTCTATATATGATTATATCCCTCCTATCCGGATCTTTTCTCCATGCAGAGACAGAGTAATAATACTAATCCATGCGGTTGGGGTTGGCCTGTCGTAAAAGGCTACAAAATAACCCAAGACGGACCCAAGTCCGTCTGGGTGGCAACCGCCGTTAAGTATGCCGTCATGATAACCTTATGTTTTGTTCCGGCAGATGTGACTCCTATTAGACAGCAGCATGGTGACGATGCTCCTAGCGTCACAAACATCTATAGACGACAATAACTGCCCTCTATTAAGTGAGCCGTCAGCTTATCTCCTGTTTTTCAGCAATAAAAATGACATACTTCAAAGGACCAAAGATGTTCATATTTATACGCCTTTATATAATATCACTAAAACAAACTAGACAAGGAACTTTTTCTACCCCAACTAATGCACCTTATAAAGTTATTATACCTCATAACTTTGCTGCTGGTCTCCAGGCATCCGGCCATCTTGGAAGTTATATTTTACATTGCACTGAATATACTTTATAACAAGAAATTTGGTGCATTAATAAATACAACAGAAACAAGAATATAAATATTATAACTACTTCGAAAAATAAATAATGGTTAGCTGTTATTGATTACGTTTTACGGATTTTAAAATGTTTTTGTTACGACAAGAGCGCTTTCAGTTGTTATAATCAACTAGTAAAAAAATATATTGTAAATAATCATTGAATCATTCAGGGTAGCAATCATGACCGTAGCATTAAATAAAGTGTGCAAGAATTTTCTTTTACAGTTATTTACAAATGGAAAATGTAACATGTTATCATCATAGGTCTATTCAGGGTACTTAATCCAAATAATGATATTTTCTCAAAGCAGAAATAACAAAACCTCAGAAGAAACGATCTAAAGCAAAGGCTTGAGAGATGATGTTCTCTTAGTTCTAATTTCTGTCTTAGTATTAATTGCCCTGTACAAAAGATTCTAGAAGAGAACTCTCCATCAAACGTCAATCATGTCCCCAATATATAATTATAATATATAATAATTAATTATCAAACAATCAAATCAGCCTAATAAAGTCTACTGCTGGACATAGGCTTCTCCCAAGATACGCCACATAGCTTGATATTTTTGCCTAGTTGCATCCACTTTCTATGTGCTGTTTTTGCAGGTTGTTGCCATAAAAAAGTGAAAAGTTACCGTTGCCTATGGATTTTTGGGCCGCGAGCAAAGCCAATACGCTGCCGTCCGCGTAATAATTAGAACCTGAGTCACTTGTGAACACAACACAAAGACATATCATATCATTAATTCATAAAACAAAAAAAAATATTTGTGTCTGAAAATTTCTAGATAATAATACCGAGAATTTTACCTATTTCTAGATATAAACATTTATTTAACAACATTTAGTTAACAATAAAATTGTGTGGATCACTACATTTGTTATATTTCTACATTATACTTATTTATTTTATTACATTTATTAATTTATTACATTTATTAATTTATTACATTTCTAAAAATACAAATCATTTATATTAGCTTCACATTGTCAAATATATACATATATTCATATATATAACGTCCCCAGTACAAGTCAATATAAATTATATGGAAAAGTATTCCTCAAATGAGTAAAAACAGTATTAATAAGAAAAGATCATCGTATTTAGACATAAGGGGTGGTTTTCATCCAGAAGGACTTTAAGCTATTAGCTAGATGTGGTTGTTTTGTCATCTTTTACGACAGGCCGCCCTCTGCCACATGGATTAGAATTATTACTCCGCCCGTGCAAAGAAGAGATATTATTATTATTATCTCCTCCGTACTTTATCATAATTAGCCTTACATAATCGGTATATAAACATGCGTGCCGATTATTAAAACCACTGTAATGAGTATTAAAATCAGGTATACTAGAAATCTGTACTTAATCCAGCTTTTAGCAAATACTCCACGTAACCCGCATTCGTGTAGCGTCGAAGCCTGCTTGGCAAGGAACCCCAAGCCGCTGGCGCACCGCCAACATAACCAACTATGTGATTCAGCCATGCAAATTTTGTATAAAATCATGTTGAAATTAATTCAGGGTAGAATTTTTATGCAGCCAGAACTAAAAATTGGAAATTATTTATCATTTTTCAATACAATAATTTATTATTTTACCATTTAGAGTTTTTAATATTAGCTATATTATTAAAATACTTACTACTTATATGGTGTTACACACTTTGTAGTAAATGTATTTAAAATTCGCGAAGTCTTTGTCACTGTTATGGGAATTGACCTATCACTCCCAACCATTAATAAAGTGATAGCCAGGAGTGCCATTGGATGAGATAGCGTCGCTTGTCCTTTTTCGTCACCTCTTTTGTTCATTTCCGCAAAAGAGGCGATGAAATGGGAGAAGCTGTGCTTACTCTTCTCTCGGTTCTGAACGGGCACCCGTCGCCGCAGGACGTCAAACTTCCGTCAGTCATCATAGCGTGAGGTCGTGGGCGACCACTTCGAGATATAGGTAACCTCGTAAATACCCTCATGAACTACCTATAAAGATCAATGTGGCGAAGACCGAGTACTTGGCCTGTAACTCCACAGATCCCACACCCGTACGCATAGACGGCAACACGGTCGAGCGCACGGACCATGTGAAATACCTGGGATCTGTGTTTCATGCGTCTGGTGACATCGATTGCGACGTCAAGGCACGCATTGCTGCCGCGTGGGCCAAATGGCGTGAGGTAACTGGTGTCATTTGTGACCCCAAGATGCCGGTAAAGTTGAAGGGACGGGTCTATAAGACCATCATTAGGCCTGTCCTTTTATACGGCTGTGAAGCGTGGCCGGTGTTAGAGCGACACAAGCAAGAACTGCGTGTCACGGAGATGAATATGCTGCGGTGGATGTGTGGAGTGACGCGGAAGGACCGCGTTAGGAACTCCCGCATTCGCGGTAGTCTTCATGTCCGTGACATTGCGGATAAATTGCAGGAGTATCGGCTCCGTTGGTATGGCCATGTTTTACGGCAACCGGATACTTACGTGGGAAACAAATGTCTGGCCATGCCGCCTCCGCCGGGCCCCGGCAGGAGGGGTAGACCCAAAAAGTGCTGGCTTGACGTTGTAAAGGGTGATATGCGTGCCAATGGGCTCACTACCAGGGATGCTGAAGATCGCGCGAAGTGGAGTAGAAAAAGTCGGAAAGCGGACCCCGGGCACCGAAACGAAAGTTTGGGTGGCAACCGGGACTAACGCTAGGATGATGATGATGAACTACCTATAAAGTAACCTCAGAGTTGTTAGGCGCCAGCAGGACTCCGCCCAAAC
The DNA here is from genome assembly GCA_963693495.1 of Malacosoma neustria. Lineage (NCBI taxonomy): Eukaryota > Metazoa > Arthropoda > Insecta > Lepidoptera > Lasiocampidae > Malacosoma > Malacosoma neustria. Next base: position 18,940,453 of record OY856377.1, read on the forward strand.
CTGCCCACCCTACGTGGGTAAAAAATCGGTGATATAAGTCACAATCGGGCGATTCTATCTCTCGAATTGGATAAATTCACTTCTAATATTCAAATATATTTATCTTCTGGAACAAAAATCATTTTACATCTACCACCCGCGTGATTGAGGATTAACCTTTTTTTATCCTCCTTCTTCCGATCCTTAAAAAATATATAATATTTTATTGATGAATTTTCATATAGGTGTCTTTTAGATACTATCCCAATGCTCAACTCAGGTTTCACCCTAAAGAAACCGGAGACTATTCTCGCTTCACTTTCCCAAGTTCTCGAGCTGGTACGATTAATATCGATTACGTACATTTTATGAATTAGAATAAAATATACTAACCTAATCTAACACCTATTTCACTGGCATGATATATTTATATTTACGTTTATTTTTACACAACGTCCTTAAAATGTTGAGCATATATTATTCACATATTGATCGATTAATTCAAAGTACGCTCATAACTTTGTTGTTTGCATGAACTCTATAACCCGCTTAGGTTGACGGCGAAGACGCTATAACCAAATTGCGTTAGGCAGGCCGTCTTGCACCTAACAGCCTGTAAACGTCGCACATTTTGACATTAGTGCACATGTTGCTAATACCAAGAATCAAGGAACTACGAAAACTAGGTTTATTTTTATTAAATATCTTATTTTTCTGCTAAATGTTTGAAAGCACACAAGTAACGATGCATCCTGTCTAAAACAAACTAAATATTTCAATGTTGTTCTTACAGAAAAGTTCACTGGGGTCACAGAAGAAAATGGGTCGTTTTTAATGTCCATGTTATAGTGAATTCAGTCAATCCTGATATTAAACGGATGATTCAAGCTATTACTCACTAATAGCTTGAATGATTAGTTTAACTAGTCGTGGATCTTTTTACATAAATAAACAAGGTGTAGGCTTATTTAACAATGCAGGGAATTTCCGTAATCAGGATTATTAGACAAGGATTAAATAGACATTGGTTTATTCCTTTTAGTTTATTTGGTTAAACTCCTTAAAACGCGCATTATTAAAAACTTATACGTGATATCGTTTTTCATAACTCCTCTCCGAAGTTTCATAATTCCTGGACCAAACAATTTCGATGAAAAGACTTGGCTGCAAAGTATCGACAGAATGACGTTAAGTTTAATGCATTTTAACAAAATTTTTAGACTAGGTTACTTCACTTTGACTGTGTATTTAAGATTGGATACCCATAAGTATACTTTGTAACTTTTAGTTTTAAATTGTGATGCACACAGCAAAAATCCGGAAAAATTGTTCGCAGTTCGACTAATTCTAATGATTGTAATGTATGCGATTTAGTCTGTGGCGTTTGCATCATATGCTGTTTTATATGTTTACGTATAGTGGTGAAGATGTCACGGCCTCTTAGGTTAGGTTCACGAGATCACTGGCATACAGGAGTACATCGGAGAGTGACATTTGTAGATATTGCTGAGCTAATGCGTCACCCATAGGTTGCTATGCGTTGTGGTTATCCAATAGTTATGCACGCTCTACTAAGTAACTTTGTGCATATGTCAGTCATCAGGCTGGAGAACATCCTAGTGACTATCACACTATCACTTCTGCTTGTATATTTTATGAGCTACGTCAGTCAGTTTGGTCCAGAGGCATATCCATTCAACTGTGATAAGAATGTTGAGAGCGATATGTGGAGTGATATGTATGGATAAGGTGAGAAACGAGTATATAAGAGGATCTCTGAAAGTTGCGCCAATAAATGATAAATTGAGAGGAAAGAGACTGACATGGTACGGGTATGTAATGAAAATGGCGGCTGACCACATCACTAAAAGAATATTGAACCTGAAAATATGTGTAATGAGCAAGGTCAGAGGTAGACCTAGTAAAAGCGATGGAAAGAATGTGTTATATATGATGTAAGGGTTTGTGAAGTGACAGATGAATAATGCCAGGATAGAATAAAATGGAAGAAAAATACGTATTGTTCCAACCGCAAATGATTGGGACAAGGCCAAGCCAATGTCAGTCATTTTGGTACTTCTATGCACTCTCTTCTTCTTGCTCTTATAGCATACTATGTGGAATTGGCAAATCATATTCCCCTCCTACAACTCTATTAGTCGTCATCTGAACATTAACACCTTTTTTGTCATACCATCGTGTACTCAAGACATTAATATTTTTTGATTTACCTCCTTCTTGATATATCCATACATTTCTAGAAGTTTCCTTGGTTCCTTGGTTGGACTTCCTTGCACTGTATTACCTAGAAAATGATGGTGACCCAGTAAAATTGTGATTTGTATCAAAAAGTAACAATGATCGCGTCTTAAATGTCTTATATAATGTTGAGGGGCTCCGGATAGAGTCGCTGCTAATTTACAGGAGAAATACCCTTTTCACTCCAACTAAACTGTTACCATATAAATACAACACGTTGCAATTTATAGCAGTTCGTATATTTGATAACTCAAATAATTACAAGAATTATAACACTTATTTATAGAAATATATGACTGGACGCTACACAAACCAAGCCTCTGATAAATCAATAATATTTTAGGATCGGTAGTTCGAGGTAATATCTTTTACTGACAATTGGCGTTGTTGCTTTTTTGGTTTATTCATTCTTGTCACAAATTATCTCTATGCCAAAATGCCGTGCCTTCTGGATCTCGCATCATAAAAAGAGGTGCGTTATTAAACGCCACAATGAAATATAAAGGTCTATAACGAAGAGGAGTTGAGATGTTATTATATTCCTATTTAAAAAAGATGAAAAAGCAAACATTCACTTGATTTTTATCCGATTACAGCTGTAAAAGTTTAAATACGACATTTCACACAATAAATTTGACACCGGCAAATCGTGTAAAAACGAAGGTAAAATAGCGTTAAACGTATTAAAATTTCTCAGGTAAAATCTTCAATAAACGTTTCGCCGAATAAATAAAAAAATCGTTCTCCGATCTCGTACTCATACATTATTAAACTAGGTATGTCTTGTCGCGTTCCCCCTGACAAAATACAAGTCCCAGGCATATGAGCAAAATTATATAATACAATCATATGAACCTTATACCTTCGGTTTAAGGTCGAGATTACTACATTTCGATTTGAAAGTTAGGATAGCAAAAGCTTATTCGAATTACAACACCCGCTGCTCAAGAGATCAATAAAACATTCAAAAAGTTGATTTGATTCAGGAGTGTTCTGAAATCTCAATGTTTCAGTCTCCATGAATGTTTGCGTGACAGATTTATAATCAAACGTATGGAATATTCCAATGTTCATGCTTGAATAATCCTACCAATTGGTTCGACGAATAAAACAAATCTTATTCTATGTAATGAAATTATCTTCTAAATTAATCAAGAAAATGGCTACGAGTGGCAGATTTACTAGCAGGCTGAGTAGGCTGGAGCCTAGGGCGGCAAATTTTAGGGCGGCTACAAATTGGTTCAAAATTTTATTTTACCTTACAGAAATTAAAAAAATACATTATTATGTACGGAGAAAAGAAGTCTTGAAAATTTAACAAAATTACAACATTTTAGTAAGAGTACTATAAAGTATGCCAAATACTCCAGCTGTGCTCATATTGTGTAAGTAGTTTTAAGGTATGCCTTACCCCAGCTTATACTCGTAAGTAATACATGATTGAGCTTATCTTAGCTTAGAAATGTACTCAAACACTATTTCTTGAGTAAATTTTACTAAATCTTGAGTTTTTTTTTATTGCTGTAGAACAGCAGACAGACTGACGGTCCGCTTAGAATTTAGCAGTTACCGTCGCCTATGGGTATTTGTAAAGCTAGTGGCATTGCGAATACGCTGCTGTTCCATAAGGGTACAGGAACTTAAGTCACTAATGCACACAACACAATGTTATTATGGCGGCATACTTAAGACCAAAGATGATCGCCATCCCGTCGGGCTTGAGGCCCTACCACGTAGCTAGGGTGTGATGTTTTGTCGCCTTTTACGACAGGCCGACCCCGGCCGTAGAGGTTAGTATTCTTTCTACGTTCCTGCACAGATAATTGTAAGAATAATTGAAATAAAAGAAAATAGAATTTTAGAATAATCTAGAAACTGACACAACGATCCCTTAGTTCTCAATCATACTAATAACGGGAAAAAGCTGATGTAATTATGACGACAGAGCACAAATCATAAAATTGCAATTTCATTGACAAATAAATTGTAATTAATATGATTAGGGTATTGAATTGTAGAGGTTAGTAGAGGCGGTAAAAATTTAATAGCTTCTTGGCGGCAAATGTGTAAGTCTTTATTTATAAATTTTGTTTTTTATGGGTTGTATATAGAAGGTTATTACCCTGTATGTATGTATGTATGTATATATATATATATATATATATATATATATATATATATATATATATATATATATATATATATATATATATATATATATATACCTAGTCAGGTCATAAATTCTGTCACATGTTTAATGTAAAATAATTGTAACAAGTTTATTCATTATGTAACCATTCATATACCAAAATGAACTTAACAAAACATAGATTCTTATGACATTAAAGTTTATTCAAAATGACCTCCGTGATTTTGAATGCAAGCCTTCAATCTGCGCGGCCAGTCGTCTATCGCAGCACGAACGAGGTCCATGTCAATATCGGCGGCTGCCTTAATCAAGGATGTCTTGAGTGACTCCAAATTGGGATGAGGCTTTGAGCACGCCTTTTCCTCCAAGTGTTGCCATATCTTGTAATCTAACGGATTCAAATCTGGACTGGAGGAGGGCCAGTCTTCGTGCCGGATGAAGTCGATTTCACGCGCCGCCAGCCAGTCTTGTGTGCTCTTCGCTCTATGAGCTGGCGCCGAATCTTGTTGGAATATCCAGTGCCTGTTATTGAACATGGTATGAGAAACAGGTTCCACAAGGTTCGTCAGGACTGTATTTTGATACACAACAGCATTCGTTTTTACACCTTTCTCACAAAAATGTACCTCTGTTAAGCCCCAATAAGAAACTCCCAACCATACCATGAGCGAGGATGGAAAATGACCTCGTTGGACACGCGGAATACGGTTGCTCGCTTCTTCACTACTGTGTGCGTACACCTTATCATTTTGTTTGTTGTAGCTCTCTTCTACGGTAAACATTTTTTCATCCGAAAAAAGAATTTCCCGATATTTTTTTCCCGCGTACCGCTTCAACAAAGCGCGGCATCTCTTCAGTCTCAGGTCCATTAGACGAGCATTCAAACGATGTCCTGTTTTTCTTCGATATGCCCGAAGCCCTAAGTCTTCATTTAACACCCTTTTCACCGTGGTTCTGCTTAACCCCATCTGAAGGGCCAACAGTTTCTGCTTACGTTTGGGATTTCTTTGAATTCGTGCCTTCACAGCTTTTATCACTGCTGGAGTCCTAACAGACCGAGGGCGACCACTTCTTGACCTGTCATCTACACTAGAGTCTTCATTGTATCGTTTGATGGTACGATAAACGAATCTTTTGGTTATATTCAAATTTTTCAGTATGTTATAAATTTGCATTGGCGCGTAACCGCAACGATGCAACGCAATAACTGCAACACGGTCTTCTTTAAGCGTCCACTCCATATTTAAAAATGAGTAAAATTCTAAAAGTATACATTTTTATTTTCATGAACAATTGAAAAATTATGCAATTTTCATATCGTGGAGGGGAGATGTAAAGAGAATATCATCTCTTTAATGTTATTGTATTATGGTTAGGTTGTGTAACCAGGACATAATCCCTTTTGATTTAACGCGCTTAATGTCATGTGTCATAGAAGTGTGACACATGACATTTGCCTACAAAAAAGTAAACAATATTTACGTTATTACGTTACAGATTTGATTTAAATAATTTAATTAATAGATAGAAAAGCAAGAGTTATGAGAGACGAGTAATCAACTTTAATTGTCGTTTCTGTTATTTTTACAGAAACAAATTTGTTTGATTTATTCGGACCATCCAGACTGAAACAAATAAATAATATTATAAAACGACAATTTTCGTCACAAAATGAAATTGCAATTCGAGTTCAGAGCTGTGGCTTCTCCAAAGGACTGTAAAACTACAGTAGTAGCTGTAACCTCAATTGTCACAGAACAAGGGGAAAAATATGTTATACCAGATGACCTCATGTATGCAGATTATCATGAAGAGTTGACAAAGACGGAGACTTTCAAAAAGGTAAAAAATTCATTAGGAAAAAGGCATGATGAGTTAAAAATATGGATAAAAATTTCAAAAGAATTAGAAAAGATATATTTAGATGATGAAGGAAATATCCAGTTTGGAGGGAAATATTTAAAACAAACACTTCAAGAGAATATTAAAGAAAACTCGAGCTTGGAAAAAATATTAGAAAAATTAATTGAAAAATCAGAAAAACACGAAGAAGAAAAAAACTTAAAACATATTGTAGATAAATTTGTATTAGAAAAATTTAATTATAAAACATCTAATGTTAGACAATGGTTACATATATTCGAAAAAGAGTGTGGAAGATTTAAAATAGAAAAAGATAAAACTAAAATAGAATTATTAAGAATATTTTTAGATGCAACTTGCCAAGATTGGTATACTTCTACTGTAATAAAAGGAGAACATGAAAACAATTGGAATACGTGGAAACAGATATTAATAGAAACCTTTTCAGGTAAGGGATGGAGTAGCAGGACATATGCTCATTATTTTAAATACAAAGAAGGTTCAATAGTACAATATGCAATAAAGAAAGAACGATTATTATTAGAAATAAATAAGGACATGGACGCTGATACAATGATAGATAGAATTGCATTTGGGTTGCCAGAATTTATTAGAGAGAAGATCGCCAGAGATGAAATAGAAAATACAAAAGATTTAATAAATGAATTACAGAAGCTTGAAGGGATAATAAATAAAAAGAAAACATTTAAAAAAGAAGGTAAACCAGAACATAAATTCAGAAATGAAGAAAAGAAACCATGTATGACATGTGAAAACATGGGTAAAGGTATAAGATATCATCCAGAAGAAAAATGCTGGTTTAAACTAGAGAAAAAAGAGAAACCTAAAGCTATAGGAAGCAATTCAGTAATAGAAGTAAATTTAAATACAGAGAAAAAAAACTAATAGTCACACCATTGATCAGACTTAAGCTACTAGTTGAGAATCAGATAGAGATAATGGGAACATATGATCCAGGTTCTCAAGTATCCTTGATAAACTCGAAATGGATAAAAATAAAAGAGAATAGAGAAGATTTAAACAAGATATTCTTGAGGTCTGTCAATGGTGTGAATCAGACAAATGGATTGGTAAGAATAAGAATAAAAATATTTGATATAGAAAAAATAGTAGATATATATGTAGTTGAAAGAGAGGATTTTGAAGATTTTATAATAGGATTAGACTTAATTCCTATGTTTAAGTTGAGGTTGAATGAAAATTTAGAAATCTCACAGAAAATAGAGAAAAAGTTAGAAAAACCAGAGATAACATTAAGTGAAGTTACAAATTGTTCAATTAATTTTAATGAACACGTGGAAACAGAAGAATTTCAAACAAATATAGAACATTTAGATAAAGATAAAAAAATGAAGATAGAAAAATTGATAGATAAAAACAAATCAGTGTTTGCGAAAGACAAGTATGATATTGGGACTGTTAACGAATATGAAGCTAGAATTGACTTAATAGTGGAGAAATACTGCAGTAAAAGACCCTATAGATGTAATATAAAAGACAAAAAAGAAATAGAGAAACAAATAGCCAACTTACTAGAGAAGAATTTAATCGAAGAATCTTATAGTCCTTTTGCTGCACCCGTCACACTAGCATATAAGAAAAATGAAGGAAAGACACGTCTGTGCATAGACTTTAGAGATTTAAATAAAAACATTGTCCCTCAGGCACAACCATTCCCTTTAATAGATGATATAATAATAAGAGCCAGAAATTGTAAATACTTTACGACACTGGACATTAACTCAGCTTTTTGGTCAATACCACTAAGAATTGAGGATAGGAGGAAGACGGGATTTGTAACACAAGATGGTCACTATCAATGGACATGTCTACCGTTTGGCTTAAAAACGTCTCCAGCTATATTTCAACGAATTCTGAGTAGCATATTAAGAAAATATGGACTAACTGAATTTTCAGTGAACTATATAGACGATATCTTAATACACTCACCGACGTTTGAAGAACATCTAAATCATATTGAAAAATTATTAAATGCAATAAAAAAAGAAGGACTCAGGTTAAAATTTAAAAAGTGTACATTCGCTGCTAGTTCGGTTAGATATTTAGGACATGTAATAGGAGAAAATACGGTTAAACCGTTGAAAGACAACATAACGTCAATAAAAAATTTCCCAATTCCTACTACACAAAAGCAAATTAGACAATTTCTGGGGAAAATAAATTTTTACCATGAATATATAGAAAAGAGCTCAATATTACTAGATCCATTACATCAACTATTAAAAAAAAATGTAAAATTTATATGGACAGAGGATTGTGAAAAATCTTTCAGAAAGATAAAAGAAATGCTATGTTCCCAACCAGTGTTGGAGATATTCGACAAAGACCTTCCAATCAAGATATATACAGATGCATCACTTGAAGGTATAGGCGCAATACTAAAACAAACACAAGAGGATGGAAAAGAAAAACCTGTGGCCTACTTCTCAAAGAAACTTAATGAAACGCAAAAAAGAAAAAAAGCTATTTATCTTGAATGCTTAGCTATAAAAGAGGCAATAAAGTACTGGCAACACTGGCTGATAGGGAGATACTTCGAAATATACTCTGACCACAAACCACTGGAAAATATGAATATAAAAGCACGAACAGACGAAGAATTGGGCGATCTAAGTCACTATCTATCTCAATACGATTTTAAAATTATATACGTCCCAGGTAAAGATAATAAAGAAGCGGACTGCTTGAGTAGAAACCCTGTTCTAGAATCAAATACAGAAGAAGAGGATTTATTAAAAACGGTAAATTTTATTGAAATAGATGAAATAAAATTAGATCAGATGAATAATATACTATTACAGAATAAAAAAGAAAAATTAATAGAGAAAAACGGAATATATTATAAAAAAGTGAAGAAAAGAGAGAAAATCATATTATCAGAAAAATTCAGTATTGATTTAATTAATAAAATACACAAGGAATGGTGTCACACAGGAATAACACAAACACAAATGAAAATATGTCCATATTATACTGCTAAAAATTTAGTGAAGAATATAAAAAAAATTTGTAAAGAATGTTATATATGTATTAAGAATAAGTCAAGAGGGCAACATAAATTCGGCTCAATGTCACAATTAGGACCAGCGACCAAAGCTTTCGAAATTATGTCCATAGATACAATTGGAGGATTTGGAAGCACTAGATCAACAAAAAAATATATTCATTTACTTGTTGATCATTTCACGAGATATGCGTTCATTTCAACATCAAGAACTCAAAACGCCGCTGATTTTATAAAACTAATTCAAACTGTGTTAGACATAGAAAACATCGGAACAATCTTAACGGACCAATATCCTGGAATAAATTCGAAAGAATTTAAAGATTATTTAAAAAATAAAGGAGTGCAATTAATTTTTACTGCAATAAATGCACCATTTTCTAATGGTCTGAATGAAAGACTGAATCAGACATTAGTAAATAAAATAAGATGTAAAATAAACGAAGAGAAAAAGAATAGAGCATGGACATCGATAGCGAGAGAATGTGTGAATAAGTATAATATACTAGAACATACAATAACGGGATTTACACCAGAGTATCTATTATATGGCACAGACACCAGTAACATACCAGAAGAGTTAAAAAGAAAGAAAAACGGAGAAGACTGGATAAGAGATAAGAAATTAGCATTAGAAAGAACACAGAGATCACATAAGTATAACGAAAGTTTATTTAATAGAAACAGAAGACACCATGAATTCAACGAAGGAGATATGGTATTCATAGAGAATGGAAACAAACTCAATAGGAAAAAGCTAGAAGAACTAAGAATCGGCCCATATATAATAGAAGAAAAAATTTCAAACTCAATTTATAAAATAAAAACTGGAAAAAGAAATCAAGACACGAGTCTATTCCACGTGACAAAACTAATTCCAATGTTTGAAGTTGAAGCTGATTGAAAAATTATGCAATTTTCATATCGTGGAGGGGAGATGTAAAGAGAATATCATCTCTTTAATGTTATTGTATTATGGTTAGGTTGTGTAACCAGGACATAATCCCTTTTGATTTAACGCGCTTAATGTCATGTGTCATAGAAGTGTGACACATGACATTTGCCTACAAAAAAGTAAACAATATTTACGTTATTACGTTACAGATTTGATTTAAATAATTTAATTAATAGATAGAAAAGCAAGAGTTATGAGAGACGAGTAATCAACTTTAATTGTCGTTTCTGTTATTTTTACAGAAACAAATTTGTTTGATTTATTCGGACCATCCAGACTGAAACAAATAAATAATATTATATATATATATATATATATATATATATATATATATATATATATATATATATATATATATATATATATATATATATATACATATATATACATACATACAGGGTAATAACCTTCTATATACAACCCATAAAAATCAAAATTTATAAATGTCATTTTAAGTATAGGTAATTCAATATATTCCCGTTAGGAGGTGATAGGGGTGACTATTTGTGATAATTTTAACTCCATATGCATTATGCAAACGTGAATCATTTTTTAAGTTATCATGTTTTTTAGCTTTATTCAAAATAAGACAAAAATGCAACATCAATAATTTATAAAAAAAAGTATGAATTTAAATCTAATTTTTTCTTCTGATTTATAAAAACGATTAAACACAGGTCATTTATCAATATTAATTCCGAATTTAAAAATGCGAGATGAAAAACGATATTATTTCAAAAATTTTTTGAGATTTTTTTTCAGTGAATGTCTTCAAAAAAACAAAAAACGTTGTGAAACTTGGCTTGCAGATTATTTTAAAAACATAAGCATTTTTAGCTCTCTAACAATGCATAACAACAAGGAGCTTATTTCAAAGAAACTGAAAAAGAAAGACCACAAAGGAAGCAGGCGGAAATTCATTTTCGAACTAAACTTAAAATCGCTGAATATGCTTGAATATGTTATAAATAAGTTTAATGCGTACCTAATCCAATGCAGGAAGCAAACTGGTTAACAAAAAAACAAAGTTTGACCTTTGTGTTTTTTTAACAGTGAAGCTGCTCGTTAAGATTATTCACGTCGGTTTCCTAATCGCATGTTAGCCCATTTATCAGTTATTTTTAATAAGTTAATGTAGAACTGTGAATTAAAATATATATAATATAATATAAATAATAATATAAATAAAAAATTGTGTGTGTACATATGTACACACACACGTAAGAAATTATCCATTTTTGGCGTTACAAACCAAATTTCTAAAGATTTCATCCCCTATGCCACACCTCTTTGTTTGTATACGGAATGATAAATTAATGAAATAAACATGTGGTATACATTATATGGGGTCGGCACAACATGTTTTCTCCTTCTTCTCTCCTCTGTTAGCCATCATCTCAACATTCACACACTTTCACCATATCATTTTTTACGCAATCCATATCCATCTTTTCTTTCTGGTATTATGAGTGGCAATAAGTTAATATACTCATTACTACAGACGATGGAAGAAAGTAGAGAAAAACAAATTTCGGGTATCGTAGAGAATTGGATTTATTGACAAACAATGCATGCAATCTATTTTACATACATACATATAATCACGCCTCTTTCCCGTAGGGGTAGGCAGAGACCACTTCTTTCCACTTGCTACGATCCTTACATACTTGTTTCGCTTCGTCCACTTTCATTATTCCCTTCATACATGCCCTTCGGTTTAGGGTACTCTTGACCTGGCCTTTTTTCAAGACGTCCCTGATCTGGTCTCGAAACGTCCGCCTAGGTCTACCCCTACCAACACTTCCATTCACACTCACCTTATACACTTTTTTCGTTAATCGTTCTTCATTTATTCTCTCGACATGGCCAAACCATCTCAGCATACCTTTCTCAATTTTTGTCACTACATCTTCTTTCAGACCACAACGTTTCCTTTTTTTTTTTTTTTTTTTTTTGGTATCGGGTTGGAAAATCCTCATGGAGGCCCTCCGCCCTCGGGGAAGGGCGAAGGGGACTGTCAAACTCTTACTGACTAAAAACCAACCCGTGTTCCTCATGTACCCGTGCGTCGGAGGGGCGGGTATCGCCGAAGCATTCGTCGCCACCCCCCGACGGGTATTGGCCCGCCAGATGGTCAGGCGGGCCCCGTCACCCACTGCGGCCGTCACCCCGGCCGCAGGACTCCACTATGAGGCGCGCGCGGAACAAGACGCCGCCGCCTCGAGGCCTGCCGCTGATCGGACGACAAGACGCCCCGAGTCTGCCGTCCGCAGGCCGCGCCCTACGGTGGCCGGAAGTCGGCCACCCTACGGCGCCCAGTGCGTCTGCTGCGGGAGGGGAGAGAGGAGGCAGTCTCTCTCTCCCTTTCCGCCGCCTCCTTTGCGAACATCACGGCCTCGCAGAAGGTGGCGACGGCACTCCACCCTGACTCGCTCCCGACCATGGTAGACACAACAGCCGGAAGCGAGAGGATTCCCGCAGCTCCTACGGTCGCGACCAAGTCTCGGCGCTGCTCGGCCCAAGCTGGGCACTCCGCCAACGTATGCAGCGCCGTATCGTCGCGGCAATCAACACAATGGTGGCACTGGGACGTCGGCTCCCGGCCTATGCGACACAGGTATTTCCCGAAACACCCGTGTCCGGTAAGCACCTGTGTCAGCCGGAAGCTGAGGGCGCCGTGGCTCCTATTGAGCCACTCCTCTAGAATGGGCCTTACCGCCGCTACAGCGGCGTGCCCCGCCGTGGGTTGCGCTAAGCGTGTCTGCCACTCCGCCACTAGGACCTGGCGGAGCTCTGCCCTGCGTGCCTCAATCTGTCGCGGCACCAGGCGCTCGCCCCGCTCGACCGCCTCCGCGCGCCACCAATAGAGCGACGCGAGGAGCTTTGCGTCGAGGTCCCAGGGCGGGGATCCGGCTAGGAGGCTCGCTGCCTCAAAGAAAATCGTACGGTATCCCCTTATGATCCTGACGGCCATCGCGCGCTGCGGCCTTCGAAGCGCGGCGACGTTGCGGGCCGTCAGGGCGTCCGCCCACACTGGCGCGGCGTATAGCGCCATCGACCGTACGACCCCCATGTAGAGCCTCCGGCAGGAGGAGTCGGGCCCTCCCAGGTTGGGCAGCAAGCGCGAGAGCGCAGAAGCGGCGCCCAACAACCGGGGGGTGAGCCGTGTAAAGTGCGGCCCGAAGTTCCACCGACTGTCGAGGACGAGTCCAAGGTACTTCATCGTCGACTCGACAGCGATGGCGACCCCTCCTACTATGATGCTGGACCTCGGAGGCGGCTTCATCCTGGGCCCATGAAAACACAGGGCCTCAGACTTGTGCAATGCCACCTCTAAGCCCAGCCGCCGGATCCTACCCACGACGTGCGCGACACCAGCAGTCGCGCGTATGGCCGCCTGCCGGTACGACTTCCCACGCGCTGTAACTAGCGTATCGTCGGCGTAACAAATGACGCCGACGCCGTGGAGAAGCGCACCGCGCAGAGCCCAGTCGTACCCTACGTTCCACAGGAGCGGTCCCAACACCGAACCCTGAGGAACGCCGCACGACGTCTCTCGCCGACCCCATCCTTCTCGACCCGGGTACACCACCGATCTTTCCGACAAATAGGCCCCGACAATGCGTTGGAGGTAGCGCGGCACCCCGTGGTACCGGAGTGCCTCTCGGATAGTACTCCAGGGCAAGGTGTTGAAAGCGTTGGCGATGTCGAGCGACACCGCCAAGACCACCTCACCCCGGGCGACTGCCTCCTCCGCGAGGACCCTCACGCGCATGATTGCATCTACCGTGGAGCGCCCCTGGCGGAAACCAAATTGGTTGTCCGCCAAATCCGGCCCCACCTCGGTCATGTGCTGGACGAGGCGACTGGCGATGATTCGCTCAAAGATCTTACACACCTCGTCCAGCAACACGATTGGCCTGTACGCAGATGGTGAGTCTGCGGGGCGCCCCTCCTTCTTGAGCAGGACCAGCTTTCCGGTCTTCCACCGGCTTGGAAACTGGCCCCGCTCCAAACATGCGCTTAAGAGCCCCGCTAGTCGGGGCCCGAGAGCCTTCATAGCCAGGACCCATGCACGGCCTGGAATGCCGTCGGGCCCTGGGGCGGTGTTCCTGATACGAGCCACCGCCACTCTCAACTCTACCCGGGTCACTTCGGGCACGTCGTCGTCAATGTCGTCTTCCGCGTCGGGCACATTGCGAGGCGGAACCATAGCCGGTGGTGTGTGCTCCGGTCTCGACGGAAACAACGCACACACCACCTCCTCCAGCAGCTGTGGCTGGAGACTCCGGGACAATGGGGGAGCCCATTGGCGCAACTTGCCCCGTACCATAAGGTAGGGGCGCCCCCACGGCTCTAGACCACAACGTTTCCTTATCTATCACTATTTCTTATCCTGTCACTCAGTTTAACTCCTATCATACTTCTTAACGCTCTCATTTTAGATGCAGTTATAATATATTTTTACAATCTTAAGCTGCGGTTGGAATTTTCTAGAATTCAATTTTAAATCGTTCTGGGGCCGGTCAACCGCGGTCATCCAGGCTCTGACCGCGGAAGTAATTGGTGCAGTCCGTACCAGGTTGTTGCACATAAAAACCGTACTAGATGTGGTCTGCCAACAAAATCAATCTAGTACTGCGGTTTTGTATATTGAAAAGATTTATTCACTATTTTGTTTTGAAAAATATTATAAATTTTAAATAATAATTGTAATACAATCTTTTTATATTATACAATACTTGACCCGGCAAACGTTCTTCTGCCATATGAATTTTAAAAAAGGTCTCCAATGTCCAATCGATGACTATATCAAAATTTATCAAAATTGGTTCAGTGGTAGGTGTGAAAGCGTAACAAACAAACAAACTCACTTTCGCATTTATAATATTACTTAGAATTACTAAAGTCACCTAAAATTCGTCTTGTTTGAGGTATATAACGAAAATCTTTAGATTTAGAACTTGCAGACTAAATAAGATACACGAATAATTGGATTTTGATGAAATTTTTGTATCTGTTCAAGCGGATTTAAGAATGGTTTAGATTCACAATTCGGTCCACTAAATTTTTTTTATTTACTTGGTTTAATAACGTTTTCCGGGTCAGCTAGTCTAATTATAAACACTTACCTATCTAAATACATTGGAATTGGATGGATGGAAGAGTTGTTAAAAATGATGTCATCATCATCTTTCCGCTCCGCACTTCTCACCATCAGCTGTGCGTTCATCTACATTATCTGGAGCCTCTGCCGTCGCGTATGCAACGGTTCTCTGTTTAGAACGTTTATTTTACGGACAGTAAGGTTATGGAATAAGCTTCCAGTTAAGATGTTTCCACCGCATGACATAGAGTATTTTAAAAAAGGTGATATGACTTTTACGCACCCGGCACCATTATTTTCTTATTTATAAAGTCAAAAAATATATAATACTAAAAAGACTTAAGTAGTTTTTCAAAAAATTCCTGTCAGATTTAGAGACTTACAGAATATTAAAGCTAAAATAGTGATAATTACAATCATCATAAGTATTTTAAGCAATTATCAAATTTTGATCTGTGTAAAATGTATTTTTCTCTAGCATGAATCATTATCAAATATATTCCATGTAGCGATCTATTGAGCTTGCTTTGTGAATTTTCTCAAGGCTCGAAAGATTAATTTATGTAGTTTAAAGATTAAAAGAAAGAAAATAAATATATATTTTTATTTGTTCTTCTTTCTCGATATCTTAAAATGTGGACTTACTCTGATTCAATCAAATAAAGGCAATTTTTTTCTAACAACAGTTTTATCTCAGTATATCTTAAGTAGTCACAGGGTAATGTTTTTGTGTAACGACAATGCTGTCCGTATCTCCTCCCTTCTTCTCAGGACATATAGATATAGTGAATAATTATTTTTTCTCAAGGAAAAGTGCGGGAGTGCCATCAAACAGGATCAAGGGGTATGTGAGAATGATTTTTGACATTCGACTACCGAATTAAAACCGCTGCTGTGCTTTCTAACCCTTAGTGCTTGGGCCGACAGATAAAATGGCTCGCCTCTTAGGTCAGGGCGGATCACTTCCACGGATTGCGCCAGTAGTCAAGTAATCGCCCTTTCGATGCTTTCCTGTGTCAATTCAGGTTTGTGTGTAGCGGGCGGAACGGTATGCTTGCCCTCACCCCTGCAGCGCAGGTGCGGGAGGCAGATAGTGGTTATGTAAGCCTACATCTGATTATTACAAGATGTTGTAAAAATAGAGGCATAAGCTTGAACGGTAGTAAATTTACAATGCTTAAAAACGTTATTTTCAAAACGCATGTTCGTAATCTACAAGCATTCGTTTATAACGAATAAGTCCATAGGCAGTTAGTTTCAGTAACAATTTTTATTAAGCAACATGACGGCTCGACAATCGATATCGTGTTTGTTTACAAACACGACTTTTTAATTTTGTTTTTACAACAGATGGGTTACTCGTTTTGCTATATTTGAAAAAACGCTTTCAGCCGATATTGAAAGCTTTTTTACTGATATGTTTGATTTTGATTCAAAACATTTTATTTGGAGATCAATTTAAATGTAAGTAACATAATAAAATGTTTGCCATATTTTAAATTTATTTTAAATTGAAATTTGATTGTATTGAGTTTGATTTTAAAAGTTTTACTTGTTGTAATTTGATGTTTTATTACGGCCGTACATTCTATATACATACGGCTGTACATATTGTAACTCTAATAGAGCATCTTACCGTTAAATCCGGTTGCAATTTATATTTCGGTTCTTGTTGAAGTGAAAACTTCTTTAGCGGCGTTGTGCACTTTTTTGTGATGGGTAAAAAATTTTAATCTCGCGTCAGGTCACGTGTCCTGATCTAAAATTCGTAATATTCGTAAGACGGAGTTTTGCTCCAGTAATACCAACCTTATTAATAATGACTTAAGGTTTATTTTATAATGTAACTTTTAAATGATTGCATTACTTATACATATCTATTCGAATTGCGACTTTATTACGGTGAAGTAGAGTTGAGTTTTTGAAGTGCACACTTTTTTAAGCGCGTTGAGCACTTTTTGGGTGAACAATTTCATGGTTTGTAAAGAAGTGTTAATGAACAATTTAAACTTTATTTTTTTGGTTTTTAAGCAAGTGCTTTGATTATTGCAAAGCTGAGTTATATCACTAGTACATGCTTCCATTAATTCCAATAAAAATCTCTGATGAAAAATTGTAATGATAATCGCCAAAAGTGCTTACAGCAGTCTTTTGTTTTATTTTTATTGCTGAGGAACAGCGGACATGCTGATGGCCCACTGACGTTTGACAACTGTGACGACTGATGTTTGCGACGCTAGGAGCACCACTAACACTGCTGTCCCATAAGGTCTTATATAAGTCCAATGTTTATATCTTTATTGCTGAAGAAATTTTTAATCTGTGCAGGGGCGGAGAAACTAACCTCTGCGACCGGGGTTGACCTGTCGTAAAAGGCGACAAAACAACCCATTCTAGTTACGTGGTAGGGCCTCAAGCCCATCTGGATCGCGACCACCTTCGTTCTTAAGTATGCCGCCATAATAACCTTGTCTTGTGTTCCGGCATTAGTGACCCAAGTTCCTGTACCCTTATGGAACAGCAGCGTGTTCGCGATGCCACTGGCGTTGTAAACACTCATAGACGACGTTAACTGCTAAATGCTAAGTGGCCCGTCAGCCTATCTGCTATCTTAAAGCAATAAAAAAAGAGAGACTTCGGACGGTTTAAGAGTAAACAGAGTGTAAAGCAGTCTCCCCAAGTCTGCAACCGTTCCTTAGACGTATACAGATAATATATCTCAACTAAAATAAAATAAATTGGGTAGTATACCGACCATAATTATTTACTATTGCTACATTTAACCTGTCACTTTTATTAATTACGTAGACATTGGCAAAATCAATGCCAAATGCATTGGAGCCATAAAAACAAAGAAAGAAGAAGAAGAAGTAGTTTTACTAAAAGTAAACTAGATTTATTTGTTTAGCATTCCATTGAAAACTAATACAATTGTATTCAAGTAAACACAATACTAAGAAGCCCATAATTCCATCTTGTAACAATAGTGAAGTTACTAATTGCCCGAAGCGACAAACTCAGTAAGCGAAATTTGGGAACACTGGGTTATATACTGCTAATATATTTCGTTTGACAATGCCTTCAATGCTATTATATTTCAAATACGAATAATTTAGCGTATGTAGTGACATCTACAAATTTATAATGATCTACCAAATAATTAGTAAACCATCAATTAGCTAATATTTAATTTAAAAAGATGTCTTTAAATTATATTGTCATTTGACAAATACAAAAGTAAGTAATATAAATAAAATTCCATCATTTAAATTGAAAATGACTACTAATAAAATTAATTGTTTTGAATTTATTAATATATTTAATAATTAATCTATAAAATTCATTATAAAAGAATGAATAACGATTTATAGTTATGTATATTTCATAATAACAAAAAAAACCACCTTCAATAAAAAAAAATCCAAAACAAATTACATGTTCTTCAAACAATAATTGCATGTTCTTCTATAACTTAATAATCAACTTTCTTTTTCTACTCATCAATATGTAGGTACGATCTATATTACGATAATATAATGTAGTTACAGTTATTGTTATTTTTGGAGTCTGTGTCAGCCAAGGTAGGTTTGGAACTACATACATAGTTATAAGTGGGATGTGCTTGTGTATTATTATTGCTAGGTATATTGTAGTGATTGCTTGGCTGACACTGACTACAAAAATAACAATAACTGTAACTACATTATATTATCGTTATATAGATCGTACCTACATATTGATGAGTAGAAAAATTAAGTTGATTATTAAGTTAAAGAAGAATATACAATTTTTTTTACTTTTTAGTGCATATTAATTTGTTTTGGAATAGTTTTTTTATTGAAAGCGGTTTTTTTGTTATATGAATATAATAAAAAACTAAAACTATCGATGTTACGATATCGACTTTTATTATCGAGTATCGATATATCTTGTCCAAAAAATTCGATAGAAAACATCGATACTTTAGAAAAAAAATATCGATAGTTGAAATACCATATACATACACGTTAAGCGAACGCTCTGCCGAGCTACATAGTATGCGGAGTGGGGGTTTTTTTTCGTTACGGAATTTCTTGATTCGGTCGCTGCGCTCAAAGCCCGCGATAAAAGCCATGCAACAGCTTAAAAATTAATCATTTAAATCGGTTGGCGTGATATTGTTATTCGTCCATATATTGCACACATACGTAATCCAAATTTAAGACTTATATGGTTTTCTCATGGATACCATTGTCAGAACTGGACCAAATTAAAATGAGACCACACGGCAAGCACCAGCTTTCATATAAAAAAGAATCATCAAAATCGGTTCACCCAGTAGAAAGTTCTGAGGTAACAAACGTAAAAAAATACAGACGAATTCATAACCTCCTCCTTTTTGAAGTCGGTTAAAAATATGTACGTTAAAGATAAAGCGAACCGTGAAAAAAGTTTTACGTTAAACATAATTCTTGTATACATCTTTTAGATCACTAAATATTACCGAATGGAATGTAAAATCAGTGGGTCAGTTACATATTTAAACGTCACTGAATAAAAAATTATTTACGCTTTAAAAAAAAGGTATTTTATTTACACAATGATCACACAGCACAGATGTCAAACTTAGGAGTAATAGTAGACTGAAAATGGCCGAAAAAGACTCTGTGGCCTGCACAATATGAAGACAATACAAACATAATTTTGAAAATCTTGAGAGGTGTCAAGGGACACCCGGATGGAACGAAGTTCCTTTCGATTAATTACTGAAGGAATTGTAATAAAATTTTATTTTTTTAAAGTTATAATAAGATTTTTTTATTATTAACAAATATAATGTAATATAAACTTAATCAGTAACTAACCTAACTCCATCAGCAATATCCAGAACTTGTGCAGAAACACTGTCAGGATTCATTATTATTATTTTTTATTATTTATTATGTACAAAAAACCTGTATACACTCAACAAAAATAATCGTCGCGACCCCACACTGTTCAATGCGAAATAGAAATGAAAATATCTGGCTTGCTTTCTATAAGAGAGAGAGAGACAGACCGCATAGCTTACTATAGCAAAAAGTGTCGTTACAACTTTTCGTGAGAATTTTTTCCGTCTAGCCCCTTTCACAACGCGCGATAAGGAACTTCGTTCCAAAAACATATGAATTATATCTTCAACATTTTAAATTAAAAAAAGAAAAGACATCGTTTGCAAGCGATTATACTAGTAAAAATAAAAATTAGAGAATAAAAAAACACTAAGCCTTCGTGAAGTGGGAGATACTCGTATTTTTGAATGAAATATGTTAATATAATGTTAAATAATGAGTCTCTCATAATTTGTCATTTAAAAAATCGTTCACTTTGTTATATTTTATTTAATCGTCAGAAACTATTTTAATCTAATTTTTTGGTGATTATTGCTGACGAACAGCAGAAAGGCAGACGGCCTACTTAATAGTTAGCAGTTACTGTCGCCTATTAATGTTTGCGAAGACAGAGTCACCGTGAACACTGCGGAAGGTGGAACCTAGGTCACTTATGCCAGAACACAACATGGCGGCATACTTAATGCCAAGGGTGGTTGCCATCCAGACGAGCTTGGGGCAATACCACGTAGCTTGTTGCGTAGGGTTGTTTGTCTTTTACGACAAGCCAACCCCGGCCGCAGTGGTTAGTATTCTTACTTCGCCCTTGTACGGAGAAAATAAATAGTACTATATTAATATATTATGTTATATTGTCAAATTTTTTATTAAATATTCGGCGTACCATACACATAACACTTTTTTCCAAAGTCTCGTGCCAGGGTTATGGGCACGTAGCCTGTTATTATAACGTCTATTACTTTAATTTCTGACATGACATTTCACAAAAACTGCATTTTCAAATATATATAAATATGGCAGAATCTTATTCGTTATAAAATAATTCCTACAGCTATCAGTTATTTTTAAATTAAACATTATGTATAAGCACAGCTGTTTTGCAATTCTTTCAATCAAATCCTTTGGTTTTCAGTATGACGCCATAATAACTTTTGTGTTGTGTTTCGGCATTAGTGACCCAAGTTCTTGTACCCTTATGGGATAAATAAAATTAACCAAAACTATTAAAAATACCGTTTAACAGAAACACTGCATGTAGTTGCGTTAGGAAATTATATACATGCAAGTTTCAACTTTATTTCTCAACGCATAAGATTTATTTCCGCCTTGCAGGTGTTTTCAACTTATCATGTAAATATTGAATTTTGATGATTCGATTGTATGCTCTATAGCCCTCAAAATAAAGCACAATATTAAGAAACTCAACCATTAGAGTTTAACAGTAGCAAAATTAAATCAACGAAAAGATTTACCGATATTTTCAACCAATATCAGTAAAAAAATATCAATTAACAATTAATAGGTAAATAAATTCAACCTTTAACGTTGCCTTGAATCGTGTTCGCGATGCCACTGGAGTTGCAAACACCCATAGGCGACGGTAACTGCTAAATTCTAAGTGGGCCGTCAGCCTGTCCGTTGTCTTAAAGCAATAAAAAAATATTATGTATTTATTATATAATTATTCTAACTAACCGTATCTTAATTAGTTCGTTGTAAAATTTTCTACGTTTGCGTTATTTTTAAAGGCATTATATACTAAGTATAACTTGATAAAGGCTTAAGTTACGCGTGATCGAGCACACAAAATTCGCTAGGCGCTCGTATATTTCTCCTAATAACCTTTGTCTGGGATAATTTCAATAATATCCCAAGTTTAATGGCATACCTTGACCACAGAACAGTAATATTAAGCGTTTAAATTAAATATTTCAACTGTTTTAAAATACTACAATACTTTGGTATAGGAAATACTAAGATGAACAAAAATGGGATTTGAACTTGAATACAGCAAAATTGTATAGAATAGATCATTGCAAACTATATCATACATTTGAAAACAAAAATCCGTTGTAGAAAGATAATGCTTACGCTTACTGCTTTGCCATGCTTACGCGTGGCTTCTTTGAAGATAAGCATCGCAGTATCTCAGAACTGCTGCCTCCTGACTATGCCAGATTTACAACTTTGAAGAGACTCCTAGCCTAGTGTCGGTTCACACTCTTGCCACTGGGTATTCTTAATGCGAGCAGTCTTCAATTCTAATATGGCGGTGATCGCTAGAACTGCCATTTTGTAAACGTGTAAATGTGTTATTTTTGAATTTATCTACGTGAGGTTTTATTGCTGTGGGATAGCAGAAAGGCTGACCAGCCCAATTATTAGTAAGCAGTTACAGTCGCCTATGGATCTTTGCGACGCAAGGGGCACCGCAAACATGCTTTTGTCTCATAGGTGTTCAGGAACCTAGGTCACTTACGGTAAGGTGAAAAGTTCTCGGCCTAACTATAAAAGGCTACAATTTTCAGTTGAAAAATTATTTTATTTTTCTACATATTCTCTTTTGACTTCAACACACTTGGTCCAGCGTTTCTCCAACATTAGTATTCCTTCCCGGAAGTGAGAGTCTGGAAGGCTGTGAAAATATTCATCTACGTTTCTCTCAATTTCTTCATTGGACGTGAAGAGCTTCCCAGAAACTAATTTCTTCAAATTTTAAAACAGATAGAAGTCTGAAGGAGCCAAATCAGGAGAATAAGGGGAATGGCCGAGCTAATCATACCCAAAATCCCGCAGTTTTCCCATTGCCAACGTACCTTTGTGAGCAGGTGCGTTATCCTCTTGAACAATGATTGTTATCTTTTTCGAGCGAGGCCTCTTTTCGCGAATTTTGGCATCCAGCTGGTCAAGAACATTAGAGTAATATTCGCCTGTAATTGTTTTGCCTTTTTCAAGATAACCAATTAACAGGATCCTTTTCGCATCCTAAAACACACTGGCCATTCCAAAACACCTTTCCGGCAGATGCAATCGACTTCACTTTCTTTGGCGCTGAACCACCGGCTTCTACCCACTGCTTCGACTGTTGTTTCTGGCGTATAGTCGTGGACCCATGTTTCATCCATGGTAACAAATCGCCGAACAAAATCGGTCGGATCCCTATTGAATCGGTCCAAACATTGCTGCGAATATCATTTGCGCATTTTATTTTGATCGTCATTCAGCAAATGCGGCACCCACTTTGGGCAGAACTTTCGCATCCCTAATTCTTTGTGCAAGATGTTTCACACTCTTTCTTTCGATATTTCCACGGCCTTAGCTATCTCACTCACCTTAACACGCCTATCATCCAACACGATATCGTGCACCTATTGATGGTTTCCGGTGTGATTGCGGTTTTCGACCGTCCTTCACGTGGGTCATCTTCGAGGGACGTGTGACCGGGTTAAATTCAGCTGCCCACTTTTTAACAGTTGACATAGAAGGAGCAGAGTTCCCGTTAACTCTTGTCAACTGTCAACAAGTTGAAACTGTCATACGAACTAGTGAGACATGCACCCAGATACCAATAATAAACTTTCGCTGATTGGAACGCAATTTTTGTATTAGGCTGAGAATTTGTTATCTTACCCTTATAGTGGCATACGTAAAGACCAAGAGTGGTTACCATCGAAACGTACCATGTAGGAAGGGTTGTTTTGTCGCCTATTACGACAAGCCGACCCCGACCGCAGAGATTAGTATTTTTAATATGCCCCTGCATAGAGAATGGACATTTCTGCCGTCAGGAATAAAACAAAATAATTTAAATATAACTTTATATGTAAATAATTATCAAGCTATGCACAGAAACATTTTCCATGAAAATGTAAAGTTTTAACGAATTCAATGTAATATTTCCACTGGTATGATAACACTGTGGCACAAGCTCCGAGCAGTAATAAAATTTAACGTATCGTTTCAGAGTTTTGTTACTTTGAATTTATTACGTGAACTTTTTCCATGCGATCTATTTGTTAATTCAGGTTTAAATGAGTACGGGTTGACTTAGATTTAAATTTCTATTTACAATACCTTCATTAGTAATGATGCTAATCATTAATATAATCTAGTATTCTAAATTTAAAATTATTTTATTAAAAATCTTTGTTCACTCTAAGTCAAAATAACATTTTGGATGACACACCTAGCTTTTCAAGTGATCGCGGGGGTTAACTAATGTTTCTAACATAATGACATCGTCTCTCACTAAATAAATATATGGATTTGATTATGGATGTGGCTTAATATTATAAAATTTCCGACATAATATTCGTCTCGCCTTCTTATAAAATACAAAAGTTTATTTAAAGTTGACAAATACAATTTATTATTCTACGTAGTTTTCTGCTTTAAAAAACATTTTTCAGCAGGACGGTTTTTTATCCCAACATCGTAAAATGAAACTGATTGGGTCAGGAACCAGTCGCGCACAAACTTCTCCACACCTTCGTTACTTCAAATCGTTGCCCTCCTAAAGCTTCCTTAAGTGGCCCAAAAAATTGAAAAACGCAGGGTGATAATTCCGGGCTGTAAGAGGGGTGTTCTAGTTGAGTCCAGTGCATTTTTTTCAGTTTTGAGATTATTAGAGCTGCAGTATGGGGTCTGATATTGTCATGGGGAAGGATGACCTCTCGAATCCGTTGTTTTCGTATTTTACAGCGATATGCATCTCACACTTTAGTCAAAAGCTCGCAGTAGTAAGCAGCATTGATTGTGCGTCGCTCGTGAAAAATTCGATGAGTAAAATGCATTGATGGTCAAAAAACACTGTTGAGAGAACCTTGCCAGCTGACAGTCCAATGTTGGCTTTCACTGGCCTTTTTTCTGCCACTCCATACTGGCTTGTTTTGATTCTGGAGTGTAGTGGTTGACCCATATCTCGTCGCAGATGACGATACGACTCAGAAATGGATCACTTTCTTCCGCAAACCTTGTTGTAAGCCTTTGAGAGATCTCCAAACGTCTCAATTTCTGATTTTCGTTCAAAAGATGAGGGACCTATCTGACACAACTCCCATAGCTTAGGGAATAAGCTATGGTCAGGTGGGAACCTGTTCTGCAATTTCGGATACCGTAACTCGTCGATAGTCTGATGCTTCCCAGTATAGGCAGCTAAATAGACAGATCTCCAAGTCCTTGACTCGCGATATCCGCCGCCATAACACAGACTGTGTAAAGGCGGCTATAGAGCGTAACAAGGGCTCTAAAGTATTCGCACGAGACTTGTCTATTGGGCAGAGCCAACTGACGAAGCTGAAGACCGACGACGGCAGGGTCGTTTCGTCTAAACCCGAACTTTTGAGGGAAGTCGAGAAGTTCTACGGACAGCTATACACGACCACACGGGCACCTGTTAACAACAAGGCTAAAGACCCAAGAGCCAAATTAACCCGACACTACACCGTAGATATCCCAGACGTCAGTCTGTACGAGATTAGTGTGGCCCTTAAACAGCTTAAAACAACAAGGCGCCGGGTGATGATGGAATTACAGCTGAGCTTCTCAGAGCTGGTGGTACTCCTGTGCTTAAAATCCTCCAGAAGCTATTTAATTCCGTCATCCTCGATGGCAAAACGCCGCAGGCCTGGCACGGAAGTATAGTGGTGCTGTTCTTCAAAAAGGGCGACAAAACCCTTTTGAAGAACTTTAGACCGATATCACTTCTGAGCCATGTTTACAAGCTGTTTTCAAGGGTCATCACGAATCGTCTCGCGTGCAGATTTGACGACTTCCAGCCTTCCGAACAAGCCGGATTCCGAAAAGGTTTTAGCACCATAGACCACATACATACACTGCGGCAGGTTATACAGAAGACGGAGGAGTATAACCAGCCACTATGCTTGGCGTTCGTGGACTATGAGAAAGCTTTTGATTCGATCGAGACCTGGGCGGTGCTTCAGTCTCTCCAGAGGTGCCACATTGATTATCGATACATCAAAGCGTTGAAGTGTTTGTATGAAAACGCCACCATGTCAGTCCGTCTCCAGGATCAGAACTCAAAGCCTATCCGACTGCAGTGGGGAGTCAGACAAGGCGATGTCATATCGCCGATGCTGTTCACTGCTGCGTTGGAAGATGTCTTCAAACTTCTGGACTGGAACGGACTGGGCATCAACATTAACAGTGAGTACATCACTCACCTTAGATTCGCAGATGATATCGTAATCATGGCTGAAACTATGGAAGACTTAAGCCATATGCTTGATGGCCTCAATACAGCTTCCCAAGGAGTAGGTCTCAAAATGAACATGAACAAGACGAAGATCATGTCTAATGTCCATGTCGCACCTACCCCTGTAACAGTTGGGAACTCTACTCTCGAAATTGTTGACGAATACATCTACTTGGGTCAAACGATCCAGTTACGCAGGTCAAATTTCGCGAAAGAGGTCACTCGTCGAATCCAACTCGGATGGGCGCGTTCGGGAAGCTCCGTAAAATCTTTTCGTCCCAAATATCTCAGTGTCTCAAGACGAAGGTTTTTAACCAATGTGTGTTGCCAGTTGACATACGGAACGCAGACGTGGTCGCTAACTATGGACCTTATGAGAAAGCTCATGGTCGCTCAGAGGGCAATGGAGAGGGCTATGCTCGGAGTTTCCCTGCGAGGTCGAATCAGAAATGAGGAGATTCGCAGGAGAACCAAATTAACCGACATAGCCCGGATGATTGCAAAACTGAAGTGGCAGTGGGCTGGGCACATAGCTCGAAGGACTGATGGCCGTTGGGGCAGAAAAGTCCTCGAATTGCGACCGCGTACCGGAAGACGCAATGTTGGTAGGCCCCCCACAAGATGGACCGATGATCTGGTCAAGATCGCCGGAATAGGTTGGATGAGGGCAGCGCAGGACCGATCATCGTGGAGATCTTTGGGGGAGGCCTTTGTCCAGCAGTGGGCGTCTTCCGGCTGAAATGATGATGATGATGATACATAAATACCCAGACGCGAGACGGGAATTGATCTTCGTGAGCAATAGTAAGTTCTAAGGACATAATATTTATATGATACAAATAGTTTGTTCTGATTAAATTTTAAATTGTAAATTGTGTGTTGTTTAATGCTTCGCAGGGTAGATTTTCGTGATCCGCAGCAAGCTCCTAAAAATCATCATCATCATCTCAGCGATGCATCCCGGTTGCAGCCCAAACTCTCGCTTCGGCGCCCGGGGTCCGCTTTCCGACTTTTTCTTCTCCACTTCGCACGGTCTTCAGCATCCCTGGTAGTGAGACCATTGGCACGCATATCACCCTTTACGACGTCAAGCCAGCACTTTTTGGGTCTACCCCTCCTGCCGGGGCCCGGCGGAAGCGGCATGGCCAGACATTTGTTTCCCACGTAAGCATCCGGTTGCCGTAAAACGTGGCCATACCATCGGAGCCGACACTACTGCAATTTATCCGCAATGTCACGGACATGAAGGCTGCCGCGAATGCGGGAGTTCCTAACGCGGTCCTTCCGCGTCACTCCACACATCCACCGCAGCATATTCATCTCCGTGACACGCAGCTCCTGCTTGTGTCGCTCTAACACCGGCCACGCTTCACAGCCGTATAAAAGGACAGGCCTAATGATGGTCTTATAAACCTGTCCCTTCAACTTTACCGGCATCTTGGGGTCACAAATGACACCAGTTACCTCACGCCATTTGGCCCACGCGGCAGCAATGCGTGCCTTGACGTCGCAATCGATGTCACCGGATGCATGAAACACAGATCCCAGGTATTTCACAAAGTCCGTGCGCTCGACCTTGTTGCCGTCTATGCGTACGGGTGTGGGATCTGTGGAGTTACAGGCCAAGTACTCGGTCTTCGCCACATTGAGCTTCAGACCACCGTTCTCAAGCGACTCTTTCCACGCCTTCACACGTCGCACCAGCCTACCCCTGTCCGAATCTGCCAGCGCGATATCATCAGCATACATGAGCAACCACGGGGGCTGCTCATGTGAGTTTCTGATGCTGTCTGACAATACGTCTAATACCACGCTAAACAGAAACGGACTAAGGACGGATCCTTGGTGCACCCCGACGGTGATGGGGAAAGGTTTGGTGTCGCCAACAGCGGTTCGAACTACGGAATCGGAGTCACGGTACATGTCTCGGATGATGTCAACATAGGCCTCTGGAATCCCTTTGGACCGCAATGCCCACCAGATTATCGCGCGAGGAATACAGTCGAAGGCCTTCTGCAAGTCGAGAAACAGGCAATGCAGAGGCGTATTCTTCGCCCTGTATTTCTCCGCGACAGTCCTTAGGGCAAAAACAGGGTCCATTGTCCCGTGACCAGGGCGAAACCCATATTGACAATCCGAGACAGTGCACTCCTGTCGAATCCGAGAGTCGATAACCCTTTCGAAGAGCTTCATGGTGTGGGACATGACCTTAACTCCTCGGTAACTACCGCACTCCTGCACCGACCCCTTGCCTTTGAAGACTGGAGTAATGATACTCAGTCTCCATTGGCTCGGGATCGTACCGGTGAGGAGTGTCCGGTTGAAAAGGTCTGTTAAGATGCCCACACCACGAGAGCCCATCGCCTTCCAGGCTTCGATGGGGACTCCATCGGATCCAACAGCTTTCCGATTCTTCATGCGGCGAAGACAATTCTGGACTTCTGCAGGCGTTATCAGTGGCACTAGTCCTTGATTCGGAGGAAGATCAGGCGGCTGCACCTCTTTGTGCTGCGTGTTCAGCAGCTCGTGGAAATACGAGCGCCATCTCTCCTTCACCGCGAGGTCCTCGCATAGCAGGTTGCCCACAGGGTCTTTTACACAGCGGCACTTGGAAATGTCCTGTGCCGCTTTGACCCTGGAGCGCGCCAACTTATAGATGAGCTTCTGCCCCTCAGACGATTCCAACTTATCGTAAAGTGGTTGTAAGTGGTCTCGCCTGGCTCTGGCAACAGCTCTCTTAGTGGCGCGCTTTGCTACCCGGTATGCGTCGCGGTCTTCAGGAGATCTGGACGCTTGCCACTTCTTAAAGAGGGCTTTCTTCGCTCTAGTCTCCCTCTGGACTGTGTCGTTCCACCACCATGTCTCCTTGTCACACTTGCGACCACCCTTAGACACCCCAAGCACCTCCTTCGCCGACCCAAGGATAGCCGCCTGAATCTTGTCCCAGTAAGCCTGAACTGGTTCGCCCATACCACCGGTGCACTTGTCACCGACAGCTAAGGCGAACTCCTGGGACGTGACTTCATCAAGCAGCCACCACCTGATTCGGCGCTGAACGCGCTCGGTATACGTGTCTTTAGGCTTAGCGCAGAGGTCCATGACAAGCAGACGATGTTGTGCAGTGAGACTCTCACCGGGTATGACCTTGCAGTTGGCTACTTTGCTGATGTGGTGTCTCCTAGTGAGTAGGAAGTCGATTTGGGTAGCATTCCTCCCGCTCTTGTAGGTGATGAGATGCTCGGGTCTCTTTTTGAAATACGTGTTCACGATGGCAAGGTCGGCCGCCGCAAACGCATTGAGGATGTCCTCCCCTTCTGCGTTGCGGCTGCCGTACCCAAATCCACCGTGAACACGCTCGAATTCCCCACATTCATCACCCACATGACCGTTCAGATCACCCCCCAAAACGATCCCCTGTGATAATGGGATTCCACGGAGCACTTCTCCGAGTAGATTCCAAAACGCTATTTTATCGGCGTCGTCACAACCGGCCTGTGGCGCATAGGCACTTATCAAGTGGGTAACTATCCCATCGATAAGCACCCTAACGACCATAAGTCGGTCGCTATGACGTTTCACTTCCAAAATGTCATTCTGGAACTCCTCCGAGAGCACTATGGCAACCCCATTCTCCCCACCAGGTGCACCTGTGTAGATCAGCTTGTAGCCATTCCCAATGAACCGGGATCTGCTGGCCTTCCACCGAGTCTCCTGCAGGAACGCCACGGCCACTCTCCGCCTGGAGAGCACATCGGCCAACTCTCTCGCGCGTCCGGTTAACGTGCCTATGTTCCATGTTGCGAAGCGGATCTTTCGAGATGTTTGGGCTGCGTGAGATGGGGCTAGCGTCGTTAGCCGTGCCCGCCCATGACACGGTAGCCCTTGTCCACTTCTCACAAGAGCCGGGCGAAGCTCTTGCGCGCCGTTATGCGGCGGCGCCCTAGCCCTTAGCCGATCTCGTAATCTTGTTCTCACCATGTTGATTTGGCAACTTTGGCTTTTACGGGGGCGACTGCCGTCTGACCCCCCAACCCCTAAAGGAAAGCCGTCGTCAGAGCCTCGTCCGTTATTCAGCAGGGTGCGCCGACTTGCAGGTGA
Organism: Malacosoma neustria; assembly: GCA_963693495.1. NCBI lineage: Eukaryota > Metazoa > Arthropoda > Insecta > Lepidoptera > Lasiocampidae > Malacosoma > Malacosoma neustria. The sequence goes on from OY856377.1 coordinate 18,970,994, forward strand.
GGTTGACTTGGGCCCCGAAGATGTTGGTAGGGCCCCTTACACCCCAAGCTCCTAAAAATATCTAAGGCGATATTAATTATGAACACAAACAATTTATATTTCTTAACTGTATGACATTACACGTGTCACATTAGTTCGTATACCTGATGAAACAAAGCTTGACTCTGAGTATAGTAAGTTTAATATGCTTTGTTCATACATTCATTTATAATTAACAGTTTTCAATGAATATTAAAGACATATTTCTTTAGCTTATTAAATATGTTTATGTGTTTTTGGGTATATATTCATATTTATACTTTTGACAGTTCTCTCCACTAGCTAAAAATCTGTGTCCCAGAATTGTTTCAAATATAAACTCTCAGAGCAGGACAAACTATGTGCAATCACATGTTTTTTAAGTCGTTGGGATTGATCCTTCATCATTTCAATTACGTAGCTACAAAGCCAGCCGTGTAGTCACACAAAGTACTGGCCTGCTGTAATGACTATACGCAGCAGTAGACTCCGGACTCCAGACCGAACTTAGACCTTAAATAATATTTTAACTAACCATACCTAATTATATGTCTAAAGTGCACATATGTATATATAAAAGAAAATTGTAAATTGTTGTTTTTTGCAGCGTGTACGATTTAGTCTATGATTTACGTATGCATTTAAAGTACGCCTACTAATGCGTTTATGTATATCAAGGCGTCAATGTCACTGTCAAGATACGAGAGCCATGTGCAATGTACAGTTGAGCCAGTGATGTACCAATCAATCATATCCTTTTTTACTGAACAGACACAAAATAGTAAAATGAAGTAAAATAAAAAAATAAAATATATCTGCTTTGCAAGTTCATTTGTATAATGCATACATTTATTATAAACATACCTCAAGAGGACTTATACAACAAGTAAGCTAAAAACAAACCACGTACGTTCAACTCGAAAACTACTTAAAAGTCTTACACGAGATATTACGATATGATAATTCCGTCTGGAAAACTTATTTAGGAGGTTTCAACGTTGACATGTTATTGTCTCGTTAATTCTGACACAAGAATATAATGCCCTGGTACGTAGTATAAGAACACATATATAACATATATAACAAGAACATTTTTATTTTCTACCCTTTTTATTCTTAAATAAAATCTCTATATATTTTGCAGAAAACTAGACATTATCAGAGCTGAATTTAATCTTCGTGAAAAGCCGACATGGTTGTGTGGGATTCTGCGCTTTGCTAGTGTCCATTTGAATGGATAGTAAAATATAACCGGGGCGACTGCAGCGGCACGTTCACTAAAACCTCGTCATATAAATATATTTTTATGCAATTTTTTTTTCTTAATTCAGACATTTAGAAAGGTAAGAATAATATACCGAAACGGCTGATATAATGACTACAAAATTTATCTGGTACGATTGAATGTGTGAATGTGTGGCGGGCGCTCGCTAGCCGTCGTGCGTACGCACTGTCGCACTCGTCATTCCCCGCGCAGCCCGCCAGTTAAATCAAGTCACCCACACGAAACAGACTCGTTAACGCTCCGCTTGAATATCACAGGGTACGTCGCTACAAGTTAATTCCTCACGGAGCTCACAATATCTGTTTAATGTCAATAGATCGTTCTAGTCTGGGTTTATCTGACTTTTAAATACATAATATTTTGATAGATATTAATAAAACTAAGAGAACAGTTAGTAGTACAATTAATCAATATTGATATATATTTACATCATAAATCATCATTTCATGCATTTTATTATATAAAAAGAGATATAAAATTCATTGTGAGCTTTACTAAGACCATAATATCTCCCAGAACCCTTTTTGTTACTAATATTTAATTACTTCATTATCACGGAGATGCCTTAAAGCTTTATACAAGAGCTAAACATAAAAAACTATTCTCCACAAAATATTATTTTGAATTTAAAGGATATTATTCGCGATATACGTATTTTCATATTTCCCCCAGTTTACCCCCCACAGTGCGGGATAACAACGCTAAATGATGCCACAAGTAGAAAGTATCAAGTCTCGGACTTGGATACGTTTAGGTGTGTAACATGTCATAAGTAATAAGCGATTAATGGGTTTATTTTAAATCTTTATTAAAAAAAGCTTTTTCACTTTTACTTTTAACGCTTATCGCAGCTGAACCTGGCATTTAAAAAGCATAGGGATTGTAAAAAAATCGCTAAAATTTATTTTCTGTAGACAAAACAACAGCATTATTCATTATTTAATAAGCCAATATTTCAGCCACTTCAACAAAATACTGAGAATTAATTATAATAAGATACGCCGTATCTTTTTTATATTTTACAGACATGCTCACAACATTTGTATCTTTAAGCACTGCTGTAATAGCAATAAATCCAGAATTTTTCTTTTGAAGGTGATCTCAACTCAACAAAAAGTAGGGTTATTTTTTATTTCCACTATTTAACGATATCAACAGTGTAGTGAGCAATTTTATTAAAGATATACAAAAAGCCAAAATTAAAATTGTGTTTACAAATATTTGGAATAATAAAGTAAAAGACAAATATATTCTAATTGTGAAGAATTAAAGATAGTACAATCAAGTGTCAATATTGGAACATTACAAAGAACAACATCTAATACTGTGGGATGGATTCACAAGAAATATAATAGCCTTAGAATTATAATAGGAGACATAAGAAGCGGTAATGTATATTGTGAAGGAGAGGCCAGAGGACCATTGGACATTTTTTGTCATCTAAATTATGGACTATAGTAGTATGTATAAGTAGTTAATAGTGTTTTCATTGTTAAAATTGTATAAGTATTTTATTTTTATAATTATATTAGCTTTAAAATATTTGAATAATCCCTAAAAAGGGATTGACCTCAGGCAGGCGACCGGTCATAAAAAGCAAGCCAAGACTATTAGGCATCATGTACTCAAATAAAAGGGGAACGCAAGTACGTGGAATGAGAATGAGACTAGGAAGTTTGAATATAGGTACGATGACTGGAAGAAGAAGAGAGATAGCAGAGGTGTTAGAAAGTAGACGAATAAAGATAGCTTGCTTGCAAGAGACGAAATAGAAGGGTTCGAGAGCTCGAGAGATTGGGGTGGGGTATAAATTTTACTACTTTGGAAGTGGTGGTAAAAGTAACGTTGTGGGTGTAGTATTAGATGGCGAATTGAAAAAAATGTGTGACGGATCTAAAGCGGGTAAATGATAGAATGATAGTGGTAAAATTAATGGTGGGCAACTGTAGGTTAAATACAGTGAGTATATAAGACCTGTCATGTTGTATGGATCAGAATTCTAAGCCACAAAGGGAAAAGATTGCATGCAGTGGAAATGTGAATGTTGAGAGGGATGAGCGGAGTTACTAAAATGGATAAAATTAGAATTTAGTACATTAAGGGAAGTTTGAAAGTAGCGCCAGTGATTGAGAAGCTGAAAAGTAATAGGTTAGTCTGATATGGCCATATAATGCGAAGAGAGTAGCGTCATGTAACAAGGAGGATGCTAGAAATAAGAGTGGATGGATACAAGAGGACCCCCCTCTTAGACTAAAGAAAAAAAATGGATTAAAAAAGGTGTGAATGTACAGATGACGGCTAATAGAGGAGAGTGGAAGGACAGGGCATGTTGTGCCGTCCCCACATAGTTTGGGATAAGGGCAGGGAAAGGAAGAAGAAAAGGTATACGATTGAATATAACTTTTTCTTTCTCTAAATTATTAGAGAACAGTATTTCACCACTCGATTACAGAATTAATACTTTAGTTGACTTTATATTTAGCTATATAAAGGTAGTTTTAAAGCAATACATTATTTTTTTCAAATTGTTATTTATTTTTTTACTAGTGTTCATCACTAAATTCGAAATTTAAACTCGGTCCCCAAAACTGCTGTTGAGGCATTTATGGTAGAAGTGCCAATAATAGAAAAACATGGAAAAAATTTAAAATCGGTTTTACCCAAAAAGCATGTTTACAAAAAGAACAATAAATGATGAAGCTTAAGTAAATAAAAGCAAAGTAAAAATATTTTTGAAAGGAATAAAAGGGCTGTATTATTATTATTGAAATAAATTACTAAACTCGCTTTAAACATTGACTTATGCCACATTGTTAACAAAGTTACGCGGTGTATTCATGCCGGTTTACTAGCAACTTTTAACTGGCCAGATGCGGCCCAGCCTGCCGGGGTATGAATCTGATTTGCTTTTAGATTAATACGGGAACGCAGAACTTTTTTGTATTTATTACAGATGAGCGTTCAGAGTTCTTGCCGTTTCGAAAGCCTCCCGGACTGTGGCTTACCAACTTTGTACATTTTCTCATAGATTTTGCTCTGTTGCGTAATTTTATAGGGACTCTTGCAGATTTTCATATGGTGTTCTTTTATTAAAATAAACCTTGTCAAGAGATCTTGGTTTCAAATAACCAACCAATAATTTCATAAACCTGTGTGCAGTTCACACACGATAACCTTGAAAAATGTAAACTTCGATACAACACCGCAATGAAGAGACCACAAATATAGGAAACACTTTATAATGCCTTTTAACTCATTCTCTCCACGTTATATTCTAAAGGTTATTTAAAAAATATTTTTCTGATTTGCTTTTACACATTTTCCATTGTAATTCTGAGTAAAAAGTAAAAATAAATCCTTAAAATGTATAAATATTACGCAAAAATAAATAAAAAATAAACAATTGGAAACTAAAATTTAATAAATTGGTTAAAAACTACAACTCACGTCAAAATGAAAACATGCTTTGAAAGTGTTGTAATATTATATAAATAAAACAATCGTCACGCAATCGCGCACGCCTTCTACCTGCTGTACCCATTTCGCTAAGCTCCATCCGACCAACTTCTAGCGCAGAAAAGAATAATTTAGCTTTAGCTAGAGGTATGTCGAGCCATCAGGATGGGATAGCGTCGCCTACCTCGTATCGAAGACCTACGCGGGGACGAGAACGACCACCATTGGCTCGCTTGGGGTCTGCGAGGAGCGCCCCGTACTCGACTCCCGCTACTGGTGGTGTAACTTAGTGCACTACATGAAATGGACTAGGGTAAGGAATGAAAGTGGCATGCGCACGTACTTTAAGGCTACAAAGATAGGAACCAACCTCACGGCGTATTGTGATCGGATGCTGTCTCTGTTTCAGATTCTTCACCCAAATACCAACGTCACGGCACAGCGCTTGTCGGATCAGATGCGGGCCATCCAGCGGTTAAACCTGCTGGACAAGCCTGTACTTGATCATCTACGTACTACGTACAGAACAGTCTTAGGATAAACGAAAATGTTTACAACATAACGATGTTGTGATGGATGTATCCCCAGCATCACCTTTCCCATCTAATTGGATCCATCGGATTTGGATATTCATAGGACTTATTCCGTAGGTAGCCAGGATTTAGACTATATGAGGAGGACTTTGGAGGAGGCAATTAAGGAGTATAAAGACATAACTCTGAATAGACCGCAGCTACCTCGGCCACCCATACATAGACATAGTCTGTCTATTATAGGTAATTTTAACCCGCTTTTAGAACCGTATTTACTATTAAGTAAGGATCTGGCTTAGACACATTCTATTTTGTACTGTGGGGCTGTCGCCGTGTGTCGTACTGTAGTAGGTATTGAAATTAAATAATCATCCCCAATACGGAGAAAAAACGTATGACACACCAGCCTAGCAGTACAGAATAGAACGTAGAATCAATGCAACAAAAACTATAATAGCTAAATTAATTTGTTTCCGATCGGGAAATACTCGACCAAGGGTGATGCGTTTCGTGACTCAGGCATTTGCTGGAACCGATATTGGATCTAGCGACTACATGCTTAGAGTCACGGAGCGCATAGATTTTTTGAACAGAGAGTCTATGCCTAGGAAAACCGGATTCGCAGATATAAAGAACGCACAGAAAGATATTTCCTTAATTGTCGCTTCCAAAGGACCTAGTAAGGTGTGTACAGAGGCTGGGAGCATTCGGAGATATTAGTGGCTGACGGACAGTTGCCAAATGCCGATGGTACGCTGCTGAAACTCTGGCGTGGCATCTGGTCGGTTCCGGGAAGTCACCCTGAGAACGAATTTTCCAGTTCCAGGATGCTATAAACTCGTTTCAGAACTCGTTTATAAACGTTTCAAATTCTACATAAAGCATTTAAAATAACTGTATAATTAATTTTAGACACAGCTACCAAAGCCAAATGATCAATGTTAATAAATTTACCAAAAACCGAAACATGTCCAATGCATTCAAAAGGAAATTACAAGAAGATATTCTTTGTCAACAAAAACGAGAACTGTTCGAAAGGGAAACAAAATACACCCTCTTATAACAGTGATTTATTGTCCATTCGCAGGAAAAAGTTGGCCAAAAACTGATATCGAAATATAAAAGTCATCAAGAGTGGCAGATAAACATCGGCGTGGAACTTTTATCCTGTTGATCCCATTAAAATTGTTACGGAGTTTGAATAGAGAATGATAGTATAAAAAGGTCATATCAAATGATATTTCTTTTTTGTTAGGTTAGGGTTGACAGCAACTATATTATTGTATTCAAATATTGTACTATTTATTACTACCAGATAGCAGACACATGGTTATTATGGTGCATATTTAGAAACCTTGGGTGGTGGCTATTCAGATGGGCTTACAGCCTTACCACCTAGGATTGTTTAATCGCCTTTTAAGACAGGTCGACCCCGATTACATAAATATCCCTACTCCACCCCTGCACGAAGGGATTAAGGATAATATATGAGTATTCATATTTTTAGTCGTACAGTCGGAATAGGACTACACCATAACTAGGGCGTCGTAAGAGGCATTTCATGGTTTACTACTTTTGCTAATTTACATACAGTAATTACATTGTTCAAGTTTCCTTTGAAGTTACGGGTTTAAAGGATAGTCACTACTCCAAACCAAATTAACTATGACTATAACGCTTGCCTGATTCCAAAGTATAGCCTATACTTTCTGACATCGCGTAATTTATCTAATATCTTTAAACGAGCAATTCTTGTATATATATATGTATATATATATATATATATATATATATATATATATATATATATATATATATATATATATATATATATATATATATATATATATAATTGGAATCTCGGAATCGGCTCCAACAATTTTCATGAAATTTAGTATACGCGGGGTGTCGGGGGCGGTAAATCGATCTAGCTAGGAATCATTTCTAGAAAATGTCATTTTATTAGCTTTTTTTTTATTGGAAGAAAAATAACAAAAATGTGACGCTTCCTGACATCTATCGGCGAAAAATAATACTATTTTTTTAATTGCTTTAATGACATAACACTAAAGCTATTCCAGCAGATGGCGTTGTTAAGTAACAAGAAGTCAATGAGTGTTTGCTTTGAGGTTAGACTAAGAAAATCAATTGTTAATTTCCAAAAAACACAATTTATAAAAAAAATACCGAGCAAAGCTCGGTCACCCGGATATTGTGATCTTTATGCCAATTACCGGAACAGGCACAGGTCTGCTCTGTGTTTCCGCTTCACCAATATATTTTCTAGTTCTCTTTTTTAATTATTTATTAATCATATCTTATACATCGCTTATTAAATGTTAAGAATTTCGTACCATTTCCTATACAATACGCTGGATAAAGAAAGAGACGGCGAATAAAGCTCCCCTAATAGTTTTTAAATTTCATTCCTATATGTAAAGAAATACATTACTTTAATCTCAAAATCTCTTCAAAATCATTTTTTATTTTCCAAAATGGAGACAGTGCAATATGAGTGATATTATAAAATTAATGTGTAAAAGAATAGTCAAGCTAATTAATGGACTTTAAATGACGTTTCTTTGTTTTTTCAGGTATGATGTATAGTTAAAAGAATAGTATATGTATTTTACATTATAATATAAAAGTTTAAACTTAAGTTTTAAATAAATCCTTTGTTTTTCAGAGCAACACATTTGTTTATTTTTACGATTCCTTATTAATCCAGACAAATTGTCTTATGTTTATTAGTATTTTATTAGTTGACCCGGCAAACGTTGTTCTGCCATATGAATAAAAAAAGTAGCCTATGTCCTGATCCAAGGTCCAGTCTATGACTATACGGAAATTCATCAAAATTCTGCGGCTTAGGCGTGAAAACATTTGTTACGCAGACAAACAAACACACCTTCGCATTTATAATATTTAACTAATATTTTTAAATTTGATCACAAAATTACAATTAAATTATCGTAATAAATTTTTCTTTGTACATGTTTTATGTAATACTCTAAAATTTACAACTAATAAATTTGTGTGGGAGGAACCGCAGTTTCAATGAGTATACCATAAAACCCATTTCTGCCTAATAAAAGACGTTCAAAGTTATTTATAATCACGCCACGCAAATTAAGAATGTTTTATGGTTTATGGAAGTATAAGAAGTAATAAATCGAAACGTAATATTACTCAACGATTTATGTCCCTAACATATACGTAGTATTTTGTTTGTCCGATACGATTCGCGAGGCTAAGACGCTGAGGTGACCATATTAAGACGAAAAGAACAATTCAGTATTCGCGATATTTTTTTCATACGAACGATATCACGCTGGCAGACATAGAAAATGTCAGAGCTAGTCGATTTGTGACGGCATGAATAATATTAAAATAAAAATGAAAACGCGTTTCGTCAAGACCGTGTACTGGACAGAAGAAAACAAGTTTGACGGTCTAAAAGACAAAAATGTTGTATTAACCAATTATATACTTAGTATACAAACCTTTTGTAATCTTTAAATATACCACTTTTTTCTGCCGTATTTTGTTCCAGGATAATTTCCAGTTCTCTTAAGCGAATCAGAACGTTATGGCGATTATTATTAAGTGCGCCGTCAGCCAATACGCTGTTCTTGAGCTTCTTCTTCCTGCACTTATCCCAGTTATGTGGGGTCAGCACAACATGTCCTCTTCTTCCACTCTCCTCTATTATTCATCATCTGAACATGCATGTTGTTTTTGCCGTATCATCTTTTACACAATCCATGCAACTTTTCTTTGGTCCATCTCACCTTTTGCGTCCATCCACTTTCATTTTTAGTGCTTCCTTGTTATACGAGAATCTTCTCTTCGCATTATATAGCCATACCAGTTTCTCAATCACTGGCGCTACTTTCAAACTTCCCCTGATATATTCATTTCTAATTTTATTCATTTTTATAATTCCAGTCATCCATCTTAACATTTGCATCTCTGCTGCATGAAATAACCTTTCATCCGTCCCTTTTGTAGTCCAGTATTCCATTCATACAATATGACAGATCTTATTATGGTCTTATATATTTTACCTTTAAGCCCAAATGACACTCGTGGGTCGCAAATTGTTCTTGAGACCTATCGCCATTTCATCAATCCTGCAGTCACTCTATTTTTCTCGTCTTAGCCTATCTCACCGTCATTCTTGATATTAATGGTCCTAAGGTAATCAGAACAAAGTCGTAAATTCCACCTAAGTCGCAAAATATATGTTTATTTTTGGTTCTACTTATCTTCATGCCAACACCCTGCAAACTCTCCTGCCATTTAGCCAATCTGCTCTGAAGCTCTTGAGCATTTTCTCCAACCAACACAATGTCATCGGCAAAGAGCATACACCAAGATGACTCCTCTTGTATTTCTGATGTTACTGCATCGGTAGTTGCTGGTGGTAACCAGCAGGAATAGATAAGGGCTAAGAGCTAATTCTTGGTGTAAACCCACCAAGAATATATTGTACTTGTCTGTGACGCCAGCTAGAGGCATATGTACTTGCCTTATCGTACATCACACGAATAAGATGCAAATACTTCAGAGGCACTTCTTCTTCACAAAACCTTTCTAGGAACCCGATCATATGCCTTTTCGAGGTCAATAAATAAAATGTGTGGGTTCCTATGTAAATTTCTGTATTTCTCGCACAGTTGGTGAAGTGCGAATATGGCGTCCGTAGTCCCTCGCCCGGGTATGAAATCAAATTGGTTTTCCCTTATTTCGCTCTCCTCTCGTAGTCACCTAGCTATTATTTTCTCCCAAATCTTCATGCTGTGCGACATGAGCTTTATCCCACTATAATTGTTACGAATCTGTACATCCCACTTGTTCTTAAAAATGGGCATTAGCATTCTATTGCACTATTCATCAGGAATTAATTAGTCTTGCAACAACTTATTAAAGAACAAAGTCAGCCACTTCCATCGATCAGCTTTTAAGAACTCACATATTTCCACAGGTATTTCATCTGGTCCTACAGACTTACCATTTTGCATACTATCTATAGCCAATCTTACCTTAGCCGTACTCACTTTTTTCACAACACCCAACTAACAGGTGCATTCTCTAACATACCACTCCAGACTTTCTCGTCATTCATCAATTTACGGATATAATTTTTCCATTTACTCTTTATTTCTACAACCTCTGTCCTAACAGATGGGTCCAACTGATGAAGGGTTCTAACTCTTCATTATTATTTATACATTTCATATAGGTTACATTCCTTACATTCTTTTCTCTATTATTCACCATTCTATAAAGATGTTTCTTACCACCAGAGCTTCATAAAAACTCATACAACTTGGCTTATTTTCTGGCTATGGAGACAACAACAGTTCTTTTTTTTTCTCTTTTTATATTCCAAATATTCTTTCCTCTTACTTTCCTTTATCAAAACATACTTTTCAACCCTACGTTTCCATTTTTCATTTTTCTTTTCTTTCAGAATCACTTGCATTTCGTCATTCCACTAACGGGATTCTTTCTCAATTTTACATTTTCCTATTATTTCTTCAAAAACTTCCTTTGTAACGCCTCTAATGCACATCGCTATTTCATTTCAACACTCATTTAAAATTTTCCAATCATATCATCCATATCTACCATTTTGTCTACCACTCTTTGTTTAAATTAACTCGCATACCACTTAATTTTGAGAGGTGTCTTTGTTTTGTAATTTATTTTTTGTGAGATAGCTATGTCTAAAACTCACAGCAACTCCTGTCTTGAGAAACCACACTTTCACCAAGGATTACTTTACAATCTCTGGCTCATTTGATTCTATTTCTTGTTATAAGAAAATAATCGATTTGTGTGTAGTGGTTGCCGCTACTATTAATTAAATGTGGGTTTTTGAAAAAACTTATTCAATATGACCATGTCAAACGCTGATGCATTTTGAACAAGGCTTCCTCTTCCTCGTTTCCTTTATGCGTTGTTCCTGAGAAATTGAATAAAATGCATCTGTAAAACTTCGATCGAATACATAAAGCAGATTAAATATCTGGAATCTGAACCAAATTATAAGAGATAAGTGATGACCCAATAATTGGTCAAAATTGGAATTTCTACTACGCGAGCTAAATAACTTATTGATGTTATTTGCGACCACAAAATGGCGCAAATTTTAGAGACAAATCTATAAGATTCTAATCAAAAATGTTCATAAAGCTGAGAAACTTCTCTAAGAGCTGCATTTTGTGGAATTACCCTTATGAAACAGTAGCATGTTAGAGATGCCACTGGCCATCAACCTGTCTGCTGCCCTACAGCAATAAAAAACAAAAAAAATAGTAAACGAGATTCCGGTTCCTCTCTGAGGCTGGCAGCGCGTTGGCAAATCTTCTGGTGTTACAAACGTCTACGTGTAATGATGACCACCTACTATCGGTTGGGCTGTTTGTCTGTCTGCCAATTTAAGCTATAAAAACTAAGTTCTATGCCTTAAGATACTGACCATTAGAATTATTTTGTAAAATGTCTATTGTATCACAAAACTCATGGTGATACGAATTATAATGCTTTAGGAGACAAACTCACAAGTGCGTCGAGAATTCATACATAATACATGTGGACGGAACCTAATAATATCTTGTATTGTTTGACAGGAAGGTTGTAGTGCTTAGTGTTATGATAAACAGGGTGACCAGCCGGTGACCAGCCGGTGTTTGGGGATTGGAGTGGTATCGAGATATTCCTTAAATTATGTACATAACTTTTTTATATTCACTTCTTTTAGATTAATGTCAAGCACTTAAACTTGATGATTTGATTAATCTCACAACTTCAGTTGTCCATCGACCAGGTCTGACAAGCGTTTAAGTCCCTTGAGGTCGGTAGCCAAAGGCCGGGCGTGCAGAGGGGCGATACCGTAGAGGTGTGTGTGGGGGCCATGATCGGCACGATCAAACATTCAACGCGCCGAGATCGCCATAAAGCTCTACATGAGGTGCACTTTTGTTATGGGTACTAGATAAGTAATATACTAAATATATACTTTTTATAAATAAATAAACATAACAACAACAATAACATACATATATGGTAATGAAATTATTAAAAGAAAAATGATTTTCTTTATGTCGTAATTTTTTAAATCTTTTGCACCTAAGCTTGCCTTCAAAAAGCTAGGTGTGCTAAACCGGTCCAAGCAGTACTTCAGTCCAAGGCAACGACATGTGCCGTTTGTGTATATACAAAGCACAGGTCAGACCGCAAATGGAGTACTGCTCACATTTATGGGCTTGAGCACCCGCCTGTCAGCTCAATCCCTTAGACTCAATCCAACGGCGCGCAGTTCGTGTTGTCGGCGATCCCATACTCACAGACGGTCTAGATACGCTTGGACTTCGGAGAGACTTTGCGTCTCTTTGCGTATTCTACCGACTGTACAACGGGGAGTGTTCTGAAGAACTATTCAGAATGGTGCCCTCGTCGTTGTTCTATATACGAAACTGTTTTCTAGAACGTTCATCCTGCGTACTCTCAGGATCTGCAATAAGCTTCCGGCTGAGGTTTTCTCAGCGCAGTACGATATGGGATTCTTCAAAAAAGGCTTTATAAAATTTCTTCGAGGTCGGCAGCGCGTTGGTATTGCCTCTGGTGCTGCAAACATCCATAGGCGACGGTGACCACCTGCCAGGGTGAGCTGTCTGCCTGACTGCTAAACTCTAGCTATTAAAAAAAACTAATTTTTTGACATTTTTATTTAACTAGTAAATATATAAATTAATTATCAATAACAATTAAAGTTTACAGATCAGCCGGTAACGTTCCCAAAACGCAGGCTGCATTATCCCATTGAATGGCAACACTAATCCGCTTTCCAAATATATACCAATTGAAATGTGGTCGTCCAATTGGTCTGTAATTTTCATGTGATTGAGAAACGATTTCAATTCTCATGATTAATTAATATAACATTAAAATAAAGTTCTTGTTGTAATATTTAATTTATATTTTTACATCTGAAATTGGTAATGCGTAAAAGCTAACTTCAGCGTCAGTGCTTAGATTCCATTAGCAGTTTCCTCCACGTTCACACTCGTTCTCCATGCAGGGGTCGTAAAAGGTGATAAAACAATTAAGGCTTCAAGCCCGTCTGGATAGCAACCATCTGGTCTCTAGATATGCTGCCATAATAACCTTACATTGTGCGATATAAACGGTTCAGTTCACCTACGCGGACGGCAGCGCGATAACGGTGCTCCTGGCGTCGCAAACGTCCAAAGGCGACAGTAACTGCTTACTATTAAGTAGGTTATCAGTCTGTATGCTATCCCACGTCAATAAAAAAACTTTAAATATTTTTGAATTCGTAGTAATATATAATGATGTAACTGTTTTTCATGTTAATATTGATTTTAATTCAACTAAATAACAACGAGACGTGAAGTTAATTTCATTGTGTTGACGTGCACAGCCCTTTTAAAAGCCATGTGATGTCATTAATGGAATCCAAGGCCCACTGGTCATTGCCAAATATTATCAAAGCGATTAATTAACTTGGTGTGTGTTTAGTTTCATTAGATTTCAATTGCAATCGATACGTCTGTTAATTGGGATGGGTATCGATTTCAAATAATCCGATTGCGTTAGGGGACTGGAACCAATTATTTCATCTAGTTATTAAATTTACCAATTTATTTGTTTAACTGTGAGTAAGGCCATTCAGCGTTCATGTTACCTACGTAGTTTACTAATAATCACGGGATAAATTTTCACGATCGTTTGCACCTTTTTGGTAACCTTTCTAGCCTGATGTACAAATTTATAATGGACATGGCCAACGATGAAACTAAACGTGAGAAAACTTGTATATCAAGAGCACCTCCTTGGACAAGCATGACGTGTAAATTGAGCGTTCTCCCTTCTACGTAAGGCCCAAGAGTGAATATGTGTTTTGCCCTGGTCACGGGACCATGGACCCTGTTTTCTCCCTAAGGGCTATCACGGAGAAATACAGTACGAAGAATACGCCCCTGTATTATGTGCATTGCAATGCATTATGTGCTAGTATTATTTATTATATTTGTTCGGAACTAACGATGTATACTGAACTCTTATAGCGTAAACTTAAAATCGTTTTTGTGCTACACAAATTCTTAATGTCAGATTTCTTCCTCGTCATCTTAGCAGTAAAACCAAATTCATCTAAAGCTTCACATAATAGTGGCCAAAAGTCAATCCTGCGAGCCAGAAAACGAGGCTTTGCGTGACGACTAAGGTTATAATAGCTATTGTACTACTAGAGTAGTCGCAGGCCATTTGAATGATGAAGTAAACATACCCACACTCCGTTTATATATTCTTTGTTATATAAATATAAAGAAACATAAAAACTTCGCCATATACATGTAATTCATAGACGGTGCTGAAAATAATGGCAACTATCTTCTGTCATTAAAACAGCAGGCTTTGTTGGCAGTTGCCTAAAATGTCGTGATTGTTTTTAGTTAAATATACAATTTTAAATTGAGTAAGATGAAATTGACTAGTTGAAATAAATACTTTTATGAACCAGTGGTGGATGACTTAAAAAAAAATGGCAAGCAGACCCTGGCACCTACTTGCGGCGCTTTATATAGAAGCGGTCGGCCTGTCTCTCACTCGTCTGCACTCCACACTCCGGAGGCGACTTTCACTGGTTGCTTATATTCCAGAAGTGATTCTCATTGGTTGTCCAAACATAAGATTTTCATTGGTCGTTTATACTTTGGAAGTGTTACACTCCGGCAGTGATGGAAACTCTCTTTGGTTGTTTTAAATATTAGTCAGTGTTGCCATTAAGATAATTTTGAGTTCGATATTCCTATCAATACCTTAATTGTCGTTTCTTTATTTTCAGGTAGGTAATATGATTTAAGTTTAAATTATTTATTTATTTTATTTTTATTTATTTTATTTTATTTGGAAAACAATACATTTGTAAGTCATATGATAAGCAGAAAAACCTTGTACGTAATTTTATAGCACCAAAGGACTTTGAATCAGTTTTTATATCTACTCTGATATTTTGTGTGTAAAAAAATAAAACGAAAGTTTTAGATAGTAAAGCCACGCAGAAGCGAAGTTTATTTCAAGAAGTCTAAGTTCTTCTTATGACTATAGACTCCGTCTCATTTTTATTTATATTTACCTTTTGAGAGTATTAGTACGTGTGTGATGTTTTTTATTAAAAATAAATGTGAGTATATTTGTTGCCCAACTATTTTCCACCTATCAACTTTCAAACTCAAAGGCACCTGGTAGCTCAGTGATATTATACTCGAAGTACATTATACAGGTTCCGGTCTCGAATCCCATGGTAACATACACAGCTTAGACAGGTTTTTCGACTAATGTGTACATTATACAGTAGAACCTCGATAACTCGAATCTCACGGTAGGAAAAAATAAATTCGAGTTAACAAGTTTTCAACTTATCAAGTATTTTGAGGTTATAATAAATAATACGTGTATAAAGTGAATAAAGGTTATATATACTACTACGTGTTTAAAGGTTATAATAAATATAATTTTGTACTATGAAGACATTTAATTCAAGTTGAGAAAATACTATTTATCTTAATATAATACAAAAATAAATAAATTATACAGGTGTAAACAAAAATAAGCCAATGTCAAGGACAATATACCTTCAATTTGCGACAAGGAAAAAACTAAATATACAAGATGACATCATCACAATTACTTATTTCAACATACCGAGTCTTTCTTTGGAAATTCGAGATATACCTAGAGTCTAAATTTATATGATTAATACTTCACGGGGCGAAATATATTGTTCGAGTTACAGAGGCAAAAAAGTTCGAGATATCGCGTATTATGTGTCTGAACGGAAGGGAATCGCATTTCTTTACACTTGCTGAGGATTACGACTTAACGAGGTTCGAGTTATCGAGGTTCTGTTGTATCATAATTGCCATATGTCGACAGTGAAGAAAAGCATCATGAAGAAACATGCATATCGATCTCACTGGTATGCGCAACCCGCCGACCGCCTTGGACAAGCGTAACGGATATGTCCGTTCTTGCTAGGGGTAGTCGTAGCCCAGCAGTGGGATGTTATGGACTGTTATTACTATTTTATTTCACATTTTTCTCTTCGTCGACGATTTAGCTATAAATTAGTTCTGTAGCTGTAATCAAATACAATAACCATAAAGCAAGTATACACAAACCAGACCACCAAGTTCAAGTCATAACTCTTGAGCACAGAACTTAGCGTGATTTATCTTAGTTTAATTACTTAGAACTAATTAATAAAGTGTTGATTAAAATGAAATGCAGTTAAGAGACTGCATTGCGGGAAGTCCGTATGAATGTTTTTGAATTATGTACGAATTAACTTGACTCTTTTATTAACATACTCTTTAGTCATTTGGGTATGTAAAGAGACTCACCAAGATCTTCTAGAAATAACAAGGCTTGTAGGAGGGTTCATTCAGTCCCACATATCTTCCCATTCCTCTGTGGTTGAAGGACTCGTAATTTTTCCTAGTATTTACTTTTGGGGTTAAGCGGTCGCTCCTATATAAACCAAATGTGGTTCCTATTATTTTTTCCCTCTATAACAATATTCAACTGACATCCGGCTATAAATCGCAACTTTTAGAAGCATTACAAAATAATGCATAAAAACATGAGTCATATTTTTACTTGAATATTTTTTTTTATTGCTGTAGGACAGCAGACAGGCTGACAGCCCGCTTAGGATTTAGCAGTTACCGTCGCCTATAGGTGTTTGCAACGCCAGTGGCATCGCGAACACACTGCTGTCCCATAAGGGTACAGGAACTTGAGTCACTAATGCCGGAACACAACACAAGGTTATTATGGCGGCATACTTAAGACCAAAGGTGGTCGCCATCCAGACGGGCTTGAGGCCCTACCACGGAGCTAGGGTGGGTTGTTTTGTCGCCTTTTACGACAGGCCGACCCTGGCCACAGAGGTTAGTATTCTTTCTCCGCCCCTGCACGGATGAATATACAGTTGCAGTCTTTGTAAATTAACGTGCGAAGAAGAGAAGATAATACAGCAGTGTCCCTACCATCCCAAACATCCATAAGCAACGGTAACTGCTTACTCCTTGCAGTACTTTTCTCCGTGCAGGCGTGGAGTAAGAATACTAATCCCAAGCCCGTTTGGATGCAACCACCCTTCTTAAGTATGCCGCTAAAAACTACCTTGTGTTGTGTTCCGGCATTAGTTACCCAGGTTCCTGTATCCATATGGGACAGCAACGTGTTCGCAGGGTCGTCAGTCTATCTGCTGTTCTCAGTAATAAAAATAGTATTCTTTAAAAAGCATTAAATCAATTCATCGTTTAATGCGTTTGTTATATGCATAGTTACACTGTAAGCCCGTCCGCCCACTCCGTTTCCCGTCAGAAGTTTCTCCGACAAATGTAGAGGAATGAGAGTTGTTGTGTCGCTGCGGGTGGAGCCGGTTTGTTTAATGAACCCGGCCGCGGCAATAATACACCATTCCCTTTTACAATTCAACGCTGGATTTCATTCTGAGTGAGTGCGACAGGGCGGAATTTTTCGGTATTAATACAATTTCGGGTAAAGTGGCGTTTTTAGAACGGTTTACTGAATGCATGCTAAATTTGCTTTTTGTGATTAATTTGTGTCAATTTAAATGCATTCCATCTAAATATTTTATACTTTTTATGATAAAAATGTACATATCGACGCTTGAAAGGCAACCTTTACTAAGCGACATTGAGTGAACTTTCCAGGTTAGTGATTTGAAGTTCAATCATTTAGAAAAAAAATATATTGTAACATCTAATTGTTGAATTAAAATCATCGATCAGAAAATAAATAACATTTTAATCCAACGATTGGCGAGTAACAATAAATTTTTTGTAAATA
This sequence comes from Malacosoma neustria, assembly GCA_963693495.1. NCBI lineage: Eukaryota > Metazoa > Arthropoda > Insecta > Lepidoptera > Lasiocampidae > Malacosoma > Malacosoma neustria. The sequence goes on from OY856377.1 coordinate 18,989,198, forward strand.
TTTGAATGTCAAATCACTTTCTTGGAAAGTTCACTCAATGTCGCTTAGTAAATGTTGCCTTTCAAGCGTCGATATATAGTGGGACTATTGATACTTTACAGCACTTATACATACTACACAATTGACATATATATGAATCGATTCCATGACCTCCACGTGTTCGTGTCGTGTCCCAACATACATTAGCCGTTATGTCCCACGGGGGTCGTAATCATTAGAGGATTTTTGATACAATCTTCCTCATTTCTTGAAACTTCTTTAGTGCCGTTATGATATTATAATTCGATGAAACAAAAAAACGATATCAAAAATAAACAAACATTATGAACAGGATTTAGCTTGTGAGAGTATGAAATATTTATGTATTATAGACAGAATACAAGTATGCAGTGTTTTATGTTTGTCTTGTTTTTCGGATTTTCGTAGCTTTATGCGACTTTATTTTAATGTTTTTAAATAATTACTTTATTGTAAATATATAAATTGAAGCTAGGCTAGTCTATAATCTTAGGGTTCCAAGTTCGTCTAGATGGCAACCATAGTCTCTATATATGCCGATATAATTTATTTTATGTTCCAGCATTAGTGACCTAAGTGCTGGCAGTGACCTGACTGCAGAACTGGCACGGCAGCATGTTAGCGGTACCCTACACGTGGGCGGTCAGCCTGTCTGATGTTTCACAGAAATAACAAAAAGACAAAAATAAACACGCTAAGCTTCTGATTTTTCTTAAAACCATTTAAATCCAACCCGAGATTTTAATTCAGATTGGAAAAAAGCTGCTTTAGACTTTTTCATGTAAAAAATATTTAAAATGTTGAGTACGGGTTCATAATACCCGGAGTAGTCAAAGGGTTATATCTAAGCAATTATCGCGAGATAAAGCGTGATGAAGGGTTAGGCGGTTGTAAAAATAAAGCCTTTGGAAATCCTTCGAAGGGTGTTTATAGTCAAGGAGCCAAATAATCAAAAGTTACAGTTTCAATCAATAGGTTCCTTAATTTCATATTTAGAAAGCATCCACATATCTGTCGACTATTATTTGAACTATTGTTTTTTTTTGGCTCAATAATGTAGAAGTCCCGAGCGGTTTCTTACTTCAGAAAATCAAAAATGACTAGAAATAGCATCTATTGTAAATAATAACTACTAAAATTTTATAATTAAAATGTACTGTAAAAATTGTATCAAGTTGTGTATAGTATGTGGTTATTATTCGTTGTTTTTTTTTATTATTGCTGAAGAACAGCAGGCTGATGGGCCACTTAACATTAAGCAGTTAGTGTCGCCTAAGAATGTTTGCGACGCTGGGGGCACCGCGCTGCTCTCCCATAGGGATACAGGCCCCAGGTTCACTAATGCCGGAATACAGCACAATTTAATTTTATCCGTGCAGGGGCGGAGAAAGAATACTAACCTCTGCGGCCGGAGTCAGCCTGTCGTAAAAGGCGACAAAACAACCCTACCCTTGCTACGTGGTAGGGCCCAAGTCCGTCTGGATGGCGACCACCTTTGGTCTTAAGTATGCCACCATAATAACCTTGTGTTGTGTTTCGATAATAGTCACCCAAGTTCCTGTACCTTTATGGGACAGCAGCGTGTTCGCGTTGCCTCTAGCGTCGCAAGCATCATAGGCGACGGTAACTGCTAAATTCTAAGCGGGTTGTCAGCCTATCTGCTGTCTTAAAACAATAAAAACAAATGTTATTACAGCGGCATACTTAAGACCAAGGGTGGTTGCCATCCAAATGGGCTTGAGGCCTTACCACGTAGCTAAGGTGGGTTGTTTAGTCGCCTTTTACGACCGACTGACCCCAGCCGCAGGGGTTACTTCTTACCCCGTCACTTCTATCTTATTAAAAAATAATAACAACATCCCCTGTTTTAAAAATATTTTTCTTTAATGAAGATCCAATTCACTACCTTAGCCTGTAATTCCACAAATCCATCATTAGGCCTATCCTTTTATACGGCTGTGAAGCATGGCCGGTGTTAGAGAGACACAAGCAAGAACTGCTTGTCACGGAGATGAATGTGCTGCGGTGGATGTGTGGAGTAACGCAGAAGGACCGCGTTAGGAACTTCCGCATTCGCGACAGTCTTCATGTCCGTGACATTGCAGATAAATTGCAGGAATGTCGGCTCCGTTGGTACGGCCATGTTTTACGGTAACCGGATGGTTACGGGGGAAACAAATATCTGGCCATGTCGCCTCCGCCGGGCCCTGGCAGGAGGGGTAGACCCAAAAAGTGCTGGCTTGACGTCGTAAGAGGTGATATGCGTACCAATGGGCTCACTACCAGGGATACTGAAGATCGCGCGAAGTGCGAAAGTTTGGGTTACAACCGGGATATAACGCTGGAATGATGATAAATTCACTACCTATTTTAAATTCCTTCTTTTTACTACTAGCTCTCTAGCTATAAGTCACATTACGAGCGGAATACCGACGACGCTGTATTCAAAATTTTAATTTAGAATCAACGAGAATTCTGATTATTCCCTTTAAGTTTGTATGGGTCTTATATGGGATAATTCGATAAGGGATGTCAATGATAAAGGCCGTTACTGAGGATTACCTAATAAAGTTATGAGTTTAATTATATTTAAATCCAACTTACGTGTGATAGCTATTAACTTTTTTTGTCTCGGGGAAAAACCTCTCTTGACGGGTTCCCCTGGCCCGGGGGGACCGAGGGATATGTGGGACTCCGGGAAAGATGTTCAGCCATCCGACTACTCACTAAAAAACCCCGCTATTCTCCTATCGCCTAGGCCGGGCCTACGGATATGTGGCCTGCCGATCTCGTGGTTCGGGCCGGCGCCTACCCGCCCTTTATCTCAAGGCGGGCCTCTTCTAGAGTGTTGGCGCCAGGGGGTCAGGGTTTCGTCTCCCCGGCGCTCTCCTGTATTATAGAAGTTCAGGGGGGCCGCGGAAGAGCACGCGGCCCTCTCCCTCGCGGCAATAGTGCGGGCGGTGGATCCTCCCCCGAGCGGCTGCCCGCGGCCGCTTTCTACGGCGGACGGAGGTAATTGCTTGCCCTCCGGCGCCGACGACGTGGCGTTAGCGGGTGGGGAGTGTGGTGGTAGACTCCCGCTCCCGTTCCGCCGCCTCCTTTGCGGACATGGCTGCCTCGCAAAAGGAGGCGACGGCCGTCCATCCAGGATCGCCCCCGACCATGGACAGAATCAGGACCGGGAGCGATAGATCCATGCTGATTTGGGCGACGAGGGCGCGGTGCTCCTCGCGCCACGCAGGGCACACGGCGAAAGTGTGGTCCACCGTGTTCTCCTCGTCGCCCGCGCCACAATGGTGGCACCCCGACGTCATCTCCCGCCTTATGCGACACAGGTACCTCCCGAAGCAACCGTGGACCTGCGTCAGGCGGAAGGTCAGGGCGCCATGGCGCCTTTTCAGCCATTCAGTCAGGATGGCGAGACCCACGCTGGGGTGCGCGAGGCGCTCCTTCCACTCCACCATGAGCACCTCGTCGCGCAGCTCCGCCCGCTTTACCTCCACTTCGCGAGGCGCGGGGCGAGAGCTACGCTCGGCCGCATCCCGGCGCCACTGGTACAATAGCGCCATGACTTGGGCCTCGAGGTCCCATGGTGAGGATCCGGCCAGCAGGGAGGCCGCTTCGAAGAACACCGTGCGGTATCCCCTTATCGCCCTGACGGCCAGGACGTGCTGCGGCCTGCAAAGCAGCGCCGTCGTTTTGGCCGTCAGGCAATCCGCCCAGGTCGGGGCCCCGTAAAGGGCCATCAACCGCACGATTCCGTCAAATATTGTTTATTAACTCTACTAAATATTTAGTATCAAAACAAACTTTAAAAATATGTACAAAAATATGTCATTCAGATTTAAACGCACTGACTCTGTTGTCTGAGCTAATAAATTTAGGGCAATTTCATCATGATTTCTTCAAAGACAAGAAATCGATTATTCATTTTACTTTAGATATCAAAATTCCTTTCAATTTAGAAGAGAAAGAGAGAGAGTTGGAAATTAGCCACAGGTGTATCAGATCTATCCATTTTATTATTTTTTATATTTTTTAAAGAATGTATATATAAATATATTGTTATAATTTTTAACCTTGTCTGTTGTTTAGAAACAACAGCTTGCAGGTAAGTTCGAAACCAGCTCTGGAAGTCCTGGACCCTTAGAGACACATCTATATCCGGTCGTAAAAGTATCTTAGGCTTGACCTGGTCTTCGATTTCACATTACAAACTCCCACGAGGAGCTCGTGTTTCAGGTCGCTCTGCCGGCATTTGATATTTGCAAATTGAGAACACTCTAAGACATTTTAATATCACCAGTAAAGTAAAGAGCTTCAATGTTTTCGAAGGTAAAATGTATATTTACGATATTACAAATGTAATATTTTATTTTGTAATATACTAATTCACCCGGCAAACGTTGTTCTGCCATATGAATGTAAAAAAGTAAGCTATGTCCTTCTCCAAGGTCGAATCTACAATTATACCAAAATTCATTAAAATTGGTTCAGCGATTTAGGCGTGAAAGCGTAAAAACAAAATTTACTTTCGGATTTATAATATTAATTAGCATGTCAATTTATACATTACTAGTTAACCTGGCAAACGTTGTTCTATCATATGAATTTAAAAAAAAGTAAGCTATGTCCTTTTACAAGGTCCAATCTATAACTATACCGAAATTCATCAAAATTGATTCAGCGGTTTAGGCGTGAAAACGTAACAAACAAGCAAACTCAATTTCGCATTTATAATATTAGGATAAATATAAAGTACCCAAGCGGTACATTTAAAGACCTGACTAGAGAGGTCATGGGTTCGATTTTTAAGATAGCAGACACCACTTAGGCAGGGTTTTTGTATGTGCATTTGTTTATTGCTGAAGACCAGCAGACAGGCTGATGGTCCGCTTAAAAGTAAAAATTTACAGATGTTTGCGACGCTACCGCAAACATGCTACTACACGCATAGTGGTGTGTCCATGTACTGAAACCTTTTTTTATTGCTGTAGGACAGAATATCTGCTGTCCTACAGCTTATCAGCTGACGGCCCACTTATAATTTAGCAGTTACCGTCGCCTATGGGTGTTTGCAACGCCAGTGGCATGGCGAACACGCTGCTGTCCCATAAGGGTACAGGAACTTGGATCACTAATGCCGGAACATAACACAAGGTTATTATGGCGGCACACTTAAGGCCAAAGGTGGTCGCCATCCAGATGGGGTTGAGGCCCTACCAAGTAGCTAGGGTGGGTTATTTTGTCGCCTTTTACGACAGGCCGACCCCGGTCGCAGAGGTTAGTATTCTATCTCCGTCCCTGCTCGGATAATTTTTTTTTAACTGTGTTTAATATGATTAAAATTTGTGTACACAGTATATATAAATACGTCACCTTTTTTTAATCCTGACGATCCAAATAATGAGATAATCTTATCGAACTATTGTATTTTCTTTGGTAAGTCTACAACGTTTTAATGAAATCTGACCGTTTAAAGTGGATCAAAATCGAGTTTAAAAGAGTCGGTTGTAAACAAACAAGCTAACAAACATACAGGCGAAACTAATAAAGCGTGTAAAAAGACTACTATGTGCCGATGGCGAAGAAAAACATGGTGAGGAAATCTGCATGCCAAAATCACAAAACCAAATGTGTAACGAGCAAGCGTAGTGGGCAAACTATTTGTTACTTCTAGAAGGAGCCCCGAGCCTAACAGAAGGACATTATAAATCAAACTTGTAATAGGTCTTTGTGCTTCTGGAAGGCGTAAAAATTTACTGTAGGAAGCATTGTCATGGACTACTTCTGATTGCGCTGTTTTGAAAGAAGTTGTGTATGTTGAGATCACGACAAATAGAATAGAAAGAAAGAGCATGTCGTGCCAGTCCCATATAATGTGGAGTAAAGACAGGAAAATTAAGTATTTAAATTCTTAAAATAAACAGTGAAAATAAAGACGATCGATCTTAACTTGACAGTGGCAAGTTCGCAAGCCGCAACATGCCAAAAAAAAAAAACAAAAAAAGACAATCGACCCGACGCGTACACAGAATATTTTTAATGAATTAATTGAAAGAGGGCAGCGTCGTTAATATACGGGCAATGGATTCGCTTAACTTCAGTATAAATTTAATATAAGAAATATTTACTGGATATTGATTATGCTGAATAAAACACATATGTAACAGAGGATTTTGCGCTGTAGTTCTAACAAGAGATACATTTTTTTTTTCACACAATACCATCAACAGTATTTGAGCCTTACATACAGGAACCATGATATTTTTCTTCATGCCCTGTGGTGTTTCTGAGCTATATATTATTCAAGTTTTAATCTACACTCGTGATAGTTGCCGAGCTATGGACGTTGTTCGTGTAACAATGGACGTGTCTTTAAGTATTTTATTATCCTCTACTTGACTCGCTCCACGATAGTATGCGACTCAAGCCGCTTGAGGTTATATATATTTGAAGACAATGTTACCTTCGGGGATTCCTTGGGGAGACCGTTTTAACAGACCGGCAGCTTCACATAATCTCTTGAGCTTTTTGATACCTGTCCAACGACCTCATAAGTATGAAAGAAGCGTTTTGATCTCTTATAAATGTAGAGAATTTTTTTTGTGAACTTATGCCTGTATTTTGATATTTGGCATCGAAGTGACTACAAAACGCTATCTTAGAATAAAATATTAAGACTATGGTTATGTGGCATAATGACGTAATTGTCACCACTAATTGAGATCATAATTTTATATCTTAATATAAAAAGAAAATCTTCCCAAAATATATTGTTTTCCATAATGAAAGGCAAAAGATCCTTCCTGTGTACTTTTATGTATCGTTGACAAGGTGGGTACATAATATCAAAATTGTTAACCACACTTGTTTATAATCACTTTCTCATTTATACATGAATTCAGTAATAAAGTTCTGATTATAAATAAAAACAGGAGTGCCTCATCACTTTCTTTGAACATCGGGATAACCATGAAATACTCTTTGCACTTGTCCACAGCAATGAACAAATGGACTCTGGCTATTCTCAGGTTAAACTAATTTTAACTATACCTCTAATATGACTTACTCAAAAAGAAAATGTTACGAAAGCTTTGTGATTTTATACTTGGGCTACGAAGTGTAAAGGTATGATTCCGAACTACGCTGCACGCAGCAGTGCTGCCGCGACACTACCGGTCCCCATACAATCTCTATAAGCTTATATGAGAGTACATTCCGAGCTAGGCAGCAATGACGCGGCAGCAATGCAGCGGCAGCAATCCAGCGGCAGCAATGCAGCGGCAGCAATGTAGCGGCAGCAGTGTCGCGGCAGCAGTGTCGCGGCAGCACTGCTGCGTGCAGCGTAGTTCGGAATCATACCTTCAGCCACGGGCGCAGCGGAGATAAAACGCTTATAAAATCGCATTCATTAGTTAAGAGTAGGATGATATATGAATATTAGTAGAAAATAGTTTTATGAATAATGTTGCGGAACTTGTTGTTGCGAGTGCTGCAATGGCGATGCAATGCTATCGATGGCTGCGAGTGCGAAGGTCACGGAAGAAAAATCAGATCAAGCGTTGGATAAAATGAATTAAAATCAATTTTAAACTCGTTTTATCCAAAGCAGCAAATTTAATTTTAAATCATGCAACATTACGGTATAATAGTTAATATCTTACAAAGAATAACACTTGTTAGTGTTGAATTAAACACATTACGTAAGCATATTCCGTATAATGCTTATCATATCATTCCATTCCAATACTAACATTATTATAGACTTAATAAGATTATTATCATGTTCACTATTACCGTATCCAGTTAATTTTCTCTCCGCGTAACAAATATCTCCTTACAGGTCGTCGTCGGGCGCTGACGAGGATGGACTATTCATCATAATATCCCCGCCGTGTCGGCCCAACGGCTAACTCATATTAGTTTTAGACCCCCGTGTTTTATGCATCAGCGAATTGTGTAATAACGGTTTATCGATATTTTAGTAATTTATTGATAGCACTAATATAATTACGCTTTTTCCTAAAGCTATTTCATGAACACTCACCGTTGATTTCATTATCATCTTAGCATTAAATCTCAGTTGCACCTCAAACGTTCGCTTCGGTGCCCGCGGTCTGCTTTCTGAGTTTTTCTTCCCCACTTTGCACGATCTTCGGCATCTCTAGTAGTCAACCTATTGGCATGCATATCATTCTTTGCTACGTCAGGCCAGCACTTTTTGGGGCTACCCCTTCGGCCGGGGCTTGGCCGCCAGCGATTTCAATATAGCCTTATTGCAATATTTATCTTCGCTATCGATACATTGCAAGTATTTTACACACTCAATATTATTATATTGTATAACCTCCGGAATTATAATGCTTGATCACCGAATTTTTACTCATGTAGCTTAATTACCATAAACACATTATTATTGGCAAAGTAGTTCAGATATTTACTTACTTGAAAATCTGCGATACAAATCCGTACAGTGATAATTATGACATATGGGTGTTTGTAACGCCAGTGGTATCGCGGACACGCTGCTGTTCCATAAGGGTATAGGAATTTAGGTCACTAATGCCGGAATACTATTATGGCGGCATACTTAAGACCAAAGGTGGTCGCCATCCAGGCGGGCTTGAGGCTCTACCACGTAGCTAGGTTGGGTTGTTTTGTCGCCTTTTACGACAGACCGACCCCAGCCGCAGAAGTTAGTATTCTTTCTCCGCCTCTGCACAGATAAAATCTTATACTTATGTAATTACATTCTAGTCAAATTTACAACTACTGTCAATCATATTAAATAATACGAACTAAAGCTGAAATATTTAATATTAACAACTAAGTAAGCTAAATTACTAAAATTTATAGTTATTAAGTACTATATTAAGTACTTTCATTAATGCGCCGGACCCCCTGGCGCCAACGCGGCCCAGGCCACGAGATCGGCAGGCCACATATCCGTAGGCCCGGGCGTAGGCGATAGGAGAACAGCGGGGTTTTAGTGGGTAGTCGGATGGCTGAACATCTTCCCCGGAGTCCCACATATCCCTCGGTCCCCCCGGGCCGGGGGAATCCGTCAAGAGAGGTTTTTCCCCCGAGACAAAAAAAAAGTACTTTCATTAATAATATTAGCAAATTATCTTCCAGATTAATAACAACAAGCGGAATAACTACAAGTTGTATATAGCTCATAGATATTTTTTCATAGATTTTTATTCACCCATGATTATTTTCCTGATAGTATGGATAAAAAATAATGTTATTCACATCTTTTTGAAAATATAATTAAAATGTTTTGCAGTCTTTTTTTATTGCTGTAGGCCAGCAGACAGGCTGATGGCCTGCTTAGAATTTAGCAGTTACCGTCGCCTATGAGTGTTTGCAACGTAAGTGGCATCGTGAACACGTTGCTGTCCCATAGGAGTACAGGAACTTGGGTCACTAATTCCAGAACACAACACAATGTTATCATGGCGACATACTTAAGACCAAAGGTGGTCGCCATCCAGACGGGCTTGAGGCCCTACTACGTAGCTAAGGTGGGTTGTTTTGTTGACTTTTACGACAGGCCAACCCCGGCCACAGGGTTCAGTATTCTTTCTCCGTCCCTGCACGGATAAAATGGACACGGATCTTAATACTTGAAGCAATTTCTTTCAGTTAACCTTTAATTTGTGTTTATTTAAATATCTGTGTACCAAGCGTTGAGTTTATTAATTGAACACAAGGTACAAAATTGTACATCCAAGCAGAAAACGTTAATAAAGCAAAAAATCGCTACACATAGGCAGCACCTGCCTCGTGAGTAACGCACGAGTTCTGTCGAAGGAAATTCAACATTGCCTAATTACGGCTGAGTGGTTGGATCTTCGAGCCGAATCGAGTTTGCCGAAATTCCGCGTCGGTAATTGCCTAAACTTCGGCATACGACTGTATTTAAGAATGGTGTTAACATGTGCACCTGTTTTGTATGCCTTGTACTTCCTTATATAACCTAACTGTAAGTTAGCATTTTGGCAGTAACACATTTTATATCCTTACTACGAGTAATATTATAAACGCGAAAGTTTGTATGTATGTTTATTACTCTTTCATGCAAAAACTACTGAATAGATTTTAATGAATTTTTATAATAATATAGCTTCTACATCAGAATAGCACATAGGCTATAATTTATAAAGATATTGTGTGAATTGTCCAAAATATAACGATAAGTGTCAAGTAGGAAAAAATTCTACTATCTACGAGCTATTCTGGCATGCACTGCAAAAATCTTTAGAATTACACGTATACTTATATAATGGAAATGTTTATCTTAAATATATTTTTATGTGTAAGCTATTATCGCCAAAATAGTGAACCATAAAAACAATAAAAATTGATAATTTATTTCTAATGCACATTTGGTAGTAACAATTCTTCTAACATAACATATAACATAACTTAACATATATCTTCTACTAATCTAAAACTGGAAATCTTGAATGAATGAATGAATGGAAAACTCTTTATTGCATACAGATACTTAAAACTAACTTAAAATATGTATACAAAAATATAATGCTGTATGACAAAGGGCGGCCTTATCGCTTAAAGCGATCTCTTCCAGGCAACCCGAAAAACTGGAAATCTTAATCCATCCGAGATTGATGAAGTGACGAATTTCCGTTTTGATGTTAATTTGTGCTTCACTTGATTTTTATGTAGTTTAACCCTATTAATTCGTTTTGTTTTGCTTAAGTTTTTGCTGCATTTTACAGAAATGTTGATGAGATGTTCACTGGGTCAGATGACCCATATAATATGGTAATAGATATTATAAGTACCAAGTCAGGTCATAAATTCTGTCACATGTTTAATGTAAAATAATTGTAACAAGTTTATTAATTATGTAACCATTCATATACCAAAATGAACTTAACAAAACATAGATTCTTATGACATTAAAGTTTATTCAAAATGACCTCCGTGATTTTGAATACAAGCCTTCAATCTGCGCGGCCAGTTGTCTATCGCAACACGAACGAGGTCCATGTCAATATCGGCGGCTGCCTTAATCAAGGATGTCTTGAGTGACTCCAAATTGGGATGAGGCTTTGAGCACGCCTTTTCCTCCAAGTGTTGCTATATCTTGTAATCTAACGGATTCAAATCTGGACTGGAGGAGGGCCAGTCTTCGAGCCGGATGAAGTCGATTTCACGCGCCGCCAGCCAGTCTTGTGTGCTCTTCGCTCTATGAGCTGGCGCCGAATCTTGTTGGAATACCCAGTGCCTGTTATTGACCATGGTATGAGAAACAGGTTCCACAAGGTTCGTCAGGACTGTATTTTGATACACAACTGCATTCGTTTTTACACCTTTCTCACAAAAATGTATCTCTGTTAAGCCCCAATAAGAAACTCCCAACCATACCATGAGCGAGGATGGAAAATGACCTCGTTGGACACGCGGAATACGGTTGCTCGCTTCTTCACTACTGTGTGCGTACACCTTATCATTTTGTTTGTTGTAGCTCTCTTCTACGGTAAACATTTTTTCATCCGAAAAAAGAATTTCCCGATATTTTTTTCCCGCGTACCGCTTCAACAAAGCGCGGCATCTCTTCAGTCTCAGGTCCATTAGACGAGCATTCAAACGATGTCCTGTTTTTCTTCGATATGCCCGAAGCCCTAAGTCTTCATTTAACACCCTTTTCACCGTGGTTCTGCTTAACCCCATCTGAAGGGCCAACAGTTTCTGCTTACGTTTGGGATTTCTTTGAATTCGTGCCTTCACAGCTTTTATCACTGCTGGAGTCCTAACAGACCGAGGGCGACCACTTCTTGACCTGTCATCTACACTAGAGTCTTCATTGTATCGTTTGATGGTACGATAAACGAATCTTTTGGTAATATTCAAATTTTTCAGTATGTTAAAAATTTGAATTGGCGCGTAACCGCAACGATGCAACGCAATAACTGCAACACGGTCTTCTTTAAGCGTCCACTCCATATTTAAAAATGAGTAAAATTCTAAAAGTTATACATTTTTATTTTCATGAACAATTCGAAATTCTAATTCAATAAACTTTTTTGTGGCCAGCATTCTAAAAGAAAAGTTTTTACTGTGTGACAATACTTATGACCTGACTAGGTATAATATGAATGTAACTCTGTCTGTTACGTTTTCATTTTGATGAATTTCGATAATAGAGATAGATTGGACATTGGAGGAGAATATGGTTTTTTTTAAACTTACACGGCAGGACAACGTTTGCCGGGTCAGCTAGTCTTGATCATAAATCGGGGTATTAAATATCCTTGACCATGTTTGAGTACCAAGTTCTTTTGGCAACCTCCGTGGCGTAACCACTTGCGCACCTCAGAATGCCTGTCGAGGTCAAGGATTCGATTCCCATCCCAATTCTGAGTGTTATATATATTTTTTAGTTTATTGAACATAGACAATCTGACAGCTCACTTTATATTAAGCAGTTACCGTCACCTATGGATGTTTGTAACGCTAGAAGCACCGCTAACACGCTGCTATCCGTTTAGGAGTACAGGAACCTGGGTCACTATACTTATTATGGTAGCATACTTATACACCAGGGTGGTAGACATGCAGATGGGCTTGGGGCCTTACTACGTAGCTGAAGTTGTTTTGTCGCGTTTTACAATAGGCTGACTCCGCCCACAGGGGTTAGTATTATTACTCCGCCCCTACACGGGTCTAAAATCTACGATTTATATGGTGTTCTAAGACCTACCAAGTTACTTTTGGCAACCTCCGTGATGCAACGAATTTTTTTTTTCATTAATTGGACAAACAAACATTATTTATATGAGGATTAGTAAATTGTCTTATTTAATATGTTAGTACTAATATAAACCCAACAACATTTGTCACAGGTTACATATAAAAAAAAGTTTAACATGACTAAGAACTATTTTGCACCACACTATTTTGCATATATAAATTTTGCACCTTAGTGTGTGTGTTATTGCTGTAAAACAGCAGTCAGGCTGACGGCCCGCTTAGAATTTAGCAATTACCGTCGCCTATGGGTATTTGCGACGCCAGTGGCTTCGCCAACACGCTGCTGTCTCATAAGGGTAATAAATACTATTCACACAGCCATGTCTAGTCCAAAAGTAAATAGAAGAGCCTTAGTTGTCGCAAATAAATAACTACTATCCTATATCTTTAAACGAGCACATCTTGTGTATCTATCTATATATATATATATATATATATATATATATATATATATATATATATACCTAGTCAGGTCATAAGTATTGTCACACAGTAAAAACTTTTCTTTTAGAATGCTGGCCACAAAAAAGTTTATTGAATTCGAATTTCGAATTGTTCATGAAAATAAAAATGTATAACTTTTAGAATTTTACTCATTTTTAAATATGGAGTGGACGCTTAAAGAAGACCGTGTTGCAGTTATTGCGTTGCATCGTTACAGTTACGCGCCAATTCAAATTTTTAACATACTGAAAAATTTGAATATAACCAAAAGATTCGTTTATCGTACCATCAAACGATTCAATGAAGACTCTAGTGTAGATGACAGGTCAAGAAGTGGTCGCCCTCGGTCTGTTAGGACTCCAGCAGTGATAAAAGCTGTGAAGGCACGAATTCAAAGAAATCCCAAACGTAAGCAGAAACTGTTGGCCCTTCAGATGGGGTTAAGCAGAACCACGGTGAAAAGGGTGTTAAATGAAGACTTAGGGCTTCGGGCATATCGAAGAAAAACAGGACATCGTTTGAATGCTCGTCTAATGGACCTGAGACTGAAGAGATGCCGCGCTTTGTTGAAGCGGTACGCGGGAAAAAAATATCGGGAAATTCTTTTTTCGGATGAAAAAATGTTTACCGTAGAAGAGAGCTACAACAAACAAAATGATAAGGTGTACGCACACAGTAGTGAAGAAGCGAGCAACCGTATTCCGCGTGTCCAACGAGGTCATTTTCCATCCTCGCTCATGGTATGGTTGGGAGTTTCTTATTGGGGCTTAACAGAGGTACATTTTTGTGAGAAAGGTGTAAAAACGAATGCTGTTGTGTATCAAAATACAGTCCTGACGAACCTTGTGGAACCTGTTTCTCATACCATGTTCAATAACAGGCACTGGGTATTCCAACAAGATTCGGCGCCAGCTCATAGAGCGAAGAGCACACAAGACTGGCTGGCGGCGCGTGAAATCGACTTCATCCGGCACGAAGACTGGCCCTCCTCCAGTCCAGATTTGAATCCGTTAGATTACAAGATATGGCAACACTTGGAGGAAAAGGCGTGCTCAAAGCCTCATCCCAATTTGGAGTCACTCAAGACATCCTTGATTAAGGCAGCCGCCGATATTGACATGGACCTCGTTCGTGCTGCGATAGACGACTGGCCGCGCAGATTGAAGGCCTGTATTCAAAATCACGGAGGTCATTTTGAATAAACTTTAATGTCATAAGAATCTATGTTTTGTTAAGTTCATTTTGGTATATGAATGGTTACATAATTAATAAACTTGTTACAATTATTTTACATTAAACATGTGACAGAATTTATGACCTGACTAGGTATATATATATATATATATATATATATATATATATATATATATATATATATACCTAGTCAGGTCATAAGTATTGTCACACAGTAAAAACTTTTCTTTTAGAATGCTGGCCAGTTTATTGAATTAGAATTTCGAATTGTTCATGAAAATAAAAATGTATAACTTTTAGAATTTTACTCATTTTTAAATATGGAGTGGACGCTTAACCCGTCAATTCCCATGCTTAAGGTAAAATGGAAAAGTTTTGTTTTTTTGCGTTATTTGATGTGTTTATAAATTTAGAACATGGAAAATAATTTAAAAAAAATTTACGTCCCTTATTTTTTTTGTAAGGGTTGTGTCACCTACAGGTGACACTGGGCGTAATGCATACCTTTAACTTAATGTGGTAATAAAAATAATACGACATATTTTCTTCTCTACAGTTTTATTACGTGAAAAAAAAACATGATAATAAATGTAATGTATTAGATAACATATGTGTGTATGTATGTTTGTATCTGTGCTTTACTTTTTACTTCTTACGATATTACGACAGCCTGCGAAACTCGCAGTAACTCCAGTTACTACCACACTTTCTTCGGATCAGCCAAGCATTTTGACAGGATGCATCCAGTCCGAAAGCGAACAGTGGAAACCACCAGTTCTTTCCTCGTAAACCTATCCTCATAGAATCGACATTCGCATCAAAGCGATCTACGCCACCCATGTATCTGTTGTACATTTTTAAAAGCGATGGACAGTCGACTTGTATTTTTGTTCGTTTTTTATTTATTACACCAATCCAAACTTAGCGACAATGATTTCTTATGAGACCTTGTAAACCAGCTCACCCCTTGGCTTCTTTTTTTATCTATTTGGCGTTCATAAGATCACACTTTTCCAAGCGGTATTCCCTAATAGTTCTAGTCCCTCCAATATTATTTTCATGTAAATATTTCAGCAAAGGGAAGCCAATGAAAAAATTATCGAAATACAGGTTGTATGGACCAAGATTTTCTGGTAACCTGGAGTCTAATTCTAAAATGACAGCGGCACCTAAACCATAATCAGATTGTTTTTTCAAAGTAGGACCAGTTGCATCTTGATAAAGTTCGCAATTGACGAGATACCAATGCCGTGTAGCCGCTGACCAAAGTTTGTAATCAAAGCGGATGGGCTTCCTATGGATGTGCTGTTTGGTACTTGAACATCTTCCTCACCATCCCCTTTTCCACAAGGTGTAAAAAGTGATGTATCATTTGTCCATTTTTTTTACTGTAAATTCTTTTTTCTTTTTTTTCTTTCGAGCCGGTTCTTGTTTTTCAAGCTGTCCTTCTTTTATCTCCTCTTCTTCATTATTTGTATCAGTAGGTCTAGTCTGTATTTATACTTCTGAGCGTAACATTCTACTTGGAAGGTGAAGAAAATTAGCTTCATTTTCGTCCCCACTGTCTTCATCAGTAAAGAGTCCATCTCCAGGCGGAATTATGATGATGTCACATCTAAGCTATCTACACCTTCTATTGCATCAGCTATTTTATTCAACATCAACCTAAAGGAAAAAAGATGCTATCATGAGCGCAGCCGAAACAGGAATTTTGTTGTAATAATACCCAGTGTCACCTGCAGGTGACACTTGCAAATTTGACCGCTATTTTGAGTACAAAAGCTGTTGATTTCGCAATAAAATTATTTAGATTATAAGTTACATTCCATAACAATAGTTTGCAAAAATAATTATTACAGTACTTACCCTTTTGCCATTTTTACATCAATAAAAAGTTACAAAACCGCTCCCACGGACAAAAAATCAGAACCCTTGGAAACAATTGAATAATTTGACAGATTACGTATGGATCAGTGTAGACAAAAAAAATATATATAAATACTACTGACTGTTAACTTTATCCTAGTTTTGTATATTTTTTCTTATTTATTCATTTTTTAATATAAATAAATTCTCCAATCTCTGTCACCTACAGGTGACACTGGGAATTCACGGGTTAAAGAAGACCGTGTTGCAGTTATTGCGTTGTATCGTTGCGGTTACGCGCCAATTCAAATTTTTAACATACTGAAAAATTTGAATATTACCAAAAGATTCGTTTATCGTACCATCAAACGATACAATGAAGACTCTAGTGTAAATGACAGGTCAAGAAGTGGTCGCTCTCGGTCTGTTAGGACTCCAGCAGTGATAAAAGCTGTGAAGGCACGAATTCAAAGAAATCCCAAACGTAAGCAGAAACTGTTGGCCCTTCAGATGGGGTTAAGCAGAACCACGGTGAAAAGGGTGTTAAATGAAGACTTAGGGCTTCGGGCATATCGAAGAAAAACAGGACATCGTTTGAATGCTCGTCTAATGGACCTGAGACTGAAGAGATGCCGCGCTTTGTTGAAGCGGTACGCGGAAAAAAATATCGGGAAATTCTTTTTTCGGATGAAAAAATGTTTACCGTAGAAGAGAGCTACAACAAACAAAATGATAAGGTGTACGCACACAGTAGTGAAGAAGCGAGCAACCGTATTCCGCGTGTCCAACGAGGTCATTTTCCATCCTCGCTCATGGTATGGTTGGGAGTTTCTTATTGGGGCTTAACAGAGGTACATTTTTGTGAGAAAGGTGTAAAAACGAATGCTGTTGTGTATCAAAATACAGTCCTGACGAACCTTGTGGAACCTGTTTCTCATACCATGTTCAATAACAGGCACTGGGTATTCCAACAAGATTCGGCGCCAGCTCATAGAGCGAAGAGCACACAAGACTGGCTGGCGGCGCGTGAAATCGACTTCATCCGGCACGAAGACTGGCCCTCCTCCAGTCCAGATTTGAATCCGTTAGATTACAAGATATGGCAACACTTGGAGGAAAAGGCGTGCTCAAAGCCTCATCCCAATTTGGAGTCACTCAAGACATCCTTGATTAAGGCAGCCGCCGATATTGACATGGACCTCGTTCGTGCTGCGATAGACAACTGGCCACGCAGATTGAAGGCTTGTATTCAAAATCACGGAGGTCATTTTGAATAAACTTTAATGTCATAAGAATCTATGTTTTGTTATGTTCATTTTGGTATATGAATGGTTACATAATTAATAAACTTGTTACAATTATTTTACATTAAACATGTGACAGAATTTATGACCTGACTAGGTATAATTGAAATCTCGGAATCGGCTACAATAATTTTCATGAAATTTAGTATACAGGAGGTTTCGGGGGCGATAAATCGATCTAGCTAGGAATCATTTCTAGAAAATGTCATTTTATTCGCTTTTTTTTTATTGGAAGAAAAATAACAAAAAGGTGACTCTTCCTGACATCTATCGGCGAATAATAATAATATTTTTTTTGAATTGCTTTAACGACACAACATCACTAAAGCTATTCCAGCAGATGGCGTTGTTAAATAGCACGAAGTCAATGAGTGTTTGCTTTGAGGTTAGACTAAGAAAATCAATTGTTAATTTCCAAAAAACACAATTTATAAAAAAATACCGAGCAAAGCTCGGTCTTCCAGCTGTTATTACTTATACGAATACTCTTATGTAAATAAATACATACTAAAAATTATTATCTTCACGCTGGGACCGAGAAAGAATGACCACTGCGGTTGGAGGCGTAAAAAGCGACAAAATAATCCTATCTAGCTTAGGGCTTAACGCCCGCCTGGATGGTAACCACCCTGGTCTCTAAATATACCGCCTATCTTGAGTTTCTCTAGGCGGACGATGGCGTTTTAGCGGTGACCTTTGGGTCGCAAACATACATAGGTGACGGTAATATATATATATATATATATATATATATATATATATATATATATATATATATATATATATATATATATATATATATATATATATATATATATATATATATATATATATATATATATATATATATATATATATATATATATATATATATATATATATACCTAGTCAGGTCATAAATTCTGTCACATGTTTAATGTAATGTAAAATAATTGTAACAAGTTTATTAATTATGTAACCATTCATATACCAAAATTAACTTAACAAAACATAGATTCTTATGACATTAAAGTTTATTCAAAATGACCTCCGTGATTTTGAATACAAGCCTTCAATCTGCGCGGCCAGTTGTCTATCGCAGCACGAACGAGGTCCATGTCAATATCGGCGGCTGCCTTAATCAAGGATGTCTTGAGTGACTCCAAATTGGGATAAGGCTTTGAGCACGCCTTTTCCTCCAAGTGTTGCCATATCTTGTAATCTAACGGATTCAAATCTGGACTGGAGGAGGGCCAGTCTTCGTGCCGGATGAAGTCGATTTCACGCGCCGCCAGCCAGTCTTGTGTGCTCTTCGCTCTATGAGCTGGCGCCGAATCTTGTTGGAATACCCAGTGCCTGTTATTGAACATGGTATGAGAAACAGGTTCCACAAGGTTCGTCAGGACTGTATTTTGATACACAACAGCATTCGTTTTTACACCTTTCTCACAAAAATGTACCTCTGTTAAGCCCCAATAAGAAACTCCCAACCATACCATGAGCGAGGATGGAAAATGACCTCGTTGGACACGCGGAATACGGTTGCTCGCTTCTTCACTACTGTGTGCGTACACCTTATCATTTTGTTTGTTGTAGCTCTCTTCTACGGTAAACATTTTTTCATCCGAAAAAAGAATTTCCCGATATTTTTTTCCGCGTACCGCTTCAACAAAGCGCGGCATCTCTTCAGTCTCAGGTCCATTAGACGAGCATTCAAACGATGTCCTGTTTTTCTTCGATATGCCCGAAGCCCTAAGTCTTCATTTAACACCCTTTTCACCGTGGTTCTGCTTAACCCCATCTGAAGGGCCAACAGTTTCTGCTTACGTTTGGGATTTCTTTGAATTCGTGCCTTCACAGCTTTTATCACTGCTGGAGTCCTAACAGACCGAGAGCGACCACTTCTTGACCTGTCATCTACACTAGAGTCTTCATTGTATCGTTTGATGGTACGATAAACGAATCTTTTGGTTATATTCAAAGTTTTTCAGTATGTTAAAAATTTGAATTGGCGCGTAACTGTAACGATGCAACGCAATAACTGCAACACGGTCTTCTTTAAGCGTCCACTCCATATTTAAAAATGAGTAAAATTCTAAAAGTTATACATTTTTATTTTCATGAACAATTCGAAATTCGAATTCAATAAACTTTTTTGTGGCCAGCATTCTAAAAGAAAAGTTTTTACTGTGTGACAATACTTATGACCTGACTAGGTATATATATATAACAGTATATCTGTTGACTCGTTTGGTGCTAGTTTTAACAGTATAATAAGGTTTAAATCACAAAATAAATACTTTTTTTCTTTATTTCTAGAACATTAATATAAATAGAAAAGCTAATTATTTATATATACAAGTATATACATTTATAAGAAGTATATGCATTTCAAACGAACAGGTACTGATTTTGAAATATAAAATATTTTGAAGTAAATTACAGTGGAATAAGTTACGAGTGCTGTCAATAAAACATATTTTCCATTTACAGCGAATGCGGCAAATTCCCTGACTTCTAGTGGTTGAATTTCATGGCAGCGTAATGAAATTTTAAAGCCAAGGGCCGCGATTAATAAATTCACATTGATGTTTATTTTTTCTTAATACACACAGATATTGCGGTTGGCAATTACCATGGAGTATAATGCAATGAACATGAAACTCTCCGTTCGGGGGCAGAGTAAGAATAATGACCTAACACATAACCCTGGCTAGGTGGTAGCTCATCTGGATGGCAACCATCTCTGGACTATAGGTATGCTTCCATAATACCCATGTTTTGTGTTCCTCTAACAGTAACTCAGGTTCCGGTTACCCTCCTCAGACGATAGCCTGTTAGCGATGGGCTTAGCATCGCATAAAAGCTACTGCTTAACCGCTATTAAGTGAGCCGTCAGCCTATCTGCTGTTCCGAAACTTTAAGAAGAACTCAAATTTATATGCATAGGTACAGCTTAAAATTTCATTCGAGGGCTATTAACGTAATATCTGTATTATGAACGAGCTTACTACAATAATTATTACATTAAATGGCTTTAACAAGCGTTCGTTATACAGGGATTTGTAATATAAATTTAATTGGAATATTCATCATTACGAGATACATGGATGTAATATTTAATTCTAGCTTAGGCAGTTTTTCTCATCTAGTGTGCATATTTATAACATAACTAGCTGACCCGGCAAACGTTGTTCTGCCATATAAATAATAAAATGTCAAAAAATTAAAAAAAAATTTGGGGGTGGGTCACCCCTAACCTTTAGGGGGATGAAAAATAGATGTTGGCCGATTCTCAGACCTACTCAATATGCTCACAAAATTTCATGAGTATGGCAAAGAAAACTGTGACACGAGAATTTTATATATTAGATTGCCGTACATCAACGGCGAAGAAAAACATCGTGAGGAAGTCTGTATACTAAGATTGCGGTATGTGTAATTCACTAATCCACCTTGAAAAAGCGTGGCGGGTATAATGGCTGTTCCCTCTATGAGGAGGCCCAAGCCCAGCCGCAGGACATCATAGGCTGTTTTATTATTGGATAGACATTTATTTAACTATCCATTTTGTTTATTATGTTAGCTTCTTTGCACAGAATGATGTGTTCTTTATGATCACTGACGCTTAGAGATTTTACAAGTTTATTGTCAGGTTCCAAAATGAGAGTTCGGACGAGCACATTTGCTAGAAAACTTATTTTTTCACATCACCGCTAATTAATTAAGGTTTGAAAATCATTTCTCAGATCAGCAAGGCCTTTGGTGCAGTCTGTTGTCTAGTATCCACAACACAAGCGCTTTGTTCGTTCCTTGCATAAAGGGTAGTTGAAATCTCGCCTCCAGATTTTTGTTAACTACCCTCACTTTTTTGAGGTAAATGGTAAAAGGGAGCGTGAGCCTCTGAACGCGCGGAACGGTCGACGACCTCCCTGAAGACCACTCTGCGCCGTGCGCATTTGGCTCGAATTACTCCTTACTATTATTGGCCGTGCCTTAACACTGTGTGTTCAGTGTCTAGTTTGTGACATTTAGCTGGTGCCGGGCAACAGTTCTTCCAGGAGCGGACCTGAACTGAACCGGTAATGGGTGGAATCAAGGTTAATGCTAATTTATTTGCCCACTGCAAGGTATCGCATATCTCTAACCACCGATCCTCTCCTCCTCTTATACAGTCCACGGCTCTGGAGCTGTCCCTCTCATCCCTGTATGGTGCGCTCTCGGTCCATGACCGGCATCATACATACTCTGCTATTTATTTTCGGACTAGATGACGCTGTAAGAATTATAATAGTATATTTATTTAAATAAGGCCCACTTGCACGTTCCTGAGTTATCTTAATTAACTCAGTGTTAACTGCTAACACAGGGTTAAATAAATAATTTAAGTTAGGAGTAACCCTATGGTTAAACTTTTAAATATCTTAACCCACCGATGTGGACAGGTTAAATCGTTAACACAGGGTTAGTGAACTGTAATGTCAATTGTAAAAATAAATTGAGGTTAAGTTGCGCTGTATATTGTATACCTATCTATACTATTTTGTAGTGTGTTATCCATTATTCTTTAAAAATTCGTTTATTTTATTACTTATACGCCACAAACTCACAAAACTAAATAAATGACACGATATAATACGGTTAAAACAAAAATCTTCAAAAGTCATACATTGTGGGATAAAAAAGGAAGCCTATATACAGTATGCTGTAGTGTAAAAGAGACATATAAGTTTCGTTTTTCATCTTTGGGTTACAATAGGAAAGCATAGACATTGCAATGTTCCCAGCTAAATAAAAAAAAAATGTCAGGTTAGTTAACCCGGTGATATTCTTTAGTGGTGCAAGGCACAATGAGAGTTAAGATTTTAATTAACTTACCCAGAGTTTACAAACTCTACACTTATTTATTTAACCCGACTATGCGTGCAAGTGTTACTTATTGGTTTATCAGTAACTGTAATAGTTCCTTAATTGAAAAAAAAAACAGGTACTTTAAACTCGCAGCGCATAATCCGTTTGATTTATGGCAGCTTTCAAATTATTCCACTGTTTGCAATAGATATATTATCCAAGGATGTGGAGACGTGTCTCGTGTGACCGGACTTGGTCGGAATATTTTATGTGCGGGGTTTCGGACAGATTGGATTGGGACAACTTAGCTCTGTTGGATCTTTCTATGAAGGGTGATTTTTCTTACACTAATACATGTTAGTATAAATAACATGAATTCATTTTTGCCTAAAGATATAGATAAATCTATGTAATTTAGCTATATTTGCTTTGACTACGATGCACTCGAAATGTGGTGTTGGAGACTAAGGTGCCGTATATATTGGATGGCCAAAAGAACAAAATAATCTATTCTGGACCAGCTCCGCAATAAAGTCAGGCTATCAACAATTTGTCATCGGAAGATTATCGGGTACTTTGGTCACTTTGCCCGACGACAGCCGAATAACTTGGATAAGCTGATCGTGACGGGCAAGGTCATGATCAGCTTATGAAAGATGAAAGGAAAGCGGCCACGTGGACTCCCAATAGCAACCGTTATTCGAAAAGCTGACCGGACGAAGTGGAAACAGCTTACGAGACAGGCCACGGTTGATTTCAAGGACACGACCAGCAAATAAGAATTCGACGAATAAGAAGCTTTGAGTACGAATATTCCGACCTTAATTTTGACAACCTCCAATAACGGCTAACGCACTTCAGTATGCTTGCAGAAGTCACGGGTTCCATTCCCGTCTCGTGTCTGGGTGTTTATGTATAAGTATTTATTTATAAAACAAAAGTTTTTTTTATTGCTGAGCAGACAGGCTAACGGTCCACTTAACAGTGCAGTTATCGTCCCTTTGAATGTTTCGATGCCCAGGGCACCGCAAAAATGCTGATCCACACATAGATACACGCACCTGGGTCACTAATGCCGGAATACAACGCAAGGTTATTATGGCGGCATACTTAATACTAAGGTTGGTAGCCATCCAAACGAGCTTGGGGTTTTACCTAGCTAGGGTGAATTATTTTGTCGCCTTTTACGACAGGCTGCAGGAGTTAATATTCTTACTACGCCCCTGCACGGAGAAAAAAAAAGTAAACAACTAGTATATTAGTTGTATAATACCCATAACACAAGTGCTAGATTACTACTACTTTGGCTCTAGACAGCGCTCTGTGAATTGTCCTCGTATATTTAATTAACACTTGTTCATTATGTTTTATAATGGCGTTACACTTGATCTTATTACAAGTTGTTTACCTTAGAAGCATCTGCAACGTATACTTCGCACGCCGAGGTATGACGACAACACTGACTGACAATGGGTAAAATATCCGAAATCAATTTTACCAATTTCACTCCTTTACTTTGCTTTCGCTTTTCACCTGCAGAAGTCAGGTGTTCAATTATCGTCTCGAATATAGGTTCTGGTGCATTACGTGTATTTGTTTAAAAAAAAAACATGTAAGTATACCCATAATACAAAGCGTCTGTTGCTCACTTTGGGAATAGATGGCGCTGTATTATTTTGATCGTCCTCTGTGCTTCCCTATAACTAATGAATGGGGTTGTCCCGTTATGTGAAAAATTTTAGTGAACTATGTCAAATGACTCTAATAATTTACAATTATATAAATATAAAAGTGCAGTAGGTCAATGGTTTTACACATGGAGACCAGTCTAGAGACTCTGGTTCGAATTCCACGATGGCATGCACTGCTTAGGCAGTTTTCTCCCCTAATGTGAATAGTAGAGCATAATTGCCATGTACCAACAGAGAAGGAATACATCATGAGGAAACCTACATAACGAGTTCACTGGCTTGTGTAACCCACCAGTCCACTTCGGACAAGTGTGGCGTGTATACTGTCCGTTCTCTTTAAGGTAGGCCTGAGTCTTTATATATGATCTCAGCTAGTATTTTTTTAATCCCTCACCATTTAAGCCATGGTGACTAGACATTTTGGAGGTGCAGGGGTTCCTGGCCTCCAGTAGGTTTGTTGCTGAGGCAGAGTTCTTTTTCGGAGGGCTTTTTGGTAGGTTGTTCATAGTAAAACTCAGTTCCAGGATTCTATAATCTATTTGGATTTTTTTTTTCTTATAAGCTAAAGCTGTTATTGTCTCAGACGACTCGACAGCGACTACGGACGTCAAGGCATTCCAACCTCGTGGGAGCGGGGTTAATCAGCCGTGGAAGCGTGCTCGGAGACGCGTCTCCTGTGAAGTGCGTTTCCGGCTCGTCCGCTGCATGGGGAACAATTGAGAACCGCCACGAATGACAAGAGTTTCTTTTTTTATTTGGGGTCTATCGACTTCACTGGTGAAGTCGATCCTATTGTAATCTACTACCATTTCGGAATGCGTATAGCTGGGGGAGAAGAAACGGCGAAAGAAACTCCCCCGCAAAACATAGTCATCATCTACGTGTAATTTTGTATTATGTGAATTGTGTGTCTATAGGTTATGGAGGGCGGAAGGCATCCCTAAACCTACTCCGTCAGGCTGGAATCAATTTGGAAACATGTACTATAGACATTTATAAAAGTGTGGCCTTAAAAACTGCGAAGTGTATAAGAAATATAAATATTCAGTTAGTAAGCAAGATAGTACGCGGGTGAGCGAGACAAATATGTGCGTTTCGTACCCCGCGCCGAACAAGATAAGTAAGCTGCTACAACATTTTTGGATAACCAGTTTCCGTCAAGTGTGTCATAGATAACAATTTGTTCATGCTATGACACGCAGTTTCCTTTTTTTATTGCTCAAAAACTGCAAACTGGCTGACGCCCCACTTAATAGTAAGCAGTTACCGTTGCTTATAGATGTTTACGACGCTAGGGGCGCCGCGAACATGCTGCTGTTCTATAGGGATACAGATCCTAAAAACATATTTAATACTTAGTAATAATAACGTCAACACGCTGTGGTCTGTTATTATTAAGTCTATTTTACTAAACCGAATCATATATTTGTCAGTAATATGTCACAAAATGTTATCACATTCGTAGTGAAACTAAATATCATTCGACGTGACAGGAAGCTGAGTGATTATTCAAAAATATTTCCCATAAGCGCTATACGAGACTCAAAGGCTTCAGAGATATGAAATCACAGCAATCACTTTAATGGATTCCTCAACCATCTCATGTTGGCATTATTAATATCGATATGGAGAGTGACTGTTGTTGACATTCAAGTTACTCAAATGCTGAAATTTCCATTTGGATAAGTTTCCTGTTGACATTAATATTAAATAAATTATTATACTAGAACAATTCATACACTGCCATCTAGATCCAAAGTAATTAGTATTAGCACTTGTGTTATGGGTACTAGATAACTAATAGACTAAATATACGTTTTTCTTTTGTAATGCATACTGTTCGATCCTTGCATAAAGGGTATTTGAAATCACGCCTCGTGATTTTTGTTACCTACCCTCACTCTCGGTGAGGTAATGGTGAAAGTGAGGGTGGGACGGAAATAATATGATAGTAACGCTGAAGCTTCTAAACGCGCGGGACGGTCAACGTTCGGCCTCCCTGATAGTTACCCCAAACTCTCATTGACCGTACCATAAAAATGGTACGGTCAATGAGCAGACACACACTGACAACCACATTTTGTGTGTGTTCAGTGTGTGACATTTAGCTGGTGCCATGCAACAGTTCCTCCGTAATCTGAACCGAATCGGGAAGGGGTGGGATCAAGGTCAGTGCGAATTACTTTGCCCACTGCAAGGTATCGCGTCTCTCTAACCACCGCTCCTTTCCCCTCCTCTCTCATACAGTCCACTGCTCTCGATCCTTCTCATTCCTATACGGTGCAATCTCGGTCCATAACCGGTATCGTACACATATTATACATAAACCCAGACGCGAGACGGGAATCGAAGTGGTGACCGCTGCTAGCATGCCGAAGTGCTTTAGCCGTTACGCCACGGAGGTCGTCATTCAATGTTTTTTTTAATCTGCATGTCAGCACAAACAAATTACAGTCTTTGACAACTTTTACAGAAGCTGACTATCCAATAATGTATAGCAGCTCATAGCGTCCCACTGCTAGGCTCGGGTCTGCCCCTAGTGGGAACGGACAATATACCCGCCACGCTTGTCCAAGCTGGACTGGCAGGTTACACATGCATACTCGATATACAGGTTTCCTCACGATGTGATCATCTTCACCTTCACGGTTGGTACAATACATAGCAATTATGCTATATGAACATTGAGCGAGAATAACTGCTTAAGCCGTGCACGCTACCGTGGAATCCGAATGGGACCTCTAGATTGGTCTTAGAATGTAAGCCATTGAGCCAGGTACTTAGGTAGCTGAGATCGTAAAAGGTTACAACAGTCTCGTAATTGTTTTAGTCAATCTTAGTCCACTTTCGGCTCTGTTTGGTGATCGGCTACCACTTAATACAATGCCACTTACAAATTTATAATGATTTCTGTCGGCTTAATTCTTACTCATAAACACTAGAAATTTATAGATCATCCCAATAAAGTGCCTAGAAATATACTTTCTAGGCACCGTAGCTCTCAAAGTGGATACGAGTATTCTAGTAGATTTATCTTCATCCGTTCAGAGATGGTTAGCAAATATCGTCATCAAATACCTGCAAAATTAAAATTTACAAATAGTATTAACAAAGCTAAAATCTTTTTTGGCTTTAATAAAAGTGCTCCATCTCATTTCTCTCGAAAAAATGCGAAATATATCCCAGTATAAGGTTTTCATCGAGTCTATAAAATTGTACAATGCGACTCATTTCCAAGACGACAAAAACCCAAAGACGATTTGGGCATTTGAAAAATGTAAAAACTTTTTCGTTTAGGTTTGGTAACCTTCCCTTTTTATGTTCACATTAAAAACAAATGTTTCTGTTAGAGAAACAGAATTCAGTATAAAGAATATTAAATAATAAAATATTAAAATTTAAGTAATCCTAACTAATATTATGTGTATATATTTCTCCAATCACAATTATTATTTAGAAAAGTCAAGCTCTAATTCTATAACCGCATAATCATCAACGTAGTTACTCATATAAAATTATAAAAAAGTATCATAATTATACAGTACATGATTCATTCAACCACTATACCCATTCGAATCAGTAACCAACGAGCCGTGTAATAATTACACTGTTTAATACAATATTATTGTTTCCATAGAGGAGTAACTTTAACTGATCGTAATTAGAAATTTCATAGTTGGATTGTTTGAATACACAACACGAAGCCACCGTTTTCAATCATGAATTACTCGTATGTATAGCAATATTTTAATATAATACTATATTCATAAATAATTTATAATTAAGATTATTTTGTCTGTCCTTTATGATGGGTCAGAACCAAATTTTCTCTCCTTCCACTATCCTCTGTTTAAGTTTTTTCCATATCATCTTAGTCTTCATCATCTTAGTCCCATATTCAGGTTAGTAAAATAATAATATGTATCAATAGTGCCTAAGAGAATTTAAAAAATGATACTTATTAATAAAATAAGCTAATTTTAAGCTCAATTATGCATTAACATCATTAGTGATTAATCCAACAATTGCTGGGGGACTTCAACCCTACGTTTGCTAAGACGCGGTCATCAATTTAGAACACGTTTATTCCAACGATCATCGGTTAGTAATCAAAATGTAATAAACAAATTAAAAAAAAGACATATTAGTATTATTGTTTAGTGTTATTGCAGTTTTAGTATTGTTATTATTTTAAATTCATACAAATATTATACTCATTTTATTTAAAATTATCATTTAGTTTAATGATTTTGTACTTCATGTATGTATGTATATAACCTAGTTCCTGAAATAAATGAATTATTATTAATATTATAATTTCCTTGCGTAAAAGTGAGCGTAGATATTTACTCTTTGCAAACCTATAAACGTAGTAAATGTACGTTACTTACCAAATTATTATATTATATACAACGAAAGACGTTTCACATTTACGTAGCTACCACACATTGTGTATGTGTAACTACAGAACTAAACTGAAACTTGCGGAAACGTCCCTAGAAGGGTAACCAAATTGTTTCTCTGAATATGAGTGGGGCATCAGAAATAAACTAAAATTCACTCCTCAAAAGACAAAGGCGGTCCCTATAACTAGAAAAATTAAGGCCTGGTTCTCAATTTATACACATGGGCAGTGTAAGCATTGAATTTGTAAACGAGGTTAAAATTTTGGGTCTCGTGATAGATAAAAAGCTCACCTTTATAGGTCATGGTTTCCCACGTTTGTCGCAAGGCATTAAATATAAATAAGGGGTTGACTTGTGTGGCTAGAACAAAGCGGGGACTGTGCCCAGAGCTCATTAGGAAGATTTACGTCTCCGTAATTGAACTAATAATAATGTACGCTTCCAGTGCCTGGGCACAGTAGTGAAGGTAACCATCCAAAGGCCAATTTGTGCTGTGCAGCGTGAATTTGCCCAAAAAATAACAAAGTAATATCGAACAGTATCATTGAGTGCAGCACTTATGGTGGCGGGCCTGCTTTCGCTTATTGTGGAGGCAGCTCGTCCGTTTGAGATTAAAAAAAGAAAAAGATCCCTAATCATAGACAGCTAGAGGAACGCATGAGCTACATAGAAGCCCCTCATCCAGCAAAAGAAGTAGGTATATCATACATCTGTCTAAATTACGTGTGAGATGATATTTCTGAAAAGTTTCAGATGAGTGATCAATTACCGAAGTTGCAAATATACACAGACGAAAGCAAAACAGGTGTTTGGGTGGGAGCTGCGTATACTTGCAGGTATGATGGGACTGAGATTGAATCAAAACTGCTGAAGCTGGGGTCATACTGCAAAATGCTTCAAGCTGCACTATATGTAATTTTACAAGCGACAGAGTATTTGCTATCAAAAGTCTACAGGGAATCAGCTATGCTCTGTGACTCGCTGGATTTGATCTCGAATCCCTGTGCGTCCCTTTCCCTTGCTACTGGTATTCGAATGAATATCTCAGAGCTGATGGGTAAGGGGTGTATAGTGAAACTGTATTGGGTTACAGCGCATGTAGGAGTACCTGGAAACGAGCGTGCCGATGACCTGGCCATGTCGGCACTGCAAACTCCAGAGGCGATCGTATATGACAAATGCCCTATAGCTTTTATAAAAAGAGAGATACGATGCAGTAGTATTGAATAATGGACTACGCGCCACTCAAGGGGAGCTACTGCACAAGTTACAAAATTATTTCCGCCTGATGCTGCAAAAACATATATGATAACAAAACAATCGAACGTGACTACAGACTTTACACAAGCTATGACGGGACACGGAGGCTTTGCAGCGTACCTCCACTGT
The DNA here is from genome assembly GCA_963693495.1 of Malacosoma neustria. NCBI lineage: Eukaryota > Metazoa > Arthropoda > Insecta > Lepidoptera > Lasiocampidae > Malacosoma > Malacosoma neustria. The sequence continues at coordinate 19,019,129 of OY856377.1, forward strand.
CTTAGACTTAATGATAATCCAACATGTATTTGTGACGAAAACACACCGGAAATAATTCAGTAGTTGCTCTTGGTGTGCCCAAGATACAGCGTTCTCAGACACGACTTGGAAACCGTAACTAAAATTGAGTTGACAGAAGAAACATTATGGCTGGCATAATGTTGGCTGGCAATGAATCTAGGTACTGGTTGGAATAATTTTGTAAGAAAGTCGTGAAAAACGCAGTAATCATAAAGAGGAATAAGTCAGCGCAATCAGAAGACTTGCAACGAGGTGTTGACAACTTTGGTCACAATTTATAAAATTTATTTATTTGATATTGCTTGTTTGACCTTTATACTGTACTCTAAACTAATTATATGAAAGAAAAAATGCCCGAACAGAATCGGGGGTGTATTATAAATTCCAAAAAGAATCTGAAGAATAAAGAATTTATATAATATCGTTGCTGTATAATTCTCCGTGCCGGGGTGGAGTTAGAATACGAATCCCTGCCGCCGAGGCTAGCCTGTCGTAGTAGGCAAAAAACAACCCTAGCCAGGTGGTAGGGCTCCAAACCTTGGCAACCACATCTGGTCTCTATGCCTTGAGATGTGTTCCGGCAATAAGTGACCCTAGCTCCTGTATCCCAATGTTTATATTATGTTTATGGGTGCGGACGGTAACTTGTTATTGATGCTATTGGCGTCGCAAACACCCATAAGCAATGGTAACTGCTTACTATCAGTAGATCGTTAGCCTGCCATTCCAGCAATATAATAAAACTTGAGATTTTTTAAATGTTTTTGTTTATTAAATATTTATTAAGTTATTATAGTTTACCCCAAAAATGTTGGTTTATGGAATTGGTATTACAACTCTGCAAGTATTAGTATTCTTGAAACAAACAGTTTATAGACAAGCCCTAGTTTAATATATTATATTTAAGAATTTGTTTTCAACTATTGCCATCTGTTGACTTTAAATCCAATCTTAAGTCATGAATGAGCCACCGCGCATGCGTACAAAGCATTGATCCAACACTGACATGTAAATAATGTATTTGACGACAAAAATTCGCGTATTTTTCGATAGAGCCCTTCGATGTTTACATAATGCCTGAAACGACATTCCAAATTTAATTTTGTGGTAAATTACGTAGGGTAATTTTCTGGATAACATTTAAAATGTATGAATTATTGTTGTGAATTTTTTGTTCATAAATGATATGCTTTTTAGAGTAGCTTTTGTCAACTGGATTATAAATAATTTTACACTTTGGTATATAATATTTAGTTTAATTTTTATACGAACTCTTTCGTTTAAACTTGTACGCAATTAGTTCTACTCGTTTTATTTTAAATCATAAAAAAATTAACAAATTTATTATTTAACAATGTAATCGTCTTTATCCGTGCAGGAGCGGAGAAAGAATACTGACCTCTGCGGCCAGAGTCGGTCTGCCGTAAAGAGCGACCTATCAACCCTAGCTGCGTGGTAGTGCCCCAAGCCCGTCTGGCTGGCGAACACTTTTGGTCTTAAGTATGTCATCAATTATGATGACAAGGTTATTAAACCTTGTGTTGTGTTCCGGAATTAGTGACCCAAGTTTCTGTACCCTTATGGGACAGCAGCGTATTCGCGATGCCACTAGCGTTGCAAATACCCATAGGCGACGGTAACTGCTAAATTCTAAGTGGACCGTCAGCCTGTCTGCTGGGCTACAGCAATAAAAAATAACTTTGTATTTTATTTGTGTATATTTTTATTTTACTTTAGTAAGCATTCTTATTTTATCTTTATTATAACTTATCGTATTACTGTTCAGTAAAATAACATTCACATTTCCAAATAACTTTAGGACGACAAACCTATAATGAAGTATAATCACATAAAAGTATACTTTTCATTCAAATAAAAGTTTAACAAAGCTTTATTACCCAACCAATAAAATTATTTGGAGTCGGCGCATTGACGCCATATTGTTACTGCTACTGCCAGTAGAGGCGCTACAATCGCCGAAGCCTATCGGGTGTTCCTGTCAAAATTGTTTGAAAACCGAAAATATGTTGTTTTTGTTTAATAAATTCATATTTATAAACAAAGTTAACATTTACATTCATTTATAAACTGATGTTCTTTGAGTATTAATCAAAATAAGACCATAACCTCAAAGTGAAGTGAGAGTTACCATGTTTCGTAATATTTTATTAGTTTATTATTTTATTGGTGTTTGTTTTTGTAATCCGGATGCAAAAAGGTTGTATGATGATTTACTGAGTAATTACAATAGACTAATACGACCTGTTGATAAGAATAACAACACGGTGCTGGTGAAGCTGGGTCTACGGCTTTCACAACTTATTGACTTGGTACGTATATTAAAAGTCTTTTATGTTAAATAGTCTAACTATACAGTTCAAATTATTTAAGTATGTGCGTTGATTAGTAGTAATTGATAAAAAAATATTGTAATTGAGAAAAATTTATTCAGCTTTAATCAGGATCAAAGAGACGCTCCATATTGAAAAATCCTTCATTTAAAATTCCAAAGCTTTCAATTTTGACATAAAATCAAAGAGAATATCAAAAAACATGAGTGGCCTCAACAGATGGGTAACTTTATGAAAAAAATTAAAAATAGTTCGAATTAATCACCTGCCCTTGAAAATTTAGATAAAATAAAATAGAAAAAAATATTAAATCGTTATTTGATTTAATATAAGGATAGAGTAAAAATATTGGCCATTGCGGCCAGGCGAGGCCTTTCCTAAAAAGCGACAAAACAACCCTAACTAGTTGGTAGGTCTTCAAGCCCGTTTAGATGGAAACCATTCTTGTCTTGGTCTTTAAAAATGCCTCTATAATAAATATTGTGTTCCGAAATTAGTGAAACCTACGTTTTCAATTACTCTTCGGCGATAGCAGGCGAAAAGCAGCGTGTAAGCGGTGCCCCTGGCGTTGCAAACGTCCATAGGTGACGATAACTTAAGGTATTATTAAGTAGGCCGGCAGTCTGACTGGTATTCAACAGTAATAAAAAAAAAATTAACAATGAATAATCTGGAGTTTACCAAAAATATGCTTTATGCAATTATAAGCTTGCTAAGTTAACGTGACCTAACTTTGAACTATTCATTAATGGTTAAAATATAGAACTAATTCTACTCTACATTTGTAGATGCTACCCTGTAGAGCCTTATAGGCAAATAACTTCTAGCGCTTCTAGCTTAAAGCAAAATCAAACAGGATATAAAGTATTTTAGAGCAGGTTTATTATTTAATAATATACCTTCATACTCGTATAAGCTATATGGTCGACTTTTACGTGAAAAACTTCAAGTCACACCGCAATAGCCGGGTATGAAAATGCGTTATACCTGAACTAATAGCTAGATATCGTAGAGGGTGATACGCCAATAACATTCCATATAAAGAATGTTATAGAATGCACGAAATATACAAAAAAAGCTGACAAGTAAATTTCAGGCTGCGAAGCGAAATATAACATGAATATGAGGATAAAGAATAAGATCTTTGAATTTATAATCATGGTGATTTTATACATTGTTGATTTCATTCACGTGGAAATTGCTAATATTTTTGAAGTGAAAACTTCTTTAGCGGCGTTGTGCACTTTTTTGGTGATGGGTAAAAAATGTTAAACTCGCGTCAGGACACGTGACCTGATCAGAAATTCGTAAGACGGAGGGAGTTTTGCTCCAGCAATACCAACCTTATTAATAATGATTTAAAGTTTATTTTAAATGTAACTTTTAAATTATTGCATTGCATTACTTATACATAATTATCTATTCGAATTGCGACTTTATTACAATGAAATACAGTTGAGTTTTTGAAGTGAAAACTTCTGTAGGCGCGTTGAATACTTTTTGGGTGAGCTATTTTTGGTTTGTAAAGAAGTGTTAATGACCAATTTAAACTTTAATCCTTGATCATAAACACTTCTATATAAACCGAAAATAATAATCTAATAGCTCGATGATACAATTCACGAGTCACTTAGTTTTCACTTCTACCGGCCCCAAAGAATGTCCCGCATATTTTTTTTTCTGAAATAAGCCTGTATCTCCTTATCTGGACTGTAATCTATCTACCTGATAAATTTAATCCCATTTGTTCGCCTTTTCATGTCCAATTTTCACATTTATATAAAAATCATTTGCCGGGGTGAACAGAGCTATGCGTTTTGTCAAGTGAAATATTTATGTACTGTATGTAGTATTATTACTGCTTAAAATATTTGAGTTAAAAGTCCCAATGCTAGACTTGGGATTTTAGTATTATTTATTTTCTTCAAAATGTTAACTTTTATCCGTGTAGGGGCGGAAAAAGAATACTGATCTCTGCGCCCGAGGTCGGTCTGTCGTAAAAGGCGACAAAACAACCCACCCTAGCTACGTGGATACCCAAGCTCGTCTGGATGGCAATCAGCTTTGGTCTTAAGTATGCCACCATAATAACTTTGTGTTGTGTTCCGACATTAATGTCCCAAGTTCCTGTACCCTTATGGGACAGCAGCGTGTTCGCGATGCCATTAGCGTTGAAAACACCCATAAGCTAACTGCTAAATTCTAAGTGGGCCGTCAGCCTATCTGCTATCCTACAGCAACAAAACAAAAACTTTATCATACATCACGTTTTTTTTTTTTTGGTCTCGGGGAAAAACCTCTCTTGACGGTTCGGTCCCCCCGGGCCGAGGGATATGTGGGACTCCGGGATTTTTCCGACTACCCACTAAAAAACCCCGCTGTTCTCCTATCGCCTACGCCCGGGCCCACGGATATATGGCCTGCCGATTTCGTGGCCCGGGCCAGCGCCGGCCCGCCCTTTGTCTTGAGGCGGGCTCCTTCTAAAGTGTTGGCGCCAGGGGGTCAGGGTTTCGTCCCCCCGGCGCTCTCATAACAACTCTAGGAGTTGAGGAGGGCCGCGGAACAGCACGCAGCCCTCACCTTCGCGGCAATAGTGCGGGCGGCGGGTCCTCCCCCGTGGGGCCGCCTGCGGCCGCTTTTTACGGCGGCCGGAGGTCGTTACTGGCCCTCCGGCGCCGCTGGCGTGGCCTGCGTTGGTGGGAGGGGAGTGTGGTGGTCGACTCCTGCTCCCGCTTCGCCGCCTCCTTTGCGGACATGACTGCCTCGCAGAAGGAGGCGACGGCCGTCCATCCAGGATCGCCCCCGACCATGGACAGAACCAGGGCCGGGAGCGACAGGTCCACGCCAATTTTATCATACATCACGTTACCCTACTCACGTTATCTTAATAAAACGCTTTCTGCACTTTAAAATTTGTTTAGTCCAATATAGATATTTGTATATTATTAAAACCTTTATGCTTAGACTGGTAAGTATTAAAATGGCAGTTAAAGAAATGTTTCCCCACAATTATAAATATCACAGTTTCTTAACTTATAAACAACTTTCAATCTTATTTTTAAATTCAAACTTCGTGCAATGAGTAAAAGCTTTTCAGCTATTTTTTGCATTTCGATGGACATTTTCATTCAGGATAATCGTGCTACCGAGTCGCATTTTGTCCATATTTTGCGTTAGTACATCATATTGTAATAGTTTCTTATTAGTTGACTGTAATATTTTTTATATACTTTATCATATAGCATAGCCGCTTGAAGTTGCCGTTGGACCGGTGTGATAAGACTTCTTCGCAGAGAACCACCTCGTATGGTTGAGCACTAGTTTATTATGATTTGTTTGGTTCACTAATCATCTTATTTCTCCCCCATTCCCCTTTTGGTAGCTCTTTTCTTCACGGTATTAGTAATTGTTTCCTACATCTTCTTTTTTTCTGTTTTGTGAAAGAATATTTGGGTATACTTTTGACGTCGTAGCACCCACGCTCTCAAAGTTGACATTTTTACAGAAATGAGGGTATACAAGGATATACAAAAGCAGAGGTAGAGCAAAGAAAAGATGGATAGATTAGAGATAGATGGATCATATTTTACATGATATAATGAAAAAGGGTGTGAATGTTGAGATGGTGGCTAACAGAGAAGAGTATAAAAGAGACCATGTTGTACCCACCCCAAATAATGTGAGATAAGGACAGAAAAAAGAAGATGATGGCTATGCTTATTAAGGTGAACCACAGATCACTTCAATAGTAACTACCTACAATCATAATCTTTTGGTCCCGATTAGCAGGATATATAGTTATGTACAATACTTGGTATACTACTGTATACCACTGCATTGTGATGAAGTCGTATTTGCAAAATATTGTTTAAAATAAATTTGCCTTAATACTTTTTTTATGTTTCAATAAAGAATTTTTAGGATTTCATCAAAAATAACTCAACAGAGATGCTGCGTCTAACTAAAACCGTGCAATAAAACTTATTAATAAGACAGAAGACCCTGGCCCGTGCCATTGCTATTTAAATTACATTTAAAAGTAACACGCAGCCAGGTGCGGAGCCCGGTGAAAATACCTTAACTGTATACTCTAGGTGGAATGTTAACTATGGGACAAAGGTTAGGGAGAAGCTAAAGTATTTGTGTTTTAAACCATCAACGTTTACAAGGTGGAATGTAAAGGGTTAAAAATCGAAGTTTAAATTTCTGTGAGTTTTGTTTATTCTGAGAGAATGGCTTGTGAAATATGAAATGTTATGATCGTTCTGCTTCCGGTTATAGTCACCCAGAGAAAACCTTATTACTTACAGAAATATGATGTAATTTATGAAGATAAACATATTTAGAATGATCTCTTCGGCGTCTTTTTGCCCCCGCACTATGGCTTAGCATTCGTCTTTATTTCCCGGGCCTCTTCTTTCCGTTACGAAACGGTTTTCAAAAACGCTCATGATGCCGTATTCTGTAGATTTAAAGTGAACTTCCAGTTGAAGTTTGCATTTACAGTAGTATGATAAGGGATTTTTAATTACGAGGCCATCAGTGTATCAGCAATGCGACTGATGTTGCAAACGTCCAAAGGCGACCGTTGATAACTTGCTATAAGTTGCGCTGTTTTCCTATTTGGAGAACTAAAACAAATATAACTGATCAATCATATATAGCACATCCTGATAATGAAATAAGTTTCATTAACCTTGACTCCGAATCATTCTTCAATTTGATTCATATTTACTCAACTACCCACAAAAAACCCAAAGAAATAACAACGCAGTATGTGTTTAGAACTCTATGTATACGCACTTTGACGCTACTGTTATTCCTACGCTTACTGTAGCCATCATTTCACATCAAAGAGATGGTAGTTTAAGACATTAGGAGGGAAATTTATTTATTTATTCTTTGTACACAACATTGATTACACACATAAAATTTAAGATATGAGACATGTACATAGGCGCGCTTAACCCTAAAAGAGTTTTCTTCCAGCAAACCTAATGTTGGAGATTGGAAAGAATAAAGAGGCAGGGTTGTGCACATAAACTCTGACGAAACTATAAAATCAAATTTAAATATAATATATAATAATAATGTAAATATAATAATGTATAAACACACACACGCACTAAAATATATATAATTACATATATAACAAGTGTCTAATAAGATCCTAACACCAAACATTATCTGGTGAGTTGAATGATTACACAGGCTAAATTAGTTTAACATTCGAGCGCGCTAGATGGCACTGTACATTTTTGAATCGCGCTATAGTTTCATTAATGTCATTTACCTGGGGTCACTTATGTTTTTAATAAACGAGTTTCATCTGCAGCGTTGAGTTTTATTTTAGTTATTTGTTCGTTTTAATAATAGTTAAAGAGGTCGTTGTTGTCGTTTTCTTTGGTGGTCGATTTAGTAGCATTCGATCGTTGGTCGTAGTAGTTGTTGTTGAATTAAATTTTCTAGTGATCAGATGCTATCTGTAGTGCCATCGAAATTGAGGAAAATTTAGAGTCGCTGACATCTGGTGCCGAAACCCGGTAAAGTGCGTGGTTGGAGAGAAAATCTTTGTGTGAAAAAATAATATTGGGACTTGTAAAATTTGATTTTATTTGATTGTGAACTGTGGACGTAAACAATATTATCTGCGTGTAGAACTCAGTCGTCAGTGTTAATATTTGGACATTTTGGACTTAAACAACATATAATTGATTCATCATTGTGAGATTAACGGTTGATAAAAATGGATAAATTATTAATGAAACAAGAGGATATGTACAATCATTTGAACAAAGCCTTTTCCAATTATAAAAAAACACCCAAGGATAGACTTAAGCCATCTTATATTCAGTCGAAACTAGAAAATTTGAAAAGATTGTTTGAAACATTTACGAATGTACACAACGATATAGTTGAGTCTGTCGATAGAGAAGACAAGAATACAATGTCCTATTTTACGGATGATATATACTACCAATTTGAGGATGTTTACACTGACTACAAGACAAAGATAAAAGATGATCTTCAGGTTTGTGGTGTGAACGTGACGGCTTCCACATCACAAGTAACTGAGGTAACAAGTTTGTCAAGTACTAAAGTCAAGTTGCCACAGATTCAATTACCAAAGTTTTCTGGGTTATATGAAGAATGGCAAACCTTTTATGATATGTTCACATCATTGATTCATCAGAATGCCACATTAAGCGCTGTGCAAAAGATGCATTATCTGAAAAGTAGCCTTACTGGTGAACCTGAAACATTGCTCAAAAACTTCCCAACCACCGATTCAAATTATGAAGATGCTTTTAAACAATTGATACGCCGTTACAACAACAAACGTTATTTGTGTAATGAGGTTCTGAAGCGCTTGTTTTTACAACGAAACTCAACTGAATCGGCTGGTTCTATTAAGTCCCTACTAGATATTACATCTTCGTCCCTCAAATCACTTCAAAACATGGGCATAGACACTAGCTCGTGGGACGTGATTATCAATTATATTGTTCTAACACGGCTTGATATAGAGTCAAGAAAGTTATGGGAGATTCAAGTCAGTGAATTAGATTCAGAGATTGTCAGCGACTCTAAATTTTCCTCAATTTCGATGGCACTACAGATAGCATCCGATCACTAGAAAATTGAATTCAACAACAACTACTACGACCAACGATCGAATGCTACTAAATCGACCACCAAAGAAAACGACAACAACGACCTCTTTAACTATTATTAAAACGAACAAACAACTAAAATAAAACTCAACGCTGCAGATGAAACTCAGATGAAACTCGTTTATTGAAAAACATAAGCGACCCCAGGTAAATGACATTAATGAAACTATAGCGCGATTCAAAAATGTACAGCGCCATCTAGCGCGCTCGAATGTTAAACTAATTTAGCCTGTGAAATCATTCAACTCACCAGATAATGTTTGGTGTTAGGATCTTATTAGACATTCCGCCCACCAAAGGACTCGTCCTTTAAACACTTTAAATTATTTGAAATTAACAGTTTTGAGAACCGCGACAATGTAACACAAACAAAATATAAAATATAGCTTATAAAAAACCGCCCACCGTCATAAACTAGACACAACATTAACAAAAGAAAGTAACTCTAATGTACTCTTAACACAATTGATTAGGCAAAACAAAAACCTTATTAAATGGACGTTTGATGACCCCATTTTTAGTTCTTAAGCTTAACACTCTAGTGATCCCATCATGGCCAGGATGCTTCTGATCAACTCTGCCCAATAGCCATTTAGTTGGAGGTAAGTTGTGATCTTTTATAATTACAATATCGGCTATCTCTGGCTCTCGTATTTTAGTCGACCATTTGTTACGTTGATTCAGGCTAACCACATATTCTTCTGACCATTTCTTCCAAAAGTCGTTCACGATTTTTTGTGCCAATTTCCATCTTTGTAAGCCAGTTAAATGAACATCAGAATAGTCTTCATCTGGGATCACCACCAATTGCTCTCCAATCAAAAAATGTGCAGGTGTTAAAGGCTGGGGATCATTAGGGTCTTCACTCAAATATGTCAATGGACGTGAATTGAGGCACGCTTCAATTTGGCTCAACACCGTTGATAGTTCTTTGAATGTTAGAGTTGAATCTCCGATCACTCGTTTCAGGTGTGACTTCGCCGATTTCACTCCGGCTTCCCACAGTCCTCCGAAGTTAGCAGCGTGCGGTGGGATAAAATGCCAGGTCGTCCCGTCGTTGGTTAAGGTCTCGGCAATTTCTTTAGGAAGCTTGGATTTTGCATTATTAAACATATCTCGTAACTCTTTATCGGCTCCTACAAAATTTGTTCCATTGTCGCTATATAGTTCGACACACTGGCCTCGTCGGGAAACAAATCTACGGAATGCGGCAATGAACCCTTTTGAGGTCAAATCTGAAACAGCTTCTATATGTATCGCTTTAGTAGACATACATATAAAGACACAAATATATCCTTTATAAGATTTTGAACCTCTTCCAGGTGAAAAACGAATGTTTATGAATCCGGTGAAATCCACACCAGACGCTCTAAATGGTCTTGACGGTGTCAGTCTACTCTTCGGCAGTTGACCCATCAATTGATTGTTAGTCTGGCGTGAATATCTTAGGCACTTGATACATGTCCGATAGTATTTCTTGACTCGTTCTCTAGCTCGTATTATCCAGTATTTGGATCGGAGATAATTTAACATGATTTGTGGACCTCCATGCATGGTCTTGAAGTGAGCATCAATTATTAACAACTTAGTTAAGTGACTATCACTTGGTAGAATAACGGGATGCTTTTTATTATATCCAATGTCTGCCTGTTCTAGTCGGCCACCAACTCTTAGCACCCCAGTCTTATCAAAAATTGGACAAAGACTGTGTAGAGGGCTTTTCTTATTAACATGTCCTTGAGACTTTAACTGCTGTATTTCTTCCTGATAGTGGTAATTTTGCGTTCTTCTTATTATGATTCCAAGTACTTCAGTCATTTCATTTACGCTTATAGATTTAAAATCTTTAATTCTTTGTTCTTTAATTAGTAATGTTTCCTTTTTCTACGCAATATCTCTTTAGATTTTCCTTCAACACACTTAGGCTTGGTATCTTTGAGTGGTAACTGAACTACATATCGACCTTCTTCATCATTTCTAGTAGTTGCTTCAAAATATTCTTCACATTTGATTTCATCTCTTGTAAATTTCTTCAAAATTGAATCAGGTTCTCTTTCTATTTCCCAAAATTGCTTTGATAATTCATCTTCTTTTACTCGTATGTGACAGCTAATTATTGGTAGATTGATTGCAGTAGATGTATGCTTTACTCGACCTGATAAAATCCATCCAAATCGGGTCTCTTGTGCGATAGGACCTAATCCTGATGGATGCCTTATTAGACCATTTAAAATGATATCTTCGTATACTTCTACTCCCAAAATTAAATCAATTTGTGCAGGTGATCCATAATGTGGATCAGCCAAATTAATTTTCTCAATATCTGGCCAATCTGATATTTTTGTTTGACACGTAGGCAGAAATGATGTCACTGTTTTCAGAACATAAGCATCGAATTTCACTGAATACTTTTGATTGTAAATTGACTCCACACTTAATGACACTATGTTCTTTGATCTAGCTTGATTATCTCCTACTCCAGAAACTATACCATTTATTCTCTTTCTCTTTAAACCGAGTGACTGTGTTGTAGCTTCAGTTATAAATGAACCCTCTGAGCATGGGTCAATTAGAACTCGTACAATTTGTGAATATCCATCAGCTGAATATGCTCTAACTATTGCGGTAGCTAGCAACATCTCTCTTTGCTTTTGATCGGTAACCAAATGAGCCACAACTGTTTTCTCTGTATCTTTCGACACCTGGTTAGGGGTCTTTGTCTCTATCTTTTCTGGACTCGATGATTGAGTTTCACTTGAACTTTGTAAATCGTTCCTCTCAAAATGTAGCAGCGTATGGTGCCGTCTCCCACACCGGCGACAACACGTTGATGAGCGGCATTCTTTTACTGAATGTGTAGGTGCAAAACAATTGAAGCACAGCCTCTTTGATTGTACAAACTCTGATCTCTCTTGAGGGGACTGTTTTCCAAATTGTTTGCATTGATACAATAAATGCTGACTTTTACACATAGTACAATTACTATTTAATTTCTTCTCCTCTTGCGTGGTTGAGTGAAATACCTTAGGTTTGATTTGTTGCGTGATATGGGACTTGGTTGTTGACTTGTTATCACTTATCATCTCAAACGTTCTGAATCTTGTCTCTAAAAACTTGACAAGTTGATTCCATGACGGTAATATCTCTGAATCTAATTCACTGACTTGAATCTCCCATAACTTTCTTGACTCTATATCAAGCCGTGTTAGAACAATATAATTGATAATCACGTCCCACGAGCTAGTGTCAATGCCCATGTTTTGAAGTGATTTGAGGGACGAGGATGTGATATCTAGTAGGGACTTAATAGAACCAGCCGATTCAGTTGAGTTTCGTTGTGAAAACAAGCGCTTCAGAACCTCATTACACAAATAACGTTTGTTGTTGTAACGGCGTATCAATTGTTTAAACGCATCTTCATAATTTGAATCGGTTGTTGGGAAGTTTTTGAGCAATGTTTCAGGTTCACCAGTAAGGCTACTTTTCAGATAATGCATCTTTTGCACAGCGCTTAATGCGGCATTCTGATGAATCAATGATGTGAACATATCATAAAAGGTTTGCCATTCTTCATATAACCCAGAAAACTTTGGTAATTGAATCTGCGGCAACTTGACTTTAGTACCTGACAAACTCGTTACCTCAGTTACTTGTGATGTGGAAGCTGTCACGTTCACACCACAAACCTGAAGATCATCTTTTATCTTTGTCTTGTAGTCAGTGTTAATATCCTCAAATTTGTAGTATACATCATCCGTAAAATAGGACATTGTATTCTTGTCTTCTCTATTGACAGACTCAACTATATCGTTGTGTACATTCGTAAATGTTTCAAACAATCTTTCCAAATTCTCTAGTTTCGACTGAATATAAGATGGCTTAAGTCTATCCTTGGGTGTTTTTTTATAATTGGAAAAGGCTTTGTTCAAATGATTATACATATCCTCTTGTTTATTTAATAATTTATCCATTTTTATAAACCCTTAATCTCACAATGATAAATCAATTATATGTTGTTTAAGTCCAAAATGTCCAAATATTAACACCGACGACTAAGTTCTACACGCAGATAATATTGTTTACGTCCACAGTTCACAATCAAATAAAATCAAATTTTACAAGTCCCAATATTATTTTTTCACACAAAGATTTTCTCTCCAACCACGCACTTTCCCGGGTTTCGGCACCAGATGTCAGCGACTCTAAATTTTCCTCAATTTCGATGGCACTACAGATAGCATCCGATCACTAGAAAATTGAATTCAACAACAACTACTACGACCAACGATCGAATGCTACTAAATCGACCACCAAAGAAAACGACAACAACGACCTCTTTAACTATTATTAAAACGAACAAACAACTAAAATAAAACTCAACGCTGCAGATGAAACTCAGATGAAACTCGTTTATTGAAAAACATAAGCGACCCCAGGTAAATGACATTAATGAAACTATAGCGCGATTCAAAAATGTACAGCGCCATCTAGCGCGCTCGAATGTTAAACTAATTTAGCCTGTGTAATCATTCAACTCACCAGATAATGTTTGGTGTTAGGATCTTATTAGACAGAGATATTACCGTCATGGAATCAACTTGTCAAGTTTTTAGAGACAAGATTCAGAACATTTGAGATGATAAGTGATAACAAGTCAACAACCAGGTCCCATATCACGCAACAAATCAAACCTAAGGTATTTCACTCAACCACGCAAGAGGAGAAGAAATTAAATAGTAATTGTACTATGTGTAAAAGTCAGCATTTATTTTATCAATGCAAACAATTTGGAAAACAGTCCCCTCAAGAGAGATCAGAGTTTGTACAATCAAAGAGGCTGTGCTTCAATTGTTTTGCACCTACACATTCAGTAAAAGCATGCCGCTCATCAACGTGTTGTCGCCGGTGTGGGAGACGACACCATACGCTGCTACATTTTGAGAGGAACGATTTACAAAGTTCAAGTGAAACTCAATCATCGAGTCCAGAAAAAATAGCGACAAAGACCCCTAACCAGGTGTCTAAAGATACAGAGAAAACAGTTCTGGCTCATTTGGTTACCGATCAAAAGCAAAGAGAGATGTTGCTAGCTACTGCAGTAGTTAGAGCATATTCAGCCGATGGATATTCACAAATTGTACGAGTTCTAATTGACCCATGCTCAGAGGGTTCATTTATAACTGAAGCTACAACGCAATCACTCGGTTTAAAGAGAAAGAGAATAAATGGTATAGTTTCTGGAGTAGGAGATAATCAAGCTAGATCAAAGAACATAGTGTCATTAAGTGTGGAGTCAATTTACAATCAAAAGTATTCAGTGAAATTCGATGCTTATGTTCTGAAAACAGTGACATCATTTCTGCCTACGTGTCAAACAAAAATATCAGATTGGCCAGATATTGAGAAAATTAATTTGGCTGATCCACATTATGGATCACCTGCACAAATTGATTTAATTTTGGGAGTAGAAGTATACGAAGAAATCATTTTAAATGGTCTAATAAGGCATCCATCAGGATTAGGTCCTATCGCACAAGAGACCCGATTTGGATGGATTTTATCAGGTCGAGTAAAGCATACATCTACTGCAATCAATCTACCAATAATTAGCTGTCACATACGAGTAAAAGAAGATGAATTATCAAAGCAATTTTGGGAAATAGAAAGAGAACCTGATTCAATTTTGAAGAAATTTACAAGAGAAGAAATCAAATGTGAAGAATATTTTGAAGCAACTACTAGAAGAGATGAAGAAGGTCGATATGTAGTTCAGTTACCACTCAAAGATACCAAGCCTAAGTGTGTTGAAGGAAAATCTAAAGAGATATTGCGTAGATTTCACCAACTAGAGCGAAAATTACAAAGGAATTCATCATTGGATGAAGAGTACAAAAGGGTCATTGATGGCTACAAAAATCAAAATCATATGGTACAAATTAGTGATATCTATGACATGAACAACTCAAAGACGGTGTATTTGCCTCACCACCCAGTAGTACGAGAAGACAAAGAGACAACCAAAGTGCGTGTGTTTTTTGACGCATCTTGCAAGGGTGTAAATAACCTTTCACTGAACGACTGTTCACTTGTTGGTTCTAAAATTCAACAAGATTTACGCCACATCTTAATGAGATGGAGACGTCACTCCTTTTGCATATTTTCCGACCTAGTACAAATGTACAGACAAGTGCGCGTGCGCGCTGACTACCGGAGAATCCTGTGGCGATCAACACCTGACGGTCCCATAGAACATTATAAAACACAGAGACTTACCTTTGGTACAGCTTGCGCTCCTTATTTAGCGGTAAAGGCCTTACAACAACTAGCTAAGTATGAAGAGGCAAAATATCCCCGTGCTGCAAAAATCACCCTCCAGGACTATTACGTAGACGATCTTCTGACTGGGTGCGAGACAGAAACAGAAGCCATACAGACATTCGAAGAACTATCAATGGTGTTGAGCCAAATTGAAGCGTGCCTCAATTCACGTCCATTGACATATTTGAGTGAAGACCCTAACGATCCCCAGCCTTTAACGCCTGCACATTTTTTGATTGGAGAGCAATTGGTGGCGATCCCAGATGAAGACTATTCTGATGTTCATTTAACTGGCTTACAAAGACGGAAATTGACACAAAAAATCGTGAACGACTTTTGGAAGAAATGGTCAGAAGAATATGGGGTTAGCCTGAATCAACGTTACAAATGGTCGACTAAAATACGAGAGCCAGAGATAGGCGATATTGTAATTATAAAAGATCACAACTTACCTCCAACTAAATGGCTATTGGGCAGAGTTAATCAGAAGCATCCTGGCCATGATGGAATCACTAGAGTGTTAAGCTTAAGAACTAAAAATGAGGTCATCAAACGTCCATTTAATAAGGTTTTTGTTTTGCCTAATCAATTGTGTTAAGAGTACATTAGAGTTACTTTCTTTTGTTAATGTTGTGTCTAGTTTATGACGGTGGGCGGTTTTTTATAAGCTATATTTTATATTTTGTTTGTGTTACATTGTCGCGGTTCTCAAAACTTTTAATTTCAAATAATTTAAAGTGTTTAAAGGACGAGTCCTTTGGTGGGCGGAATGTCTAATAAGATCCTAACACCAAACATTATCTGGTGAGTTGAATGATTACACAGGCTAAATTAGTTTAACATTCGAGCGCGCTAGATGGCGCTGTACATTTTTGAATCGCGCTATAGTTTCATTAATGTCATTTACCTGGGGTCGCTTATGTTTTTCAATAAACGAGTTTCATCTGCAGCGTTGAGTTTTATTTTAGTTGTTTGTTCGTTTTAATAATAGTTAAAGAGGTCGTTGTTGTCGTTTTCTTTGGTGGTCGATTTAGTAACATTCGATCGTTGGTCGTAGTATTTGTTGTTGAATTCAATTTTCTAGTGATCAGATGCTATCTGTAGTGCCATCGAAATTGAGGAAAATTTAGAGTCGCTGACATCTGGTGCCGAAACCCGGGAAAGTGCGTGGTTGGTGTGAAAAAAAAAATATTGGGACTTGTAAAATGTAAAATCAAAGAGGCTGTGCTTCAATTGTTTTGCACCTACACGTTCAGTAAAAGAATGCCGCTCATCAACGTGTTGTCGCCGGTGTGGGAGACGACACCATACGCTGCTACATTTTGAGAGAAACGATTTACAAAGTTCAAGTGAAACTCAATCATCGAGTCCAGAAAAAATAGAGACAAAGACCCCTAACCAGGTGTCGAAATATACAGAGAAAACAGTTCTGGCTCATTTGGTTACCGATCAAAAGCAAAGAGAGATGTTGCTAGCTACTGCAGTAGTTAGAGCATATTCAGCCGATGGATATTCACAAATTGTACGAGTTCTAATTGACCCATGCTCAGAGGGTTCATTTATAACTGAAGCTACAACGCAGTCACTCGGTTTAAAGAGAAAGAGAATAAATGGTATAGTTTCTGGAGTAGGAGATAATCAAGCTTGATCAAAGAACATAGTGTCATTAAGTGTGGAGTCAATTTACAATCAAAAGTATTCAGTGAAATTCGATGCTTATGTGCTGAAAACAGTGACATCATTTCTGCCTACATGTCAAACAAAAATATCAGATTGGCCAGATATTGAGAAAATTAATTTGGCTGATCCACATTATGGATCACCTGCACAAATTGATTTAATTTTGGGAGTAGAAGTATACGAAGATATCATTTTAAATGGTCTAATAAGGCATCCATCAGGATTAGGTCCTATCGCACAAGAGACCCGATTTGGATGGATTTTATCAGGTCGAGTAAAGCATACATCTACTGCAATCAATCTACCAATAATTAGCTGTCACATACGAGTAAAAGAAGATGAATTATCAAAGCAATTTTGGGAAATAGAAAGAGAACCTGATTCAATTTTGAAGAAATTTACAAGAGATGAAATCAAATGTGAAGAATATTTTGAAGCAACTACTAGAAATGATGAAGAAGGTCGATATGTAGTTCAGTTACCACTCAAAGATACCAAGCCTAAGTGTGTTGAAGGAAAATCTAAAGAGATATTGCGTAGAAAAAGGAAACATTACTAATTAAAGAACAAAGAATTAAAGATTTTAAATCTATAAGCGTAAATGAAATGACTGAAGTACTTGGAATCATAATAAGAAGAACGCAAAATTACCACTATCAGGAAGAAATACAGCAGTTAAAGTCTCAAGGACATGTTAATAAGAAAAGCCCTCTACATAGTCTTTGTCCAATTTTTGATGAGACTGGAGTGCTAAGAGTTGGTGGCCGACTAGAACAGGCAGACATTGGATATAATAAAAAGCATCCCGTTATTCTACCAAGTGATAGTCACTTAACTAAGTTGTTAATAATTGATGCTCACTTCAAGACCATGCATGGAGGTCCACAAATCATGTTAAATTATCTCCGATCCAAATACTGGATAATACGAGCTAGAGAACGAATCAAGAAATACTTTCGGACATGTATCAAGTGCCTAAGATATTCACGCCAGACTAACGATCAATTGATGGGTCAACTGCCGAAGAGTAGACTGACACCGTCAAGACCATTTAGAGCGTCTGGTGTGGATTTCATCGGATTCATAAACATTCGTTTTTCACCTGGAAGAGGTTCAAAATCTTATAAAGTATATATTTGTGTCTTTATAAGTATGTCTACTAAAGCGATACATATAGAAGCTGTTTCAGATTTGACCTCAAAAGGGTTCATTGCCGCATTCCGTAGATTTGTTTCCCGACGAGGCCAGTGTGTCGAACTATATAGCGACAATGGAACAAATTTTATAGGAGCCGATAAAGAGTTACGAGATATGTTTAATAATGCAAAATCCAAGCTTCCTGAAGAAATTGCCGAGACCTTAACCAACGACGGGACGACCTGGCATTTTATCCCACCGCACGCTGCTAACTTCGGAGGACTGTGGGAAGCCGGAGTGAAATCGGCGAAGTCACACCTGAAACGAGTGATCGGAGATTCAACTCTAACATTCGAAGAACTATCTACGGTGTTGAGCCAAATTGAAGCGTGCCTCAATACACGTCCATTGACATATTTGAGTGAAGACTCTAACGATCCCCAGCCTTTAAAACCTGCACATTTTTTGATTGGAGAGCAATTGGTGGCGATCCCAGATGAAGACTATTCTGATGTTCATTTAACTGGCTTACAAAGATGGAAATTATTATTGACACAAAAAACTCGTGAACGACTTTTGGAAGAAATGGTCAGAAGAATATGTGGTTAGCCTGAATCAACGTTACAAATGGTCGACTAAAATACAAGAGCCAGAGATAGGCGATATTGTAATTATAAAAGATCACAACTTACCTCCAACTAAATGGCTATTGGGCAGAGTTGATCAGAAGCATCCTGGCCATGATGGGATCACTAGAGTGTTAAGCATATGAACTAAAAATGGGGTCAACAAACGTCCATTTAATAAGGTTTTTGTTTTGCCTAATCAATTGTGTTAAGAGTACATTAGAGTTACTTTCTTTTGTTAATGTTGTGTCTAGTTTATGACGGTGGGCGGTTTTTTATAAGCTATATTTTATATTTTGTTTGTATTACATTGTCGCGGTTCTCAAAACTGTTAATTTCAAATAATTTAAAGTGTTTAAAGGACGAGTCCTTTGGTGGGCGGAATGTCTAATAAGATCCTAACACCAAACATTATCTGGTGAGTTGAATGATTACACAGGCTAAATTAGTTTAACATTCGAGCGCGCTAGATGGCGCTGTACATTTTTGAATCGCGCTATAGTTTCATTAATGTCATTTACCTGGGGTCACTTATGTTTTTAATAAACGAGTTTCATCTGCAGCGTTGAGTTTTATTTTAGTTGTTTGTTCGTTTTAATAATAGTTAAAGAGATCGTTGTTGTCGTTTTCTTTGGTGGTCGATTTAGTAGCATTCGATCGTTGGTCGTAGTAGTTGTTGTTGAATTAAATTTTCTAGTGATCAGATGCTATCTGTAGTGCCATCGAAATTGAGGAAAATTTAGAGTCGCTGACAACAAGAAATTAAAGTTATGTATATAAGATATTAATTATTAAAATCATCATATGTTTCAGACAGTAAGTATTCTTTTAGTTTTATTTTGAAAATATTCTCCGAGCTACTTTCACGGACTTGGTGAGGAAGGGCGTTCCACAGCCTAACTGCATGAGCGGTGAAGGAGCCACTATACCGTTCACTCTGGCATCGAGGTGCTTTAAGGATTAGTGATTTCAAGGTTCTACAACTAGTGTCGCTAGGGACAAGAAACTTGAATCTTTCACGTAGATACATAGGATAAATAGGATTGTGAAGAATTTTGTAAAGAAATGTTAGAATATGTAAATCACGTCGACGACGAATCGGAAGCCATTTAAGTCGTTTTCTGAATTCGGAGACATGGTCAAATTTCCGTAGCCCAAAGATGAATCTAAGACACAAATTCTGAAGTCGTTCGAGCTTATTCAAAAGTTCTACATTAATATCTAGGAAGCACACATCTGCGTAGTCTAGAATAGGCAACATTAATGTTTGGGCTAAAGTAATTTTAGTTTTATGAGGAAGAAACTTCTGTAGGCGTTTCAAAGACTGAAAGGTATAGTGTATTTTTTTACTAATTTCATTAATGTGATTTACCCAGGATAATTTACTATCAAAAATAACACCTAAATTTTTAGCGTGGTTGGAGAGAGGGATCACCTCGTTATTTAATGAAATTGAAGGAATAACTTTCTGGTTCAAAAGATTTAACAAGTAGTGGCTTCCAATTATCAGCGCATGGGATTTAAATGGATTTATTAAAAGACCAAAGTCATTTGCCCAATTAGTAATACGCTCTAAATCTTCATTTATTTTACCAATTCCATTAGCCAAATCATCGATTTTAAAATGGTGATAAATTTGAAGGTCGTCAGCGTACAGATGACACTTGGAAGATATTACTTGAGTGACGGAGTTAATGAAGATAGTAAAAAGAAGAGGTGAAAGCACTGCGCCCTGAGGCACGCCGGCAATGATATTGCACCAGTCGGATGAAGACTCTTCCGAGTGAACACATTGCGAACGGTCAAAAAGATAGGACTTAAACCAACTGATAGCGGGCGAAGAAAAGTTCAAGGAGGAAAGTATAGACAGGAATATATCATGATCGACAGAATTAAATGCACTACTGAAGTCTAAAAGTACTAAAATAGTAAGACATTTGTCATTAGGAGGGAAATTTAATCTACCTTCGTTTGATATTTTACACAAATATCAGTGAACAGTCAATCAGTGTTTATTTGACGATCTCCGTGGAGTAGCTGTTAACGCACTTCGGTACGCTTGCGGAGGTCGTGGGTTCGATTTCGAAAAAGTATGTATGTAGTTTATCAGTTGTCTAGTAACCATAACACAAGTGCAATGGTGCTCACTTTACGACTAGATGGTGCCGTGTGAATTATGGCAGTATATTACTCGTATTATATTGCACAGTATACAGCCGACGGCACTAACTTATAGACGCGTACATTAATTTGATTTCAGTTTAAATTACAGATGCATTCAACTATCATTATATTTGATTAATGTTGGAACATGTGGTTAACGCATAACGCACCGTTAAATCCAGCTATCATACCAGTTTACTGTTTGCAAAATTAATCAGTCTCTATATAATAAGTTCGTATTAAAAACGAGTACTCGGCCACTGAAAATTAATTTACGCATAACCCGTTCCCTAACGACTTGTGCTCTGGGCTTAATTGAAATAAAATTGACGTTTATAAACCAGTGGTTTTAGCTAATTGCTGTGCTTCTTAAAATTTAAAATTCAAAAGTTATTTATTTTATTAGGTAATTATATAAGTTATTTATTCAATTAAGTTAATCTTTATGAAATTTATATATGATTCTGGCCAGACCGATGACTGTTAGTGCAAACCTATTCTGGAAAGGAGACCACGTCTAGGCAAATGTAGTGTAGGACGCCCTATCCTGATGGACCGATGACCTGCGCAAGCTTAACGTCGGAGCTGGATAGGAAAGAAAAGGACCGGGATTTGTGGCGCAAACTTGAGGAGGCTTGCGCCCAACAGTCAAAAACTAATTCTGACCAGAGTTTAAAAAGTCGTCTCGGATAAATGACCTCAAATTAATTAATTCATTTGCTAAAACACAAGCAACTAAAGATGGGCGTGTTTCAGTTTTCTTGAAAGTGAAATAAGCTGATAGTTTGTTCTATTTTTTTGTCACGCTTTGCTCAGGAAAATGAATTATCACGGAACAGTACTGACGGAATAAAAATACAGAAGTTTGATCGTATGATTAGCCACGGGCTATGGCTTCGCTAGGCTCTGAAATGTAGATTCAGAGTCAATAGGTATTTAAATGTCTAATTAGTCATATTAATCTTAGATTCTTTTAAAATACTATTCCTTTCTTCTTCTTCCTGCCTTTATCCCACATTATATGGGGTCATCCCAACATTCACACCCTTTTTTGCCATATCATCTTTTACGTAATACATCCATCTTTTTTGGTCTACCTCTATTCCTGTCCTATCCATCCACTATCATTTCTATCATTTTCCTTTTTATTGGCATCCCTGCGCATTGCATGGCCAAACCACGCTAGTCAATTACTTTTAAAATTTTCAATAACTGACACTACTTTCACACTTCCTCTAATATACTCAGTTCTAATTTTATCCATTGTTGTAACTCCACACATCCGTCTCAGCATTCTCATCTCCGCAGCATGTAACCCTTGCGTCCCTCGCCTTTGTGGCCCAGCATTCCGATCCATACAATACGACAGGCCTTATTACGGATTTACTCCCTATTGGACTTTTTAATAAGCATATAATTGAAGTACATAAATAACTAGATCATAATAAAATATTTGCACCAAGAAAACATTATGTACTCAGTAAACATAATACACCTCCTTCAATAAACATAAAACCTTGTTTTAATAGTTTAAGTGGAAACCCTATCATAACCGATGTTAATATATTAATAGTTGACAGTTTTCAATAAAAATATATTGAAAATACATATATAACTTAAGCATTTACAAAGCTTATCAAGTTACTTATACTCGAAATTCGAACTTTGTTACATCAAGCTCATCGAACTTATGTGACACGTGTAACGTCGTACAACCTTAAGAAATTTAAAATTTACAAAATTTCTTCAAGGCCAATAGCGCGTTGGTAATGCCTCTAATGTTTCATGCGTCCATAGGCAACGGTGACTATCTGCTATCGGGATGCCATTTGCTTGGCTACTGAACTTTAGCTATAACAAAATATTTGTGTTTATGTACCTACATAACCAAGATGACCTAGGATGTTAATTTTTAAATACTTTCTCGTACTAGGTGAAAACTTTCACCATAACAAACTATTTCATAATACATTTCTATTCGTGTAGGGGCGGTGAATGAATTCTGACCTCTGCGGCCGGGGTCGGCTGTCTCAAAAGGCGAAAAAACAACCCACCCTAGCTACGTGGTAGGGCCCCTAGCCCGTTTGGATGGCGATCACCTTTGGTCTTAAGTATGCCGCTATAATAACTTCGTATTGTGTTCTGGCATTAGTGACTCAATTTCCTGTAGTCTTATGGGACAGCAGCGTGTTCGCGATGCCACTGACGTTGCAAACACCCATAGGCGACGGTAACTGCTAAATTCTAAGCGGGCAGTCAGCCTGTCTGCTGTCATACAGCAATATACTTACCTCTGCGGACGGGTTCTGTCTGTTGTAAAGACGACTAAGCAACCCTAGCTACGTGGTAGGCCAAGCCCTGATCTGGATGGTAATCACCTATGGTCTATAAGTATGCCGCCAGAATAATCTCGTGTTGTGTTCCAAAATTAGTGACTTCCAGGGTCATGTAGCTCTATGTGACAGCAACTTGTTCGCAGTACTCCTAGCGTCGTAAATATAGGCGACGATAACTGCTTATTATTAAGTGAGCCGCCAGCTTGTCTGCGGTTTCCGCAATAAAAAAAAATTTGATGAAAATATTTTAAAAACATTTTATATAAACCCACAGCCCTTAATTTCAAGATCAGATCTAACGTAAATTACAGCTCTCCTGCAATGTTCGTTAAATCCTGAATTCTGGTTAGGGAAATGGGACCAAGCCGAGTTACGGCGATCCGTACCCTTATTTGATAATAAGCATATTCATTAGTATTAGATACCACAAGGTGTTGAGAATCCTTGAGTGAGTGACACTATGAATATCGTAAGTAGCCTAAAAGCTTTGAATTAGGGCTGCGATTAAGTAATATGAGGAATTGGTACAAGGTTTTTTATCGTTGAGGAACAGCAGACGGGCTAACGGCCTATAAGCAGTTACCATGTCCTATTGATTTTGCGACGCCAGGGGCACCGCTAACACGCTTTCGTCTACGTGTGATAACTGGAACCTGGGTCTCTAATGCTGGAACACAACACAAGACTATTATGCCGGGATTATTAGAGACCAGGGGTGGGTGCCATACAAACTGGCTTGGAGCCCTTGTACCTAGCAAGAGCGCCATGACCGAATAAAACTAGTCCGCAATATCACGGACATGAATGATGTGAGATCTGCCCCCGCCCGCAGGTGTCAGTATTTTTACTCCGCCCCTGCTCAGAAAGTAATTAGTATTAGCAATATTAATATTAGCTCAGTAGGTATGTTAAGAAGTGACTATCGGTTTCGATTTCTTATATGGAAAGCTTTTCTTGCGCAGTTTTCTTACCTAATATGCATATTAAACGCATAAAATCTACGTAGATAACAAACATCCTGAAACTATCTGACCCCAACCCGATAAGAAATTCTTGTTCCCGATAAAAATTTCTTAGTTTCTCGTTGTTTGTTGGGGTTCCAGTTAAATTTTTGTTTTTCTTGGAGTAAAAACTAGTACAAAAACCATTAGCTTTTTGTACTCTTCTTTTTATTGATGGTGAAACGGAACAGTTGTTCAATTGAGGTTATACTGGTCTACTCTCTGGTATATCGCAACCGGAACTTATTTCTTCTTCTTTTCTTTGTGTTATATGCGTAGGCTGTTCCAGTCTTGCAAAAATCTAACTAGTTATTAAACTTTTTCAAAATAAGAACCATCACTGTTTACACTTATGCATGCGTTGAAACCACGTATTAAACATAATCTTCCACTGATCCTTTGTGACACTGGCACAGGCCTCATCCCATGCACTTTTAATTCGTCATCAGTTGCAAATCGTCGTCCTTTCAACTGGCTCTTAATCAGCGGGAAGAGATTAAAATCACATGGCGCGACGTCGGGGCTATAAGGAGAGTGGTCCAGCACAGTAAGCCCAGATTGCTTCAAAAACTCGTGAGTAATGGTCGCTCGATGAGCAGGAGCGTTATCATGGTGCAAGTGCCAACTGCCCAGACGCGAGTCTGGTCGCAGTTTCTTCAGCTGGCGGATAACTTGCGACAAACAAACATCAGTGTACCAGGTAGCATTGACAGTCTTCTGCTTGTCTAATACAACTCTAGCGACAATGCCTCTCAAACTTGTTACATTTTTTCTATTGCAACACTTATGGAACAGCCTTATATCTTATATTCTGCAGTCGCAAAGCAAATATAGAGTATAATAATAATAATAATAAATATAGAGTGCTTGTGTTATAAGTACTATACAAATTATATGTTACTTACATACTTTTTTTTTGTAAATAAATACATTATACATTAAAACCCAGACTTAGGACGGGAATCGAGAACCCACTTTCCGTCGCGTGAAATCCGTAGAGTCAAGTCTTAAAAATTAATATAAAATTTTACTACATTCAATTATTTCAATGTTTAAATTTAAAATTTGCTGCGTACTAAAACAATTTCATTGAGTTCTAAAATCATGTGAAATATAACAAATACTTCAGATATAATAACTGTTTACTTCTAAACGAAAAAAAAGAAACCTATTTCAACGTTGATAGGAAACGCGAAACGCGTCTCAAACATGCGAAATTCTTGTAAAATCGAAAATAAATGAATTATATACTCGAATTATAATATGATTATTTAATTATATAATTAATGATCAAAAAGTTTCCGGACTAAGTAAAAAAAACACAACATTTTCAAAAAATTCGTTTTCATTCATCGACATAATTATCATCTAAGGCGATACAATCGGCCTAACGCTTCTCTAACTCGTTCCCATGTCTATAGAGCGCTTGATCTTTGCTCGCAAAATAGGCGTCAGTTCCGGCACTGACTTCCTCGTTGATACTGTCGTCTTCTTCCCCGGAGCATCCTTTTCAGGGCTGCAAACAGCCAGTAGTCGCTGAGGGCCAAATCTGGTGAATACGGGGGCAGCAATTCGAAGTGAAATTTATGCAATTTGACCATCGTTCGTAGCCATTGATTTGTGATGGTGCGTTGTTTTGGTGGAACAGTGGTTTTTTCTTTGCCATATGGGGCGATTGGTTCTTTATTTCTACGCTCAATTGGTCCAATAGTTTATAAATTAATATATTAATAATTAATTTTGTATTAACCTGAATAAATAAATTGTAGTACATGTGACATTCCTATTTCTTAATAATTCTTATTCTTTGACATTTACTATAGACACATTTATCCTGATGAGCAGCGGCCATTCTGGCATGGAGCCAGCTTAAGACAATCGATGGCACCCACTAAGGAAATGAGGGCTAGGAAGTACTAACTATTAGTAGCAGATCGTTTGGAATAATTGCTGCGGATTTCTTAGATGATTGTTAGGAATTACTTCAGTTGAGAACTGCAGAAGCCTGGAAATATTTTCGCTATTATTTAATAGACTAGTATTATATGTAGTCTCCTCATAAAATATAATTTTGAAAGTATTAATATTATTCTAATGAGGGACGAGAGAAAAATAATATTAATTATTTATACATACATTTTTATTCGTGCAGGGGCGGTGAAACAATACTAACCTCTGCGGCCAGGGTCAGCCTGTCGTAAAAGGCGACAAAACAACCCAACTACCCTACTACTGGTAGGGCTTCAAGCCCGTCTGGATGGCGACCACCTTTGGTCTTAAGTATGCCGCCATAATAACCTTGTGTTGTGTTCCGGCATTAGTGACCCAAGTTCCTGTACCCTTATGGGACAGCAGCGTGTTCGTAATGCCACTGGTGTTGCAAACACCCATAGGCGACGGTAACTGCTAAATTCTAAGCGGGCCGTCAGCCTGCCTGCTGTCCAACACAACATTTAAAAAAAACATATAGGGCACTGACTGGTAATAATTAAATTGCTTTTAAATCAGGTCATATTGTTCCAATGTTATTTAATATTATTTTTGTAACCATCTGATTGTAATTTATTAATTAATTTATTGGCATGAATACCGTCCATATTTGATTCCAGTTGGCATTGAATAAAAATTAGGAACGTGTTCGTTTCTTTACTTAAATTATATTTACATAAATTTTTAGATAATTATTAATTATTAGAATTTATTGTATAATTATAGTTATAAATAAAAAAAATACTGCGTTTATTCCAGTTGCATTAATATAATATGGTTTCAGATGTATTATTTCTTCTCTACTATAGTGTTATCATGCCATAAAAATTATATGCGCCTTTATGTTTTAATACCGTTCTGTGACACTATAAAAAGTGCTAAAGAAAAAAAAAAAAAAAAATATATATATATATATATATATATATATATATATATATATATATATATATATATATATATATATATATATATATATATATATATATATATATATATATATATATATATATATATATATATATTTAATTTCCGAAAAAGATTTCAGGTCTTAGTACCCTTTTAACTTACAATGTTATTTTTCTTTCATTCATCAATAAATATCAATTACCAGATTTTTAAAATAGCCAATCTATAAAAAAGAGGCTAACAAGTAGAATGCAAATGCAAATGCAACCTCTGCTGCCCCTCGCCAATAAAAAAACAATATATAAATGAATTATTTTTTCTTTTTGTTTCAGAATCTCAAAGATCAAATCTTGACGACTAATGTATGGTTGGAACACGTAAGTAATCCAAAATGGAAAGATTTTATTTTTTTCAATGAAACAGTTTTTATAATCAAAACAAAAAGCTTAAGAATTAAAGTTTTCCTTTTTGATGGGATTCTACTGTTATATAGTTATTTATTTTCGCGATTCCGATTCCATGATTCGGACCGCTGTTGGTGACACAAAATCCTCCTCAATCACTGTCGGAGTACATCACGAATCCGTCCTTAGTCCGTTTCTGTTCAGCGTGGTATTAGAGGTACTGTCAGACAGCATCAGAAACTCACATGAGCAGCCCCCATGGTTGCCCATGTATGCTGATGATATCGCGCTAGCAGATTTGGACAGGGGAAGGTTGGTGGGACGTATGAAGGCGTGGAAGGAACCGCTTGAGAACTGCGGTCTGAAACTCAACGTGGCGAAGACCGTGTACTTGGCCTGTAACTCCACATATTCCACACCTGTGCACATAAACGACGATAGAGTTAAGCGCATGGAACAGGTGAAAGACCTGGGATCTGCATTTCACGTGTCTGGTGACATTGATTCCGACGTCAAGGCACGCATTGCTGCCACGTGGGCCAAATACGCGAGGTGACTGGTTTCACCTGTGACCCTAAAATACTGGTTAAATTGAAGGGATAGATCTATAAGATATCGTTAGGCCTGTCCTTTTATAAGGATTTGAAGCGTGGCCAGTGCTGGAGCGATACAAGCAGGCACTGCGAGTCACGGAGATGAATATGGTGCGTTGGATGTGTAGAGTAACGCGGAAGGACCGCGTTAGGAACTCACGCATTCGCAGCAGCCTTCATGTCTGTGACATTGCGGATAAATTGCAGGAGTGTCGCCTTCGCTAGTATGGCCACGTTTTATAGTAACCGGCTACTTATGTGGGGAACAAATGTCTGGCCATGCCGCCACCGCCGGATCCCGGCAGGAGGGTTAGACCCAAAAAGTGCTCGCTTGACGTCGTAGGGGTTGATATACGTGCCAATGGACTGACCACCAGAGATGCCGAAGATCATGCGAAGTGGAGAAGAAAAAGTCGTAAAGCGGACCCCGGATGCCGAAGCGAAAGTTTGGGCTGCAATCGGGATTCAACGCTAAGATGATGGTGATAATAGTTATTTATTTTAACAGGAATGGGAAGATCACAAATTCAAATGGGATCCTTTAGAATATGGCGGAGTCAAAGAGTTGTATGTACCATCGGAACACATTTGGTTACCAGACATCGTGTTGTATAATAAGTGAGTTTTTATTAAGGCTTTAAATTATTACTCAAATATCTTATATCATCGTTGTCAAGCCAATGTCTGCTATGTGGAAAAATTATGCTTTGAGATATGGAGTAAGAAACATTCTCATGTAAAATTTTCTAGGAAAAAATTTATTTTAACCTGATTTATTTAGGAACTTAAAATTTTATTTAGGAACTTAAAATGGGTCAATAATGCCGGAACACAACACAAGGTTATTATGGCGGTGGATCCGTCAAGATAGCGACCAGAGGTGGTCGCCATTTAGATCCACAGCCATTTAGATGAGCTTGAGGCCCTACCACGTAGCTCGGGTGGGTTGTTCTGTAGCCTTTTACGATAGGCCGACGCCGGCTGCAGAACTTAGTATTCTTTCTCCACCCCTGCACGGATAAATATAACAATACCCTCATTAATGCGTTGAACGTCAGACTAGAAACCATGATTGACTTAGTGGGCTGCGACAGACATTTTCTGCCCGCATACCCTCTAACACTACCGAATTTAACTACCAAGGGCCTTTTCCTGACATGTATGGAAAAAATTCCAATGATTTTTAGAATATTCTTGATTTACAAAAAAAAGGTGATAAAATTCTTGCTCAGATGTAAATTTGACCCATTTAATCTTTTTTTTACCAAAAGAATATGGCCATTTCATCCAAGGACACCTGATAACTCCTGATAGCTTACAGCTATGAAATGGGGGTAACCAACGGAGAAAAATTGGGCCAAATAAATATCTTTCCATGCCATATTCGCCAGGTCTCGGCAGCAGAGATAAACCCAAACAATCCTGGCTTGACGTCGTAAAGAGTGATGTTGATGGTGAGTCTATTGGCACGAATTGATATTCGTGCCATTAAACTCACCATCAACTATGCTAAAGACCATACAAAATGGAGGAGAATAAATCGGAAAGAGGACCCCGCGCGTCACAGCGGAAATTTTGGTTACACCAATTTAACGCTAGGATGATGATAATGATGACTCAAGCAAAATAATTCGTAGAATTCGTTCTCTATTCATTAACTACTTGCTGCGTCAACTCAACATAAAAGATTATATCACACTTTAAACATTTAACAACTATATTTTTATTAACATATAATAATTAACTCCCTTTAAAGTAAATAACTAGGCATATTTTTCACAAAACAAATTAGAGCTGCAATACGAATGAAGCAGAATCTAATACTGTAAGCACAATTTCAATAACACAAAGTGTGAATTTCAATGTTGAACACAACTGGAATTATGCGCGTGAAAACGCTAATCCGCAAACGCATAAATCAGCAAATATTTGTGAAGCCAACGACTATGAACGAGCGGATTCCGATATCTAGCTATGTAATATTCAAATTAATTTTCGCATAGCGCGCTGCATGCAAACTTGCTCTGGAACATTTGGACATTAGCTAGTTCAAATTGCATTGTTATGTCGGCCAACTTGTCGGTGAAGCGTTGTAATTACACTCTGTATTACTACAATATGTAGGTATAAAATATGAATGGATTATACTATCTTGTGGATCTGTAAATATAATTTTCATCGTTTATTAAAAGTCGGATCTAGATAGAACTGGTCTATTTGAAATAAAGTACTCCCTCTTTGGGGATTCGTCATGAAACTCCTTTGAGATAATGAAGAGAATCGCTTTTGCAATCAGTACTAGCCAGCTACTCAAGTTTAGTTAACTTGAGCTTTGGAAAACATATCTGTATATTATTTTTCAGCCTTTAAAAACCCGAACCGAGTGTTATCTGCTATCTAGACAATGGACTATTAAATTCGGTGTTTCTCTGTGACATCAAGAGGCAAAAGGACTTTAGAAAAGAATTGTACTAGCTGAACACAGTGACCAAGTGGAATAAAGTACCTACTAAAAGAAGAATATTTACTATAAGAATACTTAGATAAATAACTTAAACTATTTTATTTTATTTTTATTTATTTGGGAAACAAACAATTACAATACATCACAATATAAAGAAAACATAAAAATTAACAAATCAGTAAATTTCCACTTATAAAGTTTAACTATTTTCAATACGAGTGTCTCTTTGATGCTAATATTACAATAACTCGTCGTAATACTGATCAAATTGTTCAATACATTTGATTCCATCTGACCAACATCCGGAAGTCTTGGAAGCTGTGACATTTATACTAAGCTTGTAAACAATTCCCAATGTAACAATATATGACGGCGACTATAAACCTATCAAGAACCAAGTGATACGTAAGCGAATAAGGATATGGTACAAATATTATACGGCACAAGTTGTAAGATGATTCTCATTAACAAATACATATTTTTATTATAATAATTATATAATTACTAGCTGTTTTGGCAAACGTTGTTCTGCTACATAAATTAATGGACGCTACACAATACGTTTTAATATATGAAATATAAAAATAGTGATGTTGCAATTCATTAATAAAAAATGAACGACAACGACACGTCAGACAAATATAAATCCACCTTTTACTCGCATATTATAGTATCAATCACAATCACACTTATATAGAATTTGAATACAATGTCTCGACTACCTGTTTTACTTGGAGTGCTATATGCATACTCATAACGCTTAATTAAAGTTGTGCTTGTAATCTTGGGGTACAAATTACTTCATGCTGTTTTTCTTC
This sequence comes from Malacosoma neustria, assembly GCA_963693495.1. Lineage (NCBI taxonomy): Eukaryota > Metazoa > Arthropoda > Insecta > Lepidoptera > Lasiocampidae > Malacosoma > Malacosoma neustria. Next base: position 19,050,610 of record OY856377.1, read on the forward strand.
ACCACCAAATCTTGGTGATTATTAACTGTACTAAAATTCACGTTAGTCTAACTAATAACTAACTCATAACTACCGAACTCCTACATGACATTGCCAAAATGCATGAGTCGTGCTATACCTTCTACTAAAAGAAGTAGAACTGGGACTCAAACCAGGTCTGTAGACTGCATCGCTGGCTACTCCGCTTAAACCTTATCACTTAACCCTCACCTTATGCTTCACTGTAAGATTAGTCGCACGTGCGTCGACCGTGCGTTGAGTGATTAATCGTCCCGCAGTATGTTCTGACATAAGATGATGTATCATTCTTGAACCATTTCTTGTCGATGTTACGACGCAATCAATTAGCTTCGCGATACGTGCCGCCATTTTTGGCATCAGTCAATTTATTTGACACCGTTTATTTAGTAGTAAATTTTGATCATGAGAATCCATATTTATTTTTTGTTCAAGACATAGGTATATTTATTTCGTATCATAATATCTGCAATAAATAATTTGCGCATACATCATACATATCTAAACGCTATTTACAATATTATTTGGATTAAATATATACCTGGAATTGACGCAAGCCTTTGTCATTCGAGAAATCAGTTGTTTTATCAGTGTATTTGATACGTCTTAAAAACAAAATGCCGTACTTAATGCTGAATTACTTCAGTTTCAAAGTATTATATATTTTATGCACTGTAAATAAATAATTTCATAATATTTTTTTAAATGTTTTATTACCCTGGCAGTGTTTACTTTATACCTATAAACTAACGAAGGGGATAGTAGATTTGTCACTTTTTGAACGCATGTACCCATGTATGTACTCATGTATCTATGTAACAGAATTTTTGGACTGGACTTTTACCCACTTTAAAAGATCCAAGTAATTCAAAATTTTGCACACTAGTCAAGACATATTCCTTATCAGGGTCATCAAAATTAACGCTTTCCTTCTACCGAAACGCCATATGGGGTTTGATTAATGAAACTACTGGAAGATAGCGTTAAATTAATAAAAACATTTACCGATTGGGAAATGACAACAAATAAATTAAATTCATAGCTAAACAAACTAAAAAGTCAGAAATAAATTATAGTAAAAAAAACTAAAAAACACGCTTTTATACTCGTAATTACTTTATACGATATTTTTAAACTAACTCTGCATTTCGGAATGAAACTAGTAAAAAAATTATAACGATTGATATTTTTAAATTTTTATTAAACTATAATTTTTGAAACTTAAATTATGGGACGGACTTATTTGAATTTGTAGCTGTGATAAGTTTGCTACTACCAGAACGTGGATGAGAATTTCATTCTAAATAGTTTCCATGTGTAAAAGTAATTGTCATTAAAGTGTTTCAATGCAATCGCGATTCTTTCCGTGCAGAGGCAGAGAAAGAATACTGACCCCTGTGGCCTGTCGTAAAAGGCAACAAAAGAACCCTAACATATTAGTAGGGCTGGCAGCTGGCAGGCACTGGATGGCAACTACTACTGCTCTACAAATATGCCACTATAATGACCAGTTCCCGAGGTCCCGGTTTCCCTACAAGGACGGTAGTAGAGAGTTTTAGAACAAAACTTTTAGGCGTCAATGTTCCGTAATAGTTTTGTTTACATTCACTCTAAAGAAACACGTTGCCAAACCTTGAATAGATAAGATATTTTTGGCACAAAAATGCGTATAGTAATGAAATAAAGAATTGCCCGATGCATATCACTACATGTTTACATATACTAAACAATGTCAAAAATGAGAGCAGCAATATGGTCGAATGGTATTTTGCTTCTGACACAAATGAGTCATAATTTTTATTTTCCCATATTTTTTATGTACTATTACAAACTTACTTAAATTTAAATACCTATAATTATTTTAATAACAACATTATTATTAATAATATACATACAATCAATTAAGGCTAATACGGGCTTAAAAATGTATACTAAACATATACGAGTAGATGTTCAACATTATTTACATAACTATTTGTTTTGTTTTTTACTACTATATTTGCCACCCCTGTACAGTAAGTACTCCACGAATGCCTCACAGTGTTTTTTGTCATCAATTTCTTTAATATTTTCTATCTTTATGTTTATTGCTGCTTTATTATCCCTCCCATTTCTATTGTATGTATGGTAAGGAGATGATTCGTAGATGTCACGTTTGACATATTACCTTTGGTTACGGAGGTAGTCAGCGAAAAATATGAGGAGTCTGGGGGTGAAACACAATGCGCAGAGCTCATCAAGAAGCACATTATTATTAACTCTATCGAAAACCTTGCAGAAATCAAAGTATAAGACGTGTACTTGGCTTCCACGGTCCAATCGTACTGATATAATTATAGTCCACAATAGTGAGAAGGTTTGTGTTGTCGGACCTTTTTGATCTAAAACCGTGTTACAGCCATTTGATTTCATTATGTATCACATAAAATATTCAAATACTTTGGCTGGCGCTGAAAGTATTGCAATAGTTCAATACTCCTCGACACAGGACTTATTAGAAGATTTTGGGATTAGGGTAACCCTAGAAAGCTTCCACTGTGGAGGATACCATTGTTAATAGCCGAATTAAAAATACGACACAGCGGTAAAGCCAGAGATTTTAAGTTTTTTTCAATATCGATGGAGGCATGTTATCTGGACCAATGGAGCTAGCAAGCTTAAGTCTTTTGATACCATTGATGACATCCTTCCGAGTAACACTAGTTAGTTTGATATAATTATTTGTATTATTAGAATTCAGTAGGTTGATTCTATCAGCATCTGAACAAATAAAAACGGGGAGGAACACATTAGAAAAACATTAGGCAAAAATTTCAAGGGCAAGATTCGCCATTATAACTCACTTCTGAATCGTAACCGCCTCTAGAACGCAGATTCTTAATATGTTGCCAAAATTTACAAGGATGAGCTTTCATGCAAGATGACGAATTTCCACCTGCTTCCTTTGTGACCATTTTTTTCAGTTTCTTTGAAATAAGTTCCTAGTTGTGATGCATTGTTGGAGAGCTAAGAAAATGTTTATGTTTATAAAATAATCTGCAAGCCAAGTTTCACAACGTTTTTTTTGTGTGTGTTTGTTAAGCATTTTAGTGGAAAAAAATCTCAAAAAATATTGATATAATATCGATTTTTGTCTCGGATTTTTAAATTTGGACCGATAATTGTTGTTTTAATATTGATAAATAACCAGAGTTTAATCGTTTTTTAATAAGAAGAAAAAATGAGATTTAAATTACTTATTTTGAAAATACTTATTTAACTTATTTTGAAAAAAAGCTAAAAAACATGATAACTCAAAAATGGTTCGCTTTTATCACAAATAGTCACCTCTATCACCACCTAACGGGAATACGTGGAGTTACCAATAACCTTGTATAATAATGTTATAGTGTATATGTTTTAGAAAGAAAATATATTAATTAATAATATTTTTTTTATATTATTTCTTCTTCTTCTTTTTCAACCTTTTACCACCCAATGCTGAGTGTAGGTCTGCTCTAATACACGCCATTCTTCCTGGTTTTGGGCCTTTCGCATCCAGTCCTTTCCGGCCACTAACAAGGTCGTCGGTCCAACGCATCGGTTGCCTGCCTACATTTCTATGCCCTACTCTAGGCCTCCACTCAATAACCCGACTATCCCACCTGTTGTCCTATCTACGGCATATATGGCCCGCATACTTCCATTTTCTGCTAGCGATCACATGGGTTATGTCGACCAATTTCGTTCTCTTCCGGATCTCTGTGTTCCTGATTCGATCACGTAGATTTTTTAATTTAAATAATTTTTTTATATTGCTTATGACTAATTTATTTTTGTTAGTGCTGATGGAGAATACGTGGTGACGACAATGACTAAGGCCGTTCTGCATCACACTGGCAAGGTTCTCTGGACTCCTCCAGCCATTTTCAAGTCTTCGTGTGAGATTGACGTACGCTATTTCCCCTTCGACCAGCAGACCTGTTTCCTCAAATTTGGATCCTGGAGTTATGATGGTGACCAGGTAATTCCTTCATTGTATATTTTGCTTAATTCATTTTTTAGTTGTTTTCGGCTTATATTTAAATGTTTTTGTTTTACTATAAGCTTACAATTTCAGATAACGTCATCCTTTTTTTTTTGGTCTCGGGGAAAAACCTCTCTTGACGGGTTACTCCGGCTCGGGGGGACCGAGGGATATGTGGGACTCCGGGATTTTTCCGACTACCCACTATAAACTCGCCTACGCCCGGGCCCACGGATATATGGCCTGCCGATCTCGTGGCCTGGGCCGGTGCCAGCCCAACCTTTTTTTTAAGGCAGGCCCCTTCTAGTGTTGGCGCCAGGGGGTCAGGGTTTCGTCCCCCCGGCACTCTCCTGTAACAACTCTAGGAGTTGAGGGGGGCTGCGGAACAGCACGCAGCCCTCACCCTCGCGGCAATAGTGCGGGCGGCGGGTAACACTTTCTTGTTATGTCAAAAAGGCGATAAGTACACTCCTTTTTCAGAAAAAAAGAAGTGGAGAATATTTTTTTTTATTTTTTACAATGTTCACTTTTTTTGTTTTCGATAAAGTTGTCTCAACATTAGAAACGGTGATGATGAAACATAGTGTACTAATGAACTCATTATGAGGGATACTGAAGATTGTGTGAGGTGGAGAACAAACAGTGGGAGAGTAGAACACATTGAATCAAAAGCTTGGTATGCACCGAGAATTAGCACTAATTTTGAAATAATGTTATTCTTTATTTTTACACGTTTTTCGATTAAATTATTTAAGTTAATTTACTGTACCATGTTATAGATCGACTTGAAACACATCAATCAGAAAAAAGGCGATATGGTTGATGTTGGTATCGATCTCAGGGAGTACTACCCTTCAGTGGAATGGGACATTCTAGGTGTACCAGCTGAAAGACACGAGCGATATTATCCATGTTGTCAGGAACCTTACCCAGGTATGGAACAGTTATAACTTATCGTAGTAGTATTTAGTTTACCGAAAACGATCTTATTTTTTTAGAGTGAGATAATTCATACAGCGCCATCTAGTCCCAAAGTAAATAGCATAGCACTTGTGTTATGGATACTAGATAACTGAAATACTACTTATATATTATTCTTTTATACTATCTATAATAAATAAATAAATACATGATATACATAAAAATCCAGACGTGAGACGGGATTAGAACCTGTTACATTCGCAAACGTATCGATGTGCGATAGCCATTATGCCACGAAGGTCGTCATTTGCAAACTAGTGTGTCAGACAGTCTATAGTTCAATACTCAAAATTTGACTTGGAAGATGGACTTACGCACAAATTTAGACCAAATTTTGGTAACAATACGTTATATAATGATGTATTTAGTAGAAATTACATACGCGGTCATAGACCATATATTACAATACTTACCAGTAGACCTATCATAACCATATATTACCAGAAGCCCAATCGACGTGTACTACGCTCTTGCAGAAGATGTAAGACGAATAGTCGCATTGGGCTACTTTGATGTGGTCGATCATATTCTAATAGATTATCATCTGTACCAGTTTTTCTGCTTTTTCTTTTCATTTTATATTTTTGACATTGTTATTATTGTTATTACATCTGCAGATGCAGATTTTATATAGTTCCAATAGAAACTTAAAACAATTAGAACAAGGTTTTCAAAAAGGATGAATAGTAAAATATAATACTAAGCCAAAATATTCAATAACGAAACAACTACTCGTATAAAAGATAAAGTACATAAAATTCGTAAGATAACTTCCTTGAGTACCCGGATAACAAGACAAACACACAACACCTTATCATACACAAGCCCCGATCAGTATTCAGAGCCGTGGCTCGTCGACATTAGCGAAACAACCGTTTAACCTGTTCGAGACGGAGGCAGTAATTTAGCATAGATAAGGATTTCGTCGCTCTACCACGATTTACAACCGGCCCTGGATTAGCGTAGCGGGAGACGCCTGGGGAAGAATTGTTAAGAGAAAAATTGTCGCCTATTTACAAAATATTTTCTTTTATTTGCCTTTGGAAACCTCGATAAGGAATGTATTACGTAATTACAAGGAATTTATTGACTCGTTTTTACGTTTCCTTCTGACATATGTTGTTATAAAAAACGAGAAATAAGTGATGTTTTATTACAGCAGTGTCTTTTACATTTAGTGAATCGAATTTTACGGAAATCCTGTGCAAAATGTATCATTTTAATTTCTTTTTATTGCTGTAGGACAGCAGACAAGCTGACGGCCCGCTTAGAATTTAGCAGTTACCGTCACCTATGGGTGTTTGCAACACTAGTGGTATCGCGAACACGCTGCTGTCGCATAAGGGTACAGGAACTTGGTTCACCAATACCAGAACACAATATAAGGTTATTATGGCGGCATAATTAAGACCAAAGGTGATCGCCATTCAGACGGGCTTGGGGCCCTACCACGTAGCTAGGGTGGGTTGTTTTGTCACCTTTTACGACAGGCCGACCCCGGCCGCAGAGGTTAGTATTCTTTCTCAGCCTCTGGACGGATAACAACAACAATATATAGCACAATAACTTTTGCTGGTTCAGCTAGTTTTATATATATGGAGGAGTTAATTTGCAATTTTTGAGTTTTAGAGTCCCACCAACATTCAGACCTCAAAACTATGATAGACGTATCTCCGACGCAAGGGTTAGCTTTAAAGGCAGAGAAAAAAATAAATAGTCGGTCACCAACGTTAATACTACTCATTATTTTGGCCCTGTGCTTATATTCATTCTGGACCTTTAGCTACACTCGAAAGTCGCGTGAAATAGTTTTTTTTTATATTTCTGAGAAACACCAGACAGGCTGACGGCCCACTTCATAGTAAGCAGTCACCGTCACCTATGGATGTTTGTGACGATATGGGCACCGCGAACACGCTGCTGTCCCATAGGGGTACAGAAACCTGGGTCACTAATGCCGGAACATAAAACAAGGTTATTGTGGCGGCCTACTTATAGACCAAGGGTAGTTGCCATCGAGGCGGGTTCAGGGGCCCTAGCACGTAGCTAGGGTCATTTAGTCGCCTTTTACGATAGGCTGACCTCCGCAGAGTTATGTATCTGACACGCCCCTGCACGGAAAAAAGTGTGTGTTTTTTCTTAGTTAATTGAGTTTGGTATATTATAGTTGTATTATTTACAGTGTATTTCAGTGACAACAGCACATGTCGTGGTAGTAGGTAGATCTTCAATATTTCATTTTGTAGCAATTGAGGAAAACAATAAGTTTAGCCTAAGCGGTTAATCCAGGAGAGCATTCAAAGTAAATACGCAACTAAACATTTAAACCTGTCAACCTGTGGTAAAAGGCAACAAAACAACCTTAGCTTCGTGGTAGGGCCTCAAGCCCGTCTGGATGGCTACCACCCCTTGTGTATATAGACGACGGTAACTAATTACTATTAAATGGGCCGTCAACCAGTCCGTTGTACTTCATAAATAATAATATACTTTTCAGTATGAACTATCAAAGGGTAACTCTTATTGTACTTGACTACAGGAAAGACTAAATTATGTTTAAAAACTCAAAATAACAACTAAAAACGATTGCTATTATCAACAAATGAAAAGAATTCCGGGCATTTTTTAAAATTACTGAACTAGACACAAAATAAATTTACCACTCTCGTTTTTCCGCACACGTCCCACGTAATTTCTGTGCGCTTACTGCCGTCCATTTAACAAACAACACCGTATTTCACGTTTAGATAAACACATTCCGAGTTCATAATGACACCCTTTTCATTCTTGCTTCACGGTCCTACTGAGTCAGATGTCCTTTATTTTGCCTTCATATTGTATGTAATGTAGCATGCAACTTTGGTGTGCTTATTTTTTTTATTATTATTACGCAGACAAACTAACGGCCCACTTTACAGTAAGCAGTTACCACCGCCTATAGATGTTTGAGACGCTAGGGTCACAGCGAACACTTAATAAACACAACACAAGGTTATTATGACGGCATACATTGACCAAGACTGGTTACCATCTAGGCGAGCATGGGGCCCTACCACGTAGCTAGTGGGTTGTTTTGTCGCTTTTACGACAGGCCAATCCCGGCTGCAGAGGTCAGTATTCTTTCTACGTACCTGCACGGATAGAAGATTAAATAATTATGTTGCACAACATAAGATTATTAACCTTGTGTTGTGTTCAATAAGTGACCCATGTTCAAGTTCCCCGATGGCAGCGTGTTTTCTGTTCAACGGTAATAACAAACATCAAGAATTAAGAAGACTAATTTAACTAAAATTAAGACCCGTACACACTAGGTGGACGTATACAAAATATAGCAAATGATTGGCCTTTTCTATAATATGTTGGGTTGACAAAACTTGTTTATAGGTATTTTTTATTAGTAGTGTTTACTTTTATATTTTGTTTCTTTAACAATATTTTCTTTTCACATCATGTTCATTTTCTTATATTCGTTATTTTATATAACGATATATTTCCTATATATATAGTAAGTACTTGAAGTTCTATCCAAAGAATCAAACTGTCAATTCAGAGCAGTGCCAAATTCGAGTAGGTCGTACAAATTTTGCCCCTAGTATTTGATCTTTTAGTACTAGATATTAATGGGTATGGAATCACTACCCAATACTTATATATCATACCTGTCGTAGCTAGTAAAAACGATGACAAACAATTTGCTTACCCAGGCTTCAACACGTTAGCTGCGAGGACATTATCAAAAAACTTACAGCCAGTGCGTTTGAGACCATTGTTAGTAATATTAACCCAACCTTAAACATTTTCGAGTTCTATATCATCACTCTCTGATTCATTTACAGTCATATCGCTATCTTCTATTGTATCGGGTGAAATACCTGTTGCATAAGACACACTGTCGTCTTGAGAGTCGCTTTCTTCAATCTCGCTATCTAATGTTGCTCTTCATTGTATTTCATGATTCTCCTTTTCCTGTATTTTCTTTTTTGTTTCTCACTGTGTTTCCTGATCCCTTTCCAGCTGTATCTCTTCATTTCTTTGTGGTTCTTCTTTCCATTCTTCAGTCAAATTTTTGTCATGCTTGTCACTATGTTCAATATCGTTATCCATAATTATTTTATTTTCTTTTTCCAATATTTCCTGATCCTTTTGATGTGTTTTGTAAGCACCTGCTCACCGTGTTCCTTGGTTTTCATGTTCTCCTTCTTTCTGGTTGCTTTCTTCTTTTTGGTGCATTTTTGAATTATTGATTAATTGGATATCCGGTATTTTTCTCTCTTTGTTTTCATCATCATATATTTAAGAATTTTTGCCTGTGTCAGCTTTGCAAGTTTTATTTTGATCCATATTTGTGTTTATTAACTTTTGAATGTTGATTTCACTAGCCTCTGAGTTGGTGTTAATGCAGCATCTTGGAGCACAGTAAAGGTATTTCCAGTACATGGGCTGACATAAATATAATTATTTTTTGATTCAATCGCATCACAAAGGTTATTTTTTTGTTTTTTGGGAAATATTTCCATATTAGAGTCGCTGTCACTGTTTCTAGATGTGGAGCGTATTCGAATACTTTTCAAATTTTTTATTTTACTTGTCGACGGAGCAACAGTTTAAAATATGGCGGAAAATAAAGAGACTATTGACATATTTTTCTGTTAATAGAACTAGTCGGTAAACTATTGAAATATAATTTTGATTTTCCTTCAGGTTTCGATTTACTTCCAAGTTTAACACAAAAAAACTGCTTTTTTGTACGTTTTTTCTTACAACAGAATACATAATTGAATTCACCGTTATAACTAGACAATAAGAATAAACTCAGTAAGAATAATAAATACGTAATTTAGCCGTCTCAAACTATCACTCCTTGTGTATACGGGGCTCCGATTTAGGAGATATATATAAGTAAAAAATCTCTTTACGCACCTGATGTATAATATTACTACTTAGTGCGTTTCTCTTTCATCACCAATTTTTTTTTTACTTTACTATTGAATCAAATTTGAAGCGGGAAGCATTTATGTACATTCTCTATCATACGCATAGAAATAAAGAAACGCATAGAAATAGATTTCAATGTATAATTTCAAATAAAGAATCAAATAGAATCAAATAAATTTACCTTTACCATTAAATACAATTAACAATTAAATTCCATCTTGAAATGTTATTTAAATGAATAAAGTTCAAGATGCCTTAAAACCAGAACCTTTCTAATATACAAAGGTATAGAATTTGCTAGATAGCCAGATTTCTGTTATTCAGAGTAACTGACCGCAAGGAGCTCTTTGTACACAATAAAGAAATAGTTAATGAAGAAATGGAATCCTTTGAGTTTTGGGAGATTAAATTCTTTGAAAACATTTAGCCTTATTTTTATTTTACTTTAATTAAAGAAAGACTTCTAATGACTGATGTAAATCTCCTTTTTATTAACCTAGATTTATAAAAATAAATTACTTTATGAATAAGGGAGTAACATCATATTTAAGTGTATTTAAAAAAATATACAACAGTAATATAATGAATATATTAGGTTAGTAAAGAAAATTCCTTCAGGAGCTGGGCATGGTGATCTCACGGACCGCTCGCTCCATTCTGGTCTTCGGGGACTTTAACGCTAAATCTCGCGCTAGGGGTCCCTGAGGACCGACGCAAGGGATGAGACTCTCGAAAAGTGGGCCATCGAGCTGGTGCTTCTGGTTCTCAACCAGGGCGCCGTGCAAACGTGCGTATGGCAGCGAAGCGGTTTTATAGTAGACATCTCGTTCGCTTGCCCTGCTGCTGCGCGCCGAGTTCAGAGCTAAGGATATTGACGAGGGTGGAAACGCATTCGGATCATAGATATATCCAATGGAGCGTCTCCCCCCGTCGACCACCGCAAAGTTTGCAACGCCGCTCGTTCCTGGTATACTCGGTACCGCAAAAGGCGTCGCCATCTGGCCAACTCAGCGATTGTGGAGGCGCAATTGTACGAAGGATACAGGATCGACCAAGATCCCTGGATGCGCCCGTACAAAACGGTCCAGAACAAGCTCCGGCCGTGGCCGCCCCCACTCACCGAGATCCTCCCACCGCAGCTGCTCGAAGAGGTCATGGGCACTCAGTGGCAGTGCATCTACCCCCCATCATAGCTCTTCCTCAGGCAGACCCCAGCGTGGACGAATTCCTGGTCCCCAATGTCGACTGATTGGAGTTGGAGGCGGTTGTATTACGGCTCAAAGCCAAAAACACCGGACCTGGCCTCGACAGCATATCGCGGTGTGCGTGGATTTTGGCCCACGACGCTCTGGAGTCCCAATTGACACGGCTCTTCAGCAACTGTCTGACCCAGGGCCACCTTCCCAGGGAATAGAAGACAGGCAGATTGGTACTCATTCAGAAACCGGGGCGCTCAGCGGATTCACCATCTGCCTATCAGCCTATTGTGCTGCTGGATGAGGTGGGCAAGCTCTTCGAGAGAGTGCTTGCAGACTGCACCTCGTTCAGCACCTCAATATGATCGGGCTGGACCTGGCGGACAACTAATATGGTTTCCGCCAGGGGCGATCGACGGTGGATGCTATCCTGCAGCTGAAGAGCCTGGCGGAGGAAGCCACGTCCCAGGGTAAGGTGTTGTTGGCCGTGTCCCTAGACATCGCCAATGCGTTCAACTCCCTGCCCTAGAACTGCGTTAGCGAGTCGCTCCAATACCACGGAGTGCCGACTTAACTCCGCCGCTTCGTCGGTGACTATCTGTTTGACAGACACATCATCTTCCCGGCCCAGGGAGGGTGGCGCCGGCGAGACGTTGTATGCGGTGTTCCACAGGGGTTGGTGCTAGGTCCACTCCTATGGAACATCGGATTTGATTGGGTGATTCGAGGTACGGTCCCACCCGGTATCGGTATAATCTTACGCCGACGACACGCTGGTAACAGCGTGCGGCGGGACCTACAAGCAGGCGTGCCTGAGGGGCACGGCTGGAGTTGCGCAAGTCGTACACCGGATCCAGCGGCTAAGCGTAGAGGTGACCCTGCACAAGTCCAAGGCTATAGTATTTTATAGCCGATGGCGTGAGCCACCTCAGAGCCTGCACATCACTGTGGGAGGAGTCAGCATCGGCGTCGGGATAAAGCTCAAGTATCTGGACCTTCTCCTCAACCGCCAATGACACATTTTACGGTAGCCAGAGGTCATTGGAAGCCCTCCGGCGCCGACGACGTACCTGCGTTGGTGGGAGGGGAGCGTTATGGTTGACTTCCGCTCCCGCTCCACCACCTCCTTTTGCGGACAGGACTTTTGAGTGTAGGAACATTGTAATCGATGGTGTTTCGAAACGTTATTCACTTTCAAAAATGAAAAAGATTAAATAGAAATTACTATTTGTTTTTCAATATTAAAATAAAAAATACAAAATTCAGACCTCAAACTTACAAATTGTGATGCTGCTGCGTCCTGAGTTCACATTGAGTTCTGACAACTGCTTCTGAATATCACTCACACTGTCAGCACTGTACGCGTTGATATTCTTTGACACTGTCCCTTTTGTGCTGATACAAAAAACACATTATATAGATAAGTATAAATGCTGCGATTCACACAGCTCCATTTAACCCCACAGTAAACAACAGAGCATTTGTTATATGTACTTGATAATTGATATACTATTTTCTAAATACGCAAACAAAATTGAATCGGGCATCGAGCTCGTGACCTTCGCAGGTTTTGTTTGTTGGATCGCGAAGGTTGTGGAGGTAATTAAATAGGTGTGACTAATTTTTCACAGGAACACGACTTTTGTTAAGCCCTATTAAAAACAATAACGTATTAAGCGCATGTATTAAACTCGAAAACTTTCCAAAGCACTCATTTAGGATTTAAAACCAAAACCCCAATTACGCTCCTGTCAACATACCGAACTACAAACCCGATTACAAAGTTCATGCGTGTTTAGAACAAACCACGACGTTAGCAATTAATTGTTTCACAATAGATCCGAATATTCAATTGGATACATGTTGAGTTGGTTGCGTACTCGGGTAAGTTGGGAATAGTTTAAAATTGAGAACACGTTTTGTTTTATATGATGACACATGTAGGTAAGTAAGTGATTTGCACAAACTCATAAAGTAGACGATGATTTCATGTACGTGTTGTTATTCAACAAATTTGAATGTACACTAGGAATACATAAATTAGAAAGTGTATTAAAGTTAGGATACTGACGAATATTATATTTAACAGGAACATCAAGATGATTATGGCTTGGAATTTATTAATTTACCCACGTATTAAAAGTGACTTACTCCTACAACAAATAAATTTGAATATATATACTCGTACTATATACCTACATATATACTTACAAGTTTACGAAGTAGATATTGCAATATCGAATTCAGTGGACAGAAACCAAATCAAATTAATAAACATATTTAACGATTACTTGATTATTTATTTTAAACTGAAGAGATCGTTTAGTGTCAGAAAACAACGATGAAATAAACATGAGTTTCAAATCCATTAAATTTTGCATCAATTCTGAATAATAATCGTATAAACTTATAAAAGTTTTATTGTAAGACTTTTAAACGTAAACTGCATTTGAAAATACTAGATGAGAACTTGGTTACGCTTAATTTGTAGAGATATTTTGTCAACTCATAGAGTTGATTGGTAGTTTAAGAACATTGAAGCAGCCAACGTGTTTTTTAAACTATTACTGTTTCTCAGCAAGGTTGTCTCCCGTTCCGCAGTTTCCTTCTGCGACATCACGTCCTCGCAGAAGGACACCGCCGCGTCCCACGACTCTGCGCTACCGACCATCCTCCGCACTACGGCCGGCAGCGACAGATCACCTCCTACTTCACTTAATAATAAGCACTTGCCGCCGCTTATAGACGTTAACGACGCCAGGCGCACTCAATAACGCGCCGCTGTCTGCGTAGAAGAACTGGAATACTGGACCCACCACACAAGTGAGCCACACTTATGCCGGAACACAACACAAGGTTAACGCTAAGTTGATGATGACAACACAAGGTCATCCTTACCAACCCAACCTTACAGACAGAAGTGGTTGCCATCCAGATGTGATTAGAGTCCTGCAATCAAACTTGGATTTTTTGACGCTTCTTATGACAGGCCTCCCCTGGCTGATATGTTGGTATTCTTACTCCACCCTTGAACAGAAAGAAAAGAGACGGGTGTTCAAATGCTTATTCTTGTCACTAGAACTTCTGAAAATGAGTGTTTAAGAAAAATTGCAATTTCATAGTGACAATATAGTTTTAAAGTTTGCCTCACTTTTCTATCATTATTAATTTAATAAGTAAATAGAGTAGCTTTTTGTTAGTAAATGCTCTGAAATATCGAAAAAATATCTACATTCGAGGTTAAATATGATAATATTTATAAACATTAATACTCAATAAAAAATATCTTAATATAAATAGGTATTCAATCACTTAATTTAATTAATCGAAAAATATTTTAAAAATAAATACAAATGAACCGATTTATAATTCTCTTTAAATCTGAAAGCGACCAATACACAGGAACACACTTACCAATGATTATTTTAAAATACTAATAGCACTTCAATTTGGCTATATAATTGTCGAGTCTCGACAACGGGGAAAATGTAACCAATTTCCTTGGAGTGCTTTCGCCAGCGGTCCGTAATTATGGCCTGTGTCGCCTCCTAAGAACATTACCGGAATAAAATTAGAAATTCTCATACTGATTCTTTGATGGGAATTGTCGGCTTTTTCGACAGGAAATTCTTTGGTCGAGCTCTTATTTAATTTTTGATGAAGTTAGCCTTAGGATATAAAAGAGGGTGAGAATGAAACGATGAAAGGTAATCTTTGGGGCCCTTTCATTTTGTAACGAATTGTGATACAATTATACTTAAGGTTTACAATTATACTTAAGGTTTTCTTAACAATCAGTTAAAATCAAAAATAAATAAGCAACACAATAAAGCCATATATAAATAAATAAAGGTATATATCAGGTATGGTGCAGATTTGTTTGTACAGTCTATCGCAGCCGATTATAATATAATACCATTTTTACAATTTATCATTTGTAAGTATTATATTGATTACAGTTTCAATAGTTCACGAAAGAGCTTGGTAAAGACTCTGTGCCTCTTTTTTATCTTCTGCTAGCCAAGAGGTGATTATCTATGAAATTTGCATTAATATCAAATCATTATACGACATACTAATAACTTCAGCATTTCGGATTATTGTTGTACTTTATATCACAAGGGTTTTTAGTATAATATAAGCATACAAATAGTGAGCATGAACACTCAAGTCAGAAAAACCTACTCACAGATATGTAAGTTCTAAATGAAGATCTAATCCACCAACAGGTGTAGCTATTGCACCAATCGTGTCCTCAATAATGACTGCGTAATGTCACAAGGATATGTTTAACCGAAATTCTTAGACATCAGATCAGTTAAAAACTCTAATTTACAAACATTGTATCTACATGTATATTTATTTGTTTCAGATATATTTTTCAACATAACCCTCCGTAGAAAAACTTTATTCTACACCGTGAACCTTATCGTCCCTTGTGTTGGTATATCATATCTATCAGTGCTAGTGTTTTACCTTCCAGCAGATTCAGGCGAAAAAATCGCTTTGAGCATTTCAATACTATTGTCCCAAACTATGTTCTTTTTGCTGATTTCTGAAATTATTCCATCCACATCGCTAGCATTGCCTTTATTGGGAAAGTATTTGCTGTTTACAATGTTGTTAGTAGGATTATCAGTTGTGATTACTATAATTATACTGAACGTTCATTATCGCAAACCGAGTACTCATAAAATGGCGCCGTGGGTAAGAAAGTTCTTTATAACGAAACTTCCTAAATTACTTCTTATGAGAGTGCCAAAAGACTTGCTAAGGGATCTAGCTGCTCAGAAAATTGCTGGTAGGAGCATGAAGAAGAACAAATTCAAAGATGCCTTGGCTGCAGTGGAACAAACTAATTCGAATGTATCAAGCCCCGACTCATTAAGACATCACCTGCCTGGAGGTTGTAATGGATTGCACTCTACAACTGCTACAAACAGGTATATGACATCTCATTTTGATATCGTTTGATCTGGAATCGGAAAGAAATCGAGGAAGAACTTTAGTTAAAACTCTGAAATAACTCTGAAACCATTTGGTCTTGATGTGTAAATTTAATAATTATACTACTCCCACATCCCACCATATAAGAACGTGCAGAACGGTAATGTATGACTCACTTGCAGTTATTCCGTGTGCCATCACCGAAATCAAAAAGGGCCGCACATTACTGATATACTGTTGAAACCCTTGTTTTATGCTTATAGGAAGTTTATTTGCACAAAACGGTACTGAATGCTTGGCACACTGTTTGCCAAGCATATTGCACCTTCTGGTCATTTCTTTGTACGCCTTAAACACTAGCTAGGGCCTGATGGATAGCTAGGACGTGATGTAAGTCTGACTACGGATTCTACTTGCTCTGGGTCGCTTATGTGTGCTGTACTGCCGCAGCATTATTCGATTTAAAGAATCATTTAACATGAACATTCAACTCGGGATTAGAAGAATTAATGAATTACGGAGTCATTACACTATAAAACTGAAATTAATGGAAGAATAAAACTTGCCAAGCGCCACATATCATACACAATGAGCGCTGCGCCGCCGCCGTACCAGGAGTATAATAATATATTATATGCCTAAGTGCTTGGCCAGACTGTATACGCGAGCGCGAGGTGGTCGCGGCGTGGCTACTTAAACATATGAAACCACCCGCGTGCCCACTACGGACACTCAAATAAGGTTTCATATGTTTAAGTAAAACGCGCCGCGACCACCCCGCGCCCGCGTTTGCAGTCTGGCCAAGCATTTAGTGTATCTACCCGAACGAGCAGACACGTAAAGGCAGGCGACGGTACGAGACGTATGCATAATACGAAGCTTTTTTTGTTTTTGTTTATACTGTCAAAAATAAAATTAATAAAATTTAATAATTAATAAAATTATATGGATAATTATAATACCTAGAAAATTAAAAATGCTGCCGAAAGTAACTATTTCACGCAAACGAAGTCGCGGGCACAGCTAGTATTTTATATAGTGGTTGACCCAAAAGGCCTTTTACATTATTGACGAATATTTTAAATCTCAGTTTTCTGAGATATGATATTCATTGTCTTAATTTATTATGACATGATAAATTTATTGTTTTGTAATGATGAAATATTAAAAATTATAGAATATTTTGCATGCTAGAATTTGTGAAATACGGTTGTACTCATGTTTTCTCCGAAGATCCTATTTATACCATAATCCTTGTAAATAAAATTTGATTTGAATAATTTTTAATGATTCTATGTTATTAAACAGATTCAGTGGTTTGGTTGGCGCTCTTGGAAGTCTCGGCGCTGGTTACAATGGTCTACCTTCAGTAATGTCTGGTTTAGATGATTCCTTGAGTGATGTGGTTCCACGCAAGAAATACCCGTTTGAACTAGAAAAGGCCATCCACAACGTGATGTTCATTCAGCATCATATGCAACGGCAGGACGAATTTAACGCGGTATGTTAGTTTTGAATAGCATCAATTTATAGATGTTTCTATTTGACGTACATCATATACCACGCACAGAGATACATAGAAGAGATCATAACTTTGGAAACTAATGGACGCATTCAATAATGATAAGCAATGTACGTCAATTCTACATATCGTGCATTGTGCGTACGTAATTTTTCGTTGTACATCATGTGTGGCGTTGGCAAGATTTAATACGTCAATTATAGTAATTCTATTAAAATATACGAGTCATCAATATCATTATTAAACTGATGTTAGGTGCATTTTCTAAATATCTGACAAGGATTTACGTACATGCTAAACGTTACACTGAAAGAGTATTTAATTTAGATTTACGTTCTTTCTCTAATCGAATAGTTAGAGCGTATACTATCCGATCGTACACAATTCGACAGCGTTCACATTTCTGGAATCAGACAATAAATACTACTTGGTTGATTATTCATAGTATTATAAAAGTTTAAAGATAAAGTTTGTAGTGTGGTAAAATAATTAATAGGTTACTACCTAATACTTTAAACATTACTATTATTATAAACTATACTATTGATTTTTAAAATTTCTCGCAACAGGAAGATCAGGACTGGGGTTTCGTGGCAATGGTGCTTGATAGGCTCTTCCTCTGGATCTTCACTATCGCCTCTATTGTTGGTACATTTGCAATCCTCTGCGAAGCTCCTTCCCTCTACGATGACACCAAACCGATCGATATGATGCTATCATCTGTTGCCCAGCAGCAGTTCTTACCCGTCGACAGCGGTGACCCTTAAAATATAAGTACGTAACCAACTTTGAGAAACTAAAGTGTTAGAGATTAGAAATAATTGCATTATTTCTCCATAAATCATTGAAACTAATCTCGTATTTATTATATAATAAAACTACCTCTTAATAAACGTCTCTAAGTAACAACTTTATATATATATATATATATATATATATATATATATATATATATATATATATATATATATATATATATATATATATATATATATATATGGTACGGTATACTTGATTCAATATTAACTTTTTCAACATGTTGGACGTCATAAAGGATGTAACGTTCCCAGGGCCATGAATTCCAAACCCTTTAAAATTTTTTATGCCAAGTGGCCAGGCTAAGCCACAGGTCAGCGGACCTGAGATGAGGCGAGTGGTGTTTCGTGCGCCCCTCTCACCTTTGTGAGAGTCCAAAGGCAGCCGGGGTAAGAAACACATAAACAAGAGAGGTCGGCCAAACTCAACATGGCTGGCTTAGCTTAGCCCACGCGGGTAGGAGGCGCACGCCAAAGTCTTACGCCCGGGCTCCGGGCATAAGATTTTTCTTGGACACAAGGTGTCCGTTACGGCCGACATGGGTAAGCATTATTTCTAGTCTGGAATTCAACCTGTTAATCTTCACATTATACTGTTTAAAAAAATATTATTATTATAGAAGGAACGGAGATTGGATTGGCAAATAAGGTAAAGAATGAACGATTCGCCAAACATTTAGAGTATCTTGCTTTCCAGTTTTCCGATTTTTTATCTTAGCAATTTGGTATTTGAAAATTTTTTTGTGTGATAAATGAAAAGATCATATATAAGTTTTATAACAAAACTATTTTATTTTATTTCGCAATAATTCAAAAATTATTTCAAAATAAAAATTAGTTTTTGAATCCAGTACCGAACACACGCCGACAACTCCCGAACAAACCCGAGCGCGTGTGTGACGTCATAATGTTAGTATTCACTCATTGCAGTTGATAGAAAAATAATAAATACAGTGTTATGATCTATTTAATTTTGTTGTCATTGTTAAATATTTAAATTTATATTAAAAATGTTGAACCCAAAAAGTTCTTGTTTTGTACCATTATGTACGAATACTACAAGAAAACTCCTGACAAAATGTTTTTAAATGTTCCCCAAGATGACAAATGTCGAAATAAATTGTTTCAAGCAGTGCACCGTGAAAATCCCAAAACAAAATAATATAATAAATACTTAAATATTTTCATTTATTATATTATTTTTTAACAGACTTACCTTGATGCCTTGGCACCTCGAACTTCAGCAGAATTAAACCGAACGTCATTTTTAAAAAAATTGGTTATCATAAATATATCAACTTCAGGAATATTATTAAACTTTGCCTTAATAAATCCTTTATCACACGTAGCTAATCGGAACTAACAACTCGTATTTTAGCAATAAATTTTCAATATTATTGTCTAGTCACGTGTAATAAATAGCCTTTAACGCTGTACTGTTATTGAATAGCTATAACATTATGACGTCACGTGATTTTTATTTAAATTTCATCGATTTTCAATTGTTTATAATTAATTGATTTTTTTTTAAGTTTTTTGGATTAAATATCAATATTATTAATAATAAAGTTTTAAAATACATAAAAAAATCAATAATTTTTTTTCAAGTACCCAATTGAAGATATGTAGTAAAATTAATAAAAAAGTCAACTAGTTTTAAAACTTATATAAGTAAACCAATCGCAAGATGAGAAATAATTATACTGTATTTTCAGTTTGTATTAGTTTAACTTAAATTAACATGTTTCGTATTCTTTATAATCAAAATTATCAAAAGTATATATGTAAACGATTTATTCGAAATTTATTAAGTAATTAAGTAAGAATAAAGATAGGGAAATTTGACATAAACGCCAGATTGTAGCCAAAATCAGGCTGTGATTTAACTTAATGTGCCAAAGAAAACTGTTTGTGGCCAACTGTTGTTGTAATAATTTTGTTGTGATCTATTCTAATTGTTTTGGTCAAAATGTCGAAAAGTTTATTACAGGATACAGTCAACATAATATATTTTTAGAATAAATAAAGTTTAATTTGAAAAAAATTATAAAACATATTTTTTTGGAACGAAGTTCTTTTGTGCGGCTTACAGAAGAATGAACTGGCAGAAATCGTCACGTAACGTAAAAGCGTTAAACATGCTCCAAGCTAACATCCCTTCGTTTCTCTTTCTTACGGTCTCTATTCTCTATGGTTGTATATGTATGTATGTGTGTGAGAGTGGGTGGGGCAAGATTTGACAGTAAGCAAGGTGAACAATGTAACCTCAATTAATTCTATAACATGTAAATTACATATATTTATATTATTATTCTTTTTGTTATCATGTTAATTTACACGGGACTTATATTGTGTCTTGATGGATGAATTTTGTGATGGAAAGTCGAGAAACTGAAAGTGCAGAAAGTGTAAATAATGAAAACTTAGAGGAGTAGTTTATAAATCATAAAATTAAATACCAGTATTTACACAATTTAATTAAAAGACTGCACTTTTTGGTGTGATAAAAGTACAGTATAAAATTAATAGAATTCTATATTTTACAACACGTTTTGAGTTAAAAAATATCATAAAGAACTTCGTTCCTGACGAGGATCCCCCGACCGCACATTTGTTTAACCGAATTTCACCTGGAGAGTTTATATTACAGACAACCTTTATTTTATATGAAATTCGAATAATTAAAGTTTGTACTCATATAAGTATAGTTATACTTATTTATATATTTGGCCTTTACTTTCAGAATAGATTTTATTTAACGGCTGTGTTAGTGTTTACTGTTCGTAGTTAGGTTAGGAGTGGACGATTTTATGCCATTGTTTAATTAAATTATTAAAAATGAAGTATTTAATGACATCTAAACGCCATTTCTGTACTTAGATACATGTTTATCATTTCTAAATGTTTTTTATTAAGTTCAATATGTTGTCGATGAAATTACACATTTTATTTGAAAAAAAAAATAGAAAATAATGGTTTCTATTTAGTCAACTTTTGTTTTATATTTCAAAAGTCTTCTTACAACATTTTTATTCTCAATTTTATACAATCTTTACTACAACAGACTACTTATAACTAGATTTCTAACATAGCACACGATGATGAATGGAACGTAATAAAAAATCGGAACTATCCTACATTTACTCTTCGAGTATCAAAAATGTGGTAAACAGGAATCACTTGCGGACAGTAAGCGCTAAGAAAATCATTTGCGGGTAAGCTAAATTCCAATAATCCACAATGAGAAAAATTTATATAAAATTGTCAATCGAGTAGTAAAAAGAAAAATAACATGATAATAACGTTAAAACAAATTTTTTAAATTAAAAAAATCTCAATAGCAGAACTCGTTTGCAAAATCCATTGTAATTTTGCAAACACGCGTGATTTTGAGAGCCGATTTTACTACGTTTCCGTTTGGTTTATTTCATTTTATATAATATTCATTAAGGACAATTATTTTCTTTATAATATAATTATATAATAAGGTTTAACTTGGGCAGAGGAAAATTAAACACAATTAAAAAAATAAACAATGGCATATGAAGAATTTTAATGTATCGTCATTAAAATTAGCCAAGTAGTTTTGAGTGTTTTATTATAATAACAAATGTATTATAATGTAAGACTATTTTATTGCTTAAAATGTTTTTCTTTTAAATTTTGCTCCCGGCATTATCCGAAGTTGTTGCTTTGTATCCCGAGCTTTAATGTATCTTAAAATACTGTTAAAATACAGATACAGCAATCCCGAATAGAAAATTGTTCTATTTTTTCCCCTCTTGTATACCTGGCGAGGATTATACGGCCATTTTATTGCTAATCATCATAATTAGTATTGTTAAAGATCAAGTAAATGTCTATTATTGCATTATTTAAGATTAAATATTCGAAATTGTATGTTATTACAATACTTTTAATATATTATTTATTTTTTAAGATATTATATATCGTATTTCTCGACAAAAACCATAAACTGTAGACTTGAAACTATTAGTCATTTTACTAGCCTTTAAATTTAAAAAACAAACAAAAGCAATTTAGTTTTGTATTATTATGCAAGGGGTGTTCAATAAATAGTGATACTGCGATACATTCTCCTTGGAAATGCAATTGGTTGCGTCGTAACGGAACGTGTTATTAAAAATGGATAAAATTGAAGTCCGTGCGGTAATAAAATATCTTTGCCTCAAAATTTTACTACGGAGCTGGTAAATCAAGACTAAGGAGTAACATTAGGTGTTCATGCTCCTCCATATTCTACGGTTGCGCGTTGCTGTGCTGAGTTCAAGCGAGGAAGAACTTCCATTAACGACGACCCCCGCACGGGGCGCACTACATCGGTAGTGATTGAACAAATGATTAAAAAACTTGAAAACATTGTTTTGACGGATCGTTGTGTTACTGTTTGTTTTATAGCAGGAGAAATAAAGATTTCAACAGGAAGTGTCCATAATATTATATACAACCATTTTGGGAAAAAAGTGTCAGCGCCCTGAGTGCCAAGAATGCTTTCTAACGCGCAGAAACAAACGAGACTGAGAATTTCACAAAGCTGTTTGGGTTTGTTACAACAAAATCTTGACTAATTTTTGGCTCGATTCATAACTTTGAACGAAACATGGCTTCACCATTATGACCCGGAAACGAAAAAACAGTCCATAACTTGACAGAGACTGTCATCTCCAACTCCGAAGAAATTTAAGGCGATTCCATCCGCCGGTAAGATCGTGGGCTGTTTTTTTCTGGGACAGCCAAGAGGTGGTGATGATCGAATACTTTAATCATAGATCCACTATTACGGGAGCTTTGTACGCTGGACAAATAATAAAGTTGCTGGAGGAAATACGCAAGCAACGGTGTGTCAAACTCGCTAAAGTTGTTTTGTTTCATCAAGATAACGCCCCCGCGCTCAATTCCAGAGTTGCGATCTGCCTCCATACCCAACGGACCTAGTCCCTAGTGATTTCTACCTATTTTTGCGGCTAATGGAACATCCTAGGTGCCATAAATTTAAAGATGATGACGCAGTACTCGTCGCGGTACACGATTTTTTAAAGGACCAAGAAGAAGATTTAAAAAAAAGGGAATTTTAGCTTTAGAAAACAGACATAATAAAGTATATAAACCTGAAAAGTGACTACGTCGAAAAATGAAATAACATTTAATAAAAGATAATTGCGTCATACTCATTATTTTTTTATTGAACACCTCTAGTATTATTAACAGTTTTTAGTTTCTACATCATTAAGCCAAATTCTGAGTAAAACAGAACTGTAATATTGAATGGTTTAATGTTACATATATTACTTATATTACTGCATTATGTAATTATGAGAGAATTTTGTTGATTGTAACTAATTAACTTTCTAATACTCTATTAAAGTTACTTAAGGAATTTAAATTGTTTAATTTTTTTTACCGTAAGAAGGTCCTAAGAGTGACACTATTGTTATATTTCACAGAATAGAATACAGTTTCGTAGTATCCAAGTATTATCACACTAAAAATTCAACCCACACCTCACGAATTCATCACTGGACAGTATACCCAGTATAATGCCATTAAATTGCCCTCTAAATTCGGCGACTAAATTCGGTTTCCCTCGGCTACTTTCGGCTTTTCGATACACCGTACAGGGTCGGAGTAATAACACTAACCACTGCGGCCGGTTCGGCCTGTCGTGAAAATTGACAAAACAACTCTAGCTAGGTGGTAGGGCCCCAAGCTCGTCTGTATGGCAACTATACTGGGTCTATAAGTATGCCGCCACAATATCATTGTGTTGTCTTCCGGAATTAGTGTCCCAGGTTCCTTTATATGCTCCTATGAGACAGCAGCGTGTTCGCGATGCCCCTAGTGTCGCCAACATCCATAGGCGACGGTAATTGATATCTATCAGTTACCGCCCACTTAATATCTATTAAGTGGGCGGTCAGCCTGTTTGCTGTTCCACAACAATAAAAAATGTAGGTTTCCTCACGATGTTTTTTTCACCATTATTGGTGGTACCATGGATATAAGTTTCACATGAGATAAGAAGAACTCAAATATGATAATGACTCAAACTGCTGAATAGTTTTGTCATCTTTGACAATTAATATATTACTAAATAATTTGTATTTTGTAAATAAATACATACTATACATAAACACCCCGAATCAGTATGGAAATAGAACTCATGTACTCCGTGAACGTGTGAAAGCCATTGCGCCGTAGAGGTTTCCTTCCTTTGTAATCTATTAACGGGCGCAGGGAATAATCTAACGTTTAAGATATTTATTTCTCTTAAGAATTACTTCTCACACGCTGGTTTCACACTGAAGCAGCAACCGTCAACAACGACCTTAATACTGCGCCCAGCGAGAAAGCTAAATAACCAGGTGCAAAGATTCCCAGGTATCCCGTAAGATGGAAGCTTCGCAAGAAGAACCCTATGCCAGACCCGATCGAAGGCCTTCGCTGTCTAGGCTAGCAGTCAGGGCTTCTCCCTTGATCTTAACGGCTTCAGTCCAACGATGGGTAAGATAAACTCGGAGATCCCTAGCAGACCGACCATGCCGGAAGCCATATTGGCGATCATTGAACGGGTCCGTCCAGTTTTTGGGAATAGGGTGAACGATAGGATAAGGTAAAAAGTCGGGAAAGGACTGGAGACAGCTCAGCCGAGCAAAACCGTAGCACAATAGCGGAGATACCATCTGGCCCGGTGGACTTCTTGACATCGAGGGATCGGAAGACATGTCGCACAGCTTTTTATAAAAACCATACCTCCGACATTGTGGAGTCTCCACATCTTTTAATAAAAAGATGCAGATTGTCCCCGTCAAGAGTCAATCATTAAAAACTATTTCATTATACGGTATTATGCATCGTTTAAAAAACACGTCAAGCTATTCAAAGTCGTTTTCACGCTCAACTGACTTATACCGTGACTTAAAGGCTATTTTACCAACGTGCTGAATTATTCACCGGCGTGACCGATTGCAGGTCAATTGAACCAATATAGACTTCCGAGTCACTGATTATACAATTCAATTACTTTTAAATTTAAGGCATATATAAATATATGTCTATGTAAGACTATATTGTATCGTTTGATGGTACGATAAACGAATCTTTTGGTTATATTCAAATTTTTCAATATGTTAAAAATTTGAATTGGCGCGTAACCGCAACGATGCAACGCAATAACTGCAACACGGTCTTCTTTAAGCGTCCACTCCATATTTAAAAATGAGTAAAATTCTAAAAGTATACATTTTTATTTTCATGAACAATTCGAAATTCCAATTCAATAAACTTTTTTGTGGCCAGCATTCTAAAAGAAAAGTTTTTACTGTGTGACAATACTTATGACCTGACTAGGTATATATATATATATATATATATATATATATATATATATATATATATATATATATATATATATATATATATATATATATATATACCTAGTCAGGTCATAAATTCTGTCACATGTTTAATGTAAAATAATTGTAACAAGTTTATTCATTATGTAACCATTCATATACCAAAATGAACTTAACAAAACATAGATTATTATGACATTAAAGTTTATTCAAAATGACCTCCGTGATTTTGAATACAAGCCTTCAATCTGCGCGGCCAGTCGTCTATCGCAGCACGAACGAGGTCCATGTCAATATCGGCGGCTGCCTTAATCAAGGATGTCTTGAGTGACTCCAAATTGGGATGAGGCTTTGAGCACGCCTTTTCCTCCAAGTGTTGCCATATCTTGTAATCTAGCGGATTCAAATCTGGACTGGAGGAGGGCCAGTCTTCGTGCCGGATGAAGTCGATTTCACGCGCCGCCAGCCAGTCTTGTGTGCTCTTCGCTCTATGAGCTAGCGCCGAATCTTGTTGGAATACCCAGTGCCTGTTATTGAACATGGTATGAGAAACAGATTCCACAAGGTTCGTCAGGACTGTATTTTGATACACAACAGCATTCGTTTTTACACCTTTCTCACGAAAATGTACCTCTGTTAAGCCCCAATAAGAAACTCCCAACCATACCATGAGCGAGGGTGGAAAATAACCTCGTTGGACACGCGGAATACGGTTGCTCGCTTCTTCACTACTGTGTGCGTACACCTTATCATTTTGTTTGTTGTAGCTCTCTTCTACGGTAAACATTTTTTCATCCGAAAAAAGAATTTCCCGATATTTTTTTCCCGCGTACCGCTTCAACAAAGCGCGGCATCTCTTCAGTCTCAGGTCCATTAGACGAGCATTCAAACGATGTCCTGTTTTTCTTCGATATGCCCGAAGCCCTAAGTCTCATTTAACACCCTTTTCACCGTGGTTCTGCTTAACCCCATCTGAAGGGCCAACAGTTTCTGCTTGCGTTTGAGATTTCTTTGAATTCGTGCCTTCACAGCTTTTATCACTGCTGGAGTCCTAACAGACCGAGGGCGACCACTTCTTGACCTGTCATCTACACTAGAGTCTTCATTGTATCGTTTGATGGTACGATAAACGAATCTTTTGGTAATATTCAAATTTTTCAGTATGTTAAAAATTTGAATTGGCGCGTAACCGCAACGATGCAACGCAATAACTGCAACACGGTCTTCTTTAAGCGTCCACTCCAGATTTAAAAATGAGTAAAATTCTAAAAGTTATACATTTTTATTTAATGAACAATTCGAAAATCGAATTCAATAAACTTTTTTGTGGCCAGCCTTCTAAAAGAAAAGTTTTTACTGTGTGACAATACTTATGACCTGACTAGGTATATATATATATACATAGCTAGGGTGAGTTGTTTTGACGCCTTTTACAACAGGCTGCAGAGATAGCTGGATAGAATACATAGCTATCACGAATAGATAATCAGAACCATAGTTAATTTTTTTTTATATTATATTTGTAATAACTAATCTTATATTACTCTCCTCTACGAGCAGCCATCTCAATATAATTCTTTCGCCATATCATCTTTAACGCAATCTTGTTTCTAAACTGCATCCATAATTTTATTCCTAGCATTTTCTCTATCACATGGCATTCTTTATTTTATTACATTATATGCGCCATATTAGTCAAGTGTGCGCGATACTAGACACCACACTAGTCTAAACTGCCCTTAATATGGTAATTTCTAATTTTATAATTTTTTATAACTCCACTCATCCAACTCGACATTCGTATCTCCGCAGTATGTAACATCCTTTCAGCCCTCCCTATTGAGGTCCAGCATTTCAATTCACATAATGCAGCAGGTCTTAATAAGAATTTTTAAATTTTATCTTTGAGTCTAAGCAGCATTCGTAACTCCATTATTAAGCTTTACTATACACAAGAAAAACATTTTCAAATTGGAAGACAGTTTTAAAATATTCTATATGATTTTAAATTTACTACCAAAATTACATAAACCTACCAAATTACAAAACAATGCAGCACGTGTTCTCGAAGCAACCAATTCTAAGGTATTCGATCACTGATCACGTCACAAACAAAACCAGCCGTTTAAACCTTAAAAGGCTTCGAACGAGCACGAGAACATGAAACTGGCACTAATCCAAATTACATAGACACCAACTGTTTTAGTTTTTACTGAAAATAATTTATGGATCGTGTCGTCGCCCAGGGGTCGAAATTCGATCATAATTAATTTTTAAGTTCGAACTTTATTAGTGTTCTTTTGTCAAAGATCTTTATAATCTAAGGTTTCATCATAGCTACTCAGTTAATTTGCCATTTTTCTACATCAGTTTGAACATCATCATTGTAAAACTTCAAAATGTTTCGCATTCCAAAACTTGCATTGTAAATTTGTTTTGTAACCATATTATACATATTCGCATTTTGTAAACACTATTCCCACATATTTGTGAGAATAGTGTTTTGCCCCAAATTCTTACCTATTGGCAAGAGTAAATAAATTCAGATTACTTATACACAATTTTCTTTATGCTTGAGCAAGATGTATTTCACTAATTATTAATAACTACAAATAAAAACAATTCCATAGTTTCATTCCTTGTTATTGTCAATTGTGACATTGAATAAGAACAAAAAAATTAATGTTAATTTATTTGTTAATATTATTTATTAATTAGTTATTTAAGTATTTACTAATGCATATTATGAATTGAAATATTATAAATTATGTTATTCCAAAATTGGCTTTAATGGTCTTCACCAGGCCATAAAATCTTATAAAAAAACTAAAGAGTAAGTAAAGTGTGTATGTTGTGTATCATTCAAGCAGTACAGTATGTAACGTTTATTTTAATTGATTTAATACATATAATTCTAATGAATTTTATGAAAAACTATCGCTTTCTGCACTTCTCCTCCATATAAACTTTAGCTGTGCCAAATCACCCTCCAAAATTAAATCGCACTTTCTGGAAAAAGAAGAGTATGCAAGTAAATTTAAACAAAGAGTGGTAGACGAAACGGTAGAAATGGATGAAATGGTTGGAAAATGTGTAAATGAATGTTGGAATGAAATAGCGGAATGAATTAGAGGTGTAGCAAAAGAAGTTTTTTGAGAAACGAGAAGGAAAGGTAAAATTGAGAAATAATCTTGGTGGTGGAAAGAAGAAGTACAAGTGATTCTGAAAGAAGAGAAAAATGCTTTTAAAGAAAAAAGAAAGAAATATTGTGGATGAAGAGAATGTAATGATAAAGAAAAGTTAGAGAAAAGAATATTTAGAATTTAAGAAGAGATCAAAAAGAGCTGTAGCTGTTTCCAAAGCCAGGGAACATGCCAAGCTATATGAGTTTTTGGGAAGCTCTAAACACGTTCATCTGAACGGGAACATCTTTATAGAATGGTCAATGATAGAGAAAATAATGCAAGAGATATAACGCATATGAAATGTATATAAGATGATAGTGGAAGGGTCTTAACAGATAATGAAGAAATAAAGAGCAGATGGATAAATTATTTCTGTGAATTAATGAATGAAGAGAATGTCTGGAGTTGAATGTTAGAGAAGGCACCCGTTAACGTGGCCGGCAATCCCCGATGAATGGTACAACAGTACGCTAGTGCCAATTTTTAACAACAAGGGAGATGTACAGGTTTGTAACAATTATAGAGAAATAAAGCTCATGTCGCACAGCATGAAGATTTGGGAGAAAGTAATAGCTAGGCGACTACGAGAGAAGAGCGAAACAAGGCAGAACCAAACTACGGATGCTATATTCGCACTTCGCCAAATGTGCGAGAAATATAGAAGTACACATAAGAACCTGCACATGGAATTCGCTGGCCTCGAAAAGGCATATGCTAATCATATGATCGGGTTCCTAGAAAGGTTTTGTGGTGGGATTTGAAAGCAAAAGGAGGGCCTGTGATGTACTTGCATCTTATTCGTGTGATGTATGATAAGGCAAGTACACACGTCCGGTCCCTAGCGTCACAGACAAGTTCAATGTTGCGGTGGGCTTACACCAGGGATCAGCTCTTAGCTCTTATCTGTTCCTCCATAGTGTATGCTCTTTGCCGATAGCACTGTGCTAGTTGGACAAAATGCTCACGAGATTCAGAGCAGATTGGCAGGAGAGATTGGAGGATGTTGGATTGAAGATATGTAGAACCAAAACTGAACATATTCTATTTTGCAACTTTGGTGGAAATTCCGCCTGCACCCCCATTACCTTAATAATAATAATCATTTACTTTAGACATTTTTTTTATCCATAAGTTATTAGTGGGTTAGTTATATAACAAAATTCTTAACAGTAAGTTAATAACACTACATTTTACCCGTTACAATAGCTATCCAATGCTTCTGAATAGCACAATCGTAGCGGGCTGAAATCATTTTAAGAATGCTGTTGGCGCTGCCAATTTGCTCCAACTTCCGGTACTTCGGATTATTAATCCAGAATGACGGTGAGATAGGCCGAGATGTGAAAAATAGAGTGAATGCAGGATAGATGAAATGGCGACAGGTCTCAGGAACAATTTGCGATCCACAAGTGCCGTTTAGAATTAAAGGAAAAATTTATGTTATAAGTCCGTTACAAGACCTATATTGTATAGATCAGAGTGCTGGGAAAGGGCAAAGAGGAAAGATGAAAGGTTATTGCATGCAGCAGAGATGCGAATGTTGAGATGGATGAGCGGAATTACAAAAATGGATAAAATTAGAAATGAGTATATTAGGGGAAGTTTGAAAGTAGCGCCAGTGATTAAGAAGCTGGAAAGTAATAGGTTAGCCTGGTATGGCCATATAATGCGAAGAGTGGAGCGTCATGTAATAAGGAGGATGCTGGAAATGAGAGTGGATGGATACAAGATGAGAAGTAGACCAAAGAAGAGATGGATGAATTGTGTAAAAGATGATATGTTTAAACAAAGTGTGAATGTTCAGATGACTGTTAATAGTGGAGAGCGGAAGGAGAGAACATGTTTTTTTCCGTGCAGGGGCGGAGAAAGAATACTAACCTCTGCGGCCGGGGTCGGCCTGTCGTAAAAGGCGACTAAACCACGTAGCTACGTGGTAGGGCCTCAAGCCCGTCTGGATGGCGACTACCTTTGGTCTTAAGTATGCATAATAACCTTGTGTTGTGTTCCGGCATTAGTGACCTAAGTTCCTGTACCTTCACGGGACAGCAGCGTGTTCGCGATGCCACTGGTGTTGCAAACATCCATAGGCGATGGTAACTGCTAAATTCTAAGGGGGCCGTCAGCCTGTCTGCTGTCCTACAGCAATAAAAAAAAATGTTGTGCCGACCCCACATAATTTGGTATAAGGGCAGGAAGAAGAAGAACAAGAATATTTTATTTATATGGTGTTTTATTGTGCATAATCCGACATCACTCCAGCCCTACAACCTGACGTGATTTCCAACCGATACGCGTCGTATGGAAGCTGTCGGGAGTCTACAACTTACCACCAAGTTTACCGTACCGTGTCTACAATCTGACGGATTACTAATACGTTACCCCGACTATAACATAAAATATGCTTCCATTATAAACACGTAAGATATTATTATAAATTAATACAGGTACTTCACTTAGCGCCATCTAGCCCCAAACTATGTAGCATAGCACTTGTGTTATGGTTATTAGTGTACTAGATAAATAATAACTAATCCACAGAGGTCGTGTTATTGTTATAACTACATTAGTATTTCAGCGTACGAGTTGGACCTCTCCAAGTCTTTTCTGAGATTTCGTAAAAGGTGAGCCATATCATAAATAATATCCAATCCCAAGAAGGCGTAACATTCAATTCTTTTTATAAAAAAGTGTTTCTTTCTTTTTATAAAAAAGGTTTTCAATTCAATTCTTCTTCAATATTCAATTCTTTTTATAAAAAAGGTTTTAAAACATATCTAATTACTTACATTAGTATTAAAATTTTAAAATCTGAGGATATAATTAATTAATGGAATAAAATTAACGCTACTAGAAGACTATAACCAGCGAGGATCCAATTCTATGCCCTTTATTACTTGTTATTAAATTTGTCAGTTCAGTCGTAAATTAGCTGCCAGGCCACTTGACGTTAATAAACATAGCGTTGCGACCAGGAGACGAAGAGCTCCCGATTCGGTCTGAAACGCACGTAGTTTTATAGCAAAGAAGGAGGAAGGGTAGTTCAAGAAACGAGGACAGCAATTTTCCACTAGTTACTGAAGTGTTGCGGTCATCTTCAAAGTTTTATCTCTGCAATGTGAGAACTTCGAGATGTCGTCAATAGTAAGTTTATTTACTAAGAAAAACTGTACTCTTGATTAATAATTAGTTATCGTTTAACAATATTTTTTTATGTAAATATGTATAATTAAAATAATAATTATACCTGATGACCATATAATAAATTAGTTAAAACAAATAAATATATTGGGATAATTAAATAGCACCATCTAATCCCAAATTAGCCGCAGAGGGCTTGTGGCTATGGGTACTAGACAATTTATATTTTATATACTTTTTGTAAATAAATACGAATATAATAAGAATACTAACCTCTGCGGCTGGGGTCGGCCTGTCGTAAAAGGCAACAAAACAACCCACCCTAGCTACGTGGTAGGGCCCCAAGCCCGTCTGGATGGCGACCACCTTTGGTCTTAAGTTTGCCGTCATAATAACCTTGTGTTGTGTTCCGGCATTAGTGACCCAAGTTCCAGTACCCTTATAGGACGATGGTACCCATAGGCGATGGTAACTGCTAAATTCTAAGCGGGCCGTCAGCCGGTCTGCTGTCCTACAGCAATAAAAAAAATACATATATAAAATACCCACACAGGGAGCTCACGATGGCCACTCGTCAGCGGAGGTTGGCGACAGACCTCCAGTCGCCGTAGTAATCGGTCGCGGTCACAGCCCCCTGGGAAAGAGAGGGACGTGCATCGGTGTTCGCCGCACCCAGCTTACATCTGTATGAGAAAGAAGATGCCGAGGCTTATCACCCCCCGGCCTTGAAGAGGCCCGTGAACGTGGGCCAGCGCCTATCGGGGCCGCGGCCTAACTAAGCTGTCGCGTCCCGTGGCCTCGGCGCTTAAGACGTATGAAGGAACACCGGGTGGTTTTAGTGAGTATACCAGCGACGTGCGTCCTCCAGCCTAGACTAGAGGACGTACGGGCGCATTGCACAGGGTGTCCTACACTACCCCGTCGCCCATATCCATGCGGCGCGGTGTGCATCATGCATTTCCTCCTCCCAAAAAATCAATAAAAAAGACTGGGGTGGAATTAAAACGCTTGACTTGGCGCGCCATTCGAAGCAAAAGACTGGAATTACAAGTGCCTATCATATTCGGTGGTTTGGTCATAAATATCAATAGTATAGTATAAAATTCCTGTGTCCCTCGCCGATGTATACCTGTACGTCGTCCACACTTGCGTGTCCTGACAGTGAGATTTTCATAACTACACGTAGACACACAAGACATCGTATGTATGCTGTAGATGCATACCATATAGTAAATCGCATACACTACAGAGAGGGCTACCTCATTATTAAATGTAGACTAGTGGGATAGCTCTCGGAGACCAAGGTTGCGCGCATCGCTTGGGCAGTTTTTCTCGTCTAGAAAGGCGGAATATATCCGTTCCTTCAGGAGGAAGCCTGAAGCCAGGAACGTTATGAGCTGTTATTATATATTATTTTAATAGAAGTGAAAGACAACATGGATAGCTTCACTTTTTACTTTAGTCAGATAATCAAACGACAGGCATTGAGAAGTGATATGATCACCGTCTCTGGGTTTATAATTAAAAAGTATAATAAGCGTTTCATACCTTTAACAGAGGTTATATAAATTTTGGATACACATTATTCTTTCACTGTTTCATTTTGTGGATTATTACAGTTTTAATTAAGAACCAAATTATTATAAACATAATATTTAAGAATAACCTTACTGTATATTTAAAAAGAATTTCACCCTTGTCTAAGATGTTACGGTTATAATTCACCTAGTTGAGCTATATGGGGGCTTCAACCACATTATAATTGAGTAAACAACATTTCATTAACATATATTCCTTAAAATAACTACATGAATCATGATAGTGAAATTACTGTCAGATATTGTGATTTTTTAAATTTAGGTTTTAGATAAAATATTTTTTTTTATAAAATTCTCATCAGGTTTTCATTAAGAAATAAGGCATGCGTGCGCGTCGTTTCATCACTGCATTCAGTTAGTCTTTTTTTATCCAAAGAGACTTACAATAAGGTAACTATTATATTTATTGTTTTTTTTTTTGTTTCTGAGGATCAGCAGACAGGGTGACGCCCACTTAATACAAAGTAGTTACAGTCGCCTATAGATGTTTGCGTCACTAGGGGCATTGTGAACACGCTGCTCTCGCATAGGGATTTAATAAAAGATACAACTAACATTACAACCAGCCTCATCAACCATTGACACAATTGATTAATAACAGTCAAGTACAAGAGCTAGTAGATAGAAGAGAAGGGATATTAAATTCGTAAAGTTACTAAACGTTATTGGGGATCTATTGGATTGTGAAGATTAGATGCTAAAATGAAAAAAGTTTATATTAAGTACATCCTTTTTGTGGGGCGCAGAACGTATACAAAGTTTCTAAAATGTAAAAAATATATACTCGAGTGCATCTTACTTCACGTCTTTCTGATATCCGAGAGATATTAATCTGACGGTTTGTCAGTGGGAGGGTGGCCATAAAAAGGTGTAGAAAAAAATAATTAAAATAGTTATTCAAGCGTGTCAGATATTAAGAGAGAATGTTAAGTGAACCCAAAAAATTACCTATTCAAACGATTTGGTCGTAACCAAAAATCATGACCAATTATTGGAAATGTAGAAAAGGTGACCTTGAAATGGATCCAGCAATGATCATGGACTGGAGTCGATCAGGTCGGAGTGTGGCGGATCCGCTCAAGTTTGAGGTCTATATTCAGAAAGCCCCGTAGAAGTCTGTGATCACTTCCGGTATTGAACCGATTGACCACTGAGATCTCTGAATACCGTTTGTCTGCCATAATGAAATCGATCTCATTTTTGGTCACAGTGTCGGGGCTTTGTCATGTCCACTTCCTCTGAGGCTTCTTCTTAAAGAACTAGTTCATTAAATAAAGCCCCTCTTTTTCAAGCAGCATTTGCCTCCTGTGATTTCTGCATCCATAACCATGTGGCCCAACTTTTGATTCGGTAACTCCCTATACTCCCACTTTAGCTTTAAAGTCTCCCATGATAACGTTGCAGTAAGCCTTTGAGGTGTTTGAGCTTCGAGCTTTCGTTATGTCTTCGTACGTTTTTTCCACTTCTGCATCCGAGTGTGTCGATGTAAGGGCGTATACCTGTATGATTTTGAGCGTCTATTGTGTATTTAACCTAAAAATCATGTACGCAACCCTAGTCGACACATTCGAAATGTCTTTAACGTTATCACTGAGCGCTCTATTTATGAGAAACCCTATGCCGCCTTGGGACGGCTGATCACCTTCGGGGTAGTACATAACATGGCCAGACTCCAGGGTTAAGGTATCCTCTCCTTATCTTCGAACTTCACTTTACCCTAACACACACCATGTTATGTTCTCCAATTCGGCTTCTAACCATTCCATCCATTCTAACTAGTCCATTACACGTCACCAAGGTCAGTTGTTTTTGGTGATACCATTGACCCGGTGATTGTTAGCTCGCTTCGCCATGCTGCAAGCCTGACCGCTACCGTAATCAGGTGCAGCAGGATGGCCGGGAACTTGGGGCCGATACTTATTTAGACGATTCATGGAGATAATCGCCACGCTGGGCAAGTACGGGTTGGCGATCGCAATTGCAGCTCTTCGCGCTGATAGTGCTGCTACCCACTGTTAGCCTGTGTATTTTTAGAGCCGCACTAAATTGATTTGGATATACCGCCAAGACCACGGTCGCCAGAGCCTCATTCGCTGCTCGGCAGAGTGTACCGCGTGCAGGAAAGGTTGACAATTGGGGTAAAAGTTGATGGGTGCCCCCTTACACCTCACGTTTCACGTTTTTTCACGTTTATAATATTAGTGTAGATATTTAAATTTCAGTTATTACATCGTACATTTAACAAGCAACTTCATCATCATCATCATCATCATCCTAGCGTTAGTCCCGGTTGCCACCCAAACTTTCGTTTCGGTGCCCGGGGTCCGCTTTCCGACTTTTTCTACTCCACTTCGCGCGATCTTCAGCATCCCTGGTAGTGAGCCCATTGGCACGCATATCACCCTTTATGACGTCAAGCCAGCACTTTTTGCTCGCCCACGTGCTCGCCCACGGTACAGCAGCCCTAGTCCACTTGTCACAGGAGTCGGGCGAAGTTCCTGCGCGTCGTTTTGCGGCGACGCCCTATCCGTGACAATACCTTTCCGTGTCCGTACCATTTTTGTTTGGCTTGTTTTGGTTTTTACGGGAGCGACTGCCGTCCGACCTCCCAACCTCTAAAGGGAAACCTAGAGGTGTCCTTCCCTCGCCGCATGCAAGCTGGCAGAGGGAGTGACCCATCAGTCGGCTTTTACGACTCCCTTGGGATGATTTGGGGTGGCCCTATTCTTTCTTCGGCCGGGACCACACGGCACATTTAACAAGCGACTTATATGTGATTAATTTTATCAATAATCTAGCTAATTAGAAAATGCCATACTGAATCGTTGCGTACTGTGGCTAAGGGGGTTTGTTGAAGATGAACTGAAACTCAAAAGATTATTCTCGGTGTCTGTCACTTTACAAACTTTCGGAACGCGGCCAGAGTTATTTGCAGTTTATCGCTAACTCGTCGAGAGCAAGTTGTCGACCAGCCGCTGAGTCTTATGTTTTCTTAGTTACTTTCATTGCGATAATAATTTATGGTGTGATTTTTAAAGATAATTTATCTTAACACGTTCAGCGCGTTAGGGGATTTAAAGGATCTCTTACGAGTCTTTCAGCCAGTGCGGTGCCAAAAATCGTGTTCTCTCCCTCTGTGCGGGAGACCGTTATTTCTTTATTTCTATGCGTATGACACAAATAAATGTACATAAATGCATCCCGCTTCAAGTTTGATTCAATAGTAAAGTGAAAAAAATTGGAGATCGAAGATATCTCTAACGCACTAAGTAGTAATATTGTACAGCAAATGCGTAAAGAGATCTTTTAGATTTCCTAAATCGGAGGCCTCGCAGACGCAAGGAGTAAAGGGCGGGCAGCGCGGGTGCTTTGCGCTTTCTTTTAGTGCCGTTCAAGTGTCGATAGCATAAGATGGCTAAATTACGTATTTATTATTCTTACTGAATTTATTCTTATTGTCTAGTTAGAACAGTGTATTCAATTATGAGTTCTGTTGAAAGAAAATAGAAACGTTTTAACCCTATTGCTTCACCATCAACTAAAAGGCTTCAAAATATGCAGGCATGTCTTCTCCTAACTCGCTAAGCGCTTTAAGCACATCAAGCTGGTTTTCTTTGAATAATATTTCTTTTTAAAACTTATGACCAGAACTAAGGGAAAACCTCATTCAAAAGTTAATGAACACAGTTATGAATCAAAATAAATCATGCGAAGCTGACACAGGTAAAAATTATTTTGTATTTGAATATTCATTTGATGATGAAATAATAAATGATGATGAAAACAAAGAGAGGAATAACACCGGAAATAAAATTAATCAATGATTCACAAGTACACCAAAAAGAAGAAAACAACCAGGAAGAAAAAACATGAAGAAGAATAATCAAGAAACATGGCGAGAAGGTGTTTACAAAACACATTTAAAAGATTAGGAAATACTAGAAAAAGAAAAGAAAAAAATCAGAAGAAGCAGAAGCATATTCCTGCGCCCGGGCATCGAGCAGTAGAACACTGGTGTGGTTTTAGTGGGAATACCAGCGTGGGGTATCCCCTTATCAACTGTAAGGGCGCATAGGCGCATTGCATGGGAGTCTCATACTATCCCGCCGCAATCCCCCAAGCGGTAGAGAGTGTATCAAGCATTTCAACTTCATCAAGAAAAAAGGGAATACAAGGATGTTGTAATTATTACAATTATACAGTTATTATTATATGTCAAATGGACTCTTGTATTTAAAGTGTATAAAAATTTAATAATTTAATCACATTAGTTAAATCCTTTCTTGTTTGGTGTTACGAAATATTTTGAAGGCAGTTAGATTTTTAAAGATGGAATCTTTTTTAGAGTGAAATATTTACATTTAAAATAAATACTCGTTCAAAGGCTGCGAATTTTTACGAAAGCGCGCTAAAACTAAGAGGAAGCGGATTAAACCCCGCCCAGCGCGGCGCGGCATAAACACGGCATCCACATCTGCAATTCAATTCGAAGTTAAATTGCTTCTAGCTTTGTAGCGGCAACATTGAATTATTTGCCAGCTGCTATAAACTGCCTTTAAACTATTACATTTGACAGAATTATTAAAACAATATTTTACATAATATTCACGTAATTTACAAGAGTTATTCGGATTACTTGCAAAGTTATAATAATATAATTATATATGTATGTTGTGACAATTGGACCGTCTCTTCCCAAAGTAAGTAGCAGAGTGTTTGTTTTATGGGTTGTAATATAGGTATGCTAAAATATATAGTATGCATATATGTACATATAAACACACTCAAAATGCGTGTGTATGTATGTGTGTGTCAAACCTAACACCCCCGTAACTTGGTTTTAACTTGCTTAAGCTGTTGCCCCACGGAAGTCATCAGTTATAAATTATTTGAAAATACTTTATTCTAGACATTAGTGTATGTGTCTGTAAATTGTATGTTTGTGAGGAAAAAATTATGATAGTTTTCCACATAGGAAAATCCATTATAAAGAGATTTAATTAATTTTAAAATATACTCAAGAATTAAAAATATATGCGATTTCATCATTTGATCATAACAATAATTAAAGATTTCTCGTGAATAAACGAGTATCTTTAATATATAACAGGGGCAGCGTTTCGTGCCTTTTGATACAATTTTTTAATTGTAAATGTTTGATGCACTACCTATCGCTTGGAGGCTTGCGTGATGGTGTGGGTCTCCCATGTAATGTGAAAGTGCGCCCCTACAAGAGAACGCATATCGCTAGCACCCATAAAACCATCCTCGCATTCCTCTACCACCAGACGTCCAACCGGAATGATATAATTTCTCGTGTATCTATCTATAGGATTTAGTTTACCCTAGCTGACATACGTGCCTTAGACTAGTATAGTTCTACCTAAAGTGTCCTAAAAGACAGTAAAAACATTATTCCTTTGTTAACGGGTTTTCTTTCAGAACGGGAGGGGTGAAATAAGCAACAGTAACGTCTGTAAATTAAATGAAATAATTAAAGGTTTATATGTGTAACAAAACCTCCACACAAAATTAACAATCAACCCGAGGTCCAATTTACAGCAGTATTTGATACTACAATGACAAACGATGGCAACCGAGACCGGATCAAATCCCAACTAATAAATATTCCAATGACTCGCTTTCCAATTCGGTTGACTTCAAAATCTTTCCGATGGGAACCGTACATTAGCATACAATCGAAAAACTCTGATTTGCTACTCAGTATTCTTATCTTACATTGTATTTTTATTCTCCAACAAATAATAAACTTTTAAGAAGTTTCGAGATAGGTTACTTTTACAGCGACATAGTTAAAGCGCTGTCCTGCTATGATACTAAGAAGTTATCCAAGTTTGTTTGCCAATAAATCAAAAATTATTTATTTAATATATGCCTAAATTAATAAGCTCTTATTGCAAGTCAGTCGGTACATATTCAGACATAGAATATAATCATAATACATAGGTATAAACACTCAATTTAATTATTGACAACATAAGTCACGGCAATGAGCCGTCTTGCATTCAACTGGTCAACCAAGCATTTTTATCGTTAAAATAATCATCTATGTTATTGTATAATATATTTCCTGATAGGACAGTTTTATGACTGCTTTGAATTTATTTAACGGTAGATCTTGAAGACCTAATGGTATTTTGTTATAAATGCGCACAACTATCCCCACAAATAAGTTA
Organism: Malacosoma neustria; assembly: GCA_963693495.1. Classification (NCBI taxonomy): domain Eukaryota; kingdom Metazoa; phylum Arthropoda; class Insecta; order Lepidoptera; family Lasiocampidae; genus Malacosoma; species Malacosoma neustria. The sequence goes on from OY856377.1 coordinate 19,090,524, forward strand.
CGTACTTTTGTAGATAGTGATTAGAAGGATGTAGCTTGTGTTTATTTCTAGTATTACTATGTACATTACTGTATTTGAAATACAATTTAATGTTTCGTCAAACATAAATAACATTGTCATAAATGTATTGTGATGCAACTGTTAAAATATCAATAGTTTTAAAACGCTCTCTAAGAGAAACTCTAGCTCCCAATTTATATATTGCACGAGCTCTTTTTTGTGCAATATAAAAACGCTTTGTATTTGAGCAGCATTGCCCTACAATAAAATACCGTAAGACATAATACTATGGAAATAATTAAACTAAATTACTCACGCTGTCTCAATATCTGTATATTGTCGGAGTTTTTAATTGCATAAACTGTTGAACTAAGTTTTCCATTTAAACATGAAATATTATAAGCCTCCCATTGTAGCTTGGTATCTAGGGTAGTTCCCAGGAAACTGTAGAGTTAACTGTCTCCGCGGTTTCTTTATCTATAATAAGGTCAGAGCCATGGTTTTTAATATTAGGGATGACAAATTTAACACATTTGGTTTTCTATGCATTTAATATGAAGTTATCCAATATATTATTTGTGAGAGTTCACTGTTTACTTCGTCAAAATGGTTCCTATTTCTGTCCACTTTAATTATCAGTGAAGTCTCATCTGCAAATATTACGAAGTCATAAACATTTTTTATATAATACTTTACTACTAGCAAATACTTTATGTATATAAGACAATTCATCTGGATTAATAAGGAATCAGCAAAATAAACAAATGTGTTGCTCTGAAAAAACAAAGAATTTATTTGAAACCTAAATTTACACTTTTATATTATAATATAATTTTATGAACCAGTGGTGGATGAAATAAAAAAAATGGCAGGCAAATCGAAAGCTTCCGCACGCGACTATGACTGAACGAAAAAGAGGGCCCTGGCTTTTTTTTCTTAAAGCTAAAGCTGTTGTTGTCTCAGACGACTCGACAGCGACTACGGACGTTAAGGCATTCCAATCCCGTGGGAGCGAGGTTGATCAGCCGTGGCAGCGTGCTCGGTCACGCGCCTCCTGTGAGGTGCGTTTCCAGCTCGACCGCTGCATGGGAAGAGGGCCCTGGCACCTACTTGTGGCGCTTTATATACTAGAAGCGGTCGGCCTGTCCCTCACTCGTCTCCGCTCCACACTCCGAAGGCGACTCTCATTGGTTCCTTATATTCCAGAAGTGATTCTCATTGGTAGTCCAAACATTAGATTCTCGATGGTCGTTTATACTTCGGAAGTGATGGAAACTCTCTTTGGTTGTTTTAAATATTAGTCAGTGTTACCAATAAGATAATTTTGAGTTCGATACACCTAACAATAAAATATTTATACTATTATTTTAACTATGATGGTATGGTGTAATACCTGAAAAAGCAAAGAATAGAGTTTTAAAGTCCATTGTCGATTTCTTTACACATAAATTTTATAATTTCTCTCATATTCCATTGTCTCCATTTTGGAAAATAAAAAATGATTTTGACAGAACTGCGATGACATCTGTGATAGCACTATCTTTCTTTATGTTGAAATCAAACTAATTTTATTTTACCAATAATGTGACCTAAAATAACCGGTTAAATTGAAGGGCACAGGTCTATAAGACCATCATTAGGCCTGTCCTTTTATACGAATGTGAAGCGTGGCCGGTGTTGGAGCGACACAAGCAGGCACTGCGAGTCACGGAGATGAATATGCTGCGGTGAATGTGTGGAGTAATGCGGAAGGACCGCGTTAGGAACTCTCGCATTCGCGGCAGCCTTCATGTCCGTGATATAGCGAATAAATTGCAGAAGTGTCGATTTCGCTGGTATGGCCACGTTTTACGGCAACCGGCTACTTATGTGGGGAACAAATGTCTGGTCATGCCGCCACCGCCGGGCCCCGGCAGGAGGGGTAGGCCCAAAAAGTGCTGGCTTGATGTCGTAGGGGTTGATACGGGTGCCAATGGACTGACCACCAGAAATGCCGAAGATCGTGCGAAGTGGAGAAGAAAAAGTTGGAAAGCGGACCCTGGGCGCCGAAGCGAGAGTTTGGGCTGCAACCAGGATTCATCGCTAAGATGATGATAAATATGATGGAATGCATGTAAATTCAATAAGAATTAAAGAAATATAATTTCTTTACATGTATACTAAGAAAAAGAAAGATCCTAAAATTGACCCTTGCGGTACGCCTAAGAGAATAGGCAACCTTTCTGACTTAGTGTTGTTAATATCAACAGATTGTAGCCTACGACGCAAATAAGAAGTTAAGAGGTCAAGTGCTAAGTTTTTAATACCATAGTAACTAAGCTTACGTATACGTGTGTCGGGATCGACACAGTCAAAAGTCTTCGAGAGATCACTAAACACGCCTATTGAAATCTGCGACTTCTCCCACACGCTATAAATGTGTTTGAGTAATGCTATATCCGCATCGGTTGTTGAACTTTACCATCTAATGGAGAGAGTCGAATAGGTATAAAATAATTATAAAACTCTAGATAATTTACTAGTAGCTATGACTACTGCACAGTGAGATTTAGTAATATTAGTAATCTATTATTATTATGAGTATTATCTACTCTACCAATATTAATATTCTAGACTCTTCTTCTTTGTCCAACCCATGTTCCCAGTTTATCTGGGGTCGGGTCTCCCTGTACATTTCCGCCAGAGAACTCTGTTCTGGGTTGTCTGTGTTGTAAGGCTGCCCTGGTCCATCTCTTTCTTAATGTTGTTCCACCAAGTAGCGGGGGGCCTGCCTCTTCCCCTGGTCGAATCCTGTATATTGAGTACTTTCTTAACCACGTAATCTTCCTCGCGTCTTTGAATGTGGCCATACCACCGTGAGCGACTTTCTCTCACTTTTTCTACGATAGGAGCTACTTTGAAGGAACCTCTTATGTACTCGTTTCGGACTTTATCCAGGCGCGTCACACCACCAGCCTATCTCAGCATTTTCATTGTACGGGGAGGGGAGGTTTGGCTTTGTGTTTTACGGCCGGTTGCCACCTGACGCCAAGGTTGTACTTCCACCTGAGGAATTTTGGGCGCCGCCGTTGGCTCTGATTGAGCTCTTCCACCGCCATCCCTTCTGCGCGACCCAACCTGATCATGCAGCACTACCAGCGGCCTCTGCTTCGATTATCTCAAAGAAGCCCGCTGGTAGGGGTTTGATAACGGAGTAACCTTCTCCGGCCTGTTGGTCCGCGAGGGCTATTTTATTTCACCCTTACCCTCCAGGTGGCCATTTGCAGGACTACCTGGCGAGCGTTCCCCTATCCGCTACCTGGGGACGCGTTCTCTAGAGGTGAGGCTTCCCCGAGAATTAATATTCTAGACTATATGGGGTTGTACGAAATGTCCTACATATATTTATTTATTTTAATTGTAACCAAATAGCGCCTTCTAGTAGACAGAGCGTATGGTATAGTTCAGAAAATCCTCAATATTGCATGAATTATAATATATGCGAGAGCTTTGAAGTTATGTATGATCATTTTGTTATATTTTTATTGCTGAGAAACAGCAGACAGGCTGACGACCTACTTATTAATTAGTAGTTACCGTCGCCTATAGATGTTTGCGACGCTAGGGGCACCGGGAACACGCTGCTATCCCATAGGGGCTCAAGAACCCTGGTCACTAATACCGGAATACAACACAAGGTTATTATGGCGGCATACTTAAAACCAAGGATGGTTCCATCCAGATGGGCTTAAGGTCCTACCACATAGCTAGGGTGGTGTTATCGTCTTCCACGACAGGCCGACCCTGTCCGCAGGGGTTAGTATTGTTACTCAGGCCCTGCGCCTTAAAGGCATACTTACAAACTATAATAGTATCACATTATTATATTGTTTATAAATTGTTATAAACGACGAATCTTCAATAATCTAAAACGACATCTTCTAGATTTGATTTTACAATGTCTCTTGTTGACAATATTCCTTTATTGCGCATTTGTTTGCAGCATATCTAACCTATGTAGCCGGTTTATACTTTCAGCCAAGATCTATTCAAATTTCTATTATGATAATGTCATCTATAGGTGAACCGCGACAATACCTCAAAGGAACTTCCCCCATTCAAAAACTTAGTTGCGGAAGTTTGTCTTTACTCACCTTAATTTATTCGGATCTCGTTTAATTTTGTTCCGCTCCTGAATTTGGTTTCTAAAGACAATACAAACTGTTTATTAACAAACTTTTGACAATAGTTTTAAATGCAGGTTTGGTACTTCTGTATTTTAAATCGTGTATTTATTTCAACTTAGTAACTAGTATTATTTACAGATGTTTATAGTTTTCGTTTTACTTAGTATTAGATAGATAGATAATTAACGCCTTATTTATCACCAAAATTAGAAACTACACCAGAATAGATTGACAGTGAAAAATTCTGCTGATTATTATTTATTGCTTACAGAAATCTCTTCCAGGTAACTGTACTTAAAAGGAATCTGAATAAATAATAATAATAAATTAATCTGTCAAGTCTGCGAATGCTGACACATGGCTGTCTGAAAAATTTTATTTAAAAAATAGTTTTCTAATTTCTTTTTACATATTTGCCATTGCAATTACGAATAAAAAGTGAAAATAAATCCTTCAAGTGTATATATATCATAAAAATAAGAAATAAACTATTGAAAACTAAAATCTCATAAATTAGTTCAAAATGACAACTCACGTCAAAATGAAAATATGCTTTCGAAGTGTTGTAAAATTTAATATGTATAAATAAAACAAGTCATATGAACAGACAAGATAGCCAGCCGTAATCGCGCACGCCTTCCACCTGCTGTACCCACTTCGCCAAGCTCCACCCGACCAACCTCTAACACAGAAGATTTGGCCAGAGGGATGTCGAGCCATAACAACGAGGATGGGACAGCGTCGTCTAACTCGTGTCGAGACCTACGCGGGGACGTGGACGACCACCATCAGCACGCTTGGAGTCTGCGGGGAGCGCCCCGCGCCCGACTCTCGCTACTGGTGGTATAGTGCGCCGCATGAGATGGACTAGGGAGATGAATGAGAGTATCATGCGTGCGTACTTTGAGGCTACAAAGATGGGAACCTACCTCACGGCGTATCGTGATTGGATGCTGTCTCTGTTTCAGGTTCTTCACCCAAATATCACTGTCACGGCACAGCGCTTGTCGGATCAGGTGCGGGCCATTCAGCGGTTAAAACTGCTGGACGAACCTGTACTTGATCGTCTACGCACTGAAGTACGGAACAGTCTTAGGATAAATGAAAATGCACAATATCCAATTCTACAACATAATGATGTTGTGATGGAAGTATCCTCAACATCACCTATACCATCTAATACGGATTTGGATATTCATAGGACTGATTCCGTAAGTAGCCAGGATTTAGAGCGTATGAGGAGGACTTTGGAGGAGGCCATTAAGGAGTATAAAGACATACCTACCCTAAATAGACCACAGCTACCTCGTCTACCCATACATAGACATAGTTTGTCTATTATGGGTAATTTTAACCAGCTTTTAGAACCGTATATATTAACAAGTAAAGATCTGGATGAGACACATTCTATTTTGTACTGTGGGGCTGTTGCCGTGTGTCGTACTGTTGGTGTGAAATTTAATAATATTCCCCAATATGAAAAAAAAAACATATGACAAACCAGCCTGGCAGTACAGAATAGAACGTAGAATTAATGCAACACGAACTCTAATAGCTAAACTAATTTGTTTTCGATCGGGAAAAACTCGACCAAGGGTGATGCGTTTCGTGACTCAGGCATTTGCTGGAACCGATATTGGATAAACAGAGAGTCTATGCCTGGGCAAACCGGATTCGCAGGTATAAAGAACGCACAGAAAGATATTTCCTTAATTGTCGCTTCCAAAGAAACCAGAAAGGTGTGTATAGAGGCTGGGAACATTCGCAGGTATTAGTGACTGACGGACAGTTGCCAAATAACGATGCAACGCTGGAATTCTGGCGTGGCATCTGGTCTGTTCCGGGAAGTCACACTGAGAACGAATGGAAAGGAGCTGTTTAACAGAGGTGTGAACTTATTCCAGAGATAAAACATCATAGTGGTTCCATCAGACGTAAGTTGTGCAATCCGTTCGTCCCAAAACTGGAAAAGTCCTGGACCGGACGGCTTACACAACTTTTGGATCAAATGGTTTAAGATTTCGCACTCCTGTTTGGCAACTCAATTCCAAGATGCTATAAACTCGTGCTGCCTCCCATCTTTTATGACCACGGGGGTCACGCCCCTTATACACAAATCTGGTAGTACCACAGATCCTAGAAATTATAGACCCATAACTTGCTTACTTACCATCTACAAGTTGCTTACATCCATTTTGAGAACAAAATTAATGAAACATCTCTTAGACAACAAAATTTTGGCTGATACTCAAAATGGATGTAGGCCGGGGTCCCGTGGTATGAAAGAGCTATCAATAAACAAGTTCGTCGAAACAGAAAAAACCTCTGCACTGCTTGGGTTGATTATAAAAAGGCTTATGATTCAGTGTCGCATTAATTTTTATGAGGGTGTTGGAGTTATATAAAATTGATGCTACTCTACGCACCTTCCTAGGTTCGTGCATGCGACAGTGGGTCACACGACTTAGCCTCCCAGGAAGAGGACGGTTTTTAGACGGACTATTAAGAATAGAGCGTGGGATTTTTCAAGGTGACAGCCTGAGTCCATTGTGGTTCTCTCTAGCATTGAATCCTTTGAGAGCACTGCTTGAGGTTTCAAGACTAGGTTTTCAACTTCGCAGAGGGGGTGAAGTCATATCTCACCTATTATACATGGATGACCTCAAACTGTTCGCGTCAAAAAAACGGACCTACTAGAACTATTAAAACTAACTGAAAGGTTCAGTAGTTCTATAGGAATGGAGTTCGGCGTGGACAAGTGTGCGGTTATGCATGTACAGCGGGGGCGAGTTGTCAATTCAAACGAATTACAACTCTCTGAAAATATGTCCTTCAGATCTTTCTCTGAAGGTGACACCTACATACCTTGGTATATCACAGTCATTAGGTATCGATGACGTAGACATAAAACAGCTGGTAGGGGAGAAATTTTTTAGCCGCCTGAGAAAAGTGTTGAACTCCTTCCTCTCAGGTGGTAACAAGATTCGCGCCATTAACAGCTGGGTTATGCCATCGTTGACCTACTCCTTTGGTATACTAAGGTGGACTCAGACAGAGCTGGATGCCTTGGATCGAAGGGTTCGTTGCATGTTGACTTCATATCGGATTCATCACCCACGATCATCGGTTATGAGATTGTATATCCCACGGAAGTGCGGAGGGCGAGGTCTGCTAAATGCCAAAAATCTGCACAACCGTGAGATATGCAAGCTCCGGGAACACTTTCTCAAAACCAACGTGGGGTTACATCGGGATATGAAGGCAGTAGACAAGGGACTCACCCCGCTCTCTCTTGCAAAAGAGAGCTGGAGCAGGCCTGGAGTAATGAGTACTGCTGAGCGTATGGATGTGTGGAAGAGCAAGGAGCTGCACGGTAGATTTTATCGAGCACTATATGGGCCCGATATAGATCTGCTGGCATCGGTAAACTGGCTTCGATTCGGTGACCTCTTTGGGGAAACCGAAGGTTTTGTCTGTGCAATTATGGACGAGGTTATTAAGACGAACAACTACCGGAGGTACATCCTAAAAGACGGCACGATCGACATGTGTAGAGCCTGTCACTGTCCTGGTGAGTCGATTAGGCATGTTACTTCTGGTTGTTCTCGTCTTGCTAACTCTGAGTATTTGCACAGACACAACTTAGTGGCCAGAATCATCCATTAGCAACTTGCCCTTCGCTACAAGCTTATATCTTCAGAAGTGCCCTATTATAAATACATGCCTGAGCCAGTTCTTGATAGTGGCCATATCACGCTCTACTGGGATCGATCTATTATCACAGACAGGACTATTGTTGCCAATAAGCCTGATATTGTGATAATAGATCGATCTGCGAGACATACGATGATCATTGATATTAGTGTCCCACATGATGGTAACCTCGTAGGGGTGTAAGGGGCCCTACCAACATCTTCGGGGCCCAAGTCAACCTCACCTGCAAGTCGGCGCACCCTGCTGAATAACGGACGAGGCTCTGACGACGGCTTTCCTTTTGGGGTTGGGGGGTCAGACGGCAGTCGCCCCCGTAAAAGCCAAAGTTGCCAAATCAACATGGTGAGAACAAGATTACGAGATCGGCTAAGGGCTAGGGCGCCGCCGCATAACGGCGCGCAAGAGCTTCGCCCGGCTCTTGTGAGAAGTGGACAAGGGCTACCGTGTCATGGGCGGGCACGGCTAACGACGCTAGCCCCATCTCACGCAGCCCAAACATCTCGAAAGATCCGCTTCGCAACATGGAACATAGGCACGTTAACCGGACGCGCGAGAGAGTTGGCCGATGTGCTCTCCAGGCGGAGGGTGGCCGTGGCGTTCCTGCAGGAGACTCGGTGGAAGGCCAGCAGATCCCGGTTCATTGGGAATGGCTACAAGCTGATCTACACAGGTGCACCTGGTGGGGAGAATGGGGTTGCCATAGTGCTCTCGGAGGAGTTCCAGAATGACATTTTGGAAGTGAAACGTCATAGCGACCGACTTATGGTCGTTAGGGTGCTTATCGATGGGATAGTTACCCACTTGATAAGTGCCTATGCGCCACAGGCTGGTTGTGACGACGCCGATAAAATAGCGTTTTGGAATCTACTCGGAGAAGTGCTCCGTGGAATCCCATTATCACAGGGGATCGTTTTGGGGGGTGATCTGAACGGTCATGTGGGTGATGAATGTGGGGAATTCGAGCGTGTTCACGGTGGATTTGGGTACGGCAGCCGCAACGCAGAAGGGGAGGACATCCTCAATGCGTGTGCGGCGGCCGACCTTGCCATCGTGAACACGTATTTCAAAAAGAGACCCGAGCATCTCATCACCTACAGGAGCGGGAGGAATGCTACCCAAATCGACTTCCTATTCACTAGGAGACACCACATCAGCAAAGTAGCCAACTGCAAGGTCATACCCGGTGAGAGTCTCACTGCACAACATCGTCTGCTTGTCATGGACCTCTGCGCTAAGCCTAAAAACACGTATACCGAGCGCGTTCAGCGCCGAATCAGGTGGTGGCTGCTTGATGAAGTTACGTCCCAGGAGTTCGCCTTAGCTGTCGGTGACAAGTGCACCGGTGGTATGGGCGAACCAGTTCAGGCTTACTGGGACAAGATTCAGGCGGCTATCCTTGGGTCGGCGAAGGAGGTGCTTGGGGTGTCTAAGGGTGGTCGCAAGTGTGACAAGGAGACATGGTGGTGGAACGACACAGTCCAGAGGGAGACTAGAGCGAAGAAAGCCCTCTTTAAGAAGTGGCAAGCGTCCAGATCTCCTGAAGATCGCGACGCATACCGGGTAGCAAAGCGCGCCACTAAGAGAGCTGTTGCCAGAGCCAGGCGAGACCACTTACAACCACTTTACGATAAGTTGGAATCGTCTGAGGGGCAGAAGCTCATCTATAAGTTGGCGCGCTCCAGGGTCAAAGCGGCACAGGACATTTCCAAGTGCCGCTGTGTAAAAGACCCTGTGGGCAACCTGCTATGCGAGGACCTCGCGGTGAAGGAGAGATGGCGCTCGTATTTCCACGAGCTGCTGAACACGTAGCACAAAGAGGTGCAGCCGCCTGATCTTCCTCCGAATCAAGGACTAGTGCCACTGATAACGCCTGCAGAAGTCCAGAATTGTCTTCGCCGCATGAAGAATCGGAAAGCTGTTGGATCCGATGGAGTCCCCATCGAAGCCTGGAAGGCGATGGGCTCTCGTGGTGTGGGCATCTTAACAGACCTTTTCAACCGGACACTCCTCACCGGTACGATCCCGAGCCAATGGAGACTGAGTATCATTACTCCAGTCTTCAAAGGCAAGGGGTCGGTGCAGGAGTGCGGTAGTTACCGAGGAGTTAAGGTCATGTCCCACACCATGAAGCTCTTCGAAAGGGTTATCGACTCTCGGATTCGACAGGAGTGCACTGTCTCGGATTGTCAATATGGGTTTCGCCCTGGTCACGGGACAATGGACCCTGTTTTTGCCCTAAGGACTGTCGCGGAGAAATACAGGGCGAAGAATACGCCTCTGCATTGCCTGTTTCTCGACTTGCAGAAGGCCTTCGACTGTATTCCTCGCGCGATAATCTGGTGGGCATTGCGGTCCAAAGGGATTCCAGAGGCCTATGTTGACATCATCCGAGACATGTACCGTGACTCCGATTCCGTAGTTCGAACCGCTGTTGGCGACACCAAACCTTTCCCCATCACCGTCGGGGTGCACCAAGGATCCGTCCTTAGTACGTTTCTGTTTAGCGTGGTATTAGACGTATTGTCAGACAGCATCAGAAACTCACATGAGCAGCCCCCGTGGTTGCTCATGTATGCTGATGATATCGCGTTGGCAGATTCGGACAGGGGTAGGCTGGTGCGACGTGTGAAGGCGTGGAAAGAGTCGCTTGAGAACGGTGGTCTGAAGCTCAATGTGGCGAAGACCGAGTACTTGGCCTGTAACTCCACAGATCCCACACCCGTACACATAGACGGCAACAAGGTCGAGCGCACGGACTTTGTGAAATACCTGGGATCTGTGTTTCATGCATCCGGTGACATCGATTGCGACGTCAAGGCACGCATTGCTGCCGCGTGGGCCAAATGGCGTGAGGTAACTGGTGTCATTTGTGACCCCAAGATGCCGGTAAAGTTGAAGGGACAGGTTTATAAGACCATCATTAGGCCTGTCCTTTTATACTGTTGTGAAGCGTGGCCGGTGTTAGAGCGACACAAGCAAGAGCTGCGTGTCACGGAGATGAATATGCTGCGGTGGATGTGTGGAGTGACGCGGAAGGACCGCGTTAGGAACTCCCGCATTCGCGGCAGCCTTCATGTCCGTGACATTGCGGATAAATTGCAGGAGTGTCGGCTCCGATGGTATGGCCACGTTTTACGGCAACCGGATGCTTACGTGGGAAACAAATGTCTGGCCATGCCGCTTCCGCCGGGCCCCGGCAGGAGGGGTAGACCCAAAAAGTGCTGGCTTGACGTCGTAAAGGGTGATATGCGTGCCAATGGTCTCACTACCAGGGATGCTGAAGACCGTGCGAAGTGGAGAAGAAAAAGTCGGAAAGCGGACCCCGGGCGCCGAAGCGAGAGTTTGGGCTGCAACCGGGATTCATCGCTGAGATGATGATGATGATGATGGTAACCTCGTGAAAGCAGAAACTGACAAGATTACAAAATATTTAGATCTCGCTCACGAGGTTGCCGCCATGTGGCACATGGAATCAACGAGCATCGTACCGATAGTGGTGTCAGTGAACGGGCTTATAGCGAAGAGCTTCGATAAACACCTAGAGAGGCTTTCGCTAGGTAAATGGGTGAAGGGTCGGATACAGAAGGCGGTCCTCCTAAGCACGGCACGCATAGTGAGGAGATTCCTGTCTCTGGAGCCCTAACCACTGGTAGCTTGGGCCCTAGGCCTCGCTCCCAGCGACGGACAGTTTTTTATATTTTTTAATTTAATTTCTTTGTAAATATCGTTTTATAAAATAAAGTATTTTTTTAATATTAATATTTTATAAAATGAAATGTAAATTATTTTGAAAAAATGTAAATAACTAGAAAAGAAAATAAATAAAGAGATAATAATAAATATATTAATGTCTAGTAACCTTCTGTAGTTCTTATAAAGAAAAATAAAAAATATAACTTGCTTTGTGAAGAAGTGAAGTAATTATGTTCTGTCACGAATATTTTAAATGTTGAATGAAATAAATATATGCATTCACGATTTACGTGCAAAATCATATTTCCCGGCAAATTAATTAATAAAAATAACTAATTTAAAATCAAAACAACACGTCAAATTTATAAGGATTGCACGCAGTATAACAAGTCATTCCTTTCAAAACAAAGCAAGCGTATTCATTCCGTTGGAGCACAAAAGACAAAGAGCACAGAAGCAGATAGTGAATATGTTTATGTTGAAACGAAATGAAATTTACTAACGTATGACGAGGTGTATACAATAGCTACACTTCAGTATGTATTATATTGTAGTATGTCAGCGATACAAAAGAGTGTCGGGTAGGATTGGTATAGGCGATGCAAGCTATGAAAATCATAAATCCTAATAATTACGTCGACCTTAATGTTTTATAGTCAAGAAACGACCATTTTAAATACTCAAGAAATTATAAATAGCTATTACACTTAAAAGCTATTACGATTGAATATCATAATTCGAAATAATCTGAAGTTAAGTACCTGGATTCGAAATCTAAAAGACCAACCGTATAATTACTCTAAAATTTGTTATACTAATGTAATTGGCTGATGGCAATAACTTCATGGAGAATGAAGCATGGGAGTCGGACCAAGAAATTAATTCCCGCATTGAAATTGCTCGTGCTTCGTTTACCAAAATGAGGAAGGTTTTGTGCTGCCGGGAAATCAACCTAAGACTCAGAACTCGGATTCTACATTGCTGCATTTGGCCTTTGGTTATGTACGGCAGCGAATCGTGGACCATAAAGGAAGGCACCAGACGGCGCTTAGAAGTGTTTGAGAAGTGGTGCTATCGTCGCATGCTCCGTATAAGCTGGACCCAGAAAGTTAGCAACGAGAAGGTGCTTCAGCGTGCTGGTATGACCCGAAAATTATTGCATACCAAAAATCTAATATCTGTGGCACGTGTTGCGCCATGGCAGATATCAGCTGCTTCAATTAATAATGATAGGCAAAGTGCAGGGAAAACGGCGCTCTGGAAGGCGCGAGAAATCATGGCTGGGGAACATTAGGGAGTGGACCGGAATCAGCAGCGCAGAACAACTATTCCGGATGGCTCACGACAGGGAGAAGTTTTCAGAGCTAACAGCCAACATCCACTAATGGAGTGGTACTTTCAGAAGAAGAAGAATAACTTCATAGTGATAAAAACTATTTAACCGACTTCAAAAAGGAGGAGGTTCTCAATTTGATTGGTTTTTTTTTAAATGTATGTACACCGATTACGCTGAGATTTATAATCCGATTTACGTGATTCTTCTTTAGTTTGATGCGGAATAGTTGCCATTTGGTACCATAAAAATTTAACGTAACTAGTTTGGCCCAGTAGTTTTCATTTTATGAAAATTTTTTTAGTTTGAAATTTTTAGCGTGAGTCCACTTAAATACTTGGATTTTCCTCTAATCGGTAACTTGTTGCTATTAAATTGAATCAAGCGATTTACAATTTTGTGAACACGGACAGTAATTATTGTTTCACTAAAGGCGTTTTGAAGATAGAGTTGTTATTAATATTCGATTGGTATTTTTTTCGTCGTCGACGTCTTTGGCAAGACGTTCTTAAATTTACAGACATTAAAAAGTATAAAATAATAATAAAATACTATTATTTGTATGTGCTATACTACGAACGCGGAGCAGGAAGAATTTCGTACAATGACCTCTTTACCTACTGACAGTGCTCACAAACATTTTTGTATTAAGTCCGGTTTACATAAAATGTTTGAAGGAGAAAAAAATTTACTAAATTATTAAATAAATTATTATTATTATAATAAAATATTTATCTAGATTTTATATTATAACAGTTATTAAAACCAAGTTACAGTTACTACGAGGCATGCCTTTTAAGTTTTGTCGTTTGAAGAAAAAAACACAACTAAAACGTTATAGTACTTTTTATTGTTTTTCAAAGTATTCACCACGTAGCTTAATACACTTTTCTAAAGTCGGTGTTCAAAATTGCTGTTGTTTACAATCCCCGAGGACAACGGTCATTGCTCTGTGCGAGCGAGGACTCATTATATTTACGCGGGAGTGACAGAGACAGGTAATAACAGGTCATTATACGAAAAACTTTTTGCTTCGCGTCCGTAGTATACCTATTGATAGGTGTGAAGTCGGTGCCAAGCCAAATGTAATAGTAGGTACCTACATTCGCCGCGCGTGACTGAGCTTACAGTAAGTAAGCTATTTATAAGTTTTTTTAAGGTTATGCTTGGGTGTAAGTGAGTACATATGATATATATATATATATATATATATATATATATATATATATATATAAGTATACAAATAGACTTGAAAGCGAGGAGAGAGCGAGAGACGCGGATTATTACTATGAGCACGCGTCCCTTCGTGCCGCGACTGAATCGACGACTCGACCCGGTGCAGGGGAGGCTACCCAAGATGGCGGTGCCAACCCCATGTGCGCGCCCTGGTGGTGCCCTAAACCTGCGCTCGCATGGCGCGCGTGCCACAGTTTTATTTTGTTTATGGCTTGGCACCGACTTCAAACCTATCAATAGGTAGCACATACAAATGATAGTATTTTATACTTTTTAGTTTTTGAAGTCGGTTTTTTGTTTCCCTATTTATACACGAAATTTTTCTTATAGTTTATTGCTGTCGTATAGTAGATAGGCAGACAGTCAGTAGTTACCGTCGCCTATGGATTGATGCGACGTCCGCGTAGGGCCACTTTCCCTTATGCCGGAACACAACACAGGATTATTATGACAACATATTTAAAGTACTGAGGTAGTTGTCATTCAGACGAGCATGAGCCCTACCATCGAGATATGGTTGAGTTGCCTTTTACGACAGGCCGCCCCCAGCCGTAGGTGTCAATATTTTTTTAACTCCGCTCCTGAACGGAGAAAATCCGTATCCGTATATTTACTCTGAAATTTGTTTTTTTTTATTGCGAGAGTTCAGCAGACAGGCAAGCGGCCCACCCTGGCAGGTGGTCACCGTCGCCTATGGACGTCTGCAACACCAGAAACATTACCAACGGTTGTTATGTTAGTATGATTGGGTGATGGCAATAACGTTACAATGTTATATACTTTTTTAAAATAATTTTATAGGAATTATTTTGCGATATAAGTGACTATCGCAAGTGTGTTATTTCAGCGTGCTCCGAATTTCACGCCCATTAATGATTTTGAACACTTTGTATAGAGCTTACTTTCTGCTTTCTAAATATTTTCTGTTGTACATAGTACAGCCGCCTTAATCTCGACGATATTTCAAAAGGGGCGCGTCCCCCGCTCCTCCCAGACTATTTTCTTTGATGTAGACTCACTGAAATTTCCAGCGTGCCCCGAATTTTGGAGCAAATTATGTTGAAATAGTTTCTTTAAGCGACTATTATCATCTGATGCGGTTTTGGAAGCCGCGATAAGCTCCTACAGTCGTTAGGTATTTAGTTAAAAAGGATATTTATAGTTTAAATGTTCAAATACTGTCTTTTAATATTTATATAACTATTTGTATTTTAATTTTAAGCTCTAATAAAATTGGAGGGTCTGTTTGTAATATTAAAATAACCGCTTTTTACTAAGTTCATCAATAATGCAGTCTGTTTGTTCAGGCTACTCTCTGCAACGGCTGGACCGATTTTGACAGGACTTTCACTGGCAGATAGTTGATGTAACAAGGAGTAACTTAGGCTACTTTTATTTTAGAAAAAAAAGTGGTTTTAGTTAAAAGTGATCAGTTTCGGACTTTTAACAATCCAATTTAAGTTGACCTCAGATTTATATCACCAATCATATAAAATAGGGTTCAGCTTAGGCTGGACTCTGTAGGTTCGAACGCAGTTTGTATATTTCATTTATTTATATTTTAGGGTTTATACGGTTTGTTATCCAAAATAAACCATAAGATATATCCAAAAAATGCTGCCCAAAGTCACTATTCCACGCGGACGGAGTCACGGACACAGCTAGTATATATATATATATATATATATATATATATATATATATATATATATATATATATATATATATATATATATATATATATATATATATATATATATATATATATATATATATATATATATATATATATATATATATATATATATATATATATATATATATATATATATATATATAAATATAAATATATATATATATATATATATATATATATATATATATATATATATATATATATATATATATATATATATATATATATATATATACCTAGTCAGGTCATAAGTATTGTCACACAGTAAAAACTTTTCTTTTAGAATGCTGGCCACAAAAAAGTTTATTGAATTAGAATTTCGAAGTGTTCATGAAAATAAAAATGTATAACTTTTAGAATTTTACTCATTTTTAAATATGGAGTGGACGCTTAAACAAGACCGTGTTGCAGTTATTGCATTGCATCGTTGCGGTTACGCGCCAATTCAAATTTTTAACATACTGAAAAATTTGAATATTACCAAAAGATTCGTTTATCGTACCATCAAACGATACAATGAAGACTCTAGTGTAGATGACAGGTCAAAAAGTGGTCGCCCTCGGTCTGTTAGGACTCCAGCAGTGATAAAAGCTGTGAAGGCACGAATTCAAAGAAATCCCAAACGTAAGCAGAAACTGTTGGCCCTTCAGATGGGGTTAAGCAGAACCACGGTGAAAAGGGTGTTAAATGAAGACTTAGGGCTTCGGGCATATCGAAGAAAAACAGGACATCGTTTGAATGCTCGTCTAATGGACCTGAGACTGAAGAGATGCCGCGCTTTGTTGAAGCGGTACGCGGGAAAAAAATATTGGGAAATTCTTTTTTCGGATGAAAAAATGTTTACCGTAGAAGAGATTTAACTACAACAAACAAAATGATAAGGTGTACGCACACAGTAGTGAAGAAGCGAGCAACCGTATTCCGCGTGTCCAACGAGGTCATTTTCCATCCTCGCTCATGGTATGGTTGGGAGTTTCTTATTGGGGCTTAACAGAGGTACATTTTTGTGAGAAAGGTGTAAAAACGAAAGCTGTTGTGTATCAAAATACAGTCCTGACGAACCTTGTGGAACCTGTTTCTCATACCATGTTCAATAACAGGCACTGGGTATTCCAACAAGATTCAGCGCCAGCTCATAGAGCGAAGAGCACACAAGACTGGCTGGCGGCGCGTGAAATCGACTTCATCCGGCACGAAGACTGGCCCTCCTCCAGTCCAGATTTGAATCCGTTAGATTACAAGATATGGCAACACTTGGAGGAAAAGGCGTGCTCAAAGCCTCATCCCAATTTGGAGTCACTCAAGACATCCTTGATTAAGGCAGCCGCCGATATTGACATGGATCTCGTTCGTGCTGCGATAGACAACTGGCCGCGCAGATTAAAGGCTTGTATTCAAAATCACGGAGGTCATTTTGAATAAACTTTAATGTCATAAGAATCTATGTTTTGTTAAGTACATTTTGGTATATGAATGGTTACATAATTAATAAACTTGTTACAATTATTTTACATTAAACATGTGACAGAATTTATGACCTGACTAGGTATATATATATATATATATATATATATATATATATATATATATATATATATATATATATATATATATATATATATATATATATATATATATATATATATATATATATATATATATATATATATATATATATATATATATATGTGTATATATATATATATATATATATATATATACCTATATATATATATATATATATATGACGGCGTTTACGTCCAACGTCAAGTTGACAGGACTGTTATTGTTAACCTAGCGAAGCGTCATTGTCGATGGCAGTGCGGGCAGCCATCTTGAACTCACTTTTGAACGGGACGGCGCCCGCGCACCACGCTTGTGACGAATCGCTCAGAATCTGCGCCATCACGCTGTTTTAAAGACTTAAATGCGTTGATATTGTGTAGTAGTGATTGCTAATTACCTAATTACATCTTGATTTATGTGAATAGTGATTAAAATACGTTTATTGTGATATAAAGTTATTTATTTCCATTTCGGCGGCCACGTGACCACATATTTAGAAAACAAAGGAATAAGATGAGCTCGGGTGGAGAACCTACAGGCTTTCCTGCCTTTTCACATATATATATATATATATATATATATATATATATATATATATATATATATATATATATATATATATATATATATATATATATATATTTAGAGATTTACGTCTTCACTTTCTGATTCATATCGTTATCTTCTACTACATCGGACGAAACACCTTTTTTTATTGCTGTAGGAGAGCAGACAGGCTGACGGCCCGCTTAGAATTTAGCAGTTACCGTCACCTATGGGTATTTATTTGCAAAGCCAGTAGCATCGCGAACACGCTGCTGTCCCATAAGAGTAGAGGAACTTGGGTCACTAATGCCGGAACACAACACAAGGTTATTATGGCGGCATAATTAAGACCAAAGGTGGTCGCCATCCGCGGAATGAGGCTTACCACGTAGCTAGAGTGGGTTGTTTTGTCGCCTTTTACGACAGGCTGACCTCGGCTTCAGAGGTTAGTATTCTTTCTCCGCCCCTGTATGGATAAAGACAACAATAACATTTCAGGTTTAAAAAGATTTTGAGACTTAAAACATTTTCTTGTTCTATGAACATAACGGTATTTATTTCGCTTTATGAAATACGAGGGGATAAATGGTAAAATATTTCCGTGCTATCTTGACTGTGATATTAATAAACTTGTGGTAATAAATTAAGCACATTTTAATTACTCTAGAAGCGTATAGACTATAGAGCATTAATTTGTCAGTAGACTGACCATTAATTATTAGACCGTATAAAGCCAGAAATTCGAATACTTAATTATTTCTCTAAGGAATTGCAAAAGGGTGACTGATGGACAATCCTTTTGATATTTTACAAACTGTAAAGGAAATGCGCAGATTGATTTTTTCAATATTAGTGAATTAGATTGGAGTCATTTTCGTAAAACTCACATTTTTTAATAAATATACTAGAACAATTCAAACAGCGCCATCTAGTCATAAAGTAAGTAGCAAAGCACTTATGCTATGGGTACTAGATAACTAATTATTATTACTAATTATTTTATTTATTATTAATATACTTTATACATTTCTTTTGTGAATAAATAAATATTATAGGCCAAGAGGACGCAGTCCAAAAAGGTGGCTGGACCAGATATCCGAACTAAAAATATCTGCCAGTGTGGCCACTACACCGGGCCATAGACCGCAAAAAGTGGAGGGAGACGGTCGGGAAGTTGCGGCAACGGAGTGACGATCCTCAGATATGAGGGACTGACTGAATAGAGAGAGATGCGTAAAACCCCAGACACGAGACGGGAATCGAAGCTGTGGCCTCCGAAGCGCATCAAAGTGCGTTAGCTGTTACGCCACGGAGGTTTTTTTATCCACATTTATTGCAATCTATGCTTTATGATCAAGAAATGGAGTATATTGTATATTATAAAGCATTGAGGCTAAATACTCATTAGAATACTGTTCTGTGATAGTGGTGTTTTCTGAACTTCTTCTCAAAAGTGGATCCTGGTATATGCAAGTTTAGGGTGTAATAAGAATTAACAGCTCTAATGAAGATGATTTTTTGTCCTTGAATTCAACTTATTGGTAGCAAAATCAAACGAGCTTAAACAACATTTTCCAATTTTAAATAAGAGAAGAAATATATTTAAAAGTAAAACAATTCCCATAACCCATCAAATGTTAACACATAACTCTACAAAATCAACTTGTATTCACAATTTTCCAACTGAAACAAGGACCAAAAAGATCCAATTGAAGCGATTTTCTGCTTTACATTCGGTGAGCGGAAAATCTTTTCGTACATAATTCGCCATGAAAAATAAACAGAGTTGGCTCAAATAAATGCTTGCGTCAAATTTAGAAGGCCTGTCAAATGACGGGGCTCTCTCCAACTATATCCGGGACAAATAATGTGGATTATAGTGAAACAAGCCGGATGTGGGACGTTTAGTGAACCATTTGTTACGCTTGAAATAAGGACATATTGTTGGTCCACGTTCAGATTACTATACATCATCATTAAATAACGTTTCATGGAATTTTCAGGAGACGTTGTAAACGGCTGCTTAAAAGCGGAATATAACAGAAAATTCTTTATTGTTCACCACACAGTCGTAACAAATACAAATTAAGGGAAAAATTATAAAATTTAAAAAAGTAGAACATTAACAACGGACTAAATAAATAATATACGGTGACAATACACATAGCACTATTTATTATTCCTAAAAGAGCTTGATTTATGGCTACAAAACAACTTACATGCTATATATATATATATATATATATATATATATATATATATATATATATATATATATATATATATATATATATATATATATATATATATATATATATATATATATATACCTAGTCAGGTCATAAATTCTGTCACATGTTTAATGTAAAATAATTGTAACAAGTTTATTAATTATGTAACCATTCATATACCAAAATGAACTTAACAAAACATAGATTCTTATGACATTAAAGTTTATTCAAAATGACCTCCGTGATTTTGAATACAAGCCTTCAATCTGCGCGGCCAGTTGTCTATCGCAGCACGAACGAGGTCCATGTCAATATCGGCGGCTGCCTTAATCAAGGATGTCTTGAGTGACTCCAAATTGGGATGAGGCTTTGAGCACGCCTTTTCCTCCAAGTGTTGCCATATCTTGTAATCTAACGGATTCAAATCTGGACTGGAGGAGGGCCAGTCTTCGTGCCGGATGAAGTCGATTTCACGCGCCGCCAGCCAGTCTTGTGTGCTCTTCGCTCTATGAGCTGGCGCCGAATCTTGTTGGAATACCCAGTGCCTGTTATTGAACATGGTATGAGAAACAGGTTCCACAAGGTTCGTCAGGACTGTATTTTGATACACAACAGCATTCGTTTTTACACCTTTCTCACAAAAATGTACCTCTGTTAAGCCCCAATAAGAAACTCCCAACCATACCATGAGCGAGGATGGAAAATGACCTCGTTGGACACGCGGAATACGGTTGCTCGCTTCTTCGATAATGTGTGCGTACACCTTATCATTTTGTTTGTTGTAGCTCTCTTCTACGGTAAACATTTTTTCATCCGAAAAAAGAATTTCCCGATATTTTTTTCCCGCGTACCGCTTCAACAAAGCGCGGCATCTCTTCAGTCTCAGGTCCATTAGACGAGCATTCAAACGATGTCCTGTTTTTCTTCGATATGCCCGAAGCCCTAAGTCTTCATTTAACACCCTTTTCACCGTGGTTCTGCTTAACCCCATCTGAAGGGCCAACAGTTTCTGCTTACGTTTGGGATTTCCTTTGAATTCGTGCCTTCACAGCTTTTATCACTGCTGGAGTCCTAACAGACCGAGGGCGACCACTTCTTGACCTGTCATCTACACTAGAGTCTTCATTGTATCGTTTGATGGTACGATAAACGAATCTTTTGGTAATATTCAAATTTTTCAGTATGTTAAAAATTTGAATTGGCGCGTAACCGCAACGATGCAATGCAATAACTGCAACACGGTCTTCTTTAAGCGTCCACTCCATATTTAAAAATGAGTAAAATTCTAAAAGTTATACATTTTTATTTTCATGAACAATTCGAAATTCTAATTCAATAAACTTTTTTGTGGCCAGCATTCTAAAAGAAAAGTTTTTACTGTGTGACAATACTTATGACCTGACTAGGTATATATATATATATATATATATATATATATATATATATATATATATATATATATATTATCCGTGTGACCCCGGCCAGTGAAAAGGTCAGACGGCAGTCGCTCCCGTAAAAACCAAAACAAGCCAAACAAACACATGGTATGGTAAGAACACGAAAAGGATTGGTCACGGATAGGGCGTCGCCGCAAAACGACGCGCAGGAACCTCGCCCGACTCCTGTGACAAGTGGACTAGGGCTGCCGTGCTATGGGCGAGCACGACTAAAGACATTAGCCCCATCCAAAAGGAAACTCCGCTTCGCAACATGGAACATAGGCACGCTAACCGGACGCGCGAGAGAGTTGGCCGATGTACTCTCCAGGCGGAGGGTGGCCGTGGCGTTCCTGCAGGAGACTCGGTGGAAGGCCTGCAGATCCCGGTTCATTGGGAATGGCTACAAGCTGATCTACACGGGTGCACCTGGTGGGGAAAATGGGGTCGCTGCTAGCATAGTGCTGTCGGAGGAGCTCCAGGACGACATTTTGGAGGTGAAGCGTTGTAGCGATCGTCTTATGGTTGTGAGGGTGCTTATTGGTGGGGTAGTCACCCACTTGATAAGCGCCTACGCACCACAGGCCGGTTGTAGCGACACCGACAAGATAGCGTTTTGGAACCTACTCGGGGAAGTGCTTCGTGGGATTCTATTGTCACATGGGATCGTTTTGGGCGGTGATCTAAACGGTCATGTAGGTGTTGAATGTGGGGGGTTTGAGCGTGTGCACGGTGGATTTGGGTACGGTAGCCGCAACGCAGAAGGGGAGGACATCCTCAATATGTGTGCGGCTGCCGACCTTGCCATCGTGAACACGTATTTCAAAAAGAGACCCGAGCATCTCATCACCTACAAGAGCGGGAGGAATGCTACCCAAATCGACTTCCTACTCACTAGGAGACACCACATCAGCAAAGTAGCCAACTGCAAGGTCATACCCGGTGAGAGTCTCACTGCACAACACCGTCTTCTTGTCATGGATCTCTGCGTGAAGCCCAAAGGCAAACGTGTCGATCGCCTTCAGCGCCGAATCAGGTGGTGGCTGCTTGATGAAATCAAGTCCCAGGAGTTCGCCTCTGCCATCGGCGACAAGTGCGCCGGTGGTGAGGGCGAACCGGTTCAGGCTTACTGGGACAGGATTCAGGCGGCTATCCTTGGGTCGGCGAGGGAGGTGCTTGGCGAGTCTAAGGGCGGACGCAAGTGTGACAAGGAGACTTGGTGGTGGAACGACTCAATCCAGAGGGAGACCAGGGCGAAAAAAGCCCTCTTTAAGAAGTGGCAAGCGTCCAGATCTCCTGAAGATCGCGACGCATACAGAGCTGCCAAGCGCGCCACTAAGAAAGCTGTAGCCAGAGCCAGACAAGACCACTTACAACCACTTTACGATAAGTTGGAATCGTCTGAGGGGCAGAAGCTTATATATAAGTTGGCGCACTCCAGGGTCAAAGCGGCACAGGATATCTCCAAGTGCCGCTGTGTAAAAGACCCCGGAGGCAACCTGTTATGCGAGGACCTCGCGGTGAAGGAGAGATGGCGCTCATATTTCCACGAGCTGCTGAACAAGCAGCATAAAGAGGTGCAGCCGCCAGATCTTCCTCCAAATCAAGGATTAGTGCCACCGGTAACGCCTGCAGAAGTCCAGAATTGT
This sequence comes from Malacosoma neustria, assembly GCA_963693495.1. Taxonomy (NCBI): domain Eukaryota; kingdom Metazoa; phylum Arthropoda; class Insecta; order Lepidoptera; family Lasiocampidae; genus Malacosoma; species Malacosoma neustria. The sequence goes on from OY856377.1 coordinate 19,113,790, forward strand.
CTTGGCCCACGCGGCAGCAATGCGTGCCTTGACGTCGCAATCGATGTCACCAGACGCATGAAACTCAGATCCCAGATATTTCACTTGGTCCGTGCACTTGACCGTGTTGCCGTCTATGCGTACGGGTGTGAGATCTGTGGATTTACAGGCCAAGTACTCGGTCTTCGCCACATTGAGCTTCAGACCACCGTTCTTAAGCGACTCCTTCCACGCCTTCACGCCTTGCACCAGCCTACCCCTGTCCGAATCTGCCAGCGCGATATCATCAGCATACATAAGTAACCATGGGCGCTGCTCATGTGAGTTTCTGATGCTGTCTGACAATACGTCTAATACCACGCTAAACAGAAACGGACTAAGGACAGATCCTTGGTGCACCCTGACGGTGATGGGGAAAGGTTTTGTGTTGCCAACAGCGGTCCGAACTAAGGAATCAGAGTCACGGTACATGTCTCGGATGATGTCAATATAGGCCTCTGGAATCCTTTTTGACCGCAATGCCCACCAGATTATCGCGCGAGGAATACAGTCGAAGGCCTTCTGCAAGTCGAGAAACAGGCAATGCAGAGGCGTATTCTTCGCCCTGTATTTCCCCGCGACAGTCCTTAGGGCAAAAACAGGGTCCATTTTCCAGTGACCAGGGCGAAACCCATATTGACATTCTGAGACAGTGCACTCCTGTCGAATCCGAAAGTCGATAACTCTTTCGAAGAGCTTCATGGTGTGGGACATGACCTTGATTCCTCGGTAATTACCGCACTCCTGCACCGACCCCTTGCCTTTGAAGACTGGAGTAATGATACTCAGTCTCCATTGGCTCGGGATCGTACTGGTGAGGAGTGTCCGGTTGAACAGGTTGATTAAGATTCCCACACCACGAGAGCCCATCGCTTTCCAGGCTTCGATGGGGACTCCATCGGATCCAACAGCTTTACGATTCTTCATGCGGCAAAGACAATTCTGGACTTCTGCAGGCATTATCAGTGGGACTAGTCCTTGAGACAAGTTAGTCTATTACACCAGCAATTAATTTTGGAATAGGTTTCATACCGTTGTATAGACTTGGGTATCGTTCCATGCAACAAGATATTAAGGAGTTTTTTTTATTGCTGTGGGACACCAGATATGCTGATGGCCCGCTTAGAATTTAGCAGTTACCGTCGCCTATGGGTGTTTGCAACGCCAGTGGCATCGCGTGCATAGGTCATTAATGCCGGAACACAACAAAAGGTTATTATGGCGACATACTTAAGACCAAATGGGGTCGCCATCCAGACGGGCTTTTGGCCCTATCACGTATCTAGGGTTGTTTTGTCGCCTTTTACGACAGGCCGACCCCGGCAGCAGAGGTTAGTATTCTTTCTCCGCCTCTGCATGGATAAAAAATGTTGCTCTGAAGTCTTGATTTACCAGCTCCGTAGTGAAATTTTTCAAGCAGAGAAATTTTATTACCTAGTGAATTTAAATTTTATCTATTTTTAAGAACACGCTCCGCCACGACGCAAACAAATGACTTCTATATTTAAAAAACAAAAGAGTCTTGATTGTTTTATTTATTTTTATTATATCTAATGCCTATCAGTTTTTTTTCTTTCCAAAGAGAATATATCACATTATTACTATTTGATTAACACCCCTCGTATTGTCATGTATAATATTTATACTTTTATAAACATAACAATATTATATTATAACATAGCATGTGTATGGATGTATACATGTATGCGTGTGTATGTGTATGTAATTTATGTATGTATTAATCTAATATAAGAACACGTATATACATTTTATTAAATTTAATGTGCCTCCTTGTGTTTGCATATCAAAGCATAGTCCAAGCTTGGGTTGTCTGGAAGAGATCGCTCTTTAGCGATTAGACCGCCCTTTGTGCTATCTAGATTTATATATTGTTTTAGTACAATAAAGAGTTTTCTATCTATCTATCTGTATATTTTTATCTACTCAGATCTCTATCTCTAGAGAAATACTGTGGTATTAATACCGACTTGTTGAGAGTTGAGATGCTTTTAATTTTGATGAATGTTCAATAATATTAATGTATACCACAATATTTCCGAGGAATATAAATAAGACAGGATAATCTTAAAAGAAACTAAGAAATACCAACAAATGCGAACAATAATTCGCCGCCGGGTAAGACACGCGCTATAATATTATGAAAGAGAAAAACTTTGAAGATTTGCACTTTGGTGGGAGTCGCCAAAACTTTGAAAACAAGCTCATTGTTGATGCTCCACTACCTTCTAATATACTGAATATCGTCACAACAATTGAAATATAGGTATTGAGATCCAACAACACAATTAGAGATAAGTCTTGTTCTAGTTTTGCTGTTTCTTTTCATTCAATTATATCACATTGCAAAATAATATTAAGTAAAACTGAGACCTGGGGGTACACTTTTGAGCATGCTGCTATTGACAGAACACCCCAGCTGGATCATGTAGTGATGAAGTAAGAACTGACCTCTTCGCGGAATTGGCCTGTCGTTACAGGCGACAAAACAGCTCTAGCTAGATGGTAGAGCCCCAAGACCGTCGGGATAGCAACTACCCCTAATATTTAAGTATGCCGTCTTTTAACCTTGTGTTGTGTTTCAGAATTAGTGACCTAAGTTCCAGTACCCCTGTGCGGACAACAGTGTGTTTACGGTGCTTCTAGCGTTGCAAATATCCATAGGCAACGCTAACTGCTTACAATTATGTTGACCGTCAGTCTGTCGTTGGCAATAGATAAAACCAAGTGTATTCAATTGATTCTATTATACTTGATACAATAATTACTTCAAAACACACAAAATCATCTTTCCCAAATGCATTCAACTACTAGGTGACCTATATTTAAGTCCTTTTTGGACCTACACTTAAATGGTTAGATCAAAAACGTCTCCATTGAAAATTACTTAACACATAAAGCTGGCTAATGATCTCAATATAGCTACACAATAAAGCTTTTTGTTCGCATTCTTATAGAAAAACAGTGAAAATATTATGTCTTACCTTTATACGACTTAAGTAACAATACACAAGAATCTTATTTGAATTTTGTATATATTACTTATAAATAGTTTTCTAAACAAAAAATTGAGTGCATCAACTCTGCCCGAAATTTCACGTTACTTTGATCTCTTAGGTATTTTTTAAAAATCTTGTAACTGCCATTTGGAAGTAGTATTCGGTTTCAGAACCAGTTTTCAAGTCCGTTCATTTTATCGTCATCCTTGCTAATATATTTGCTATTCACAGAAAACTATATGAAAATGTAAAACAACACATTATATGCTCTTAATGAGTTAAACCCAGTTTTTGAGTAATTTCAAATGTAAATTTTCACATCAAATAGCAACGTGCCAGACTATACCGGCACAGTAGAATGCAGTACTCAGTATTAGTGTTCTTCAGTGATCAATAAATTTGCAAAAATATTCCTTAGTAGTTGATATCATATGGCAAACGTTGTTCTGCCATATAAATTTTAAAAAAAACGTAGCCTATATCCTTCTCCAAGATTAAATATATGACTATACATAAATTCATCAAAATTGGTTCAGCAGTTTAGTGTGAAAGCGTAACAAAAAAACTCACTTTTGCATTTATAATATTAGTTAGGATGTTGGTAAAAGAATTTTAATATACTAGATGACCTGGTGGACTTCGTATCATACATGTAGGTACATGTAAACACATAAAAAAAGTCTAAACAACATGCATGATATTACAAATTTACCATTTATACTAATTAATTTCTAAGTCTTTACTCATTCAAAGTGCGTAGGTATGTAAACTTTTTGTTATTGATGGCATACTGGCTGGTTGTAAAAAAAAATTTCGATTATGTTTTGTTTTTTTTCATAAAATTAAATGAAAGGGAATTTGTTTGAGTTTAAGTGCGTTTTTATTGCTATTGATTTTATAATTTTACCAACCATTTAAATAAAGTTAGCGACAAAATTGAATTGTTAGATATTCTTTACGTCATGGAGCGACGTCATTTGACGGCAAATGAAATGCAAAGAGCTGTAGGGATGTTGCAAGCGGGAAGTAATCAATCTCAGGTATCTCGGCATTTTGGCATTCATAGAAGTGTTATGTTTCGTCTTCGGCAGCGCTACAATAATACAAGGGAACCTGCTGTAAAAGGAGTACAAAGACTCGGCAAGACCGGTACATACAACTGACTGCAAGACGCCAGCCGATGTTAACCGCTCGAGAGATAAGTTTGAGGCTACAAAATTCAAGTGGTGTTGATGTAAGTCCCCCCCCCTCCCCCCTAACTGTGCGAAATCGACTGCATGAATACGGCCTACGAGCTCGGCGCCCAATTAGGTGCCCACCGATACGTCACGGGAATCGCGCTCGTCGAAATGAATGGTGTAGAGAACGCAGAACATGGACCCAGGAACAATGGGATAAAATTATGTTTTCCGATGAGTCGCGATTCGGGTTTAGACCTGATACGAGAAGGGTGCGAGTGTACCGTCGGCCCGAAAATACTGAAAGGCTCAGGTGCATTCAGTTAGTTCATCCATACAGCGGCTCAACAGTTATGGTATGGGCGGGTATTATGAAGAACAGGCGAACTGAGCTCGTTTTTGTAAATGGTAACATGAACGCTGAAAATTACGTTGAGGATATTCTCAGACCTTATGTCCATCCATTTGCACAAACCTTTGGCTCCGATTTTACGTTAATGCATGACAATGCGCGTTCACATACAGCTCGGCGAACTAGTCAATACTTGGCAACGGAGAACATCCGGGTATTGCCCTGGCCTGCACAATTGCTAGACCTCAACCCCATCGAGCACGAACGGGACATGCTCCAGAGACGTGTTTTGAAGGACTTGGATGGAGTGACAACAACCCAACAGCTGAAGGATTTGCTACAATTCCATTGGGAGCGAATACCGCAAGATGACATAAACAGTCTCATTAATTCAATGAATAATCGTTGCCGACAAGTTCTAAATAACATAGGAGGCCATACTTTGTATTAAATTATCCTTTTTTTTCACAATAAATTCATTTTCTTTAGAAATTTCATTTTGGAAAAAAAATGTTTAGTTGCTAATGTACCTTAGTTTCTACAGTATATTCTAATATTGTTAATTTCTGTTATTAAAAGAACTTATAAAAAGACAACAGCTGATATTTTTACATCATAGGACACTAAAAATATTATTTTAAAAATGAAATACAACGTTATAATGTGAAAAACCATCCTAAAATTTAAATTAGTACATATTGCTTAGACTTTTTTGATGTGTGTATTTGTGTAAAATGTCGTCAAAACTTAAGCCAAACAAGACGAATTAATAGGGCTAAACTACAAAAAATCAAGTGAAGCACAAATCAACATCAAAACAGTAATTCGTCACTTCATCAATCTCGGATTGAGTAAGTTTTGCAGTTTTAGATTAGTAGAAGATATAGTTAGAAGAATTGTTACTACCAAAGGTGCATTAGAAATAAATTATCAATTTTTATTCTATTTATGTTTCACTTTTTTTGCGATAATGGGTTACACATAAAAGATAGACATATGCTATTCTAGGATTTTTTGTAGGACTATTTAAGATAAACATTTCCATTACACATTATTTACGTGTAACTCTAACAGTTTTTGCAATGCACGCCAGAATACCTCGCAGATGGCAGAATTTTTCCTACTTATTTGACATTAATCGTTATATTTTGGACAATTCACAAAATATCTTTATAAATTAATTATAGCCTGTATGTTATTCTGATGTATAAGCTATATTATTTTAAAGATTTATTAAAATCCATTCAGGAGTTTTTGCGTGAAAGAGTAACAAACATCCATACATATTTACAAACTTTCGCGTTTATGATTTATATTTAAAGTAGGTGTCAGTCATATCACAGCGAACAGAACTTTATGGGTTTCGGAAAATGCAAAATAATTGCAACATGACCTGAATATGAATTTTAATGAAACTACGGTTATCTTAATTCCAAACTAAAACCTTTTTTGCTCGGGTAAAAAAGCAGGCACATAGTCTCATCATGCACACTTCTAATAAGTGTCTGCACACGAATCTACAGGAGCTTGTAGGTATTTCTTCAATTTCCCCACTCAAAATCTTAAATTAAATGATTTCATAGCATTAAAAATTGCCTTTTAACTTATTTATTGGTTAAGTAGCGCCTCTTTGAAGAAGAATGTGTCACGAAAAGACAATCAACGTATCAACGTTTTCTTATTGACTGTAATTATCAACAAATCTCGAACTTTGAAGTTAGCATAACGTAGCTAAAAACTTAAAAACGTATTGGAAAACAGATAATTTATATCGAATCCATTAACTTTATAACTGCACTGAACATCATGAAATCTCCGTATAAAGTAATCATGTATTTTTTAATATTCTAGTCAAATGTTAATTACAAATAAGTCGTTAGACCTACTATCAAAATCATATAATATCATCGTTGTCAAACTATTATCTACTAAGAGAACTTTTTTATATTTCAAAATTTTGACTATAATGACTAATTTACTATCCAAATTTTGGTATATAAAACCTGCTAAGTAATCATAATACATAAACATTACATTGCTTTAATATTAATCAATTTAAAATAGTTTCTTGTAAAATTTTACAAGAGAATGTTTTTACATCATATCTCAAAGTTTAACTGTTTGCACATAGCAGATTTCACAGCGACGATATGATTTTTTAATAATATTCTGTAACAACATATACTGCGGTACTGGAATTGCAGTAATAGCTGCCAATTCCGGCAATCATACCCCGCCATTGCGTTATGTCAATAAATCCAATCATCACTGAAATTTACAGATACATTTTTCATGGGCAATCAATTATTTTGGAGACATGCAACACATTTTTCGATAGCCAAAAATGGAATGCCATTTGTCACGATTGTTCACGAAAAGTGTAAAAACTGCTGGCATGATATTGGGAAATATGATATTGTTATTTTCAGGTAAACCGTGTAGTGTTGGACAGAAATAAAAATATCACTATTGTACCTGACTAATAATAGACACCACTAATAATTCCTTTCATTTAGAGGTAACAAAGGAAAGACGATACTACATATTTCGTTCGGCATTAATGGATCTGACGGCATTATCTCATGTCAAAAGCAAATACAGACTACACGACTAGCTCAGTGGCTAGTAAGTGGTCTTTTTGAGCTTAATGCAAATTGTGATCATCAGATTTCTATGGACAGCGCCGATCTTTCGTTAGAAGTTTCCGGCAGACTATAGAAAAAATATATAAACTTTATTAGTTTTGTTATGCATTTTATTATTATTAATTATCTAGTACCTATACTTTACATAGATGGCGCTGTGTGAATTATCATAATTTATTAATTCTATTTTATTATGATATGATCTAATTTAAGCCAAGTAATTAGACCTTTTTTACTATCTATTCACATCTGATTCCTAGTAAAATTGAAAAACTTCTCGTATATTCTATATCGATATTTCATTATTTTAACTTACATTTTTTTTGTTAGATACTATAGTATATTATTACAAAACATTTTTTTTACTCGCAATGACGGAAAAAGGTTGAAATAAAACACTAACCCAATAAAAATAAATATTACTAAGCCGGCTTTAAAAGCTATAAAAAGCTACTTAATACTTGTAGGTAGCTTTTCCGACTGTCCGACGGTCTGCAATCCCAATCCCGGCGATTACACAGCTATTCCCCACTTTCGAATCCCGCAAAAACCCCCGAGTTATCTTGGAGACATCTCGAATTGTTTACGTCCTCTAATCGTCCTTTTTGTTTGTTAATAAATTCGTTTTCTTATTTTGAAACGCTGTAACAACACTGTCCGGGGCTTACCTTGCATTAACATATTAATTTTAAAATAATTTTCGTAAATATTAGATAAATTTGGTAATAGTAATAGACTTTTTTATTGCTGTAGGACAGCAGACAGGCTGACAGCCCGCTTAGAATTTAGCAGTTACCATTGTCTATGGGTGTTTGCAACGCCAATGGCATTGCGAACATGCTGCTGTCCCATAAGGGTACAGGAACTTGGGTCACTAACGCCGGAACACAACACAAGGTTATTATGGCGGCATACTTATGACCAAAGGTGGTCGCCATCCAGATAGGCCTAAGGCCCTACCACGTAACTAGAGTGGGTTGTTTTTGTTGTCAGTATTCTTTCTCGGCCCCTGTATTGATGAAACGTATCGTGGGAAACGTCTTCAGAGGTGATATGTTTAATTCCTGTCCCGCGTCTGGGTCCATGGATAATATTTACTTACAAAAAAGTATAAGTAGCATATTAATTGTCTAGTACCCAGAACACGTTTGTTTGTTATTTTTTATCGGAAGATTATTGGGTACTTTGGTCACATTGCCGACGACAGCCGGATAACTTGGACAAGCTGATCGTGTCGGGCAAGGTGGAAGGAAAGCAACCCCGTGGCCGATTACCTAGCCGCTGGTGTGACCAAGTAACCGTCCTCGCTGGACTACCAATAGAAACCGCTATTCGAGAGGCTGAGAACCGGATGAAGTGGAAACAGCTTACGAGACAGGCCATGGTTGATTTTCAAAGGCACGACCTTTGGCAATGAAGAATTCGACTAAGAACACAAGTTGCATTGAGACTAGATGGTGTTGTATGAATTATCCCAGTATATTTACTTATTCGTGCTAAGGTACAAAAAAAATTCAATCTCAATTAAAGCAACAGTAAATAACATCAATCTTAACAATTCGAAAACTGACCAGAATCCATTAAGGCGCAGTTGTTTTGAACTGAAATCACTATTTCGCCTTAATTGACTACACTATTAGTGGTCGGCGTCACCATTGTCAACTTTGGGGATTAATCTTCAACTCTGAAAGGGTTTTGGGACAATTATTTTGATACAATTCCCGTTCACTTGTCGCGCGAGATTGTGTTTGACAAGATTTCCGATTAAATATTTATTGCTATTAATAGTTTTTTTTTAATGCTGTAGGACAGCAGACAGGCTGACGGCCCGCTTAGAATTTAACAGTTACCATCGCCTATGGGTGTTTGCAACGCCAGTGACATCGCGAACACGCTGCTGTCCCATAAGGGGTACAGGAACTTGGGTCACTAACGCCGGAACACAACACAAGGCTATTATGGCGGCATACTTAAGACCAAAGGTGGTTGCCATCCAGATGGGCCTAAGGCCTTACCACGTATCTAGAGTGGGTTGTTTTTGTTGTCAGTATTCTTTCTCGGCCTCCCTGTATTGATGAAATGTATCGCGTATACGCGTCGACTTGAGAACTTCCTACGTTTTTTTCGTCGGTTAAAAAGTGTCAGCAAACGAGACTGAGAATTTTACAAAGCTGTTTGGGTTTGTTACAACAAGATCTTGACCGATTTTTGGCTCGAATTATAGAATATGGACAAAACACGGCTTCACCATTAAAACCCGGAAACGAAAAAACAGTTCATAACTTGGAAGAGACCGTCGTCTCCAACTCCGAAAAAAATTTAAGGCGATTCCATCCGCTGGTCAGATCATGGGCTGTTTTTTCTGGGACACCCAAGGGGTAGTAATGATCGAATACTTTAATCATGGAGCCACTGTTACGGAAACTTTGTACGCAGGACAAGTAACAAAGTTGCGTAAGGAAATACGCAAGCAACGGCATGGCAAACTCGCTAAAGTTGTTTTGTTTCACAAAGATAAAGCCGCCGCGCATAAGTCCAAAGCGTTGGCTTCCATTCAAGAAGCTGGCTTCAAATTGATGGAACATCCTCCATATTCACCGGACCTAGCTCCTAGTGATATCTGCCTATTTCCGCGGTTAAAGGAACATCCCAGGAGCCATAAATTTGAAGGTGATGACGCAGTAATCACCGCGGTACACAATTTTTTAAGGGATGATTTTTTAAAAAGGGAATTTTAGCTTTAGAAAAAAGATATACAAAGTGTATAAACCTGAAAGGTGACTACGTCGAAAAATAAAACAACATTTAATAAAAGATAATTGCGTCATACTCATTATCACTTTTTATTGAACACCCCTAGTATAATATATCAATAATTAAATTGTCTTCAACTTTCCCATACATAAACTGAAGATCAGTTTTTACTATTTGAAATTCTGTACGGCATGCCATCTTGAATAGAGTTCGTAATATCTCATAGACTTTCCGATACAGAGAAGTTTTCTTGTTAGGACTCGATGAGTTAGTAACCATTTTAACCAGAGCTCCAAAAAGTTTGTCATCGAAAATACCAAACTATTAAAAATATATACTCATAGATATGATAATTTGACGTCATGTTCACGACTATCTTTTTTCTCCCAGGTAAACTAGACTTTATGTTGTATTGAAACTTCAAGGGTAATCCAACGTGGGGGTATGATTCGGTTCTCCCCCCTTGCTGCTGTAACCATTCGACTGACTAGCTCACGATAGCCAAAGTGAACATGACAACATACCCGCTTAAATTCCCAATGGCTACCGTAAGCCGTAAGGGTCGCAGGATCAAATGCTGGTTACTTCTCGCTATCAATGAGTACCCGCTTACTTTTATTTTTTATTGGTGAGGAGCAGCATACAGGCTGACGGTCCACTTAACAGTAAGCATGTACCGTCGCTAATGGATGTTTGTGACGCTAGGGGGTACCGCGAATACGTTACTGTCCCATAAGGGTACAGGAACCTGAGTAACTAATGCCGGAATATAACACAAGATTATTATTGCAGCATACTTATAGACCAAGGGTGGTTGCCATTCAGATGGGCTTTTGGCTCTACCACGTAACTAGGGTTGTTTTCTCGCCTTTTACGACAGGCCGATCCCGGCTGCAGAGGTTAGTATGCTTATTCCCCTGTACGGAGAGAACATCAAACAAGTTTCTACATTTCAACCCGCTTATGAGTTTTATCACATGGCGTAACTAATTCACGTTTTTTCCATCAGTTTATCCTTCCACTGCATTTTGAAGTTTTTTCCTATTTCCCGCATTGTGAGTGACGCAATTTTAGGCCTCATTTTCTGTATATCATCAAAATAAAAGGAACATTACCAAAATAAGTATTTAATTCAATTAATTGCTATCGTTTATTGCATATTCAAATAAATATGAATCAAAATAGTAATAGCAAGTTATTGTCGTTCATGAATACAAAATTGCCCATTTATCCGTTTGCTTGATTTACTCATTATTACCGCAATAACTGAATTTACATTTAAAATTAATTTTGTTTTAATTAATTAAAGCATATATTGTGTCCCAGTGAAAGGAATTAAATGTTTAATTGACTTTTCTCTTTAAATAATGAAAATGTTTACGGAAGCTGCGGTTGTTCATTCCAGGCGAATCCCTGCGTTGCAATAAAATTAAACATGACTACATCACTACACTGGAATTCATACAATATACATTCCTAAAAATTCCAATGATTTAATTTCAAATTTAATTCCATATCATCATACCTTATGAACAACAGACTTAGTTTTGTTACAGAGATTACTCTGTTAGCTTTCAGACCTTAGTTTAAATATAAAATAATTTTCATGTATTTAGTTAGTACATGGTAGACTGTCGGTTTCACACTCAAATATCTAGAGGTTAAAAGTCGCGATGGAATTCACCATTTTGGCACTTTTCCTCAGCTAAGAACGTATAAAACCATAATTGACAAGTGAGTAAACTAATACTGTCCGTTTCTTATGGGTGCGGCCCGAAACCAGCATTCTGACATTACATTTTAATCTTACGAGCTCATCCAACAATTTATAAATGAGCATCTTATGAATTAACAATTTATAAATGCAGGTGGAATAATCTAACAAGAAATTTTCCGGTCGTGGAAGACGTTAGTTTATAATTCTTAGTTAGTCCGGTCAATCTAGACCAAAAAATGAGAGTGAAGGTACATAAAATCCCAACAAGCTGAAAATCTGTAAAATTGTTCAGAACATAATTATAAATAATATTTAAAAGTTCCCCATCATTCCCGTGTATGGAATTTTTTTATTCAAGGTCAAAGGTCAAGAAAATGAGTTTGTCGCGATTTTCAGCAAAACGGTAAGTTTTATCATAAAAGTACTTTACACAAAAATTGTAGATCATAAAATTATCTACAAAAAATGTATCAATACTTTCTTTCCTACGAGCCACCAAAGTCTAGAAACATACAGTTGCCGAAGGTATTACTGCGATGTAAATTTAAGAATCTTCTTTTTAAATTGCTTTTTTGAGACTCCAAGGAAAGAAGTTTTCCTAGGCCTTTATCAGTCCGATTGTAATAGGAATAACCAAGCTGCCCATGATGTATTTTTGCCCACTTAATTCCCGAGTGACTTCTTCATATGGGTGAAGAATCAGACATAATTCTTCGCATAAGATCCATTCATAACCTGTTATTGCAGTCAGCCCTAGGTTGATCATGGCGCTATTTAAGGGTTTCTTTAGTTACACATATCTCTGGAGCATATATTATGTAGGGTTCCACTTGGTTGGGACGTCTTGCAAAGACCGTTTAGGTGTGGCACCCGCTTGCTCCTGGTACTTTTTAAATTTTTCCCAAGCTATGTTACTTTGTTTAAAGTGCCGAACATTTATTTTTAATAATAACTCGGCAATCTCTCCGTCTTTTAGAGCATCGCTAACCGCTAAGTTTAAGGTGTGGGTATAACATGGGAAATGTTTCCATCTGAGTTTCTGCTCGATTACGCTTTTAATGTTCGCACCATTATCAGATACGGCCAATAGGATTTCGTCTACCACATTCCATTCTTCACATATTCCTCGTATGGTGTCAGCTATATTTTTTTCTGTATGGCTCTCCAGATAAGATATACAGTCTATAATTAACGATGTCATTACAAACTCTTCCTCCGCGATGTGGTGTCCAGTCACCGCCAGCATTGAATAATTTGTGCGCGATGTCCAGATGTCCATTGTTAAACACATTAAATTAAATTGTTTAAGTACAAGATCTTTTAAATCGGCCTTTACTTTTTCATAAATTACCGGTAGCATATTATTAGCGAATATTTTATAATAATAATAAGATTTTTTAGACGGACTATTAAGAATAGAGCGTGGGATTTTTCAAGGTGACAGCCTGAGCCCATTGTGGTTTTGCCTAGCATTGAACCCTTTGAGCGCACTGCTTGAGGATTCAAGACTAGGTTTTCAACTTCGCAGAGGGGGTGAAGTCATATCTCACCTACTATACATGGATGACCTCAAACTGTTCGCGTCAAAAAAAACGGACCTACTAGAACTATTAAAACTAACTGAAAGGTTCAGTAGTTCTATAGGAATGGAGTTCGGCGTGGACAAGTGTGCGGTTATGCATGTACAGCGGGGGCGAGTTGTCAATTCAAACGAATTACAACTCTCTGAAAATATGTCCTTCAGATCTCTCTCTGAAGGTGACACCTACAAATAGGTGGTAACAAGATTCGCGCCATTAACAGCTGGGTTATGCCATCGCTGGCCTACTCCTTTGGTATACTAAGGTGGACTCAGACAGAGCTGGATGCCTTGGATCAAAGGGTTCGTTGCATGTTGACTTCATATCGGATTCATCACCCATGATCATCGGTTATGAGATTGTGTATCCCACGGAAGTGCGGAGGGCGAGGTCTGCTAAATGCCAAAAATCTGCACAACCGTGAGATATGCAAGCTCCGGGAATACTTTCTCAAAACCAACGTGGGGATGCATCGGGATATGAAGGCAGTAGACAAGGGACTCACCCCGCTCTCTCTTGCAAAAGAGAGCTAGAGCAGGCCTGAAGTAATGAGTACTGCTGAGCGTATGGATGTGTGGAAGAGCAAGGAGCTGCACGGTAGATTTTATCGAGCACTATATGGGCTCGATATAGATCTGCTGGCATCGGTGAACTGGCTTCGATTCGGTGACCTCTTTGGGGAAACCGAAGGTTTTGTCTGTGCAATTATGAACGAGGTTATTAAGACGAACAACTACCGGAGGTACATCCTAAAAGACGGCACGATCGACATGTGTAGAGCCTGTCACTGTCCTGGTGAGTCGATTAGGCATGTTACTTCTGGTTGTTCTCGTCTTGCTAACTCTGAGTATTTGCACAGACACAACTTAGTGGCCAGAATCATCCATCAGCAACTTGCCCTTCGCTACAAGCGTATATCATCAGAAGTGCCCTATTATAAATACATGCCTGAGCCAGTTCTTGATAGTGGCCATATCACGCTCTACTGGGATCGATCTATTATCACAGACAGGACTATTGTTGCCAATAAGCCTGATATTGTGATAATAGATCGATCTGCGAGACATACGATGATCATTGATATTAGTGTCCCACATGATGGTAACCTCGTGAAAGCAGAAACTGACAAGATTACAAAATATTTAGATCTCGCTCACGAGGTTGCCGCCATGTGGCACATGGAATCAACGAGCATCGTACCGATAGTGGTGTCAGTGAACGGGCTTATAGCGAAGAGCTTCGATAAACACCTAGAGAGGCTTTCGCTAGGTAAATGGGTGAAGGGTCGGATACAGAAGGCAGTTCTCCTAAACACGGCACGCATAGTGAGGAGATTCCTGTCTCTGGAGCCCTAACCACCGGTAGCTTGGGCCCTAGGCCTCGCTCCCAGCGACGGACAGTTTTTTATATTTTTTAATTTAATTTCTTTGTAAATATCGTTTTATAAAATAAAGTATTTTTTTAATATTAATATTTTATAAAATGAAATGTAAATTATTTTGAAAAATGTAAATAACAAGAAAAGAAAATAAATAAAGATAATAATAATAATCTTTATTTGTAAGAAACATGGTGAATACATAGGTGACTTGTTCAAATTTTATAAATGTACAACACGTTTCGCCATTTCTGGCATACAAATTTCTTTACAAACCTAAGAAATAAAAATTTTAACATTAAATTATTTTATATATGTTACACATTTTTGTTAATCTCTTTCCCTGTAATGTCCATAGAGATAATATAAAGTATGTCAGTATTATTTAAAAATAAATGTCATCGAATTAATTATTGTCATTGAATTATAATTGGATTATTTACATGTCCTTTGGTTACAATTATATATACCTAGTCAGGTCATAAGTATTGTCACACAGTAAAAACTTTTCTTTTAGAATGCTGGCCACAAAAAAGTTTTATTGATTTCGAATTTCGAATTGTTAATGAAAATAAAAATGTATAACTTTTAGAATTTTACTCATTTTTAAATATGGAGTGGACGCTTAAAGAAGACCGTGTTGCAGTTATTACGTTACATCGTTGCGGTTACGCGCCAATTCAAATTTTTAACATACTGAAAAATTTGAATATTACCAAAAGATTCGTTTATCGTACCATCAAACGATACAATGAAGACTCTAGTGTAGATGACAGGTCAAGAAGTGGTCGCCCTCGGTCTGTTAGGACTCCAGCAGTGATAAAAGCTGTGAAGGCACGAATTCAAAGAAATCCCAAACGTAAGCAGAAACTGTTGGCCCTTCAGATGGGGTTAAGCAGAACCACGGTGAAAAGGGTGTTAAATGAAGACTTAGGGCTTCGGGCATATCGAAGAAAAACAGGACATCGTTTGAATGCTCGTCTAATGGACCTGAGACTGAAGAGATGCCGCGCTTTGTTGAAGCGGTACGCGGGAAAAAAATATCGGGAAATTCTTTTTTCGGATGAAAAAATGTTTACCGTAGAAGAGAGCTACAACAAACAAAATGATAAGGTGTACGCACACAGTAGTGAAGAAGCGAGCAACCGTATTCCGCGTGTCCAACGAGGTCATTTTCCATCCTCGCTCATGGTATGGTTGGGAGTTTCTTATTGGGGCTTAACAGAGGTACATTTTTGTGAGAAAGGTGTAAAAACTAATGCTGTTGTGTATCAAAATACAGTCCTGACGAACCTTGTGGAACCTGTTTCTCATACCATGTTCAATAACAGGCACTGGGTATTCCAACAAGATTCGGCGCCAGCTCATAGAGCGAAGAGCACACAATACTGGCTGGCGGCGCGTGAAATCGACTTCATCCGGCACGAAGACTGGCCCTCCTCCAGTCCAGATTTGAATCCGTTAGATTACAAGATATGGCAACACTTGGAGGAAAAGGCGTGCTCAAAGCCTCATCCCAATTTGGAGTCACTCAAGACATCCTTGATTAAGGCAGCCGCCGATATTGACATGGACCTCGTTCGTGCTGCGATAGACAACTGGCCACGCAGATTGAAGGCTTGTATTCAAAATCACGGAGGTCATTTTGAATAAACTTTAATGTCATAAGAATCTATGTTTTGTTAAGTTCATTTTGGTATATGAATGGGTACATAATTAATAAACTTGTTACAATTATTTTACATTAAACATGTGACAGAATTTATGACCTGACTAGGTATATATATATCATGTCTATAATTAATTTTTCCATTGAAGTGTTCACAATACCTGAGTCCGCGTGATTTAAAGTAATTTTGAACAATTTATAAAAACACATAAAATAAAACATTATTGAAATAAGTCTGATAATTTATAAAAACATCTTTCAACCAGCCATACAAACATCTTTTCCTTAAACTGTTTAAGAGGCAACTGTCTTATCGAAGCGGGTATTCGATTGTACACTTTAATAGTTATAATAGGTATATTCTTATGTCCTAAAGCAGTGCCACGGTTTGGCATCATTAGTCTTGTAGGATCTCTATTTTTTATTTTGGAATATTCGCAGTCACCGTATGCTGTAAAATAATGTTTGTGTTATTTTACAAATACACATGATTGATAAATGTATAAACCAGCTAAGGTAAGTACTTTTTGGTCTACAAATAGGGACCGACAAGAAGTCATAGGACTCACTCCGCAAACAGCCCTCAGACACTTTTTTTGAGCTACAAAAGCCCTACCTACGTCAGTTGAATTTCCCCATAGTATAAGGCCATAGCGTAGGACTGACATAACATATCCATGAAATGCTGTCAAAGCGGTATTTTGACCGGCTGTACAGCGTAATCGTTTTAAGGCAAATACGAATTTATTTAATTTTTTACATATAAGATCAATATGAGATTTCCAGTTTAAATTTTTATCCAATATAATACCAAGAAATTTAATATCATTTACTTACTCTATTTGTTCATTATTATATATGATACTATCATTTAATTGTTCATTAGTCTTATAATTCAAAAACTCCACATACTTCGTTTTACTTATATTAGCTTTAAGATTATTAGATTTTAGCCATCTCATAATTTTGTCGATCTCTGAAATCATTGTGTGTTCAAAATAATTAGATCTATCCTCATAAGTAACTATAGTCGATACATCATCCGCGAATAAAATACACTTTTGATGCGTGACTACAGGCAAGTCATATAAGCACAAGATTTTCTGATGGGAATGATATAATTTGGGAACGCGTACGCTACTAACTCCTGAAAACCACGATCTTCGAATATTCTGAACGGCTGAAAGTCCATTATAAAAAGATTCATAAATTTTTGTTAATTTCTAATTTTGCATTGCCACGTCTGGATACAAAATTACTTATGGGCTGATGGCCATATGTTCTTCTTAAGGGTGATTGCAATTCGACCTGGGAAGTTACCGGCTGTAATGGTAAATTAGGGAATGATTGGGGTAGTGGCGCGGATGATGTCTGGGCAGGTGACTCATCTGATGTTTCGGAGGATGCACGTACCTGGAATGGAAGCAACACTTGATTGCTAGTATTTGAACTGCCAGTTCTACCAATCACCCGAACTGTGGGATGCTTTTTGTCTATATGTTTTTTTTAAATTAGTCACGAATGACTTAAAATATAATTTGGCCTTACATATATTGCAGCTCGCATAGTGTCCACAAAATGGTCCCATACAACACTCACTCTCTTATTTACATTTGCCATTTTACTAAACTAGTATTAAAAACTTTTTTAAAAATTAAACTTAAATTACTTAAGCCTTTAGATTATATCCTAGCATAACTGTCTGATTTATTACACATAAACAATATGAACACTGACTCACTCCTACTACATATTACCGATCTGTCGGAACACACCGTGCGCACACGATATACTAATAATTTTGTCAAAACTAATTACCAATAAATCTTGCAAGTCAACAACTACTTTTTTTTTATTTTAATGTTCGATAATGAACAATGTTCAAAGAACTAAATTACGAATAACTAATGATGACGGCAGTATGTGACGATAGAATTATTAAATTTAGAAATCATATGATATAAAAATAGAACTAAGTCAAAAGAGGAAACAATATAAAATAAAATTACTCAGATTGAAGCTTTGCTAACCTATTGATCGCAAAGTACCAGGGTGACATATTCTCAAAGAGCTAACTCGGCACATTGCGTGCATTATGAAGGCTGTACAAGCAAACTTCAATGCTTAACTTTGTCCACTCAGTTTCATGAGCGAGCAACAAGTGCTTTCCATAATTGAACGCACCTGCCTCGCCTTTATGTTCGCCTGGTGTTATGATTTTTCTATGAGACCTCTTAGGTTTTGAATATGCCTTGTTGAAATTCCTTCGAGCATTTAACCAAATGGAGTAGTATTTTATGCAAATCATGTGAATATTCAATGGTGGAGAATAGGAGCACTTTGAACCTATCGAATTAGTTAATGAGATAGAAAAGTAAGAATTAAACATATATGAAGTAAGTGATATTTAAGATCTTATATTGAAAACAATATTTTCATTTTGATTCTGCATTTCACATGGTTTATGGTCACTCAATTTTTAATGTAAAGTTAAGCTATTTACTTCTTCTGTCTTGCCGAGGGCAATTAAATTTATTTTCTTTATGAATAGCGGTTTATCGTAAAATGTGGTCATAGTATTGATATATTTTTATAGGGATTTTTTCAAATAGTTTTCATACAAAAAGGCTGAATACCAATATATATATATATATATATATATATATATATATATATATATATCATCATTTCAGCCGGAAGACGCCCACTGCTGGACAAAAGCCTCCCCCAAAGATCTCCACGATGATCGGTCCTGCTCTGCCCTCATCCAATCTATTCCGGCGATCTTGACCAGATTATCGGTCCATCTTGTCAATATATATATATATAAAGATACATTTTTAAATTTGAATTAAGTTCAGTTGCGCAGTGCCTCTTAATAATATTTTACTTAATAGTATCATGACTCATTAGTCACTGATGTGTACTACCCCCCCCCCCCCGCAATCTCCCTCCCCTACCCATACAACAAATGACTTTATAAAATATATAAAAACCTACACAATCTTAGCACAGTAACAACTTACCCATTTATCACTAGCGATCTATTGATTTTACAAATAAATATATGTTTATTTTTTAACATTCTAATCAAATTTTGTAGATTGTGTTTTTTTTGCTGTAAACTGATGTCATCACGATTTATAACTTAAAACAAACTCAATGTCATGAGGCGAAGTCCATAACTTACATAACAAGATTTTAACAACATAATCACTTTAGTATTCGTTTGAATATATGATGGATTTGTTATTCATTTGTATATTTTTAAATGGTAAGTAATATTTTATTCATATGTTTGATATTTGTTCAGTTAATTAAAGTGTAATACCAATATTATTTATCGATGAGTCCGTTATGATAAAATATTATTTTATACACTAGGCACTTGTTAAAAAGCCTTTTTTATAAGTTATGTTTTTATTACAATATTAAGATTAAATTTAGGAATAATTTAGGAAGATGTAAAACTTTTAAGCAAACAAATGTAAGAACATAAAATATTATTCTATGGTATTTATAGTAACATTGTAAAAGTAAAAATTGTTTTAGAATCCGTTATTACACGTAAATATTTAGTTTGTAAATATTTTCAGTAGCAATTTGTCAAAATATTTTTACAATTGGTTTTTACAGTTTTCAAAATCGATGGAAAAGAACCGGATAACATTACGAATCTTCCTGAACAATTTAGGGTAAGATATTTTACAAGTGTTTATCATAAAGTAGTAGGGGCTGCTAACCCGGTGCCTGAGGTATACGCTAATTATGTTATCACTTCATGTCTCTTGAACCCAAAAAAATTAATAACAGCCATTATGTCCTACTGCTGAGCTCAGTAAATATTTAACAGGCATGCCCTAGAGGTAACACTGTGAACCTGCCACGCTACTCTTAGCGGGTTACTCAAACGGGTGATCTTGGTATGCAGGTTTCCTCACATTAGGAAAAGCTGCGAAAGTAGAACATACCATCGTAGGATTCGAATTTTGCTACTATGTATCATACTCGTGCGTCCCGTAGGCAGCCAGATAATTTTAAAAATCTGGCTGTAATTGAGAATGTTGATAACAAAAGACCACGTGGGCGATCACCTACCCGTTGGTCTATACAAATCAAATTGATAACCGGGCTTACTGTTTCCACTGCCCTGAAGAAGCCGAAGACGATGAAGATGATGTGGAAGCAGCTCATCATAGATTCCGTCAAAGAGGTTCAAGACGGGCACGTTACCTTCAGTAATGAAGACCGTGAATACGAAGAAAAGTACATACATCAGAAAGGAAAGCCACACAAATAAATAAATGGGACTTAGTTTAATCTCGAACTTGCGATGGACCATATTCGAATGAATATTAGAAACATTTTTCTTCGTGCAACCACTGCGGCCAGATGCGGCTTACGTAAAAAGCGATAAAACAACCCTAGCTACGTGGTAGGGTCCCAAACCCATCTGGATGGTAACCACTCATGATCTTTAAGTATGCCGCTACAATAACCTTGTGTTGTGTTCCCGCATTAGCAACTCAGATTCCTATATCCCTATAGGACAGCGTGCTCGCAGTGTCCTAGTGTTGCAAATAGCAATAGGCGACGATATCTACTTACTATTAAGTGGACTGCTAGAAAAAAAAATGTACGAAATGAAATGACAACGGAAGTGTGTTTTATTTTTAGAATGACGATAATTGGACTTGGGGCTACATCGAAATAAGTGTACCGAGCGTAAGTAAAATTATACAATCTTTGCAGAAGGTGGAGATTAATGAATATACTAGACCATGATTTGAAGCTAATGTGAGGACTGGCTTGGATGAGCTTAGCGTGCTAATGGCTTAAATGGCATTTATTATTTTAGCATTACATCTCAGTAGTAAAATTGTAGAAAAATTTTCGCATCGGTTTCTTGAATTTGGTTTTGAACTTTTCCTCTTCACATGACACTTCTACATCCATGGGCACGCGTATCACCCTTTATGACATTACCAGTGTTTTTGGGTCTCGGGCCTCTCCCATGGAGGGATCAGATAATGTACGCGCCACGCTTGTCCACGGTGGACTGCCGAGTTACACATACCGATTGTCTTGCTATGCAGATTTCTTCACGATGTTTTCCATTGCTGTTGGTATGTACCAACGACGATGGAACAGCCATGTGGCAATTATACTATGATATACACATTAGTGGTCATCCATAAATTACGTCACGCGTTAAGGGGGGTGAGTATCACCGGAATGTGACATTGAGTGATAAGGGGTAGGGGGGGTGTCAAAAGCTTTGTGACGTCACGATATGAATGAACGAGACGAATATGAAGGAGTGGGTCCAAAGTCCATGGACACAAATTCATTAAGTTTTGTATCTTTAATTTAACATAATTAATCGTGTATTTTTTCCTAACTAGTCTTTGGCTTTGTCTATTATCTAAAATATTTGACTTTTTGTTGATTTTATTAAATATTATTTAATAAAATAAGAAAAGTATTAAAATAACTTTTTCTTTTGATTACTATTAAATACATGTATAAAATTGAAAAATGTGTGATGTCACATTAAGGGGAGGCAGTCCTAAAAATGTGACAGCCTGTGACAAGGAGGAGTGGTTAAAAGATCCTAAAATTCATGTAACGTAATTTATGGATGGCCCCTTAGTTGAGAAATAAGCGGTGCATGCTACCGTGGGATTCAAATCCGGGACCGCTACATTTGTCTCCAACTGAACTACCACTGAGCTACCAGTTACATCATTGTTAGTTTACAGGCAAGAAATAAACGAAGTAATTTAGATTTCCTCTCAGAGTTGAGATATCAGTTATAATTAAAGCCAGTGACGTCTTGCAGCTGGAGTTAGTCCTCCCCCTAGAAGAAACGGAGAACCTCCACCATGCTTGGTCACGGCCGATTAAACATACCGGTAAACTCGGTATGCAGGTTTCTTTATTGTGATTTCCTTCAAAATCTGTACACAGCAATTAGTTACGTCACACGATAAAGGGGGGGGGGGTATCACTGGAATGTGACATTGAGTGATAAGGGGTAGGGGGGGTGTCAAAAGCTTTGTGACGTCAAGATATCAATGAATGCGAAATGAATATGAAGGATTGGTCCAAAGTCCATGGACACAAGATTCTATGCACATTAAACGAGAAAAACTGTCCAAACGGTGCATTCTATCGTAAGCATGGTGGTAGCACACTTGAAGGTATGGGTTTGAATCCTAATCTTAATCTTAGCGGCTTCATATGACTCCTATAAAAACTAAATGCAAACATAAAACTTCAATCAGAAAAAGAGTTTACTCACGGAAGGCTACCGATGTAAATATTTACCCATTCATTTGGGTCAGCTATATAGCTTGGGCTACGAGATGAAGTCTTTGAAAAAGATCAGCGAATAAATGATTTCTTACAGAGAATCAATACTGGTGATGAAACTAACAATAACACGTCTTCGACTACGGAATTGAAAGCTGATCCTTGCTTGCCGTATAATCCACCGAAGCCAGAATTCAAAGTGACGGGGAGACGGATAAGTGAAGCAAGTAAAGTTACATTTTGTAAATATACATACTGTGATAATTCACACAGCGCCATCTAGTATCCAAGAAAGCGTAAGATCTTATATAGTAAGAACTTATACACTTTTTTTGTAAATAAATACTTTTTATACATAAACCCAGACTCGGTACGGGAATAGAAGCGTGATAGATATTCCAACGTGCCAAAGCCGTTTAACCACGGTGGTTGTTTACGTTTTGCTTCTGGAGAAACTGGAAAAAAGATTTCTCCTAACGTCAACGTCCGTTCAAGGATTTTTTCACCTTCTATGGAGCTACCGCATCATATCCAAAATAATGATGAAAGGCGAAGAAAAATCACTACTGATCAGATAACAAATAAAATTACCGTAACTTTTTACAGGCCTGTACCACACGACCAGGCACTCTTTATATAGAAATAAATATTTAATTTAAACTAAATCCAAATTTTACAATTTTACAGTCGCGGTCATAAATCCTGCAGCTTCACAACTCTATCGCATCAAAACAATCACTTACGATCTTTTTCTACAACAAAAATTTTGCACGCACATGATGTCATAAATCGCACTGTTTTATCATTATCTAGCAAGACTGGGGATATAATGAACATTAGTGACAAGTTTGTTATTTTGAAATCACACATGCATAAACACAATACTTTGCAGGCTGTCCTGACCCACTCATGTCAGGAGGATATAATAATGTGTTTATAATTAAAAAAAAATGTTAAAATAAACGACTTGTTCCTATACAGGTGGTTTTATAGTGTTTTATTTACTTTTGATAATTCTTTTAAATTATTGCATTTATTTTAAACATACGTTTATAGTATTAAGCATAAGTTTTCGTATGGTGCTAATTAAATAGTATGAAATTCACAGAAAAAGAGTACACAAAAATTGCAGGCTAATACGATCTTGGTGTTCTACTAAATTTATTGCCCAAGACTTTCATCAAAATTTAGATACCATATAAAATATGCTATAAATTTGAAGTCATGTTCTTCTTGTTCTTATTAAATCCACCACCCGTTATATTTGTTCTCCTGGTACAAAAAAATATAATTTTAGGTATTTAATGTGTTACGCTTTTAGGTACGTCTCTGACTCCAATTTAGCAACGCATCGAGCATCTGCTATCTATATGAAATAACTAGTATATTTTATTTATCTCCATCTGGAGATAAGTAAAATATATTTCTTATAAGTCGTCCTTTAATTATCGTATTATACAACTGTACAGAACGCTATGTACAACCGAGAACCAATTCCGGGAATAGACGGAAGGCGACTGGCGACAGTGTAGCGAATAAACGCGTATTACAATTTGTGCTGATTTGCAGCTGTCGCTAGCCGCCACAATCGTTAGATATTATTTTTCAGAATGTCTCGAATACAAATGGGACATCAAAAATGCAGCAGAAATCAAGAGAAGAAATAATGAATGTAAGTTTTTATTATATTTTCATCAAACTGGTACAATCGATACAGCGCCATTTAGGCCCAAAATAAGCAGTAGAGCGCTTGTGTTATGGCCAACAGATATACTGGTTATATATATATTTTTTTGTAAATTAACACTTACCGTAAAATACTACTACTGTTATTATTATAAATACAAAAACACCCCGACTTGGGACGAAAATTGCATTAGTGTTGAAGACGTTTGTGTGATGATTACTTACTAATTATTTTTCTTCCTCCTGCCCTTACCGCACGTTATATGGGGTCGGCACAACATGTTCTCTCCTTCCACTCTCCTCTTTTTTTTTTATTGCTGTAGAACAGCAGACAGGCTGACCGCCTATGGGTGTTTACAACTCCAGTGGCATCGCGAACACGCTGCTGTCCGATAAGGGTACAGGAACTTGGGTCACTAATGCCGGAACACAACACAAGGTTATTATGGCGGCATACTTAAGATCGAAGGTGGTCGCCATCCAGACGGGCTTGAGGCCCTACCACGTAGCTAGGGTGGATTGTTTTGTCGGCTTTTACGACAGGCCGACCCCAGCCGCAGAAGTTAGTATTCTTTCTCCGCCCCTGCACGGCTAAAAACTCGTCATCAAAACATTCACACCCTTTTTTGCCATATCATCTTTTACGCAATCCATCCATCTTTTTTTTTTTGGTCTGCCTCTACTCCTGTATCAATCTACTAACATTTTTATCATTTTCCTTGTTATATGGTATTCTTTTCTGCGCATTACACTGCCAAACCACGCTAGTCTACTAATTCTTCACGCTAGTCTATTATTTACTAATTCTTATTATGATTTAATAGGTCAAGCGTTACAAATTCAAAAAATCTTAAAGCAGCCCGATGGTTACAAAAAGCTGCCTTCGTTTGCAGTTGGCGGCCGTGATACTTATCCGGGTGAATTTCCACATATGGTAAGTAATTCATTGTTTTTTTTAACTTGGTGTCTAGGGTTTTAAAAGACAAAGTAATAATTTCTTCACTATTATCTCAATATTTTAAACTGACATGCATTAAGGAAAAATAAAGTATGGACAATTGATAATGACATGAAATAGATATATGAGAGAGATAACACAAAAATCATGTTTGCATGCCGAAATGGTAAAACATAATTTACATTTTTTGTATCCTGTAACGGCTTTTATAACTATGTTATGCGCTCGTAAATAATTCTGATTTGATTTGATTGGAAATCCTTGTACTTGGTGAAAACCTGTATTTCTGGTCTATTTAATATTTTCAATTGACGAATCCAGACTAGATAAACTGCATCGTGCAAATATTTCATCCTCCTAGATATCAAACATATAGACCCGACTGTATCATACCACTTGCATAGCTACCGAGCCTGTCATCGTTTGTCTGTCATGCTTAAATTTTGCAGTTCAATAATATTCCGTATAAATAGATAAAATTTCGTGACACATTATTTTCTTTTTTTATACCTGGAGTTCAGCAGATAGGCAAACGAACCACCCGATTGCAGATGTTCACCGTTGTTTATGGACTTTGGCAATACCAGAGGTATTGTCAACGCGCTGCAGGCCTCAAATAAATTCCATAACGCCTTTTTCTTTTACGAAGAGACACAAAGAATACTAATTGGAAAAGACTCCTATAAAGATACAGCTCTTTTTTTTTTTTTTTTTAATTTATTAGGAGCTACAACAGCTCCTACAGAAATTACTTCCAGTTGGACCCATTCTAAAAAAGGAAAGAAGATAATTAGAGCTTTAACAATGTATGAACTAACAAAAAAGAAAAATGATTTGTCATTTTGTATAAAACAAATATTCTGTTACAATGGACACAGCACCATGCAGTCCCATAGCAAGCAGCAAAACGCTTGTTTTATGGATACTAGAAAACCAATACTCGTATTTCACATACACGTACAGTTTTCGTCACTTCTTACAAGAATCATATCTTCCAAGCGTCCTGAAATATGAAAGCCGTTACACCGCGTAGGTGGGCAAACTTTATGACTAGACATGTAATTGGAGACCATATCAAAAAGCCAATAAAAATATGATATACTTAGTAAGGTCCAATAGTAAGTACGATAATATCGTCGGCTTAATTGTCAGAATGCGTAACATAATTTGGATAAATTTTACAGGAGCAAGTAAAAACCTTGTTTTTACTTGCTAATACTGTCACTCATAACAAATTAGTCATATCTTTGTAGTCATACGAAGTAATCTAATAGATAGGCTTCAATACTCCACTAGCCATCTAGTTAAATTCAAAAGTTTTATTTCAATATTTTGTTGAGTTATGCATTCTGATAGCTGACAATATCTTAATTAATCAAAATATTTGATGAACTAAAATCTACAATGTTGGTTAAGATATTAGCAGCTGCTGAGAACGGTTGCGATAGGATGCCTTGGAAAGCATTCAATTCCCACAATTTGATTTGTTTCAATGTGATAATGAAAAAAAAATTGATTAATAACTATAATATACAAAGTCCCTTAATTTTTTTCCATCAGGGGGCCATAGGTTGGAAGGCAGTGGTCGGTACATGGGAGTTCAAATGTGGTAGTAGTCTCATCAGTCATGAGTTCGTACTGACAGCAGCGCATTGCTCCAGCGCTTCACCGCGAGATACGTCCTTGGCTGATATAACACCGAAGATCGTACGATTGAATGCTAAGAACATATTTTATGTAGGTAACTTTAATACATTTTATTATATGGAGAATACATATAATTATCTGTTATTTCAGTCAGCATACCGATTTTTAAAGATTAGCGCAGTGAAAGCGTATTGGACTCATAACCTCTTAGTAAAACACATTGCTTCATACTGGAAAACGTATGACGAAAAAGTATTAAACCTAAATATTTGGTTAGTAGACCATAGACAAAAAATATTTTGTTTTAATACGTAACATTAATATATTATTTTTTATTTTTTTGTTAGACAAGAATTCTTAAACAACAAAATTCGCTTAGGAATACCAGACTGGCTCAGCCCGCTTAATGGTAAGCAGTTCCGTACCCTATAGATGTTTGCGACACTAGGGGCACCACAAACATGCTATTGTCCCATAGAGGTACAGGAAACCTGGGCCACTAATTCCGGAACACAGTACAAGGTTATTATGGCGGCATACTTACAGACCAAGGGTGGTTGCCATCTAGGCCGGCTTGGAGCCCTATTAAGTAGCTTGGGTTGTTTTGTTGCCTTTTAGGACACGCCGACCCCGGCCGCAGAGGTTGGTATGTTACTTACTCCACCCATGCACAGAGAAAAACTCGTTCTTACTTTTTAACAAACATTAGACGGAAATTTAACTTTCTTCAGATCATACTAATAATTTCACTTGCGTGTGTCGAATTCTATTAAACAAACTGTTGCTATCAGCTGGTTTATTAGCTTGGATTCAAATTTAGTTTGCAGATGAAAATGCATCACCAAACGATGTAAACATAATCCAAATTATAGTACATCCAAACTATGAGTCACCGAAGAAGTATAATGATATAGCTTTAATGAAGCTGGAGAAGAAAGTTGGTTTTACTCAATTACTGCAGCCAGCTTGCCTATGGCCTAAAGATGAGTTGAGTGAATTAGGAAGCAGTGCTATGTTGACCGGGTGGGGCGCTCTGAAGCCAGGTAATTATACAAATTATCACCAGACTTATAAACTGTTTTTGCCCTAAGGACTGTCGCGGAGAAATACAGGACGAAGAATACGTCTCTGCATTGCCTGTTTCTTGACTTACAAAAGGCCTTCGACTGTATTCCTCGCACGATAGTCTGGTGACAATTGCGATCGAAAAGGGTTCCAGAGGCCTATTTGACATGATCCAAGACATGTACCATGACTCCGATTCCGTAGTTCAGACCACTATTAGCGACATAAAACCTTTCCCCATCACCGTCGGGTTGAATCAAGGATCCGTCCTTAGTCCGTTTCTGTTCAGCATGGTATTAAACGTACTATCAGACAGCATCAGAAACTCACGTGAGCAGCCCCCGTGGCTGC
The DNA here is from genome assembly GCA_963693495.1 of Malacosoma neustria. Lineage (NCBI taxonomy): Eukaryota > Metazoa > Arthropoda > Insecta > Lepidoptera > Lasiocampidae > Malacosoma > Malacosoma neustria. The sequence goes on from OY856377.1 coordinate 19,142,120, forward strand.
TCATGTATGCTAATGATATCGCGCTGGCAGATTCGGACAGGGGTAGGCTGATGCGACGCGTGAAGGCGTGGAAGGAGTCGCTTGAGAACGGTGGTCTGAAGCTCAATGTGGCGAAGACCGAGTACTTGGCCTGTAACTCCATAGATCCCACACCCGTACACATAGGCGACGACACGGTCGAGCGACCGAACCAAATGAAACACCTGGGATCTGTATTTCACGCGTCTGGTGACATCGATTGCGACGTCAAGGCATGCATTGCTGCTGCGTGGGCCAAATGGCGTGAGGTAACTGGTGTCATTTGTAACCCCAAATGCCGGTAAAGTTGAAGGGACAGATCTATAAGACCATCATTAGGCCTGTCCTTTTATACGGCTGTGAAACATGGCCGGTATTAGAGTGATACAAGCAAGAACTGTGTGTCCCAAAGATAAATATGCTGCGGTGGAAGTGTGGAGTGACGCGGAAGGACCGCGTTAGGAACTCTCGCATTCGCGGCAGCCTTCATGTCCGTGATATTGCGGATAAATTGCAGGATTGGCGACTCGGATGGTATGACCACGTTTTACGGCAACCGGATGCTTACATGGGAAAAAAATGTCTGGCCATGCCGCCTCCACCGGGCCCCGGCAGGAGGGTTAGACCCAAAAAGTGCTGGCTTGACGTCGTAAATGATGATATGCGTGCCAATGGGCTCACTACCAGGGATACTGAAGACCGTGCGAAGTGGAGAAGAAAAAGTCGGAAAACGGACCCCGGGCATCGAAACGGAAGTTAGATTGCAACTGGGATACAACGCTGGGATGATGATGACTGTCACTCATAAAAATTACCATATTCTTGTAGAAATTACGAAGTAATCCAATAGATAGGCTTCTAAATACTCCACTAGTCGTGTTGTTAAATTTAAAACTTTTATTTTGATATTTTGTGGAGTTACGCATTCTGATAATATTAAGCCTACGATATTTATATAAAAAAGATAATTCTACACAAAATACAAGTACTTTTACTACTTACTTTGAAACGATATGGTGCTGTATGAATTGTATTAATATATTTATTTATACATTTATTTTGAAATAAACATACAGGTAGCCGCGCCTTATCTGAAGAGCTGCAAGCAGCTGTAGTAGATATATTAGATTCAAATCGATGCGATGAGCTGCTTAAGAATCATTGTAACAGACACTGGTGCGCGATGGAAGATCATCAGTTGTGCGCTGGCAAATTGGAAGGAGGAGTGGATGCTTGCCAGGTATGATTAAAGGAGTCTGCCCACTAGACCGTTTCATACCATGACTGTGCTAGGGAACGTGCCAGGCAAAAAATATTGTTTGTATTAAAAAGTATGTGACTATGCCCACTAGACCGTTCCGTAACCGACCAGCACGTTTGCTTTTGTGCCTTGATACGGTCCTAGCACGGTCATGGTATGGAATAGTGTAGTGGGCATACTTCTTTAATATTTAACTTATTGCACACTTTGTTTTTGAAGTGAAAACTTCTTTAGCGGCGTTGTGCACTTTTTTGTGATGGGTAAAAAATGTTAGACTCGCGTCTGGTGTCACGTGTCATGATCGAAAATTTGTAAGATTCGTAAGACGGTGTTTTGGTCCAGTAATACCAACCTTATAAATAATGACTTAAGGTTTATTTTATAATGTATCTTTTAAATGATTTCATTGCATTACTTGTACATATCTATTCGAATTACGACTTTATTACAATGATATACATTTGAGTTTTTGAAGTAAAAACTTCTTTAGGGGCGTTGAGCACTTTTTGTGTAAACAATTCTTGGTTTGTAAAGAAATGTAAATGACTAATTTAAACTTTAATATTTATTTATTTATTTTAGTAAGACTTACAGGCTAATAAAAATTACAATATGTACATATAATCTAATATTCTTAAAAACTATTGCTGATTACAAGTCTTAACATTTAGTTATTTACCACTACTCTACACAGTAAAAAGAAAAGAAAAAATTAATAACGACTTATATTCAATGTTCAACAATGTCGAAAAAGTATTTACCCATCATTACTTTGAATCTGTTAACTTTAGTTGTGAATAAATCGATATCGAGCTGGGCATCTAATTTATTAAATTCATTTGCACCTCGAATAAAAAAGCTATTTTGTCTGTAATTAGTAGGTGCAAATGGCACACTTAACAATTGTCGCTTTCTAAAATTTTTATGCTGTGTACGGAATCCTATATTATTAATGCTTGGTCATAAACAATTTTTTATAAACCGAAAATAATAATCTAACTAATGGCTCGACGATACAAATCACAAGTTATTTAGTTTTTAGTTTTCACTTCTATCGGCAGTCCCCAAAGACTGCCACGCATGTTTTTTTTAATTAAGTGCTCTGCCTCCACGCTATTTTATCTTATCTTGTTTCGGGGCCGAGAAATATCTTGGACACTTCGACCCAATGGGATCTTTTGTGTTCTTCTAGATAGCAATCACTCCTCTCCAATCTCATTGAAGATTTGCTTCATGAGCCTAACAATGAGATATGGAGATAGGAGCCTGTAGTCTTCCGGTGTCGGATACCGTACCCCCAAAAGATTCATTCGTCTTCTGGCCAATGCATCGCGTGTACACAGTAGGTTTTCCATGCGTTCTGTATGTTCCCCACACAACCTGCACATGGGTGTCGCGGTTAGACCCAACTTCCACGCTATCTTTCTTTCTTTCGTTTCCCTAGGGACAACAGATAGTATACCCGTCGCCCTTGTCTAAAGCGTATTTGCAGGTTACACATACCGGTGATCTCAATATGCATGATGTTTTGCTTCACCGTCGCAACATGACAATATTGCTACAATATGCACATTAGGCAACAAAAACTGTCTGAGCGGTGAATGCCCCGTGGGATTCGAACCCACGACCTCTCGATTGGTCTCCATGTATAATACCTACTAGGAGCTGTACCTGATAAGGTACGTTACGTAGATAGGGTATTATTATCGCATACCCAATAAACCTTTCGTGTTTTTCGGTATTCCTTCAGAACATACTTGAGATTATTATTAGCTGGACAGGCAACCTAGAAGCTATTGTGCACACTCGGAGAACAAACTTAGAGAGCACTGATTCGATTTCCACAATGATTCAAGGTAATTGCCGAGTAGCGAGTGTGAAGGAAAAAATCACGAGGAAACCTTAATTTTGAAACCAATATGTGTAACCCATCCTTCTTAGACAAGAGCGGTTTGTACATGTCGGGTCCATTTAGGTAGAGGCTAGGTGGAAAAAGCGAAAAGCATAAAAACGAGATAACATTCTACAAACCCCCTGTGTGTATGTATTTTATATTTAATTTTGTTGAAGCAGAGTCCCGAAAAGAATTGCTGTATATGAAGCAATTCTTTAAAATAAATAAATTTGTAAGATGCCGATTAACAAGAGTTTATTTTAACAAGACATGACAGAAGTAGAATAAAAAAACAAGTTACGGTTTAAAAGTCACTAGAATATTTTTAAAGTATACTTCTAAAACATGCCAGTGATTTGATTATATAAATATACAAAACACGCAGGTTTTAACACCTCCCCGTAATTAAAGCACTAACATTCACAAGTATATAAACAATTAAAAGTTAACACTATCACTCTTCCTATCTCTAGGATTTATAGTAAAATATTTTACAGAAACAATAAATTCATTTTTAAAAAAAAGGTAACATCATATTATCCCTAAAGAGGCCAGGCATTCATAGTGTCTCAATTTAGGCAATGGCTTAGTGAGAATGTCTGCTGTTTGAAGAGTAGATGGAATGAATTTAATGTCGACTTGATTGGTGGAGATGCACTCACGAATGAAATGATGTCGAATATCAATGTGCTTGGTGCGAGAGTGATGTGTGTTGTTTTTAGTGAGTGAGATGGCACTTTGATTATCGCACATTATTGTTAAAGGTGACGATGATTTGAATAAGTCTTTAATCAGTGATCGAATGTAAAGAGCTTCCTTGCAGGCGTCACCAAGAGCCATGTACTCCGCTTCTGTTGTAGATTGAGCTACAGTTCTCTGTTTGCGTGACTCCCACGATATTGATGAACCACTCATCTGAAACACATACCCTGTATAGGATCGTCGATCTATCAGATTACTTGCGTAATCGGCATCAGCGTATCCAATACCATCACCAGTGCCATTATATGTGAGCTTTTTGTCTTTTGTGGCTTTCAGATAACGAAGCACACGTTTGGCAGCTCTCCAGTGTACCTCCCCGTAATGTACGTTGAATTGGCTCAAAACAGATACTGAGTGAGCTATATCAGGTCTGGTACCAATCGCAAGGTACATTAAAGACCCAATGAGCTGCTGGTATGGTAATTCCGGCTTTTCATCAATCGGGTTTGGCCAGACAAGTTTTGTACCCGGCTCCATAGGAGTGGATATTGGGATAGCATCACTCATCCCAAATTTTTCGATCAATTTCTCAATATACCTTGTTTGGTCAAGCGACAGAGAATTACCTTTTCTTGTCACTCTCATGCCCAGACAGTCTTTTAAGGGACCTAAATCTTTGATTGTAAATGATTTTCTTAATTCGACTTTGAATTCTTCCTTCATGTCCCGATCATTGCTGAATATAAAGAAATCATCTACAAATACAGCTACTATAAGTAACTTAGTATCTTTGTGCTTGTAGTATATGCAGTGTTCTTTCTCAGAACGTTTAAATAAAAGTTTGTCCATAGTCTCACAAAGTTTTTTATTCCATTGTCGCGGAGCTTGCTTAAGACCGTAGAGAGATTTCTTAAGAAGACACACTTTGGATTTGCTATCGGCAAAGCCTTCGGGCTGCTCCATGAATATTTCTTCCTCTTAATCGCCGTTCAAGAATGCTGTCTCAACGTCTAAGTGGTCAATATATAAATTAAGTTTCGCTGCATAAGCTACTAAAAGCCGGATTGACGATAGTCTAGCAACCGGAGCAAAAGTTTCACCATAATCCACACCATAGATTTGTGTGAATCCCTTAGCAACAAGCCTTGCCTTATATTTAACTATATCCCCATTCGTATCCCTTTTGACTTTGTAAACCCATTTACATTTAATCACTTTTCTATTTGGAGGTCTATCTACAAGGATCCACGTTCCATGCTTTTGCAGTGAATCATACTCACACTGCATAGCATTCAGCCAGTTTTGACTATAACAATCTTCCAGAGCTTGTTTGTAGGTCTGTGGCTCACAATCAGCGCTAATTAGGTTTGCATATTCTGAGTCCGAATATCTAACTGGAGCTTGGCGGTTTCGAAGAGGGTATCTTCGTGCAGTAAGATCTTCAGGACTGTCAACCAATATTTTGGATTCTGAATGAGAAGCAAGTGGTACTTGGTAAGGAGGATCTGCATCTCCTTCAGTAGAAGATTCTGTGTGTTCTTCAGTAAGTTGCATGTTCGATGTAGACGGAAGATTTTGGGTAACTGGTGAAGGAATTTGAAATAATTCAGATTGTGGGATTGAAGTATTCATTGGTTCTTCTTTACCATATTCGCCAGATGGTTGTTTGTTTTCGACAAAGACAACGTCTCTGGCAATTACAACGTTCCTTGGATTCTGAGGATTAATAAGACGATACCCTTTTGTATCTGCTGAGTAGCCAACAAAGATACAGGCTTGAGTCTTGGAGTCGAGTTTCTTGCGCTTCTCTTTTGGGACCAAAACATGCGCTTCACAGCCGAAAACTCGCAAGTGACTTAAATCCACCTTCTTTCCAGTCCACATTTCTTCCGGGATTTTATTGTTTAACGCTTGGGTTGGAGAGAGATTCTTGAGATATATCGCTGTGGAAACCGCTTCTCCCCAATATGCACGTGGTAAACCAGAATCTTGGAGCATTGATCTTGCTTTTTCGACAACAGTTCTGTTAACACGTTCTGATACTCCGTTTTGCTCCGGAGTATAAGGCACTGTCGTTTGATGAACAATTCCATTCTTTTTTAGAAAATAAGTCATATTATGATTCAAGAACTCTTTGCCATTGTCCGAGCGCAAAGTTTTAATTTTTAGACCCGTTTGATTCTCCACAAAGCTTTTAAATTCAACAAATTTACAGAAGACTTCATTTTTCGATTTTAGCAGGTAGCCAAAAGTCTTACGAGTAAAATCGTCTGTAAAAGTTAGTAGGTAAAGCGCTTCACCCCACGAAGGAGTACTCATCGGCCCGCAGAGGTCTGTATGCACCAGTTCCAATTTGGCATTAGACCTACTTTGTGATTTTTTGAATGGTCGCTTTGACAATTTACCTTGTAGGCACAGCAAGCAGGTTTCACTCAATTCTCTGAATGCAGAACTTGTATAGTCTATACCAATGGCATTATTTTTTAAAATATTCAGGGCTTTAGGGTGTAGGTGGCCAAGACGTCTATGCCATAGTAAAGCAGACGCTGTTGGTTGTATCAGATTGGCTTTATAATCTACCGTATCTAATTTGTATAGACCATTAAAATTTGACGCTGTTGGTTGTATCAGATTGGCTTTATAATCTACCGTATCTAATTTGTATAGACTATTAAAATTTGACGCTGTTGCAACAACAGTGCCAGTTATTTTACAGCTATCCTTCAAAAGAATCGAGGCACCTTTCTCGGAAAACACTACTATGAATCCTTTTTGAATCAAGCAGTGTACTGAGAGTAAATTTGTTGCTAAATTTGGAACGTATAATACATCAGTAATTTGCTTAATCCTATCAGAAACATTTACAGAAATTGTACCTTTTCCTTCACTCTGAATTTTCTGACCATTGGCCATAGTGACTGGTTTAGACTCTTGCTTCATGTCCAGGAACCAATCACTCTTGTTACTCATATGTATTGTAGCACCAGAGTCAATGTACCATTCGGTTGAGGTACAAGGTGAAGGGATAGGGATGCCTGTAGGAAGATTATGATTAAAGCCAGATAAAAGTGTAATATCAGATATATTATTACATGAATGAGATGGCAACGATGATGAAGTTGTCGCTGATGGTGCTGATAATGATGCTGGTGACTTTTTTCGGTTGAGACGCTTTCTACACTGGTACATTTGATGGCCTATCTTTCTGCAATAATTGCATTTAACTACATTATTATTAGACACGGATACACTAGAGAATAAAGAACTAGACGTGGCTGTTGCATCTCGACATTCTTCTTTAAGCAAGATTGATGCGATTGCGTCCATAGTCACTTTAGTGCCGGAGTGCTCTATAGCCATCACCATCGGGCTGTAGGTGTCAGGAAGTCCTGCTAGCATAATCAAACCAACAAGTTCATCGTCGAGGCCGGCATGAATTGCGTTCAGCTGCTGCTGAATGTGACGTATGTCATTTACGTAGGCTTCTACATTCGAGTAGGTTTCAAGTTGGATATTGAGCAATTTCTTCATGAGTTTTAAGCGCCGTGATAATCCACTGTCAGCATAGCACTCCCGGAGTCGGTTCCAAGTTTCTTTTGATGTTTTTGCTGCCATGACTACGGGGTAAAGGTGCTCACTTAGGTTTAAACAGATTTTTGACCTTGCTTTTCGGTCCTTACGTTGAAATTCATCAGACTCTTCATCAGCGGTCGAAATTACGCAGTCCCAAAGCTCTGCATCTATTAAATACATTTGCATTGCGAAACTCCACGTTGCGTAGTTGCTGCTACCTTGAAGCTTTGTGAAACTAGGTGTGCTGCTACTGACCACTAGTGGAGACATGCTTGAGGCAGTCTGAAAATAGTGTGGTGTAGACGATGGAGATTCACTCATTTTGCTAAGCCTGGGCCCATAACCTGTTGAAGCAGAGTCCCGAAAAGAATTGCTGTGTATGAAGCAATTCTTTAAAATAAATAAATTTGTAAGATGCCGATTAACAAGATTTTATTTTAACAAGACATGACAGAAGTAGAATGAAAAAACAAGTTACGGTTTAAAAGTCACTAGAATATTTTTAAAGTATACTTCTAAAACATGCCAGTGCTTTGATTATATAAATATACAAAACACGCAGGTTTTAACAAATTTGACACATTGCATTGCAAATGGTGTGTCATATTAATTTATATGTCGTTAAAATTAACCGTTATATATACCTGTAACTCAATCAGCGGCGTAGCGTGGGTGACGGCCGCCCGCAGCGGATGACTATTTTGCCGCCCTTTTATTTGAGTATTTCAATTTAATGCATACTATATATATACTAATATATATTATAAAGAGGTAAAGTTTGTGTGTTTGTGACGTTATATGGGTAATCTCTGGATCTACTGAACCGATTTTGAAAATTATTTTTGTGTTGGAAAGCCCATTTATTGAGGAATGTTATAGGCTATATTGTAATATAGCCTATAACATTCCTCGATAAATGGGCTTTCTAACCCATTTTGGGTGATGTTTCACGCTAGGACCAATAAGAGCGGAGCGGTAATGAAAAATCTGCCCGTGTTGAGCCGGGCGAGCCTGCTAGTATTACATACATTAATTCTAGATAACTTGAAATATTTATGTATATAAATTATAAAATTTTGTCGCCTCTTAAAAAGTGCCGCCCGGGGCGGGGCGACAGGAGCCCCTACTACGCTACGCCACTGAACTCAATATAACGCATAACATGAATCATATAAACAGGGAGACTCCGGAGGCCCGTTACAAGTTCAAATACCGCTGCCAGACGTCACTGAATACAATTTGTATTACGTCATCGGCGTGACGTCATTCGGCATTGGCTGCGCACAACCTAACCTGCCGGGGATTTACACGAGAGTATCAAGCTTTATCAACTGGATCGAGCCAATAGTGTGGCCATAGATCTGTATTTTAAAGGATTTAATAAATAAAATTATAATTTGCAATCTATATTATGTTTTTTTCTGCAGAACCTTATATTTCATTGTTTACAAAAAACAATAGCGTAACACAAAATACATTATGCTTAAAGTATGTAAAAAATAACAAGGCCATTCATAGTTTTGTGTATGTATGTGTGTTCGTACGTTGTGTGATGTAATGTAAAAAAATTCTGTAAATATAAAGTTCTGTAAAAGTTAACATAGAAATAAATACTAGTTGTTAATATACTTTAAAATCGCCAATAAACGATTGTACCCAAACTTGTTTATTATTTTATTGAGATAGTATTAATGATCCAGTTAGTTAATTTTGCGTACATTAAGGATTTGTGATCAGGGAAAATGTAGTCACCTGGGACACTCTTCTCAGGTGACGCACAAGCCGGGGGCAGAGCAATGTCCAAAAATCAATTTTGTGGCTCAACCCCCCCCCCTCCCCCTTCCCTCTCACCATAAGGCTGAGGGTTTCAGTCGGTATCCCGTTGTGGCCGCCACTGGCCATCTCGGTCAGCAATACAAAGACGGCCGCCGTAGGATTAGGACGGTGAATCCTACACAACTACGTCTGCTTCCCCTGGATTCCGGAGTGGTACTAGTCATTCAGTTTCAAAGATTACGGAACAGAAGACAGGATGATCATTTTTAACAAAAACTATTTTTTTTTGTCTAAAATAAAAATAGCCCAAGTTACTCCTTGATACATCAGCTATCTGCCAGTGAAAGTCCCGTCAATATCGGTGCAGCCATTTCAGAGATTAGCCGAAACAAACAGACAGAGAGACAAAAATTGTAAAAAAAATTGTTTTGGTATATGTACCGTGTATACGTCCGAATGCACTTAGTAAAAAGCGGTTATTTTAGTATTACAAACAGACCCTCCAATTTTATTTATTTGTACCTAGTCAGGTCATAAGTATTGTCACACAGTAAAAACTTTTCTTTTAGAATGCTGGCCACAAAAAAGTTTATTGAATTAGAATTTCGAATTGTTCATGAAAATAAAAATGTATAACTTTTAGAATTTTACTCATTTTTAAATATGGAGTGGACGCTTAAAGAAGACCGTGTTGCAGTTATTGCGTTGCATCGCTGCGGTTACGCGCCAATTCAAATTTTTAACATACTGAAAAATTTGAATATTACCAAAAGATTCGTTTATCGTACCATCAAACGATACAATGAAGACTCTAGTGTAGATGACAGGTCAAGAAGTGATCGCCCTCGGTCTGTTAGGACTCCAGCAGTGATAAAAGCTGTGAAGGCACGAATTCAAAGAAATCCCAAACGTAAGCAGAAACTGTGGGCCCTTCAGATGGGGTTAAGCAGAACCACGGTGAAAAGGGTGTTAAATGAAGACTTAGGGCTTCGGGCATATCGAAGAAAAACAGGACATCGTTTGAATGCTCGTCTAATGGACCTGAGACTGAAGAGATGCCGCGCTTTGTTGAAGCGGTACGCGGGAAAAAAATATCGGGAAATTCTTTTTTCGGATGAAAAAATGTTTACCGTAGAAGAGAGCTACAACAAACAAAATGATAAGGTGTACGCACACAGTAGTGAAGAAGCGAGCAACCGTATTCCGCGTGTCCAACGAGGTCATTTTCCATCCTCGCTCATGGTATGGTTGGGAGTTTCTTATTGGGGCTTAACAGAGGTACATTTTTGTGAGAAAAGTGTAAAAACGAATGCTGTTGTGTATCAAAATACAGTCCTGACGAACCTTGTGGAACCTGTTTCTCATACCATGTTCAATAACAGGCACTGGGTATTCCAACAAGATTCGGCGCCAGCTCATAGAGCGAAGAGCACACAAGACTGGCTGGCGGCGCGTGAAATCGACTTAATCCGGCACGAAGACTGGCCCTCCTCCAGTCCAGATTTGAATCCGTTAGATTACAAGATATGGCAACACTTGGAGGAAAAGGCGTGCTCAAAGCCTCATCCCAATTTGGAGTCACTCAAGACATCCTTGATTAAGGCAGCCGCCGATATTGGCAAGGACCTCGTTCGTGCTGCGATAGAGGACTGGCCGCGCAGATTGAAGGCTTGTATTCAAAATCACGGAGGTCATTTTGAATAAACTTTAATGTCATAAGAATCTATGTTTTGTTAAGTTCATTTTGGTATATGAATGGTTACATAATTAATAAACTTGTTACAATTATTTTACATTAAACATGTGACAGAATTTATGACCTGACTAGGTATATGTGTATAGATTATCAAGTTGGTAGAATAGTATGAATCTTGTTTGCACTTTAGTAGTTATATGGAAACTTTAAGCGGTGAACGTGTATAAATAATGAATTGTTTTTGTGTTTTCCTATTATTTATAATTCAAGGTAATTATTAATAACACATGTTGATGCGTGTTTTAATTAATATCTCCACACCAAGATTGTTAGTGAATTGCCGACGGATATATTAACCACTTGGGAGATCTAAAAGGGAGCTCCTGGAATTAGTAGAATTTTATCGACTATTTTTTTATTAACAACTTTCGTGTCGCCACGGATTTCGCTCATCGGAACGCCTTCAATCGCCTTCGATTATCATTCCCATTGTAGTTTGTATTATATTATTTAATTGCATTTATTAAATACATAGTAAAATTATTTAAGTAGTAAGTTCTCTAGTAACTATAACTCTTCCTTACTTTGGAGCTATATGGCTAAACTTTTTATCCGTGCAGGGGCAGAGACAGAATACTGACCTCTGTCTAGGTCGACCTGTTATAAAAGGCGACAAAATAACACACCTAGCTACGTAGTAGGGCCCCAAGCCCGTCTAGATGATGACCACTTTTGGTGATAAAAAAAAAGTAAAATTACTTATGAGATTTTAATTGAACAATTACCATCAAAGTTTTTCGCGGTCTCTTGAATCGCGGCATGTATTTTAATTTATTGTCATTTTGGCTTAGTGTGCAAAACAATTAAATTATAATATAGAATGAAAAGTTTCATAATTGAGTAATAAATAAATCGAGGAAGATAGTAGTTCTAAGCTAAGTCCCTTGTAGTGCTAAGCTAATTTTCACATATTTTGCATAAATTGCGAAAGGATTTAAAAAAAACATTAGTAAATTTTTTTCTCAAATGTAGATGGATTCTCGTAATTCTTTCTGTTATGTGTAAGGAAAATTTTAATTGGTTATTTATAAATGTTATTAACTTATTATAAACGTTACATTGCGCGCGCTATGACACGTCAGAGAGTCGATTTATCGACAGTTCACGCTTTAAGGGTTAAGAAAAAGATATAGCAATAGACTTCAGTCTACTGGAAACTTTCGGTATATAACAACACCAACAACCTTTATAAATATCGCTTAATAATACGCAATCTTCAGTGATGATTTCATTATTTTTAACCGACGAAAAAACGGAGGAGGTTATCAATTCGACGCGTATAATAAAATCGCGTATAATAATTATAATAAAATCAAATGACGTTGGCTCTAAAGATCACAAATCATACAGAGTCATGTTCAAAAAGATTATATTTATTTAATTTTCCAGTTCACGGGTTAAATGGCCAACAAAATGTAATCAACTCTTCACATTTGAGCAGCATAGATGTGAGTATAAAGTTCAGAAAGAAAAATTAAACTGAAGTAAAATTTACTAGTAAGAATAATTTATTTTATTGCACTCAAAAATCACATATTTAATTCAATTAATTTCAAATTAGGTTCAATTACTATTCTGTAATTGGTGGTCTTATCTTTTTCAGACCTTGATCCTCCAGACCTTGTGGACAAAAGCTATTCATTAGTTAATGTAAACTATAATTATTTTATATTTCAGAAAGAAGATATCTGGATTTGGGGATATACTGATCCTAAAATCGATGACGTAAGTATTCCATTATCACGGCTAGTGGCTAACTAATGCTAATATATCTACTCAATACAATTATGAGATAGATTCAACTATTTAATGGTTTTATATTGCTGTGGAAAGCAGACACGCTGCGGACCCATATAATAGTGAGCAGTTACCGTCGCTTACGGATGTTTGCAACACGAAGTACACAGCTAATGCACTGCCGTTCATATAGGAACTGAAACCTGGGTCATTGATGTCGAAACAATACATAAGGTTGTTGTAGCGACATATTTAGACACGAGAGGTGGTTGCTTTCCACACGGGCTTGGAGACCTATCTAAGGTTGTTTTGTTGCCTTTTACGACATAACGCCACTGGCCGCAATAGTCAGTTTTATTAGTCCACCTCAACACGTTGATAAATATTAGATTAAGAGATTTAATATAATACATATTAGAATCAATCTATTATTGTTGAAAAGTTGGGACTAATTTCATGATGCATATGGACATCATGTGGAGACATGATGATGATATCTATTATCTCTTATACAGGGTTATTGGTAATTCGAGGTCCGATTAAATTGTCGTCAATTATTCCCATTCACACATTGACCGAAAACGGCATTGCGACCCTTTTGGCCTCTTTATATTGGGATTTTTGTGTGTCAATAATGTTCATGGTGGTAGTTAGTAATCCCATCTTGATCGAATTTGGATTCGTCGGTCCATAGGATTGTTTTCAAAAAAGACGCGTCTCCTAAATCCGCATTGAACATGAATCTACAGAAAGCATCTCTTTCAGGGTCCTCTTCGTGAATAATTTGTCATCATCATCATCATCATCATCATCATTTCAGCCGGAAGACGCCCACTGCTGGACAAAGGCCTCCCCCAAAGATCTCCACGATGATCGGTCCTGCGCTGCCCTCATCCAACCTATCCCGGCGATCTTGACCAGATCATCGGTCCATCTTGTGGGGGGCCTACCAACACTGCGTCTTCCGGTACGCGGTCGCCATTCGAGGACTTTTCTGCCCCAACGGCCATCAGTCCTTCGAGCTATGTGCCCAGCCCACTGCCACTTCAGTTTTGCAATCATCCGGGCTATGTCGGTTACTTTGGTTCTCCTGCGAATCTCCTCATTTCTGATTCGATCTCGCAGGGAAACTCCGAGCATAGCCCTCTCCATTGCTCTCTGAGCGACCATGAGCTTTCTCATAAGGCCCATAGTTAGCGACCACGTCTGCGTTCCGTATGTCATCACTGGCAACACACATTGGTTAAAAACCTTCGTCTTGAGACACTGCGGTATTTGGGACGAAAAGATTTTACGGAGCTTCCCGAACGCTGCCCATCCGAGTTGGATTCGACGAGTGACCTCTTTCGCGAAATTGGACCTGCCTAACTGGATCGTTTGACCCAAGTAGACGTATTCGTCAACAATTTCGAAAGTACAGTTCCCAACTGTTACGGGGGTAGGTGCGACATGGACATTAGACATGATCTTCGTCTTGTCCATGTTCATTTTGAGACCTACTCCTTGGGAAGCTGTATTGAGGCCATCAAGCATATGGCTTAAGTCTTCCATGGTTTCAGCCATGATTACGATATCATCTGCGAATCTAAGGTGAGTGATGTACTCACCGTTAATGTTGATGCCCAGTCCGTTCCAGTCCAGAAGCTTGAAGACATCTTCCAACGCAGCAGTGAACAGCATCGGCGATATGACATCGCCTTGTCTGACTCCCCGCTGCAGTCGGATAGGCTTCGAGTTCTGATCCTGGAGACGGACTGACATGGTGGCGTTTTCATACAAACACTTCAACGCTTTGATGTATCGATAATCAATGTGGCACCTCTGGAGAGACTGAAGCACCGCCCAGGTCTCGATCGAATCAAAGGCTTTCTCATAGTCCACGAACGCCAAGCATAGTGGCTGGTTATACTCCTCCGTCTTCTGTATAACCTGCCGCAGCGTATGTATGTGGTCTATGGTGCTAAAACCTTTTCGGAATCCGGCTTGTTCGGGAGGCTGGAAGTCGTCAAATCTGCGCGCGAGACGATTCGTGATGACCCTTGAAAACAGCTTGTAAACATGGCTCAGAAGTGATATCGGTCTAAAGTTCTTCAAAAGGGTTTTGTCGCCCTTTTTGAAGAACAGCACCACTATACTTCCGTGCCAGGCCTGCGGCGTTTTGCCATCGAGGATGACGGAATTAAATAGCTTCTGGAGGATTTTAAGCACAGGAGTACCACCAGCTCTCAGAAGCTCGGCTGTAATTCCATCATCACCCGGCGCCTTGTTGTTTTTAAGCTGTTTAAGGGCCACACTAATCTCGTACAGACTGACGTCTGGGATATCTACGGTGTAGTGTCGGGTTAATTTGGCTCTTGGGTCTTTAGCCTTGTTGTTAACAGGTGCCCGTGTGGTCGTGTATAGCTGTCCGTAGAACTTCTCGACTTCCCTCAAAAGTTCGGGTTTAGACGAAACGACCCTGCCGTCGTCGGTCTTCAGCTTCGTCAGTTAGCTCTGCCCAATAGACAAGTCTCGTGCGAATACTTTAGAGCCCTTGTTACGCTCTATAGCCGCCTTTACACAGTCTGTGTTATGGCGGCGGATATCGCGAGTCAAGGACTTGGAGATCTGTCTATTTAGCTGCCTATACTGGGAAGCATCGTCCGGGGACTGAAGGGTCATTTGACGTCTCACATCCATCAATTTGAGAGTAGAATCTGAGATTTTTCCGGTTCTTTTTGAACGGCTGGCCTTGAAGAATTTAGACCCGGCCGTTTGAACAGCTTCCACGAACCTGTTATTATACTCGTCCACGTCAACGCAGTCACCGAGGCATTCGAAGCGGTTTTGCAATTCGAGTTGAAAGTTTACCGGGTTTTGGATCTGTATGGGTGCAGGTCGGAGCGTAGACTTCACCAGTCGAGACCTCTCCAATTTTGGATTGATATTCAATGTGCCTCTTACTAAGCGGTGATCACTCCCAGTTTTCACCGAATTGATCACAGAGACATCATTGAATATCTGTCTTTTGGTCGACATAATGAAGTCAATCTCATTTTTGGTGGCACCATCGGGACTAATCCAAGTCCATTTGCGTTGTTCTGGCTTCATGAAGAAGGAGTTCATCATATACAGGTCCTCCTTCTCCATGAAGTCGGCCAGCATCTGGCCTCGGGTGTTCCGATTTCCGAACCCAAATTGCCCCACTCTCAACTCATCGCCGCTACGTTTCCCCAATTTTGCGTTGAAGTCTCCCATGACAACGTTAAAGTGGGTTTTAGAAGTGTGGATGGCTGTTGAGATGTCCTCATACATGGCTTCCACCTCCTCGTCAGGATGTGTCGAAGTCGGAGCGTAAACCTGAATGACCTTCAACGAATACCGTTTGGTAATTTTGAGTATTAGGTACGCTACCCTAGTCGAAACACTCCCCACCTCAGTAACGTTGTTCACAAGAGACTTGTGAACGAGAAACCCGACACCACCTTGGGACAGTTGGTCGCCCTCCCGGAAGTAGAGCAGATTTCCGGAATTTAGGATTATTGAGTCCTCTCCCTGTCTTCGGACTTCAGATAACCCCACAACATCCCATCGCAGTCTGCTCAAAACTTCCTCCAGTTCCTCCAACTTCTCGTTGGTCCGCAGTGTCTTGACATTGTATGTTGCCAGGGCCAAAGGTCGTCGTTCTTGGTAGCGAATCCGAACCCGGGGATTCTTCGCACCCCCTGCCCCGTCGCTTATGTGGCTGCTACCGTGACCACCACGAACGGGGCCGCCGGGGACTAGGGGCCGGGGCCTGTGTGTATCTGTCATTTTAGGGGGGGGTTTTGCCATAATCGCCACGCTTGGCAGGCGGGTTGGCGATCGCAGTATTCGCAGTTGGTGATGCTCTCACGGAAAGATGCTGCTGCCCATCCTCCGTTCTTTCTATCCCTTAGTCGTCTCTTACGACACCCACGGGAGGAGATGGGGTGGTGCTATTCTGGTGCGACACCACACACTACAACAGTGATAATAAAAGGTAGTAATTAATGGGCAACTACAACATAGTTTACAAAGTATTCCAATTTCACACAACTATTTTTAAACTCTACACATATATATGAGCGACACCAATAGAAAATTCCAATAAACTAAAATAAACGATAATGATCCATTATAATACATGATAATGACAGTTTGATTTGTATTATCTTTATAAACACTATTATTAATGGAGTATGTTTTATAATAACTTATCTAAATTGTAGTATAGTCTTGAAATGGGTTATATTTTCAGATTTCAAACGTTCAATCACACATAATTATTAAAATAAGTAGTAAACGATGCGCTAGTTTTTTATATATAGCATAAAGATAAGATCTGCTGATCTCCATTTATGAAAATCTTCTTCCTCCTGCCCTTATCCTACATTATATAGGGTCAGCACAACATGTTGCATGTTGCAATAGTTATGGCTTAGTTTTTACAACCGCCCGCTTGCCTGACGTTAAGCCCTTTTTGGGGAAAAAAAATCAGTCATCCTTTTTATTTAAATTATTTTCTGGTTTCACATTGAAAGTAGGAAACGAAATTTCGTTGTTAGTCATCTAACATATCCTCAAGCTACACTTTTATTGGTTTCTTCTTGAACAAACAACATCCGAGTGTTGGTTTGGATGTGCAGGGTGACACTTTTGCTGGGTCGCCGACTTTTACGGGGTCCGTGCACAGTCACATTCGACAACTATGTCACGAGAGCTTCTAAATAGGAAATTCGCAGTGTCAAGCGTCTTCGATTGCTCTTAGTCCTGCATTTCATTGCGCTTGAATGCAGAAACAGGCAGCTTGCGCAGGTGCTTGCGCACAATCTTCTTATAATTTAGTGGTGGATCACAGCAATCTTCCTCTTAGAAAATTAGAGGCCTTGAAACACGCAGCTTTTTCACAATAATACATAGCCTTCGGCAAAGGACATCGTGGCAAGCAGGGATAGCACATAGGTGGATCTTCATAGCACGTTTTTGTACAAGGGGCCACTAACATCATACATACTGCAAATTGTTCGCAGCCTTTAGGATAAAAGCACGTCATTTTTAATTAGATTTTACTTCTTATTCTTCTGTAAATTTTATATAATAATTAATAAATAATTTGTAGATGAGTATAATGGTAAGGATAAAACTTCGGTAGTCAAAACTCAGAAAAAGAATGCGACTTTACGTACGCAATAGAAGTCACTTCGAGCAAGAATTTTAAATAGGCTAATTTACAAAATGTCTTAATTGTTACTTATTATTGATTGTTTATTGTTATTACTACTAAACTGTTACTAGTTCTAAATTTTATTTTAAATTTGTATTTTTTGTTTTATTTACATTAGGTACCTATTGTTTTTAATTAATTTTATGGAAATTTTAAAGTACAACCTTATGCTTAATATTCTAATATAAATTTCCGCCTGTATCCTTTGAGATAATTTTTCTTTCAGTTTCTTTGAAATAGGTTTTTATGCATGGTTAGAGAGCTAAGAAAACGGTTGTTTTTAAAATAATGTGCAAGCCAAGTTTTATAACTTTTTGTTTGTTTTTAAGGCATTTTAGTGGAAATAGTTTATTGTCTCGCATTTTTAAATTTGGACCGATAATTGTTGTTTTAATATTAATATTGATAACCAGTGTTTAACCGTTTTTATAAATCGGAAGAAAAAATTAGATTTAAATTGTTACTTTTTTAACATATTTTGGATGTAGCATTTAATTTAGACTTATTTTGAAAAAAGTTAAAAAGCATGATACCTCAAAAATGGTTCACTTTTGCATAATGCATATGGGGATTAAAACTATCGCAAATAGTCACCCCTATCTATCCTCTCCCAACGGGAATACGTCGAATTACCAATAACCCTGTATTATCTGTATTTACAAACTGCTAAGTTGAATTAAGCTTATTTTTTAAAAATTGCATGAAAGTCGTCTCTTCGTTGATCCAGACTTATATTTCTACTAACAAAAATAATCTTTCGACTATATTTCTTTTTCAGAGAAATACAGGAGGTGATTCCAATGCACACATCATACCGCCACCACACCCTGAGTTGAATGAAACAACGCCGTGTGAACCTTTTGTCAATACTAAGCCCAACTTTACAGGACGCATCAGTGATATAAGTAAAATGCTCAATGTATTTTCAATAATCATTTCTTCCAGGTCTTCTTCTCCACAATGTTTTTTGGGAGGTTAGCGGCCTTTGCAACATTTCTTTCAACCCTTCAATTGCTTGTTAATAGAAGTTATTTATTTTTATTGTATAAAAACCGATCATAAAGAATGCCCACAATTAGTCTAGGGTCTTACAGTATGATGTCCTCGCCCTAACCGAATACCTGGTCGGGGATAATGGCAGCCGAAACACTCCCCATCCTGGGCGTAAGAGCTGGGAGCGTCGCAGAGTAATGACCAAAAGTCCATCCTGCGATGCTCCCACACATTGCTCTGGGTAGCGGCTATGTTTTAGTGGGTATTCTAGTGGCCGCCATTGGCTATCACATGCTAGTCAGTTGAGTGCCTGCAGAAAGACGGTGACCCTCATATGTGACGGTGAACAAGAAGGTGAAACTTGCTGGCTTCCCCCGGAGCTGCAGTGGCACCTATAGATCGGGAACCTACGGGAGAGAATCCAGAAGGTCATCATCATCATCCTAGCGGTAAATCCCGGTTGCAACCAAAATTTCACTTCAGTGCCCGGGATACGCTTTCCGAATTTAACTTCTCCACTTTGCACGGTTTTTGGCATCCTTGAGATTGAGTCCATTGCCAGGGATGCCGCAAGGATACCAGAAGGCCAGGGATTAGGGTTAGGGACACCATGGTAGTAGTAAGTCAATTTTTTTGCTTCCACATACAGTCTAAGGCTATAAACGCAGTAGCATGTCAACTGTCGTATTTGTACTTTTACATGTATGAGTGATTTCAACATACCAGGCTTGCCACTAAAGCAAATTATCGTAATATCGCATTCTTTTGGATGATTGTGATGATAGATAGATAATGACGAAAGAGTGCAATATGCGAGATCATGTATGTTTTCCAATTACAGAATTATGTCGCATTATGCGACATAATGCTCAACGTTGTATATTTCAAGTACAGCAACGCTTCGCACAATCGAGCACTCTCAAAAGTGATGCGTGCAATCAATACCAACTCAGTGACGGAAGTGTTTTTTTTTAAGTTGACATTCATCGAAATTTTATTTATATATTATCGTTACTAATATTGTTAATTGTTGAAAAAAATTTAAAAGCTTTCGTTTCGTCGTAGTTCTTTTGGAAATAATTTTAAGTTAATTCAAACTGTGTTAAAAAAATAAATATAAGTATGAATGGTGCACTCTGGTGGTGCATTTGAAAACTAATTCACGTTCCAATTAACCATAAGCATAATTCGGCATTGTGCGTCACTGAGTCGCATTATAGGACTTACAGCCACTATTGTAACTAAGTAGATTAAATTAGACATCAGACTATCCGCACACTTAATAGTTAGCAATTATCGTCACATATGGATGTTTACGACGCCAGGGGTACCGCTAACATACTGCCGTCCGCGTATAGGTACTGTAAACTAGTCACTTATGCTGGAACACAAGGTCATTATGGCAGCATATTTGGACACGAAGGGTGGTGGCCAAATAAATGGGCATGAAGACCTACCACCTAGCAAACTTAATTAAATATTTTCTTAAAAAAATAAACACCGTCAAAATTACTTTATTGGCAGAATGTCAGGAGCATATTTGGCAACTGAAGTATGATGCTCAGAAGCTTATACACGAAATTCGCTGTAAGTAAATGTAACATATTTTCAAATAGAATTATTTAAGAGATGGAACACATATATGGATAATGTAATGAGTATTCTACGCAATGGACATATTCGAGGCATTATTAATGCACTACTGATATTACAAAGGATAGAAAAAGAGAAATAGACTTAAAAGGGAACGAGAAAATATAGCTCTACCCCACTGTACAAAACAATTACCTCAATGTATTTTCTTTAAGGGTATGGAATCAAACTTGTAAAGGCACGTAAATGTTTAGAAGTCAAAGAATTTGTATTATAACAGTATCGGTATTTATTTGTTTATTCCTTATTGTACAAAATATACAGGTGTTATTACACATATTTTAAAATTGTATATTGTACAAATGGTAGCTTTATTGCTTGAAGCGATCTCTTCTAGGCAACCTTTGGACGGGCAGAAGAGATTAATAAAATAAATAAAAATTATATGTGTGAGTGATACACGCGTACACCATACTACACATAAATAAATAAAAAAGTGAAACAGAATGGGAGTAAAGTAAGAAATTAAATACTTAATTTTAAAAAGTATGCAGGAGCTTCTTGACTGAGTGAATAGACTGAGCTTCTCGAATGTTAGAAAGTAGCGAGTTTCCAGAGTTTCACAGCAGTAATTGTAAATGTTTTTCCATAAAATGTGGAGTTGTGACAGTTCCGTTAAAAGCAACTTCTCAGCAGGCAGATATTTATTTATATTTAAATTATCTTTATTTATCTCTTTATATTATGTTTATTTCTGTTTACCCATGATGATATACTCAAAAGCAATGAAAAGACCTAGGTTTTACAGGTTGCAACAAGAAGAATTTCTTATACTTATTAATTATTATTCTTCTTCCAAGTTAGCCATTATGACATTCCAGAGTTTATTATAGGCGGAGACTAATGTTTATTGTTATAAAGATTTCTTTTTTTTTGCAAAAGAGCATAATACTGATAAAAGAAATAAAGCAATGTTTATATATATATATATATATATATATATATATATATATATATATATATATATATATATATATATATATATATATTGCCCTAACCAAGAAACATAAAAGGGTCATGAAAAGAAATAATCTATTTGTTGGCTTTCACGATACCCTTTTTTTCTTTCTTGTTTAAAACTGTCCCCTAATTCTTATCCCCATTTCTCATTTTAGGCAATTGTATGAAGAAACCCCAAGTTGATGATAAATCTGAATTTGTTCCTGCAGTTGAGGGAGGGCATATAACCTTCCCAGGAGAATATCCACATATGGTTTGTTTTTAATTAGTATCATTGACCTTAACAGAAAAAAATTATTCGCAATTTAGCTAACACAACAAAACTAATTAGAATACATACAAAAGACGTACTTAGCTAAAACTAAGTATATACTAATAAAACATAACATCAAAAGTTTTCTTGCAGGTGACCAATAAGTTTACAAAAAGAGACAAATAAAAGAAAATGTCTTGTAACACAACATATGTGGCTGTTGTTTCAAAGACATGTTGTGGAATCACATTATTATAGTAATACTTTTTTTTATTACCAAGGTGCTATAGGGTGGAAAGGATTCCAAACTCCTTGGCTATTCAAATGTGGCTCTACCCTGATCAGCGATAAATTTGTACTCACAGCTGCACATTGCTCCAGCGCATCCCCGGCTGATACATCATTGGCCGACACTGTACCAAAAATAATTAGATTTATGGCTAAAAATGTGAGTATTGAATATTGATCAGACTTCCATGCTGGTTAAGGTCTTTCTAGCTCACTTTTTATATGCCTATTATATCCTTGTCTAGATTAGTCTGATTATCTAGTTCTTGTCTATATACAACTTATTCTAAATCGAGTCCGTTTAATTTTCAATACTTTATCTAGTTCAAATATTCTCGAAATCCGTCTCGAGATTTTGCAGTTGTAACTATTGCCATTTGTATAATCTGCTTGGCTTAGGGATATATTTGTTGGCTGATTTACTAAAATTTATATTAACTCCAACATATTTAAACAATAATGATTTTAGTTTTTTTTTTCCATACTGGATAGTAAATTCACTATCTCTGGCCTAGATAAAAGGTGGAGCTCATTGAACGCCCTCCAGCACTGCTGTCGTATCACGGTTGATGGGAGGGGAGCGCTGGTCAGCTCACCCTCTCTCTTTCCCACCTTCTTTGCGACCGTTTGGTGACCTTTCTTATATAACTAAAAGCTCCCAGATGAAGTGATGACCTTGTCACCATTTGCAACATCCTAGAAACGAGATAATATTTTTGTCGGCGGTCGCACTCAGTAACCAATAAATTTACAATTTATAATTTTAAATTCATTAATGACTATTTCGAAATAATTCGAAATTAATGAATTAAAATGATTCTAGCTAGACGGACCTGTTACAAAAGATGTAAGTATAGCAAGAATTATTGTACACCCAATGTACAAATCACCAAAGAAGTATTACGACTTAGCTCTAATGCAGCTGGATAAACCAATTGTCTTTAATGACTTGACTCAACCGGCCTGTATTTGGACTAAACTCACCCTGAAGGAATTGGAGACTGCAACTGTCACTGGTTGGGGTGCACTTAAAGACAGTAAGAATATTTTTAAAATCATTTATAGCGTTTGTGCAATGTGAATCCCTAGTATGTTGAGTCGTGTAAATGTAAATCAAAAAGTATTGCTGCCGGACCACTTAATACTCGTAGTAAGCATTAACCGTCGCCTATGGGTGTTTATGACGCGAGGGGTACAACCAACATGCTATCGTTCGCGTAGCGGTATTATACATCATATGTGGTGCGGTGGCATATTTATACACCAAGGATGGTTGCTATCCAGTTGGACTTATGGCTCTGTCACCTAGTGGTTTTGTCATCTTTTGTGAAACATAAGTTTTTCCGAGCAAGAACGAAGTGAGACGGACGGTAAAATGTTATCATTTTATGAAGTATTTACAATACTTAAGTGGGAATTTGTTTTACAGAGAGCTTAACAACATCAAGTGAACTCCAAGCGGGAGAAGTGAATGTAATAGATGACCGCATATGCAATCAATCCTTAAGTAAATTTTGCAATAGAAACTGGTGTGAATTACATGAACATCAGTTTTGCGCTGGGAAAATGTCTGGTGAAGTAGATACTTGTCAAGTTCGTTTACTCTTTTATTCCTATTATTTCAATATTTATGTTAATGTTATACATGTTTTGTTTTACTTGGACTAACGAATGATATCCTAATTATTTGTTTCCTTTTTTGTTGACTTGACGAAAGATATCTTCTCCCATTTTATTCTTAGTCTACTACACCACACTATAGTCATCATTCACTCTTTTACTCTTGGTCTTTTTCTGTCTTATAAAGTCTATTCCAAAGTGCCTGCAAGATCTTTCCAATAACCTTTTATCAACAACTGGGCTTTGTAATTATTGAATCTCGTTTAGAAATACTATTTTGTTTTAGGGTGACTCGGGAGGTCCATTACAAGTAAAAATACCGCTTCCAGATTTCGTAGCTTACAATATATATTACGTGTTTGGCGTGACGTCGTTTGGAGTGGGATGTGCACAGCCGGGACTTCCCGGGATTTACACAAAAGTTTCCAGTTTCTTAGATTGGATCGAACCAATTGTATGGCCCACGTATTGATTGTAATTAAGTATTTAAACCAATAAACGTTGATGAGCATATATTTATATAGTTTTATTTGAAATGGATATTTTATAGCCTCATGGCCGCCACACGTTGTTTATCAGTTGAAGATTTGCTTGCTAATTTTGGGTGCTTTGGTTTATATAAAGCCGAGATCTCGATGTTTTAGAATAAATACATTCTGCCAACTTCTATCGCTAAGCTCTAAACTTTATTGTTGAGATGATTATTATCAATAATGGATCACTGCTGGGAATGAAAGATGTAATCATACCATTAGGACTTGACGGGGGCTAAAGCGTTTCTGGTTTTGGCGAATCTATTTTGCTGTCTATAAAGAAGAAAGGGGTAATCCGTCCCGTATTGATATCTTATTACTGACCATATTCAACACTTCGGATGTATGGACAGAGCGTGGTGGTGTTCATATGTGACAGCAACTGATAATCTACGCGAGCGACTGCGGTCGAGACAAGTATGCACGCGCACCTGATAGCCAGATTTAGATGATGTAATTCTATGTTAGAACAACACACAACGTGGTCGATCTTCAAAAAACAACGACAATAAATGGTTAGCCTCGATGCAATCTATAATCGTGCTTCAATCTTAGACAGAGAAAATAACAAACATATAGGTATATTACAAATTTACTTTTAGTGCATGTTTTGGTTTAGACAGCGAAAAATCTACGCTGATTTACAATGACTTACAGTTAAAAGGATATATGCTAAGAAAACTATTTTAAACTGTATTTTAAAAAGCAGAACACAATTTAATCAAAAAGTTGAGATTATATAACATTTTAATTATTATGTATTTCGTTGTGTGCGATAAATAAATAAATGTTTTTTCGCTCTTTCTTTCTCCATATATATATATATATATATATATATATATATATATATATATATATATATATATATATATATATATATACCTAGTCAGGTCATAAATTCTGTCACATGTTTAATGTAAAATAATTGTAACAAGTTTATTCATTATGTAACCATTCATATACCAAAATGAACTTAACAAAACATAGATTCTTATGACATTAAAGTTTATTCAAAATGACCTCCGTGATTTTGAATACAAGCCTTCAATCTGCGCGGCCAGTCGTCTATCGCAGCACGAACGAGGTCCATGTCAATATCGGCGGCTGCCTTAATCAAGGATGTCTTGAGTGACTCCAAATTGGGATGAGGCTTTGAGCACGCCTTTTCCTCCAAGTGTTGCCATATCTTGTAATCTAACGGATTCAAATCTGGACTGGAGGAGGGCCAGTCTTCGTGCCGGATGAAGTCGATTTCACGCGCCGCCAGCCAGTCTTGTGTGCTCTTCGCTCTATGAGCTGGCGCCGAATCTTGTTGGAATACCCAGTGCCTGTTATTGAACATGGTATGAGAAACAGGTTCCACAAGGTTCGTCAGGACTGTATTTTGATACACAACAGCATTCGTTTTTACACCTTTCTCACAAAAATGTACCTCTGTTAAGCCCCAATAAGAAACTCCCAACCATACCATGAGCGAGGATGGAAAATGACCTCGTTGGACACGCGGAATACGGTTGCTCGCTTCTTCACTACTGTGTGCGTACACCTTATCATTTTGTTTGTTGTAGCTCTCTTCTACGGTAAACATTTTTTCATCCGAAAAAAGAATTTCCCGATATTTTTTTCCCGCGTACCGCTTCAACAAAGCGCGGCATCTCTTCAGTCTCAGGTCCATTAGACGAGCATTCAAACGATGTCCTGTTTTTCTTCGATATGCCCGAAGCCCTAAGTCTTCATTTAACACCCTTTTCACCGTGGTTCTGCTTAACCCCATCTGAAGGGCCAACAGTTTCTGCTTACGTTTGGGATTTCTTTGAATTCGTGCCTTCACAGCTTTTATCACTGCTGGAGTCCTAACAGACCGAGGGCGACCACTTCTTGACCTGTCATCTACACTAGAGTCTTCATTGTATCGTTTGATGGTACGATAAACGAATCTTTTGGTAATATTCAAATTTTTCAGTATGTTAAAAATTTGAATTGGCGCGTAACCGCAACGATGCAACGCAATAACTGCAACACGGTCTTCTTTAAGCGTCCACTCCATATTTAAAAATGAGTAAAATTCTAAAAGTTATACATTTTTATTTTCATGAACAATTCGAAATTCTAATTCAATAAACTTTTTTGTGGCCAGCATTCTAAAAGAAAAGTTTTTACTGTGTGACAATACTTATGACCTGACTAGGTATATATATATATATATATACACCAATAACAAAAAAAATCAAATAAAGAAACAACTTGACTTTAGTTGAACTTTTGAACAAACTTGGCTTTTATTGGACAACATTTTTTTTATTGCTGTGGGACAGCAGACAGACTAGCGGTTCACTTAGAATTTAGCAGTTACCATCGCCTATATGTGTTTGCAACGCCAATGGTATCATAAACACGCTGCTGCAATATATTTATGTCTTATTATTATGTGATATTGTTCTCTGTACAGTGGCGGGGCGAGAACACTGACTCCTGCGGCCGGGGCCGGCCTATCGTAAAAGGCAGCAAAATAACTCTAGATAGAGGGTAGGGCTCCAAGCCCGTTAGAAGTACCCTGCTCTTTAAATATGCTGCTTTAATAACCATGTGTTGTGTTGCGGCATAAGTAACTCAGGTTCCACTTCCCCTGTGCGGACAGCAGCGTGTTAGCAGTACGCTTGGCACTTACAATAAGTCAGCATCAGCATGTCTATTATTCCACAACAATAAAAAATATGCATCGATATATTTTATTAAAACAGCCTTTTTCCAGAAACTCATCTAACACGCATTACAAAATAAATGTTACAGATGGTAAAGGAGCGTGTGCGTAACCCACAAATTTTGCCTGAGAACATGGTAATTGTCTGTTGTTCTATAGGAAGGCTGAATTAATTTGAATAAATGAATGAAAATTATTTATATAAAGCATTAAAATTATTGTTGTTTAAATCATACATAAAATAAATTACAAGCTATGGAGCAATCGGCACCTTTATCACTTAAAACAATCTCTTCCAGACAACCATAGCCAATTCTTAAAAGGCTAAATAATAATAATAATAATTTTATTTGCTAAACATGTTTACAATACAATGACTACATTTGATATACTACATTGCATTTGGTTAGAAAATTATAGTAATTAGCCGACATGTTATGCCAAGTTTGGCGTGCAAAATTTAAATGAGTAGGCCTTTTCTGCTGCCCTATAAGATCACAATTTTTTCAGATATTTAATCAATAATAGCAACTAAACATGAAAACAAAAAGACATAACATATGAATTATGATTTGTGAAACCGTTGAGAAACAAAAAATCAAAATAAAAAATAAAATAACAAAGGACCCTTGTGTAATACCATGACTAAAATATATGTCTTTTATTGTGTATACATATAAATATTGATAATAATACAAAATTATGTCGACATGAATACATGAGCGCTTACATATTTTAAATTAAATTTTATCATTAATATAGTATTATTTAATTTTTTGTTTATTGATTATTAATATTTGTCAATTATGATTTATAATATTTCCGCATTGTAGATATTAATTTACATGTAAATTTAATGAGAAATAATATCATTTATGTAATATTTTACGCTATAATAGCACTTATTTATTAAAAAAAATTTTAATTGTATTTTAAATGAGGTTGTATTCAGTAATTTTATATTTTTAGGGATTTTATTATAAATTTTTGGTGCCATAGATATAATACTCTTACGCAACAGTGCTGTATTGCAATTCACCGCACAAAGCCGATCATTATCCCTCCGGTTTCGTATTAACCTATCTGACATGCGTTCGAATAGATGAGGGTTATGCCTTAAAAACATTGCTACTTCCATAATATATAACGATGGAAGCGTTAGAATATTGTGCTTCACAAAAAATGGTTTACAACTCTCAGTTCTATCTAATTTAACACGTAGTCTGCCGGTAGTATAAAAGACAAAAAATTCAAAAAAACTTTTTGATGGAAATAGAAGCGCCAGGTCAAAATATAAATTCTGATATGGGAAGTGTTTTGATCAGCATCTGGGTTCCGTAGATATTTCATAAAAACTTCGTGAGGTCATAATTGACCTACGCGGCGCTGTAATAATAAAAAGTGATTATTCGTTATCGAGGCGCCGGATAGGTCACGCCTCCGGTCACCCGCACACCTTACTCGTTCGTGAGCGCTCGCGCCGAACGGTTGAGTTAGTTTTATTCAATATTTGCACGTGTTAATTACCGAATCATGGATATATCCGATCTATACATTGAATTCGATATTTCGCAGGAAGACTTACGAGATATTGACGCACTAGAATCTAGTATTTTTAGTGAGATAAATAAATTGGCGTTAAGAACTAATGATTCTGAAGAAGAAAGTAATAACGAGAGTATCCTACCGACAAAAAAACGTCACCGTCGTAATATTGCAAGTAGCTCCGAAAGTGAAACAGACTCAGTTGAAAATTTTGTCTCCAATCAAATTGCTCATATAGAAGAAACATCTACTACTGTACAAAAATGGACACGACCACGAGGACATCAGCCATCTGTCATAGCATTCACGGAACCAACTGGTAAGTGGTACTATTTTCTTTTTCACGCGGGTAAAGTCGCAGGCAAAAGCTGGTTTATCGGTATAAGTAGATAGGTAGGTAGGTAAAAGAGTAACAAACACAAGCACACACACAGACACACTCACAAACTTTCGCATTTATAATATTCATTCATTTCATCATTTCAGCTTATTGCAATCCACTGCTGGACGTAGGCCTCCCCCAAGGTGCGCCACAATGCACGAATTTTCGCTTTCCTCATCTAGCCACTGTTCGCTATTTTCTTGAGGTCATCGGTCTATCTGACCGGGTGGCGTCCCACACTACGCTTGCCGGTACGTGGCCTCCATTCAAGAACCCGTCTACTCCATCGTTTATCGGTTCTGCGACATGCGTGGCCAGCCTACTGCCACTTCAGCTCGCTACATTTGAAGACTATGTCAGTCACTTTGGTCCTCTGCCGGATAGTCTCATTGCGGATTTTATTCTTTAGAGATACTCCGAGCATGGACCTTTCCATAGCTCGCTGAGCGACATGCAGTCAGTGAGCCAGTCTCACCGTCATGTTCCCTTTGTTCTCCACTTCTCGGCCCCGCAGGTCATCACTGGTAGGACGCACTGGTTAAATACCTTGCTCTTAAGGCATTGTGGCAGTGACGACGAAAAGATATGACGCAACTTCTTAAATGCTGCCCAGCCCAGCTGCACCCTTCGCACCATTTCCCCCTCTAAGTTGTCTCTTCCCAATCGCAATATTTGCCCCAGGTAGACATGCTCCTGGACATCCTCGAATTGTATGCTTTATAATATTAGTAATATAGTATTAGTATAGATTTATTTGTTATTTGCAGGTATGAAGCTACCATATGCAAGAGAATTGAAAAACGGTACAGAGGGAGAATATTTCAGTCTTTTGGTCCCAGACAACATTTTCGAAAGAATTGCAAACGAAACAAATTTGTATGCACAGCAATGCCTTTCAAAAACCTTAAAACCTAAGTCTCGCGCAAATGAATGGAAACCGACATCAATAAATGAGATTAAACAATTTTTTGGGTTAATCCTATACATGGGACTGGTGAAACTTCCTCAAATGAATTTATACTGGAGTAAAGACAGGGTATTTGGGCAAAATTTTCCAGCCACTGTTATGTGTAGAAACCGATTTGAACTGCTTTTGAGAATGGTTCACTTCACTGATAACGAGACAGCGGACAAATCCAACAGAATTTATAAAATACGACCCCTCATCAATGCTTTGAATGAAAACTTCAAAAAATATTATGCTCCGAAGGAAACTGTATGCGTTGACGAAAGTCAAGTACCATTTAGAGGGCGCATAATTTTTCGCCAATATAATAAGAGTAAGCGCCACAAATATGGGATGAAACTGTTTAAACTTTGTACCACACCAGGATACACCTGTAAGTTACAGTTGTATGCTGGTAAAAATAATGAAATGGTTAACACAACACCCACAAATGTCGTAATGTCTCTTTGTGAAGACATATTAAATTTGGGTCATACAGTTGCCACCGACAATTGGTATACCAATTTGGACTTGGCAAATCAACTACTGAACCAAGACACCCATCTAATTGGAACAATTAGAAAGAATAGAAAAGGTTTGCCGATGGCAGTAGTCGACGCCAAACTGGGAAAAGGCGAATCCATAGCTATGGAGAATGAGCGGGGTATTTGTGGTCTCAAATGGAAAGATAAGCGCGACGTGTTAGTGCTTTCGACGAAACACTCAAGTGGTAAACGAACAGTTTTAAAAAAAGGTAGAACTGTCACAAAACCAAAAATTATATTTGCCTATAATGAAGCCAAAAGTTCCGTCGATATGAGTGACCAAATGACCTCGTATTCATCACCACTTAGAAAAACTGTAAAGTGGTACAAAAAGCTGGGCGTTGAGCTTATTTTGAACACGGCACTGGTGAATGCTTGGATTATGTATAAAGAGAACAAAAATACTAATCAAAGTATAGTGCAATTCAGGCGTCAGTTAGTGGAGTACCTTGTGGATTCAGAAGTTGATAAAGAAAATTGTGAACAGCAGGAGCGACCTAAAAGAATGAAACATGAATTGCTGAAAAAAGAGGGACCTATACCAAACTGAGACGTTTCTGCGTCGGTTGCTATAAAGAAAATGTGAAAACATATGGATCAAAAGTCGCTCGAAACAAAACTAAGAAAGTCGTTACATACTGTAAGAATTGTCCCGGTGGTGAAATATATTATTGCTTACAATGCTTCAATAAATCTCATCGTTATTTGTAGAGGATTTATAACATTTTAGTAGCCAATTAATACTTTTTATTCATAATTATTATGAATAAACACGATTAGTCATGGATGCCTTTGTTTTATTTTTCATTCCTTTGCAATTTCAACCATATTTTCGACAAATTTATGATTACTCTGAAACCATACTGCAGTATTGGTCTACTGCGCCGTTCCGGTCATCTCCTATAGAGAAATGTTCGGTAAAGGTGGCCTACGGCTCACAAATCAGTT
The DNA here is from genome assembly GCA_963693495.1 of Malacosoma neustria. Classification (NCBI taxonomy): domain Eukaryota; kingdom Metazoa; phylum Arthropoda; class Insecta; order Lepidoptera; family Lasiocampidae; genus Malacosoma; species Malacosoma neustria. The sequence goes on from OY856377.1 coordinate 19,173,428, forward strand.
TCAAACTCAGGTCTAGCTTGAGGTCACTGGTGCCCTACGCGGCGTCTCAATCCAATTCAGGTGAGGTCAACGGAGACCTGCGCGGCAGAGAACGTGTTAAACATTGCTCGTATACAACGTTTTTGCATTAAAAAGGTCATGTTCACATTAGTCGAATTTCCCCAAAATATTATTCCATACCTTAATACAGACTCAACAAGTCCATAGTAGGCTGTCAATAACGCTTTTAGGTTGACATGTTGTGCTAGTTTATATAATGCATAAGATGATTTACTTATTTTCTTACTTAATTCGGCAATTTGATTTTTCCAATTCAGTTTATTGTCAATCATTAATCCTAGAAATTTAGTCGATTCTACATTCTCTACAACATTATTATCATATTCTACCTTAATATTAACATTTTGGGGTCTCTGTGTAAAGTGCGTTATTTTTGTTTTACTAATATTAATTTTTAAATTATTATTATTCAACCAAGATATTACTGAATGAAGAGAATTATTAATGTCACTTTTATACATATTTATATCATTACAAGGAATTATCAAAGTACTATCGTCAGCGAATAAAGTCATAGGATATACAATACACTTTGGTAGGTCATTTATATATAAAATAAACAAAAGAGGTCCTAAAACACTTCCTTGTGGCACTCCGTGTTTGGCATATCGCTTTTTTGAAGCAAAAATTTCCTCGCATTTGGTGACGGGGTTAAGTCTTGAAATGCACGTTATTTGCTGTCTGCCACTTATATAAGATCGGATCAATTCTAATACATTTCCTCTTAGTCCATACGCTTCAAGCTTTTCCAATAATATGTCATGATCTATGCAGTCGCGTAACGCTTGACTCACATCAAAATAAACCGCAGAAACAGGATTTTTTTTATCCACATATGTCATAACACCTTTAATGAAGTCAAAAATGGCCATATTTATGGTTTTACCTTGACGAAACCCTTTTTGCTCTCGACATAAAATATCAAATTTTTCAAGGTATGCGTTTAATTCTCCGTAATAATATTTTTCAAAAATTTTCGCAAATATAGAAATCAGAGCAATTGGCCTATAGTTTTCTAGATTTTCTTTACTAGCTTTTTTATGCATGGGCTTAATAATAGTAATTTTCAAGTCATCAGGAAATTTTCCTTTTGTTATGCTTAAGTTTATAAGATGGCTAAGATGATAGCAGATAATATTACTTACTGATTTCAAAATTATCGTAGATACACCATCATATCCAACACCGTTAGTTCTTTTCAATTTGTTTATAATATCTCTAATTTTGTGAGGTGTACTAGGTGCTAAAAACATTGATTCCTTTTGACGTTTAATCAGATTAATATTTTTATATTTTTTACTCAGATCTTCTACCGGGCTTACTTTATCAATAAAATAATCATTGAATGCATTTGCTATTTGTGTTGGATTTGTAATGCGTGTATTTTCTGAGGTTTTTATGGTTGTGATGGTTTTATTAGGTATGTTTTGCTTGGAATTAATAATTTGCCTTTGATTTAATTTGTTTTTGATTTATTTTCTGAAAGATGAATTTTGTAATTATTCTGAGATTTTTTTGTAAGACTAATAATTCTTCTTAATATTTTTGAATAATTGTCATAAATTAATTTATTTCTTTTTGTAGGATTTCGCCTGAAATTCCATAGTAACGATCTCCTTTTTTTACTACAGGATTTAATACCACGAGAAATCCACCGACATTTTTTATTAACATGTACAAACAGACGTTTTTGTGGAAAGCAGAGGTCATAAAACAACTTAAAATCCGTTATGAATGCCTTATAAGCTAAATTAGGGTCCTCAATTTCATACATGTTAGAGAATGATAATTTTTGAAGGCAATCTATAAATTTTTTTATATAGCTTTTATTGTAGTCACGCGTTTTTTTACGCCAAAATTGTAATTTGAAGACGTTTTTAACAGGAATTTTAACTATTTGGGCAGTGTGATCTGATAGACCAAAGTCTAGTACCTCTGTTTTACATCTCTTTTTTATATTATGAGCAATATTATCTATACAAGTTTTAGATGTCATTCTAGTGGGCCGCTTTAATTCCAATTTTAAATCAAAATTTAGTAATAAACACTCAAAACTCATTGTCACATTGTTCACTTTTAACATATCTATATTAAAGTCACCAGTTAAAACCAGGTAGTCATATTTTATTTTAGTCATAGTGTATGTTAGTAATGAATCCAATTTTGCAAAGAACGTATTAAGACCATTAGATTTAGGAACTCTATAAGCGCAAACAATAACTATGTTGAAGTCCATCATTTCAACGGCACAGCACTCAAAGACGTTCATAATGGAGAATTCCTTGATAGCGACTATTTCCTTAACTGCATAACAACTTATGACCAAGATGCATGCACCACCTCTTTTAGTATTAATTCTACTGTAACATGCTGCTAAGTTATAATTTGGTAAATCCAATAACGTTTCATAACCTTGCATCATGAAGTGTTCCGTTAAGCAAATTACATCAATATTTATATTTTTTTCATGAAGTTCTTCTAAATTAATGAGAAACATATCTGATTTATTGAGAATTCCTGCTATGTTTTGATGTAGAATATTAAGATATTTAGTCTCGAAAAAAACATTGATTCTATGTTTACAGTCTTTTTATTATCTTGGCTCTGTTCATTAAATCCATCGATGACATTATGTGACTTTTTATCTTTATAATTCTTTATATTACTAATAAATTTATTGATGTAGTTAAATATACCAGTTATTCCATAGTCATTTATCCTTCCTGTGATCCTATTGAACATTGTGAAATCATATTTCAACTTAAGATTCGAATCCACTATATAAGCATACCCGTGTGTAAGCGCATCCAAATATATGAGATTGTTAAAGTGTTCCACCCTCCAGTTAAACAAGTTCATATCATATCCATACTTGTACGTAGGGGCGCATATAATAATATTAGTATTTTTTATATTGACTAATGTGTTTCTTATATCGTAAATTAGCCTAATATAGTCATGAGTTTTTTTAAAGTCCTCTTCACCTATTAGTATGATACAGTAATCATTCATCGTTAACGTATTTATCCTTGTTTCTATATCCTTTAACAGTTCTGTTACCGTTACATAAGGTGTTAGATAGTGGCATATATTAAAGCTTGGAGTCAATGTTTTTTCTGCTATCGATAAAATGTTATTTTGTTTATTCGTACTCAATATGCATATTTTTTTACGAAGATCCGGCCTTCTTCCGTTATAGTTAGATGTACTTGGTTGTTGTATGTGATTCTCAGTTATAGCAGTTTGTGATTCGGTTATAAAATTGTTAGATTCATTTACAGATGTTTGCTGTTTAGAATCAGTATTAATTGCTAAAATTCTCTTAGGCGTGGAGTTGCCTTTAATTGAACTATCTGTACTATTATTTCGTTTAAGGATCTCATTTTGCTTTCGAAGTTCCATGTTACATCGCTTCAATTTAATATTTTCAAGAGATAGTGCTTCAATTTCACTATAAGAACTTTTTAATTCCACTTCAAGAGCTTGAATGCGCTCTTTGTATGTTTTTTTTTCCTCAATATCACTATCGGATAGATCTGGCAAACTATTATATATTTCATCTATATTATGACACAAAATTAAACTACTATTACTTTCATCATAACATGTATCAGGTTTGGTACGGGTGCGACGATACGTTATATATTCATTAGTGTCCATTTTCGTATTTTAATGATAATCGAATTTCCTACTTAGTCGATTATATAGCATCCATAAACTATTCTACTCGTTTTTTATGGCAGTACTATTTTATTGTTTGTCTTGTCTATGCCTGATGTCAATGTCAACGTCATATATATCTTATGTCAAACTGTATTACGTCAATTTCTTGCCACTTGTTTACAATAATTCACAGTTGAAATAAATAAATAATAATAAATTAATTAAACGTAACATACAATTTAATCATCTTTTGAATGCAATTAATAATTGATAATAATATATAATGGTAATAATATTCAGTGAATTTATTGAAATTCATTTCCAATAATTACGTTCACCAATGGAAAAGCGAATTTATTGGAGTCCACTTTGTTTAAAATGTTTAGTAATTGTCGCGTTATGAAAACCCAATAACCATGAACCGCAAAACTGTGTTTTGGATTATCGACTCTAATGTGTTTTACAGTTGATGGTTCCAAATCAATGTGGCGAAACACAGAGTGACCAACAAAACTTTATGATATTCACAGGTTCTCAAATTTGTATCGTTTGCCCCCCTTGAATTTATTTTTCTGCGTGCAGGGGCGGAGTAAGAATGCTGCTATAATTCCCTTGTGTACTGGCATATGTGACTAAGTTCCAGTATCCATACGAGAACGACAGCGTGTTAACGGTACCCGTGGTGTCGCAAACATCCATAGATGACGGTAACTGCTAAATATTATGTAGTGTGCGGTCAGCTTCTTTGCTGTCCCACAGCAATAAAAACCATCAATTTTAATGATGAATTACTTAATCGAAATATTGGCACTCTTGTGGTTTTTAGAGTGATAGTTTCACTAGTATAGTGAATCAGCTTAGTTTAGATATATAAAAGATATATATATATATATCCTTAATCCAATGTGTCTCCGGCGCCCACTTTGAAAAGACTGATCTAACCGAACACTTAACAAGTTACTTGAAACATGGTTATTATCAGGACCGTTTTGTACCACTTATTGTTTTGGGATCGATTTATGATTATAATAATTTATAAATAACCTTAATGGAATATCAATGATCATACACTCGAACATAAAAATAAAGATGTTACGTTGTCCGTGTGTTATAACTTTTAATAAATAGAAATATTTCATTAAATTTTATTTATTATTAAATGTTACGCCATACATAACGCATACATAATTTAGTAGTCCGTCAAGCCCTCACAACCATCGACTTGCGGCTTCCTCCGGAGTCTAAAGAAACTGCAAAGAGGGATTCACCGCGATCCCCAAAAATATATTTAGTGCTCTAGTACACATGACAACATAAAGTTTTTCTTCAAATCTCCACTAGCCCTCTCCTGTAATTAAATAACTCTCCTACGATGTTCCGGGTGTTATTTCGTAGCAGACATGCGCATAAAGACATTTACTAATAATAGAGAATTGACACGTAAGTCGCACCCCGCATAAATATATTTATTATGCCCTAATGGCAATTTACTTTCTCAACAAGATAAACTATCGCTAAGGAGGCAGAAATATGAGTACCAATGATTAACATACTTCCAAGAATTTCAAAAACCAAATAAAGCAGAAAGGAAAAAAATGTCCGAGCATCGAACAAAATTTGTGGATTTAACGCTTGATGATGATGAATTTAATAATCGCTCATTAAGGGTCGTCTAAATATATCCATAATTAAAATGTATTTCATAAAAGACTGTACCAATACAGCACAGTAATATTGATAAAGAAACGTCAGTCTGAACATCAAACATTACATGGAAACGCAATGTAATTTGATCACTGCCATTAGACAAAAATGTTTGAATTTCAATATATATAATCACATTGCCTGCCAGATTATTTTGAAACGTGAACGAAATCTTATAAGCAAGAAATTAAGTATTCTAAATGATTTATGAACAGTAAAAGAGGGTAACTATTCAGTTTTTTTCTTACGAGGTATGAGAGGCAGTTGATAGTCACCGCTGCAAAAATAATGTTTGTACACATTGCTCTTTGTTTGATGTGTCATTCATTTGACGTTTCATTTTACAAAAGATCATATCATATGAATGAAATATGAAATTTAAGATTTCATCCCTAAACTTTAAAATTAAAGGTTCACACGAGAAACATTATGATAAGATCTAGAATAACCTAATTCTAGATCTTATCATTACCAGCAGCATTTTCTTATAGCTAGAGTTCAGCCGCTAGGCAAATGATCCACCCTGGCAGGTGGTCAACGTCGCCTATAGACGTTTGCAACACCAGACGCATTACCAACGCGCTGCCGGCCTCGAAGAAATTTTATAACGCCTTTTTGAAGAACCCCATATCGTACCGCGCTGAAAACCCTCAGATGCTCATTCCAAATCCTAAGCAACGCAATATGAACGTTCTTGAGAACCGTTTCGTACAAGAAAGAAGAGGCCCCAAAAATGGAGATGAACACCCAGCCGATGGCGGGCAGTGCGGTGGTAGAAAGACGACGAATAGCTCCTCAGAACACTCCCCGTTGTACAGACGGTAGAATATGCAAAAAGACGCAAAGTCGCATGTAAGAAATATTAAATAATCAGCATCAAGCGGTAGATTTACAGTCCAGTGAACAACCGAATGAACGAATTTGGAGGTGCTTACGAGGTTGTTAATATTATGTTGCAAATTAACTAGAGTAATCTTTAAAAAAAAAATTAAGAGTTAAGCCTCTGCATCTTCTTACGACAAATAAATGGATAAGTTATTAAAATAATACCCTACAAGAGCTTCCAATGATGTGCTTTAAACATTGGTCTTTAGAATTTTACTCAGGGACGAGTGAACCCACACGTAAACTTAATACCATCATAATCAGCGACTTATTTGCACTCTTTCAAATGATAAGAGCGACTTACATTATTTCCAAACCATGACTTATCCGACATTTATAGTTGAAGACGTAAAATTCTTGTTATATTTTCGATGATAACTTTTGGATGGAAATTTTCAAAAAAATTGTTTGAACCAAAGTCAGATCTTGTTCATTTCTTCCGTAACATTCAATGCACTCAGTGACAAGATTACGTTCGTTTTAACCTACCATTAATACATAATTTGAACAGTTTTAAAATACTAAATCATATGAATATGGTAACAATCAATAAATGGGCTGTATTAATAACATATTACATAGGTAATATATAATAATAATATAATAGTGTTCTATTAAGAGTTAAATATGTTTATATATAATGTGTAGTATTTAATAATGATTTTTAGTGTTAACTGATCAAGGAAGTGATGGTCAACAAATCTTTAAAAGTCTTCAAGACAGGCTACCAAGGGTATGTACTGAAATTTTTTAGTAAAATATATTTTTACTTCCTTTAGAAATGTGTTAAAAAAATTATTATTATTTTTATTTAGAGCAAAACCTTGTCAGAAGACGGTCTTTAAATCAGTATATTTACTAGGTATTATGTCACAAACAGACCTAGTTATACTAGTACACTAAACAGGAAACCAGCTGATATCTTGGAATGCTAACAAAACAAACCTTTAATACGCATTATTTTCCTTAAAATATATATAATTAAAAGCGTGACTGGGCATGGCCAGACATTTGTTTCCCACGTAAACATCCGGTTACCGTAAAACGTGGCCGTACATACAATCGGAGCCGACACTCCTGCAATTTATCCGCAATGTCACGGACGAATTATTTTCTTGAAAATTTCAGTATAACTCGGGAGTATGGCAGCGCCCTTATTATCAGAAAAACCATCATAATGTAGGTATTTTTATTTTTCTCACAACTAATGAACATCCTGTTCAAAAATAAAAATAGAACTTATGATATAAATTACCTTAGTAGTTACAGTAACTGCCTGTGTACTGGAAATGGGATACTAATTTTGTTAGCACGCATATAGCATAGTCATCGTTTAGAGAGAAATCACAAATGGCCAGCGATGCAAACGAATACACTAGTATTGCCACCTACTAGTTCACAACAGTGAAGCTCGGGCTCCTAAAGTAAAAGTTTTGTGTGCAACAGTGACTAGTTACTGTGATGATGGTACTTTCCATGCTAATAAATAAATGTATTGGGACATTTCACACAACGCCATCTAGTCCCAAACTAAGTTGCATAGCACTTGTGTTATGGGTACTAGACAACTGACATACTACATACATACTTTTTTTGTAAAAAATACATACTATAGATAAACACCTAGACGCTAGACGGGAATCGAACCCGTGCCCCCGCAAGCGTACCGAAGTGCTTTAGCCGTTACATCAGGAGATCATCTAGAGATCGTCTTAAGAAATATACATATGTTAACATCTATAAGGAAATATATATACGATTTCATTTTAGGTAAAGATTCTAAAAGGAGAAAATTTAATAACGACTATTTGAAAAACATTGAATGTCAATTTCAATGCTTTCATAATATTTATTAACTGTTTTTTAATATATTTTTCAGTGGTCCAATCCAAATCCTCATATTGGGAAAAATAACCAAACAAGCATAGCAAAACCCTGGACTAACCTACACACAACATAGCATACAAGGAAAACAACTTTAATCAAACGAAAGATATTGTCAGTTTACATGGTTTTAAAGAACACCAAACTCATCGACCCGATTTCAAACCATCATATATTTTGGAAAGAAACTTAAGTTCTTTACCTACTTGGAGCGTTTTGCCAAGTCACCATAAATTTACAAATCAATCGCAATCAAATAATAAGAAAAATCTACATAAAACGTATATAATCGAAGAAACCAATGAAAATAATGATAGTTTTAAATTTGACAACGCTGCATTAGCTATTAATAGAACAAAAATCATACAAATTCAAGAAAACCCTGTAAGACCCAATTTAATAATAAATGCCTATTCAAATGATGAACCAAATTCAGATATAAAAACTGTTAAAAATAATAATAATAATTATAGTGAAATGAAAACGAAAGAAATTGAAGATACTCGTAAAATTCATAATATTTATAAAACTGATCATGTCAATAATCCCACAGTTCCAGCTATTTTTTTCTTTAACAACACAAAGAGTTTAAATAATATATTCGCTTTAAATAAAAAAAGAATTGCACACGAAAACATTAAAGAAGATATAAATTTATGGATGAATGACGTTATACTTCTGAAAAATAAGAACAGAAGAAATACTTCTGCGACCGACGATATTATGAAATCTCCATTCAACAAACTAGATGTACCGGCACCTAATTTTCGTGTTCCGGGGAGGAGAATCAGTGAAAGCAGTAAGTTTTTCTGAATTACATTTATAGTATTTACTGGACTTTTAACACCATATTGGAAATGAAAGTTCTATTTTTATTTAACAAAATTTTCATTTAAGTATTTCTTTATATTCACGCAGCTATCTTTTGTAATATATATTATGTCATCGTATGAAATTCGGAATTTTTTCATTGTTATAATCTGGTTAGAATATCTCTTTTCAAGTATTTTAAACACAAATTTCATGACATTAATATGAAGTACGACTCCAAGGCCATGTTGTGTTGTGATCCGCCATGAGCTACTCAGGTTCCAGCTCCTCTACGCGAAGGTACCGTGTTAACTATTTAAACTTATTTGCGCGACACAAGACAACACAGAAGCTTGGCCATAAGTCATGTCTATTTCTGTATCTCAATTTTTCTCCTAATTGTGGAGTCAATTACTGGCATGGCAAGACCTTTATTCAAAATATTTTTTAATGGATTCGGTTATAAAATCCAATTTAACGCAGTAACTCAAGCTAATTGCTAGTTTAAGTGATATTAAGGAACGTGTGACTCACGAAATATGTGAATAAACAAGGCATATGTCACAAAAAAGCAGTCGAATTAAATTAATAATTAAGTGCTAATACTTTTTGTTACATCTGTTTCTCTAATTATAAAATTAATAGGAATTCACGTGAAGGATACATGCAACTTGTTTATTACTTAGTTGGTTAGATTAGTGGCCATATATATATATATATATATATATATATATATATATATATATATATATATATATATATATATATATATATATATATATATATATATATATATATATATATATATATATATATATATATGGCGTATATACGCAGTATTACTAATACAGTAGGACTCGCTGGGCTTGTCGAAGGCGTATTGGCGGATTTATATATATGTCAACATCTGTTTATATTATCTTCTTCTTTATATATAAAAATGAATGTTTTTCTGTATGTCCTTTATAGAATCGTAAACTATGCATTTGATCATGTCATGATCTTCGGCAAAGTGTTGTGCATGAGCCCACAAAGGTTTCTGAGTTGGTACGACCAATCTTTCACAGATGGCGCCACTATCATTCCAATGAATTTCATTTATTGCCGTGATAGTTGAACGTAAGAATTTATGTAAATTGTGAAATTAAAATCCAAGTTTTAATATTATGGATGTATCGAAAAAGTTTTGCATCTTTGCATAAAAGCTCTTTCCTTTATATTACGAACATATCATCATAGCCAGCTTGATTCGATATTGGAAATGAGCGAATGCAAATTGATGAATTTACGCAGTGTATCACCTTGCCAGCAAACTTCTGTAAGATCACAGAAAGCATAGACGAATTGGTGCAAAAAGTTTTCCCAAACAATGTACAGAACTACAAAAATCATCAGTCGCTAAATACGCGTGCTATATTAGCGGCCAAAAACATCGATGTCAATATCATCAATTTCACTGTTCAGAATGGAATACCCGGCGAAGCGACAACATATAAGTCCATCTGATACTGTGGTGAATCAAGACGAAGTTGTCAACTGTCAACCGAGTTCTTGAATTCGCTTGATTTGTCAGGCATACCACCGCACATTCTTACATTGAAAATTGGCGTAGCTATCATTCTTCTTCGATATATAAATCCACCACGACTTTGCAACGTAACAAGACTCTCAGTCAAGAAAATGATGAACAATGTTATCGAGGCAACAATTTTGACTGGAAAATTCAAAGGCGAAGACGTACTGTTGCCACGTATCCCAATGATCCCGACAGATATGCCTTTCGAATTCAAACGTTTGCAGTTCTCGGTGAGACTCGCTTTCGCAATGACTATCTACAAAACACAAGGACAATCGTTGCAAGTGTATGGATTAAATTTGGAGAATTCATGCTTCTCACACGGGCAGCTCTATGTGGCCTGCTCACGCGTCGGAAAACCTTTTGATTTGTTCGTTTACGCACCAGATGGAAAAACAAGAAACATTGTGTATCCCACAGCACTTCAATAAATATCGAATTGAAACGAAAAGCTGCAATGTCACAATTTTTTCGACATGAACATAATCAATAAAATGACTCGAAATAAATTCAATATTTGTGTAATGTCTTTCCTTCAAATTTATTTTAGTAAGTAGCGTAGCAACGAGCGCAGGGTACAGCTAGTACAAGTATAAAAAGCAACTGTTCAGCTAGATTATAATACAATTTTCGTCGTCAGCCGTCCGTTGTCCACTGCTGGATGTAGGCCTCCCCAAGTCTACGCTACACATCCAGATCCCGGGCTTTCCCCATCCAGTCCCGATCAGCAACCTTGCGCAGGTCATCGCTCCATCGGTCTGGGGGCATCCTACATACACTACGTTTGCCGAGACGCGGTCTCTACTCCAGGACTCGTTTGCTCCAACGCCGATGGCGTCCTGCGTCAAACAATTATAACAATATAATTTACTCAGTCAATATTCATTTTATAATGTTATTTAAATATATTTTAAAGAGTAAACCGTGCAATCGCATCTGTTTTTACTTTTGTTATATAGAACAGACCTATTAATATACAATTTCATATCACTAAATTGTTTTCTATTGAATGTTATGTTTACCTGACAACCATTTAAACAAAGGATACATTAAGGCTAATTAAGGATACTTCACACACAGATGCCAGATTATAATAAATATACAATAAAATCAACAAAACGCCGAAATGTGAGAAGTTTATAAGCTAAGGACATCATGTCCAAATGTATAAATATTTAATTTTTTAGTATAATTAAAAGATTAAGTGAGAACTTTATATATAAATTAATTAATAATATAAATTAATATAAATACAAAATAGATCTTAAAATTATTAGCAAAAAAATTTCACAGAAGATTTCCAAATCAAAATCAAAACCTAAAAAAATCACGCTTGAAAAAGTTTCAATAAAGTTTATGAGCTTCAGGATTCTACATACCATTTTTTTTGTCTCGGCGAAAAACCCTCTCTTGACGGGTTTCCCCGGCCCGGGGGGACCGACTAAAAACCCCGCTGTTCTCCTATCACCTACGCCCGGTCCCACGGATATGTGGCCTGCCGATCTCGGGGCCCGGGCCGGCGCCGGCCCGCCCATTGTCTTGGGGCGAGCCTCTTCTGTACTGTTGGCGTCAGGGGGGGGGGGGGGGCAGGATTTTTCCCCCGGCACTTTCATGTTTCAGCTCTTTAACTAGTTGAGGGGTGCCGCGGAACAGCACGCGGCCCTTTCACTCGCGGCAATAGTGCGGAAGGCGGATCATCCCCCGAGGGGCCGCTCGCGGCCGTTTTCTACTTTCTACTTCCGGAGGTCGTTAGTTGCCCTCCGGCGATGACGACGTGGCCTTCGTTGGTAAGAGGGGAGTGTGGTGGTCGACTCCGCTCCCGCTCCGCCATCTCCTTTGCGGACATGATTGCCTTGCAAAAGGAGGCAACGGCCGTCCATTCAGGATCGCCTCCGACCATGGACAGAACCAGGGCGGGAGCGTTATGTCCGCGCCAATTTGTGCGACGAGGGCGCGGCGAGGTACCTTCCGAAGCAACCGTGCCCCGAGAGAACCTGCGTCAGGCGGAAGGTCAGGGCGACGTGGCGCCTTTTCAACCATTCGGCCAGGACGGGCCTCACCACTTCGATGGTGGCAAGGCCCGCGCTGAGGTGGGCGAGACGCTCCTTCCATTCCACAAGATTCCACATACCAAGAGTTTCCCACTAAACGCAGTCATTTTTTATTAATTTATTTTTTGTCACTTTTATCTAACTTATTATTTTGGTCTTGTATTGTAAATTCTTCATCATATTATTTTAGCGTTTATCATATTATATGGCAATTTATTCAAAATCTCTAAAAATATTTATATTTACAGAATGTTACGAATACCTTTGGTATTTGAAAAAAAGAGCTGACGATCCTTGGAAAAGATGGAAACGTAAGTTTATATTGTTATAAATATTTTTTACATATTTTACAAGTAAAAATAGTATAAATTCACATGATATCATGATAAATAGCTTTACTAAAATCATAGGCGTGACCTATCAATAAAACCTCATTAAGATTGAAAGATGCACGATTCTCATTTTTTTAAATATCATGTCATCATAGTGTGAAAACCCATGATTTATGTTATTAATTACGCAGAACAGGCACAAGATAAAAACCAGGTTGTCGTAAAAACAGTATATGTAATTCACAAGATTTTACCCAGGGCTAGAAATTGAAACAGTGTTAATGTTTTAATTTTCACAGCCATACCTTATTTTCAGCATTCAATACATTTAAATATCAAACGTTTCAAGAAACGTCATCAATTAAAGGTAAAGGGTTGTCTTAGACCCAAACACGTGTTACTACGAGTTATTTTATTTACACCCTTTTTGAGTTTAATTATTGTCTTTATTATAATTTTGTATTTTGAACCATTATAAAATTTCTAGGCACTATATTCATCAATAATAGTGATTCATTGTACCGAAGAAATGGAAACAATACAATTAAGAACCCACCCACTACAGTCGGCGGCCGTGATACAATTCCAGGAGAATTTCCTCATATGGTTAGTTCATCGATCTCTATATTGCATCATTTATCTAACTCGTATAAAATTTAGGTCAAATCTGATCAAATAAATCATAACTCATCTGAGATCAAATAATAAAGTGGAAATTTACATGTGATTCATATGCTGCATAACTAATAATGGCAAGAGAGATCAATACAATCGATAAGAGCAAAACAGGAAATGAAAATTTTGATCCAATTTGAGTTGCAACTAGGACCCATGCAACGCTGAAAGTGAATATTGTACACAAAAAATATACATATATATTCAGAAAATTAAATACCTTAACACCTTACATCTTAAAAACATGTGAGATAGCTATCACTTATATGCAGAAATAGGTTTATAACATATTGATAGAAGAAGCTGGAAAGTTAAATATGAAAAATCAAGAAGTTAAAAACACAACTGTATTTATCTACATATGTTTAAGGATACTATTTTTATTTTGTCACAGGGTGCATTAGGTTGGAAAGCAAAAACTGGTACATGGATTTTCAAATGTGGCAGTTCACTTATCAGCCATAAATTTGCTTTGACAGCAGCTCATTGTTCACGATCACCTCCGGATCCTACTATTGCTCATCCCGAACCAGAAATGGTTCGACTTGGTGATAAAAATATTGCCGATGTGGTAAGTTATTTCCCGATTTCCAACAATGGCACAACACTTGTACTCATATTAAAATATTTATTTAATAGCAAATCACAACTAATTATTACAATAAAAAATTACAAATAACATCTAACTTGAAGGCAAAAGCCTGCCTCAGAAAGTGTTGCGTACCAAACAGCAGATGATGTCATATTTGATTTGGAATTTATAAATTTTACATTGAATAAACATGTGTCAATAGTCAAAAACAATACAGTCTTAACAATTTTTTTTTAATTTTAAGAATACAATATTAAAAACTCAGCACAGTTAAAATTCATGACGGTAAATGAAAAGTAAAAATGAGTCAATGATAAAGTCAAGGATGTTATCTTGGAACTTAAAACGTTGAAGATGCCAAAAATGCCAAATTGTATATTAAGTAAAATAGGGAAATACTATAATTTAATGCAAATTTATTGACGACTATAAAATATTGAAAGTGAACCTTATTTATTGTTATTAAAACCTGTTTAGTTTTCAAACGACCACGAGCCTTTCGACATTGGAATTCGGAAAATCATAGTCCATCCAAAATATTCATCTCCAAAACAGTATTATGACATAGCCCTTGTTGAACTTGACAAAGAAGTGAAGTTCACAAAATATACACACGCGGCCTGTTTGTGGACTAATATGGAAACTAGAGAATTGGTACATGAGACTACTGTAACTGGATGGGGAGTTATTGAATCAGGTAGATAATGTTACGATTTGATTAATTTAAAATTTTTAGAGAGAATAATTTCAAAATTAATCGTTATATAAATTTTAGATTATAAATTTACTTTCGATTTGTATAACTTAAGAATTAAATTGAAAGACATTGCAAAATTACAAAAGTGTTAATATTAAATTATTTAACAAAGCTAGTGTTGTACTGTCATTGTAACAACTACTGCAAGTAATATTTATTGCAGCTGGTCTTAAAACGTCGCCGGAACTGCAAGCTGCAGCAGTGGATATACTAGACATTGACGTATGTAACCATTTGCTAAGATCTTCGTTCAATAGAAACTGGTGTGGGTTTCGAGATCACCAAATTTGTGCTGGAAAGTTGGCGGGAGGTGTTGACGCATGTCAGGTTGAGTACAAGAATGCCTTATCTTTTTTATTGCTAAAGCATACACAGGTTGACGGCCCATTTAGCGTAAACGGTTACCTTGACCTACTTTGTAATATCATGGATATAAGGGAGGTGAAAATGGAAAATAGGAGAGAAGATATTATCTTCAAACCATAATAAATTGAAGTATTTTATGGGCATTTATAGGGGCATATATTATTATATAAGGCAACCTAAAAGGGACATATATATTATATAGGACAATCTAAAAGGAGAATTTTTGGTGTTGGTTCTCATTAGGCTTGTAACTCTTCTATAAAACTTTAAAATTTTTACAAAATTAACGGTCGTCTTATCTTCAACCTTAAAACGATAAATCGAAAGGTACATTTCCATTTCGACTTGCAAAGTAGCAAAAGCAATTATCCACTAGTCACCATTTACGCCATTCACTACTAGGAAACTGAAGTTGTGGTTCAGCAAAATGAATAATATACAATTAGAAGAACTGAGTTTCCACTTAATATTGAAGTATTTAGAATAACTTTGATTCACGTAACTTACCGATTACCATAAACCTTATTTTGGGCACATATTACATCAGCTATCTAACGCCACTCAAACTTTGACACACATAGCTTGAGCATGACAGCTTACTGATATATTATAACAGCTCAAACTCTCCTAGCTAAGACTGTAATAATTTTCATTCTGTAAAAATGATGGCATAGTCTAACGCGATCAAATCTAGAGATAGAATTATTGTTTTAATGATAAGAAATATTTCGTCTCGGTTTCGTTTTCATATAAATAACATACGCATATATTTAAACTAAAACCAACTATTTCCAGTTAATTATTTAGCTCACAGCTTACATATAAGCTCACAGATATTATCGTACAAAGCCACTCAAACAGTCGTGTCTATCAATTTAATGAGCTAATTTTAGATTAATCTCACAAAACATAGTTAAAATGCAATGCAATATATCGATTTTATTACATTGAACATTATAGACTTGATTTTCCTTATATTAAGTACATAGAAAAACCGCAACGAAACCTGTTTTAAACCGTTTTTGACTTACAAGGATAATTGCTATTAAGAAATTATTAGCAACTAGCTGTGTCCGCGACTCCGTCCGCGTGGAATAGTGACTTTGGGCAGAATTTTTGGATATATCTTATGGTTTATTTTGGATTACAAACCCTATAAACGCTAAAATATAAATGAAATAATCAAACAGTCAGTATTATCGAATGCAACTGTTACGCCATGCGCCTCCGGAATACGTACGTTCGAACCTACAAAGTCCAGCCTAAGCTAAATTCTATTTCATATGGTTGATGACATAAATCTGAGGTTAACTTAAATTGGAAATTCAACCTACAATGGCCAGCCTAAGCTAAACCCTATTTCATATGATTGATGATATAAATCTGAGGTCAACTTAAATTGTAATATAAAATTTCCGAAACTTATCATTTTTAACAACAACTATTTTTTTTTTTCTAAAATATAAATAGCACAAGTTACTCCTTGATACATCAGCTATCTGCCAGTGAAAGTCCCGTCAAAATCGGTGCAGCCATTTCAGAGATTAGCCGGAACAAACAGAAAGACAGACAAAAATTGTAAAAAATGTTGTTTTGGTATATGTACCGTGTATACGTCCGAATGCAAGTGCATTTTTCAAAGCCATATCTTATTTTCAGCATTCAATACATTTAAATATCAAACATTTCAAGAAACGTCATCATCATCATCATTTCAGCCGGAAGACGCCCACTGCTGGACAAAGGCCTCCCCCAAAGATCTCCACGATGATCGGTCCTGCGCTGCCCTCATCCAACCTATCCCGGCGATCTTGACCAGATCATCGGTCCATCTTGTGGGGGGCCTACCAACACTGCGTCTTCCGGTACGCGGTCGCCATTCGAGGACTTTTCTGCCCCAACGGCCATCAGTCCTTCGAGCTATGTGCCCAGCCCACTGCCACTTCAGTTTTGCAATCATCCGGGCTATGTCGGTTACTTTGGTTCTCCTGCGAATCTCCTCATTTCTGATTCGATCTCGCAGGGAAACTCCGAGCATAGCCCTCTCCATTGCTCTCTGAGCGACCATGAGCTTTCTCATAAGGCCCATAGTTAGCGACCACGTCTGCGTTCCGTATGTCATCACTGGCAACACACATTGGTTAAAAACCTTCGTCTTGAGACACTGCGGTATTTGGGACGAAAAGATTTTACGGAGCTTCCCGAACGCTGCCCATCCGAGTTGGATTCGACGAGTGACCTCTTTCGCGAAATTGGACCTGCCTAACTGGATCGTTTGACCCAAGTAGACGTATTCGTCAACAATTTCGAAAGTACACTTCCCAACTGTTACGGGGGTAGGTGCGACATGGACATTAGACATGATTTTCGTCTTGTCCATGTTCATTTTGAGACCTACTCCTTGGGAAGCTGTATTGAGGCCATCAAGCATATGGCTTAAGTCTTCCATGGTTTCAGCCATGATTACGATATCATCTGCGAATCTAAGGTGAGTGATGTACTCACCGTTAATGTTGATGCCCAGTCCGTTCCAGTCCAGAAGCTTGAAGACATCTTCCAACGCAGCAGTGAACAGCATCGGCGATATGACATCGCCTTGTCTGACTCCCCGCTGCAGTCGGATAGGCTTCGAGTTCTGATCCTGGAGACGGACTGACATGGTGGCGTTTTCATACAAACACTTCAACGCTTTGATGTATCGATAATCAATGTGGCACCTCTGGAGAGACTGAAGCACCGCCCAGGTCTCGATCGAATCAAAGGCTTTCTCATAGTCCACGAACGCCAAGCATAGTGGCTGGTTATACTCCTCCGTCTTCTGTATAACCTGCCGCAGCGTATGTATGTGGTCTAAGGTGCTAAAACCTTTTCGGAATCCGGCTTGTTCGGGAGGCTGGAAGTCGTCAAATCTGCGCGCGAGACGATTCGTGATGACCCTTGAAAACAGCTTGTAAACATGGCTCAGAAGTGATATCGGTCTAAAGTTCTTCAAAAGGGTTTTGTCGCCCTTTTTGAAGAACAGCACCACTATACTTCCGTGCCAGGCCTGCGGCGTTTTGCCATCGAGGATGACGGAATTAAATAGCTTCTGGAGGATTTTAAGCACAGGAGTACCACCAGCTCTCAGAAGCTCGGCTGTAATTCCATCATCACCCGGCGCCTTGTTGTTTTTAAGCTGTTTAAGGGCCACACTAATCTCGTACAGACTGACGTCTGGGAAATCTACGGTGTAGTGTCGGGTTAATTTGGCTCTTGGGTCTTTAGCCTTGTTGTTAACAGGTGCCCGTGTGGTCGTGTATAGCTGTCCGTAGAACTTCTCGACTTCCCTCAAAAGTTCGGGTTTAGACGAAACGACCCTGCCGTCGTCGGTCTTCAGCTTCGTCAGTTGGCTCTGCCCAATAGACAAGTCTCGTGCGAATACTTTAGAGCCCTTGTTACGCTCTATAGCCGCCTTTATACAGTCTGTGTTATGGCGGCGGATATCGCGAGTCAAGGACTTGGAGATCTGTCTATTTAGCTGCCTATACTGGGAAGCATCGTCCGGGGACTGAAGGGTCATTTGACGTCTCACATCCATCAATTTGAGAGTAGAATCTGAGATTTTTCCGGTTCTTTTTGAACGGCTGGCCTTGAAGAATTTAGACCCGGCCGTTTGAACAGCTTCCACGAACCTGTTATTATACTCGTCCACGTCAACGCAGTCACCGAGGCATTCGAAGCGGTTTTGCAATTCGAGTTGAAAGTTTACCGGGTTTTGGATCTGTATGGGTGCAGGTCGGAGCGTAGACTTCACCAGTCGAGACCTCTCCAATTTTGGATTGATATTCAATGTGCCTCTTACTAAGCGGTGATCACTCCCAGTTTTCACCGAATTGATCACAGAGACATCATTGAATATCTGTCTTTTGGTCGACATAATGAAGTCAATCTCATTTTTGGTGGCACCATCGGGACTAATCCAAGTCCATTTGCGTTGTTCTGGCTTCATGAAGAAGGAGTTCATCATATACAGGTCCTCCTTCTCCATGAAGTCGGCCAGCATCTGGCCTCGGGTGTTCCGATTTCCGAACCCAAATTGCCCCACTCTCAACTCATCGCCGCTACGTTTCCCCAATTTTGCGTTGAAGTCTCCCATGACAACGTTAAAGTGGGTTTTAGAAGTGTGGATGGCTGTTGAGATGTCCTCATACATGGCTTCCACCTCTTCGTCAGGATGTGTCGAAGTCGGAGCGTAAACCTGAATGACCTTCAACGAATACCGTTTGGTAATTTTGAGTATTAGGTACGCTACCCTAGTCGAAACACTCCCCACCTCAGTAACGTTGTTCACAAGAGACTTGTGAACGAGAAACCCGACACCACCTTGGGACAGTTGGTCGCCCTCCCGGAAGTAGAGCAGATTTCCGGAATTTAGGATTATTGAGTCCTCTCCCTGTCTTCGGACTTCAGATAACCCCACAACATCCCATCGCAGTCTGCTCAAAACTTCCTCCAGTTCCTCCAACTTCTCGTTGGTCCGCAGTGTCTTGACATTGTATGTTGCCAGGGCCAAAGGTCGTCGTTCTTGGTAGCGAATCCGAACCCGGGGATTCTTCGCACCCCCTGCCCCGTCGCTTATGTGGCTGCTACCGTGACCACCACGAACGGGGCCGCCGGGGACTAGGGGCCGGGGCCTGTGTGTATCTGTCATTTTAGGGGGGGGGTTTTGCCATAATCGCCACGCTTGGCAGGCGGGTTGGCGATCGCAGTATTCGCAGTTGGTGATGCTCTCACGGAAAGATGCTGCTGCCCATCCTCCGTTCTTTCTATCCCTTAGTCGTCTCTTACGACACCCAAGGGAGGAGATGGGGTGGTGCTATTCTGGTGCGACACCACACACTACAACAGTGACAATAAAAGGTAGTAATTAATGGGCAACTACAACATAGTTTACAAAGTATTCCAATTTCACACAACTATTTTTAAACTCTACACATATATATGAGCGACACCAATAAAAATTCCAATAAACTAAAATAAACGATAATGATCCATTATAATACATGATAATGACAGTTGATTTGTATTATCTTTATAAACACTATTATTAATGGAGTATGTTTTATAATAACTTATCTAAATTGTAGTATAGTCTTGAAATGGGTTATATTTTCAGATTTCAAACGTTCAATCACACACATAATTATTAAAATAAGTAGTAAACGATGCGCTATTTTTATATATAGCATAAAGATAAGATCTGCTGATCTCCATTTATGAAAATCTTCTTCCTCCTGCCCTTATCCTACATTATATAGGGTCAGCACAACATGTTGCATGTTGCAATAGTTATGGCTTAGTTTTTACAACCGCCCGCTTGCCTGACGTTAAGCCCTTTTTGGGGGAAATAAAATCAGTCATCCTTTTTATTTAAATTATTTTCTGGTTTCACATTGAAAGTAGGAAACGAAATTTCGTTGTTAGTCATCTAACATATCCTCAAGCTACACTTTTATTGGTTTCTTCTTGAACAAACAACATCCGAGTGTCGGTTTGGATGTGCAGGGTGACACTTTTGCTGGGTCGCCGACTATTATGGGGTCCGTGCACAATCACATTCAACAACTATGTCATGAGAGCTTCTAAATAGGAAATTCGCAGTGTCAAGCGTCTTCGATTGCTCTTAGTCCTGCATTTCATTGCGCTTGAATGCAGAAACAGGCAGCTTGCGCAGGTGCTTGCGCACAATCTTCTTATAATTTAGTGGTGGATCACAGCAATCTTCCTCTTAGAAAGTTAGAGGCCTTGAAACACGCAGCTTTTTCACAATAATACATAACCTTCGGCAAAGGACATCGTGGCAAGCAGGGATAGCATATAGGTGGATCTTCATAGCACGTTTTTGTACAAGGGGCCACTAACATTATACATACTGCAAATTGTTCGCAGTCTTTAGGATAAAAGCACGTCATTTTTATTTAGATTTACTTCTTATTCATCTGTAAATTTTATATAATAATAAATAAATTTCCACTAGAATTTTGATAATTTTGACAAGAAACGTCATCAATTAAAGGTAAAGGGTTGTCTTAGACCCAAACACGTGTTACTGCGAGTTATTTTATTTACATCCTTTTTTACTTTAATTATTGTCTTTATTATAATTTTGTATTTTGAAGCATTACAAAATTTCTAGGCACTATATTCATCAATAATAGTGATTCATTGTACCGAAGAAATAGAAACAATACAATTAAGAACCCACCCACTACAGTCGGCGCCGCTTTTTACTAAGTAGTAAAAAGCGGTTATTTTAATATTACAAATAGACCCTCCAATTTTATTTTATTGTATAAATGATACATCTATACAAATATTAAAAATTGGAGGGTCTGTTTGTATAGATTAATATATACATTAACAATAGACTTGTTCCTTGATAAAAACACTCAGACTCTAGACAGGAGCCTGTGAACCCTACAGGTGTTCTTTGCGCCAAAGAGGCCGAATATTATTAGAAATAATAACAATATAATATACAAAAAATATATTTTTTCTAACATTATTAAGTCAATTTAAAATAAAATATGTTACTTGGCTAATAAACTTTGATAATCAAGTCTCTTCCTAGAATACAGAATCATCATGGTAATAATAATTTAATTGGTTAGGCGCTTTATCCTTTTTTTTCCGACGACCCGTACCGTCGAGTCTTGGTTAAACCCGCACGAGTTTTTATATTTGTGTTATTATCGCAAACCGCTAATTATAAAGGCCTAGGTTACAAACCGCAGAACCAGCCGTGGAGGGTAACAGATCGGAGAACCTCAGGTGAGTCGCCGCTCTTTCTGACTTGCTGGGTATTTCCGTCTCCTTTCCTTTCCACGTTAATTAAACGCACCGTGGCTACCATCTTTCGAGCCCTAAGCCGCACCATTCTTTATACGGTCCTTCAACCCCTCTATAGTATTTCATGAAATTTGTTAAAGGTAAGCTAGAATATAATAAATTAATTTATCACACAGGCAAGAAAAATACGCCATTGGCTTTTCCTTCTTGGTTTGGGAGTCTAACGGTGATCGGTCCAGTTAAAACTCGATTTAGTCATATAGTCTATCTTTCTCTTATGTATTTCTTCAAAACTTGCTACATCTATATCTAAACGCCTTGCACGTTAATGGAAAGGTAAATAAAACAAACACAGAACACTGTAAAAAATACTGTCACTTTTTCGTTTCATCGAGATTCAGATCACAACGATGCTAAAGAAATTTTCACTTCAAAAAGTAAAGTATCCTGTTAATAATAATTTTTAGTAAATTGGATTTACTAGAAATTATTTTTGTAGCTTGGTATTTTGCACCCTGGGTTCCTTTAGTTAAATTTATACATTTTTCTAACCTGTGCGTATCCAAGTAAAAAGCCATAAATATCTTAACTCATATGTGTAAGCTACCAATTGGCTTTGGATGAATGTGACGAATATATTTAATTATCACATATCACCAAATCAAGAAACTTAATTTTTTACTAAGTATGTGACATTGATTAGTTATGTCATTGTTAGAAATACAATGCATAATTTTTAACTCTCGTTCTAAAATCATTCGAACTAGGACTAAATTTAAAAATATCGTTTTCGAATTTCCATATGTAATTATTTCTCTTTTATTATTAACATGCAAGCAATATGACCTTTTAGTTTAAATTTATAAAGATACAGGAATAATCTCGTCGAATAAATTAGAAAGTTCTGTCATTATTCGGTCGCAACCTAAACTTCCGTTTCGGTGCCCGGGGTTCGTTTTCCGACTTTTTCTACTCCTCTTCGCACGGTCTTTAGCATGCCTGGTAGTGAGCCCATTGGCACGCATATCACCCTTTACGATGTCAATCCAGCACTTTTTGGGTCTATCTCTCCTACCGGGGCCTGGCGGAGGCGGCATTGCCAGACATTTGTTTCCCAATTTTAAAAATTTAAATTAGAAAATTAGAAAGTTCTGTATTAGATATTAAAGTTACAAATAAAGTTAACAACATACGTGGAGATACCTGTTTGCATTACTAAAATACAAACCAGTAAACCATCATTAATATGTAAAGAGCATCTTGAATCTATGAAATCGGAGCAGACATACAAGAAGATGACTACACATAAGAACGCAAACAACTATACTAGATCATAATGGACTGAGTCAAATTATTAATTTGACACAGTGGATTAAGGCATAATCAAAACAAACTTGTTTCTCTAATTACTTTACTAACAACGGGTTAATTAATTAGTTTTCATAGACTAGTAAATTGAATGTTTGTGTTTTTTTTTATTGCGTAGGACAGCAGACAGGCTGCCGGCCCGCTTAGAATTTAGCAGTTACCGTCATCTATAGGTGTTTGCAACGCCAGCGGCATCGCGAACACGCTGATGTCCCATAAGGGTACAGGAACTTGGGTCACTAATGCCGGAACACAACACAAGGTTATTATGGCGGCATACTTAAGACCACAGGTGGTCGCCATCCAGACGGGCTTGAGGCCTTACCACCTAGAATGTTTAATTAATTACCATTAATAATAAAAGCCATTAATACACCATTTATAATAAATTAATGGTTATACAATATATATAACCATATTTATAATTAAGTGGTATAATAATTCCCACGATAGCCATGCACTTAGGTATTTTCCTCACACAATGTGCATATTAAAATGGCCATTTATCGACAATGAAGGAAAACATCGTAAAGAAACCTGCATACTGAGATTACCAATATGTGGGTAACACATCAAATCCGCCTTGACGAACGTGGCGGGTATACCACCCGCTCCTCCTAGGGGAAGACCTTATCTGAAGAGGCCCACGATAGCGGGCCGGCGTCAATCAGAGTCGCGGCCTGACTAATCTGTCGCGTCCCGCGGCCTTGACACTTAAGGCGTTTATAGGAACACCGGGGTTATTTTAGTGGGTTTACCAGCGCTTTTGTGTCTCCTAGCCTAGCGAAGGGGACCTACGGGGAGTCCGATACTACCCCGCCGCTCGTTACCACACGGCGTAGTGTGCGTTATTCATTATAATAATAATTATTATTACAGGGTGACTCTGGAGGACCATTGCAGGTGAAAATACCCCTTCCGACAGATAATGAGGGAAGCATGCATTTTATAATAGGAGTTATATCATTTGGAGTAAAATGTGCACGGCCACAGTTACCCGGAATATACACCAGAGTTGCCAGTTTTCTAGACTGGATTGAGCAGATTGTTTGGCCTTTGGGCTAAATTCCTCATGTTCCATGGATTCTTTGGAAGACTAATAAATGGAATAATAAAACACCTATCATAGCACTATAAGTTTTATTTTTAATTAAATTTTGTAAGTAGATTATGATGTTTTATTTTGAACTTTACATGCTGTTACGAGGTAGACTAAGGTTTGATTCAAAAATAAATATAACAGGGTCGACTGTGGACGCAAGGGTATTCTACTCCCGCTGCACGGAGCGGAGTTAAAAAGCCCTCTTGTCTCCAAAGCTTGGATTCCGTTATTAAGTATAGTCACAGGATTTTATGTGCTGGTGCGCCCGTCCATGTCACTTTTTATAATGCTAAAATAATTAGAATAAAGAATATGCGATACATTTAAAATTTTAATAGACTGGAACAAATCACCTAGCGCTATTTAGTTTAATAAGTAACAGAGTACTTGTGTTATGGGTACTACACAACTGATATATTTTGTGTTTTTTTTTTTTGTAAATAAATAAAACATATATAATACATAACCTCTCAGACTTAAGACGGGAATCGACCGTGACCTCCAAAATCATTCCAATGTGAAAAAGCCAAAATAATAACACAAGATGATTTTGTTATTTTTTTAACGCTGGCGATCTGTCCTATAGCATCTGTCCTAGAGCATTTATTTTGTGAGTACCTGGCAGGTGAAGACCCTTTAGATAATTTTTATTATTGGTTAGTTGTAAAATATAGAAACAAATCAAAAGCTTAACGATTCTTTACAAAATTGGTGTGAAGGCAAATAGTTTTACTAATTTATCCTGTTGCCAATATATAATTATTTTAATAGGATCTGATGAACCAATCAATTAAATAATTCAACAATAGAAACCGTTCTATAATTTGTAAGATATTTTAGAGGGAACTTAGAAGAGTATCTGCTTTCATTTTGTTTTCAAAATATCAATTCATGGAATTTAATTTAAAAAAATTAAAGGGCATATTTTAAAACTAAATTCAACCCAACCAATACATGTTGTCTCTTTCCCAGCTGAATTTAAAATATATACTCTGATTATATACTCGATAAACTTAGGAATTCCTAATATGATAATAGTTTAAAACTTAAGACTAGGTGTGTACAAATATATGTATATATAGCAGCTTTACATTTACTTAGCTCTTAAATAGACTCTTTTTTAATCGTCACACAATTGCGTATTAGAATTATTAACAGGTTTTAGCGTTTAATATGGGAAAAAGCTTTTGGCGAACATATTTTGTTATCAGAAGAATAAAATAATGTGTAAGATATCAAAGAGTACATACAAATTCGACTAATAGTGAGTTAGATGTCAACAATATTATCCAAAGAAGAATAAAACAAAAAATGAATTTTATTGTAAAAAAGTGTAGAGTGCTTGTTGTCAATTGTTATAAATACACACATCAAAAAAGTCTAAGCAACATGTACAAATTTAAATTTTAGGATGGTTTTTCACATTATAACGTTGTATTTTATTTTTAAAATAATATTTTTAGGGTCCTATGATGTAAAAATAACAGCTTTTGTCTTTATAAGTTTTTTTAATATCATAATTTTATCCCATTGTTCCTGGGTCCATGTTCTGCGTTCTCTACACCATTCATTTCGACGAGCGCGATTCCCGTGACGTATCGGTGGGCACCTAATTGGGCGTTGAGCTCGTAGGCTGTACTCATGCAGTCGATTTCGCAGTTTGTGGACTTACATCAACACCACTTGAATTTTGTAGCCTCAAACTTATCTCTCGAGTGGTTAACATCGGCTGGCGTCTTGCAGTCAGTTGTATGTATCGATCTTGCCGAGTGGTTGTACTCCTTTTACGGCCTAGACGTTGTTCAGCGGGTTCCCTTGTATTATTGTAGAGCTGCTAAAGACGACAAATAACACTTCTATGAATGCCAAAATGCCGAGATACCTGAGATTGATCACTTTCCGCTTGCAACATCCCTACAGCTCTTTGCATTTCATTTGCCGTCAAATGACGTCGCTCCATGACGTAAAGAATATCTAACAATTCAATTTTGTCGCTAAATTATAAAATCAAGACTAAACGTAGCAATAAAAACGCACTTAAATTCAAACAAATTCCCTTTCATTTAATTTTATGAAAAAACAAAACATAATCGATTTTTTTTTACAACCAGCCAGTATGTCATCAATAACAAAAAAGTTTACATACATACGCACTTTGAGTGAGTAAAGACTTAGAAATTAATTAATATAAATGGTAAATTTGTAATATCATGCATGTTGCTTAGACTTTTTTTATGTGTATATTTTTCTGACAGATATCGGTAAGTAGTCATTCATCAACAAAATCGGGGGATACAGTTTGGCAATGTAGGTTCGAGCCTATTCGCTACATACAAAATTAAATTATACGACTGGATAGCTAAAAGATCAAAGAATTTATGACGCTAAGTCAGGACCCTAACACATCGCGCAGCGGAGGGAGAGAAGCACTACCATTTTGAAGTCATTTTTTTTAATTCACACTAAGTATCCTTTATTTAAATTTATTGAAAACTATTTTTTACTTTATTTTTCTATAAAAGCGTGTTTTTAAAAGTATATTAACTATAATTTATTTTTAACTTTTTAGAAGAAAAGAAAGAAAGAAAGAAATCGGACGAGAACCAGTCCGAAAATTTAGTAATCCTGATGATCCTGGAAAGGATAATGATACAAACTATACAGATTATATCGTTTTGAAAGGGCAAAAATCACGTTCAATGATTATTTTACACAGATACATATAGAGACTCATAGATACATACCAAGCTAATAAAAGCGGTATGGTGAACGTTACTTCGTAAATTTACAGTTTAATTAGTGTTTTATTTAATTTAGTGTACTTAACGGTACTCGTCATGTACCGTTTGCGTACACGTCTATGTACATAGTCAGGTCATAAGTATTGTCACACAGTAAAAACTTTTCTTTTAGAATGCTGGCCACAAAAAAGTTTATTGAATTTGAATTTCGAATTGTTCATGAAAATAAAAATGTATACTTTTAGAATTTTACTCATTTTTAAATATGGAGTGGACGCTTAAAGAAGACCGTGTTGCAGTTATTGCGTTGCATCGTTGCGGTTACGCGCCAATTCAAATTTTTAACATACTGTAAAATTTTAATTTAACCAAAAGATTCGTTTATCGTACCATCAAACGATACAATGAAGACTCTAGTGTAGATGACAGGTCAAGAAGTGGTCGCCCTCGGTCTGTTAGGACTCCAGCAGTGATAAAAGCTGTGAAGGCACGAATTCAAAGAAATCCCAAACGTAAGCAGAAACTGTTGGCCCTTCAGATGGGGTTAAGCAGAACCACGGTGAAAAGGGTGTTAAATGAAGACTTAGGGCTTCGGGCATATCGAAGAAAAACAGGACATCGTTTGAATGCTCGTCTAATGGACCTGAGACTGAAGAGATGTCGCGCTTTGTTGAAGCGGTACGCGGGAAAAAAATATCGGGAAATTCTTTTTTCGGATGAAAAAATGTTTACCGTAGAAGAGAGCTACAACAAACAAAATGATAAGGTGTACGCACACAGTAGTGAAGAAGCGAGCAACCGTATTCCGCGTGTCCAACGAGGTCATTTTCCATCCTCGCTCATGGTATGGTTGGGAGTTTCTTATTGGGGCTTAACAGAGGTACATTTTTGTGAGAAAGGTGTAAAAACGAATGCTGTTGTGTATCAAAATACAGTCCTGACGAACCTTGTGGAACCTGTTTCTCATACCATGTTCAATAACAGGCACTGGGTATTCCAACAAGATTCGGCGCCAGCTCATAGAGCGAAGAGCACACAAGACTGGCTAGCGGCGCGTGAAATCGACTTCATCCGGCACGAAGACTGGCCCTCCTCCAGTCCAGATTTGAATCCGTTAGATTACAAGATATGGCAACACTTGGAGGAAAAGGCGTGCTCAAAGCCTCATCCCAATTTGGAGTCACTCAAGACATCCTTGATTAAGGCAGCCGCCGATATTGACATGGACCTCGTTCGTGCTGCGATAGACGACTGGCCGCGCAGATTGAAGGCTTGTATTCAAAATCACGGAGGTCATTTTGAATAAACTTTAATGTCATAAGAATTTATGTTTTGTTAAGTTCATTTTGGTATATGAATGGTTACATAATGAATAAACTTGTTACAATTATTTTACATTAAACATGTGACAGAATTTATGACCTGACTAGTATATACAATACTGATTGGAATAATTTAGATTATACGTCTAACTGTCCCCATCATTGACTTAACAATCTTTGATGATTATGTATTATTCCCTCAAGACTATTTTAATAATAACAACACGCCTGGTTCAGGATCCTAAGTCTTGTATGGTCATGTCTGTAGATTAACTTATATATACTCGTATACTG
The DNA here is from genome assembly GCA_963693495.1 of Malacosoma neustria. Lineage (NCBI taxonomy): Eukaryota > Metazoa > Arthropoda > Insecta > Lepidoptera > Lasiocampidae > Malacosoma > Malacosoma neustria. The sequence goes on from OY856377.1 coordinate 19,202,438, forward strand.
TACGAAATAAAAAGTGTTTTATATAATGCAATAAATTTGTTCTTGTCTGGAAGTATAGATCCGTCAATTTTATATTTGTAATAATACATTTCCTTTTAACCAAATACAAGGAACTTAATATACTGTATTAATTTTTTGGAACTACCAAATAAGCTATCAACCTTAGATTCTAAGCTATCAACTGTACCTCAAGAATAATAAATGCACAGTGATAATTGACACAGTAGTAAAGTTAGAAAGCAGAGCACTTGCATTATACGTACTATACAACGGATATACTATTTATATTACCTTTCTTTTGTAAGTATATATATATTAGTTTATGTAAAACACTAAGACTCGGGAAAGAAATCGAAGACCCGTAACCCACGCATTCCGACGTGCGAAAGTCGCCATAGGTCAAACTATGTCGATCTATTCACCGAATTAAATGTATTCAATCGCTGCTCTACAGCAATTGAAGATTTCTTTGAAATTTGCTAAAGCCCAAATCTAATTTGACTATTGTTTGCAGAAGGGATCTATTCATTTTAATTCTTCTTCCTGCCCTTATCCCAGCTATGTGGGGTCGCCAAAACATGTTCTCCTCTTCCACTCTCGTCTATTAGTCGTCATCTGAACATTCACACCTTTGTGCCATATCATCTTTTACACAATCCATCCATCTTTTCTTTGATCTACCTCTCCTTTTGCATCCATCCACTCTCATTTCTATCATTTTTCTTGTTATATGTATGACAATCTTCTCTTCGCATTATATGGCCATACCAGGCTAGCCTATTCATTTTAATTAGAGAGTAAATATCTCCATAAAAAATATCGTGCTTCTCAAGTTACAACCCGAACCGAATACAACGAGTTAACAACGTATGAAACAAAAAAATCACATAAACATGTCATGCCGGCATTCGCAAACTAGTTTTTGAATAAAATAATAACCATCCGCGTCAGTACCGCTTGCGAGGGTCAATACACACACGTGTTTATATAAAATCGGAAATACGATGTTAAAATTGTATACATACATCTTATTTATTACATTTAGCGCAGGTTTTTATTATTTTTAAATATGTTTATACCGTTAAACTTTATGATAATATAATAAAAAGTACATATGTTGCAGTGTCTGCACAGACTGATGTTGAAGTCACGAATCCTTTCAAAAATTCACAAAGAAGTAAACGAGTAAGTTTATAATTTGAATTTCAAGGTTGATATAAGATTTTTTATTATCTGTATTATCAATTTGGTGTAGCTTTTACGAATTCGATAAATAATCTGATTGATTTTATGTTCAATAGAAGGTTTATTTTATTTGCCACTGACTAATAATGCTGATATCCGTCTACGTAATATAGTGACTGGCTGATTCTAATAGGTTCTACCAGCCAGAATTAAGGATAGCGCCACCCCATCACTTAGGGAGTCATATTGATTATATTACATATACTATTGGGTATAGTAATGTATCGTTTGGTAACTCCTTTATCAGTTAGAAGGTCAGAGAATCGTTTCTCGAATAATTTAACAACATCCATTTAAACTTAAATTTTCGATAAGAAAAGTCTTTGACAGGCATTGACGAGAGAGGAAGTAGTTCTAGTACTTAAAATTAGACTTCGTACTCCAAAGTGTGGAGTGATTCAGGGTTGCAAATAATGCAACTGAGAACCGGGAATAGAATGATAATGATAAATATCAATTATCGGAATTATTAACAATTTTTTTTCATAATCATATTTTTCTGTTCTTTGCTTTATTTTCTTAATCTCTTTCAAATCCTTAAAAAACATTCTTATAAATTATATTAAAGTATGTTTTCTACTAAACAGAATTAACTTAATTTGAAAGAAAAATAAAATTACGACAATCATTACAAATCTTTTCCATGTTTACTTTCAAATTTACCGTTATTAAAACTACTGCAAAAATTTAGAACGTGTGAATTGTTTTTTAGAGCTCTAAAGGCGTTTTTTTTTTTTAAATAAATAAAAACATTTGAAAATTATTGTTTATTTTCTTTTTCTTTTTTTTATTATAATATTTTGATCTTACATAAATTAAATTATTAATTTCTGTAAGCTATAAATTCTGCTGATTATATACTTACATACACACACATACAATCGTTCCTTATCACTAAACATTCTCTCAACTGTATGTTTCTCTGCCTATTTCTAGGTTTTTTCTTATGGTTAAAATAGTTTACACTCTTATAATTTAACCATTCAGTAGTTGTATACTCGTATATTTATTTCAACCATTTCTTTGAAATTCATCGTAAAATGCTATTTTAACATATTAGGATTTTATAAAATGATGAAAAAATAAATATATTGTCAAAATTTTGACGATGAATAAATGAAATAGCAAAAAATAAGTTTATTCTCTAATTTTAGGATCAAATATATCTATAGGAATGGAATTCCGTGTAAGTACATAAAACTTTTAAAAATTTACTTATCTGGAAATTATATGAAGTCTGGAAAGTGTATTTTTATTATTGTACCACACATCGAAAGGCAGAGAAACAATTATGAACATATTTATATAAATATACACAGAAAAAATATAGTTAATTTTATTAACAACTTAAATTAATATATATTGTTCTGAAAATTACTTAAAAAAACAAGAACTTTTAAAAAATAGAAAGTGTTTTGTATATTTTATAATTTAATTTACGTTACTCTTCAGTGTTACTTCCTCTTATTGAATTAAGTGGCACTACACAATTTGGTTTATCAGGGTGATGGAACCGTGCCCATCTTATAAAATCTTCGAGAAATAAATCTAAAAGCAAAGTTGAATGGTATCCGTCTTTAGCAACCTATGAACTAAAGAAGTACAAAGAGTAATCCATTTTTTAGCTATACATCCTTATGATAATCTAAAATCCAGATTAGGTAGCTACATTTTTCTCATAAGTTAGAATAACATGATCAAATATTAATGTTTCTTAGATTTTCTAGATTTTTTACCGATGACTTCATAATCGTATGGTGATTTTTTATTTCAGTGGCTAAAACAACCTGGAATAGGACCCCCAAGAGATTATAATCAATTTGTGACTAGAATTAGTCAAGCTTACGATCCATCAAACTATGAACATACACAATCCAAAAGAGATCTTGGACCATTTAACTTTATACCTGACTATACTACTCCTGTTCAAAATATTTTGAAAAACATACCGGGTTATAGCTGGATAGAATCAAATAACCCCGGAGGAACTTACACGCAGGTCATAGAAGGCGGTCAAAATCCACTTAGAGATATATTTAACGCAGTATTTGGGCCAGAACAAACAGATAGGATACTTCAAACAGGCCAACCAAGTCCTGGCCAAACACAACCTCAAAACTTTTACAATAATAATGAATACCCTAATCGTGATTATGAAAATAATTTTAATCGTCAACAAGGAAATGATATACAAATACAACCGTCTATCACAGAAGTGGTGGCAGAGAATTCTGGAAATGTATACAACACTCAATATACGCCATATAACAATAATCAACAGCAATCATACAGTACATCTCAAGCACAATTTGCTACAAATCCGCAATATACTGCTCCAAGCCAACCACAAACATCTTACAGTCAATCTTCCGCATTTTCAAGTAGTTCACAATTCGATGGTTATGGAACACAGCAAAGTCAATCGAATTCTCAGCAAAGTCAAACTTACTCGCCACAAAGTCAACAACCAAATACTTTTAACATAAATAATCCTGGAGTCCAAGGGCCAACCCCTCAAACCCAATACCAATTCAACTCTATGCAGTATGAAAATTCATTCCCAATGTCTAATAATCCACAGTTAAATAATAATGTGCCAAGTCAAAATTATAGACCATCAAATGCAAACGTACAAGGTAATCCACAATTTCAAAACCCTCTGAATATGCAGACCAACGTGCAAACAGCCTCACAACAGAGTTCCTCTTCTATCTTAAACGGTCAACAATCTGTAAATACGCCAAACCAAGTAAAACAAAAGCAAAATCCTCAACCTGAAGTTAAGTACAAAGTATTATATCAAACAACTACCCCACCAAATCTATTATACACACAACCTCCAACAAGACCAACAAGCCCTCCTCAGAAAAGTACAGGACAAGTTAACGGAATACCAACTTCGCAACAAGCTTCTAGGCCAGTTCCAACAACGTCTTTCCCAGCTATACAGTCAGTAACAGATTTTAATCCACCATTAACAAACATAAAAGTTGAACAAACTACCAGACGAGTATCAAGTGTGCCAACAACTAGACAGAGTAAAACAACTACATCGCCTTACATGACGCGACCTAAATTGATTACTGATAATCAAGTTGTAGGTGGTCAATTTCCTCCCACTGACAATAACGATAAACAGGGTGTCAATTTTAAAAAAGATGCTTTAGAGTTATACGGTACAGTAATACAAAACGTTAGTTATGCAGCGTTACCAAACAGGACAGCTCAAACTGCGGCTGCGACTGACAGAAATAAAATTACTACACCTACAGTTCAAGTCAAAACTGAAAGTAGGTTTGGTGGTTATGATGCAAATTCATTTAACCAAGTTCCTACAACTAGTAAGCCGGTTAAGAAGAAGTGTGATGCACCACCATCTCCTCCAGTACCTGACTTTAGGGAACCTGGCCGAAGACTTAGTCAAATAAGTAAGTATGTAAATATTTATCATCCATATCTTACACGTAATCTGTAAATATTCTGAAGTAACAACAAAAACAACAAATAATTTGTGATAGGTTATTTTATGTATAAATAATACAAAAAATATTATTGTAAGAGTTGTATTAGCTTTTTTATATTGAGTATAGTGTCCAAATGTCTATAAAATATGAATATATAATGTCACAAATCAGCACAACTCTAGAAATATAAAATGTGATTTTTCTGAAACCTTTTAAGTAGTTTTTCTCCATCAATCTGCGATTTGTGCCAGATTATGCGGTGGAAATTTTTTTAGAATAACATTGAGTATACTGGGTATACTGTCATTTAGTGAAATAAACTTAGTGACATGACCTTCTATGCTATAATTTCAATTGGTTAATGCATCAGTCAAACTGTAAGAGAGTTGACAAAGATCATATTTTACAATATCTTTTAACTAACTGGACAGATGTTGGTTTTCCAAAGCCTAAAGAGATAATGTATATTTAAATAATGTTTGATGACAAATTATGACAAAAATGCAAAAAAAAAACGGATTCAAGTCGAATTCTTGTGAAGATGACTCATAATTAAATTACTTATTTACAACTGTTTCCTATTTCTGCGATTATAAAGAAAGTTAAATAACTAATACGTTTTTGCGTTTCAGAATGTTACGAGTATATTTGGGAGCAGCAAGAAAGAGTTTCAAAATGGAATTCAAAGAGAGAATGTCATCGTAAGTCAAAGCTACTTGAGCTTAGCAATTACTGTCAGATCTTCTTGCATTCTATCACAATATGCTTCTTCGATCACATTACAAACCCTCGTATAATTTTTATCATGTCATCGTTATTAAGAATTTTTCCATCTTTAAGTTTACTTCTGCCCTGTGCCCATTATTCTTCTCATATTTTCCTCCAACAATATGTTGTAGTTATATTTATTATTTATATTTAATATTTATATAAATGACATTGTTAAAAATTTTACTTACCTCGTCCACCACGCAAGTGTAAATATCGGTTATGCTCCAAATCTTGGAGTCAATATTATATAAAATTACTACTATGCTCTCTTTTTTTGCGACATTACCTATCTGTTAAGATTCCTTTACATAACATAAGAAAATCAATGTAATCAATTGAATTTCATTTAATTTAACGGGGGTAATCAAAATATGATCTCTAACGTCAAAAAGAATAACGAATATTTGATATAAGTGTGTTAGCAAAGGAATAATCCTATAATTTTTTTATTGCTGTAGGACAGCATACAGGCTGACGGCTCGCTTAGAATTTAACAAATACCGTCGCCTATGGATGTTTGCAACGTCAGTGGCTTCCAGCCAGGAACTTGGATCTCTAATGGCGGAACACAATACAAGGTTCTTATGGGGCATTTTTAAGACCAAAGGTGGTCACCAACCAGACGGATTGGGGCCCTACCGCGTAGCTAGGGTAGATTGTTTTGTCGCCTTTTACAACAGGCCGACCCGGCCGCAAAGGTTAGTATTCTTTCTCCGCCCCTGCATGGATAATAATGAGAACAAATAGATATAATTAAGAACAAATGAGAATATTATTATTTTTGGATAAGAATATTAGAATAGCCAATTTATAATACTCTTTAGTATATAAATTGGATCTGATAGAATATCCCTTTCTCTCATGGAATAAATTTAAAGAAAAACCCTACCCTTCCTCATACCACAAAAATTTATGTGTATAAAAAGTTACCAATGATCTTTTTTAGAACGAAGTTCTTTACCGCGGGTTCGTGATCGAACCTTTTTTATTATTTAAAATACTCCGTGACGTAATCAGCTGGTATGTTCGGTTTTCAAACGAAAATATATTGCTTCGGGTGGAGCCGAGGATGTTAGGCATAATACTCGTATGTAAATATTGATAATATAAAACATTATGCTGGTCACTCAATAAAATTTAGCGAACAATTCTTACCGGGTTACAATACATAAATATACAATATATAAAATCTGTACGATTTTTTCTTAATATAAAGATGAACTTTATTCTCTTTTATAAATTGTTAATCTATATTTATTAAAATATAAAAAATAAAAATACAGTTGATAAAAATAGGAATACTAAATCCAATGTTATACCCTCTATTGTGTGGAACAAGTGTTTAGAATCAATATTTTTTTTTTAAAGGAAGTATCAATTTTTTATGATATAAAGAACCTTCTAACTTGTAATTAATTAGCATTACGTTTTTCAATCCGTTTAAATGTGTTTTTATGTTACATTATCTAATTGGGAAAACCGAGAAAATTCATAAATATTTTAAGTAAACAAGAATGTTATTTTTGTGAATTTCCTTATAAGTTTGATTGGTTAAATTACTATGTGACTAAATTGTATCTTTAATATATTTTCAAATTAATTTTTTTTCTAATACTTTCTTACTACAAACGTTTCATCCCAGTGTCGTCCAAAAGATTTTCTTCTGAGCTCGGGATACGCTGTGCAGTGTGCGCTGTCACAAGGTAACTTTTTATTCGGTCTGTTTACTTATGCCTCTATGGCTTTTCTTTTTCTTAACCAAAGAGGCACAGGAAAGAAAGATATGCCGCCTTATTGCAATTTTAGAGTGACCTATCGAAGTTGATGAAACGGCTTGTACGCTGTGTCTGGTAGAACTTCACGCAGGACAAAATAAATGCGTGTTGTAATTGTCGTTCATAGCGCTGCTGCGTTCGCACGTTTGAACTTCTGTGAGGGACAAAAGTTCGTTTCCTTTCCCAGTCTGGGTGATTTATGTTTATATTTATGAAATAAAAGTTTATCAGTTGTAGAAAACTGATAAACTGTTCTACTAGAGTAGAGCAGAATAGAAAATGTATTAATTATTGCACTAAATAAATCAATTATACAGCAAATAAAGCCAGAATATTACAATCGGCAGTTTTATCACTATGAGTTAGTTTTCAGATAGTCTCTCAATTTTTTTTTAATAATAGGCAGGTTTTATGTGCACAGAAGAATTGTATATAAATAAATAAATTGTCTGCACTAGTGGTTCTAACGGCTCTTTCAATGAGCACTTCCTATTTTTAAATTTAAATAAAACAAAGTGTGTGTGAGATATCATCGAAATTTTTTATTCGTTTGAAAGACCTATTGATGCCATTATGTGAGGAATATAACATCATTCAAATGTCCGCCACAGCTACTCTGGCATCCGAAATGTCCAATTTTCCATGACTCTGGCGCATAAATCAGGCTGAATTTGACCGATGGGCATGGATTATGTAGGTTTTGAGAACCGCGGTGGTTTGTGGCTTATTCGCATACACCTGCGACTTAAGAAAACCCCACAAGAAAATGCCTAACGGGGTCAAATCACACGATCTCGGTGGCCAGTTCACATCACCTCCACGTGAGATGACCATGCCCTCAAATCGCTCGTGCAGAATATCCAATGTAGCATGAAATGTGCGGTACGTAGTGCCGTCCTGTTGAAACCATATGTCAATTTAGGCCAAAAAAAGGCCTAAAGACCCGACTAAGCTCGTTCTCAAAGAAATATGGACCGATGACGCCGCCAGCCCAAAATCCACACCCAACAGTGACTTCTCGGGACGCTCTTGGATCTCATGTGGATTTGTATCGTCCCAAATTCAACAATTTTGTTTGTTTATGTACCCATTCATTCAGAAATGGGCTTCATCGCTGAAGATGCTTTTTCGGTAAAAATTAAGGTCAGTTGCCAACTGCTCCAGAGCCCATTGAGTGAACACACGTCATTGTCTATGGTTGTTTACCTTCAGTTCCTGGGTCAGTTGAATTTTGTACGCGTGCAGGCCTAAGTCACGACGCAAAATTCGCCAATTTGTGGTCTGAGATAGGCCGAGTTCTTGTGAGCGACGCGAAATCGACTGCCTCGGATTCTTCTGTACACTCTCACGGACAGCGTCGATGTTTTCTGTAGATCTTGCGTTTCGTCGGCCTACGGGTGTTGGTCGATCGTTTACTAAACCAGTAGACTTAAATATATTTACCACATCGGAAATAGTCCTCTCGGTAGGACAATTATGCTGATCGTAAAATGAGTGAAGCGCGCGGTACGTTGCGCGAACAGAACACCCATTTTTATAATATTAGGTCCTTACATATGAAATTGGCGTTTTGTACGGGAGAAATATAAAGTCTTTTTTTTTTGTAAAATATATTTAATTAATCAAAGTATTCACCGTTGTTATCTATGCACTTTTAGCATCTCATAGGTAATTCATTGATCCCTTTACTAACAAAAACCACAGGGGCGAGAATCAATAAACTCTTTCAAGGTGGTTTGGACTGCCGCATCGGAGTCGAATTTTTTTCCTTATAAGAAGTTGTCCAAATTCCGGAAAAAATGGTAATCTATTGGAGCAAGGTCCGGGGAATACGGTGGATGTCGCAGACATTTCAATTGTAGCTCATCTAACTTAGTGGTTGTTTATTGTGCAGTGTGTGGTATTGCGTTGTCGTGAAGCAACAGTGGCCTAGAGCGATTGACCAATATCGGTTGTTTCTTCCTTTATGGTTTGCAGTTGCTGACAATAGTTATCTGCCGAAATCGTTTGGCCAGATTTTAGAAAGCTGTATTGAACGACACCGGCGCTAGTCCACCAAACACTCACAAGTAACTTTTCCTGAGTAAATTTTTGTTTAGGGCAGGATTTGGCTGGGTCTCCAGCGTTCAGCCATTGCGACGAGCGCTGCCGATTATCGTATCCACTTTTCATCACAAGTAATGATTTGATTTAAAATTCCTTCATTATTGTGTCAGTTGAGCAAAGTAACACAGCAGTCGACGGGTTCGATCACCCAATTCATGGGGTACCCACCGTTCAAGTTTTTTTTATTTCTTTTTTTTATTTCATTTTATCACTTACCCAGAAGCCTGCAGCTATCTCTGAAGTGCTTTGTGATGGATTCACCTCCACAATAGCCTATAATTCTTCATTTTCCACTTTGGTCTCCGGCCGTCCACGGGTTGGTTCTGAAGGTCGAAATTTCCAGAACGAAAACGTTGAAACCAAAAATGTACCGTGCTTTTTTTGCAACACCAGCGCCGTACACATCATTAATCCTTTGAGCTGTTTCTGCAGCACTGGTGCCACGGTAGAACTCCTAAATATACCGTAAATAAACTCGTAAATATACCGATCATTCATGTTTCCATTGTGCGGTAATTAGCGACGCCAAAGAAATAAATAATTAGGAAAAATGAATGCATGACTGTTTTCAAAGCTCAAATGTACCAGCTAAATGATTTATAAATTTTAATTTGGAATTCTTAACCAAAAAGGAGACATTTCAGATCAAAGTGGTCAGTACGACAAAACGCTAATTTCATATGTAAGGACCTAATACAATTTATGATTTGCACGTGTTATTGAATGCTATATCCGTCCATGGTGATTTGGCAAAACAGACTGAATAAATGACAACTAATTTAACAGACTGTCAAAGTTCAGAAGTCCCTGTTGGAAGATCCTTTAGTACGTACCCATAAAACAAAGGCTTTGCTGCTTACGAGTACTTCGAGACTAGATGGTGCTGTGTCTCAGTATATTTATATTTTGATGTGAATATCTATTGACGCGCCTTGTAAAATGGACTGGTTAGCCGTCACGCCAAACGGCATGACGCTTTGATGCCATCATGCCCCCTCCACGCCGCCGCTTCCAACTCCCTTGTAAATATATGTGTGCTATGCCCGCATAAATTACAATACACGTTTCGTGGCGTCTCTGTATAAGCAGCGTACTATTTTTATTTCATTAACTAAATTCTACTCTGCATTCATTATTTTATTCTAATATTTTTTATTTTAGAATAAAAATATTCTAATATTATAATAATTTTATTAATTTTTCTTTTAAAACAATATTTTGTAATAAAAACATACAGGTTAATTATAAGTAACGGTAGATATACACAAATCACAGAATTGTTGAACGGCTTTTCATTTTATTTAAAATCGATAAAATTTGTACTTGTATTCATGTATTGTAAATTATAAGTTGTTATATTAACTTAAATGGTTCACATCTGCCGAGCGTCCCGTGACGGCCTATTTTTTATATTATTGCTTTTTTACTACTAGAAAATTATTTGATATTAAAACTTGTAAGTCTTAATTTAAGATTTAGATTAAAAGATGGCATAGCCCCGCCCCATTCTCCTTGCTGTCGAAAACCAAACGGCTTAGTTTATTTTATCTCAAGCATATGTTTTTTATCTTTATACTGTTAATTTGAACGCGTTTCAAAGAAGACTGCTGTTCGTGACTGATCAATTTAAGTAATCGAATATATTGTTAATTTAAAACGGCCTCTACTCGGTCGCGTTATCCAAAGCGGCTTTGCAGGTTTTTGCTCGTACTCGTGGTAATCGCACAATTTGATCGTTTAAAAACCATTATTTATGGTTTAAATTCCTTAGGGTATAATCTTAAGATTTTATTTAAAGGTACCCAATCGTGACATAAGCACGTGAATATTATATTAAGACTTCGTTCGTTAATTTATTTTCGGATAAATAACCTAAGTCAGTAATATGTTTATGTGCAAAGTTCATTCAGCCTTTCTGGTTTAAATGAGTGAAAATTTTTCTGTGCATGTCCCCTATACAGGTAAGAACGACCAGCGACTTTAGAGTTTGGGTTATGGTTACTTGGGCACTTAACAGGCAGTAAAGGTGCATAAAATAGGACCTTAAATTCGTTAAAGTATAAAGCTCAATTTTTTTATATTTTCTTCGGTATAACTTTAGAAATCTTGTCGTCCATTGCCGGACTCTTCTGACAGTTGCTACCCCCTGCCAGACACCCCTAAACTTTAAGAAATTATCACTATACTTTCGTTATAGTATAAAAGCTAAATTTTATATATGTTACTTGGGGACCTATAAAAAAATGGTACCCCAATAGCCGGACAGTTTTAATGGTTTTTACATCTTGCCAGACACATTGAAAGTCCGTTGTAGGTGCGAGCGCGAGTGCTTAGTCGATAACGATCTTTATAAAAAATTATTTTATTACGTTCATCGCCATGTTATATAAAGTCAAAAAGGTTATTTTAATATTATAAAATACAAAAAAAAATATTATTACATGTAAAAAAATATTTAATCGTTTTTATAAATTTAATCATTGTCGTCGATATTTTCATTTTCATCATCACTACTCCTCCTATATGGACATTATCATATAGACTATTGGATATATATGGACTGGATCATGGCATGATATTAATATTATATATTAATATCATGCCAATATTACTTTACCATCACTTTTATTACAAACGGAACAGATTAATGTATCTCCCATGATAACACTTTTTTACTAAAATTACACTTTTATTTAAAAAGAACTGTACAAATATCTATTAAACGTTGGTTGTACCTATGCATAATAATTATTGTTCAATAGATCACTTTAAATGATAGATGTTGCGCAGTCGACTAGGCGCCCTATCTCACTCGCACCCGCTTGAACAGTTGTTACCTCGCGCTGGCCATAGAAACTGACGAAGAAGGCGATATTGACGATGATCATGCCATAGACTGGATATAGGAGGAGTAGTGATGAAGAAAATGAAAATATCGACGACAATGATTAAATTTATAAAGACGATTAAATATTTTTTTACATTTAATAATTTTTTTTTTGTATTTTATAATGTTAAAATGACCTTTTTTACTTTATATAACATGGCTATGAACGTAATAAAATAATTTTTTATAAAGATCGTTATCGACTAAGCACTCGCGCTCGCACCTACAACGGACTTTCAATGTGTCTGGCAAGATGTAAAAACCATTAAAACTGTCCGGCTATTGGGGTACCACTTTTTTATTGGTCCCCAAGTAACATATATAAAATTTAGCTTTTATACTATAACGAAAGTATAATGATAATTTCTTAAAGTTTAGGGGTGTCTGGCAGGGGGTAGCAACTGTCAGAAGTGTCCGGCAATGGATGACGAGATTTCTGAAGTTATCCCGAAGAAAATATAAAAAAATTGAGCTTTATACTTTAACGAATTTAAGGTCCTATTTTATGCACCTTTACTGCCTGTTAACTGCCCAAGTAACCACAACCCAAACTCTATAGTCGCTGGTCGTTCTTACCTGTATAGGGGACATGCACAGAGAAATTTTCAGCCTTTATAAAATGACGAAGGTCTGGCCGTCCTGGGCTCTTGCTCTATAAAGAAATTTCACTTCAAAATTTTTTTATTGCGAATTACCGAGTGCTGAGTTAATTGATTTATTTTCCTTAACTTAATGTTTCTACCACTCAATTATCTAAAAGTTTACTAATTAGCATTTTTATCATATTATCGAAAAATGTTTCAGGTGACCAAAATGAGTCGTTTTACATAGCTGGCCGCGAAGGAATGCCCGCTGAGTACCCACATATGGTAAATGTCTCGTTTTAAATATGTAATAAGTAATTTAAACGTAGGTAGTTAAAAATATAAGGCTATCAAAAGTCCAGGGATTGAACCCCGTGAGCAGAGATTGACGTGAAACCACTATGTTGGCAGGAAACCACCTGAACTGTCAAGGCCTGATCGGAATTTTATGAAATCTTGCAATTTTGTATCATCACCATGATGGTCTAATACCATAAATCTAAGATATTAATGGTTTTTTTATACTCCAAGTAAAACTAGGTCTTTTTTACATCCTGAGCGTATTACTAGTACACTAGACTCCAGGAGAAGCTGACGGGGTTATGTCGGTCACTTATTTTACCTTACATGATGATAATTTATTTTTAATTATTATTTTTAAGACCTTGTTATAACCATGTTATAAACAAATAAAATTTCAATTCAAAGGGCAAAATATTTGTAAAATGCAAATAGCTTGACATTTATTATACATACATTTTATTTTGTTTTGCATGTTTTTTCTCTTCAATTTGATGTTTATTGAAGGACTACTTGGTTCTTCGACACAACAAAACAGGTTTTCATTTAATTGCCTACATTAAACTGTTCACTATTTTTTAAAGTGAATGAGTTTTATTTTTATCTTCAAAGTCTACAACTGGTTTGTGTAATAATATCTTGATTACGTATACTTATTTTATATAAACCTGTCGATTTACCTTTTCGTGTACAATTAATTGTTTTCCGTTAAAGGCAGCTATTGGTTGGAGTGGGTCAAACGGCGCCTGGATATTCAAGTGCGCAGGAGCTCTGGTCAGTCCCAGATTTGTCCTTACGGCGGCTCACTGTTCGAGAATGCCTCCAAGCGATAATTCTGTATTACATGCCGTGCCTCAGATAGTGAGACTTGGCGATAGAGATGTAGCTGAAAAGGTTAGTTAGTTTTTAGGGACAGTATTTAAGTTAGCGTTAACTTACTCGAGAAGAAACTTTCTAATGCTTTATACTGATCTAATAGTCATCTACGTGCGTACTATGTACGTCAAAATGAACAGCTAGTGACGACAGCCCGAGACACTACGACCGTAACACATAATATATGGTTTGAGTATTAGTTTTAATCCGTACAGGGGCGGAGAAAGAATACTAACCTCTACAGCTGGGGTCGGCCTGTCGTAAAAGATGACAAAACAACCTACCCTAACTACGTGGTAGGGCCCCAAGCCCGTCTGGATGGCAACCACCTTTGGTCTTAAGTATGCCGCCATAATAACTTTGTGTTGTTTTCCGGCATTAGTGACCCAAGTTCTTGTACCCTTATGGAACAGCAGCGTGTTCGCGATGCCACTGGTGTTGCAAACACCATAGGCGACGGTAACTGCTAAATTCTAAGCGGGCCGTCAGCCTGTCTGCTGTCCTACAGCAATAAAAAAACTTCAGTTACCGTCTTTAAGTAGGTCACGTTACATCTAAGAGTGTCTGGAGCCTCATGTGGTAGTACCCTACGTACATTTTACTGGCGAAAACTTCATTTTTATGCAAGACAATTTCAAGGACCATACCGCAAGCATTGTAAATGAATACCTGAGCGAATATTGTGGTTCTGGGCTGGCCAGCAAGAAGCCCGGATATAAATTCCATAGGACACCTATGGGATGAGCTAAAGAGACGAGTCAGAGCTAAAGATCCTGCTCCGGAGACGCTTGGCCAGCTTAAAACAGCTATACAAGAAGAGTGGGATGACATCCCACAACACAAGATTGTGACGCTTATCCGTTCCATGAGGAACCGCATGGAAGCAGTGATAAGAGCCCGGCGAGGAAATACGAGATACCGAATAAACTTTTTTTAACATTTTTCTGTTTTACATATTTGTTTCTAACATTTAACAAATTCTTCTTAAAGGGTAAAAACTGTTGAACAAAACACAATAGCTAAAGAAATTTAATTTTAATTTGAGACATTAATATTCGTTAAATAATAAATACCTTATAATATCCACAATTAACTGGCATTATATTTATAGTTAAATATAAAAAAAATTAAACTCATTTAAAACCAAACTTCAGGAGTGTTTTTGATGAGAAGTGTTTATTTGTAAATAAAATAAATACATATGATGTGTTGTTTACAACAATAACAAATGCAGTTGACTCTTTTTTGTTTTGCATCCGTGCGAGGTCATGACTGGCTGGAATAGGACGCACGTGAATGGCACGTGTCGTCGTATCAATAGAACGACCTGCTCATTAAAAGCTATCAGTTTTCTCTGCGACAGGTCGGTGGTTAGTGCCTAAAAAGACAAGCTATTACAGGTTTAGTTTCTTCTAAGGATCTAATTTGCATTATTACTATAGGTTCGTACAGGAATAATATCAGTTGATGTTGGAATCAAACAAATTATTACACATCCAGAATATTCTCCGCCGAAGCAGTATAGCGATATAGCCTTGATAGAGCTAGACAAGGATATTAAGTTCACCAGACATGTACAACCCTCCTGCTTATGGAGTAACCCTGATACGAGCAAACTTGGGAACCAATTCATTGCTACTGGTTGGGGAGTTGTTGATACAGGTAATAATATTTTTATAATAATATTTATTTATTATTACAATAATAAGAAAAACAATTTTCTCTCCGTACAGGGTCACAGTAAGTGTTGTAAAATGCAACAAAACACCCTAAACAGACGGTAGGGCTCCCAGCCCGTCTAGATAGCAACCACTCCTGGTTTCTAAGTATGCCGCTATTAACTTTGTGTTGTGTAACTATGTATTACGTATATGTGGTCCAGGCCTGACTACTGTTCCCCAACAATAGAAAAATAAACTGTAATAGTCGCCGCCCTACGCAGTCTTTTAAATTAAGAAAGTAAATCCGTTTGCAGTCTATAAGAGTGTAGAATCAATTACATTTTTTTTTCAATAGCCTCATCGCTAGTTAATTATCCACGTTATGTTGAGTTGGTGGCCATCTTAATAAATTTAATTCATTATTATTAAATTACAGCATTTGAAAACAAACCCCCACCACCACTACATAAAGTAGCAGTCAACGGTTTAGATACGAACACGTGCAAAGGACTCATAGAATCGTACTGCAATCGAAATTGGTGTGGTGTTTCCGAGAACCAAATATGTGGGAACTATAGGAATGGTACTCTTGATGCTTGTCAGGTTTGTTTCCTCTTTTATCTTCATACTTTATGTAGTTTCAAACAAAAATAAATGTAGTTCTATCCCATTTTATATATATGTAGGTATTTGTAAAAACTATTATAATAAATAAATATAAGGTTCAGACAGCAAATAGCAGAATGCTTGTATTATGGGCACAAAAAATTTATATAATTCCTACACAAGGGCGGAATAGCACGAGTTCTACACAATCGACACACGCGCCCTTCCCTAGTCGCGAGAACTGTCATGTTTGTACCGTTCGCGGGTATTTGTACCGCTCTGATAATAAGTGGATATCATTTCAGCCGGAAGACGCCCACTGCTGGACAAAGGCCTCCCCCAAAGATCTCCACGATGATCGGTCCTGCGCTGCCCTCATCCAACCTATCCCGGCGATCTTGACCAGATCATCGGTCCATCTTGTGGGGGGCCTACCAACACTGCGTCTTCCGGTACGCGGTCGCCATTCGAGGACTTTTCTGCCCCAACGGCCATCAGTCCTTCGAGCTATGTGCCCAGCCCACTGCCACTTCAGTTTTGCAATCATCCGGGCTATGTCGGTTACTTTGGTTCTCCTGCGAATCTCCTCATTTCTGATTCGATCTCGCAGGGAAACTCCGAGCATAGCCCTCTCCATTGCTCTCTGAGCGACCATGAGCTTTCTCATAAGGCCCATAGTTAGCGACCACGTCTGCGTTCCGTATGTCATCACTGGCAACACACATTGGTTAAAAACCTTCGTCTTGAGACACTGCGGTATTTGGGACGAAAAGATTTTACGGAGCTTCCCGAACGCTGCCCATCCGAGTTGGATTCGACGAGTGACCTCTTTCGCGAAATTGGACCTGCCTAACTGGATCGTTTGACCCAAGTAGACGTATTCGTCAACAATTTCGAAAGTACAGTTCCCAACTGTTACGGGGGTAGGTGCGACATGGACATTAGACATGATCTTCGTCTTGTCCATGTTCATTTTGAGACCTACTCCTTGGGAAGCTGTATTGAGGCCATCAAGCATATGGCTTAAGTCTTCCATGGTTTCAGCCATGATTACGATATCATCTGCGAATCTAAGGTGAGTGATGTACTCACCGTTAATGTTGATGCCCAGTCCGTTCCAGTCCAGAAGCTTGAAGACATCTTCCAACGCAGCAGTGGATATAAATTACTTTTACTCATTTTAAACGTGGGCGTTCTTTCTAATACTACCTTCGAACTTTTCTTTTGCAAGTAAACTATCCGAGTTCGCATACAGTAATAGAATATCACGATTTGGTTTTCCTCTCTGGATTGGAGGATAAGCTAGCAAGTGCTCCTTTAACACTAAAGCCCTAGATTGCTTTTATCTCATTCCAGACACTTATTCAATAGAAAAATAACTCCAGCTTGAACGGCAGTTGGCGAAATCCAAACGCTTTTTCGAGGAAAAGTCCAGTTGATGAATACTTCCGAACTGAAGTGAGATCGGAGATCGGGGGTATGTGGGACTCCAGTAACGATGACCAACATCCAGCTAGCCACTGAAAATACCTCTCTGTCTTCTTATTGCTTACTACCTGGGGCCCACGGATAAATTTGACCCACCGCTTGTGTGGTTCGCCCCTTGTGTCAGGGCTAACAGAGGTTAGGAAGAGTCCATAGATAGCGCCGGAACATCTATCATTGCTCTTTTACGTTAATCCAGTGTAGATAGATAGATAGATAGATAATACTTTATTGTCACCAACTTAACCTAATGATATAATACAAGTTAAAGAGAATATTGTAAATATTGGAGACAATGGGCGGCCTTATCGCTGCGATTTCTTCCAGGCAACCCACTGTAGGAATAAAATCCGCCACCACTAGATGGCACCTGTGGCAATATAGTTCACGCTAACTTTTCCCAACGACGTATTACAAACCCATATGGGCATTTAAAGCAAGAGGGTAATTGGTGGTCATGGATCGTTGTGATCGTGTGTCGTTGTGGTCTTGTGTTGTGTGCTTGTTCTAGTAATATTTTCAGAGGTCGTTGTTGTCGTTGTAATAATTATAATTGTGGTAATCATTATCTGGTGGTCGTTTTGATAATATTCAGCACTTGATTCTGGTGGTTACATTCAAGTTATTGAGTTTGTTTATTATATATTTATGTATATAATATATATATATATATATATATATATATATATATATATATATATATATATATATATATATATATATATATATATATATATATATATATATATATATATATAGGTGTAACATTATATAACATCCTTCTGATTGCTTTACTAAAAATTGTACAAACAATTAGTAATTATATCCGTGCTTGTGCGTGTGATTTATCCGTGCAGGGGCGGAGAAAGAAAGGGCCTCAAACCCATCTGGATGGCGACCACCTTTGGTCTGGTTTGGTCTTAAGTATGCCGCCATAATAATCTTGTGTTGTGTTCCGGCATTAATGACCCAAGTTCCAGTACCTTGCAAACAGCCATAGGCGACAGTAACTGCTAAATTCTAAGCGGGCCGTCAGCCTGTCTATTGTCCTACAGAATTAAATACAAACAGAAATACAAACTCTATTTGTAACACATGTGTTACCCTTTAATCCGCCTTGTACAGGCGTGGCGAGTTTACTGTCCGATACCACTAGAAGCAGGCCAGAGCCCAGCTGTGGGACGTTATATACTGTTATTGTTATTTTTAAAATATTCTTAATATATTTTCCAGGGCGATTCCGGAGCTCCTTTACAGAGGAAGATACCACTTTCATCAGATAGTGAAGGTAGCATGCACTACGTCATAGGAGTGACGTCATTAAGGATTGATTGTGGACAAACAGATCTTCCAGCAGTGTACACTAGACTATCTGGATATATAAACTGGATAGAGAATATTGTCTGGCTTTCAAATAATTAGTATATTTATAGCAATTATACGTTTTTAAACTTAAAAACTGTTTCATAAAGCATGTTTCAAACCCAATCAATATAGAATTTCCTTTTGAAAGTATCGGATACTGCGATTAAATTAAGGAAAATATGGAATCTATAAGGTCAAGTTTGGTTTTTCTGGTAAAATTGTCGCAGCCCTTAAATTTCGAAAGATAACATCGAAATATACTATGTTCACATTACTAGTATTACTACAGTATTCTAAAAGTCACTCTTTGTCTCGGTAGACCACGTATCCCTCTTCTTTTTTATTATTTTCTGTACATTTGATTCTAAAATCAAATAAGGTCCTAACCTATTTTGTATTTCCATCAATATATATGCGTATCTCTAAATCTATGCAGGCAAACAATTATCGTAATTTCCCAAAGAATATCAAATCTTGATGTAATTGAAAGAATGTCAACAACAAACAATAATGACATAATTTGTCACTGTCGTATTAATTATTATACTAGCCTAGCGACCACAATAAATGAAACAAAGACGCGTATACGTCGTATAATTTTATTGACTAAATATTCAAAACCGATTATGGACAATATTGACTAAAAATACAAAATTTCCAACCTAACTCAGTCGAAACATAATAATATATAGTGTACATACAGTGCAAGCTATGTAGTCTCAAATTAAACAACAGAGCTCGTGTGTTATGGGTACTATACGACTGCTATATTACTATAGAGCTAAACGCACGCACGATACCTGACCGATATACGGTTCAACACATTGGTGACTTTTCTCACAATCTTTTTGGTTTTTTTTTTTATTGCGTAGGACAGCAGACAGGCTGACAGCCCGCTTAGAATTTAGCAGTTACGGTCGCCTATATGTGTTTGCAACGCCAGTGGCATCGCGAACACGCTGCTGTCCCATAAGGGTACAGGAACTTGGGTCACTAATGCCGGAACACAACACAAGGTTATTATGGCGGCATACTTAAGACCAAAGGTGGTCGCCATCCAGACGGGCTTAATGCCCTACCACGTAGCTAGGGTGGGTTGTTTTGTCGCCTTTTACGACAGGCCGACCCCGGCCACAGAGGTTAGTATTCTTTCTCCGCCCCTGCACGGATAAAATTGGTTGTAATTGGTTGTACTATCTTCAGTAAGATAGACTTATTTTTAGATTAGATAAATACATTAGGATGTACCAAAAATATTGATATATTTTTTTTAAATTATCAAACATCCTGTCGCAAGCTGGGCTCGTAATTTTAATAGGTATGACAATCGAACCTAAAATTATTCTATTAAAATAACATAAAAAATATACTTATAATATTTTGTTGGAAATTTGAAATCCTAAAAAATTATATTAAACTTTTGGTGTTTCCATCAATATCACTTATCGTAAAATACTTTGTGATGATATGAAAATTTAATATTTTTAATAACAAGTGAATAGATAAATAAATAAGCATTACGTAATTAAAAAATAGAGATCTGGGTGATTTTACTCGTGGGGTGACTTTTATCCGTGCAGGGGCGGAGAAAGAATACTGCACTTCTGCGGCCAAGGTCGGCCTGTCGTAAAAGGCGACAAAACAACCCACCCTAACTACGTGGTATGGTACCAAAGGTGGTCCCAAGTCCGTCTGGATGGCGACCACCTTTGATCTTAAATATGCCGCCATTATAACCTTGTGTTGTGTTCCGGCATTAGTGACCCAAGTTCTTTATGGGACAGCAGCGTGTTCGTGATGCCACTGGTGCTGCAAACACTCATAGGTGATGGTAACTGCTAAATTCTAAGTGGGCCGTCTGCCTGTCTGCAGTCCCACAGCAATAATTTATTATATATTTTAATATAATAAAAACTTTAGCGATTTTGTAGAGACAGGTAATGTTTATAGACCAAAAACTTAAAGATACGAAGGATTTGGCTTTACGAATGCATACAGGTAAGGAATTCCATAGTTTTACCGCTTTAACTGAGAACGAATTCCCAAGAAATGAAGTGGTGTGTTTTGGGATTACTAATTGCGCAATGTAGATGATAAAAATTTTACTCAGTGACTTTTTGTGCAAAGTTTAGCTCTCAATATAGCCCGTTAGTATATTTTATAAAAAAAAAAACTACATTACTTGCAGGACAACATAATGTTATTTCATGTTTTAAATATATTACCATAATAAATTACATACATTCACCAAGATTAAACAATCAAAAAATTAGCCTAAAATTTCTTGGTAAACTACATTTTCCTCTGCATAGAAAATATAATAATAATCTTTATTCATTACTACAACAATAAGAAACCATTCAACAATTTTCTATCCGTGAAAAGATGGAGTAACAGTACTAAACCCTGTGGCCTGGGACGGCCTGTAGTAAAAGCCAGCAAATCACCATACCATCTGGTAGTCCTAAGTGTTCTCTAAGTATGCCGTTATAATAACTTTGTGTTGTGTTCCAACTTAATCGGTCTGAGTTACAGTTCTCTTACGCGGATTGCAGCGTGTTGGCGGTGCCCCTGGCGTCGCAACCATCTATTGGCGACTGACTAACATTTCTACTGTTCCACAATATTTAAAAAAAGGAAAAACGTCAAGTAATCTTATTTTAAGGTAGCTCAATTACCTGTCAGTGTTATATAAACTCATTTCATAAAATAATGTTCAATCAGTGAAACAACGAGAGATTTATTCATTACAATCAATTTTTCTTTGAAAAACTTCAGCCATTAATCTCAGAGATGAAGAGTCTAAAACTTTTCCAAACATAATCCGTCAAGTACGCCATTTTTCTCTGCTTTATTGGCTTTTATAGGGAAAACTAATCAAAGTTTTTTTTTATTTTGTAAGGTATAATCAAAGTAAAAACAATATTTTTTAATTTGCTGTAGAATCATTATTTATTAAGTTACAGCGCCAAAAATTGTGCTTTGTACGATATTTTTAAACAGCATTTCGGAATGATAGTATTTTTTTCATAACGATTGATATCGAGCACCCCACGCTTTTTAGAACAGTGGCATTCATTTTCTCGTCAGTAATTTTATTGTTATGTTAAGCCTTATTTTTTCTTTTTAGTTTGATTAATTATGAAAAGCGTGTCTTTTATTTGTTTTTAACTATAATTTATACTCGATATCTCTCTGTAAGTCTTTTTTTTAGCAAGAAGGTACAAGAGCTGTAATAGATATGTATAATCTTGGTTTTCAAATTTACTGTTGATTACCCTGAATCAAAAAGTAATCGCAAAAAAAATCCTTTTAAAACTTCTTGTAAGTCATAGTGTAATCTTATTCTTACATCTGGCCCCAGAAAACGAATATTACATAAGACATGCCTTGTGATAATATTCAAGCAGGCGCCATATTAGAAAGAGTGTGATCATTTTTTTTCGGTTCTCTAATAGTGAGCAGCTACCGTCGCCTAATTTGTGACGCCAAGGGCTCGTTCGCGTAGGTGAACTGGAATCTGAATCACTTATGTCTGAACACAAGGTTATTGTGGCGATATATTTAAAGACCAGGGTGCTTTGTGATATAGACTTAGAGCATACAGAATGGTATGATAGAACATTCTCGAAGAATTGTATCTATTAAAGTGAGTGAGAATTTAGGTGCCCAGCATCTTTTATATTTTAGGAGTTTCTTTTTTTTTAAACGAGCAACACTGGCAACGGCTTTAAGTTAGAATCATAGATGACGATAACTGTGTATATAATCCGATTTCTAAATTCTAATACTTTCTAGCAACAAGATTATAGAAAGATATCAAGCGCAGACTTTTTCTAGTAACTCACAACTTAACTATAAAAAATGTTGCCATAAAAAAATATTAACCCTGAGTTTTACACATTTTTGGGTAAGCTTTACGTAATGGCCATGTTTATTTTCCTCGGTTCGGACCCGGCTGTAATTTATGGGACCCATAAAAGGGAGTCCGTATGATTTGCATTTTTCTACGAAACACATGTCAACGGCCGAACTGTGCCCAAAATTTGCATATTTTAGATTATTTACATGTTTTTAGGGTCTCATTTAATCTGGAATTGAATGCATTAATAAGAAATGCATGGACATCATTCAAAAATCTCTGAATTTATACGACATAAACAAAGATCCATTTTTAAATTAAAATTTACATAATATATATTTTTATTGGTATATAGGGGCGTTAATTTGGTATATAGGGGGTGATAGATCCCACCAAGATCTTTGGGGCCCAATTCAACCTCTGCAACTAAATAACGAAGGCAAATTTCCTTTTGAGTTTAAGGAGTAAAAACCTCATAATACCATACACATAAGCGATACATATTTATCAAATCAAATGAAATCAAATTTATTTTCTGTATACATGGTATAACAAGATGTATGTTATGGTTATTATTAATGTATTTTATTTATCCAAATGAATTCCATCTATTTGCTTGTAATGTCATCACAGCACTAGAAAAGAAAGGGTCACGGAACTGGACACTACGGATGACTCCAAAAACTGCAGGGTTCCAAAGATTTTTGTTGCATTGGGAAGTTCAGCAACAGGCGCTACTTCAAATAAAAATTGTCATATAAAAATTTTCTTGTAGCTCTATCTTCAGGAAATTATATGAAACTGATGAAAAAGGGGCGAAGAAATACAATATTTCGGGCTCCTAAATTTAGTCGTATGCATTAGGCGTTGAATTAGTTGTAAGAAAAATATACATCATATTACACTTATTAAAAAATATAGTGTTTGAAAAAGTAAATACGACTTACTTATACGATTTTTTTTACTGCTGAGCAACAGTAAACAAATGACCGTCCACTTAACAGTAAGCAGTTACCGTCGCCTGTGATATTTATGTTGGTGACGGTAGGGGCACCGCGAACACGCTGATGTCCCATAGAAGAACCTTTCTTTTTGTTTTTGGTCTCGGGAAAAAACCTCTCTTGACGAGTTCCCTCGGCCCGAGGGGACCGAGGGATATGTGGGACTCCGGGAAAGATGTTTGACCATCCGACTACCCACTAAAAAAACCCCGCTGTTCTCCTATTGCCTACGTCCGGGCCCACGGATATATGTCCTGCCGATCTCGTGGCCGGCCCGGCCCGCCCTTTGTCTTAAGGCAGGCCCCTTCTAAATTGTTGGCGCCAGGGGGTCAGGATTTCGTCCCCCGGCGCTCTCGGAGGAGTGCCGCAGAACAGCACGCGGCCCTCTCCCTCGCGGCAATAGTGCGGGCGGCGGATCCTCCCCCGAGGGGCCACCCGCAGCCGCTTTTTTTTTTTTTGAGGAACCTGGTTGTGTCTGGGAATGTACAGAAATTAATACTATATTTCATATTTATATTATATTATTTTCAACTATTACACTATTATTTTTCGTTTACTCGCCCAACTTTTATGAGTGTAAACAATATTTTGGAATAAGTATTTTCGAGACAATTGAACGTGAATACATTTGCAAACGCATTCGAGAGCACACAGTGAATTATTGCAAAACTACCTCACGGTTCGGATAAATAAAATTCTATTGACACAGATACCCGACGAGACAAGTTTACATTTCTCTTGCTGTTTTTCCGTAGAGTACACTCGTGTCAAGCATTAAATTCTCCTTGTTCTTCCTGCTCTTATCTTCTCCTTTCACTTTCGTCTCTTAGCCTTCATCTCAACAGTCACACCCTTTTTCGCCATATAATTTTTTACGCAATCCATTCATGTTTTCTTTGGTCTACCTTTCCTTCTTTATCCATCCACTCTCATTTTCTCATTTTTTCTCTCATTTCACTCATCATTTTCTTACTCAGATGGTATTCTTCCCTTTGCATTACATGGCCAAACCACGCTAGTCTGTTATCTTTAATGCATTAAATAATAAACCACACAAATTTAATATGAAAAAATTTTAACGAATAAAATAATGGATAGTATATTAGATTGAAGATGCCTCTAAAATCATGCTCGATTCTAACAGCAAGTGGTACGTTCATGTCTGTAGGTTTGATTCCCAAACAAAGGACAAAATATTCAAATGAATGTTTGTTCAGATCTTTGTGACTGACACGTGTGTCCACCAATTAAATATTTTTTTGATAAATTCCTGTGATACAATGCATACAATGCATAAAAAACAGCATCTATTTTCAACACCACAAGACTCTAAAAAATCTACAGCATCTGAAACAACCACAATAGGCGCAATAATCCCTTAACACGGTCTAGATCCAATTGCAATGGAATTCCGTGGAACCACTCTGTCTGTCCGGTAGACAAATCGCCCCTTCAAATTGAAGATTACTGTAAATCCAACCGTCTATTACACCGCACTGTACGGCGGTCATGTTGTTAGGTGCAGACAACATTTAGATAGATACACAGACTATTCTTTATTGTCCACCAAATATTATTTACAAAGTAACTTAACATTAAACATATAACTAGTGCACAATAGGCCTTATCGCTAAGAAGCGATTTTTTTCAGACAACTTTAAAGTCGGAACACATTCAAGAGCATTTTGCTATAGGTGGCGCGCTAAAAGTAATATGAAATATAATAAAAAATAAATAAAATTTAATAATAATATAAATAATATAACATATAATACATAATATAACATAAAAATAAATAGTATAAGTTAAATAAAAAGTAACACAAATGAATTAGTTTTTAATCGATTAATACAATATTTTTGAAATAGTTTTTTTTTAATTGGTAGTAATTTCACGTGTAATTGCAGTAGGCAAGAAGTTACATAGTCGGACAGATTGTACAGCAAAGGAATGACTATAAAAGGATGAAAGGTGTACAGGTACTACTAGTTTGAAACTATTAGAAGAGCGCAAATTAAGGTCATTTAGATGATGAAGAAACTGATAACGTTCCTTATGATAGAAGGGTGTAGTGGGAAAGAATAAAATACTATAAAGCAGAAAGAAAATGTGAGTATTCCGTCGAAGATGGATTGGTAACCACTTGAGTTTGCAGCAAAATGTAGATACGTGATCATATTAACGAAGCACAAATATAAATCTTATGCAAAAACTTTGAATTCTCTAAAGTTTGTTAAGTAATTCTTGGATTAAGTAAGATAGTGGACATCAGCATAATCAAACAGCGGGAGATCTAAAGATTCAGCCAGCTTAACTTTGGTAGCAATAGGCAGGAAATTTTAGAAGATAGAAAAACTCTTCGATAATTCATTGATCTGCGGTCATCAGCAGAGCTCCCTATCTAATAAAACGCCAAGATTTCTTCCGTGTAGATCTGTATGTCATCTGCATAGAGGAGATAGGATGAAACATGTTGATTAAATATTATACGTTATCGGTATATTCTTAGTTGATTTTCAAATAATCGAGTTATAAAGGCTGTAAATTCAAACACTGCTATGTATATATTCGAGATAAAAGCTTGGGGAAAATGGCAAGTGTATTCCAGGCTGAAACATATGCCATAATAACCTGTGCTCAGGAGAACATAGATAGAGGCACCAAAGGCAAATCTATATATATTCTCAGTGACAGTCAAGCTGCAATAAAGGCCATCGCCTCCTTCAAAGTTGACTCCGGACTTGTCCTGGATGCCATTCAAACTCTAAATAGGCTTGGAAGGCATAACAGGGTAAGACTAATGTGGGTCCCGGAGACACGAGGGAATTCATGGCAATGAAATGGCAGATGAACCGGCAAGAGAGGGCTCATCTAATGATTTTATGGGTCCAGAACCATATGTAGGCATTCCGACTAGTCACGTGAAAGCCACATTCAGGGATTTTGCAGATCGCAGTCAACAACAACACTGGCTGACTAGAATCGGTCTTCGGAACACTCCAAAAAATTTTTGGGATCCACGTACAAAGCACGAGGATCCATCTGGAACATGAGCAGGGGGCAAATACGCTACTTGCTTGGGGCCTTTACTGGGCACTTTAGAACCAACAACATGCTCATGAATATGGGTCTAACCGCGACACCTATGTGCAGGTTGTGTGGGGAACATACAGAACGCATGGAACACCTACTGTGTACATGCGATGCATTGGCCAGGAAGCGAATGAATCTTTTGGGGGTAGGATATCCGACACCGGAAGGCTACAGGCTCCTATCTCCATATCTCATTGTTAGGCTCATGAAGCAAATCTTCAATGAGATTGGAAAGGTGTGATTGCTATCTAGGGGAACACAAAAGATCCCATTGGGTCGAAGTGTCCGAGATAACTCTCGGCCCCAAAATAAGATAAGATGAGATATATTCGAGATACAGAGGTGCAATTTATTTTTTCGAGTTATATAGGGAAAATAGGTACTGAAATTTCTAATAGAGACACACTAATTATTTTAACTTATAGAGGGTTCAGATTTCGAACAGAGAACAGAAGTTTAGAAAGTTAAAGAGAAACGAACTCAACACTTATTCAAGTTTTGGAGTTTTTCGATTTATCACGTTCAATTTTACTTTTTAGGTAATGTTAGTTAAATAAAGACAAAATGTTTTTTTTTCTGTGCAACTTTCTTTTTTCATACCTTCATTCCATCTTTAATTCTGTGTTTGGTGCATACGCCTCTCACCATAATAATAATTGGTTGTCATTTTTCGGTAGGTACAATAAGATATAAAAATTAATTATTTTTAAAGTTTCCTACATTAAGGGTCATATATAATATAATAGAATAGAAAACTCGTTATTGTTCACCAAATAATAAAATAAAAACTGCTTAAAA
The DNA here is from genome assembly GCA_963693495.1 of Malacosoma neustria. NCBI lineage: Eukaryota > Metazoa > Arthropoda > Insecta > Lepidoptera > Lasiocampidae > Malacosoma > Malacosoma neustria. The sequence continues at coordinate 19,230,317 of OY856377.1, forward strand.
TCTAAATTTACAAAAAAAAGGAACAATCGGCGATCTTATCGCTGATAAGCGATTTCTTCCAGACAACCTAATTAGAGTCGCTTTAAGGAATATATAATGGCACATCGCATTGAGGAATATACATATAATGTCACAATCACATCATAAAATCATTCATTCATTCATTCACATTAAAAAATATTTGTATACCATACAAACGTTATATAGAACATGACAACAATAACAGACGGTTAATCTCGACCTCGACGGACGACCTCGGTGGCGTAACGGATAATTCACTTCGGTACGCTTGCGGAGGTCACGGGTGCGATTCCCGTCTCGCGTCTGGGTGTTTATGTATAATATGTATTTATTTAAAAAAAAAGTATATAAGTAGTATATTTGTTGTCTAGTACCCATAACACAAGTGCTACTTAGTTTGGGACTAGATGGCGCTGCGTGGATTGTCACAAAATATTATTATTATTATTATATTATTAATCCCAGTAACACTTTGGAGATGATGGTAGTAAATTTTAGTTCAATTTGGTGAATGGGTTTTTATTGTTATTTTTTCATAAAATAAACCCGAACAAGAATCTTGTTTTCAACACTGATATTGTTGACATTTATTTGATATTTCGGTGTAAGAGGCGGCTTCCATAATCCTGTGTCCTCAGATATTCCCTTTCAAAGACAGCAGGCTAGTTATATTGTATGTTGTTCATCTAAAGTGGTGTTCATGAGCATCTTTTCCTTGGAATTTCTAGAGTTTTGTGTTTAAAACCACTGAAGTGCATTAGAACGAAAGGAAAAAATTAAATCTTAGTAGATTACCTGTCCATTCTCAGTAGATTTTCTATGTACTGTCGTGTGCTTTTACTACAGCCCGACCTCGGCAGCAGGCGTCAGCATTCTTACCCTGCTTTTATACGGAGAAACCTCATTTGAGATCTTTAAGGGAAACCCTTAACATAGCCCGCTCGATAGTTGAACCATTTGAAACTACCTCATATGGCACACATCACCACCTAGTCTGAAAGTAACCAATAAAACGCTTATGGGGACTATATTGTTTTATAGCTAGAGTTCAGCAGACAGGCAAACGGTCCACCCTGGCCTATAGACGTTTGCAACACCAACACTAAAGCGCTGCCAGCCTCGAATAATTTATATAACATCTTTATTAAAAAAAACCCATATCGTACCACGCTGAAAAAACCTCAGCCAGAAGCTCATTCCAAATGCTGAGAGTACGCAATGTGAACGTTTTTGAGAACCGTTACGTCCAAGAAAGAGAAGGCTTCGAGAAACGGGGATGAACCCAGTTGATGGCGAAGGCGGCGGATAATTGATATACATACTCCAAACATTTAACAAATACATGCTACAAGAACTCAAGGGAATAGAACCTGTGACGCCACGTTGCGTCACGGGAATTGTCAGTATCTTCCTTTCCATGAAGTATAATCACCAGTGTGAATTCATCACTAATAATTCAACAGAATCTATTAAAGGATATATATTGAAACCACACACACGCACACACACAAAACACGCACACACCCGCATGCACACATCCACTCACACAAAACGCTAACTCGCTATCATATATACTTTATGATAGTAATGTGTGTATGTGTTAATGTATTAGTATATATATAATTAATAGGACATGGTATAAGTTTTAAATATAATGTTACAATGACTAAAATAGAAAAATCATGTAGGTATAATTATAATGTGAATATTACAGTAGATAATTCGTATATTATTATGTGTTACCATGTCTCCAAAATACAGGCCATGCCTAGTTTGGAGGCGCTAAGTTAATCAATTGTAAAAAGCATTTGAATAAAAATAATATTTGATTTGATTTGATTTTGATTAACATCGAAAATTTGACTTTAAAGTGAAAAATTCGTATGCATCCAGTATTAAATATTTAAATAAAAAATATACTGGCACAATTCACTCAGGGCTATTTAATCATAAAGTAAGTAAAAAAGCTAAGTAAGATAAGCTAAATAAATACATATTATACATAAATACCTCCACAAGCGTACCGAATCGCGTTAGCCGTTACGCCACGGAGGTAGTCAAAATGCTGACAATATCGAACTTCGCTCAATAATTTATTTCGCCTTTTTTTTTTTTTTTTTTTTACGGGGTGGGGAAATCCTCATGGACTACCTCCGCCTGGGGAAAGGCGGAGGGGCATGCCGGACTCCTACCGGCTAAAACCACCACCCCGGTGTCTCCTCACACGTGCGCGCGGGGCCGCGGGAATCCAGATTCTTCCGCAGCCCCACACTAGTGCTGGCCCGGTCTGTCCGGGCCTCGTCTCCTGCACGGGGTAGTGAGGTGTTTAACTACCCCGTGCATCGCCTCAGAGGCGCGCGCCGACACCCGCACGCGCCTCCGCCTCGGGTCCATCGAATAGGGGGCGGGGACTTCCCCAAGTCCCTCGCCCCTGGACCCATTCATGGGGGCCGGAAAAGGGCGTTATCCGCCCTTCCCCTGCGTCCGGTGCGCCTTCTGCGGCCGGGGAAGGGAGTCGAGATCTCCCTCTCCCGTTCCGCAGTTTCCTTCTGCGACATCACGTCCTCGCAGAAGGACACCACTGCGTCCCACGACTCTGCGCTACCGACCATCCTCCGCACTACGGCCGGCAGCGACAGATCTCCTCCTACTTCATTTGTGAGGACACGGCGCTGCTCCTCCCAAGCTACATACTCGGAGAGTGTGTGTTGCGCCGTGTCCTCCCCGCCGTGGACGCAGTGATGGCACCGAGCGTCCGGCTCCCTGTCTATGCGGCACAGGTACTTGCCGAAGCAGCCGTGCCCCGACAGCACCTGCGTCACCCTAAACGACAGGGAGCCGTGCCTTCTCCCGAGCCAGTCGTCGAGTACTGGCCGGATCGCCTCGACGGTAGCGAGGCCGGCGGTAGGGCGCAGAAGCCTTTGCCGCCATTCCGCCACCAAGACCTGACGGAGCTCTCGGCGCAGCGCGATCTGGCGCTGCGCCGGCCTCGAGCCCCGTGCCCGCTCTTCCTCGCGCCATCGATATAATGACGCGAGTACTTTCGCCTCTAGGTCCCAGGGCGGGGATCCGGCCAGGACGCAAGCCGCCTCGTAGGAAATCGTGCGATACCCGCGGACGACTCTGACGGCCATCAACCTCTGCGGCTTGCGCAGAATGGCGAGAGTGCTGGCCGTCATGTCCAACGCCCAAACAGGGGCCCCGTACAGGGCCATGGACCGCACGATTCCCACGTACAACCGCCTACAGGCGGCGCTCGGGCCCCCCAAGTTGGGAAGCAACGTCGAAAGCGCGCCCGCTGCACCCATCAGCTTGGGCGTCAGCCGCCGGAAGTGGGGCCCAAATTCCCATCGGCTGTCGAGCACCAATCCCAGATACTTCATGGTGGACTCGACAGCTATCCGGGCCCCACTGACCACAATGTGTGATCCCGGCGCCGGCGCACGTCGGGGGCCATGAAACACCATGGCCTCCGACTTGTTAAGGGCCACCTTCAGGCCCAGGCGCCGGATGCGGTTCACCACCTGTGACACCGCAGCTGGACTGGACTAAAGCAGCTTCCTCGAGTAGTTCCTTTTCAATGCGCTTAAGCGCCCAACGCGGGCCGTCGTTAATCGGGGTTGTTGGATGGCGGCCGCTCGCAGTCTGGGTAGAGACGTCGAACCGGATATACCGATGGTCCGACAGCGACTCCACCCCCACGGCGACACGCCAGTCGCGGACTCGGCTGGCGACAGAGGGGCTAGCGAACGAGACGTCCACTATCGACCCGCCCCGCTGCCGCACGCACGTGTATTCCGAACCCCGATTCAGGACGACCAGACCAGTCGTCACCGCCCACTCTTCCAGCACCTCGCCCCGAGGATCAGTGACCGGAGATCCCCACGTCGATGACTTGGCGTTGAGATCCCCGAGCACCAGAACGGGACGAGAGTGATAGCGGCCTACAACGGCGCCCAACTCGACAAGGAAACCCTCAAAGTCGGCGAGACTCTTGTTGGGGGAGAAATACGCCCCCACAATGACGATGCCGCTCGAGACCGCAGCAACCCAGCCGCGGCCCCGAGACGGGTCAATCAGAGTCTCGCCAATAATGGCCACCAAGCCGTCAACGCACCCCAGCCAGTTGTCACGGGCGGGGATGAAGTACGGCTCGGCGACCACAGCCACGTGGATCGACCACTCTGCCATGCTCTGGAGTAAAAGATCCTGAGCTCTGGCACAGTGATTGATGTTGCCCTGGAGGAAATGGAATTGTGCCATTATTGACATTCCATTCCCTCGGCAACGGTCCTGGGCCGGGAGTCGGCCGCGGAGCTACTAGCCTGTGGGGGCGGCGAGGTTTCCCCGGCAGGTTTAGAGCTCCTCTTCTTTTTCTTCTTGGCCTTGCTGGCAGCCGCGCCACATGCCCCTCCGCCCACTTTGTGTCCCGCTGGCTTCCCTGCGGCCGAACATAAGCTGCAGTTGAGCGCCGCGGAACACTGGGCCACTTTGTGGCCGGGCTGACCGCAGCGATAACAGAGGTCACTACGGTCAACTTCAGCGGTGCACTTTGCCCGCACATGCCCCTTCTCCAGGCACCGGAAGCACCGCAACGCCCGGGGCTGCAGGAGTTTCACTCTCGCTGCAACCCAGCCAACCAGCAATCTGCCGCTTAAGGCGATCTTCTTCGCCGACGCTACAGGGCACCGAACCCAGACCACGCCGAGTCCGGTGGCGTCGGTGCGTATATCGCTGGCCCGCACCTTGTCCGGCGGACACTCTCCGCTTCGGGCAACGGCCGCCACCACCTCCTCAGAGGTCACGGAGTCGTCCAGACCAGCAATCCGCACCTCTGCGGTTTTCATTGGCCTGGAGACCCGGACGTCCTCAGGTTTGAGGACCTCCCTCATCTTGGCGGCCAGAGCGTCCGCCTTTTCGGCACTGCCGCTCGCAGCACCAGCTACCTCGAAAAGCCGTGCGCCCGTGGCAGCCTGCCTGAGGCTGACGGACTGAAGACCAAGATCTTATAATTTGATCTTGGCCTTGGCCTCGGCAATGACCGTCTGGTACATTACGCCGCGCTCCGCAGCCCCGGGCTGTAGCGTGAGCGTCACAGCTTCGGAACGCGGAGCACGCATCGCCGGTCCTTTGCGACCGCCTTTGGCATTCCGCTGCGCAGGCTGCGCAACCGTTTTTGCGGTTCGGCCGGGGGCGCGCGCTTTTGCTGAGGCCGCCTTGGCGGCTTTGCGGGCCTTCTTACGGCCCACGACTGTCGCCCAGGTCTCACCCTTAGACCCGGCAGTCGTGGGCTGATCATTCGATGGGGCTCCCTTCACGGGCTTTTTAGCACCCTCCGCGGGCTTCCCCTTCCGAGGCGCAGGTCTTGGCGGCTCCTCAGCCCTCCGCCGTGTATCGGCCGCTAGAGGCGGACGGAGGATTTCCGCAGGGAGGCGCCGAGAAATCGCCTCCATACGAGCATTTACCATGCTCCCGCACCGGAGCATGCAGAGCCGGACGATGCGCTCGACCTCGTCGTCGGTATGAGTGTTTGCCGGTCTCAGTGCGGGAGCCGGGGCCACTACCGATGCGGCATCAGTGGACGTGCGTCGCTGCTGCTGCTCGCTCAACGTTGCGACTTGTCGCCGGAGGTCCTCCAAATCATTTCGGAGACGGCTGTTTTCCTCCTGTAACTTCACGACCTCGTCTGAGGCCGTCCTGTTTAGGAGGATGCCAACCGCCTCCTTAATGTCCGCGGCAGCTTCCTTCAGGCCGCGGGTGAACGTGCCCTTCAGGTTGCCGGATTTGGTGGCAACCTTCAAGACTAAGTCCACCCCGTCTAAGGCAAGCCGACTCAGGGCCACCGCAGATGGTTCCCCCCTTCCGCCGCTAGAGCAGCGCGTCGCTCGCGTGCGCGTCGGGCCATATCCGACACTTCGTCGGCCGCGACGGCTTTGCGCTGCTCTCTTCTGGTGGCGTTGAGCTCTGCCTTTGAGCTCCCTAGCGAGGCACAACTCTCGCCACCAGGGTCCTCAGTAGAGACCCGCATGTCGCTTTCTGCTTCACTGGCCGCCGGAGTATTGGAGCGCACGAACCTATCCTGTGCGTCCCTCCGCGGCCGTGAAGCACTCATCCCTCTTGTAGCCTGCCGACCTCTCCTCGCGGTCGGCAACTTCGGGGCCAACAGGCCTTCCTCATCTGAGGACAAATCCACCGACCCACCTCCCACCAGAGCAGGGTTGAGTGGACGTTTCCTAACGGAGGACGGTCTACGCGGCCCTCCGTCACTATTTTTTAGGTGACTGCCTCCAGTAATGTTATCAGCAACAGGGGCCTGGTTGCCTACCCCTGTGCGTCCGTCGGTAGCCAATTTATCACTCGCAGGCCCGGGTACCTGCGAGCGCCGGGTGTCAGCCGGATCGCATGACAAATCTCTCTCAGTGAGTGAGTCAGACATTCGCGGAATGTGGGCCCCCCAGAATACGCTGGGCCCGTGCCTACGCCCGAAGGCGCAGGGGAGGATTCTCCACCTTGTTGGGTGGTACCTCCCTGGGGTAGTATTTTTCCATTCAGCGACTGCATGTTCTTCTTGCTATATGGTGTGGCGCTCGGGACCAGGTTTTCCCCCCTGGCCATGCAGCCCATTGGCGCGCCACGGAACCTTAGGCTTCGGGTGGGCTTTTATAGGTCCCCCAGCCCCAGCCCACAGTGCTGGAGGATTCCGGATGGGACTCGCATCCCCGACGCACGCTAGTCAAGCGTGGGTACGACTACCAGACGACACTCCAGAAAAACCAGGGAGTCGCCCAACGTCGTAGCCGGCCCAGCAAGACCAGCCGACAGCGAGGACGCGATTCCCGCCCCGGGAACACTCTCTGTGCAGGCGCAGTCGAAATGGGCATGGTTTCGACTACCAAATCAAGGCCCGGGACAGAACCTGGAACCCCAATCAGTACCCGCAACCATCCCACCGGGGACCGCGCCACGAACAGAGAGCGACTTTGGGAAAGGATGTTGAAGTTAGACGGGAAGAAAGGTAGGACTCCGTCGCCTCGGACGGGAGGGGGAGTGAGGCGACGGATACTCGGGCACCTCGGGTACGCACACCCGTGCACTCCTCGGACAGAGGAGCGCCCCTGAGGGTAATAATTTATTTCGCCTAGTTCAAACTTCATTGGCACATTGTTGATGTAAGTTATGAATTATGTTGTGATGAAACATTTAAAGTTTTTCGAAAGTACATGTCAAACATGCTTTCGAAAGACCTCGACAATCGAAAAAAGGTCATCGATCTGTTTTATGAATTCTACACCTCAAATAATTGTTTAGATTGAAAATTATACATTTTTTTATTAGAGGTTACATTCTGATTATTTTCCTCTTTGTTACACATTAAGTCAAAAACTTATTTTTGATGACCTCCGTGACGCAATAGCATACGGGTGTCGAAAAGCTGTGTTATGGGTTCGATTCCCGTCTTCATTCTGTGGTTTTATTTTTTAAATGAATTTATTAAGAAAATAAAATTATGTCTTGTATCCATAACACAAGTTCTATGTTACTTATTTTGGGTCAAGATGGCGTTATGTGAAGTATCCCAGTTTATATTTTATTTATATTTATAACTAAAATGGCTTACTTAGAATACAAACGAGCTGCAGCCAATGTAAATAATACGGTAAAAGGGACTTCTTCGCTCTATGGCAATATTTTGCGGAGTTTGAAGTTCAAACCTAAGTCATCATCACCATTATTTTAGCGTTAAATCCCGGTTGCAACCCAAACTTTCTGACTTTTCTTCTCCACTTCGCACGATCTTAGCATTGGACCCTGGTGGTCAGTTCATTGGCACGCATATCACCCTTTACGACATCAAGCCGACACTTTTAGAATCTACCCCTTAGTTAGACATTTGTTCCCCACTGACGTCGGTTGCCGTAAAACGTGGCCATTCCAGCGAAAGCGTCACTCGTCAAATTTATCCGTAATAACAAGGACTTGAAGGCTGCCGTGAATGCGGTAATTCCTAACGCCGTCCTTCCGCGTTATTTCATACATCCACCGCAGCATATTCATCTCTATGACTCACAGTTCCTGCTTGGGTCTCTCCAGCACCAGCCACGTTTCACAGCCATATACTTAAGTAAACACAATAAAAAGAAAATACGCTACACTACAGTAAGGGAGTGTACCACACGTTCAGTTTGTCGTATATCACGTACCTTTGCAATTTGCCGACGAAATGGAGGACTGCGGTCGACCGCTACGTGTTGCCCCGTTTATTGCTGGCTTTATTTCTAAGCATACTAAATATATCATTCCGGCAGATCTTTCGTTAATGTTTCCTCTCGTAAAGTAAATTCGTTGTTGTGAACAAGTGGAGATACTTTAGAATATTTGAGAAATTTCTTCCAAACATATATATAAAATTACTAGTTGACCCGGCAAACGATATTCTGCCATATGATTAAAAAAAGTAGCCTATGTCCTCCTCCAAGGTCTAATCTATGACTATACCGAAATTCATCAAAATTGGTTCAGCGGCTTGGATGTGAAAGCGTAACAAACCAACAATCAAACTCACTTTCGCATTTACAATATTAGATAGATAGATAGATAACACTTTATTGTAAACCAATTATATAAACACAATGAAACTTATTTACACAATCAATATGTACTTGACTTACAATGGGCGGCCTTATCCCTACAGAGCGATCTCTTCCAGGCAACCCGGATATTAGTTAGTTAGGATTTAAAGCGAGCAGTTATTTGAACGTCAGCATTAATCAAACTATAAATTATATTATTCCCTATAACGTCAATGACGAAAATCAGCGATAAAACCTTAATTATATTTAATAAATGGGACAATTCGCAAAGCGTCATCTAATCCAAATTAACTCATTGATCAAAAAGTTTCCGAGCTAAGTAAGAAAAACACAAAATTTTCGCTAAATTCGTTTTCACTCAACGACATAATTTCCATCTAAGGCGATACAATCGGCCCAACCCTTCTCTAACTTCTCGAAACCATGTTTATAGAACGCTTGAGCATTTCTCGCAAAATTGGTTACGGCATCCTTTTCAAGAATGCGAGTAGTCAGTCGCTGGGTGCCAAAACTGGCGAATAGGGGGGTGGGGGCAGCAATTCGAAGTGTAATTCATGAAATTTGACCATCGTAGCCATTGATTTGTGACATGGTGCATTGTCTTGGTGGAACAGTGGTTGTTTCTTTGCCATGTGGGGCCGTTTGTTCTTTATTTCTTCGCCCAATTTGTCAAATAACGCTGTATAGTATTCAGAATTGATCCTTTTTCGTTTCTCAAGTTAGTCGATAAACAAAATACCATGCGCATCCCAGAATACTGATTTGACCTTGCCAGCCGATTGTTGTATCTGGTCGCTTTGGAATGATTCCACGTGCCTTAACCCACTTAATTGACGAGCGCTTTGACTCTGGAGTATAATAATCTATCCAGTTTTCATCCATGATCACATACCCATGCAAAAATTCGCTTTGTTATGGTTGAAAAACTTCAGACAGGCCTCCGAGTCGTCGATTCGTAGTTGTTTCTGATCCGGTGTTAACAAACGCAGCGCCCACTTTGAGTTGAGCTTTTTCATACCCAAATTCTTCTTATCCATGCAGGTACAGTTATTATTATTAATGGTTGATTTCCCTGGAACAAAGTCCGAATAATGCTTATCAAGCCACTGTTTCGTGCCTTTCGCATTTTTTCCAATCAAAAACAATGCTTGATCAACACACGAAATTCTTTCTTATCCATCTTTTGACAAAGACAACAAAGTTTCATGACACTAACAACAATAACTTGAGAACACGTGGTCCAATTGTCATGAAATTTTGACACATGTCTTATAAAGAATGGCGCTATTGAATACTATAATAGATTTTGCATATGTTCTCCTTCTAAACGGCTGGACCGATTTTAAGAAAAAAATTGTGTATGATCTAGTAAATTTGAGAATGGTTTAGATTCACAATTCGGTCCACTACGAAGTTTTTGTTTTATTTATAAGGCAGAAGAACAACGTTGTCCAGATCCGCTAGTAATGTATAAAACATAAACAATACCTTACGAATATCGATTTTCGAATAATCGATATTTTGTAACATGACCCTAAACCCTAAGTCCATGGCCTTTGAATGTAACAAATATACTTCCAGACAAGCCTTTCCCCGGCAGGAGGGGTAGACCTAAAAAGTGCTGGCTTGACGTTGTAAAGGGTGATATGCGTGCCAATGGGCTCACTACCAGGGATGCTGAAGATCGCACGAAGTGGAGTAGAAAAAGTCGGAAAGCGGACCCCGGGCACCGAAACGAAAGTTTGGGTGGCAACCGGGACTAACGCTAGAATGATGATGATGATGATGATGATGACAAGCCTTTCACAAGACGCTCTATTTCGCTGAAATCGCAGCAATAACTTAATGCGAAATTTAATGGAGCATCGTCTCATCATCATCGCCATCGCCACTCAAAATGATAATTTTATTCTTAAACCAGTAAGTAGGTAATATACTTTATTGCACTTAGTAATTTTTTTATTGCTGTCGGACAGCAGACAGACTGACGACCTACTTAGAATTTAGTAGTTACCGTCGCCTATAAGTGTTTGCAACGCCAGTGGTATCGCGGACACGCTGCTGTCCCATAAGGTTACAAGAACTTAAGTTACTAATGCCGGAACACAACACAAGGTTATTATGGCGGCATACTTAAGATCAAAGGTTGTCGCCATCCAGACGAGTTTGAGGCCCTACCACGTAGCTAGGATGGGTTGTTTTGTCGCCTTTTACAACAGGCCGACCCCGGTCGCAGAAGTTAATATTCTTTCTCCGCCCATGCACGGATACAAATACTTTTAATTTTACATCAAATAATATAAAGATAAATAAAATACAATTGGCAGTATCATCGCAGTGAGCGATTTCTTTCAGACAACCACTTGAAAATACTTTTTAAATATATAGGTAAGTAGGTAGTTAGAATACTTAGATTTTCAATTAGGTATGATGATGATTTTTTAAATTAGAAAAAAGTCGAAACGTATATGCCATGACATAGTCATACGAAATAAAACTTTAATATTTAAATCATAACAGGTGACAAAACAACCCCAGCTACGTGGTAGAGCTCCAAGCCCTTCTGGATGGCAGCCACAAGCGGTCTATAAGTATGCCGCCAGAATTACCTTGTGTTGTGTACCGGTATTAGTGACCACCCAGGTTCCAGTACCCCTATGCGGACAGCAGCGTGTTAGTGTCGCAAACACCCATACGCGACGGTAATTGCTAAATTCTAAGTGTGCCCTTAGCCTGTCTGCTGTCCTACAGCAATAAAAAAAGAACGTGTCTATTACATGTGTATGTACAGTATTTACTGTCTGACTAACCCTATAGGTATAAGTAGCAAGCAGGATATATTGCTCAAATACAAATGAGAGTGGATGGATACAAGAGGAGAGGTAGACCAAAGAATAGATGGATGGATTGTGTAAAAGATGTTATAGTTAAAAAAGGTGTGAATGTTCAGATGACGGTTAATAGTGGAGAGTGGAAGGAGAGAACATGTTGTGCCCACCCCAACGCCACATAGTTTGGGATAAGGGCAGCAAGAAGAAGAAGACGAAAACATAACAAAAAAATTCTACGTAATACCTGCTTAGCAACAGCGAGTTAAAAGTGCAGTTTTCATAATACCTAGTCAGGTCATAAGTATTGTCACACAGTAAAAACTTTTCTTTTAGAATGCTGGCCACAAAAAAGTTTATTGAATTAGAATTTCGAATTGTTCATGAAAATAAAAATGTATAACTTTTAGAATTTTACTCATTTTTAAATATGGAGTGGACGCTTAAAGAAGACCGTGTTGCAGTTATTGCGTTGCATCGTTGCGGCTACGCGCCAATTCAAATTTTTAACATACTGAAAAATTTGAATATTACCAAAAGATTCGTTTTATCGTACCATCAAACGATACAATGAAGACTCTAGTGTAGATGACAGGTCAAGAAGTGGTCGCCCTCGGTCTGTTAGGACTCCAGCAGTGATAAAAGCTATGAAGGCACGAATTCAAAGAAATCCCAAACGTAAGCAGAAACTGTTGGCCCTTCAGATGGGGTTAAGCAGAACCACGGTGAAAAGGGTGTTAAATGAAGACTTAGGGCTTCGGGCATATCGAAGAAAAACAGGACATTGTTTGAATGCTCGTCTAATGGGCCTGAGACTGAAGAGATGCCGCGCTTTGTTGAAGCGGTACGCGGGAAAAAAATATCGGGAAATTCTTTTTTCGGATGAAAAAATGTTTACCGTAGAAGAGAGCTACAACAAACAAAATGATAAGGTGTACGCACACAGTAGTGAAGAAGCGAGCAACCGTATTCCGCGTGTCCAACGAGGTCATTTTCCATCCTCGCTCATGGTATGGTTGGGAGTTTCTTATTGGGGCTTAACAGAGGTACATTTTTGTGAGAAAGGTGTAAAAACGAATGCTGTTGTGTATCAAAATACAGTCCTGACGAACCTTGTGGAACCTGTTTCTCATACCATGTTCAATAACAGGCACTGGGTATTCCAACAAGATTCGGCGCCAGCTCATAGAGCGAAGAGCACACAAGACTGGCTGGCGGCGCGTGAAATCGACTTCATCCGGCACGAAGACTGGCCCTCCTCCAGTCCAGATTTGAATCCGTTAGATTACAAGATATGGCAACACTTGGAGGAAAAGGCGTGCTCAAAGCCTCATCCCAATTTGGAGTCACTCAAGACATCCTTGATTAAGGCAGCCGCCGATATTGACATGGACCTCGTTCGTGCTGCGATAGACAACTGGCCGCGCAGATTGAAGGCTTGTATTCAAAATCACGGAGGTCATTTTGAATAAACTTTAATGTCATAAGAATCTATGTTTTGTTAAGTTCATTTTGGTATATGAATGGTTACATAATTAATAAACTTGTTACAATTATTTTACATTAAACATGTGACAGAATTTATGACCTGACTAGGTACATTCAGTAATTTCAACGTAAAAAGTACTTCAAGTAGTCTCATACTCAAGTTACACGGCCAATAAAAGTAATGACCAAGTTATCTTAGTTACAAAAAACGTATACGTCTTGGGACGCCCGACAGAAGTGATAACTTAAACTAATCTAAGTTGAACTATTTAATATTGAAATTGTTTAACTTTAGAAAAGCTTAGGTTATTACTTAAATTATATTATTAAATTTACTTAATGTATATTAATGTGATAATGTAATGAAAAGCTATTTATTAATAAAACCAAAAATATTTCAAAGTAACTAAAGTTTACAAATTTCCAATTTATCCACAAACTATTTCAAAATTATATTAAATTATTCCCTAATGTAGATTCTTTATAAAGAAAAAAAAAGCTCAACTGTATTTCATCGTAATAAAGTGGAAATTCGAATAGATCTAGCGCTGTGGGTTAGAGTGAGAGAGCTTGCCTACCGATACCGTATGCGTGAGAGAAAGGGAAGCCAGACAGACGGGCGCCGTAACGCGTTACGTAACGAAGCGGTATATCCTCCCATAAGAAGATATCACAACAAAAAGAGAATTTACAAAACATTGATATGGCGAGTTTCTTTAAAAAATATCCCATGTAGTTTTTAAATTTTAGTCCTTTTAAAGTCACAACTGCGTTGAATATGTCGTGTACCGTCAACGGGTTGCTTAAATTAATAAAGCAAAGCTTCTTGACGACTACTAAATTAAACAATACTTTTTACAAAACAAAATAGCCGATTTAATTTTTAAATTCCAATCTGTCACTACGATAAAAATTGTTTCGCGGGTTTCAACACGAAAATCTAATCAGTTTTTATTGTGTGTGTGGTCATAGCTGTCACGACCTTTGATCCGCTGTTAGGTCGATCCATTTATCAATAGTGCTATGACACGAGTGAAATGGCGTCATAGAGTTTGAAGATACAAATTGACGGATATTTACCGGTTTATCCTAACTAGGAATCTAGTCCCGTAATGACCTTGTGTGATATAATGTTGCAGCTGTGTCAGCCGAGCCTTAGAAATGAGGTAATATTTAATATGTAAGATTAACAATTTACCATCTAATACTGAGACAGTGTATTCCTTTCATTATTTATAATGAGTTCAAGGTTTTTTTGTACGTCCTTTCGATTGTATTAGCTAATATGTAGAATAGCAATTTCTTCAAGGCCAAATCAATTCAAAAAGCTCATTGCAAAATGCATCTTAATTTACTTCTCTATATTTAATTTAAAAATATAGCCGTATATGTGAATGGGACGGATTCGTTTTTGCGAATGTGATTTTTGCGACAACGTCTCTTTTTTATTCTTTCTTTCTTGTTCAAGTTGATGGAAGCAATAATTCTCAGCACTGAACGCTAACACCGGTGATACCTTTGCTATCTGTAAACATGCAAAAGGAGGATTCCATTATTCGCCTTTTACTCCGGAGGAAGACGAAGGAATATGCTTAATCCTAATTTCTAGCCAGAATCGTAGAATATCATAGAAGTGATATAATTAAATAGAAAGATTTATTTGGTAGAACATCATTTTACAATAAGTATTACGTGGATCAAAAAGTCCCGTTTCTTAAATTTAAAAAATAGTATTGTTAACGCCATCTATTCCCACCTCTATAATCGACTACCTATTTCCCTTCCCTACTCGCATCCCTTCCCTCACTCTCTTCCTTCTACTCTCTAACCATCGCGCCGCTTAAAAAATGCTCTCTAACTAAACCAATTTAAACGATAAACTGTTATAAAAAATACAGTGTTATTAAGTTTACGTAGTAACTAATACATAATCTGTGTAATAAGTGTTGTGATATAACCGAAGCAACAAACGACTTCAAGACGCAATCGCATCGAAGGAACACGCAAGGTTAGAATTCCTCTTTCCTATACAAATATATCCTACAAGTATACTCGCGAAAAAGTTTACTTATTGTGTAAATATCGTTACGTAACACCACAATATCCGTTGAACAATATATAAAAATTATTATACAGTAATTTTAGGATATTTATCCTAAGAATATACCATAATTACAAAATAACAAAGTGAATTGTTTGTGTTGTGAAAGTACCTACGGTAAACTAATATTCTGTATTCGAACTTGAAATTAATCAAATTTAGTGCTGAAAGTGTTAAAACTCTATCAAAATATTGGCGAATATATTAAAAAGACTATTTACATTTATGCTTAGAACAAGCTATGTATTTGAAATCATTTAATAAGTAATAAAATAGGAGGTAACTAACGCCATCTACTATTCAATCTCGTCTAACATATTAACCTCTAAAATACATTACTTAGGTCTAGCTGACCAACAAAGGGCGCTGTTAAAAAGTAAGCATGGAATAAATTTACATTTATTTATTTATAATTAACAATATTATTAACGAAAAATTCAAGTTTCTGGAACAGAAAAAAAGGTTATTAGAAAAATAAATAGCACAACAAAAAAAAACTAAGAATTAAAACTATTGTGTTAATTGGAATTGAAGAAAGCGAAAGAAGCTATTGTGATCTGGTAAAAGTAGCATTGGAAATAATTAAGAAAGGTATTATAAACTGTGATTATAACAATATTGAATGTGTACGAAGATTAAGAAAGCAAAACGAGAAAAACAGGTCAATCATAGTAACGCTCATAACCATGGGATTAAAAATTAAAATTAAAAAAAGCTTTTAAAAATAACACCTTACATAAAAGAAGATTACCCAAAGTTTTGAAGAAACGTAAATAACTACAAATAGAGCTTGAAAACGAGAAGAAGGCTGGAAGATTAAGTATAACAAGCTGATATTCCTTAATAACGAAAGAAATAATCGGAATTCAAAACGCAATTTGTCCCAGTAACCCCAAGTAGAAAATATATTAGGGATAACACAAAAGATTTTAAGCAACCGTTAAAAATACCAAACCTTATATTATCCGTGCAGGGACGGAAAAGGAATACTGACCTCTGTGGCCGACCTGCCGTAAAAGGCGACAAAACAACTCACCCTAGTTACGTGGTAGGGCCCCAAGCCCGTCTCGATGGCGACCACCTTTAGTCTTAAGTACGCTACCATAATAACTTTGTGTTGTGCTCCGGCATTAGTGATCCAATTTCCTGTACCTTTATGGGACAGCAGCGTGTTCACTATGCCACTGGCGTTGCAAATACACATAGGCGACGGTAACTGCTAAATTATAAGGGGGCCGTCAGCCTATCAGCTGTTCTACCCCTAAAAAAAATAACAAAAAAAACTATAAGCATGAAGTCCTATTTCAAACATACTCAAAAAAAAATTCAAACGGTTCCAGCACCAAGCACTCAAGCTGGCGATGACCGACTAGATGACACAGAATAACAACTATCACAGGCCCCTCCAAATCTTCCAATCCGGCTTTTCACCGTGGGGGTAAAGACTACAACCCTCCAACACCTCAAAACATATACTTATATAGCTATAACGTTAGGTCTTTACAATCACCAAAACGACTTGTACTACTCAAACACTTCCTGACTAATATTAAATATAATATAGTGGGACTGTCCTAAATAAGAATAAAGAGAAATAATATAATAGAAAATGAAGATCATATATTCTGCTACACGTAAAACAAAAGGGCACTATGGGGTAGGATTTTTAATCAAAAAGCAGTATACGGGTTTTCAATAGTTAGTGATCTTGGAAAGAAAAGAAAAATACTGGTAGGCATAGCCCAGACATTAGATATAATAATATTAAAAAGCAATCAATTCTGTTTAGTTTAAAAAAAATAGAAGTCTATTGATTGCGTCGTGACGGAACGTGTTCTTAAAAATGGATAAAATTTATGTTCGTGCGGTAATAAAATATCTCTGCCTTAAAATATTACTACGGAGCTGGTAAATAAAGACTTAGGAATAATATTAGGGGTTCATGCTTCTCTATATTCTACGGTTCTACTAAAAAGGAGCCTTACAAAATTAAAGGAACGACAAGAAATATTTTTGTAAGAAATAAATAGGCTTATTATTATCTATACTGCTATTATAAAGAGGAAAGATTTAATTGTTTGTTTGTTTGTTTGCATTGAATAGTCTCGGAAACTACTGAAGCTATTTAAAAAAATCTTTCACTGTTGGGAAGCTACACTCTCCCCGGGTGACATAGGCTATATTATATTTTCAAAAAAATTAGGGACCCTTTTAGTAAAAACTCCAATAATGTAACCCAAGGTTACACCTTGAAAATTACCTAAAATATCCTTTACATCGCGTGCGCTGCTAAAAATATTGATGATAGAAGAAAATAATGTACTACCACTTTAGAGAACACATCATTATTTACAAAAAGTGTCGGGACAGCATATGTCTAACTATTATAGTTATGCCACAATAAGTGTTCTTTCATTTTAAAAATTTAATTGAAATGCTGCCGTTAGAAAAGACTCTTTATTTGTATCTTGGTATTCATCCTTATCAAAATAAATTACTTCATATTCAAGACTGCTTCAATACCTTTATATGACTTTCCGAATTATTAAATTCGAACATTCCATTCGAAAGATATCACGAGTTGAAAAATGTAAGTATTAGAAAAATGTTGCGTGGTAGCCACTCACCCTGCTCGGCTCTAGGCAGCACCTTTGCAATGTAGGCGCCACTGGGGTTTTAACAAAAATCAGAAAAAAATAATTAAATACTTATTAAAAAATAATAAAAAGTAATAACAAAAAAATCTTTAAAATAAAAGTTCATAAAAATAATAATATTCAAACTTTCTTCATAATTTTCTTTTTTAGTAACCTGACGCAAATAGAAGGGTTTATGTGTGTGTATTTTTAATTTTGAAATTTTTGTTAAAACCCGTGCGAAGCCGGGATGGGCCACTAGTTATATAAAACGAAAATTCATTCATCAAATAAGGTCGACCAGTGCTGGTTTTTAATGCCGGCCGAGATATTGAACTAAACTAAAATTGGCAGTGATAAGGATGCGATATGTGAACAGCAGCAGCGGACAAAATAAATTTGCACAATAAATCGATCATTTTACGTTTTATTTTTAATATTATTTACATTATTATTTTTCATATTATTTACTTCGCGTCGATAGGGTTTCTAGTAAAAGTTTTAACTTTAAATATTATTTTCTGTTGTTTTTTTCATTGCTGTAGAACAGCAAACAGGCTGCCGGCCCGCTTAGAATTTAGCAGTTACCGTCGCCTATGGGTGTTTGCAATGCAAGTGGCATCGTGAACACGCTGCTGTCCCATAAGGATACAGGAACTTGTTATTATGGCGGCATACTTAAGACCAAAAGTGGTTGTGATCCAGACGGGCTTGAGGCCCTACCACGTAGCTTAGGTGGGTGGTTTTGTCGCTTCATACGACTGGCCGACCCCGGACGCAGAGGTTAATATTTTTTGTTTGCCCCTGCACGGATTAAATTGTATGTTATGATTGCAACTGTACAGATCCCAAATCCATCCATGCAAATGCGAATGGAACGAAGTACCTGGGATTTGTATTTCACGCGTCTGATTACATCAATTGCAACGTCAAGGTACGCATAACTGCCGCGTAGGTCAAATAGTGTGTGTTGACTGGTGTCCTTAGTTAAGTTGAAGGGATAGACAGGTATATAAGACTAAGATTAGGCCTACCTTCTTAAACGGCTGTGAAACGTGGCCGGTACTAGAGCGACGCAAGCAGCAACTGCGTGTCACAGAGATGAATATGCTGCGGTGGAAGTGGAGTGACGCGAAAACACTACATTAGGAACTCCTGTATTAGCGGTAGCCTTCATATCCATGAAAATGCGCATAAATTACAGGAGTGTTGCCTTAGTTGTTATAGTCACGTTTTGTGGCAACTGGCTACTTATGTGGGGAATAAATGTCTAACCAGCTGCCTTCGCCTGCCCCGGCCGGAGACATAGACCTAAGAAGTGCTAACTTGACGACGTAAAGGGTGATATGCGTGCCTATGGACTCACTTCCAAAGATGCCGAAGGCCTTGTGAACTGGAGAAGAAAAAATTGGTAAACGTACCCCGTATACCGAAGTGGAAGTTTGGTTATCAAACTTCCGCCAAGATGATAATGGTTCACAATAAAGAGTATTTAATTTATATGTTAACCCAAAGACTCACTCTGAAAGGCCACTTGTATAGCCACTGACTAGTCATGGAATCAAAAAAGATTTCGCTATAAATAGAAGCAATATTTAATATTAATTTATTGAATATGTGTCGTTTCACTATCGATATTGTTTGAGTTTGATTGACTGATGACTAAGAAAAGTTTTCCAGTCAGGGTTGACCGTAAAAAAGATATGACTTTGTAGCATGAACTTATAAAAGTCCTCCAGTAATGAGTAACATTGAACTGACGTCGTTATTTCGCTGATTTTTTTTCGACATTACAAAATTCAAAATGAAGATTATAGTTTCGAAAATCATCTTCCCAAACCAGTATGACGGCCACGATTGGTCAATATAGAATATTATATTATTTATAAATAGAATGTTGTTAAATCAAGCGTTAGTATACGTTCCTATTTCTAATAATACGAACAAAAAGTCGTTAGTTAATTAAAAGTAAATTTTTAGGAAATGCTTTTACAGTTATGAAAGCTTCAGTATTATCTTAATTCACTCATTAACTACGTCACTACGTAGTTTACGTAATTTTTTTATTTTTAATCATTACAACTGTCAAAATGTTTGGCTTTATTTGTAATTGCTTTAAGTTTTGTGTTTTAATATCAGGTAATTGTGGTTTTATGCACTTATTATGATACTATAACGCCCGTAATGTGTGAGCTACTGAGCTCGGATTTACCTATTGGGAACAGAGTATAATACAATGGTTGTCCGAAGCGGATTGGCAGGTTGTACATACCGTAGATTTTTCGCAGAGGCGGAGTAAGAATAGTAACCTCTGTGGTTGGGGTTGGCCTGTCGTAAAAGGCGACAAAACAAACCACCTTAGCTACGTGGTAGGGCCTCAAGCCTGTCTGGATGGCGACCACCTGTGGTCTTAAGTATGCCGCCATAATAACCTTGTGTTGTGTTACGGCATTAGTGACCCAAGTTTCTGTAACCATAGGACAACAGCGTGTTCACGATGTCACTGGCGTTGCAAACACCCACAGGCGACGGTTACTGCTAAATTCTAAGCACTCCGTCAGCCTGTCTGCTCTTCTACAGCATTTAAAAAAAAGTTATGATGTTTATTTGTTTTTTATTATGTTGGTCTGTTATTGATTAGAATTACATTCGAGTCTTTTTTGTAAAGTTAATGCTATGAAATTATTAACAGTGAAAACATGTATTTATAAGTCAGTGTAGTAAATGTTCTGTTTATTGAAACATTCGATAACCAACACGTCATCAGCCAATTATCGTCCACTACTGGACACAAATACGTTGAAGAAATATTTTTACTTTTTACAGTTGCTGCAGTAATAGTAAAAGCCGAGGATAGTTTACATCATACGAATTCCACTTCCCACGATCGGTTCAAAAGGGTATGTTACTCAATTGCGCAGTATGTTATGATTATTATAAGCGCTGGCTGCATCTATTGCATATTCTTCTTCTCTTATTCGTACTCTTGACAGAGTGGTCGTGGTCATGCGTCGGTCAATTTCTGCGCCACCGCTGTTTTTGCGATGCGCCGCCATTCACATTGATGCCCGGCAGAGTGAGAGCAATCATTGATATCGGAGTGCGCCACAGATTTGATGAGGTCTGTCCACCGTATTGGAGAGCGCCCGCGAGATTTATTGCCCTAGACTTTCCCTTGTACAACCAACCGTTCCGTTGAGTCCTCGTTACGGGTGATGTGCCCGAAGAACTTTAGGATTCGTATTTGCACAGTTGACGATAATCTCTCTTGGATGTTAAGTTCCTTCAGGATCGAAATGTTGCTACGGTGCGCGATCCGCGGGATTCTGAGCAGGCATCTCCAACACCACATTTCCAGTGCGTCAATCCTGCGACGGTCTTGCATCCTCAGCGTCCACGTCTCAGCTCCGTATAGGAAGATTGGAAAGACCAGGCATCTCATTAGCCGAACTTTTGTATTTCTGGTTATTCTGCGGTCTCTCCAAATCTTTATGAGCTTCTCTACAGCGGATCTAGTCATGGCGCAACGTCTTCGAATTTCCTCTTCACAGCCTCCAGCGTTGGTTATAGTGGAGCCCAGATACACGTAGCTCTTGACTACCTCACATCCCGCTATATTTTGGACTCCCGGTTGGTTGTTGTCGGCTCGATCTACAATCATCATTTTGGTTTTATCGCGATTGATTGCAAGTCCAAAATCCAACGCTGTGGTCTCCAGTCGTCGAAGACGGTTTTCGATTTCGTCGCTGGTTGACATTAGGAGGGTAGTATCATCTGCGTATCTTAGATTTGATATTTTCCGACCACCTACAGATATTCCTCCATCCCAATCTTCGAGAACTATCCACATTATGTACTCTGTGTTACTATGCACATTATATTAAATATTAGGGGAGATAATATACAACCCTGTCTTACGCCGGCCTGTGTTTTAAAGCGTTCAGAGTCAACACCGTCGACTCGGACAGCGGCAGTGCCATCTTCGTACAGACGCTTAATAAGGTGTACGAGATGTTGAGGTACATCCATTTCCTTCAGGACCAACCATAGTTTGCACCACTTCACGGTATCGAAGGCTTTTCTGAAGTCAACGAAACACATTATTGCATATTGAATAAACATTTAATTAAACTCAAAAATATATGTTCTAGTTTCTTTTATATTGATCTCTTCTAAGCTCAAATTGACCATAGTCATCATCATCATCATCTTTGCGTTGAATCCGGGTTGCAGCCCAAACTCTCGCTTCTGCGCCCGGGGTCCGCTTTCCGACTTTTTCTTCTCCACTTCGCACGGTCTTCAACATCCCTGGCAGTGAGCCCATTGGCACGCATATCACCCTTTACGACGTCAAGCCAGCACTTTTTGGGTCTACCCCTCCTGCCGGGGCCCGGCGAAGGCAGCATGGCCAGACATTTGTTTCCCACGTAAAACCAAATTTTAAATTGACCGTAGTATCCCGAATAAATTAAGAATTACTTACTTTTCTTGAAAGTCTTAAGATGTATAAAATGAATTTATTTATAATTACTTGATTAATTATAGCGTGTTGAGGTGACGAATAATAGAGGAGAGTGCAGTGAGAGAGAATATGTTGTGCCGAGATAACGTGGGATAAGGGCTCCTGCCCTTGAAGAAAAAAATTGATTACTTATTTTGATATTTCATGGACAGAAAATTAGGGGCACGTTTTCATTTCGGCGCTTGACGGATATTCAATTTGTAGTTTCTTACCGTTTTTTTTGTCTCAGGGAAAAACCCTCTCTTGATGGTTTTTTCCTTACCTTTTATATTGGTCTCAGGGAAAAACCTCTCTTGACGGGTTCCCTCGGCCCTGAGGAACCGAGGGATATGTGGGACTCCGGGAAAGATGTTCGACCATCCGACTACCCACTAAAAAACCCCGCTGTTTTCCTATCGCCTACGCCCGTGCCCACGGATATATGGCCTGCCGATTTCGTGACCCGGGCTGGCGCTGGCCCGCCCTTTATTTTAAGGCGACCTAACCCAAACCAAATAAAACTCAAGAAATGTCGTATACAAATTTACATTGTAATGAATTGGACCTAAAACCTAATTAATTCGCATTAAAATAGCGCTCAAAACATTCAGCTACATAATTTAACGATATAAAAAAAATTCGTATTCCGTTCTTACATAACACTTGTAATATGACTAAAATTGATAAACCTTAAAAAACATTATGTTTTACAGTATCAAATTGTTCAAAATGTCGGGACACACATGTCTTCGTCTTCAAGCTATACCGGGCAATCATACTACCCGCCTAATCAGGCTGATGCATTTCGTGGGTACAATTATGAAAAACCAGAAACAAATTTTGGGGGAGTGAATGGACCTTACATACCAAATGATTTGAGGGAACAATATGAATCCATTGGAAATGGCCAATCATTTAATCAATATAAGGTACTGGGTCAAAATTTGTATTACAATGATGGTCAATCTATGAGGGAACTATACAATACTGTTCCGCAAGTCGCTCAGCGGCTTCAACCATACGCCCCTAATGGAGGTTTCAGCCAAAGACGATATCTATCATCACAAACTGTTGAGGAAAGATTGGTATCACGAACAATGGGTGATGAGCAAGGGGCATTCATCAATTCAGATATATTTGGAATAGATTTTGCTGATCAAAATTTTACTATAAGTCCAACTGGTTTGTTTATACCTAAATCCACAGTCGGTGTTGCAATTAGCGGTGGTACAGGTGTTTCTTGCGATGTACCATATCAAAAACCAAGAATGCCCGATTTTCGTGCTGCCAATCGTAGAGTCAGTGAAGTGAGTAAGTATACAGATTTGAAATTTTAACGTTTAAACTATATTATATTATGCAGAAATGACACGTTAGAATGCTAGAAATGAGAGTAGTTTGATACAGAAGGTTAATTGTAGAAGTGATATATAGATTTTATAAAAGATGATACGGCAAAAAGGGCCTGAATGTTGAAATAGCGGAGAGTAGCAGGAGAGGACATGTTGTGCCGATCCCATATAATGTAGGATAAGGACAGAAAAACCAAATATGAACTATATGTGGTATTTATTTAATAAATATAAAGGATCAAACAATATAGAGCGTGCGTTATAAATGTTGCATTTGTTAAATTTTTACTTAAAATAATGAATTTAGATTACTTTATCAAATTTTATTTTAAAAAAGATTAAATATGCTTTAAAATAAAACTGCTGGTCATCACATTGAAAGAAAGTAAGGAAGAAAAAATATTTTCATTTAGAACAGGCTACACAAATATCAATATAAAAAATGTACAAATACATGACTACATTTATATATATATATATATATATATATATATATATACATATATATATATATATATATATATATATATATATATATATATATATATATATATATATATATATATATATATATATATATATATATATATATATATATATATATAAGCGTGGTTGGGTTGGTTAGCAACAAAAGCTAACCAAAAAGTTCAAAAGGCAACGGATGACGAGATGAACGAAGGATAAAAGATTGAAATCAGCAGCGAAAGAAGTTGTGTCTAGAAAGAAAGAAGAACGAAAGGATGATTTTGATAGGAGGCTCACTGAAGATTTCCAGTCAAACATCAAGTTTTTCTGGAAATCCATCAAAACAGCCAGAGGAAAACTTCTACCTCGGAGCTGAGTACAATCAGGAGTCAAGATGGGAGCATTATAAAAGGAGAAGAATGTGTGCTAAAGAGATGTAAAGAGTATTTTGAAAGTTTGTTTGAAATAGAGGAAGTACAGGTACAAAATCCGGCACCTTCCATAGAAACTATTATAAATGTTGATGAAAGTGAGATAAGCATGAATTAAATAGTGAAAGTGTTGAAAAGTATGAGATTAGGTAAGGCTGCAGGGTATGACAGGTTTACTGTCGAGATGCTGAGGGCTGGACAGGGCATAGTGGCTAGCCAGCTATACCGTCTTTTCAATTTGTTCTGGCGAAATGGGCAAGTACCGGAAGACTGGTGCAAAGCCGTAATCGTGCCATTACATAAGGGAAAAGGGTCACGGCAGGACTGCGTAAATTACCGCGGTATAAGCCTTCTCAGCGTCGTCGGTAAATTGTATGCGAAAGTGTTGATTGAAAGGGTTGTGAATGAAACAGACGAAAAAGTATGGGATGCACAATGGATTTAGGAAGGGAATGGGATGTACGGATCAGGTCTTTTCCTTGCGGTGCATACCCGAAAAGTGTTTGGCTATAAACAAGAAGGTCTATTGCGCGTTCGTGGATCTAGAGAAGGCCTATGATAGAGTGGTGAGGAATGAATTGTGGTCAGCATTGTCCGTGAATGGTGTGAGCAGTATCCTCATACGAGCATTGCAATCTCTTTATAGGGATCCTAGTGCTTGTGTAAGGATAAACGGGGCACATACTGAATGGTTTAATATCGAAAAAGGTGTAAGACAGGGATGTGTATCATCACCGTGGCTGTTCAAGCTGTTCATGAACAATTGCTTGACAGATTTAAAAGATAATGAAAGTGGGTTGAGAATATTCATTCTCAACCCACATTCGTAAGTCAGTAACTCATTCGAGTTACTTGTAAAATGTTTTCTCTATGCTGATGATCAAGTATTACTTGCGTCTTCGGCCGAGGTGTTGCAGGAGATAGTAACTGTTATGAGTGGAGCTTTTGTTAGAAAGGGAATGAAGATGAATGTAAAGAAGACGAAAGTGATGGTGTTTGAAAGAGATGAAACAGTGACAGACTGCAATATTGCGATTGGAGACGAACAAATTGAACAGGTGAATGAATTTGTGTATCTGGGTTCAAAGTTTACAAGAGGTGGAAAGTGTGAGAGTGATATTGAAAGAAGAGTGAATGCAGGAAACATGGTGAATGGAGCTTTGCACTCCTTTATGAACAGTCGGAAGGTGTCTAACAAGGCTCGTCTGGCTGTGCATGAGGGGGTGTTGGTTCCGACACTTATGTACGGAAGTGAAAGTAGGGTATGGCAGAAGTAACATGAAAGCAGAATAAATACAGCTGAAATGAGATCGTTTTTAAGTATGATAGGGGTTAAACTGAGTGACAGGATAAGAAATAGTGAGATAAGGAAACGTTGTGGTCTGAAAGAAGATGTAGTGACAAAAATTGAAAAAGGAATGCTGAGATGGTTTGGCCATGTTGAGAGAATGAATGAAGAACCATTGACGAAAAAAGTGTATAAGGCGAGTATGAATGGAAGTGTTGGAAGGGATAGACCTAGACGGACGTTTTGAGACCAGATCAGGGACGTCTTGAAAAAAGGATCGTAGCAAGTGGAAAGAAGTGGTCTCTGCCTACCCCTACGGGAAAGCGGCGTGATTATATATATATATATATATATATATATATATATGGCCTGTAACTCCACAGATCCCACACCAGTACGCATAGGCGGCGACACGGTCGAGCGCACGGACCAAGTGAAATACCTGCGATCTGTGTTTCATGCGTCTGGTGACATCGATTGTGACGTCAAGGCACGCATTGCTGCCGCGTGGGCCAAATGGCGTGAGGTAACTGGTGTCATTTGTGACCCCAAGATGCCGGTAAAGTTGAAGGGACAGGTCTATAAGACCATCATTAGGCCTGTTCTTTTATACGGATGTGAAGCGTGGCCGGTGCTAGAGCGACACAGGCAAGAACTGCGTGTCACGGAGATGAATATGCTGCGGTGGATGTGTGGAGTAACGCGGAAGGACCGCGTTAGGAACTCCCGCATTCGCGGCAGTCTTCATGTCCGTGACATTGCAGATAAACTGCAGGAGTGTCGGCTCCGTTGGTACGGCCACGTTTTACGGCAACCGGATGATTACGTGGGAAACAAATGTCTGGCCATGCCGCCTCCGCCGGGCCCCGGCAGGAGGGGTAGACCCAAAAAGTGCTGGCTTGACGTCGTAAGACGTGGACGAAGGTTATTCCAGCACTTTGATGCAGCTTACTTATTTGAGCTATTTGCACCTCTGATTTTACAGCATTCATCATGAAGTTCACTGCTTTGTTTTAGAGCTGCTTTTACAGGTTTCAAACCTGTGACTCACAACTACAAATTATTTCATCTTTCTTAAAAATATACATTAACTTTCGATGAGAAAAGATAATGTAAGTTTATAAGAAGAATTACAATTGACATTTGTACGATGCCAGTCACGGACCAGTGCATCGTACAAGAGGGTGAGAGGGATACTTCGAGAGCAGTGGATTGTATGAGAGGGGAGAGAGAGGAGCGGTAGTTAGAGATATGCGACGCCTTGCAGTAGGCAAAGAAACTCGCACTGACCTTGATTCCACCCCTTCTCAGTTCGGTTCAGGTCCACTCGCGAAGAAACTGTTGCACGGCACCAGCTAAATGTCGCAAACTAGACACTGAACATACAATGTTTTGGCACGGCCAATGAGAATTAGGAGTAACTGAAACCAATTGCGTACAGCGCAGAAAGTGGTCTTCAGGAAGATCGAACGTCGACCGTTCCACGTGTTTAGAGGCTCACGCGATACTACTGTCGTCCCACGCTCGCTTTTACCAATCACCTCACCGAGGGTGAGGGTAGATAACAAAAATCAGGAGGCGAGATTATTTCAACTACAAGGATCAAACAACATTAATACCGTATATAATACGAGTTTTATTATATATAAATATAAAATATTTTACGCACTAGCCTCGAAATCAGAAAATCTCTGTACCGAAATATTCATTAAAATAAAATACAACCATATAATATATTCTTAGAAGATTTGTCAGCTGAGAGAGCGGGGACATCGACTGGTTGCGATACGTAGGAGGTTGAAAGAACGACGTTACTCGAGTGCTCGAATGCGACGAAAGTGTATTAGGAACTCTAGTTGTTTTCGTGGTTCGTGATATTATTTAATTAATAATTACATAGATAGTTTGTATTGTCTTTTAAAAATTAAATAAGCTTCTAATCTTTAAGAAAATATATAATTTTAATTTTCGTTTAAGTTTCGTTTCGTTTTCGTTTTTAATTTTCGATACATTTTCAGAATGCTACGAATACATATGGGAATTGAAAACAAGAGCAGAAAAAGAATCAAGAGATAACCAATGTTCGTACAGTATCCATTCATTCCATTCTTATGCGTTTTCTTGTGAGAATACGTTAAAATAAATCTTGGCCAGTTTCAAACATTTTATTTGCTTTCTTTATTTGATATTTGCTTTTAAAGGTAACAATGTGAGATCTAAAAGATCTCCTCAGCAATATTGGCTTCCATCAAGTTTGTACCAAATAAAAACCCAACAAAGTGGAAGTTTTCAAGCATCCTGGTCTCAGCAGAATGGTTGGCATCAAGGTTGGTACAACCCAAGGTTTCAACAATATGGACCGCCACAAAGTTCCAACCCAAGCACGAACAAGAATGCGAAAACAGGGTCCGCTATAGCTGGTGGTGTAGGTTTTAATGATGCCGAACCAGAAGAATTTCCACATATGGTGAGAAAATAATTTCTTAAATATGATAATGGCTATATCTTAATATAATATATATCAAGCATATATCAAGTAATAATTAATTTACTTTAATCAAAATAAATCTATTAAATTAATCAAAAAAAAGCTTAAAATTTATTATTTACGCCATTCATTAACAAAAAAGTACCATTATAAGCATCCCATTCTATTTTCCAAAAATACTGATGATTTGGAGCTGCAAGTATTCCTGGCCTCCAATAGATTGATGTGAAGGCAGAGTTTTTATTCAGGGGTCTTCTTAGGAGTCGTGTTCACAATAAAATTCGGACACTTGTTGATGCCAGGATTTTAATGAGCAAATTGCGCTGTATATATAGGTATATTGTTACGTTGTAACAAGAGTAGAATATTTATTCCCTAAATACTTTATAATAATTTCTAATTAATTTCAACATCTAATATTGAGGGTATTTTAATGTAAACAAACCAGATAATAATTTCGATCACGCACCTTAAATGTAGGTAGCTATGTGTTAAACATAGGATGGAAGGCCAATTTCAAATACTATTCGAAAAAATGAAGATCGAAATGCAAAACCAAAACGCTGAGTTAAAGGACTCGATTACGAAAAGTATTATGGATAAAATTAATGAAAAATTATCTATCATGAAAGAAAATAACAATCTAAAAATTAAAGTAGGAAAATTGGAGAGAGAGATAACGTATTTTAAGAGAGTCGAAAGAAGTAATAATATCATTGTATTTGGCTTAGAAGAAAAAGAAAAATCCTCTTATGAACTAACTCAAAAGCTCAAGGAGACCTTCAATCAGGATCTAAATATTAATATAGAAGAGTACGAAGTAAACAAAATCCATCGCTTAGGAAAAAAGGAGACAGTGAGTAACAAACCGAGACCGGTATTGTGCTCGTTTATAAATAACTAGAAGAAGAATGAAATCATCAAAAACAAAAGGAACCTTAAAACAATTTATATAAATGAGGACTACTTGAAAGAAGTGTTGGAAAGAAGAAGAGAGTTGCAAGCAAAGCTAGTTGAAGAGAAGAAAAAGGGAAATACGGCATACTTGAAATATGACAAACTACTAATTAAAGATAACAACACCAGTCAAGAGAAAAGAAAAAGAGAAACGTCAGCTTCACCCTCCAACCATAATAGCCAACCAAAAAAACAACAAACAGAAAACACAATAAAGTCCAACAGAACAAATGCTTTCGACATAATTCGGTCCAGATCAGGCTCCCTTCTGAGTATACCCAACACTAAAAGGAACCAATAGCAACCAAAAGGCCTTAAACGGATACCAAAACCAACCAATGAAACTGCCAATAGAGAAACATCAAAATACCAAACTCCCTCAAGCCGACTGGTCCTCGTGGGGGAAAGAGACCACAACCCTTCACGTTAAAGGCTAACAAGCACCAAAAATCAGCAATATATATATATATATATATATATATATATATATATATATATATATATATATATATATATATATATATATATATATATATATATATATATATATATATATACCTAGTCAGGTCATAAATTCTGTCACATGTTTAATGTAAAATAATTGTAACAAGTTTATTCATTATGTAACCATTCATATACCAAAATGAACTTAACAAAACATAGATTCTTATGACATTAAAGTTTATTCAAAATGACCTCCGTGATTTTGAATACAAGCCTTCAATCTGCGCGGCCAGTCCTCTATCGCAGCACGAACGAGGTCCATGTCAATATCGGCGGCTGCCTTAATCAAGGATGTCTTGAGTGACTCCAAATTGGGATGAGGCTTTGAACACGCCTTTTCCTCCAAGTGTTGCCATATCTTGTAATCTAACGGATTCAAATCTGGACTAGAGGAGGGCCAGTCTTCGTGCCGGATGAAGTCGATTTCACGCGCCGCCAGCCAGTCTTGTGTGCTCTTCGCTCTATGAGCTGGCGCCGAATCTTGTTGGAATACCCAGTGCCTGTTATTGAACATGGTATGAGAAACAGGTTCCACAAGGTTTGTCAGGACTGTATTTTGATACACAACAGCATTCGTTTTTACACCTTTCTCACAAAAATGTACCTCTGTTAAGCCCCAATAAGAAACTCCCAACCATACCATGAGCGAGGATGGAAAATGACCTCGTTGGACACGCGGAATACGGTTGCTCGCTTCTTCACTACTGTGTGCGTACACCTTATCATTTTGTTTGTTGTAGCTCTCTTCTACGGTAAACATTTTTTCATCCGAAAAAAGAATTTCCCGATATTTTTTTCCCGCGTACCGCTTCAACAAAGCGCGGCATCTCTTCAGTCTCAGGTCCATTAGACGAGCATTCAAACGATGTCCTGTTTTTCTTCGATATGCCCGAAGCCCTAAGTCTTCATTTAACACCCTTTTCACCGTGGTTCTGCTTAACCCCATCTGAAGGGCCAACAGTTTCTGCTTACGTTTGGGATTTCTTTGAATTCGTGCCTTCACAGCTTTTATCACTGCTGGAGTCCTAACAGACCGAGGGCGACCACTTCTTGACCTGTCATCTACACTAGAGTCTTCATTGTATCGTTTGATGGTACGATAAATGAATCTTTTGGTTATATTCAAATTTTTCAGTATGTTAAAAATTTGAATTGGCGCGTAACCGCAACGATGCAACGCAATAACTGCAACACGGTCTTCTTTAAGCGTCCACTCCATATTTAAAAAATGTGTAAAATTCTAAAAGTATACATTTTTATTTTCATGAACAATTCGAGATTCGAATTCAATAAACTTTTTTGTGGCCAGCATTCTAAAAGAAAAGTTTTTACTGTGTGACAATACTTATGACCTGACTAGGTATACATATAGCATCCCTTAATGTACTTACCCTGATGAACGAGGAAAATCTTATGGAATTAACTAACGCGCTAAAACAAATTAATTGGGACATCCTTGGCCTGAGTGAGGTGAGAAGAATGGGTGAAAGTATTACTTCCCACCCAGAATACTTACTGTACCAGATAGGAAAGACTCAAGGCCAACACGGGGTTGGCTTTATTATCAAGGAGCATATAACAAAATATATAGAAGAATTTATCGGAATCTCAGAGCGCATAGCGATTATGAATGTGAAACTACCGGGTTACAAGGACCCTTGGTCTATTGTACAAGTTTATTCACCTACAGAGCAATCAAATTTGGAAACAATAAATACTTTTTATCAAGATCTAAATGAAGCTATTCAAGAATACACCCATAAAAACCTTATAGTAATGGGAGACTTTAACGGCCAAATAGGAGCAAGACGTCCAGGTGAAAATACAATATCAGGCCCATTTTCATATAGCAATAAGACTAGGAGCAGGAATGGGGAGAAAATTACAAACTTTGCGCTAGAAAATAACTTGTCAATCCTAATTACCATGTATAAGAAAAATAGGAACTCCTGGATCTCCTGGACCTGGATCTCCCCCGATGGCAAAACTAAGAACGAAATCGATTTTATTATGACAAACAGAAGTAAATATTTCAGCAACTTTACCGTTATCAAAAGATTCTATTTCAACACCAACTATAGGCTAATCAGAGCAGATCTCAGAACAAAACAACTATCGAAGCCGAGACCAAGGCAAAACGTAGGAAACATAAAACTCAACAATCAGCAACTGGAACAATTAACAATCGCTCTGAGAGACGCATTTATAGATTTCAACGAAAACACATTAGTGTAAATTATTAAATTTAGCAACCCAAGAAAAATACAATTACATAGAGTATGTTATTAAAACTCAAACTAAAGTCATAGCAAACAATAAAACTGGAACAAAAAATATGCTATCAATATACACCATAAACCTATTAAAAGACAGATATCACCTCATCAGCGCAAAAACCAATCAAAATAGAAGAAAGATAATTGCCAAAATTAGCAAAGAAATTAAAGAAAGCATTAGAAAAGATAGAAAACAATAGAGGATGAAAACGATAGAAAATTATATACATAAAACAGGCGGAATCAAAAAAGCGCGCAAAGAATTGACAAACACAAAAGACTGGATCGTAAAAATGAAAGATGACAGAGGAAAATGGAACCGCCACAGAGCAGACATATTAGAAACAGCCACATGATATTATAAAAAAATTATACAGCAACGATACTACGCAAACCAATATAAAAATGGTGGATCCCTCCAATATTCCTAATATCCTCTATGCTGAAGTCAAGCAAGCTATCGACACCCAAAAAGAAGAAAAAGTGCCCGGACCCAATGGTATAAAGAACGAAATTCTAAGACACAGCAATGTTCTCACAGAAATGTTCAATGAAATTATAAATACCGAAACTATCCCTCAACAATGGACAGAGTCTAACATCATCCTACTTTATGAGAAAGGCGATAAATATGATATAGGAAACTATCGCCCAATCAGCCTTATGTCTAACGTATATAAAACTTTCGCTAAGATCATCCTAAAACGAATCGAAAAAACCTTAGACGAACACCAACCGATCAAGCAAGAAGGTTTCCGCAAAGACTATTCAGTAATCGACCACATCCACG
Organism: Malacosoma neustria; assembly: GCA_963693495.1. Lineage (NCBI taxonomy): Eukaryota > Metazoa > Arthropoda > Insecta > Lepidoptera > Lasiocampidae > Malacosoma > Malacosoma neustria. The sequence goes on from OY856377.1 coordinate 19,263,034, forward strand.
TAGTACGACAAGTTCTAGAGAAATACAACGAATACCAACTAACATACTACATCGTGTTTATCGATTACAGTAAAGCGTTCGATTCTCTACTACACGAAAACATTTGGGAGGCCCTACTAGAACAAGGAATCGAACACAAATACATCCGAATAATAAAAAACATTTACAGTCGCAGCACAGGAATAATTCAATTAGAAAAGAAAAGCGCTCCTTTCAGAATTGAAAAAGGCGTCAGACAGGGGGACCCCCTATCTCCTAAACTATTCTCCGCAGTTATGGAATCATATTTCAGAAGACTTGATTGGGAATGCTTCGGGATTAACGTAGATGGCATATTGCTATCACACTTAAGGTTCGCCGACGACATAGTGATATTTGCCAAAACACCAGAAGTCTTAAATAAAATGCTAGGAGAACTTGCGACAGAAAGTGCGAGAGTGAGACTAACACTGAAGCGGATAAGACTAGAGTAATGACAAACGGAAGCAAATACACCATCAAACTAGGGAACAACGAAATAGATTACACTGAAGAGTATATCTATCTAGGACAGCTTATTACGCAAAAAGAACCAATGTGGAAGGAAGTGGAGAGAAGAGTTACGAGTGGCTGGAAGAGGTATTGGAGTCAAAGAGAGGCTATGAAAGATAAAAAACTACATATAAACTTAAAAACTAAACTGTTTAACACCTGCATACTACCTGTTCTGACTTACGGATGTCAATCATGGGTGCTAAATTATGATTTAGTAAACAAACTAGCAACTTATCAGTATGCAATGGAAAGGAGCATGCTAAATACCTGACAGATTGAAAAACTACTTCATCAGAAATAAAACAAAAACTACAGATATAACAATTAAAATCAAAAGACTGAAGTGGAGATGGGCTGGCCACGTGATAAGAGGAAGTGATAGATGGAGCCGCATGGTGACACAGTAGCATCCCAGAGAGGGCAAGAGGAAAAGAGGTAGACCGCATAAAAGATGGGATGACGACATTAGACAAGTGGCAGGAGTCACGTGGAACAGAGTGACACAGGAAAGGAAAGAATGGAAAAGGTTGGAGGAGGCCTATTCCGATTGGCAAACAGATCTAGGAAAGCTAACCAAGCAACAGATATTAACATAAATAGTTTATTTAGTTTAAGTGTAAAGTGTTACTTATTTATAAGTTTAAACCCACTGTAATTAGTTAAGTGATCTGAATAAAAGGCTATTATTATTATTATGTGTTTAACGACGGCCGGGAATCGAATCTTCGAGAAATCGTTTAGTTGAATAGAGTCCATTGATAAATAAAAAGATGAATGAACACGAATCATTAAATCGGGTATCGTTCATCAATTTCGTTCATTTTTACTATAATTGAACGTCGGCGGGAACGAAGAGCCTATAGCTCTGTCACTGTCTAAACGAGTAGGGGGTCAGAGGTCAGGCGCTACTCAGTACTTTTCCATGCCACACCCATTTGAGCCAATTCTCGAATCTTCGAAAAAATGGGCGGTGTCCTCACGGCCAGTATAAAAAGACGAAGCCGCGATGAATGCCAAGATTCTGACACCAGAAGAGCTACGAGTAGTTTTCCTTCAGCAACTAAAATTTTTACGTGCGCGTGTCTTAAAAATATTATAAAGTAGTAATCTCAAAAAATTTTAGTGCATAACCCACAGGTGAGTTCATAAAGTTAAGTCCGTTACGGTCGGTCCTTATTGCCTAGTTTTGTGCCTAAAATTAATCCGAAATAAAATTCTTTTTTCTAAATATTTAAATATTGCAAGTAAGTTTTAATGTGGTAACAGAACACAACCGAGAAGTGACATGCGGGTGTAATTCATAAACTTATTATTTGGTGTTCTGGCGAACGTGCTCGCCGCGTAATTATTTTATTTTTTTAAGAATAATTAGTACCTAATTTAAAAAATACATTGTGTAATCCTCGCGCAATGGTTAACGTCGTGGCTTATAAGTATTCTTAGTTATATCTGTTTTTTTTATTTGTGAATCTAATGTACTTGTAATAAGCTTTTAATGTTGTTGCCACCGACGTATCATCATAAATATGTTTTTAAGAATTAATGTCGCTAGTTAGATCTTGTAATCTGTACATATAAGTTGTTTTGTAATACCGTATTAAGACGGATTTTCCTTTCAAAGCCGACGATTCACTTGTCGAAGGTCATTTCGTTAATTATTTTTATTTCATTTTTATATACTGAAATTACCTATTTCTGTTCAGATTATTATGTAAACTTTTCTTCGTGTTTATGGCGTAGTGGATGGTGATTTTTTTTAAACCAACTATCGCCTATGCCCGGGCCTACGGAAATGTGGCCTGCCGATCTCGTGGCCCGGGCCGGCACCAGCCCGCCCTTTCTCAAGGCGGGCCTCTTCTAAAGTGTTGACGCCAGGGGGTCAGGGTTTCATACCCCCGACGCTCTCCTGTGTTGACTCAAGGAGTTGAGGGGGGCCGTGGAACAGCACGCGGCCCTCTCCCTCACGGCAATAGTGCGGGCGGCGGATCCTCCCCCGAGGGACCGCCCGCGGCCGCTTTCTACGGCAGCCGGAGGTCGTTGCTTGCCCTCCAGCGCCGACGACGTGGCCTGCGTTGGCGGGAGTTAACTCCCGCTTCCGCGCTGCCGCCTCCTTTGCGGACATTACTGCCTCGCAAAAGGAGGCGACGGCCGACCATCCAGGATCGCCCCCGACCATGGACAGAACCAGGGCCAGGAGCAACAGGTCCGCGGCCAATTCTGGACGGGACTCGCATTCCCGTCGCGTGCTAGTCAGGTGTCGGTACGACTACCAGACGACACTCCAGAAAAACCAGAGAGTCGCCCAACGTCGTAGCCGGCTCAGCAAGACCAACCGACAGCGAGGATGCGATTCCCGCCCCGGGAACACTCTCTGTGCAGACGCAGTCGAAATAGGCATGGTTTCGACTACCAAATCAGAGCCCGAGGTAGAATCCGGGACCCCAATCAGTATTCGCAACCATCCCACCGGGGACCACCACGAACAGAGAGCGAAGTTGGAAAGGATGTAGGAGGTAGACGGGAAGAAAGGTAGGACTCTGTCGCCTCGGACGGAGAGGGGAGTGAGGCGACGGATGCTCAGGCACCTCGAGCACGCACACCCGTGCACTCCTCGGACAGAGGAGCGCCCCTGAGGGGGTGGAATGGTGATAGTCCGAGTAATAGTAGTTAGTTGATTCCGGGTTAGACAATTTTCATTTTTATATATTTTTTTAATTTTTATTCCGTATTTTCCTTTGTTATTATAAAGACCGGTCATAAGCTATCACCACTCCATTTTCGCGTTTTAATAATGTATCGCGAAAGATACTGACACCATTCCTGGTCGTCCAGAGTGTCAGGGTGCCGGGCCTTTTGCGCTACAGAAACATCTTCGACGCGTTTCAGAGGAGAGGGTCCACCGTACGGGCTGAGAGCTGACGCCCTAGAACGGTCCAGTAGCTGTCATCCTTCGCAGCGGTCTCGAGGCGGCTACCCTCAGTACAGGTTGGAGCTGCAGACCACTACCAACAGCAGGGCACGTCAGGCCCCGTGGAAGGAAGGACGTTGATGACCCTCCTGGCGCAGGACGAGGCCAAAGCTAAGTCACTCCACACCCTTAGGGTTTAACGACCATTAAGCTTCTCTGTGTGCGAATTCACCCCCCGGTTATAATTGTAAACCGAATTTTAATTGTTTAACTAATCATCAGTACTTTACGTTATTAATAAACTTGTATTCCATTTACAGTTGTTTAATTTTCTTTTTATCAATATTTGTTCACAACCGTCAGGTTGTCGTAACAATTTTTAAATATAATGTTTAAAAATATGATAGGATAACACGATAAATATTTGTGTATGTGTGAGCAAGATAGCAGATGATTTCTATCGTGCGCCATTAGAATAGAGCGACTCCCTGCGCTCGCCGCATTCGTCGCGCACAGCTAGAAAGGTAAATGAAGGTATACGTTAATTCCGATGCTGCTATATTGATTTTGTTGATTTCTTTCACTTTTTATTTTATTTTTCTACTGGTATGTGTTTTTAATTTATTTTTTATATTATTTATCAATAAATTTACATACATTTTCTTTTACTTTGATCATTAGGCTGCCATAGGTTGGAGAGGTGTAAACGAACCTTACGTATTCAAATGTGGGGGCTCTCTCATCAGTCGCAACTTTGTCTTAACAGCAGCACACTGCACGGCCTCAAAACCGGATCTCTCTCTAACAGATATCGTCCCGAGGATAGTGAGAATTGGTGACACAAACATTGGATTTCGGGCTAACGGACAGGTAAGTATCGTATAGCAAAGTCAAAACTCTACTGGACCACCGACTTGGCGTCGAACCCTGGCATGCGGCTAACGTGAACCTATGTTTGTTTTGACGTTTATTTTATTTGACTTTTACAACTTTATTCTATCTAACTTTAAAAACGAAAGTAATTTCTTGATTGTTGAGTAAATAATTAACTGTCTATTACTAGTCCCGTACAGAAATAGAGGCCACTACACCACTTGACAAATGAATTACTTCTTCCTGGAGGTATACATTCTATTTACCAGTAAATATGTATAAACTTACATGAAGTAATAGAAGGACACCGTTGCTTTTTTGTGGAATGGACAGGTGAATCAGTGAGCAAACAACCTTGTAAATGAAATTAATTAAAATATTTTTATTCTAACACTTGAGCACCTTCAAAAAATACTTCGCTATAACCAATGTCAAAATACTAATACTATATCTAGATTTTGCTTTCGATACAGTAGAACTAACTTGATGGTCATGGTGTATAATAATGTATTATTAGACGAATCCCCACCCTACCGAAGCTCTACGAGTATGCCGAGTATCTGTATAAAAGCAGGGTACCTGCCGATCCGATTTCAGTCCCGACGGGATAGGTTTAGGGATGCCTTCCGCCCGCCCCCCCATAGCCTATAAACTCAGAATCACACATTACACAAATACACGTAGAATAGACGTAATGCGGAGGAGTTTCTTTCGCCGTTTCTGCTCCCCCAGCTATAAGCACTCCGAAACGGTAGTAGATCAGAATAGACTCGGCTTCACCGGTGAAACCGATAGTCCCCAATTTAATAATATTTTTGCCATTCGTGGCTGTTCTCAATTGTCCCCATACAACAGTCGAGCCGGAAACGCACCTCACAGGAGGCGCGTCTCCGAGCACGCTACCACGGCTGATCGACCCCGCTCCCACGGGGTTGGAATGACTTAATGTCTGTAGTCGCTGTCAAGTCACCTTTTTTTACGGGGGGGGGGGGAATCCTCATGGACTACCTCCGCCTGGGGAAAGGAGGAGGGGCGTGCCGGACTCTTACCGGCTAAAACACCACCTCGGTGTCTCCTCACGCGTGCGTGCGGGGCCGCGGGAATCCAAACTCTTCCGCAGCCCCACACTCGTACTGGCCCGGTCTGTCCGGGCCTCGTCTCCTGCACGGGGTAAAGAGGTGTTCAGCTACCCCGTGCATCGCCTCAGAGTCGCGCGCCGACACCTGCGTCCATCGAATAGGGGGCGGGGACTTCCCCAAGTCCCTTGCCCCTGGACCCATTCATGGGGACCGGAAAAGGGCGTTGTCCGCCCTTCCCCTGCGCCCAGTGCGCCTCCTGCAGCCGGGGAAGGGAGTCGAGATCTCCCTCTCCCGTTCCGCAGTTTCCTTCTGTGACATCACGTCCTCGCAGAAGGACACCACTGCGTCCCACGACTCTGCGCTACCGACCATCCTGCGCACTACGGCTGGCAGTGACAGATCGCCTCCTACTTCATTTATGAGGACACGGCGCTGCTCCTCCCAAGCTACACACTCGGTGAGCGTGTGTTGCACCGTATCCTCCCCGCAATGGACGCAGTGGTGGCAGCCGTGCTCTGAAAGCACCTGCGTCGCCGGATACTGGCCGGATCGCCTCGACGGTAGCGAGGCCGGCAGTAGGGCGCAGAAGCCTTTGCCGCCATTCCGCCACCAAGACCTGACGGAGCTCCTCCAGCAGATCGCGCTGCGCCGGCCTCGAGCCCCGTGCCCGCTCTTCCTCGCGCCATCGATATAATGACCGTGAAATCGTGCGATACCCGCGGACGATTCTGACCGCCATCGCCCTCTGCGGTTTGCGCAGAATGGCGAGAGTGCTGGCCATCATGACCAACTCCCACACAGGGGCCCCGTACAGGGCCATGGACCGCACGATTCCCACGTACAACCGCCTACGGGCGGCGCTCGGCCCCCAAGTTGGGAAGCAACGTCAAAAGCGCGCCCGCTGCACCCATCAGCTTGGGCGCCAGCCGCCGGAAGTGGGGCCCGAACTCCCATCGGCTGTCGAGCACCAATCCCAGACACTTCATGATGGACTCGACAGCTATTCGGGCCCCGCTGACCACGATGTGTAATCCCAGCGCCGGCGCACGTTGGGGGCCATGAAACACCATGGCCTCCGACTTGTTTAGGGCCACCTCCAGGCCCAGGCGCCGGATGCGGTTCACCACCTGTGACACCGCAGCCGGGGCTATCAACGTCGCCTCCCTGTGCGAGCTCCCCCGGGCAGTGACAAGCGTGTCGTCCGCGTAACACGTCAAGTCGGCGCCCAACGGAAGTTCGCCTCCCAGCACCCAGTCGTAGCCGATGTTCCACAGGAGCGGTCCCAAGACCGATCCCTGTGGAACACCGCACGATATGAGGTGCCGACCGGCACCGTCACGTCCCCGATAGGTGACGCATCTACCCTCCAGATAAGCCCCTACCGTACGGCGGAGGTAGGGAGGCACGCAATGGTATCTCAGAGCCTCCCGAATACAACTCGAGGGTAGGGTGTTGAATGCGTTGGAGATGTCTAAAGACACCGCCAGCACCATCCCACCCCGGGACACCGTCTCCTCCGCCAGGGCCCTCACGCGCATGATGGCGTCTATAGTGGAGCGCCCCCGACGAAAACTAAATTGATTGTCGTCCAGGTCCGGCCCCTCTCTGGACAAGTGGCTGACGAGGCGATCTGCGATAATGCACTCAAAAAGTTTGCTCGGCTCGTCGAGCAGCGCTATGGGCCGATACGCGGACGGCGAGTCCGCAGGGTCCTTCCTAAGCAGGACCAGCCTCCCCTCCTTCCACACACTGGGAAACTGACCCTGCTCGAGACATGCCGGGAAGAGCCCCCTCAGCTGGGGCTCTAGCTCCTTCAGAGCCAAGACGAGAGCTCGACCAGGAATTCCGTCGGGTCCGAGCGCTGTGTTCTTAGCCTGGAGTCGCGACACGGCCGCTCTCGCCTCTGCTTGCATCACCTCGGGGTTATCAGTGCTCTCCTCCTCTGGAGAGTCTGTGGCTGAGGGGGAAGCCATCGCCGTGGGAACGCTGTCAAGTCATCTGGGACAACAGCTTTAGCTTTAAGAAAAAAAATGCGATGCCAGTCTCTTGCCTGATAACGTTCGGTGCAGACGCGTTCAGAATACTCGCTATACGTGAGCCATTTCGAAGTGTTATTCTATTGTGTTGTGGAGTATTATTTTCCAAGTGTTAAACGAGTAAAATACTTGCCGTAATTCATATGTCAGTGAAATTATTAAAATAAAAGTTATTAGGGAATCACGTGGTGTATTTTTTTAAATTAATTAGTACTTCTATGCTTAAAAGTATTTATAAAAATATATAAAAAAAAATTGTGCAGGTCTTTACACAAAAGCGAAGTCGTCGCCAAGCTCAAGATCCGGGGAGGCTTGATATTGGCATTATCGACATTATTCGACATGAGCAATATGACCCCAACATGAGATATTTCGATATTGCCCTATTTCAACTCGAATATTCCTTGGAGTTTAACAAGCACCTACAGCCGGCTTGTTTGTGGACTGATCCAAACAGCAGCAGTAGGATTCGGAAAGCCGTGGCCGCTGGGTGGGGCATTGTTAATTTTGGTAAGCATTTCACTAGAACAACACAACATTTTCCTTAATCAGTTTTTTCCCTCATTATCACATAATTGCCACGTACGGTTACAGAAAACATCGTGGGGAAAAATGCGTACTGAAATCATCGGTGTGCTACCCACCAATGTGCTTTAGTCAAACATGGTGGCTGTACGGTTCCTTTGAGATGCGGGCCCAAGTTGAACATGGGAATGGTATGGGCTATAAGTATATATATAAAATGACCCTGTGCACTGCCTGTCATTAAAAGTTCGCAACTGAAACGTCCTTCCAGTAAATATTTTTTATTATAAAAAAATTAAAACTTCTCCATAATCAATATGCATAAAAGGTCTACTAAAATCTAACAACTCTTATATTTTCTTTTTAGTGACCATGCGTACGACGTTAGATCTACAAGCTGGCGAATTGGACATCGTCGATACACCAACCTGCAACCGACTGCTTCAATCCTCATTCGGAAGGAAACTTAGCCAAGTAGTTGATCACCAAATATGCGCAGGCAAACTGGAAGGAGGCACTGACGTTTGCCAGGTTTAATTTTTTATAAACATGCAATTAACGAATATACCCAGACCGTAAATTTTATACATCATATAAATACCACATATTAGACCACTTGTTTAACCAGACCGTCTGGTTAGTCAGAACCTGCCTACCTCTTAAAGAGACTTCTTATATTTCAATACTTTCATAATTTCAATACGTGAAAACATTTATAATAATATCGTCGGCTTGATTATCAGAATGCGTAACTTCACAAAAGCCTATCTATTGGAGTACTTCATATGTTCTACAAAAATATGGCTAATTTATTAGGAGTACCAATGTTATGAGTAAAATAATTCCGTGCATAGCAAAACAAAGTTTTAACTTGCTCCTGTAAAGTTTATTCAAAAAAGTTATGCATTCTGATAATCAAGCGAACGATATGATTCCGATAATTTCTTCATCAGCTTTACTTATATTAGAAACCACTGATATTAAACATCACAAAAAACTATCCAAAATGTTTCTTCCAACATTGCTTTGACTCAGGGTGACTCGGGAGGACCTCTCCAAGTCAAGATCCAACTTCCAATCAAGCGTCAAGGCAGCATGCACACAATTCTTGGTATAATATCAGCTGGCGTGGGATGCGGAAGACCTGACACTCCAGGAGTCTACACGAGAATCACCAGCTTTCTTGATTGGATAGAAAGATACGTTTGGCCATAAAAATCCCTTCCGCTACAAAGTCTACATTTACCCTCATTGCTATGTTACATGATCTAATCGTTTTTAAATTTAACACGTCAGCCTCATTGCGACACGATTAGTCATAAGATGTTTATTTTTTATTAATTAAGAAAATATATTTGTAAAATATATTTTCTTAAATTAATAGAGCGATAATTATTATTATTATACTTTATTCCTTTATTTCAAAATTTTTTATATTTTTTACAATACCTTATATATTTTTCTTTATAAAAACAGTACCCATAATATAAGTTTATAAAAAAAAACTAAGCGTTGCTTTAGTTGTTATAGTCACGTTTTGTGTTCGTCTGGCCCCGGCCGGAGATATAGACCTAAGAAGTGCTAACTTGACAAAATAAAGCGTGATATAAGAAAGAAAAGAAATAAAAATAGATTTATTTAGAACTACAATAAAAGAAATGAGTATACATAACACTAACATAAATAAATAAATGTATAATGTAAAATGAACTTATGTTAATATAAAAAACAAGCAAATGTAGCTCTAAATTGGTCCAAGCTCAGCAGATTGCTAGTTGAGTTTACCAGCGCTGATCTTCCGCTAGGGCGATTAGAGTGGCATACACAAACACAGAGGCAGATAAAATGCAAGGTGAACAGATAATAATTAAAATATAAAAAGAAAGATATATATACCACAACTATTGTAAGATCAAGTACGTATTATTCAAATGGATTGAAATAGTAATGTTAACAAGAGTACAGAGAAAACTTAAATAAATACAAAAATCCTTAACACACGACACAACACAGACAGAATTGTCAGGCACATCATCCAGATGGGCGCCATCATATAGCACTGGTATCATGAATAAGATCCTCTTGGCGAACTTGATGGTCATACAAAATTTTTTTTAGTTTAACTCTAAATCCATGAATACTTTGCATATTTTTATGGGGGATGGAATATTGTTCCAGCATTTGGGGGCTGCATACCTGAAACTACCCCTAAAAGAAAATGTGTTAAGCCGTCGTGTCGCAAGCTGCAAAGCACATTCCCGCAGCCCAACCGATCTTTTAGAATTGAACCAAGAAAGCCTTTTATCTATTACAAATGAATAAAATTGGAGAGTCTGTTTGTAATATTAAAATAACCGCTTTTTACTAAGTGCATTCGGACGTATACACGGTACATATACCAAAACAATTTTTTTTACAATTTTTGTCTGTCTGTCTGTCTGTTTGTTCCGGCTAATCTTTGAAATGGCACCGATTTTGATGGGACTTTCACTGGCAGATAGCTTTTTTTTGGGTTCGGGGAAATACCTCTCTTGACGGGTTCCCCCTGGCCTGGGGGGACCAAGGGATATGTGGGACTCCGGGAAAGATGTTCAGCCATCCAACTACTCACTAGGAAACCCCGCTGTTCTCCTATCGCCTACGCCTGGGCCTACGGAAATGTGGCTTGCCGACCTCGTGGCCCGGGCCGGCGCCGGCCCACCCTTTCTCAAAGCGGGCCTCTTCTAAATTGTTGACGCCAGGGGGTCAGGGTTTCGTCCCCCCGGCGCTCTTCTGTTGACTCAAGGAGTTGAGGGGGGCCTCGGAACAGCACGTGGCCCTCACCCTCGCGGCAATAGTGCGGGTGGCGGATCCTCCCCGAGGGGCCGCCCGCGGCCGCTTTCTACGGCGGCCGGAGGTCGTTGCTTGCCCTCCGGCGCCGTCAACGTGGCTTGCGTTGGCGGGAGTTGACTCCCGCTCCCGCTCCGCCGCCTCCTTTGCGGACATTACTACCTCGCAAAAGGAGGCGACGGCCTTCCATCCAGGATCGCCCCCGACCATGGACAGAACCAGGGCCGGGAGCGACAGGTCCGCGGCCAATTCCGGACGGGACTCGCATCCCCGTCGCGTGCTAGTCAGGCATGGGTACGACTACCAGACGACACCACAAACCAGGGAGTCGCCTAACATCGTAGCTGGCCCAGCAAGGCCAACCGACAGCGAGGATGCGATTCCCGCCCCGGGAACACTCTCTGTGCAGGCGCAGTCGATATAGGCATGGTTTTGACTACCAAATCAGGGCCCGAGGCAGAACCCGGGACCCCAATCAGTATTCGCAACCATCCCACCGGTGACCACGCCACGAACAGAGAGTGAAGTTGGGAAGGATGTAGGAGGTAGACGGGAAGAAAGGTGGGACTCTGTCGCCTCGGACGGGAGGGGAGTGAGGCGACGGATGCTCGGGCACCTCGGGTACCCACACCCTTGCACTCCTCGGACAGAGGAACTGGCAGATAGCTGATGTAACAAGGAGTAACTTAAGCTATTTTTATTATAGAAAAGAAAAATAGTTTCTGTTAAAAAAATTACAAGTTTCGGAAATTTTATAATCCAATTTAAGTTGACCTCAGATTTATATAACCCATCATATGAACCCTCAGCTGAGGCTGGACTTAGTAGGTTGAATTTCCAATTTAAGTTGACCTCATATAACCAAAAAATTCTGCCCAAAGTCACTATTCCACTCGGACGGAGTCGCGGGCATAGCTAGTTATATAAATATAAAAAGATATGCGTGCCTATGGAATCACTACCCCGCTGCGAGACCCAGCAGCTACCGTCCGATCAGCTTGCTCAGCGCGCTGGGCAAGCTGTATGAACGCCTCCTCTTGAGCAGACTCAGAGACTTCGCTTATGAAAATAAGCTGATCCCCGACGAGCAGTTCGGCTTTCGAGCCCGACACTCATGCCCCCAGCAAGTGCTCCACATCACGGAGCACGTGCACGCGAACTTCAATCGCGCCCCCAAACCCTGGAAGATGGGTGCTGTCTTCTTCAATGTTGCGAAAGCCTACGACAAGGTCTGGCACAACGGCTTGATTTACAAGCTGTACAAACTAGGAGTGCCAGATAGACTCGTGCTCGTCTTACGAGACTTTCTCCTTGATTGGAGCTTCCGTTTCAGAGTGGAGGGCACGCGCTCATCTCTCCACCCCATCAGAGCCGGAGTCCCCCAGGGCTCAGCTCTGTCCCCCCTACTTTTCACGCTGTAAACCAGCGATATGCCCCGTACCCCACAGGTACATCTTGCCTTATAGGCAGATGATACCGCCCTCTTCACATCCGATATCAATCAATATCGGATCTGCAGTCGTCTCAACACGGCGGTTGAGACGCTGGGCAACTGGTTCCGCACATGGCGGATCGAGTTGAATCCGGACAAGAGCGCAGCGATCATGTTCGCTCGCAGCCCCCGCTCTCAAAAAGAGAATCGGCCGACTCGCCCGAGTCGGCACTCTCTCTACCCTATAAAGCTATTCGACCGCGTCATCCCTTGGGTTGATGAAGTCAGTCAAATATCTAGGAGTCACTCTCGATAGAGGTCTGTACTCCAGCAAACACATCAGGACGGTAAGGAACAGAGCACACTTTGTGCTCGGTCGCCTCTACCCAATGATATGCGGGAAGAGTAAGATGTCCCTTAGGAATAAGGTGACACTTTACAAAACCTGCCTCCGACCGATCATAACGTACTCGAGCGTAGTCTTGGCCCATGCCGGCAAATGCTATTCCAATCGATGCAGAGGCTGCAGAATAAGTTCTTGCGCATGGCAGTCCAAGCGCCACGTTACATGCGCAACGCGGACCTACACCGCGACCTGGAGCTCCTTCCCGTGAAAGAGTACATGGTTTCCCTTTCGAGATCCTTCTTCGGTCTCGCTCCCCACCATCCCAATCCATTGGTGGTGCAGACGGTCAACTACACGCCCAACCGCCGAGCACCCCACGCCCGTCGCCGCCCCCGTAACGTACTCACGGATAGACGCGACCCCATCTCTAGGACGCTGAAGCGAATGCTCTCGCGGATGCTATCCCCAACAGTCCGGCATGGACCAGCCCGACGTAACAGGACATGCCTTCCGCCCCCCATAGCCTGTAGACGTACACAACTCACACAATACATAAATACATGTAGAATAGATGTGTTGCGGGGGAGTTTCTTTCGCCTTTTCTTCTCTCCCAGCTACAAGCACTTCAAACCGTAGTAGATTAGTATAGGATCGGCTTCATCGAGCCGATAGTCCCCAAATAAATAGTATTCTTGCCATTCGTGGCTGTTTTCAATTGTCCCCATGCAGCGGTCGAGCCAGAAACGCACCTCACAGAAGGCGCGTGACCGAGCACGCTGCCACGGCTGATCAACCCCGCTCCCACGGGGTTGGAATGCCTTAACGTCCGTAGTCGCTGTCGAGTCGTCTGAGACAACAACAGCCTTAGCTTTAAGAAAAAAAAGGACTCACTACCAAAGATGCCGAAGGCCTTGCGAACTGGAAAAGAAAAAGTTGGTAAACGTACCCCGGGTACCGAAGTGGAAGTTTGGTTATCAAACTTCCGCCAAGATAATGATGATGGTTCACAATAAAGAGTATTTAATTTATATGCCAAATACTCACTCTGGAAGGCCACTTGTATAGCCACTGACTAGTCATGGAATCAAAGAAGATTTCGTTATAAATAGAAGCACAATTTAATATTAATTTTTTGAATACTAGCTGTGCCCGCGACTCCGTCCGCGTGGAATAGTGACTTTGGGCAGCATTTTTTGGGTATATCTTCTGGTTTATTTTGGATTACAAATCCTATACACCCTAAAATATAAATGAAATACCTATGCAAACAGTCAGTGTTATTGAATGCAACTGTTACGCCATGCACTTCCGGAATACCTGTGTTCGAACCTACAAAACCAGCCTAAGCTAAATCCTATTTCATATGATTAATGATATAAATCTGAGGTCCACTTAAATTAAATAACAACCTACAAAGTCTAGCCTAAGCTGAACCCTATTTCATATGGTTGATGATATAAATCGGAGGTCAAATTTAATTAGAATAGAATAGAATATTTTTATTTAGGACACATACAAAATACATAAATGTTAAATTTTGACATAAAATAAAATAGTTGATGAAGTCCTAAATGGGTTCTAGCTCAGCATATGCTGGTTTTGTATAAAACCAACGCTGGTCTTCCGCTAGACCCACGGAGTGACATTTATACCATAAATATAATAATAGTAATATGACCACACATTGTATTAATTGACAAAGCCAACACATCCGCCTTTATCGTAGACATAGTTGTACCGAACAATTAGAGAATTACATTACTAAAAATCTGTAAAAATCGTATCTCTTCCGTAATTTGCAAAAATCAGTTAGAAATATATGCAGATTAATCCGATTCTTTTATCGTCTAATAGCGAATATACATACTAAATTTCTACTTAAAATAATTAAATACAATGTTCACTTGGCTTAGGCCCTTGTATATCAATAAAGCGGTTAAAAACAGACAGTTTCACGATTACATATATACACATAAATGTAGTGAGAACATGATAAGCGTTAGTGTTGTAGGGACAGTATTAAATAACAATAATACAGAAACACAGTTAACTGAAAGGTTATAAAATTGCTAAAGTGCACTTGTATCCAACACAAGATCCGCCTGTCCACGCTGATGGTCATACAGGAATGCTTTTAATTTTACCCTGAATCTGTGCATTGAATGTTGGCTTCTTATAGGTGGCGGTATATTGTTCCAGCATTTGGTTGCTGAATACCTAAAGCTCCCCCTAAAGGTGGCTGTATGATGATGCTGAGTCACTAGCTGTATTGCACATTGACGAGGGCAAGCAGATCTTTTGTTACCCGCCCATGATAGCTTATTGTATAAATATGATGGAGCTTCATTTTTGATCACACCAAAAAGCAAGCATGCTAAATGAAGTTTCCGACCATGCTTCATTTTAAGCATAGAACAACTAATAAGAAATGGGGTTACAT
Source organism: Malacosoma neustria (assembly GCA_963693495.1). NCBI lineage: Eukaryota > Metazoa > Arthropoda > Insecta > Lepidoptera > Lasiocampidae > Malacosoma > Malacosoma neustria. Next base: position 19,278,036 of record OY856377.1, read on the forward strand.
GACCTCTAAATGGGATTTCGAAGCAGTACCGAGCACAAGCATTTTGAACCCTCTGAACAAGTTTCTGAGTTCTGTTAAGGAGCCGGGGACCAGTAACAATATCCGCATAATTTAATTGGGATAAAACAAGCGCCTCTACTAGTTGGATTCTCAGACTTTGGTTTAGATAAGGCCTTATCTTATAAAGAATTTTTAGCTTATAAAAACAAGATCTCACTGAAAGGGCTACATGTTTTTCGAACCTAAGGCCACTGTCCATATAAAGACCCAAGTTGCGCACCTCATAGACTCTTTCAATAGGATCATGGTTGACCAAGACTTGCGCAGTGGGGTTCAAACTGTCAAGTTGGTATTTATTACCAAAAAATAAGGTACTTAGTTTTATTAGAATTAAGTAATAAACTATTCTGTTCTGACCACAAGGCTATTCTAGATAGAACATCATTTAGCTTTTTGATGGTATTGTCTACCTCAGATGGCCGACAAGATATATAAACTTGGGTATCGTCTGCGTATATGTGAACCTTACAGTGCTTGATGATATTTACTATGTCTGCAGTGTACAAGATGAAGAGAATAGGCCCTAAAATAGATCCTTGGGGGACGCCTCTATTAACTTCTAGCCTATTTGAGAGCATATAAGTTCCATTACTTTCCAATTTTACACATTGTCGGCGACCAGACAGATAACTACTAAACCATTGTACAGTTTTTTTGTCAAATTTATAATACCTCAATTTAGCTAACAGCAACTGGATATGAATGCTGTCAAATGCTCGAGAAAAATCTAGCAACACAAGCAAAGTACACAAGCCATCACTTTGAGCACTTAAAACATTATCTGTGACGTCTAGTAATGCGGAAACAGTACTACGTCCTTTTCTAAACCCTGATTGAAATTCGGGTAAGATTTTATTCGCTTCTAAAAAATCTGTTAATTGCTGACAGACCACTTTTTCTAAAATTTTAGACATACATGGTAAAATACTAATTGGTCTAAGATCTTTAAGATTAATTGGGTTTTGCATCTTTGGCAAAGGACGGACAATTGTATCTTTCCAGACATCTGGAAAAGAAGAAGTAAGGATTGAACTATTTATAATGGATGTAATGATCTCAAAAGTTTCAGGTAGTATCATCAACAACATATCTAAGGTAATACCGTCAGAACCTTGGGCGTTAGACCTTAAACAATTAATAACTTTTTGTACTGTTTCTGAGGTGATACATTTTATACTAAAAACAGCTGTACTATTAAACTCAGTCGTATCATACTGTAATAGCAAATAGGGGGATACATTCGAAGTACCTGGAATATTAAGGAAATGTTGGTTAATAACGTTGGGCTCATTAAAATGACAAGGAATTTCATTTTCCACCTTAGGCAAGATTGTATTTTTTAGGTTTTTCCATAGTGATTTTGGGTTTTTAATTTTATTATTAATGTTTTCTCTGAAGTAAGCCGTTTTCTCAAGACGAAGAGACTGGTTCACTAATGTTTTAAGACTCTTGTAATAGTCTTTTTTCGTACTTAATTTAGTTCTATGAAAATCTGCCAATGCCTTGTCACGTAACCTCATCATTAGTTTTATGTTATCTGTTATCCAAGGATATGAAACCTTTTCAATAACACTGGTTTTAATAGGCGCATGAATATCAAATAAAGTAAGGACAATATTATTGAAAACACAGACCATACTGTTTACATTTTCCAAGTTCATTAACAAATCCCATCTTATTGACTTCAGATGAGCTTTAAAATTGTCTATACACACACTTCTAAGGGGACGGAACGTAACATTACGGGGTAACGGTTTCTCACGCTTTATACAAAACTCACATACTACCAAGCAGTGGCCGTAGAGGCAACCCAAATGATCTAAGTTTGTGTTTTTGACTGCTAAGTCTGTGCAAATGATATCAATGAGTGTCTGAGATGTACTCGTGAAATGGGTGGGGGTACTTATAATTTGAGAGAGATTAAAACTAGTTAAGAAGGTATTCAACTTTAAAGTTTTAGTATTATTACTGTCGTTATAATTAATATTAAAATCGCCTGCAAGAATCAAACTACTATGTTCAGGCAATGAGTTGATTGAGTCGGAAATAGCGTCCAAAAAAAGATCAACATCCAACCAAGGTGGACGGTATGCTGTGCCGATAACTAACTTCTTACCATTCAGTGTCAAAGTTAACCACATTTGTTCTACGGCTTTATGAACAGGATCTATTGGGTGGGGCCAAGTATGTACATTTAAGCTTTGTTTTATATAGAAACCAACACCCCCTCCACGGGATCGCACATCGAGAGAGCGAGGGATGTGGCGTAAGCAATACTCTGGCAAAGTGGGCGCGCGCCCTTTTTCCCCTGTTCTAAGCCAAGTCTCATTTACGGCCAAAATATCAATATCATGATGGGTAACAGAAGATACAAAGTTATCATGGTTAGTGCCTAAGGAACCAGAATTGTACAAACCTATTTTAAATTGTTTGCTAACCATTTTTAAGCTTTGGTTTCAATAATACATAAAAGCTAACAGGTATGGCAACAAATATATACAAATACAATTTATGTATACATAATAGGGATCTAAAGATTAATATTTTCGGCATATTCGATACGCTTTTGTAATTAAAAATAATGAAAATATAATTTATTACATACTTATGATCACCATCGCGTTCCGTCTACATTCAAGCTTAATACAATTTAAATATACTTTGAAAATACATAAAAATATTATCGATAAACTAATATAGAAAAAAGCAAAAATTAAATTTTTTTTTTTTTTTTACAATAAGGTTCGCAAACTGGTCATATCAGCGATAAATAGGCAAACAAAAATAATAAGATATAACAAAAACATGGTAGCTGAATGACTTACTTGATGCGAACACAGCATGCTTTTACATCTGTTACTCATAAATTCTAAGGTATTTAACTATTTAATCACAAGTGCATATAGACAACATATACATATTTAATTTAAATTTAATTTTTTTATTTGCTTGACCGATGCATTGAAAATATCGAGCTCATGGCAGTTGCGATTGTATGTGGCACACAGGCGATATAGTGGTGAGTGTTGGCGATAAAGAGTGCGACATAGCGGAAGAGCGAGGGTTTTACGATTAAGCAGGCGGGTACTGGTTCGGGGTACAGCGAAATTTAATTTTTCAAGTAGGTCAGGACTGTCTACTTTACCATTGATAAGCTTATGAAGCAATACTACGTCAGCAGTTTTGCGTCTCACATGAAGTGGCAATGCTTTGTAATGTTCCAGTCTGGAGTCATAGCTATCTAGACTGCGGCATAGATTGTTATTATAGGCAAGGTGGTAAAGGAATTGTTTTTGCAATCTTTCAAGTCGCTGTATATGAATAGTGTAGGACGGATTCCAGACCGGACTGCAGTATTCCAGTAAACTACGAACGTAGCAATTGAACAGAATAATTGGGATTTCAGGTTCCCTGAAAAGTTTAGTTTGTCTAATAACGAAACCCGCCAGTCTGGCGCCTTTTTTAGAGATAAAATCAATATGCTCTCTGAAATCTAACTTTTTATCCATGATTACGCCCAAATCACGAACACATGATACTTCAACAAGTGGTGTACCATCAATGAAGTATTTGACGTCACTTGTGTTTCTTTTACGAGTGAATTTAATATGACAACATTTGGACGCATTTAGAATCATGTTATTTTGTTTACACCAGCTATCTATATTACGAAGTTCATGTTGCAATACAATAATATCGTCATTGGATCTAATGACTCTGTAAATCTTTAAGTCGTCAGCAAACATTTTAAATTTAGACGTAATAATGGAACAGAGATCGTTGATAAATATTAGGAAGAATAAAGGTCCAAGATGTGAGCCCTGTGGGACTCCAGAAGGTACTGCTTTTGTTGGAGACTTAAAACCACGAACGATAACCAACTGAGAACGATTAAGAAGATAAGACTCGCACCATCTTAGCAAGGATCCACAAATTCCTGCATGACCCAGTTTCTGAAGAAGTATGCCATGGTCGACAACGTCGAACGCCTTGGAAAAGTCAGTGTAAATTGCGTGGACTTCATTTTTAGTTTCAAACGCTTCGATTATATCGTCGACATATCCAAGGAGGTTTGAGACAGTTGATCTTCCAGGGAGAAATCCGAATTGTTGGCTACTGATAAGGGGTTTGAAGTGAAAGTACAATATCTTTTGCACCATATATTCAAATAATTTACCCATGGAAGAAAGAATGGAAATGGGTCGATAATTCGTTACATCACTGTAATCACCTTTCTTGTGGATCGGCGTAACATAAGCCGTCTTCCATTTAGTAGGAAAAATACCGGTAGAGAGAGATTTGTTAAATATAATATACAATGGTTCAACTAATTGTGTCGCACAGGTTTTTAAAAGAAGCGGTGGGATAGAGTCTGGCCCAGGACCTTTATTAATGTCAAGTAAACTTAAGAATTTCAATATTTCAGATCTTGACAGAGAACATGAGCTAAGAGAATTCGAACAATACTCTGGCTCAGCCAATAATAATGTGCTGTTATTAGTTACTGAATCAGATCTATAAATTGAATTAAAATAATCGGAGAATAAATTGCTAATCTTTTGACCCCCACAAACAGATGTGTTCTCAAAATACATTTCATCAGGTATATCATGACTGTTACATCTAAATGATTTAATAAATTTCCAGAAATACCTAGGATCCTTTTTAATATGCGTTTTAGCTTCATGCCTAAATTTGGAAAGACAGTCCTTAATCATTTTTCCGCAGCGAGTTCTCAACATTTTGTATGTTAAAAGGTCTCTGGGATTTGTATATTTTTTAAATCGATTATGATATTTAGCTTTTTCTTTTAGGGTCATGATTAATGAACGGCTAAACCAACAAGGATACTTATTGTCAATTCTTGTAGTAGATGGTGTATGTTTAACAATTATCGGATCAATAAGATCGTAAAGAATATTAACCGCTTCATCTACTGTGTGATATGGTTTCATATGATTACTCCAAACAACTTTGTTTAAATCTGAAGTAATGTTGTTGTAGTTAGCTTTAAAGAAATTCAAGAAGGGCAATTTGCTATATTTTATCGTTTTGCAGGATATATGATTCATTGTTATTATCAGGGGTGGATGATGTTTGTCAATGCCTACGAGTGGATCAGAATGTATACTAACAGTGAAATTATTAATAACGTTGGTAATCACTAAATCGAGAATGCGTCCGTTTACATTGAATATGGGGTTCACTTGATATAGGTTGTTAAACGATAGGGCATCAAGGAAGAGGTTATCTGTAGGAGTATAAGGAGTAGAAGAGATAATGGAATTTGTATTTGCCGTCAAACTGCCAATTAATATTCGAGAGATTAAAATCACCAGCTATCAACAACAGTGAGTTTCGAGGCATTTTTTGCTGAATCGCAAGAGTCATGCCCGAAGTGATGCGGTCAATGTGATCATATGAGACTGGAGGAGGATTGTATAGTGTGCGTATACAAAGATGTCTTATGGATGAGCCTAGCTTTAGCTTAATAACTACCCATATATCTTCATCGTTAGTTTCCCACTTAAACTTACGAGTGGGGTCGTATTTCTTTAATACCGCAACCAAGACTCCTCCACCCTCGAGCTTGTCGCTGCATGTAGAAGATCTATCGCGTCTGAATACCACATACCTATCATCAATAATTTCATGATCATATACTGAGTCGTTAAGCCAAGTCTCAGTCAGCAATATGATATCAGCCTCTTGTTTCAATGCATTGGTGAGCACTACATCGGTTTTGGTCCTTAGACCCCTAACATTTTGATACAGAATTTGAAGTTTGCCAGTTGAGTTAAAATTTAACACTGATGGCATGAAATAAAATAATTATGTTAGATGGAGTTTAAAAAGGATAAGTTTTTAACAACAAAACTTTTGGAATTTGCGTCTTTTCTCATAAAAATCCTTCCGTTTCGCACCCACACAAAATCGTACTTCCTCTCCTTTGCCGTTTTACGTGCGGCCGCGTGTAGTTGTTTAGTAATTGGAGTAAGATGCTCGCACACAAAAATAGGATTTTTCCGTACGTCAGCAATGCCCAAATGTGAAGAGTTAAGTTTTTCAGTAGGATGGGTTTTGTTATATGTTTTAGTGGCAGCAATCAAGGAGTCTCGTACCAGTGGGCTAGAGAGTTTGACCACAATAGAACGTGGTCGGCTGGATTCTTTATTGAATTTTGCTACACGATGATAGTTTATCAATTCTTGATCGGAAAGATTGTAGCCCACAGTAGTTGCGAGTTGACGCACCACAGTTTTGAGATTTTCAGATTTGTGCTCTGGAACGCACTGGATTTCCAAGTTGCAATCGCGAGAAAGCTGTTCGAATTGGTTTAGTCGAGAGCACAAACCCCCAACTTCAGATCGCAAGTCAACAATTTGGGCATTCAGCGACCTGTTCTCCCCAAGCAGTTCTTCTATTATTCTTGTTTTGCTATCGCAAGCCTCCTTTAATTGATCGTACTTTGCAGACATATAATTGACACTCTCAGTAAGTTCCTGGATTTTTAAACGGGTGTCCGAACTTTCAGATGTAAAATCACGACGAATATCTCTGTGGAGCTGTGTCAAGGATTCTTCCAGTTTTTTATCGAAGTAATGTTTCAAATCTTCTATGGCACTTCCACTAGGTGAGTCAGTGTCAAACCCAGAGCAAGCTTTCGGATCAGAAGGTGTGCTTGAGCGTTCCCCGCGCTTGACAGAGGCGAGGCAATCCTTACACCTCCATGTAGCCTTATAGGACTTAGACTCCTTGGAAAAATTGTCAGTTAATATACCCAGGCACTGATAATGAAAGACTGAATTGCATTTCGTGCAAGCTTTAAGATCACAGTTCTTAATCTGTTTGTTGCATTTGATGCAGACACTCATTATGAAAATTCCCGAATCAGGGCAAAAACTTTTAGTATGGCAACTCTAAATGAGACGGTATGCAGTCAGTTCTCAGTAAAATTGGATAACAACAAAAAAAAGTGTGATCAAATGAAGGTACTTCAGAAATAAATGGGTATTGGGTACATTCTGTATTACTTATCTTGATTTCCGTGCAGTTCCGTTGTTCGAAGAACTTAATTGAACACAACACAACAGGCCAAAAATGAACTTAGGTATGCACTAAAGCTACTTTTACTACGATTTTCGACGGAATTACAAATTTAATTGAGAATTTACGGAGCACAGTGCAAACAGTGGCAGGGTTGCCAGGAAAAGTCAAAAATTATAATACACATTAAGAGTAAAAATTATATTAAACAACTGTTCAAACTTTGCCACTCTCAAAAACCCTAATTAAATCGTTGTCAGACCGAATAGAAAACACCTGCTTGCCATCTGCCTGGCGCACGAAGATACGCCCGCGTCTAGTCCAGGAATAACGCCAGTTTTGTTTTCGACTCTCTTCTCGGGTTTTATAAAACAATCGTCGATTATATTGTGTGAGCCGTTCATTCACAAATATCCGTTTCGGTGGTCCAGGCAGTTGCATATCTGTAGTGTTTAAACACTACAGAAGCGCGTGTTCGTCGAAACTTAAGTTTCGACGAACACGCGCTGCACGCAGAATCTCGTCGCGCAAGTGACGTCGCGAAAGTCTCACAATAACACGGCGAGGTCGCCCCACCTGCTCTCCCCCATTAACAGTGTTATATGGACCTACGCGTTCTACAAAAACCAGATCGTGATCATCTATTTTTATACCTAATTTTGATACTAAAATCTTCACAGTGTGACAAATATTTTCTCCTTTTTCCTCCGGGAGACACCCAATATCCAGGTCTGTCAGAAGTGACTCCTGATCGCGGTCATTGAGTTCCATTTTAAGCTGAGTTATAGTTTTCTCAAGTGCCTCAATATCCTTCGATTCGGTTTTTGTCTCTCTGTTTTCCAGCACATCCAAACGTTTTTCAATTCCTTCCAACCGTTGTCCTATTCCCGTCATAGAAGAGCGGAGTTCTACCATTTCGTGACGGAATTCTCGGAGTTCATTCATGAACACAATCATCTCCCGTCTCATTGCACGCAACTCGTTTTCATCATCATCGGGAAGACATAAGTTGGACACTGATTCAGAACATGCAGTGCTAGGTGGTGAGTTCATTTCATATATACCTTTTGCAGGCGTTGCACTATTGTCACCTTTTCGAACCTTTTTTTTGCACTCAGGACAGTTCCAGGTTTTTGAAACATTCATATGTTCAGGAATCGCTACACACGCCTTATGAAACGTCAAGGGGCAATTGTTGCAGGTAACAGTACCTACCGCCGACAAGAACTTTCCGCATGCAGAACACTTTGCCATTATTAAATGTCGTGTTTAGAAGTGAGTAATATAAAATTTGAAACTATTCTGTCTGGCTATCCGCTTTAAACAGAAGCCAGTGTACTAGTTTATGACAGTTGTTAAGTGTTTGCTATTTGTTAAAACTTACTTTTTCACTTCACAAACAACTACGATGACTATTTACGTTTTAAATCAAAAAGTCTGAATTCCAGGAAAATTTCAAAACTGACAACACCAATCCTGTTAATGTTGATGACGCTTCGATTAAAACAATACAAAAAATTAAAGGCACGTGGGTAGATACGATTTTTCTTTCTATAGACAATGTAATATAAGATTTTGTATGTAATTTATGTCCAATAAATTAAGTTTTTCCCACTTGATAACACAACGGTGTAGATATCACGACACTACTAACTAGTAATTTAACGAAATTGAGATGATTTTTAGGTATAAAACAAAACTTTTGAATATTGTTTAACACAGCATGTAATTCTTGGTTAACAGCAATGTTGCCACACTCACACACGCCAATTGGTCCTCTAAATTTCCGTAACTGATCATTTTTAGCTAAAACTATTTTTTTTTTTCTAAAATTAAAGTAGCCTAAGTTACTCCTTGTTACATCAGCTATCTGCCAGTGAAAGTCCCGTCAAAATCGGTCCAGCCGTTTCAGAGATTAGCCGGAACAAACAGACAGACAGACAGACAAAAATTGTAAAAAATGTTGTTTTGGTATTTGGTACCGGGTATACGTCCGAATGCACTTAGTAAAAAGCGGTTATTTTAATATTACAAACTCCTATATTATAAAAGTCCTCCAGCAATGAGTGACATTGAACTGACGTCGTTATTTCGCTGATTTCTTTCAACATTGCAAAATTCAAAATGAAGATTATAGTTTCGAAAATCACCTTCCCAAACCAGTATAGCGGCCAGGATTGGTCAATATGAAATATTACATTATTTATAAATAGAATGTTGTTAAATCATGCGTTAGTATACGTGCCTATTTTTAATAATACGAACAAAAAGTCGTTAGTTAATTAAAAGTAAATTTTTAGGAAATGCTTTTACAGTTATGAAAGCTTCAGTATTATCTTAATACACTCATTAACTACGTCACCACGTCGTTTACGTAATTTTTTTTATTTTTAATCATTACAACTGTCAAAATGTTTGGCTTTATTTGTAATTGCTTTAAGTTTTGTGTTTTAATATCAGGTAATTATGGTTTTATGCACTTATGTATTATGATACTATAACGCCCGTAATGTGTGAGCTACTGAGCTCGGATTTGCCTATTGGAAACAGAGTATACAATGGTTGTCCGAAGCAGATTGGCAGGTTGTACATACCGTAGATTTTTCGCAGGGATGGAGTAAGAATAGTAACCTCTGTGGGTTGGGTTGGCCTGTCGTAAAAGGCGACAAAACAAACCACCTTAGCTACGTGGTAGGGCCTCAAGCCCGTCTGGATGGCGACCACCTGTGGTCTTAAGTATGCCGCCATAATAACCTTGTGTTGTGTTCCGGTATTAGTGACCCAAGTTCCTGTACCCTTACGGGACAGCAGCGTGTTCACAATGCCACCGGCGCGGCGCTACAAACACCCATAGGCGACGGTAACTGCTAAATTTTAAGCACTACGTCAGCCTATCTGCTCTCCTACAGCATTTAAAAAAAAGTTATGATGTTTATTTGTTTTTTATTATGTTGGTCTGTTATTGATTAGAATTACATTCGAGTCTGTTTTGTAGAGTTAATGCTGTGAAAATATTAACAGTGAAAACAAGTTTTTATAAGTCAGTGTAGTAAACGTTCTGTTTATTGAAACATTCGATAACCAACACGTCATCAGCCAATTATCGTCCACTACTGGACACAAATATGTTGAAGATATATTTTTACTTTTTACAGTTGCTGCAATGACAGTAAAAGCCGAGGATAGTTTACATCATATAAATTCCACTTCCCACGATCGGTTCAAAAGGGTATGTTACTCAATTGCGCAGTATGTTGTAATACTTTTAAGCGCCGGCTGCATCTATTGCATATTGAATAAACGTTTAATTAAACTCAAAAATATATATTCTAGTATATTTTATGTTGATCTCTTCTAAGCTGAAATTGACCATAGGGTCCCGAATAAATATTAAGAATTGCTTACTTTTCTTGAAAGTCTTAAGATGTATAAAATGGATTATTTATGATTACTTGATTATTTATAGCGTGTTGAGATGACAACTAACAGAGAAGAGTGCAGTTAGAGAGAATATGTTGTGCCGAGATAACGTGGGATAAGGGCAGAGAGAAGAAAAAATGGATTACTTCTTTTGATATTTCATGGGCAGAAAATTAGGGGCACGTTTTCATTTCGGCGCTGCAAAATGACGGATGTTCAATTTGTAGTTCCTTACTTTTTTTTGTTTTTTTTTTGTCTTTTAGACGGATTTTTCCTTACCTTTTTTGTATCGGAGAAAAACCCTCTCTTGACGGATTCCCCCGGCCTGGGGGGACCGAGGGATATGTGGGACTCCGGGAGAGATGTTCGGCCATCCGACTACCCACTAAATAATCCCGCTGTTCTCCTATCGCTTACTCCCGGGCCTACGGATATGTGGCCTGCCGATCTCGTGGCCCGGGCCGGCCCCGGCCCGCCCTTTGTCTCAAGGCGGGCTTCTTCTATAGTGTTGGCGCCAGGGGGTCAGGATTTCGTCCCCCCGGCGCTCTCCTGTGTGTACTCTAGGAGTTGAGGGGGGCCGTGGAACAACACGCGGCCCTCACCCTCGCGGCAATAGTGTGGGCGGCGGATCCTCGCCCGAGGGGCCGCTGCCGACGTGGCCTGCGTTGGCGGGAGGGGAGTGTAGTGTTCGAATCCCGCTCCCGCTCTGCCGCCTCCTTTGCGGACATGACTGTCTCGCAGAAGGGGGCGACGGCCGTCCATCCAGGATCGCCCCCGACCATGGACAGAACCAGGGCCGAGAGCAACACGTCCGCGCCGATTTGGGCGACGAGGGCATACGACGACAGTGTAGTCCATCGTGTCCTCCTCGTCGCCCACGACACAATGGTGGCACCCTGACATCATCTCCCAACCTAACCCAATCCAAATAAAACTCAAGAAATGTCGTTTACAAATTTACATTGTAATGCATTGGACCTAAACCCTAAATATTCACATTAAAATAGAGCTCAAAACATTCAGCTACATAATTTAGTATAAAAAAAATTCATCGTCTTCCGTTCTTACATAACACTTGTAATATGACTAAAATTGATAAACCTTAAAAAACATTATGTTTTACAGTATCAAATTGTTCAAGATGTCGGGACACACATATCTTCAAGCTATACCGAGCAATCATACTACCCACCTAATCAGGCTGATGCATTTCGTGGGTACAGTTATGAAAAACCAGAAACTAATTTTGGGGGAGTGAATGGACCTTACATACCAAATGATTTGAGAGAACAATATGAATCCATTGTAAATGGTCAATCATTTAATCATTATAAGGTACCAGGTCAAAATTTGTATTACAATGATGGTCAATCTGTGAGGGAACTAAACAGTACTGTTCCGCAAGTCGCTCAGCGGCTTCAACCATACGCCCCTAATGGAGGTTTCAGCCAAAGACGACATCTATCATCACAAACTGTTGAGGAAAGATTGGTACCACGAACAATGGGTGATGAGCAAGGGGCGTTCATCAATTCAGATATATTTGGAACAGATTTTGCTGATCAAAATTTTACTGTAAGCCCAACTGGTTTGTTTATACCTAAACCCACACTCGGTGGATTTGGCGGTGGTGCATCTGTTTCCTGCGATGTACCATATCAAAAACCAAGGATGCCTGATTTTCGTGCTGCCAATCGCAGAGTCAGTGAAGTGAGTACGTATACAGATATGAAATTTTAACATTTAAACTATATTATATTATGCAGAAATGACACGTTAAAATGCTAGAAATGAGAGTATTTTGATACAGAAGGTTAATTGTAGAAATGATATATATATATATATATATATATATATATATTTTATAAAAGATGAAATATGGCAATGTTGAAATAGCGGAGAGTAGCAGGAGACAGGAGACATGTTGTGCCGATCCCATATAATGTAGGATAAGGACAGAAAAAAACAAAATATGAACTATATGAGGTATTTATTTAATAAAATAAAGGATCAAACAATATAGAGCGTGTGTTATAAATGTTGCAGTTGTAAAATTTTTACTTAAAATAACGAATTTAGATTACTTTATCAAATTTTATTTTAAAAAAGATTAAATATACTTTAAAATAAAACTGCTGGTCATCACATTGAAAGAAAGTAAGAAAGAAAAAATATTTTGTTTTAGAACAGGATACACAAATATCAATATAAAAAAAATGTACAATACAATACAAATACATGACTACATTTTAATATATATATATATATATATATATATATATATATATATATATATATATATATATATATATATATATATATATAAATATATATATATATATATATATTTAATACATGAACAAATTAAAGTAAGTCCTAATATGGGTACAAGCTCAGCATTTGCTGGTCAAAATGGCCAGCGCCGATCTTCCGTTTAAACCTTGTTTTAGTTTGACTTTAAACCCATGAACAGAGGTTGAGTTTCTAATTGGCCGGGGAGTTATTCCAGCACTTTGAGGCAGCTTACCTAAAACCACCTCTGATTTTACAGCATTCATCATCAAGTTCGCTGCATTATTTTAGACTTGCTTTTACAGGTTTCAAACCTGTGACTCACTGCTACAAATTGTTTCATCTTTCTTAAAAATATACATTAACTTCCGATGAGAAAAGGTAATGTTTTAAAAGAAGAATTACAATTGACATTTGTACGATGCCAATCATGAACCAGTGCATTGTACAAGAGAGTGAGAGGAGTGATACCTCAAGAGCAGTGGACTGTATGAGAGGGAAGAGAGAGGAGCGGTGGTTAGAGATATGTGACGCCTTGCAGTAGGCAAAGAAACTCGTATTGGCCTTGATTCCACCCCTTCCCAGTTCGGTTCAGGTCCACTCGCGAAGGAACCGTTGCACGGCACCAGCTAAATGTCGCAAACTAGACACTGAACACACAATGTTATGGCACGGCCAATGAGAATTAGGAGCCCATGAGTAACTAAACGTACAGAGACCAAGCTTCTAAAGAGCGAGCAAAATTGTTATCTATTCTGATCGGGTTGGCACAGGAGGATTAAAATAAATACACAAAACGTTTGTCAGCTTTTTTATGGATATATATTTTTTTTACAAATTGTTTACTATAAATAGTTTTTTTTTTTTGTAATTTTTGTTTTTTAATACTTTGTTGTACCTCTTAATCGAATGATAAATTCTAAATCTAATATAAAGTTTTTTTAAATAATCAATGGGAAAGCACTTGCATGGCATATCAAATTTACAATCTTGTATATGTTTTAGTATATCACTACCAATATTAACAATATTTATTTCTAGATTTTTTTAATGCTGTAGAACAGCAGACAGGCTGACGGCCCGCTTAGAATTTAGCAGTTACCGTCGTCTATAGGTGTTTGCAACGCCAGTGGCATCGCGAACACGCTGCTGTCCCATAAGGGTACAGGAACTTGAGTCACTAATGCCGGAACACAACACAAGGTTATTATGGCGGCATACTTAAGACCAAAGGTGGTCGCCATCCAGACGGGCTTGAGGTCCTACCACGTAGCTAGGGTTGGTTGTTTTGTCGCCTTTTACGACAGGCCGACCCCGGCCGCAGAGGTTAATATTCTTTCTCCGCCCCTGCACGGATAAAAGAAGATCGAAATATTCTCGAAATTTTAAACTTAATACAGGATTTTTCGAAGTGATCTTCACAGTATATCTTCACGCATCATACTTGTAGTGATGTACCTACCGTGGCGTGGTTGTTGAATCTTTGTCTCTGAACGTTTATTTACTCATGTGTTAGGAGTAACTGAAGCCAATTGCGCACGGCGCAGAAAGCGGTCTTCAGGGAGGTCGAACGTCAGCCGTTCCACGTGTTATAGAGGCTCACGCGATACTACTGTCGTCCCACGCTCGCTCTTACCATTCACCTCACCGAGGGTGAGGGTAGATAACAAAAATCAGGAGGCGAGATTATTTCAACTACCCTTTATACAAGGCTCGAACAACATTAATACCGTATATAATACGAGTTTTATTATTTATATATATAAAACATTTTACGCACTAGCATTGAAAACAGGAAATCTATATGTACCGAAATATTCATTAAAATAAAATACAATCATATAATATATTCTTAGAAGATTTGTCAGCTGAGAGAGCGGGGACATCGACTGGTTGCGATACGTAGCAGGTTGAAAGAACGACGTTACTCAAGTTCTCGAATGCGACGAAAGTGTATTAGGAACTCTAGTTGTTTTCGTGGTTCGTGATATTGTTTAATTTAAATAATAATAACATAGGTAGTTTGTATTTTCTTTTAAAAATTAAATAACCTTCTAATCTTTAAGAAAATATATAATTTTAATTTTCGTGATTTTGATACATTTTACAGAATGCTACGAATACATATGGGAGTTGAGAACAAGAGCAGAAAAAGAATCAAGAGATAACCAATGTGCGTACAGTATCCATACATTCCATTCTTATAACCTTATGTGCTTGCTTGTGAGAATACGTTAAAATAAATCTTGGCTAGTTTCAAACATTTTATTTGCTTACTTTACTTGATATTTGCTTTTAAAGGTAATAATATGAGATCTAAAAGATCTCCTCAGCAATATTGGCTTCCATCAAGTTTTTACCAAATAAAAACCCAACAAAATGGAAGTTTTCAAGCATCCTGGTCTCAGCAGAATGGTTGGCATCAAGGCTGGTACAACCCAAGGTTTCAACAATATAAACCGCCACAAAGTTCCAACCCAAGAAATCCGACAAAGATGACCGATAATAAGACAAGCACGTACAAGAATGTGGACGAAACGTTCGCTGCAGGTGGTATAGGTTTTAGTGATGCCGAACCAGAAGAATTTCCACATATGGTGAGAAAATAATTTCTTAAATATGATAATGGCTATATCTCAATATAATATAGGTATATATCAAGTAATAATTAATTTACTTTAATCAAAATAAATCAATTTATTATAAAAAAGCTTAAAATTTATTAAATAATATAATAATATGGCGTAAATACGCCAGTCATTAACAAAAAAGTACCATTATAAGCATCCCATTCTATTTTCCAAAAATACGGATGATTTGGAGGTGCAAGTATTCCTGGCCTCCAATAGATTGATGTGAAGGCAGAGTTTTCATTCAGGGGTCTTCTTAGGAGTCGTGTTCACAATAAAATTCGGACACTTGTGTTGATTCCAGTTGATAAATTTGTATATAGATTTCTATCGTGCGCCATTAGAATAGAGCGACTCCCTGCGCTCGCCGCATTCGTCGCGCACATCTGGAAAAGTAAATGAAGGTATACCGGTTAGCGCGAAGCTGCTACGTTGATTTTGTTTAAGATTTTTTCATTTTTTAGTTTATTTTTCTACTGGTATGTGTTTATAATTTTTTTTATTATTTATCAATAAAGTTACATAAGAGACTGATATTTCTTTTACTTTGATCATTAGGCTGCCATAGGTTGGAGAGGTGTAAACGAACCTTACGTATTCAAATGTGGGGGCACTCTCATCAGTCGCAATTTTGTCTTAACAGCAGCACACTGCACGGCCTCAAAGCCGGATCTCTCTCTAACAGATATCGTCCCGAGGATAGTGAGAATTGGTGACACAAACATTGGATTTCGGGCTAATGGACAGGTTAGTATCGTATAGCAAAATCAAAACTCTACTGGACCACCGGCTTGGCTTCAAACCCTGGCATGCGGCTAACGTGAATCTATGTTTGTTTTGACGTTTATTTTATTTGACTTTTAAGACTTTATTCTATCTGACTTTAATAACTAAAGTAATTTCTTGATATTTAAGTAAATAATTAAGTATCTGTGGGAATGGCGTTAGGTTTACCATTCCCAACAGCCTTTTCGGCTTTCGTCGTGTAATAGGGCAGCAGCGGCAGCAATGTGGTGTATAATGAGAGAACACTAATGATTAGTCTATAGAGTTTATTAGTGAGCACTTATACCGAGTTTAGTTCGTGACAGATATACAAAAGCACAATTATACAATAGCTAGGCGCAAAGAATAACAGATAGCACGAATAGGTTAAAACAATATTGTGAGCGAGTCAAAGCGTCAGTGGCACTAGGACGCGGCACGTGCGGACCAGTTGAGTAGTAAGCGTAGACTGAAGCGAGGCGCGGCGCCCCCGCGCATACGCGGCGTCGGGTGACGCGTCCGTTGAGGCGCGGTCCAAGCTTCATAGGCGGAGCGAACAGCGAATGTCGCACGACATGTACGCCACATATCTATTATTAGTCCCGTACAGAAATAGAGGCCACTACACTACTTGACAAATAAATTACTTCTTCCTGGAGGTACACATTCTATTTACCAGTAAATATGTATAAACTTACATGAAGTAATAGAAGGACACCGTTGCTTTTTTGTTGAATGGACAGGTGAATCAGTGAGCAAACAACCTTGTAAATGAAATTAATTAAAATCTTTTTACACCCTAAGACAATGCCATCGATTCCAATTGTACGGGCACTCGGCGCGCAATTGCCAGTCCCGCCCGAGGTGCCTGAAGTGGCTTGAGGATCATGGCTCCGCAGAATGCACTCGCACCAGAGACTCTCCCGAACCACCGGCCTGCGTTCTCTGCGGGAAGACTGGGTATCCCGCGAACTACCGCGAGTGCTCAGCCACCTCTAAATCTAAACCCAAGCCCAAGGGTAAAATCGCCAAGGGCAAACACCCAGCCGACGTCAAATCGGCTGTCCCCACTCTTCCACCCCCCCGACAGGCCATTGCTGGATTCACAGCTACACCTGGACCCAAGCCGGCCCCAGTTGCTACCTCCTCAGCACGGTTACCGCTTTCCCCCCCCCCCCCCCCATTGCAGAGGTCTTTACGCTTGCGACCAAGTTTGCAAAGTCCCTCTCCTTCGACTTCCAAGAGGTACACACCCTAGTGCATAAACTAAGGCAAGCGTCGACCCTTAAGGACCAGCTGATCTTAGCCATGGAACATGGCGAGTTGCTGGAAATCCTCAGCCACCGGGCAACCCATTAATTCCCAATGGATTGCAAACGTAGGGAAAAACCGCGCGCGTTGACTCTGGCGACATATAACGCCAACGGTCTTCGGAACCAGCGGGAGTTGGTTCGTAACATCCTGACTGAAGAGAACATCAATATCCTTCTTGTGCAGGAGACCTTTTTGAAGCCTAGTATTGGCGAACCGTCTCCCGGGGAGGCACGCTTATTATCTATTATAAGAGGTTGCTGCAATGTACCCCATTAGATACGCCTCCATTAGAAAACTTGGAAGATTCTGCCTGCAGATTAGCGATGACAGGCCATCAGCCGATAGTTATCGTCTGCACGTACCTCTCTGGCAAGCGCCCGCTACTTCAAGCGGAGCTTGCATCCCTCTTCGGTTTAGACCTTTCGGTTATTATCGCGGGTGACCTAAACTGCAAGTTTACGAGCTGGAATTGCTCCACCTCCAACACAAACGGAATAAGTCATATTCGTCATTCAGACGAGTTGCTCTATGGCATTCTAGCGCCCATGTCCCCCACCCGGTACCCGCTGAACCGGGATACTGGTAGCAGCCCAAGCATTCTTGATTTGTCGCTGCTGAAGGGAATATCCGTGCAGGGGCGGAGAAAGAATACTAATAACAAACTCTGCGGCCAGGGTCGGCCTGTCGTAAAAGGCGACTAAACAACCCACCCTAGCTACGTGGTAGGGCCTCAAGCCCGTCTGGATGGCGACCACCTTTGGTCTTAAGTATACCGCCATAATAACCTTGTGTTGTGTTCCGGCATTAGTGACCTAAGTTCCTGTACCTTTATGGGACAGCAGCGTGTTCGCGATGCCACTGGTGTTGCAAACATCTATAGGCGATGGTAACTGCTAAATTCTAAGCGGGTCGTCAGCCTGTCTGCTGTCCTACAGCAATAAAAAAAAAGAATAGCCCTGCAATTCAGCTCAATCGAAACTCACGAGGATATCCACTCCGACCATCTCTCGGTTGTCCTCATACTAGGCCCTCCGGCCGACCAAGCGCCTCAAACCAAGTCAATCGTAGACTGGTCCAAGGTCAAGGAAACACTCCAACAGGGAGAATCCGCCTATTAGGACCATTCAGGACACGGAAGGGGCGATCGAAGCTCTCACCAGCCACCTCCAAACTGTCGTTCGGGAGTCCACTTGGCAAGTCCCGAGAGACCTAAGGGAACTGACTAGAAGTAAGAGAGCTGCCGCCCGAGCCTACGACAGGTTTCTCTCTGAAGACAACTGGATCACACTCCGCTCGCTTCACCGAGAAGTGAAATCCCGCATTCATGAACCAGCGTTGGGAAAATCTGCTTTCGGAGATATCGCTTACGTACCAGGCATATTGGATCTTGGCGAGATCACTGAGGGCGGAATCTTTCTCGACAATGCCTCCTCTAGAGGGAACCAACGATTCCGTTGCTTTCGACGACAAAGAAAAGGCGGAATGTCTCGCCGAGAGCCTATAACGATAATTCTCCCCAAATTCCAACAACGTTGACCCGGCCCACCCACACAGGTGGACCCCACAGAGATGGACACCAAGGTTGAACAAAGATCCTCCTTCCCGCGGAAGACTCCCTCAAGCCGGTCGCAGTAAAAGAGGTACAGGACCTAATCAAAGGCCTCAAGCCCCGAAAAGCTCCCGAAGCCGATGGCATCCCCAACCGGCTGCTCAAGCAACTCCCGATACATCTATTGGTGAGCATCTTCAATGCCGCCATAGATAAATGTTCCTTTCCCTCCGCCTGGAAGGAAGCCGGCGTCATCGGCATCCTAAAACCAGGCAAGCCCGCTGCGGAACCCAGCAGCTACCGTCCGATCAGTTTGCTCAACGCGCTGGACGAGCTGTACGAACGCCTCCTCTTGAGCAGACTCAGTGACTTCGCTTATGAAAATAAGCTGATCCTCGACGAGCAGTTTGGGTTTAGAGCCCAACACTCGTGCCCCCAGCAAGTGCTCCGCATCACGGAGCACGCACTCGCGAACTTTAGTCGCGTTTCCAAACCCTGGAAGACGGGCGTTGTCTTCTTCGATGTGGCGAAAGCCTTCTACAAGGTCTGCCACAACAGCTTGATTTACAAGCTGTACAAACTAGGAGTGCCAGATAGACTCGTGCTCATCTTGCGAGACTTTCTCCTTGATCGGAGCTTCCGCTTCAAAGTGGAGGGCACCCTCTCGTCCCCCCCACCCCATCAGGGCTGGAATCCCCCAGGGCTCGGCTCTTTCCCCCCTACTTTTCTCGCTGTACACCAGCGACATGCCCCGCACCGCACATGTAAGCTTTATTCGCGGATGATACCGCTCTTTTCACGTGCGATATCAACCAATATCGGATCTGCAGTCATCTCAACGTGGCGGTTGAGAGGCTGGGCAAATGGTTCCGCAAATGGCGGATCGAGTTAAATCCGGACAAGAGCGCAGCGATCATGTTCGCTCGCGGCACACCCTCTCAAAAGGAGAGACGGTCGACTCGCCCGAGTCGGCACTCTCTCTATCTCACACGCACGCACGCATGCGCACACACACACACACACACACACATAAAACCTCCTATTTTCTATACGTGCTATAAAACCAATGTAGTTGTGATGAACGGAGGTGAACGTTGCTACTGCAGCACAGTATGTTTTTACTTTTGTGTAGCAACGATATCCCTGTATTTAAATTGTAAACTGTATTTAAACTGTAAATTGTAAACGATACTGTATTTAATTTGTATAGTGCCGAAATAAATGATTAGATTTTTTGATCTTATAAAGCTATTTGACCGCGTCATCCCTTATAAAATGTCCCTTAGGAATAAGGTGACACTTTACAAAACCTGCATCCGCCCAATCATGACGTACTCGAGTGTCGTCTTCACCCATGCCGGCAAATGCTACATCCGTTCGATGCAGAGACTGCAGAATAAATTCTTGCCCATGGCAGTCCAAGCGCCGCTTTACATGCGCAACGCGGACCTTCAACGCAACCTGGAAAGGAATACATGGTCTCCCTCTCGCGATCCTTCTACGGTCTCGCTCCCCACCACTCCAATCCGCTGGTGGTGGAGACAGTTAACTATACGCCCAACCGTCGAACAACCCACGCGCGTCGTCGCCCGCGAAACGTACTCACGGACAGACCCAACCCCATCCATCACTAGGACGCTGAAGTGAATGCTCTCGCGGACGCTATCCCCCCAGTCCGGCATGGACCAGCCTGACGGAATAGATTTAGGAATGCCTTCCGCCATCCATAGCCTATAAACTCACTATCACACATTACACAAATACACGTAGAATAGATTTGTTGCGGGGGAGTTTCTTTCGCCGTTTCTTCTCCCCAGCTATAAGCACTCCGAAACGGTAGTAGATTAGAATAGACTCGGCTTCACCGGTGAAGCCGATAGTCCCCAATTTAATAATATTCTTGCCATTCGTGGCTGTTCTCAATTGTCCCCATGCAGCGGTTGAGCCGGAAACGCACCTCACAGGAGGCACGTCTCTGAGCACGCTGCCACGGCTGATCAACCCCGCTCCCACGGGGCTGGAATGCCTTAACGTCTGTAGTCGCTGTCAAGTCGTCTGAGACAACAACAGCTTTAGGTTTAAGAAAAAATAAATGCGATGCCAGTCTCACGCCTGATAGCGCTCGGTGCGGACGCGTTCAGAATACTCGGTATACGTGAGCCATTTCAAGTATTATTCTGTTATGTTGTAGAGTATTATTTTCCAAGTGTTAAACGAGTAAAATACTTGCCGTAGTTCATATGATTGTGTGAAATTATTAAAATAAAAGTGATTAGGGAATCACTTGGTGTATTTTTTTTAAATTAATTAGTACTTCTATGTTTAAAAGTATTTATAAAAAAAATAAAAAAAAATTTTTGCAGGTCTTTACACAAAAGCGAAGTCGTCGCCAAGCTCAAGATCCGGGGAGGCTTGATATTGGCATTATCGACATTATTCGACATGAGCAATATGACCCCAACATGAGATATTTCGATATTGCCCTATTTCAACTCGAATATTCCTTGGAGTTTAACAAGCACCTACAGCCGGCTTGTTTGTGGACTGATCCAAACAGCAGCAGCAGGATTCGGAAAGCCGTGGCCGCTGGGTGGGGCATTGTTAATCTTGGTAAGCATTTCACTAGAACAACACAACATTTTCCCTTAAGCAATTTTTTCCCTCATTATCACATAATTGCCACGTACGCACGTACGGTTACAGAAAATATCGTGAGGAAAAATGCGTACTAAAATCATCGGTGTCCTACCCACTAATGTGCATTAGTCAAGCATGGCGGCTGTACGGTTCCTTCGAGATGCAGGCCCGAGTTGAACATGGGGATGTTATGGGCTATAAGTATATATAAAATGACCCTGCGCACTGCCTGCCGTTAAAAGTTCGCAGGTGAAACGTCCTTCCAGGATATATTTTTTATTATAAAAAAATTAAAACTTCTCCATAATCAATATGCATAAAAGGTTTACTAAAATCTAATAACTCTTATATTTTCTTTTTAGTGACCATGCGTACGACGTTAGATCTACAAGCTGGCGAATTGGACATCGTCGATACACCAACCTGCAACCGACTGCTTCAATCCTCATTCGGAAGGAAACTTAGCCAAGTAGTTGATCACCAAATATGCGCAGGCAAACTGGAAGGAGGCATTGACGTTTGCCAGGTTTGATTTTTTATAAACATGCAATTAACGCATACACCCAGACCGTAAATTATATACATCATATAAATACCACATATCACACCACTTGTTTAACCAGACGTGTGGTAGACAGTCTCAGTAGACAGTCAGAAGTCTCCTAAAGAGACTTCTTATATTTCAATAGTTTCATAATTTCAATACGTGAAAACGTTTATAATAATATCGTCGTTAATTATCAGAATGCGTAACTTCACAAAAGCCTATCTATTGGAGTAATTCATATGTTCTACAAAAATATGGCTAATTTATTAGGATGTTATGAGTAAAATAATTCCCGTGCATAGCAAAACAAGGTTTTAACTTGCTCCTGTAAAGTTTATTCAAAAAAGTTACGCATTCTGATAATTAAGCGAACGATATGATTCCGATAATTTCTTCATCAACTTTACTTATATTAGAAACCACTGATATTAAACATCACAAAAAACTATCCAAAATGTTTCTTCTAACATTGCTTTGACTCAGGGTGACTCGGGAGGACCTCTTCAAGTCAAGATCCAACTTCCAATCAAGAGTCAAGGCAGCATGCACACAATTCTTGGTATAATATCAGCTGGCGTGGGATGCGCAAGACCTGACACTCCAGGAGTCTACACGAGAATTACCAGCTTTCTTGATTGGATAGAAAGATACGTTTGGCCATAAACATCCCTTCCGCTACAAAGTCTACATTTACCCTCATTGCTGTTACATGATGTACTCATTTTTAAATTTAACACGTATGTAAGCCCACTGCGACGCAATTAGTCATAAGATGTTTAATATTATTTATAAAATATATTTTCTTAAATTAACAGAGTGATATTTATTATTATTCCCTTATTTGACAATTTTTTTATATTTTTTACAATACCTTATTTATTTATTCTTTATTGTACAAAGATTTACAGATATAATTACATATGTTTTTAAAATGGTACATTTTACAATTGGCGGCCTTACCGCTTGAAGCGATCTCTTCCAGGCGAGACCTTTGGATGGACAGGAGTGATTAATAAAATAAATAAAAATATACATATGTGATGTGTGGGAAGGTTTGCCAATATATATATACATGTAGATATTATAAAGAAGTATACATAAATACACAATTCTATACATAAATAAATAAGAACGGGAGTAAAGTAAGAAATTAAATACTAGATTTTAAAAAATGTTCATGCAGAAGTTTCTTGAAGGAGTAAATGGACTGAGCTTCTCGAATATTAGCAGGTAGCGAGCTCCAGAGTTTCACAGCAGTAATGGTAAATGATTTTCCATAAAATGTGGAGTTATGTGAGGGCACTGTTAATAGCAAATTTCCTGCAGGTCTCAAAGATTTAACGTCACTGCCTTTGAATAATTCAAAACGCTCTTTTAGGGCGCCTTCAAATTAGTCGCAAAGCGTCGCGGCGCAGGAGCGCGGCTGCAGCACTGCGGCCGAGCTGCTGTTGCTTGGTTCGAATATCATAGTGTTGTATATTTACTTTCACGATGGACTCTGACGAAGAAACACGAACAGTGTTTCTTCGTCACTATTATACGTTCGTGTTACTATTAAAACGAAAAAGGAGGTTCAACAAAGAAAATAAAAGAAAACCTAAGAAGACCTTGCCGTTGTTTTGTTTAAGTAAACGAACTAAATTTGATAAAGTAAAGGACTACTGTTAGCGACACAATCTGTAATATTGTATAATCGCAATAGTTGTATTATTTTAAATAAATGGCAAGGGAAGATGGGCGGTGTCATGCGTAGGGGCAGCGGGTAGGGTAGATGCGGGGAACGGGGTAGCAGCCTCACGCCCGTGCGCTGTTGGTCAAAAAAGTAGTCGACTCAGGTCCGCGATATGAGCTGCCCCTGCGCACGCCCCTACGCCGTTTTCCCATTTAAAGTTTTATCGTGTTTTTAACCAGCTCCAACAAAAGTGCTGGTCTTCGTGCCGGATCTGTAATGATTAGAACAACAAGGAACACAATTCGGAAAGCGGAACAAAGGGATACCGAACGCGATTCGGTAATTCTACCTTCAAGTAGTAAAAATTATCCGTGTCAATCTGAGACGCTTTTTGGAGAAAAAAAATGCCCGTCTCACCAAGGTGTGTGACACGGTCTCATAAGTCTACTACTTCATCGGTGGAGGCTCGTAGGAAAAGGCTGGAGTATGAGGCGGCTCAGGCGAAAGCCAAAATAGAAATTGAGCTAATTGAAAAACGATTGGCCTCGGATTTGGCTGAGTTGGACGACGAAGTATACAGTCCAAGATCTGAAGGAGAGGAACAAAATCCTCAAGTTGAGGTGGATAACTGGCTGGAACAGAACCAACATGTACTTCAAGAGGTTCCAGCTGCCCCACTAACTGGTATAAATCCGGGGCAGTTGGATCTGCCGTTGACAACGTCCGCGCCGCAGGCTGCTGACACCAGCAACACCGAAAATGGGACTATACAAATGTTGGCATCTGCTATAAAGGACTTAGCAACCATTTCCAGTTCTAACGGTTCAAACGCTCAGATGCTTAGCCGCTTATGTATGCCTAGAGACTTGCCAGGTTATTCTGGTAGTCCACTAGAATGGCTAAATTTTAAACAAGCGTTTGAAGAATCCACAAAAGTTTGTAATTTTAGTGATCAGGAAAATTTATGGAGATTAAGAAAATGCCTACATGGTCCGGCAAAGGATACTGTGGCGGCGCTGCTTATCAGTGGCTCGTCGCCAGCGAACGTCATGTCTACGCTGGAACTCCAGTTTGGAAACCCTGAGATAATTCTATCCAGATTAATGTATGACATTAAAAACTTGCAGCCGATGTCGGAAGAATATCACAAACATATTGTCACTTTTTCGATAAAAATAAAAAAACTTTGTCGCCGCTGTGTGTGCCCTCGGCGAACAGGAGTACCTCAAAGGAACGAGTATCGCATCAATTATTTTATCGAAATTTCCCCCTGTTATTATTTCCAAATGGGCAGACTATAGTTATAAAATTCAGTGTCAGGGATGGACGTAAAAAAGATCTGGTTGTGTAGCGCGAACTTATAAAAGTTAATGACATTGAACTGACGTCGTTATTTCGCTGATTTCTTTCAACATCGCAAAATTTAAAATGAAGATTATAGTTTCAAAAAGCATGTTCCCAAACCAGTTTAGCGGTCAGGATTGGTCATTGTGAAATATTACATCATTTATAAACAGAATGTTGATGAATCAAGCCTTAGTATACGTTCCTATTTCTAATAATGCGGACAAAAAGTCGTTTAAGTTAATTCACTAATTAGCTACGTCACTACATAGTTTACGTATTTTTTTATATTCAATCATTACAATTGTTAAAATGTTTGGCTTTAGCTTTATTTGTAATTGCTTTAAGTTTTGTGTTTTAATATCAGGTAAAAATGGTTTTATGCACTTATTTTGTTATTATAACGCCCGTAATGTGTGTGAACAGAGTATACTATGGTTGTCCGAAGCGGATTGGCAGGTTGTACATACCGTAGATTTTTCGCAGGTGCGGAGTAAATAACCCCTGCGGCCGGGGTCGGCCTGTCGTAAATGGCGACAAAACAAACCACCCTAGTTACGTGATAGGGCCTCAAGCCCGTCTGGATGGCGACCACCTGTGGTCTTAAGTATGCCGCCATAATAACCTTGTGTTGTGTTCCGGCATTAGTGACCCAAGTTCCTGTACCCTTATGGGATAGCAGCGTGTTCGCGATGCCACTGGCATTGCAAACACCTATAGGTGACGGTACTTACTAAATCCTAAGCGGGCCGTTTGTCTGTCTGCTGTCCTACAGCAATAAAAAAATTAATGTTCTGTTTATTGAAACATTCGATAACCAACACGTCATCAGCCAATTATCGTCCACTACTGGACACAAATACGTTGAAGAAAAATTTTACTTTTTACAGTTGCTGCAGTAACAGTAAAAGCCGAGGATAGTTTACATCATACGAATTCCACTTCCCACGATCGGTTCAAAAGGGTATGTTACTCAATTGCGCAGTATGTTGTAATACTTTTAAGCGCCGGCTGCATCTATTGCATATTGAATAAACGTTTAATTAAACTCAAAAATATATTTTCTAGTTTCTTTTATGTTGATCTCTTCTAAGCTCAAATTGACCGTAGGGTCCCGAATAAATATTAAGAATTACTTACTTTTCTTGGAAGTCTTAAGATGTATAAAATGGATTATTTGAATAATTGATTATTTATAGCGTGTTGATATGACAACTAACAGAGAAGAGTACAATGAGAGAGAATATGTTGTACCGAGATAACGTGGGATAAGGGCTCCTGCCCTTGAAGAAAAAAAATGATTACTTCTTTTGATATTTCAACCAAATTAACCTCAAGAAATGTCATATACAAATTTACTTTGTAATGCATTGGACCTAGAACCTAAATAATTTGCATTAAAATAGCGCTCAACACATTCAGCTACATAATTTAACGATATAAACATATTTTTTTCAATGTCTTCCGTTCTTACATAACACTTGTAATATGACTAAACCTTTCTCAATTATTCAGTTTTTTTCTCAAGGCTTTATTTTTTTTCTCGCGTTTTTTTTTCCATTATATCTTAATGCTTAGTTCCTACGCTTTATAATATAAAGCTTCGCTTCTTTTGGACATCCCTAGTCGGTACTGTTATTTTTTTATATCCTTCAAGTAGTAGAAATATGAAAATAATTTGAATCCTGCAATTTTTGCATAATAAGATTTATTGCATTCATATATTACAGTTGGTCATTCATATATACTCTTATGTGTACAAATTTTTTTTATTCATTCATAAATTATTACAATCTAATCTAGAAAAGATTAATAAGAAATTTAATTCTAACTTAAAATTACTAATAATATTTTAAACTAAGAATGTGTCCAATAACACTTTTCTTATTGTCCTCTATTTAAGGGGAAGACACGTTGGTCATGTGTTCTTCATTTTTAATGTAATTTAAACACTGCACTATACTTTGTCACTACAGTTCTATAACACTAACTCAAAAGGTTTGATCCTTTTGAGTCTTCTAACTATGTCCGTGTTGTCGAGGAGCTGGATGGCCTCGGCATTGACGTGGTGGTGAAGTCGTTGTTCGTGAGCTTCTGCAAAATTCTTCTACAAAATTTTAACATAAAATTATGGAATCATTCACAAAGCATTATTATCTGTATACACCACTAAAATAACTTAAATATGATACACAAGTATATTATATTGATTTTTTTTCAATAAATCTAGTAAATACTGAATCTATAGTTGTTCCTGTTTTAGTTTTCAAACAGTTTGGATCATTATTCTTCCTTAAATTAAATTTTTCTGAAAGGAAATCAACCAACGGTTTAGATTTTTCATTTTTAAAATTGCAATTAAAATCTCCACCTAAAATAATTAGCATAATATGTTCATAACTTCCCGTAAATATTATTTCATATTATGAATAAATCATAGTGACCTTATACCTAATAGTGACCTATCTCACCATAGTACCTAATAGTGACCTTGCAATTAAATTTATAATATCTTTAACGCTATGTCCAGGGTTGACGTCACAATAATTGCTATACTTCTATTTAATGGTATAGTACAATTTCTCCTTTAACCGGCACATCTGTCCTGCTAAGATTCAATGCATCTCTATCTGCTGCACTTTATAACCTTATTCTTGTCCAACTTTATCTTCAACGAATTCTAACCAAACTATTAATTTCATCATATTCAATGTATAATAATTCACCCAAAGAACCATTCGATAAACAGACGTTAACGTCTTTGTTTTTTTCTGTCTCTATATTCTCTCTGTCTTTCTGCATTTGATTTTCTTTTTCTATAAAATAATTTAACTCGATAATTTTAAATTATTTTTAACAATTTTAAAGACAATAGTAAAACTATTTTTTATTCTAAAATTTGCGATTTTTCTGATGAATCTGGAACATTTTGAATTGTGCCGGAAGTTCCAGCTACAGTTTTATTTTGTATCTGTGAC
This sequence comes from Malacosoma neustria, assembly GCA_963693495.1. Lineage (NCBI taxonomy): Eukaryota > Metazoa > Arthropoda > Insecta > Lepidoptera > Lasiocampidae > Malacosoma > Malacosoma neustria. Next base: position 19,306,291 of record OY856377.1, read on the forward strand.
ATGAAACGTTGTGATTCTTGTGAGAATTGTGTTTTTTTTCTATCTCTATACACTTTTGAATAAGCTGCATTTTTTAATTTATATTCATGGGTATTTTGTTTCTCTGTAAATTTTTGTGTCTCAACTTTTATTTTATTTTCCTTTTTTTTTGCTGTAAAATAATTTTATTCGATCAATAACAAGAAATTAAACTTTGAAATTGTTTTGATTTGTATTTTGTGAAATACATCTTGCTCAAGCATAAAGAAAATCTTAATAATCAATAGTCTTATAAAAACATATTGGATGAGCGGGAAATTAAAAGGATTACTCACCCGCCACTGGGACCCCGTGCACTGGTTCGTATCGGAAGCGGGCACTACGGGATCTTGCTCCCCTTTCTTTTATTTGATCAAGGCCGGGGGCAGCGGTTCCCTCTAAGCGCGGTTCGAAGTGGACTGTGGCGCGGGAGGCCGATCGCCGCAATAGCTCGGCCGCGCTCCTCGCCAGCAGCATGGTGTCCGTCCCTTTTATAGCGGGTGTAAGAGCGGGAACGGATAGCGGAAGCGAAAAAGGAGAAGACCGGTGCATGCTCAACGCCCGGCGCATACACATAATATCATCACTAACTATGTAAACAAAATCCAAGATATTCATTAATAATAATTAGAAATTAAGTCCATTATACAAGAATTCCAGACAGACTTATAAACAGTTATACATATGTATAGCGTCTATAGCAAACGAAAGATAACAAGTGAAGGAGTCCAAATAAGAAACAAAGGGCGAACTTAAAAATGTTTTCAATAACAGTTTCTAACTTGTTCTATCTTCCAGAGTGTATATTTATAGGTATAATTTGATTGATTATAAAGCCTAAAGGCCTGTTACGTGCATTAGTCAAATTAATACTAACCGTTTAACGACCATAATAGAATTCGTCTGCTCGTCTGTGGACCCTATGATTCGAACTATGCTTTACAAATAGCACTAATAATATCAGTAACACCATGAATTTTATTATAACAATGTCAATTCAATATGATCAGACATCGCTAAATAGCGTAATAAGCACTGCTTTTCATTCCACCAATATCAATGATAATTCTAGTTTAGATTTTAGAATTGATTCTAATATGGTTTCAATTTGGAAATTGCACTTATATCACGGTAATAAGCCTGATGATTTTGCGTAACGGTAAAATCTGACGCTTAGCACGGATAGACTGGCCGCGCGGCGAGCGCCTATATGCAAGCGGCCCGAATTTCCGTATAAAAGCTTCGTTTCAAAATATTATGTTTTACAGCATCAAATTGTTCAAGATGAGACACACGTATCTTTAAGCCATACCGAACAATCATACTACCCACCAAATCAGGCTGATGCATTTCTTGGGTACAATTATGAAAAACCAAAAACAAATTTTGGGGGAGTGAATGGACCTTACATACCAAATGATTTGAGGGAACAATATGAATCCACTGTAAATGGTCAATCATTTAATCAATATCAGGCACCCATTCCAATTTTCTATTACAATGATGGTCAATCTGTGAGGGAACTATACGGTACTGCTGCACAAGTCGCTCAGCAGCTTCAATCATATGCCCCTAATGGAGGTTTTAGCCAAAGAGGATATCCATCATCACAAACTGTTGAGGAAAGATTGGCATCACGAACTATGGGTGATGAGCAAGGGGCTTTCATCAATTCAGACATATTTGGAGCAGACTTTGGTGATCAAAATTTTACTATAAGTCCAACTGGTTTGTTTATACCTAAACCTACAGGCGGTACTGGATTTTCCAGTACAGTTGTTTCTTGCGATGTACCATATCAAAAACCAAGGATGCCTGATTTTCGTGCTGCCAATCGCAGAGTCAGTGAAGTCAGTAAGTATACAGATGTGAAATTTTAACATTTAAACTATATTATACTATGGAGAAATGACACGTTAATGTGTTAGAAATTAGAGTAGTTGGATACAGAATTGGTTAATTGTTAATTAACAGGTTAATTGTAGAAATGATATAGATTTTTGAAAAAATTATATAGCAAATAAGGGTCTGAATGTTGAAACAGCGGAGTGGCAGGAGAGAACATGTTGTGCTGACCCCATATAATGTGGCCCGGGCCACGAGATCGGCAGGCCATATATCCGTGGGCCCGGGCGTAGGCGATAGGAGAACAGCGGGGTTTTTTAGTAGGTAGTCGCATGTTCGAACATTTTTCCCGGAGTCCCACATATCCCTCGGTCCCCCCGGGCCGGGGGAACCCGTCAAGAGAGGTATTTCCCCGAGACCAAAAAAAAGGATAAGGACAGAAAAAACAAATTTTAACTAAATATGATTTTTATTTAATAAATATAAAGGATCAAGCAATATAGAGCGTGTGTTATAAACGTTGCTGTTGGCTGTGCATGAGGGGGTGTTGGTTCCGACACTCATGTACGGAAGTGAAAGTTGGATATGGCAGAAGAAAATTGAAAGCAGAATAAATGCAGTTGAGATGAGAGCGTTAAGAAGTATGATAGAAGTTAAACTGATTGACAGGATAAGAAATAGTGAGATAGGGAAACGTTGTGGTTTGAAAGAAGATGTAGTGACAAAAATTGAGAAAGGTATGCTGAGATGGTTTGTCCATGTCGAGAGAATGAATGAAGAAAGATTGACGAAAAAAGTGCATAAGGTGAGTGTGAGTGGAAGTGTTGGAAGGGGACAAGGGGTAGACCTAGGCGGACGTTTCGAGACCAGATCAGGGACGTCTTGAAAAAAGGCCAGGTCAAGAGTACCCTAAACCGAAGGGCATGTATGAAGGGAATAATGAAAGTGGACGAAGCGAAACAAGTATGTAAGGATCGTAGCAAGTGGAAGGAAGTGGTCTCTGCCTACCCCTACGGGAAAGAGGCGTGATTATATGTATGTAAGTATGTTATAAACGTTGCAGTTGTTAAATTTTTACTTAATTTTATTTATTTTATTTATTATTTTAAAAGAGATGAAATATACTTTAACATAAAACTGCTGATCACATTGAAAGAAAGTAAGAATGACAAAATTTTTTTTTAGAATAGGCTACACAAAGATCAATATAAAAATAGAAATAAAACGACTGATGACTATATTTTTGTATAGAATTTTTTAATATATATATACAAATTAAAGTAATGTAAATTATTAGAAAAATACATGAAGCGTGTATACAAGTCCTAAAATGGGCACACTCAGCATTTGCTGGTCAAAATAGCCAGCGCCGATCTTCCGCTTGAACCTGAATATTTGAATGAGGGCATGGCTAAACCCATGAACATAGGTTGAGTTTCTAATTGTTAGAGGAAAGTTATTCCAGCACTTTGATGCAGCATACTTAAAACCACCTTTGAATTTACCGCATTCATCTTCAAGTTCACTGCTTTATTGACCTGCTTTTACAGGTTTCAAACCTGTGACTCACTGCTACAAATTGTTTCATCTTTCTTAAAAATATACATTAACTTTCCGTGTCATTATATTTTCTTTGAAAAATTAAAAAGCTTCTCATCTTTAAGAATATGTATATTATATAATTTTAATTTTCGTGATTTCAATACATTTTTCAGAATGCTATGAATACATATGGGAATTAAGAACAAGAGCAGAAAAGGAATCAAGAGATAAACGATGTGCGTAGAGTATCCATTCATTCCATTCTTATAACCTTATGTGCTTGCTTGTGAGAATACGTTAAAATAAATCTTGGCTAGTTTCAAACATTTTATTTGCTTACTTTACTTGATATTTGCTTTTAAAGGTAATAATATGAGATCTAAAAGATCTCCTCAGCAATATTGGCTTCCATCAAGTTTGTACCAAATGAAAACCCAACAAAGTGGAAGTTTTCAAGCATCCTGGTCTCAGCAGAATGGTTGGCATCAAGACTGGTACCACCCAAGCTTTCAACAATATGAACCACCACAAAGTTCATATTACCCAAGAGATCTGACAAATATGACCGATAATAACACAAACAAGAACCCGGAATCAGGGACAGGTACAGCTTTTGGTTTGGGTTTTACTGATGTTGAACCAGAAGAATTTCCACATATGGTGAGAAAATAATTCCTTAAATCTGATAATGGCTATATCTTAATATAATATATTTTTTTGTCTCGGGGAAAAACCTCTCTTGACGGGTTCCCCCGGCCCAGGGGGACCGAGGGATATGTGAGACTCCGGGAAAGATGTTCAGCCATCCGACTACCCACTAAAAAACCCCGCTGTTCTCCTATCGCCTACGCCCGGGCCTATGGATATGTGGCCTGCTGATCTCGTGGCCCGGGCCGGCGCCGGCCCGCCCTTTGTCTTGTTGGCGCCAGGGGGTCAGGATTTCGTCCCCCCGGCGCTCTCCTAACAACTCTAGGAGTTGAGGAGGGCCGCGAATCAGCACGCAGCCCTCACCCTCACGGCAATGGTGCGGGCGGCGGATCCTCCCCCGAGGGGCCACCCGCGACCCCTTTTTACGGCGGCCGGAGGTCGTTATTTGCCCCCCCCTGCCGCCGACGTGGCCTGCGTTGGCGGGAAGGAAGTGTGGTGGTCGACTCCCGCTCCCGCTCCGCCGCCTCCTTTGCGGACATGACTGCTTCGCAGAAGGAGGCAACGGCCGTCCATCCAGGATCGCCCCCGACCATGGACAGAACCAGGGCCGGGAGCGACAGGTCCACACCGATTTGGGCGAGGAGGGCGCGGCGCTCCTCGCGCCACGCAGGGCACACGGCGACAGTGTGGTTCACCGTGTCCTCCTCGTCGCCCGCGCCACAATGGTGGCACCCCGATGTTATCTCCCGCCCTATGCGACACAGGTACCTCCCGAAGCAACCGTGCCCCGAGAAGATCTGCGTCAGGCGGAAGGTCAGGGCGCCGTGGCGCATTTCCAGCCATTCGGCCAGGATGGGCCTCACCGTTTCGATGGTGGCGAGGCCCGCGCTGGGCTGCGCGAGGCGCTCCTTCCACTCCATCATGAGCACCTCGTCGCGCAGCTCCGCCCGCTTTACCTCAACTTCGCGAGGCGCGGGGCGAGAGCCACGCTCGGCCGCGTCCCGGCGCCACTGGTATAATAGCGCCAGGACCCGGGCCTCAAGGTCCCATGGTGGGGATCCGGCCAGCAGGGAGGCCGCTTCGAAGGACACCGTACGGTATCCCCTAATCGCCCTGACGGCCAGGACGCGCTGCGGCCTGCGTAGCAGCGCCGTCGTTTTGGCCGTCAGGCGATCCGCCCAGATTGGGGCCCTGTAAAGGGCCATCGACCGCACGGTTCCCTCGAAGAGCCTGCGGCACACTACGCCCGGCCCGCCAACGTTCGGCAGCAAACGGGAGAGTCCCGCCGCCGCCCGAACTAGCTTCGGCGCCAGGCGCTTGAAGTGCGCCGCAAAGTTCCATCGCCCGTCGAGCACCAGTCCAAGGTAATTCATGGACGGCCCGACGGCGATGCGAACGCCTCCCACCGTTATGCTCAGATCCGGTGGCGGCCTCTGGTGGGTCCCGTAGAATATCAGGGCCTCCGTCTTGTTCAAGGCCACCTCCAGGCCAAGTCGTCGGATTCTAGCCACCGTTTGTGCTACCCCAGCCATGCCCAGAAGGCACGCCTGGCGAGGGTTCCTCCCGCGCACTGTGACAAGCGTGTCGTCGGCGTAGCAGATGACGCTGACGCCAGGGAGGAGCGCCCCCCTCGGGACCCAGTCGTATGCGATGTTCCACAGCAGAGGGCCCAAGACCGACCCCTGCGGGACACCGCACACGACGTCTCGCCGACTTTGCCCACCCTGGACCGGATAGACAACGGCACGATCGTCCAAATATGCCCCGACTATGCGACGGAGATAGGGAGGCACACGATGGTACTTGAACGCCCCTGGCGGAACCTGAACTGTTCGTCCGCCAGGTTTGGCCCCTCCGTCTCTAGGTGCCGGGCGAGGCGGTCTGCGAGGATCCTATCGAAGATCTTCCCCACCTCGAACAACAGCACGATGGGCCGATAGGCGGACGGTGAGTCCGCCGGGCGCCCCTCCTTTGCGACCAGGACCAGCCTCGCCGTCTTCCATCTGCGGGGAAACCGGCCCGATCGCAGACACACGTCAAAGAGCCTCAATAGTCGGGGCTCCAGGACGTCTTGGGATAGAACCCACGCATGCCCCGATATGCCGTCCAGGCCGGGGGCGGTGTTCTTGGCCTTCAGCCGCAACATCGCTGCCCCCAGCTCTGCCCGGTCCACGTCGGGCACGGGGTCGTCATCCGCGCTGGGGTCCCTCTCATCCCATTGAGGCGGGACCATGGCGGGAGGCGAGTGCTCAGCCCTCGTGAGGAACAGAGCGCCGACAAAACCATCCACCTGACGCGGGGGGAGACTCTCGGTCAGCGGGGGCGCCCACGGGCGGAGCTTACCCCGCACCGTTTTGTAGGGTCGCCCCCAAGGATCTTGATCTAAGCTGGTCAAGAGCTCCTCCCACGCCGCCGCCTTCACCTCGCGGATAGCGAGGTGGAGGTCGTTTCTGGCGCCCCTGTACTCCCCGTAGAGCCGAGCCTCCGCGGCCGCACTGTCCGCGTCGCGGCGACTCCGTCTTCAGAGCCTGGTGTACTGACGGTGGGCGTAGTTGCACGCCCTACGGAGCCGCTCAAGCTCCGCGTTCCACCAGTACACCCAGTGCGGGGGTCGGTGTGGCCCCCGCCTCGGCATCGCCGCGTCGCAGACGTCGGTCATGAGCGATCGCAGATTCTCCGCCTCCTCGTCGACGTCATCGGGAGGTACGTCGCCCGGCCTCGAGCACGTAGCGACGGTCAAGGCCTCGCGGAAAACCTCCCGATTCATCTTTCCAAGTGTCCAGCGCGGACAGTCACCCAACGGGGTCACCTGGGCTGGAGACTCTCGCTGACGGGCGGAGACGCTGAACCGGACGTAGCGATGATCCGACAGCGTCTCGACGCCCGTGAGCACCCTCCAGCCTCACACACGGCGGGCCAGGAGGGCCGACGCGAACGACACGTCGACGATCGACCCCCCCAACTGCCTCACACACGTATGCTTGCGACCCTGGTTGAGGATCTCCAGACCCCTCTCCACGGCCCAGTCCTCGACCAGCTCACCCCGCGCGTCGGTCGCCGCGTCGCGGGGAACCCCAGGCCTGAGATTTGGCGTTGAGGTCCCCGAGGACAAGCACGGGGCGCGGGAGGAACCGCTGGACCGCGTTGCCCAACTCTTCCATGTACCCTTCAAATTCGGCGAGACTCCTGTTCGGGGAGAAGTAGCCGCCCACGACCACTATCTCCCCGAAACTGGCCGCGGTGAAACCCCTGCCCCTCACCACTTCCATGGGGTACCCGCGGCGGTCCTGGCGTGTATAGCCCCCGTGCCGTCTAGGTCCCCGACCCAATCGCCTCAGGTGGGGACGCAGGCTCGGCGGCAACGGCGATATTGATGGTCCACTGCGCCAAGCTCTGGATCATTACATTTTGAGCGTTGGCGCAGTGGTTTAGATTCGCTTGAAGGAGATGGATATCCATAATTTGGTTGAGATATCCATCTCCTCAGCCGCTGGGGCCTGCGCCTGCGGGGGGGGCGATCTCCCCCGCGGCGGCTTCGGCCCGACGGCGTTGTCGTCTTTTCTTTTCGCCGCTTCGCCTTTCGTTTGAGAAAGAAGCGGCTGGTTTTCTCCGTTTCTTTTTCCGGATTTGCCGGTCGGCCGGTGCGGCGGCAGGTGCACAGCGGTGGGCCACCCCCGACCCTATGGTTGGCCGGTCTGCTGGCCGCCACGCAGACCACGCAATGGGGCGTGGCCTTGCAAGTGGCGGCCGAGTGCCCTGGCTGACCGCAGCGGTAGCAGGCGTCGCTGCGGCTCGTTGGGCACTTGCAATTCACCGCAAGGTGACCCGGCGCCAGACACCTAAAGCACCTCGGCTCCCTCTTATCCAGCACCTCGACGAGAGCCGAGGCCCAGCCGACTAGAATGTGGCCCAACCTCTTCAGATCGTTGGCGGCCACCACCGGCACGAGCACGTTCGTCGTGCCCGTCCCGTCATGCCTTAGGCGGATACTCCCGGACGTAACTTTTTCCGCGGGGCAGCCCGTGGCGCGAGCAATGGCAGCCGCCACGTCGTGCTCCGTCGTGCAATCGTCGAGGCCCGGTATGCGCACCTTAACGTACTTTTCGGGCCTCGCTATTTTGACGTCCTCCTTGTGGACGTCTTTCAGCCGCGCGGCGAGGGCATCGGCTTTCGCCCCCTGGTCGGCACCAGAGAGCAGCATCATGCGTGCCCCCGTCCGCGCAATTTTCATCTTTATGCCGCCCTGGAAATCGAGGGCGGTGATGTCGACTTTGGCCTTGGCCTCCGCGAAGAGGCCCCCGTAGGTGACCCCCCTCTCCGCCGCTTCAGGGCGGATAGAAATTTATATTATTTATCAATAACGTTAGGTACATAAGAGACTGATATTTCTTTTACTTTGATCACTAGGCTGCCATAGGTTGGAGAGGTGTAAACGAACCTTACGTATTCAAATGTGGAGGATCTCTCATCAGTCGCAACTTTGTCTTAACAGCAGCACACTGCACGGCCTCAGGGCCAGATCCCTCTTTATCAGATATCATCCCAAGGATAGTAAGAATTGGTGACATAAACATTGGATTTCGGGCTAATGGACAGGTTAGTCGCGTATAGCAATGTCAGATCTCTACTGACTCAGATCTCTACTCCACTTGGCTTCGAACCCTGGCATGCGGATATCGCGAACCTATGTTAGTTTGGACGTTTATTTTGTCTGACATTTACGACTTTATTTTATTTCACATTAAAAACGAAAGTAATTTCTTGATTATTAATTAAACTATTAAGTATCTATTATTAGTCCCGTACAGAAATAGAAGCCATGATCACTTACATAGAGAGTCGAAAGGACAAATGAATTACTCCTTCTTGGAGATACACATTATATTTATCAGTAAATATTTATGTATAAATTTATATGTAGTAATAGAAGGACACCGTTGTTTTTTTTTTTTGTGGAATGGACAGGGGAATCAGTGAGCAAACAACCTTGTAAATGAAATTAATTAAAATCTTTTTATTCTAACGCTTGAGCACTTTCAAAATATACTTCACTATAACTAATGTCAAAACACTAATTCTATATCTAGATTTTTCTTTCGATACAGTAAAACTAACTTCATCGTGGTCTAAAATAATTATCTTCGGTCATGGTGTAAAATAATGTATTTATAAAAAAAAATTGTATTATATATTAAAATATTTATATAAAAATATTTGTATTATAAAAATATTTGCAGACCTTTACACAAAAGCGAAGTCGTCGCCAAGCTCGAGATCCCGGAAGGCTTGATGTTAACATTATCGACATTAAGCGACACGAGCAATATAACCCCAACATGAGATATTTCGATATTGCCCTATTTCAACTCGAATATTCCTTGGAGTTTAACAAGCACCTACAGCCGGCTTGTTTGTGGACTGATCCAAACAGCAGTAGCAGGATTCGGAAAGCCGTGGCCGCTGGGTGGGGCATTGTTAATCTTGGTAAGCATTTCACTAGAACAACACAACATTTTCCCTTAAGCAATTTTTTCCCTCATTATCACATAATTGCCACGTACGCACGTACGGTTACAGAAAATATCGTGAGGAAAAATGCATACTGAAATCATCGATGTGCTACCCACTAATGTGCATTAGTCAAGCATGGCGGCTGTACGGTTCCTTCGAGATGCAGGCCCAAGTTGAACATGGGGATGTTATGGGCTATAAGTATATAAAATGACACTGTGCACTGCCTGTTGTTAAAGATAATCAATATGCATAAACTTCTTCATAATCAATATGCATAAAAGGTCTACTAAAATCTAATAACTCTTATACTTTCTTTTTAGTGACCATGCGTACGACGTTAAATCTACAAGCTGGCGAATTGGACATCGTCGATACACCAACCTGCAACCGACTACTTCAACCCTCATTTGGAAAAAAAATTAGCCAAGTAGTTGATCACCAAATATGTGCAGGCAAACTGGAAGGAGGCACTGACGTTTGCCAGGTTTGATTTTTTTATAAACATGCAATTAACGGATACACCCAGACCGTAAATTATATACATCATATAAATACCACACACATATCAGACCACTTGTTCAACCAGACGTGTCTACCTCTTAAAGATACTTCTTATATTTCAATAGTTTCATTATTTCAATACGTGAAAACATTTATAATAATATCGTCGACTTAATTATCAGAATGCGTAACTTCACAAAAGCCTATCTATTGGAGTACTTCATATGTTCTACAAAAATATGGCTAATTTATTAGGAGCAAAGTTTTAACTTGCTCCTGTAAAGTTTATTCAAAAAAGTTACGCATTCTAATAATTAAGCGAACGATATGATTCCGATAATTTCTTAATCAACTTTACTTATATTGAAAACCACTGATATTAAACATCACAAAAAACTATCCAAAATGTTTCTTCCAACATTTCTTTGACTCAGGGTGACTCGGGAGGACCTCTTCAAGTCAAGATCCAACTTCCCATCAAGAGTCAAGGCAGCATGCACACAATTCTTGGTATAATATCAACTGGCGTGGGATGCGCAAGACCTAACACTCCAGGAGTCTACACGAGAATCACCAGCTTTCTTGATTGGATAGAAAGAAACGTTTGGCCTTAAACATCCCTTCCGCTACAAAGTCTACATTTACCCTCATTAATATGTTACATGATTTACTAATTTTCAAATTTAACACGTAAGGCTTACTGCGCCGCAATTAGTCATAAGATGTTTATTATTATTTGTAAAATATATTTAAAAAAAATATATTCTATCCCAGTTCTTACCCCTGTAAGAACTGGGATAGATGTGGGATGCAGGGTAGCTTCCGCGCCCGCGCGTTGGATGTCACTAGACATGGAAAAGTAACAAGAATTTTTTTTATTGCGTAGGACAGCAGACAGGCTGACAGCCCGCTTAGAATTTAGCAGTTACCGTCGCCTATAGGTGTTAGCAACGCCAGTGGAATCACAAACACACTGCTGTCCCATAAGGGTACAGGAACTTGGGTCACTAATGCCGGAACACCACACAAGGTTATTATGGCGGCATACTTAAGACCAAAGGTGGTCGCCATCCAGACGGGCTTGAGGCCCCACCACGTAGCTAGGGTGGGTTGTTTTGTCGCCTTTTACGACAGGCTGACTCCGGCCACAGAGGTTAGTATTCTTTCTCCGCCCCTGCACGGATAGAAATGTTATACCCGTATGTATTCGTACTATTGTATCGTTACGTTACTCATTTGACGTCGTTCGTCCTTCATAGAAAAAACTACATAACCGGACCATAAAATTATTCAAATAGGCACAAAATCGAACTGCACACAACGCTAAATTCTTGAGCTGAAGCAGTTGAATCATTTCGTGTAACGAAACAAACTGATACCGTTAGTACGATTAATGAATGTAACGAAATGTATTCGTGAGTAACGTTTTGTTACTTTGAATCAAATGATGTACCTGTTACTTGGTAACGGTTTGCTACAGCTCTAGTTGTCACGTAGTTGATTCAGATCCTCGTAATGAGCTGCTCCTACGCACGCATCTTCCACCGGCTTTCCGATTACAGTCACTATGATTCCATGGTCTGAATTTTGGTGGTTGTAGATACTAAGTGTCGCATACAAAACACCACTAAATCAATCAGCCTTGAAATCCTACTAATATTATAAACGCGAAAGTTTGTAAGAATGTATGTTTGTTACTTTTTCACGCAAAAACTACTGAATGGATTTTGATGAAACTTTAAAATAAAATAGCTTACACAGCAGAATAATGCATAGCCTATAATTTATAAAGACATTGTGTGAATTGTCCAAAATATAACAATAAGTCTCAAGTCAGTAGAAAAAATTCTGCCATCTGCGAGCTATTCTACCGTGCACTGCAAAAACCGTTAGAGTTACACGTATGTAATGTATAATGGAAATGTTTATCTTAAATAGTCCTACAAAAAATCTCGGGACAGCATTTATCTATATTTTATGTGTAAGCCATTATCGCCAGAATAGTGAACCATAAATACAAAATTGATAATTTATTTCTAACGCACATTTGGTAGTAAAAAATCTTTTTAACTATATCTTCTACTAATCTAAAACTGTAAATCTTACTCCAACAGGTTTTTTTTTAATTTATTGGCAAAACAACGTTTCTGGGTAAGGTGACCGGGTCAGCTAGTAATAAATAGTTATAATAGCATTATTTGTTTTTTTTTACTTTCATATCTTTTCTTCCAAGGAGAATCGCCTAATGGTAAAGCCATATTTTACAACTGCTTATGTAACGAAAAAATGGACTGACTACAAAGGATTCTGAAGACTGTACGAAGTGAAGTAGAAAAAGTCAGAAAGTGGACCCCGGGCACCGAAGCGGAAGTTTGGGTTGCAACCGGGATTAATAACGCTGGGATGATGTAACGAACAACATTAAATATCATGTGGCAACATTGACCTAGCGCCGGCAAGAAGGGAATATTCCAATAAGTGCTTGGCTGTCTAATTTCAAAACACAGGGACAAATTTATCTAAATCGATTTATTATATATATTGACGGCCTCCTAGCATAAGGGCTAACACAAGTCGGTACGCTTGCGAGGGTCACTGGTTCAATTCCCCTCCAACGCCTGGGTGCTTATGTATAATTTTCTTTCTCCTGCCCTTATCCTTCATTATATGGGGTCGGCACAACATGTTACATGTTGTAACAGTTGTGGCTTACTTTTTATAACCAGCCACCTGCCTGATGTTAACCCCTTTTTGGGAGAAAACCTGTAAAATTTTATTTCATTTTCTTTCGCCTTTGCAAAAAAAGTATGAAATGCACCATATTCTTCCCTTTTAATATGTATTTATTTACAAAAAAACATGCGGGGCAGTCTTTGGGGACTGCCTATAGAAATGAAAACTAAGTAACTTGTGAATTGTATCGTCGAGCTATTAAATTATTATTTTCGGTTTGTAAAAATTGTTTATGATCAAGCATTAAAGTTTAAATTGGTCATTATCACTTCTTTACAAACCAAAAATTGTTCATCCAAAAAGTGCTCAACGCGCCTAAAGAAGTTTTCACTTCAAAAACTCAACTGTCATCATCATCATAATCATAATCTTTATTTGTTAAAATGCAGGTCTGTTTACAAATGATGTCAGTTTAGAAATTCTTCCCAGTGCATTTTTGCCCCCAGGCGTACAAATATACATTATTATTTGGGAAATTAATTAATTACTTCACAATAAATTCTTAATTCTAAAAACTTTCATATATTATTAATTTATATTAATTAAAATCGTCATTCAAAAATTCCATTATATTATAGTAACATTTCTCAATTAAGAATAATTTTAATTTTCTTTTAAAATTTGTCATGTCAAGATTTTTAAAACTATTGGGTAATTTATTAAAAATTTTCGGTGCCATACCAAATATACTTTTGCTGGCTAGGGATGTATTCATTGAGACCAGTTAGAGTTAAAATATTCATATTCCTAAAATGGGGTTTACAGCTATCGATAAGTTTAATATTACATATTGCTCTTATGCACCTCTTTTGTGATCGAAATACATCTTCTTTGTTACTTGAGTTGCCCCAGAAGATTATACCATAGCGCAGTATAGAATCAACACTTCCGTAATATGCTGTCAGAGCTGTATCACAATTGACTACTTTTCTTAGGTGATAGAGCGCATATGAAAGACTATTTACTCTCTTAGTTATATTATTTGTATGCTCATTCCAAGTCATCTTTCTGTCAATGTGTATTCCTAAAAACTTTATAGAATTAATTTCATTAATTATGTCATCACCATAAATTATGTCAAATTTTGAATCATTAGTGCGCTGTTTAAAGTGCATTATTTTAGTTTTATTTATATTTATACTTAAATTATTCCATTGCAGCCATTTTATTATGTCAATTAATACATTATTTATAATTTCTACATAGTCATTGTTTTGTTTGTGTATAATCACTGTGCTGTCATCTGCAAAAAGAGTCATAGGGAATTCAGTGCATTTAGGGATATCATTAATATAACATAGAAATAGTAGCGGTCCCAATACACTTCCTTGGGGTACTCCATATAGAATTATACGAGATTTGGACTTATACTTTCTCTCTATTCTTTTCTTTATATCAAGTCTTGTTATTTCAGTTATTTGTTTCCTATTAGATAGATATGACTTTATTAAGTCTAGCGCATTTTCTCTGATTCCGAACTGCTCTAGCATATATAAGAGTGTGCTATGGTCTACACAGTCAAAAGCTTTACTCATATCCATATACATAGCACAAACCGGTATTCTTTTGTCAACTTTTTCAATTACCTTATACAAAAACTCAAATATTGCTAGATTTGTGGATTTTCCCTTACGGAAGCCTTTTTGTTCCTTGCTTAAAATTTCATTTTTTTCTAGGTAAGCATAAAGTTTTTCATAAATACACTTTTCAAATATTTTAGAGAATATTGGCAATAATGCAACCGGTCTGTAATTACTTAATGTCTCTTTATTCCCTTTCTTATATAAAGGTTTTATAATAGATGTCTTCAATTCTTCTGGAAATCCTCCATCCTAGCGTTAGTCCCGGTTGCCACCCAAACTTTCGTTTCGGTGCCCGGGGTCCGCTTTCCGACTTTTTCTACTCCACTTCGCGCGATCTTCAGCATCCCTGGTAGTGAGCCCATTGGCACGCATATCACCCTTTACGACGTCAAGCCAGCACTTTTTGATTCTACCCCTCCTGCCAGAGCCCGGCGGAGGCGGCATGGCCAGACATTTGTTTCCCACGTAAGCATCCGGTTGCCGTAAAACATGGCCATACCAACGGAGCCGACACTCCTGCAATATATCTGCAATGTCACGGACACGAAGACTACCGCGAATGCGGGAGTTCCTAACGCGGTCCTTCCGCGACACTCCACACATCCACCGCAGCATATTCATCTCCGTGACACGCAGTTCTTGCTTGTGTCACTCTAACACCGGCCACGCTTCACAGCCGTATAAAAGGACAGGCCTAATGATGGTCTTATAGACATGTCCCTTCAACTTTACCGGCGTCACAAATGACACCAGTTACCTCACTCCATTTGGCCCACGCGGCAGCAATGCGTGCCTTGACGTCGCAATCGATGCCACCAGACGCATGAAACACAGATCCCAGGTATTTCACATGGTCCGTGCGCTCGACCGTGTTGCCGTCTATGCGTACGGGTGTGGGATCTGTGGAGTTACAGGCCAAGTACTCGGTCTTCGCTACATTGAGCTTCAGACCACCGTTCTCAAGCGACTCCTTCCACACCTTCACACGTCGCACCAGCCTACCCCTGTCCGAATCTGCCAGCGCGATATCATCAGCATACATGAGCAGCCACGGGGGCTGCTCATGTGAGCTTCTGATGCTGTTTGACAATACGTCTAATACCACGCTAAACAGAAACGGACTAAGGACGGATTCTTGGTGCACACCGACGGTGATGGGGAAAGGTTTTGTGTCGCCAACAGCGGTCCGAACTACGGAATCGGAATCACGGTACATGTCTCGGATGATCCCAATATAGGCCTCTGGAATCCCTTTGGACCGCAGTGCCCACCAGATTATCGCGCGAGGAATACAGTCGAAGGCCTTCTGCAAGTCAAGAAACAGACAATGCAGAGGCGTATTCTTCGCCCTGTATTTCTCCGCGACAGTCCTTAGGGCGAAAATAGGGTCCATTGTCCCGTGACCAGGGCGAAACCCATATTGACATTCCGAGACAGTGCACTCCTGTCGAATCCGAGAGTCGATAACCCTCTCGAAGAGCTTCATGGTGTGGGACATGACCTTTATACCGCGGTAGCTACCGCACTCCTGCACCGATCCCTTGCCTTTGAAGACTGGAGTAATGATACTCAGCCTCCATTGGTTCGGGACCGTACCGGTGAGGAGTGTCCGGTTAAAAAGGTCGGTTAAAGTGCCCACACCACGAGAGCCCATCGCCTTCCAGGCTTCGATGGGGACTCCATCGGATCCAACAGCTTTCCGATTCTTCATGCGGCGAAGACAATTCTGGACCTCTGCAGGCGTTATCAGTGGCACTAGTCCTTGGTTCGGAGGAAGATCTGGCAGCTGCACCTCTTTATGCTGCTTGTTCAGCAGCTCGTGGAAATATGAGCGCCATCTCTCCTTCACCGCGAGGTCCTCGCATAACAAGTTGCCCCCGGGGTCTTTTACACAGCGGCACTTGAAGATATCCTGTGCCGCTTTGACCCTGGAGCGCGCCAACTTATATATGAGCTTCTGCCCCGCAGACGAGTCCAACTTATCGTAAAGTGGTTGTAAGTGGTCTCGTCTGGCTCTGGCTACAGCTTTCTTGGTGGCGCGTTTGGCATCTCTGTATGCGTCGCGATCTTCAGGAGATCTGGACACTTGCCACTTCTTAAAGAGGGCTTTTTTCGCCCTGGTCTCCCTCTGGACTGAGTCGTTCCACCACCAAGTCTCCTTGTCACACTTGCGTCCGCCCTTAGACACGCCGAGCACCTCTCTCGCCGACCCAAGGATAGCCGCCTGAATCCTGTCCCAGTAAGCTTGAACTGGTTCGCCCTCACCTCCGGCGCACTTGTCGCCGATGGCAGAGGCGAACTCCTGGGACTTGACTTCATCAAGCAGCCACCACCTGATTCGGCGTTGAAGGCGGTCGACACATTTGCCTTTGGGCTTTACGCAGAGGTCCATGACAAGAAGACGGTGTTGTGCAGTGAGACTCTCACCGGGTATGACCTTGCAGTTGGCTACTTTGCTGATGTGGTGTCTCCTAGTGAGTAGGAAGTCGATTTGGGTAGCATTCCTCCCGCTCTTGTAGGTGATGAGATTCTCGGGTCTCTTTTTGAAATACGTGTTTACGATGGCAAGGACGGCAGCCGAACACGTATTGAGGATGTCCTCCCCTTCCGCGTTGCGGCTACCGTACCCAAATCCACCGTGAACACGCTCAAATTCCCCACATTCATCACCCACATGACCGTTCAGATCACCCCCCAAAACGATCCCCTGTGATAATGGGATTCCACGGAGCACTTCTCCGAGTTGATTCCAAAACGCTATTTTATCGGCGTCGTCACAACCGGCCTGTGGCGCATAGGCACTTATCAAGTGGGTAACTACCCCATCGATAAGCACCCTAACGACCATAAGCCGGTCGCTATGACGTTTCACTTCCAAAATGTCGTTCTGGAACTCCTCCGAGAGCACTATGGCAACCCCATTCTCCCCACCAGGTGCACCTGTGTAGATCAGCTTGTAGCCATTCCCAATGAACCGGGATCTGCTGGCCTTCCACCGAGTCTCCTGCAGGAACGCCACGGCCACCCTCCGCCTGGAGAGCACATCGGCCAACTCTCTCGCGCGTCCGGTTAGCGTGCCAATATTCCACGTTGCGAAGCGGAGTTTCCTTTTGGATGGGGCTAGTGTCTTTAGCCGTGCTCGCCCACGGCACGGCAGCCCTAGTCCATTTGTCACAGGAGTCGGGTGAAGTTCCTGCGCGTCGTTTTGCGGCGACGCTCTATCCGTGACAATACCTTTCCGTGTTCGTACCATTTTTGTTTGGCTTGTTTTACGGGAGCGACTGCCGTCTCTAAAGGGAAACCTAGAGGTGTCCTTCCCTCGCCGCATGCAAGCTGGCAGAGGGAGTAACCCATCAGTCGGCTTTTACGACTCCCTTGAGATGATTTGGGGTGGCGCTATTCTTTCTTCGGCCGGGACCACACGGCAAATCAATCACGTCAAAAACTCAACTGTATTTCATTGTAATAAAGTCGCAATTCGAATAGATATATATATATATATAAGTAATGCAATGCAATCATGTAAAAGTTACATTATAAAATAAACCTTAAGTCATTATTAATAAGCTTAGTATTACTCGAGCAAAACTCCGTCTTACGAATTTTCAATCAGGTCAACATTATAAAGTAAACCTTAAGTCTGTAGTAACCTTAATGTTCATTATATTTTACAAAAAAGTTTTACCAAATGCTTTTTTGTATTATGAAAAAATAAATATTACTTGTCCGATTTGACGTACATTGTCATCCACATACATTTTATCCGTGCAGGGGCGGAGAAAGAATACTAACCTCTGCGGCCGGGGTCGGCCTGTCGTAAAAGGCGACTAAACAACCCACCCTAGCTACGTGGTAGGGCTTCAAGCCTTAAGTATGCCGCCATAATAACCTTATGTTGTGTTCCGGCATTGGTGACCTAAGTTCCAGTACCTTTATGGGACAGCAGCGTGTTCGCGATGCCACTGGTGTTGCAAACATCCATAGGTGATGGTAACTCTAAGCGGGTCGTCAGCCTGTCTGCTGTCGTACAGCAATAAAAAAAATCCACAAGTCAAAATTATTTTGTTGCTTTAATAATTTAACATTATTTAAATATTATGTAAATAAGTATATTTCACATTAAAATGTATATAGAACTACTTAACCGTTTAATTGAGCTGCCAACCTACAAGTCATTATTAATAAGGTTGGTATTACTGGAGCAAAACTCCGTCTTACGAATCTTACGAATTTTCGATCAGGACACATGATCTAACGCGAGAATTTAATTTTTTACCCATCACAAAAAAGTGCCCAACGCCGCTAAAGAAGTTTTCACTTCAAAAATAATCTGATGTATCAAGGGCGCCGCGGATAAAATCCGACTATTTAGGGAGGCTAAAACTAAAAATCTGTTAGACTTGGAGCCCTGCCACATAACTAGGGTTATCTTGTCCCCATTAAAATTTTATGACCGGCCGGCCGGCCGTAGGGGTTAGTATTCTAACTACGCCCCTGCACGGAGAAAACCATATTTTTTTTTATTGCTGTAGGACAGCAAACAGGCTGACAGTCCGCTTAGAATTTAGCAGTTACCGTCGCCTATGGGTGTTTGCAACGCCAGTGGCATCGCGAACACACTGCTGTCCCATAAGGGTAAAGGAACTTGGATCACTAATGCCGGAACACAACACAAAGTTATTATGGCAGCATACTTAAGACTAAAAGTGGTCACCATCCAGACGGGCTTGGGGCCCTACCACGAAGTGGGTTGTTTTGTCGCCTTTCACGACAGGCCGACCCCGGCCGCAGAGGTCAGTATTCTTTCTAAATAAATGAATTGAAAGTTGTAAAATATAATATAACCAATAACAATGACGCCCTTGTAAGCCTGACTTTTAAGTTATGAAACCAGTTATTATTATTATTAAAGCAATTAATTTGCAGCATTAGTTGTTGTAACAACGTTATAAAACAAAAGATCGCTGAACTAAAGGCGAGCAATTAGTGTTTTCGTTTAGAACCTTTGAACGTGAGCATTTAAAAGCTCCACTAAGTATAGGCTCTTTTATTAAAAATATTTTTGCTCTATATATATTTATAGGATTTAAGAATTGAACAATAGCTAACGTGTGAAATATTAGACAACTGCTTATACACATAATTGAAAAATAAAAGTTTATATATTATAAGTACATTGCAGTTATATTAGTATAAAAATACTTGGGATCTGTATTTCATGCGTCTGGTGACATCGATTGCGACGTCAAAGCATAGGTACATTGCTGCCGCGTGGGCCAAATGGCGTAAGGTAACTGGTTTCATTTGTGACCCCAAGAAGCCGGTAAAGTTGAAGGGACAAGTCTATAAGACCATCATTAGGCCTGTCTTTTTATACAAGCAAGACCTGCGTGTCACGGAGATGAATATGCTGCGGTGGATATGTGGAGTGACGCGAAAGGACCGCGTTAGGAACTCCCGCAATCGCGGCAGTCTTCATGTCCGTGACATTGCGGATAAATTGCAGGAGTGTCGGCTCCGTTGGTACAGCCACGTTTTACAGCAACCGGGTGATTACGTGGGAAACAAATGTCTGACCATGCCGACTCCGCCGAGCCCCGGCAGGAGGGGTAGACCCAAAAAGTGCTGGCTTGACGTCATAAAGGGTGATATGCGTGCCAATCAGCTCACTACCAGGGATGCTGAAGACCGTGCGAAGTGGAGTAGAAAGAGTCGGAAAGCGGACCCCTGGCTCCGAAACGGAAGTTTAGGTTGCAACCGGGATACTACGCTTAGATGATGATGATGATGTTTGTAGTTTATAAAAAGTAATAAAGTGATAATAGTAAACTTTAATTGTCGTTTCCTGTTTATACAGAGCAACATTTCGTTTATTTTATCACCACATATAATAATTGTCTTACAAATATATGTCACGCAATTTTCCTTATCGCTTCCAATGTTTTTATCTGGAGTCCTGGACCCGATATTGAGCATAATACAATGGTATGTCGTTTACAATAATGCCCGTGATTCTTCACTTTATCCTCTCTTCAAGGCAGGACGCCAAGAGGCAACAAAAGGCCTAGCAAAATGGCAACCACTCTTGGTCTATAAGTCTGTCGCCATAATAACCATGAATTATGCTCTGGCATTGGTGACCCAGGTTCCTGTACCCCTATGGAACAGCAGCATGTTCAGGATACCCGTAGTCTCGCAAACATCCATAGGCAACAGTAACTTCTTACTATTAAGTGGATCGTCATCCTTTTTTTTTCTGGTCTCGGGGAAAAACCTCTCTTGACGTGTTCCCCCGGCCCGGGAGGACCGAGGGATATGTGGGACTCCGGGATTTTTCCGACTACCCACTAAAAAACCCCGCTGTTCTCCTATCGCCTATGCCCGGGCCCACGGATACATGGCCTGCCGATCTCGTGGCTCGGGCCGGCGCCGGCCCGCCCTATGTCTTAAGGCGGGCCCCTTCTAAATTGTTGGCGTCAGGGGGTCAGGGTTTCTTCCCCCTGGCGCTCTCCTGTAACTACTCTAGGAGTTGAGGAGGGCCGCGGACAGCACGCAGCCCTCACCCTCGCAGCAAGAGCGCGGGCGGCGGGTCCTCCCCCGAGGGGCCGCCCGCGGCCGCTTTTTACGGCGGCCGGAGGTCGTTACTTGCCCTCCGGCACCGCCGACGTGGCCTGCGTTGGCGGGAGGGGAGTGTGATGCTCGATTCCCGCTCCCGCTCCGCCGCCTCCTTTGCGGACATGACTGCCTCGCAGAAGGAGGCGACTGCCGTCCATCCAGGATCGCCCCCAACCATGGACAGAACCAGGGCCGGGAGCGACAGGTCCACGCCGATTTGGACGACGAGGGCGCGACGCTCCTCGCACCACGCAGAGCACACGGCGACAGTGTGGTCCACCGTGTCCTCCTCGTCGCCCGCGCCACAGTGGTGGCACCCCGATCATCAGCCTGTCTGCTGTTCCTGGATCCGGATTCGGTATCAGTCACTGATACAATGGTATATTAAAATTTTTCTTGTGATTTTTCATTTTTTTCTTGTTTTCTCATTGGGTTTTTCTTGATATATTTGAAGTTGGATGAAAGTTCCGCTCGGTGCTTTATTCAGTGTAGACGTGTAGCAACTGTTTTTCCTTTACTTTAGTTCATTGAATATCGCAAACAAACGAACCTCACGTTGAATAAGGACAAAACAATTATTACTTCCGGATTCAGTGACTTAATTTATCTTAACGCTACAAACAAATATAGAATATCCGGCGCTACTTGTAAATTGCACATTGCTTTGAAAAGATATCTCCCGCTCGACAAAAAAGGTGTGAAGCCTATATAGTTGAATATGCAAATGTGAGAAAAAAAAAAATATGCAAATGTGAGGATAAAAAATGAGACATTGCAAGCATTCAAGAGGTACAACAACAATCATAAAGAAGATAAACTCAATACGTCCATAGTCAAAGAGTAGAAATAAAGAACGCATGTAACATAATATATTAATGAAATATTGACTAAAAAGTGCAGCCATCTCTTTTACTTAGCCCGAGATCTAATTCGATAAAGGGATTTGAAGTTCTGCTGAACGAACAAAGGAAAAATATTTATAAGGAAACAAGAGGGTCATCCAGCAATCATCATCATCATTTCAGCCGGAAGACGCCACTGCTGGACAAAGGCCTCCCCCAAAGATCTCCACGATGATCGGTCCTGCGCTGCCCTCATCCAACCTATCCCGGCGATCTTGACCAGATCATCGGTCCATCTTGTGGGGGGCCTACCAACACTGCGTCTTCCGGTACGCGGTTGCCATTCGAGGACTTTTCTGCCCCAACGGCCATCAGTCCTTCGAGCTATGTGCCCAGCCCACTGCCACTTCAGTTTTGCAATCATCCGGGCTATGTCGGTTACTTTGGTTCTCCTGCGAATCTCCTCATTTCTGATTCGATCTCGCAGGGAAACTCCGAGCATAGCCCTCTCCATTGCTCTCTGAGCGACCATGAGCTTTCTCATAAGGCCCATAGTTAGCGACCACGTCTGCGTTCCGTATGTCATCACTGGCAACACACATTGGTTAAAAACCTTCGTCTTGAGACACTGCGGTATTTGGGACGAAAAGATTTTACGGAGCTTCCCGAACGCTGCCCATCCGAGTTGGATTCGACGAGTGACCTCTTTCGCGAAATTGGACCTGCCTAACTGGATCGTTTGACCCAAGTAGACGTATTCGTCAACAATTTCGAAAGTACAGTTCCCAACTGTTACGGGGGTAGGTGCGACATGGACATTAGACATGATCTTCGTCTTGTCCATGTTCATTTTGAGACCTACTCCTTGGGAAGCTGTATTGAGGCCATCAAGCATATGGCTTAAGTCTTCCATGGTTTCAGCCATGATTACGATATCATCTGCGAATCTAAGGTGAGTGATGTACTCACCGTTAATGTTGATGCCCAGTCCGTTCCAGTCCAGAAGCTTGAAGACATCTTCCAACGCAGCAGTGAACAGCATCGGCGATATGACATCGCCTTGTCTGACTCCCCGCTGCAGTCGGATAGGCTTCGAGTTCTGATCCTGGAGACGGACTGATATGGTGGCGTTTTCATACAAACACTTCAACGCTTTGATGTATCGATAATCAATGTGGCACCTCTGGAGAGACTGAAGCACCGCCCAGGTCTCGATCGAATCAAAGGCTTTCTCATAGTCCACGAACGCCAAGCATAGTGGCTGGTTATACTCCTCCGTCTTCTGTATAACCTGCCGCAGCGTATGTATGTGGTCTATGGTGCTAAAACCTTTTCGGAATCCGGCTTGTTCGGGAGGCTGGAAGTCGTCAAATCTGCGCGCGAGACGATTCGTGATGACCCTTGAAAACAGCTTGTAAACATGGCTCAGAAGTGATATCGGTCTAAAGTTCTTCAAAAGGGTTTTGTCGCCCTTTTTGAAGAACAGCACCACTATACTTCCGTGCCAGGCCTGCGGCGTTTTGCCATCGAGGATGACGGAATTAAATAGCTTCTGGAGGATTTTAAGCACAGGAGTACCACCAGCTCTCAGAAGCTCGGCTGTAATTCCATCATCACCCGGCGCCTTGTTGTTTTTAAGCTGTTTAAGGGCCACACTAATCTCGTACAGACTGACGTCTGGGATATCTACGGTGTAGTGTCGGGTTAATTTGGCTCTTGGGTCTTTAGCCTTGTTGTTAACAGGTGCCCGTGTGGTCGTGTATAGCTGTCCGTAGAACTTCTCGACTTCCCTCAAAAGTTCGGGTTTAGACGAAACGACCCTGCCGTCGTCGGTCTTCAGCTTCGTCAGTTGGCTCTGCCCAATAGACAAGTCTCGTGCGAATACTTTAGAGCCCTTGTTACGCTCTATAGCCGCCTTTATACAGTCTGTGTTATGGCGGCGGATATCGCGAGTCAAGGACTTGGAGATCTGTCTATTTAGCTGCCTATACTGGGAAGCATCGTCCGGGGACTGAAGGGTCATTTGACGTCTCACATCCATCAATTTGAGAGTAGAATCTGAGATTTTTCCGGTTCTTTTTGAACGGCTGGCCTTGAAGAATTTAGACCCGGCCGTTTGAACAGCTTCCACGAACCTGTTATTATACTCGTCCACGTCAACGCAGTCACCGAGGCATTCGAAGCGGTTTTGCAATTCGAGTTGAAAGTTTACCGGGTTTTGGATCTGTATGGGTGCAGGTCGGAGCGTAGACTTCACCAGTCGAGACCTCTCCAATTTTGGATTGATATTCAATGTGCCTCTTACTAAGCGGTGATCACTCCCAGTTTTCACCGAATTGATCACAGAGACATCATTGAATATCTGTCTTTTGGTCGACATATTGAAGTCAATCTCATTTTTGGTGGCACCATCGGGACTAATCCAAGTCCATTTGCGTTGTTCTGGCTTCATGAAGAAGGAGTTCATCATATACAGGTCCTCCTTCTCCATGAAGTCGGCCAGCATCTGGCCTCGGGTGTTCCGATTTCCGAACCCAAATTGCCCCACTCTCAACTCATCGCCGCTACGTTTCCCCAATTTTGCGTTGAAGTATCCCATGACAACGTTAAAGTGGGTTTTAGAAGTGTGGATGGCTGTTGAGATGTCCTCATACATGGCTTCCACCTCCTCGTCAGGATGTGTCGAAGTCGGAGCGTAAACCTGAATGACCTTCAACGAATACCGTTTGGTAATTTTGAGTATTAGGTACGCTACCCTAGTCGAAACACTCCCCACCTCAGTAACGTTGTTCACAAGAGACTTGTGAACGAGAAACCCGACACCACCTTGGGACAGTTGGTCGCCCTCCCGGAAGTAGAGCAGATTTCCGGAATTTAGGATTATTGAGTCCTCTCCCTGTCTTCGGACTTCAGATAACCCCACAACATCCCATCGCAGTCTGCTCAAAACTTCCTCCAGTTCCTCCAACTTCTCGTTGGTCCGCAGTGTCTTGACATTGTATGTTGCCAGGGCCAAAGGTCGTCGTTCTTGGTAGCGAATCCGAACCCGGGGATTCTTCGCACCCCCTGCCCCGTCGCTTATGTGGCTGCTACCGTGACCACCACGAACGGGGCCGCCGGGGACTAGGGGCCGGGGCCTGTGTGTATCTGTCATTTTAGGGGGGGGTTTTGCCATAATCGCCACGCTTGGCAGGCGGGTTGGCGATCGCAGTATTCGCAGTTGGTGATGCTCTCACGGAAAGATGCTGCTGCCTATCCTCCGTTCTTTCTATCCCTTAGTTGTCTCTTACGACACCCACGGGAGGAGATGGGGTGGTGCTATTCTGGTGCGACACCACACACTACAACAGTGACAATAAAAGGTAGTAATTAATGGGCAACTACAACATAGTTTACAAAGTATTCCAATTTCACACAACTATTTTTAAACTCTACACATATATATGAGCGACACCAATAAAAAATTCCAATAAACTAAAATAAACGATAATGATCCATTATAATACATGATAATGACAGTTTGATTTGTATTATCTTTATAAACACTATTATTAATGGAGTATGTTTTATAATAACTTATCTAAATTGTAGTATAGTCTTGAAATGGGTTATATTTTCAGATTTCAAACGTTCAATCACACACATAATTATTAAAATAAGTAGTAAACGATGCGCTATTTTTTTTATATATAGCATAAAGATAAGATCTGCTGATCTCCATTTATGAAAATCTTCTTCCTCCTGCCCTTATCCTACATTATATAGGGTCAGCACAACATGTTGCATGTTGCAATAGTTATGGCTTAGTTTTTACAACCGCCCGCTTGCCTGACGTTAAGCCCTTTTTGGGGAAAAAAAAATCAGTCATCCTTTTTATTTAAATTATTTTCTGGTTTCACATTGAAAGTAGGAAACGAAATTTCGTTGTTAGTCATCTAACATATCCTCAAGCTACACTTTTATTGGTTTCTTCTTGAACAAACAACATCCGAGTGTCGGTTTGGATGTGCAGGGTGACACTTTTGCTGGGTCGCCGACTTTTACGGGGTCCGTGCACAATCACATTCGACAACTATGTCACGAGAGCTTCTAAATAGGAAATTCGCAGTGTCAAGCGTCTTCGATTGCTTTTAGTCCTGCATTTCATTGCGCTTGAATGCAGAAACAGGCAGCTTGCGCAGGTGCTTGCGCACAATCTTCTTATAATTTAGTGGTGGATCACAGCAATCTTCCTCTTAGAAAGTTAGAGGCCTTGAAACACGCAGCTTTTTCACAATAATACATAACCTTCGGCAAAGGACATCGTGGCAAGCAGGGATAGCACATAGGTGGATCTTCATAGCACGTTTTTGTACAAGGGGCCACTAACATCATACATACTGCAAATTGTTCGCAGTCTTTAGGATAAAAGCACGTCATTTTTATTTAGATTTTACTTCTTATTCTTTTGTAAATTTTATATAATAATAAATAAATTTCCACTAGAATTTTGATAATTTTTCATCCAGCAATAGAAATACAAATTCAGGAACAAATACAGCTCCTTATCACGAAGTCAGAAGAATGACTATTTATTTCCATATATTCACTTAAGCTAACTCTGATTTATTTTCTAGTTCTTATTTTAATATCATAAAGATCATGTCTAATGTCCATGTCGCACCTACCCCCGTAACAGTTGGGAACTGTACTCTCGAAATTGTTGACGAATACGTCTACTTGGGTCAAACGATCCAGTTAGGCAGGTCCAATTTCGCGAAAGAGGTCACTCGTCGAATCCAACTCGGATGGGCAGCGTTCGGGAAGCTCCGTAAAATCTTTTCGTCCCAAATACCGCAGTGTCTCAAGACGAAGGTTTTTAACCAATGTGTGTTGCCAGTGATGACATACGGAACGCAGACGTGGTCGCTAACTATGGGCCTTATGAGAAAGCTCATGGTCGCTCAGAGGGCAATGGAGAGGGTTATGCTCGGAGTTTCCCTGCGAGATCGAATCAGAAATGAGGAGATTCGCAGGAGAACCAAAGTAACCGACATAGCCCGGATGATTGCAAAACTGAAGTGGCAGTGGGCTGGGCACATAGCTCGAAGGACTGATGGCCATTGGGGCAGAAAAGTCCTCGAATGACGACCGCGTACCGGAAGACGCAGTGTTGGTAGGCCCCCCACAAGATGGACCGATGATCTGGTCAAGATCGCCGGAATAGGTTGGATGAGGGCAGCGCAGGACCGATCATCGTGGAGATCTTTGGGGGAGGCCTTTGTCCAGCAGTGGGCGTCTTCCGGCTGAAATGATGATGATGATGAAAGATCAACTTGTAAACACTTTTACCTTGTAGGTTATATTTTAAACAATCTGCACTTATGCCTCTTAAGTTTTCATCTTACTGCTGCAGTCTCGACGATACTCTTCCTATACTAAGATCGGGGTTAGACCCTGAAAATTTTTACATTCCTTTAATGGTGGAAGTATATGATATCATGAGAGTTATTAACACTGTCAATATCTCTATTTCACATGTGTAGGAGGAATCGGAAGACTGTAGGAGGTATTCGAAAACTAACAAGAAAAATATATCACTAATTACCCATAACATACGAAGTATTAATAAAAACATTGATGTGTTCATCGTATTTCTCAGGCGTCTTGGTTTGCAAATTGATGTCATTATACTTACTGAACGCTATTTAAATGCCAATTTTAATCCTGTAGACCTGAGCTCCTACAATACTTAATACTCCTCGCGACATAATCAAAACGACGGTATAGTTATTTATATGAAAAATACCACTCGGATTAAAACATTAGAGCCAGTTTATTATGACGCAAATTTTTTGGTGTTGAAATTTCCACATAATCTCTACGTAATATCGATCTACAAAATAAAAAAATACCTGATTTAATCTTATGACAAAGTTCTTTGCAATAAAATGATTCACATAAACGTCGCCCTTGTAGAAGCAACCTTCCCCGAGTATTTACCGCTCATTCCGGTCCCGTCTATCGGAATGGAAGGCATCCTACGTTTACAAAGACCCAGTCTTTGCTCGAGGATTTTACTCCATTGCCCATTGGTTCGGCAACAAATATATATATAAAATGATTTAGTTGCAATAAAATGTATGGATTAATAAATATTTTCGCAATAAATTCGGCAACATGAAGCGAATAGAAACGTACAATTTCTTTAATAAAATACTGGAGTTAATACATATGTCACCAGAAGCTATCTAAGTACTGCCAGGAACTTTAATCTATCGTTCCACGCCATTAGGAACTAATCGAGAAAACTGCGGTTCCACGTCCATCCGTCGTAGACCCCCCTAATTGCTTCATTACACAGCCGCTAGTAGTCATTCGCAAAGATCGACCGCGCGACGCGGCTCTACTCATTTCGGTCGGCGGTTGTTCTTTAAATACGCCTGTACTGTATCGGTTTGATTTATGACTCGACGTAGGCATCTTTATACTTCGGCCTTTTCATAGTAAATGTAAAACACTCTTTTTAGACCCTGAAAATTGTATACAAACTTGTAGAATATATTTTTGTCTTGTAACGATATTTAACTGGTCTTATATAGTACTAGCTGTGCCCGTGACTCCGTCCGCGTGGAATAGTGACTTTGGGCAGCATTTTATGGATAAATCTTATAGTTTATTTTGGATTACAAACCCTATAAACCCTAAAATATAAATAAATAAAATATGCAAACAGTGTTATCGAATGCAACTGTTACGCCATTCGCCTCCGGAATACGTGCGTTCGTACCTACAAAGTCCATCCTAAGCTGAACCCTATTTCAGATGATTGATGATATAAATCTAATGTCAACTTAAATTGAAATATAAAATTTCCGAAACTTATCATTTTTAACAAAAATCATTTTTTTCTAAAATAAAAATAGCCTAAGTTACTCCTTGTTATATCAGCTATCTGCGAATGAAAGTCCCGTCAAAATCGGTGCAGCCATTTCAGAGATTAGCCGGAAACAAACAGACAGACAAAAATTTTAAAAAATTATGTTTTGGTATATACGTCCGAATGCACTTAGTAAAAAGCGGTTATTTTAATATTACAAACAGACACTTCAATTTTATTTATTTGTATAGATGACACGTTTGTAGTGGCTACGTAGATCGCTTTTGCATGGTTTTCGTTCCCAAAATATAATATGTCTATATATTTATTGTTTCTACTGTAGCTATAAGAATATGTTATTCGTCAATGAAATCTTTGTAAAAACTTATAATTATTTTGTTGTACTAAGACAAAGTTACTGCTGAAAATTCTCATTACATGATGACAAATAAATTAAAAATAGTTAAAAATAGATATTTTTGATTTGACAGATACGTACACTCAGGGTAAAACAAACTATTCACAGAACATATTATAGATGTATAAATATTTGGTCTTTGTAGCTTTAATCCATCGCAATACCATGGTATGTATTGTAGACATGGTATGTATGTAGACCATGATTTCTAACAATAATTGGGTAGGCAGGAACTAAGGACTGCACATAGGCGTTGTTCGGGGCATATTCCTTTATTTTTTGGTAGGCTGACGGCCTACTTAGTAATAAGCAGCCACATGCTGCTGTCCCATAGGGGTACAGGAACCTTGATCACTAATTTCAGATCACAACACAAGGTTATTATGGTGGCATTCTTTAGACCAAGGGCTTGGGGCCCTACCACGTAGTTAGGGTTGTTTGGTCGCCTCTTATGACATGCTGATCCCGGTCGCAGGGCTTATTATTCTTACACCGCCCTTACACGGAGAGAGGTTTAAAAATATTTGGGATTTTATTGAAGTAGATTAGGTCTTTCTGCTTAGGTTTTAGAAAATTGCTTATAATATGTCAGGTATATAACTGAAATTAAAGTTCTGTTCTCTCCTTTTAATCTTCTCTGTTAACCTTCATCTCACCATCCTCGCCTATTTGACCATATCATCTTTTACACAATCCATCTTTGGTCTACCCGTCCTTCTAAATATATCCATCCACTCTCATTCCTAACATTTTCTATACTACACCACACCAATAGTTATTTTTATATATAATCTAATAGGCCATGACTACCCTGGCGAAGACTAGATGAATCAATGTCAATATAGTTCGAATAGACTGTAACATGGGTCGACATCGTTCCAATTCGCTGTTAATTTCACTCGTCGTATCACAAAAATCCACATTCTTAAACGCGGTGTGAATTACATTCGTGTCGCCTTAGATTTTTATACCAAAGTTTCTTTTCTGACTTCATACAAACATCTTAAATGTTCGGAACTCATGATTTCTTCTCCACTCACTCCAATTTTCTGTGGGAAGACGAAAGCTGATCTAGGTAGTCTACACGGTCGTACACATCAATATTCTCAAGGTGATTTATTTTGAGCACATTAAGAATGTGTAATTTTTAATTTCAGCTATAAGCAACGACATGGAGTATTTTAAAATTAAAATTCTTCCTAAGTTTACAAGCATCAATAACCGAATTTAATAAACGTTAGTTTTATTACTAGATGGGGTGCAAGAGGCCCTTGGGATGTAAGAAGCCCTACTAACATCTTAGGGGCCCAAGTCAACCTTACCTGCAAGTCGGCGCACCCTGCTGAATAACGGACGAGGCCCGTTAACAGACGACGGCTTTCCTTTTGGGGTTGAGGGATCAGACGGCAGTCGTACCCGTAAGAGCCAAAATCAGCCAAATCAAAATGGAAAGATTAAGATTACGGATCGGCTAAGGGCTAGGGCGCCGCCGCATAACGGCGCACAAGAGCTTCGCCCGGCTCTTGTGAGAAGTGGATAAGGGCTACCGTGTCATGGGCGGGCACGGCTAACGACGTTAGCCCGGCCCCAACTCACGCAGCCCAAACATCTCGAAAGCTCCGCTTCGCAACATGGAACATAGGCACGCTAACAGGACGCGCGAGGGAGTCGGCCAATGTGCTTTCCAGGCGGAGGGTGGCCGTGGCGTTCCTACAGGAGACTCGGTGGAAGGCCAGCAGATTCCGGTTCATTGATAATGGCTACAAGCTGACATACACCTGATGGGGAGAATGGGGTTGCCATAGTGCTCTCGGAGAAGTTCCAGAACAACATTTTGGAAGTGAAACAACAGCGACACAGTTATAGTTGTTAGGGTGCTTATCGATGGGTTAGTTACCCACTTGGTAAGTACCTATGCGCCACAGACTGGTTATGATGACGCCGGTAAAATAGCCTTTTGGAATCTACTCGGAGAAGTGCTCCATAGAATCCCATTATCACAGGGGATCGTTTTGGAGGGTATTCTGAACAGTCATGTGGGTGAAGAATGTGGGGAATTTGAGCGTGTTCACGGTGGATTTGGGTACAGTAACCGCAATGAGGAAGGGGAGGACATCCTCAATACGTGTGCAGCTGCCGACCTTACCGTTGAGAATAGGTATTTCAAAAAGAGGCCCGAGTATCTTATCACCTACAAGAGCGGGAGGAATGCTACCCAAATTGACTTCCTACTCACTAGCTCTGCGCTAAGCCTAAAAACACGCATGCCAAGCGCGTTCAGCGCGAAATCAGGTGGTTGCTGCTTGATGAAGTCACGTCCCAGGAGTTCGCCTTATCCGTCGGTGACAAGTGCGCCAGTGGTATGGGCGAACCATTTCAGGCTTACTGGGACAAGATTCAGGCGGCTATCCTTGGGTCAGCGAAGGAGGTGCTTGGGGCGTCTAAGGGTGATCACAAGTGTGACAAAGAGACATGGTGGTAGAACTACACAGTCCAGAGGGAGACTAGAGCGAAGAAAGCCCTCTTTGAGAAATGGCAAACGTCCAGATCTTCTTAAGATCGCGACGCATACCGAGTGGCAAAGCGCGCCACTAAGAGATGTTGCCAGAGCCAGACGAGACCACTTATAACCACTTTACGATAAGTTGGAATAGTCTGAGAGGCAAAAGCTTATATATAAGTTGACGCGCTCCAGGGTCAAAGCGCAGGAAATTTCCAAGTGCCGCTGTGTAAAAGACCTGCTATGCGAGGACATCGTGGTGAAGGAGAGATGGCGCTCTTATTTCCACGAATTGCTGAACACGTAGCACAAACACTTTCATTTCGTCATTCCACCAACAGGATTCTTTTTCAATTTTACATTTTCCTTTCGTTTCTCCAAAAACTTCCTTTGCCACGCCTCTAATGCATACCGCTATTTCGTTTAAAATTTTCCAATCATATCATCCATTTTATTCATTTGTCTACCACTCTTTGTTTAAATTTACTCGCATACTCTTCCTTTTCTAAGTGCCGCTTAATTTTGTATATAATACAATAATTTTTTGTGTGATAGTTACGTTTAACACTAGGAGCCGGTGTTGAGAAACTACACTTTCACTAGGGATCATTTTGCAATCTCTGGCGGACTTGATTCTGTACCTTCTAATTAGGAAATAATCGATTTGAGTGTTGTGGCTTCCACTGCTATAAGGTTATCAAGCTGATTTCTTTTTTTAGAAAAATGTGTTAATTATAGCTAAATCATATGCGGAAGCAGCTTATAACAAAGCTTCCCCGGGTTAGTTTCTGTTTCCAAATCCCCATCGACCATGTACTCTTTCATATTCCCCATTCATTCTTCCCAGTTCCCACATGTCCATTAAAATCACCTTCCACGTATATGTCCGCCTTATCTGGTATATTATAGTTAGTTCATATTATAAATAAGAGTAATTTATGCATATATGACTTTCAAAGCTATAAAATTATATTGAAAAAAAAAATAAACGGGGCACACACTGAATGGTTTAATATCGAAAAAGGTGTTAGACAGGGATGTGTAGCGTCACCGTGGCTGTTTAATCTGTTCATGAACAATTGCTTGACAGATTTAAAAGAGAATGAAAGTGGGTTGAGAATGAATGAGTTACTCGTCAAATATTTTCTCTATGCTGATGATCAAGTATTACTTGCGTCTAAGGCCGAGGAGTTGCAGGAGATGGTAACTGTTATGAGTGGAGGTTTTGTTAGAAAGGGAATGAAGATGAATGTAAAGAAGACGAAAGTGATGGTGTTTGAAAGAGATGAAACAGTGACAGACTGCAATATTGTGATTGGAGATAAACAAACTGAACAGGTGAATGAGTTTGTGTATCTGGGTTCAAAGTTTACAAGAGATGGAAAGTGTGAGAGTAATATTGAAAGAAGAGTGAATGCAGGAAACATGATGAATGGAGCTTTGCACTCCTTTATGAACAGTCGGAAGGTGTCTAACAAGGCTCGTCTGGCTGTGCATGAGGGGGTGTTAGTTCCGACACTCATGTACGGAAGTGAAAGTTGGGTATGGCAGAAGAAACATGAAAGCAGAATAAATGCAGTTGAGATGAGAGCGTTAAGAAGTATGATAGGAGTTAAACTGAGTGACAGGATAAGAAATAGTGAGATGAGGAAACGTTGTGGTCTGAAAGAAGATGTAGTGACAAAAATTGAGAAAGGTATGCTGAGATGGTTTGGCCATGTTGAGAGAATGAATGAAGAACGATTGACGAAAAAAGTGTATAAAGCGAGTGTAATTGGAAGTGTTGGAAGGGGTAGACCTAGGCGGACGTTTCGAGACCAGATCAGGGACGTCTTGAAAAAAGGCCAGGTCAAGAGTACCCTAAACCGAAGGGCATGTATGAAGGGAATAATGAAAGTGGACGAAGCGAAACAAGTATGTAAGGATCGTAGCAAGTGGAAAGAAGTGGTCTCTGCCTACCCCTACGGGAAAGAGGCGTGATTATATGTATGTATGAATAAAAAATTTGATTTGAATTTGTATTTAAAATTTAATTATATAGTAATTTACTATATACAAGTATACAAAAAAAGTATATCGTAGTACCTACAAGACGACTCTAGTATCCATAAGACAAGCGTTCTGCTGCTTACTTTGAGACTACTTGGCGCCACGTGATTTATTATAAGCCATTAAGTCTTAGAAAAACAATATTTTAGGCACTTCAAAGTACGCGATAAAGTACAGAAATTATTATCGTCAGGCGTCGAGTGATGTAATTCATTTTTTCGGAGCTCGCCTGGCGGGTCGTTAATTCGCGCTCACAAAATGATGCCATTCGACTCCCTCAAAGGGCCATAACAACGTAATTCTGTACAAGTTTGCTTGATGGATCTGAACATTATATTGAGATAATGCACACGTGGCTTTATCAACACCATTAATGCTTTATAGATTTTTACTTCTTTTCATTACTGAGGTACAGCAAACAGGCTATTAGTCTACTTAGTAGTAAGCAGTTACCGTCCCCTATGGATGTACATCCATACGACTCTAAGGCACCGCGAACACGCTGCTGTACCTTAGAGGTACAAGAACCTGGGTCACTAATGCTGGAACACAACACAAAGTTATTATGGCGGCATACTTAAGGCCAAGAGTGGTTGCCGTTCAGACTGGCTTTGGGTACACGTAGCTAGTATTTTGTCGCCTTATACGACCGGCTGACCCCAGCCACAGAGGTTAGTATTCTTATTCCCCCCATGCACGGAGAAAGCTTAAAACTTAATAAATAAATTCATTATTAAAACTTATTAAACTTGATAAAAATATATAATTACAGTTAAGTGTCGTATATAAACTAAAAACTGACAGAAAGTTAGCAGCCCGTACAGAGACGGAATGAGAGTCCTGCTACCTGGGCGGATTGTCGTTACAGGTGACAAAATAACCCTAGGTGGTAGGACTAGAGTTTTGAGCATTCTGCCATAATAACCTTATGTTGTGTTCCGGCATAAATGTCTCAAGTTCCAGTTCCCCTACGTGGATGGCAGCGTGTTAGCTTTGCCCTTGACATCGCAATCCATAGGTGACGGTGACTGCTAAATCCTAAGCGGGCCGTCAGCCTGTCTGCTGTCCTACAGCAATAAAAAAAATATAACTTGACTTTATCAGAGTAATAATGAAAGTGGAGTCAATCAATCGCGGAACATTAACCGCGCCAAACTTCGTTATTAGTCGTTTCGGCTATAGACATTATCAATAACCTTTATGGGCTTAAGTTTTTCTCTTTATTGCGGGGCTCGCAGGTGCTACCTTATGGTCCTAGGACGATATCAATTTCATAGTTTTATACTCGATCTTATAGAACGATCTTTGGCAGAATCACAATTTAACGAAGTAGAGTTTCAGTTCATTCATTAACTAATATTGTAACGAGTTTTTAGTAACAAATAAAATAAAGTAAGCTTTTATTGCTGTATCTAATCCTAAATGTGTCAAAAGTTAGATGTGTTTAAAACTAAATTAATGTTAATATAAAACGAATTTAAAATTAATTTTAACTTAAGCTAACGTCTGTAACTGGCTTTCCTTTTCCAGCTTGTCCTTTTCAAATTTATATTGCTGACGAACAGTAGATGAGCTGACAATCCATCAAAGCAGATACATGGCAATGTGAACACGCTACTGTTCGCACAGGGCTAATGGAACCCGGGTTACTAATGCCGGAACATAACACAAGATTATTATATTATTTATATATTACAGACCAAGGATAGTTGTCAGAGGGGCTTGGAGTCCTACCACCTAGCAAGCATTGCGGAATTCAGCTCATCATAACTTGGCTAGCTGGTTAATCAATTGACTTATATATTCTATCTTTTTCATTCAAACGCAATACATTAACTTGGAAGAATTAATATTATGCTCGTGATATTCACATCAGGATATTTCTTCATCACCCGTTGGTCCTAGAAACTGGGTGGCGGCGCTGGTTTGGTAGAGTTTTCTTACTGATTAAGAGAGGACGGGAATAAACGGGACCCACTGAACTATCATATTCGATATAATTATAATAATCACTAGTTTCTTCTGTAATATACCTACTACTGATAGTGTGAGATAAAACTCAAATAAGAATACAATTATAAGAAAAGGGCAGGAAGAAAGTTCATAGGACGTATAGTTATATAGGACATAAATTTCGCACTTTGGGTATGGCAGAAGAAACATGAAAGCAGAATAAATGCAGTTGAGATGAGAGCGTTAAGAAGTATGATAGGAGTTAAACTGAGTGCAGGATAAGAAATAGAAATCGTCACGTAACGAAATGCGGTACCTATGCTGTAAGTGTGTATGCGTGTGTTTAAAATATAAAATCTCCGTAATCTAAAATGAACTGTAATACATTTAAATAGACTAAAAATAGTAATTTAATAGACTTCAAGTCGTATTCCGTTGCCTAGCAACGGAGACGGCAGCCATATTGGTTAAATAAATTTAACAAAATATTGAAGTAGAATTTAAATTATATCTATTTATTTTACTATTTAAATTATAGGGAGACAACCGTGAAATCATGTATTCAGAGTACAAAAGAGTATGGAAAGCGCAAACGTCAGAGTGCAAATAAAATACCGAAAACGCCAACAACAATTGCGGCAGAATCAAAAAAAGATACAAAAAATGAAAGGTTGGATTCGAATGTTGCTAGGTATATTTTGTATGAGAATCAGTAACAAATATTTTTTTCATTTAGTAATTATCTTTATACACCGTATATTTTACTATCTTGTATATAATTTTTTATGAATTTTTCCTGAAATATTAAATGAAGCTTTCTGGTGTAATTCGTTCCTTTACATTATTTGCCTTAAAAAAATAATATAAAATAAAAATTTAAATAAACAGTTTTCATTTCGAATTACATTCGAAGTTGAAAAAAAAACGTAAGGAACTTCGTTCCTGACGGGCGACCCCCGACCCCACAATTTTTTTTTTATTTTTACGAATAATATTAATCGGCTAAACGAATAGTTCTTTATTTTCTTAAAATATTAATATACAAAGTATTCGTTACTTCCTTGTTTGCAACTGTAGTCGTTTCCTTAAATGTCGTTTTGAAAAAATAATAACTTGTTTTCCTCATTCAATGTCAAATTAGGCAAAAGCTGTGACGTCACTCGGCTCACCTGTCCAATCAGATGATTTCAAGTAAAAAATGGCATCCGACTAATAAGAGCTTAAACTTGATAAATTGACTGACGTTCAAACAAAGATTAGTGGAAGATTAAGGTACGCGTCCAGTGGCCCGCGCCGGACGCACCGCACGCAACGGATTTTTTTGCTTTGTATGATTTCTCATAGTGCTACGTCCACTATCCGCGCCGCCCGTACCAAACGCCGGCATTTATGATAGGCAAATCCGTTCAATCCGTTGCGTGCCATGCGTGCGGTGCGTCCGGCGCGGGTCAATGAACGCGTACCTTTAGTGTTTACTTTCCTAAGTTTTCAGGGCTGTTCATTCATTAAAAAAACTTCCTACACATACAAGCAGTTTAACTGTTTCTTAGATATTAAATTGAGAAAATTACAAAAATAAAAAAGGTGTCACAAGACACTGTGCACTGTTTATGGTAATTCGGTAGACTTCAGTATAAACTATTATTTTTATTCTTGCTTCGTAGTTCAAAGTTAAATTCAAATATTTATTTGTACATCTAAGTGTTTACACAATAACATCTAATATTAACATAATATAGCACTTAAAACTTAGAGGGTCATCTTCTGACATTGCAAACTAGTGGTCACAATATTAATAATTAAAATTATACATTGTTATTAGAAAATAGACTATAATAAAAAGTAAAAGAGGAAGAACGAGAATTAAAAAATTACAATACAAGAAATGATAATAATAAAAAAATAAAAATCAACAAAATGCAATTGTCTATTTTTCACTAAGTATTAGTTACATTTTCATACATATTTATTTGTATTATTAATTTTCTCAATGGTAAATTTATGTTTTAATCAAATTAATTATTCTTAACGATTAAGTTTGTATTTATGACTAGATTCCCTTTTTGTTTGTTATTGTTATATTACCATTATTTTTGCATTTTTAAAAAGTCAGAAATTGAATAATAACAATTTTCGATTAGGTAATTTTTTAATGTTTTGTTAAATATTTTTAGTTTACTTTCCCTTTTAATCTCTCTGGAACTTTATTATATATATTTACGACTATTTCTTACCATATGAATCCGCGACGTTGGTATGTAAAGTTTATCCTTGTGTCTTGTATTTAATGACTGTATGTCGGTTTCTTTTAGTAAATAATTGATAATTTTTAAAAACAAACAAATATCGTGTATATAGATAAAGGGAAAGGTTAACAGTTTAAATTTTTTAAAGAATGGTTTACAGCTTTGTGTATTTTTTATTTGAGCAATTATTCTAATTAGTTTTTTCTGCATTATAAATATATCAGATGCATGCGTACTATTTCCCCATAACATGGCTCCATACCTCAACCACGAGTACGCATGAGAGTAGTAAACTGTTATAGTGGTTTCTGTATTTGTAGAATATTTTATTTGAAAAAGTGCATAGGTGAATTTCGCTAACTTATTTTTAATATGTTCTACATGGGATTTCCAATTGAAATTTGTGTCTAAATTTAATCCTAGTAAATTAAAAGTATCTACATTTTCCAAGGTAATATTTTGAAAACATATGTCTAACTTTAAAGGAGGTTTGTTATAAGGTCTAAATTCCATTATTTTGGTTTTACTGAAATTAATTTCGAAATTATATTCATTGAGCCATTGTGTTACGGTATGTAAAGTTTCATTTAATATAACGTTAGAGTTATCATTTTTATTACACTGTAGTAGAATCGAAACATTACAGCAAATAGAATTGGAAGAGATATTTCTTTATTAAATATTTTAGGTAAATCATTCATATAGATTAAGAAAAGCACACATCCCAAGACACTTCCCTGAGGAATTGAGCAAGTTAAGGTATTTATATTAGATTTTATTGATATGATTTCTTTACTGTTTAAGTCATGATATTCTAACTGAACTAGTTGCTTCCTATTTTTTAAATATGATTGAAACCATCTATAAGCAGGACCGCGTATTCCAGATTGTTGTAATTTCATTAGAAGTATATCATATTGAACTTTATCATAGGCTTTCGTCATATCAAGGAGCAGTCCTAAAGCTTGTTTATTATTGTTAATGTGATGAAAAGCCATTTGAACGTATTTATACATCGCTGAAGTGGTTGACCTTGCTTTGCGAAAGCCGTTTCGGCAGTTGGCAGAAGTTGCAAGGTTGGCAGAAGAGCAATCGGCCTATAGTTGCTAGGGATAGACGCTTTTTTTGTGAATTGGCTTAATTAAGGATATTTTTAGTTGTTCTGGAAATTCTCCTTCCTCAAAACTTTGATTAATTAAAAATGAAAGGAGGTCTGAAAGTTCTTTGGTACAATATTTTAAAAGAATTGGGGGTATTTCATCTATACCGGAACAATTTATATTTTTAATGATTTTATTACAGCGCTAATCACTTTTTGACTTACTGGGCTTAAGTACATTGTTGACATGGGTGAATTTAGTACAGGGCGTCCAAAAACAATATTATTTGGATGAATCACCTACAGTAGAAAAATAATCGTTAAAGACATTTGTTATAATTTGTGAATTTGATTCATCTTTATTATTTATACTTAGTACAATATTTTAATGCTTATTTTCAATTATCATACATATTTTTAATATTTAAATTTAAGTTTACACTTTTGTGATCTGATAGACCATAATCTTCCACATAAGAATTCTCAATTAAAATTTTCTTATTAGTGAAAACTAGGTCTATGCAAGTAGCTGATTTGTCAGTAACTCGAGAATTTTCTTTTATTATTTGTGTAATTATCTTAAATTATATTATAAATGTGTGTAATATCTTGGCGTAAACGTCAAGATTCACAATGGATTCACAGACGAAAAAATAATATGCGCGTCCGATTCGCACCTCGCAGAAGTGACCACCCTTACCGACCGTGACCGTAGTTTCATAAACAACTCTCTGGCAACTAGCATTTTGGGGTGTATGACATATTTTAAATACTATGTAAGTTGTAAAGTAATAATTTTTAAATTTCTCAACCACTGGCGCTACTCTCAACCTACCCTTATATATTATATTCAAATGTAACCACATACTAAATCTTACATTTTTTTTTAATAGCCTTTATTGCTGATATAGCAAATTGTTTTAACTTAGATCTATCTAATACATCGGGTTTCCCGGTTCAGTGATCAGCGTGTGCAGTGACACATAGGCCTCTTCCAGCTGCTTCCATTCTTCTCTATTGGTAGCTTTTCTAGACCAGATTGTCCCTCCAATCATCTTGATATCATAATGACGACATGGACGAAGACATACCAGTTTTCCTACAATCAAAGATTGAAAAAGCTGTCAACAGCCAAAAGAATAACAAAGCTCCTGGACCAGATCAGATTTCAAATCTCATATACTTCAGTATAATTCTTGCAAAAATTCTATTAAATTTTTAATGAAATTTATAGTAATAAAGGAAACTTCAGCATATAGCGGTCTGAAACCGTGGAAAATGCTATCAATATCCGAGCACGCAGTTTGGGGCAAATTGATCACTTGACTGTAACTGGAACAAGAGGCCTAAACAAGTGGTTTGTACCAACGTTCAAGTATATGACACTTAAGTTTATTTAGATGTTGAGAAACCAGTAAAACGCTTGACGTGATTCTAATTAACAAAGTTAGAGCAACTTGATAAATACAGATATTGTTAGTATTATAAAACATTGTAAGCATTTTACGGATGGAAGGAAGGCCGTCGTGCTCTCATATATTTTTCTCCGTGCCGGGGTGGAGTAAGACTGACCTTTGCGGCCGGGGTCGCCCTGTCGTAAAAGGCTACAAAACAACCCTAGCTACGTGGTAGAGCCCTAAACTTGTCGGGATGGCAACCCCCCTTGGTCTGAAGTATACCACCATAATAACTTTGTGTTGTATTCCGGTATTAGTGATTCAGTTTCCTGTACCCCTATGGGATATCAACGCGTTTGCGGTGCCATTAGGGTCGCAAACATTTATAGGCGTTGATAACTACTTATTATTAAGTAGGCCGTCAGCCTGTCCGCTGCTTCTCAGCAATAGAAAATAATTAACTCAGAAGCCTCTAGGCTACAAGTGTATAGTAGTAACAAATACCAACAGCGCAAGTGCCAGAACAGAACTAAGCACCTTAAACAATTATGACGTCAAGTGATAATACGTGGGAGTTTTGTTATATAAAAAACTGTTGCCTAACTGAAAAATAATTTACACCGGCTATCGTAGCACAAGTTTTTATGTGGTTTAATCATAATTTGTTCTAGAAGAAAATTTTTCAACTAATTATTATAAAGTAGAATATATTATGATTTTTTTTTTATTTTGTTAGCTATCGAGCCACGCTTATTTTGACGAGAGAATACTAATAAAAGACTTGTTTGTACATAAAAAGCGGCAATGAACTATTTATTCTCACTTTTTTGTTTGTTAGATCTATAAAATTTTGTCTAGTATGTAAAAATCTTGTCCATGTGCTTTTAGAAATAATGCCGCCCATTGTACCTTAACATTATTTTAAATTGAATGGTATAGTGTAATTATGATATGTACAATAAAGGATAAACTAATCTAATCTAAAATTTTCTCTTTCCGTACGTATCGTTACAATTACGGCAAAAACTTTCAGCTTGCTATATAACCAAGCAGCATATAGCTAAGCTGCTTGGTTACAAGGCGACCCTAAAAGATCAGAATGTAAAGTGCACATAGATGATAAATTTTTCTTTAGATGTATTTACAACGGCATAGTCAGTAATGAATATTTTTTCTTCACCATTGGGTTCTTTTCAGGATTGATGGTTCGTCATTAGTCGCTCTTGTAAAATTTTATCAAATATATTTTTTTTGCTGTGAGACTGCAGACAGGTTAAAATTATCAAAATTCTAGCGGAAATTTGTTATGATATAAAATTTACAAAAGAAAAATAAGTAAAATCTAAATAAAAATGGCGTGCTTTTACTCTGAAGACTGCAAGCAATTTGCAGTATGTCCGATGTTAGTGCTGTGAATATCCACCTATGTGCTATGCCTGCTTGCCACGGCGTCCTTCGCTGAAGGTTATGTATTCTTG
The DNA here is from genome assembly GCA_963693495.1 of Malacosoma neustria. Taxonomy (NCBI): domain Eukaryota; kingdom Metazoa; phylum Arthropoda; class Insecta; order Lepidoptera; family Lasiocampidae; genus Malacosoma; species Malacosoma neustria. The sequence continues at coordinate 19,348,131 of OY856377.1, forward strand.
TGAAAAGAAGCCGCGAATTTCAAAGCCAAGAGGAAGCCAAGAGCCATCTTGCCAAGAGGAAAATTGCTGTGAGCCACCACCGAAATATATGAAGATGGACGCGTTGTGCGCAAACTGCTTGTGTGTGAGCAAGAGCATTCGAAAATGCTCAGCACTACGAATTTTGTATTTAGAAGCCCTTGTGACGTAGTTGTCGAATGTGAATTGTGCACGGACTTTGTAAAAGTCGGCGACCAGGCTAAAGTACTACCCTGCACACCCAAACCGACACTCGGATGTTGTTTACTCAAGAAGAACCCTATAAAAGTGTCGTTTGATATTAGATAATTGACAACGAAATTTTGTGTCCTACTTTCAATGTGAAACGAGAAAAATAATTTAAATAAAAAGGGTGACAGATTTTTCCCCAAAGAGGGGTCAACGACAGGCAGGCGGCCGGTTGTAAAAACTAAGCCACAACTATTACAACATGTAACATGTTGAGCCGACCCCATATAATGTGGGATAAGGGCAGGAGGAGGAAGAAGAAGACTGCACACAGGTTAACGGCCCGCTTAAAATTTAGCAGTTACGGAACACAACACAAAATTATTATGGTGGCATACTTAAGACCATAGGTGGTCGCTATCCAGACGGGCTTGGAGCCCTACCACGTAGCTAAGGTGGGTTGTTTTGTGGCCTTTTACAACAGGACGACCTCGGGGTGCGGGTTGTGCGGTCGGCCGCAGAGATCAATAATCTTTCTCCGCCCCTGCATGGATAAAAATACATGACATGGAATGTTAGTGACGTGGATGAAATCAAGTTTATTTCACCTTGAGACAGCATTCAACGACCCAGCCTGGACCACGAGATCGTCAGGCCATTTATCCGGGGGCCTAGGCATAGGCGATAAGAAAACAGCGGGGGTTTTAGTGGGTAGTCGGATGTCTACCATCTTTCCCTGAGTCCCACATACACATGTGATTTTTTGCTGGGATCAAAAAAAAGTATTCAACAATTAATTGACGCTATGTCCTACAGCCCTTGTGTTCGTAGCGAATAAATACAATAGGATGGTTTTAGTGAGGATACCAGCCATGTACGCCTCCTAACCAAGAAACGGGTTGTGCATTTTCACCTAGAACAACAGTTATTTGAATGCACGAGAAGATTCTTTATATAAAACAAAATGTAAGTAGAGTATGTCCTAAATACGTTTTTTATATATATGTCACACAAAAACTTATATTAAGTTGGATTAAACCAAATCTGGCGGGGCCAACACTGTGAATGGGGGTCCTAAGTGGCACCACTCGAAACTTTGAGAACACGGATAATGGGGGCGAATAATTGAATTTTAACCTACTCGCACGGACTATTGCGTAGCACCAGAAATCCATTATAACCAGATCTATCTTCCTTTGAAACTCCGTTGTTATGATGTGTCTTGATTGTTGGATATTCCAAACCTTTTCTCAAAGGGTCCGCAACACAGTAAAACGCATTTATCTACTATACAGATGGAAAGGGTTGGATATTTCTTATTCTCTATAATAGTAAATTGTACTTATTAGCTTAAGTTTAATATGTTTTAAAAATGACATGATACCTAACATGGATACCTGTATATATTGTACGTATAATAACTTTACCTAGAGAGCCATAAAAGGGCACATATAAATTACTTGTTTTACTAGTTTACAAACAGCACAGGATGGGCATCGTTCGGATTTTTCTTTTGGCGCTGAGGACTACGTGGTCATCCAAATTTATTTGATACATTTACTATACACCACATCTACCTAGTCAGGTCATAAGTATTGTCACACAGTAAAAACTTTTCTTTTAGAATGCTGGCCACAAAAAAGTTTATTGAATTCGAATTTAGAATTGTTCATGAAAATAAAAATGTATAACTTTTAGAATTTTACTCATTTTTAAATATGGAGTGGACGCTTAAAGAAGACCGTGTTGCAGTTATTGCGTTGCATCGTTACAGTTACGCGCCAATTCAAATTTTTAACATACTGAAAAATTTGAATATAACCAAAAGATTCGTTTATCGTACCATCAAACGATACAATGAAGACTCTAGTGTAGATGACAGGTCAAGAAGTGGTCGCCCTCGGTCTGTTAGGACTCCAGCAGTGATAAAAGCTGTGAAGGCACGAATTCAAAGAAATCCCAAACGTAAGCAGAAACTGTTGGCCCTTCAGATGGGGTTAAGCAGAACCACGGTGAAAAGGGTGTTAAATGAAGACTTAGGGCTTCGGGCATATCGAAGAAAAACAGGACATCGTTTGAATGCTCGTCTAATGGACCTGAGACTGAAGAGATGCCGCGCTTTGTTGAAGCGGTACGCGGGAAAAAAATATCGGGAAATTCTTTTTTCGGATGAAAAAATTTTTACCGTAGAAGAGAGCTACAACAAACAAAATGATAAGGTGTACGCACACAGTAGTGAAGAAGCGAGCAACCGTATTCCGCGTGTCCAACGAGGTCATTTTCCATCCTTGCTCATGGTATGGTTGGGAGTTTCTTATTGGGGCTTAACAGAGGTACATTTTTGTGAGAAAGGTGTAAAAACGAATGCTGTTGTGTATCAAAATACAGTCCTGACGAACCTTGTGGAACCTGTTTCTCACACCATGTTCAATAACAGGCACTGGGTATTCCAACAAGATTCGGCGCCAGCTCATAGAGCGAAGAGCACACAAGACTGGCTGGCGGCGCGTGAAATCGACTTCATCCGGCACGAAGACTGGCCCTCCTCCAGTCCAGATTTGAATCCGTTAGATTACAGGATATGGCAACACTTGGAGGAAAAGGCGTGCTCAAAGCCTCATCCCAATTTGGAGTCACTCAAGACATCCTTGATTAAGGCAGCCGCCGATATTGACATGGACCTCGTTCGTGCTGCGATAGACAACTGGCCGCGCAGATTGAAGGCTTGTATTCAAAATCACGGAAGTCATTTTGAATAAACTTTAATGTCATAAGAATCTATGTTTTGTTAAGTTCATTTTGGTATATGAATGGTTACATAATTAATAAACTTGTTACAATTATTTTACATTAATCATGTGACAGAATTTATGACCTGACTAGGTATTTAATATATTTTTCTGGGCCAATAAGTCACAGGGGAGACTCAGTGTAAAGGAACATGATAAAGCTTCACGGAGGAAACTGCCGCAAATGCACTAGACTAGAGAACGCACATCACCGGAACGGCACATACTTCTCAACTATCCGACCTTCTGGTGGATGAATATACTTTTGTGAGCGGCGAAGTGGGCTGGGCCGGCGAAGTGGGCAATGGCGACTTAAGCCGGCCTTTCCTCTTTGTCAGGGTGGGTATGTGTGGCTTACCCCGGATGCCGCCAATCTCTTAGAGAAGTAAAACCGCACCCTATGTGAAACTCTCACGGAACGTCTCCGGCTCCAAAAGACTCTGGTAGGAGAGGTAGACTTGTAAAATTCAAATATTAGGTGTACAAATTAGTTCGGTTCGTTTTAAAAAGATGGCTCTGGCTGTCATGAATGTTTTATTGTGACAGTTGATCTCGGTGGTTTCAGAGAGGTTAGACATCTGTCAATAACATTCCGTTCCCATCACTTCGAATTTCGTAAAAGAACTTGTTTTTAATTTTTTTGAATATGTCAAATTTTGTGTTAACTAAGCAGCATCTGCGGGAGGTTTTAATTTTTTGCTTCAATTGGAAGAAAAGTGCAGCGGAAGCGCATCCAATGCTTGTGGAAGTTTATGGTGATAATGCTCCAACTGATAAATCATGTAGGGAATGGTTCCGACGTTTTAAGGATGGTGATTTCAGCGTTGAAGATAAGCCTAGACCCGGACAACCAAAAAAATTCGAGGACGAAGAATTGGAGGCATTACTCGATGAAGATCGAAGTCAAACACAAGAGGAACTTGCAGATAGTTTAGGAGTGACTCAACAAGCAGTTTCTGTACGATTAAACTCCATAGAAATTCAAAAACAGGTATACTGGGTTCCTCATGAATTGAAACCAAAAGACGTTGAAAGACAATTTTTTACTTGCGAGCAGTTGATTCAAAGGCAAAAAACAAAGGGTTTTTTACATCGAATTGTAACTGGAGATGAGAAATGGATATTCGACGATAATTCCAAGAAGAAAAAATACTACGCTAAGCCTGGTGAATCGTTACCATTGACCTCGACATCAACAGCAAAGCAAAATTTGAGTTCAAAAGTCATGCTGTGTATTTGGTGGGACCAAAAAGGTGTTGTGTACTATGAGTTGCTACAACCTGGCGAATCTATTATGGGCGATCGGTATAGGCTACAATTAATTCGAATCGAATACGAACAAAGTCATGATAAAGTTATTCTTTTGCACGACAACGCTCGACCTCATGTCGCAAACGTCGTCAAAAAATATTTAGAAACACTCAAGTGGGATATTTTACTACACCCGCCGTATTCTCCGGACCTTGCTCCTTCGGATTACTGGTTATTCCGACGGATGCAGCACGACTTGGCAGGTCACCGGTTTACTTCTTTTGCAGAAATAGAAAATTGGATCGGAAGTTGGATTGCCTCGAAAGACGAATAATTTTTTCGAGATTAAATTCAAAAATTGCCTGAGAGATGGGAAAAAGTAGTAATCAACGATGAACAATACTTTGATTAATCTATTAATTTATTTTGATTTAAAAATTAATATATTTTTAACAACAAAAAACGGACCGAATTAATTTGTACACCCAATAGTAAAAGGTGTCATACGTACCAGTAAACACAAGAAATTTCGAAGAGCGCGAAGGGACAAAGAAATGGTAGGAAAACCGATATCAAGCTCTAAAATGAAAGTTTTGACCATCACCATCATTTAATTCTTGTTACAGCCTAAACTTCCGCTTCGGTGCCCGAGGTCCACTTTCCGCTGGTTTCTTCTTCACTTCGCATAGCCTTCAGAATCCCTATAGTGAGTCCGTTAGCACGTATCACCCTTTACGACGTCAATTCAGCACTTTTTGGGTCTTGACCATAACAGCGGAGACGACACTCCTGCAATTTATATTCAATCTCACGAACACGAACGCTGCCGCGTAAGTGGAAGTTCCTAACACGGTCTTTTCGCGTCAGTCCACATGTTCACTGCAGCATATTCATCTTCGTGCCTGTTAGTGTCGCTCCAGCACCGGCCACATTTCACAATCGTATAAAAGAACTGGCCTAACGATGGTCTTTTAGAAGTGCCTTTAACTTAACCGGCATCTCAGAGCACATTACACTAGTCACTTCACGCCACTTGTCCCACGCGTCATCAATCATACCACTGATCTCAGTGTGCAAGTTTCCTCACAATGTTTCCCTTCACCATCAGTGTATGGGTATCGTGGGATTGGTTTCCCAGTATGATACCACCTGGCTACATTGATCAATGGTTGCCTTAACAGTTGATCCAAAATAAGTGAAGTAATAACTAATTTAAATAAGCAGGAGGTTATTTTTAAAATCTTGACATTTAAAGAGAATTCAAAACTTGTTTGAGCTCGTCGTACTTATGTTTACTATACATTTATGATAAAGTATAAAACCCAAAGATAAATTCATTTCAACACTATTGCGTTGTTAATTGTGTTCGATCGTTGTGTGTTAATATTTTGATGTGGGATTTTTTGTGATAATGATAAAATTCACAAGAATTACAAACATATTTGCGTTATTATTTACTATAGGTATTCGTCTAATCAGTCTAATGTAATAAACTATGGATAACTAAATATATCAAAATTCGAATTTGAACCGTAAAGTAACGTATAAATTAAACATGTCAAATATCACATTCAAAATTCTAGGAAAACATTTAAACAAATTTGTTACAAGTACATTTTAAGTATTACTAAAAATAACTAAACCTATCTTGGCTGTCGTAACTTTAATCAAATTCTTACAATTTGGTTATGAATCGTATAATTTTATTTAATACATTACAAATATATTTTATATTGCACTTAAAATAGTGCCGTGTGGTCCCGGCCGAAGAAAGAATAGGGCCACCCCAAATCATCCCAAGGGAGTCGTAAAAGCCGACTGATGGGTTACTCCATCTGCCAGCCTGCATGCGGCGAGGGAAGGACACCTCTAGGTTTCCCTTTAGAGGTTGGGAGGTCGGACGGCAGTCGCTCCCGTAAAAACCAAAACAAGCCACACAAAAATGGTACGAACACGGAAAAGTATTGTCACGGATAGGGCGTCGCCGCAAAACGACGCGCAGGAACTTCGCCCGACTCCTGTGACAAGTGGACTAGGGTTACCGTGCCGTGGGCGAGCACGGCTAAAGACACTAGCCCCATCCAAAAGGAAACTCCGCTTCGCAACGTGGAACATTGGCACGCTAACCGGACGCGCGAGAGAGTTGGCCGATGTGCTCTCCAGGCGAAGGGTGGCCGTGGCGTTCCTGCAGGAGACTCGGTGGAAGGCCAGCAGATCCCGGTTCATTGGGAATGGCTACAAGCTGATCTACACAGGTGCACCTGGTGGGGAGAATGGGGTTGCCATAGTGCTCTCGGAGGAGTTCCAGAACGACATTTTGGAAGTGAAACGTCATAGCGACCGGCTTATGGTCGTTAGGGTGCTTATCGATGGGGTAGTTACCCACTTGATAAGTGCCTATGCGCCACAGGCCGGTTGTGACGACGCCGATAAAATAGCGTTTTGGAATCAACTCGGAGAAGTGCTCCGTGGAATCCCATTATCACAGGGGATCGTTTTGGGGGGTGATTTGAACGGTCATGTGGGTGATGAATGTGGGGAATTTGAGCGTGTTCACGGTGGATTTGGGTACGGTAGCCGCAACGCGGAAGGGGAGGACATCCTCAATACGTGTGCGGCTGCCGACCTTGCCATCGTGAACACGTATTTCAAAAAGAGACCCGAGCATCTCATCACCTACAAGAGCGGGAGGAATGCTACCCAAATCGACTTCCTACTCACTAGGAGACACCACATCAGCAAAGTAGCCAACTGCAAGGTCATACCCGGTGAGAGTCTCACTGCACAACACCGTCTTCTTGTCATGGACCTCTGCGTAAGGCCCAAAGGCAAATGTGTCGACCGCCTTCAACGCCGAATCAGGTGGTGGCTGCTTGATGAAGTCAAGTCCCAGGAGTTCGCCTCTGCCATCGGCGACAAGTGCGCCGGAGGTGAGGGCGAACCGGTTCAAGCTTACTGGGACAGGATTCAGGCGGCTATCCTTGGGTCGGCGAGAAAGGTGCTTGGCGTGTCTAAGGGCGGACGCAAGTGTGACAAGGACACTTGGTGGTGGAACGACTCAGTCCAGAGGGAGACCAGGGCGAAAAAAGCCCTCTTTAAGAAGTGGCAAGCGTCCAGATCTCCTGAAGACCGAGACGCATACAGAGATGCCAAACGCGCCACCAAGAAAGCTGTAGCCAGAGCCAGACGAGACCACTTACAACCACTTTACGATAAGTTGGACTCGTCTGAGGGGCAGAAGCTCATATATAAGTTGGCGCGCTCCAGGGTCAAAGCGGCACAGGATATCTCCAAGTGCCGCTGTGTAAAAGACCCCGGGGGCAACTTGTTATGCGAGGACCTCGCGGTGAAGGAGAGATGGCGCTCATATTTTCACGAGCTGCTGAACAAGCAGCATAAAGAGGTGCAGCCGCCAGATCTTCCTCCGAACCAAGGACTAGTGCCACTGATAACGCCTGCAGAGGTCCAGAATTGTCTTCGCCGCATGAAGAATCGGAAAGCTGTTGGATCCGATGGAGTCCCCATCGAAGCCTGGAAGGCGATGGGCTCTCGTGGTGTGGGCACTTTAACCGACCTTTTCAACCGGACACTCCTCACCGGTACGATCCCGAACCAATGGAGGCTGAGTATCATTACTCCAGTCTTCAAAGGCAAGGGATCGGTGCAGGAGTGCGGTAACTACCGCGGTATAAAGGTCATGTCCCACACTATGAAGCTCTTCGAGAGGGTTATCGACTCTCGGATTCGACAGGAGTGCACTGTCTCGGAATGTCAATATGGGTTTCGCCCTGGTCACGGGACAATGGACCCTATTTTTGCCCTAAGGACTGTCGCGGAGAAATACAGGGCGAAGAATACGCCTCTGCATTGTCTGTTTCTTGACTTGCAGAAGGCCTTCGACTGTATTCCTCGCGCGATAATCTGGTGGGCATTGCGGTCCAAAGGGATTCCAGAGGCCTATATTGGGATCATCCGAGACATGTACCGTGATTCCGATTCCGTAGTTCGGACCGCTGTTGGCGACACAAACCCTTTCCCCATCACCGTCGGTGTGCACCAAGGATCCGTCCTTAGTCCGTTTCTGTTTAGCGTGGTATTAGACGTATTGTCGAACAGCATCAGAAACTCACATGAGCAGCCCCCGTGGCTGCTCATGTATGCTGATGATATCGCGCTGGCAGATTCGGACAGGGCTAGGCTGGTGCGACGTGTGAAGGTGTGGAAGGAGTCGCTTGAGAACGGTGGTCTGAAGCTCAATGTAGCGAAGACCGAGTACTTGGCCTGTAACTCCACAGATCCCACACCCGTACGCATAGACGGCAACACGGTCGAGCGCACGGACCATGTGAAATACCTGGGATCCGTGTTTCATGCGTCTGGTGACATCGATTGCGACGTCAAGGCACGCATTGCTGCCGCGTGGGCTAAATGGCGTGAGGTAACTGGTGTCATTTGTGACCCCAAGATGCCGGTAAAGTTGAAGGGGCAGGTCTATAAGACCATCATTAGGCCTGTCCTTTTATACGGCTGTGAAGCGTGGCCGGTGTTAGAGCGACACAAGCAAGAACTGCGTGTCACGGAGATGAATATGCTGCGGTGGATGTGTGGAGTGACGCGGAAGGACCGCGTTAGGAACTCCCGCATTCGCGGTAGTCTTCATGTCCGTGACATTGCAGATAAATTGCAGGAGTGTCGGCTCCGTTGGTATGGCCATGGTTTACGGCAACCGGATGCTTACGTGGGAAACAAATGTCTGGCCATGCCGCCTCCGCCGGGCCCCGGCAGGAGGGGTAGACCCAAAAAGTGCTGGATTGACGTCGTAAAGGGTGATATGCGTGCCAATGGTCTCACTACCAGGGATGCTGAAGATCGCGCGAAGTGGAGTAGAAAAAGTCGGAAAGCGGACCCCGGGCACCGAAACGAAAGTTTGGGTGGCAACCGGGACTAACGCTGGGATGATGATGATGATGATGATGACTTAAAATAGAGATAAACGTGTTTCAGTTACGGCTACCGAGGTGAATAAGAACCAAAGTGTTAACGTCAGTGGAGTTAATCACACAAGGATTAAAAGGGTAAGTAATCCAAGAAAATATTATTTCATCATCATCATCATCATCATTTCAGCCGGAAGACGCCCACTGCTGGACAAAGGCCTCCCCCAAAGATCTCCACGATGATCGCTCCTGCGCTGCCCTCATCCAACCTATTCCGGCGATCTTGACCAGATCATCGGTCCATCTTGTGGGGGGCCTACCAACATTGCGTCTTCCGGTACGCGGTCGCCATTCGAGGACTTTTCTGCCCCAACGGCCATCAGTCCTTCGAGCTATGTGCCCAGCCCACTGCCACTTCAGTTTTGCAATCATCCGGGCTATGTCGGTAACTTTGGTTCTCCTGCGAATCTCCTCATTTCTGATACGATCTCGCAGGGAAACTCCGAGCATAGCCCTCTCCATTGCCCTCTGAGCGACCATGAGCTTTCTGATAAGGCCCACAGTTAGCGACCACGTCTGCGTTCCGTATGTCATCACTGGCAATACACATTAGTTAAAAACTTTCGTCTTGAGATACTGCGGTATTTGGGACGAAAAGATTTTACAATTAAATATTATTTAATTGTCCACAATTAAATATTTCTTTTGAGTGAAATAATTATATTTTCTCCGTGTAAGAACGGAGTAAGGACACTAACTCCTGCGGTCAGGGTCGGTCTGTCGCAAAAGGCGACAAAATAACCCAAGCCCGTGTAGATGGCAACCACCCTTGGTTTATAAGTATGCCGCCATACTAACGTTGAGTTGTGTTCCGGCATTAGTGACCCAGGTATCCTTATGGAACAGCAGTGTGTTCGCGGTGCCCCTAGCGTCGCAAATATCCATAGGCGACGGTAACTGCTTACTATTAAGTGAGCCGTCAGCTTGTCTACTATTCTTCAGCAATAAAAAAACTAACTACGCTTAACTGTAAAAGAAGATCAGAATAGTCGTCGAATTCGCGTGACGAGCCAGTAGTGTTCACTTAAAAAAATATAAACAATCAAGATAACAAGTTTTGATTATATACATAGTCAGGTCATAAATTCTGTCACATGTTTAATGTAAAATAATTGTAACAAGTTTATTAATTATATAACCATTCATATACCAAAATGAACTTAACAAAACATAGATTCTTATGACATTAAAGTTTATTCAAAATGACCTCCGTGATTTTGAATACAAGCCTTCAATCTGCGCGGCCAGTTGTCTATCGCAGCACGAACGAGGTCCATGTCAATATCGGCGGCTGCCTTAATCAAGGATGTCTTGAGTGACTCCAAATTGGGATGAGGCTTTGAGCACGCCTTTTCCTCCAAGTGTTGCCATATCTTGTAATCTAACGGATTCAAATCTGGACTGGAGGAGGGCCAGTCTTCGTGCCGGATGAAGTCGATTTCACGCACCGCCAGCCAGTCTTGTGTGCTCTTCGCTCTATGAGCTGGCGCCGAATCTTGTTGGAATACCCAGTGCCTGTTATTGAACATGATATGAGAAACAGGTTCCACAAGGTTCGTCAGGACTGTATTTTGATACACAACAGCATTCGTTTTTACACCTTTCTCACAAAAATGTACCTCTGTTAAGCCCCAATAAGAAACTCCCAACCATACCATGAGCGAGGATGGAAAATGACCTCGTTGGACACGCGGAATACGGTTGCTCGCTTCTTCACTACTATGTGCGTACACCTTATCATTTTGTTTCTTGTAGCTCTCTTCTACGGTAAACATTTTTTCATCCGAAAAAAGAATTTCCCGATATTTTTTTCCCGCGTACCGCTTCAACAAAGCGCGGCATCTCTTCAGTCTCAGGTCCATTAGACGAGCATTCAAACGATGTCCTGTTTTTCTTCGATATGCCCGAAGCCCTAAGTCTTCATTTAACACCCTTTTCACCGTGGTTCTGCTTAACCCCATCTGAAGGGCCAACAGTTTCTACTTACGTTTGGGATTTCTTTGAATTCGTGCCTTCACAGCTTTTATCACTGCTGGAGTCCTAACAGACCGAGGGCGACCACTTCTTGACCTGTAATCTACACTAGAGTCTTCATTGTATCGTTTGATGGTACGATAAATGAATCTTTTGGTTATATTCAATTTTTTCAGTATGTTAAAAATTTGAATTGGCGCGTAACTGTAACGATGCAACGCAATAACTGCAACACGGTCTTCTTTAAGCGTCCACTCTATATTTAAAAATGAGTAAAATTCTAAAAGTTATACATTTTTATTTTCATGAACAATTCGAAATTCGAATTCAATAAACTTTTTTGTGGCCAGCATTCTAAAAGAAAAGTTTTTACTGTGTGACAATACTTATGACCTGACTAGGTATATACAAGGTAAGTGGATAGATAAAAACCAGACCACCCAAGTCAAATTGAAACGTTTTTTCCAAGATCAACTTTACTGGACATCGAACTCTGGAATCTTGAAGGCCGAAGTGGTTTAAACAGCTAACCTGACTTTGATGGTCATCGAAAGTTGTCATGGAATCTTAAAATTTTATGCATTTTACGGCGCCCTTGCAATGATTTTATTAAACGTATAGATTATAACGGCTTACTTTTACATAATTTTTTTAATAATGTTTTTGTCCATAGAGATACTTGGAGTCTCAGTAACCAATGCTATCGGCTACAATGTCTTATTTATTGCTAAGGTGGTCCCCATGTTTGTTGTTGCAAACAGGCTGACGGCCCACTTAATTCTAAGCAGTTACCGCTGCCTATAGATGTTTGTGGCGCCAGGGGCACCGCGAACACGCTACACGGAACAGGACATAAGGCTATTATGACGGTATATTTAAAGACCAGAGGTGGTTGCCATCTAGACGGACTTGAAGCCCTAACACCTAGTAATATTATGATTAATTATTGTTTATATTATTATTATAAATATTTGAGTACAAAACCATGATACCATGCTGTCTATGTCCGAACTATCTCTGATGCTCTCCACTATATAAAATACAAAGCTAAGACGAAACCTTTTACTTTTATAAAATGTTGAACGACCAAATTATATTTGTATAAATAAAAGTCAAAAGTCTGAGCTCCGACAGGCTTAATATATAACCGCGATTAACAGCTTGTATAAAATTTGCTTGTATTTTAATTATAATTTAAATTACTTTAATACAAAGAAAATAAGAATGGGGTATGCTTTGCCGAACCGTCTATGTACCCAAAAATAACCGTTTAAAAACATCAAAGAGAAACACAAATTCACATCATCATCATCATCATTTCAGCCGGAAGACGCCCACTGCTGGACAAATGCCTCCCCCAAAGATCTCCACGATGATCGGTCCTGCGCTGCCCTCATCCAACCTATCCCGGCGATCTTGACCAGATCATCGGTCCATCTTGTGGGGGGCCTACCAACACTGCGTCTTCCGGTACGCGGTCGGTCGGTCACATCAGCCTTATCTTTATTTATACTCTATTTATTTTAATCCCATAATTATTTAAAAATTTGTATGTAGCAATATACACACTAGTAGTTTAACAATTTAATTTAACTTATTGATTTAACATTAGACTGTGAATAGTAGATGCAGGTTATATGTAAACTACTAATAATTATAATTGAAAACTTACTATAATAATATTTTATTTTTTTTTATTATCGTGATTGTTCTTTACAGTATCACAATTATCATAATGGGTGGGATTGGACAAACCCACATTACCATTCCGGATTTTCATCTGGCCATCACTATCACCAAGCCCCTTACAACTATCAACATTCTTACCATGAAAAACAAGACGATAAATACCCTTCAAATTTTGATATATACACTAATCCTTATACACCAATGCAGAATGTTCCAACTCCACCAAAATTATATTACAATAAAGAACCAGTTATGCCAGCAACTCAACCTATACCAACTGGATTAACACAAAACAATAGTGACGTAAGCTTTAACAGGCCCTCAATACAACCAGTAAATATTAAGAGGGACCCAGGTTATCAAAACGCACCAGTTCTAAATATAAATCCAAATATAGAAGAAAATCCAACCCAAATTCATATACATTTACATATTCACAATAATGCACAAATACCCGCTAATGTTACTGAACAGTATCCCAAGGGCAATGACCAATTTAACGAAGATGATGTCGATTATTCTGATCCAAATTCTTATTTATGGTTAATCGGGCAATTAAATAAGCCTAAAAAACCCACAAATGAAAATAGAGGACCAATTAAACCGACAAGAGATGATTTGTTCTATAATAATAAGGTACCTAATAAAAACAAAAGTCCTAATAAACCACGTGATCCTGTAATAGAACCTAGTAAAGACAACATAGCCGAAATTTCTGATAGAATAGATGCATCAATTGATGCTAAAGTATTTGGAACAGAAGTTGACCTTGATGGACAAATTATAGGACCTACAGGTACTTTAGAAGATAATGCAGATGTTGGCACTTTCTCAGTAGCAGAAGCCATTAATTGTGACAAACCTTATCAGCCTCCGAAAATGCCAAACTTTCAAGTACCCGGCCGCAGAATTAGTGAAGCACGTAAGTTAGTAAAAATATTTAAAAAATATAATTATAACGTACTTATTAGATCATTTTTAATTTAGAAAAATCTCTCTGCAATAGTATTTATTACAGTAACAAATTATTATAAATATCATCATTATTATCTCAGCATCAAATCCCGGTTACAACCTAGACTTTCGCTTCGGTGCCCGGAGTTCATTTTCCGACTTTTTCTTCTCCACTTTGCACAATCTTCGACATCCCTGGTAGTCAATCCATTGGCACGCATCACCCTTTACAATGTCAAGCCAGCAATTTTTGGGTCTACCCTTCCTGTCGGGGCCTGACGGAGGTGGCGTGGCCAGAAATTTATTCCCCATGTAGTTAGCCAGTTGCCGTAAAACGTGGCCATACCAGCGAAGGCGACACTCCTGCAGTTTGTCCGCAAGGTCACGTACATGAAGGCTGCCGTGAATGCGGGAGTCACCAAACGCGTGAAATACAGAGTCCAGGTATTTCACCTGGTCTGTGCGCTCCACCGTGTTGCCGCCTATGTGTATGGATGTGGGATCTGTGAAGTTACAAGCCAAGTACTCGGTCTTCGCTACATCGAGCTTCATACGGCTGAGTATGTGGTAACCAATGCTCTGAACTATACCAGTGAGGAGTATTTGGTTTAAAAGGTTGGTTAAAATGCCCACACCATGCCCGTCGCCTTCAAAACTTCGATGGGGACTCCATCAGTACCGACAACTTTTCGATTCTTCATGTGGCGAAGACAATTCTGGACTTCTGCAAGCGTTATCGTTGGCTTTAGTCCGTGATTCGGTAGAAGATCAGGTGGCTACAACTCTTTGTGCTGCTTATTTAGCAGCTTATTAGATATATTATATTATAGAGTTATTAAAAATATAATAAAAATAAATATTTATAAACAGCCACAAAGGTACGGATTTTCACCTAGTGAAGGGTTGTGTTTTAAAAAAAATAATAGATATTATCAAGAGAGGTTTCACAATATTTTGGTTTAAATCGGATAATATACGATATCTACCTACATAATTATATAGAAATTCATCAAGATCCATACACAGTTCCACTCGTCAAAGTGTTTGTTAACATTTTGAATCTATTCAAAATGTTAACAAACACTTTGACGAGTGGAACTGTGTATGATTGTATTCATCTATGAACAACTTTCGTTTTTGAATGAGGTATTGAGGTCATAAAAGTTACTGATTATTGAGTAATCTAGAATGTAGACATTAAATTTAAAAGTTCAGGCATTGATATTATAATAATGGTACTACTTAATTACTGCCTTAAAACTTGAAGTGAGCTGTAAGCCCCGTATTCATTGTAAACATTTGTTTATAAACATGGTTGCATAAACATGTTGCGGGGTTGCGGTCAACATGTTGCGGGCAACATTTGTGTTGCAGAGTTGATCACGCCATGATGCAGAGTTGCCGCCCGGCGAGCGTAAACATTAGTTTATAAACAAATGTTGACGTGTGTGGACAAGTTTATTAACAGTTTTAAACATGGCAGTAGTGAGGACCAATGACAAAATAATGAAGTTGATAGAATTATTTCAATAAAAAACAATATTGTGGGATTCTTCGAATAAAACCTATAAAGAACAAGAAAAATGATGCATGGGACGAAATTTCTGAAGCTTTAATAATTCCAAAAAAAGAAATAGAGCCCAAAATACCGTAAAGTTACAGCTAGTCTTGTTTGAGGTAAAATTGCCTGTCGAAAATTTGTTGCTCTTTTAGCTATTGACGTACCAATTAACTCTGAAAGATGTTCAAAATCACTTTTTGACATCCTCATAAAGTTAATAAAGGATCCATCTGCCATCGTAAGATCACTCATCAAATTTTCTCTTTGCATCAGATACTTTCGCACCCATCAATTGTTTTTTCTTTTTTTTATAGAAAGATTCATTATAAGATACGCAGAACACAACAACACTACTTTCTCGAGCAACATTTTAACGTTGACTGGCGAGTGGACGGGAAGTATGGCTGTAAACATTGTTGCCAGCAACTCTGATGTTGAGAAACTTTGGTGTTGAGAAATAGTTGCGCAACAAATGTTTACAATGAATACGGGGCTGTATCCTAAATTTATTCTCTAACGGGAATCAAGTGTTCTGTTATATTTTTTACCGAATTTCTGCCAATGAGAAATAATAAATAGTTCATTTGGATTGACCCAGTGAGGATTTTTATTTAAATTTAGAGTTCAGCAGATAGGCAAACTGCCCACTCTGGCAGGTGTTGAACGATGCCTATGGACGTTTGCAACACCAGAGGCATTACCAACGCGCTGCCGACCTTGAAGAAATTTTATAACGCCTTTTTTGTAAAATTTTATATCGTACTGCGCTGAAAAAACCTCAAGCAGAGGAAGCCTCAGCTCATTCTAAATCCTGAAAGTACGCAATATGAACGTTCTTGAGAACCATTTCGTACAAGAAAGAAGAGGCTCCAAGAAATAGGGATGAACACCCAGCCCATGGCGGGCAATGCGGTGGTAGAAAGACAACGAGGGCACCATTCTGAATAGTTCTTCAGAACACTCCCCGTTGTATATGTTAAATATATATCTACAATAACAGTTTGTTAGTCATTTAATTACTAGTGATGACATCTGTTGGAGCATCTGTAAACGTTCTATTGTTTACTAGCAGTGCCATCTGTTGATGCATTTGTAGACGATCTATTTTTATAATAATATAAAAGGCAGTTCTTTGTCAACCTCACTATGTGTTTCACTATAGGTTATGGGCCGGTCACGTTTTTCACGGTTTAAGTTGATATTTGAGGTTTTTGCGATAGAATATTATGCTAGCTGAAGCTAAGATCGCAGATAGAAATATTAACTGTAAAGTAATTCGGTGTGAAAATGACTTCGAGCTACCTAGTGAGTGTGCCTAAGCTCAAAGGGCGTGAGAACTATGGTGAGTGGGCTTTCGCCGCGGAGAATTTTTTAGTGTTGGAAGGCATGTCAGACTGCATCAAGGCGGATACTGGAGCCTCAACAATAGGAGCCGCAGACGACGCGAAGACAAAAGCCAAGTTGATTCTGACGATCGACTCATCGCTGTACGTACATATCCGAGACGTAGAAACCACCCGGGAGCTATGGATGAAGTTAAAGAAAATCTTTGATGATTCGGGATTTACCAGAAGAATTAGTTTGCTGCGAGCGCTTATTTCAATTCGTCTTGAAAATTGTACTTCAATGACTTCCTATGTGACGCAAGTTATAGAAACAAGTCAGAAATTGAGTGGTACGGGTTTCAAAATCAATGACGAATGGGTTGGATCGCTTTTGTTGGCGGGATTAACTGAAAAATATGCACCTATGATCATGGCGATTGAGCATTGTGGAGTTGCAATAACGGCGGACGCCATTAAAACGAAGCTATTGGACATGGAGGAAGGAAACAGTAGTGGCGATTCTAGCGCCACAGGAAACGGTGCGTTTACAAGTTTCAAGAAAAACAGAAGTGGTAACACTAGCGGAAGCAGAGACAATAAACAAACGTCAAAGTCAAGCTCGAAAGTTGTCAAGTGCTACAAATGTAAACAAACTGGTCATTATCGCAATCAGTGCACTTTTCATAAAAATAATTCTTCAGATCTAAGAAACAATGAACGTAAAAAGTCAAATACGTTCAGTGCTGTGTTTCTAAATGGCAATTTCAATAAAAGTGATTGGTATATTGACTCTGGCGCAAGTTGTCATTTGACAGCTAATAGAAACTGGATGAAGAATGTTTCGTGTAACCAAAACACTAAGGAGATTGTTATAGCCAACAAAGAGACACTGCCAGTCACATGTACAGGCGATGTACAGATTTCTACGTTGTTGTCATCGTGTGTGTATGATATTGTTGTAGAAGGGGTGATGTGCGTACCGAGTTTGACTACGAACCTTCTGTCTGTGAGCCAATTGATTGCAAAGGGCAACAGTGTATCATTTACTCCTAATGGTTGTCAGATTCGCAATAGAATTGGAGAACTGGTGGCCACAGCATGTTTGGTGAATGGTGTATACAAGTTGAACATACCAGAGTGTTCATCAACTGCAGCAATGGTGTCAGCTGAAGTCTGGCATCGCAGACTTGGGCATGTAAATAGCAACTATTTGAACCGAATGCAGAACGCAGTGGAAGGCTTGACACTTGACAGTAAGACAGATGTATCAAAGTTGTCTTGTATAACATGCTGTGAAGGCAAACAGAGTCGTCTACCATTTCCAAAAGGTAGCAACAGAAGTACTGAAGCTTTACACACAGTGCATACTGATGTATGTGGCCCAATGGAGATCACTTCGATAGGTGGGTCAAAATATTTTCTTCTATTTGTTGATGATTATACCCGAATGATCTTTATTTATTTTTTGAAGAACAAAAGTGAAGTGCTAATGTATTTTCAAAGATATAAATCTGAAGTAGAGAATCAGCTCAACAAAAGAATTAAGATTTTGCGCAGTGACAATGGCAAGGAGTTCTGTAATAAGGAGATGGATGGGTTTTTAACAAAACACGGAATTGTTCATCAGAAAACCAATCCGTATACCCCTGAACAAAATGGGTTATCAGAGCGGTTCAATAGAACCATTGTAGAAAAAGCAAAATGTCTTCTATTTGATGCTGGATTGAGGAAAAACTTTTGGGCTGAGGCAGCCAACACAGCTGTGTACCTTCAAAATAGGACAGTTGCATCGTCTCTTAATGGAAAAACCCCATTTGAAATGTGGACAGGTGTGAAACCAGATGTTAGTCATGTGAGGTTATTTGGTAGCACAGTTATGATGCATGTGCCTAAACAAAAGAGACAAAAATGGGATAAGAAATCAAAAAAATGCATCCTAGTGGGGTATCCAGATGATGTAAAAGGATACAGGATCTACAATCCAGAAACAGGAACTATCACAACAAGCCGAGATGTGGTAATAATTGAGGATGTTACACAGGAAAGTACCATAGAAGTGAGAGAAACCTCTGTCTTAGATCAGACATCTGAAGAGTCTTTGGTTCCAGTGGGGGGATCAGGGACTGATTGTACTGAGGATACAGAGAATTTTCAAGAAGAAAGTATCAGCACAAATGACAATGATGATACATATTTACCATGTGATGATGATCTGCTTGAATCTTCTTCTTCTTCACCTAACACTTCACAGAGTAGTACTGATACATTGACATTTGAAAATGTTAATATGATGCGTAGTGCGAGGCCTAGACAACCACCTGATAGGTATGGTTTTGTGAGTGCTCATGTTAGTGATGGTGACTTAGATAATAACAGTGAACTTACCTTAAAAGAAGCCTTGAAAGGATCAGAAAGGTCCTACTGGTTGGAAGCTGTACGGGATGAATTACAGTGCTTTGAAGACAATGATGCTTGGGAACAAGTTGACATTCCAAAAGGTGGTACAATTGTTAAGTGTAAGTGGGTTCTGTGCAAGAAATATGACAGTGAAAATAATGTGCGCTATCGTGCCCGACTAGTGGCCAAGGGATTTTCACAGAAATATGGTGTAGATTATACAGAGACATTTTCACCAGTAGTGAGACATAGTACACTAAGACTATTGTTTGCTTTATCTGTGTTATTAGGATTAGAAATAACTCATTTAGATGTTAAGACTGCATTTTTAAATGGCGAGTTAGATGAAACTATTTATATGGAGAAACCAGAATGTTATGATTTTATTGATAATGTACATAAAGTGTTGAAACTAAAAAAGGCCATTTATGGTTTGAAACAAGCGTCTAGAGCCTGGAATATAAAGGTAGATAGTTGTTTACAGAGTCATGGATATAAAAAATCTAAATTAGAACCATGTATGTACATTAAAAATAACAACAAGTATAAAACCATTGTAACAGTGTATGTTGATGATTTTTTTATTTTTTCTAATGATAAGGATGAAACCAGTAATATTAAAAATATTTTGTCAAATCAGTTTCAAATCAAAGACTTAGGCCAGGTAAAAAATTGTCTTGGAATGAATGTAAACTTCAATAAAAAGGAAGGTTCCGTTACCCTCAGTCAGGAAAATTATATAAATAAGTTGTTATGTAAATTCAATTTATCTGAGTGTAAACCTGTAGATACTCCAATGGAGAGCAAACTAGAAATAAGTAAAGGTCAAGGTATAAACAAACAAGCCCCATATCAACAGCTCTTGGGCAGTTTAATGTATTTGTCCGTATTAACTCGACCAGACATTACTTTTGCTGTTAACTATTTAAGTCAATTCAACAATTGTTATACTAGTGTCCATTGGGAATATGCAAAGAGAGTATTAAAATATTTAAAAAGTACTAAAAGCTATGGGCTTAAATATTGTAAAGATGGGAATTCTCAGATTACAGGTTTTGTAGATGCTGATTGGGCGTCTAACGCATTAGACAGGAAGTCTTATACTGGTTATTGTTTTCTTCTCTGTAATAGTGTAATTTCATGGGAATGTAAAAAGCAAAATACAGTGGCCCTATCAAGTACAGAGGCAGAATACATGGGGATAGCAGAGGCATGTAAAGAAGCATTGTACTTGAAAAATTTGCAATATGAAATAACAGGTTCTGATTATACTATTAATGTGTTCAATGATAATCAGAGTGCACAAAAGCTGTCGGCAAACCCTATGTTCCACAAAAGGTCAAAACACATTGATGTCAGGTATCATTTTTGTAGAGAATGTGTCGCAAACAGAACTGTAAATATTAAATATTTGCCAACAGCTGATATGCCCGCTGATCTCTTAACAAAAGGTTTAAATAAAAACAAACACTACAAGTTCATGCATAGTTTGGGTATAACTAGTGTTTAGTTTATTTTGTTTTAGGGTTATTGTGATATAGTGGGGGTGTTAAATATATATCTACAATAACAGTTTGTTAGTCATTTAATTACTAGTGATGACATCTGTTGGAGCATCTGTAAACGTTCTATTGTTTACTAGCAGTGCCATCTGTTGATGCATTTGTAGACGATCTATTTTTATAATAATATAAA
Source organism: Malacosoma neustria (assembly GCA_963693495.1). NCBI lineage: Eukaryota > Metazoa > Arthropoda > Insecta > Lepidoptera > Lasiocampidae > Malacosoma > Malacosoma neustria. Next base: position 19,368,970 of record OY856377.1, read on the forward strand.
AGGCAGTTCTTTGTCAACCTCACTATGTGTTTCACTATAGTATAGACTGTAGAATACCCAAGGAGACGCAAAGTCTCCAAAGTCCAAGCGTGTTTAGACCGTCTGTAAGTATGGGATCACCAACAACACGAACTGTGCGCCGTTGGATCAAGTCTAGGGGATTGAGCTGACAGGCGGGTGCTCCAGCCCATAAATGTGACCAGTACTCCATATGCGGTCTGACTTGTGCTTTGTATAGCACATGCCGTTGCCTTGGACTGAAGTACTGCTTGGACCGGTTTAGCACACCTAGCTTTTTGGAGGCAAGCATAGCTTTACCCTCCAATTGTCCCCTAAACTGCACATCATTCATTATGTCGACACCAAGGATCCTGATACTGCTTGCGATGGAAAGAGAGATTCCTTGGAACTGTGGTGCAGATGCGCACGGGGTTTTCTTGGCAGAGAATACGCAGACTTGCGTCTTCGAGGGGCTAAACTGGACAAGGTTTTGTTGTCCCCATTCAGAGACTCTTTCTAGAGAGTTCTCTACTTCAGACACGAGTCTGACCCGACTTTCTTCCAAAACCGCAGTAGAAAGGTTTACACGACCACTGTACCGTCCATCGCCGGTGCTATATCTGCATAATAATGAATGCCATCTACGGATATAATGTCATTGATATGCAGAATAAATAGCGTCGGCGACAGCACACAACCCTGAGGTACGCCAGCATTGATAGGCTTCACACTGAAGCAGCAACCGTCAAAAACGACCTTAATACTGCGCCCAGCGAGAAATCTGGATAGCTAGTTAGATAGAAAGTTCTAGCAAGTTGCATATTGTAAATTATAATATATCTTTTCAGGATGCTATGAATATATTTTTCAACTGAAAACCAAAGACGATCTCGAGCGAAGAAACCAAAAATGTAAGTTATTTTAAGTTACTTTACGCATTATCGTGACATAAGAATATATATTGAAATATATTTTTCATTGCCAGAAGTATAGATGACTTCTTGCTATCAGCTTCTTATATTGTAGAATGGGAAGATATCATTTTAAGGTATTTAAATACGAATTATAATAACAATACCAGCCCATAACGTCCCACTGCTGGACTCAGTCCTCCCCCTAAAGGGAACTGACAGTATACCCCGACGTTTGTCTAAGGCGGATTGGTGGGTTACCATGAGGGTAGTTGGCATTTTTGTTAGTAAAAAGATGTCTGTATATTATTTAATAATAATATTAATAATGTCGATAAAATCTTTAGAAATAATAATTAGTGATCTCAATAAGACAGTGCTTATTATTCAGGATAAAATTTCAACTATGTTAAATTAATAGATATAATTGACATATAAAATGATTAATAGGCATAATTTATAATTGACTGACGGACTTTTAGTTTTGGTTAACACAACATATTTACTATTACTACGAAATGACATATATTAACTTATAAAAGGTCAGAATCAATTTAAAATAGTATTGTTATGTGTACACCATACTTCTTTCAAATAATCAAATGTCATAATGTTTTAAAACTTTACCTGGAAGTGTGTTAATGAACCATTAACACACTTCCATTAAATTGCTTAAATTATTTTCATTTTTATTCAAAAATGTGAAATATGTAAAAATATCAGTATTACAAAATAAAATTAATAAATTTAAGGTTGAAATAGTAAATATATTTTAGGTAACAGTAATAATACATCTGGCGATGACAATAACAGACCTGTGAGACAAACATTCCAAACTACGGTTGTCGGAGGCCAAGAAGCACAGCTGGAAGAATTTTCACATATGGTAAGAGGGCATCATCATTTTCACCAGTAATTTATAAAGAAAGATTTTATTAAATTTAAAAATAAATAATATTATTTTCTATTTAGATTTTATATTTAGTTGAGATTTCCACGCGATATTGCAACAGTCTTACATTGTTGATAATACGTAAAGATTCTCTGAAATAAAAATAAAGCAACACAGAAATACAAAGTAGTATGTTTTAAGTCCTATATAATAATAATTTATTTCAGGAACCAGGTTCCTGAAATAAATACATATTAATGTCATGTCATTAATACGATTAAATATTAATGTCACTTCTAGGCTGCCATAGGTTGGAGAGGAGTTAACGAGCCAGTTATATTCAAATGTGGAGGATCACTCATCAGCCCCAATTTCTTATTGACAGCTGCTCATTGCAGATCGTCGGCACCCGACACTGAACTTATTGATTTTATACCAAGAATAGCCAGAATTGGTGGTAACAATATAGGCTACGATAAATTTGGTAAGGTAAGGAATATATATTAAACATCATACATTAATGCTGGTATATTTATTTACAATTCAGTTCACTCCCATCTAGTTTTGTAACCATAGCTCTGCAAAAAAGTGTTGTAAAAGAAATCCACGCAAACACACGCGCACAAGTATTTCCCTGCGACAATATTTAACAACGACTCCGAAATGATTCGGCTGTAAAAATAATAAAACGTTTATAAGTAGATTTATATAGAACAATATTGTTTTTAATAACTCTAAAAGATATAAATTCTTAATTATAATTACGCACATATATCAGCCAGTTTTCGATAATCAAATATCCTCAATATAAAAAAGAACTAAATATCTGAAAAATAATCCAGTCAACAAAGCAATAAATTTGCCATTTGAGCTGAAAGGATAAAAAAACAGAAAATTTTGTGTGAGTACTAGATATTTAATATCCCAAAAAGTCAGGTTCCTGAAACATCAGGAAAACTTGTAAAAAAATTGCGAAAGCGGAAAAAGCAGTTTTTCGAGATAACTCGCAAATAGTTCAAAATATTAAAAAAATTTCGAAATAAAAGTTATAGTTATAATTAAATTTCCTACAAAAAAGTATCTAAACATTTTTGCATAAGTGCGATAGTTTTCGCATAAAACGCATCTAAGTGCAAAATTATATAAAAAGTTATTTTATCATGTAAGAGAGATGCAAAGAGCTTCATTACTATGTAATTAAAATTTTTAAAACTTTTTATTACTATTTTTCATTAGTTAAAAGCACTTTGAAATTTGAAATAATTTTTTTCCTATCAAGGTGAAGATTTGAATATATTTTTTTAATTCCATTGAATTCTGCATCAAAAATCCGTAGATATAGGTTGATATATATATATATATATATATATATATATATATATATATATATATATATATATATATATATATATATATATATATATATATATACCTAGTCAGGTCATAAATTCTGTCACATGTTTAATGTAAAATAATTGTAACAAGTTTATTAATTATGTAACCATTCATATACCAAAATGAACTTAACAAAACATAGATTCTTATGACATTAAAGTTTATTCAAAATGACCTCCGTGATTTTGAATACAAGCCTTCAATCTGCGCGGCCAGTTGTCTATCGCAGCACGAACGAGGTCCATGTCAATATCGGCGGCTGCCTTAATCAAGGATGTCTTGAGTGACTCCAAATTGGGATGAGGCTTTGAGCACGCCTTTTCCTCCAAGTGTTGCCATATCTTGTAATCTAACGGATTCAAATCTGGACTGGAGGAGGACCAGTCTTCGTGCCGGATGAAGTCGATTTCACGCGCCGCCAGCCAGTCTTGTGTGCTCTTCGCTCTATGAGCTGCCGCCGAATCTTGTTGGAATACCCAGTGCCTGTTATTGAACATGGTATGAGAAACAGGTTCCACAAGGTTCGTCAGGACTGTATTTTGATACACAACAGCATTCGTTTTTACACTTTTCTCACAAAAATGTACCTCTGTTAAGCCCCAATAAGAAACTCCCAACCATACCATGAGCGAGGATGGAAAATGACCTCGTTGGACACGCGGAATACGGTTGCTCGCTTCTTCACTACTGTGTGCGTATACCTATCATTTTGTTTGTTGTAGCTCTCTTCTACGGTAAACATTTTTTCATCCGAAAAAAGAATTTCCCGATATTTTTTTCCCGCGTACCGCTTCAACAAAGCGCGGCATCTCTTCAGTCTCAGGTCCATTAGACGAGCATTCAAACGATGTCCTGTTTTTCTTCGATATGCCCGAAGCCCTAAGTCTTCATTTAACACCCTTTTCACCGTGGTTCTGCTTAACCCCATCTGAAGGGCCAACAGTTTCTGCTTACGTTTGGGATTTCTTTGAATTCGTGCCTTCACAGCTTTTATCACTGCTGGAGTCCTAACAGACCGAGGGCGACCACTTCTTGACCTGTCATCTACACTAGAGTCTTCATTGTATCGTTTGATGGTACGATAAACGAATCTTTTGGTAATATTCAAATTTTTCAGTATGTTAAAAATTTGAATTGGCGCGTAACCGCAACGATGCAACGCAATAACTGCAACACGGTCTTCTTTAAGCGTCCACTCCATATTTAAAAATGAGTAAAATTCTAAAAGTTATACATTTTTATTTTCATGAACAATTCGAAATTCTAATTCAATAAACTTTTTTGTGGCCAGCATTCTAAAAGAAAAGTTTTTACTGTGTGACAATACTTATGACCTGACTAGGTATGTAAAATATTACATGAGTAGTTGAATCTGTTGATTTAATTTTATCAGAATTTAAATATATAAAATTTTCTGCTAATTTTTGATTATTCAAAAAATTATTATTATCTAAGAATTTTTATTATTTTCTCTATCAGCCAAATACATTAAAGTTTCATAATAGGTATTCAGTTTTAGTCCAGTCAATAAAGCAATAACTTGGCCATTTGAGCTGAAATGATAAAAAAAACGGGAAAAATATGTGTGAGTACTAGATATTTAATATCCCGAAAAATCAGGTCCCTGAAACATAAGAAAAGTTTGCAAAATATTGCGAAAGCTGAAAAAATAATTTTTTTCGAAATAACTCGCAAATAGTTCAAAATATAGAAATTTGTTTGAAATATAAGTTATAGATACGCCTAAGTTATTTTGCCTACATAAAAGTCTCTAAATATTTAAGTACGATAGTTTTAGAAGACAAAAGAACACATGCGCTCGCTGTATCAATAGGACCTTTTTCTCGAAACCGGCCGGCCTGTTTATCCGAAATTCACTATTTTTGTCTGTCCTTTACTCTCAGGTGCCCAAAAATGATAGGTTGATAAACTACACATATATATATATATATATATATATATATATATATATATATATATATATATATATATATATATATATATATATATATATATATATATATATATATATATATATATATATATATATATATATATATATATATATATATACCTAGTCAGGTCATAAGTATTGTCACACAGTAAAAACTTTTCTTTTAGAATGCTGGCCATAAAAAAGTTTATTGAATTAGAATTTCGAATTGTTCATGAAAATAAAAATGTATAACTTTTAGAATTTTACTCATTTTTAAATATGGAGTGGACGCTTAAAGAAGACCGTGTTGCAGTTATTGCGTTGCATCGTTGCGGTTACGCGCCAATTCAAATTTTTAACATACTGAAAAATTTGAATATTACCAAAAGATTCGTTTATCGTACCATCAAACGATACAATGAAGACTCTAGTGTAGATGACAGGTCAAGAAGTGGTCGCCCTCGGTCTGTTAGGACTCCAGCAGTGATAAAAGCTGTGAAGGCACGAATTCAAAGAAATCCCAAACGTAAGCAGAAACTGTTGGCCCTTCAGATGGGGTTAAGCAGAACCACGGTGAAAAGGGTGTTAAATGAAGACTTAGGGCTTCGGGCATATCGAAGAAAAACAGGACATCGTTTGAATGCTCGTCTAATGGACCTGAGACTGAAGAGATGCCGCGCTTTGTTGAAGCGGTACGCGGGAAAAAAATATCGGGAAATTCTTTTTTCGGATGAAAAAATGTTTACCGTAGAAGAGAGCTACAACAAACAAAATGATAAGGTGTACGCACACAGTAGTGAAGAAGCGAGCAACCGTATTCCGCGTGTCCAACGAGGTCATTTTCCATCCTCGCTCATGGTATGGTTGGGAGTTTCTTATTGGGGCTTAACAGAGGTACATTTTTGTGAGAAAGGTGTAAAAACGATTGCTGTTGTGTATCAAAATACAGTCCTGACGAACCTTGTGGAACCTGTTTCTCATACCATGTTCAATAACAGGCACTGGGTATTCCAACAAGATTCGGCGCCAGCTCATAGAGCGAAGAGCACACAAGACTGGCTGGCGGCGCGTGAAATCGACTTCATCCGGCACGAAAACTGGCCCTCCTCCAGTCCAGATTTGAATCCGTTAGATTACAAGATATGGCAACACTTGGAGGAAAAGGCGTGCTCAAAGCCTCATCCCAATTTGGAGTCACTCAAGACATCCTTGATTAAGGCAGCCGCCGATATTGACATGGACCTCGTTCGTGCTGCGATAGACAACTGGCCGCGCAGATTGAAGGCTTGTATTCAAAATCACGGAGGTCATTTTGAATAAACTTTAATGTCATAAGAATCTATGTTTTGTTAAGTTCATTTTGGTATATGAATGGTTACAAAATTAATAAACTTGTTACAATTATTTTACATTAAACATGTGACAGAATTTATGACCTGACTAGGTATAACACCAGTGTAACAGCACATTTTTACAAGATTTTTAATTTTGAAGGAAAAGGGGTATTACAAAACATCGTGAAGAGAAAGAATTCTTCTGAAAGGTAATATAATGAGGTAGGCTAAACAATTCCTCACATTTGCAAAAATACGGCTATTGAGAAATACGATTTGCTTTTGTCTGAAACTGCCCGCTCAAGAGGTAATGAGTTAGGTTGGTTCCTTTCTTACATAACTTGTAACTTACATATTAACATTATAAGCCTATCATCTTAAATCAATAACACAGGTGTCTCATAATTGTACTTATGCCTCTTCCTCAAAGGGACAGATAGATATACCGTCTACGCTTGTCCAAGGCAAATTGGCAAGTAAACTAAACTTTATTAATGTGTATATTTGCCAAGGTTTTTATTTTATTTTCATTAATAAACGTAGTTAAACATTAACACATATATAGAAAACTAAGAAGCTGTGCATTTCTGACCCAATATTAGAATGGTTTCTTAATTCCTCGTAACGACGACAAATAGCATATCAAAGTCAATGTATTGTGTTCAAGGTAGGTGTTCAAGGTGGACTGAAAATTTCGATTTGTGATTGCCCCAAGTCACGTTCATAAAAGTCAATAATTTCAACAACGAATCCCGATTCATGATCACATGGCGAGATCGATCGATCAATATCTTTTATCATCGGCTTAGTGGGATTCTATTATAATTAAAATAATCCTGATAAGATAAGTAATGGTAACAATTCCTCCCTTCTAATATTTCCTTTTAAAATTACAATGCAATATTGAGGTGATAAGAAAATTCTAGGCATACAGTGATGTAAAGTCAAGACGACGTCGTCAGGCTCTAGACCCTAATCAAATAGATGTCGACATCGTGAACATAATCACCCATGAACGATACGACCCTAACATGCAGTACTTCGATATAGCCCTGATGGAGTTGGCCAGACCTTTGGACTTCAATAGGAGAATAAAACCGGCATGTTTATGGATAGACCTTGCAACCAGTAACAGGATAAGAAGAGCAGTTGCATCTGGATGGGGTGTCGTAAACACGAGTAAGATTTTTAAGGACATATTTTTTTTATAAATTGCAATTGATGGACATCTACACAAGGCAGGAGTGATATAAGTATTTTATCCTGTGTAAAAATTTTACTCGTACCAGGGGCGTATCACATACGACCATACTAGGCTAAGTAAGTGGCCTGAATCAGCATACTCTGCACTTTTCGCTCATTTTCATCATCCCCGTGTTAAATCCCGGATGCAACTCAAAATGTCGCTTCGGTGCCCGGAATCATCTTTTCGATTTTTTTATCTGCACTTTACATGGTCTTCAGCATCCCTGGTAACTGGTGCCATAACTTTGCACTGCTCATATACATCTCTGTTGCTGTTTGACACGGCGTCTTATAATACGCTGAACAGAAACGGACTGAGAACGGATCGCTAGTTCACTAGCGGGGTTCACGGGGTTCACCCCGACGGTGATGGGGAAGGGTTTCGTGTTACCAACAGCGGTCCAAATTACGGTTATTCCAGAACTTCACTATTAGCCAAGTAGGTAGAATTTGGCACGAAGTTTTTCAAACTACTAACTTCTAACCATATAAATCTGTAAATGACCGTTGCGATACTTTTTCATGTATTTTAATCAGAGCACAGTAAAATTTTTAGATAAAGGACGTTTTGTAGTTAAGAGCTTTTTTCAGGAACTGGACGTACCTCTTTAACTCTTCAAGCTGGTGAATTGGATCTACTTGATGTAAACGTATGCAATAATCTACTTAGTTCCAAATTCGGCAAAACATTCAACGGGTTCGCAGATCATCAACTTTGTGCCGGCAAGCTGTCTGGGAATGTTGATGTTTGTCAGGTATGTCTTCTTTTAGAATCACGATGTCAGTTATACCATTCAATCATTTATCCCGATTACCTTTACGCCTTTATTTTGTGTTATTTGGTGCCATTCCGTGCTACATTTATAGTAAAGAGAATAAATATATTCGGCTTCAAATTTTCAAAGTTATTATTGGCACACAGACAGACAATTTTTTTTATTATTGGAAAACAACAGACAAGCTGACAGCCCACTTAGGATTTAGCAGTTACCGTCGCCTATGGGTGTTTGCAATGCCCTGCTCTCCCTATGCGGATAGCAACAATTTTTCCTGTGATTAACAATTATCACCAACTTTAAAGAGGAGATAAAGAAAAGGAAAGGAAAAGAAATGTTGGTATTATTCATCTTATAAGGATAAAAGGGAACAAAATAAATTAAGAAAGCTTGAGACATAAAATCATAAAGGAGTATGTCATAAGAACTTACCGGACTAAACATGATTGAATTGATCAAGGTATTTCACGCTAATAAGTTAAATATGATTTCACCTTAAAATTTTCACTACATGGAGGACCATCAACCACATAAACAATGTTATATGAAAGTAATGTAAAATATTTTCAGGGAGATTCTGGAGGACCACTCCAAGTAAAGGTCAAACTTCCAGTTACGACTATCGGTAACATTCACGCGATTGTCGGCATTATATCAGCAGGGCCGGACTGTGGGAGGCCAAACATGCCAGGAATCTATACAAGAGTCGCCAGCTTTGTAGACTGGATCGAACCTAGAGTTTGGAATTAAATATAAAATAATCATTATTCTTTTGATATATAAGCGTCTATATCAATAATATTGTATTATAAAAACCGATTCTACATTTATGTTTTTTTTGGTGGAAATACTTAAGCACACTCGCCGTTTGGGTTTTCGTGACAGAGTGGTGTGGGATGCAATGTGTCCATACGTACAGTTGACAAGGGGAAGCACGTCGCCGTTTTACTCACTGAAGCAACCCCAGTACTCGGTCGGTCGGTCCTATATCTACCGACGCCTGGGCGAAGAGATATGCTTTTGCACGTGTCTCTAACTCGGTACGTGGTTATAGCAACAAACGCTAAGTTTTTTTTATTGCTGTAGGACTGCAGACAGGCTGACGGCCCGCTTAGAATTTAGCAGTTACCGTCGCCTATGGGTGTTTGCAACGCCAGTAGCATCGCGAACACGCTGCTGTTCCATAAGAGTACAGGAACTTGGGGTCACTAATGCCGGAACACAACACAAGGTTATTATGACGGCATACATAAGATCAAAGGTGGTCGCCATCCAGACCCACATAGGGCTTTACCCTATTTTAAGATAAATATCCGGATGACCGAGCTTTGCTCGGTATTTTTTGGAAATTAACAATTGATTTTCTTAGTCTAACCTCAAAGCAAACATTAATTGACTTCGTGTTACTTAACAACGCCATCTGCTGGAATAGCTTTAGTGTTGTTGTGTCGTTAAAGCAATTTAAAAAAAATAGTATTATTATTCGCCGATAGATGTTAGGAAGAGTCACCTTTTTGTTATTTTTCTTCCAATAAAAAAAGCGAATAAAATGACATTTTCTAGAAATGATTCCTAGCTAGATCGATTTATCGCCCCCGAAACCCACTGTATACTAAATTTCATGAAAATTGTTGGAGCCGATTCCGAGATTCCAATTATATAAGTATATATATACAAGAATTGCTCGTTTAAAGATATAGGATTAGATATCAGATATTTTTCTTTTAATTTAGTACCCTATTTTTATGTACTTTGATCTATTTTGTGCTCTTATAATGTGTAGTCTGTTCTACAAATAAAATACTTCTATCTTTATACTTATTTTTAATAATCTAATTAACCCTAACCACCCTTCATTATATAATACAGAGATGAAAGTTTCATCGCTGATAAACATATGTACTTATCTACTTATACACTATCTCACACGCTCACTTCACACTCGAGACCACCTAGAGATGTAATTTGCTTATTTTTAGAAAAGTATATAAATAGTATATAAGTTGTCTACTACCCATAACACAAGCGTTGTGTTAATAATTGCTTTTTATTTGTGTAACAACTCTGGCTTTTGACGTTTAAAATAGAGTTAGTAAAATACTGTATACACCCTGCACCTAGCCCCTAAGTTCCAAAGAAGACTATGCTAAGAATTTCTCAACTCGTTGAACTTTCAACTTAAGCCAAACTTTTATTATTGTTGTAAAGTTCTGCCAAGAGATTGGGAATGCTTAACCCCTGCTCGCAAGGTTCCTGCATCATAGTTTGGTAGACAAGCCAAGGCTTATACAATGTATAATGTACGGTCTAAACCTCGGAACATCACTTTTACAAACTTTTAGAGAAAATCTATTTATTTAAAGAATACATTTCGCTAATAGACTTCCCAAAATTAAAACATTACTTAATATGATATTTAAGAATGCATGTAGTGGAGATTATGGATTTAATGCTGGGCCACATACGGGAGAGATGAAAGAATGCTGCGGAGATTCGAATGCTGAGATAGATTTATGAAGTATATTAGAGGAAGTGTAAAACTAGCGCCGGTGCGGTGGTTGAAAAACTAATTAGTAACAGATTAGCGTGATATGGTCATATAATGTAAAGAGATGAATTTCATATAATAAATATATATATATATATATATATATATATATATATATATATATATATATATATATATATATATATATATATATATATATATATATATATATATCGTATATAGTCACTCATCACGATATCTCTGGAACCATTAGAGCTAAAGACTTGAAATTTGGTAGGAATATTCTTTTCACCGAGTACAGGTCAGCTAAGAACGGATTTTATGAAATTCCACCCCCAAAAGGGGTTGTGGAGGCGTTAATTAAAAAAAATCACATTTTAAAACTACAGCTCTTATAGGTATGAAACTTAGTCAGGATATTCTTTTTGGCATGTTAGAATTTACTAAAAACTAATATTATGATATTCCACCCCCAGAGGGCTGTGCGGGGGCGTTGAAAATTAAAAAAAATTTCCCTCAAACCACCAGAAAGTCACTAATATATTATGCCAGACAGATACTACATGCATATTCTGTGTATATGTATGTTTGTTACGGACTCCGAAACGGCTGGATCGATTTCGATGAAATTTTTAGGCAATCTTCAGATTCGCCTAGCGGGTGATCCTGTAAGGTTTGGTTGCGATCGGATAAACAAAACGCAGGTGGAGCCGCGCGAGTCAGCTAGTTATTGATAGAAATGAGAGTGGATGGTGAAGCTGGGAGTGTAAAAGGTAGAGAAAAAAATAGATTGAAAAAGGTGTGAACGTTGAGATGACAGCAAATTGAGGAGACTGGAAGGAATTATGGGTTATTCCGAGCCCATATAATATGGGATAAGGATAGGCAGAAATTAGATATTACAGCATTATCTGTGTCAAGGTAATCATGCATATTCATGCATGATTACCTTGACACATGAATATAAAAAATACTCAAGTCTACGGTAGCCGCCTTTGTGCTGCTGGCTTAGATGTGATACCTAGCAGATGGTGTGAGAACATACCAATGAAGCTACCAATTAGCTAGGTGGTGGAACTCCTCGGCTGTCTCTGCTCCAGTTCCCCTACGTGGACGGCAGAGTATTAGCGATGCCCCTGGCGTCGCAAATATCTGTATACAATGGTTATTTCTTACTATTAAATGGGCCATCAGCATATCTGCTGTTCCAGACCAATAAAAAAAATTACCAATACCAGCACACGTATTTGCCTGGTATTAACCTGTTAAGAAGAAAGAAAGAAAGAATATATGTTTATTTGATGGAACCATTTTACAATGAGTTTATAAAATTCAATAATTGTATATCCACCAAACTAGGTCGACCGCTTAGCATGGTGCTGCGACAGTGTTAACTGACCCAACGCTGGTTTTCAGTGCCGACCTATTCGGGCATATGAGGCGAAATATTGACCCATAATAAAATTATAATTACATAGACTAAACTAAAGATTAACAAAACATAAATAATACATACACAAATTTTATATTCCAACACACACATTAGATGCATAGCAAAACATACATACACTCAGAAAATGGTATATAAATACTTTAAGTGACCGATATTAAACAAGTTTGTCTACAGATACACAGTTCCAACAATTATACCTAGTTTTAATTATACTTGTTAGTAGTGTTAGCCTTCAGATGAATTATTTCATCAAATGTAATGTAATCATCATCATCAAATGTATGGTATTTTTCCCATGTTGCAACACAACCCAATAAATTCCCACTGGACCCAAAGGAATCATTTTCAAATCGAGATCCTTGCATGAATATCTTATAAACACTCCTCCGAAATCACCAAATTTGAGTTTATTCTTCCGTCCAACGACTTGTGAACCCTTGTTTTACGATATTAAATAATTGGTACACACTATAACCAATTTACCCCTACTGCGTGACTCGTTCAAGGTGGCAGGAGGTCTTCAAAATACCACGCTTGGTCCCTAACTATAGGTCTGTATGCATATACTTTTGGCATCATTCGACAAACGCTGTATTAATAAATATGAGCCAAATTAATTTTTATATCCAATTTATGCACCTCCAAACATTTCCTCCTATAGTCACAATCATGACAAACAAGGCGGTATTAGATTATAATATGCTATATCTGGGATTCAATGGTAAGCTGTATCCACAATAACTCTTCCCTTCACGTTACCATCAGCACCACCTCCGTGGCGACTGCTTGCATACATCAGAATACGGGGATCGAGGCCTCTATTCCCGTCCCAACTCTGGATGTTTTTTTGTAATATATCCGTTTTCTAATACAAAAGCGTTCTACTATTTATTTTGGGGTTAGATGTCGCTTTGTGACTATTATCTTACTCTAGACTCTTTTGAACTATTTCACTTAATCTATACATTTTTGCTAACTACACACATCTATCTAAACATTCGCACATTTGTATTGAATGTACATTAACTCTACACAGATTTTTTTTCCTGCTATTATAACTGCTAAAGCGATTTAAGTGGAAAACTTGATTGATCACCTACAGGTAACTTATCTTAAAATGTCAAGTACTTTCAATGTATAACTTAAGAAATCGATGCTGGGTATTGGCGAACGATATTTATTGAACGTTCTCTGTGTACACTTCTTGATTAACATACGAGTATGTGCTCTTGTAACTGAAGCTCCCAATCTTGTACACTTTGTGTTAGAATTATGGGCACGTAGTGGAAGCAATAAAACTATTGACTTCTTCTTCCTTTTTTTGTCTCGGGGAAAAACCTCTCTTGACGGGTTCCCCCGGCCCGGGGGGACCGAGGGTTATGTGGGACTCTGGGAAAGATGTTCAGCCATCCGACTACCCACTAAAAAACCCCGCTGTTCTCTTATCGCCTACGTCCGGGCCTACGGATATGTGGCCTGCCGATCTCGTGGCCCGGGCCGGCCTTAACCCAAACTATGTGGGGTCGGCACAACATGTTTTCTCCTTCCGTTCTCCTCTAAATGTCATAATCTGAACATTCACACTTTTTTGCCTTATTATCTTTCATACAATCCATCTATCTCTTCTTTGGTCTACCTCTCCTCTTGTATCCATCCACTCTCATTTCTAGCATCCTCCTTGGTGCATGACGCTCCTCTCTTCGCATTATAGGGCCATACCAGGCTACTATTATAATACTATTGTGTTGTAATTAATTAATACAACCACCACAAAACAACTATTTTCTGTACACACATAACCGAAAAAGACTTTATTAGTTTCTTACCACCCATACATAACAACTTAAACCATAAATACTAACAGAGACTAATATTAAAATCTATTTATTCTCTTTGTGATATGGATACATTTCTATACATTTTAATACGTTACATGACACTTGTGATTTTGGTATCATTGATGACTGAAATCACTTGAATGCTTGTCAATCCGCGAAGACAACTCGCATTAAAACCTTTAATACCTCCCCCTCTTTGCAAGAAGCCGAGTTTTTTTTATTGCTGAGGAACAGCAGACAGGCTGACGGCCCACTTAGTAGTTAGTTACATCGCCAATAGACCTTTGCAACGCTAGGGTCACCGTGAAAACACTGCTGTCCCACCCCATCCCAGGAATCTGAGTAATGCCGGAACACAAGACAAGGTAATATAGCAGCATACTTATATACCAGGGGGCGCTGGTATATAAGTATGCTGTGCTACGTAGCTAGGGTTGTTTTGTCGCCTTTTGCGACAGGCCGGTCCCGCAGAATTAAGTCCATGCAGGGGCGGATTAATAATAATTATTAATCCGCCCCTGCATGGACAAAAATACATCCTTTTCATCTTTTGGTAGGTTAACTTCTAACAAAAGATGCTAATTTGTACTAAACTTATTTAAGTTACATTAACTTATATTTTGAACATAAAAAGTAATCTTGTAAATTAATTATGGCTAAAGGATTTCAGCCAAAGAAGAAACTTAATAAGAAAAAAACTCCAAACAGTATTAGAATTTAAAATATTTTCCAATAATAAGATATCATTGTATTTGGTCCCAGATAGACCTTGTATCCACAACAAAAGCTTTATTTTTATGCTGTAGTTATTTACCATTAATATTGCATCATTAAGATTCGCCGTATTGAACTCACAATGTTGAAACATAGACAAACTAACAAGCGCTCAAAGCAGGCCATCGCTTACCCCTAAAGAATTCAAGGACCCGTATGAATAATACACGGATATAAACAACTTAGATCCCAGTTTACCGGCAATATATCTTTTAGTTAAAAATATATCAGGCATCTTTATCCAGACGAATGCGGTTATGCCCGGTCGTAGCCGGTATTGTGCCGACAATACTCGGCCCTGTCCAAACAGGGCCGCATTAGGGAAACAAACGCTTACTACGTGTTTCGCTTAGACAACGATGTGCGAAGTCGAAAGACAATTCATTATGTCGATACATTACTTCTTTGTTTAACCTTTTTCAGTACAAATGTTTTAATAGCGTAATTTCCTCTTTCTGTTATATGGTACTAATACAAGAGGAGGCAGATGACGGCTAATAGAGGAGAGTGGAAAGAGACATGTTGTGCCGACCCCACATAGTTTAGGATAAGGACAGAAAGAAGAAGACTCTTTCTGTTTGTTATCTTTTCACGGTCTGAATTGAGCGTTGTAAATAAATTAATATCTCATAGTCTACTCCGTGCAGGGGTGGAGTAAAGATACTGACCCCTGAGGCCGGAGGCGGCCGAACCTAAAAGGTGACAAAATAACCCTAGCTTGACATATCTAAATATGTCGTTACCTTGTGTTGTATTCCAATATAAACAGATTCCCCTACGCGCAGTAGCGTATTAGTGGTGCCCCTGACGTTACAGACATCTATAGGCGACGGTAGCTGCTTGTCAAGTGGGCCGTCAGCCCATTTGCTGTTCCAGAGCATTAAAAAATAGTATATGACTTTGCCTAAGGTATTTAAATGACCCACCATATTTGCTATTCTATTATTTAATCCACGGCTAGCATATGTATTCTATATATAATTACTATGTAGAATTATGTCTTTAGAAAAAATATACTTTAGGAATGCAATCATTCAGATATCACTTCTAAGTCCTTTAGAAAAACGATTAAATTGGTTCCATGTGCCGAAATTTCAAAAGATTTTAGTTAAATATATTTCTTAATACTTGTAGTATTATACAAGTGCTTAATTTAGCTTCTCAATTATATTACTTCCAAGACTATTTATTCTTAACTATTTATGATCATCAACATGTTGCATCAACATTTGGCATCACCATATTCAGTGCCAAGCAAATGTTTGTAGATCCGGTCGGGGTTTGATCGTTATTATGCCAGAATACCCTACAGCCAAGGACAGTTTTGATTGTTTTAATAGTTCAAGTTCAAAATGTATTTTTGTTGAAGATCTATATATATCGAAAAAGTTTTACTTCTTTGCATAAAACTCCTTGTTTTATAGTACGAACATGTTTATCATGGCCAACTTGATTCAACAATAAAATAGTTAAAGATGTTAATTAGAGAATGCGTGTCATAAATGTCGGTTTGTTATCGTAAATAATATTAAAATATTATATTTTAGTAAAATTATTTTTAATTTAATTATACAGATTAACTACTAAATAAATATACCTTTTTACCTTTATCACCTAAAAATGTATTTGTTCTATACATATAAAATAGTTGAAAAATACTGTTATATAATAAAAAATAACTTAATATAAATCAAACAGTAGTTTAAATGTGGTCAGTATGTAAATAAATGTCTCGTCCAAATATCTTCATACATCCTTGGTGGCTAAGCTAACAGCGGCTGATCTGGCACGCAAAGCCGGCGGTTGTTTAGACCATTGCATGTGGAACAAGCTATTTTATAAGAGGTCCCTATTACGTATTCATAAGAAAGCTTGACCAATATATTTACAAAGAGTAACCTTTTCAGAGCACATTTACCTAATACTGTAAATTATCTTGGAATAATATTTTCCTTCTCTTTATTTGGCATGAAAATTATTACATTTTTTATTACTGTGGGACATCAGACATGCTGACGACACCCTTAATAATAAGCAGTTACAGTCGCCTATGTATGTCTATGACGTGTAGGGAAACCGCCAAGACGCAGTAGTTCGCGTAACATAATCACTTATGCCAGAAGAACACAAGGTATTTATGGCAGCATATTTAGAAGGCATGCGACATGTCCTGCCCACTTCCATTTAAGGCGTAGTGCATGTTCGAGGGCATCCAGGACTTGGGTTCTTTTTCTTTTGACTTGTTTCTAATGAAACATAAACTGAAAGACATATTAATTGAATAATATGACCTATAGTGGCTTTCAATCACTGGAGCGGCTGCTAACGTCACAAGTTCGATTCCTGTCTCAAGTCTAGGTGTATATAATATGTATTTATTTATAAAATAAAAATAAATAAGTAGTATATCAGTTATCTAATATCCATAACACAAGCGGTCTGTTAGTTAATTTGAGACTAGGTATATATATATATATATAGGTTTTTGTTAGGATGGGCTTCAAACCATAATGCTGCCATAATAACCTTTGTTATGTTCCAGCACTAATAAATAAGGTTCCAGTTCCTCTTTGAGGCCGGCAGCGCATTGGAAATGCCTCTGGTGTGGCCGTTTGCTTGTCTGATAATCTCAGATATAAAAAATGGTGCTGTGTGAATTATCACAGAAAAAAGTATGTTACAATGTGTGCTTCATACTTATTAACCTATTTCCTGAACCATATCTTTTATTTTTACTAAAAGGCTCTTCTAAACATCGTTAAAGCTTGATGCCTCTTATCTTTCAACATTTGTGATTAAATCTTAATGCCGTTTAAGTACTAGGAGCGTATGAAGCCGCAGGCTCTGAAGTAAACGTTCGGCAACCCATACATAGTCATTGAATCTCAATTGAATTTCATTACAAAAGTTCTTCACTAATTATTCGTGCTTCCATCGAGACGCGAGCTCGAATAGGGCCAATTCATTGGATTCTAATTAGGAAAAACTTATTCCGATCCCATTTACGGAACTTTTGGGTCATTGTCTTTGTGCCATTGTCGTGAGGATAAAAAGTGAATTACTCAACAAATTGAGGGCACAATTTTTGAGTTTTATGTACACTCGCGTTATATCATCATAATAAAATTCTCGTGTCACAGTTTTCGTTGCCATACTCCTCCGAAACGGCTTGACCGATTCTCATGAAATTTTGTGAGCATATTGAGTAGGTCTGAGAATCGGCCAACATCTATTTTTCATCCCCCTAAATGTTAGGGGTGACCCACCCCCAAAATTTTTTTTTTAATTTTTTGACATTTTATTATTTATATGGCAGAACAACGTTTGCCGGGTCAGCTAGTCATCATATATATACTGTGGCGCCAAAATAAATTTCAGAATGCTAATATTTTGAATTTGGAACTAATAGTCAAATTCATAAATATTCGTATAGACTAATAGCCTAAGAACCCGTGAAAAGCTACCAATGTATATAATGTACCAATGTATATGTCCCTTTTCAATTGCTTATACCCACGAAATTTAAGACTAACTTAAGTGGAGGAAACCTACTAAACTCCCACTAAAACCTTCTCTATATCCCTATTAATTACTGGAGTGCTACAAAATATATCTGCCTTGTACTGGTAAACCGGCTTATTATAAGAAACTAAAGAAAAGCGTCTAAAGATGCAATTTAATAAATGTTTCATAATTAGTTCCAAATAACTAGTAAGTTCATGAACACACAAATATCAAAAAAGGTAATGTCATATTAAAAGAGGTGTAAAGAGTCTCTCTCACCAAGACCCTCAGAGTAGACATAACTAAGCCTACTTACGCGGCCACTGAACCATCCGCAACAGCTCCATAAAGGGTATCTTTTATAACTTACACCGAGGGACGCGTAGCGACTTGAATGGGAATTTTTGTGAGACGGCAAGTGAAATTAAGACGACACTAAGTGCTAGCGACCTTGAGCGAGTGGGAGGAGTTTGAGCTAGTGAGAGTAGCACGCGCGGGGCCCCCCCGCAACCCGCATTGAAAATTCGCAGGCGACGTAATTGTATATTTTAGAGAAGTTCGTTGGGTAACCATACGTTACAGATTATGAAGACTATCTAATAATCATGAAATTTTTAACCGCTTATTTAATATTAGTTAGGATTATTGTTTCATGTTCTGTATCTTATATCATTCCCTGTGGTAGGATATAATATAATATAGGTATTTCAATAAACGGAAAATATAATTATATCAAACGAACACAGGTTTTCTGTCTACAGGTTTTGTAACTATAAATAAAAAAGTGAATTAGGTATTTATAGGATTTTATTTAAAACTCCTCGAAATTTAATACTTTCACAGCAACTATACTGTCTTCTTTTTCAGCCGTCACTGCTCGTTTTTTTATTAGTTTGTTTTTATTTTCTTTTTCCTCTTCCTTTTTCCTTTTGCGTCCGTGTATGGCACTAACTATATAAGAGGGGTCCCTAATTACCATATTCCTCGTATATCTAGGATCAACCAGTTCGGGAAGCATACAATCTGTATAAAACTTAATTAAATTATTTTTCATTTTAGTGTCCCAAAAAGCGTCATCCTTGTAAATTAGTTCAATTTTTACAGGAAAGTTTTCACCAGACCAAATACCAAGCATACATTTATCTTTTCCTGTTATATGCAGCTGTCCCTGTATTTGATACCACCAATTATGTTCTTTGTTTATTATGTAATTACCGTTTACCAGTTTTTTATAAAACAATATTTTTTTTTCATGGATGGCTTTATCTAGTCCTAGTTTGTAAGCTGTGAGTGGACATTTTATTTCTAAAATGGTGTTTTTATTAATAATACCGTCTGGTGATGCGCCGAGGAAGGGTATTTCTTCATCAAGAAAAAGTCCACACGGTTCTATTTTAATATTTTCTTGTTTCGACAATTGTTCTTTCGCAAAATTTTCGTTGTCTTGTCCATGTTTTATAGACTTAATGTGTCCTATAGACTCTTTATATAAAAGATCTTTAACTAAATTGCAGCAACTTATGTCATTGCGTCTTTTTATAACACGTCCAAAGTTGGAAGCGGTCAAAATCCGTCTTCGTAGTTCTAGCCACTCACTAGAACCACTTTGTAATATAGTCTTCCTTTCTATTTGTTCTCTTTGTTTGGCAGTTTCCGCCAAATTTGCTAAAAATATTTTTTTTGATTCCTCTAATATATCATCATCCATATCCGGTCTTGAACATTGCTCACCATAGTTTTTATTACTTTCTGTGTAGTGTTCATGTAATCTCTTCTTTATTCTATGATAATTTTTTGTTAAATGTAGGCGTTTTTGTTTACGTATTTCTATCTTTTTTAATTCACCATTTGGACTCCTGCCCGTGATTGATTTTTGCAACAACGATAAAGGTTTATGGGTATTAAATGATAAAGCAGCTGCATTACAACGCATATGGTATTGGTTCTTCTGGGAAAAATTTACCCGCTTACCCCCTACAAATTTTGCAACAATACTATGGAAGCGCTCCACAGTGTTGCTGTCAACGTCTTCAATCAAGCTTCTTGCATGAGCAGCTATATGTGTCAATACAAATTTTATTCTATGCCACAAACTGTTTGTGAAAATATCTCTGTCTATGTTGTCATCTTCTCCCATTTTCGAGCAAAAATATGTCTTACAATTAGTATGAACTCCAAATGCATGTTCTGCGGCTAACATGATATCATTATGTAAACTAGTGACATTGCCAGAATTTTTATAATTTCTTATAGCGGTTACTATTACCTTTCTTATTGACAGTATTCTTTGTTTTGTTATATATTTTCTGTATTTAATTAAATATTTCGTGTCAGTGATAAGAGCTTGTAACTTATTGCAAAGGTTTCTTAACAGGTGGTTGCGGCATTCGATTTTTTCAATTGTTATATTTTCATACGGTCTTGACTGTAACAATTTTGCATAAGTATTTGCATCACCATCTGATATTAACCTTGAATATATTAAATTATGCATTTCTATGCTGTTCTTGAATCCTTCTACCAAGATCGTGGATTCCATTCCAGTTGAAGTACCTGAAAATAAAGTAATAATTATTCCAACCATAAAATTTTAGTTTCTTTATTATTATTACAACATATTTAATATTATGAATTTACCAGAATAATTTTTATAGCAAGCATGCTCCTTAGGTGTGACATTTTTCTTGGCAGCTTGGGCGCATATGCAGCAGTATTTATTTTTCACTGCCATATAAATAATTTTTCCAGTTCTTTTCCCAATTATCGCAGCTGCGCCTGATAGGGATGAGTAATTTTTTTTATAAGATCTTTTTCCCCAACATCCATCTGCAATAACGTCAATATATGGAATGCCATTTTCAGTAACTCTACCGTCTTCCAAAGCCATTTGACGTTCTTCATTAGCGGCTTCATTCATAGAATTCAAAGCTTCTTTTTCCCAAACTTTGTTAATTGTTCCCATTCTTTTATTAAATAACTCATAGGATATATGAGGCAAGTCCATTGCTGCCAATAATTCATTAAGCTGTGTATAGCCACAACCTATTGCCACTGCACCCGCAACTGTATTAATATTTAAGTCAATTTCAGGATCATTGCAACAAATGACAAAAGTTTCGTTACACATGTTGCATTTTAGTTTTAGTTTAGAAACAAGGCCCAGTTTTCGTTCAGATATAATTTCTACAGATTTCAAACCACAGTCTATATTACCATGTGAAGATATTTCTTGAAGCTCTTTAAAAAAATGTTTAATATTTAATATTCGCATTCCATTCACTATTTCTTGATTATTTCTGAAAAGGAAATATACATAATAAGAATTTTGCAATATTAAACAGAATAAGGCCTTTAACATTTGTTTTGTAATATCTTTTATTGTTCACATTCTTTGCTATCACTCACGGGTTCTGCAATATTATATTGAAAATTTTCCCCTTTTTTATTAATTTTATTTATCGAGAGTTTTACTATATAAAACTTTATATTGACAGACTATCCTGACATAGAAATAATAATACGTTTACCTGACCGAATTTGACTTCTCGTTTTCAATATCCATTTGAAAGCTTTCTTCCTGCTCAGCAAATATCGTTTCGGTTACTTGAGAACTGTAACAGTTATAGTAATTAATATAAGTTAATAGAATTAGGTTTCAAATATGCTAAAATCAGAATATTGAATTAGATATGCATTTACTTGTCAACAATCTTGTTCTCATTTTCATTGTCAATATGGGAAGATCCTTTAATCACTCCAAGCGTTTCCGTAAATTCAGACCTACAATATAAATGTATTTATATTTAATTATACAGTGACAATAGTAATAGCATTCAAATATTTTTAAAACTCGAATCCGGACTGTCCCGACTACGATGTAGTATTGTCATACTACACTACAATACACACCTCGTCTCTGTCTCCTCATTTACGTCGCGATTATCTTTGTTATTATGTAATCTCCTAAAAAGAAAATAATGTCACTTAGTAAAATAAAAAATAATAATATATGTAACAATTAAATGTTATGATTAATTTATCTGGTCCAATTTACATCAATGTGCTAAAATACACAAATGATAATTATGATTGAGAACACGTTACTTACCTTAGTAATCTATTTTTTGCGAGCGTTTGGCGTTTCTTTTTTAGTAATCTAGATTTACCAGCCATTTTAGCGCGAAACTTATAATAGAGTTAAATCGTTTAGTGATTGCTCCGAGCGTCAACGTCTACCCGTGACAGTGGTCAGCGATGCACTGCCGCCCGTCGCCCGCAAGGGCCCCTGCTAACCCGAGCATAAAGATTATTCGAAAAAGCATAATTGTATATTATCCTTTTACTTTGAAATAAAAAGTCGTATATTAAAAGATGGGTAATTAAATTGTGTTTAAGATGGTGAAGGTTTCATAAAAATACGCTGGATAGTTTTTACGTGATTCTCAGATTTTTATCTGCGTTAGACCTAACTTTACAAATTAATTACACTATGTAATATAAACATAATCTAAAATATTCACATATTAAGTTATTGAGAAAATGCTCAAATTTAACATATATTTTTTCCAGTTCATTAACACCACTCGTTTAGATGTGATCTTCAGAATAAAATCATTAAAAGTCTCTTGTCGTCGCCTTAACAGCGCGCTGGAACGCCGTCGACCCTTGTCAATGTCCACACAATCCGAACTATATTGGCACTGATATTCATCAAGAATTTGCTGTATAAATGTTAAATAAATTACCTTATTTTGATTAACTTTGAACCAATCATATTATATTTTGGATGGTAATTATCATTTACCTATTTCTTGCATCAAAATACGCAAACTGTTTTCATGTTAAAACTTTATTTCTAGTAACCATGTCGACAAGGATCAGATACTCAAATGTTACACTTCTTGCAATAAATTTTAATTTTCTCTCTTTCTGCGTTTTATTCGAAACGGTCACACACAATGCAAAACTTCTGTGTGACTTTTGAATTACTGCATTATTGTAACACTGCTTTTTCTTGAACAAAGACGCAACAGAAAATGCATGTGGCTAAATTTAGTTTTTAATGTACTCTTCGTTATATAAATTAGTTACATTTCCCAGGAATAAGGGGCAGGAACTTTTTTCGTTAGCTGAGATCACACGCCCGCCGTGATTGTCATCAGCCAATGGTTGGACGTAGACTTCCCAAGTTTGTGGTGGTCCAGTGCTTTTTCTCGTCCAGCCCCGACCGGCTTTCTTACATAAGTCGTCAGTCCATGGAGTTGGGGGGGTGTCCTACACTATATTATATATATCTCTCTTTATCTCATCTATATTTAAGATGCGGTCGCCACTCCTGGACCAATTTGCTCTATCGATTCTGTGACAGACCTGACCGGCCCACTGCTTGCGTGTTTTGCGAGCTATGTCAGTCACTTTGGTTCTCTTACGGCTGTCCTCATCTTGTCCATAAGTGAGAAACCCATCGTTGTGTATTTAGCACAATCACTTTACCGCTAATATTTCCTAGTATCAAGTTAATCGTAACCAAATGCATTGCCACCCCTATTATAAGACGACGCTGCTATCTCTCGATTCTTTCATTCAAAACATGCGCTGCGCACGCGTCGCGTCGATTTCCTCGATTTCCGTTATTTATTTAGGTAGTTCTATTCCAATATTTTAAGAAACTAACTAGCGCAATCGAAAGTAGTTCGCGCCAGTGTCTCCTACAGGCATAATCGAAGAGCCCCAGCAGCACGAAGACCGAGGTAAGTGGTTGTGCATTTCTGTTGTTGAAGTTCCATTCCCGATACCGAACATATTATTTGGTCCATTCGAACCGGGTTGCGAATGAAATTGATTGTGCTAGTATTACAATTTTTCAATATTCACGTTTATTTAAGCACATTTTCATAATTAATAGCTAATTAATATATTTTACTAAGAACTATTTTTTCCAAAAACTACCTACTTCATAATCTCTTCAATATCCTTCACAGCGTTTGCAAATTGCTCTGCATAAAGGCGGCCACACACACAGCGCGAGGTGTTCCATTTAACCCTTTATATACCTAGTCAGGTCATAAGTATTGTCACACAGTAAAAACTTTTCTTTTAGAATGCTGGCCACAAAAAAGTTTATTGAATTAGAATTTCGAATTGTTCATGAAAATAAAAATGTATAACTTTTAGAATTTTACTCATTTTTAAATGTGGAGTGGACGCTTAAAGAAGACCGTGTTGCAGTTATTGCGTTGCATCGTTGCGGTTACGCGCCAATTCAAATTTTTAACATACTGAAAAATTTGAATATTACCAAAAGATTCGTTTTATCGTACCATCAAACGATACAATGAAGACTCTAGTGTAGATGACAGGTCAAGAAGTGGTCGCCCTCGGTCTGTTAGGACTCCAGCAGTGATAAAAGCTGTGAAGGCACGAATTCAAAGAAATCCCAAACGTAAGCAGAAACTGTTGGCCCTTCAGATGGGGTTAAGCAGAACCACGGTGAAAAGGGTGTTAAATGAAGACTTAGGGCTTCGGGCATATCGAAGAAAAACAGGACATCGTTTGAATGCTCGTCTAATGGACCTGAGACTGAAGAGATGCCGCGCTTTGTTGAAGCGGTACGCGGGAAATAAAATATCGGGAAATTCTTTTTTCGGATGAAAAAATGTTTACCGTAGAAGATAGCTACAACAAACAAAATGATAAGGTGTACGCACACAGTAGTGAAGAAGCGAGCAACCGTATTCCGCGTGTCCAACGAGGTCATTTTCCATCCTCGCTCATGGTATGGTTGGGAGTTTCTTATTGGGGCTTAACAGAGGTACATTTTTGTGAGAAAGGTGTAAAAACGAATGCTGTTGTGTATCAAAATACAGTCCTGACGAACCTTGTGGAACCTGTTTCTCATACCATGTTCAATAACAGGCACTGGGTATTCCAACAAGATTCGGCGCCAGCTCATAGAGCGAAGAGCACACAAGACTGGCTGGCGGCGCGTGAAATCGACTTCATCCGGCACGAAGACTGGCCCTCCTCCAGTCCAGATTTGAATCCGTTAGATTACAAGATATGGCAACACTTGGAGGAAAAGGCGTGCTCAAAGCCTCATCCCAATTTGGAGTCACTCAAGACATCCTTGATTAAGGCAGCCGCCGATATTGACATGGACCTCGTTCGTGCTGCGATAGACAACTGGCCGCGCAGATTGAAGGCTTGTATTCAAAATCACGGAGGTCATTTTGAATAAACTTTAATGTCATAAGAATCTATGTTTTGTTAAGTTCATTTTGGTATATGAATGGTTACATAATTAATAAACTTGTTACAATTATTTTACATTAAACATGTGACAGAATTTATGACCTGACTAGGTACAGCGTTATTTAGTAATTTGGCATATTCCCGTTATAAAAAAAAAACGAAATACATTGAATTACCAATAACCCTGTATATTTAATACATTCTTTAGTCAAAATCAATACTAAATAAAAAATTTGTACATTTACTTTTGTAAAAGTATATACACATTACATTGCAAAATTGCATTCTTTTTTGTATTTTGGTTTATTTAATGAAAAGTTCAATTTAGTTTTGTCAAATTTAAGCATATTCCTTAATATTAATTTTCTATTATTTTAAAAATGTATACAATTGTCGATTGCTTAACATAATTATTTCAGTGTGCCCCTATTTTATAGATAGATAGATATTCCGGGTTGCCTGGAAGAGATCGCTCTGTAGCGATAAGGCCGCCCATTGTAAGTCAAGTACATATTGATTATGTAAATAAGTTTCATTGTTTTTGTAAAATTGGTTTACAATAAAGTGTTATCTATCTATACATAATACTTTATTGTCACCAACTTAACCTAATGATATAATACAAGTTAAAGAAAATATTGTAAATATTGGAGACAATGGGCGGCCTTATCTCTTTAAGCGATTTCTTCCAGGCAACCCATATATAAATTTCTTATGGAGAATAACGTATAACATACGCACTAACATATCGTGCGGTGTATAGAGAGAAAAAAAAACTACATGAATGAAAAAAAAATACATGATTCAAATCAAGGAAATATTCATCTATTAAACATGGCCTACATCTTTAAGTAATGTTCGACAACCATTCGCTTGAACACTCCTAAGGATTTTGCCTCTCTGATAGTGACGGGAAGTGAATTCCACAAAAGAGTGGCTTGATAAGTAAAGGATTTACGACAGTATGAGGAACGGTGTCCAGGAACTTTTAGAAATCTGTTGTAGTTTGAGCGCAAATTACGTGAACAAGAGGAGCGGAGAAAGTAAAAACATTATTTTAAGTAAGTTGGTAAAAGAGGATTGAAAAGAATGTTATACAGGAGAGACAGCAAATGAACATTCCGGCGAAGTCGGATAGGTAACCACTTGAGCCTTTTACGAAATTCTGATATGTGGTCATATTTGCGCAAGCCAAATATGAACCGGATACAAAAATTCTGAAGACGTTCTAGCTTATTTAGTTGCTCTTCGGTTAAATCAAGAAAACTAGCATCAGCATAATCCAATAAAGGGAGCAACAGAGACTGCGCAAGAATAACTTTGGTGACTATCGGAAGAAAGTTTTTAAGCCTTCTGAGAGATGCAGATGATGCGAAAACTCTTCTGCTTAGTTCAGCCAGGTGAGGTTACCATGACAGCTTATTGTCAATGATGACACCAAGATCCTTCACTTTGTCGCTATATTCAATTATTGTGCCATCAAATATGACTTGTGAAATGCTGTTCCAGTCAATGTTTGTTATTCTGCGAGAGCTACCTATAATTATAGTCTTAGTTTTGCTAGGGTTCACTTTAAGGCCGTATTGTTTACTCCAAACAAGAATTTTAGCTAAGTCGTCATTAGTTGTATCTATAGCATCATTAAGTTTTTCAAGAGTAGCTTGGGTATAAATTTGAAGATCATCTGCATACAGGTGGTAGAAGAAATGTTACTGGTAATTGAATTAATAAAAATGGCGAATAATAGCGGAGATAAAACGCCACCCTGAGGGACACCCGCAGCTAAATCACACCACGATGAAAAATTATCATCAATACGAATGCGTTGCCGGCGCCCAAACAGAAAGAAGAAAGAATACTTTCTTTGCGGAGAAAGAATACTAACCTCTGCGGCCGGGGTCGGCCTGTCGTAAAAGGCGACTAAACAACCCACCCTAGCTACGTGGTAGGGCCTCAAGCCCGTCTGGATGGCGACCACCTTTGGTCTTAAGTATGCCGCCATAATAACCTTGTGTTGTGTTCCGGCATTAGTGACCCAAGTTCCTGTACCCTAATGGGACAGCAGCGTGTTAGCGATGCTACTGGCGTTGCAAACACCTATAGGCGACGGTAACTGCTAAATTCTAAGCGGGCTGTCAGCCTGTCTGCTGTCCTACGCAATAAAAAAAAAAAAAAAAAAAAACAGGTAACAGCGAAACCAGTCAATTGCAGTTGGAGATATGTTCATAGAGTATAACATTCCAAGGAGTAAGTCAAAGTCAACACTATTGAAAGCACTGCTAAAGTCAAGTAGAGTTAAAACAGTCAATAGTCCAGTAGCCATACCGTTACGAATGTCATCAGTAATTTTAACCAATGCAGTGGTGGTACTGTGGCCAGGGCGGAATCCTGATTGGAAAGGATTCATAAGACAATTTTTATTGAGAAAATCACTAAGCTGTCGGTGCACCAAGCGTTCTAATACTTTTGATATAAAAGGAAGTATGGATATAGGGCGGTAATCAAAAAAGGATGGATTTAATTTCTTTGGTAAGGGAAGAACATGAGCTTCTTTCCATATGTCAGGAAATACTCCAGATGATATAGATTCATTAAGAATATGAGTAATGATAGGCGTAACTTGGTCCAATATAGGCAAGATCATATTACGGCTAACACAATCACCACCAACTGCATTAGATGTTATCGATTTTATACTTCTCTGAACATCACAATCTGTAAATTGACAAAAAGTAAAAGGAGGATATTTAGGTGTTGATAATTTTGAAAGATAATTTAAAGTATTAGCCTTAGTATACTGATCATAAATTATAATTAAGTACGAGTACGTCACCGTCAGTGTTTCTCATTATTTCTTAAACGTTTATTTTACATCATTTGCTTACTACTACTACTAGTATTTGCTTTGCTTTGCTTTGCTATTATATTATTTACTAAAATTTAAAAATGTCGCTTTCCGAGAAAGAGTACACAGAAAAAAAAAACAATTTTTGTTCGAAAGAGAAATGCGGATGGATAACATTTAAAAAATGTTAAATTTTTCGACAAAAGTGAGTTTCAATTTAAGTGCAGGCTTAAAGAGCTGGACCTGTAAGAAAGAATTCACTAAATCTCAGACTAAACTAGAAAAATTGTTAGTGAAAGAAAAAACATTCACAAACACAACAAAGTTGAACAATACGCGATTCGTGAACAATTCAACGATATGTTTTATGAGATTCAAGCCGCGTTGGACTTACTGAAGTTGCGGATTTGACACAGTGAGCCCAATATACACTCTCCTATAACACGTTCTTCCCAGTTCCGTATGTTATCGTTGCCACCTTTGCCTTGTTTCGAAGGAAATCCAACTGAATGGCACAGCTTTTATGATCTATTAAAGTCTTAAATTACTGATAATAAACAATTATCAGACCTAGAACGGCTTAGGCATTTATTATTATCTTTAAGAGGTGAACCGTATAACTTAATCAAATCGTTACCAGTCACCAAAGAAAATTACGAAAATGCAATAAAAATCCTAATAAACCCCTATGACAACAAGCGAATTGTGGCATATAAACACTTAGATCGCATTATTGATCTGAAGCCGTTGAACAGGAAATTACACGATACTACCAGACGATAAAAAATAGAAGCCGATAAAAAAGAAATTAGCCCAAACACTGAATGTAACTTCAAAACTCAACAAAACCAGCAGATACAAAATACTTCCTATACAAAGCTGACGTCGCTGGTATGTACAGTATTGACAAAGACCCATATTCGATGAAAACACCCCGATTTAAAGCCTTAAGTCAACACACTTTGGTTAGTGTAATAGTGCCGCATGCAGTCACAACTGTAAACCTCATTACGCGGCGAGTGATTCAAACACTCTGGTGCAGGTGACAAATGCTCGTCTCTGGTACAAGGTATAAAAGATTCGAATTAAAAATTATATTAAAATTATTTTCAGAGGAATACGCAAGAAATTACGCAAAATGCCGGTAAAGTTGAAGGGACAGGTCTATAAGACCATCATTAGGCCTGTCCTTTTATACGGCTGTGAAGCGTGGCCGGTGTTGGAGCGACACAAACAGGAACTGCGTGTCACGGAAATGAATATGCTGCGGTGGATGTGTGGAGTGACGCGGAAGGACCACGTTAGGAACTCCCGCATTCGTGGCGGTCTTCATGTCCGTGACATTGCGGATAAATTACAAGAGTATCGGCTCCGCTGGTACGGCCACGTTTTACAGCAACCGGAGGCTTACGTGGGAAACAAATGTCTGGCCATGCTGCCTCCGCCGGCCCCGGCAGGAGGGGTAGACTCAAAAAGTGCTGGCTTGACGTCGTAAAGGGTGATATGCGTGCCAATGGGCTCACTACCAGGGATGCTGAAGACCGTGCGAAGTGGAGAAGAAAAAGTCGGAAAGCGGACCCCGGGCGCCGAAGCGAGAGTCTGGGCTGCAACCGGGATTCATCGCTAAGATGATGATGGTGATGACGCAAGAAATTTTTTGAGTGATGAGATAGATTTCTAATTGACTCAACGATTAAGCGTTGATATATTATTATGATACCGTGAGACCATTATTTCTAGGAAAGCTTCATACTGGTAGGGATTTGGTACTTATGTGGTTATAAATATTTGCCAATATATATTTTAGTATTTTAAAGAGTAATGTATCCACCAGTAATCACTACTAACATTACCTCCCAAAATAGTGACAGCATGTGGTCTTGAATAAATTGTGTTTTATGCAACAACAGGTGAGTATTTTAAGGCTTAATTTATAAGTCCAACTCATCCGCCTTCTTGTCTATTGTTTCTATATTTATTTTCACTGCACAAGTGCACACTGACGTGCCCGTGACTCTCACGCGCACCGCGTCCATAGCACGTTAATAAATAAGAAGAGTATGGATAGTTCTATTCCATCCCGATACCTCTTTAGAATGCCTACAGCATTTATTAACATCATTACGTCATAACGTCCCAATGCATGTTTCCTTGTCGAGGAATCTAATAATGTACCTGTCACAGATGTACAAGGAGGAATAAATAGCAAACACATACAAGGTGATCTGAATATGCCATTTCCTAACGACGTTTACCATCATGGATACAATTAATAAAATATACAATAAAGTTGATTGCATGGAAATACATTTTCCAAAAACGGGTTAGAGTCAGGCAGAAGCCTGGTTGTAAAAACTAAGCCACAACTATTACAACATGTAACATGTTGTGCCCACCTCATATAATGTGGGATAAGGGCAGGAGAAAGAAGAAGATTATTTAAAAGGTATCATTCAAAGTTCATCACTTTAAAAACAACTAGATATAGATCTGCTCTAGATACATTTAAAAAATATCTCATACTCGTATTGAACATGTTCAATTTCAAAACGCTTTCTTTAAGTACTTGTACCAAATCTAACTGTAACTGCAGTGGAAAGTTTGGCTTGAACAGCAAATACCTTTGGTAAGTGCCTTGAATACAACAAATCACGACTATAACATTATGTGTATATACTTTAAAGGAAATTTTGATCTTTAATGCTATTAAAGGCATTATCAATAATCAACAAAGAGGAGTTTAATAAACAAGCATTTATCAATAACCATATAGATTATAATAACCATATAGATTATTGATTGACTGTTATTTTTAAAACACTATTGAGGTTTATCCAAACATTAGTGGTGGTCTCAGTAAGAAGGCTGGCGTGCGTTTTTATGCAGATAATGCAGCCAGAACTCGGAACATTTCCGTGAACTACCGATGGTTTGGTGCACATTTTTGTTCCCAATATTATTTTTTTCTCATCATTTTTATGATACCTTAATTTATATTCATAATTAGTTAAAATATATTGTAACCACTTTGAATGATATCAATTAATATAGTATCATATGCCCTAAATAAATACTTATTTGTATCACAAATAAATTTACAAATGCTTTTTCTTACATTTTCACGGCTAGTATTACCTTTATTATTGAATTTATGGACATACTATTATAGTTCAGTGGGAAATGGCCTTTTGGCAACGGCGTAAGGTAGCAGTGGGTGCCTCTGCTGGCGGTTAAAAGTAAACTATAACTCTTGTGAGCAATAAAAAACCGACCACGTTTCGCCCAGACACATTGTATTCGTCTGATTTAGAGCGGGTGTGAAGGAAAGGGATACTGTGGTAAACGGGATACAGGAGCGGAAAGAACAGACCGTTGCATACGCAAAACCTTAAACATTATCAATGTTATTTTAACGTTAAAGTAACGTTACTATAAAAAAGTACTAAATCTATTAAATTTAGTATATAAGATGCACATATAAAATAAAGCGAATAAGATATATAACAACTGCAAAAACCTCAAATTAATTTATTGATTAATAAAACAATAGAAATGGTAAAAGAGACAAAAGAAAAGTAAATCAGTTCAGTTAATCCAATCCTTTAAAATAAAACAAAATTTACCCTTCTTTGAACCTTCTTTGCGTTGAAACTCCGATAAGCTGATGCGGGTATGTTGGGCTCTCCACTCTACTTCTGCGACCACTCACCTCACTAACAAATAGCCAAGATGGTCGTGACGGTATGCCCCGCCCCTTAAACACGTTATGGTGGACCACAAGATACATTTTAGATGGCCTAATATCTAATGGTGATCCTTTTTTCTCGTTAGCCAGACAATGTAACCAAAATCCCTTAAAAATCTTATAACCTTAAAATTATTTAATATATTTTTATATAATAGTATGCTGAGACGCTTTATTTTTAATTTATTGCCTACTAGCTGTGCCCGCGACTCCGTCTGTGTGGAATAATGACTTTGGGCAGCATTTTTTGGGTATATCTTTTGGTTTATTTTGGATTACAAATCCTATAAACCCTATAATATATATGAAATACCTATGCAAACAGTCAGTGTTTACGAATTCAACTGTTACGCCATGCGCCTCCGGAATACCTGCGTTCAAACCTACAAAACCAGCCTAAGCAAAACCCTATTTCATATGATTGATGATATAAATCTGAGGTCCACTTAAATTGAATAACTACCTACAATGTCCAGCCTAAGCTGAACCCTATTTCAGATGATTGATGATATAAATCTGATGTCAACTTAAATTGAAATATAAAATTTCCGAAACTTATCATTTTTAACAAAAGCTATTTTTTTTTCCTAAAACAAAAATAGCCTAAGTTACTCCTTGTTACATCAGCTATCTGCCAGGGAAAGTCCCGTCAAAATCGGTCCAGCCGTTTCAGAGATTAGCCGGAACAAACAGGCAGACAAACAGACAAAAATTGTAAAAAATGTTGTTTTGGTATATATATGATAAATAACCGCTTTTTACCAAGTGCATTCGGACATATACCCGGTACATATGTACCGGGTATATGTCCGCTTAGTAAAAAGCGGTTATTTTAATATTACAAACAGACCCTCAAATTTTATTTATTTGTATGTATGTATAGATAACAGTCACTGTACCGAAATATTGTAAGAATGTTTGAGCTTATACAGAAAATCTTTTATTAATACACAAATACAGTAAACACCGAATTTCGTCAGCCGTGCAAAAACTATTCGTTCATCGCTGAAGTACAAATATAGGGAGGGCCTTATTCAAATATGGTAAAAGCGGGGCGTATTTGCTATACATTTACTTACACATCGCCGCCATTAGCTGTAGAAATGGAAAAGAAATCAGGCGTAAATGAGCTTTATTTATTCGGTTCTTTACGTGGAACTCGGATTTGTTTGAAAAATCTTTAGAACGTGTATTTTATGGAAGAATAAATTGAATATGAATTGTATATGATATACCTACTTACTTAAATATTCGCCACGGTGTATTATTATTATTATTTCGAAAGGTGGCTATGCTAGTTTGTTCGAACCTAGTATCACTGCGTCCAATTTACTGAACTATTTTTTTTTTCTTAAAGCTTAGGCTGTCATCGTCTCAGACGACCAACGACAGCGACACCGGGCGGAAAAGGCATTCCGACCCCGTGGGAGCGGGGTCGATCAGCCGTGGCAGCGTGCTCGGTCACGCGCCTCCTGTGAGGCGCGCTCCCGGCTCGAATGCTGCATGGGGATAATTGATAGCAGCCACGAATGGCAAGAATACTATTAATTGGGGACTATCGACTTCACCGGTGAAGCCGATCCTATTCTAATCTACTACCGTTTCGGAGTGCTTATAGCTGGGGGAGAAAAAACGGCGAAAGAAACTCCCCCGCAACACATCTATTCTACGTGTATTTATGTACTGTGTGGGTTGTGTACGTCTACAGGCTATGGGGGGCGGAAGGCGTCCCTAAACCTGTTTCGTCGGGCTGGTCCATGCCGGACTGGAGGGGATTGCGTCCGCGAGAGCATTCGCTTTAGCGTCCTAGAAATGGGGTCGCGTCTATCCGTGAGCACGTTACGCGGGCGGCGACGTGCGTGGGGTGCTCGGCGGTTGGGCGTGTAATTGACTGTCTCCACCACCAGTGGATTGGGATGGTGGGGAGCGAGACCGAAGAAGGATCGCGAAAGGGATACCAGGTACTCCTTCACGGGAAGGAGCTCCAGGTCGCGGTGAAGGTCCGCGTTGCGCATGTAAAGTGGCGCTTGGACTGCCATGCGCAAGAACTTATTCTGCAGCCTCTGCATCGAGTTGATGTAGCATTTGCCGGCATGGGCGAAGACTACGCTCGAGTACGTCATGATCGGTCGGATGCAGGTTTTGTAAAGTGTCACCTTATTCCTAAGGGACATCTTACTCTTCCCGCATATCATTGGGTAGAGGCGACCGAGCACAAAGTGTGCTCTGTTCCTTACCGTCCTGATGTGTTTGCTGAAGTACAGGCCTCTATCTAAAGTGACTCCTAGGTATTTGACCTCGTCAACCCAAGGGATGACGCGGTCAAATAGATGTATGGGGACGAGAGACTGCCGCCTCGTGTGAGTCGGCCGACTCTCATTTTGAGTGCGGGGGCCGCGAGCGAACATGATCGCTGCGTTCTTGTCCGGATTCAACTCGATCCGCCAAGTGCGGAACCAGTTGCCCAGCGTCTCAACCGCCGTGTTGAGACGACTGCAGATCCGATATTGACTGATATCGGAAGTGAAGAGGGCGGTATCATCTGCGTATAAGGCGAGATGTACCTGTGGGGTACGGGGCATGTCGCTGGTGTACAGCGTGAAAAGTAGGGGGGACAGAGCCGAGCCCTGGGGGACTCCGGCTCTGATGGGGTGGAGAGATGAGCGCGTGCCCTCCACTCTGAAGCGGAAGCTCCGATCAAGGAGAAAGTCTCGTAAGATGAGCACGAGTCTATCCGGCACTCCTAGTTTGTACAGCTTGTAAATCAAGCCGTTGTGCCAGACCTTGTCGAAGGCTTTCGCCACATCGAAGAAGACAGCACCCGTCTTCCAGGGTTTGGAGGCGCGATTGAAGTTCGCGAGCACGTGCTCCGTGATGCGGAGCACTTGCTGGGGGCACGAGTGTAGGGCTCGAAAGCCGAACTGCTCGTCGGGGATCAGCTTATTTTCATAAGCGAAGTCTCTGAGTCTGCTCAAGAGGAGGCGTTCGTACAGCTTGCCCAGCGCGCTGAGCAAGCTGATCGGACGGTAGCTGCAGGGTTTCGCAGCGGGCTTTCCTGGTTTTCGGATGCCGATGACGTCGGCTTCCTTCCAGGCGGAGGGAAAGGAGCAGTTATCCATGGCGGCATTGAAGATGCTCACCAGAATCATCAACAGATGTATAGGGAGAAGCTTGAGCAGCTTGTTGGAGATGCCGTCGGCTCCGGGAGCTTTCCGGGGCCTGAGGCCTTTTATTAGGTCCTGTACCTCTTTTACCGTGACAGGCTCGAGTGAGTCTTCCGCGGGAAGAGAGGATCTCCGTTCGACCTCGGCGTCCACCTCGCGCAGGTGGGCCGAGTCGACGTGCGCGGTGTTGGGGGAGCATTGCTCCCTGAGACTCTCGGCGAGACACTCCGCCTTTTCGTCATCGTCAAACGCGACAGTATTGTCGGGTTTTTCGAGAGGCGGCATGGACGAGAGGGATTCCGCTTTCAGCGATCTCGCCAACCTCCAGTATGCCTGGTGCATTGGGGAGATCTCCGAGAGCAGGCTCTCTCAGCGTTGGTTCCTGAGCTCCTGAATGCGGGCTTTCACTTCCCGATGAAGTGAACGAAAGGCGACTCGGTTTTCCTCTGATGGGAAGCTGTCATAGGCTCGGGCGGCGGCTCTCTTCCTCCTCAGTAGCTCCCTCGCGTCCCTCGGGAGCGCAAATCGGCCGTCCCCGCATGGGACTTGCCGAGTCGACTCCCGAACGACGTTTTGGAGGTGGCCGGTGAGGGCTTCGATTGCCCCTTCCGTGTCCTGAAGGGTCCTAATGGGGGCTGGGGCCTGCTCAGGGTCAGCGAGTCCTCCGCGTTGGAGTGAGTCCCTGACCCTGGACCAGTCGGTGATTGACTTGGTCTGAGGCGTCTGGTCTGGCGAAGGGCCTAGTTTAAGGACGACTGGGCGGTGATCCGAGTCGATGTCGTCTAGGGATTCGATTGAGCGGAACTGGAGGGACACGCCCTTCAGTAGCGCCAAATCGAGAACGTTGGGCGAGCCTCCGGTGGCCCGATTATACGGGTACCGGGTGGGCGTGATGGGGGCTAGGATGCCGAAAAGCAGCTCGTCAGAGTGACGAAGGAGGGTCCTGCCGTTAGGGTTGGAGCTGGAGCAGTTCCAGCTAGTATGTTTACAGTTTAGGTCGCCGGCGATGATAACCGACGGACCTAGACTGAAGAGGGATGCAAGCTCCGCTTGAAGTAGCGGTCGCTTGCAAGAGAGATACGCGCAGACGATGACTATGGGCTGATGGCCTGTCATCGCTAATCTGCAGGCAGAAACTTCGAGATTGTCTAACGGAGGCGTATTTACTGGGGAACAGTGCAGTGACCTCTTGTAGTAGATGAGCGTGCCTCCCCAAGGGGCGGTACGCCTGTCGTTTCTAATGATCTTGTAGTTGGCGATCTTAGGATCGCCAACGCTGGGCTTGAGAAGGGTCTCCTGCACGAGAAGAATGTCTATATTTTCTTCCTTCAGGAACTCATGAACCAACTCCCGTTGGTCACGCAGGCCGTTGGCGTTGTATGTAGCCAGAGTCAATGAGCGGGGTTTTTCCCTACTTGCGCAATCCATTAGGAATTAATGGGTTGCGGGACTGGCGAGGATCTGAAGCAGCTCCCCATGCTCTATGGCGATGAGGAGCTGGTCCTGTACAGATCTGGCCTGTCTTAGCTTGTTCGCTAAGATCCTGACCTCCTGGAGGTCGAAAGGGAGCGACTTTGCGAACTTGGTCGCAAGTGCAAGGTCCTCTGCGGCAGAGGGGGACGCGGTGACCGGTGCCGCGGAGGTCGCGACTGGGGCCGGTTTGAGAGCAGGCTTAGCTGTGAAGCCAGCTATAGCCTGTCGAGGGGGTGGAAGGGTGGGGAGTCCTATCCAGGCGTTGAACGCCGGGGCAGGTGCCGGCACATAGACCGGTTTGGGGGCGGCCGCTGGGCGTTTGCCCTTTGGGGGCTTGCCTTTGGGCTTAGGCTTGGGCTTAGGGGCGGCCGGGCACCCGCGGTAGTTCGCGGGATGCCCGGTCTTCCCGCAGAGGACGCAGGCCGGTGGGTCAGGGGATTCTCGGGTGCGGTTGCACTCCGAGGTGCTGTGGTCACCGAGGCACTTGACGCACCTCGGCCGGGACTGGCAGTTCCGTGCCGAGTGCCCGTATAGCTGGCAGCGATGACACTGCCTTAGTGAGGACTTATTATGAGGGTTCTCGAAGATAAGCTTCGAGAGCCCGCACACCGATTTGGTGTTGAAAATTTCCTTGCCCTCTTTGGAGAGGTCAAGGACCGCGAGTACCATGTTGTATGGTTCCCGTGTCTTGCCGCGGTGCATTCGGTGCACCTCGTGGATCGGCAGGCCTTGTGCGCGGAGATCCTCCAGGATCTCGGAGGTTTCGACCTCCTTGGGGAGTCCGCGGATGACTACGCGGAGTAGTTTCTCTTCTTCTAGAGCATACGTATAGTAGCCTATATGGTGCTCCAGTAGGTATCGCGTGAGAGCGCGGTGGTCCTCAGGTGACTTCACGGTCACCCTGATACCGTGGTGAATGTCTCGTGCTTCCACGAGATGGATAGAATTACGCGGGAGGGCCGCATGAACATCCCTCCAGAGATGTTTATCTCTGATAATGAGGGGAGGAGGGGGGCGTACGCGACGCGGTGTTGGGGCCGTCGGCTCCGCTTGACGCGGCTCCTTGCTGGCCGGCGCAGAATCGGAGCCTGAGGTTGAAGAGGGGGCCTTGCGCCTCCTTTTGTTGGTGTGGACTCGGAAGCCCTCCGAGTCCACTTTCGGGTCGACCTCCATGTCGGAGGACGACTCGGACGAGTCCGTGTCGCTCTCCGACACGGATGCCGTTTTTGGGGCGCGCGTTATATGAGCCTCGGGGCCCTTTTTCACCGGAGAAGCCGGCGAATTTGGCGAGAACGGGCTCACTAGAGCCGCAAGGGAGTGTGCCGTTCCGTTGAGGACGGAGTCGGCGGGGCGAAGAGACGCAGTGATTTCGGGTCCGCGGGAGGTGGAAGGGACAGCAACGGCAGCGCGCGGATGCTTGCGGGGCGCGGGCGTGGCGGGTGTTGGCGGCGCGGCGGCTTTTCGGAGCGCGGACGCGAGGGAAGGGGGGGGCGCGGTTACGGCCGGGGTAAGCGGCTCTCGCGGGGGCGCGGGTCTGGGCTGCGTTGCGTCGCAACGCTCCGCGATGTGCTGCTGGAGCACCAAAAGGGTTTGGGGGTCGCTTCCCTGGACGAACTTTATCATCTCGGCCAGGGAGTATGGCGACGGGTGGTCCCTATTCCTGTCCATCCTCGGGTGGGACAGCCCGGGGATGTGCGCGAATGTGTTCAGTCCCTCTGCCGGAGTAGGCAGAGGGGTGAGTACTAGGGTGAGCACTAAGCTATGGATAGTTCCTTCGCCGATCTTATTGTGCGAAGGCCCCTAACTGCTTTGGGGGAAAATCAGCCCCAAAGAATGGAAAGAGGGATGGGAAGGTGGGAAAACGGGCGATATCTGGGCCCGACTAGGGGTCCCCCCCAAGGCCAGGTGGTCCAGACCCGTCCGAGATTGCCTTTCCCTGAAGGGGAACGGCAGGCGCTCGGGGCACGCCTCAGCCAAGTGCGTTATCACCGCTGGGTATCCCTTGGCTGACCACTCGCGTGGATTTACAAGGGGTAAAATCGCCCGTAAGGCGGATCGCAATCAATTGCGAATGTAACTTCGCAACAAATTGTGTCCACCCGTTCGGTAATATAAAGAAACAATTTCGCGGCCGCGATGAGGTAGCTGCTATTGTATTACGAATACAATAGGCTAGGCCCGGGAGCGGCGGCTGTCCGATGCGGCGGGTGCGGCGAGGTGCGGCGGGTATCCGACCGATGCGGCGAGGTGCGGAGTGGGGGAGCTCGATAGCGATTCGGGAGCGCAGGCGTGAACACGTCCGTGCGGCGCGGGTGCTGGAGCCGGAGTGTACTGAACTATTATGATCGCGACATTTACTATAACTCATTGGCAAAGCCTGCCTCGCTACGGTGTAACATAGCAAATTGCCAACAAAATTATTTCCATATTAAATCGTTCGTAAGAAAAACAAGATAGATATATAACTCTTTATTGCTTACATTTATAATCAAACTTGTATATATAGGACAGCACAATAAACCTAGACAGTACGCTACGTCAACGGGAGGAAGAAGGGCAACCCAGAGTACCTGATCCAGATCAGGGAAGATCTTCGGGCCTTTTTCGGAGACGACCAACAGCCGCAACCGTCCCCCACCGCACCCGCGTCATCGACCCCCGCTGCACTCGCGCCGCATCCCGCCGCTCCCGCGCCGTCGACCCCTGCCACTCCTGCACCCCGCGGGACGGCTAGAGCACCCGCACCAGTGGCCCACGCTACACCTGCGCCGTCAACCTCCACCGCTCCCGTACCCCGAGAGCCGACAAAACCCGTCGCGCCCGCGTCCCGTGGCCCGGTAAGGCCCACCGCGTCCGCACCCCCCGCCGCACCCGCCCTCAATGGAACGGCCCACTCTCTTGCGGCTCTCGTGAGCCCATTCGCGCCCGCGTCGGGACCCCAAGCCGTCCCTACCGCGACCGATAAAGGCCCCAAGGCCTCCACGCGCGCCCTAAAAATACCACCACCCCAGTCGGGGAGCGAATCGGACTCTTCTGAGTCGCTCTCCGACATGGAGATCGACCCAAAGGTGGACTCGGAAGGATTCCGGGTCCATACAAACAAGAGGAGGCGCAAGGCCGCCACCTCAAACTCTGACTCCGATGCTGCGCCGGCCAGCAAGGAGCCGCGTCAGACGGAGCCGATGGCCCCACTACCGCGTTGCGTACGCATCCCCCCTCCCCTCATAATCAGAGATAAGCATCTCTGGAGGGACATCCACGCGGCCCTCCCGCGAAACTCAATTCGCCTCCTGGAGGCGCGTAATATCAACCACGGGATAAGGGTGACCGTACAGTCACCCGAGGACCACCGCGCGCTCACGCGCTACCTCTTAGAGCATCGCATAGGTTACTATACCTATGCGCTTGAAGAGGAAATGAGACTCCGCGTAGTCATCCGCGGACTCCCTAAGGAGGTCGAAACCTCCGACATCATGGAGGACCTCCGTGCGCAAGGCCTCCCCATACACGAGGTGCACCGGATGCACCGCGGAAAATCGCGGGAGCCATATAATATGGTACTCGCGGTCCTTAACCTCTCGAAAGAGGGCAAGGAAATTTTTAACATCAGATCGGTTTGCGGGCTCTCGAAGCTTAACTTCGAGAACCCTCATAATAAATCTTCACAAAGGCAGTGTCATCGCTGCCAATTATACGGGCACTCGGCACGGAACTGCCAGTCCCGGCCCAGGTGCGTCAAGTGCCTCGGTGACCACAGCACCACGGAGTGCAACCGCACCCGAGAATCCCCTGAGCCACCGGCCTGCGTCCTGTGCGGGAAGACTGGGCATCCCGCGAACTACCGCGAGTGCCCGGCCGCCCCCAAATCCAAGCCCAAGGGAAAAACCCCAAAGGGCAAACGCCCAGCCGCCGTCAAAGCGGCCGTCCCCAAACCGGTCTATGTGCCGGCACCTGCCCCGGCGTTCAACGCCTGGACAGGCTTTCCGGCTCTCCGGAACCCCCGGCAGCCCGTCGCAGGCTTCTCAGAGAAGCCTGCTCCCAAACCGACCCCAGCTGCACCCGCCGCAGCACCGGTCACCACGTCCCCTTCCGTAGCGGAGGACATCGCGCTTGCAACCAAGTTCGCGACGTCCCTCCCATTTGACCTCCAAGAGGTACGCACCTTAGCGCAAAAGCTAAGGCAAGCGTCGTCGCTAAAGGACCAGCTGATCTTAGCCATGGAACATGGCGAGTTGCTGGAAATCCTGAGCCATAGGGCAACCCATTAATCACAAATGGATTGCACACGTAGGGAAAAACCTCGCTCTCTGACTCTGGCGACTTACAACGCCAACGGCCTACGTGGCCAACGAGAGTTGGTTCATGAGTTCCTGAAGGAAGAAAACATAGATATTCTTCTCGTGCAGGAGACCCTTCTCAAGCCCAGCATTGGCGATCCTAGGATCGCCAACTATAACATCATCAGGAATGACAGGCGTACCGCCCCTTGGGGAGGCACGCTCATCTACTACAAGAGGTCACTGCACTGCTCCCCAGTAAATGTGCCTCCGTTAGACTATCTCGAAGTTTCTGCCTGCAGATTAGCGATGACAGGCCATCAGCCCATAGTCATCGTCTGCGCGTATCTCTCCTGCAATCGCCCGCTACCTCAAGCGGAGCTTGCATCCCTTTTCAGTCTAGGCCCTTCGGTTATCATCGCGGGTGATCTAAACTGTAAACACACCAGCTGGAACTGCTCCACATCCAACACTAACGGAAAAGCTCTACTCCGTCACTCTGACGAATTGCTTTTCGGCATCCTAGCCCCCATTACGCCCACCCGGTACCCTTATAATCGTGCCACCGGAGGCACCCCCAACGTTCTCGATCTGGCGCTACTGAAGGGCGTTTCCCTCCAGTTTCGCTCAATCGAGTCCCTAGATGACATCGACTCGGATCACCGCCCGGTCGTCCTAAAACTAGGCCCTCCACCCGACCAGACGCCTCAGACCAAGTCAATCACCGACTGGTCCAGGGTCAGGGACTTACTCCAACATGGAGGATTCGCTGACCCTGAGCAGGCTCCAGCCCCTATTAGGACCCTTCAGG
The DNA here is from genome assembly GCA_963693495.1 of Malacosoma neustria. Classification (NCBI taxonomy): domain Eukaryota; kingdom Metazoa; phylum Arthropoda; class Insecta; order Lepidoptera; family Lasiocampidae; genus Malacosoma; species Malacosoma neustria. The sequence continues at coordinate 19,411,103 of OY856377.1, forward strand.
ACACGGAAGGGGCGATCGAAACCCTCACCGGCCACCTCCAAACCGTCGTTCGGGAGTCCACTCGGCAAGTTCCGTACGAGGACGGCCGATTGGCACTCCCGAGGGACGCGAGAGAGCTACTGAGGAGGAAGAGAGCCGCCGCCCGAGCCTACGACAGCTTCCCATCAGAAGAGAACCGAGTCGCCTTTCGTTCACTTCATCGGGAAGTGAAAGCCCGCATTCAGGAACTCAGGAACCAACGCTGGGAGAGCCTGCTCTCGGAGATCTCCCCAACGCACCAGGCATACTGGAGGTTGGCGAGATCACTGAGAGCGGAATCCCTCTCGACCATGCCGCCTCTCGAAAAACCCGACAACACTGTCGCGTTTGACGACGACGAAAAGGCTGAGTGTCTCGCCGAGAGCCTCAAGGAGCAATGCTCCCCCAACACCGCGCACGTCGACCCGGCCCACCTGCGCGAGGTGGATGCCGAGGTCGAACGGAGATCCTCTCTTCCCGCGGAAGACTCACTCGAGCCTGTCACGGTAAAAGAGGTACAGGACCTAATAAAAGGCCTCAAGCCCCGGAAAGCTCCCGGGGCCGACGGCATCCCCAACAAGCTGCTCAAGCTACTCCCGATACATCTGTTGATGATTCTGGTGAGCATCTTCAATGCCGCTATAGATAACTGCTCCTTTCCCTCCGACTGGAAGGAAGCCGACGTCATCGGCATCCGGAAACCAGGAAAGCCCGCTGCGAAACCTAGCAGCTACCGTCCGATCAGCTTGCTCAGCGCGCTGGGCAAGCTGTACGAACGCCTCCTCTTGAGCAGACTCAGAGACTTCGCTTATGAGAATAAGCTGATCCCCGACGAGCAGTTCGGCTTTCGAGCCCGACACTCGTGCCCCCAGCAAGTGCTCCGCATCACGGAACACGTGCTCGCGAACTTCACTCGCGCCCCCAAACCCTGGAAGACGGGTGCTGTCTTCTTCGATGTGGCGAAAGCCTTCGACAAGGTCTGGCACAACGGCTTGATTTACAAGCTGTACAAACTAGGAGTGCCGGATAGACTCGTGCTCATCTTACGAGACTTTCTCCTTGATCGGAGCTTCCGCTTCAGAGTGGAGGGCACGCGCTCATCTCTCCAGCCCATCAGAGCTGGAGTCCCCCAGGGCTCGGCTCTGTCCCCCCTACTTTTCACGCTGTACACCAGCGACATGCCCCGTACCCCACAGGTACATCTCGCCTTATACGCAGATGATACCGCCCTCTTCACATCCGATATCAATCAATATCGGATCTGCAGTCGTCTCAACACGGCAGTTGAGACGCTGGGCAACTGGTTCCGCACTTGGCGGATCGAGTTGAATCCGGACAAGAGCGCAGCGATCATGTTCGCTCGCGGCCCCCGCACTCAAAACGAGAGTCTGCCGACTCGCACGAGTCGGCACTCTCTCTTCCCCATACAGCTATTTGACCGCGTCATCCCCTGGGTTGATGAGGTCAAATATCTAGGAGTCACTCTAGATAGAGGCCTGTACTTCAGTAAACACATCAGGACGGTAAGGAACAGAGCATACTTTGTGCTCGGTCGCCTCTACCCAATGATATGCGGGAAGAGTAAGATGTCCCTTAGAAATAAGGTGACACTTTACAAAACCTGCATCCGACCGATCATGACGTACTCGAGCGTAGTCTTCGCCCATGCCGGCAAATGCTACATCACTTCGATGCAGCGGCTGCAAAATAAGTTCTTGCGCATGGCAGTCCAAGCGCCACGTTACATGCGCAACGCGGACCTACACCGCGACCTGGAGCTCCTTCCCGTGAAGGAGTACATGGTATCCCTCTCGCGATCCTTCTTCGGTCTCGCTCCCCACCATCCCAATCCACTGGTGGTGGAGACAGTCAACTACACGCCCAACCGCCGAGCACCCCCCGCGCGTCGCCGACCGCGAAACGTGCTCACGGATAGACGCGACCCCATCTCTAGGACGCTGAAGCGAATGCTCTCGCGGACGCAATCCTCCCCAGTCCGGCATGGACCAGCCCGACGCAATAGGTTTAGGGACGCCTTCCGCCCCCCATAGCCTGTAGCCATACACAACCACACATTACAGAAATACACGTAGAATAGATGTGTTGCGGGGGAGTTTCTTTCGCCGTTTCTTCTCCCCCAGCTATAAGCACTCCGAAACGGTAGTAGATTAGAATAGGATCGGCTTCACCGGTGAAGTCGATAGTCCCCAATTAATAGTATTCTTGCCATTCGTGGCTGCCCTTCGTATATTCCCCATGCAGCGTTCGAGCCGGGAGCCGCCTCACAGGAGACGCGCCCCGAGCACGCTGCCACGGCTGATCGACCCCGCTCCCACGGGGTCGGAATGCCTTTTCCGCCCGGTGTCGCTGTCGTTAGTCGTCTGAGACGATGACAGCCTTAGCTTTAAGAAAAAGCCTAGACAGTAAAATAAGTAGTAACAAAATAAAAATATAAAACAAAAGGCGATCTTATTGCTTAAAGCAATCTCTTCCAGATAACCCAGCAGGAAGGAATTTATGGTGGTTAACCATATGCATAAATAAAATTCACTTGCGCGTATAGCATGCGTTTATTTTGTGTCGCAATTCGAATAGATATGTATAAGTAATGCAATGCAATCATTTAAAAGTTACATTATAAAATAAACCTTAAGACATTATTAATAAGGTTGGTATTACTGGAGCAAAACTCCCTCCGTCTTCGATCTTTTCGATCAGATCACGTGTCCTGACGCGAGTTTAAATTTTTTACTGATGGGATTTTGCACATCTCGAGTTCCAAATTTCGTGGGAACTACACCTCGGGTAAAGGAGGCTAGAACCTGGGTCACCCATGCCGGAACACAACACAAGGTTATTATGACGGCATACTTAAGGGTGGTTGCCATCTAGACGGGCTTGAGGCCCTACCACGTTGCTTAGGTTGTTTTGTCGCCTTTTAAGACAGGCCGAACCCGACCACAAGGATTAGTACTTTATTTTAGGAATTAAGACTGCTGTTACCCCTACAGAAGCCAAATGTAGTTTTCACTAAATTTATCACAGCTATTTACTTAAGCAAAGTACAGGTATATCGGCATAAATGATGGAATTATGGCAGATTGGCGTTGATGCAAGACATAACTCTGTAGAATCGTAAATGTCTTGCACTAGAGCTTTGGTTTGACACCGGAATTTAATTCTATTTATTGAACCTTGCATGGAGTATCAACCAAAAGTCATAGTAATAGATGACTCTGGCCACCGGGGTTTTAGTAGGTAGCTTCAGCTTCAATAGCTACCACATGCTACATAGATGAGTCACCGCAAAAGGACAGTGACTCCTAAATAACCACGTCGAGTTTTCCTCAGAGCTAGCGTGGTGTACATAAATCAGGTTTTATTGAGATGTGTGGGGCTGCGGAAGAATCTGGATTCCCGCGGCCTCGCGCGCACGTGTGAGGAGACACCGGGGTGGTGGTTTTAGCCGGTAGGAGTCCGGCATGCCCCTCCGCCTTTCCCCAGGCGGAGGTAGTCCATGAGGATTTCCCCACCCCGTAAAAAAAAAAAAGGTTTTATTGAGATAAATCTGCATAAAAATCATGTAGTACAATAAAAATCGCTAATCCGCCAATATCACGTCAAACAAGAACGAAAAGAACATTTATAATTTAGCAATGAATACTAACGTAATTACTCCGCGAAACTAAACTCAAACACGTCGTCTTGTTTGATACAATCACGCGAGTAAATGCCGGGTGCAAGTCACTTAATCAGCCCGCTGATACTTCCTCTAAATACGTTATAGCAAGTCACTCCTATTAGCCATAGTTTATATGGGATGAGAAATTTTCAGAAAGTAGACTTTCAAGTAGATTTCCTTATGCTAAATTGGAACATACAGTGTAGGAACATATAGAATATTGTGTATAGTATGTATTTAAAAATAAAAGCAAAGTAATTAAATAGTATATCAATTAAACTATAGTACCCATATTTATGATATGCACTTAGCTGTTTTCTTTAGGACTAGATGTGTGAATTGACTAATATTATTTATTGTTATTAATTGTTTGCAACTAAAACGCTAAATATGTTTACCCAAAATGTCAACGTCAATGTTACTGAGATACACGGGGGAGTGGCACGCACACCCAACGCAGACGTTTCTCGATAACCAAGATGCCATGACGCTTCCTGTTCTGATCAAGCAACCGAGGAAGCATACATACCGTGGCCCCAAGAATCCAAATCCAAAAACCTGTCCATGACTATAACGCGGACATAATTATCATCTATAATTAATGTAGAGGTTGATACTGGTTACACCTAAAACTTGAACTTTACAGCCCGAGGTTCATCAAGGCTAAAATACTGTACATCCTTGACGTCGATGTCCAAATGATGAAAATAATTTGGTTTTATCAAAGGTTAGTAAATCCCTTCGTGCCCAATTCGTAATGAGGGCGGATTTGTCCCTTCCAAACTTGAACAGCGCCATAGTAGATAGCTGGCACTGGAGTCCCATACTAACCTCCTGCAAGCCCTGTGGTTGTTAAGTCGTCTTTTACGATAGACCGCTCCTAGCTGCAGGGTTTAGTATTTTAGTCTGCCATTTCATAGAAAGAATTCTCTTCCCTTATAACAAACTCAAAGCTAAAAGTGAGTTAACTAGGTTGGATGCGAGCTCATGACTTTCCGCACCAGGGGCGAAGCATTAACAATATTATTATAACTTGTATTAAGTGATAGCTTTTTCTCATATAATATTACTTATACTATAACATCGTACTCGTGTAACTGTAAAACCAACATACTTGTAAATTAATTTTACATAATGAAAATATTTCGAATATTCACAATAAAAATACAGTTAATTTTAAACTCCAGTGTAAATACGTCACAACATTCGAATAGCGTAGTAATTTTGAACGTCCGCCATTTTGCGGAGCGCCTAATTGCAAAACTGTCATGGCGGCAACACAGGGTTGCATTCCCGCGTGCGACGCGAGATTTACGCTACATACCTGAATACCATCCTGTGTCTTAAATGTTTCACAAGGAAACGCAAAGGCTTATGTGAATAAAGTAGAAAGGAAACTTATGTTGAAGAGCTTTTTTAACAACGATGTTTTTCTGTTTTCTTTTTCTCTTAGATTTTGAAATCCAAATCGGTATAGTTACAGAGCTAAGTAAAATGTAAATTAAAGTGACGGTTTTTCCTGACCAAAACTGATAAGAAAACTTATATAATAATAGCCTATAACGTCTGCTGGCTGCTTTCAGTAGACTCGCCATACCTTCGAGAAAAACTGACTAAGTGGTGCACGCTGCCATAGGAGTGGACTCCGTGACTTCTAGATTGATATCCGGGCGTGATACCACTTGGCTGCTACGTACCCTGAAGAAAAATGATGTAGCAGTATGTGATTATTGAGACTGTATGAAAATTTCTCCGTGCAGGGGCGGAGCAAGAATACTAACCCCTGCTGCCGCGGTTGGTCTGTCGTAAAAGGCGATGAAACAATCCAAGCTACGTGGTAAGGCCCCAAGCTCGTCTCTATTGGCAACCACCCTTGGTGTATAAGTATGCCGCCATAATAACCTTGAGTTGTGTTCCGGCATTAAAGACTCATGTTCCTGTACCCCTACGGGACATCGGTATGTTCGCGAAGCCCCTAGCGTCGCAAACATCCATAGGCGTAGGTAACTACTTACTATTAAGTGGACCATCAGCCTGTCTGCTGTTCCACGTCAATAAAAAATGGTTTCTGCAGAGACGACTGCCTTCTGGTCTCCAACCCCGAAAGGAAATCCGCACGATGCCTATGATGGGTATAAATGAGTTAAAATGTAATTAACCCCTTTGTCATTTTACTACTCCCTATCAAAGCTTGAATAAATAATAAATATTTAAATATAATATGACAATTTACAAAGCGCCATCTAGTTCCAAAATAATCAGCAAAGCTCTTACGCTATATGTACTAGATAACTGATATACTATTCATATACTATTGTAAATAATTTCATCATAGACTTAAAGTTGATGACGAATCATTCTTATTTTGTAATATCTTATACATTTAAAATATAACAAATTACAAATAACTATCTCGCGATGGAATTACATAAGCGCGCTCTAGCGGAAACGGGCGGCAAACTCAGTCACTTCCGGTGTTCTTTCCCTGAAATGCAACTAAAGTTTTGTGTTTAACGTAATTACGAAGTCCTTTTAGTTCCGTCTAGCTTTTGAGGAAATTTATTTTAGCAAAGTTGCCGTTCTGTGAGTTCCCGCCGCCATTTTAGTTGCACTTTGTATGTTTTATTCGCGCAAGTAGCTTGCGTATTTACCATTATTCTAATAATCACTATCAAAGGTACCTGTTAGCTCAGTAATATTGAAGGAGATGAATCTAGAGGTCCCGGGTCAAATCCAACGGTAACATGCAAATTTACATACCAAATCAGTAGGACAAAAAAAACCCGCTAATCCCCCTGGGCCAAGGGTGGCGGCTTACACTCCGTTGCCTCCAGGGGTCTAAGGACAGGCCCGAGCGCATCAGTAGGATGCCATAAGATGTTATTATTATAACGAACAATGCCAGTTCATCAGTTATAAATTGATATGACGTGATTGGCTGAATATTAAAATAGAAAAATAAAAATGTTTATAAGTAGTTAGAACCAGGTGAATCTCCAAGATAATCGAATCCAACATAATAAATTAATTAATATACTGGGACAAATCACACATCGCCATCTAGTCCGAAATCATGTAGCATAGCGCTTGTGTTATCAGTATTAGGCTACTAGTATACAACATACATACTTTTAATTTGGTAAATAAATACATATTATACATAAACAGCAACCGTACGTAGTAGTAACCTCAGCAAACGTACCGAAGTACATTAAGGCGGAAACATATTAACGTGTCGTGGCGTGTCGTGACGCGTCAGAAGCATATCGGTTTCATACATTTAATATGGTTAGGGACACCATTGTATGTCGTGTCGTGTCATGACACGTTCTGTCGTCTGTCCTAAATGTATGAAACGTCACGACACGCCACGACACGTTAGTATGTACAGGGGTCGTCATATAATCTAGCCTAATCAATAAAGCTAGCCCATCTTAGGTCGTAAAAAAACTAAAAGTCATTTAGCCCTTCTATTAGCTCACAGCAATCAAGTAATCGGGGCTCGTCTCGTGGTTGGAATCAGATGTGGTTTATTTTCGTAACAACCAATTCATACATATCCCTTTCATATGACAACCTTCGTGGCTTAACAACTTTTGCACTTCGCAATGCTAGCGGTGATCGTGTCGGTTGCGGTGTCGGTGACAAGTTCGGTTCCCGTCTCGAGTATTGTATTTACAAAAATGTATCAGTTGAATGGGATCCATGACACAAGCGCTCTGCTGCTTACTTTGGAACTAAATGACACTATAAGAATAGTCACAGTATATTAATTTTTAATTCATGTCCTATTATCATGTCTTGTTCTTCCTGTGCTTATCCCACGTTATATGGAGTCGGTACAACATTTTATATCCTTCCACTCTCCTGTTAGTCGTAATCTCAACATGAACACCTTGTTTTTGCATATAATCTTTTACATAAGCCATACATCTTTTCTTTAGTCTAATTTTTTTGTGACATTCTTTTCTTCGCATTATATTATCACGTAAAGTTAAAAAAAATGTTACGTATTTTAAAACAACGCATTTAATTTGATAATACAGCATCAGACCTGGACTTCAAAAAACAAATCTGTATATGATTACATGATATCACTTATAAGGTTTGATCTCTTTGAATATGAAATATAATTTCAAGAATATTTTCCCTTTAACATTTACATACGAATGTGAACTAATAAATGTGAATAGTTATATTGGACACCAGCCAGATAATGCTGCCGTTAGACGAAGTTGTAAATATTTTGCATTGTCTTCCGTAATGTACAAAATTTTAGAGCACCTAAATAATGAGCAATATTTTATATATTATTCTTATTTATTCGGATCTTTGCAGCGAGACCTTGTAGTTACAACTTCTTTTCGTGTCTGGCTCAAGAATAGAGAAATGTATAAAATAATTGTACATAATTTAATTAATTTGATTCGATTATTATCTCCATCGACTTTCGCAGACCTTTACATCTCTGCTTACAGCACAAAGGCGGCCATATGGTTAGAAGTTAGAACATTGAGACTAACATAACAACATCGGAAACCGGTGTGGTACTGATCACTTGGTTTCCTCGGGATATAAAAGGCTGTTACCTCTGAATAGAAATCTAGAGTTAGTTTTACAACGTCCTAGAAGAAGGATCAGTCGATCTTTAATAATAAAATATTTTTGGAACCGCTCCTACAAATCAGAGAAAATGCAGGAAAGATCGTTTTCTAATTAAGTTGTAAGAGCAACAATACAACATAGAACCGAATAAACACTGAGAACTGTAAACAAAACATTAAACATTTTTGTCACGTCCATTCTTTTGTCTATAATAATACAATTCTGTTTTTGTAGCATAGCTTGGCTGCATTGTTACTCGTGGATGTTCCAATTTAGTAGCTATGATACGATTTTTGGCGCAAGTTTTTTTTTTTGTTTTCAGGATCGATTTAAACAACCGGATGCTTACGTAGGAAACAAATGTCTGGCCATGCCGCCCCTGCCGGGCCCCGGCAAGAGGGGTAGACCCAAAAAGGGCTGGCTTGACGTCGTAAAGGGTGATATGCGTGCCAATGGACTCACTACCAGGAATGCTGAAGACCGTGCGAAGTGGAGTAGAAAGAGTCAGAAAGCAGACACCGTGCACCGAAACAGATGTTTAGGTTGCAACCGGGATACTACGCTTAGATGATGATGATGAGGATCGATTTAAACAACAATATAGACACGATAAATATCTGAAACTTTAACCACGGGAATCCAGCGCTGGTAATTTTATAATAAGAATTACGAATATTAGTGGACTATACAAGTTAATTAAATAAAATAACCGATGTCTACGTTGATATTTGCTATTGTACTAGAGCACGTAAGTGATTGTAAGGCAGTAAGTATAAGAACTTGATAAGAACTATGTTAATGTATAGATATCTTGAAAAGAAGTCTTTTTAGGTATTAGATACTTACTTTAGACAGAACAGAAATTGATAAATTATATTACACTTTATAACTTAAAAAAATTCAATCACTAAAATAGAAGACCATTACAGTTTTAGAGGTCGTATAGTCTCGGCCAGAAATGAAATTAGGCATTACTTACCTTTTTGCCCAGGGAAAATTATGCTTTACCAGTGTAGCGCCGAAACATCACTCGTTCTCACTGATCTGGCTATCGAAAGATAGCCAGGGTGGTCGCAGACACATGCCCATTAAAAACTCCGGTCGCCATCTAAGGCCTTTAAAGGGTTGCAGGACCGACTTTTGGTAAGTCAATCCTTGAATTACTCGTACCTAGGGTATAGAAGATACTTCTTTTCCTAGTTCACAGAAAACATATTTTTCTTTCGGAGCTGAGTATCAGATTACCGCTTTATAAAAACCATAAGGGACCTGTCGGTCTTTTTATGGCTCGTAGCCCAAAAAGGCAATCAAGGAAATGTTCCTACGTAAATAAGCAAGCATATATTTCGCTCAAGGTCCAAAGTGTACAGTATATAGGATAACAAGGTAAATCGGTTGTAAAAAAAACGATCGAGAGTCTAAAAATTATTTTACCTAACCGCTCCGATACATGTAACTCAGTGGTTGTCGATTATGAAATTGGCTTGCTTGATTTTAAACGCTTAAATCAACAGTTTTATTTTAAAAGTACAACTATTAATTAGTTACAACAACAGCAAACTTCAGTGAACTTGTTGTTTGTGTAAATTTCGTTCTGTAAAATATCCCTTACTACTTACACACGATTGAAAATATATCGATTCTTATTAATCAATTTTTTTTACTGATTAATAAATAAATACACTGGCACAATTCACACAGTGCCACCTAGTCCCAAAATATTGCACTTGTGTTATGCGTACTAAACAACTGATATACTACATATGCTTTTCTTTTGTAAATATACATAAGCTCGCCGGACACGAGACGGAAATCGTACCCGTGACCACCACATCCACAAGCGTATCGAAGTGCGTTAGGCGCTACCCCACGTATTGATATTCCCAATATTGGACTCATACTTCCCCTTAAGTGGATGGGCAATACAAGATGAACTGGCGAGTTATACATACTATCTGTTCCCTACAAGAGAAGCTGTTAAATGAGTACAATAGTAAATCTTATCACGATGTCATATCGTCTTAAATCTCGCAACAATTAAGCTTATAGTAGGGGAAAGGGACACGATTGCGTTTAAATAATAAATGTTGGCGAGTCCACAACTTTAGGTTTAGCTCGTTAACGCTCACCCCGGTCATTTGAGCCAGACGATACACAGAAGTGACTAATTTATTTTAACGCGCAGTTATGTTAATTTTTAATTATGTTTTACATTATTATTTAATGTTTTGATGTGCTCCATCACAGTCAGAACGACTATTCTAAAGTATTACTCATTCAATTTCATATTAATATTACGAAGGCACTTCTACACGATCACTGACTAGACAGCTAATAGCACCAGCGCAACTACTTAGATGAATCAACTTTTAACGAGTTCGAATTAAAGAGTTTCCAAAGGTTACGAAGCGTTTGTAGATTTGTCAATATTTTGTTCTAGTCTAGGTGTACGTTTCCACAAATATGCCTGTTGTGTTTGCGATGTAGATTTTCACCTAGTTTTTGAAAAAAACCGTTTGAAGTCATAAGTTTACTCACAGAACTAGCTAAATATAACAGTTTTGAATTAAATCACTACGTAAAGCCAATACTTATTAAACGATTGGCTCCCAATTCAAAATAGCTGTCAATACAATTACTTCGACTTTAATGTTGTAAAAGTGAAAAAAGACCAGTGGTTGGCAACCTTGTCATCCAAAAGAGCCAAATGTGGGTAAAACACAATTTAAATTTATTCAAAGTGTCATTTTTTAACATATGTTTTGCTTGTAGGAGACATTATTAGGGAAATAATTATAGATAATAAATAATATTCCGTGTCTGGACAACATTTCGCAGAAGAGCTGTAGCCGAGGAGCCAGAGTCGTATGCAGCTCGCGAGCCACAAAAGGCCAATCATTGACCTAGACCAAGGATGAGCAACACGCGGCCCGCGGGCCGCTTGCGGCCCGTTAAACATGTTTATGCGGCCCGCCAAGCATTTCTAAAATTGAATTTATTTTATCGACTTTCTCCCATCAATATATTGCTATATAAAATTAATTATAATAAAATGGTAGTACATACAAAACTGATTTTTTTTTATGGCGAGTTACTTGTCGACGACATTTTTAAACATGCAATACGAACGCGCCGCGTCTGCGCGATTTTTTTGTGACGAGATACACACTTGTCGGTGACTTGTTCAAACATGCAATACGGACTGCATTACAATTCCAAATGATTGAAAAATTTCCGCTTTTGACGAAAAATGCAACGCAAATTATGTCTCTGTTCGGAAGTATGTATGTTTGCGAACAATTATTTTCAACCATGAAATTAATCAAAAATGACCACCGATCAATACTGAGTGATGGATGATTAGAAAGGTGCGTATTATAGCTACCTCATCCATTCCGATTGATATTGATCAGCTTGTTTCGAACAAACAGTGCCAAATTACTCATTATAAATTTCAAGTAAATTCGTTTTTCTGTTCTTTTCTAGTTTGTTTTTATCTTGCATTAAAATTTGTATATGAAATCTATACTTTTTTTTTAGTTTTAAATATTTTTATTCTAATATCTATCTATATAAGTAAAAATGGATCTTCGAAATGTATGTTCGCTCATCACGTTCGAATGACTGCACCAAATTGGATGATTCTTTGTTTTATGTATTCGTTATTGTTAGGACAAGGTTTGTATAACAAGAAAATTATATTAATTATTCTAATGTTATTATTATACAACATAGTCGTACTCACGATAGCAGATCAAGTGACAGTTGACTTCAAACTGTGACAAGTGACTTCAAACTAATACATCAATGCCTCGAAGTGTTTCGTGTATTTAGAGTTTTATCATAGAGATATTCATTATTATCGATAAGAAAATGCCAGCAGTGAAACGTCAAAACATAGGTCGTCGCACGCACGCCGCAAGACGCGTTCAGAATCTTCGAAACAATGAAACTGAAGAAGAGCTGTGTTATGGTTCCTACATTACTGATACACTACATATATAGTTCTTTTAGTAAATAAAATACATATTGCCATGCAGACGGGCTTGCGGCCCTACCACATAACTAGGGTTGTTTTGTCGCCTTTTACAACATGCTGACAACGGCCGCAGGGGTTAGTATTCTTACCCCGCCCCTGCACGGAGAAATTAGGAATTAATCTATCAGAAAATCCAACAACTGAGCGAGTTATATTTTGTTTTCTAAATATTTGAACTTCAAATCCCTGTCCTTTTTTTATTGCTCACGAACAGCAGACAGACTGACGGTCCATTTAATAATAACCAGTCACCGTCGCATACAAATGTTTGCGACGCTAGGGGTACCGTGAACACACTGCTGTCCGTACAGGAGTTCATTTCTTGGAAAGTTCACCCAATGTCGCTTAGTAAGGGTTGCCTTTCAAGAGTCTATATTTACAATATAAAAAACACGTATAATAAAAAACATATTCCAAGTCCTAGTCCCCGTACCTTCAAACTTAACCGTATAACTCAAAGGAAAAGCATCATATACATTACATTGAAATCATAAACATTAGACTTTAGAAAATGTCACAACCCTCACACGAGTGTATTTGAAAAGAGAACACGGTTCACAACTCCGACAAGAGATGGCGCCACTCTAGAGTATTTTTTAAATCTTTTATTAGTTTTCTAAAATCGTTTATCTTTAATTCTTTTATTGCTGTAGGGCAGTAGACAGGCTGATGGCTCACTTAAAATTTAACAGTTACCGTAGCCAATGTGTCTTTGCAACACCAGTGGCATCGCGAACACGCTGCTGTCCCATAAGGGTACAGGAACTTGGGTCACTAATGCCGGAACACAACACCAGGTTATTATAGCGGCATACTTAAGAACAAAGGTGGTCGCCATCCATAAGGGCTTGAGGCCCTACCACGTACCGTAGGTAAGTTTTTTTTTCACCTTTTACGATAGGCCGACCCTGGCCGCAGAGATCAGTATTCTTTCTCCGGATATCCGCACGGATAAATGTCTGCATGGAGGGTAATTTAAAAAAATCCACTATACTCATTCATCCCCGCATCCCTCTCATATCCATCCCCCGTGGTCTCCCTAAAGACATGACATAATAGTATTCACAGTTTTGTGCTGTTATTAATATCACCCGAATCCGAGAAATCTGTCGATCTGTAACGTTTCAACCGTTGAACCGATTTCGATGAATTTCGGGATAGAGATAGTTTTGATCTCGGGGAAGGACATCGACTACTTTTTTTATTTATATGGCAGAACAACGTTTGCCGGGTCAGCTAGTTATAAATAAAGTTTCGTAAATTATTAAAAATAGCTGTAAATCTATGTGCGGCCCGCCAAAAAAAATTAAAATTACAATTGGCCCGTTGATTAAAAAGGTTGCTCACCCCTGACCTAGACCATCTAGGTGACGTAAAGTTTTTGTGTCATTTGCCTATTCAGTTTTTTTTTTTTATTATTACACAGTACACAGGTACAGTACTTAAGACCAAAAGTGGTCGCCATCCAGACGGGCTTGGAGCCCTACCACGTAGCTAGCGTGGGTTGTTTTGTGGTCTTTTATGACAGGCCGACCCCGGCCGCACAGGTCAGTATTCTTTCTCCGCCCCTGCACGGATAAAATCATTTTTGTATTTTGTTGTATTCACGCAAATTTTCCTCTTAGTACGCTCTCAGTTTGCTACGAATATGTGCCTACCCTAGTGTTTTTTTGACTACATGCAAAGTTCGAAATATTTTGTTTTATGAATTTAAAATTTGCATTTATAAACGAAATTGTCGCGAAATCTAATTAGTTTCTCAAAAGCAAAGACTTAAAACAAAAACTAAAATTAATAATATTTTTTCCATTAAAGAATCAAAGTAAATCTACGAAAAATATGAAGGCTACATCCTAATTTGCTAGCTCATATCCTTTAAAATACAGTATCAATCGGAGTTTTTTCCTATATTATTAAGTTCAAAGGGGAGTCGTCCATGTAAATGCCTAAAATGCCAAAATTAGACCCGTCTAATCCATTTCCATGTGTAAAAAAGGGCATTAGTTTTACCCTGTAACTACAAAATCGAACTCCAGTTTCCAATCAAGGTGAAGGGTACAGAAGCAACCAGTATAAAACAGTTGGAAGAAGAAGAAGTTCTAAAAATCGTATGACAACTCCAGAAGTAGTAAGAAAACTAGAATCCCGGCACACTAAACCGATCAATGGAATTCTTACTGAATATCGACACAATAATACAGGGATAAATGCTCACTCGTGACGGAAATTCGAAACAAAAATTAAGCTAACTACATACCAAGTGATGGGCTCGTGAAGCACTTACCTTACACCTTATGAAGACGTATGTATCCAAATATCCTTCTGATATTTCATTTACAAATTAATGTTTCTCCTCCACCTTCTTTTTCCTAAATTTATTGATTTATTCTGTATTTATTAGTGAATTATACATGAGAAGGAATTATGCTCTTTGCAATTTTATTTGTTTCCGTTATTTTCATTTTGTATGAATTGAAAATGTTTATTGTGTATTTTTTATAACTTAATTATTGAAATTAACTATCCATGATTTCGTATTATTGCTTATTTCGCGTAACTAAAGATGTCTAACATATAAATAAAATTCCAAAAATACCCTTGAAATGAAAAGTATAGGTTAATAAATAAATCTTATTGATCAGAATCGCCTGTTTATTAATTATTCGATTCTTTATATAGAGTCAAAAAAATAAGAGCATATAAAGCTCGGATATATAAGTAGTATATGATACTGTTGTAAAAACTCTTTTGAACATGTATGTACTTCTGTTATCTCGTAAAAATATTTTTTGAAGCTCTTATATGAAATGTTAATGAATTAATCAGAAAATACATTTATTTAACAGTCGGTCGCCATGTAGAAAGCCTTAGATAGGCAGGCGAGGATCACAAACTAACTACTATCCTCTTATTGCACGTGAGGCATATTGCGTTTGCTGTCAGTAAATATGGCCCTCGGCAGCTCGGTATTAACTAGGCTGTGTTCTACCGCTATTATATATAAAGACACACATAATATGTTGGTATAAAAGCTTATTTTGTGATCTAGGATTTATTAAACAAGCGTAGAGATGGCTATAAAAAGACTCTGTTGTAAAATTCCAATTTTATTCAAACGTTTCTTCTTGAACTTTCTGTTTGACGCACCTCCATGGAGCAACGGTTTTCGCAAGTCGGAATGCCTGCGGCGGTTGAGGAATCGATTCTCGTACTGAGTCTGCGTGTCTATAATATATATTTATTTATGAAATAAAGGTACATAAATATTATAGCATATCAGTAGTACCTTTAACACAAGCGCGTCTTAGAACTTAATAGGGCTACGTGAATTATTGCAGAATATTTATTTATTTAAATTTCACATATAATTCATCTATGGGTGTGTATGTGACTGAACTCTTTTTAAATGGCTGGACCGATTTTGTTAAAATTGTGTGTGTTCAAGTGGATACCATCCATTACAAAAAAAATTTTTAGTTTGAAATTTTCGGATTTAAGTCATGTGTTTAGAAAGAACGTCTGTCGGATCCGCTGGCAAAATTATAAATCACGACATAGTGGTTTTAATGGCTACGCAAATGAGCTGGTAAGGGTGTGTTCGTTTGATTTCTGGGAGGACAATATATTTATGTGTTCGAAATAGTTTAGTTTTTATGGTCTCTGTGATTGAGTCCCTCATTTGGTGTTTTTAAAAAGCTAATCAGGTCTTCACATGTCACTGGTAATTTATTCGTTGGTCTTAAAATACTTACTCATATATTTCTATTTCATATTTTTTATTATATTATTACTATACAACTAGCTTGGCCTTGATCCATTATAAAAAATCCACTTGAATACAGAAAAAAATAATCAAATACGGTCCAGCCACTTAATAGGATTTAATGTATGTATTGTTATTGTAAAATTGAATAAAGATTATTATTATTATTATAAGTCACTAATCGTCGCAAACAATAATTATACAATAAAACAAATAACTGAGCTAAGCTATTTACAGTATATGTATGTATGTTACAAAGTTGCGCAATGATGTTGGTAAATATCTAACTTTCCAGCTTCGTGCTCATCAACACTGTTTATAAGATAACTAGATGGGACAGTCATGTATACAATAGCGCTCAAAAGTATTAACTAACTATAAATTACTAAAAATAAATTACTAAATTAAAAACAAAAATTAATTGAATTAACACACAATAAGAGAAAATTTTAATATTACTAACTATAAATTAACTAACTATAAATTACTAAAAATGAATTACTAAAATAAAAACAAAAATTAATTGAATTAACACACAATAAGAGAAAATTTTAATATTTCTTATTGTTTTGTTATTCCTAAAATTAAAGTGTTCCTGTTTGTAAAACATATCGTTATTATTAATACATCATTTTATTCAATTCAATATTGTTTTTATTTTTAATAATTTATGTATTGTATGGTTGTCAAAATATTTTTGAACACTACTGTATAATCCGCTTCACCTTAAATTTAAGGGGGTGAATATTTTACACTTATGGAATTCGAAAAGAGAACCGTGGAGATCAGAAATAAGAAAATGATGCATGAACTAATTGCTAGTGGGTGTAAATCTTCATTTCCTAGACTTCTTTCCTCTACTAGACTAGTAAGGCTTTTTAAGAAAAAAATTAAAACTTAAAATATTCATCTGACTTTTTGAGTTCAAAAGTATGAGTGATCCCTCTCAAACTGTGTTTTGAATCGTTCAAAGGCAACTCTCATTCATTGGAGCAAAAATAAATGGTTTTCGAGAACATCACGAAAAGTACGTGACATTTATGTCACGTACTTTTCGAATTTGGAATCAGCTTCCAGCTGTTTTTCCATCGCTGTACGATATGGAGTAATTCAAAAAAGCCGTTATTAAATTTATTTGAGGCCGGCTGCGCATTGCGACTGATTTCTTAAGGTGCAATATAAAAAAATATACTTTACTAAATTTAATTTCGAATAAAGCATTTTTGCTGACTATTTGTTTAATAAACGTTCATATTTATTAAATACAAGAATTAAAATGAGTGTGCATTTTAATTCTTGTATAAAAATATAATTAACTTGTTGTTGACTTGAATCACTTGATAGTGTACAATTTTGCTTGGATGCAACGCCACGTCATCAGTCGACAAAAAGTATTGCATAAGGGTGTGGACACAAAACTTCTTCCGCCTGCTCTTATTTCACATTATATGGGGTCGGCACAACGTGTTACATGTTGTAATAGTTGTGGCTTACTTTTTACAACCGGCCGTCTGCCTGACGTTTAACCCCTTTCTGGGGAAAAATCTGAAAATTTTATTGCATCTCCTTTCAACTTTGCAAAAAGAGTATGAAATGCGCTATATTCTTCCCTTTCCATTAATATAAACGCACGCACAATTACTTTTTACGTTTTCTTTTTGTTTCTTCTTGTACAAATAATATACTAATATAAGTTTTTCTTTTCTTATTACTCGACATTACATTACACACGTATAATCTATATATATGGCACTCGCAGCAAACATCCATCCAGTAAAAAATCATAATTATGTATACAAGGATTTGGACACAAAACACTAGTAAAATTTTAGTCGAGAGACCATATCATATTAGCCGACCTCATGCGTACATAAATTTCTATATTTTTTTATGAAATGGTCTTCAACTTATATACTACTAGACCCAGCAAAGTTAGTTCTGCCATATAAATTAAGCCCTATTTCACCCCCTCCAAGTTTCATTTTCGCGCCAAGTGTTCTTCGCTAAGTCCAATCTATTTTTATACCGAAATTCATCAAATGTTTCAGCGGTTTAGACGTGAAAACATAACAGACATACTTTCACATTTAAAATATTAATATGGATAATACTATATATAGAAACTGCTAAGAGAAGTCAAACGTATCAATACCAATAGTATGCTCTTGGTCTACACTAACAGCGGATAAATGGCCTAAATGAAGCTACACAATCAGATCTAATTCCGTGTTCGCGTTACTCGTAACTCGAGTATATCCGCGCCAACTTGTTTTCTTTACAGTCAGTTCGCAAATTGACAGTAATTAACGAAGGTTTACACCGATTACACAGATACAAGTTGTTTAGAATTGATATAATCATTAGACTACATCTCTATTTTAGCTAGGAGTGTTGAGATGACGACTAATAGAGGAGAAGGGAAGAAGAGAACAGTGTTATGCCTACCCCACACTATATGGGAAATAGGCAGAAAGATCTTCATTTTAGCGGGGTCCGCTTTCCGACTTTTTCTTCTCCACTTTGCACGATCTTCGGCATCTCTGGTTGTCAGTCCATTTGCACGCATATCAACACTTGCGACGTCAAGCCAGCACTCTTTGAGTCTACCCATACTTTCTGACCCTCCTACCGGGGCCCGGTGGAGGCGGCATAGCCAGACATTTTTCCCCACGTAAGTAGCTGGTTGCCGTAAAACGTGGCCATACCAGCGAAGGCGACACTCCTGCAATTTATCCGCTATATCACGGACATGAAGGCTGCCGCGAATGCGAGAATTCCTAACGCGATCCTTCCGCGTTACTCCACACATCCACCGCAGCATATTCATCTCCGTGACTCGCAGTGCCTGCTTGTGTCGCTCCAGCACCGGCCACGCTTCACATCCATATAAAAGAACAGGCCTAATGATGGTCTTATAGACCTGTCTCTTCAATTTACATCCCATCTCACGCCATTTGGCCCACGCGGCAGCAATGCGTGCCTTAACGTCGCAATCAATGTCGCCAGACGCTTTTACCAGTCAAGTGGTGTGTTTTATGTCACC
This sequence comes from Malacosoma neustria, assembly GCA_963693495.1. Taxonomy (NCBI): domain Eukaryota; kingdom Metazoa; phylum Arthropoda; class Insecta; order Lepidoptera; family Lasiocampidae; genus Malacosoma; species Malacosoma neustria. Next base: position 19,430,253 of record OY856377.1, read on the forward strand.
AATATTTTCTTTCCCAGATATCATACGACCTCCGTGATGCTATGGTTTTCGAATGTCGAAAAGCCTACATTTCTTCTGTATCTTTATTTATAACTAGCCGTTCGCACTCGCTTCGCTGGGCAAATAACGAAACAAAGTAAATCGAAAAAAAAAAGAAAATTGGTCAATGTAATAATTTATGAAAGTATTTATGTAATTCCAGATTTACTTTAGGGGACATCCATTAATTACGTGAGCTATTTTTCGATCAGATCAGACCCCAGGGTCTCCACATCTTCTAATTGAAGGTGAAGATTGTCCCCCGTCATCATAAGTCGAATTGGCTGTAATTATTTCGCCCAAAAGATCGGGTTTATCTTTAGCAGCATAAGTTAGACGGTCATCAGCTGCACGTAGTAGTGGTATGGAAGCCCGACAAAAGTTTCCTCCAAAAGCTTTGGCAAGAGCCCAAAGAGCCCTAGTTCCAGAGGGAAAGCTTGAAAGACGCTTGCCAATTCTGCCGATGTGCTCAAATTTTGCTTCCGCAATCCATTTTTAAGGGTCTCAGGGAACAGGAGAATCGAGCTTAAATTTTGTACATACTTTGATTCAAATTATTTATTTTAATTTACAATGTGCGCAACAACGTTTTCATGCGAACAGGCCGAAGAGGAACTACAACGATACATAACTATACTCACATGTATACGCACACGCTCACAACTTTGCACCGCAGCAGTATATAATATTATGATTGACTATGATATGATACTAAGGCTATGAAGCTGATTGTTGTGAAAATTCATTGCATCAATCGCGAAGATGAGCGAAGGCATCGGTTCAATTCATTATAAATAAAACAATATCATCCATTTAGAGTAAATTATATACAAACTTAGACATTACCCCCCTCCCCTTACGTGAGATTGGTGCTAAAATATTTTAAACTAAAATTTATTTTACTATTCGGGAAAATAATAAATCGTTCAGGTATACTATAGTTAATTTATTTAAATTAAATAAAATTCAAAGTAAAAAAACAGATAAAAACATATTTTTAATATCTGTAATATTTTATATTTTTTGAAGGTGATGTGAGATTTTCGATTATCCCCCCTCGGTTTAAATGAGATTTGGTGAGATTTCATTGGACCCCCCCCCCCCCCCCCATTCTGAGCTCACGTAATTAATGGATGTCCCCTTAAAATACGCAAACTGAGCAATAATCTTTTTATTCTTACAATCCAGTTAATGTCAAAAGTATATGACAAGTATATGTCGTTTTTTTCGTTTACATATTTTCAGATAGATTGCGTATTGAGGCCAGTATTGCAATTAATTAATTTTAACACAATGGACAAAAAGTATGTAGCCTAGAACTTTCTACGAAAAATTCTCCGTCGAATAGTCGTCGTCTATCCCATCCCGATATGTTCAGTAATTTTGAAGTGATGGTGCGTCAAAGGACTTTCCTTTTATGTACGTATTTATTTCTAAAAAAAGGAATATCAATTGTTCATTACCCATAACAGTGCTCTGCAGCTTATTTTTCTCTTTTCTTTTTAATAAATAAATATGCTAGGATAATTCACACAGAGTCCTGTAATCCCAAAGTAGTAACCCTTGTGCTATGGGTATGATAATTAATATACCACATACACTTTTATTTAGGAATAGGTTGGATGAAGGCAGCTCAGGACCGATCGTCGTGGAGATCTTTGGGGGAGGCCTTTGTCCAGCAGTGGCGTCTTCTGGCTGAAGTGATGATGATGATGATACTTTTATTTTGTAAATAAATATATAAAATGCATAAAGGGAATCAAACCTGAGTCCTCCGCGAGCGTACCGAAGTACGTTTACCGCTGCGCCACGAAGATCGTCAAATTTTGGAACTAGCTGTGACAATTGTCCCGGCATATTCATCCATCGTAAGTAACAAACCTAAAATGCTTCTAATAAAAATACTTGAATTTCGCATAGAAGAAAGAAAGAAGCTTAGTTATTATAATTTTATATTCTTCCCCACTTTAGATTAAGAGTCGGAACGTTAGCGGCATTACACGGACGAGAGACTCGAAAGCGATTTTATTTCCCAACAATGCTTTTATTATAGAAGACAATTTCGTTGATAACTTAGTAGACCTGCAAGTGGCGCCGGGGGACTCGTTTGTTTAAAAACGCGCTTTAAATCGAGTGAATACAGAATTATCTTTCAGCCGTTATTTCAAGCTTTTCGGGATTTATGGTTTAGATCAACAAAACGGGTCTTTACTGTGATTTATGCATCACACTTTTGTAGTATTTTTTTTCACTTGAGCCAAGCCTATAAGTCGGGAGTGTCGTCTTTGTTCCATTATAAAAAGCAATCTATGTAACTGCGAGTACTATTAACTTTTGTGCTATATATATATATATATATATATATATATATATATATATATATATATATATATATATATATATATATATATATATATATATATATATGGAACCTGAGTCACTAATACCGGAACACAACACAAGGTTATTATGGCGGCATACTTAAGAACAAAGGTGATCGCCATCCAGACAGGCTTGGGGCCCTACCATGTAGCTAGGGTGGGTTGTTTTGTCGCCTTTTACGCCGCAGAGGTTAGTATTCTTTCTCCCCCCCTGCACGGATAGAACTGAGATGATAGATAGACCCCCTGCACAGATTGACTGCTTCTTTCCCGTACGAAACGATTCTGGAGAATCTTTATCTTACGTACTCACCGGATTCGGAACGAACTTCTAGCTGAGGTTTTCCCATCGCAGTACGTGTAGGGACATAGTAAGAAAAATAACGCCTGCACCCGAGGTTGGCATGTCGTAAAGGTCGATAAAACAACCCTAGCTTAGTGGTGGAGTCCCACCATAATGACCTTGTGTTGTGTTCCAGCTTCTAATACGTAGAAACGTAAAATGCTTACTAATAAGTAGGCGGGCAGCCTGGCTGTTGCTCCTCAGCCATTAAAAAAACTCCAACTATTAAAAAATACTAAATTTAGTCTCTAATGAAATGGGATCAAATATAGCTTTCAGTGCCCCCGTCGCGCACTGCCCTCATCAAAGAGTACTCGTAGAAGCCGGATACGATCTTAACCATCTAGTTTTAAAAACTGTTAGATTCCAAGGTAATTTATTTCTTTCGGAATGACCGCTAGATGACCCGTTGATCTTTTTAGAAGAGTTTAAGCTATTTTAACAAAGTTCAATACATTAAAAAAATCTTATTGTACATAAAAAAGCATTAAGTATTTTTAAGTACTATTGTATAATCTATAATAATTTGGATCGTGACGGACCTGGACGAAATATTCATTCTCTGTAAAACATAAAACATTTTGCACCACTTCTTCAAGAAAATTTTAAATATAGGACAACTTAAATTTGTTTCACCAACAAAAATAGCTGGAAGCTGTTACACGAACTTGAATTGCGTTCTGAGACAAGATGTTTCCAAAAAAGAGTATATAAGGATTAAAACCACGAAGATAAAGGATTTTTACAAATCTATTTAATTCGAATCTCTTTTTGTCATCTTATTCGTAAACTTGTTTAATCTACTACATTCTCATTTTGTAATCCTGGTACACAAAATGGGCGGATTGGTCACTTTGATGATTTAAGTGGCGTAATAACGCACTTCGGTACGCTTGCGGAGGTCACGGATTCGATTCCTGTCTCGCGTCTTGTTGTTTATCTACAATGTATTAATTTACAAAAGAGAAGTATGCCGAAGAAACATTTATCGCACCGACATTGTCATTAGTGGTTGCGAGCACAAAATACATATATCGTCGGCATTATCATAATTTACACATACACATACTACATTTTACAGCAATTTTGTGACAAAAATAAAGCGAAGTAGCGAGTTCGGGGCACCGATCGGATCATACTTTAACAAAACTCAACGATCCAATTCGATCAGATATCACCACATGAATTCATACCAAAAACCACCGACTCACTAAAGTAAAGATGGCGCCTCGCCGCTCGAGACACATCCTCTGTTCTGATTGATCATTAAATGAATTACAATGTTCATAACTTTTACATTATATAAATATGTAACAAATTAAATTAAGATTTTTAAAAGTAATTACAATTCAAACAAATAATATTTTGAGTTACGTATACAAAAAAACAATGTCCTCGACAACAGTTCATAACAACTAATTCAACACAGCTTCTTCCGACAAATTAATAAGATTTCTTTACTTAACCAGCCCAATATAGCTTCCTCTGACAAGTATATAATATTTAGTATTTTAGTTATCTAGCTCCCATAACACAAGTGCTATGCTACTTACTTTTCGACTTATTATAGTATAGTATTCATTTATTTTAAATAAAAGCCATCGCTTGTATCTGACGTAATATAGATCTGGAAAGATAGAAGATAAAGTCAAATTAGGGGACAAATATAATAGGAAACATCTTGTCGCTCTCATTTCCTCTACGGAAAAGATCTCATTTCTAGCGTGTAGAAATAGCACATAACAAAATACTTAAAGTAATAAGTTTAAGATATACCTAAATATATTTTAAATATCCTACCAAGAGTTCTGTTTGCCCGGTTTTAAGCAATATTTAACTAATGTCAAAACCTATTATAAAAGCTTCCCTTTTAGTTTGATACAATTTCTCCATACCCGTCCGGCATCAATATCGGTATGATGTCATAATGTTATCAAAAAATTGATAACTTTTAGAACTAAGAGAAAGAGATCTAAATGATAGCTAAATGATAAATTTTTTAGATATGGTTATGACATCGAAATTTGACAAGATTAAAGGTATACGTCGGAAATACATGGTCTCAACCCACGCTTTTTGATGCAGAAGATGAAATGAAAGCACTTTAAGCAGTTTGCATTCCGTATAAAAAAACATTGCTTTTATTTCATTCATGAAATACCGTGTTAGTTTTGAAATTAATTTACCAAAATTATTGATCAAAAAATTTTATAGTTAAATATTTATAATAAATATTTTTTATTATGAAATTATTTGAAATGTAAACATGAAAAAATTCTATTAGGGTTTTTCGCTCCAACAGCGGCCAACGGCCATCTTTATTTTATATGGCATATGGTTGTTTACAACTAGGGTTGCCATCCGTCCGGATTGCCCCGAATTTCTCCTACTTTAGAAGGCGTCCGAGGAACGTCTGGGCGGGCTTTTAATTCAAATACAAGCAAGGAAGATATTCTAAAGGCTAGAAAAAGGCTGGAATGGAAAATACCTAAAACCTGGGAAGAGAAAAAGAAAAGCAGTTTAGAGAATAAAAAATAGTTTTTTTCGAACTTTGTGAAGATTTGTTTTATTTAAAAAAATGAAATTGAAAAGTTTAAGTTGATTTTTTCGTTTTTGTTTTATTTACAGACAATAAAAATACATGATGTAGTTTCTTTAAACTTTAAGATTTTAACACAACTTGACGTAAAAGAGTAGTATAATTTTGTATTGATATAAAAGTTTAAATTTGTTTTATTTTTTAAAGAAATTGCTAATTTAATAGATCCTTAAAACTTTAAGAAGATTTTGTTTTGTTTCTTGTTTTTATCTTACAGTAAAGTAAGTTTAAAATTGTATTATAATAAATAAAGGGTGATTTATTACCATCAAAACTATATTTTATTTGAGTAATTTCGAAAAAATACTCTGTTCTAACGTCCGGGTCCAGCTCTGAAATACGGGGTTTTCGGGTTTCTTGTCCTGGTTGAGAAATTTTTGAGGTGGCAATGGCAACCCTATTTACAACTTCATCACTTGTCACTTCATCAGTGAGGTTAATTTTTTTAATTATTTGCGTTTTTAAGTTTTTATTCATTCCGGCATATTTGTCAAAACAGATTATATTATTGAATTAAATCCAAATGTGTATTTTACAATCATACTTGTATTAAATATAGCCAATTTTATATACTAAATTTGTTACTTTATTCTTTATCAAAATACTAACTGAAAAATTAACTTGTAAGTATGATGTATAGGTTATAAATATTTTTAATTGCTATGTTTTTTAAATATATTTAGATTGAAGACTATATATTGTGACGTTGTTAATTAATCGTAACCTAAAAATGTTTTTGTCGTTCATTGGAAATAATTAAAAAAAATTAAAGTGCGATTCAAAACGTATGCAGTAACTGTGTTACCTTTGTTTTAAGGTTATATGATTAATTAAAAAAATTTGAAGGAAACATCTAAGCTAAAGTGACTAATAAAATTAATATTGTGATTGTGCTATATTTCACAATTATTTATATTTTTTTTTTCTAGAACGATTAAAAATTTAAGATGTATTTCATTGTGTTTTAGGATAAAGCTTCTGGAATCACACCTAAATTATAGATAAATACGAATCTAAAACTTTTAGATGGCCTAAAACAAAAAACCCGGTTATTCAAATTATCAAAGATGAACATCCAAAAAATAACTGGTTCACTTACAAGGTATACTTAAATTTGTGGCCCATTTAGTAAAGTTATTTAAAATATGCTAAAATATTTAGTAGTTAATCAAAGATCATTAGTTAGTTATTTCATTTATTTATATATCTTTATTTAAAAATATGGATAGGTATGGTTGGAGTCACTAATTAATGGCTCCTGATTGATAATTTATTAATAACTGATTATTATCTTACCTAGTACCTTAGTAATAAAGTTGTTTATTGTATTGGAATTTTGTATTACCTGTTTAATTTAAACTTTTGTTTGACAGAAAATTAATCTCAAGATTTATCTGCGGAAAACAAAGGAGTGCAAAACCTGCAATTAGAAGTATAACTAAAACCAGTTTGATTTTTTTACCATCTTATCACTTTTTTATTCATGTATATAATTTTTTTTCTAATTTTTATTTGATAAAATTATTATTTTACAGAAATTCTTCTTAGAGTGAGTACAGCCGACTTGCCAGTTAATTAAAAATGTAAAACAACTGATTTCTCCCCTTGGTAGTACTCATCTTAAATCTCAAGTTAGTGAATCTTCTCAATCTCAATTCGAATGAGGGAAATTCTCATGGTCATGATTACAAGTAAGTTAAGTCATGATTATAACTAAGTATTATTCCAAGAAGTACATGTTTAGATTTACTTATACTGTTATTAACATTAAAAGTACGAAAACTTAGATTTATAAAGCTTATTACAGGTAGATTTCATTCTATATAATAACCCGTTCGGCAAAAAGATATCCTACGGAGCTCATAATGATAACATTTTTATGATCTGACATCCGAAATAATTATCCTAAAGATAACATAAAGTTATCAGAAAGCTGTCCAATGAGCCGTTTAGGCGGCATCTTTATGAGCTCATCGAAGAGATAACAGAAAGATAACATTTTTCAGAGATCATAAAGTTAACTATTATATGTGAGAAATATGAGGTTCATTACATTTTTTTTATTGCTGTAGGACAGCAAACAGGCTGACGGCCTACTTAAAATTATAGCAGTTACCGTCGCCTATGGGTGTTTGCAACGCCAGTGGCATCGCGAACACGCTGCTGTCGGCGGCATGCTTAAGACCAAAGGTGGTCGCCATCCAGCCTTGAGGCAGGCAGGCGGGCTTCAGGCCCTACCACGTACCTAAGGTGGGTTGTATTGTCGCCTTTTACAACAGGCTGACCCCGGCCTCAGAGGCTAGGATTCTTTCTCTGCCCCTGCAAGGATAAACTTTTTTATAGATTTTGATTAAATAATAATTGATAGTAAAGATATTGTTCAGCTATTTTTTATTATAAAATTATACAATGGAAAACAATTCTCTTTGCAATACAAACAACAATAACATCAATACAACAAAAACTAATAATATTAAATCAAATTATTATTATTTCTTTAATTCTTAACATCATCTGAACTTTCATAATAAATAAATAATATCAATTTTTTATTTATCATTATTTTTTGAGTGGTCGCCCATGCTGTAACCATGATTTAATCACAGCTTAAATTTTTTTATCATCAGCAGCATTTTTGGTTGATAGAATCTGAAAAATAAAATTATATATATGATTATAAATATAACCACACAATTCTCCATGATTTTAAATATAAAACATATTACAAATAAAATTTAAATAAGAAGTTTCATTCGATTTCCTACAAAGTAATCTTAAACCTCAGGTTAAAATATGCCAAAAAAACATCACGATTAATGGACGGCCACTTATATGTATTTATTTGAAATGCTATTATACGTGTAATTTTTATGCAATATAATGTTTAAAATCATTTCACATAATTAAATACAAAACATAATGAGATCCCTTATGATATTGCAACATTAATTTTCCTGCCTTTGATTTTGAGATACCTATATACCTTCATACTCGATTTATAAATTATATTATTAAAAAATATTTATTCGATTGAAAGTAATTTATTTAAATTTACATTTCTTATTAGAATGGAGTTAATCTACGTGAGAAAGGAAATGAACGCTTGGCGTCTGGGAATATAGGGTACGGAATATTTCAAAAATTTAATATTAAACTTCACCCAACCTTATTACATGGTAACCGGATTAATACAATTAAGAAAGCGAACTTATTACGTGTCTACAAATAAGACGTCAGGGAGAATAATAAATAATAAAGGATACACCTTTATCAAATAACAGCCAACACTGGCGTAATATTCAGACGGTTCATTAACTAATTTATTCTTGAGAAAGTCCCGGTTATCCGGAGTAGTCGGCAAGAAACAAAACTAATGGCGTCGGCAACACGAGAGCGAGCTGTCCTGTTGGGCGTCGGTGTGGAACCGAGCGCTAGCGATTTACGTTGAGGACAATATTACTCGTAAAAATGCTAGGTTGGTGCCCAGTAGCTCAGTGGTATTAAGGTGGATTTATATTTGTCTGACGTGTCGTGTCGTGACGCGTCAGAAGCATATGGTTTCATACATTTAGGACAGACGACAGAACGCGTCACGACATACAAATATGTCCCTAACCATATTAAATGTATGAAACCGCTTCTGACCACCCACCACACACCCACACACAAACCACCTTTACACTCGGAGACTAATCGAAACGTCACAGCGGCATACACCACATAGGTAGTATTTCTCGCCTAATGTGCATATTCATAACATAATTGTCATGTACCGAAGGTGAAGGAGAACATTGTGAGGAAACCTGCATACCGAGATCACCCGTATGTGTAATCCGCCAATCCACCTCTAGGGGGAGGCAGCCTACAGGCTATTATTATAATGTTAGGTTCACTATAGACTTTCCGCCAGTGCAGCCAGTGGGCAAAATGATCTCATACTCTGGCACTGGGCACACGTCGCCGACCATATCGGTGTGTAAAGAAGCCGAAAGTACCTCAGGTAAACCGCTTTTAGTCACCAATTAGAGAGTAATTTAATAGCATTAAAGAACGCTTGCAACGAGTGCTACAGTGGGCGTAATTTTAGCCACAATCCGCCTGCACAACATCTCCCCCAGGCAGGACGCGCACGGGAAAGCATATTCCTCCGCCCGAGTGTCGGGTGGTAGAGGAATACTGGGGTATTTTAAAGGGTATACCAGCAACATACATCCCCTTGTGAATTGTGGGAACATACGGGCGTATTGCAAGGAATTCCTACACTAACACTTATGTTTCAAGCATTTCCGCATCAAAAAAAGGTTCTCTATAGATATTAAACTAGCATTCTTAAACGGTCTACTCTAGTCTTTGGGCCGTGTAATACCGGTTGGCACGAATAAGGACTCCATTTCAATATTCATTCTGCTCTTATCTCATATTATTTGGGGTACGCCCAGCAAATCCTCCTTCCACTGTCCTCTGTTAGATTTCATGTTGTCATTACTGTTCTTCGCTATATTTTTTTCGCAATCCTTTCTTTGGGTCCCATTTCATTCTTATCATATAATATAGACTGCAAAGGAAGAGCACTATATTGTTTGACATTTATTGTAAAAGAAAAAACTTTAGAAACTATATTTAGCTTCGTATTTATTTGTTTTCATGCGCCTCTGTAGATAAGAAAAGGGTCACGGAGCTGGATCTACGTTAAAAGTCTAAACAAACATACAAGCATTATCACTGGCAAATAAATAACGAACCTGTCGCAGGAACTTTGAGGTTACATAGCCAATCAGCAGGCGTTCATAAATTGCACCAAGTAATAATTTATGGACGGAAGCCCGGACGGGGACGCGGCAATTAGCCGTTCCGTAACGAACGCTTGAAATAAATATTATTTCGTGATTAATTGTAGCCGGTGTGATGTATTCGCTTCTGTTATGTCAATAATGAATCGAATCACGTCAGAATCGAATCGTGTATTTGTATCAAATATCTGTGGGCCGATCTGGGGCAGGTTTTAATCCGATCCGGATATTTTTGAAACTTTTTAGGTAATTAAACAATGGCTTTTTATTGTTGTATCTATGGGTTGTCGTATTAATCTCACTTTTCATTGTTAAGGAGGAGCAAGCAGTCTGATGGATTTAATAATAGAGTAGTAAGCATTAGGGTATGGCAGAAGAAACATGAAAGCAGAATAAATGCAATTGAGATGAGAGCATTAAGAAGTATGATAGGAGTTAAACTGAGTGACAGGATAAGAAATAGTGAGATAAGGAAACGTTGTGGTCTGAAAGAAGATATAGTGACAAAAATTGAGAAAGGTATGCTGAGATGGTTTGGCAATGTTGAGAGAATGAATGAAGAACGATTGACGAAAAAAGTGTATAAGGCGAGTGTGAATGGAAGTGTTGGAAGGGGTAGACCTAGGCGGACGTTTCGAGACCAGATCAGGGACGTCTTGAAAAAAGGCCAGGTCAAGAGTACCCTAAACCGAAGGGCATGTATGAAGGGAATAACGAAAGTGGACGAAGCGAAACAAGTATGTAAGGATCGTAGCAAGTGGAAAGAAGTGGTCTCTGCCTACCCCTACGGGAAAGAGGCGTGATTATATGTATGTATCAATTATCTTCACAAGAATTACACCTTGGTGCCCGAAATACGTAGTTGAGTGAATATTGTATCGAAATATTAGCTGTTATAGTCTACTTATTAATATTGTTAGACACAATCTAAACTCTTCTCCGTGCAGGGGCGGAGTAAGAATACTAAACCCTGGCCAGAGTAGGCCTGTCCTAAAAGGTACGTTCCCAAGCCCATCTGGATGGTAAACACCCTTGGTCTATAAGTATGCCACCATAGTAACCTTGTGTTGTGTTCCGGCGTTACTGCACTCCTAAGCGGACAGAAGCGAATTCGCGGCGCCTCTAGCGTCGCAAACATCCATAGGCGACGGTAACTGCTTACTATTAAGTGGGCCGTCAGCCTATCTGCTGTTCCTCAGCAAGTTACCATCATATTAACATGAATATTCTTGAGAACCGTTTCGTACAAGAAAAAAAATGGCTACAAGGAAACGGGGATGAACGCCTAGCCGATTGCAGGCAATGCGGTGGTAGAACAACGTCGAAGGCACCATTCTAAACAGTTCCTCAGAGCACTCCCCGTTGTACGATTCACAAAATATAAATTCTTGAGAAATCTAACTAGTTTTATTTATTGTTGTAGGACAGCAGACAGGCTGACGTCCCACTTAGAATTTAACAGTTACCATCGCTTAGGGGTGTTAGCAACGCCAGTGGCGTCGCGAACACACTGCTGTCCCATAAGGGTACAGGAACTTGAATTATTAATGCCGGAACACAATACAAAGTTATTATGCCGGCATACTTAAAGATCAAGGATGGTTGCCATCCAGACGAGCTTGGGAACCTACCACGTAGCTAGGGTTGTTTTGTCGCCTTTTACGACAGGTCGACCCCGACCACCAGGGTTAGTATTCCTACTCCGCCCCTGCACGGTGAAGACACACGCTTTTTATTTAAATGGCCAAATTTGACGTAAATTAAGCTTTGAAGTGACTGTTAAGTTTTGAAATGATGAAATTAATATTTTTGATATATTAATTTTATATTCAAATAAAATGAAATTAAAATGGAAAAAATCACAATCACCATGGAGTTTTCACAAGAAATCCCATAAAGCGATGGTCATAACCAGTATCTTAAACTTAACTACATATATTGTACGCATTTAGATAAGACTACCAAAAACTTTTATCCTCTACGTAAAAGAAATATAACAATCGAAAATAGGGGTGGCAAAAAAACATAGTATGAAATTTTTCGCTTAAGAACTAGGTTTTTCTTCCATGGGCACCATGACACGGTCTGCTACGGTTTATAAATTATTTGTCGAGACCAAGTTTTATCCGTGCAGGGGCTGAGCATACCTCTGCAGCCGGGGTCGGCCTGTCGCAAAAGGCGACAAAACATCCCACCCTAGCTACGTGGTAGGGCCCCAATCCCGTCTGGACGGCGGCCACCTTTGGTCTAAGTATGCCGCCATAATAACTGTGTTGTGTTCTGGCATTAATAACCCAAGTCCTTGTACCCTTATGGGACAGCAGTGTGTTCGCGACGCCACTGACGTTGCTGACACCCATAACCGACGGTAACTGCTAAATTCTAAGTGAGCCGTCAGCTTGTCTGCTGTCCTACAGCAATAAATAAAACCAATTAGATTTCTCAAGAAGCTATATTTTGTGAATCGTCCAACGGGGAGTGCTCTGAGGAACTGTTTAGAATGGTGCCTTCGACGTCTTTCTACCACCGCATTGCCTGCCATCGGCTAGGCGCTCATCCCCGTTTCCTTTGTTTCTTGTACGAAACGGTTCTCAACAATGTTCATGTTGCGTACTTTCCGGTTTTGGAATGAACTTCCGGCTGAGGATTTCCCTGCACAGTACGATACGGGGTTTTTCAAAAAAAAGCGTTATTAATTTTTTTTTTGGGTGCGGCAGCACTTTGTTAATGCTGCTGGTATTGCCTACGTACATAGTCGACAGTGGCCACCTGCTAGGGCGGTCATTTGCTTGTCTACTGAGCTTTAGCTATAAAAAATCGTTATTTAAATTTAACTCTTAAAATGAATTATTCAGGTTTTATTTTTATTTCAGTGTGTCCTTAATCGTTTAAATTCTGAATGGAATCCTATTAGGAATGGCTCTTGAATAAGAAGAATGACTGACAGTCCGATAGTGGTTTAAAAAGCGAATAATTTTCGGAGTTTTATTTGAAACTGACTTGGCAGGTTTTCACCAAACTAGTTTACTCGTATTATTTATTCTAAGAATTAACGACATACGATTACATTTTTTTAAATTGTGAATATTAAAGCTTTAAGACATATTTATTCGAACGGTCTTATGCTAAATTATTTTTTAAAAAGTGATTATCTGCGAAGTAACCCCGATTCGCCATCCCTATCCCCCTAGCTTCCTTCGTTACACGGCTGGCTGTACCTGTTTAAGTTTGTGAGCCTTATCTATGTTGAGTGGAAGCCAAACTTGAAGTTTAAGCTACCTATTCTGTTTGCATACCTATGATGGCAGTGTTAAGACTGTATGTATAATATTAAAACTTAGTTATTATGTAGTCTTGAGTTTACTATTTTAAACTAAAGATGATAGTTTATTTGTTTACTACGACTTTTACAATGTTTTAATAGATTAAGTTAAATATTTCAGAGTAGATATTTTATTAGTGCGTACCATTCCCGGTATTTATATTAATTTTTTTTCTGTACTAAGTGAAAACTTGTATCACAAGACTTATGGACGCAGTGCTCTGTCTCCGAGTTGCTTACATAATGATAAAAACAGAAGTACGTGATGACAGCTATGTTAAACAAATCTATTCGAGGAAACTGCATATTTTTAAAACTATTCATAACAATCAAACTATCCATAGAAAATAAGACGAAGTTTGAAAGTAGCACCAGTGATTGAAAAACAAAAGTAAGAGAATAGTGTATAAATACGAAGGTAAGGATGCCATATTACAGATGTGAATGTTGAAATTATGGCTAATATACAGGATGACTGACAAACACATCCAAATTTTTTTACGCACGCATCATTTAAGGAACCCCTTTTTACAAAAAAATTGTATGTCAAATTTTCACCTTAAAATAATTCATATAGGATCATTAATTCAATCTTACAGAATAATCATATGGTGTATATATATATTATTAGGAACCAGAAGTGAGGATTAATAAAAGAAGAAACAAATTGGAGGTAGACTAACCTCAGTTGTATATTTTTCTTATTACAATTAAAAACTAAATAATTCACATCAAACGATTTTATAATTAGAAATATGATTACAAATAATTCACTATGTACGTAACAGATCAAACGTAAAACAATAATGGAATAGATTAAAGACTAAACTAAAAACAAAATATGGCTGACGTATACCGCACGACCTATCAAGGACACGTCCTTGCCTAAGATCGAACCGACAATAACGAAATGAGAGGCTGACCGACAGCTTCCGCACGCGATGATGACCGGACGAAAAAGAGGACTGGCTTTTTTTTTTTTTTTTTTTTTTTTTTGCTAAGGCTGTCATCGTCTCCGACGACCAACGACAGCGACACCGGGCGGAAAAGGCATTCCGACCCCGTGGGAGCGGGGTCGATCAGCCGTGGCAGCGTGCTCGGGGCGCGTCTCCTGTGAGGCGCGCTCCCGGCTCGAACGCTGCATGGGGATAATTGATAGCAGCCACGAATGGCAAGAATACTATTGATTGGGGACTATCGGCTCCACCGGTGAAGCCGATCCTATTCTAATCTACTACCGTTTCGGAGTGCTTATAGCTGGGGGAGAAGAAACGACGAAAGAAACTCCCCCGCAACACATCTATTCTACGTGTATTTCTGTAATGTGTGATTGTGTACGGTTACAGGCTATGGGGTGCGGAAGGCGTCCCTAAACCTATTGCGTCGGGCTGGTCCATGCCGGACTGGGCGGGATTGAGTCCGCGAGAGCATTCGCTTCAGCGTCCTAGAGATGGTGTCGCGTCTATCCGTGAGCACGTTTCGCGGTCGGCGACGCGCGGGGGGTGCTCGGCGGTTGGGCGTGTAGTTGACTGTCTCCACCACCAGTGGATTGGGATGGTGGGGAGCGAGACCGAAGAAGGATCGCGAGAGGGATACCATGTACTCCTTCACGGGAAGGAGCTCCAGGTCGCGGTGTAGGTCCGCGTTGCGCATGTAACGTGGCGCTTGGACTGCCATGCGCAAGAACTTATTCTGCAGCCGCTGCATCGAACTGATGTAGCATTTGCCGGCATGGGCGAAGACTACGCTCGAGTACGTCATGATCGGTCGGATGCAGGTTTTGTAAAGTGTCACCTTATTTCTAAGGGACATCTTACTCTTCCCGCATATCATTGGGTAGAGGCGACCGAGCACAAAGTGTGCTCTGTTCCTTACCGTCCTGATGTGTTTGCTGAAGTACAGGCCTCTATCTAGAGTGACTCCTAGATATTTGACCTCATCAACCCAGGGGATGACGCGGTCAAATAGCTTTATGGGGAAAAGAGAGTGCCGACTCGTGCGAGTCGGCCGACTCTCATTTTGAGTGCGGGGACCGCGAGCGAACATGATCGCTGCGCTCTTGTCCGGATTCAACTCGATCCGCCAAGTGCGGAACCAGTTGCCCAGCGTCTCAACCGCCGTGTTGAGACGACTGCAGATCCGATATTGATTGATATCGGATGTGAAAGGGCGGTATCATCTGCGTATAAGGCGAGATGTACCTGTGGGGTACGGGGCATGTCGCTGGTGTACAGCGTGAAAAGTAGGGGGGACAGAGCCGAGCCCTGGGGGACTCCGGCTCTGATGGGCTGGAGAGATGAGTGCGTGCCCTCCACTCTGAAGCGGAAGCTCCGATCAAGGAGAAAGTCTCGTAAGATGAGCACGAGTCTATCTGGCACTCCCAGTTTGTACAGCTTGTAAATCAAGCCGTTGTGCCAGACCTTGTCGAAGGCTTTCGCCACATCGAAGAAGACAGCACCCGTCTTCCAGGGTTTGGGGGCGCGATTGAAGTTCGCGAGCACGTGCTCCGTGATGCGAAGCACTTGCTGGGGGCACGAGTGTCGGGCTCGAAAGCCGAACTGCTCGTCGGGGATCAGCTTATTTTCATAAGCGAAGTCTCTGAGTCTGCTCAAGAGGAGGCGTTCGTACAGCTTGCCCAGCGCGCTGAGCAAGCTGATCGGACGGTAGCTGCTAGGTTTCGCAGCGGGCTTTCCTGGTTTCCGGATGCCGATGACGTCGGCTTCCTTCCAGGCGGAGGGAAAGGAGCAGTTATCTATGGCGGCATTGAAGATGCTCACCAGAATCATCAACAGATGTATCGGGAGTAGCTTGAGCAGCTTGTTGGGGATGCCGTCGGCCCCGGGAGCTTTCCGGGGCTTGAGGCCTTTTATTAGGTCCTGTACCTCTTTTACCGTGACAGGCTCGAGTGAGTCTTCCGCGGGAAGAGAGGATCTCCGTTCGACCTCGGCGTCCACCTCGCGCAGGTGGGCCGGGTCGACGTGCGCGGTATTGGGGGAGCATTGCTCCTTGAGGCTCTCGGCGAGACACTCAGCCTTTTCGTCGTCGTCAAACGCGACAGTGTTGTCGGGTTTTTCGAGAGGCGGCATGGTCGAGAGGGATTCCGCTCTCAGTGACCTCGCCAACCTCCAGTATGCCTGGTGCGTTGGGGAGATCTCCGAGAGCAGGCTCTCCCAGCGTTGGTTCCTGAGTTCCTGAATGCGGGCTTTCACTTCCCGATGAAGTGAACGAAAGGCGACTCGGTTCTCTTCTGATGGGAAGCTGTCGTAGGCTCGGGCGGCGGCTCTCTTCCTCCTCAGCAGCTCTCTCGCGTCCCTCGGGAGTGCCAATCGGCCGTCCTCGTACGGAACTTGCCGAGTGGACTCCCGAACGACGGTTTGGAGGTGGCCGGTGAGGGTTTCGATCGCCCCTTCCGTGTCCTGAAGGGTCCTAATAGGGGCTAGAGCCTGCTCAGGGTCATCGAATCCTCCATGTTGGAGTAAGTCCCTGACCCTGGACCAGTCGGTGATTGACTTGGTCTGAGGCGTCTGGTCGGGTGGAGGGCCTAGTTTAAGGACGACCGGGCGGTGATCCGAGTCGATGTCATCTAGGGACTCGATTGAGCGGAACTGGAGGGAAACGCCCTTCAGTAGCGCCAGATCGAGAACGTTGGGGGTGCCTCCGGTGGCCCGATTATACGGGTACCGGGTGGGCGTAATGGGAGCTAGGATGCCGAAAAGCAATTCGTCAGAGTGACGGAGTAGAGCTCTTCCGTTAGTGTTGGATGTGGAACAGTTCCAGCTGGTGTGTTTACAGTTTAGGTCACCCGCGATGATAACCGAAGGGCCTAGACTGAAGAGGGATGCAAGCTCTGCTTGAGGTAGCGGGCGGTTGCAGGAGAGATATGCGCAGACGATGACTATGGGCTGATGGCCTGTCATCGCTAATCTGCAGGCAGAAACTTCGAGATTTTCTAACGGAGGCGTATTTACTGGGGTGCAGTGCAGCGACCTCTTGTAGTAGATAAGCGTGCCGCCCCCAGGGGCGGATCGCCTGTCATTACGGATGATGTTGTAGTTGGCGATCCTAAGATCGCCAGTACTGGGCTTGAGAAGGGTCTCCTGCACGAGAAGAATATCTATTTTTTCTTCCTTCAGAAACTCGTGAACCAACTCTCGTTGGCCACGTAGGCCGTTGGCGTTGTAAGTCGCCAGAGTCAGAGAGCGGAGTTTTTCCCTACGTGTGCAATCCATTTGTGATTAATGGGTTGCCCTATGGCTCAGGATTTCCAGCAACTCGCCATGTTCCATGGCTAAGATTAGCTGGTCCTTTAGCGACGACGCTTGCCTTAGCTTTTGCGCTAAGGTGCGTACCTCTTGAAGGTCAAATGGGAGGGACGTCGCGAACTTGGTCGCAAGCGCGATGTCCTCCGCCACGGAAGGGGACGTGGTGACCGGTGCTGCGGCGGGTGCAGCTGGGGCCGGTTTAGGGGCAGGCTTCTCTGAGAAGCCTGCGACGGGCTGCCGGGGGTTCCGGAGAGCCGGGAACCCTGTCCAGGCGTTGAAAGCCGGAGCAGGTGCCGGCACATAGACCGGTTTGGGGGCGGCCGCTTTGACGGCGGCTGGGCGTTTGCCCTTTATGGGTTTGCCCTTGGGCTTGGTTTTTGGGGCGGCCGAGCACCCGCGGTAGTTCGCGGGATGCCCAGTCTTCCCGCATAGGACGCAGGCCGGTGGGTCGGAGGATTCTCGGGTGCGGTTGCACTCCGAGGTTCCGTGGTCACCGAGGCACTTGACGCACCTCGGCCGGGACTGGCAGTTGCGTGCCGAGTGCCCGTATAATTGGCAGCGATGGCACTGCCTTTGGGATGATTTGTTATGTGGGTTCTCGAAGATAAGCTTCGAGAGCCCGCACACCGATTTGACATTAAAAATTTCCTTGCCCTCTTTGGAGAGGTCAAGGACCGCGAGTACCATATTATATGGCTCCCGCGAGTTTCCTCGATGCATTCGGTGCACCTCGTGGATCGGGAGGCCTTGCGCGCGGAGATCCTCCAGTATCTCGGAGGTTTCGACCTCCTTAGGGAGTCCGCGGATGACTTACGCGGAGTCTCTTCTCGTCTTCCAGAGCATACGTATAGTAGCCTATACGGTGCTCTAGAAGGTAACGCGTGAGGGCGCGGTGGTCTTCAGGTGACTTTACGGTCACCCTGATACCGTGATAGATATCTCAACCTTCCACGAGATGAATTGAGTTACGCGGGAGGGCCGCGTGAACATCCCTCCAGAGATGCTTATCTCTGATGATGAGGGGAGGAGGGGGGCGTACGCGACGCGGTAACGGGGCCGTCAGCTCCGCCTGACGCGGCTCCTTGCTGGCCGGCGCAGCATCGGAGCCCGAGGTTGACGAGGGGGCCTTGCGCCTCCTTTTGTTAGTGTGGACTCGGAAGCCCTCCGAGTCCACTTTTGGGTCGACCTCCATGTCCGAGGACAACTCGGACGAGTCCGTGTCGCTCTCAGACCCAGATGCCGACTTTGTGGCGCGCGTTAGTTGGGCTGTAGTGTGTAAGTCGATTGAGTGAGTATAATTAAAGTCGTCGTACAGACAATACGTGTTTCAATTAACGACCTATACCCCCCACACCTCATGGCGACCCTGCCTTGCGCTATCGCCTAGGTATCGGGTTTCGCCCAGGTGCCGGGCGACGCGACGGCGCGACGGATAAATAAGCGAGATCAGCGAATTCCTGTGTGCCTCAGTGCACGAAGTTAAGACTTTTGAATTATAAAAATTAAAAAACATGATATAATGACGCCAACCACTGAACTGACAACGTCGTTTGAAGACAGAAAAATTATATATTATAAAAATTACAATGGGCAACGGAAACAATAAACAAGAAATAAAGGAGGTGATTATTGGAGAGAATACTATTATAGAAACTCATATCCAAAGAAACAACATCCTACTGCTGTCGGCCTTGGGATTAATCATACTTTTCATTTTGGTTGTACTTATTAAAAAAGTACTGGACAGACAGAAGAAATGGATAGATAAGAGAATTAATGCTGAGTTTGTCAGAAGAATGCGTATGCGGCTGTCCAAAAGGAACTACGGCGAAGGAGAAGGAGTTGAGGATGTGTAGTGCTTTTATTATTTTTTTTAATTCTTTTTCTGTGAGCTATAAAACTAAGAGTGCTATGTTTGTGTTTTTGTGCGCTACTTATTCCAGAACAAGGTGCCGTTACTGATTTTCTATTGAACTTTAAATTTAGTTAATAATTAGTGAGTATATTTTAACGTCATTAAAAAATCTATGGAAGAAAATGTAGAACAAATTTTATGTGAGTTAACTGACATACAAATATATTTAAGGAAATTGGGCTCTAAAAGAAAACAATATAAAATTATTGTAGACGAAAAAATATTAAAGGCTAAAAAGCTATATTCTTCTTATGAAAATATTATAAGTATTATTCCCGAGCATAAAATTTCTTTAGAATTAGATGAACTTATACTTGAAGTATTAGGAGAAAAAATTGAATTAGCTTACTCAAAAATTCTTACTTATAGTACTGAATCTAGCTTAAAATATAATAATTTTTGCAAAATGGAAAACTTTGAGATAAGAACGGCAACATCATTAATTCCTATAATGGATGGTTCTGAGGAAACAACAGAAAAAATTATTGACACTGTAGAATTGTATAGTGATTGTTTAAAAAATAAAGATCAGATAAAGTTACTAATATCTTTCGTATTAAAAACTAGGCTTACTAAATCTGCTAAGTTAAAATTAAAAGGTGAATATAATGATATAGAAAGTCTCGTAAAAGACATGAAATCTTATTTGCTTACAAAAAAATCTGCAAATTCTATTCTTTCTCAAATAAATAACTTGAGTCAAAATAATATGTCTATCAGTGAATATGGAAATAAATTATCAGAATTATTCGTAGGCCTGACTATCGCACAAGCTGACGGTAACGAAAAAGCATGTGAAATACTAAGACCTATAAATGAAAAACTTGCAATTAAAAGATTTTCTGATGGGTTAAGAAATAGGCGATTAAGTACCATTATTTCAGCACGTAACTATTTGGACCTCAAAGATGCGGTGCGAGCAGCTGAAGACGAAGAGTTGGCTCAACCTTCTTCATCCAGCAATATTTTCAACATGAGAGGTAGGTCAAATAACAGATATAATAACACAGGAGGTCGAAATAATTATTATAAGAATGGTTTTAATTCCCTAAAACCATTTGGATATGCTAATTATGACACAGTTAATAAATATAATAATTTTAAACAACAACATTTCAATAATAATTCCCGTGGTGGATATTACCGTGGAACAAGTAATAACAGGGGAAATAATTATAATTATTCTTCGACAAGATCTTATCGTGGTAGAGGAAATTGTGGTAGAAGTTCACAACATAAGATGTTCCCTGTTCAATTATGTGACAATACGGAAAAACAAAAAGAAAAATTGGAAAATGAAAATCGGTTTTTTCGGGGTTAAATATTTTAATATTATGACTTGTAATGAAAATGTTAGATATGCTCATTTTAATGTAAATAATAACAAATGTTCATGGCTAGTAGATACCGGAGCATCAATTTCAGCAGTTACCAAGAAAGTATTAACGGAACAAATTCCACTATTTAGAGACAACATCGAAATAAATGGTATTGGGGGAAAAACTCAATCTGAAGGTTTTGTTTATCTATCTTTATATGATCAAAATGGAACTTGCTTTAATCATAAATTTTATTTGTTTGATAAATTACCCTGTAAATCAGATGGAATACTTGGGCTAGACTTTTTATCAAATTATGATTCACATATTGACTTAGAAAATAATATATTAAAATTACGTAATATGCGCGAGTGTACCATACCACTTTATACGACACCAACTATTTCTTATAGCTGTCTGACTGTACCTGCTAGAAGTGAATCAATCCATTATATACAATTACAGAATAATAAATTGAACCATGATATTGTTGTTTTACCAAAACAGTTAAATGAAAATTTGTATTTAGCAGCCTTAATAGTTAAACCTGTTAACAATGTTATACCGATTAAAATATTGAATACCGGTGAGGAGTTAGTTACTATACCAACTTTTCAGCCAGAAGTACATTCGTTAAATGAATACCAAATCTGTCAATTTACTGCATGTAAGTCGAATGCAGAACGAGCTAGTACTTTGTTATCAACCTTGAATATAGACCATTTACACCCTACGGAACGGACGACTATAGAAGCTATTTGTTCCAAGTATAGCGATATATTTTATCTCCCAGGAGATAAACTTACTACTACCAATATATACGAACATAACATTTATTTAAAACCAAATACGAATCCTATTTATACGAAACCGTATAGACTACCAAATAGTCAAAAACCAGAAATAGATAAACAAATTAAGCAAATGCTAAAAGACGATATTATAGAAGAAACTCAAAGTGAATGGTCAAGTCCTATTTTACTTGTACCAAAAAAGTCCGACGATGTTAATAAAAAGTGGAGATTAGTTATTGATTACCGTAAATTAAATGAAATTATTCAAGACGATAAATTCCCATTGCCTAATATAACGGATATTTTAGAATCTCTTTCCGGTGCAGTTTATTTTAGTCATTTAGACCTTAGCCAGTCATATTACCAAGTAACCTTGAATCCAGAGTCTAGGAAACTTACGGCATTTACAACTAATACGGGACAGTACCAGATGAAAAGAATGCCAATGGGTCTTAAAACCAGCCCTAGTTCTTTTTCAAGAGCTATGACTATAGCTATGTCAGGATTAAACTATGAGAAATGTTTTATCTACCTTGATGACCTTGTAATTTTTGGACGTAATTTAGAAAGTCACAATAAAAATTTAACTGATGTTTTTGAAAGACTTAGAAAAGTAAATTTAAAATTAAATCCCAATAAATGTAATTTTTTAAAACAAGAATTATTATATTTAGGTCATACAGTATCAGCAAAAGGAATCTTGCCTGATAAAAACAAAATTAAAATAGTTGAGAATTACCCTAAGCCTAAAAATACAGATGAAGTAAAACGCTTTGTTGCATTTTGTAACTACTATAGAAAGTTTATTCAAAATTTTACTGAGATAACTATCCCATTAAATAACTTGTGTCGTAAAAATGTACCTTTTGTTTGGTCCAACGAGTGTGAAAATTCATTTCAAATTTTAAAAAAAAAGTTGATATCACCACCCGTTTTACAGTACCCAGATTTTTCGAACAAAAATGAGTTCATTTTGCAAACTGACGCTTCAGGTATTGCCGTTGGAGCAGTACTTTGCAATAAAGATATGCGACCGATTGCTTATGCAAGTCGACCTTTAAACAAAGCCGAACGAAATTATCAAACAATTGAAAAAGAATTAGTTGCAATCGTGTGGGGAGTAAAGTATTTTAGGCCATATCTTTTAGGTAAAAAATTTACAATTATGACTGACCATAAACCGTTAATATATTTGTTTGGAATGAAAGATCCGTCAAGTAGATTACTAAAACATAGATTAACATTAGAACAATACGATTTTAATATCACTTATATTAAAGGAAAAGATAATTGCGTAGCTGACGCATTATCTAGGTTACCAACAAACTCGGACGAATTAAAGTGTATGAACTCAATATTATTAACAGTAATGACTAGAGCACAAAAGAAAAAAATAAGCAACGTGGAAGATAATACAGAAACTCATATCAATAGCAATGACACGGACAATCGGACTGATCACCCGAAAGTTGTGGAATTGTTACGGATACCGAGTGACGCGGTAGAGATGGTTTTAATAGAAGGAAAGGAGATAAATAAACTTAAGAAACAAAATAATATAAATGTAGAAACCGAGTGTTTTGCATTTTCTCAAAGTAAGAAAACGTTATACATTAACCTTAATTTCAAAGCGCAATACACGCGAGCCGTTTTTGTGAAGAAATTAAGTCAGTTTTGTAAAAACATAAACGTTGATAAAGTATGTATAATAAAAGGAAATAATAACGCGTTATTTATTAAAGATTTAGTAGACGAAATTAAAAATGACGAAATGTGGACCGGTCCACGCATTTGTATTTTGCGAGGTGTTGAAAGAATTAATGACGACAATGATAAAAGATTTATTATTAATGACTATCATTTACTGCCCACAAGTGGTCATGCTGGTGTGCGCAGAATGATTAATAACATAAAAAGAAAGTATTACTGGCCAGAAATGGAGAAAGATGTTAGAGAATTTGTAAGTAAATGCGATAAATGTCAATTTTCAAAGTATTCAAGAAATACTAAGGAGCCTATGGTAATAACAACCACAGCTTCGTATGCTTTTGAAAAAGTTTTCTTAGATTTAGTTGGTCCACTGGACAAAGATATAGATAATAATAGTTATATACTTACATTACAATGCGAATTAACTAAATTCGTAGAGGCGTATCCACTTCAAAATAAGGAAGCTGTAACCGTAGCTAAAGCATTTGTTAACAATTTTATTTTAAGGTTCGGAATACCGAAACAGATAGCTACAGATAAAGGAACAGAGTTCATGTCATCTACAATGACAGAAGTCTGTACTCTTTTGGGAATTGAAAAATTAAATTCAACTTCATACCACCATGAATCAATAGGATCTCTTGAGAATGCACACAAACATTTAGGTGCATATCTGAGAATACAATGTGACCAATTTTCTGAAACTTGGAGCCACTGGCTTCCATTCTGGTGTTTTACTTTTAATAACACTGTACATTCTTCTACAAAATACGCTCCATATGAGTTAGTTTTTGGGAAACCTTGTGAAATCCCGAGTAGAATAAGTAAAAACATTGAACCTTTGTATAATCCAGATAATTATAGTTTAGAATTAAGGTATCGTTTGCAAGTTGCACACAAAGATGCTAGAAATAATTTGTTACAAAATAAACAAATAAGAAAATGTACTTATGATAAAAATAAAAAACAGGTATTATATAAGAAAAATGATTTAATATTGTTAAAAAATGAACCTGCAACAAAATTAGATAAATTATATATTGGCCCATATACTGTAATTGAAGATTTAGAACCTAATGTAAAAATTATGAAAAACAATAAGATAGAAATTGTGCATAAAAATAGAACTAAGTTGTTTAAAAATAATGTTTAATATGCTTAGCATTAATTGAATTCTAGTATTAAGTCACTATGTACATACTAATATAATACCAATTTTATTATAATAACTGTTAAAAAAAAAAAAAAAAAAATGTTTAGGTTACATTTTTTTTTTCTTGTACCCCGGTGGTGTAGTGTGTAAGTCGATTGAGTGAGTATAATTAAAGTCGTCGTACAGACAATACGTGTTTCAATTAACGACCTATACCCCCCACACCTCACACCCCTTTTCTACCGGGGAAGCCGGAGCATTTGACGCGAAAGGGCTCATTAGAGCCGCGAGGGAGTGTGCCGTTCCGTTGAGGACGGAGTCGGCGGGGAGAAGAGACGCGGTGAGATCAGGTGCGCGGGAGGTGGAGGGAACGGCGGCGCGCGGTTGCTTGCGGGGCGCGGGTGTAGCGGGTGCTGGCAACGCGGCGGCCTTGCGGGGCGCGGGAGCGGTCGGAGGGGGGGGCGCGGCAGGTGACGCGGCAGGTCCCGTTGGATTGCGGGGCGCGGTTGCGGTGGGGGCTGGCGGCGCGAGTGGTGGGGTGGGCGCATTAACTGATACGCAGGGTGCGGGTGCGGCGGAGGCGGGCTTCGGTTGCGGCCGAAGGTGCTTTCCGTAGAAAGCCGCGATGTGGCCGTTCAGGCCTTTTAACGTTTCAGGGCTGGTCCCCTGGACGAATTTTAGGAATTCGGCCAGGGTCGGGGTGAAGGGGGTGTCCCTACTCGTGTTCATCCTCAGGCGGGACAGCCCGGGGATGTGTCCGAGTGTGTAAAAAGTCCCTCTGCCGGGGTAGGCAGGGGGTGCGTCCTATCGTGAGCCCTAAGCTGTGTAGACCTTCGCCAATCTTAATGTGCGAAGGGTCCCTATCTGCTTTGGGGGAAAATCAGCCCCAAAGAATGGAAGGAGGGATGGGTAAGGTGGAGATTGGGCGATATCTGGGCCCGACTAGGGGTCCCCCCAAGGCCGGGTGGTCCAGACCCGTCCGAGTTTGCCTTTCCCTGAAGGGGAACGGCAGGCGCTCGGGGCACGCCTCAGCCAAGTGCGTTAGCACCGCTGGGTATCCCTTGGCTGACCACTCGCGTGGATTTACAAACTGTATGACCAAAGCAACCTTTAAGGCAGATCGCAATTAGGTTGCAATTTAAACTCGCAACGTAATTGTGTCCACCCGTTCGGCGAAACAATGCACTGTAGCGTGGGAACGCGCCGGCACTGTGCGTAACTGAGCAATGAGTCACACTGGCTCACTGAACAATAGGCCCAGGTGCGGCGGCTGTCCGTTCGATGCGGCGAGGTGCGGTGTGGGGGGCTCGATAGCGTGCGCGGGCGTGTACACGTCCGTGCAGTGCGGGCGCTGGAGCCGGAGTCGAAGAGGACTGGCACCTACTTGCGGCGCATTATACCTAGTCAGGTCATAAGTATTGTCACACAGTAAAAACTTTTCTTTTAGAATGCTGGCCACAAAAAAGTTTATTGAATTCGAATTTCGAATTGTTCATGAAAATATAAATGCATAACTTCTAGAATTTTACTCATTTTTAAATATGGAGTGGACGCTTAAAGAAGACCGTGTTGCAGTTATTGCGTTGCATCGTTACAGTTACGCGCCAATTCAAATTTTTAACATACTGAAAAATTTGAATATAACCAAAAGATTCGTTTATCGTACCATCAAACGATACAATGAAGACTCTAGTGTAGATGACAGGTCAAGAAGTGGTCGCCCTCGGTCTGTTAGGACTCCAGCAGTGATAAAAGCTGTGAAGGCACGAATTCAAAGAAATCCCAAACGTAAGCAGAAACTGTTGGCCCTTCAGATGGGGTTAAGCAGAACCACGGTGAAAAGGGTGTTAAATGAAGACTTAGGGCTTCGGGCATATCGAAGAAAAACAGGACATCGTTTGAATGCTCGTCTAATGGACCTGAGACTGAAGAGATGCCGCGCTTTGTTGAAGCGGTACGCGGGAAAAAAATATCGGGAAATTCTTTTTTCGGATGAAAAAATGTTTACCGTAGAAGAGAGCTACAACAAACAAAATGATAGTGTACGCACACAGTAGTGAAGAAGCGAGCAACCGTATTCCGCGTGTCCAACGAGGTCATTTTCCATCCTCGCTCATGGTATGGTTGGGAGTTTCTTATTGGGGCTTAACAGAGGTACATTTTTGTGAGAAAGGTGTAAAAACGAATGCTGTTGTGTATCAAAATACAGTCCTGACGAACCTTGTGGAACCTGTTTCTCATACCATGTTCAATAACAGGCACTGGGTATTCCAACAAGATTCGGCGCCAGCTCATAGAGCGAAGAGCACACAAGACTGGCTGGCGGCGCGTGAAATCGACTTCATCCGGCACGAAGACTGGCCCTCCTCCAGTCCAGATTTGAATCCGTTAGATTACAAGATATGGCAACACTTGGAGGAAAAGGCGTGCTTAAAGCCTCATCCCAATTTGGAGTCACTCAAGACATCCTTGATTAATGCAGCCGCCGATATTGACATGGACCTCGTTCGTGCTGCGATAGACAACTGGCCGCGCAGATTGAAGGCTTGTATTCAAAATCACGGAGGTCATTTTGAATAAACTTTAATGTCATAAGAATCTATGTTTTGTTAAGTTCATTTTGGTATATGAATGGTTACATAATTAATAAACTTGTTACAATTATTTTACATTAAACATGTGACAGAATTTATGACCTGACTAGGTATAGAAGCGGTCGGCCCGTCCCTCACTCGTTCCCACTTCACACTCTAGAAGCGATTCTCTTTGGTGGTTTTAAATACCAGCCAGTGATAATTTTGAATGTTGTCTTTGACAGTTGTAGCCAACTTCACACGGATGGTATTTCCTTAGAAGTACATCTGATACGGCTTTTCCTGACAGCTGATCGTCCTCGATCCTGGGCTGCATACGGCCGTTGAGGCGTCCAAGACGTGACCTAGTCCAGTGATGTCATCGACAATCCAGCCGTAGCACTCGTAGACGGTAAAGGGTCGACGACATCACCCGCGTAA
This sequence comes from Malacosoma neustria, assembly GCA_963693495.1. Classification (NCBI taxonomy): domain Eukaryota; kingdom Metazoa; phylum Arthropoda; class Insecta; order Lepidoptera; family Lasiocampidae; genus Malacosoma; species Malacosoma neustria. Next base: position 19,457,894 of record OY856377.1, read on the forward strand.
CACGGAGACAGCGTAGCTGCTGGGATGCCATCAGTATGGTCATCATCGCCAGGAGGCAATGTCGACGTTGACGGCTGAGTGGACTCCAAGGGGTCTGCTTCATCTAGAATCAATCGGAACCATTAAAAGGCCCTAACCTACCCTTTCCCCATTTACAGACACCTGCTTAGCGAATCTAACGCTATAGCTAATAAACTGTCAACGTAATGCACGACTTGGTATCAGACACAAACGATACACACGACTTGACAAACTAACGCCAACACGACTTCTAGCGAGATAACTCACTACGAACTTACAAAAGGGCGACTTGAAAATACTTCAACGCCTATGTCGACTAGCGGAACAACCCACTACGAACAAAATAGCGACTTGATAGTATTTCAACGCCCGCGTCCGCCTAGCGATATAACACGCTACGAACGTACAAAAGAGCGACTTTAAAATACTTCAACGCCTATGTCGACTAGCGGGACAAGACAACCCACTACGAACAAAATAGCGACTTGATAGTATTTCAACGCCCGCGTTCGCCTAGCGATATGACACGCTACGAACGCACACTCGCAGTCAAAAATGCAGCACACGCCTCCGGAGACCACCCGCCACGCCACGGCACCACCCGCCGAGCCGCAGCTTGCGTCGTCTTCCCGTAGTCCCCGCTGACAAGTCTCAACTCAAACCGGCCGCTGGGTAGAATGCTCACGACCTTGCAAGGCCCCCGCATTCCCGAATCCAGTCTACCTGTCGACTGAGAAGTTTTTTTTTAGATTACAGAGAAGATTATTAGAAGAGATTACAAAAACAAAATCACCACTATGGAACTCCCGCGGTGGTCTTCTTAGCGATTTACCCGTAATTAAAAATTTTGAAAACTCTCTGATAACGCCTAACAGTTTATCGCGCTCAAAACTTTTAATTTCCGTATTTATTTGAATATCATCTGCTTGCGATGTAACGAGGTTAACGCATTTCACGGGTTCCGAATGAGAAAGATACTGACGATCTTTTGTGCGCACGTAAGTCACACCGTCACGGTTAAGTATGTCCGTTCCTATTACAATAGATGTTACCATCAATGAAGATGGTACTACCACCAGGTCCGCTTCGATCGACAAAACTGTCAAACTCGATGACAACCGTAATATACGAGGTAGAAAGAAACTTGTGGTGATGTCACTACTCTGAGAACAGTTCGAGTAATCCGTGCACCAATTAACGCTACGCTCATTTCGAGACTCCGCCTTATGGTTTATTGCAGTAAGCTCATAGGTTACTAGGAGCGTTGGAATCTGCGAATGGTCTATTCGCGCCGTTGGCACCCGGAGGTTTTGGCTTCACAGTACAATTGCGACGTAAGTGACCTATTTCACCGCAAGGTCTTTATCGCGATTTCCTAACTGCAGGGGACGTGGTGTAACCTTTGATGCGGAGCCACGTGGTTCACGTACATTATAGTTCGGTTTTGTGTAAATATACAAGAAGGACACGATGTTATCCGGGTTTAGGTCGGCATTAGCCGCTGCCGCGCGCAATTGAGGGTTAGTAATTCCTCTTACCACGATGAGTGTACGTAATTCATCGCTTAGGCCTTGTACAATACGTAAACGAAGTAAAGTGCGCCGGGCATATTCAGCGTAAGTAGCGTATCTATCCGAGGTATTATTCATGGCATCGAAAAGTATGTTTGCGTAGTCAAGCCTAGCCGGAAAAAGGGACTTAAAGTCTGTTTTAAAATTAGACCAGGTTCTGTCGTTAGTGACCCATTCACCTATCCACACCTTAGCATCCCCTTTTAAACAATTTGCAACGCGGGACAAACATTCGTAGTCGGACCATCCGTTAGCCTCCTTCGCACGGTCTACCTCCTCGCACCACACTTCGATATTATTAATAGTAGGGTCAAAGTTAGACACGAAATAATTGTGTGTACGTACCGGTTGGACTGCCTTTACAGCGTCAATAATCGCTTGAGCGAGGATAGAAGTCTCTGAACCGCGCTGGACTGATTCCGAGACATGACCCTGCTCCACGTAGCTAGGTTTATCGAGTACACTACGCGCGGAGAAAGGGACAGGTTCTGACCTACCACATATCCGGGTTTGTAATCGTGGCGGTGGAGTGTGACTTTTTACGTCATGACCACGATCGTTATAAACACTATGACGTGATACCCTATGCGAATGGCTGTGGCTTCGCGACCTACTGCGAGATCGACGTGACCTACGGTACCTTCTCTTTGAACGCCGTAACGTGCTATGAGAACGACTAGACCTGTATGAAGCACTACGAGAATGACGAGATCTATCGTATGATGCGCGACTGTCACCACTTGTAAAAGAATTTCGCTAACGCGATCTTTTGCGATGACGGTCACGTAGGCGCTTATCACGAGAACGGGGGGGTGTGTCTAGTACGCGAGCCACCCCGTCGATGCTGAGAACGTCCACGTGACGTAGATCGCGGCATTTCACACACTAGAAAACTATTTAACTAATTAACTCTTAACGTACCTTAGTTTTGTATTAATACGAAAATTTGCAAAATAAAAATATGAAGAGGGTAAACGTGAATCACTTGGTATCTGTGAGCCTTGAGTTCAATATCCCACTTCTGATATTAGGAACCAGAAGTGAGGATTAATAAAAAAAAAGAAACAAATTGGAGGTAGACTAACCTCAGTTCTATATTTTTTTTTCTCATTACAATTAAAAACTAAATAATTCACATCTAACGATTTTATAATTAGAAATATTACAGGCAATTCACTATGTACATAACAGATCAAGCGTAAAACAATAATGGAATAGATTAAGGACTAAATTAAAAACAAAATATGGCCGACGTATACCGCACGACCTATCAAGGACACGTGCTTGCTTAAGAATCGAACCGACAATAACGAAATGAGAGGCAGACCGACAGCTTCCGCACGCGATGACGACCGGACGAAAAAGAGGACTGGCACCTACTTGCGGCGCATTATATAGAAGCGGTCGGCCCGTCCCTCACTCGTTCCCACTTCACACTCTAGAAGTGATTCTCTTTGGTTGTTTTAAATATCAGCCAGTGATAATTTTGAATGTTGTCTTTGACAGTTTTAGCCAACTTCACACGGATGGTATTTCCTTAGGAGTACATCTGATAATATATATATATGACGGAAGTCATATTATTTAACGGCTGCACCGGATGTGGCAGCAGCCATTGACGGAAGTCATATTATTTAAAAACTACACCGGATGTAACGACAGCCATATTATTTAACGAGACGGCGTCTAGGGGGCGCTAGTGGAACGTGCACCGAGTTCGCCCCACCTCCGCCTATATAAGGAGCCGCGCTGTTGAACCGGTACGCATTTCAAACGAATGCGTCTTGGTGTACGGACCACTGTCTCTCGACAGTCAGTACTGCCCAGTTATTGGATATGGAACGTTGTCTCAGGCAATTAGTACTGTCCTTGTTGCGGTGGGTGCGTGGAACCCTGTCTCTGACAGGCAGTACTGCCCGGTTACTGGACGTGGAACGTTGTCTGACAATTAGTACTGTCCTTATTGCGGTGGGTGCGTGGAACTCTTGTCTCTGACAGTCAGTACAGCCTTAGGTGACCGCCCTCACTGATATTTCTAGTGGGATCGGATCTTCCGCCCACCTCTGGCACTTCATCACACAATATGCAGGAAAATATTCCGCTACCCTCAAGTAATTTAGAAGCATTTCTTTTGAAGCCCACCTCTGGCACTTCATCACAAAATATGCAGCAAAATATTCCGCTACCCTCAAATAATTTAGAAGCATTTCTTTTAAAATTTGCTTTACTTCAGTCAATGGGCGCTGGATCTCCCGTTCCGCAGTTTCCTTCTGCGACATCACGTCCTCGCAGAAAGACACCACTGCGTCCCACGACTCTGTGCTACCGACCATCCTCCGCACTACGGCCGGCAGCGACAGATCTCCTCCTACTTCATTTGTAGGGACACGGCGCTGCTCCTCCCAAGCTACACACTCGGCGAGTGTGTGTTGCGCCGTGTCCTCCCCGCCGTGGATGCAGTGGTGGCACCGAGCGTCCGGCTCCCTGTCTATGCGGCACAGGTACTTGCCGAAGCAGCCGTGCCCCGACAGCACCTGCGTCATCCTAAACGACAAGGAGCCGTGCCTTCTCCCGAGCCAGTAGTCGAGTACTGGCCGGATCGCCTCGACGGTAGCGAGGCCGACGGTAGGGCGCAGTAGCCTTTGCCGCCATTCCGCCACCAAGACCTGACGGAGCTCCTCTCAACGCAGCGCGATCCGGCGCTGCGCCGGCCTCGAGCCCCGTGCCCGCTCTTCCTCGCGCCATTACTTCATGGTGGACTCGACAGCTATCCGGGCCCCACTAGGAGCTATTTTAGCTAGATTAAGTGAACAATCTTGAATGCCAAATGTTCACGACGAACGTAAACAAACATAAAGGTATGAGCTGGACGACATGTGGCTGCACGGCCTCTTAGACAATGGGTCAGCGTTATGATTAAATGGACACCTTTCAGATTCTTGTTATTACTAATAATGGCGTCTGACAGGCGACACCATCCCTCTATGTCTGAATTCGGATCATCAGGGTTAAATGGCACTAATACCGAGAAAGGATGTGGTGGTGCATCGGACCGGGGTAGTAAAGCATCATTTAATTCCAATCGAAATTATTTGAGGGTAGCGGAATATTTTCTTGCTATATTTTGTGATGAAGTGCCAGAGGTGGGCGGAAGATCCGATCCCACTTCTGATGTCGGGTTAAGCCCAGACATCAGAGGGGCAACTCAGATATGGCAATATACAAATTTATTTCTTTCGAACAATCAGTTAGATCTAGAAATACAGAAATGAAATACTAGTCATGTGACAGTGAGGGCGGTCACCTAGGGCTGTACTGACTGTCAGAGGCAGGGTTCCACGCACCCACCGCAATAAGGACAGTACTAATTGTCAGACAACGTTCCACGTCCAGTAACCGGGCAGTACTGCCTGTCAGAGACAGGGTTCCACGCACCCACCGCAATAAGGACAGTACTAATTGCCTGAGACAACGTTCCATATCCAATAACTGGGCAGTACTGACTGTCGAGAGACAGTGGTCCGTGCACCAAGACGCATTCGTTTGAAATGCGTGCCGGCTCAACAGCGCGGCTCCTTATATAGGCGGAGGTGGGGCGAACTCGGTGCACGTTCCACTAGCGCCCCCTAGACGCTGTCTCGTTAAATAATATGGCTGTCGTTACATCCGGTGTAGTTTTTAAATAATACGACTTCCGTCAATGGCCGCTGCCACATCCGGTGCAGCGTTTAAATAATATGACTTCCATTACAATACGGCCGCCGCCACATCCGGTGCAGCCGTTAAATAATATGACTTCCGTCATATATATATATTTGTATTGTTGTGGAGATCCAACCCATGGAGACGATCGTTAGAGCCACTAAGCCTGCTTTGTGATAATTGATTAAAAATTGGCTTATTATTATGAATAAAACAAGCATTTGCTGTAAATCAATTTATTTGTCATACAATTTCTGTAATATATCTAACAGGGTGTGACATGTTTGCCATTTACTGTCACAATCCACACAACGCCATTAACAGAGTACTTGTGATATGGGTACTATACAACTATACCTACTTCTAATACATATACATGCAGTTATGGTACGGGAATCGAGACCGTGACCACAAGAGTGCGTGCGCGAGACTGCACCACGAAGGACGTCAAATTTAAGAGACACACCTAGTGTGACCACCTAAAAAATAGTGATTTTGGGATTTTTTTAAAGAAAACTACTGCATGAAATGTTATACAATTTTGAGGATTTATTTATACATAATGAATATACACAAAAATAAGAAATAAAAGTCCTCCACTGCTGCAGTGATTCACTTAAAATTTAATATGTTAATTTTAAAGGTATACACTATCGAAATATGAAAAAAAACGATTTTTTCGAAATTTCACACTAGGTGAGCCCTTTAATCTTTTTTAATTATAATAATATAATTTATAGTTTGAGTAGCTATGCAATATATTAACCCTTTCAGAACCATAAAATGTTCAAGACTAAATATATCTGTGGCGTACATATTCTCGCATTCTCGCTGGTGTTGGGACACTCGTTAACCGAGTGACAATACTAGAAATAGGCTTCCCTGCATCGGCAAGCTTCGACAGAGGAACAATATGCACATGCACTTCGCACAGTACACACGCCTCCATGACGTCGCGTTACATGCGCATTATTAATATAGAAATGGGATAATACCGACTTTTATTCAAGCCACCGCTTAACAAATCCCATATACGTATGCAAATGTTTTGATTTTAGCGCAAAGTTTTGACCATTTGACCATTCTTTATTGGGACAGTTCTTCACGCTTAGAACACATCGGCTGCCCAATTATAATACACAATAAAGGACAACTTTTTCTAAATCAATTTATTAGTATTTTCAGTTTGAACTAGTCTTGTGAACATGATCCAATCCAAGTTTTTTTTTTTAGTTTTGACAATTACCGTATTGAAATGTGACAGCAGACATTAATTGCCTTAAGCATACGTTCTATTGACATCCAACAAAAAAAAACATTTTGGTAATAATTGAATAAATTATAAGGAACGGAAAATATTTCCCTTGAGCGACACCGAACAATCTTTAGAACCCTCTATCATATTCTAGTTAGTAGCCATAAGTTTTTACGCACCAAGCATTTTAAAATGAGGGACAGCAAACATCAGTGATCTTAACCACGGATAATTTTTTTTTTTACCTTGAGCACTAGGTAATTTTGGTAAAGTGAACACTAGGCGAAGAGAACCTATGAACACGCTATGTAAGGAATCGGACCAGTGCCGTTTAGATTGCGTCCCTTCATCTTGCGAATTCATTTAACATTTTCAGTACGGAACAGGCATATATCAGCCCGCCACTCTCTCGATGGTGCGAGTGAGACTTTCTAGTGCGGTTCAGGTCGTTATTGGCCCACGGCTTCCCTTGGTTTATTTCTCATCTCCTGTTTGGCAGATCCAGGGGCAAAACGAACAAAGATTTTGGGTACAAGGTCATCCTAACAGTACAAGAAATATACACCATGTTTTCGCAGTTTCATTTTAATCTAACCTAGTATTGGTGGATCGAAAAAAACCTACCACGCACTACCGGAAAGGTCGTTGGGGGCACATTTCGACCCGCCGCCGCACTAGGTAAAAGACGTTTTTATTAGCTTCATACGTATGTATGTTAGTATTATAACGGAAACTTGATGATTTTAACCCCCTTCAAAACGTTGGATAGGACCGATGACAATGAAATAATTTGTATAATTTGTATCATTACCCTTACCAGGATCCTCAGGATTAATTTATTTTCGGAACGGTTCTCGTCCGATCACCGAAGTTAAGCAGCGCAGTAGCAGTTGGGCGCGGTCAGTACTGGACCGAACAGATGGACCGCCTGGGAACACCGCGTGGTGTTGGCTTTTTGCTCTTTTTTACACGCTTTATAATTGATATACTTGACCTGTATGTAACGGAACTTCCGGACTCGATTTTTACCCACTTTGAACGTTCGATCAACACTATAGACCAATAGACCACAAATAAATTATATTTTATAGTTAATCAGACTAAAAAGTTAGTAATAAATTATTATATTTCAAAAAACTAAAAATCACGCTTTAACAATTAATCAAACTAAAAAACAATTCTTAACATAATAATAAAATTACTGACGAGAAAATTAATATCACTCTTCTAAAAAGCGTGCGGTGCTTATTTTTAAACAACATTCCGGAATAAAACTAAAAAAAAGTTATAACGATTGATATCGAGCACCCCACGATTTTCAGAACAGTGACGATAAATTTTCTCGTCAGTAATTTTATTATTATGTTAAGAATTTTTTTCTTAATTTGATTAATTATAAAAAACGCGTCTTTAGTTTTTTTTAACTATAATTTTTTTAGCTGTGACCAGCAAACAGACTGACGGCCCACTTAAACACGCTGCTGTCCCATAGGAGTAATACTAATAGGAACAAGTGTTACATTTACTAAAAAGAGATGGAATTTTAAATATATAAATCCAACTTTAAAAACAACTTACAAATGGATAATATAATACGCGAGTTAAAAAAATATAAGTTTACAATTCTTACAATTATTACATTAATCATATATTACAAGATCTGCGCACACACGCATATCATATATGAGAAAGTATTTATACAACAGTAACAAGTGAATAATGTCTAATTGAATCTACTGCAAAACTTAGGATTTACTAGTAAATTATAGTTCTTAACAGAAAAAGACGACCGAAAAACCATCCGATAAAATTATTACAGTCCGATATTTTAGTTTTTTTTTTTTTTATATATATAAATAATAATAATTTTAACATTTATTTAACATGTGCAATTAATAAATAATATTTACCAAGTGAATAGTGGTATCAAAATGTATACTTTATGTATACTTTTATTTAGTATTTAAATACATGTACACATCAAAAAAGTCTAAGCAACATGCATGATATTACAAATTTACCATTTATACTAATTAATTTTTAAGTCTTTACTCACTCAAAGTGCGTAGGTAAGTAAACTTTTTTGTTATTGATGACATACTGGCTGGTTGTAAAAAAAAAATTCGATTATGTTTTGTTTTTTTCATAAAATTAAATGAAAGGGAATTTGTTTCAGTTTAAGTGCGTTTTTATTGTTATTGATTTTATAATTTTACCAACCATTTAAATAAAGTTAACGAGAAAATTGAATTGTTAGATATTCTTTACGTCATGGAGCGACGTCATTTGACGGAAAATGAAATGCAAAGAGCTGTAGGGATGTTGCAAGCGGGAAGTAATCAATCTCAGGTATCTCGGCATTTTGGCATTCATAGAAGTGTTCAAGAAAAAAAAAAGTGTTATTTGTCGTCTTTGGCAGCGCTACAATAATACAAGGGAACCCGCTGAACAGCATCCAGGCCGTAAAAGGAGTACAACCACTCGGCGAGACCGGTACATACAACTGACTGCAAGACGCCAGCCGATGTTAACCGTTCGAGAGATAAGTTTGAGGCTACAAAATTCAAGTGGTCAACACCACTTGAATTTTGTAGTACTTTTGTAATTTTGTACATCAACATGTAAGTCTCCAAACTGTGCGAAATCGACTGCATGAGTACTGCCTACGAGCTCGACACCCAATTAGGTGCCCACCGATACGTCACGGGAATCGCGCTCGTCGAAATGAATGGTGGTGTAATGGTGTAGAACGCAGAACATGGACCCAGGAACAATGGGATAAAATTATGTTTTCCGATGAGTCGCGATTCGGGTTTAGGCCTGATACAAGAAGGGTGTGAGTGTACCGTCGGCCCGGAAATACTGAAATGCTCAGGTACATTCAGGAAGTTCATCCATACAGCGGCTCATCCACCATCCTAAAATTCAAATTAGTACATGTTGCTTAGACTTTTTTGATGTGTGTATTTTACATACAACACCCAAATGCGAGCCGAGAATCGAACCCGTGACCTCCGCAAGCGTACCGCACTACGTTAGGCGTTATACCACTTAGCTTGTCAAAATAATAATCGTAGCACAGTTCTTACTTTACCACTAAGATAAAATATTATTTTGAATAACCTAGATTTTAACATAGAACAAGATTTTCCAGATGTTTGCGACATAGGGCACCGCAAACTCATTGCTGTCCCATAGGGATACAGGAACCTGGTCACTAAGGCCGAAACATAACACAAGGTTATTATGGCGGCATACTTAAAGACCAAGGGTGGTTGCCATCCAGACGGGCTTAGGGCCCGTTTATTGCCGTTTTATAGTAATAGATACTTTGAATTGACGCAATTTGACCTTCATGGTGTGATATTTTTTCGATTCGATTATCGACTTTCAATTGTTTTTTTTTTCTATTCAGTGGTCTATTCATTGTGTTTTCACTATAGCTCTCAGGTCTGGTAAAGTAATAACAGCAAATGTTTACTGTGAACAATGATGGCGAAACTGGCTATGAAACAGCCCCGACTCGTGAATCAATCTTCACCATTATTGCTCTACCATTATAACTCTACAGGAGCTACAGTTAGAAACCATACGTCATCCACCGTACTCGCCAGACCTTGCTCCAATGGATTACCATTTTTTCGTGATTTAGACAATTTTCTACGTGTAAAAAACTCTTCTCAGGAGGCAGTACAAGACGGTTTCACACAGTTTGTCCAATGTAGATCGTCAGAGTTAGGTAAGGCATAAGCCTTTACGATAGAACTCAGAGGATGAAGTTCCGTTTAGATGGCATCAATGTACAGATAATGAGGGAATATTTTTATTAAATAAATGTCTGAAAAAAAAACATGTTTAAATGTTTCAATGCAAATAGGCAATTTCATACTCCTAATATAACAAAATTGCTACGTGACCCGTGTTTAAGCCGTCTTGATATATTTGCTCTAGTGAGATATTAAGTGTTATTATTTTCTTTCAGTCATTAAAGCTATCTTCTTCAACGTGCTCAGTGCCAGTTTGTATTGTCTATAATTCTATATCAATATCGTAAGTTCGAATTATTTATTTGATAATTAATGATGATATATACAAATAGATAAACCTAAATCTATTTATATATAGGAAATCGTATATCACATATAAGCATGCAGACGCATAGTCACATATAATAATGAACAGGGATTAAATTTGTCAGGTCTCCTCGTCGAGCATCCATCCCCTAGTGCCTGAAAACAAAGTCTATTCTAGTCTAGTCAAGAAGACCGAGATATGGACACTATCGACAGGTCTGATCCACGAATTTCAAGTCGCTCAGCAGGTGGAGCCGGCTATGCTAGGTGTTTTCCTTATGGATAAATTCGGAACAAAGACATCCATAAGAAAACCAAAGTAACCGACATAAGTCGAAAATATGTAAGCTGAAATGGCAGTAGTCCGGTCAAGTCTGTCGCAGGATCGATGGGCGCTGGAGCAAGTCCTGGCTGGATTCCAGACCGCATCCATGTAGTGAAGGACGCCCTCTAGCCCGATGGCCTTACGCAATGCCAACGGTTAGGATGGGACTTTTATCGGGATTTGCAGCGTAAACTCAGGGTGGCCTACGTCTAGTAGTTTACGAAAATTGGCTGACAAGATACACTCAGGATAAATCATAAGACAGTAAAACAACAATAAATAACTTAAAGTCTTTAAAAGTTTTGACCCAATGTACAAGGTGTTCCAAAATTATAGATAAGTTGAATACAGGCCGTAGTAGGCCCGATTATAAATAAAAAAAAATATGTTTGTTTCAGTAAAGAATCTGCACCAACCATTTTAATAATATTTTTTATGATCTCTCATAATCGGACCTACAACATCCTGTACTCAACTTATCGATGAGTTTTAGGACATCCTGCATGTGTATATACGAACAGGGAATAAAATAGTGCAATATGTTAAATTTTCAAATTCACACATTTATTCCAAGCGTTAAGCGAGTATACGAGTATATTTATTATTACAATATTATATGAGATAAATGATTAAGATATGCTATATACACGTATATATATATATTATTATTATTAATGGATATTCGATAAGTCTATACTTTAATGTCAGTTATTTAATATATTTTAATATGTTACTAAAAATACGAAACTTATGTAAAATGTGGATAACAATTTAAAGGGCATAAGCCAATGAGTGAAGGAGTTAAGAGGTTATATATTTTATATATAACATGACCAAATACATTTTTAAATTTATGAAAAAAGCGAGGTCCGTTCCAACACGTAGTCTTTTATATAAATTTTTATAGTCTTTCCTTTTCTCAATCACATTTTCCATTTCCCAATTATTAGTTTTCATAATTGAACGGTCAGTATACAAAAGTAAACAGTATACAAAATAAACAAGATTCCGCTCAATTAACCAGTAAATACTCTGTTCTATTTTTTCTTCTTTCCTCTTTCGTCACCCTTTCCCAGCGGGAGAACCTTCGAGAGCACTGCGAATAATGATAGCCTGGTCCGGATCCATATTAATATTATACATATGAAAGTAATTCTGTCTGTCTGTTACGTTTTCACACCAAAACTGCTGAACCAATTTTTATAAATTTAGGAATAGAGATAGATTGGAACTGTATGTACGTTGTGTCAATTCAATTTAAAAACCCGCCAGAGGGCGGCGCTAGTGCAGCTACAGTATATGCTATGAATGTAGCTGTAGATGACGAATTGAAGTATGTTGACTTAAAAATTATCTATTCCATTTTAATAATTTTTGGCGCTTTCCTCTAAAAGTTAACACTGATGCGATTGTGGCGCCACCTCAATTTAATACATTTTGAGGGACAATTTTCAAAGACAGATGATCCTACTTGCTTGTACCCTTCATAATACAAACTTTTTTTCCATATTTTTTGTAAATATTTGCGCATGATAAATTTCCATTATTTTACGAACTACGTGTTGGAACAGGGATGTAGATGTTTGGATAGTAGAATATATATTTATTCGATTTTAAATATTACATTCAAAGTGGTATGTACACCCTAATCTGCTGTAACGTCTCACTATCTGCCGATTGGAGGAGGCGGTCGAAAGTCTCCGCGCCCACTTGGGATTTCAGGGTTTCCAACTGTGAACAACATACTTACCATGATTCATCCAATAAAAAATATTATAGGCGCGTGACATAGTTGTGTGCTTTATGTGTCGTAAAAGGCGACAAAACCACCCTAGCTACGTGGTAGGGCGCCAAACTCGTCTGGATGGCAACCACCCCTGGTCTAAAGCATGCCGCCATCATAACTTTGTAGTATTCCAGCTTTAGTAACCTAGGTTTCTGTACTCATATAGCATCACAAACATTCATAGGCGACGGTAACTGTTTAAGTGGACCGTCAGCCTGTCTGCTATACCTCGACAGTAAAAAAAAATGTGGAGCCACTAAAAGTCATCTCCATCCATCTCATCTCTAGGGTGTCGTAAAAGACAACAAATGTATTACTGTGGCTATGTCAAAAGATAGTTATTCTATTCGGCCACATTCATCCGCGGAAGACCTGAGTAATATAGATGATCATATGACAAAGCGATACATTTAAGAATTTCAAGTGCATTTTTATCTCATTTGATTTAAATTGAAACGAAACCCAAACTTGCTCTTCGTTGTCCGCTCTCCGACTTTTCTTGATCACTTCGCAAACATAAAACGTCGCCTTATACCGATGCTGGCGAGACTCTTGCAATTTGTACACAATGTCGCGGATATGAAGACTGCCGCAAATGGCGGAGATGTTAACGCGGTGCTTCTGCGTCACTCCACACATTCACCGCAGCATATTCACTACGTGATACACAGCTTCCGCTTGTGTCGCTTTGACCCACGTGTAGTTTTAATGACGAGTGATAGTCGAGAACATTTAAGAAAGAAATACAGTAGTTCTAAATAAATAAATAAACTGTTGTGTTATGGGTATTAGTTACCTGATATCCTACTTGTATACTTTTTCGTTAATAAATACATATTATACACCCAAACTCCAACGTAAGTTAGCCATTGGACCACGGAGGTTGTCAATTATTATGAAATAATAATTACCTGATGATGCACAACCACCCGCAGGTCCAGCGTATGCGCAGGATGAGCCGCTGCGAGCCACTGGCGGCGGAGGTCGTGTGCGGAGGGCGCCGACGAGCCCGTCGAGCCTGCCCCCCACCGCGCCGCACCGCCTAACCCTTCCAGTGGCGACGCGGGACGAGATCCCGGAGGGTGCACCAACCCACTACCGGAAAACAACATGCTATTAGTACATTATTCTCGCGTCATAAGTTTTCTTAAGCCTAAGCCGAAGAAAGTGACTAAAGTAATAACGCCTTTTCATTACAGGCGTGTAAAAGTGCACTCGGACGCGAGTAACTGATTAATTACACTCATATATTTTTAATTTCCTCCCTGCAGTAGGTGAAAATCGGCATCTTAGGTTTTATTACAAAAATTCATGTGTTCCGACATAACTATTCGTGCATGGGCGGATAAAGAATATTGAACTCTGCGGCCGGGGTCGACCTGTCGTAAAAGACGACAAAACAACCCACCCAGCTACGTGGTAGGGCCCCAAGCCCGTCTCGATGGCGACCACCTTTGGTCTTAAGTACCTATGCCGCCATAATAACTTTGTGTTGTGTTCCGGCGTCAGTGACCCAAGTTCCTGTACCCTTATGGAACAAGAGCGCGTTCGAGATGTCACTGGCGTTGCAAACACCCATAGGCGACGGTAAATGCTAAATTCTAATTGGACCGCCAGCCTGTCTGCTGACGTACAGCAATAAAAAAAGTGAACCACATTCAAGTTCGTTTTCGATGCCGACATCGCGTTGGTAATGCCTTGCAAACGTCTATGCTATTGTATGAATCTATAGACGACGGTGAGCACTTACCATCGAGTGAGCCGTTTGCCTGTTTGCTGTATTCTAGATTACTATTATATATTTCTAGAGGTTGGTCACAATGTCCCCAGCAGCATTTTGACAGTCTTCGCGTAAAGACTTCCATAAAACCCATTTCACGAATTCTAACGCCTAACTAATATAAGATACTGAAATATCAAATAATAATAATACAGTAAAAGGTAAACCGTACTCGACATGAGCGCCATTTTCTTCTGTCTTCATGACGTCGTTTAGCACTTCAGTCAAACTTAATAATATGGCAGGAAATCGCTGCAGAACTGTTGCATTCTGCGTTGTCAGTAGGGCTGCTAGTCCTAGACCTTTAAAACAAATAATCTATTAATTTAAAAAATGTTCATTTAGAGGAAAAATATCATCATCATCATCTAAGCGTTATCCCGGTTGCATCCTAAACTTTCGTTTCGGTGCCCGGGGTCCGCTTTCCGACTTTTTCTACTCCACTTCGCACGGTCTTCAGCATCCCTGGTATTGAGCCCATTGGCACGCATATCACCCCTTACGACGTCAAGCCAGCACTTTTTGGGTCTACCCCTCCTGCCGGGGCCCGGCGGAGGCGGCATGGCCAGACATTTGTTTCCCACGTAATCATCCGGTTGCCGTAAAACGTGGCCGTACCAACGGAGCCGACACTCCTGCAGTTTATCCGCAATGTCACGGACATGAAGACTGCCGCGAATGCGGGAGTTCCTAACGCGGTCCTTCCGCGTCACTCCACACATCCACCGCAGCATATTCATCTCCGTGACACGCAGTTCTTGCCTGTGTCGCTCTAGCACCGGCCACGCTTCACATCCGTATAAAAGGACAGGCCTAATGATGGTCTTATAGACCTGTCCCTTCAACTTTACCGGCATCTTGGGGTCACAAATGACACCAGTTACCTCACGCCATTTGGCCCACGCGGCAGCAATGCGTGCCTTGACGTCACAATCGATGTCACCAGACGCATGAAACACAGATCCCAGGTATTTCACTTGGTCCGTGCGCTCGACCGTGTCGCCGCCTATGCGTACGGGTGTGGGATCTGTGGAGTTACAGGCCAAGTACTCGGTCTTCGCGACATTGAGCTTCAGACCACCGTTCTCAAGCGACTCCTTCCACGCCTTCACACGTCGCACCAGCCTACCCCTGTCTGAGTCTGCCAGCGCGATATCATCAGCATACATAAGCAGCCACGGAGGCTGCTCATGTGAGTTTCTGATGCTGTCTGACAATTCGTCTAATACCACGCTAAACAGAAACGGACTAAGGACGGATCCTTGGTGCACCCCGACGGTGATGGCGAAAGGTTTTGTGTCGCCAACAGCGGTCCGAACTACAGAATCGGAGTCACGGTACATGTCTTGGATGATGTCAATATAGGCCCCTGGAACCCTTTTAGATCGCAATGCCCACCAGATTATCGCGCGAGGAATACAGTCAAAGGCCTTCTGCAAGTCAAGAAACAGGCAATGCAGAGGCGTATTCTTCATCCTGTATTTCTCCGCGACAGTCCTTAGGGCAAAAATCGGATCCATAGTCCCATGACCAGGGCGAAACCCATACTGACATCCCGAGACAGTGCACTCCTGCCGAATCCGAGAGTCGATAACCCTCTCGAGGAGCTTCATGGTGTGGGACATGACCTTAATCCCCCTGTAATTACCGCACTCCTGCACCGACCCCTTGCCTTTGAAGACTGGAGTAATGATACTCAGTCTCCATTGGCTCGGGATCGTACCGGTGAGGAGTGTCCGGTTAAAGAGGTCGGTTAAGATGCCCACACCACGAGAGCCCATCGCCTTCCAGGCTTCGATGGGGACTCCATCGGATCCAACAGCTTTCCGATTCTTCATGCGGCGAAGACAATTCTGGACCTCTGCAGGCGTTACCAGTGGCACTAGTCCTTGATTCGGAGGAAGATCTGGCGGCTGCACCTCTTTGTGCTGCGTGTTCAGCAGCTCGTGGAAATATGAGCGCCATCTCTCCTTCACCGCGAGGTCCTCGCATAGCAGGTTGCCCACAGTGTCTTTTACACAGCGGCACTTGGAAATATCCTGTGCCGCTTTGACCCTGGAGCGCGCCAACTTATAAATGAGCTTCTGCCCCTCAGACGATTCCAACTTGTCGTATAGTGGTTGTAAGTGGTCTCGTCTGGCTCTGGCTACAGCTCTCTTAGTGGCGCGCTTGGCAGACCTATATGCGTCGCGATCTTCAGGAGATCTGGACGCTTGCCACTTCTTAAAGAGGGCTTTCTTCGCTCTAGTCTCCCTCTGGACTGTGTCGTTCCACCACCAAGTCTCCTTGTCACATTTGCGCCCACCCTTAGACACACCAAGCACCTCCCTCGCCGACCCAAGGATAGCCGCCTGAATCCTGTCCCAGTAAACTTGAACCGGTTCGCCCTCACCACCGGCGCACTTGTCGCCGATGGAAGAGGCGAGCTCCTGGGACTTGACTTCATCGAGCAGCCACCACCTGATTCGACGCTGAAGGCGATCGACACGTTTGCCTTTGGGCTTCACGCAGAGGTCCATGACAAGAAGACGGTGTTGTGCAGTGAGACTCTCACCGGGTATGACCTTGCAGTTGGCTACTTTGCTGATGTGGTGTCTCCTAGTGAGTAGGAAGTCGATTTGGGTAGCATTCCTCCCGCTCTTGTAGGTGATGAGATGCTCGGGTCTCTTTTTGAAATACGTGTTCACGATGGCAAGGTCGGCAGCCGCACACGTATTGAGGATATCCTCCCCTTCCGCGTTGCGGTTACCATACCCAAATCCACCGTGAACACGCTCAAATTCCCCACATTCATCACCCACATGACCGTTTAGATCACCGCCCAAAACGATCCCATGTGACAATGGAATCCCACGAAGCACTTCTCCGAGTAGGTTCCAAAACGCTATCTTATCGGCGTCGCTACAACCGGCCTGTGGCGCGTAGGCGCTTATCAAGTGGGTGACTACCCCACCAACAAGCACCCTCACAACCATAAGCCGATCGCTACAGCGCTTCACCTCTAAAATGTCGTCCTGGAGCTCCTCCGAGAGCACTATGGCGACCCCATTTTCTCCACCAGGTGCACCCGTGTAGATCAGTTTGTAGCCATTCCCAATGAACCGGGATCTGCTGGCCTTCCACCGAGTCTCCTGCAGGAACGCCACGGCCACCCTCCGCCTGGAGAGTACATCGGCCAACTCTCTCGCGCGTCCAGTCAGCGTGCCAATATTCCAAGTTGCGAAGCGGAGTTTCCTTTTGGATGGGGCTAGTGTCTTTAGCCGAGCTCGCCCACGGCACGGCAGCCCTAGTCCACTTGTCACAGGAGTCGGGCGAAGTTCCTGCGCGTCGTTTTGCGGCGACGCCCTATCCGTGACAATTCCCTTTCTTGTTACGACCATTTTGTTTGGCTAGGTTTTGGTTTTTACGGGAGCGACTGCCGTCTGACCTCCCAACCCCTAGAGGAAAACCGAGAGGTGCACTTCCTTTGCCGCATGCAAGCTGGCAAAGGAGTAGTCCATCAGTCGCCTTTTACGACTCCCTTGGAATGACCTGGGGTGACCCTATTCTTTTCACTGGCCGGGGTCACACGGCAGAGGAAAAATATATACATGTAAAAACAATGGCTAAAAACATACATGTCCTAATACATTTTGCCTTAAAGTTGATCCGTTGGCCCAGACAATAAGCGATACGAGGACAGCGGGTATTTAGTAGGTAGTCATCTTTTCTACGTGGTAGGGCCTTAAACCCGTTTGGATGGCGACCACCTTTGGTCTAAAGTATGTCGCTATAATAACTTTGTATTGTGTACTGGCATTAGTGACCCTAAATACTGTACCCTTATAGGACAGCAGCGTGTTCGCGATGCCACTTCCGTTACCAACACACATAGGCGACTGTAACTGCTGAATTCTATATGGGACGTCAGCCTGTCTGCTGTCCTACAGCAATAAAAAAAGATAGTCTGACGTCGAACATATTTCCCATATAACACTCCCCCCCCCCCCACGCGACCCCCAGTTCGCTAGTAGTGAACGTTCATCAACAACCATTTTCTACACGAAGATAAGGTTTATTTCACAGTTGTTTATTTTATTTATTTAAGTTTTAGAGAGACTTACGACTAATAATAACATTTAATAACTTAATAATAAATACAGAGAAAGTCTTTACAAGTCTCCACTGATAGTGACAAATTAGAATACAAATAGCACAAAAACAAATAGTACAAACTTGTTGTCATTAATCGATTCAATGATTGAGAATCAATCCAATGAGTAAATTCAGTAAGTTTATACTAAGATACTTAGCATTATCAAATGTATTTCGCAAAAAAGTTAAGTGTAAGCTGCCTTTTCATTGTATTAATACTAGAATGAAACAGGTCTAAGTCGGTATTGCTGTCATTAATTAATTCGTTAAAGGAATTAGACGCGCGATAAACAAAACTATTTTGACGATAATTGGTGGACACGGATTGCAGCGAGAATAAAGGTCTGTTACTGAGTATTCGAGGAGATATATAAAGGTTAAATTTAGAAAGTAAATCTGGACAATCAATAACAGATGTCATAATTTTTTTAAGAGTAATTTGATCTGCAATAAGTCGTCGTTCGTTCAAAGGGAGAAAGTGATGAGTTGCACATAAAGATAAGTAGTCCTGGTTGTTATGTGAGTACGATTTAAAGGTGAGAAAACGTAAAAATTTCCGTTGTGAAATTCTAGTAAGATATAAATTGTACGAAACTTCCTATGCCATGTTACATGGTAATTATATTATTATAAAATATGCACGTTGAGGGTGAAAGCTGCGTACGGGTTGCATGCCATCCCAGAAACTCTTGCCTAATCAACGTCCCACAGCTGGACTCAGTTCTCCCATAAAAGGGATCGGACAGTATACCCCCACGCTCGTCCAAGACGGGTTGGCGCGAAAACGGATTTTTTTGCTTTGTATGATTTCACATAGTGCTGCGTCCACTATCCGCGCCGCCCGCACCGAACGCCCGCATTTATGATTGGCAAATCCGTTCAATCCGTTGCGTGCAGTGCGTGCGGCGCGTCCGGCGCGGGCCAATGGGCGCGTACCTTTACACATAATAAGCACCTGTAATCTTTGTTCGTTCACAAGGTTTTCCTTCACCGTTGGTATGTGGCAATTATCTTATAATATATATTATAAGATAATTGCCACATACATAACATATATATACATTAGGCGAAAGAAAGTGCCAAGGGTCGCATGTTATCGTGAGAATCGAAACCGAAACCTCTAGGTAAGTCTTCCAGTGTGATACCACATGGATAGCATGTACCTTTTTACATCATCATCCTAGCTATAAATCCCGGTTGCAACCTAAACCTTCGCTTCAGTGCCCGGGGTCTGCTTTTCGACTTTTTCTTCTCTACTTCGCAGTCTTCGGCATCCTTGATAGTGAGTGTATTGGCACCCTTTACGACGTCAGACCAGCAAATTTTTAGGTCTACCCTTCCTGCCGGAGCCCGGCGGAGGCGGCATGGCTAGACATTTTTACATACATACAATAAATAAATTTATGTAAATTTTTTTTTATTGCTTTAGGACAACAGCCAGGCTGGCGCCACACTTAGAATTTAGCAGTTACCGTCGCCTATGGGTGTTTGTACCGCCAGTGGCAGCGCGAACACGCTGCTGTCCCATAAGGGTACAAGAACTTGGATCACTAATGCTGGAACACAACACAAAGTTATTATGACGGCATATTTAAGACCAAAGGTGGTCGCCATCCAGACGGGCTTGGGGCCCTACTACGTAGCTAGGGTGGGTTGTATAGTTGCCTTTTACGACAGACCGTCCCCGGCCGCAGAGGTCAGTATTCTTTCTCCGCCCCTGCACGCATAAAACTGTAACATCAGAAAAATATTAATCATTCAAAAAAGTATTGCAAAGAGACTCACCAACAACCTTCCACCTCTCAACCTGCGTGACTAGATTCATCTTATCCGTCCAAACTTGGAGCACTCGGTTTAGAACCTTCGCCGGGTCCGAATCGTAATGGGCGTGACCGACAGAGGCCTCTTGTATCGCTTTGTAGAAGAGATCCGTCGATAGCAATATCACTCGCGAGAGCAGACATAATTGGATTGACAATACCATTGGTAAGTCGTCGCCTTCCAGGAGGAAGCTGGAATATGTTTTTTAATAATAATAAAACAATGCATACGCACGTGTGCAATTCACACACGGTAGAAGTAAAACTTCAAAAAAGAATCCTACGAGAGAAATAGATAAATATAGAGTATTAGGATAATTATAAGATTTATTATATCTATAATATTGCAGGACCTTCCGGCACTGACTACTACTATAATGATGTCGAACACAGTAAAAGTCTATAAAATTCAGATTCGTATATTCGTGTATAATTTATAATCAGGCTTAATAAGAGTAGCGAGAATTGCGCGATGGAGTGACGCGCTCTCTCCTTCGCAGCTCGATTGACACCGCCTCTCACGACCGAGCGAAAGCGTTTTTTTAATACTCTATATTATTATTATTAATGAGCGAAAGCGTTTTTATTAATACTCTATATTATTATTAACGAGCGAGAGCGTTTTTATTAATCGTCTATGCGGGTAAGGGGTGCACACCACCACGGCGCGCACGCAGGCTGCGACTGGATGTTTGTGTATTTACAAAAGTAGGTATATAACTAGTATATCAGTTGTAAAATGTCTATAACACAAGCACTCTACTACTTTGGACATAGATGGCGCTATATCAATTGTCACAATAAATAAATAAATATACTACCCGTACACTTAAAGAATGGGATTAGAAATGGCGGCTAATATAACGGGACTATTACGAATACAAAAGACGGTCATCATAACGGTTGTTGTGTTGTGGTCCGTACCGGCGAGTGTGAGTATAGATAGCAACAGTGTGCGAGTGAGAGGTGACCAAAAGCGACGCCATTTTCGATCCCATTCTTAAGTGTACGGGTAGTATTGGAACATTTCACTATCAAGTCTGAAAACACATCTTGTCCCAAAATAGCCTATACCTTATCTGTTTTACCAAAAAATAAAATGTAAACAAATCATAAAAAGGGTTTTTTGGATGTCGATTTTACAATAATCAACGTGATATAAAAATTATCATAGCAACTTTTAATTATTTATTAGAAATATCTCCTATATTCTTATTTTTTTATATTACTATTCCTTACTTTAGAAAAAAAAAACATAAAATAATTTTATTTTTACAATTACGAATGATAAATACAATGCATACAAAATTTACATATTTACAACATTAATGTAATAACTAACTTACATTATAAAGAAACTAAAAAGACAATGTTATCAAATCTCTTACTGGTTTTATATGCTGGTAATTATAAATGTACTGTTCAACGTACTATTGTCGATTGGAAGGAGTGTTTTATTATTACGGTCAGATTATACCCGCCATGTTGTTTTTATTCTAGCTTTGTTTGAGAAACATTGGTTTTTTGTTTACATTTCATTTTTTGGTAAAGTGGATAGAGTATAGCACTTGTTACGCGTACTAGACAACTGATATACTACATATATAATTTTCTTTGTAAATGAAAACATACTATACATAAACACCCAGACGCGAAACGGGATTCGAACTGTATCGTACCGAAGCGCATTGGCCGCAACGCCACGAAGATATATTATTAATTGATATATTTACCTAATTTATTATATAAACAACGGGATCAATCGTAACTTCCCCAGAGAACAACGATTTCACTTTTTCAATTTTTATTATTGCCAAGGAACAGCAGAAGGCTGACTTACTAGTACCACTTACTGACAACTTAGTAGTAAAAATTTATCGTCGCCTACGAATGTTGGCGAAGCCAGAAGCACCGCGAACACGCTGCTGTCCTATATGGGTACAGAAACCTAGGTCACTAAAGCCGGAAAACAACACAAGGTTATTATGGCGGCATACTTAAGACCAAAGGTGGTCGCCATCCAGGTGGGCTTGGGATCCTACCACGTAGCTAGGATGAGTTGTTTTGTCATCTTTTACGACAGGCCGTCCCCAGCCGCAGGTGTTAGTATTCTCACTCCACCAATGCACGGAGAAGATATAATATAAAATTATACTCACTGTATCACCTTAATAATAATTGGCCAAATAACTTTGACACCTAAAAACGCGTTTTTAGCGGGTAGTTGCACACTTATGCATATTTCGGCCATTTTTAATATAGCTATAACACCCTCAGTGCGCATGTCGCTTAACATGTCTTCGAGTATTTCCATACACTTTGCCCCTGGCCCCGAAAGAAATTCTTCCGGAATAAGCAAAATATATGCCTGCATAATATATATTACTGTTTTCAGGTATTCTGACGATTGTTCTGAAATGTACGAAAATAAGAATTAAAAATATTTACACAATGTTTCTTTGATTTTTTTCTATTTGTCATACAGTTCCATACATTCGATGAAAACATGTTATGCATGGCTTTTTCTCACAAGTTTGGTTATTAGACCACAAACGTTTGTACGGATCTCCAATTTTTTTTTTTACTTGTCCAGAATAACAGGCTTGAATGTCCACTTGATAACAAGTAATTACCATCGCCTTGGAGCACCACAAACACACTGCTGTCCTACAGGAGTACAGGAACCTGGGTCACTATTGCCGGAACACAACACAAGGTTATTATGGCGGCATACGAATAGACCAAGGGTGGTTGCTATCCAGACGGGCTTGGGATTGCTCTACATAGCAAGGGAAGTTTTGTCACCTTTTACGACAGGTCGACCCCTGCCGCGGGAGATAATATATTTAGATATAATGCAAGATATATTGTAAGGAGTATGTAATAATAATAAAACTTACGTAAAATCGGACACAAATTCTCAGCCAACTCTAGCATAGCCGCGTCCGCGCACTGCGAAGTTTCCAGAATAGCCAACCACAGTTCCAACGCGTCCTCGAGCAAATAGACGTGTGTAGACTCTGATAAATCCGTCGATTCTTTAACAATGCTCAATATCCACGGACGAACATTCGCGGGACAGTCGCCAGAGGCCTGCAGCAATTTTCTTAATATAAATAGATAAATATATAGGGATTTTAATATTTTGTAAAATATTAATATCATTATACAGGGTGACTGACAAAACCGTCCAAATTCACACAGAAGAATCTTTAGTAAAAGTTATGAGACACATGTATTTTAGTTTAGTATCACATAGTACAAAAATGTTGAGTAATCAGCATCACAAAGTTATCGAAAGAACTCGCAATTTACATACTACGGCGCGCAAGTGTCAATGACCTCCATCGGTACCGCAAAAAAGTGGTACAATGACCTAGTACGAGGCCGAGGACGGCGGTTATTGCATCTGTGCGAGCGAATACTACGCAATACTAATATAATTTACGCGGGAGTGACAGAGACAGGTAATAACAGGTTAACGTACGAAATTTGCACCATATGACTATTTTGTACGATTGAATTAGTGACCATATTTTCCTTGGAATTAAATATTTTATGGTGAAAATTTGACATACTATTTTTTTTTGCAAAAATAGGTTCCTTTAATGATGTTTAGTGTGTAAAAAAAATTTGGACGGTTTTGTCAAAGTCATCCTGTATATGAGTCAAATAATTTATTTTAGTGAGCTTTTCACCCATGTTATTACGATTTACAGACCTAAAGTGAAGGAAAACATTTGTTTTGGAATCCTTAAATTCGATTCGCTGAAAATTTCATCTTGATTTTTTTATTGCTGAGGGACAGTAGACAGGCTAACGGCCCACTTAACATTAAACAGTTACCGTTGCCTATACGACGCTAGGGGCACCGCTAACACGCTGCTGTCCCATAGGGGTACAGGAAACTGGATCACTAATGCCGGAACACAATATGGCGGCATACATAAGACCAAGGGTGGTTGCCATCCAGATGGGCTTGGGCTACCACGTAGCTAGGATGAGTTGTTTTGTCGCCTTTTAAGACAGACCGACCTCAGCCGCAGAGGTTAGTTAGTATTCTTACTTCGCCCCAGCAGGGAGAAAAATTATAGATATATCTTAGATATTTCTAAGGTCTCTTATTGATGGCATACCTGCCATGCCATGCCATCCGATTATCGGTATATGATTTCAGAGTTCCTAGTTAAGATTCCTCTTCAGACAAATTGTAGAAATAAAATGTTCCATAAATGTTTGGAACAAGAAAAGCACTGACCTTCAACAAATGTACGATGGTATTCAGGGTAGCCGCTCTCAGCATATTGTGGTACAAGTTGCCCGCGTGCTCCCACAGTTGTGGCAAGTACACGAACAGCGAATCTGTACGCTTACCACCAGACACCAGCGGCCCCGTTCGCTCCATCACGAACGATAGCACGTGTAGTACGTGCATCATTGTGTCACATTCCTCTGAATCCACCTAAAACAATCACACACAATATGATAATTTTATCATAATTATCATTACATTTGTAAGCTTACAATTGTCATTACTAAAATTTAAACTTCGAGACTGTCCGGCTCGAGGGGTCAAATATTTGCCAGAGTCAAAACTCTTTAAGATAATTCAAAAAGGTTTATTCAAATTAATTTATACATTTGTTTGTTTGCGATTAGCTGATATGGCAGATTTTATTATTATTAAAGTAAATGAAATCCACGTACCAGGAGATCGTAAAGGGCTGTAACCGCATGAGGAGCGTATGGGGCAAATTGCTCCACGTCGAAATAGAAATCATCTATTGTACTCCGTAATGCTTCTGCCGCGGCTAGTTTCACTGCTGCATCCTCGGTCTCGCGTGAGAGCGGGTCGAGAAGGGCTTCGTATATTGCCGGCCGGAGGGATTGCGACGCTCGTACTCCACACCACCGACCTGCAATATTCATGCAATAACAATATAATATTTTATCCATGCAGGGACGAAGAAAGAATACTAACCTCTGCCGCCGGAGTCAGCCTGTCGTAAAAGGCGACAAAACAACCCAAGATATGCCGCCATAGTAACTTTGTGTTGTGTTCCGGCATTAGTGACCCAAGTTCCTGTACTCTTATGGGACAGCAGGGTGTTCGCGATGCTACTGGCGTCGCAAACATCCATAAGCGACGGTAACTGCTTACTGTTAATTGGGCCGTTAGCCTGTCTGCTGTTCCTCAGCAATAAAAAAATCAAGATGAAATTTTCAGCAAATCGATTTTAAGGATTCCAAAACGAATGTTTTCTTTCACTATAGGTCAGTAAATCGTAATAACATGGATGAAAAGCTCACTAAAATAAATTATTTGACTCACTTTCCCACACAGTACCTGAAACTGGAGCGAGTAAAACTCTACCTTGGAAATACTCCTTTACGGAATCCATCGACCACGAGGGAGTCGTGGGGTATATGGGACTCAGGAAGACTACAAGTAAAACCGAGCGTGCGCCAGGGGGTGCAGGCTATTTAGGGCTATAGTAAGCAGTAACTGTCGCCTATGGATGTTAGCGATGCTAGGGGCACTGCGAATACGCTGCTGTCCGCATAGGAGTACTGGAACCTGGGTCACTAATGCCGGAATAAAACAAGTCTACCTTAGACTCTTACTTATATAATACAGTTATTAAGGGCAGTCCCTTAACGAGCCACATTTGGACTCAGCCCACAGTATGGTAAAGGTTATGGGCAGTATCTGCCCTATATATATATAATCTTCCCTACTTGTTCCAATTTGGATATATTTTGAAAAAGTTAAAAAAATACTTACCGATGAGCTGACAAACTCTCCTTCGTATTATTCTGTAGTAATTATCTGCTATCTTCAATTCTTTACTTAGTACGTTCGTAAACCATTCATCAAAATCAACCTAGAAAGAATATGAACAAATAAATATACTGGGACAATTCACACAGCACCATCTAGTCACGAAGTAAGTAACATAGCATTTGTGTTATGGGGACCTAGATAACTAATATACTACATATATCTTTCTTTTGTAAAGAAATACATATTATACATAAACACAAAGACGCGCGACGGGAACCGAAACCGTGATGTCCGCAAGCGTATCAAAGTGCGTTGGTCGTTAAGCCACGGAATCGTCAAATATCAATGTCCGAAAAAATTAATTAAGCATCTAAATATAACTAAATTAACCGCGGCTCTCACACGTCGGAACACCTTCGGAGCTCAATAGTTTGCGTCCCAAGTCTGAATGTTTATTTACAAAAAAATATATATTCGTTGTCAAGTACCCATAAGACAAGAGCTACTTACTTCCTTTGGGACTAGATGGCGCTGTATGAAATGTCCCAATTTATATAATACCTGCAGAGTACGCGATTTAATCTATGGTATGCATTTACAACATACCTACACAATTTCGTTTGTATGTTATGAAGATGTCACTGTCATTGTCAGAACATGAAAGCCGCGGACGTGACAGAGTGGGCGGGATAAATTTATTACTAACGTCGGAAAGTGATATACGCAGCCATCGAGTCTGTGAGGAATGTATATGAACACAATAATATCCATTATATTTAGTTATAAGTTGCATGTCATAGAAGTTATATACGCGTGGATATTGTGACTAATGAAAAAATTAAAAAATATCACAAAATTATTAGTAAAATTGCAGTCTAAACTCGTTATAACGACATCGAAGGGACCAATCATATTTAATTGTAAAAACAAGAAAGTCGTAACAATGAGTGATAATTTAACGTACAAATTCAGTTAATTTGATAATAAACAATATAACTGGTATGTGGTTCTAAACGATGCCGCTGTAACCGGTTTCTAGTATTTTCAAATCTAAAAATACAGTGGAACCTTTGTAAATCGAACTTATAAGGAGACGCCAAATATTCGAGTAATTTAAAAAAAATTAACTTTGCTAATTTTGTTAGGAAACATTCGACTTGTAGAGGTTATTCCAACTAATCTTGAGTTAGAGATGTTAAAAAAAGGAGATGTTAACTACAAAGTCATAAGAAAAAATGCTGTACATTATCGGTATAAAGTCGGTTTTCAAATGATCGAGTTGTAAAGTTAGTAAAATCAAATATTTTTTTGTTGGAGGTACTGAATTTGCTTTTAAGGATCACTAATTGTTTCGACTTATAGAGGGTTCAGGTTTCGAGAAACGGGAGTGTGTAGTGTTGCAGGAACGAGTCTGAGTTTATTTCGAATTAAAGAGGTACTTAAAGACTTAAAAGCTGTAAATACCACTCCAATTTGCTTACAACTATCAACATTGAATCATTATGATATCCTCATGATACAATACAAACAACACCAGGAAGACAGAAAAACAAACATACATCGTCGTACAGATCGAATGCGGCCAACCCGACCGCATTGTATATCGCGTCCTTCTTCAGTATGGCAGGGAGATCGTCCGGCGCTATTTGAGTTTGCTGCAGCGAGGCTAACATCCGCACCAGCTCCGGGGCGAGGATCGCCCGGAATTGTAATAATTCCATGAACAAAGCTTCGGTGCAAGGCTGTTTGGATAAATAAAAATATTAGCATCACACTTGGATCAAATCATATTTAAGTCTGAATTTTTGTTTTTTCTCTTTTAGGCATAAAAGGCAACATAACAACCCTAGCTGGGTTATAGAACTCCAAGCCCGTCTTGGTTGGTAACAACTTAAATATGCCACCATAAAAATCTTGTGTTGTGTTTCAGCATAAGTGACCGAGATTCCACTTCTCCTATGCGTTCGCAGTTCGGCCGTGTGATAGAGGTGCCCCTGGCGACGCTAACATCCATAGGCATCGTTAACTGCTTACTATTAAATGGGCCGTCAGCCTATCTGCTTTTGCACAGCAACAATATTTTTATAAACTTACCCTTAAGGTATACTTCCAAGACTCCCCTGCCTCATCGGTAGCAAAGCTTTCAGGTGCAGCGTCCCACAATGCTAAATCATCAGCGTTAAGGGGGAAGTACTGCGTTACCAGGTGCTGGAACATGTGGCACACAGTAGCAGAGTCCAGGACTGTCATTTTAGCTTGGTGCCCTTCAACGGTCACTGCAAAAGTATTGTTATGAATAAATAATATATGAACTAATAGATGCCTAATGTGCCAACGGACACACTCCTAAACACCACTGTTACAATGTGTTAAAGTTTATAAGTAAGAAACAGCTAGAGAACTCACATCAACAGTAACAACATCCTATTTAAAAAATTTATGCAATATGAAAGGAAAACACTAATCCATATCTATACAAATAAATAAAATTGTAGGGTCTGTTTGTAATATTAAAATAACCACTTTTTACTAAGTGCATTCGGACGTATACACGTTACATATACCAAAACAACATTTTTTTACAATTTTTGTCTATCTGTCTGTCTGTCTGTTTGTTCCAGCTAATCTCTGAAATGGCTGCACTGATTTTGACGGGACTTTCACTGGCAGATAGGTTGTAACAAGGAGTAACTTAGGCTATTTTTATTTTAGAAAATAAAAATAGTTTTTATTAAAAATGATAAGTTTTGGAAATTTTAAATTCCAATCTAATTTGACCTCAGATTTATATCATCCATCATATGAATTAGGGTTCAGCTTAGGCTGGACATTGTAGGTTGAATTTCCAATTTAAGTTAACATACATACATACATATAATCACGCCTCTTTCCCGTAGGGGTAGGTAGAGACCACTTCTTTCCACTTGCTACGATATTAATATGCTACGAATTTAAGTTAATCTCAGATTTATGTCATCGATCATATGAAATAGGGTTTAGCTTAGGCTGGACTTTGTAGGTTCGAAAATACGTATTCCGGAGGCGCATGGCGTAACAGTTGCATTCGATAATACTGACTGTTTGCATATTTCATTTATATTTTAGGGTTTATAGGGTTTGTAATCCAAAATAAATCATAAGATATATCCAAAAAATTCTGCCCAGTCACTATTCCACGCGGACGGAGTCGCGGGCACAGCTAGTTAATATTATAAGTGTGAAAATAACTGTGCCAGTCTGTAACATTTTCAAGCCTAAGCCGCTGAAATAAATTTGATGAATTGCGGTATATTTGAAAGTGATTGAGAAGCTAAAAACTAATAGGTAAAATAATAGATTAGCCTAGTATGTCCATATAATGTGAAGAAAGGTGCGTCATGTTACAACGAGGTTACTAGAAATGAGAGCGGGTGGATACAATAGGAGAGGTAGACCAAGAAAAGATGGATGGCTTGTGTACAAGATGATATGGTTAAAAAAGGTATGAATATTCAGATGACGGTTAATAGAAGAGAGTGGAAGAACATGTTGTGCCGACCCCACATAGTTTGGGATAAAGGCAGAAAGAAAAAGGGGTATAGAAATAGATTGGACCTTAGAGAAGGACATAGGCTACTTTTTCTCATGAAAATGAAACTTGAATGGGGGACAAATAAACAAAGCACATGTACAAGTTATTGCAGTTAGTGCAGCACTGCGTTCAAACAGTAACAATATAATAAATCTCCAATAATGGATGAGAATTTGGTCTACTACAAAGTGTATTTTTTAATATATGGAATAATAATGTTCACCGGCTCAGCTAGTTAATAAGGTGTTGTATACTCACAGGGCTCTTTAACTTGGTCGACATCTTTAGGTATTTTAAACTCAACAGCTTGCAATATTCCTTTTATAATGTTCAAACACTGTATCGTAAATCTGCCATACGTCAAAGCGATGCCTTGTTCCGTAAAACAGTAATATATTGCGAATTCTAGAGACGGCCTTATCAGAGGAACATAGGAATAAGGATGAAAACTTAGAACATCTAACGCAACTTTTGTTAAATGTATTATGAATTTCTCACACAACTCCAATGGGTATATGCCTCTGCCTTTCAGGAGCTTTCCTGTAAATTTTATAAACTTGAATTAAAAATTCTCTCAATAGTTGGAATAATAATACTAAACCCTACAACTAGGGGAGGCCTGTCGTAAAAAGCGACAAAACAAGGTAGTAGCGCCCCTGGATGGCAACCACCCCTGTTATCTAAGTATACCGCTATAATAATCTTGTGTTGTGTTCCACAATAAGAATGTTGGTGATGCTCATAGCATCGCAAAAATTCATAGACATCGGTATCTACTTATTATTATGTTTGTTACTGTTTCCTTTTTGACCATAAAGACAAGAAAAAAGATAGAAAGATATAAAATTTGAATTTACAAGTACAATTGCCGCATAGCCACCTTGGCCTAAAATAGCTCGTAGTTTTTGCTGTCTACGACTTCACAATACTTCTTATGTTGGTTAACATGAGAAATAATTTATTTGTTGTCCTTTACGACTCTAAAACAGTAATGGAATATTCTTATTCTTATTACAGCCAGCAAATAGAACAGGATTATTGAATTAAAAACAGTGATACACAGTTTCTTAAACCTGTCGTCTTCGACTAGTGCAAAAAGCAAGTATGGGATGACAAATACAACACAATTTTATATATATCATATCATGCTTTATCTGTTTATGGCATTTGTTCTACACAAAATGAGGGACCAATTTAAATGAAACTTCCAACTCGATCCTTGGATAATATGACTTGAATTAAACAACTATATTATTATTTTTATCCGTGTAGGCGCAGAGTAAGAATACTGACCTCTACGGCCGAGGTCGGCCTGTCGTAAAAGACAATAAAACAACCCACCCTAGCTACGTGATAGGGCCCCAAGCCCATCTGGATGGCGACGACCTTTGGTCTTAAGTATGCCGTCATAGTAACTTTGTGTTGTGTTCCGGTATTAGTGACTCAAATTTCTGTACCCTTATGGGACAGCAGCGTGTCCGCGATGCCACTGGCGTTGCAAACACCTATAGGCGACGGTAACTGTTAAATCCTAAGTGGGCCGTCAGCCTGTCTGCTGCCCTACATCTATAAAAAAACTCTGTAAAAGATCTAAAAAATACTTACTGCATTCTAAACTGGTTTTAGCTCTATCAAAGACAGAATTCAAAAATGCAACAGCGTCTTGACTCTCGTGAGCTTTTTTGAATCCAAGAACTGTTAGCTTCCTTAATATTCTCAGACAGAGGAGAGCTTTTCCTAAATGTTCCGTAATTAATTCCGTAGCAGCGCCTTCTTGAATATGTCGGAGGAATAGCTCTGTGTTTTCATGCCATAGGCTTAGTATGAATGAGTATACTGTGTTTGTCAATTCCTGTGAAAAGTGCAAATTATTATAACAAATTGTTGATAAATACAAATGAAGAGATTTAATAGGTTCCTCCAGATTGTCAAGTATTTATTGCTTATTTATTGCATAGGAAGCAAGCAGTCAATTGTTCAGACAGATATGGCAGCACATAAAAATAATAATCAATCCAAGGAAGGACATATCACACAATTGGCTGTTTTTCCTTTACATTACATAAAGTACAAAAGAAAATATGTTTTCCAAGAAATTTCTAGTTTGGAATTTGACATTTAAATCCATTTCAATTTTTAACTGAATTAATTTTACTTATATTGTTGTTTAAATTGTATAAAGGTTGTGGAATAAATTTCTAAACATTATATTTTGTTTTGTCAAAGATGTTTTGCTTTTGATAAGTGTATAGATGTGATAGCATGTTATACAAAACTGTACTAATCGTCATTTTGAGTAATTAATTATTTCCATTACTCTTAAAGCTTAGAAATGGAATATCCAGAAGATAAATATCATAATTTTTGACAACTACTCTTATTCATTTTTCATCTATAAAGAGAGTTCACATCCCAATACTAAAGACAAGCTTTAGTAAAAATCATAGTTAAGAACACATTTACAAATGATATATATTTACCTGAAATGTTTTCTTGTCAGAAAGTAATCTCTTGGAAGCTAATGCCTTCACAACATGGTGGAAAATCAGTAATGATCTGTGTTGTATTAAAGGTTGAGGTGCTTTTAATGCACCAAGCAACTCAGGAACCAAGTTAGGCCAATTTATTGGACAATCAAACCTGCAATAACAACCATTATTCATATATTTACCTATACTATGCTTCTTCATGCAGGGGCGAAGCAAAAATACTGAACCCTGTGGTTGGGGTCGGCCTGTCATAATAGACGACAAAACCACCTTAACTATGTGGTACACAAGCCTGTCTGGATGCATAACACCCTTGGTCTATAAGTATGCCGCCATAATAACCTTGTGTTGTGTTCAGGCATTAGTGACCCAGGGTCCTATACTCCTATAGGACAGCAGCATGTTCGCAGTGCCTCTAGAGTCGCAAACATCCTTAGGTGACAGTAACTGCTTATTATTAAGTGAGCTGTTACCCTGTCTGCTGTTCCTCATCAATAAAAAAATGTATATAACTAAAATCACTTAAAATAGATACCAAGATTTAGATACCAATTTAAAAATGATTTAATTACAGTTTTAATTAAATAGGTGAATACAGGTTTAAACTTACACATTGTTCCCCTAAGAGAACAATATTCAGTGGAAATTAAGTTTTTATCAAGTTAATTTTCAAACACATTAAATATTAATATTCAAATAAAATGAAATAAATACCTAGCAATTTTGGCGATTAGCACAGCTAACTGGGAGGCTATCATAATGACAGGTTCACTAAATATGCTCGTTGTTAACAGCCCCTGTCTGAGCTTTTGCTTTTCATCGTCTGTGATTGCATTAGGTGCGTTTTTCCTCCAGTATCTGTCAACTCCATTTTTAAAGCACATCACAGCCAGCCAACGGACATTTACAACTATGGAATGATTGGAGATGATGTCCTGTGAATTTGTAAGTAAGGTTAAGTTTGTAGTTGTGAGCCCATTAATGAAAGAAAAAAATATTCACAAAATTGACCTTAACACTTTAACGGTAATTTTTGAGTCTGCACCTTTCCCAGTACTGGCTTACTCGCGCATGCATTTACTCCTAGTACCGGTCATTAAGTTGTCCTTTTTCCTTTTGTTTCAAAGGAATGTAATTTTATTGATATTTATACTTTATTTTGCATTTATTTTATATAAAAGGGCCTTATAAACAAACATTCATAACATAAATTCAAGGTAATAGTAAACCTGGTTAGCTGAATGCAGATAGGTTAGCAATTGATAAGTGTTGGCAATCGAAAAGCTGATGAAAGTTGTGTGTGCATCACAGCAAAACTACTAAATATATTTCAATTAAATTTTCTAAGTTTTATTTCTTAGACACTTGGCCCTTATCTAAAAAATATTGTATTCATATTCTTCAGTTAATATAAAGTTATTAAAGTTTTAAGAAAAAAGATTTTTATAAGCACTATGTGTTCAGTGATATGATATGACAAGTATATGGTGTACGCATGCATAAAAAAACTTCTCATATTTTTTCCATTTACTTTTTTCTGTAATTCGACCAGTGATATGGGCATAATGGCTAGTATTTACAATTACACATAATTGAACATTAATCAGATTTATAATCAATTAGTTGGTTTTGATTCTTAACCATTGAAAATTAAAGAGCCATTAACAGACAATTTTTTATTTAATAATTTTCTACAAAGCTTTAGGGAAATGAAAGATAAGAAATATTCAAAGTTGTTATAAATTACAAAAACAATGTCCTAAGAATGTCTGAGATAATGTACCTCCCAATCCCTTTATCTTGGTGATGAAAATTTATGTGATCAAGGTGATTTTGAAAATAGGACAAAACCACCAAGTGAGTTGCTTATTCAATTTAGTTTAAGTGTAGCAACATAGTAGCTTTTTAATGTTTAAACCAGTTTAAATAAGCCATTATCTAACAGAAACTTATTTAAATTTGGTTAAGATCAGAATTGTGGTTTCAAAGTCAGCACTATTCCTATTTCATGAGAATTTAGTAGATACAGTACAGTAACATACACAATTACACTACAACCTTTGTTGTCCAAGAATCTATAGGTTGTAAGTATAAATTAAATGGTTTATAACAATTCTAATGGTATTTATGGCCATAGTTTTAAAATATTAATTTAGGTACATATTTAATTATTAGCACTTAATCTATCATATTAAAAATATTTCCATGCAGGGGTAGAATAAAAATACCAACTCCTGCGGCCAGGAGCAACCTGTTTTAAAAGGCAACAAAACAACTATATAGATGGTAGAGTAAGCCTATCGTAATGGCAAGCACCTCTGCTCTCTAACTATATCACCATAATAAACTTGAGTTTGTTCCCATAAGTGACCCAGTTTTCAGTTCCGCTATGTGAATGGCATGTTAGAGGTGCCTCTGGCTTAGCAAACATCCATAGGTGACTGTAACTGCTTACTATTAACTTATTCGTCAGCTTGCCTGCCGTCCCACAGCTATAAAAAGACTTATATTGTCAAAAGAGCATACCAAAAGTACAGAATAAAAACCAGGTTCAATCTCCCATTCTTGCAGTTTTTTCTCAGCAGGCTTGAGTATTTCTGTATTTTGGCTGGTAGCCCGATTCAAGGTGTCCAACACCAATGCATAGATGTTTGGATCCATAGCTTTACTGACAAAACAAACCAATTTTAAGAACAAATATTGAAATATTCTTCCTGTCTTTATCCCATGTTAAATGGGTTCAGCACACGTTTTCTCCTCCCACTCTCCTCTGTTAGCCGTACTCTAAACATCAACATTTTAACACTTCATGCCATGGAGGCCAACAGTGACCTCATATGGTTTACTTAATTCAGCCATGGGGATCAGCGGTTTTATATATTATTTATTATAAAACCCCACAGTAGATCCGTAGAGCCCATGATAGACATTTTGTGTACATATCTTAAAATACCTAAATTTCAAGAGTACTACTTTTTTCAATTTTTTATGGTGGCGTTAAACATGTTAACTGCCTAGAGGAAGCTTGTCCCGATAAAAGACTGAGTTCGAATCAAAATTAGGTCTCCAAACTTTTAAATATTTAACCTCAAAACAGATACCAATATTCTTGAATGTAGTACGGCGGGACCATACTGGGTGAGACATCTAGGCAAACTAGGAAGGCTTCAAATGATTACAAAGTTGACAGTTTTCATCCCTAGTTAATAGCATAAACAGTAACACGTATTTTTTTTATAATAGACTTGTGATAAGCAACTGCTAGTAAGCAGAAACCGGAGAGCAGTATAGGTCTCCACGTAAATAGATTTTAAATTACGATTGCAAAATTCGTTTGTCATAATCTGTTATTGATTTTAAAGCCTACCCAGAAAGCCCTTGTCTTCGGTTTCAAACGGCTTTAGCGATAACGTACGGATGAATTACGTAAAATAGAATCATATGCATAGCATATATATTTATAATATCACTTACTTCTCTTCTAGATCAAGGGGCAAAACATAACCTAACGCTGGCTAAAATAGTTAGGGAATCTCGAAAATTACACAACTTAGCGGATTTTCTGGACAAATATCGGAAATAAATAGAATTATAATTAAAACACTAAAATAAACTATTTTATTACAAGACTTTAATAACCAAAATAGGTCTGAACTTTGAAATACCATATAGTTCCCGATTTCAATTTTTATACTTTTTCGTAATTTTGTCAAAGTCACTTTACTTTGTAGTTACTCATGACATTGACAAACATTAAATGTTTAGTTTTCTTTTTCTTAATTATTTATAGCCCAAGATTGTTATTCCTAAACAACTAAAACAACTCCTGGAAAAGTATATAAAGTGTAAAAGTAAATTGATGTGTAGCTAACATATTAAAAATTACTAGTAAGAATGTATATTCACAGTTTCGACATTAAAAATAGAAGTTGTTTTACAAGTACAATGCAGACTGAATATAAAATAATATTTTAAGACTTCTGTTTGTCTTAAACTGCACGAGATAAGCCAAATCTTTTGATTGCCAATGATTATCTACTCGTTACCTAATTACTATCGCTCGTTTATCATACGTCTTATCAACTTACCACTATACCAATAGCTGTAATGACTTTTATTACAGTATAATAATTCAAAAGCAAACGATTAAAATTTAATTTATATAAAAATGCTATGGGACAATTGCATGGTTAACTTGAACAGTGATTCAACAGGTAGTTTTTATACCGGTGATATTGTGACAGGAACAATAGTTTTGGAGTTTGAAAAAGAAGAAAAAATTGAAAGTAAATATTTATTTATTCTTAGAATTATTTTGATGTAAAGAGATTGTTTCTGATTTAAAACTAAGATATGATTATGAGTGAAAAGCGTGAGCGTAAATTGATGTCATCTTTAAGGTAACTATATCTAGAAAAATATGTACTAAAACCTATATAAAAAAATAATGAAATTATGATTCTAAAAAGTTTCGACCGGTCAAATACACCGCATATTTAGTTTAACCAGAATATAATAGAAATAGTTGCCATTAACCTAACCAATTGCAAACAGGCAAGTACCGCGTGTGGGCGGCTACATTTGTAATCCTGCAATTTACCCATAGGAAAAGTATACGAGTAGTATATTAGTTGTCTATTACTTAAAGCATAAGTATTCTGCAGCTTATTTTAAGACTTTTCTTTTATAAATAAATACATAGTATGTACAAACACCCAGTCTGATCAGTGAGTCGAATTCGTGTTTCTCGCAATCTCTCCAATTTTCATTTATAGCTAGAGTTCAGCAGACAGGCAAACGGCCCACCCTGGCAGGTGATCACCATCGCCTATAGACGTTTGCAACACCAGAGCCATTATCAACGCGCTATATGCCTCGTAGAAATTTTGTAACGCCTTTTTTGAAGAACCCTATATCGTACCGCGGTGAGAAAATCTCAGCCGGAAGCTCATTCCAGATCCTAAGAGTAAGCAAGATGAACGTTCTTGAGAACCGATTCGTACAAGAAAGAAGAGGCTCCAAGAAATGGAGAAGAACACCCAGCCGATGGCGGGTAGTGCGGTGGTAGAAAGACGACGAGGGCACCATTATAAATAGTTCTTCAGAACACTCCCTGTACAAACAGACGGTAGAATACGCAAAGAGACGCAAAGTCTCTTCGAAGTTCAAGCGTGTCTAGACCGTCTGTTAGTATGGGATCGCCAACAACACGAATTGTAAAAGCAACACTGCAATAATTGTCAATCAAATCTGTGTCGTATAATATTAATACATTATTTAAATTTGGCTTGTATCGAATTTTCTTTATTAATTTACAGGGATAGATTTTGAAGTGTATGGTATCAGTAAAGCTCAATGGTCAAGATCACGACCAACTATGCCCTATATAAAAATCTACTCAGAAAAAATTAAAGTTCTATCCATAAAAATGACCAATATATTTAACGATATCATTGCTGGTAAGTTGTTTCGTTATTTTATTACTACGAGTGTTTTTTACAAAAAAAAAATTACAACTCCCCTCAGACTTGGAATACTTATTGTGTCCTTCTTTGGGATCGGACCACATTGCCAATGGACCACCTGTGTCGTCTATTTGTATAATTACATTTTAAATTAAAATTGGACGTAGTTACGCAAAAAGGATCCAACCCACAATATGGTAGAATAATTAGATAGTATAACAAAGTACTCATTCTGGGCCTAAAATAAGAGCAGTTAAACTTATTTGTATGAGAAATGATACATTTACGCTTATATTTTCTTAAGAACCCATAGACACTAACAAATACATCAATGCAGAAATACAGCTAAAACTTTAATCTTTAATAATTCAAAAGTAACATTTTGCGGGTTGGATCCTTTTTGCGTAACTACGTCCAATTAGACAACGTTCGAAATCGATATTACTGAATAAGGTAAAAGGTGGTTTCTAACTACTGTAGTATATTCTAAATCTCAATATTACTTGTACCAAACAAAGTTACATGCGTTGTCCGATACCCATCAGATCACAATGAGAATGTACAATTCGGTTACCAATAGTAAACTCTTAATTTATACTCATAACCTAAACAGAGTACAATCAAATAAAAACAGATCAAATAATTTTCAGGAAACAAAATAAAACCAGGAATTTACAGTTACCCATTCCACTTTGCTTTACCAGAAGATCTCCCATCAACATTCCATAGCTCGATAGCAAAAGTTCACTACTGTATTCGGATTCGAAGTAAACCTGTTTACAAAATAAGGAAAACAGTGCCATTTACTGTACTAGGAAACGTGAATTTGAATCATGAAGATTACTGGGTAGGTATGCTTTTGTATGTCCCACACTGTCTCACCACTTGGGGCTCTGGGCAGGGTAGGTAATGCAGTCACCACTAAAAACCACAGCGGTAATCCTCTACTGCCCGACGCCCAGGGTGACAGATATGCTTTCGCATGTCTATCCAGCTTGGGCGAGCTAGGCCGGCCATGATGGCTTAGGTAGACACACTATGTCAACTGAAGTGTGTATGTTACCACGGCTGTCTTTAGATACTCGCAGAGGAGAAAGTGGCGCCCGAAACACTGCGCGCCCTGTCTCCACCCTCATCTCGCCCTGTCTGCCCGTGGTCCTGTAGCTCTTCAGGCGGGTAAACTGCGCGCCTGACACCTGTCTTCTGTCTTGTCAAGTTGTGGGCCCAGGAGGATTAGCCATATGTTTTCGACTTAAGGAGATCGCATGTCGCTAAACATTCGTTTTTATCCGTGCAGGGACGGAGAAAGAATAGTGAACTCTACGGCCGGGGTCGGCCTGTCGTAAAAGGCGACAAAAAAACCCACCCTAGCTACGTGGTAGGTCCCCAAGCCCGTCTAGATGGCGACCACCTTTGTTCTTAAGTATGCCGCTTTAATAACTTTGTGTTGTGTTCCGACATTAGTGACCCAAGCTCCAGTACTTTTATAGGACAGCAGTGTGTTCGCGATGCCACTGGCGTTGCAAACACCCGTAGGCGACGGTAACTGATTATAAGCGGGCCGTTAGGCTGTCTGCTGTCCTACAGCAATAAAAAAAAACATGCAGGGCAGTCTTTGAGGACCGCCGATAGAAGTGAAAACTAAATAACTTGTGAATTGTATCGTCGAGCTATTAGATTATTATTTTCGGTTTATAAAAAATTGTTTATGATCAAGGATTAAAGTTGAAATTGGTCATTAACACTTCTTTACAAACCAAAAATTGTTCACCCAAAAGTGCTCAACGCGCCTAAAGAAGTTTTCTCTTCAAAAACTCAACTGTATTTCATTGTAATAAAGTCGCAATTCGAATAGATATGTATAAGTAATGCAATGCAATCATTGAAAAGTTACATTATAAAATAAACCTTAAATCATTATTAATAAGGTTGGTATTACTGGAGCAAAACTCCGTTTTACGAATCTTACGAATTTTCGACCAGGACGTGACCTGACGCGATTTTAAAATTTTTTACCCATGAAAAAAAAGTGCACAACGCCTCTAAAGAAGTTTTCACTACAAAAAATGGATTTGACAGTGGGTATGTTGATTGTTAAGTTGCCGCCAAAATATTTGTGTCGCTTTCTTGGCGACAGCGTGAAAATATAGCGAGATTATTATGACTAAGCGATGCTGCTTGTTTCCTCTGCGTATCTATAATCCTAACAAAAATATCACTAAACAATAATCATTTGTTAATAATTATATTAATACATGCTCTGCTAAAAAATCCTAAAAAGTAACACATTGCAGTAAAACATATTGTATATTAAAAGGCACTATAACTCCTCAGATCCCACACCCATACGCATAGGCGGCGACACGGTCGAGCGCACGGACCAAGTGAAATACTTGGGATCTGTATTTCATGCGTCTGGTGACATCGATTGCGACGTCAAGGCATAGGTACATTGCTGCCGCGTGCCAAATGGTGTAAGGTAACTGGTGTCATTTGTGACCCCAAGATGCCGGTAAAGTTGAAGGGACAGGTCTATAAAACCATCATTAGGCCTGTCCTTTTATACGGCTGTGAAGCCTGGCCGGTGTTAGAGCGACACAAGCAAGAACTGCGCGTCACGGAGATGAATATGCTGCGGTGGATGTGTGGAGTAACGCGGAAGGACCGCGTTAGGAACTCCCGCATTCGCGGCAGTCTTCCAGATAAATTGCAGGAGTGTCGGGTACCATGTTATACGGAAACCAGATGCTTACGTGGGGAAACCAATGTCTGGCCATGCCGCCTCCGCCGGGCCCCGGCAGGAGGGGTAGACGCAAAAAGTGCTGATGATGACTATAAATGGACTAAATGATATATTCTATTAAATTATATTTTCAGACTGCTTCAACTCACGAGTTTGAAAAAATATTTCGTAATTCAGGCTTGTTTCACATTTCTGTTAGAACTTACACAGCGTTCGCTTCAAAACAAACGTTACCCATTGAAATTACAATACATAACGAGAAGAAAGTTAAAATTCAGAAGATCAATGTCCATTTAATCCAGGTCAGTGAGATGCGTTCAACAAAAATTTTATGATGCTTCTCAGAGGATATCAGTATCACGTTCCTTAAAGAAATAAACAGTACTGACGCCAAAAAGAAACGCTGAAGCTCACGACCATTGCACAAGTCACAGAATATTTATTTTAATTTCCTAATAACAAATATGTGGGAGAGGATTAAATTTTTTTTTTTTTATTACATAAAGATGAAATTTTTTTTTTATTTAAGACTTTTCTTTTTTTATATTTCTATACTTTTGGGTTGATTTTGCGTAAATGAATTTTGTTCTCATTCCAGAAACTAAAATACACAATCACTGAGGGTTATGCTGAAGAAGAACGGAAAATGTATAAAATAGAACATAGAAAATTTGCTAATACGCTTGGTGAAGTGTGTAATTTAGAAATGGAAATACCACAATTAACTCCCTCTAGCGTTCATATAACAGATCCAATGGTTAACATTTCGTATCTTTTGAGAGTGAGTATTTGTATATGCACAGTTTGCTCATCGAGTGGAGACTATTCTACGAACAATCTTTGAAGGAAATTGATGTCCAGCTATAAACTTCTTACGCAAAATGCTTTTTTGGTTATGGTTCACATTGAAAGAAATAGTAATATTCAAATAATATCGGAAATTACGTGTGTGATATAGTATAATATAATTAGTGGTGAGACCTTGTTTTGTGGTTTTCTAAATTGATACCATTTATTCTAGTGTGGGTCTTTATTATTTAGAGTAGAAATGTCAAATATGAAAACTACGAGTTTAAAACCTCATTTTAATGCCGAGCCCCAAAGCTGACCCTATTATAGCGAAAATTTAGGTTGTACCCGGATTTAACACTAAGATGATGATGTTAATAACGTTAATAACGAGCCCTAATTCTGGAAAAATTAAAAGTACAAAAAATAATAATATACATGTATAATAAATTTAATAATGTTGTTGTTGTTGTCCTATGGTACCCCAGTGGTACAGAGGGCCTTCGTGAGACGTCGCCATCCGCTCCTGTCCTGCGCCTGTTGCTCCGCGTCCCTCCAACTCAACCCGGCCGCCCGCAGCTCGGCGTCCACGGTGCGCTGCCACGTGTGCGCCGGCCGGCCCCGCCGCCTGCTCCCATGCGACCTCCACGCGAGCGCGACCCTGGCTGTATTGTCCTCTGGTCTTCGGAGGGTGTGCCCTATCCACTTCCATTTCCGTTGCGCGATTTCTTGCTTTATCGGCATTTGGTGGCATCGCATCCATAGATCCTCGTTGCTGATAGTGTTCGGCCAAAATATGCGCAGGATGGACCTCAGGCATTTGTTGACGAACACTTGTAGCTTGCTCGTCAGACCCTTTGTCTCCTTCCAAGTCTCGCAGCCGAAGAGCAAAACAGACTTCACTATGGAATCGAAGAGGGAAACCTTGATCCGCCGGGTGAGCACGTTCGAACCCCACACAGGTTTTAGCTGGGCAAAGGCACCTTTCGCTTTCTTGATCCTCGCGTCGACGTCGTCATCAGAGCCACCACTGTTAAGTCAATAATGGAGACATATAAATTATAAAAAAATATTTATAATTTTAATTAAATTTCTTTCAGGTTGAAGTCATCTTTCCTTTTCATTCCACTCTTTATGGCGATATATCAGTAACAGTTTCTACAGTTCCAGTTATTCACTACGAATTTTAAACAATAAAATAATTATATTCAAACGTTCCTATGGCTTTTATTACAAAATATAACAACCAATTACACCAAGTTCGTCATAATCATGGTAGAAGATGTAAGATATTTTTATAACAATTGAATTAACGGTTTAAAGTTTTTTTTAGTAATATTTTTATACGTACCAATTTAAAACTAAAATGATTAAACATCACATCTATAAACCTATTTTTAGTCAATAATAATTATAATAAGACCACCATTATCATAAATAGATCTTCTTCCTCCTGCCCTTATCCCATAATATATGGGGTCGGCACAACATGTTACATATTGTACGAGGGGTAGTATTTATATTTCGGAAATAGCAAATAATAATAAACATTTTTAAATGAAAATGGCTTTATTGTTTTTCAAAATATTCCCCTTGATGATCAATACACTTGTGCATTTTTTCAAACCATTTGTCCATTCCTCTTGAGACACCTCCAAAACACGGTTTTTGAACGCTTCAACTGCTTCTTTGGTGCTCGTAAATTGTTGACTACGCAGTTTACCTTTAAATTCGGGAACAAGAAGAAGTCATTGGGTGCTAAATCAGGACTGTAAGGAGGATGAGTCTTCAATTCAATGTTTTGACTACTCAAAAATTCACGTGTTTGACGATATGTGTAAGAGCTCGCATTATCATGGTGGAGAATGATTCGTCTTCGGAGGTTAGATTTACGAATTTCTCCGAAGACTTCCGGCAAACAAATGGTTGTGTACCAATCAGAATTGACGGTTCTAAGTCGCTCAAATGGAACACTGACCCATTCGGCTGAAGAAACAGGCGACCATTTGCTTCGCTGTGCTTCTTCCACGAACAACTTTTGTTGGATTTAGCTCGTCTTGTAATACCCGCCCGGACGATTGCTGTTTTGTTTCCGGCTCATACGCATAATCCATGATTCGTCACCTGTCACGATTTTATACACGTCTTTTGAAGCACCACGGTCGAACTTTTTAATCATTTCCTTACACCACTTGATGCGAGCCTTTTTTGAGGGATTGATAAATTATGGGGTATCCAACGAGAACAATTTTTTTTTTACAACTAAGCGTTCATGCAATATCGAATGTATTGAAGTGGAACTAATGTGCAAGGATACCTCTATCTCATAATATGTCACATGACGATCTTTTAGAAACGCATTTAGTAAGGTGTAATCGCATTTAATTACTACTGATTTCAGTCGTCTCATAGCTCTACGTGCG
Source organism: Malacosoma neustria (assembly GCA_963693495.1). Classification (NCBI taxonomy): domain Eukaryota; kingdom Metazoa; phylum Arthropoda; class Insecta; order Lepidoptera; family Lasiocampidae; genus Malacosoma; species Malacosoma neustria. The sequence goes on from OY856377.1 coordinate 19,501,626, forward strand.
TGAGGACGTTTTAGTTTGTTTTTTACTTCCGAATAAAGAAGTAAAGTCCGAGTGCGATGTACAGTTACGAAATGTCAAAAGAAAAAGAAGTTATGCTTAATATTTTAGAGCTTTCCGCACAGCAATAAATATTTCACCAATATTCTTCTTTTTCTTTTTTTTATTTCAATTGAGCCGACAGCGAGGACTACGCTAAGACCAATTTTTTGTTGTCTAGACAATACTGGGGCCATCCTCGTACACATACGATACGTCCAACTTCGTCGCGTTTAAACTGGCAATTGATTCAGTAACTGAATTATGAACAGTGTGATCAGAAGCTTCTAACTTGCTTCTAAATTTGCTTCTGAATTCAGTTGACTAAATTTAGCCAAGTGTAACGACCTTTTAAAAGCCTTTTATATTGACCTTGTAAGCCTTTTATAAGTTTACGCACTGCATCGATGTTTTGTAGCACAACAACCGATTTTTGGGCGACCTTTACGGAATTCGTCGGCGACCGAACAACCGAACTACGACCACGATTGAATTCACTATACGAGCGATATACTGTGGTTTTTGATGGTGCTTTCATTACATTACATTCTTGTTGAGATAATCCACGTCGAAAGTTGTGAAAAATAATCCAACGAAAACCTTCTCTTGAAATTTCAATTTTTTGATCAAATTGATTTTCTTAACTCACTGCAAAACAAATACAAAACAAATAGCACTTGTGACTTGTACAACAAAACCACAGAACAATTTATTACAAACGTTATTAGCCGAGTACAAAATGTCAAGTCAAACTTTATTATGGTGTTGCCAGATTTTAGCTATTAATATTAGTGCTGCCAGCTCCCGAAAAATTAGGTCTTTACCTATGAAATTGCCGTTTTGTATGAAAAAATTTAAACGAATATTTTTCAAGTATTTTTTGTTTGTATTAATCGAAGTTATCACCCATGCAATCAATGCGTCTTTGCCAACGCAGTGGCAGTTTATTGATGCCCTTCTTAAAGAAATCAGCTGGACCAGAGGCAACAAATTCTTCAAAGACGACCTCGGTGGCGTAATGGATAACGCACTTCGGTAACGCTTGCGGAGGTTACGGGTTCGATTCCCGTCTCACGTCTGGGTGTTTATGTATAATATGTATTTATTTACAAAAAAAAAGTATATAAGTAGTATATCAGTTGTCTAGGGCCCATAACACAAGTGCTACTTAGTTTGGGACTAGATGACGCTGTGTGAAAAAAAAGGCATTTTGTACTGCCTCTCGGGTATTGAATTTCTTTCCCGCCAAGAAGATAGCCAAATTCTGGAAAAAGTAGTAGTCTGTAGGCGCAAGGTCTGGTCAATAGGGCGGATGACGGAGAACTTCCAACCCCAGTTCTGGCAACTTGGAGACCGTCTGATGTGCAGTATGATGTCGCGCGTTGTCGTGCAGGAGCAGCGGAGACGAGCGATTGACCAATGCTGGTTGGAGATGTGCCAGCTTCTCCATCATTGTGTTCAGTTCTTCACAGTACACATCTGCAGTAATCCTCACCCCATTTGGTAAGAAGCTGTGATGAATCAAACCGGCGCTAGACCACCAAACAGTGATCATCACTTTTCTAGGGGTAAGTTTTCGTTTAGGGCATTATTTAGGTGCTGAACCAGGATCTAACCAACTTGCTGAGCGCTTACGGTGTGTCTGTTGAGTAGTGCAAGGCACGTCTCGACGCGTCTTCGCGCTGGCGATCATTGAGTTCGTGGGGCACCCATTTGTCAAGCTTTTTTACCTTGCCAATTTGACGCAAATGGACCAATATTGTTTTGACGCTAACGAAATTAGAATTTTTAGCCAAACAAATATTATTTTGATTTGAAATGGCTAGTACTGCAGAACGGCAATTTCATAGGTACCTATTAAAAATAATATTATACCCCTCGTAATAGTTGGGGCTTAGTTTTTACCTTAGAGTATATACAGCAAGCTTGCTTAAGTATACTCTAAGGTTTTTACAACCAGCCGCCTGCCTGACGTTAACCCCTTTTTGGGGTTATCATAATTATTATTATTAGGGGTTATTTAAAATATTATAAAATCTAGAGAAAAATAAAAATCAAATTAATTATTGAGCTATCTCATGTTTGTGTTTTATAGACGTGACGTTATATGTACAATCATTATTATGTTTTAAATAATGAAATAACCCATCATCTTATTCATTAGCTCTTGAGAACATGTGGTGGTGATTATCTACAATACAATAGCGGTGTCAGTATCGAAAGCTCATATGCAGAGGCGTTAGACTAAGGTTCCTCACTTAATAATGAAATTATTTGGCAAAAGTTCCTTCCAAGTCAAAAAATATATATATAAAATATTTTTTTTAAACTGGCAATTCAATACTTAATTGTTTTTGCCATCTAGCGATCAACATTCGGATTATGGATGTTAAATAGAATACTTTTTTAGGTACTTGTGAACATAAAAGTAAAGTATAATTTACAATTTTGAACAACAATAGTAAATTAATTATTGAAATGCTAGTTTTGTATTTTTAAAGTATTTTATTAAGCTTTTTAAAAATTAGTCACTGTTTTGTTACCATTATGATCACATCCGTTTTCCATGACTTATTTGAGTAAGCGGAAGTGGTTGGTCCGCCATAATCATTCGTGTGGGTCTGTGCTTGTGTGGTTTAGGTGTCTTTACCGGTGCCAACCATTATTTTTAATTAGTAATAAGTTATGCGTATGAATCCAGAAATGGACGATGATGAGAAGGGGTGAGTTTGTTTCTATTTACATTAAAAGAGAGCGTGGCTCTTCTACGATGTGCCAACTATAATAGGTCAAAATGGCATGTTGCTTGGTGTGTCGCATTTCACTGATAGCCAGCGGGGCTTGTTAAGCAAAGCTACGATCACTGCAAGCAGACTTTTAGTACCTGCTAAAGTCTACGATGCTTTAATATATAGTGTTAAATATGTAATAATCGGGCATAAAGGTCGCATAATGTTAATTGGACATATTTTGTGCCGGCTAGCGGACACCGACCCCAAGCCTCGAGGTTCGACATGCGTGGTATAATCATGACAGCAATCACTTTCCCATGATTTACGCCTTATTCCTATGCTCTAAAAATATGTTGTTTGTCATTAAACTAGCTTTACATAACTACCTTATAATACAAATGTGATCGGCGTAAGCCATTATTTGCGAATTAACCTTTTCGTGACAAATTTGACTTTCCCTTATCGTCGATTTGGATATATTCTAAGGTGTACATTTAGTGTTTAAAGTTATTTGGACGAGTGGTTTGGCTAATGAGGTTATTAGATCAATGTTCGAAGTGCCGCGTAGCGCGCTCTCCTTTACCTACAACTAACGAAACGTGCTGATTCATTTGCATATGGTAACTTGTATCTTTGGTCATTATTCTTCAAATACTCTTTTAATTGTTAATTTCTCTCCTGAGATCTGTTTTTAGCACCTAGGTAAGCTTCAGATACACTTTTATAACCTTATGGTATTCATTTATATGCATGGGAATATTTTGTCCTTGTCATGCAACAAACATAAGACAGAGAAAAAGTATGGTATATTTAAAAGTTCTAATCATCCATGTGCACAAAATTTATTCATTTAGGTGTTTATGCATGCCTTTTATACACAATTAATTATATTTAATTCATGTTTATTTGTTTCATGAGATTACTCATAATTTTTTAGTTTAAACAACTTTCATAAGTTCTAGATAAAGAATTGGGAAAGTTGAATGAATTGCCAAAATGAGACCTAAATGACCAATTGTAATAAGAAGGCAAAATAACTAAAACCAAAGAGAATGGTTGACTTTCACTTGTAATTGTTTTAAGTACATTTTTGTACACCACTAATTCTAAATTGTCTATATAACAGCATCTTCAAAATGTTAAATAACCCAAAAGTAGCTGTGATTAGATAATATGTATAATTTGATTAAAAAACTTCCATTTGTTTCATTTAAACAAGAATCCTGGTTGATAAGGATGAGTCAATATATATTGAAAAATCACTATATTTCTAGTTTGAACAAACAAATATACAGTTTTACATAGATTTCATTATATATGTAACTTATTTGATTTTACTTTAGTAAAATGTATATTAAATTATTTTTTAACTTCCTATTATAAACAACTTTTAAAATTGTAACTATGTTTCGACATATGAGTATAAACATATAGTCCTAGAATAGTGAGGGATCTGATATACCGTCATTGTCAAACCAATATCTGCTGTAGAAAAAGTTAAATTTTAAGATATGGAGTAAAACCATTCTCATATAAAATGTTGTGAGAAACAATTTCTTTTAAAGTTAGTTATATGAAAGTAATGTAATTATTAGAATCACACAGTGGTTTAAATATATAAAAGGTTGGGGGGCGAACTAGTCAAAATGTTGAAATCTCAAAAGTGCACATTGCAGATATTCGTTTGACAACGACAACATATTAAACTTTACAGGGCAGCCATTTCAAAAATAACAAGAGTCATTATTATGAGCCTCTATTCACCTATTAAATCCATAATTTTCCCAACTACTTTATTTCAAATCCAAAATACATATAATTTTTTTCTATAATGTAGCTATAATATTTAGACTGTATCGAAGTATGGTAAAAAGTTAAATTCATATATTTTTTCAAAACGGACATTATACTATGATCATGAAGGGATTGGATTTTGCAAGTTTGGGTAATCAGTTATATTAATATATATTTTTTTATTAGGTTTATAGTTTTCAACATAATATGGTATTTTTCTTGTGACCTTGGAAAAAACTTCATAACCTACATTCCCTTTATCAACTCTTAATTATTATCATCAGTAAATAGTATGGCATCCAATGAGTTTAACATAAAATTCATCAAATTTGATAGAGATATATTTTAAGAATATTTACACAATGTGTTAAAACATATTATATATTGGACGAAGCATTATCATTATAAATGACATGGCCACAACTGGATAACCTATTACTGATCTGTACAAATTTGATTAATAGTCATCATGATTTTTGTTCTAAATCCCAGTTACAAATCAAACTTTCCATTTGGTGTTTCGAGACATTTTCTTCTCCATTTTGCATGGTCTTCTGTGTCCCTGGTAGCGAATTCATTGGCATTTATATCAACTTCTAATTTAATTTACAATATATAATAATTTAACATTTCAAAGTATAATAGATAAAGTTTGTTGATAATGTTAGCTTATTTATTGGTTACCAATAATTATACATATCTTTTGCTTTAAAATAAATTTTAATGTATCCTTAGACTACAAAATCTGAAATGAAATCACCAGGAAAGTGTGATTTCACATCATCCCTTGTGAATTGTCGACATACTTATCAATTGTAACTTTTAATTTGTTCATACTTAGGACAATATTCAAAGAATTTATTATATAAGAATATAACATTTTACGTGACTATAGGTTTTTTAAACACAGTTTGTAATAAACTTTGTAACATGTTTTTCACAATTATAATTTATTTATACATATACAAACCAAGGTTGGTCCATAGGATAGGATTTCCTATGAAGAATGGTAAAGATAAATATAAGAAGGTAAGCTCATGCCTACCAGTATCCATTACTGAATCAAAAGTTTTACATAAACATGAGATAAAATGAATTTAATGGACAAAAATAAATTTGGTTTGATTTAGTGTTAAATTGGGTGTAGTAAGAAAAATTACTAATGTATGTTTATCATGCATATACATGACTATTTTATGAAGTAAAATATATTGAATTATGTTATTTAAATATCTTTTATCCCTGCAGGGGTGGAGAAAGAATACTAACCTCTGAGACCGGGGTCGGCCTGTCATAAAAGGCGACAAAACAACCCACCCTAGCTAAGTGGTAGGGCCTCAAGCCCGTCTGGATGGCGACCACCTTTGGTTTTAAGTATGCCGCCATAATAACCTTGTGTTGTGTTCTGGCATTAGTGACCCAAGTTCCTGTATCCTTATGGGACAGTAGCGTATTCGCGACGCCACTGGCGTTGCAAACACCTATAGGCGACGGTAACTGCTAAATCCTAAGCGGGCCGTCAGCCTGTCTGCTGTCCTACAGCAATAAAAAAAAAATCTTTAAAATTAAACTTATCAAGGCTAATTAGTATATACATTTTACATTAAATTGAACCCATCTTCACTTTGTTATCACAATACCTACCTATTGGAATAAATTTAACAGATAAAGTCAAGTAGGTTTGTAGGTCATCAGTAACAGATTTATTGTATTTTGAAATTTTCATCAACTTCTGGATGTATTAGATGTGTCAAGTGTCTTAATACTAATTAGGAAAGCTAATATATCAATCGTTTTCTCATCTTAAAATTTATAAGTTTCATCATTTGACGACCTCTGGCGTAATGACTAACGTCGCACTTCGGTATGCTTGCGGAGGTCACGGGTTTGATTCCCGTCTCATGTCTGGGTGTTTATGTATGGTTATGGTATATATTTATTTACAAAATAAAATTATTTATGTGGTATATTAGTTGTATAGTACCCATGAAACAAGTGCTATGCTACTTACTTTGTGACTAGGATTGTTATGTGAATTGTCATTGTATATTTATTATTTTCTGTAAATATTAACAATGTGTTTGATTACAGAAAACTGTTTGTGGGGGGTCTATCATGGGAGACGTCCCAGGAGAATCTCCAGCGCTACTTCTCGCGCTACGGCGAGGTGATCGATTGCGTCGTGATGAAGAACAGCGAGTCGGGTCGGTCGAGGGGCTTTGGCTTCGTCACTTTTTCAGAGCCGTCGCTCGTCAACGTCGTTCTGCAGAACGGTCCGCATACACTTGATGGCAGGTGAGGCTCAAACTATAAAAAAATAAATAGATTATGAGAGATATAACAATTACCAATATTCATGGCTTCTCGTAATTATACTAGCCTTGCCTGCCTAACTTTGTGTCCAAATTTTTTACCTATATATTAGGTATTTGCAGGGAACCCCAGTTCTTCTAAAATAAAAGCTGTTCCATAGATTAATGTCCAACTGTTTCTATGATTAGCCAAAACCAACACCCAGACAGAAATTTAAATCAAGATTGCAGTGTGAACACCGTGAACACCATGGTCATATGTACCATACATTTTATTTATTCCTCCAGATTGTGAGTTTTGCTAATTAAATCCTTCACGTAGTATAGCGAAGACTTGACAGATTAAAACTACAATTGCAGAGCACTGTAATCCGTGCATGCTCATGGAATTAAGTCGTCTGGAAGAGGTTTTTAAGCCATGTGGTCATCATATTTTATAGTAAAACAATAATAATTAGGCTTTATTAGGATTATGATGATCAAAACTATTGATTACAATAAAACCAATACAAAATAACGAGTGTATTAAATGCTCTATTTATAGTTATATATCCATAATTATTAAATATGCATTATTTAATAATTATGGATGTACTTAGTAATGTTCATCCCCTTATCGCAGTTATATGGGGTCGGCACACCTTCCAATCTCCTCTATTAGTCATCTGAATATTCACACTTTAATGCTATATTATCTTTTACTCGATCCATCCATCTTCTCTGTGGTCTACCTCTCTTTTTGCATCCATCCACTATCATTTCCAACATTTTCCTTGTTATATGACATTCTTCTCTTCGCATTATATGGCCATAACCAAGCTAGCATAATATTACTTTTCAGCTTCTCAATCAGTGGCGCTACTTTCTAAATTCCCTTTTTCCTTCTTATACACTAATCTATAACATATTTTTATACACTTAAAATTCAAAGTTCGTCAGTATTATCGATATTTGACCTTACTCTGTGATATTATTGCTATTCTTAAGAAATTGATATAAATGCCGGAGTGATCCCGAAAGTTGATTGCGAGAAAGAATTGACGAAGGGAGATTGCATTTTTTAAAAACATTTACATTATACAGCAGTTAAACTTACAAGTGGACTTGATTATTTTAGGTAAATATGGTTATTGTGACCTTTATACCAAAATTCATTGCCATTTGTCAGTTATAGTGATCAAACTCAAAGTATTCAATAATATTAAAAATAGTTTAAAGTTAAAGTAATTGTTTAGATTTAAATTAATAAAGTTCTTACTTACATGCGGCGTATCAGATATTGGACAAAATTAAAATACTTCTTTCAAGTGATATTTTTACCTTTAAAACCAAACTGTTTGCGTATACAACGGCATGCCACCAGGACGCAATACTTTCCTAAGTGTTTTATATAATATATTATAGTTTATATAACAATACATTGTAACCATTCTATTTAAATATTTGAAACCTAGATATCAGTGTGGAACAATGTTCCTATCTCGTCTCAACGAGTGTATTGTATACAATGAAATAATTAGATGTTGTCTTAATTAGTTTTCATTCAAACGACCAATGATTGATCGTTTTGCTAATAGAATTAATTACATTAACGGTCGGAACTTTCGTTTTAAATGCCATTGACGCATCATTGGTTTGTACACGTACATATGTTCGCGTCTTGGGTTCGTTTTCCGCAAAGAACGCATTTCTAACTAGTAATAAATTTCATCTTACAAATTATTTGAATGTCCTCTAAGCGATTCATTCAGTTGTGTTATTTTTTGACTGCCGGCTTTTATGCTTCGCTGTTTCTGCAGCATCAATTAAACTTTTCAGTATAAATTTGACTTATTACTAGAAGACATACGTGAATATGTTAAATGATATATAACGACAACATTCTTGCTAACATAGGGATTATAAGCGTACTAATAAGATACGTAAGGTAGGCTGAAAGTTTTCCTACATTCGCGATCTAATTGTTAATATAGATAAGTAAGAAATAAGACCCGAATTTTACTCCGGAACTGTTGTAAAATCCTGAGACAGTTTTTGTATGTAGTATATTAGTACATAACATTTAATCGATTAAATTGGTTACTATTCTATCTAATATATAAAATTCTCGTGTCACAGTTTTCGTTGCCATACTCCTCCGAAACGGCTTGACCGATTTTGATGAAATTTTTTGTGCTTATCGTGCTATATCTATTTTTTATCCCAACAACATCTATTTTATATGGCAGAACAACGTTTGCCGGGTCAGCTAGAGTATACTATAAAAACACCAATTTTCATGTAAAGTTCTGACATTTTGCGCTACACACACCAAATATTCTGTTAACGTTTTATTACATTTACATGCTTCTAGAGCGCATTTATGCTGGCAAACCCTCGTTTATTACAAAAGTAACATAAAATTTTGCAACGCATCAAATGTATCCGGTACGTGCCGATCACAATGCTTTCGTACGCGTATGAACTAGATATAAATTAAATAATCAAAGTTATATACCGTTATTTAAGCCGGATGTGCGCAGCCTAACCATGACCTCGTTAATGTCTCAAGATCCGTGGAACAGGCGAATTTCTCGAACATTTCTTGCGACTTGTTGACGGTCGGGTCCAGATAATTTCATCGGAGTCATCTGTAGAGATTGCTATTTATTCCACGACTCTTGAAACCAATTCATCGATTGGTTCAACTTGATAGAATAATTTTGTTCAATAATCATCCTAATATTATAAAATATGTGAAAGTAAGTTTGTTTTACTACGCTTTCACGCGAAAACTACTTAACCGATCATAATGAAACTTTGTACACATATTCTTGGAGGTATTACAAGTACAGTAATACCCCGCTTTACGCGAGGGATACGTTCCGAAAAAAATCGCGTTAACTGAAATTCGCGTATATCGGGGTTTATGATTAAACATAGTCAAAATTTAATACAAAAAATACAAATTATTTTAATCAATCACTTTAATTCTATTCTTCTTATCAATTACTTTAAATAAGAGTATGTATTGCATAAAGTGTTTATGCAATACATACTCTTATTTTTTACGGAAAAATACATCTATTGTCTTTTGGGTAGCGTTTCGCGAAACTTTCTCTTCTACTTGTTCTTCCTCATCGTAGATAGGATTATTTTGTAACTCGATCAGATCTTCATTGCTGATAGGATCGTCGTGCGTTGCTACAAGTTCTACGAGATCTTCTACCGTGACATCTTCAAGTTCAGACCCCTCAATCATTGCAGCAATGTCTTCAAGCACTTGTCTCTGCATTTGGACAATTCTTCTAGGTGCTTCCACTACATCTGGCCAAAGATTACGCCACACCCCATTCATACAACACATTTTAACTTCCTTCCAAGCCTCTTCTATGTTGTGAATAGATTTCATAATGTTGTATGACTTCCACCACTCGCTTAGACTGTCTTCCTTCCCCGTCAGTTTCATGAATTAGTTGGCTAAAAGTGCGGCGATGGTAATAAGACTACATTATGTTTATAAGCACTCTTTCGCGTAAGCGAGGCATTTGAGCGCGAAATTTGAAATTCGCGTTATAGTGAAACCGCGCGTAACGGGGTCGCGCTAAGCGGGGTATTACTGTAACAGGATTTATTTCATAGGACTTTATTGAAATAAAAAAAATTTACGATGATACCTTTTTTCATTTTGTTTCGATTTAATTTTGACTGTTAATTGCCCAGCGGAGCGGGCGTGTTCGGCTAGTAAATAATATTCTAACAAAAGCTAAAAGCGATTACTTGTCAATATTGGGTAGTAACTATGTTAGTAAATATAATAGGCGTTGTAAATCTTTATTTACGGTGCCTGTTTCCTGAAACACATATGCGTCTTCAATTTCCAATCCATTATAATATATTTATTATATATTCAAGGCGAACATATTCCTCAAAGGCTCTCTCTACGACCAAGTACGTCGCGTCGGGTTGATAATATTCGTTAATATTATCAAATAATTATTATAATTCACAACGTCCCACAAGTGGGCTCAGCTCTACTAAACGGAACGGATTGTATACATACATGCCACGTTAGTCTATGGCGGTTTACACATGTCAGTGATCTTGGTGATGTACATTTCCCTCGCGGTGTTTTACATTACCGTGTTTACGTGACAATTATGTTATAATATTCACATTAGGTGGTAAAATTGCTTAATCAGAGCAATGCCATCTTGGTATTAGGACCCAGAACCTCCATATTGTGATCCGATTTGGCTATCACGAACTTTGCAAGGCCAAATGAATAGATGTTTATGAAATTACTAGTTGACCCTACAAACGTTGTTCTGCCATGTGAATTTAAAAAAAAGTATTCTATGTCCTTCTCCAAGGTACATTCTATGACTATACCGTACTTCATCAAAATCCATTTACAGTAGTTATAATTACAGTAGTTTTTGCGCGAAAGAGTAACAAACATCCATACATTTGAAATATTAGTAAAGATTATCCATCTCATATGTGGTATTGTGAAATATTTCACTAGTAACTGATTTGTCGTTGGTTTTCACGCGTAGTCTGATTATTATTAAATCAGAACTTGACGCTAATAAAACTCATTTATTACAGAGTCCCTTCATTTAATATTGACGTCACAGTAAACGTCGCTAGTGACGTCATGCTACTAATTACTACCGCGTTGAAAGAAATTCGACAGTCCCGTGCCGTTAAATTTATTATATTTAAAAATATTTTTTAAGTAAGAATATATCTAAGTCAACAATCTTATATACACCTATATTATGTTCTCAGAAACCTATATTCGATTAAGTTTACTTATTAATAGATTCAAATCTAAAAAATATTCGTTAAATATTTGACTCGGCAATTAACACAGCGCCATCAACACAATTATGTTGTGGGTGCAAGATATTATTGATATACTTAATACCCTTCTTTGGGAATGTCAAAATATTAAATCTTTGTAAGATATTTCTTTCCCACGTGGCCTTACAGTAGCATATAATTTATTCGTTTACGATTACTGACGGTACGTTTGTTGCGAAGCACGACACATGCATGCATGACTAACGAAACAGGTGGATTTAATATTTACTAACGTGTTTATCGAATTCTTATTGATACGAATTTGATGTTTTGAATTCGATTTTGTCAGTTTTACGGTAATACCTAGTCAGGTCATAAATTCTGTCACATGTTTAATGTAAAATAATTGTAACAAGTTTATTAATTATGTAACCATTCATATACCAAAATGAACTTAACAAAACATAGATTCTTATGACATTAAAGTTTATTCAAAATGACCTCCGTGATTTTGAATACAAGCCTTCAATCTGCGCGGCCAGTTGTCTATCGCAGCACGAACGAGGTCCATGTCAATATCGGCGGCTGCCTTAATCAAGGATGTCTTGAGTGACTCCAAATTGGGATGAGGCTTTGAGCACGCCTTTTCCTCCAAGTGTTGCCATATCTTGTAATCTAACGGATTCAAATCTGGACTGGAGGAGGGCCAGTCTTCGTGCCGGATGAAGTCGATTTCACGCGCCGCCAGCCAGTCTTGTGTACTCTTCGCTCTATGAGCTGGCGCCGAATCTTGTTGGAATACCCAGTGCCTGTTATTGAACATGGTATGAGAAACAGGTTCCACAAGGTTCGTCAGGACTGTATTTTGATACACAACAGCATTCGTTTTTACACCTTTCTCACAAAAATGTACCTCTGTTAAGCCCCAATAAGAAACTCCCAACCATACCATGAGCGAGGATGGAAAATGACCTCGTTGGACACGCGGAATACGGTTGCTCGCTTCTTCACTACTGTGTGCGTACACCTTATCATTTTGTTTGTTGTAGCTCTCTTCTACGGTAAACATTTTTTCATCCGAAAAAAGAATTTCCCGATATTTTTTTCCCGCGTACCGCTTCAACAAAGCGCGGCATCTCTTCAGTCTCAGGTCCATTAGACGAGCATTCAAACGATGTCCTGTTTTTCTTCGATATGCCCGAAGCCCTAAGTCTTCATTTAACACCCTTTTCACCGTGGTTCTGCTTAACCCCATCTGAAGGGCCAACAGTTTCTGCTTACGTTTGGGATTTCTTTGAATTCGTGCCTTCACAGCTTTTATCACTGCTGGAGTCCTAACAGACCGAGGGCGACCACTTCTTGACCTGTCATCTACACTAGAGTCTTCATTGTATCGTTTGATGGTACGATAAAACGAATCTTTTGGTAATATTCAAATTTTTCAGTATGTTAAAAATTTGAATTGGCGCGTAACCGCAACGATGCAACGCAATAACTGCAACACGGTCTTCTTTAAGCGTCCACTCCACATTTAAAAATGAGTAAAATTCTAAAAGTTATACATTTTTATTTTCATGAACAATTCGAAATTCTAATTCAATAAACTTTTTTGTGGCCAGCATTCTAAAAGAAAAGTTTTTACTGTGTGACAATACTTATGACCTGACTAGGTATATAGACCCCGTTGTTGGCATAATTCAACTTATATGATCCCGGTTAGAAGTGAGAAATTGACGATCTTTCATTTTTTACATACATACATATAATCACGCCTCTTTCCCGTAGGGGTAGGCAGAGACCACTTCTTTCCACTAGCTACGATCCTTACATACTTGTTTTGCTTCGTCCACTTTTTTTTTTTTTTTTTTTTTTTTTTTTTGGTCTCGGGGAAAAACCTCTCTTGACGGGTTCCCCCGGCTCGGGGGGACCGAGGGATATGTGGGACTCCGGGAAAGATGTTCGGCCATCCGACTACCCACTAAAAAACCCCGCTGTTCTCCTATCGCCTACGCCCGGGCCCACGGATATATGGCCTGCCGATCTCGTGGCCCGGGCCGGCGCCGGCCCGCCCTTTGTCTTGAGGCGGGCCCCTTCTAAAGTGTTGGCGCCAGGGGGTCAGGGTTTCGTCCCCCCGGCGCTCTCCTAACAACTCTAGGAGTTGAGGGGGCCGCGGAACAGCACGCAGCCCTCACCCTCGCGGCAATAGTGCGGGCGGCGGTCCTCCCCCGAGGGGCCGCCCGCGGCCGCTTTTTACGGCGGCCGGAGGTCGTTACTGGCCCTCCGGCGCCGCCGGCGTGGCCTGCGTTGGCGGGAGGGGAGTGTGGTGGTCGACTCCCGCTCCCGTTCCGCCGCCTCCTTTGCGGACATGACTGCCTCGCAGAAGGAGGCGACGGCCGTCCATCCAGGATCGCCCCCGACCATGGACAGAACCAGGGCCGGGAGCGACAGGTCCACGCCGATTTGGGCGACGAGGGCGCGGCGCTCCTCGCGCCACGCAGGGCACACGGCGACAGTGTGGTTCACCGTGTCCTCCTCGTCGCCCGCGCCACAGTGGTGGCACCCTGACGTCATCTCCCGCCCTATGCGACACAGGTACCTCCCGAAGCAACCGTGCCCCGAGAGGACCTGCGTCAGGCGGAAGGTCAGGGCGCCGTGGCGCCTTTCCACCCATTCGGCCAGGACGGGCCTCACCGCTTCGATGGTGGCGAGGCCCGCGCTAGGGTGCGCGAGGCGCTCCTTCCACTGTGGAAACGTCCGCCTAGGTCTACCCCTTCCAACACTTCCAATTACACTCGCTTTATACACTTTTTACGTCAATCGCTTTTCATTCATTCTCTCAACATGGCCAAACCATCTCATTTTTTAGGAATCGTGTAAAACGACATATGTATTACATGCACACCATTACAGCATTTGGTATATATTCTCGGGGTGAACATGAGTTCAGATGGTAATCGCAATTGTAAAAACCAAATTTGGCCACTGCACATAAAATCACGTCACTAGAGAGCAATGTAGTTTCATTTTCGCCCAGCGATAATACTCTATTAAGAAGCGTAGGTCGCGAAGTAAAAAAAAAAAAATACTGTTAGGGCTTCTCGCGTCTAGGCCTTAAAATCAGTTTTGATTTTAGGAACTTCTATTTTCTCAAGATTTATAAATCCTCTTATTAAACAAGAGACTTTGGTTTTGTATTCATAATAATAAATATGTGAAGACATTGGTGTGGTACGGCTTTCGTAAGTCGGAACGCTTGTGGGGGATCACAGGTTTGATTCCCATCATGAGTCTGGGTAAAAACCCATTCATAAAAATGAATAATATGTATTCATTACGAAGGCCGCCATATTAATATACCGAACCCTGCGGGAGGTTCTTTGTGTATAATCGCGACAGCGCCATTACCTGCAAAACCTACACAAGCCTGTCATGATGTCGCGCGATTTTTTTTTATAGCGTAAGAGCAATTAGGACCTTCAGAACAAAAAAATCATTAATAATTGAACGGTTTTTGTTCTGTTTATGTATTAAAACTATAAGTGAATATAAGGAGTTGGATCATTGTTCAGATTTACCATATTTGTCTCGTCTCGTTGAAGTTCAGTATTAAGTTAAATCCACAGCCAGGCAGTGCCACCAGTAGCGTACCGGTGGTACGTTCAGTTGTATGTGGGACATTGACATGGAAATAATATTACACATTCATTGTTTTTAATGAACTTTGAGACCAAACCGTTTCCAACATTAGAATACACCGTTTTAACCGAACGAGCGGCGGGCGCGTTTAGTTTCCTAAAATGATTTGGTACGATGCTTCCGAAGTTTATACTTGGGAGCTTCTAGTTACGTCTTTATAAACCAATTTCCTTTAACGAAAGCCCTTTTCCTGAGATTTAAGAACCATAATAGAATAAGATGATTATTATATTTGTTACTAGAGCAACTATCGTCTGACAATCTTCACTCACGAAAAGAACATACCGAATGATAGGACATACTATGCTGTCTGTGAGCTAGTAAAAAAAATTGACATTTGTCTTTTGCGACTTCTTACTTCGGTTGACATTTGTCATTCGGTATTTCCGACATTTACCTATTTGATAAAACAATTTGCATCATATCTATGCTTACTTCATCCAGCCCCTACAGACAATTTTCTCGGTTAATTATTTGGTTGAGGAGCATTCTATTTTCAAGATTAATACTTCACTTCGAGTTAGGAGTATAGAACATAAAAGTGTTTTAATGTTGTCGATAAATCTTATTCAGAAGTGGTTTTAGCTTATTCCTATTGCATTTAATTGTAGTAGTAGAAATTGTTAGTGAAAATAAGTGATGTTTTTCTAATAAAGTGAAACCACATTTTCAAGCGATTGAAAACAATAGTTTTAATTCAACAACATCTGCGGGCGTTTGTTTGTGAAGGTCGTTAAACTTGACGCAAAGTAGCCAGTTGGAAAGAAAACATGTTTTCTTGAAAAATTTTGCGCGTGTATTTTTTATTCGATCGATTAGTTTTATTTTTGTTAGAATTCATCAAATTCTAACCAGTTTTACTATTATTAGCTACTTTAGATTTTTGCTGATATTTTTTGATACTGAATAATGTTTTATACATATAAATATACATCAGTGATCTTTAAATGTTTTTACGGTACTTATTCAAAATGTATGTTAGTTGTTAGGATAAAGTACTTAAGGGTGATGTCCATATCTCCGTCAGATGTAATTTTCAGTATACATTGTAACAGTAACAATATATTTTTTTATTGCTGTGGCACAGCAGACAAGCTGACGGCCCACTAAAAGGTGGATTTATATTTGTCTGACGTGTCGTGTCGTGACGCGTTAGAAGCATATCGGTTTCATACATTTAATATGATTAGGGACACATTTGTATGTCGTGATGCGTTCTGTCGTCTGTCCTAAATGTATGAAACCATATGCTGACCGGTGACGAGTTAACACGACATTACACTTGTATTATAGTTCAATTTATAACACCCAGGGCGATATAAAATATTGCAAAAACTTGGCATATTGCGTTTAGGTTATAAAGCCGACATAACAAAAAAAAAAAATACTTTTCTTGGTACATATTTGCGTTTTTATCACAATTTTATAATTCCAAAAATTTCAACCATGATGGAACGTATCGGCGAAGAATTTTTCAATGAATTATTTATACGCGCCATTACGCGCAGGTGATACAAAAAAATATTATTAAATTTTATTAAAAATAAGTCTGTTTAATTTCATTTCATTCGTATAAATAAAATTTATTGAAATTTATTTAGAACGTTTTACTTCCATATTCAATTACAAAATAATATCCGGTGACATGACGTAGTTTCTTGTGTAAAATCCCCGGTCTACAAAGTTGTAAGCAGTACCGTCGTCTATAGATGTTTGCGACGTCAGGAGCACTGCCAACAAGCTGCGATTCATGTAATAATAAGTAACTGGAACCTGGGCCACTTATGATGGAACACCTAGCTAGGGTTATTTTGTCGCCTATCACGACAGGCCGACCTCAGCCGCATTTAGTGTACTTACTCTAACTGCACGGTCAAATCATTATTATATACTAGTAGAACCGGTAAACGTTGTTTTGCCATATGAGTTTAAAAAAAAGTAGTCTATGTCCAAGGTCCAGTCTATGACTATACCGAAATTCATCAAAATTGGTTCAGCGGTTTAGGTGTGAAAGCGTAACAAACTCACTTTCGCGTTTATAATATTAGTTAGGGATTTTATTTAATCATGTGAGTGAAGAACGCCTTACGATATTTCTAAAAATAAAGACTAAATTAAATGTGCTTTTGAAAATATGAACCATAATTTAGTTTGAAATAAACACTGAATGAGGAAAAAGAGTAATTCACTTGTTATGATTGATAAAAGAAAATTATTTTGATTATGAACATTATGATAAACATTATTTTATTGTTCGTCTACAGATTGCATTATCCATGTAGGTATCAATATCATTGATGTTTCTGTCATGCTATAATAATTTAGAGTTACTGAATCATGTAAACTCGCTGGTTATTGTTGTCTTAAACAATGTACGAGAATCATTCATCCATAATTCTTGGCTAGATTAGATAATGAAATACCCCCTATATAAAGTTCATGCAAAGTTGTTTTCAATACAAAATTCATCGAATCAACACACTGGATAGGGACTAAGATTTAATAAGTCCATAAGCCGCCAGTTTGAGATACTATTTTTAATGCCACTGACATGATTGATTATTTTTCATTATTACACGCTTTATATTATTAACTTGACCTGTATCTATGTAACGGCATTATCAGACTCAATTTTTTCCCACTGAACGACCAAAAAATTCAAACTACTCTTGTCAAGAACCTGTAGACAGTACACAAATTTAATAATTTTGTTCCATAGTCCTTATCAGGAACATGAATATTGGACACTGTCTTTTCCTTCTGCCGAAACGCCATGTGGCGTTAAATAATAAAACTGGAAGATTGCGTTAAATTAATTTATAAAAAAAAACATTTTCCGATTATGAATTGATGAACAAATAAATTATATTTTATAGTTAATCAAACTAAAAAGTAAAAAAAAAAAAATTCTCAACACAAGAATAAAATTACTGAGGAGAAAATTAATGTCACTGTTCTAAAAGCGTGGGGCTCTTTGTACATTATTTTTTATTCCTTTTCTCAATTCAGAACTCACTATTCATCACGAGCTGAACTTGTTTAGTTGGGTGAAATAATTATTCGCTATGTTGCGTTGGTGTAGACCAACTCGTGCCCATTTCTTAATCTGCGATCTAAAACAGAACTTCTATTCTTCTATTCTATGGTCTAGTTGGTCAATGAATCCCATATTAATCCCGCACCTTTAGTTATTTGAACCTAAGAATAGTCGGAAGATAACTCAGTAGATATCCTAAGAATGTTGTCCCTACATGTAAACTTTATTTAAAGTAAATTCTAAAGCACCACCAAAGTATGCACATACATTTGGAGTAATGTTGTATTTTCTCCAATACATATAAAAGGATCACTGCGCTAGTGGGATTCAATAGCACGTGCTCGTAATCTTTTTAACGCTTTGAAATACGTATGCTTGTTGTACCGCTGAAGGATTTTATGCGAATAATACTGATCTAAATTTACATTATTGACTGTCATGAATATTTTACAAGCATTAAAGTTGCATATTAAAATTTTACACTGGACCTCGGATAGTTTTAAATCGCTGCTTTCCTTTGCGTTCCTTTTCTTTCACCGATGTAGACAAAATAATGTGGAATAGTTTAAGGAAAATTTGGTTTTGAAAATCACTGGTGGAGCGGCTTTCGCACGTCGCAACATCTGTAAGGATCACGGGTTTTTGAAGGTGTTGCGTGAGAATTGTCATAGTTTATTTATTTACTGTTTTTTGGTCCACTTACGTATTAGAAAGTTGACTGAAATGTAAATTATCAAGCCTTTCTTTTAATTTAATAGTACGAGTTTTAATTAAATTTGTTTGCACTATAAATGCCCCCATAAGTAGCTCAAATAGAAATTTCTCTCGGAATTAATAATTTTGGTTCCCAATCTAAAAAGTGGAATCTGGCCTTACTTAAAATTAATTTTATAAAATCATATTAATCAGTAGTATCAGCCTTTGTCGCCTGAGACAAAAGCGTGTAAAAATAGAAGACAAATTGACTCATTTATACATTTATGATGTGGTAAAAGTACAAAATTGGCGTGTACGCAATGCAACTGAGTTTTATCCATAATCTTATTCTGATGTGTGTTTTCGCTTATAGATATATGAAATGACGTGCGATCTGAATCCTTACGCTTAACACTAAACCTACTGACAGTTCTTGTATACCTATTCTAACCGCGCGCGTTCAAATTGACCAGTAATTTAAAAAGTTATCAATTTTATTATTTAATGCAGATAATGGTTGTATTCGCTCGATGAAAATTGTCAGTGATAAGCACAAATTGAAAATGAATGATAGAAGACCGCTTTCTTCTTACTCGCGAAAATGACTCGCTTATGATGTGCTAATAATACGAAATTAGATAAAAATTCCGGCTTTTTAAGTCCATCTATTGTACAAGACGTTTTATAAAGCCTATTCTCATTGATGAAGGTATATATTTTTATTTAACTATAATTTGTTGAAGCTGAGGTGACAGTTTATTTTTAGAAAGACCGAATCATCGTAACAATTTGACGTGGTATAATTTTCAGTTCGAATACGTTTCGATCATATGAATACGTTTTCTTTTAAGCGGGTAAAGGTCATTGACTTTGCCGTTAATATGTTAAGGACCTATAAGTGATCCGTTGTTGGGCCCTTGTTTTGATGTGATAATCTTCTTTTGCACATTACGGCGTGTGATTGTGTGCATTATTCGAGTGTAGAGTATATTATCAGCGCGTCTGGATCAACCACCCTTAATCTGTAAGTATGCCCCGCTTAATAACCTTGTGTTATGTTCCGGCATTAGTGATCCTGGTTGCTGTACCCCTATGAGACAGCAGCGTGTTCGCGGTGCCCCTAGCGTCGCAAACATCTATAGGCGACGGTAACTGCTTATTGTCCTCAGCAATAAAAAGAAGTCTGTAACACAAAGTCTTCGTCCAGCACATTGGGCCGATTTGACCGTTGTTAGTTTATATAGTGCATAGTCAGTTATGTATAAATATATTTGTTTATTAAGTGGATAGTTTTCAAGATAATGTTTTTTATTTCTCGTGGCCTCCGAAAGAACCAACTAAAAAACTAATTTCCTACCTTTCCTTTATAAGTTCTCAAATATTTAAAAAAGTTGCCAGAAAATGTCTGGTGGATGACATGGCGTTTAATATGTTAAAAGATAATTACAAAGAATTCCCTATTGGGTTGCCCTATACGTAATTATGACATGGTCAAAAAGAAGATGTGCTTGTCAAAGTGGGGAACCTGAATCAATTTTTTAACCTAGAGTGTAATATTCTCTTGAATATTGCTTAAAACAATCTAGAATAGTATACTTAATGAACAAATGCGATTGAGTGCTGTAAA
Organism: Malacosoma neustria; assembly: GCA_963693495.1. NCBI lineage: Eukaryota > Metazoa > Arthropoda > Insecta > Lepidoptera > Lasiocampidae > Malacosoma > Malacosoma neustria. The sequence continues at coordinate 19,522,344 of OY856377.1, forward strand.
AATGTGCATGATACTGAGATTAGGGCCTAATATTAGAAGAACGATATTATTTTTATAATAGAGACGTCAAAAGTTCTTCTCAGTGATTAACTTGACGCATCCCAGAAAGTAGTTCGACACAAATAGATATATTTATTTATAGGCATAGTACTCTTGAAGATCTCCGAGACGTGATTTATTGCTTGAATACTTAATACCCGCTTTGTTGTTTTTTTCTTTGTTTGTGTGCACCAACAAATTAATTTATTTATAAAAAGTAGTAAAAAATTTGTCAACTCTAAATACTTCTTCTTCATCACTTATTCCAATTTCATTGGAAGTTTCAAATACGGAGACAGAACTACTCACTTGTTGTCACAAAATTTCTGCGCGTCTTTCGCATCTGATCATATGGATGTGGTTGAATTTAGTTTTTGTAGGGGTGATTGTCTTGGGGCCTAGCAGAGTAATGCCAAAAGGCGATCCTGCGAAGCCCCCTCTAAGGCCAAGAGTGACGACCGGGGTTTTTAGTGGGTAGGACCGGCGGCCTTGGCCCCCGGTCCGCCCGAGGGGAGTAGGCAGCCCCCTCGGGAGGTAATCCCACATACCCCACCGGCCTTCCCCCGGAGGCCGGTGGAAACTGTAACAGTTTTCCTCGGTATAAAAAAAAAGGGGCGATTGTCTTAAAACTACGATAAGTAAAAACCGAATGCTGCCCTTTATTTGCTATCAGTGAATAGTAGAGGTAAATCATTTGACGATTTTTACGACTCCCCAGGAAAGTATCCGCAACCTTATTCTTATTTCTAAGCCCATTAATGACAATTTTATACTGGGAAGACTGTTAAACCTTCCAAACTCATAGCGGCCAAACCTCCACACTGATGCCGATTTTTGAAAGTAACTGTTATAAATTTTGGTTACAGGACAATCGATCCCAAGCCGTGCAACCCTCGCACGCTGCAGAAGCCGAAGCGTGGTGGTGGCTACCCTAAAGTATTCTTGGGCGGTCTACCATCGAACGTCACCGAGACCGACTTGAGAGTGTTTTTCGGCCGTTACGGCAAGGTCATGGAGGTTGTCATCATGTATGACCAGGAGAAGAAGAAATCAAGAGGTGAGTCCTGAATTTTAAATTATAACTACACAGAAGGCTACTTCTTTCATTAGAATCTCGAGCGGACTGGATCCATATGATATAACACTGAGAATACTAACATGAAATTTTCAAATTTCCTGTCCTGCTTTTGCCCCCCTATTTGTTAGCTTTTTTTGTCCCTTTTTATCTATCCACATCCAGGCAGTGCCTTCAGCTTATTCTGCTGTCGGTACGTTCAGATGTTTGTGGAAAAGAGATGCAAATAAGCATATGCTTATTGCTTTTATGAGCTCTAAGACTACAAAGTTTGCAACAAATTAATTTGTAACAATTCTTTTAAATTAAATTATTATCCTTTTAATAAATTTTATTATAATTTTACATATTATTAGGAAATCAACCAACAACCTGATATAAAAAAAATCTTATCGATTTTAATTAACAGTAGCTTAAAATTTTAATCAAATTGCCTTTTTTATTCTAATAGTCATGAATAAGATTGGTATTTGATGTGCATTATTTTTTTGGATGAATAAATAAGACTGATTTTTTTATTACTGCGCATGTTCTACTGTAAAACTCTCAAGTGTTTGTAACTTCCTAAAATAGAATCTGTTTCATTTGATTTGCAAATTACATGTTTGGTTAATTGTCCTAGGTTTTGGATTCTTGTCATTTGAGGATGAAATGTCCGTTGAGAGAGTCACCCAGGAGCACTTTATCAATCTCAATGGGAAACAGGTAACATTTTTGAACTTTATTATTTAAATTTTTATGCTTTTGGTAAACTAGTATGAAGATTTAAATTAATGATAAGCGGCGCACTGAGGCGTCATTTGACGAATGCAAGCAAGCTACAAATGAAAGCGTAATTTGCTTCTCAGATGTGTCCACGCAATCGTCATGCAAGCTACATAACGGTTCATTCTCAAGTTTCATAGCATCGCGGAAGCACGTTTTTATTTCACTGCGGTATTACCGCAGTGAAATAAAAGTGGCTGCAGCGTACAACTTTATTAGAAGGCTTATATTGTATTGACTTTATGCATATATTGAAAGGAACATTAATTATAGATTATTATTATCTTTTTCGATTATTATTTTCAATTATATATGTTTAAAATATTTGCACATCTTATAGATATGTTACATGCGGACACTTTAATATGTATATACAATAATAATAACCATTGTACATCTTGTTATAACATGTATACAGCAAATAAATTTGATTTGATTTCGAATATGCTGCTGATTTACTATTATAAAGACCGCTGTCGCTGTTTCGACAACAAAGATTAGTTTGCGTTTCGCAGTACGGTTGAATAGTGTGGCAGGCCACGGCACGAGCTGCATTACGGACCCTTGCGATACGCAAATGCATTGCGTCACCGTGGACACGGGTTTCCTTTTTTCCTATGCAAGGTGCATATAAGCTACACACAAGCGTGTCGTGCGTATTATATGCCTGCTACGTAGACAAATTTGAATTTATTGGGTTCGAGATGCTTAGCTACGTGGTAGGGCCTCAAGCCCATCTGGATGGCAACCACCCCTGGTGTAAAAGTATACCGCTATAATTACCTTGTGTTGTGTTCCGGCATTAGTGACTCAGGTTCCTGTACTCCTATGGGACAGCAGCGTATTCGCGATGCCCCTGGTGTTGCAAACATCCGTAGGCGAGATGGTACCTGCTTACTAATAAGTGGACCGTCAGCCTGCCTGCTGTTCCCCAGCAATAAAAAAAACATTGGTGATGACGTGCTATTAGAGCTAGAACATGATAAAGTAACGAATCTGGTGGTATAGGTGGAGATCAAGCGTGCGGAACCTCGCGACGGATCCGGCAAACTAGGTTCGGGTGGCGGTGGCATGGGCGGTGGTGGTATGTCGGCGCCAGGCGAGGCGCCCGCGGCCGGCCAGTGGGGACCACCCGCAGCCGCGCCCATGAATATGATCCAAAGTCATAACGGACAGATGGGTGGGCCCCCCATCAATATGCCGATGGCCGGACCTAATATTATGCAGGGGTATGTATATGAAGGCTCCTAAAAATATGTGAACAGTAGTTATATTGTAAATTGTGGTTTGATTTTAAAGTAGTGAGAATCGATGTATTTTGAATTTGAGGACTTCCGTATGGTAATTAATGGCTAACTTTTTCAGTATACTTGTGGACAGGTTAGATTCCAGTCTCACGTATTGGTTTTTACGTATAATATATATTTATTTACAAAATCTTTTGAGACTAGATGCTGCTGTGTGAATTTTACCAATATATTTTATTTTAAAATCTGTCATTAAACACATTGTAATGTTTACATGGAATAATTCACCGTTATCCCACATCCAGGCAGTGCCTTTGATGACATTAGCTTTTGGTACGTTCAAATGTTTGTGGGACATGAACGCAAATTAGCATGAACTCTGTAATTTCATATATTAATGAGTTTGAAATATTTGCTACATTTACATATATACTGTTTTTTTTTTAAATATATTTTTAATCAATTACTGTGGGTGCGCGTACGTATAATAAATCGAACAGATAGAGTTAGGTCTCGTTGAGAGAGAGTAGTCAGATCGTAGTCTTTTTTGAATATTTGCGACATTCAAGTCTCGGGCTCGATTCCTGGCAGGGTTCTAGAGATTTTTTAAACACAAGGTATGTTTGGAGATAGTGGCGTTATTGTGAGCCGTTTATATTATAGTAAACTTTGTTGTATTGGGATCTTATATGGATATTTATTATGAATGATGTTTATAATGCGTGTACTTGCGACATAGGTACCAGGGCTGGGGCACGTCACCGGGACAGACCTCGTACGCAGGATACGGCGCGGGTGGTGCGGGCGCTGGCCCAGGCAACTACCAGGGGTGGGGGGCTCCGCCCGCCCCGCAGGCTCCGCCGCATGCGCCCGCCTGGCCCGCCACCAACAACTATACGCAGCACACGCAGCCCCCCGCACAGGGATACGGCAGCTATGGTAAGCAGTTTAGCGGTCACTAACACATTTCAACGTTTATTTTTTTAAGTTTTATTTCTTAGACACTAGGCCCTTATCAAATAAAATTTCTTAGACACGGCCCTTGCCTAAAAAGAAAATTATTGCGATAATATCTCAATTTAATATAAAGTTTTAAGAAACAACGATTTTTATAAGGACTTAATAAAACTTCTCGAAAATATTTTTCAACTTCCTGTTGTGTGTTATATGACCAGCGAAGCGTATTTGTCTAAATGATTAACAAATTTGGTTCCTATTTATATATAGTATGATGTTTTCGTTCCAGCTAACTATAGTTCGGCGCCAGCGGGGGCGTCCGCAGGGGGCAGCTGGACCAATTGGAATGTCCCGCAGAACTCCAACTCTACGGGCTCAGGTATGTTATTAGTTACTATCTCCTTACGTAACTCTCCTTGCATGGACTTCTGCAAATCTGTTACTAATAGAATATTTCTTTAAGGTGGCGATACATGTAACCGCCTGAATTTTGATCCTTTTTCAGAAGCTTATTTAAAAGGGAAGGAATAAAATTAATAGTTTTGAAATTCAGTATGTTTATTCAATATTATATTAAAATACAAGAATCAGTTTATTATGTTTTTTAATAATGGCAGCCGTAGTAAGTAATCTCCTGAGACCTTCGCAGCATAAGGCATCAATCGGCGGGATTTTTAGCTTCTCCTACAGTGATCTGAAATCAAAAATGTTGATTTGAATGTGTTCATAAAACATATATTCTAGTTGAACCAATAAAAAAAAAGTCGAAAAATCGTAAATTGGCACGCCTCAGAAAAAAAAATCGATTTTATACTCTTCAATGGTTTTTGGGTAAAAAAAAACCGGTATTTTTGAGGTTCAACTAGAAACTAATACTATAGAGAAGATGTGCTAAATTTCATAAGAATCGGTTGAGAACTTTTTGAGTTATCTTGCCCGCCAATTTAAAAAAAAAGTTGTAGAGAAAAACGCGTTTAAAGTTTTGACACACGGAAACTGTATGATTACAAGGGCTTACCAACTTATCAGCGATTCCAGGGCCAGGGTCATACAAAAGTCCTTCGGTGCATTCTTGTTTTTCTTAAGTTCTTCTTGACATACTTGACGAGCGAGACTCTTAAGACCGTTCAGTTACAGGCTTAATAATGCGAATTTCATTCTAAAAATTTACAGGTATATTATTTAAGAAAAAAAAATCGTTTGTTTTTTATATGTATCGCATCCTTAATAGAAATATTTTTTTATCCCTTTTTGTCTATCCACATCCAGGCAGTGCCTTCAGCTTATTCTGCTGTCGGTACGTTCAGATGTTTGTGGAAAAGAGATGCAAATAAGCATATACTTATTGCTTTTATGAGCTTTAAGACTACAAAGTTTGCAACAAATTCTCTGTTAACTATTCAAATAAGATTAATTTTGATATAGCATCACGTCCAACTCACGTGGATATAGTATTTATTTCTAAAATTAAAATTTACACAAATTTTAAGACTTACTACATAAAAAAATAACACGGGAATCAATGCCAACGGTATAGCCGGTTGCGAGGTGACCTTTGTATGTAGTTTTCTTTTGAGGTAATAAGTTGTTTGCTCATCTCAGGTGTGTCATGGGTCTGGGGTGCAACACACTCATTCATCATCATTTTGTGCGCCATTAAGTATTGTGATTGAATTGTTACAGATGGATATTGTAAAACCCTACTATAACACATAAATTAGTAATGCCCTGCCGCCAGGGTTGGCCTGTCGTAAAAGGAGACCAAACAGCCCAAGCTAGGTGGTGGGGCTCCATGCCCATCTGGATAGCAACCACCCCTGGTTTTTAAATAATGTCAACATAATAACTTTGTGTTGTATTCCGGCATAAGTGACCAGGTTCCAGTAACTATGGGGGTAACAGCGTGTTAGTGATGTCTCTGGTGTTGCAATCAGCCACAGGCGACGACAACTGCTCAATTCTAAGTAGGCCGTCAACCAGTTTGCTGTCCTACAGCAAAAAAGAAAAAAAATTAAACAAGTCAGATTTTTACTCAACATGCCATATAGCAGTTATTTAAAATTCGGAACCGAGTGCGGTGTTCGAACGTTCAGAGCGTGGCCGAGTCCGCTCGTAACACGTACTTGAATTTACACTGCCCTTACATTGAAACAGCGACTCAACAATAAATGTGTTTGTGTGTGAAGGTTCGTACGTGCCCCTCTCAGAGGGCGGCGAGATGTACGGCCGCGGTGGCGGTGGGGGCGCTGGCGGCGGCGCGCCCGCCCTTACCGGCGCGCTCTCTTCGGCAGGGCTCTCCAAGTCCTCGTCGGCGGACTACTCCACTTACCAGCAGTACCCGCCAGCCTACCAACAGGACCAGGTACAGTGCACGTACTAACACCACAACACATCGTTTCATAAATATATACTATGGAATTAAAATGTGACTAGGATTGGTTTTTTTTAGAATGTATCTGTGGTATCTTTTATGCGAGATAATTTTCAGTTGCAAAAAATATTTAGGTTATTATCCTGTATTTACCTTTAACTAACTATATTTATTTATTATTATCATTTATTTCATTATTAAATAACAGTTTAATCGTTCTAAGATACAACTTCGCCGTCCTGTTCACATTTTATTCCTTTAATTCACTATAAGGTCTCGTATTATTTGACCAATCCATATTATTACTATATCAGATCTTAACGTCTGTGGATATTTTTTATAGTCTTTTGTTCAGATGTAATAAAAAAATTGATTTTGATATGTTTATTAAAACTAGAAATTTAGAAAACATAGATTGATTATCGTTTTTGATTTAATAAAATTTAATTTGATGTAATAAAATGGATAGTGCAATACTACACTGTGCAACTAAGGTTATTATGATAAAAAAAAATCTAAAATAAGTGCTTAATTTTATATTTTCATGTATAATTAACTATTATTTTATATATCATACCATAAAATAATTATTCATCAAACCTTATCGCATAGTAGTAACAAAACATTTATACAGAGATGTGGAGTTTTTCTTGGAACATGTTTGTGTACCACTGTGGTGTGGCAAATTAGGGTCAATAAAGTCACTACTATATAAATACTGATTTATTTAATCTTTAATTAGGTTTATTTTCTATCAGCATAAATTTTATAAAATCAGATTTATTCAGTAATGATTTGAAATATAAATATTTTTCTATCAACAAATCAAGATGTGTGTTTTTTTAAATTGTTTTACGCAAGTTTTTTTGTGTTTTTTTTTCCATTTATTACTATTATAAAGCACATCTTGTTTTTGTCCGTGTTACCATCGCATGAAACGAAAGGTTTGGTTAAATTATCGCATTCGGCAATTCGGCAATTTTTGGGGTCATCAGTTTCCTGCTATATTTTAATATCTGGGATTTAAATATTGACAGATAAAATGAGAATAATATTTTTGGCAATAAATCCGATTTCTTAATCTGTCCCTGTGTCTGCAAACTTTGATTAATTTATCAATAGACATATAATACTACTTACAATACCTAACAATGTGTTTAAAATCATTGATATTAAGTTACCTAAATAACCATGTTTTCAATAATAAATCCAGTTTTTAAATACATACAATTTTTCCTAAGTTGAACAATGATTTGAAACTAAAATTTTTTTTATAAATTAACTTTATATTCCTATTTTATTTGTCAATAAATTTGTATTGCTTAAAAGCTATTATTAACACGTGGTTTAAAAGACTTATCCCTTTACTAGTTTCGTAAACTTGTTTTTACGGGCAGATTATTTTTACTGTTTGTTACACTATATTAAGAAACTGTAACAAAATATACTTTTACTTTTATAATAAACGACATGAATAGACGAGTTTTTTTTTATGTGGTGCTTAGTTTTTTTTAAATTAGCAATCCCCGCTTGTCTGTTGCTTTGTGTTCATAGTGTTCTAGATTTAATATTTAGCACAACTTTCATAATAAATCCACATTAATCCCAATTAGATACGTGTTATCGTAGCAAAGTATTTTATTTTCATACTGAATAATTGATAGGCCGTCACAAAACCGACGTCCGTTTTGTAGCTGAAATCACTTTCGGTTGCATATGTTAAAATATTATTAAACAATAACTTTAGCCCGTGGAAACAAGCTTAATGCATATTATTTACATACATTATTCAAGATAATGTCACATAATCGACTTGTGTGAATTTGACAGTGCTTTTCATTCGACAATTAATGGACACATGCTAACGTTAATTATAGAATATACTAATACTTGAGTGTTAGTGTGTGTCCAATGAGTGTAAGATATTTTAAATTTTGAATGAAAATAGCTTTTTCAACGTTTTTTTTTAATTTTTATTTTCATTCAAAATTTTCACAAACATATTTCATGAATTACGTCTTGGATTGTAAAACTAATTAGAGTACTGTTATTTGATTGCATTCCAAGATGTTAAATTTATCAAATATTATGCGTTGAGAACAATTTTAAAATAACCCCTAAAGAAGTACGACCAAGTTGTACGAAAAAAATAGTTGTATTAGTTGCTTAAACCACAGGGCTTGTTCCTTTCCTCTGTTGACCAAATTTCCTGTGCTTTTTTTTACTCTTTCATTTGATCCCGCATCCACCCCCGTCGTGATGTCGATACCTAGTCAGATTGCATGTTTGTTTTCGAAACATACCTGGATGTGTGTGCGTGCGATGTATGCGAGTGGTGATAATGGAAGAACATTTGCGTTTACCGCCCAACATAGTCCAATTTGGTTGTACTTGCAATGTTTGCGTTCTATCGGTGTGAATGTTTCTTTGGCGTGTTGGCGGATGAGTGATATTCAGCGAAAACTGCCGTCCAGTATGGTGTCACCTCGAATGAGCAGCATGAAATGAGTAGAGAGCCATTAGTTTGCCATCCTGCATCCGTGTGCCGAGTTGAATTAGCTTGTTTATATTGTGGAACCGCGCGACGACTTAAGTCCACTTCTGTGCATGCTTTCAGTGGCGAGATTAAATGTGCGATGTCTTTTTGATTTTATGAGCTATGCTGCGGTTTCAAGTATGCGAGTTAGTGGTTTGAACGCGGCGCGGAACACGTGGCATTTGTAAGACAGTCGCACCGCTATCCATAGTGAAAAATCAAGGAGATTACTGTTGTTATTCGAGTTTCGCTGAAGGTCTCTCATCACGGTCCACGCCTCCCACCCTTGCCTCCCGCCTCCCACCTCCCTCTCCCCTCGCCTGTACTAGTCATCTCGCCTTCGGGACAGACACGCTTTCGCCGGTCCATCTTCACTGCGCTACTTACACAAACCCGCTAAGATCCGATCAGTTGAGCTGTGGCGAGTGGGACTTTATCGTCTTGTTCTTCTTTTCCAGTTGGTCGATCAGGGCCAAGAGTGGCTCCTCCAGAAGGAGAATTAGAGATAAGGGCGGGTATCGGATGTGGGAATGTCGCGAGACGCGGGGGATTTATCACTATGGACGGTTCCGTTGTTGCGACGATAGAGCGCGCTCCTCAAAAAGGCATCGCACCGCACTAGTTCTTACTATATAAGCTTATCCCTAGTTATGTTCTGTATATTGTCCATGATTATGCATTTGTCCGTAGCCGTGCGAGGTGATGCAAGCGCTTTGTCTCATCTCAACTCTTGTGAATTGGCATTTAAAGTACAAATTAGTAAAATTCGGATTTTTATATTGTTACAGGTTCATTAAATAGATATAATAATATACATTTTATCGATAAACAATATAATAATATTAAGACCTGTACTTTAAGTGTTCAGAGTTAATAAAAAATTCGTCTATTCCGTTAAATGTAATCCCATGTGAAATTATTTTAAAACACGTGTTATATTATTTTACATTAGGTTTATTAATGAAGAGGGCCGGATGCGGCCTCGAATGCGAAACGTATGGGACGTTTGACAAGGAGCAACGGGGCCTCATTCCGTTCCTCCCTCGAAGCGGAAGCCTCTTTACACTTACAATAAAACCTCTTCCTATTCATATACTTTATATAAATTAATACTATCGTACATAAATTTTACACCGCAGAATACTCGCTGGATCAGTATTTTGTTAGCGCGTTGATTCGTTTCTAATGCAAGCTGTTTTATTTTAAACAAGCGATTTTTACATGGGGCAGTCTAAATTTTTGTCATTAAAACTGTTTCAATATTTTAAAAAATGTGCACCTTATGAAAACTTCGATTAGAATAGAGACTAACTGCGTTGTGGTGAGAAAGGGCTTCCGTTTGGACAAATGTGCGCCAGTGGCGACTGGCGATTAGCGTAACGGGTAGTGTCGTGGGCTAACGTGTGTGGTGCGGGTGTTAGGGCTCCTCGTACGGCGGTGGCGCGTCGCGTTACGGCGGCGGCGCCGAGTACCACGGGTCGCAGCCCGCCGCGCAGCCGCCAGGTGTGCACGCGCATCCGCATCACGCGCCCAAACACTTCAACGCCAACGAGTTTAACAAGGAGTGGCCCGCCGCGTAGGCGCCACCACATCTCGCACGCCATGCACACCACACTCCCGCCACTACACCCCACCATCGAGTCCAAAGTGGCCCACCGCGTAGCGCGCGCCTACGCGGCGTAGGCGCGACTTCACTACTCCATACGTCACTACACTACCACACCAACGAGTATGTATATGTAAGGGTGGTCTCCATCGTAGTCGGAGACCATGCGGTGTACACGCCGCTACACGGCCCCCTACTTAGGACCACCAAGACAACAAACAAACACAATTTAAGCTGATTTATACTTTGTGTGCTCTCAACTGCAAACCATGATTACTTAATCCTATGTTGGCTATGAATTTCCGTGCAATTTTGAGTCTATTTGGTTATTTAGGTATTTTGTAAAAAAATATATTTGTATTTGCAAATATTGTAATTTTAATAGAAAATATTACACGTAAGTTCAAAGTTCCATGCAGATTTTAATTTGCCAATACAGTTGTTACTTACGAAGTGTATAATTAGCTCTCACACACACACAAATAAGTCACACGGACCAATGCACCGTTAGAAAAGACACGACACGACATGACATGACATTGTAACGGTACCGTAACGTAATATATATACAAACATTTTTTTACACTCGCGATCGTGTTTTTGACGCGTTTTTATACTGTGCATTTACACATTTGAAGGTAGGTAAAGAGTGAGACGCCCGTAGTTCCTTTCACTGCGACGGACGCGCCGTTGTGGGGCACACTTGTTATGTTGGACGTGGGATAATGAACGACGCAAATGCGGCCCGCGTTGCAAGTAGTCGATGGCTAGACACGAATAGCGTTCGTAGTGCTCATTATTTTGTATACAACGCCCTTCCCCTACTAAACATGCGACATTTTAGAGTTAATATTTTCATAACAAGTAATCGTAATAAATAACAAATTTTGTAATATTTCATATAAATTAACATTTATAAGTGATTAACGACGTACCAAACTAATAATGACTTAGGATTAAAAACGAGTTTTGACGCCTCTTACAACTGCATCAACACAAACCCACACGCGTCTGTTAAGCATAATATAGCAGTTAAAATAAAAATAGTATAACATTTAAATGATACATGACTAGCATCTTTAGGTCCCCATGTTATAGGGTATGTTTCAGGTCGTCTCTGAACGCTTTTTGAACGTAATTTAGTAGGAAGGAAATTCAAACCACAAGTAGTGATGTGGTTTGAATTTTTATGTGTGGGACTGTCCTTGTTTGCGTTCTTACAATATTGAACGTACTCGAAAGTGGCTGAAATAGAACGCTATGTTTCATAGCTTTTGAATTGAGTCTTATTTGCCTATTAAATTACGTTCATTTCAATTTTCTTTATAAACAAATGAATAAACGAATATTTGCTAAATTAAATAAGATCTATTTAGATGTTCTGAATTTGTTCATAGCGTTTTTGGTATTTTGTGTTATTATTATTATGATATTATCGATCCCCCACGAGTTCGCGATGTTCTCCTAAAGCTAAAAGGAAGCTGTCCCCACGTGTACGCACATCGTACACGCATTTTTTTTTCTATTCACTTTGCTTTTAATATTTCTATTTTGGATATGGGCTTTTTTGTAGATTGTTTAATATCATTTTTTTATAACTTCACAATTTGTGAAGTTTATTTTTTATTTTTCTTTCATGATATCTTTCGAATTTGTAATGTTAAAAATGATTTCTTTTAATAATGTCGGTACCTATATTATAGTTTATGTATGTAGTGGTCTGATAATCCGATGGACCTGCGTGGGCGCACATTTGACAGGCACTGTTAAACAAGGCCAATTTAGGGAAAAATAACCTAAAGGGAATTTAACTTAAGCTAATAACTTGTATAAATAAATATTTGGTATATATATATCGGTATGTATGATTAATATTAGAATTTTGGTTATTTACAACCCACTAGAGTTAGGAAAACGGTAGGCATATAACGGAATAATTATGTGTTAATATTTAACAATTCATAGTATGACTGAAAGAGTTTTTTAAAATATTTTTAATTGTAATTCCTGTTTTAAAATGGGGATTAATACTGTATAAATATATTCGTAATTTTAATTTGTTTTTTTCTAATATGCATTTTAGTTTTTATCGCATTTTTCTTTTAGTTGATATAATAATGATATTAATGTGTTAATAAATTAAATTTATCTGCCAAATTGTTGAGTCGCGAGACGCCGCTCAATCCTAGGTTAGCGAGGCCCCTGCCCTGGACACCTACGTGTATATATACTTGTGTGTACAGCATAATTTTAATCAATTCTCGTCACATAGTTGTAACGTTTTAATTTATGTGGTCGCCAAATATATAGTGGAGAGAACTAGAGAAAGGCCCCGGCGGTGGGCCGCGCCGCCCCTCGCAAAGTGAGTTATAATTTAAAATAACAATGTTAGATTAAATTTAATGTTAGTCTTTTACTGTACTATATCGCTCAATCGTTTGACCGATCGACTGATTAAAATTTTAGTGATAAGCTAAGTAACGTATTTGGGGGCGGGGCGGGCGAGCGCCGGCGCACTTAGAGTTACGGCCCTACTCATAGATCGTTCCTTTAATTTTAAACGCGCGGAGGGGTGACGCGGACGCCTGGCGCGCCCTCTCGCCAACATTTGTTGTTAAATCTTTTTAAAATAGACAAATTGTTAATGATGGTTACATTGAATGCATAATTTGATCTTTTAGAATAGGGTTATTTAAGGTCGCTCCATAAGTAAAGTATGATTTATCTATATTGGAGAATAGTGTGAGGTGTAAGCAAATGTATAAGTGACGCGGTCCGGGGCGAGGGGCGCGGTGTCCCAAATTTAAGAGTAACACATAGTGAAAATTCGCCTTTACATTGTGATTTCATAGTTACGCGCATATGGTACATTTCTTATAGCACTATATTATAACAGAATTGGACTGATACACGATCAATATACGTAGTTAATCGAAAATAGTACCATAATAACGATTAATGTTAAAATAATCTATTTCGGCACTTAACTGTCCCATATTCGTAGGTTACATGTAGCTATAACGTCTTTGATCGCTCTTTTTTTATAATAATACTTCGTTCCTATTTTAGTTAGGTTAATTTGTCTGCATTCATTCCTTGGTGGTTATGCGCGCGTGTTATGACAAGGTGGTCCCTCTCCGCGCCCCCCTTTCACCGTTGCCAATGCCGATATTATAGTTTCCCTCAAAGATCTCTGTAAAACTGCAATGACTCCTACCAACTCTCTTGTATTTGTAATTATTATCCTGGTCTCGTGCCCAATCGATCTAGTTCTTCTCGTTTCGGCGAATATTGGCAACCCTGCCCCTTCATCGGCAGTTGCATAGTGAACGCCTCCCCCTCCCCGCTCCAGTATCGGTTCCACCACATTCTGTTCGTCCTTGTCACTCACTTGTAGGTTAAATACACAACCACCGATAGTACGAACGAAATTGTTCACACATGTTTTTTAATATTAGGAAACGATGCCTTAAAAAGTTAAGATTATAAAGATGTTTTTATATTGTGTTATTTTCAGTGATAACGATTAGCGTTAAGGTGTATCGAGTGCCCCCGCGGGCCCCGCATTAACGTACCTTTGGAACAATTAAGAACTTAGTTTGTAATGAGACAATGTGGCAATCTTCTAATAAACATAAAGAGTAATTTATTTAAATAAAACGTATAATATGTATTAGAAATTTTAGATTTACTCGACATTAAACTTAGTGCAAATTATGGTGAGAAAATCAATTTATACTATTTATATGGGTTTTTAATTATTATTGTTATATAGGTGAGCATTAAAATATCGGAAGAATTTATAAATTAAAAATAGTTAGCAAAATACAAATACGATAAGACTCTATTAGAGGCTGCCCTGTCAAATGTGCCTCCACTCGCTGCGGCTGACGTAACAACTAACCTTATTACTAAAACCCCCTCCCCCTCCGCCCGTCCCAGCACTCACGGATATCCCCCTTCCCCTATCACGTATGTATTAAATAGTATATATATTATATATAATATATTTATGTGTTATCATGACCTCCCTCCCAAAGGGTGTTTTTCTAATTACATATAAATAAGAAAACCGTGAGTGGCACATAACCTATGCATGTTCTGCATTCTAAATATAACATTAAGTAACATCGACATAAGGTATATAATCTGTATCTTAATAAAAGTTTATTATATAATATTTTAATCAAGGCTTAAATGTAGTACTGTTGTGTAGTTAAAACTTTTCGACTCTTGTTTGTATTACTTTTAATATATAGTGTATGCGGTTTTTATATGTGTACGTATGTCTATTCAGTAGTATATAAAGGAAACAATGTATGTGTAGAAGAGTATTTTGGCGCAGAGCCGCATCTTACTATCGTAATTGACTAATTATACAAGACCCCTAGTGTTAAACTTAGATTAGAGAGCACTATTCCTTTCTTTAAGTTCACTATATACATATACTCGTCTTATTAAAATTAAATTAAAATCATTTTTGCATTTAATATGTAATGTTGAATAGTAGACTCGAAACTTATTTTAAAATCAATGCAGGTATTATTAAATATAAAACCTCATATTTAAACTAGAATTTAATATAAATTTAATGTTAAATACGACCCGAGCGCATGTTAAATTTAATTGCACGGGCTTTACAGTTAATACTATCATTAATTATGATAAAATCCTAGGGCAAGTTGTTATTTATTTCTGTTTATAATGAAAATTAACGTTGATTATTTTTTAAACGTGTAATTTCTTTTATAGTGGATAAAAGTACATAATTCTTGATCGATTAGATTACAAAATTATTAGGTAAACAATCGACTGATGTACAATATTTAATGTAATCTTTAATTACGGCAGTATATAAGTTATGACGTCGCCCTTCGCCCCGCCGGGGTGCGCGGGGCGGGGCGGGGCGGCTTGTATTTATACACAATTGTATTAATTTGGTGAAATGTAATAAATGGGAAGCGGCGAGCGCGACTGCGACCGAGCCACAGACAGCATGTTACAGTTGTAAGACTATTATCTAGATTTGTTGTAATCTTGTAATGTGTAAACTAACTATACTTAGCCCTAAGGGCGGCAGCCGCGCGCGCCCCTCGTACTTTATGTTCGTTATATAAAAAGGAAAATTATGATAGACTTAAAAGAGCGTCCTCATTGTTTCGTTATTCGCGACGATACCTAATGATAATTAGTTAATTACGGTTTTAATATAATTAATATTAACCGAAGCACTATAATAAGACGAGAAGCTTGTTTGTACGCGGTAAGCTAATCGATGTAATAAGGTGAACGTTGTCACACAACACGGTGGTCTTTCAGATTAGATTTGCATTATTCATATTAGGTATTTTGGGTATATCTTAGTGTTAGACTTAACATAAGTATGTAGTTTTTAATGTAATCGAAAATAATAAAAAAAAAGTTTTGTCGTAGTTTCCTATTTTTAAGCTTCTTCTATCTTATTGAATTAAGTAAATACTACTGTTTGATTAATTAAAAATATTAATAATACAACTGAAAATATTTGAGGTATCTTATGATGGAATATATATCTACTTTAAGGACATTATAAAACGTAGATAATTAAAAGAAATCAAAAATTTCAAAATAAAAATGGCATTTTTAATGTTCGCCTCTTATCCCTTGACTCCCCCTAGATTTAGTTGTTCAAACCCCGCCCACCCGATATCAGTTATATCATAATTTTTATTTTTATATCATGGCATAAAGTTGCGAATGTTTCCCATAATAGTCTTATACGAGTACCTGACAAGTAACCATAGAGCATGCGGTTTCCATAAATTACACGAACACTCGATCCACACTAACTACCCTCAGTTATGACACAATTTCATATAATAATATGGTAATGTATTGGCACATAACACTTTCCATTTCTCTCCTAACTTCTTTATTTTGCTAATAATCTGGAATTAGGTGCAGGTTGGATCGCATTGGACTTTATTGCTACTATACTTCTCAAGGCCAAGGTATTTTTCTGGATAATAGCTTGCACTTCGAAACCATGGGTTCGCCGCTGAGTATTTTTAAAGAGTTAAACTCGCGTCAGAATGGCAACACGACAAAAAAACCAAAAGAAAACTGAGTTCAATTTGGTTTTTACATAATTAATTGTCTATGGTTTATTTACACAAGAAAAGTATGTAAGTAGTATATCAGTTGTCTGGTACCCAAAACCAGAGCGCTGATACTTACAGACTAGATGGCGTTGTTTGAATTCTTACACTACTGTGGATTCGAATCGTAACCACAAGCTACTTAAAGGTTCCGTGTATCCCTCTATATATTTTTAGTTGATTATATATTTGAGAACATAGTGTTAGAACTCCTAGTAATTCTCTTATCTACGACAGAGGGCGACGGTGTGGGCAGTAATACCAGCAGTCCAAAGTATATGATGGCGCAGATGAGCGAAGCGATAGAAACGCCATCACAGGTTACTGAATATTAAATTTGATGGCTAGTTGAACAAACAAGACACCCTAAATCTTAATTACTCGTCGTAGATTAATGATCAAAAGTCGGTCCGGTCACGCCCATGTGTTACCTTTAACCAGTGACATGAAGTCTTGCGTTGTGCGAGTTGACCACGCCCGAAGCACGAATTCATTCGCCGCAACTTCGCGTCTGTTTGTCAGTAGCTTTTCCTTTCTTTCTCTAATTTTTTTTAGTAAATATTAACTTATAATTTTTCTTGCACAAAATGAATTGAAAAGTAAAAGATCTGATATCAATTAATCCTGAATAATATCTGTTTCCTTTTTTATATTTAATTTAAAAAATTAAATTAATTTTTAATCATCTTGTCATTACATATCAATAAATTGAATATTAACCCAGTTGAAAGACCCAAGTCGAGTTTCACAAAATTATTTTTGCCTTTTTCAGCCTGTGAGGCGTCGTGTTCTTTATACTGCTCTAAATTTGTCATGTCACTAGTTAAGGGTTAAGGTTATGACTGGGGTTTTTAGTATATATGCCATCGCGTGCCTGTTATTTGCTACCTGAGAGGTCGCTTGGGGGGTGCGATTGGAGAGTAAGGCTGAGAGTCGCGTCGGCTTAATTCCAACGCGGCGACTGATAAGGCACATTTTTCCTCGGTATATAAAAAGGCCTAGTGTTAAATGATGAATCTATCCTATATCTTTAAATGAGCAATTCTTGTATATACCTAGTCAGGTCATAAATTCTGTCACATGTTTAATGTAAAATAATTGTAACAAGTTTATTCATTATGTAACCATTCATATACCAAAATGAACTTAACAAAACATAGATTCTTATGACATTAAAGTTTATTCAAAATGACCTCCGTGAATTTGAATACAGGCCTTCAATCTGCGCGGCCAGTCGTCTATCGCAGCACGAACGAGGTCCATGTCAATATCGGCGGCTGCCTTAATCAAGGATGTCTTGAGTGACTCCAAATTGGGATGAGGCTTTGAGCACGCCTTTTCCTCCAAGTGTTGCCATATCTTGTAATCTAGCGGATTCAAATCTGGACTGGAGGAGGGCCAGTCTTCGTGCCGGATGAAGTCGATTTCACGCGCCGCCAGCCAGTCTTGTGTGCTCTTCGCTCTATGAGCTGGCGCCGAATCTTGTTGGAATACCCAGTGCCTGTTATTGAACATGGTATGAGAAACAGGTTCCACAAGGTTCGTCAGGACTGTATTTTGATACACAACAGCATTCGTTTTTACACCTTTCTCACAAAAATGTACCTCTGTTAAGCCCCAATAAGAAACTCCCAACCATACCATGAGCGAGGATGGAAAATGACCTCGTTGGACACGCGGAATACGGTTGCTCGCTTCTTCACTACTGTGTGCGTACACCTTATCATTTTGTTTGTTGTAGCTCTCTTCTACGGTAAACATTTTTTCATCCGAAAAAAGAATTTCCCGATATTTTTTTCTCGCGTACCGCTTCAACAAAGCGCGGCATCTCTTCAGTCTCAGGTCCATTAGACGAGCATTCAAACGATGTCCTGTTTTTCTTCGATATGCCCGAAGCCCTAAGTCTTCATTTAACACCCTTTTCACCGTGGTTCTGCTTAACCCCATCTGAAGGGCCAACAGTTTCTGCTTACGTTTGGGATTTCTTTGAATTCGTGCCTTCACAGCTTTTATCACTGCTGGAGTCCTAACAGACCGAGGGCGACCCCTTCTTGACCTGTCATCTACACTAGAGTCTTCATTGTATCGTTTGATGGTACGATAAACGAATCTTTTGGTTATATTCAAATTTTTCAGTATGTTAAAAATTTGAATTGGCGCGTAACTGCAACGATGCAACGCAATAACTGCAACACGGTCTTCTTTAAGCGTCCACTCCATATTTAAAAATGAGTAAAATTCTAAAAGTATTCCTTTTTTATTTTCATGAACAATTCGAAATTCGAATTCAATAAACTTTTTTGTGGCCAGCATTCTAAAAGAAAAGTTTTTACTGTGTGACAATACTTATGACCTGACTATGTATATACTTAAATTTGAATCTCGGAATCGGCTCCAACATTAAATTGCTTTAAGTAACAAGAAGTCAATGAGTGTTTGCTTTGAGGTTAGACTAAGAAAATCCATTGTTAATTTCCAAAAAACACAATTTATAAAAAAAAAGTACCGAGCAAAGCTCGGTCATCCGGATATTATAAATAAAGTGGTAGAGGCCTGCAGTTGTGCGCGCATTACGGCAAAACTATTGGATAGATTTCAATTAAATTTTCTAAGTTTCATTTCTTATACACTTGGCCCATATCGAAATTTAGGATAGATTTTTATAAGTACTACGTGTTTAGTGATGTGTGTTTTCTTGCTGAGGAGAAGTGGGGCAAGCGGTATAGCGCGCATGGGAAGTCTCTTCTACCTCTGTCTCATGAGGAAAACTTTGTTAATATATCAAGAAACGCGGACGATGTCGCGGGTATCAGCTAGTATTAGAATTCTTGTTTAATACGGACCTTTATTATTAGTGTTTAGCGGACCCGATTACTGAAGCGGAAATTTTGGATGTAACCGGGACTTAATGCTCTAAGATTATGATGATTAGCATAATTGAAATTCTACTTGATGGATTCGCTATATCATATATAATAATAATAATTATTATTTAACTACCTCCGTGGCTTAGCGGATAACGCACTCCTGTACGCTAGCGGAGGTCACAAGTTCGATTCCCGTCTGGTTGCTTATGTATATTATGTATTTATTTACGAAAGAAAAGTATATATGTAGTTTATCAGTACTCTAGTTATCTAGTACCCATAACACAAATTCTATTCTACTTACTTTGGGACAAGATGGCGCTGTATGAATTGTGCCAGTATGTTTATTTATTATGATTAGTTTCACGATTAGCTGGATTTTATGGCGGCTCCACATTAGTGCTGTGAAGCTCCGTAAACATGTGGATGTTTTTCGCGTGGTTCACGCGCGTTCACGCCTGTTCCCCGATTAGAGTCGGTATATTGTCCCACGACAAAGGGTTCGTGCCCCCTTCGCGCGGCGTTCACTCGTATCCACATTCACGGCTCCGTGCCAGTTTACTCCGGACTACAAAAGGCGTACGGACGTGTACGCGCGTAAAATGGAGTCGAGCGTGAACGTTTGGAATAATGAAACTGAAATACTCTTTAGAGCATTACCATTCTGAAAATGACAGCAAACAAAGTTATTGCAGCAGCAGCTTCTACGTCCATTTCGCAGCGGGTTTCACGAGCGATTGCGAGCATCCCGTGAATGTGGAGGTCACTACTTGCGCCGTAAATTCATGGCGTGAATTCGCGCGTGATTTCACGGCACTAATGTGGAGCCGCCATAACATTTTAACACAACTGCAAGGCCTTTTTTGATGGATTTTGAGCCAGTGCTAAATTTAGCATGTAAATCATGTGACCTCACACGATTTCGACCACCGCACCAGTGGAAACTCACACATTTTTGCCCCATTACACAGAGTGAACGTGTTAAACTGATCGGAATCACTTGCGTGGAATGCCTTGGTTTTGCTAGTTTTATTTTCACGTTTTATATTTTCGTACTGGCAATACAATTCTATAATTGAGCGGATTTAAACCGCAGTTACAAAGCGATGGCATTGGTTTATTGATACGTATATAAAAATATAACTGTTCCCTAATTACCACCTAAATAAGCGGTGTCTCTAATCCATCATATAAGTTACAGTTGCTCTTTTCTACTGATAAATAATATAATTATAGGTGAAAATATTATTCAGGTACCAATGATGTACTGTGGGGGTATGGTGTCACCTCAGCCATCGTACTGTAACGTATCCGATATGTCTGCGTCTGTCTCAGGTTGACTATTATTAACATTTATAAAGTATTATAGTATTACATAGAACAAATATCTAATCGTAATTCATAGCTTTTATATACGTGTATAATGATTAGAAGTTATGTAGGTAGAATTAATTGTTTATTCTCGTTATGGCGTTGTGGAGGTGAGGTGCGTGGTGCGGGTAAGTGTTCTTTTTTTAATTAATTAATTAATTTCCAATTAGAATGCTTAATTTTATACATTGCTTGAGTTTGAATGCTTGTTTATTTTTATAGTAAGGTTGTTTCAAAACTAATATAAAATATACAATCGTTCTATATGAATTGACATATTAAACACTTCTACAAGAAGTTTCTGTTGAATGATGAACGTAAGAAAGTAACTTAATTTGAAGCATTTTAAAATTATATGTTTGGAAATGTTGTCTCTAAGATTTGTTAATTCAAGCCAGGTAATATAGGGTTTTCTATAGGTGATGACTATGAACATGCGGGGGGGTCCGGAGACGGATACCAGCGATCGTCAAAACGCGGCCATCACGGATCGTCTGGAAGCGCTACATCTGCATCTTACCATCCCTACAGACGTTGAATACTGACATTTTTTTACACTTTTATAACTTCCCGGTACCTCAAGTTACATTCTTAGTATTGTTTATTGATTTTGCAAGAGTTTTAAGTTTATTTGTTTCCCCGTGTCTATGGTTCAATTCTGACTCGGTGATTAAACAAACAAGTACAATTCCCTCCATTTTTTGACTTGACTAATATGTTCTGACATAATATTTAGCACTATCTTCTTCAAATATTTAATTAGAAAAAGATAGCATATCTGAATGTTAGTGAAAAATATAATGACAGTGGTAAACAACTTTTGTCGAAGTTTTAGCCCTTTGCAAAATCAATAAATAATTGTTTTACATGTATAATATTATAATTTTGTTTTGTCTTCTAATCATAGAGTTTGTAAATGTGTTTTTTCTTCGGATGAATCTGTGGGAAACCCATTTCGATCGGAGTTAATTATTGACAAACGGTTGGTGGTACTTGCCTGTATAAATAATAACGTGGCAGACTACTAATGAAATAGATTAAATTAACCAAGAAATTACTTCTAATTTTAGATTCAAGTCATAAACAAAAATTTTCAACCCCCCCGATTATCTGAAATATTAAGTTAGTTGATTCGTTTTTCTTTTTTTGGACATTATGAATAGTGTGACCGCTTGGATAGTGTAATTCAGTAATGTTTTTAGAAAACTGAAAATTGTCAGTTGTAAACTCTACAGTTAATATTCTATAATTGTTAGTCTAACAAAAATCCGTGTAGATGTTAGTGTTTTAAGGACCTACAGGGAAGTAGACACTATTTTTCTATAATATATTCAATAAGAAGTAAAATCTCATACTAAATAGTCTTTATTTATTATACATTAAATATAGAAACCAATATATTCATTTACGGTAGGGCAAACAATATGCCTTGTATATACCACATTCACCTGTAACCTCAATTAATACGTATAACTATGTTCTATGAAGCATCCTTATTTCAAATTTGATTCTTATTTAAGTTATGTATATAAAATACAGTTTTCGTGTTGGATTAGTTTAAATATCATGATTAATTATTGTTCATAACATAATATTGTTGGTTAATTGTACCCTCTTATTTGCGTAAACTACCCGGCTAACTATAGTTATGACTGCGAGCGATGGTATTTTTTTTTCATTGGGCAAGTTTTATAAATCCATTTTACCATATTAGTCTGATAGTTTATACTGTAATATTTGTCAAGGAAACTATTTTTTGAAAAAGAACATGTCTTAAGTGATTACAATTCTGATACCATGGACATTATGTAAAACAAACTCTAGATTTTTGTATTTTAAGTACAATATCAAAATGGCTAATTAAGAGTAAAGTACATAATCGTCTATGGACATGAGTATATCCGAAGCTTCGAGAGAATAAGTGCATCGCTGTTGGCGCTAGATACAACACGACACGTGTGGCAGATAACTTTAGGGAATGATGATAGCGTTTGCCACATGAGTTTGAATGATTGATGAACTTTGCGCTCAAAGTCAACGGAACTCAAGATCCGCTCGCTACTAATCAAAATATGTCATCATTGGTTTTCTATAGAACAATTCCGGCTGCACTCTAATCTTAGTAAAATGACTGCAAGAGCCGAATACTTTATTAGCTACCAAATGAAGTAAATTTTTGATCTTTCTTCGAGGTAAATTTTAAATTTTTCTTTGAGTTATGTTTTAGAATGTCTTGAAGTTATCATTTAAATCTATTATCATATATCATGGGCAGAAATATATAGAAGTTACTTAATCAAGGTTTTCATTTTTAAAACCTCTGTTTCGTGTATGCAATTAATACATCTATTTTTATAATTATGTAATTTAACCATTTAACATGGTTCAACTCAAGTTAGATTTAAATATATTTTTTTACATTTTAACTACAGTGTAAACTCAATGTAACGTCACTGAAGGGACTGTGCATTTTATGGCGTTATAGAAAGTTGTTAAATGGAGAGAAGAAAAATCATCAGAACTATAAAAAGAAAAAGTTGAGGCTAGTGTTAGTAGTTATGTACATAAAAAATAATCTCATTTGAACATTTGTCTGACGTCTTTTGTACCTTTTGTTTGACCAGTAATATTGTTGTATTTTTTATTTATTTTATTCATTTCTTGGGATATTGAGGCATCTTGGTGATAAAGGAAGTACTTTTCCAATAATTTAGCTGCTTTCAGGGCTTCTTTAATGCTCGGCGGAGGCTCAGTATCATCCGTCTCATCTTCTTCATCTCCTTGTTCTTGATCCTCAGTTTTTCTCACTGAATCCAAAATTTCTTTGTCTGTGAGTGAGCCGGTTGTAAGCAGACAGCCGTCTACTTCGATGTAGGTTTAAAGACTTTCCGTAAAATGTCATGCCATGTTGAGCTGTTGAATCAACTCAGTTAATAGACGGTCATAGTCGCTATCAAACTCAGGTTCTGTTTCCACTTCATCACTAGTAGAATTGGTACAAAGTCCAGCATGTCGAAAAGAGTGCTGTATAGTTGTGGATGTCACATCCCAGGCTTTAGATTAGATGAAAAAATTGTCTGCTTGCAGCATATTAACAGAAGTTTTACCCTCAGATTTGACTGGTTCCATTAATAATTTCTTTCTGTAGTGACCCTTGAGGTTTTTAATAACACTGGTCCATTGGCTGTAAGACACTAGTCGTATTTGGAGCAAGAAATGTCAACTCTGTGTTTTGAAGGTTTGATATAAACGGGTGGGCAGGGAAGTTGTCAACAAGAAGTAAAAATTTTCGTCCCTTAAATTCTGCATCTCACTTTCGCACTTCTTCAAAAAGTAGACTGGTCATCCAAGCTGATTTGTTAGCTTTATACGTCACTGGCAATTTTTTAATGTTCTTAAAACAGCGCGGATTTTTCGATTTGCGTAGGTATTATCATCAGCTTTTTTTTGCGTGCCATCCATATTAGCAGCCACAAGCACCGTAATACGTTCCTTGGAGAGCTTTCCTCAGACACACTTCCCCTTTAAATTTCAGAGTTTTATCTGGAGTCAACTTATAGAAAATTCCTGCTTCATCAGCATTGAAAATATCACTTGGGGCGTATTTTTCTGTCAATTTTGACCACACTATTAATCCTATCATGAGTAACATTCGTATCAACACTTCGTGCTTCTCCAGTTATTTTATCACAGTTGATATTATGACGTTGCTTGAATTTTCCGAGCCGTCCTTCTGATGCTTTGGAAGAAGTTAAACCGTTATTATCCGTGAAGGGGCGGAGAAAGAATACTGACCTCTGCGGCCGGGGTCGGCCTGTCGTAAACGGCGATTAAACAACCCACCCTACGTGGTAGGGTGCCCTAAGCCCGCCTGGATGGCGACCACCTTTGGTCTTAAGTATGCCGCCATAATAACTTTGTGTTGTGTTCTGGCATTAGTGACCCAAGTTCCTGTACCCTTATGGGACAGCAGCGTGTTTGCGCTGCCACTGGCGTTACAAACACCCATAGGTGACGGTAACTGCTAAATTCTAAGTGGGCTGCCAGCCTGTCTGCAGCAATAAAAAAATAAACAAGTTCTTCAGCAAAATTCTCCCCCTTGGCGATTCACGACATTCAGGATCGGCCCCGAGATAGGCACATTATTCTGGCGTTGCCGGTGAAACCAAGATAGTATAGCTTGATCAAAATCTTCGTATATTTAGGTTTCTTTAATTTTTTTGGAAGTTTTCCCCTCGTTCTCTGCTTGGACAATTTTTTTCTTTTTTTTTCCATATTGTGGACACGGAAAGCGTCTGCCAACATCACTTATCTTCTTTCCCGTTTCTATTGCGCGTACCGGTAAAACTTTTTCCTCAATACACAGTGATTTTCTTTTACTAGCCATGTTTACCTACAGTTTGAAATTTTGTGAGCAACTAAGAATATGATAACGTATAGATAATCCATGACTCTTCTTATTAGTCATGATCAGCAACAGTCTACACGTGCAAGCAATCCTAATTTGTAAACAAAAGAACGAAATTCTTAGAAAGTTCAGTATTGCATGATGCCGACAGTTCGAGTTTATTACGGACTAGGATAGTAAAGCGATAACAGAACGTACACAGCTGCGCAGTTTTTACTAATTTTGGCAACTTAAAAGGTACTTTTTATTACTTAATTGTTGTCGTTATTGAGAGTGGGTGTAATGCTATATAGAGTATCGGTATGGACGGCAAGCTAAACCAACCGATGCCGTGATTTAGACGCTTTAGGGATTTTGTCGTTAAATCTAGTAACGTTACATGGAATTTACACTGTAATTCAACTGGCTAAACTGAATATTTGTTATTTCACTTTTTGAAAGTACCTACATGTTATATTTTTTTCATTCGAATTGGTTTTATATTGTCAAATAAAGGGAATAGTATTACGATTAACTTCTATTTTAAGTATATAATTATAGTATTTTTTTTATATCAATCTAAAACGTTTGAGAAAACAATTCATTAATTCAAAGTTGACATAAAGTAAGATGAAATTAGGAATAATATTTCGACATTTAATTAATATATTTGATATATTGTAGAGTTGCATGTAATGCTGTTCCGGATTTGACAAGTTCTATGTTTGAGAATAAATACCTCTTGAAATTCCCTGTTCTCGTTCGACCATAAATATGTATTTTTTGTATAATAAAACTGTTTTTTACTTTAAGTTTTATTTTAAATCTCTTGTGAAGACTGGCTACATTAACCTACTGAATCCAAAATCAACCTCATTAGTTACGTTAATTTTTAAAATATATTAAATTTTTTCTGTTAAATAATTTTATTAATAGTTAACATAGAGTCAAAAAATTGGGAGTAAGAAAAAATCAATGTTAATTTGTAATTTATGTAATTAAATTTATGTCTATAATGTATAATATAAAATAGTTAAATGTACATTTAAAGTGTATTTATATAAATCATTTAAAAGTACATATGGACAGTTTACATATTAGGTCAGACCATTTGAATAACATTAAATATTTTTAATTATTTAATAATTAATATTAGGCTCTAAAATTAAGAGACATTTAGTATAAATAGCATTTATAAATCTAGCATAGCATAGCATTCTGTTCTGAGCGAATAAAGAAAAAATATCATCTACATATATTTTCTAAGAATCTATTTGGTTTAGTGCATTATACGGAAAATATGTTAACTTTATAATTAAAAAATCGCACGTGGAGAGTGGTCTCAATAAATAGTCTGAAATGACATCTTCGATATTTTATTCTTATAGATAATACATTAATTTGAAGTAGTTTTAAACATGCACTCTTAAACTATAAACACAATGTTGGATATTCTGCGTAATATTTAAGGTAAAATGGTGAAAGGTAGAGAAGTAAGCAGGATCTCTTTTTAAAAGTGTCCCGCCAAACGCCTTCGATAGCAGCCACTACTGCAGCAATGTAATTTTTTCAGAATGATGCATTTCTATAATTCTAAGTGTTACGAACAATTCTATGCACAGAATTGTGAAATAATGCCTATTCCATTCACTCTTTTACCGCTAATGTGATTTCGTTCTCCGTAGTACATAGAGTAGCGCCAATCTAGTGGGATTTTGAACAGTCTGATAAAGCGGACACATTTTGGCTTTCGATATGAGATGGTGCTCTTTGCCCTCTACCCTTCGTAATTCAAACATGAATTTAAAGATAAATTAATTTTAATGACATTAATACAATAATACTAAACTTAGCCACAAATAATTTGTAAAATGCTAGCAACACGATTCATTGTGGACTGCAAGCCAAACAATTTTAATTATTTGCCGCTTGCTGAAGGTAGAAGTGATTTTTATAATGTTAAATTTACATCTGATATATATTATTTTAATTTACTGAAAGATATAAAATAATGTGTTAGACTTGAACACAAGCCAAGCCAAGATCTGGGGAATTGTCGGTTGGTCTCCCAATCGATGTTGCGACAGCGATCGGCGTCCGATAGTTTCGACCATGTATTTTCTTGCATAGGCAAAGGGAAGAAACACAAAAAGGCTTTCAGTTGTTTTCGCCTATAAGAAAACTTTAAAATATTTGAAAGAGGACAAAGGTAAGGAGTAAATTGACTTAAATACAAGGATTTTTAACATCTATTGACATTTTGAGAATATTTATATTTTAAGAATCTAAATTCTTAATTAGGGTTTAGTTTATTCATTTAAAATTTTAACATTATTGATCTGAAATTAAAATACCGTATTTCAAACTTTATTGGAAATGTGGGTAATTGGGTTGCATTTTAAAATGTCAATCGATGGTTAAATACAATTGGAGAAGTGAAAAAACACTGGGAACTGAATGTAAAATACAATGTATTTTCTTGTTGAGGAACAGCAGACAGGCTAACTGCCCACGTAATATTAAGCAGTTATCGTCGCCTATGGATGTTTGTGATGCTAGAGGCGCCGCAAACACGCTGCTGTCCCATAAGGACACAGTAATCTGGGTCACTAATGCCAGAATACAAGTTTATTATGGCGGTATACTTATAGACCAAGGGTTGCCATCCAGACCTACCACGTATCTTGGGTTGTTTTGTCGCCGTTTACGACAGGCCAGTCCCGGCCGACAGAGGTTATTCTTATTCCACCCCTGAACGGAGATAATATACAATACTTATGACAGCGTTACATTCAATTGACCGAATTGATCCTCATTTTCGCACAAGGCCACAACATTTAACATTGAGATACGATAAACACCTAATAATATTAATATATGAAAAATATTAAAGTTACAATCTTAATTTATTAATTGAAATACTGCTAATTAAAAAAAAATATTAAACTTAATTCGATGTAAATATTGAAAGTATTAGATAATACATGAATTACTAATAAAATGCGGTAATGTTTATTATTATAAATTTATCCTTAATCGGATCAGAGAGGTTGGCAGCCATGTGTTAGTGAACTTGTGTGTGTGAAAAGTGTGGCTGTCTCTTCGTAAGTTTTTAATCTGCATTTGGAATACTTAAATATGAGTTCTTCTGATCATTTACGCAAATCGACAGCTAGCGAATGTTATCTGAGTGAAGGACTTCGTCTTGAGTATATATTTCTTCTTTTTTGACCACGTGTATACTGGGTAACGCGGGTATAGGCCGAGTAAGAACTGAGGTTGTGGTAGATGAAGTCTGTTTTATAGGACCTAGAGGTTGTATGGGAATAATAGAGGTAGGTACCGATACAGAGGGGTTAGTAGCGTGGCCTCATGGCTCCGCGAGTGATGATCGTCGCGCAGTGCAGTTAGCACACTCGCACTCACGGGGGGGCTGTTCCTCAGGTAGGTGCGCGTGCGCCGCGCGGTAGCATAACTCTCGGTAACGGGCGCAACCTGTGGAAATACCAATATGTTAACAACTAGTTTGTCTTATAGACGATCCCATATTAACAGACAGTCTGGACACGCTTAGCCTTCGGAGACTGCGTCTTTGTGTATTCTACCGTCTGTACAATGGGAAGTGTTCTGAGGAGTTGCTTAGAATGGTGCCTTCGTTGTCTTTCTACCACCGCACTACTCGCCATCTGCTGGGCATTCATTCCCATTTTCTGAAGCCTCCTCTCTTGCACGAGGTGGTTCTCAAAAACGTTCATGTTGTGTATTCTCCGGATTTAGAAAGAACTTCCGGCTCAGGTTTCCCCATCGCAGTAAGATATGGGAATTTTTCAAAAAAGGCGTTAAACCATTTCTTAGAGGCCGGCAGCGCGTATCGGGTGATTGTTGTGGTGACCGTTTGCCTGTCTACTGAACTCTATATATGAATATATATAAAAAAAACAGGATTATAATAATTTGTTTTTGATTCGTTCTTTATATGATATAATTTTATTGATTCTCGTGGGCCCGGCCAACTTTCTTTAACCTCAACTTTCTTCCTGGCCAAGTTTCTTGTGAGGTTGAAGAGTCGGCTATGAAAGCTACTTAAATACCAGCTTTTTCTTATGTGTTATTAAGAAAACGAAAAGTCACTGAGAGATGTGTAGCAGCACTGAGCTCTCCGAATGACATAAAGCCACACTATTTTATAATCACAGTGTACGACGCGCAACAACATATCATTCGTCTCACTCACACACTACGTATCTCATTGTATTAGCATTATTTATACACCATTCACAAATATACTTATCAAGCTCATTTTGCTCAAACAATGTTTAAAATCCCGGAATTAACTAGTATCTGATTTTTATTGTGAACCCGACTACAACGAGGACATCCAACAACAAAATTTAGAGGTCTGGAACCCCTGCCCCTCTAAAGGTGTCAACGCAAGAAGACCATACCCAACGATACTCAGCTTATGTCTTGTATACAAGTGGGATTGTATAATGATGTTTTTAGTACCAGTAGGTGGTAAAGCAAGTCTCGTGTCCGCTGCGAAGCCCCTTTGAGCAAGTCTGTCGAGCAGTGTAGTGGCCGACCATCACCTTTCGCTATCTATTTCTCCACCTAAAACATTTTTAACGTACACCTTGATTGATATTTTCTTGCAAAGAATAAATATATAAGAACTGTAACCTAGGCTCACTTACTTTGTAAGGCTAGTATCTATATACTATGACACTATGAAATATGGCCGTCCAAAACAAACCTGGCGGCGGAAAAGACCTGAAGTGAGATTAACAGTGTGCTCAGGACCGTCCGGGAGGGAGATGTACTGTGAATACTCTCTACACCATCTAGGGATCATATGTAGTAAGGAAATACTAAATTCAGTTCAGTTTTTGAAGGTGTGGCTCCAACGCCCTTGGCATTGATTTTGCCAATGTCTAAGTGGAATATAAAAGTGACAGATTTAATGGCGAAAAAAAGGGGGGGGGGGAGATCAAACGCGGTGATCGGTTCGAAAGCTATCTGTAATCCTGAGGATAGTACAAATAAATAGTTATAAAATTGGTAACAATATTTAGAAATTAATAAAAAAAAAAAAATTTATTGTGTAGGACAGCAGACAGGCTGACAGCCCGCTTAGAATTTAGCAGTTACCGTCGCCTATAGGTGTTTGCAACGCCAGTGGCATCGCGAACACGCTGCTGTCCCATAAGGGTACAGGAACTTCGGTCACTAATGCCGGAACACAACACAAGGTTATTATGGCGGCATACTTAAGACCAAAGGTGGTCGCCATCCAGACGGGCTTGAGGCCCTACCACGTAGCTAGGGTGGGTTGTTTTGTCGCCTTTTACGACAGGCCGACCCCGGCCACAGAGGTTATTCTTTCTCCGCCCCTGTACGGATAAATCTAATATATAAAATTCTCGTGTCACAGTTTTCGTTGCCATACTCCTCCGAAACGGCTTGACCGATTTTGATGAAATTTTTTGTGCTTATCCGGTATCTATGAGAATCGGCCAACATCTATTTTTCATCCCCCTAAATGTTAGGGGTGACCCACCCCCAAAATTTTTTTTTAAATTTTTTGACATTTTATTATTTATATGGCAGAACAACGTTTGCCGGGTCAGCTAGTATTTGTTATAAAATGAAATACTAAGAAACACTGCAAATAGGTAGAAGTTACGTGCATAGCAACCCATAACGTCATACAGCGCTCAGGCCTTCCTAGAGTGAGGGAACTGGTAGCATGACGTCTGTTTTTCTAAGGAAGATTGGCAGGTTACTCATAAATCCGTGATCTCCGTATGCAGGGTTCTTTGAGATATTTTCTTTTACGTACTTGGCACACCATATTTGAAAAAAATCTTTAGCTAATTCTGAGAAGGATAAATAATTTTTATATTTGGACCTTACAAAACCAAATAAGTGACACGAAAACAACACAATAATAATACATGCTCTCTTGGGAATTTTTTTTTATTGCGTAGAACAGCAGACAGGCTGACAGCCCGCTTAAAATTTAGCAGTTACCGTCGCCTATAGGTGTTTGCAACGCCAGTGGCATCGAAAACACGCTGCTGTCCCATAAGGGTACAGGAACTTGGGTCACTAATGCCGGAACACAACACAAGGTTATTATGGCGGCATACTTAAGACCAAAGGTGGTCGCCATCCAGACGGGAATCAACCTGTACTTCATCTATACAAATAAATAAAATTGGAGGGTCTGTTTGTAATATTAAAATAACCGCTTTTTACTAAGTGCATTCGGACGTATACACGGTACATATACCAAAACAACATTTTTTACGATTTTTGTTTGTCTGTCTGCCCAAACTGGTTTACAAAATTTCGATCTGGCAATTTTGATGTTGATGATGCTCCACATTCTAGAAGGCCAGTTGAAGCTGATAAAAACCGGCGAATAACAACTCGTCTGACCGTTGAGAGGTATCGAATTCAACCGTTCATGGCCACTTGAAAGATCGCAAATTGGATTAGATTAGAATGGACAATATGTAATTAAATAAAATATTTATCACTACAAAAAATGTCTCTAATTTTCACGAAAATAAACAAAATTACTTTTCGAACAACTCCATATCAAAACATGAAACGTTTTTAGAACAATTTTCCTGGAAGTCCCGAATTGCCTCTGAACGCGATCAATAAACATTTTGTACAATACTTCCAGGCGTGATCAAAAATGCACAACTTCTTTTATAAAAAGTACATTTTGAATGACTGCGAAATAATTGAGTACCGGAAAAAGCTCTAGAACAAATTAATGCTGGTTGTGGTCTAAGCTCAAGACGATAGCGTTTGGTAAATAAAATAAATAATCAAATATTTTGTGACAATTCACACATCGCCATCTAGTCCCAAACTAAGTAGCATAGCACTTATGTTATGGGTACTAGACAACTGACATCGATTGCGACGTCAAGGCACGCATTGCTGTCGCGTGGGCCAAATGGCGTGAGGTAACTGGTGTCATTTGTGACCCCAAGATAAAGTTGAAGGGACAGGTCTATAAGACCATCATTAGGCCTGTCCTTTTATACGGCTGTGAAGCGTGGCCGGTGTTAGAGCGACACAAGCAAGAACTGCGTGTCACGGAGATGAATATGCTTCGGTAGATGTGTGGAGTGACGCGGAAGGA
This sequence comes from Malacosoma neustria, assembly GCA_963693495.1. Taxonomy (NCBI): domain Eukaryota; kingdom Metazoa; phylum Arthropoda; class Insecta; order Lepidoptera; family Lasiocampidae; genus Malacosoma; species Malacosoma neustria. The sequence goes on from OY856377.1 coordinate 19,554,864, forward strand.
CCGCGTTAGGAACTCCCGCATTCGCGGCAGTCTTCATGTCCGTGACATTGCGGATAAACTGCAGGAGTGTCGGCTCCGTTGGTACGGCCACGTTTTACGGCAACCGGATGCTTACGTGGGAAACAAATGTCTGGCCATGCCGCCTCCACCGGGCCCCGGCAGGAGGAGTAGACCCAAAAAGTGCTGGCTTGACGTCGTAAAGGGTGATATGCGTGCCAATGGGCTCACTAACAGGGATGCTGAAGACCGTGTGAAGTGGAGAAGAAAAAGTCGGAAAGCGGACCCCGGATGCCAAAGCGAGAGTTTGGGCTGCAACCGGGATTGAACGCTGAAATGATGATGACTAGACAACTGATATACTACTTACATACTTTTTTGTAAATAAATACATAAACACCCATGCAGACGCAAGAAGGGGATCTAGCCCGTGACCTCCACAAGCGTATCGAAGTGCGTTATCCGTTACGCCACAGAGGTCGTCAAAATCATCACAGTAGTAAGTAGTACTTATGTTCAAAGCGTATTCCTGAAATCTGCTGAAATTCAACTAAGAGAGGACTAATGAGTGCAACCCTTCGTTTGACTCCAAATTTCTCAGCTAGGTCCCAAGCCCTGGACGTCAACCACCCCTGGTCTCCAAATATACTACCCTTGTGTTGTGTTTTCTTGACCCATATTCCAGGAACCCTACGTGGACGGCAGCGTGTAAGCGGGCCCCTGGCGTCGCAAACAGGCGATGGTAACTATGTATTAAGTGCACCGTCAGCCTATCTGTCGTTCCAAAGTGATTAAAAATTAAGAGTTGAACGGAAAACTGACGAGATTGATTTACGCCTGGAATATGGATTCGAAACTAAAGAAAGGGAAAGAAATAATGTATTTCGTAGTTGTGTATTAATTACAAAAGCTATGTTTTCTCCTTCCTTCTTGTTAACTCGTACGACCATTAAATATCTATACAGAAACTTGCTGAATACACGTGTATACGTTATTTTTATAATTGTAAGCTGCCTAAAACCTTGTTATTAATTTGCATTTGGTTATATATGGAAAATATAATTTGTATTCTTTTGAGAAGTAATAAACTGATAATATTTTCAGAAATTTGACACAGAAATCGTTAATTGCAACAATGTTTCACTTATATATTTAAATTACTATTAAATTCGCTTGTAAATCGGACCTCGCTGACACAATACCTTCATTAGCAGCAGGAGAATGGCCGCCGGACTTATCTTCGTTGCGAGGCGTCGTCGACCCGTCCGAGTGCTCCTGAAATATTATTCACGGCAATGAGTCTTACGCTTCAATATTTGCTATGGAATTTTTAGTAGGAAAATGCGATACGTGGGTAATTTTTTTTTTATTAATTAGTTTAATTAGGATTTTCATTTTACAATTTAGTTTTACTGGACTCATTCTTTCAATACCAAAGAAGATAAATCAGCCGTTTTTTTTTCTTTATTAATTCAATCTACTGTTGTTTACAAATTAAAACTATAAGATTATTCTCTCCAAATGATGATCAAAAGTCTACATAATTGACTGACCTTTTGGAGTGGAGCTATCTGCCTAAAAGCTGCATGGACCAAATCAATTGCTAATATATACTGGAAATTTTAAATTACAAAATTTTGCCCGTTTATTAGAAGATTTCTACCCTCCATAATTAAAAGTTAAGTGGAATTTTTTATATGGCACCAAAATAATTACTATAATCTAATTAATAAGCAGTGTTTTGAGTGAATTTGATTGATTATTTTTTGTATTAGTTATCCTTGTTAAAAGTACTAGGTACTAAGTAGTACCTAAAATAGTTTTGTTTATGTTTAAATTTTATTCATAATATTTTAAGGAAAACGTTGAAGACAAGTGGCAATAATATAATAATAATAAATATACTGGGTACAATTCCCATAACGTCATCTAGTACTTAAGTAACTTATATATAAGTAGTATATCAGTTGTCTAGTACCCATAACACATGTGCAATGCTACTTAAGTACTAGATGACGTTATGGGAATTGTACCCAGTATATATACTTTTAAAAGTATATTAAAGTATATATACTTTTCTTTTAAACGCGAGATAGGAATTGAACCAGTGACCTCCGCAAGCGAGAAAAACTGCCGACTGTGACCTTCAACGCCATCTGTAAGCCACGAAGTATCGAGAAGCGACAGATGACGCGTCAGGCGCGGATGAATCCTTCCGTTCAGCCGCCATTATTGTTTCTGTTTCAACGAAACCACCAAGGAGGTGCCCATGCCGTGACCACAAGACCTTAAAATCCAAATCTTTTAGCGGCCGGTACAGGACACTACCTGCAATCTTAGAATACCTGTGTGTGTACCACCTCGGCAGATTCTTTGTTGGAACAGGAATAAGTGCCTGAGCACAAAGTATTATTTTGTGATTCGAACCAGTAATCTCTATGTTAGTATCTGCGTGTGACAATTTGGGTACCACTACGTACCTTATAATGTTTAATTGCTAACCGCTAATCGTAATAATGTGATTAATTCCCATTAAGCCATTCGAAAACAGCTTTAAATTGAACGACGCTTAAAAAGTTTTATGTCAGATATTCTTTCTCTCCAGTATAGAGGCCTACAGACATCCCTAAATCGGGAGCAATATCGAGAGGACGGAGCTTGCGGGGTAGTAGCGGCCGCTACTCTACACACATCGCTGCCAAACTGCCAATTAATGTGCAATCGGGAGCAATATTTGAAATAAAACTTAATACTAATTATTTATTATCAAACATCAAAAACTTCCTTCTTAACTTCGCACAACATGAAAGCACAACAGGTCCTGCCACTGCTGCACTCGCAAGCACACTGCGAGTGAAATCGGACCTATTTCGCTATACACGTCCCTAAGGTCGGCTCCTAGACGAGAAATCGGCCCTAAATCGTGATTTCGCCCGAGCTGATCTCAGAGTTAGGGGCAATAATAATAATTCTTTCTTTATTCTTTATCGTAATATCATGATTATGATGACTAGTCCCAGAAATTAGGTTTCCCTCTCTGTTATGTATGTGATGGGAATAATTCGAGTTAGAACGTAGCGAAGCGTAGTAGAATAAATGTGTGTGCGCGCGTGTGTATAGTATGTACGTGCGAACGTGTATGTGTGCGTGTGTGAAAATAATTATGCACGGCGATCCCCTCCACTTCTCCGATTATGCCCCTGATTTAGGGACGTATGTAGAGCTTTTAAGTTTGTAAATAGCACCCAGACGTTCATCACGGATTTAAAGCAGCTCAACGTTGGTTCAATTTCGCTTGGCAGACCAAACTTGGCTGTCGAAGAGTTATAATATTTATTTTTCATTATTTAATAATTTTTCTGAATAAACTACAAACAAATCAGCACTTCCAAGCGTTGAAGCCTTAGAGTATACATAAGCATACTCTAAGGTTGAAGCTGTAAATAAAAGAAGAAGAAGAACTACAAACAGCATGATAATGTATGACATATACTAATGAGCAGCCGTATTTATTATACGTTACAAAAATAATTTCCATCTTATTTATATTGAACTAGCTGACCCGTCAAACGTTGTTCTGCCATATAAATAAATAAAAAGTAGCCGATGTCCTTCCCCGAAGTCAAAACCATCTCTATACCGAAATTTATTGAAATTAGTTCAGCGGTTGAAACTTAACGACCATGGGGTATGGATATAAGAGGGATGAGTGGGTATAGTGTATTTTTTAAAATCTACCCTCCATGTAGACATTTATTCGTGCAGGGCCGGAAAAAGAATACTGATCTCTGCGGCCAGGGTCGGCCTGTTGTAAAACGCGACAAAACAACCCACCCTAGCTACGTGGTAGGGCCTCAAGCCCAACGGTATGGCGACCACCTTTGGTCTTAAGTATGCCGCCACAATAACCTTGTGTTGTGTTCTGCGGTTAGTGACCCCAGTCCTTGTACCCTTATGGGACAGCAGCATGTTCGCTATGCCACTGGCGTTGCAAACACCCATAGGCTACAGTAATTGTTAAATTTTAAGTGGGCCGTCAACCTGTCTGCAGTTCTACAGCAAATAAAAAAGACGGTAGATTTAAATAAAAATACTGTAGAGTGGCGCCATCTCTTGACTGAGTTATGAACCGTGTTCTCTTTTCGAATCCACCCCTGGTGATCGTTATTACAGTTTCTAGAGTCTAATATTTATGATTCCAATGTATATGATGCTTTTCCTTTTAGTTATACGGTTGACCCCCTCAACCGGGGGGTCAAGGGGGTTAGGACTTGGAATTTTTTTTATTATACGTGTTTTTTATATTGTAAATGTAGACTCATGAAAGGCAACCCTTACTAAGCGACATCAAGTGAACTTTCCAGGAAATAAACTCCTGTACGAACAGCTGTGTATTCACGATGCCCCTAGCGTCGCAAACATTTGTATGCGACGGTAACTGGTTATTATTAAAGGGGCCGTCAGCCTGTCCGTCCACAATAAAAAAAGGAAAGGGATTTGAAGTTCAAGTATTTAGAAAACAAAATATTATAATTCACCTATGTAATTGTTGGATTTGAATGATTTTCTGATAGATCAATTCCCAATTTCTCCATGCAGGGGTGGGGCAAGAATACTAATACTGGGGTTGGCCTTTCGTAAAAGGCGACAAAACAACCCTAGCTACGTGGTAGGGCCACAAGCCGGTCTGGATGGCAATATGTATTTATTTACCAAAAAACTAGATATGTAGTGTATCAGTGATGTAGTACCAACACAGCTCTTCTTCAGTTTTATTGCTTCGAAGATTCTGAACGCTTCTTGCGTCACGCGTGCTACGGCCGATATTTTGACGCCTCACTGGTGGCATTTTCTTATCGATAATAATAAATATCACTATAATAAAACTCTAAATACACGAAACCCTTCGAAGCATTGATTAAAATTGTGTAATTCTGGATCGTAATAGTTCCAGGAACTATGTTCACCATTGGAAACAGGTCCGTCCAATCAGCTGCGTCAAATGTCATAGTTCCACATGTCCATGTCCTGTGCGATGAAAATGAATTTCCGAACATGTACCGATCCAACCGATAACTACCGAGTCCTCCCGATTAATAGTTCCACATGTCCATGTCCTGTGCGATGAGAACGAATAAGCGAACGAATTTCCGAACATGTACCGAACCGGCCGCAGAGCCGACCTACAATGACCGAGTCCTCCCTAACCCTAACCAAGCAAATATGAGTAGAATAGAATATTCTTTATTGCACACAGAAAATAATAAAATAAAATGAACATAGACTTAAACTAAACAAATGTACAATTGGCGGTCTTATCACTAATAGTGATTTCTTCCAGACAACCGTCTTAATAACAATCAATATGATCTCGAATAGGTCGGTCATTGTGCGCATCAGTATCATATAAAAAAAAAACAATTGAATAAATAAAGGGATAATAACTACATAAAATGGGAAATATATAAGAGAAAAATAAAATAAAATTACATATACATATATAAGATTATAAGATAAATTATAAATGAAGATAGTGTTCTTTTACCAGTGAGTTGAAGGAGGTAAGAGATTTGGCCCTTCTGATTTTAAATGGCAATGCATTCCACAGTCTCACAGCCATAACTGTAAAGGATCTGCCATAAATTTGAGTGGTATGCATTGGAGTGGTGAGTCGCAGGTTTGCTGATGATCTACAGAAGCTACCTCCAGGTTGTTGAGCGTTTTGCGTTTCTTCAGGAAAGTAGTTTCCTGAAGAAACGCAAAACGCTCTTTTAGATAATGAGGAAATTTGGGATTGAAAAGAGTATTATATAGAAGAGAAGAGTTAAGAGAGAACGTTCCAGGTATGAGTATACCTGGAACGTTCCGTCTTATGTTAAGCAATTTGAATGCACAATGCAACTATTATGTTTTGCGTTAGAGACGACAATTGGTTTATTAAATTTTTATTTCTCGCTCGCTTGACCATGACTCCCACTGAGGTACTAGTTCTGCGAATAAGTTTACCTAACATGGTTGCGATAGGGAAGTGAATTGTTCCATGTTCAATCCATTCGATGACATGATTTGAACATGTCTAGCATTGATGTATCAGTATGAAGTTTGAAGTCAACTGTCACTTGATCTGCTATTCTAAGTGCGACTATGTTCTAAAATAACATTAAAATAATTAATATAAACAACTTTTTTACAATTTTCATTTTATACAAACCTTGTCCTAACAATAACGAATACACAAAACAAAGAATCATCCAATTTGGTGCAGTCATTCGAACGTGATGAGCGTACATACATTTCTGTTAAAACCTGCGTGTTTTGTATATTTATATAATCAAAGCACTGGCATGTTTTAAAAGTATACTTTAAAAATATTCTAGTGACTTTTACACCGTAACTTTTTTTTTATTCTACTTCTGTCATGTCTTGTTAAAATAAACTCTTGTTAATCGGCATCTTACAAATTTATTTATTTTAAAGAATTGCTTCATATACAGCAATTCTTTTCGGGACTCTGCTTCAACAGGTTATGGGCCCAGGCTTAGCAAGATGAGTGAATCTCCATCGTCTACACCACACTGTTTTCAGACTGCCTCAAGCATGTCTCCACTAGTGGTCAGTAGCAGCACACCTAGTTTCACAAAGCTTCAAGGTAGCAGCAACTACGCAACGTGGAGTTTCGCAATGCAAATGTATTTAATAGATGCAGAGCTTTGGGACTGCGTAATTTCGACCGCTGATGAAGAGTCTGGTGAATTTCAATGCAAGGACGTAAAAGCAAGGTCAAAAATCTGTTTAAACCTAAGTGAGCACCTTTACCCCGTAGTCATGGCAGCAAAAACATCAAAAGAAACTTGGAACCGACTCCGGGAGTGCTATGCTGACAGTGGATTAACACGGCGCTTAAAACTCATGAAGAAATTGCTCAATATCCAACTTGAAACCTACTCGAATGTAGAAGCCTACGTAAATGACATACGTCACATTCAGCAGCAGCTGATCGCAATTCATGCCAGCCTCGATGATGAACTTGTTGGTTTGATTATGCTAGCAGGACTTCCTGACACCTACAACCCGATGGTGATGGCTATAGAGCACTCCGACACTAAAGTGACTATGGACGTGAGGGGCTCTGAATAGAGTCCCTGCTAATTTACAGGAGAAATACCCTTTTCACTCCAACTAAACTGTTACCATATAAATACAACACGTTGCAATTTACAGCAGTTCGTATATTTGATAACTCAAATAATTACAAGAATTATAACACTTATTTAGTAGAAACATATGACTGGACGCTACACAAACAAAGCCTCTGATAAATCGATAATATTTTAGAATCGGTGGTTCGAGGTAATATATTTTACTGACAATTGGCGTTGTTGCTTTTTTGTTTTTATTCTTGTCACAAATTATCTCTATGCCAAAATGTCGTGCCTTCTGGATCTCGCATCATAAAAAGAGGTGCGTTATTAAACGCCACACCACCCCCCTACGGAGAAGGAGAATCCGTAAAGAGAAAAAAAAGAATTATAGATCAAAAGGTCTAGAAAAATGAACTTTGCGACCAGAGCGAGTAGTATATTGTGGTGCGGGAGGGTGGGGATGAGCAGGAGGGAGACGAACAGAAGAAGGGGGAGGAACAGAAGGAATGTGAGATGGCACTTGAAAACGTAAAGCCGAAGAATCTTCTACAAAGGCTGGTTTGAGCCTGTCGACGCTGACAGTTGTCCGTTTCCCCTTTACTTCTATGGTGAATGTCTTCCCGTCGTCAGCCCTAGAAAGGACTTTATGAGGACCCGAGTAGGGGCATTGTAGGGAGCGCCGTACAGTGTCATCTCTAAGCATGACGTGGGACGCGGTACTAAGATTTTTAAAAACGAATGGTGACGGTTTGCTGTGATGGGACGCTGGTGTCGGTCGTAATTTAGACATATGTCGTCTCAGGTTAACGATGAATTCCGACGGCTCTTCAATACTAGGTCCTGAAGATGTTAAAAGTTCACCCGGAAGAGTAAGTGACTCTCCGTACAGCAGTTCCGCTGATGTTGCCTGTAGGTCTTCTTTAAAAGCAGAGCGCATTCCTAGCAACACCCAAGGAAGTGCACTCAGCCACGAGGATTCGTGGCACATTAGAGCGGCCTTTAGCTGTCTGTGCATTCGCTCGACGAGCCCGTTGGCACAAGGATGATAACTAGTAGTGCGTATACGTTTAGTACCACATAAATTAGTAAGGCGTCTGAAAAGGTCCGACTCGAACTGTCGTCCCTGGTCGGTTGTGATGACACCAGGAACTCCGAATCGAGCAATCCAGCCGGAGACAAAGGTGTTCGCCACTTCTTCTGCTGTTATTCCATTCATAGGCCAAACTTCGGGCCACCGAGTGTAGCGATCTACAGCAGTCAGGCAGTATTGGAAGCCAGAACAAGATGGAAGAGGGCCAATGATGTCAACATGGACATGCTTGAGCCGAGATATAGGACTGGAGATGTGTCCGAGTGGAGATTTTATATGCCGCGTCACCTTACTTTGCTGGCAAGCAACGCAGGTTTGACACCAATAACGGCAATCTTTGGCAATGCCAGGCCACACGAAACGGTCTGAGATCAATCGAATGGTTGATCTAGTACCAGGATGACTAAGATTATGTAACTGACCAAAAATCTTCTTTCGCATAGGTTCCGGTACAAATGGTCGTGGTCGTCCAGTGGACATGTCGCAGACCAAAGTAGTGTTTGTGCCGGGAACTAAGACGTTCTCTAGTTTCAGAGAAGAATTCGCATCGTTACGATACTTTTTCAATTCGTCGTCGAGTTTTTGGCAAGAAGAGAGAGCAGAATGGTCAGTTTCAAAACTAACAGCTTCGATGCGGGACATTGCGTCCGCCACCGTATTATCCACCCCTTTAATATGGACAATGTCCGTGGTAAACTGCGAGATAAAGGACAGTTGATTTAACTGTACCGGTGGAAGCTTCTCGCGACGTTGCGAGAACGCGTAAACCAATGGTTTATGGTCCGTATAAATCGTTACGTGCTGTGCGGCTAGGAAATGTCGATAATGCTGTACACTCTCGTATACTGCTAAAAGCTCACGGTAGTATGCTGGCCACTGACACTGACGGGGATTCAGCTTTTTACTAAAGAAACCCAAGGGTTGCCAAGCATCACCAACTTTCTGCTGAAGGCAGGCGCCAACGTGAGAACTGGAAGCGTCGGTGAAAAGCCCTAGTTCAGCGTTTGGCAAAGGGTGTGCTAACAGAGCTGCAGATGACAAGCTATCTTTACAGGCATTAAAACATTCCTTGAGCTCAGGTGTCCAATTGACCGGTGTAAGACCTTTACCTTTGGCGATCACGATCGCGTTGACTAGCGGTGCTTGTAACTTGGCCGCATTGGGCAAAAATCGGCGATAGTAATTGACCATCCCAATGAAACGGCGGAGTCCTTGTACGGTCTTTGGTAGAGGAAAATCTTTTAGAACCTGAATGCGTTCTGCTGGTGGTTGTGTTCCGTCAGCAGATATGCAGTTTCCGAGAAAGGTAACCTTAGGAACACCAAACACGCATTTTGCAGGGTTGATAACAATTCCGTAATCTTCAAATCGCTTGAAAAGAGTACGGAGGTGTACAGCATGTTGGCGAGCATCACGGGAGTACACTAATATGTCATCAACGTACGCAAAGCAAAAGTCGAGACCTTGGACAACTTCGTCTATAAATCTTTGAAACGTTTGGCCTGCGTTGCGCAAACCAAAAGTCATGTAATTAAATTCGTAAAGTCCGAAGGGTGTTATGATGGCAGTTTTACAAATATCCTCAGGCGCAACAGGAATTTGCTGGTATGCCTTAACGAGGTCGATTGTACTAAATATACTACAACCGGATATGTTGTGGCCAACATCACCAATATGGCGGACAGGGTACCTGTCGGGTATTGTACGCGAATTCAACGCACGATAATCGCCGCAGGGTCGCCAAGTGCCGTCGCGTTTAGGGACCATATGAAGTGGGGAAGACCACGAACTTTTCGAAGGTCTGGCTGTCCCGCACTGTACCATATCATCAAAAACCTTTTTAGCCTCTTGAAGCTTTTGAGGCGCCAGACGTCTAGGACGACAAGAGACTGGGGCGCCCTCAGTGGTCAGAATATGATGAACTGTGCTATGCTTCGGCTTGCGAAGAAGTCCCGGTGGCTTCGTAATGGACGGAAATTCCGCAAGAAGTGCACTAAATTGGGATGACGGAGCACAGACAACTTTGACGCTGGTCTGATCTAAAACAGCAACGGCAGCAACGCATGACAAACCGGTACTGCTATCGACGAGTCTCTTACTGGCGCAATCCGGCAACAGCCGATAGTGCGCCAGAAAGTCGGAGCCGATGATGGCGGTGTTGACGTCAGCAATAATAAATTGCCACTGAAATGTGCGACGTAGCCCTAAATTAAGCGTCATTTGTATGTGGCCAAAAGTGCGTATCTCACTACCATTGGCAGCCGCCAATGTATAGTTTGAACGTTTCGGCTTATTTGCTAACCATTGATAAGGGTAACAGGAGAGGTCAGAGCCTGTGTCTATTAAAAAACGGCGCTTGGTTGTGCTTTCGGTGACAAATAATCGGCGACTCTCCTTTAAACAGTCAGACGTCGCCATCATTGACTGTTTTTGTCGTTTTCCGAAGGTGGTGGCGGCATCCAGGTACATGGTTGAATACACTTAATAGCTTTGGTTTTAAATTTCCTATGGTAAAAACACATTTTAGGTTTACCAGGCGTTTGTGAGCGTCGTCGCTGATTTGAGAAATCCCGGGTCCTATTTCTACCGCGTTCAGCAATAAGTACAGCAAGCTGACGCGTGACCTCATCCAGGCGCCGTATTATACCTTCTAACCAAGAAGATGAAACGGCAGACGTGCTCGCTGAGAAAACAGCTGATGAATGAGGTGCGGCCATACCAGGCGAAACTTCCAGAATTCTGTCCGCTAACTCAGCGACTGTGTTTGTCTCCATCACTAAACTTTAATATTTACAATTATATATAAAAAAAAAATTTGGTAAAAGATATTAACACAAACTGAGGCAAAATGCTAACAATATGAGACACAGTAAAACAATGTGATAAAATTATAGTAACAAGAAATAAGAAATTAGGTATTCTAATACAAATGTTATGAATGTGATTCACGTAAATAAGACTTAAAATTGTAATTATTTTAAAAAAACACTTCACCGAGTTAATCAGAAAACCCAAAAAAAAGGTTCTATGTTGTGGGATGCTGCACCAACCCCACGGCTTGTACTCGATTACGTCTGGATGCTGCACCAACTGTATATGGCTTGAACTCGATCACGCCTGGATGCTGCACCAGGTTTATGTAGCTTGTATTCGATCACGTCGGGATACTGCACCAACTGCATATGGCATGCACTCGATGACGTCGGGATGCTGCACCAGGTGTATAGCAGTTGTACTCGATCACGTCGGGATGCTGCACCAGGTGTATAGCAGTTGTACTCGATCACGTCGGGGTCACCAATTGAGGGGCTCTGAATAGAGTCCCTGCTAATTTACAGGAGAAATACCCTTTTCACTCCAACTAAACTGTTACCATATAAATACAACACGTTGCAATTTACAGCAGTTCGTATATTTGATAACTCAAATAATTACAAGAATTATAACACTTATATTTAGTAGAAACATATGACTGGACGCTACACAAACAAAGCCTCTGATAAATCGATAATATTTTAGAATCGGTGGTTCGAGGTAATATATTTTACTGACAATTGGCGTTGTTGCTTTTTTGTTTTTATTCTTGTCACAAATTATCTCTATGCCAAAATGTCGTGCCTTCTGGATCTCGCATCATAAAAAGAGGTGCGTTATTAAACGCCACAGACGCAATCGCATCAATCTTGCTTAAAGAAGAATGTCGAGATGCAACAGCCACGTCTAGTTCTTTATTATCTAGTGTATCCGTGTCTAATAATAATGTAGTTAAATGCAATTATTGCAGAAAGATAGGCCATCAAATGTACCAGTGTAGAAAGCGTCTCAACCGAAAAAAGTCTCCAGCATCATTATCAGCACCATCAGCGACAACTTCATCATCGTTACCATCTCATTCATGTAATAATATATCTGATATTACACTTTTATCTGGCTTTAATCATAATCTTCCTACAGGCATCCCTATCCCTTCACCTTGTACCTCAACCGAATGGTACATTGACTCTGGTGCTACAATACATATGAGTAACAAGAGTGATTGGTTCCTGGACATGAAGCAAGAGTCTAAACCAGTCACTATGGCCAATGGTCAGAAAATTCAGAGTGAAGGAAAAGGTACAATTTCTGTAAATGTTTCTGATAGGATTAAGCAAATTACTGATGTATTATACGTTCCAAATTTAGCAACAAATTTGCTCTCAGTACACTGCTTGATTCAAAAAGGATTCATAATAGTGTTTTCCGAGAAAGGTGCCTCGATTCTTTTGAAGGATAGATGTAAAATAACTGGCACTGTTGTTGCAACAGCGTCAAATTTTAATAGTCTATACAAATTAGATACGGTAGATTATAAAGCCAATCTGATACAACCAACAGCGTCAAATTTTAATGGTCTATACAAATTAGATACGGTAGATTATAAAGCCAATCTGATACAACCAACAGCGTCTGCTTTACTATGGCATAGACGTCTTGGCCACCTACACCCTAAAGACCTGAATATTTTAAAAAATAATGCCATTGGTATAGACTATACAAGTTCTTCATTCAGAGAATTGAGTGAAACCTGCTTGCCGTGCCTACAAGGTAAATTGTCAAAGCGACCATTCAAAAAATCACAAAGTAGGTCTAATGCCAAATTGGAACTGGTGCATACTGACCTCTGCGGGCCGATGAGTACTCCTTCGTGGGGTGAAGCGCTTTACCTACTAACTTTTACAGACGATTTTACTCGTAAGACTTTTGGCTACCTGCTAAAATCGAAAAATGAAGTCTTCTGTAAATTTGTTGAATTTAAAAGCTTTGTGGAGAATCAAACGGGTCTAAAAATTAAAACTTTGCGCTCGGAGAATGGCAAAGAGTTCTTGAATCATAATATGACTTATTTCCTAAAAAAGAATGGAATTGTTCATCAAACGACAGTGCCTTATACTCCGGAGCAAAACGGAGTATCAGAACGTGTTAACAGAACTGTTGTCGAAAAAGCAAGATCAATGCTCCAAGATTCTGGTTTACCAGGTGCATATTGGGGAGAAGCGGTTTCCACAGCGATATATCTCAAGAATCTCTCTCCAACCCAAGCGTTAAACAATAAAATCCCGGAAGAAATGTGGACTGGAAAGAAGGTGGATTTAAGTCACTTGCGAGTTTTCGGCTGTGAAGCGCATGTTTTGGTCCCAAAAGAGAAGCGCAAGAAACTCGACTCCAAGACTCAAGCCTGTATCTTTGTTGGCTACTCAGCAGATACAAAAGGGTATCGTCTTATTAATCCTCAGAATCCAAGGAACGTTGTAATTGCCAGAGACGTTGTCTTTGTCGAAAACAAACAGCCATCTGGCGAATATGTTAAAGAAGAACCAATGAATACTTTGTGGCGTCTATGGACCGCACATAAACCGGTCTCGGAACATCACTAGTTTTGGGGCGTAATGTTACCCCTCACTAGTGTGCTCCGATCCCGCCACTATATTTATTCTGACATTTCTAACAACAGAGATAACCTTTCTCGCAGCATGTATATATTTTAACATAACTCCAATGTTTGTTTGCCTTTATAAAACTAAAATATATAAAGTTAACCGAGAGGCATTTTCATTTGAGCACGCCAATGGCGGCCGTGCTCACCGATATCCCTCACAACTTTATATTGGTGACCCCAACGTGATCGTCATTTATATTGGTGACCCCTACACGCAGCTGAGTGAGTAGTGCAAATAAGAACAGTGCACATATGCGGCGGCGACGTTTTTCCTGTTGCTGCACTGGCATCCAGGACGGTGGAGGGCGGAGGAGTCGTTTTTTCTTCGTCGGTGGCCACGTGTTTTTGTGGCACAAAGGCCGCAGCCCCGCGTCAAACCTCTTCCATGCCGATCCCCTGAAGACCTACGCACGGTTGCATGACGTCCCTTGGAGCCCCACGCACTGTTGCATGCTGCATGAGCATTTGGTGAGGCCTATCCATTACTTTATCCACTAATAACATTCTGCATCGTGTGAGCCTTGCACATAAAAGCTATGTGCTGTTACTACTGTGTGGTGCATTTTTTTTTTAACAAGTGGTGGTGTTAGCTTTGCTCCGGCAACAGGGTTGGTGCATATAAATTTGTATCTTTGTGTGTGTAGTGCAGATACATTAACTGACACTAATACTATCTAAACTAATGTGTGCATTTATTTCATTAATTTTCATTTTTGCCTGTATGTATTTTTCATGTTAGTTTTAAGGTTTTTTTAACATTAAGCTGCATTATGATACAGGCTTATGTTTCTTTTTTTGATAAATATTACCTCATTAGCTGATAAAATTAATTTTTACTATTTTTTCCTTTTTCTTTAACTATTGTGCATTTGGTACTAACAATTAGTTCTTAAAGTTTTACTTCTTTAAACATTGTTAACCATTTCTCTCTTTTTAGTTTTCATATTGTTTGTGTTGATTCTGACAATGTCTTCAGAAGAACTAGACAAACAAGTAAGGGAGCTGCAGCAACAGTTAAATGCAGTGCTTGCATCTAAGGCTGTGGGTGCTGTCTCCGTGAAGTTGCCAGCGTTCTGGCAGGAGAAGCCAGCCATTTGGTTCGCTCAAGCGGAGGCACAGTTCGAGATATCCGGAATAACACAAGATTCCACCAAATATGGCCATGTCTTGGCCATGCTCGATGCCCGCATAGCTGATGAGGTTGAGGACATTATTACTAACCCTCCGGAAAAAGAGAGGTACTTAACATTAAAAAAGGAATTGATTAAGCGGCTTACTATATCCCGTGAGCAGCGAATTAGGCAGTTGCTCAGCGAGGAGCAGTGCGGGGACAGGAAGCCCTTCTCCTTCCTCCGCCACCTTCAATCACTAGCCGGCAAGACTGAAGATGATAGCATTATCCGGGAGCTTTGGATGCGTCGCTTACCTCATGAGGTCCAACGCATCCTCATGGCACAAGCTGACCTCTCTTTGGTTAAGTTGGCCGAAATCGCTGATGCCATTGTGGACACACGGCCATCGTCTTCTACTAGTGTCAGCGCCGCCAGCACCACGGCCAGCTCCGACATTGAGGACTTGAAGCGCACCATTGCTGGGTTGGCCAAACAGGTCGAAGCTCTCAGCCGCGCCAATAGAAGCTCACGCTCCTCACAACGGAACGGCTCGCGCTCTCCATCGCGTTCTCCATCTTCGCCCCACTCAGACAAACTCTGCTGGTACCACCGACGCTTTGGAGCCAAGGCAACCAAATGCGTTGCTCCTTGCTCATGGTCGGGAAACGCTCCGAGCAATCAGTAACGGCGGCATCGGATTGCGACCAAGCCAGCCGCCGGATATTCGTCACCGACTTGGTTACTAAGATCAAGTTCTTAGTAGACACCGGGTCGGACCTGTGTTGTTTCCCTCGCAAACTCCTTAAGGGTCAAGCTTCACCGCCCAGCTTTGATGTTCGTGCCGCCAACGGGACTCCTATCAAGACGTATGGCTTTTACCTACTCTCTTTGAACTTGGGTCTCCGGCGCGACTTTCGGTGGAACTTCATCGTAGCGGATGTGAACACACCTATCATCGGCGCGGATTTTCTGGCACATTACCAGCTGTTGCCAGACTGCAAGAATAAACGTCTAGTCGACGGCTCCACCGGCATCTTTACCTGCGCTGCCGTCGCGCTCGTCGACCAAGCCAGTGTTAAGGCCATTGCCGCGGACGACGATTCTCCTTTTGGGAAGATACTGAAGGAGTTTCCTGAAATCGTTCGCCCACCAAGTCTACCTACTGTCGCCAAGCATTCGACTGTGCACCACATCATTACTACTGATGGTCCTCCGGTCTCTTGCCGCCCTCGACGCCTCGCACCCCAGAAACTTCAAGTCGCTAAGAAGGAATTTGAAGACATGGTACGAGATGGGACAGCGCGACCTTCGGACAGTCCTTGGTCCTCTCCTCTGCATCTTGCCAGAAAAAAGGACAACAACTGGCGTCCGTGCGGAGACTACCGCGCCTTGAACGCCCGCACTGTTCCGGACCGCTACCCTGTGCGTCACATCGGCGATTTTAACAACAATATTAATGGCTGCTCCGTGTTCAGCGTCTTGGATTTGGTAAAAGCTTATCAGCAGATCCCCGTCGCTGACAGTGACATTTGTAAAACGGCCATCACGACACCTTTTGGCCTATTTGAGTTCCCGTTTATGACCTTTGGACTCCGAAATGCAGGTCAAACCTTCCAGCGTTTTATCGACGAGGTTACCCGCGGGCTAGACTTTTGTTTCCCCTACGTTGACGACATCCTAGTCTATTCCGGTGACCATTCTCAGCACGCTGAACACCTCCGCACACTGTTCCGTCGACTTTCGGAGTACGGAGACTACTCCGGTGTTCGAGGTGTTGATGACTACATCAACACCTCGAAGTGCATCCTTGCCGCTGAAGAGGTAACGTTCCTCGGCTACCGCATTTGCAAGGAGGGCCTATTCCCACCACGCGAGCGGATTGAAGCACTTCGAGGCTACACTCTACCTAAAACAGTTGAAGGTCTACGAAGGTTCCTAGGGATTATAAATTTCTACCGACGCTGCCTACCTAGTGCTGCGGAACTCCAGGCTCCTCTTATCGACGCCCTGGCTTCTTCAAAGCTGAAGGGGGCCAAACCATTTCCTTGGACGCCCGAGCTAGAAATCGCGTTCCAGAAATGCAAGGACCATCTCGCAAATGCGACTCTCCTGGCCCATCCTCTTCACGACGCCAAGCTCACTTTATTCACTGATGCTTCGTCGAGTCACGTTGGTGCTTGCCTTCAGCAGTTTGTCGACTCCCACTGGCAGCCACTTGCCTTCTTCAGCAAGAAGCTCACGGAGCGCCAATCGTCCTGGCCTGTGTATTACAGGGAATTGCTAGCCTTGTATGAAGCAGTGCACCATTTCCGGCATATCATGGAGGCACAGCACGTTACCATCTTCACAGACCATAAGCCTCTCACCTATGCCTTTTCGCAGCGACGCGAAAAGTTACCTCCTATCCAGGCCAACCAGCTGTCGTTCATCTCGCAATTCACCACTGACATCCAACACGTCCATGGCAAGGACAACGTCGTGGCTGATGCGATGTCTCGCATCGAGACGATACGCCTCGAAGACGACTACGCGGCGCTCGCTGCTGATCAGGCCCAGGATGAGGAACTCAAAGCATTGGTCAACAACTCTTCCTTGAAACTGGAGAAGATCACTTTGCCTGGCACTGACATTTCCCTCTTTTGCGACATGTCAACAGGGAAGCCACGGCCCTATCTTACTCCTTCTTTCAGACGAGTTCATTTTGACCGACTGCACAACCTCAGTCACCCCGGCGTGAGGACAACCTCACGATTGGTGGCTGATCGCTTCGTTTGGGCCAACATGAAGAAGGATTGTCGGAACTGGGCGCGGTCTTGCATCGCTTGCCAACGGAGCAAGGTCTCCCGGCACACCCACTCTCCTCTCGGCACCTTCCCTTCGCCAACTAAACATTTCCGTCATGTCCATATCGACATCATCGGTCCGCTACCTTACAGCAAAGGCTTTAATTACTGCCTTACTGCTGTAGACCGATTTACGCGGTGGCCGGAAGCTTGGCCGATGGTCGGGATAACTGCGGAAGAAGTAGCCGAAACCTTCTTTAGGGAATGGGTAGCACGTTTTGGCGTACCATCCCTCATTACAACGGACCAAGGTCGCCAGTTTGAGTCCACGCTATTTAGGGCCTTGGTGACGCTGTGTTCTGCCCAACGCGTTCGCACCACGAGTTATCATCCGTGCGCGAACGGGCTCGTTGAACGCATGCACCGTCAGCTCAAAGCGGCTATCATGTGCCACAAGGACACCTGGTGCACTGCTTTGCCACTTGTCCTTCTTGGTATGCGCGCTTCATTGAAAGAAGACCTCCAGACTTCGTCCGCCGAGCTTGTATATGGAGAACCCTTATGCTTGCCCGGCGAGTTCGTCTCACCTTCTGCAAACAACCATTCCAGCGACATGCCCAGCTTCGTTACGCAGCTCCGGACCCATATGGCTCGTTTAAAGCCTATTTATCCGTGCAGGGGCGGAGAAAGAATACTAACCTCTGTGGCCGGGGTCGGCCTGTCGTAAAAGGCGACAAAACAACCCACCCTAGCTACGTGGTAGGGCCTCAAGCCTGTCTGGATGGCGACCACCTTTGGTCTTAAGTATGCCGCCATAATAACCTTGTGTTGTGTTCCGGCATTAATGACCCAAGTTCCTGTACCCTTATGGGACAGCAGCGTGTTCGCGATGCGACTGGCGTTGCAAACACCTATAGGCGACGGTAACTGCTAAATTCTAAGCGGGCTGTCAGCCTGTCTGCTGTCCTACGCAATAAAAAAAAAAAAAAAAAAAAATTCCAAGCTCTCGCCACGGAACGAAAACTATCTTCGTCTCCAAGGACCTGGCTACTTGCAGCCACATATTCCTCCGTGACGACACCGTAAGGCCGTCGCTGAAACCGCCCTACACAGGCCCCCATAAAGTAATTAGTCGCGACGACAAGACGCTTACCATCATCATTGGAGACAAGAACGTCCGAGTGAGCATTGACCGGGTTAAACCCGCTTTCTTCGCCGAAGACTCAACAGTACTGCTTCGGACTCCAGACAGCACATCTGCGTCGCCACCTGTGACCTCTCCTGTGCCTTCTGCTTCTTCTCCATCAACAACTACACCAGAGACAGCACCTACGCCTTCGAACTCCGCTAAGTATACTACGCGGTCCGGACGTAGAGTACGTTTCAAGCTGCCACACGATGCGTGAACTCCCTTGCTTGCTATGTCTCCTGTGTAATGTCTTTATATGCTAATTTAGTGTAATGTCTGTTTACTGTTATTTCTTGTATATTCTTATTTTTTTACACTTTCTTTTGTCGTCGGTTTCCTCCTCTCCGTAGGGGGGTGGTGTGGCGTCTATGGACCGCACATAAACCGGTCTCGGAACATCACTAGTTTTGGGGCGTAATGTTACCCCTCACTAGTGTGCTCCGATCCCGCCACTATATTTATTCTGACATTTCTAACAACAGAGATAACCTTTCTCGCAGCATGTATATATTTTAACATAACTCCAATGTTTGTTTGCCTTTATAAAACTAAAATATATAAAGTTAACCGAGAGGCATTTTCATTTGAGCACGCCAATGGCGGCCGTACTCACCGATATCCCTCACAACTTTGTAACTTCAATCCCACAATCTGAATTATTTCAAATTCCTTCACCAGTTACCCAAAAAGGAGATGCAGATCCTCCTTACCAAGTACCACTTGCTTCTCATTCAGAATCCAAAATATTGGTTGACAGTCCTGAAGATCTTACTGCACGAAGATACCCTCTTCGAAACCGCCAAGCTCCAGTTAGATATTCGGACTCAGAATATGCAAACCTAATTAGCGCTGATTGTGAGCCACAGACCTACAAACAAGCTCTGGAAGATTTTTATAGTCAAAACTGGCTGAATGCTATGCAGTGTGAGTATGATTCGCTGCAAAAGCATGGAACGTGGATCCTTGTAGATAGACCTCCAAATAGAAAAGTGATTAAATGTAAATGGATTTACAAAGTCAAAAGGGATACGAATGGGGATATAGTTAAATATAAGGCAAGGCTTGTTGCTAAGGGATTCACACAAATCTATGGTGTGAATTATGGTGAAACTTTTGCTCCGGTTGCTAGACTATCGTCAATCCGGCTTTTAGTAGCTTATGCAGCGAAACTTAATTTAGATATTGACCACTTAGACGTTGAGACAGCATTCTTGAACGGCGATTTAGAGGAAGAAATATTCATGGAGCAGCCCGAAGGCTTTGCCGATAGCAAATCCAAAGTGTGTCTTCTTAAGAAATCCCTCTACGGTCTTAAGCAAGCTCCGCGACAATGGAATAAAAAACTTTGTGAGACTATGGACAAACTTTTATTTAAACGTTCTGAGAAAGAACACTGCATATACTACAAGCACAAAGATACTAAGTTACTTATAGTAGCTGTATTTGTAGATGATTTCTTTATATTCAGCAATGATCGGGACATGAAGGAAGAATTCAAAGTCGAATTAAGAAAATCATTTACAATCAAAGATTTAGGTCCCTTAAAAGACTGTCTGGGCATGAGAGTGACAAGAAAAGGTAATTCTCTGTCGCTTGACCAAACAAGGTATATTGAGAAATTGATCGAAAAATTTGGGATGAGTGATGCTATCCCAATATCCACTCCTATGGTGCTGGGTACAAAACTTGTCTGGCCAAACCCGATTGATGAAAAGCCGGAATTACCATACCAGCAGCTCATTGGGTCTTTAATGTACCTTGCGATTGGTACCAGACCTGATATAGCTCACTCAGTATCTGTTTTGAGCCAATTCAACGTACATTACGGGGAGGTACACTGGAGAGCTGCCAAACGTGTGCTTCGTTATCTGAAAGCCACAAAAGACAAAAAGCTCACATATAATGGCACTGGTGATGGTATTGGATACGCTGATGCCGATTACGCAAGTAATCTGATAGATCGACGATCCTATACAGGGTATGTGTTTCAGATGAGTGGTTCATCAATATCGTGGGAGTCACGCAAACAGAGAACTGTAGCTCAATCTACAACAGAAGCGGAGTACATGGCTCTTGGTGACGCCTGCAAGGAAGCTCTTTACATTCGATCACTGATTAAAGACTTATTCAAATCATCGTCACCTTTAACAATAATGTGCGATAATCAAAGTGCCATCTCACTCACTAAAAACAACACACATCACTCTCGCACCAAGCACATTGATATTCGACATCATTTCATTCGTGAGTGCATCTCCACCAATCAAGTCAACATTAAATTCATTCCATCTACTCTTCAAACAGCAGACATTCTCACTAAGCCATTGCCTAAATTGAGACACTATGAATGCCTGGCCTCTTTAGGGATAATATGATGTTACCTTTTTTTTAAAATGAATTTATTGTTTCTGTAAAATATTTTACTATATATCCTAGAGATAGGAAGAGTGATAGTGTTAACTTTTAATTGTTTATATACTTGTGAATGTTAGTGCTTTAATTACGGGGAGGTGTTAAAACCTGCGTGTTTTGTATATTTATATAATCAAAGCACTGGCATGTTTTAAAAGTATACTTTAAAAATATTCTAGTGACTTTTACACCGTAACTTTTTTTTTATTCTACTTCTGTCATGTCTTGTTAAAATAAACTCTTGTTAATCGGCATCTTACAAATTTATTTATTTTAAAGAATTGCTTCATATACAGCAATTCTTTTCGGGACTCTGCTTCAACAATTTCGAAGATCCATTTTTATTTATAAAGAAGATTTATTATTTACCAAGATTTTTTACTAAAAACGTTTATCAGTTTATGCAAACATTTCGCGGATGGATAACCAACGCAGAACCCTTGTCCGTATCGAGCAGGTAGTTCGGTTTCCGGATGTCAAGCAAAATTGAATGAACTAGGCCAACGGGAAATTGATATTATTGCAGGAAATTGGCGTGGGAGGGTGCGAATTGATAACATTAAGCGCGTGGCTTGAACGAGAGCGATAGACTGTAATGGTGGTTTATGATTGATGACTCTGCCATGTGGGCTGGCCAATGGCCTTGCTAACTTGATAAGTAAATTTATATTATCAATATGTTCTGTACTGTAAGCTGTAATTTGAAAAAATAAATGTTTAAGGTAGTATATAATCACTTGCTTTCACCTGTAGACCTTATGTATGTTTAATTGTTTAATAATGTTGTCCAAGATGAGACGGACAACAGTATAAAAAGGGGAGAAAATATAGGCAATCGGAATTTTTTGTGTGAACACAATTATACTATGGCTAATCAATTCTAGTTGGTTTCCTATAATAGTGTGGTTTTAAACCAACTTAACGTGCCGGCTTTCTTGGTCTGAAATAAGTCTTAATCCAACTCTGACATACATTAGGTAGAGCTTACTGAACTTCTAGAAGTTTCTCAGGCCTTGACATCTGTTATTTGACCGTCTGGTACGTGCCAACGATAGTTTAAGGAAAACTAGTCTCATTTGTCGGGCGTCGTTAATGGCATACTAATGCATTTCTGGTAGCTCAGGCAGCTAAGGGGACCATTGGATTATCTTTACTAAAGGGTACCATTTCCTTTCAATCTTTTGGGTTTAGGGGCCAGTCGGTAGTCATCCTTAAGTGACCAAATAAACTTCTGCTATATTGTGATTTTCGGTCGGAACAAGAGAGTCTCAGTAGGGGATCTCACAATACTTTCATGACAACAATCAACAGCATGTCTCAGAAGTAGAAGCTTGTAAATCAACCTAAACGACTTGTTTAGTGGCTATATAAGTCAATACAAATAATTTGTTCAGATCTGGATATATTCGTCAATAGGTTTGTAAAAAAGCCTCCGATATAAGTTTAAAAAAAGGATATAATGCTTGTAAAAGAAAATTAAATTAGATATCCGTGGCTTAATAAATTTAGAAACGCTGTTAGCAGTCGATCAGCCATTGAAAGGGTCGATAGGAAAGGTTTGATGGGTACGCAAAGTGATGACATTAAAAGATAGAGTGGGGTGTAATGGACATCTGGCCCCTTTTATATATTCGATTAAGCTCTTTTACCTAGTTTTATCTGTCAAGTAGACAAGTTCCTAATACTCAATTTGTTTATATGTATTCAGTTGTAAACTTACACTTTGTCTTATTTAGCAACTACCCAAAACAGTCTTAAAAACAGAAACTCGAGGGACTCTTAAAATATTACGAATTATCGATTGTTTAAAATATCAAATGGTTCGAATGGTTCGTGTTGATAATCAATTGTGTATTATTTATTAACTTTTGGATGATTAACCGGACCTCCTATGGGGTACTGTCTCTAAGCGAGAGATTTAATCAAACACGTATATTTCACTGGCTCACTATTTTTAATGATGGTGTGTATCATGTTATTGTGTGATAACTAATTAATAATTACAAAACGTATCTAATTATATAAAATAATTTAGTGACAGACTCTGAATAATATTCTTACATTTGTCTTGAGATATCATAACTTCTCGAAAATATCTAAAAAGCATACATATATCTAGAAAGAAGAATATATAAGAAAGTATACAATTCTTAGATTTTATCAGTGTAAAAAATCAGGTGGCGAGTGAGGCGCCACAAACTTATATTCTTTAACAATAACAACAAATGACAAAAGTTAAGAGTCTATTATTGTTGAGCAAGTACTCAGAGGAATTTTAAATTCTTTTGCAACATCACTGTTCTTCTCACCTCCCTCTACTTTTTTGATTAACTTCTTCTTTTCAGCAATCGTCAAGCATTTATACTTTTTAGGACTCATAACTAACACAAAATTTTATTTAATCTGTATACATACATACATACATATAATCACGCCTCTTTCCCGTAGGGGTAGGCAGAGACCACTTCTTTTCACTTGCTACGATCCTTACATACTTGTTTCGCTTCGTCCACTTTCATTATTCCCTTCATACATGCCCTTCGGTTTAGGGTACTCTTGATCTGGCCTTTTTTCAAGACGTCCCTGATCTGGACTTGTATATTAATCTGTATACAACCAACGAAAGAGTAAAAGTAACTGAAACTTAACTAAACAAACCAATTCCTGCGGAAGTGTGTGTCAAACTAATCATTAAAACACAAAAGCTCGTGAACACATTCTCAACTCGATGGATTATTTGGGCTTGTTTATAAGAGGATCTGATCCTTTACGAATTATCGAGTGTTTGATGCCGATGAGTTCGACTTAACGCGTTTACGTAGCGATGATTTTTTCGTTCGAATTACCAAGCGCATAAAAATATATTGATTTCGTTCGAAATATAAAGAGATTTTCTGGGGAACTCATGATAACTTTGAACTATAGAGAGCTTCGAATTATCGCAGGTTTGAATTAACCGTGAAAAGTTAAAAGTTTGTGAAAAGTTATTTGTGACAACATGTTATATAATATGAATTGAATATTATTTTGCCTCTAGTACATTCCTTTTTTACACTCTTCTGCTATAAATTTACTAATATAAAATCTAATGTAGTTGTAATGGACTGAGGGTAATGTTGCTACTGCAGCATATTATATTTTTACTTTTCCGTAGCAACGATTTGCTTGTAATGTATTTAATTTTCGAAGGTCTACATAAATATTTTTTCATATTTAATAGGTAAAACCAAACAAAACAACGAAATTACCTGAAACTTTGTTTCATTAGATCAATCAAGATAAAGCTTATTCGTTAATTGCGCTTAATTTTATAAAACGTAGAGTGAAACTAAAAATTATTTCAGTTTATGTTTTAATTATTTAAGAAGAATTTTTAAAGCTATTCTTCATATTTATATTGCTTGTTATTTATCTTTTCATACGATTTATACAACAACAAAAGTTTTTGATTAAGTCGAGAATGCCGTTAAAATTTGTAAGTAAATACATTGTTATAATAGTTATACGTATTGAGGAGTTTGTAATTTTATTACGTATCCGTAAATAAATGTTTCTGGAATGCAGTGACAACTAGTGGATATATAAAATATACTCTATATTCAAGGGTGCATACTCCAGGAATGGACCAATATCACAGATCAACATTTTCCTAATTTCGTTAATTGTTAAACAATTAAGTAGTAAGTCTTTGAGTGAGTCCTCGCAGTTTCTTTGAAGATGATAGCAGTAATACTCGTTGCATTTAGTTTTGAATGGTAACGCACTACAAGGAAGTATTGTATCTAATCTTATAATGCAGTGTAAAAAAGCTTATTATAGTATAAACAAAGATTGATTTATTGGTTTTATTAATATTAGTTTTTTTTATTGCACTATTTATTTTTCAAAAGAAAAATACACGCAATTCTCTCGGAGATATTCAACAGAGAGACTGGTTTCAACGCTTAAAAAATAATAATTTTGAGCTTGACGTTCTGGCGCACCGAAAAATATTGAAGCCAAATAATTGAGGATTTATTTAACCAAGACCGATGTAGACGTTAGCAGAACTGATAAACATTACAAGCAGATCACTAAAGAGGTTCGAAATGTTAGGAATGATTCAGAAGCAATTGTAACTGCTTAGTGGGCCTTCAGCCTGTCTGCAGTTCCACAGCAATAAAATAAAACATTATCATTTAAGGATGGATAATAGTGATAATAAACTAACCTGATGATGGTCCAAGTTAGTGGTGGCAGTAAGTAAATCCAGTATGGCAGAAAAGGATCCCCTTGCAGCTCTTCGGAAGCCTTCCGGCATAGTGTCTGTCGCTCCTCCCGCAACGCTCATCGGTGATTGAGACCACTGAGTAATAAAAATTCTTACATTTAATAACCAATTTTAATGAAGAACTGATAATTGTTAAAAAATAATAAAATCTTATAAAAAAGCAATTTATCTGTTGACATTTCGCTTCAGTAGATGTGTATGTTTAAACTGAGCCTATAAAACAAGTTTTCTAGATTCTGGTGATTTTTCTAGGATATGGTTATTGTTCTTCCTAGTAATGGGAATTGTGTAGTGTATACGTATAATTTTAATTATCATCTTCCAAGAGCTTTTTCCCAGTTGTACCCCGAGTATTCACCTAAAATCCGAGGTCTACTATTAAGTATTCTCACAGAGTAACAAATTTGAATGTCCTTTTCATCAGCGTTTTTTGAACTTTATCCGAGAAAAAAGGCTAGTAGGACTCCTGTGAAATGCACCAATGCGCCTTCATCTCTTGGTTAGGATACGTAAATCGCTGGTTTACCCACTAAACCCATATCCCTCTCCCAAGGTGTTCCTCCATGCGCTTGGACGTAACTGCCTTTGGTCTCGGCTGCCGTCTTCAAATCTTTCTATGAGTTAGCCTTTTTTATGTAGTTACAAAACAGATATATACACTTTAAATATATGTATAGTTTACTTTTTTATTACATTTTTTACGACTTTCAGCTGAATCGAACGCGTAGTTTTGTTTTGACTACGTGTGGAGGCGAGCGTGTATAATGTTACGGCTAATACCCGAAGTGCGACTACACCTAGTTCTAGCCGGCTAAAACTAGGTGCAGCCGGTAGCCGTTGATTAAAACTAGGTGTAACAGAGTTCACGGCTAATATTAGGTGTAGCCGATTTCATTTGGTTAAAACTAGGTGTAGCCGTCTTTGTGCTGGCTACAACTAGATGTAACCAATCCTACGTGGTTAAAACTAGGTTCTATTCTTCGTATTGGTTCAACCTACAATAAAACGAGCTACAATCAAGGAACGTTATTATTTATTTGAAAAAGTAAACATAATAGAAATTTTTAGAATAACATAATTCAAATTTTAATAATCTTTATAAACTTAAACGCAAGAATCAACAATCAAATTACTATCTTTGGCGTGTAACTCTTTGAACGAATTATATCTTTATCATTATAAATTTAAATTTTTTACCTAATCTACAGCAATCAAAAACAATTATTATTTATTCGAACAGGATAAACTTAATGGCATTTAGAGTTACATAATATACCGGCAGCTTTGCAGAGACACTTTTTATTACCACATTTAGTTTGGCAGTGGCATCTTTTATATCCTTGTCCTCCTGATGTTGATTGAGCATAGCTATTTGGCGTAATGATTTTTTCTCAGGAGAGACTAAACTAACGTCCAAAAATTTTGACTCACAGTGAATTGATTTCTAGAAAATTACATCTAGGTTTAACCACGTAGGATTAGGCTACATCTAGTTGTAGCCAGCATAAAGAAGGCTATACCTAGTTTTAACCAAATGAAATCGGCCACACCTAATATTAGCCGTGAAATAAACTTGACTTTCAAGTGATATGATTGTCAACTTCAACTACGGCTTTGTGACAAAGTAAAGAAAAGTATTGCCTTGTATTATAATATCGCACCGCACGTCTGTCTAAAATAAATGTTGCGGATGTGATCGGCACAAAGCTTTTTACGAAGGCCTTGTTTTCATCAGCCATTTTCACTGCTGTACGGAAGTACCGACTTCTCCAAGTTTTCACCTCAAATCCTGGCACCGTGCTTTTCCCAGCGGCAACCTTTCGTCTGTCATCAGTCTATCAGCCGGTGGGGCGTCATAGACTAGGTTTTCAGAAACGCGGTATCCAATCCAGGATTTTTTGTTTCATAGCCCATCTGTCATATGACAGAGACGATCGGACATTACAACTTTTATGATTATTTTGAATACGAAATTATGAACACGTTTAAAGAAAGATAGAAAAAATAAAATATTTTATTGGTAAAAAATGACAAATACAAAAATGTATAATAAAAATAACAAAAAAGTTACATTTAATAAAACACATAAGTTATTAATATTAATTATAAATTATAATATATACAGACCTATTTATAAGCGCTGTTTATTTAGAGTCTACTAATATTTCGTAGAAACGGAAATTAAAGCGGTTTTAATATACGAAAGTAAATTTGAATCGACATAAAAGCTTTTAAGGTTACTTTGTTGAAATTAACTTTTGGTTTATTTAATATTTTCTCTCATTTATGCTCAGAAGGAATGTCAAATTCGTTTATGTTTGTGATGGAGTGAAATACGTAATTTCACGAGTTTTCAACGCGGGTTTTTGTGCCAAATCGCTAGCTCACTCGGCTATGAACTGCAATATGATGGCGATTATAGCAACGTTGGTAGGTTTGCATTGCTATATTAATATAACATTCAAAAGCAAAGTATGGAATGAAAATAAATAAATAAATAAATAAAAAAGCCAAATGATAGTCGCCTCTGCGGCATAGGCCTCCCCCAATTTCCTACAATCCGCTCTGTCCCTTGCAACTCATCGCCAGTTTCTCCCACACTACATTAAACACTTCGTCCCATCTCTTTCTAGGCCTTCCTCTCAGTCCCATCCCGCGGTATACAATTTAATATTTTACAAGTCCATTTGTTGTCTTCGTGCCTTACTAGACGGCCTGCCCATTTCCATTTTAGGCTACAAATTTTATTGTTAACATCTGTTATTTTAGTCATTTCCCTTATTTTTAGCAAAGTATACTGTAAACTTATTCTCCTTCATCGTGCAAGGGCGGAGTAACACGTAAATAACACTGATCCCTATGGTGGAGGTGGTCTATCGTAAAAGACAACCAAATAAGCTAGGTACTACAGTAAATAGTAGTAGGTAGTAGTACCTAGCTAGGTAGTAGAGCTCCACTTGGTCTCTAAATATGCTGCCATAATAACCATGTGTTGTTTTCCGGTATAAGTGAGCTAGCTTCCAGTTTCCACGAATAACAGCGACGCCAAGGGCATCGCAAACATCCACAGGGAACGATAACTGCTTTTTATTAAGCGGGCTGTCATCCTGTCTGTTGTTCTACAGTAATAAACAAGACTTTTTCCGAATGTATTTGGACAATCATAGCGCTATTTTATACTAAAGAAAGCAGCAAATGGCTGTGTGTGTTTATGAGTACTAAACTTCTTGACTCTTCATACACTTGAAGAGGTTTCCAGATGGAAATTAAACTATCCGTATTCTTCTTGTTTATTTATTTAACGTGCTATGGACGCGGTGCGCGAGAGGGTCACGGACACGACAATGTGCGGCGAAAGACCTAATGTAGTCACATTCAGCCTATCAGAAAGAAAGAAAGAAAGAAAATATATTTTATTGGTATAAAAATGATCCGCCCGAACTATGGTCCGGGTTGGCTCGGGATCTGCAGATTCTCCCGCGCGTTTCGTCTCGTGAGCAGGTGGTCAGATTCAGGACTGGAGCCCCCCCCCCCCCTCCCCCCCGCAAACGTACAAACGTATCTTATGGTAATCAGTTTTCTAGTACCAGCTCAAACGCTCTTCTGTTTTGTATGGGACTGGATGACGGTGTATAAATAATAAATAATAATAAATAAGCCTTTATTACTGTAGAATTACATTTACATCTATTATTTATTATAAGTGTTTAAGGCCTCCTCCAAAGACTTCCGTCTTTCTCTGTCCTTCGCAATTTGGCTCCATGCTGGGCCAGCTACTTTTTTGATGTCGTCCTCCCATCTTTTACTCTGTCTACCTCGATTTCTTTTGACGGTGTATGAATGGTCACAAATTGGAAACTTTTCCAAGCTTGTGTCAAATATGCTAATTTTACGAATAACAAGAACTGAACAAACGTTTATATGAGAAAGTTAATCTCATAACCATTGTTGATTTCCCTTGTGGAATTATAGTTCAAGAGTCGAGATATATGAGATTCTACGTAATAATACGTATGCAAAACAATAAGTTTTTGTTTATTCCCGTCGTAATGTAGGTAATTTGTTTTGTTATACGAGTATTATTTGCCCTATCTTTCATTGAACTTATGGTTTCATATTCAACTAAACAGTTTTATTAAATTATAGAAAATACTAATTAATAAAATATTAGGGGTTAAAGTATGAAAATGCCGATTTGTAGTGAGAAATTGTAACTTGTTTTTTCTAAGATGTAAAATATTTATTTAATCATTATATATTTACCCTCATTATCTATACATTGCTGTCATCTAAATGGAAGCATTTTTGCATTTACGATAGAACTCTGGGGATCTAGATTCGACAAACTGTGTGAAAGCATTTTATACTGCCTCCTGGGAAGAAATTTTTATCACGTAGAAAATTGTCCGAATCACGAAAAAAATGGTCGTCCGTTGGAGAAAGGTCTGATGAGTACGGTGGTGACGTATGGTTTTAACTGCAGCCCCTCTATAGTGGCTGCAGGTTAGGATTTATCTTACAGTGTGAGGTCTTGCGCTATCATGGAGCAATAATTGTGAAGATCGATTTTTTTGCCAGTTTTGCCATCATTGCCATGCCAAGTTCGGCACAGTAAGCATCTGCTGTTATTGCTTGACTAGACCTGAGAAAGCTATAGTGAACAACACCATGAAGAGACTGGTAAGCTTTGCTTTAGGGCAATGTAGCGGTGTTTGACCTGCCACTGCATTTTTCACTTAGCGTTATTGTAAAGAATCGGCTTTTCGTCATATATTACAATTCGATCCAATATTCCTTCATTTCTGTACCGATTAAACAAGGCAACACAAGTTTTAACACGCATTTCTTTCTACAGATCAGTCAAATCATGTGGCACTCATTTTTCATAAGTACTTTTTTATCTTATTAATTTGATGCAAATGAGTCAATATTGTATTTAGGGTAACGTTAAACTATGCCGATAATTTCTGAGTAGTTTGACTCGGATCTACTTCCACCATATTCTTCAATTCAGTATTATTGACGGCGCACACCTGTGTGAATTGGTATTTCATGTGGTTCGTTCTTCAAGTCTATTAAAGAAGCGTTTGAACCAAAAACGCACGGTGCGTTCATTAGCAGTCTCCTGCCCAAACGCGGCGTTGTTATTGCAAGCTGTTTCTGCGTCGGAACGCGTATTAAAAATGACTCGGATTTTCGAAGTTGGTTACTTTCTTTCAGGTCTAAGCTGAATAAATAAAGCTATTGGTTGAAAATAGAATGTTGCACATTTTTAAAAGAAGAACTTCATAGATATCATGTGAAAAAAGTTTCACTTGAAAATCTCACACCATGAAGGTTTTATGTCAATTCTAAGTATCTATTACTATACAACGGCAATTTCATACTATAACCCCAATTATTAAGTAAGCTGTTACTGTCACACCTATGGGTGTTTATGTTTACCATATCAAGGGCATCACGAACACGCTACTGTCCCATAGGGGTACAGGAACCTGGGTCAATTATGCCGGATCACAACACAAGATTATTATGGCGGCATACTTAAAGACCAAGGAAGGTTGCTAACGAGACCGGCTTGGGGTCCTACCGTACTGGACCTACGTAGCTAGGGTTGTTTTATCGCCTTTTAATACGGGCGACGAAGGGTTAGAATTCTTACTCCACCCAGCGCGGGGAGAACGTTTTAAACGTTGGTGACACTAGGACTAAATAGGAAGAATTTATTCAAACAAAAACATATGACAATCAAGTTTACGAATGACGTATCCCCAAGACATGCAATAGTTAAAATATTCAACGAATTTAAAACCGCTTTTGAAAACTTCTTCAAACATGATATCAGCATAATTGGAATTATCGTGAACACTATCGTGTTCTCATGGAGTGCGTCACTAGCTATATACGAGTATATCATTTTCCAATGTATCCCCCGTTCGTCCCTCACACTCACGTAGCTGTCGTGACTTGACAGTATATAGTAGACGTCACATTTGTGTACGTATGATGTAAATGCATACCATACCATATTTGTGTTCAAATAGGTACCGAGAATCAGTCACAGCGTCTAAATATTATTAATTTGATTTTTTAAATTAAATTTCCTATTTTGATATCTTACTTTAATATGGAAAAGTAATGCATAAGACATTAGGTCTGAATCCGCTAAAACTGTCTGCTGTCCTACAGCATAAAAAAAAACTGAACTGCAATGCATACGATTTATAGAAGCGCGTACGATTATGCAATTTGTGTATATGAATATAGCATAACTGTACCAGGTTGTCAGAGATGAACTGAGGTGGAGGTAGGCGTTTGAATAATTCAACCGAGTGCGCCCCGCTGATTCTGTAATCCGAGTCCGAATGTCGGTTACATTCGCCAAAGCTCGCACGAGGTGTACACGAAATGTTTGAGTAAACATTTCCATGGAATTTGTGAGATTGCATTTCTATGTACAGCTTATGTATTATTTCTCCAATGATTATAAGCCATGTTTGATTTGCTATAAAATAAAAATTTAACTTCCTGCCGTTATTCCATATCATGTGAGGTTAACCTCCGTTTCACCATATCATCTTTTACGAAATACATTCATCGTTTCTTTAGTCTATCTACCCCCCCCCCCTACCCCCACCCTTTCCTTTCTAGTATTTTCCTTGTAACGTAGAACTTTTCACTTCGCAGCTTACTTTTTAATTTATCATACACTCGCGCTAATTTCAAACTTTCACTGATTTTTGTAACTACGTATCGATTTTAGCATTCTCATCTCTACAGCAACACCCTTTCATCCATCCCCTTTATGGCCCAGCATTTTGATTCATACAGAGTAGGTACCCTATGCTTTATTGAGCGTTACATTTAATTTTTGAGTTTATGTGGTACTCATAGGTCACTTATTGTTTCTAAGACCAGTCTCCATTTCGTCACTCTCTTTTTCAATGCTTTATCTCTTTTTTGAATACAAAAATATGATTAATTATCAAACCATGGCCAACATCCTGACACGTGCTAGTGTACAATGTCTTGAGACATTTTTAAGGGATTGGATTGCACGCGATTTCATCAGCTTCTTAAGAATTAATGGTGGTGGTGGTAATGGGGTGTGGCTGCAAGGAGTTTTGAAATATCTACCCTAAATCATAATTTCTATATAATTATATACAAAAAGTGGCAAATCAAAATCAATTTGCTCAAAATATAATTACAACAGATGTTATAGGATAACAAAAGTACATTATGTTTTTAAAAATTAATGCAATGTTGTTATTTAACACTTGTATCTTTTTAATGACAATTCTTCAAAATACAATTTATTATATTGTAGAGAGGCATTATGTATTATTTGATATCTAGTAAATGTTGCCACATATTTATACAATGAAGTAAATCAGTTATTATTCAAAGCTTTAGTATTATATTAATTTATTTATAAATAATTTTTTATAAACCATCATATTAATCGTTTCCGCGTCCAAGTTCATTTTTATGGTTAGTATTTATACACTCCGACTCTGATCTAAATTTTTATAAAACTCTTTATTAATACAATATTTTAAAATTAAAAGTAAAACGTGGACCACCACCAAATTATTTGTAAAAGGTATCCTAGACGAATGGAGGACGTATTATTGGACACGTGTCGTGTGATTTGATGCTTTGGTAACGTAAAATACGATCCGCGACGTAAAACCGCGTATAATGCCGTCGAACAATCGTAAAACCGCAAACCCTTTCTGTACTGCCGACTTGATAGTATATTTAAATAAATAATGAAAGGATTTGTTGTTTTTACTAGTATTATTAAATTCATTGTGATTTTAAGAGGTCCCATATAGTCTTTTCTGAGTTCAGGGTTTGTAATTCGCTGATTGAATTACAATTATTGATATGATTATTTAATAATAATATTAAAGAGGAATTTACGGCTTTAATGCGAAGATACTAATGCCACGTGAGATAAAATTATAGAAATGCGAATGAATGGATACAAAAGTAGGGGTACAAGAGGAGGATTAAAAATGATGGATGGGTTGTGTAAAAGAATAAAAGGGTATGTGTATTGAGATGGCAGCTAACACAGGAGAATGGAAGTAGAGAATATGTTGTGATGATCCCATATAATTTGGGATAAGGGCAGGAAGAAGGAAAAGGAATTCAGGGCCTTCCTATACTGTAAGTGCAACAACTGGACTAAGAGCGTTGCTTTAAAGGGTAGTAAACTAATAAGACCCTAATTAAATTACGGAATAAAATTAATACTTCCGAAATTAGTAGTTAAATGTGGCGCTTATTGGTTTGGATTCATACGACCTAGATTCTGTGTCTACGGCAAACAAAGTTTGCGGTTTAATGCGCTTGTAAATAGTATACTAGAGATAACGTAAAAAACTAAATGAATATATAAATAGTGTCAATAAACGGTAATGTGAAGATTTTTGTATCAAATACGTTATCTAAGTAATATATACTTAACTATTGATGTGA
Source organism: Malacosoma neustria (assembly GCA_963693495.1). NCBI lineage: Eukaryota > Metazoa > Arthropoda > Insecta > Lepidoptera > Lasiocampidae > Malacosoma > Malacosoma neustria. The sequence goes on from OY856377.1 coordinate 19,588,825, forward strand.
AAATACGAGGAGCAGGAAAATAGAACCATCATAACTAGGATAGTTAAATAAATATATTAAGGCATCTCGGAAAAAATCACATCAGTAAATAAATAGATAATAAATCACATCACATTTGATTTTCATATCATTGTCAACTTTTTTATTCATAACTTAATAATTTATAATCTTCTTCCTGCCCTTATCCCCGCTATGTGGGGTCGGCACAACGTCCTCTCCTTCCACTTTCCTTTATTAGTCATCACATGGAATGTTATTGAGTTTTAATTAGTATGTCAGTTTTACGCTGACACGGTCTGCGTTGTCTTTATCGGTGGGCGGAATGATTGTCATAATGTTAGAATAATCGCAAAAGTGACGTCACTTGTTTAGATGATACAATTAATATTTTAAATGTTGTAACCAACGGGGATATAGCTCAGTGGTAGAGCATTCGACTGCAGATCGAGAGGTCCCCGGTTCAAACCCGGGTGTCCCCTAGAACTTTTTTGATTTTTTGAAAATCTATTATTCAATCGAGTAAACAAGTTACATCATATTATATTTAATAAAACACTTACTTGTGGACGGATTGCATTTTGCTTATTTTGTGAACAAAAATATTTGATGACGATATTATAACATATTATTTATTTATAGCATATTGTTATGTATAGCAGCAATATGTACTTTAGTAATTTCACAATTGTCACGTATTTTAAAATATCAATAATGAATAATCGAAAAAAACAATTCACCAGATAATATCATTAATATAAGGGTTATTCTAAAAAAACATCAATATTGTATGTTTTTTAGAATAACGCTAGCCTTTTTTAAATAATTAAATAAATGTATATAATGGGACAATTCACACCGATCAATCAGACAATCTAATACCACGTCAGTGGCATAGCACTTGTGTGATGGGCACTAGATAATTGATACACTATCTATATACTTTTCTTTTGAATCGAGTTAGTAATAAAATTGATTATTGTTAAAAATCGACACTTTGCAGACAACTCTATATTTTTATTTAATTTAATCCTTTAAAACATATTGCTACGGGATTTTAAGGTACAAATCAAAATTAATTTACAATACCTGATCAGTGAGCGCTGGATCGGCTCCACGTGCAAGCAACAGCTCCACGATGTCAGTGGCATCAGCAGCGCACGCAGCGTGAAGAGCAGACGAACCAACCTTAAACAAACTCATATTATTTTAACACTAGCTAAGCCTGCATTGTTCTGCCATATAAATTAAAAAAAATTACTTAATTACGTTCATGCCTATTTCACCCCCTTCAAGATTCATTAAAAAGTTTCGTAGAAAAAAGTCTCATAAAAAAAGTTTCATACAAAAAGTAATGTTACTTTCCAAGGTCCAATCTACCTTTACGGAAATTCATCAATATTGGTTCAGCGGCTTAGGCGTGAAAACGTAACAAACAGACAGAGTTACTTTTACATTTATAATACAAGCTGACCCGGAAACCGCTGTTCTGTCATATAAATTTAAAAAAAAGTATCTTATGTCCTTCTCCAAGGTCCAATCTATCTCTACACCGATTCATCAAAATTGGTTCAGCAGTTTAGGCGTGAAAACGTAACAGACAGACAATTACTTTCACATTTTATAATATTAGTATCGATTAAAATAGTTTTTTTATTGTATTGACTTCGTATGCTTAATTAATTTTGGATCTAAGTTGAACAGTGCCTAACCGTGTTACAAATACAAACTACAAGAGATTGTTTTAAATTTAAAATCTAATAATATTGGAAGTTTGAGATATTTCACTCTAACTTTGCAATACGAGTACTAAACTTTACATGTAAACCTGTATTGAATAATGAAGATTCCAAGATATCTCATTCAAGTGAACTCTCTTATAAAAGATCTCAGAAAATTTTAGTTAAGTTTTCTTAAATTCATCTAACAATATTTAATTTCATGCACTGCCATATATTTTTTTTTCGACGGCACTGTAAAGCGAGCAAAATTATTTAAATTTTAGATTAATCATGTGTTGAGTCAAATTATTCAGTATAAAATAATAACTATATCATTAAAACTGGATTTGAAATCCTGTTATTCCCCTCAATAACACGAAAATTTTAGACATTCTTCGCGGTGACTCGTTAACAAATAATTGATATAACTTTTTGACTTTTACGAGGGCGTCTGTCATCTGAATTACTTTCATTTTCATTTATAAGGAAACCTATCAACAGAATCACTTTAGTTTCATTTATCACTATTATAACATAATACTAGAAATACCGTTAACTCCTCAAGAAAAAAAACCTAGAAAACTTGCGATAAAAGTGAATTCACGTTAACATGTTGATAGGAATGATCTGAACAATTTTTAAACTATTATTAATCATCCTTACTAGAAAATACCGTGCTAGCTACGCCCGTGGCTTGATGAAGCATTACTTGTTAATTGAAATAAATTACGTTTCTTGAAATTATGATTTAATAATCCCTCTAATAGTGATAAATCAATTTAATAGAAGGGCGAATAATTTATTAACTAAAAATAATGTTCTTCCTTATGAATATAAAAAGTATCCATAAGTACTATACTACCGGCACGCTATGATGGCCGTTTTGACGTTTGTCCACTCCATGAAGTTTCGTATTAATTAGTAATTACATTTGAAGGAGCAAATTGCTGTTCTTTATTGTCAATAGCGACGTGCAGTTATTGACAATAAAGAACAGCAATTTGCTCCTTCAAATGTAATTACTAATTAATACGAAACTTCATGGAGTGGACAAACGTCAAAGCGGCCATCATAGCGTGCCGGTAGTATAATGTATAGCTTACATTGTTCTGTAGATGCACGTTGGCTCCGAACTCAAGGAGGTAATCCACAATACCCCTGCATCCCTGTGCACAAGCCAGTTGCAGAGCTGTCACGCCATTCTGTCAGCATAATTTAAACATTATATGATTGAATATCGTATTTACCGAATTGTAGTTTGCTTAAAGCCATATAATATGCTAGGAACAATTTCCATTGGACCTTATAACCAAGTATAATCCACAATTGACACAATATAAGTTGTGTTGTTCGGTCCTTGCCTAGATGGGTAGGTAAAAATTATTGCCCCGCTTAATCTTCGAATAATTGTCGACTACCCTCAAGTCGGTGTAAGGAGACGGTCAACGCCGTGGGGAGAACGCCATTTAACGTTTGACCTAATCGAAGAACACCTAATTTGCATGGTGTACCTTAGTTAATGTGTTCGTAATCTTTTTAAGTATAAATAAGTAATGTAATCATAATTAGCCGTACCAAGATCATGAGATTCTTGCCTGTAAAGTATGTGGAGTGCTATATCTGTATTACGTAAGACTGGTGTTGTGCAAAATTTCGTCGACGACGAGGACTTATTATGTCCCTAGGGCAAGGATTAATTTCGTCTTTTTTAAATATAACTCGTAGTTTATGTGTTAGTACCGAAAATAATTGATTTAAGGCTAAATTTATGTAATTTTATAGTGTCAATTATCTATTTTAATGATACTTTTATCTATTTTATTGCCTACACGTACTAGGCCTTCTTTTAGTGTACTATGCTTTGTTCAAAAACTAAATATTTAGTCATGTCGTGCATTAATTTTGAAACAGTTTTTGGTCTATATGGTATGATGGGCATTTGAATGGATCATAAGATGTAAAAATAAAGAAAACGCGAAGCCGTGAACGAAATAAATAGTACCTACTATATATTTAAGTAGTATTAAGGTAGAGTATATTTAAGAGTTATATATAAACTTTGAAAAGTAACAACACAAAATTAACAAGTAAATATATAGAAATAATTGAACATCGCAAAATGAAAATACAATTTGTTTCCAGAACATTTTATTAATTATAATTTTATTTGGGAAACTCTCCGTGTTATATTCAATATGAAAGAGAAACGTAATTAGATGTTTTGGTAAATTCTCTTTTGTAGCTGTTTAACATGTTCTTTCAACTTAAATTAATAAATGTTTTATTAAAATGTTTTTTATTCGTTACAAGGGTTTCATTGGAATGACGTGTGATGGAAAGGGTTTTGATTTTTCGCTTTCCTGACAGAGTTTTTGTTTAATAATGTAATTAATAATAAAGTGCATTATTAACGAAATACGACCATAATCACATACTTTAATTATTAACAAAAGCTTTTTGTATATACATGTGTGTGTGTGTCAGAAGCATACGTGTGTGTAATGGTTTTTGTTGTTTAATGTTGCTTTCGTATAGAAAAATAATTCTTCTTTATATGAACTATAACTCTGCTAAATTTACTGTTCGACGGAAAAACATCCACTGGCCTTACCGACAGTGTGTATAAATCTTTTTTAATCTAGAACTATTAGGATAGATTTTTATTTCACACTATTGGAATTTCACCCGTGCTGGGGCGAAGAAAGAATACTAACCTCTGCGGCCGGGGTCGGCTTGTCATAAAAAGCGACAAAACTACCACGTAGCTAGGGTGAAGTAGCGTCTGGATTGTGACCACCTTTGGTGTTAAGTATGCTGCCAAATAACCTTGTGTTGAGTTCCGGAATTAATTACCCAAGTTCCTGTTCCATTGACGTTGCAAACACCCATAGGTGACTTCTAAATTCTAAGCGAGCCGTCAGCCTGTCTGCTGTACAAGAGCTATAAAAAAATCACCTAATTTCATTACTACTTATCTACAACTCTCCCGTATACAGAGTTCCGCATCAGCGTGGATGAGATGCGTGTTAGTGGCAAGCTTAAACGTGTTAAATGTCCTCCCACGCATGCTTTAAACGAAATCCTGATATTAGGATAACAAAAACTTACGTTATCCACAGCGTCGACATTGCATTCAGCATCGAGTAAGACCCTCACTAGTTCCGTGTGTCGGTGCACAGCAGCCAAATGTAAAGGAGTTCGACCGGAATTGTCCCTCGCCTCTTTTGATGCGCCTTTTGTTATTAAGAGCAAAGCGGTTGCAGAATGTCCACCTTCGCAGGCCAGGTGGAGCGCTGTTCGACCCACCTGTTGGAAAATTTATTTTATGACCATTTGATTTAAGGTGACCGCAAGCTTTATATGTTAAAAGAAATACTATTTCTAGTGGATGTGCAACAGGCTTGCATTTTGCAGGCCCAACAATTTCGCCTGTGCACGGCACGGCAAGAAGCGGGCAGTCGCCTCTCGTCTCGCTTCTATCACATAAATTGTTCTTTTATATTTATATATAGGTTCTTATATTGTAATTTATTACAGTATAAGAACCTAAACTTTAAAAATGCTCTGTTAAATCTAATAGACTATATTAACTTTGCATTTACTCTGTATTAATCTATTTGCAACACTCTGCTCGAAATCAAAAATCTCTTAACGAGATACATAACCCCGAAACAATTAGTTTAATATGTTTCATATATTTAATATAGTTTAATTTAGTATTAATATAAAATCAAAATACTTCATAAATAAAAAATCAACTTTTACAACTATATGTTAAATTTAGAAAATTCTAAATAGCATGAATTAAAGTTACAAAAAGTATTATTTAAAATGAATACGCAAGCAGCTAATTTTAATGGAAATTGTTATTGACAATGTTCAAGAAAATAAATACAACAAGTTCCAAACAAATAGAATAATTTCCAATTCCTTTTATTAGGTTGTTGGGAAGGATTACACGATAAGATCCCCGATTTATCAGCACTAGATTTTGTTATTTTTATGATGATAAATAACCACAATAATAATAGACACAATACAGGTTTTTATTATGTAACATGAAGGAAATGTTACCTATTTTTGATATTATATAAAAAGGCAAGCTTATTTTTGTTTTGAAGTGACCTCTCGGTTGACCTACTTGACATTTTAATGACAATGGACTGCAACTTGCGAATGATATAAACATGTTTTGATAGATTTTTTATACTCTTATTACATTTTCATGTTCATAAAAAGTTTTATGTGACTTATTTCATATGAAAATATTATCGTTAAGATTTATTATCGGCACTTAAATTTACAAAAAAACTTTCAGTTTTAATGAAATTATTAAAACTACAAATAAATCATTGATTAATAAAGAAATATGTTAGTCTTAAAAACTCTATGTTAATATCTAAAATCTTAATTAATTTTACTATTATTAGTCGACGAGTAGCGAGGCTGTATGCCAAGGGGTGTAAGCTGTCCTTAATTTCATCCAATATATCACGTTCATGTCGCCATGAGGTCACGTTCCACGTGCGGACGCATGCGCTCGCTATAATTTAATGTTGTGCAGCGTGGCACCGTATAATCCCAAACAAAGAGATAGGATGTACCAAACTTTGAGGAATTAAATGCTTGGAGTCGTAATTAGTAACTTGGGAATGTTTGTAAAAAGTGTATTGTATAACTTTTTTTATTGCTGTGGGACAGCGGACGGCCCACTATACAATAGTTAGCAGTTACCGTAGATGCACTGCTAACACGCGCCGATCCGCGTAGGGTATTGGAACCAGGATACTTATGCCGGAACACAACACAAGGTAGCATGTTTAGAAACCATATTTGGCATCCAGATGGGCTTGGGGCATAACTACCTTGTTTGGTCGCTTTTTATGACAAACTGACCCCGGCCGCGAGGGTCAGTTACTCCGCCCTTGCATGGAGCAAACTTATGCCACTGTACCTATGCCAGTGCCTGCATTAGATAAGCCCGAAATCTGAAATCCACACTACAAGTAAAAACAGTTTCATATGTACTGGTACTTCCAATATGGATTTCATGACAGCAGCTTGTTTAATTATTCTTTTATTTAACTCTCTTTCCAACATTAAATAATAATGTGACATTTAGACACAGCTCCATATAGTTCCAAAGCAAACAGCAGAGCTCTTGTGTTATGGGTACAGGACAACTGATATACTACTTATATTCTTCAGTTCATAAATGCATAGTATAGATAAACACCCAGATTTGTTACAGGAATCGAATTTGTCTGTTTGATGAATTTGAAATCGAGTGAATGAGTGATTCTTTTTTTGAATGATTGAATTTCTGAAGTAGGATTCGTAGTTGTATAATCGAACCTTGGATGGTCAAATCTGGCATAAAGGAATCTCTCTCGTAAGTACTCTAATTGAAACATTATTTGTCAATAATTGGACGCAAATTGTCCCTGCGATGACGCAAGTCTGTTTTCATTTGTTCGTATTATTTTGTTCTGTTGTAAAATAATTGGAATATCGGTTTTGTTCTCGAATGAAGATTATTTCATACAGAGTCTATAGTAAAAAAAATCTGTAGTCTATGGCAAAACTGTAGACTAAATGTCATGTCAGATGATCATTTTTTCATAAAAGTAATAATTGTGTATTAATTTCCAATAACACATTTATAAAGTTGAGAATTAAACTGATTATTAATAATATGTATTTATAGTTATATATTTGTAAAGTGTATACTCTTGTTAAAACCTGCGTGTTTTGTATATTTATATAATCAAAGCACTGGCATGTTTTAAAAGTATACTTTAAAAATATTCTAGTGACTTTTACACCGTAACTTGTTTTCTCATTCTACTTCTGTCATGTCTTGTTAAAATAAACTCTTGTTAATCGGCATCTTACAAATTTATTTATTTTAAAGAATTGCTTCACAGCAATTCTTTTCGGGACTCTGCCACAACAGGTTATGGGCCCAGCCTTAGCAAGATGAGTGAATCTCCATCGTCTACACCACACTGTTTTCAGACTGCCTCAAGCATGTCTCCACTAGTGGTCACTAGCAGCACACCTAGTTTCACAAAGCTTCAAGGTAGCAGCAACTACGCAACGTGGAGTTTCGCAATGCAAATGTATTTAATAGATGCAGAGCTTTGGGACTGCGTAATTTCGACCGCTGATGAAGAGTCTGATGAATTTCAACGCAAGGACGCAAAAGCAAGGTCAAAAATCTGTTTAAACCTAAGTGAGCACCTTTATCCCGTAGTCATGGCAGCAAAAACATCAAAAGAAACTTGGAACCGACTCCGGGAGTGCTATGCTGACAGTGGATTAACACGGCGCTTAAAACTCATGAAGAAATTGCTCAATATCCAACTTGAAACCTACTCGAATGTAGAAGCCTACGTAAATGACATACGTCACATTCAGCAGCAGCTGATCGCAATTCATGCCGGCCTCGATGATGAACTTGTTGGTTTGATTATGCTAGCAGGACTTCCTGACACCTACAGCCCGATGGTGATGGCTATAGAGCACTCCGGCACTAAAGTGACTATGGACGCAATCGCATCAATCTTGCTTAAAGAAGAATGTCGAGATGCAACAGCCACGTCTAGTTCTTTATTATCTAGTGTATCCGTGTCTAATAATAATGTAGTTAAATGCAATTATTGCAGAAAGATAGGCCATCAAATGTACCAGTGTAGAAAGTGTCTCAACCGAAAAAAGTCACCAGCATCATTATCAGCACCATCAGCGACAACTTCATCATCGTTACCATCTCATTCATGTAATAATATATCTGATATTACACTTTTATCTGGCTTTAATCATAATCTTCCTACAGGCATCCCTATCCCTTCACCTTGTACCTCAACCGAATGGTACATTGACTCTGGTGCTACAATACATATGAGTAACAAGAGTGATTGGTTCCTGGACATGAAGCAAGAGTCTAAACCAGTCACTATGGCCAATGGTCAGAAAATTCAGAGTGAAGGAAAAGGTACAATTTCTGTAAATGTTTCTGATAGGATTAAGCAAATTACTGATGTATTATACGTTCCAAATTTAGCAACAAATTTGCTCTCAGTACACTGCTTGATTCAAAAAGGATTCATAGTAGTGTTTTCCGAGAAAGGTGCCTCTATTATTTTGAAGGATAGCTGTAAAATAACTGGCACTGTTGTTGCAACAGCGTCAAATTTTAATAGTCTATACAAATTAGATACGGTAGATTATAAAGCCAATCTGATACAACCAACAGCGTCAAATTTTAATGGTCTATACAAATTAGACACGGTAGATTATAAAGCCAATCTGATACAACCAACAGCGTCTGCTTTACTATGGCATAGACGTCTTGGCCACCTACACCCTAAAGCCCTGAATATTTTAAAAAATAATGCCATTGGTATAGACTATACAAGTTCTTCATTCAGAGAATTGAGTGAAACCTGCTTGCCGTGCCTACAAGGTAAATTGTCAAAGCGACCATTCAAAAAATCACAAAGTAGGTCTAATGCCAAATTGGAACTGGTGCATACAGACCTCTGCGGGCCGATGAGTACTCCTTCGTGGGGTGAAGCGCTTTACCTACTAACTTTTACAGACGATTTTACTCGTAAGACTTTTGGCTACCTGCTAAAATCGAAAAATGAAGTCTTCTGTAAATTTGTTGAATTTAAAAGCTTTGTGGAGAATCAAACGGGTCTAAAAATTAAAACTTTGCGCTCGGACAATGGCAAAGAGTTCTTGAATCATAATATGACTTATTTCCTAAAAAAGAATGGAATTGTTCATCAAACGACAGTGCCTTATACTCCGGAGCAAAACGGAGTATCAGAACGTGTTAACAGAACTGTTGTCGAAAAAGCAAGATCAATGCTCCAAGATTCTGGTTTACCACGTGCATATTGGGGAGAAGCGGTTTCCACAGCGATATATCTCAAGAATCTCTCTCCAACCCAAGCGTTAAACAATAAAATCCCGGAAGAAATGTGGACTGGAAAGAAGGTGGATTTAAGTCACTTGCGAGTTTTCGGCTGTGAAGCGCATGTTTTGGTCCCAAAAGAGAAGTGCAAGAAACTCGACTCCAAGACTCAAGCCTGTATCTTTGTTGGCTACTCAGCAGATACAAAAGGGTATCGTCTTATTAATCCTCAGAATCCAAGGAACGTTGTAATTGCCAGAGACGTTGTCTTTGTCGAAAACAAACAGCCATCTGGCGAATATGGTAAAGAAGAACCAATGAATACTTCAATCCCACAATCTGAATTATTTCAAATTCCTTCACCAGTTACCCAAAATCTTCCGTCTACATCGAACATGCAACTTACTGAAGAACACACAGAATCTTCTACTGAAGGAGATGCAGATCCTCCTTACCAAGTACCACTTGCTTCTCATTCAGAATCCAAAATATTGGTTGACAGTCCTGAAGATCTTACTGCACGAAGATACCCTCTTCGAAACCGCCAAGCTCCAGTTAGATATTCGGACTCAGAATATGCAAACCTAATTAGCGCTGATTGTGAACCACAGACCTACAAACAAGCTCTGGAAGATTGTTATAGTCAAAACTGGCTGAATGCTATGCAGTGTGAGTATGATTCGCTGCAAAAGCATGGAACGTGGATCCTTGTAGATAGACCTCCAAATAGAAAAGTGATTAAATGTAAATGGGTTTACAAAGTCAAAAGGGATACGAATGGGGATATAGTTAAATATAAGGCAAGGCTTGTTGCTAAGGGATTCACACAAATCTATGGTGTGGATTATGGTGAAACTTTTGCTCCGGTTGCTAGACTATCGTCAATCCGGCTTTTAGTAGCTTATGCAGCGAAACTTAATTTAGATATTGACCACTTAGACGTTGAGACAGCATTCATGAACGGCGATTTAGAGGAAGAAATATTCATGGAGCAGCCCGAAGGCTTTGCCGATAGCAAATTCAAAGTGTGTCTTCTTAAGAAATCTCTCTACGGTCTTAAGCAAGCTCCGCGACAATGGAATAAAAAACTTTGTGAGACTATGGACAAACTTTTATTTAAACGTTCTGAGAAAGAACACTGCATATACTACAAGCACAAAGATACTAAGTTACTTATAGTAGCTGTATTTGTAGATGATTTCTTTATATTCAGCAATGATCGGGACATGAAGGAAGAATTCAAAGTCGAATTAAGAAAATCATTTACAATCAAAGATTTAGGTCCCTTAAAAGACTGTCTGGGCATGAGAGTGACAAGAAAAGGTAATTCTCTGTCGCTTGACCAAACAAGGTATATTGAGAAATTGATCGAAAAATTTGGGATGAGTGATGCTATCCCAATATCCACTCCTATGGAGCCGGGTACAAAACTTGTCTGGCCAAACCCGATTGATGAAAAGCCGGAATTACCATACCAGCAGCTCATTGGGTCTTTAATGTACCTTGCGATTGGTACCAGACCTGATATAGCTCACTCAGTATCTGTTTTGAGCCAATTCAACGTACATTACGGGGAGGTACACTGGAGAGCTGCCAAACGTGTGCTTCGTTATCTGAAAGCCACAAAAGACAAAAAGCTCACATATAATGGCACTGGTGATGGTATTGGATACGCTGATGCCGATTACGCAAGTAATCTGATAGATCGACGATCCTATACAGGGTATGTGTTTCAGATGAGTGGTTCATCAATATCGTGGGAGTCACGCAAACAGAGAACTGTAGCTCAATCTACAACAGAAGCGGAGTACATGGCTCTTGGAGACGCCTGCAAGGAAGCTCTTTACATTCGATCACTGATTAAAGACTTATTCAAATCATCGTCACCTTTAACAATAATGTGCGATAATCAAAGTGCCATCTCACTCACTAAAAACAACACACATCACTCTCGCACCAAGCACATTGATATTCGACATCATTTCATTCGTGAGTGCATCTCCACCAATCAAGTCGACATTAAATTCATTCCATCTACTCTTCAAACAGCAGACATTCTCACTAAGCCATTGCCTAAATTGAGACACTATGAATGCCTGGCCTCTTTAGGGATAATATGATGTTACCTTTTTTTAAAATGAATTTATTGTTTCTGTAAAATATTTTACTTTATATCCTAGAGATAGGAAGAGTGATAGTGTTAACTTTTAATTGTTTATATACTTGTGAATGTTAGTGCTTTAATTACGGGGAGGTGTTAAAACCTGCGTGTTTTGTATATTTATATAATCAAAGCACTGGCATGTTTTAAAAGTATACTTTAAAAATATTCTAGTGACTTTTACACCGTAACTTGTTTTCTCATTCTACTTCTGTCATGTCTTGTTAAAATAAACTCTTGTTAATCGGCATCTTACAAATTTATTTATTTTAAAGAATTGCTTCACAGCAATTCTTTTCGGGACTCTGCCACAACAACTCTATATCCGACTTTTTATCCGTGCAGGGGCGGAGAAAGAATACTGAACTCTGCGGCCGGGGTCTGCCTGTCGTAAAAGGCGACAAAATAACCCTAGATACGTGGTAGGGCCCCAAGCCCGTCTGGATGGCGACCATCTTTGGTTTTTAAATATGCCGCCATAATAACTTTGTGTTGTATTCGGCATTAGTGACCCAAGTTCCTGTACCCTCATGGGTCAGCAGCATGTTCGCGATGCCACTGGCGTTGGAAACACCCCTAGGCAATGGTAACTGCTGAATTCTGAGCAGGACGTCGGCCTGTCTGCTGTCCCAGAGCAATATAAAATTACTCAACACCTGCATAGCCAGTAACTATGGTAAATATATCTACATAAAAAAATTCTACTGTGTATGTTTGTAGCTGTATCTTTATGTTTGTACATAAACTGAGTAATAATTAATTATCTATATTAACTGTAATTAGATATCATAATAACAAAGCAAAAATTGTTTACCTAATAAGGGACCGAAATTAAATTGAATTTGTAAAATCTAACAATAGTGTACTCGTATTAAAGCTACGAAAGTAAACAATGCGTATTGCCGAGCAGCTTGTTCCGGAGATTACCTACTTACTTCAAAGCGGAAATATTTAAAATTTTGACAGTCTAAAACGGAACCTATCATGACCGGATAAAGTGAAGAATTGCTTGTGTAGTAATAATGCAATCATAACAATAAAATTGAAGTGTATTAAGGCTGAGTTTCCACGGCAAAGGAAGGCTTTGGCTATATAGTTTACGTAAAACTAGGTCTGTTGTTGTCTTTAAATTTAAGATAAAGCCCACCACTGGACTCAGGCCTACTCTAGAGCCGGATTAATCAGTCATAATCTACACAAACCGGTAATCTCGAGTAGGTTTCGTCACAGTGTTTTTCTTCACCATCGTTATGTGGAAATTATGTTATAATTTGTAGTTTAAGGATTAATATCCGGATGACCGAGCTTTGCTCGGTATTTTTATTAATTTTTATAAATTGTGTTTTTTGGAAATTAACAATTGATTTTCTTAGTCTAACCTCAAAGCAAACACTCACTGACTTCGTGTTACTTAACAACGCCATCTGCTGGAATAGCTTTAGTGTTGTTGTGTCGTTAAAGCAATTTAAAAAAAATTGTTTTATTATTCGCCGATAGATGTCAGGAAGTCATTTTACAGTTTAAATTGGGACTACTCAAACGCCACCTTTTCACATTTTCTAGAAATGATTCCTAGCTAGATCGATTTATCGCCCCCGAAACCCCCCGTATACTAAATTTCATGAAAATTGTTGGAGCCGATTCCGAGAGAGATATATATATATATATATATATATATATATATATATATATATATATATATATATATATATATATATATATATATATATATATATATATATAAGAATTGCTCGTTTAAAGATATAAGATTAAGGAAAATTGTCGTTATCGGAACGTGGATATCGAACTCTTAAAATCTAATTGGTCTCCAGGTGTCTAGTTGCCAGGTGTTTTAGATGGATAGGTGAAAATACTAATTTTATATTAATAAACTGTATGTAATAATGACGACCTCTATGGCGTAACGGATAACGCACTTTGGTATGCTTGCGAAGGTCACGTTTGAGTGTTTATCTAATATATAAAATTCTCGTGTCACAGTTTTCGTTGCCATACTCCTCCGAAACGGCTTGACCGATTCTCATGAAATTTTGTGAGCATATTGAGTAGGTCTGAAAATCGGCCAACATCTATTTTTCATCCCCCTAAATGTTAGGGGTGACCCACCCCCAAAATTTTTTTTTTAATTTTTTGACATTTTATTATTTATATGGCAGAACAACGTTTGCCGGGTCAGCTAGTGTATAATATGTATCTATAGACAAAAATAAGTATAAAATATAAGTAGCATATCAGTTGTCTAGTAGCCAGAAGTGATATGCTACTTAGTTTGGGACTAGATGGCGCTGTGTGAATTGTCACAAAATATTTGTTTATTTATTTAATACCATATACTTTTTGTTAATTAAAAAGAAATGGTTTTGAAAAAAAATTCTGTTAGAGACCAGATTCATAAATTAACTAACATAGTAACTTAAACAGATTTCTTATTATTCGAACACTCTTAACTATTTAACGTTTTACAATTTTTACTTAAATTGTGGTATTATATGAACGACTTTTCAAGGTTCCAAATTCAAGTGAGTCTTCCGCTACCCTAAAAACCTCGCCCACCGTCAAACCGCCATTTTTAAGGCCTTTCCCGGTGACTGGTTAGTTGTCCCGTGATTGGACCCTTAATTCACCCTCTATTTAGAACTAACATACAATGTTTGTACTAATTCAAACAGGAAGATATATACCTAGTCAGGTCATAAGTATTGTCACACAGTAAAAACTTTTCTTTTAGAATGCTGGCCACAAAAAAGTTTATTGAATTCGAATTTCGAATTGTTCATGAAAATAAAAATGTATACTTTAAGAATTTTACTCATTTTTAAATATGGAGTGGACGCTTAAAGAAGACCGTGTTGCAGTTATTGCGTTGCATCGTTGCGGTTACGCGCCAATTCAAATTTTTAACATACTGAAAAATTTGAATATAACCAAAAGATTCGTTTATCGTACCATCAAACGATACAATGAAGACTCTAGTGTAGATGACAGGTCAAGAAGTGGTCGCCCTCGGTCTGTTAGGACTCCAGCAGTGATAAAAGCTGTGAAGGCACGAATTCAAAGAAATCCCAAACGTAAGCAGAAACTGTTGGCCCTTCAGATGGGGTTAAGCAGAACCACGGTGAAAAGGGTGTTAAATGAAGACTTAGGGCTTCGGGCATATCGAAGAAAAACAGGACATCGTTTGAATGCTCGTCTAATGGACCTGAGACTGAAGAGATGCCGCGCTTTGTTGAAGCGGTACGCGGGAAAAAAATATCGGGAAATTCTTTTTTCGGATGAAAATGTGTTTGCCGTAGAAGAGAGCTACAACAAACAAAATGATAAGGTGTACGCACACAGTAGTGAAGAAGCGAGCAACCGTATTCCGCGTGTCCAACGAGGTCATTTTCCATCCTCGCTCATGGTATGGTTGGGAGTTTCTTATTGGGGCTTAACAGAGGTACATTTTTGTGAGAAAGGTGTAAAAACGAATGCTGTTGTGTATCAAAATACAGTCCTGACGAACCTTGTGGAACCTGTTTCTCATACCATGTTCAATAACAGGCACTGGGTATTCCAACAAGATTCGGCGCCAGCTCATAGAGCGAAGAGCACACAAGACTGGCTGGCGGCGCGTGAAATCGACTTCATCCGGCACGAAGACTGGCCCTCCTCCAGTCCAGATTTGAATCCGTTAGATTACAAGATATGGCAACACTTGGAGGAAAAGGCGTGCTCAAAGTCTCATCCCAATTTGGAGTCACTCAAGACATCCTTGATTAAGGCAGCCGCCGATATTGACATGGACCTCGTTCGTGCTGCGATAGACGACTGGCCGCGCAGATTGAAGGCTTGTATTCAAAATCACGGAGATCATTTTGAATAAACTTTAATGTCATAAGAATCTATGTTTTGTTAAGTTCATTTTGGTATATGAATGGTTACATAATGAATAAACTTGTTACAATTATTTTACATTAAACATGTGACAGAATTTATGACCTGACTAGGTATCTATATATAAATTTAAACAACTTAAATATTCCAAACTCTATTTTGTGTATGTCGTGACGAAGGCGACAACATTTCCTACAATGTTATTAAATAAGTATTAAATATGTTTGATTCTTGAAATCATTACGATTGCAAGTAATTTCATGGCGTTATTATCGTATAATGTATCTTTGAAATGAGGGTAGTTTGAAAAATATTGAATATAACACACATAACTTTAGGTTAGGTTTATCTACTTTGTGGTTTGGTTAACCAAACTTATCATATGATTTAAATGTTAGTTTGATTTTATTAATTATGTTAATTGATTAATTATGTTTAGTGTCTACAGTAAAACCGATTAAAAGCGAAAAATGTTTAAGAACAATCGTCTATTCTGTATTAGTAATGTTAGTTAAGTTCGAAAACAGACTCATCGAGGTCGAAAACGTGAACGAGTGGCGTTGAACGCGTGCACTTGAGCAAACCAATTACTGGATCGGCACAATGGACGTTCGGAAACGGTACGATCGAGTGCTTTTCAGTTGTGTTACCCTAATAATTGAGTATTTAAGTTTGTGGCTTTTGTCTCTTTCTCATTATTTAAAACTTTGAGATAAAGGTTTCTCGTAGCGCTGCAATTTTATTAATATTTCTAAAACATACTTCATCTGTTTTAACATCAACTTGACCTTTACGTTAAATCGTAATTAATTTCGGAGTCCATAGCTTTAGCACGCGAAAGCACATCCCTCCGCCCGGGCAACGGGCATTAGAAGAACACTGGGGTGGATTTAGTCGGCAAACCAGGGACGTGTGGGCAGTCAGCTTTAAGGGCGCAAGATCGCATTGCACAGGAGCCCTACACTATTCCGCTGTGAGTCCCCAAGCAGTGGGATGTGCATCATGTACACCTCATCTACAAAAAAGCCCCATATGTTGTGAAGTGAAAATATTTTGTCTGCCTCTATGTATTTAACTTTAAAATATTTAGCAACTTAAGAGTAAATATTAAAAAGTATTTACAGTATACCTCAGCAGTGCAACATTTATATAACATTATTTAAAAATATTATTATATATATTATTATTATGAATGAATCTTGGCACCAATTCCAAACTGCGATTGAAGTACAACGATCTGACAAACACACAACTACCCTGCGTTATATAAAATAATTTGTTATTAGATACCTGTTACAGATACTCGTATTTGCAAAATAAAATTGACCGTCTTAACTAGACAGTTAGAAGAAGACGAAAAATGAAATGTAAGGACACGATCGAAAACCAATAAACGGGGGTACTCAAGCAAACCAATTAATCGGCCCTTGGTGGCCTCATTTGACACGTGCCACTCCACCGGACAGCCCTGGGCTTATTGTTCTATTATGTGTTTTTGCAATGAGAGAATAATAATAAATAAAACCCTTAATTATTAATACACTTGTTAAAGATGTTTTAAATTATTCCAGGTATTTGTACGAGAACCGTAGGCTTCAGGTACACACACACACACACACACACACATATATATATATATATAGGTATATATACATATATAAACTGACGGACTCATAAACTGCATCAAAGTTTTTGGATTACTTTGAAATGATTATTTTTAATAAGTATGTAAACTTTTTAGATTATATTATATAAATATGGAGAGACTGGCTCTTAGTCTCAAAAAAATAAAGGAAACTTTAAAAATAGAATTGCAGTAAAACAAATGAATATAGCCGGGAAAAGAAAATTTACTCGTAGTATCAGATTTGCGTGTTATTTAGCAAAGTTTTAAGTTGATTCTCATTGATTTTTTATTCTTTTGTCAATTGAATTATTGTTACCAGCAGAATTGTTGGGTTAGTTTTTTAACTCATCGAGAGTTTTTGAACCATAATATGGATACTTCGTCCGAACAAGTGGCTCAAATTGTAGCATTGGTGCGGGAGGGCTTGGATCAACGAACGATTGGTAGAAATTTAAATTTAAACTAGTCTACGGTTTCTATAATATACAGAAGGTTTGTGGAGACAGGTTCTTGCAGAAGGAGGCGTGGTACAGGCAGGACTCGAGCAACCACCGGTCGTGATGACCGATTTATTGTTACAACTTCCCTGTGAAATCGTTTCCTCAAGTCAGTTAACATCAAAACAGAGTTTAATGAAGTGCGTGGAGTAAACGTGAGTGCATGAACAATAAGAAGAAGGTTAAAGGAAGCGGATATCACCCCTTTTAGACCAGCAAATGGTCCAAAGTTGTCTGTAGCTCACAGACAAGCTCGCTTAAGATTTGCGCGTGATCACCTGAATTGGACAGAAGAGCAATGGGCCTCCGTATTGTTCACGGACATTAATGGTGCAGATGGTCGCAGAAGAGTCTATCGTCGACGTGGGGAGCGATATGTTCAAAGTTGCATTGAGGAGCGTGTTCCTTTTGGAGGCGGTTCGTGTATGGTCTGGGGTGGCATATCGAAGAACGGGCGAACAGAACTTGTGTACATAGACATGGTCCGTCAAAACGGTAATAGAGGGGGTTTGACTGCACATCGCTACATAACAGAGATCTTAGAAGATCACGTGGTGCCTTACATGGGATTCATAGGCGAAAATTTTACTTTAATGCAGCATAATGCCCGGCCGCACGCTGCTGCACAAGTTCGACAATATTGCGAAGAGGTTGGGATACGTACAATGAATTGGCCAGCACGCAGCCCGGATCTTAATCCCATTGAGCATGTTTGGGACAATTTAAACAGAGCTGTATATGCGAGAAACCCTTTGCCCACGACAGTGGCAGCACTAAGAACAGCACTTTCAGAAGAATGGGACAATATTCCGCAAGATCTTTTAATAACCCTAATAAAATCTATGCGGAACCGATTAGAATCCGTAATAAGGGCACGTGGAGGTAATACACCTTATTAAAACACAGATAAACCCTTGCATAAAGTTTGTGTCTATTGTTAAAACCAATTTTTTAATTAAACCAATTTCCCTTAAATTTCTGTTTTTTCTTCAAAAAAGCCTTAAGGTCCTTTCCAGTACACAAACTTAAACTTAAGGATATGACCCTATGATGTTTTAAAGTTCACGAACCAATCTAGAGGTTTCAATTTAAATCTGTATAGAAAGTTTGCATACTTGGTTAAAATGTTTATTTTAAAGTCATCTATTACTTTGATGCAGTTTATGAGTCCGTCAGTGTATTTAAATTATTCAACAGTTAGTTCATATTCATATAATAGTAATATATCTTAACCAAACAAAGGGGTGTTACGCTACATGCAGGTGTTGTATTGGAAAGAGCTGTGTAATGAAAACAAATTATTACATAACACTATATCATAAACTGAAAAAAGGCATAAAATATTGGAAACAAAATATATTACATGTACACAACATACAAAATGTCCATTTTGATACGGCTCTCTGTTTACATTGACAAAAACAACGATTCCAGAATTTAGATGTTAAAAACTATATTCTCATTAATAACAATAATATTTTCCATAGAAATGCCAATGACTGTAAGGTGCTCGTTTTTTGCAAAGGAGTGTTTTTTTACCTAATAGCGTTCAAAGATCTATAAACATTATATAATGTCTATAGATCTGTATGATGCCTACGTAGAGCTTATAAATGTTTTGACGTTCTTGGAGACTCCGTAGCGTAACGGTTAACGGTTGCGGAGGTCACTGGGTTCAATTCCCGTCTTGTGTTTGTGTTTATGTATGTATTTACAAAAAATATATATACCTAGTCAGGTCATAAGTATTGTCACACAGTAAAAACTTTTCTTTTAGAATGCTGGCCACAAAAAAGTTTATTGAATTCGAATTTCGAATTGTTCATGAAAATAAAAATGTATACTTTTAGAATTTTACTCATTTTTAAATATGGAGTGGACGCTTAAAGAAGACTGTGTTGCAGTTATTGCGTTGCATCGTTGCGGTTACGCGCCAATTCAAATTTTTAACATACTGAAAAATTTGAATATAACCAAAAGATTCGTTTATCGTACCATCAAACGATACAATGAAGACTCTAGTGTAGATGACAGGTCAAGAAGTGGTCGCCCTCGGTCTGTTAGGACTCCAGCAGTGATAAAAGCTGTGAAGGCACGAATTCAAAGAAATCCCAAACGTAAGCAGAAACTGTTGGCCCTTCAGATGGGGTTAAGCAGAACCACGGTGAAAAGGGTGTTAAATGAAGACTTAGGGCTTCGGGCATATCGAAGAAAAACAGGACATCGTTTGAAGGCTCGTCTAATGGACCTGAGACTGAAGAGATGCCGCGCTTTGTTGAAGCGGTACGCGGGAAAAAAATATCGGGAAATTCTTTTTTCGGATGAAAAAATGTTTACCGTAGAAGAGAGCTACAACAAACAAAATGATAAGGTGTACGCACACAGTAGTGAAGAAGCGAGCAACCGTATTCCGCGTGTCCAACGAGGTCATTTTTCATCCTCGCTCATGGTATGGTTGGGAGTTTCTTATTGGGGCTTAACAGAGGTACATTTTTGTGAGAAAGGTGTAAAAACGAATGCTGTTGTGTATCAAAATACAGTCCTGACGAACCTTGTGGAACATGTTTCTAATACCATGTTCAATAACAGGCACTGGGTATTCCAACAAGATTCGGCGCCAGCTCATAGAGCGAAGAGCACACAAGACTGGCTGGCGGCGCGTGAAATCGACTTCATCCGGCACGAAGACTGGCCCTCCTCCAGTCCAGATTTGAATCCGTTAGATTACAAGATATGGCAACACTTGGAGGAAAAGGCGTGCTCAAAGCCTCATCCCAATTTGGAGTCACTCAAGACATCCTTGATTAAGGCAGCCGCCGATATTGACATGGACCTCGTTCGTGCTGCGATAGACAACTGGCCGCGCAGATTGAAGGCTTGTATTCAAAATCACGGAGGTCATTTTGAATAAACTTTAATGTCATAAGAATTTATGTTTTGTTAAGTTCATTTTGGTATATGAATGGTTACATAATGAATAAACTTGTTACAATTATTTTACATTAAACATGTGACAGAATTTATGACCTGACTAGGTACATAGTATATTTGTTTTCTAGTACCCACAGAACAAATGCTATGCTACTTTGGAACCTGATGGCGCTATGTGAATTCTCCCATATTTATTAAAATATGATACCATAAAATGTAATGTTTTAAGGTCAATAATATTTCTCGCATTCAAGATAACATTTTCTATTTATATTCCTGTTATGATAAAGGGAGTGTATTCTGGTCCAATAACACACGGAAACGAAATATTATCCATCAATACGCGGCTTTTCTCTCAAATAACATTTATGTTATTTTATCGGAAACAATATTGAATAGTAATATCTTTTTGTTTATTTTGTTGTTCGTGGCCAAAGTCTACATGATGGAAAGTTATATTATCAGAACAACTGTTATCCTTGGCACAGTTTTTTTTAAGATTACTCGCTATATTTTTGTAATTAATAAATAAAATAAATATATTGAGACATTTCACACAAAGCCACCTAGTTACAAATTAAGTAGCAAAGCACTTGTGTTATGGGTAGACAACTAATATACTAGATATATAATATCTAGTATATAAGCAGCGTGTTCGCGGTGCCCCTAGCGTCACAAACATCCATAGGCGACGGTAACTGCTTACTATTAAGTGGGCAGTTAGCCTTTCTATTGTTCCTCAGCAATAAAAAAAATAGCCAGACTCAAGACGGGAATTAAACCCGTAACCTCCGCAAGTGCCGAGGTGCATATCCTATATACAGGGTTATTGGTAATTCGACGTATTCCCGTTTGGTGGTGATTATTTATGATAATTTTAACCCCCATATGCATTATGCAAAAGTGAACCATTTTTGAGTTATCATGTTTTTTAGCTTTTTTCAAAATAAGTCAAAAATGCATCATCAAAAATTTATTTAAAAAAGTATCAATCTCATTTTTTCTTCTGATTTATAAAAATAATTAAACACTGATTATTTATCAATATTAAAACAACAATTATTGGTCCAAATTTAAAAATGCGAGACGAAACACGATATTATTTCTTATATATGTTTTGAGATATTTTTCCACTAAAATGCCTTAAAAACAAAAAAAAAAAAACGTTATGAAACTTGGCTTGCAGATTATTTTAAAAACATATCTGTTTTCCAAGCTTTCTAACAATGCATAACAACTAGGAACTTATTTGAAAGAAACTGAAAAAAAATGATCACAAAGGAAGCAGGGGAAAATTTGTATTCGAACTAAACTTAAGTTCGTTCTTTAAAATTTCCATAAAATTAATAAAAACAATACCCAATGCAAATAAAACAAAAAAACACAAATTTATTTAAAGAAATTTTTTCCAAGCAACCCTAATTATAACTTTATAATGACAGCTGATTACGTAATTTGTATAACTTTGATACGAACTGATAAGCTGGGGTTCATAAGTCAAAAAGGCACGTTTTGTCTAGTCTATGATGATACGCACGCACCCATTGAAACAAGCAACTGTTCTAGAGATTTCCAATTTGCCTAGTTTTTAAGTTTTTCATGCAAGTGATGGTTTGTGACTCTTTGTTGAGGTCATCCTCTACCAAACAATGACAGATACCGGCTGATGACCTAGTTTCATCCGCCAACCACTGTAACGTTCCTTTAGAGCTACGAGCGTAGGTACATTTTCTCTTTTGTTCGTTGTAGTAATTTTAAATCGCTAAAATTCTTCATCGTTGAAGAGAATATTTTATGAATTTCATGAACGTACTGCAAGAAAGACGTTCTGATCGATCCACTCTAAGTGTAAATATTATCCTATATTTTATATCGAAGATAAGCACCGAGCTACAAGTTTGTTTATTCAACATCACAGCAGGAATCTTCATTTCTTACTATTAGATTTTTTATTCCCTCAGGAGCTTTCAGCAAAGTGCTGATATATCTATACAAATAAATAAAATTGAAGGGTCTGTTTGTAATATTAAAATAACCGCTTTTTACTAAGTGCATTCGGACGTATACACGGTACATATACCAAAACAACATTTTTTACAATTTTTTCTGTCTGTTTGTTTGTTCCGGCTAATCTCTGAAATGGCTGTACCGATTTTGACGAGACTTTCACTGGTAGGTAGCTAATGTAACAGGGATTAACATAGGCTATTTTTATTTTAGAAAAAAAAAATAGTTTTTGTTAAAAATGAAAAGTTTCGAAAATTTTCTATTCCAATTTAAAATGACCTTAGATTTCTATCAACAATCATATGAAATAGGGTTCAACTTTGGCTGGACATTTATGTTGAATTTCCAATTTAAGTTAACCTCAGATTTATGTCATGAATCATATGAAATAGGGTTTAGCGTAGGCTAGACTTTGTAGGTTCGAACGCACGTATTCCGGAGGCGCATGGCGTAACAGTTGCATTCGATAATACTGACTGTTTGCATATTTCATTAATATTTTAGGGTTTATAGGGTTTGTAATCCAAAATAAACCTTAAGATATATCCAAAAAATTCTGCTCAAAGTCACTATTCCACGCGGACGGAGTCGCGGGCACAGCTAGTTGGAAATAAGATATGCGTATGATGCAAGCGTCTGATACCATTTTTTAAATACTTTTATTAGTTTCACCTGTATGTTTGTTTCTTTGTAACAGACTCTTTTGAATTCGATTTTAGCCCACTTTAAACGGCCAGATTTAATTTAAACCTAGGCTTATCAAGAACCGATGACAATGCAATAATTCGATAAGATTATCTAGATCTCATTATCTTTATTATGATCGTCAGAATTAAAAAAAGTGGTGACGTATTATAAATTACGCCTGATTATATTGTTATAACAAATTGTAATTAGAATAAATGTAGTTAAAAAAATTAAATGACAATTTGAAATAAAAAGTAAAAAATTTATATAGTTAAAAAAAACTAAAAAACATGCTTTATTGATAAATGATGATAAATCGAAATAAAAATCTACAAATAATTCTTAATATTATAATAATAAAATAATGAACGAAAATATTGGTATTCTTGTGAAAAAAGCGTGGGGTGCTCGATAAATCAGTTCTCGACAATATTACATCGGTAGGATTAGTTCAAAAATGGTACGAAAGATATGGCATAAAGCGCCCCACCCTTTCTTGATAGATTTTTAGTTCATTATTTTATTCCTATATTAAGAATTATTTTTAAATATTTAGTTTGAATTATCATTAAAGTGTGTTTTTTTATCTTGTATAAACTTCACCGATCATATATCCACTTTATAAAGAGCAACCTCTCTTAAATAGTCGATTTCACGTAATTTAATAATGACCATGGCAAAAGATTTTGTCCTAAAAACATATATTTGACATTGTCCGAAATAAATTATTATTATTTGCATTCAGAAAACATCAGAACTATTTAGTTTGTAAAAATATTTATCGCCAGTTCACTGGTCTTTCGTAATAATTTACGCTATAAACATTAATGTATTTTACTGAAACTTAATGTGTTTGTGAATGAATTATTTCATAGGTATATAATAAATAAAAAAGACTAATTTCTATCCCAGCATCGTGAATCGAACGTAAATAACATACAATGAGGGTACTCTGAAATATAGCGCTAACTATTAGTTCTCCCGGATTACGAGCTAATTCGCCCATTTATATTTCTCCCCAGAATAAATGGGGCTTTTGTACATTTTTATGGCCAGTTAGTGTTATTGGGTAATAATGTGAATTGTATGCAGTTATACATGTATTACGATTTTCTGTGTACAAGTACGAAGACATCAAAAGGCTTTGAACCTTTTGATGTACATTTCGATTACACGTATGTACGGTAATTGATGTCACTTTGGAAACGAACAGGCTTGACTTTAATTAAACATTTTCAAAGGTTATTTGAAAGGGTTAGGTATTATATAGCTGTTTTTTTTTCTTATCTGGAAGTGACGCAAACCAGTATAGAATAGTTGATCATCATCATTAACTCCATTTTAACATTAAATCATGTTTATAACCCAAAAGTTCGTTTCGGTGCTAGGAATCCGCTTCCCACAGTCTTTGGTATCTCTGATACATGGTAGACTCCCGGCGAAGAGGGACCGGCGGTGGCGACAGGGCTAGACATTTGATCCTCTCGTAATTGATCGATTGTCGTTAACCCTACCGCGCTCAAGGGAAATATTTTTCCTTTCCTTTAAATTCGTAATTGATAATTCAATTATTACCTAATCGTTTTTTTCCTGCGAAGTAATTGAATTAATGGTTATATTTAATAATTCAAAAAATAGCGACTTAAAAATCGGTTATCATCATCATCATCTCAGCGTTCATCCCGGTTGCAACCCAAACTTCCGCTTCGGTGCCCGGGGTCCGCTTTCCGACTTTTTCTACTCCACTTCGCACGGTCTTCAGCATCCCTGGTAGTGAGCCCATTAGCACGCATGTCTTACTTAAAAATCGGTTATGTTTGTGTATAATTGTTGTGTGTGTGTGTAGTTGGCCTGACACTTACCTTATTAACAGCATCAACATAGGCGCCCTTCTCTAGCAACATGCCCAAAATAGGGGTATGTCCAGCTCTGGCAGCTAATGCAAGGGGCGCATCGCCAGCAACGTCACAGCCCTGAACCTTCGCGCCCAGCGATATGGCATAGGTGGCAACATCGAAGGCTCCACGGGCGCAAGCACATTGCAGGAAATCGTTATGTTTCTAAAAATATATAAATTATTAGGAACGAAACTTAACTTTAATTGAACTTTGTAAGGACTACAGGGTAAATTCAAAAACTTAGGTCATTATCTAGTTTAGTTAAAGTGTATGTATTTGTAAGCTGTCCTGTGAATACCATACCCCTGTGAATGACATTCATTTGTAACTAGGGTAAGTACAAGCCTGGTTATTGGAAAGAAAGGGTGATCACTGTTTCAACGATATATTTTGAAGTCCCTTAGGGATCTCGTTTCTAAAGCACCATCAAAAGGATTGAATTACTCCTGTATATTACAAGTATTTCTGCATGTTTAACCTTTTTTTATAGATTCCTAAGGTTTACTTTCGTGTATTTTACTCTTTACATCACATTTATTGGCGACTCTAGAAAAAAAGCGTATAAAGAGAATGAATAAAAGAGGAAATTTAAAGAAAGAAAACGAATCTCGAATACATTGAGTATATAGCATTATTATTGTAAGCTAAAATACAGACAAATAAGCTTCTAAATTGAAATAGGTAGATTGAAATTATAATGATCAAAGCTTTTCCTGTCTCGTAACTGATATTGAGAGTTAATCAAATACTAATTAAATAAATGGTTTCACTCTGTTTGCTATTTGAAATTAAATACAGTTGTATTGTGTAATTATTGCTTTGCTCGTTTAGTTTTAATTATATTCTGGCTGTGTGTTAGGGAGGAACATTTTTAGCTTTAGGTATATTTTTAGAGCGTGGTAATACGCGACAAAGGTATTCTCTCAGTTTGCTCTCAGAAAATGCTTGGCGTCAGTGGAATGAAAAATTTAAATGCAACCAAAATGATCCATATGCAAAAGAAAAGTCATTTTTATAAAGTACTTTTTAAGAGATATTGTTAGATGTCTACAAATGTAAATAAAATATAATACAAGTTACATTTAAAAACAAACTCAAGCTGTTTTCAGTATCTTAATGATTTAATTTTCGTTTTATCTTATTTTTAAATAGTGTTTTATTACATAATTTTTAATGATTTGGTCACGTACCTTGTTTAAAACTGCTAAACAAGCTCCAGCTCGTACCAGAGTTTTCACAGCGTCTATATGGCCATGCCACGCCGCCATCAGTAAGGGTCTCATGCCAAACTGGACAGATTAATTTAGAAGAGAAAGTTGATATTAAATTCAATTAGGATCTTCATTTGACAGTTTTACCTAGACAATCCTGACTGTTTGCCACTAAGAGGCTTAGCAACTTTTCTTTTACACTTCGCATGCCTTTCTAGTTCACCAAAATACAGAAAAGGCAAACGATATTCAAATGGAGCAGTCATTTTCTATACGATGAGAATATTGAGTGGTTTTTTTTTGTCTTAATTTCGATCTTCCTTGCATAATTGTTGGTTTTGACGGCAGGCAGCCCTTGTAAACCAAATTTAACTACATGTATATTGTCGTTATTACAAAGGCCACAATATTATTCTGACGGGAGAATGGCTCATGCGCACAAGCTTTTACAAAACTCGAATCGCCATATTATCCTGTATATATATATATATATATATATATATATATATATATATATATATATATATATATATATATATATATATATATATATATATATATATATATATATATATATATATATATATATATATATATATATATACAAAACCGTCCAAATTTTTTTTACGCACAAACATCATTTAAAAAATCTATTTCTGAAAAAAAATTGTATGTCAAATATTCACCATAAAATATTTCATTCGAAGGAAAATATGGTCACTAATTCAATCGTACAACATAGTCATATGGTGCAAATTTCGTACGTTAACCTGTTATTGTCTGTCTCTGTCACTCCCGCGTAAATATCGTAAGTGAGTAGTGCGTATTCGCTCGCACAGATGCAATAACCGCCGTCCTCGACCTCGTACTAGGTCATTGTAACAGTTTTTTGCGGTATATATATATATATATATATATATATATATATATATATATATATATATATATATATATATATATATATATATATATATATATATATATCCATAACAAAATAACAATTTGCGAGTGTGCGGTGATGTCTTAGATGTTGACGTCTGAGGCTGACAATCCGTGTATTTTACATATAAACCCACAAGATCCAACAAGGTTAAATTTTCAATATAGAACTAATAAACATATTTTTAACTTTTTTACAAAAGTTGATAGATCGGGTTTTTGATTATATAGATGACTCGATTGAGAAAATTTTCTTAGTTTTTTTTTATTGCTGTAGGACAGCAGACAGGCTGACGGCCCGCTTAGGATTTAGCAGCTACCGTCGCCTATAGGTGTTTGCAACGCGAGTGGCTTCGCGAACACGCTGCTGTCCCATAAGGGTACAGGAACTTGGGTCACTAATGCCGGAACACAACACCAAACACAAGGTTATTATGGCGGCATACTTAAGACCAAAGGTGGTCGTCATCCAGGTGGGTTTGAGGCCCTACCACGTAGCTAGTGGTAGGTGGGTTGTTTTGTCGCCTTTTACGACAGGCCGACCCCGGCCACAGCGGTTAGTATTCTTTCTCCGCCCTTGTACGGATAAAGTTGATTTGAGTTATTGAAAGATGTTCCTTTCCATTAAATGAACTCCATCTGTAAATTGCGTGAAATTACGTTTCCTCTAAGCTGCTGCTTGTCGCATCGTCTTATTAAATTATCCGTAAAAAGATTCACGTAATCTTACGTGGGTGGGTAACTTTGTTCGGGTGAAAAGATAATTTGTAAAATTAGGGCTATGCAACATCACTTTTAACTGTTACATAGCTGTAATTTCTATTTATTAGCTATTTACACTTTATAATGTAAACATGATATAAACATCAAATCTTTTAATAGCATTACAACACCTCAATCATGGGCTTGGCCACCCCATAAATGGACAATAAATTAACAGTTTCTACATATAATTCGCCATCCTGGTTTCAGTACGATGTGTTCCTTCACTATCGGTTTATAATAATTGTATTTATAAGTAATAAACTTTATTAACAAAGGGTTTGCAAATTTATATATAACTAATATATTTTCATAATCGAATGACGTTAGCTTTTGAGTGGAGGAGATAGACGTCGTCTATTTTGTTGTTTTGTTACAGCGGTGTGATACGTGACGCTTTTTTGGAGGAGTAAAGCTAATTTATATGACAGAATAATATTTGCCGAGTTAGTAGGAAATTATAAACGCGTCTGAGTAGTATCGTTGAGAGTACATTGTTATACCTTATCGGCTGCCTCTATGTCACAGTTCGCCTCAATGAGTAGGCTGATAATCTCCACGTTGCCTCTGCTTGCGGCCCAATGGATCGGTGCTCTGCCGTACTGCACAGATAATTCAATATTAGCCATGTGTGATGAAAAATGTTATAAGTAGACCAAAAATAAATTCATACTAAAATAATGATGATAATTACGGATGAGTGTGATTGTATTCTGATGAGGATTAAATCAAATGTGCTCTTAGTATTCGAAATTGAAAATCCCTCGATTAGAAAGCGTATACCTATTTTGTAGAGAAGTCTGATTTAAAAAAAATATATAATCAATTGTGTTTTGCGATTGAATGTTATTTGAAAAGTAACGTAAAACAGTGCTATTACAAAATATTTTTGAAAATTGAATAACACAATTGAATGAACAAAAACAAAAACAGTAGTCCAATAAAACTCTAAACAATTTTCTCATTTTGCGAAGCGCCAAGCGTTGCCTTTATTGTTGGGATTTCCGATGCGGGATTAGTATCGGCTATACGCCGCGCGATGGCGTGCAATCACTTTTTGCAGGAGAAGCAAACAGATTTTCAATAAAGTTCTTTGGGGATTTAATTTCATTACATTCCAGGGAACGTGTGAAACTTCTCATTTCAAAACAATCTTTATTTACACGTTAGCGGATGGCTTTTGACATAAGCGACTTAAACCACTTTAAATAATAAGAGAGCAAATGTTTTAAATTTATCTTTTCCTTAGACGGTTAGTAGTAATAAATTGCTGTAAACGTTATCTGTACCTTTTAAAGCTAAGGCGAGTTCCATTTTTATTTTTATAGTTTTAGTTAGAATTATATTTTTAAACTCTGAATAAACTATGTTTCTTTCTTTCTGAAGTAGAGAGTGATTTTTACCATCATACTTTATGTATCTAACATACGTGATAGATTATTATACAAAGATTTTTAACTAATAAAGTTTTTGAATCAAAAATATAAGGAGACGTACAAAGAAGGGGTAGTTACGACAAAATACAGATATGACATGTTAAGAATAACAGAATCTTAGGAGATATCAGCATTTTTAAATTTAAGATAACATCAATTTTCTCATTGCTGCTCTAGGGTTGTTTTCTGACTTTTTTTTAATTCTTATCCGCAAACTACTATTGAGGCAATTAACACACATATCACGTTATGTAAGTCATATTTAGTTGTATAAAATGTGTGGTGCTTCATTTAAACTAATGTACCTTTTTTGATGACCTATATAATATGTAATTTTATTCTTAATCTAATTTGGTAAGTTATAAAAGCTTGATTAGTAGGTTCTCAAAACTTAACGTTGTTAGTACGGCGTCAAAGCTTACTTTACATTACTGAACGACGAAAGAACTTTTAACCACTGCAAGTGCACAACAAATTGGATCCTGCTTCAACATTTAACCACTGCCCTTAACTAATAATTTTCAGTTTTTTGCTCGCGCCGATATGATTCGTCACAATATCTACCAAACGGGATGAATGTTACTGGAGATGTGCAATATGAGGAATTGAGTAAGCTCTACTCACGTTATTCCTACAATTGACATCGGTAGGCCTCTGTAAAGCTTCTCTGACCGCAGCCGGCTCATTTTTGATGACTGCTTCGTGTAGCAGAAGGTCGTTTTGCTGAACTCTTGCCCGTGGTTCTGAAGACATCTGGGAATAAAAAAATAATTGCACTTTTTAATGTAGTATAATATATATTCATACTGTTGAGAATGTTTTTATGAGCAATCAAGTAAAATGAAATATTATCCAAACTTATTGCAGCCTGAAGCAAAGTTGTATTTAAGACAATTAACCGATTTTAAGTATTATCAGTGAGGCGTTTACCCTCCATTTTCTGGAGCCTTTTCTTTAGTAGTATACGATGCTGTTTTCGTGAACGTTCATATTGCATGCTCTCCGGGTTCTGACTGAGGTTTTCCCATCACTATACAATATGAGATTTAAAAAAAGCAGCGTGTTAACAATGGTCTTGTTTTACAAACGGCCATAGGCGACGGTTAGCACTGGCTATCAGGCGGGCCGTTTGCCTGTCAGTTAAAACCAGCTATAAAAAAAATTAAAGTCCAAAATTGATAGAGGTTGTATTATATAAACGTACTGACTTAATTGAATGGACCAACTCGCAGTCATCCTGATCGACTTCATGTGGGTCCAGTATATGAGAAATATAGAGAGCAATTTATTTTCTAATAGAGCCATAGTCTTTAAAATTAGGCCATGTGCACATTATAGATGATAAAATGAATGATATATATTTAAGCATTTTATGATATCATTTCAAAATTAAACACAAAAATGCACAAGTACACAAACGTGTTTCATTTCCAGAATCGAAATGTTTTATTCATTATTCGGGCACGGTTCATGAGTGATCTGTTGGCATATTTCACTCCGTTTCGTATGTAAAATAGTAGGTATGTGTGCGCCTGCCTTTAATTTCAACGTTTACATTTTTAATGCTGTTTTTATGAATTTGTTTTTTTACTTACGTTTTCATGATAGTAGGAATTTGAATCGACACAAGGTACAAGGGACAGAAGCAGGGGAATTAAGCGGTAAAGTCCTTGTGTTATAGATACTAGACTGCTGATATATTAATTATTGACTTTTATTTTTTATTGCTTTTCATTCATTTACATTTCTTGTTTGGGACATTCGAGCATTGTCGCATTCAAAAGCCAAAATAGGTACCCAAAGTTTGCACTTTAGAACCTGGGTCCATTGTTGTGTGAAAAATACCCCTAGCACGAATCACTAATGTTTTCGTCACGTAATCGTATCAAGTGAACTATAGGATAGCGAACGTCAAAAAATATTCTTGCTGCCGATTTTTAGTTTTGAAAACGTTGACCTCTACGTTTATAATAAGTGTCATCTCGAAATAAAAACTTCTGCAATAATATACAGTAAGAGACCCGAATGACGGGCAAGTAATAACTTGTGTACGTGCGCACTCAATTTTAAATAACCACTCTTCTACTTGTAGTTCAGAAGAGTGGTTGTTTAGGATTAGTTTCGTTTAGTGAAAAATGTAATTATTTATTTGGGCACTACATACTAATTGTATTGTCGCACATAAGTGAAGAGAGCGGGTATACTTATTAGCGAGTACACGAATAACGAAAGAGTAAATTCAGGATACGTTTCAGTCATTAATTGTAGTAATTTTGATTCGTCTAAATGAATATCCGCGGGTGTAAGTAAACCAGAAACAGACTCCGGACTTGTCCTGGATGCCATTCAAACTCTAAATAGACTTGGAAGGCATAACAGGGTAAGACTAATGTGGGTCCCGGGGCACAAAGGAATTCATGGCAATGAAATGGCAGATGAACTGGCAAGAGAGGGCTCATCTAATGATTTTATGGGTCCAGAACCATATGTAGGCATTCCGACTAGTCTCTTGAAAGCCACATTCAGGGATTTTGCAGATCGCAGTCAACAACAACACTGGCTGACTAGAATCGGTCTGGAACACTCCAAAAAATTTTTGGGATCCACGTACAAAGCACGAGGATCCATCTGGAATGTGAGCAGGGGGCAAATACGCTACTTGCTTGGGGCCTTTACTGGGCACTTTGGAACCAACAACATGCTCATGAAGATGGGTCTAACCGCGACACCAATGTGCAGGTTGTGTGGGGAACATACAGAACACATGGAACACCTACTGTGTACATGCGATGAATTGGCCAGGAAGCGAATGAATCTTTTGGGGGTAGGATATCCGACACCGGAAGACTACAGGCTCCTATCTCCATATCTCATTGTTAGGCTCATGAAGCAAATCTTCAATGAGATTAGAGAGGAGTGATTGCTATCTAGGGGAACACAAAAGATCCCATTGGGTCTAAGTATCCGAGATAACTCTCGGCCCCGAAATAAGATAAGATAAAACCAGAAACTTGTCAAAATTTGTCACAATATTTCATCTATGACTAGTATGGTGTAAGTGCCAGAAACATTACGTTACCATATGCAATTCGAATACCTTGAAAAGGCTACAAAACGGGGTTGGCAACGACGGTGCTCGAACACAGGAACCTCTTCCGATAAGGATTTTATGCATAACACGTGACGGAACTTAATTTAGAAGGTTGTGATAACGAATTGCCTTGAAATTAATCTTCTGTAGGGGGCGTAAGTAAACTTAGTTCGCCGTTTTCAGGAAAAGTATAGACACGTAAATCTAAAACGCGACAATACGCGCGCCCAAATGTGTTCCGCTCCAAGTTCTAAAATACAATACTTTCGCTAATGGATTTGTAATTCAAACCAATGAAAGGCTGATACGATTACAGCCAACCCTTTTACAATGTGATGATTAAATTAGACGTCGTTACAGCGAGGCCTGTATAAATGGATTTTGTACAATGTATCTTTATTACAAAAGAGACTTATGTAATTGGTTGTAAAAAAAGCAGACTACATCTGATTACATTTATATATTAAACTAATAATAAAATAAATAAATATAAATATTGCATTGCGGAGAAAGAATACTAACCTCTGCGGCCGGGGTCGGTCTGTCGTAAAAGGCGACAAAACAACCCACCCTAGCTACGTGGTAGGTTCTCAAGCCCGTCTGGATGGCGACCACCTTTGGTCTTACGTATGCCGCCATAATAACCTTGTGTTGTGTTCCGGCATTAGTGAACTAAGTTCCTGTACCCTTATGGGACAGCAGCGTGTTCACGATGCCACTGGCGTTGCAAACACCCATAGGCGACGGTAGCTGCTAAATTCTAAGCGAGCCGTCAGCCTGTCTGCATTTAAAAACAAACAAAAAATATGTTCAGTTGCTGCCATAAGAGTTCAGCAGACAGGCTAGTGGCCCACTTTAAGAAATTAGAGGCCGGCAGCTGGCATAATTAGAGACACTAATTTAATATATATATATATATATATATATATATTATATTATATTATATTGAAATGTCACATTACAATTTCAAGTTTGTAACTTTTGAAAGATTTTCAGCATAGTTGTGCTCTGTTTGTTTGTACTTTAGCTATCAACAATCTTATTGAGTTTGAGGGACAAAGGAAACCACTTATAACATCACTCAAGCTGGAATAATACATACGAGTACGAATAGTTAAGAGTTATATAATTAAATATTTACTGTTTTCTCGTTGTTTTTTAAAACTTTAGACAGCTAATATTTTTCACTCATATATTGTGTGTTGAATTGTTTTATTGTGTATGCACTTATGACATAGACCATTAATGTATGATGATAGCTCAGACACGACTCAGTGGATATGCAAGTCAAGTACCAAGTACGGTCATCTCCGGGTTCAATACCCACGTATGAAAAAAATTGTGCGTGATGCAAATAGATTGTTTTGGTCTGAGTCTATCAAGGCCAACATAAAAGGCCTGGTCTTCTGCTTTTGATAAGAATAAGGCCAGGGGGTCTCTTTCTAACGTAGTAAAAGCTAACACGTGGGTTATTCCTTGTTTACGAGAGATCTATTTAGAATAACGTGGAATAAAGACATCAATAAGAAAAATCTATGTTTCAAGTAACGTTAAAAATCATTTAATATTTAAAGGCAGTAAGTAAAAGTAGAAATAAAATTTACAAAATTTAAGATTCATTAATTATCTTAGAGTGCGGCGGCAATTAGGTTAATAATTTAAGAGATCGCAAGCACTCACTTTATTGCGAACGCAAACTGGTTGGCTATAAGAACAGAATATCGGAGTAAGTCTAATTAAATTTTCAATGTAACTCTCGGACCATTTACCCTTTAATCCCAGTAGTGATCTTGTTACTATCTAAACTTACGTACTATAAACTATACAAATACACAATATATAAGTCTTTGTAACATAGTAAATTTTTTTTACTGTAAGTTCTGTCGTTGGTTTGTTAAACTTCTTCTTAAGACGTATGATTTGTTACTAACATGTGAATGATCTCATCTAACAGCTGCGATGGATATGGGAATTAATGTAAGGTGCTCCCACTACAGTCTTCATGTCCATAACTGTCAGAGGAACGTGTTCCAGGCACTGAGGTAGAGTTTTAGATTGCAAACCAACGGTTTTCTCTCCATACGAAGGTGGAGTAAGAATAATGACCTCTGCGGCCGGGGCTGCCTGGTTTATAAGTATTCCACCATAATAAACTCGTGGTAAACTAGGTTCCTAGATGATACTATAAGAATCTCAAAGGACGTCTCTGTTGAGATTTCTGGTGAACCCCAACTTCCTGACTTTACTTTGTATTTCTTC
The DNA here is from genome assembly GCA_963693495.1 of Malacosoma neustria. Taxonomy (NCBI): domain Eukaryota; kingdom Metazoa; phylum Arthropoda; class Insecta; order Lepidoptera; family Lasiocampidae; genus Malacosoma; species Malacosoma neustria. The sequence continues at coordinate 19,623,867 of OY856377.1, forward strand.
ATAAGTACAGCATCACCGCTCTCCATAACCATCACTATTGAGTCGATATCAATATTTTTCATAAATAAATCTGTAAAGACTCAATACCCTGCCAACAATTCCAACTGTGAATAACAAACTTTGACGGTCTCGGTGGCGTAACGGATAACGCACTTCGGTACGCTTGCGGAGATCACAGGTTCGATTCCCGTCTCGCGTCTGGGTGTTTATGTATAATATGTATTTATTTACAAAAAAAAAGTATATAAGTAGTATATCAGTTGTCTAGGGCCCATAATACAAGTGCTACTTAGTTTGGGACTAGATGACGCTGTGTGAATTGTCACAAAATATTATAATTATTATTGTTTATTTGATTTTTTTCTCAGTTAATGCTGGTAAATGTGAACCTAGCACGGGCTTACGCCAAGTGAGTTGGTTCATTGTGTTATTATTATTATTATATTAAACGGCTTAGGTTGCTATGTTTGTTAAATACATCTGTATCGTTGGGCTTTTACTCAAAATTAAATGTATAATTGAGGAACACAAAAATTCAGAACCGAACATACTGTTTGTGGATCGTATAAATATTTTGTCTTTCGTGGTGGATCAAAAACTCAAGGACATAACTGTTCAGGGCCACTTACTTAGCGATTCAACTGGGTCGTTTATTGAATTTAAAAATATACCTACCTTCTTTTATGCTAGTTAAAGATATAAAATTCCAGTTCGAAATAATAACATTTTATTTGGTAGTTCAACCCAAGATGTAATTTTTTTAACATTACCAAGAGAATCTAAATTACTAAGCATGCCACATATGAGTATTGCTCACGGGTAACGAACCCATGTAATCGTAAGGCCGGAGTTGTACGGCACATTTCATTAAACTTTCATGACGACATCCCGCCCTGAATGCGGGTTTAATTTCAGCAGAAGTGACTTGTTGAGCCACACAGAGGTTAAATTTTGATGTTATCTATCCTACTTACGACACCATAAGGTCAGATGAACTTTAAAGTCATAAAACTTTAAACTTTTATTTAAATATTTCCTTATATTTTACTTTTAATACACAAACACACACGCGCGCGCGCGCTCACACACATATACATTTCTCCCTGAAGTTTGATTTTGAAAGAGTTTCATTTTTTTAAAAATTTAACCATGAATATAAATAATGCTAGTTAATTGTGGATATTCTAAGGTATCATTTAATTCAATCTGGGCGGATCGCCTGACGGCCAAAACGACGGCGCTGCTACGCAGGCCGCAGCGCGTCCTGGCCGTCAGGGCGATTAGGGGATACCGCACGGTGTCCTTCGAAGCGGCCTCCCTGCTGGCCGGATCCCCACCATGGGACCTCGAGGCCCGGGTCCTGGCGCTATTATACCGGTGGCGCCGGGACGCGGCCGAGCGTGGCTCTCGCCCCGCGCCTCGCGAAGTTGAGGTAAAGCGGGCGGAGCTGCGCGACGAGGTGCTCATGGTGGAGTGGAAGGAGCGCCTCGCGCACCTCAGCGCGGGCCTCACCACCATCGAAGCGGTGAGGCCCGTCCTGGCCGAATGGCTGGAAAGGCGCCACGGCGCCCTGACCTTCCGCCTGACGCAGGTCCTCTCGGGGCACGGTTGCTTCGGGAGGTACCTGTGTCGCATAGGGCGGGAGATGACGTCGGGGTGCCACCACTGTGGCGCGGGCGACGAGGAGGACACGGTGAACCACACTGTCGCCGTGTGCCCTGCGTGGCGCGAGGAGCGCCGCGCCCTCGTCGCCCAAATCGGCGTGGACCTGTCGCTCCCGGCCCTGGTTCTGTCCATGGTCGGGGGCGATCCTGGATGGACGGCCGTCGCCTCCTTCTGCGAGGCAGTCATGTCCGCAAAGGAGGCGGCGGAGCGGGAGCGGGAGTTGACCACCATACTCCCCTCCCGCCAACGCAGGCCACGCCGGCGGCGCCGGAGGGTCAGTAACGACCTCCGGCCGCCGTAAAAAGCGGCCGCGGGCGGCCCCTCGGGGGAGGACCCGCCGCCCGCACTATTGCCGCGAGGGTTAGGGCTGCGTGCTGTTCCGCGGCCCCCCTCAACTCCTAGAGTTGTTAGGAGAGCGCCGGGGGGGACGAAACCCTGACCCCCTGGCGCCAACACTTTAGAAGGGGCCCGCCTCAAGACAAAGGGCGGGCCGGCGCCGGCCCGGGCCACGAGATCGGCAGGCCATATATCCGTGGGCCCGGGCGTAGGCGATAGGAGAACAGCGGGGTTTTTTAGTGGGTAGTCGGATGGCCAATCATCTTTCCCGGAGTCCCACATATCCCTCGGTCCCCCCGGGCCGGGGGAACCCGTCAAGAGAGGTTTTTCCCCGAGACCAAAAAAACAAAAAAAAGGTATCATTTAATGAATATTAATGTTTCAAATTAAAATTAAATTTTTTATAGCTACTGTGTTTTCTATATCTATACTACTATTATAAAGAGGAAAGATTTGATTGTTTGTTTGTTTGTTTGTTTGTTTGTTTGTTTGTTTGTTTGCTTTGAATAGGCTCCGAAACTACTGACCCATTTTAAAAAATTCTTTCATTGTTAGGAAGCTACACTATCCCCGGGTGACATAGGCTATATTATATTTTCAAAAAAATTAGGGATCCTTACTAAAACTCCAATAATGTAACCCAAATCTATACTACTATTATAAAGAGGAAAGATTTGATTGTTTGTTTGTTTGTTTGTTTGTTTGCTTTGAATAGGCTCCGAAACTACTGACCCATTTTAAAAAATTCTTTCATTGTTAGGAAGCTACACTATCCCCGGGTGACATAGGCTATATTATATTTTCAAAAAAATTAGGGATCCTTACTAAAACTCCAATAATGTAACCCAAAGTGTAAAAAAATTACCTAAAATATTATTTAAATCGCGTGCGTTGCGAAAACTATTGATGATAGAATAAAATAATGTACTACAACTTTGCAGAACACATCATTATCTACAAAAAGTGTCGCGACAGCATATGGCTAACTATTATAGTTATGCCACAATAAGTGTTCTTTTATTTTAAAAATTTAATTGAAATGCCGCCCCTAGAAAAGACTCTTTATTTGGATCTTGGTATTAATCCTTATCAAAATAAATTACTTCATATTCAAAACTGTTTCAATACCTTTATATAACTTTTTGAATTATTCAATTCGGATATTCCATTCGAAAGATATCACGAGTTTAAAAATGTAAGTATTAGAAAAATGTTGCGTGGTAGCCGCTCACCCTGTTCGGCTAGCTAAGCAGCACCTTATGCAATGTAGGCGTGCGTCACTGGGGTTTTTACAAAAATTAGAATACTTATTAAAAAATAACGAAAAATAAATAAAAAGTAATAACAAAAAAAATCATTAAAATAAAAGCTCATAGAAATAATAATATTCAAACTTTCTTTATAATTTTATTTTTTTTTGTAACCTGACGCAAATAGAAGGGTTTGCCCTCAGGGGCGCTCCTCTGTCCGAGGAGTGCACGGGTGTGCGTACCCGAGGTGCCCGAGCATCCGTCGCTTCACTCCCCTCTCCGTTCGAGGCGACAGAGTCCTACCTTTCTTTCCGTCTACCTCTTACATCCTTTTCAACTTAGCTCTTTGTTCGTGGCGTGGTCCCCGGTGGGATGATTGCGAATACTGATTGGGGTCCCTGGTTCTACCCTGGGACCTGATTTGGTAGTCGAAACCATGCCTATTTCGACTGCGCCTGCACAGAGTGTTCCCGGGGCGGGAATTGCATCCTCGCTGTCGGTTGGTCTTGCTGGGCCGGCTACGACGTCAGGCGACTCTGCTTTTTCTGGAGTGTCGTCTGGTAGTCGTACCCACGCCTGACTAGCACGCGACGGGGATGCGAGTCCCGTCCGGAATTGGCCGCGGACCTGTCACTCCCGGCCCTGGTTCTGTCCATGGTCGGGGGCGATCCTGAATGGACGGCCGTCGCCTCCTTTTGCGAAGCAGTAGTGTCTGCAAGGGAGGCGGCGGAACGGGAGCGGGAGTCCGCCACCGCACTCCCCTCCCGCCAACGTAGGCCGCGTCGTCGGCGCCGGAGGGCGGGCAACGATCTCCGGCCGACGTAGAAAACGGCCGCGGGCGGCCCCTCGGGGGAGGATCCGCCGCCCGCACTATTGCCGCGAGGGAAAAGGCCGCGTGCTGTTCCACAGCCTCCCTCAACTCCTAGAGTTGTTACAAGAGAGCGCCGGGGGGACGAAACCCTGACCCCCTGGCGCCAGCACTTTAAAAGGGGCCCGCTTTAAGACAAAGCGTGGGCCGGCGCCGGCCCGGGCCACGAGATCGGCAGGCCATATATCCGTGGGCCCGGGCGTAGACGATAGGAGAACAGCGGGGTTTTTTAGTGGGTCGAACATCTTTTCCGGAGTCCCTTATATCCCTCGGTCCCCCCGGGCCGGGATAACCCGTCAAGAGAGGTTTTTCCCCGAGACCGAAAAAAAATAGAAGGGTTTAATTTTTAATTTTTTGTTAAATACCCGTGCGAAGCTGGGACGGGCTGCTAGTGTTTAATATGTATGTTTTTATCCTTCAAGAAGAAATTGTTAAATGTTAAAAATAAAGATGTAAAACAGAAAAATGTTAAAAAAGTTTGTTCAGTATCTCGTATTTCCTCCTCGAGCTTTTATCACTGCTTCCATGCGGTTCCTCATGGAACGAATAGGCGTCACAATCTTGTGTTGTGGGATGTCATCCCACTCTTCTTGTATATCTGTTTTAAGCTGACCAAGCGTCTTCGGAGCAGGATCTCTCGCTCTGACTCGTCTATTCAACTCATCCCATAGGTGATTGATATGGGATTCATATCCGGGCTCCTTGCTGACCAGCCCATAACTGCAATACCTACTTCGCTTACACCTACTTACCGCAGGCATTTACAATGCCTGCGGTATGAGCCTTGGCATTGTCCTGCATAAAAAGGAAGTCTGCGTCAATAAAATGTGCGTAGGGTAGCACATTAGGCTCCAGACTCTTTTTTAATGATACACATTTAATGATGGTATCCGAGGTCCAGATACAAACGCAAATTCGATTTTTCTAACGGCCCTTATGCCTCCCCAAACCGTCCACGAACCGCCACCATAACTGACTCTTTCTTCAATGCAGCACTGTACAAAATGCTCTCCCTCTCTTCGCTACACTTCTTTCTTTCGTCATTACCATACAGCATGATCTTACTCTCGTCAAAAACGAGACCTTTACTCCGTTGAAGGTATGACCAATTTTAGTGCTCAAGTGCAAAGTTGAGGCTCACTCTTCGGTGGTCTATCGTCACTTTTGGGCCATTAGCTGATTTATGAAGTTTCATGCCACGCTCCGCCAATCTTCTTCTTATGATAGAATCGCTACAGTCAATCCTTGAACCTCACGGAGCCGCTGCTGCAGTTGAATAGAGTTAAAGTGGCGATTTCTTAGAGAAATTGACAAAATACACCGGTCATCTTGCTTAGACGTGACTCGATGTCGAACGGATGTGGTCGGCAAGTAAACATAGCAGTCTCTTGATAACGCTGATACACTCTATTGACAGCAGAGAGGCTTAGATGCAATCGTGCAGCCACAACACACCAACGCCAACACCACAACTTGGGCGGGCGGCTTCTGTGGGCAAGGTATCCATATTTTTTAGGTAAAGATCTCTTTGGTAGGATGTCACAGAGCTTAGTTAACAATCACGCCCAGCTCAGCTCAAAGCTCAGTTAAAAAAAGATAATTTATACAAAAAATGTGATTAAGTGCAGACATTCTGCCGGAATACACATTGAAAGCAACATCTACATTCATTTATTTGATGAAAATTCGAAAATATATATTCAAATTTGGAATTCTGGTACACCATTGTGTATACTAAACTACCAGCTATTTATTGGCGCATTATTTTAAATGATATCAATCCTCATTTAAATGCCGCATGAATAATAAATATAGTAGTATTTCTTTTTTTTTATCCTTGAACATCCTACTGTTGGGTTTGAGCCTCCAATTAGAGAGAACGGCTGATGACCACTATGCTTTTCAAAATCTCCCCAAAAACACACTGTTGGAAAAAGACCCAGAGAGAGGATTGTATTAGTACCTACTATTGTGCGAGAAATACGAACATGGCTCATTGCAAGACTGTGCGAGTAAAGAAGATAGATTAACTTATTTCCCAATTAGTTTCTTTATCTTCTTCAAGAATTTAATACTGGTTACGTAGAAATCTTACACTTTGGAGCCTATTGTTGTTGTTGTTTACTGTGAATACACCACACCAGTAAGCCTGCCTGCATTGGCGATGGTCGTTTATTCGATATTACTGTAAAGGATGCCGGTTACTTATTTGTCTGTGAAATAACTAAACAAGTGATATACTACAACTATACTAATCTTTTTTAAATAAATACATATTATACATAAACACCCAGACACTGAAATGCAGAATTCGAAATAATATACAAAATTTCCTTCATTTTTAATCCGGAAAAGTATAAGCCGGCAGCAATAAATAATTCAAAACAACTTTTTCCGAAGTAGCGCGTTTGATCATGATCTAGCTTATAAGCGAAGATGTGGTCTAGAATGAAGCAAATTTGGAAGACGAATGGCACTTATACGAATCTAGTACATTTTCAATTATTTTGCTTAAACAATACCTAGTTACATCTTGATTGTAGTATTATAACCCATAATTTTCGATAACTGGGCTCAATATTTCCCATAATAGCTAACAATTTTCATGCCACGCATACCAAAGGTGGGATTATCGGGTTACATACATTGATGTTACTAAAGTATCGAACTCGATCAATGCTTTTCTCTTAAGGGCCGGAGTAATATTACTGACACCTGCAGCCGGGGGCGGTCTGTCGTAAAATCTGAAAAAACAACCCTACATGGTACAGCTCTAAGCCTTAGAAAGGCTTAGGCTTTAAAAGAGGCCGCCATAATGATCTTGTGTTATGTTCCGGCACTAGTAAACCAGGTTCCAATTCTTTTTCGGCGGTGGTGACCAAGTAATATAGGATGTTTCATTCGCCTTTCCGTGGATCTTGGCTATAAAAAAATTCACAATCGAACTAGAATTCCTATTATCTATATATATCTATATCATATGACTTTATCTCTAAATAAACCTATTATATATAATTAATGTATCAAAAACTTAGAAAGACTAGGTCTCACAATAAATATTATTAAAATGATAGATAACTTCTGTTACTATTATCTATGTATAAGGCTACAAAACAAACTTTTCGCAAGAGAGACGTTTTCATGTAATAAACACATAAACATTCCAGTGTTGTAGATGAGACGTAGGTTTTTTACAACATCTGTCTCCTGGTGTCGTAAAACGGTGGTTTACAACGCCACATCTGGTTTACCACCACTATCTGCTTTAATGCAGTTTCTTACTAGTAATAGAGTTTTATAGCATGCATCTTAAATAAGCTTTTTTCAGAAGATCTCAAATTATAATTCTTTTTCTGCGATATATTTATTCTTTTTTGGATTGCTTTGTGTCGTAAGCTTAATTGAGTTTTGCTAGAGCGGCGGTCTGACCTCCCGACCCGAGTAAAACCCAAATGTGCCTTTTCGTATGTGAGCTAGCACAAGTAGTAAACCATTTGTTGATTTTTACCACTTTATGTAAGTAGTTGGGTAATATGTATATGGGGACAATTTAGAGTCTAATTAAAAAGTAAGCAGCAGAGAACTTATAGTATTGGTCCTAGACGACTGATATACTAATTATATACTTTTCTTTTCTAAATAAATACATATTATACTTAAACTAAACTCAGAAATGGAGTCCGTGAACTTCGACGGCCCACCGACTTGTTAAAGCCGTTGCGTCAAGGAAGACGTAGATCATAGAGAATCTTGATAAGTTTAACGTAAATACTGAACAGCGTCCCCGACGGTGACGAGAAAAACGGATTTTTGTATCAAATATTTTGTATATAACATATATTCAGTAAATGCTTTATAAGTATGAACACATTTTAATAAGAATGTTGAAAATTTTTACACGGGCTTCAAATTATAACTTTCAAACTTGAGAAGGGGACATAAAACTCGTTAAAAAGAAATATAACTTTGTTCTGACATTTTACAAGATCTCATATATTGCTTTAATTTGACTTGTTACCAACCTATGATATAAGGGTAGAATAATATTTTTAGTGAAGTTAACAATTGTAGTCCACCGCTAAAGTGTTGTGCTGTAGTCCTCCCAACGCCATAAATCGTGATCTTTCACCTTTTCCGTGTTCCAACAGCAGAGACTTTTAGCCTCTTCATAATTTCTTGACTGATGACATGTGTGAGACTCTCGACCGGCGTTAGGTAAAGCAAAAAGCCAGGATTTTTTTACCGAAACTTGGCAAGGCCTATTGTCTAGTAGTGGACGATTGGCTGATGACGATAATTTCTTATGACAATAGTCAATTTACCTTCTACTACAAAATATGAATTTCGGACCTAATTGCAATGCTTAGAAAATGAACTACCCATTTAATGTAATTATTTTACGATATAAACATAAAATAAACTTAAGAATCAGGAAATAAAAGCATTATTCACTTATTTCTCAAACTGGTTATTATGGTTATTCGTCATGTTGTATTGCGCTAATATAGTGCCGTTTCGGGCTCAAAGTATTGATTACGAGGTTAATGGTGCTCGTGTAATCTCGGATGGAATGCAATCTCAAATAAACATGAATAATTGAAGGATTCATCAGGTATAGCAAATGAGCAAATGGGTAGATAATATTAACTAAATATACACATGTCATCATAATATAAAATTACAGTCGTATCTCACTTCAGCTTTAGAACTCGTGTTCCACTTAAATTAGGATTAAAAAATTATAGTTATTCAGTTTCGCATACGTTTTTATCTGTTTTTTAAGTATTTTCACATATAATATATAAATATAAATAAATAAATATACTGACACAATTCACACAGTGCCATCTAGTCCCAAACTAAGTAGCATAGCACTTGTGTTATGGGTACTAGACTACTGATATACTACTTATATACTTTTTTTTTGTAAATAAATACATATTATACATAAACACCCAGACGCGAAACGGGAATCGAACCCGTGACCTCCGTAAGCGTACCGAAGTGCGTTATCCGTTACGCCACCGAGGTCGTCGAACCAAAATAAATACATATTATAATATTATTAATTAATATAAATGAATACCCAGACGCGAAACGGGAATCGAACCCGTGACCACCGTGAGCGTACCAAAGTGCGTTAGTCGCCAGGGAAGTCGTCAAATAATGTCATAAAAACAATATTATTCTTGCATGCTTTCATCATTATAGGGCTAAATAGTCTTTATGAAGTTGCGTTTGTAGATATTTTGTAAACAACTCAAGAAACTTTTTAGGGAACATTTTAAAATTAAAAGAATTTTAATTTCAACTTATTACTCTTTACGTAATAAAACGTATTCTGAAAATGGAGCACACAAAGTTCCCTTTTCGACGCTTACACTGAAAAATAAAATATATTCGCATCTTTGACGACACAAGGCGTTGAAATATTAAATTTTCCCTCCCCTGTACTGCATTACTTTATTCATAAACGGTCGCAGTTGTTTTATGACTGTTAATTTTCCAGAAAACATCACCATCATCTTAGCTGTAAATCCCGGTTGCAAACCTTAAATTTACCGGTACCCAGGGTCCACTTTCCGCCTTTTTCTTCTCCACTTCGCATGGTCTTCGGACTGATAGTTAGTTAAACGTGTTGTTCATTATAGTACAAGTGTGTTGTTAATTTTACAGAAATACTTTATTATAAATAAGAAATGTTAAAGCGAGAGTAATTGTCTGAAGTTTTATGTGACGAAGATCCAATACTTGACCTGTAATTTTATTGCAGGCTGGCCCACTTGATAGTTACCGTCACCTACAGATATTTGAGACGCCAGGGGCACCGCGAAGATGGTGCCGTCCGCATAAAAGTACAGGGACCTGGGTCACAAATCCCGGACAACACAAGGTTATTATGGCGACATACGAGTATATAGACCTGGGATGGTTTTACCTGCGCGGAGGAAAGTTGAAAGTAAACTTTGCATATGCGTTTATTTCTATTTCACGTGAATAGGGATAATATATTATTGCAACGTCAAGGCACAAATTATAACTAGCGTCATTAGTAACCCCAAAATACCATTTAAATACGTTTAAACATAATTAATTAAAAGGTCTAAACAAAATGTATAAATATAATCCGAGATAGGTTGTAATTTATAGGTATATACTCTTCTACATGGTAGGGCTCCAAGCCCGTCTGGATGGCGACCACCTTTGGTCTTAAGTATGTCGCCATAATAACTTTGTGTTGTGTTCCGGCATTAGTGACCTAAGTTCCTGTACTGTTATGGGACAGCAGCGGTTTCGCGGTGCCACTGGCTTTGAAACACCCATAGGCGACGGTAACTGCTAAATTCTAAGCGGGCCGTTATCCTGTCTCCTTTCCTACAGCAATAAAAAATAACCCTGTATAGAATACTTATGGGATATGTGATTCATTACTAACTAAAAATGTGTAGACTGTAACTTGATTGAAAGTAAAATGAAAATATATATAACTTATTTGACTTGGTAAACGTTGTTCTGTCATATAAATTTAAAATATAACATTTCTATAAAATCCGTTCTAATAAAGCGTCTATAGTATGCAAGCAACGTCGAAGAATATGCAAGTAATCTGGTAATAAAAAAATTAAATCAATAAACAGACGAGAATTTTTTATTCACACACATAATCATATTTTTTTGCATAAATATTCGCTTTTTTAACTGAGCTCTGAGCTGAGCGAAGCCTAATTGTTAACTAAGCTCTATGAGATCCTACCAAATAGAGCTTTTTAAAAAAAATATGGATACCTCGCCCACAAAAGTCATCAAAGTCTTCGAGGATACAGGGCATAATCAGCGTGTTGTGGCTGCACGATTGAATTTAAGTCTCTCTGCTTTGCACTTGAGCACTAAAATTGGTCATACCTTTAATGGAGCAAAGTTCTCTTTTCTGACGAGAGTAAGATCATGCTGTATGGTAATGGTGGAAGAAAAAAGTACATTGCAGAGAGGGAGAGCGTTTTGCATAGAGCTGCATTGAAGAAAGAGTGAGTTACGGTGGCGGTTCATGGACAGTTTAGGGAGGCATAAGCGCCAATAGAAAAACCGAAATTGCGTTTGTATCTGGACCTCGGTTATCATCATTAAATGGTTCGCGTTACATTGAAGAGTGTCTGGCATCTCATGTGGTACCCTACGCACATTTTGTTGGCGAAGACTTCATTTTTATGCACGACAATGCCAGGGCTCATACCGTAGGCATTGTAAATGAATACCTGAACTAAATCGGTATTGCGGATATGGGCTGGCCAGCAAGAAGTATCCTTATGGGACAGCAGCATGTTCGCGATGCCACTGGCGTTGCAAACACTCATAGGCGACGGTAACTGCTAAATTCTAAGCAGGCCGTCAGCCTGTCTTCTGTCCTATAGGATTAAAAAAACCCGGATATAAATCCCATAGAACACCTATGGGATGAGTTGAAGAGACGAGTCAGAGCGAGGGATCCTGCTCTAGAGACGCTTGGCCAGCTTAAAACAGATATACAAGAAGAGTGGGATAATATCCCACAACACAAGACTGTGACGCTTAGCAGTTCCATGAGGAACCGCTAGAAGCAGCGAGGAAAGCTCGGGGAGGAAATACGAGATACTGAATAAACTTTTTTAACATTTTTCTGTTTTACATCTTTGTTTCTAACATTTGACAATTTATTCTTAAAGGGTTTAACATACCTGTTGAACAAAACACAATAGCGAAAGAAATTTAATTTTAATTTGAAAAATTAATATTCATTAAATGATACCTTATAGGATCCATAATGAACTAACATTATTTATATTTTAGGTTAAATGTAAAAAAAATTAAACTCTTTCAAAACCAAACTTTAGGATTGTTTCGATTTTTTTGATGAAAAGTGTATATGACGCATACGTTGAAAGCACATCGCACTTCATAAAGTGTATATGATATATTTGATGTTGTTATAGCTAACCCATTACTCGACTCCAGTGATGATGCGGTTAAAAAACGGATCATTTTCTTGACGTTTGAGAAGCAAATCACAGACGTCAATGCGATGACACAGATTTCTCTCCGTGACAATATGAGGAATCAATATATTAAGTTTTGATGCCATTGTTAAATCTAGGCGTTTCAAGTGGCCATGAATGGTCGAATTCGATAAACTCAGCAGCGATCTCACGATTGTTATTCGCCGGTTGGCATCAATTAATGCCTATATCGTGTCTTTATCAGCTTCAACTGGCCTTCCAGAACGTGGGACATCATCAACTTCAAAATCGCAAGATCTAAATTTAGAACACCAGCTTTAGTACTGGCGTACTGTCAATACATTTTCTCCATACACATTGGCTATTTTTTGTCTTGCTTGAACATAATTTTTGGGTAGAATTAAAGTAAAATATGCCGTAAATGCTGCTTTTCACCTTCCATATTTGAATGCCAACCAAAACCTACTATGTGAAATCAATCAGTCTTTTTCACAGTAAGCTTTGCTATATCAGCTGTTGAAATGAATGTAGATTATGCGGCCCATGTGTGAAGTTGGGTGTGAAAGACCCCTTATTAAGCCCTCTAACTCTTATTAAACAAAACTCTTTTTCGAATAACCTTATAGTTTATTGAATACAGCTTATAAACTCATGTCTTTGTTTTTTAAGATTGAAAATGCTTGCACACTCACCCCACCCGGCTGGGGGCTAGCGACGAGGTAGTGTGGGAATCCCGTGCAATGCGACTGTATGCCCCCAACGCTGATAAGGGGGACGCACGGCACTGGTATACCCACTAAAACTACCCCACTGTTGCTTTACTGCTCGGTGCTCAGGAGGGAGGGATGTGCTTTCGCTTCCCGTCCGGGCAGAAATATAAAATCATGCCCAATAATACATAAGCTTCAGTTATTATAGCATAAAAAGTAGAACATTTACAAACTATGCCAATAATGTTATTGCCCGTATTAATTCGAAATAGTTCGAATATGTGGCGGAGATTCGCTTAATTAACTCTGGTACAAAGAAAGTTTTGATACAATAATGTATATCGATGTGCGATGTACTTTCAACGGTCTTTTAATTTAAAGGTCAATTAAATTTCATAATTCAACCCAATTTTTGATCTAGATTGGTAAGTTTTAAAGATATGAAGCACCTACACTTTTTTACAATAAAATTAATTTTTTGTTAATCACACTATCTTGAATTTAAATTTATAGAAAATTATTTATTACCTTTTAGTTTGATTTTCTATAAAAGCGTGTTTTTTTTGTTTTTTTAACCTGTAATTTATTTTTAACTTTTTGGTTTGATTAACTATAAAATAAAAGTGTGTTAATATAATTTATTTGTTGTCAATTCCCAGTTGGTAAATGTTTTTATTAATTTAACACCATCTTCCAGCAGTGTTATTATTAATTTAACGCCATTTTCTGGCAGTGTTATTACTTAAACTCCAGATGGCATTTCGGCAGAATTTTGAATTTTTTGATTGTTCAAAGTGGGTAAAAATCGAGTCAAAATCCGAAAAATCGAAAATTTCCGTTACATACAGGTCAAGTTAATATAAAGCGTTTAAAATTAAAAAAAAAAAAAAAAACTACTGTCACGCGGTGTTCTCAAGGGGTCACCCATCTAACTACTGACCGCACCCGACGGTGCTTAACTTCAGTGATCAGACGAGAACCAGTCCAAAAATTCAATAAACCTGAAGATCCTGGTAAGGATAATGAGAATAATGAAAAAACGATACTGATTCTTGCATTGTCATCGGTCCTTGATAAGTGTGCAAAGTTTCAAATTAATCCGACGTTTTGAAGGGGGTAAAAGATAGGCATACCAAGTTAATAAAAACGTCTTAAAATAGGATAGAAAAAATATTATATGAATTTTGTGTTGATGATTATCATTCTCCGTCAAATCTCTATTTCAGCTTCCTTTTTGGAGCCCACCAATCTTCTCTGTCTCCCTTGTATATATGATATTCATGTAAAATGTGATGTAATCGCTCAGTTGAGATGCCGTTATCCTCAGCCACCTCACATACTTTCTTTCTCCGATCGTCCAATATTATTCCATGAATTATATCGACAATTTTTGGTGTGATGATGAGCAGTGTTACATTTAAAGATACTGCGCGGGAAATTAAAAAGTCACGGAGTTATCAAACAGCCCTCGTATATACACACAATCAATTAAGGCCAATACTGACTTAAATATTTATGCTAAACATATAGATGTTTAACATTACTTACATAACTTAAAAACGTCTTAAAATAGGATAGAAAAAATATTATATGAATTTTGTGTTGATGATTATCATTCTCCGTCAAATCTCTATTTCAGCTTCCTTTTTGGAGCCCACCAATCTTCTATCTTGTATTTTTACTACTTTATTTACAACCCCTGTACAGTAAGTACTCCATGAATGCCTCAGTGTGTTTTTGTCATTAGTTGTTACATATTTTTTACCTTTATGTCTATTGCTGCATTGCTACTCTGCTCTCATCTCTCTCTTTAAAAAATTGTACACTCAAAATATAAGATATGTGGCACCGTCTCCGGTGTACTTTCCTGATAAGAACATGAGGGGCTCTCTTTGCATTTGAATCTTTGCAGATTTTCAGAAAATCCACCGTGCTCAGTCAACAGGCGTTCAACTAGTCTGAAAGCCATTTGAATATCAGGAAGAAAGAGCTTAGTGATTGATCCGGTTGGTTATTTCTTGTATCTGCGATTCCATTCGTTCAACATTCCCATTCGGATTTGACGCTTGACACCGGGCACTTATTATAGTCTAAGTGTGTTCCGTGGTCCAGTGCTGCAGTCTTAGCAAGTTCATCAGCTCTTTCATTCTCTTTGACCCCAGCATTCAGACTCACATTTTCCCCTGCCGCCGACATTCCAAAATATTGCTTTTGGCCGTCACCGATAACGCATGCCTAGTCCTCCAATTTGTAATAGATTGGATTGCAGAGCGTGAATCAGTATAAACGCCAAGGCTCTTCTGGGCTTTCTAGGATCTCTTCGGTAGCCTTGTATATCGCCAACAATTCGATCAGGTAGATGGTACAGTAGGACGGTAGTTTCAATTTTAAACAACGACGCACCCACTTTACCTCCGATTTTGCTTCTTCTTCTTCTTCAAGTGCCAACTAGTGAAGGTTGGCTACCAACTTCTGGAATTGTTGTCTGTCCTTAGCGAGTCGAAATAATTTGGATACGCTCGCTATTCCAGTCCACTCTCGGATGTTACGGAGCCACGACTTCTTCCTCCGACCAACTCGCCGTTTACCGGCAACCTTGCCCATCATTATAAGTTGCAAAAGGCTATATCTATCGTGCCTGAGCACGTGACCGAGATATGCAGTTTTTCGTCTCTTGATGATAGACAAAAGTTCCCTTTTCCGTCCAGCTCGCCGCAGAACCTCCTCATTTGTGACTCTATGCGTCCAACTTATCCTCAACATACGCCTGTATGTCCACATTTCAAAAGCTTCAATTCGCTTCCTGAGGACTTCTTTAATAGTCCAAGACTCGCATCCGTACAGAAGTATAGGCCAAATGTAACAGTGCGATTTTGCTACCTTCCGTGAAAATCCTCACTGCCTGCGTGTTGTTATTTTCTATCTTTCTTTGGTTCACTAGACAGTCGAATTTCAGCTCAATATGCTCGGCTGGGCGGGGTGTATGTGCATAACCAGCTGTCCTTTCTATCTCTTTATCCCCTAGCGCTTGTGAGGGGAATCCATGTCTGGCCTCATATAATGCAGCTGCCTCCTTGATTCTAAGATCAAGTGGGAGAAGTCCTGCCAGTACCAGTGCCGAGTTCAGAGAGACAGTGCGGTATGCTCTACAGATCTTCAGAGCGAAGCTTCTTTGCACTGCATTAAGCTGCCTACGCACACCTAGTTGGCTGCTGGAGCCCAGGCGTCTGTTGCGTACATAATTATAGGCTCGACAACTGCCAAGTATTTGCATGTCAGTTGTCCGCATCATTTGATGCGGACAACTTACGGATGTAAGCTGACCTTGGCTGCCATGGATAGTTGTTTATACGAGTATATGTTAATAGTTTTCTTGCAAACTCTGGTTTTATGCGAATTGAAAGTCAGCTTGTTGTCAAGTACCACTCCCAACACCTTCATCTCTCGCACTATATCAATTTTGAATTCTCCTATTTGTAGTACGGATGTATCGTATTTATGTTTACGTGTTATATAATCATCGCCTTTATTTTGTGAGGCGCAAACTTTAGTTTATTTCGTTCTCCCCATTCTCGAACAAACGAGGGTGTGGAATTAGCACGACGTTCGATATCAAGACCAGTATCCGCATCAACAATCATATACTATACATCTATACATTTAACAATGTTTCCATTTTTACGGTTTCAAGCCTTTCTGTTGGAGCCCGGTCTAGGTACCATTTGTCCCTCGTCAAAAGTATGTTTAATAAAATATGACAGAACTAAAGTAAGTGTATTTAGAGTACTATGTATGAATGTATTATAATAATAACATATCATTGTGTCCCACTGTTGGCTTTGGGCCGCCTCCACACCCGACAGGCTTGCTCAAGACGAATGCGTCTTGAGCAGGTATGGCAGGCATGCCGCTGTACTCGGTATGCAGATTTAAATTTTGTGGCAATTATGTTACACTATTGAGCGGGAGAAACTACCGTAGTGGTGTATTAATTAATTGTAACAGTATATTCTCATAAATATATTAATTTCATTTTATCTGTAATGTCGCTGATATAAGTGCTGAAACGGTTATAGATAAATAGATTTTTATATATCTAAATTTGGGTAGCAAACTGATCATAATAAAAAAATAGATGGTCATAATAAAAATCTTAAAAAAGCAGATATTGGTTTGACAACGACGATATATGGAGTTCCTGTCATGTACTAAAATTTACTTTTAGTTCATTGATTTTAGCTTTCTAGGACGATTCGTGACCAGCCCAAAATAATGCTAAGCTTCCTTAATCTGTATAATTAGCAAGTTAGATGATCTTTTAAAAAACTTAAAGGGAACCTATAAATGTTAAATCATCCTACTTCTAACTTTAATAAGCTGTTGCCAAATTGTTAGTAACTCCTATTAGCATGTAGTTCAATGAGATGTAGCTTTTTTTTAGTGAAAAGTAACTTATTTTTATCGATTTTTTCACATCAAAAGGAACCGTTACTTTTCATTATTACATATATTAATGACATTTATTTTAATTAAAAGTGAAATATAAAAACCCATTTCAGTTATGTAAAATGCAATTTTCAATTAAAATACAATTGAAATTCAATTTCTATCAGCAGCGTGTTCGCGATGCCACTGACGTTGCAAACATCCATATTCGATGGTAACTGCTAAATTCTAAGCGTTAAAAAAAACCAACGGCACAGCGTTGCAAACGACGCGCATTAAGGTGCCACCGTTTTAAATGACTTACTTATTATTACTTATAACTGCATATGAAACTAGATTTATTCCTTAGATAATGATGATACTTTATACAAGTTTACAACTTACCTTGATAACTTATTCAACTGAACCTTTTCAATTTAACACCAATTCATTCGCTCAATGTTCTACAAATATTTTACAAATGTTCAACATGTTTAAACACAAATTACTAACAAATAAATAACTCAATTATAAATGTGAAGGTTTTTAATATGTTTTTTACTTTTAAAAGTATACAGAAATCATAAATGTACAACAATATTTAGTTGAATCGTAGTCTTGTAGATGTAGCGAGGGCTACGAGACGCACGGCCTACAGAACGGTCCGGTTGCGACTGACGACCTGTGGAACGTAGTCAGGCGTAGCATGCCTAATTTAGATCACTTATGATCTGAAACTGAAATCGCCGGGATTACTGAGACACAAAGATGAATTTTTATATGCTCTTTTTGGATTTTTCAGGGCGTGCTTATTTTGATTATTGTTTACGCCTATTTTTCAGTTGGTGGAAAAGCTTAGCCGAAATATCAACAATTATAAAACACGCACTTGAAATCCTTAAAAATAATCGTTTTAATGATACTATTAGTTAAGCCGTGAAAATTCAAGTATTATTTTATTAGAAATTAAAGGGAAGAAAAGAGAAATAATAAAATACGTTTTGTTATTTACGAGTAATAATATTATTATAATACGTGAAGCGAAAACTTTGTACCCTTTTTCTAAAATTGCGCGGATGGATGATTAACATATGAAATTTGGCACAGTTAATGGCACAGTTATATGGAGAGGTGTAGAAAGCTATTTTTTCCTAAAATACTTTAGAAATATATTAAATTAATTAAAATAAACATTACACACACTACTGCTCGAATGATACACAACATACACACTGTACTTAGTCTTTTGTTTTTTTTTATAAGTTTTTAAGGCCTGGTAAAGACCATTAAAGTTCATATTTAAATTCATAACATACATTAGTAAAAACTTATATACTTAACTAATTAATAAATGAAAATAATATATAATTTAACATTAATTTTCTTTAGGCTTAAGTGATTATATTCTCTTTAGTCTTATTGAATATCAAAATTGACAATAACAGGGAATTAAACTTTGGAATTGTTTTTATTCGTAGTTATTTATAATTTGTGCAATATATTTATTCAAGTATAAAGAAAATGGTGTATATGTAAACTGAATTGATTTAATCTTGCCTATTTGTGAAAATAGTTTTAAAAAATGCGAATATATGGATATAAATTCACAATGCAGGTTTTGCAATGCAAAACGTTTTAAAGTTTTAGAAGAATTATGGTCGAATTTCTACCCGTGGGCGACCACTAGTTATTATTTAATTTAGTAAAGGCCTCTTTTTATCCTGATATGTAGTGCAGACTGCAGAGTGAAGGGAAATCTGGATTACACTACGGCAGCCGCTTTTGTGCCGCTGGTTGGAGATGGCGAGTGGCAATTGCAGTCTTACCGAATACCACCCTGGCAGAAAACCAGTGTCCTATGGGGCATTATCGCAAGATCAACTCATCTTCATTGCTCAGTGAATTGAATTCTCTGTGCGGGGCGGAATAAGAATACTGACCCCTATGGTTGGGACGGCCTGTCGTAAAAGGACAAAACAACCTAGCCTGGTGGTAGGACCACAAACCCGTCTGGATGGCCACCACCACGAGTCTATAAGTATACTGCCTAACCTTGTGACGTATTCCGGTATTAGTGACCTAAGTTCCAATACCCCTATGCGGAAAGCAGCGTGTTCCCGATGGTATTAAATGCGCCGTCAGCCTGGCTGCTGTATTTAGTTTTCACCTGCAAGTGTTGCATACTCTTTTTCATTCTAGATTTAGATATAAGACGGCAAATGTTTGAGTGAAAATCAAATTTGTTTAACTAACTGCGTCATTGTATGAATAACGCAGTTAGTTCAAGATTAAATTCTAGGGGCAATTCCCGACAGGGGCACAGTATGCGCACACACTTCATACGAGTACAGGCACACGCCTCTATGGTGTCGCGGCGCACGCGCGTTGTATTTAGTTTATGAATATATTAAATGGGATAATATATATTATCCGTGCAGGGGCGGAGAAAGAATACTAACCTCTGTGGCCGGGGTCGGCCTGTCGTAAAAGGCGACAAAACAACCCACCCTAGCTACGTGGTAGGGCCTCAAGCTCGTCTGGATGGCGACCACCTTTAGTCTTAAGTATGTCGCCATAATAACCTTGTGTTGTGTTCCGGCATTAGTGACCCAAGTTCCTGTTCCTTTATGGGATAGCAGCGTGTTCGCGATGCCACTGGCGTTGCATATACCTATAGGCGACGGTAACTGCTAAATCCTAAGCGGGCCGTCAGCCTGTCTGCTGTCCTACAGCAATAAAAAAAAATATGGAATATGGACTAAGGTTTATGAAATCTACACTTGTTTTGTAGATATTCGGGATGAAATGTATTATAATATATTTAGGAGGTTCAAATTATCATTCATTAAAATAATGAAAAGGTCTAGTAATATTGTAAGGTTTATGTGACTATGGCTTGAAATAAATACAACCCTTCCAGGGATTCACAATAAGCAATGTATTTTTCTCCTACCTTATAAGACGAGGAAAGGAATAATGAAACGTGTATTTTGGATTGTGTAAAAACCAACTTTAACACAACTATTTCATTAATTTTATTGCAGGTAAAAAGCGTACAGGTCGCAATAATAATTTTTACTGCAAAACTAAGCCAAGACGCATACCTGAACTTCATATAGTATTCTCATTACAACTCTACATACATTTTTGAGCATTTGGCACATAATTTGCGCCATAAAACGCACCTAACAAAGAATTTGCCGCTTAAGTGTGCGGCCGGCGTATGTAGCCTTTAATAATGGAGCTGGTAATATCCCTTAAGGCTGAATCACTTTACTCGAGCAAATTTAATCACGTGTGAATTAAGGGCAAAGTTATTCAGCCGGGGAGAGCCTTTTTACAACTTATTACCTTCTATTCGAAGAATGTGGTGATGAAAATTTATTAAAGTCGCTGAATTAAAAATGTCCAGGGCATAGCACATGTCCAATCTGGGACATGCCATGCTCCAGCATGGGGCTGGCCGCTGGGTAAGGGTTCTGCGCTACCGGAGACAACGCCTGACCGTACTGGGACTGATTCCAATTCATGTCCGGGTACGGGTCAAAACTGTAATATTTTATAACTAATCATATAATTAATATGATTTTGTGGCGGCTAGCGTCAGCTGCAAGTCAGCACAAATTGTAATACGCGTTTATTCGCTGCACTGTCGCCAGTCACCTGCCGCCTTTTCCCTGAGTTGGTTCTCGGTTAACACACGTTCCGTATAGTTGTGTTTGATAATTAAAGAACGTTTGACACTGAAGTAATATATTTTATTTATCTCCATTTGCCCGACACGTTTACCCGATTGGAGTCAGAGACATACGTAAGGGTAACATATATAACTACCCAAAGATTTAATCATCATTAACCTTAATTTATGGCATGTGGTATACAATGGGAGACTAGACTATGTGACGAATGTGACTCCCACGGAGGTAACAAGGTTTCATCTTTATAGCTATCAGCAACTAAACTTACGCAACCAAAAAGCCACGGGAATAGCTAATTGGATATTAATTAATATCGTTGCTCTTGTATTTCCAACTGAACCCTCGTCAATCGGAGAATACAATGCCCTTTGCAAGAGCAAACGAAAATGGTTGTTATTGATTAAGCAAGACGTGGCATATAATACATATAATGTTTCCTAACATATTAAATAACTTTATAACGTCGCCAGTATTGTTACTCATTGTTTTATCTATCTATTGTTTTGAGGTTCTAAATACACATACGAGCATAGATAATTTTTATTTTATTTTTAAAATCGTTTCACCTCGCATTAGTCACACAATTATGTGTTATTTGAAGATGTTATGTTCGATATTTTGCTTATTAATTGTAAAAAAAACGTTGGGTTATTTTGAATAAACGGCAAGAGAGTAGCCGCAGGGTGAACTGTTGCTACCTTGTGCCTACGCTTAGATTGTCCGCAATGTGAGTTGTGTTTACGCACGCTCCCTCTGCCGGTTTCCCGAGGTTTTAATTTCAGTCTGTGTCTACATCTATTACATCTTGGTAGTATCGGAAGCGTATGCTACTGGGTCCAACGTAATCTTCCCCACCGTATCCTTGTCTTTCCTTAAGTACATGACTACAAAAAAATGAAGTGGTTTTGCTAAATTTGGTTTTAACATTGCTGACTGTTGTCAAACTTCTCAATCCCGAAAGGATATACCATGATATATCCTTATTTTCAAGGTATTTATACAAGGTATAAATTACCTTGGTATATTTATACCAAGGTATAAAATACCTTTAAATAAGGTATTTACCTTGGTGTCTATGAACTAGCAAAGGGAATCAATTTGCCCTATTTTCATTTCGTACCGGAATCTCGCGGTCATATTTGATATTTTACTATACCTTTATCTTTGTAATATGTGAAGGAAATTTAAGATGTATGCAGATTCATATAGAAGCGTAGGCCCTGAAGCCTAATACACTTAGGACTGTAAAGTGTAAGTTTGTATAAATTTACATAATTATAAATATAGTTTCTTAAAATTTTACATTTATTTCATTATTATTGTTACATAATTATGATAAATAATGAAAACTATACATGCAAGTCGATAGCCCCTTGGAAATATTGAAAGATGTTTGTTATTCCAGCACGCATGTTAACGAGATAAAATTAGTCACAGTTATATATGATTCCAAATTTAGAAATAAAATCGTTAAACAATATTTGATGGAAATCCGAAATCCTATTCGGATTACTCTTGGAATACATGAGTACATGTATCACACATATTGAATAAAGATATTCGTTTACTAATTTAATTTTACTAATAGTATAATCAGTAAACATTTCTTTCGTCGATTTCATCTTTTAATTGCTCGTCTTCATTGCGTGCCTATAAAGGACGGACACTTATTTTTGAATTATGAATTATTATGATGGCTGAATTTGCAAACAAATTTGCCAAAAAATAACTGACAGAAGTATTAAATCTACCTCTCGAATCATTTCGAATATTTCGCATCTAAAATGAATATTGGAAGTTGTAACTGTTTGTATTTAAAATTTTTAATTTTGACTCTTCTCCAGTCCCGTACATGTCACGATTCATTAACAACTAAAAGCTTCCAAGAGTTGTTTATGAGTTCTAATTTCCATAGCATTAAAGCGTAATGGAAGCCACCCACTAACTGAATCGCCGGCGAGTCGGAATAAAACAGTATAATGGAATACTGATCGGAAACATTTTAAATCGTTTCAATGCAATAAGTTTATGTCAATTCAAAGTTGAAACTCATCGTCATATTTGTTTAAGCCGTTAAACTTATTATATTATTATATAGTATTAGATATCAATACATTAAACTACCGAATTATAAGTCATTTTAAAATAATATAATACGAAACACAAGCTTTATTCCTTTATTTACAATAAAATCAAACCAAACGAAAACTAACATAACGCGTTAACATACTTGTTAGTTTAATGATTTCCGTGGCGCAATAGCTTCCACCTTACGAATGCCTGCGAGGGTCACAGGTGCGATTCCTTTCTAGATTCTGGTTGTTTATGTATAATATGTATATATAAACAAAGGTATATAAGTAGTTGTATAATACCCATGACAAAAGTACTTTGTTGTTTACTTTGACTAAATGGCGT
This sequence comes from Malacosoma neustria, assembly GCA_963693495.1. Lineage (NCBI taxonomy): Eukaryota > Metazoa > Arthropoda > Insecta > Lepidoptera > Lasiocampidae > Malacosoma > Malacosoma neustria. Next base: position 19,647,228 of record OY856377.1, read on the forward strand.
TATGGGAATTGTCACATTATATTTGTTTATGAATCCAGGTTGATCCCAAAGCTTTATCTCCAAAGCATAGTCTCATGTCGTGTTCTGGTGGAAAAAAGTAGAACGTGCTATTTGTATCGGAGACTATCTGTAAAATTTCCTTTCTTTGTGCCGTGGTAATTACCTCTTAGGTTTGTGAGAAGCGACTTAGATGGCCCAAACGGCTCTAGAGATATTTCATTAATAGGGTACAAGTACCTCTTGATATATGATTATTATTCCAATAATAATTAATGGAATTATTCTGGTAAAGACTCCAGAGATTGGTCATGTATTTCACCCGTAATACAAGCGTAATTGGCTTTGTGCGGGGAAATATGTTTTGGGAAGAATATATGCCTATTATTGTTATTATTTTAAAAGTTTGTCTATTATAACATTTTTATACTCTATCGATGCTGATTAATTACTAAATAAATTTATTTCTACTACAAAGTATTTACGTAATAGAAATATTTGGTCTTGTATGCTAGGCCACTTATGCAGCCACCAAGGCCGTGTAGTCAAATATTCTAAATATATGAATGACATCTAGTCCAAATTTATCTTTGTAATAGTTCTATATGTACCTAAATATATAATTATTACAGCGGCAGGGATTTTGATCAATAACATAACGTTGTTACGTTGACATGCTTCGGTCATAAGCATTCCTTCAGATGATTGATTACCCACATTGATGGGTCCTCCTCCTTGAGTCGTGTACCTCATTACTGAGGGTCGTGACTCCCCTTATGAGAACTCAGTTTCTCTTTTATAATGTTCCTCCACCTGTGCCTGTCCTTGGCGTGGTGGAGTGCATCATAGAGATTGGTGTTCAGTGTTGAGCGGTGTTGGTCAGACCATCTCACCGGGCTGCGACCCCTTGGCCTCCTGCCATCCACTTTACCGGTAACCATTAGTTGCTCAAGGTTATGTCCTTCCTTCCGATCAAAGTGGCCAAAGCACTCCAGGACCCTTCGCAGGCAGGTAGTGGAGAGCCTGGTTTGGATGTTGAAATCCCGCAGGATAGACACGTTTGTACGGAATGCCGTCCACGGAATCTCAAGCATCCTCCGCCAACACCACATTTCGAAAGCGTCAATGCGATCACGGTCATCCTTTCTCAGTAGCCCCCAAGTAGATAAAGTCATCTACGCATTCAAGGGTACTTACACATTGATGGGTAAGTATTATTAAAAATGTATACCGGAAAACCACACACAAAATCTTTCAAGTTAGCAGTCTATATTATTTACCATGTAATACGGCCGTGTAATCATCATCATCTTAGTGTTGAATCACGGTTGCAGCCCAAACTCTCGCTTCGGCGCCCGAGGTCCGCTTTCCGACATTGGTAGTGAGCCCATTGGCACGCATATCACCCTTTACGACGTCAAGCCAGCACTTTTTGTGTCTACCCCTCCTGCTGGGGCCCGGCGGAGGCGGGACGCGCCCCGAGCACGCTGCCACGGCTGATCGACCCCGCTCCCACTCCCAAATGTTTTTTCGCTGACGTAGACCCCTTGCAGGTTATCATAGACCCCTAGGGGTTGATATAGACCACTTTGGGAATCACTGATTTAAATAATTTTTTTTTAATCTATTACCTATTAAACTGATAAGAACATAAGTTATTCTATTTATTTATTTATGGCACACCAACAGTACACACATTATTAAGTCACATTACAATAAATCACTTAATATAAAAGTTCTGATGTGTGGACCCATTATAGGAGTGCACAGCATTTACAATACAAATGTCGTCAATAGAGTAATAATATAATTAATGTCGATAATATACATAGTCACAATTATTATTTCAAGTATTAACACAGTCAAACATGAATCAATTTGGTATTATCAAGATTAATAAAATTAATAAAAACAAAACAAAAAGAGTGTAAAAAGAATCAAGGCAATGAATAAATTAAAATACAAAATATAAGCGGAAACATGAACCAGCACATCAATCATTTTACAGTCGCAACTGAGCTCAACACTTTACCCTTAAACCAATCATAAGATTTGTGAAAGATATCGAGATCTTCGAAATTAGAGTTAAGACGATTGTAAGTATTGCACATTCTTGTGATAGGGCAGCTGAGGCCTAAGTTGGTTTTAACCGGGGGGATGTAAAAGATTTTCGTTATAGCATGCCGTGGAATCAGACGAGGCACGTTTATTTTTATGTTTTGGACAAGATTTGTACACTTTATGCTATTGTTGAGAAGCTTATGCAAAAAACAAACATCAAACATCATGCGGCGATTGCTAAGCGTCTGCATTCTAAAATATGACAACCGCATAAAGTAGGGACAACGATGTGAGATTCCAGACGAGACATATGCTAAGTGTTTTGTAAAGGATCTTTGAATTTTTTCCACTCTTTGAGAATGGACACTATAGAATGGACTCCAGATACATGCACAATATTCTAAATGACAACGTACTAAAGTGTTATATAATATAATTTTAGTGAGTGGTTGTTTGAAATCTTTCGTATTTCTTATTAAAAATCCCAACATCTTTGCTGCTTTCTGCACAATAGAGTCAATATGAAGATTAAACGTAAGACAGCTGTCAAACAGAATACCTAAATCCTTTATCGAGTTAGTGGTATGTACTTTAGAGTTATCAAGTACATAAGCAAAATTTGTGGGTCGTTTCTTTCTGGTAAACTTGATGTGGTAGCATTTTGAAATGTTTAGTTTCATGTGGTTATCTATACACCATTTCTCAACTCTTCCTAAATCTTCTTGCATTAGTGCAGAATCTGCAGCACAATGTACAGTTTTATATATTTTCATATCATCAGCAAACAGTAGAACCTTAGAGTGAATAATTTTAGAAACGACATCATTGATGAAGATAGAAAATAGCACAGGGCCAAGATGAGAACCCTGCGGTACACCGGATGAAGCGATGTATGGCTGCGATTCGCTACCATTAACGACCACAATTTGAAGTCTTTTTGCTAAATATGACCGGAACCAGTGCAGAAGTGAACCATGCGTACCGAAATGCCCTAATTTTTGTAATAAGATGTTGTGATTTACCTTGTCAAAGGCTATTCTAAATGAAACACCAGTTAATCGGTCATATTTATCTAATTAAAGTGCAAAAAAAATCAACTAAGTGTAATCTTAATATACACTAACAATTGCAAAATAGTAAGGTTACTCAGTTTTTTTAACAAATCAATCTTTGTTATTATAAGATAAAAAAATCTTCTTATTGTATGATTAGGGCAGGTCATGCTTTTGTTGGACGTCCGCGTTTTCTCTTTATGCCGATTGGTGTTTTTATCTTCTACAGGTGGTGTGACATATTTCAACCTGATAGCAAGTCCAATGATATGTTTGCAAATGTGGTGTTTAAAAAATGCGGACAGTTACAGTAACCATTTTTCTTTATCTAGATCTTTATTTATGGGCTATACAACCGTGGACGGTTGTATTTACATATATATATATATATATATATATATATATATATATATATATATATATATATATATATATATATATATATATATATATATATATATATATATATATATATATATATTGGAATATACGAAAGCAACTTCTTTATATTCGTCGAAAGAACTCCTTCTTGTCCGAACGGTTGATGCTCAAGACCACTACTTTTCGGTCTGGCTTCACCCATTGGTCCAATCTTTGAGCTCGATCAAAGGAAAATTTGAAAATGATTCAAACTGATAGGTTTCTGACCATTCTTTCACCATATCTAAGATAACAACCAAAAATCTGGATAATGGAAAACGTTCTCGAAAAGTGTGGGAATCTTTGATAGATCTGTTAAATGGTTCGAGAACATTATTTGTAATAGGAGATCCTTTTGAAGAGCCAAGATACCAATTCGGATTTTGACATACCCACTATTTTTTGAAGTAAGTTATGAAGTCTCTTTGGTCGGTATACTTTATCAGAAAAGCTGCTAATGCAGACTTGAACATATCTGGAGATGTAGCAGAGTGAAACACATCAATATCCTGTAATAAAATCTTCTCCTTTTTTTGTTTACTAATTTTTCTACATTGGTCATGATATTTTTTTTTGCATGGGCCCAGCACATTTTTACAGTAAATTCTTCACGAAATACTTTAAAATTAAATGCATTTTTATGCTCATATCCGCGTCGCAAATTAATGCTTTTGGTTGTAAAGAGTATGTGTAAAGGGAGAAAGCGCTGTTGCGAAGAGCTTCAAACAACATTTGGAAATCTTGTTTTCGTTCATAAGTAGAAACGGCCAGACAAAGAGGATGAAACTTCTTAGTTTTATCAGTAGTACCAACTGATAGTATAGGAAAACCTTACGAGATTAGTTTATAAGTAGCATCTGCGTGAATATTTGTGGCTAATGTAGTTAACTTTAGGAGAGACTTTGTGGAGATTGCAAATCGAAAAGTCGGAGTTTCGCTCTCGTACACATGGTAGCAAATGACATGTTTATGTTCATCATCAGGTGCCTCAGAATTTTCTATCAACCAAGCCTGCAGTTCTCCGAGACTGGTAGTAGGTGATCCGTAAACTGCTCGACGGTGGTCAGACAAATAGTTATTCAGTTGTTTCTTTGAGGGCACTGTGATCCCTTGAATTTTTCGCACTGTTTAATATAGCCTTAGTAAGGTTTCAAATGTAAAGCGAAAAGTTTATTAGTCTCTTCTTTTGTCTCTTGACATATATATTGGCGTGTTTCTGTAGCAAGAAATTCATGGTCATGGTCAGAGTCGGTTCGATAAAGTAACACATCACTAGAGTCTGCTTCAAAAAGCAAATAAATACTTGCTGCACACTGAGGTCCTCGAAATTTGACTTTTTGGGATCGTTCGAATGATACACCATTTATATCACAAACTTTATATATGTCAACATTAGGATCTAACACGATACATTTACATTACAGATATACATTTAGATGTTAACGTAAAGTAGAATAATTAAACAGTGTCAGAGCGGACGGTCGCCATGAATGAATTCTGTCTCCCTGTGACAGCGCTGCGTCCGGTCCCTAGTGTTGCCTGTACTTGGCGGATATTATTGTTTAACGCCACACCACCCCCCTACGGAGAAAGGGAACCGCAGGTGAAAGAATGAATTAAAAGAAGGGTAAACTAAAGGTCCAATATCTGTTTAAAACGGACCCTGCGTCCAGATCTGGTCACCGTGGGTGCGTCTGGTGTAAGCGCGACAGGAGGCGCTTTTTCTGGTGTAGCGACTGAAGGAGCTGATGTAGTGATGGGTGTGCTTGCTGGCTTATGTGGAGCAGAAGCTGTCCTGGAAAAAGCTGTGGAGAAGGGCGTTAGAGGACGTTCGAGGTAGGCAGGTTTCACCCTATCCAGGCTGACTTCAACCTCCTTACCTTTTATATCCAAGCGGATAGTTTTATCTCTCCTAGAGATTACTTCGTACGGACCAGTGTAGGGTGCCGAGAGCGCGCGCCGGACGGAGTCGTCGCGAACGAAAACGTGTGTTGCAATTGGGAGATCCTTGTAAATGAAGGTAGTTGCCGTGTTTCCTAGATGGCGTGAGGCTGGAACTGGTCGCACGTCGGACATGAGTTTTCGTAATTGTTTAATTACATCATTTGGGTCTTCGCTGTGGCTAGAAATTTCGGGTATGAAAAATTCGCCGGGAAGACGAAGTGGTTCACCGTATAGCATTTCAGCACATGACGCTTTTAGGTCTTCTTTGACTGAAGAGCGCATGCCGAGCAACACAATGGGTAAAGCCTGTATCCATGAAGATTCATGGCACATTATTGCCGCCTTCAGTTGACGGTGCAAGCGCTCTACCATCCCATTGGCGCACGGATGATAGCTGGTAGTGCGCGTCCTTTTTATTCCGCAGAGTTTCATGAGACGACTGAAGAGATCGGACTCGAATTGCCGGCCTTGATCAGTCGTGATGAACAATGGTACACCAAATCGCGACATCCAACCGGAGACGAAGGTAGCTGCCACTTCTTGCGCTGTTATGGTTTTCAAGGGCCATACCTCTGGCCACCGAGTGAAGCGGTCGATTGCTGTTAGGCAGTAGCTATACCCTTCGGTGGTAGGTGGTAGAGGACCAATGATGTCCAGATGAACGTGCCGGAATCTAGCGGTTGGGTTGTCGAAATTTCCTAATGGTGTTTTTACATGTCTCGTCACCTTAGACTTCTGGCAAGCAATACAGGCGCGTGCCCATGTATGGATATCTTTTCTCATAGAGGGCCATACATAACGTTCGGCCACCAATCGTGTAGTTGCTTGCGCGCCAGGGTGGCTGAGTCCATGCAGCTGCTCAAAAACGCTTTTGCGGAAGTTGAGCGGAAGGAGTGGTCGATGTTTGCCAGTCGATGTGTCGCATGTGATAGTAAAATCAGTACCTGGGATTGGAATATTCTCCAGCTTTAGTGAAGAGTTGCCGTTCTTTATGAGCTCCTTCACTTCCTCATCTGCCTGCTGGGCTGCTGCCAACTCTCTGAAGTCACCAGTAAGTAATGAAATGGCATCGACGCGAGACAGGGCGTCGGCGACTACGTTGTCGGTTCCTTTTATGTGTACGACATCGGTCGTGAACTGTGAAATAAAGGAGAGTTGGTTTAGCTGTGCAGGCGGAAGTTTTTCGCGCCGCTGGGAGAATGCGTATACGAGGGGCTTGTGGTCTGTATATATAGTCGCGTGTTGCACTTCCAATATGTGGCGGAAATATTGTACAGCCTCGTATACACCCAGTAGTTCCCTATAGTAGGCCGGCCAGGTGCTCTGGCGGGGCGTGAGCTTTTTGCTAAAGAAGGCGAGCGGTTCCCACTGGTTGTTTACCATCTGCTGAAGCGCTGCTCCTATGTGCGTGCTGGAGGCGTCTGTGAAAAGACCAAGTTGAGCTGTACCATTAGGATGAGACAAGGTTGTCGCGAGCGATAGGCTTTTCTTGCAGGCCTCGAACTTCTCCAGGAGTTCGGGTGACCAAAGAAATGGTTTGGCTCCTTTGCCATTGACTTTCGTCAATGCGTCGACAAGTGCAGCTTGGTGTGATGCAGCTCCGGGCAAAAAACGTCGATAGTAATTAATCATCCCGAGAAATCTGCGCATGGTCTGAACTGTCTTTGGAGCGGGAAATTCCATGAGGTCTTTTATGCGGCTCTCAGGTGGTCGAGTGCCTTGAGCATTGATACAATACCCAAGAAAAGTAACTTCCTGTGCTCCAAATACGCATTTAGATGGATTAATTACCATACCAAATTCTCGCAGTCTTTGAAACAGGATCTTCAGATGTTCCTTATGTTCAGCAGGTGAGCGTGAAAATACTAGGATGTCTCCGACGTAAGGATAGCAGAAATCAAGGTCGCGCAACATGCCGTCGACGAATCTTTGAAAAGTTTGGCCTGCATTCCTTAGACCAAATGACATATAGGGAAATTCGAAAAGGCCAAATGGTGTGATAATTGCTGTCTTGCCTATGTCGTCTGGATGGATACGAATTTGTTGGTATGCTTTTACAAGGTCTATTGTAGAGAATATAGATGAGCCAGCCAGATTTTGACTGAAATCTCCTATGTGTCTGACAGGATAGCGGTCCGGTATGGTGCGGGCGTTTAAAGCTCTGTAATCACCACATGGACGCCAGGTTGAATCTTTTTTAGGTGCCATGTGCAGTGGTGACGACCACGGGCTCTTGGATTGTCTTGCAGTACCAGCGGACATCATTTCAGCAAACTCTTTTTGTGCAGCCTTCAGTGTTTGAGGTGCGAGTCGACGAGGGCGGGCAGCGACAGGAGGGCCATCGGTGGTAATGATGCGATGCACCGTGTCGTGTTTCACCTCGCGCGGTAGTCCAGGTGGTCGGGTTATGTCTGGGAAATCCGACAAAATTTGTAAGTAAGTGGAGTCACAACAATTGTCTATTACTGCTCTAACGCTGGTTTGATCAATCATGGCGATAGTACCGTGGCTTGACAAACCTGTCTTGGCGTCAACTAGACGTCTATTGGTGCAGTCGGGAAGCAGGTGATAGTGTGCTAAAAAATCAGACCCAATTAATGCAGTGCTGACATCAGCGATAACAAATGACCACTTAAAGTCTCGACGGAGTCCCAGATTCAATGTTAAATTTAAAAGACCATATGTTTTTATTTTGCTACCATTAGCTGCCTTGAGGTCATAATCTGCAACATCATGTTTCCCTCTTAAAGCAGATTTTGGGTAGCAACATATGTCGGATCCAGTATCTATAAGGAATCGACGCTTACTGTTAATGTCAGTAACAAATAAACGGCGACTTACCAAGTTTTGCAATGGACAGTCAGCAGCCGCCATTACTGACTGTCTTCCGGGTTTTCCGCTGGCTTCCATTGACATGGCTTGGTGCAGCGAGTAGCCTTTGATTTAAATCTGCGGTGGTACCAGCAGACATCTGTGCCTGTGCGGTCTCTAGATTTTGATCGTGACCGGCTGTTGCTTCTATTCCTGTAATTGTGGTTGTGACCGCTACTCATTGCTGCCACTTGTTGTGTCAGCTGGTCTAAGCGGCGATTAAGGGCCTGCAATGGGTCATCAGGAGTAGATGTACTAGCTGCAAAAACAGAATGGGCAGATGGGGATACCTCTACAATCCTATCCGCTAGCTCGGCAACTTTTTGTAGTGGCAGGTCAGCTTGGGCAGCTAAGATGGCTTGCACTTGCTGTGGCAAACGTCGCAACCATAGCTGACGCAGGATGGACTCGTCGTGCAGGCTGGTTCCGGCGAGGGAGCGTAGGTGGCGCAAGAATTGTGATGGTGTGCGTTCACCTAGCTCTACGTCGCTCAAAAGCTGGTTAACACGCTTCTCCTCCGAAGCAGAAAGTCTGCGAATCAGTTCATTTTTTAAGTAATTATATTTGTCTTGCTTTGGAGGGTCAATCAGGATGTCCTCAATGTCAGCAGCAACCATCTCTGGCAGAACAATAAGGACATGATAGTATTTTGTGTTTTCAGTTTTAATGCCGGATATTTCAAAATTTGCTTCTGCTTGCGCAAACCATGCAACCACTCGACCAGACCAGAAAGGAGGAAGCTTCAATGATATATGTGAAACCTGAGGGATTTGATTCTCTGTGGGAGATGGTGGTGCGTTACTATCGGTATTGGACATGTTAAATTTGGTGTTGTACTAGCGCAATACTTGAAAGAAATATTAACAATTTGTTAGAACACAATCAATAATCAGCAGGTTACAATGTAATAGCAAACCATAAAAAAAATTGTTGTTTACAATGCCTTGAATTGTTATCAAATATTATTATGTATAGCTTATATTTATATAATGTTAAATATGTACACAGAACCAAGAAGTAAAATTAAAGATTACAAAGAATATTCATAGCTTATGCTAATTATGCTGGATATACTCCAAAATTGTTATGTTACAGAAAGTGCAGTTTAAGAAATAGGCATATACACAGGTTATCACTTACACTATATCACTAACACAAAAAAGGTATATAATATGTACGGACGAATATTCAATAAGTTTAGTAATTTATTATGTAATTCACTAATAGGTCTTTGTGACAGTTCTGTTATTTTTCTGAAAGTCGGCACTGTTGGTTCCTCAGCGGGTTCACAGGGGAAGGAAGTTCAATTACTGATTTTTTATTTTTTTTTACAATACTTGCGTGTCATTCCAAACAGTGATGCTGTATATATCCAGGCAGCTGGTAAACAGGAACGTGATATCACTGCGGTGAAGTTTTTTTTTCGTAACCTCGGCGCCACGTGCAATGCACGTGCACGATCGTGATTGTAATTTCTTTGTGCTGTTTTATGGTATTGATAACCACTTGCCGGCTTCGTTCTGCTTTGGAATTTGCGTTGTAAATACGAAGATGCACCGATCTTAAAGTTTGCTGCGTGTATTTGCTCTTAGAGTATCCTTACTCGGGGTCACCATATTTGGGATCGTTCGAATGATACACCATTTATATCACAAACTTTATATATGTCAACATTAGGATCTAACACGATACATTTACATTACAGATATACATTTAGATGTTAACGTAAAGTAGAATAATTAAACAGCGTCAGAGCGGACGGTCGCCATGAATGAATTCTGTCTCCCTGTGACAGCGCTGCGTCCGGTCCCTAGTGTTGCCTGTACTTGGCGGATATTATTGTTTAACGCCACAACTTGTTTACAACGATAAAACTTTTTGGTACCTTCTTCTGTCTCGTGCGAAACTTTGAGTGACCACGTATTTTCAGCTTGAACAAAACTCTCGGCTGAAGGAGCGAGCGCGATGCGACTAGGGTGAGCGTTGACTGCGTTGGCTTTTTCAATAAAACAGATGAACAAAAAGAAATAAAGTTGGGTGATGGGGATTATAGCTACACAAGTAATAAATTCGTGGAATATAATTTGATAGTGTAAACATACATTATCTGTTATGCAGTTTTAGAAAATGTTTTTGGAAATTCCGTTGTAAGATGGTTAATTTAGTGTGCAAATCAGTATTTTTGTTATAAGGTGAGTAATTTTGTCTTAAAATCTGTATATCTGTGGTTTCAGCTAGATTTTCGTTGTAAATTAGATAAAAAAGACTATCTGATTTTGATTAATTTTATACGTGTTTTAATAAAATATGTTTAGGTAATCAAGTAGTTAATTTGTTACGCAGTCATTTACCTGATCTGCAGTGGGTCATTAGTTGGGAGATTTAGTGCAGCAGTCGTGGTCACGCAAGACGCCCGGCAGCGCTTAACCACCGCGCGCCATTTGTCCCTAGCTGAAGCCTGTCTTGCGCAGTCGGTTAGGGATGTGTGTGTCATCAACTTAATTTGGTCCGTCCATCGCAAAGATGAACGTCCTCGCGATCTGCTGCCATTTACCCAGCCCTGCACAACGAGCCGCTCCACGGAGTCCCCCACGCGTCGCGTCACATATCCGGAGAACTGGAGTATTCGGAAGTGCACCACCGTTGACAGTCTCTCGCCGTTATGTTAAGTTCCTTCAAGATGGAGACATTGGTGCGGTGCTGTGTCCAGGAGACATTAAGCAGTCTCCTCCAACACCACATTTCCAAGGCGTCAATACGCTGCCGCTCTCTTTCCTTCACCGTCCATGTCTCGGCCCGTACAGGAAAATCGGGAATACAAGCGCTCTTACTGCGGGCGATGACCATACGCCGCTTGATTTCGTCCTCAGAACCTCCCCTATATGAAATCAAAGAGCCCAGGTAGACGTATGATTGGACGACGTGGCAATTCACAATCTCAGTGATTTCCGGAGCATTGTTGCGACCACGACCACGGTCCACAATCATTATTTTGGTCTTGGTTCTATTGAGCATTAAACAATATTACTAGTAACTAAATAAATAAATAGCCATAAATTTCGTCTATTGTGATTTTGACTTATAATTTCGTAATGACAATGTTACTATTTTCCGCTATTTTACTCCAACGGTAATAACACAAATCATATATGAATTTATTTGATTACATGTCTGAAGAATAATAAATATCTCAAATATTATTAAACTGAAAAAAAATCTTGTTTATTATACCTTAGGGCTTTTTTTATCTATGAGTAAATTGCATGATCTATCACATTTTTATGTGCGATTAAATTGGTATAAATTTTTTTCCATCGTATTACAATGCACATCCATTTTAAGCGATACTAAATTAAGAAAATAAAGTTTTGTTAAATTGTACGCAGAATAGTCAAGGCCTAATATTGTAATTTACCGATTATTCTCCTATTACTTTGTAATATCCGGATGACCGATTTTTTTTTATAAATTGTGTTTTTGGAAATTAACAATTGATTTTCTTAGTCTAATCTCAAAGCAAACACTCATTGACTTCTTGTTACTTAACAACGCCATCTGCTGGAATAGCGTTAGTGTTGTGTCGTTAAAGCAATTAAAAAAAATAGTATTATTATTCGCCGATAGATGTCAGGAAGAGTCACATTTTTGTTATTTTTCTTCCAATAAAAAAAAGCGAATAAAATGACATTTTCTAGAAATGATTCCTAGCTAGATCGATTTATCGCCCCCAAAACCCCCCGTATACTAAATTTCATGAAAATTGTTGGAGCCGATTCCGAGATTCCAATTATATAAGTATATATATACAAGAATTGCTCGTTTAAAGATATAGGATACCGTACAAGATAAGTTATCACATTACTATTTATCACAATTCTTACTACGATTGTTAGTTTATCTACAATCATTATTATTACACATTGACTAATCCTGTAAAAATATTTATACTAAATTATAAATTTATAATTAACATTATATGTATTTAATAACAGTCTCAAATATTGTACAATTTTCGCCATCAATAATATGACTCCGGTGTGAACGTTTCTGAAACTAAGACATCACCATGTCTTAGTCTTTGAACATTACCACCACACTTGCATTAGGCGTGTTTGCAGGAGAATTCGTTTCGTCGTTTCTTCACCAACTCCAACACGTTGTCAAACGGTTCGGCTTCTCTGGCGATGTTATACTCCAATTCCATCTGCAATTGCTATTTATTGTCACTTGTATGCAACGGTTGAGACAACGTATCTCACGGCAAGAGCATTCTAAGCAAGCTGTGGCGAGCTAGCCCCGCTCGTCGGGTTCGCAATTCCCAAATCACCCGGTATCGCTTTTGAGTTGTCATGATAGCTTTTCATCTGTACATGATAGCTTTTCAGCTTTTCATCAATACGAAAAAAAGTTACTAATGTTATCAAATATTCAAGATATCCCTTTATTATTATTTATAGTCAAGAAAAGCAATAAACTTAATAATCTAATTTTCCTTGCTTTATATCATCATCATAGATTATGTAACTGGCACATCTGAAGGTCTTGGTTAATTACACCTATAGCGGCCGGGAGATACCCGAAGCGCGCCACGCGTGGCAGGCCGCCTTTGCAATACTCGCCACCCGGGACTTTCCTCCAGTCGTAATACTCCGACGTTGGCAGTTGGCAGTTGCCATCTGACCGCGTGCGATCGTAACCGTAGTTTTATAAAATGTCTTAATTTCTTTTAAACGTTTCCTCGATGTTTTAAATAAACTATTTTAAAATGTAACCCGTCGTTTAACCTATACAAACCCGGAACCATACACCACACACCTCTTATTTTCTTTCGTTAAATTTAGTTTCTAATGAAACTGTCATTCTTTGATAATATAACCCATCTGTTTCATATCCCTGTCAAACTTTTCATCCCGATATTTTTTCAGTTTTTTTAACCAATCTTCCACTGATATAGTGCTTCTACAAGTCCCACCATATCTTGGATGTAGACATGAAGGATCTATATGTTTATGTAGGGACTCCAGGTCACTCCCATGAAAGTGAATTTTGTTGTACGATTGTTGAGGAATAAACTGTTTGATGAGGTACCAGAAGGAGTTTATCAGCCACGAATAGTTTATCACATGACATCCGCGTAATCGTCCTGGTGATGCCAACTGAAAAAAAGATGAGATAATAGTTTAACTAGGGTTTCTTTAAATGTCGACTGCTTTATAGAATGACTTCATTCCAGGACTCATTTCTTCCATCGTTCATCGGTTCTACAATAGGCATGCCAAGCCTACTGCCATTTATGATAACGTAATTTCGCTAACTGTAATTTCTTAATTTTGTCCATAAGAGAGTTGCTCAATATAATTCGAACCAATGACTCTGGTACCAGTTCCCCTACACGGACAGCAGCATGTAAAGTTTAATAAGCGACGGTCATCATCATCATCATCATCTCAGCGATGAATCCCGGTTGCAGCCCAAACTCTCGCTTCGGCGCCCGGGGTCCGCTTTCCGACTTTTTCTTCTCCACTTCGCACGGTCTTCAGCATCCCTGGTAGTGAGACCATTGGCACGCATATCACCCTTTACAACGTCAAGCCAGCACTTTTTGGGTCTACCCCTCCTGCCGGGGCCCGGCGGAAGCGGCATGGCCAAACATTTGTTTCCCACGTAAGCATCCGGTTGCCGTAAAACGTGGCCGTACCATCGGAGCCGACACTCCTGCAATTTATCCGCAATGTCACGGACATGAAGGCTGCCGCGAATGCGGGAGTTCCTAACGCGGTCCTTCCGCGTCACTCCACACATCCACCGCAGCATATTCATATCCGTGACACGCAGTTCTTGCTTGTGTCGCTCTAACACCGGCCACGCTTCACAGCCGTATAAAAGGACAGGCCTAATGATGGTCTTATAAACCTGTCCCTTCAACTTTACCGGCATCTTGGGGTCACAAATGACACCAGTTACCTCACGCCATTTGGCCCACGCGGCAGCAATGCGTGCCTTGACGTCGCAATCGACGTCACCGGATGCATGAAACACAGATCCCAGGTCTTCACACTTCACAAGGTCCGTGCGCTCGACCGTGTTGCCGTCTATGCGTACGGGTGTGGGATCTGTGGAGTTACAGGCCAAGTACTCGGACTTCGCCACATTGAGCTTCAGACCACCGTTCTCAAGCGACTCCTTCCACGCCTTCACGCGTTGCACCAGCCTACCCCTGTCCGAATCTGCCAGCGCGATATCATGAGCAACCACGGCGGTTGCTCATGTGAGTTTCTGATGCTGTCTGACAATACGTCTAATACCACGCTAAACAGAAACGGACTAAGGACGGATCCTTGGTGCACCCCGACGGTGATGGGGAAAGGTTTTGTGTCGCCAACAGCGGTTCGAACTACGGAATCGGAGTCACGGTACATGTCTCGGATGATGTCAATATAGGCCTCTGGAATCCCTTTGGACCGCAATGCCCACCAGATTATCGCGCGAGGAATACAGTCGAAGGCCTTCTGCAAGTCGAGAAACAGGCAATGCGGAGGCGTATTCTTCGCCCTGTATTTCTCCGCGATAGTCCTTAGGGCAAAAACATTGTCCCGTGACCAGGGCGAAACCCATATTGACACTCCGAGACAGTGCACTCCTGTCGAATCCGAGAGTCGATAACCCTTTCGAAGAGCTTCATGGTGTGGGACATGACCTTAATTCCTCGGTAACTACCGCACTCCTGCACCGACCCCTTGCCTTTGAAAACTGGAGTAATGATACTCAGTCTCCATTGGCTCGGGATCGTACCGGTGAGGAGTGTCCGGTTGAAAAGGTCTGTTAAGATGCCCACACCACGAGAGCCCATCGCCTTCCAGGCTTCGATGGGGACTCCATCGGATCCAACAGCTTTCCGATTCTTCATGCGGCGAAGACAATTCTGGACTTCTGCAGGCGTTATCAGTGGGACTAGTCCTTGATTCGGAGGAAGATCTGGCGGCTGCACCTCTTTGTGGTGCGTGTTCAGCAGCTCGTGGAAATACGAGCGCCATCTCTCCTTCGACGCGACGGTAACTGCTTACTATTGAGTGGTCCGTCAGTCTGTCTGCTGCTCCACAGCAATAAAAAGATCGAGCACAAGTAACTAACGAAAAAGGAATGTCTTGTTCTTAACAAAAGTGTTAGTTATAGTGAAGCTTTATAATCTCGATGCTTGCTCATTCAATTCAATTAGATCGATGTTCTATACAACCACATGTTACTGTACAGGTATCAACAGCCAAGACTCTGGCGCTTGTTTTGCCTTTGGAGGCTAGGGGTTAGACGATGAACCTGTTTGGGAAAACAAATTATGCCAATTTTAATCCCTCCATTTTCTTGTACCGAATATCATCATTGCCAACTATCTCAACATAAGTAAAAAAAAATACAGAATCGTACGCAAATGGTACGCAGTATTTGCCGGTGATGGTATTCAGCTAATCCTGACTCCTGAGGGAAATCAGAATCATGATAATAATCATGAACATATATCGTGTGGATATCCATCATATCGTATACATACCCCCAGCAAACATACGACCTGGTAAGCTACCGAAGGTGTGAAAGTAGAGATGTGTCTCATAGTCATCCCCTTGCAGTCTATGATGACGGAGCATCCAAGCACCTGCAGCTTGGGCTGCCGGATCCCAATCTCAGCCATCGCTAATGCGGTGCGCAGTACATCTTCTATAGATATTTCGTTTGGGTCCCATTGTCCTATAATAAAAAAGTACGCTATAGTATACCGCTAGTTAAACAGGATAATCATCATGATCCAAGTCCAAAAATTTTGATTATATCCAAAACCTTTAATTTCGGGTTTGGGGTCCAGTGTTGTTTTGCTGCCCAACCATGACACGCCTATGTGTCTAAGTAATAAGTCTAAGATAATAATATATTTTAGTATATAATAATTTATAATATAATAACCTATTCTTAGAACAGTCAATCTTCCAACGTCGGGTCGGTCGACGGGGCTGCCTTCGTAAATACCCTTAGCCTTCATCAGCCCCCAGAGGTCCACCCCTTCGTACAGTGACTTGTGTTGCTCTCTGAAAGTGCAATATCTGACTAGCTGCAACAAAAAAAATGTAATAAATTTTCAAATGCCGAATTAGGTTTTGTATTCATTTTGGCAGCTTCCTTTCCAACTTCACGTTGGGTAGCACGCAAACAACGAACGAATACTTTAAGTACAAAAGCCGGATGCTTGATTATCTAGGCTGCTAAGGAGGCCATGTATTTGCGCGATTTGTTGAACAATTTTGATGTTGTGAGTGTGTGGGTGTGTGCGTATGCCAACTTGCGTTGTTCAACGATAACCAGGGAACAATGAAGTTGGCACAAAGAAGGTACAATCATCATTCGCGAACGAAAAATATAACTTCACTCAAGATAAGTGCGAACAGGATGTAATAGATCTGAAATACTTATGGACTGAAATTAATGTCCAATGTATGGACTGAGATACGACTCATCACTCGGAGGGGAAGTGTTAACGTGCGAAGGTGTGAGCGTGTGTCTATAGCTGTAGTTTATGAATTTCTATAGTTCCTTGTCAACACTTAAATAAATAAAATAAATTATTTTAAACAGTTTTCCTACTAACAGGTAAATTTACGACCCAACAAACAAAAACATTATAAATTAATGTAAAAACATCTAAAAGACTATCTATAATGCTATTTATAACATCAAAGAATTCTTTTAATTAATGCTAGAAACCTGATTTGAATTTTTTTCATAATTTATGCATCTAAAATGACTTTCAAATTGTTAATTTGATAGCTAAGTTGATAGCTTTACATAAACAGATGCGACCGAAACTAATTATTTTATTTTTCATATGGTATTTTCGTCGAATACTTAATAAATATATAAAATAGCTACCTAATGTGTTAATTCCCAAACACGGGTTTTAAATCAACATTTATATCTAGCTGACCCATTGTCCTTCTCCAATCTATCTCTATACCGAAATTCATCAAAATTGGTTCAGCGGTTTAAGCGTAAGACATACAGAGTTACTTTCACATTTATAATATTAGTATGGATTGTTTAAAAGTGTCAATATTCATAATATACATTTATTTCGCTATAAACAATACATTTCAATGTTTCTTACATCTCAATATTATTAATCATCATATAATTATTCCAATAATGAATGTTGATTACAGATAACAAAAGAACAACGTTTACGAGGTTAAAATTATAATTAAGAACGATCTCTGAGTTATGTAATCTAGTGTTCCCCTCCGTACTTTGTCTGTTATGGACTATTGACGCACCAGCGATGGCGCAGATGTCGTCACCCAGCCGTTTAAGGCCATGCGTAGGAAGACCCCAAAGCTATATTTTTTTTATTGCTGGGAAACAGCAAGGCTGACAGCCGACTTAATAGTGATCAGTTACCGTCTACTATGGATCCTGCTATCCGCATAGGGATACTAGAACAGGGGTCACTAATGCCGTAACACAACACAAGGTTATTATGGCGACATACTTATAAACCAGGGATGGTTGCCATCCAAACAGGACCTACCAGCTAGCAAAATCTATGTGTTATCTGAGCTAACGCCACGCTTATCTGCATTAGATATATTTTTCTAATTTCTTCTATTGCGTTATCCACGTTTTCTTTTTTCAGTATTTCTTTGAAAACAATTTAATCTTATATTGGGTATTTTGTTTTCCATAGCCAATAGGGAGACTTTGAATCTTTCATCACTCAAGAAATACAGGAGAAAGCACCTTGATGTATGCTCTTTGCTGATGACATTTTTTTTAATTGCTGTAGGACAGGAGACAGGCTGATGGCCCACTTAGAATTTAGCAGTTACAGTCGCCTATGGGTGTTCGTTTGCAACACCAGTGGCATCGCGGTACGTGTTAAGTTATTAACGGATGCCAGATTTAAGGACCGTTGATAATCAGTAACTTGGACCGGATTTAATTTGAATAAACACACTCTATCTACAAATATTTTTCTAAACTAGATTTGTCCATGTGTTTTTAGTAATGTAACCGTATAAGAAATATTTTTGAAATCAATGTGTCTCTAGAATTTTCGATAGTCTCAGAACACAAGTATATGTGAATTAAACTGTTAATCATTAGATAATATTTTTTTTTTATTGCTGTAGAACAGCAGACAGGCTGACGGCCCGCTTAGAATTTAGCAGTTAGCGTCGCCTATGGGTGTTTGCAACGCCAGTGGCATCGCGAACACGCTGCTGTCCCATAAGGGTACAGGAACTTGGGTCACTAATGCCGGAACACAACACAAGGTTATTATGGCGGCATACTTAAGACCGAAGGTGGTCGCCATCCAGACGGGCTTGAGGCCCTACCACGTAGCTAGGGTGGGTTGTTTTGTCGGCTTTTACGACAGGCCGACCCCGGCCGCAGAGGTTAGTATTCTTTCTCTGCCCCTGCACGGATAAAAATTTTTACCATATTGATTGAAATTATTTATCACATAATGCCAGTAGTATCCTTTCTCAATGCGTATCAGTCAGCTCCACTATCAGGTTGCATAGCATTATATTCTAAAGTTCTTAGAGAAAGTTCCTTAAAAAATATAACCGTGTAGGGGCGGAGAAAGAATACTAATATCTGCGGCAGGGGTCGGTCTGTTGT
This sequence comes from Malacosoma neustria, assembly GCA_963693495.1. Taxonomy (NCBI): domain Eukaryota; kingdom Metazoa; phylum Arthropoda; class Insecta; order Lepidoptera; family Lasiocampidae; genus Malacosoma; species Malacosoma neustria. The sequence continues at coordinate 19,666,238 of OY856377.1, forward strand.
AAAAGGCATTAATGACCCAAGTTCCTGTACCTTTATGGGACAGCAGCGTGTTCGATATACCACTGGCGTTGCAAACATCCATAGACGATGGTAAATGCTAAATTCTAATCGGGCCGTCAGCCTGTCTGCTGTCCTACAGCAATAAAAAAAAACGGCGACGGTAACTGCTAAGTTCTAAGCGGGTCGTTAGCCTATCTGCTGTCCTACAGCAATAAAAAAAGTCTTACATCCATTGATCCTTGAATTGTTTGCATTTTCAATTTAATCGGATACTTTGAAGTGGTTGACGTTCAAAGATTCCGTTTACACACAAGTAACCCCAATCCCCAAGAACCATGTCAAGATTCCTATGTATGTCGTAAAGATTTTGTGAACTAAATATATTTTTATACAAGGTGCAGTAAAAAAACCCCTTATTTTTCCAATAGATGACTTTTGTAATAGAGATTCCAACCGGGTCACGCTAGGTGGCGTTAGAAAGGTGAGATTTTATACAGAAAAAGCTTCATCAAACTGTCAGGAGTTTAGACAAGGTAAGAGTAATGGATGTTATCGGCGGAAACGGCGCCTGCTATTTTTAACTTGTGGCCCAAAAAAAGCTTTAGCAGAAAACAACTTTGGGTAAGCAACTCACCAATTTGTGTGCTCTTGGAACTATAAAACTTTTACAACGCAAAAACCTCAATAGGAACTCATCGTCTGTTCTCACCGGATGACATTCTCCACGATCTGAAATATAGATAATTATTTGCTAGGATTAAGGTCCGGGATTTTCTGTCAATTAAAATAATTTTAAAAAGTATTAGTAACAATTTCGATGTATTTAAAATTTCAACAAGAAGTCTAGGGTGAAACATTTTAAGGTACGTTTATTTAATTATGGTGTCTATTAATTATTGTTAGTCGTAAAATATTTTAAGCACAAATGTTTTTTGAAGTAAAATAAAATTATTTATTTTAAAATTGAAAACAAAACATGCATCCGGGAGCAAACACTTGGATGATGGTGATAATCAATCTTTATTATTTCAATTAAACCCTGCTTAATAACCAGCACCCATGAGCTTGTCTGATGCCTAAAGCTGCTGCTAGATCTTTATCTAGCAGCAACTTATGTAGACCGTGGACGTAAGTCCCCCCACATCCTTAGGAAAAATTATTCAAATATATTTACTTAGTCTCTTTTTGTATTTTTTTGACTTGTTTAATTAAACCTTATTACGAAAGCACAGTAACGATTGAGAAAATTACAAAAAAGCGACATTAATTATTTTTGTTCAAATGTATATTTATTAAAATAAAGTCGTATACGTTATTAACTTAGGTTTGCATCTAAGACAGAAAATAAAGAATGACAATAAAGAATATTCTATCATATTTCAAAGAGATCAATAATATACATTATATAATTACTTGGCCAATGTATATATCATATATTTAAATATTAATTTATTTGAATAAATTAAACTAGATAAAAAAGCTTATTTATTAGTTATTAAAATTTAACTCTTAACATGTTTACTGCGTAAATAACGCGACTTACCGCTGGTGCTCTCTCTCCTAAAAAACCTCATAAGCACTGGCTGAAAGTTCACCAAAAACAGCTTCGCAGTGAACGTGTTAGATAAAAAGATTAAAATATATTCATCATAAAATTATTCATTACATTAACTTTTATAATAATGTATTTTTTATTTTTAAAAGTTGGTGCTAAAATACAAACCATATATCATTTGTCGTAATTCGTTAATTTTTTCGTTCCTGGTAGAGGCAACCTCGTTGCACATCTCTGCTGATAAGTCTAGTAGCTCTTCGCTCTCGCCCGTATTCAACGCCTCTGCCTCGTAGGCGATCTCCAGGAAACACTTGTACATTTTGCTTCCTGGAATACCAACTATTTATTAATATGTTTCAAGAATTAATTAAAGATTAAGGAACAGAATATAAAACACCAGGAATCTGTTGATTTTACAATCAATAAGTATGATGAAATTTTAATCAACTTTAAAAATTTTGAATAAAAAAATTAGAAGATAAAAAACACCTACAACAGCTTGAAGAAAAAATAGAACTATTGGAAACAAAAAGTCTTTCAACAGAAATACAAATAAGAAATATACCGATGAAAAATTATGAAAGTAAGCAAGATCTGATGAATGGAAAAACCTTAAATTCACAAATTCATATCTCTGAAATCAAGGATGTTTTTCGTATTAAGAGCAAAATGTCTCCAGCATCGATTGTATGAGTAGTGGAATTCACAACTGTTATTCAAAAAGAAAATTTACTTAAATCATTAAAAAAGTTTAAAGAGAACAATTGCAATAAAAACAGTAGCAATAGCAGTGGAAAAATCCTCATTAGAAAAGGCGATAGATGTCCCTTTTTACACATTAACTCGGAACAAGATATCAACTCCCTGAAGAAAACCATATTACTTCAGGCACTCCTAATGTTTATTTGTCAAAATGTATTTTAAGTTTTATTTGGGCTTATAATGTTAAAATTAAGAAAACTAGAAAAAATTGTATACTCTAGGATAGTATTACAAACTGTAACGACACTCTCTCTAAACCAGTTACACAAACATTCAAAAACAACACAACCAGTAAACACAAATGTTTTTGCAAGGGGTGTAAGCGGCCCTCCCAACATTTTCGGGCCCAAGTTAACCTCACCTGCAAGTCGGCGCACCCTGCTGAATAACAGACGAGGCACTGACCACTCATATTAAATTCTCGCTTAGGGTCCGCTTAGTATTGCGACTGTTTAACTGGCCGTACTAAGTAGTGAAAACTAGTTTTTTAGTAGCGTTCGGGTCTGGAGTCCCAACCAACGCTATAGTTAGAAGATGATATGATGAAAAAGGTATGAATGTTGAGGTCTTCTTACAGAAGACAGTGGAAGGAGAGAACATATTCTACCGACCCCACTTAGTATAGGCTAATGGGAGGAAAATAAGATAATGTAGAAAGGAATACTCGTGTTATTTAGGAATATGTTTAAACGTGAGATGACGTCATAACTTAACACAATTTTATATTATTATGATTTATTCGCTAAGATTTTGTAAAACCGGTCCCTTAGTGATATGTTAAAATGGGGTGAAACAATTATTTTTGGCAATTATGTCTTCAATTTTCGCTGTGTGTTGAATTTTTGAACGTTTAACATTGTTCGTAGTAAATTGAACTTATAATACTAGTATACATTCGACTTGATAAGGTGCGACATAAAACGCGGAAACATTTATTTTTCTTTTGTAAAAGATTACATCAGTGACATTTATCAGATTCTACGCAGTTCTAATCGAAATATGATCGTATATTAATTTATACGAATGGAATTTAATTAAAACAAGATTTTACTTTATTTTTTATTTTTATTGCTGTATACTACAGTAGACAGGCTGACGGCCCGCTTAGAATGTTCAACAGTTCGCCTATGGGTGTTTGCAACGCAAGTCGCATCGCGAACATGCTGCTGTCCCATAAGGGTACAAGAAATTGGGTCACTAACGTCGGAACACAACATAAAGTTGTTATGGTGGCATACTTAAGACCAAAGGTGGTCGCCATCCAGACGAACTTGGGGCCCTGCCACGTAGTTAGGGTGGGTTGTTTTGTCGGCTTTTACGACAGGCCGACCCCGGCCGCAGAGGTTAGTATTCCTTCTCAGCCCCTGCACGAATAAGTAAATAGTTAAAAAACCCAAACATAAACATACTGCACAAGAAAAAAGCTTTCAATATTTATATCCTCCCATTACTGTTATATGGTTCTCAAACTTAGCCGCTTACTGAAAAAAAACTGAACAAGCTTAAGTTGTGTCAGAATTGTATCGAAAAAAGTGTAACTTGAATAAAATTAAAAGATAAAGCAATTTTATTTTCAAAATCTACAAATATACAATATTAAAAAAATAGAAAATGCTATTGCATATTTAAATGGGATTAGTCAAACCGTAAGTGCAGGTCAAACCATAAGTTTATTATTAGACTGAGAATGGACTGAGGAGGTAAGGTAAAAGAGGACGACAGTAGAAATCTATACGGATGTTTTTCACGTTAGACTTTCATAATATAAATAAAAAAGTTATTAAATAAAACTAACTTGAACGCTAATCACCATGAATATATTTCAACTTCACTTATCAATTATATTTTTAGACTGTCCATTTTTAGTATTACACCGTCTTTTATAATATTTTGTCGCTAGTTTTAATATCCCGTCGACAGGTGTCACCCCTCCTGCCATTACTTGCCAATAACCAAAATTAAATATCTACAAAAATATTTATTACAGAAACGGAAATAATTCCGCTAGTTAGTTCCGCAGGACATAAAATTATTTAGGCATTAATTATTATATTATATAAATAAGTATTTTGTGTTAATTTTGGTTATTGTGTTTTTAAACATTTACAAACTTCCGGTTAGTTTATGTTAAGGAAACCTACATGTAGGTTATTTAAAAATGACATCACAAATTTAAGAAATGTCAATACCAGAATATTTAAGTTACACTTGAATCTAACATAAATACGATAAGTCTCTGTTAGATATCTGAAATGCTCTCTAAAATATCTTTTCCGAAAAAAAGCCACACCATGTCAGCCAAGCCATGAAAAACAAAAAATAAGTTTAAATTTCTGTATATATACATATTTAATTAGTTAATCGTAGAATTAATAAAAACATTATGCAACGCATGTTTAATCAGTTCAAAAGCATACCTAGGACTTAGTTGAAAGCCAATGGACTGCTACCAGCAAATAAATCAGCCATCCGGAAGCCAGCGCTAGAAGTTTCGCATTAAATGGTCCGGTTTTAGACCTTGGAATCGTCTGTTAGCCATTTACATTCGCTATAAATACTTCTAACTTGTATTTTTGAAGTTATACGTATTTTGGGGCGTTTAGCAAAAATTATGAGAGGATAATTTTTACGAATCGATATGATTAAGTTAGCTGATAATTGTCACTTAAGTTTGCCTGATAACTTGTATATCGTTGTATATATTCACAGTAGTTTTTCAAATATTCATAAATCTACAACACGTGTTTTATATCAGTGTAGATAAAAATATATATTTATTTTGATCAATTCTAAAAAAATCGACTTGACTCGACTACTCATCTCAAAAGAATATGTATATTTATATATGATATATATACATCAAATTATCCCTTGTGTTTACAATGTAATATGGATGCGGTCCAAAGATAGCTCTTAACTATTAATATTGATGAATATACACATGTATGTATGTGATTATAACGTGATTTTAAGTTATATGACTCATATGGTGGTGAGTGACATACCATTGTAGAAATTCTTGACAAAGGTGATCTTATCTTATCTTAAAAAACTTTTTAATTGCATTTATAGATTTGAGGTTAATTTTCGGTATGTTTATTTTTATTTTATTAATTAGTCATTCCTCTTACAAACAAAGAGTTGTGGCATACGGGATGAAGTCTTAAGCAATTTTTGTTTTGTTACGCTAAAAACTATAACTTTTTAAGTGTGTAAATGCATATCCTGGAGTTTTATATATAATAATATATATAACAGAGATAGCGATGGAAATTCAATTGTATATATATAACTTTCATAAAAACTGTAGTTATTACGGAGCTTGATGCATAGTGCATTAGGTATCGATTTATGATTGATTTTATGTGCTACTGAATTAAATATGAAACAAATGTTTTTGACGATTTATTGGGTCAAAAGTTGCTAGAAGGTTTAAGAAAAAACAGGTGACCGGGTATCCTTTGTGACCGCCAGGAGATTTTCATCTTTTTCCCAATTTTTTTTTTATATATTTGAAACAAACAAATCCTAGCTTACATAAATTGCTTTGAAATAAAACACGAATATACACAAAAATTCTCTCACACATTTTGCGTAACACTTTCTTCTGAAACACTCTGTTACTCACATTCGCTCATTTTCATATACCTATTCCCACAAAAATTACACGCACTTTTATATATTTTTTGATTAAGTTCTGTTGAGATAGATGAGCCAGGAGCTCCATAGGACGGGTTAATCTTACAATTAGTGTATTACAAAATTTTTTTGTAGGAAAATGATAAACTTTATGATCAGAAGTAGTTTTGTTAAGATGCGTCAGTTTTGTTCTGATAATATTGTTTATTTACGTAAGCGGTTTTGTGCTTCCTGTTTACTATAAGTAGAGAAGATTCAAAGGAGAAAACACGTGGTATTGACATCAAATAATTTGGGATAAGGGCCGGAAGAGGAATTGCTCAGGAAAAGAAGCTCGCGGAGGGAACGCAAATATGTGCGAAGTATAGTCAGCAACAAACCTCAATGTCCGGATTGAAACCGGGATAAATGTCTTGTAAGAATAAAAAGTGCAAAAAACTAGTAAAAACCTGTAATTAACGCTATAATAGCAATCCGAAACTGTTATTGTAATAAAGCGTGGGGTATTGTTTTACAAGGATAATAGTTCTTTTGTTCAGATATATCGTGGTAATCTTTAGATAGTCATTATTTTTTAATTATTTCATATCTAGGCTAAAACTAAATTACCTCTTAAACGAGTTCAAATATGAATAACACAAAAGTAACGTATTATTACAGTTATAATTTACAATAAACAGAAAAACAAAAGTATAAATAGGAACTCCATGGCTAGTTTGGCCATGGATTTTTTATTTATAAATGAATCGGCATATACCACGGAACTTTAAAACGATAAGAAAAGACTAAAACAAGTAACTATCATATTAAATGTGACGTTGAAATAAAAAGAGGGATGTTCAGGGTTCCAGGCCCCTTTATACCGAGGAAACCGCAAGTTAACAAAGCCGACGTAGCTATGTCAAGGTGTCAACCCTGCAGTGGCTGCCTTTATAGCGGTGACTAAATAATTATAACCAGCGATAACCGTAATGACATGCTGATTGAAAGCTCTGGGCAGTCTCTCAGTCGACCTCATTAAAAACATTCTAAATTTGTCTTGGCATTAAATCGAGGAATATCTCAGAGGTAAACAGAGAAAGAGAAGAAGAAATAGAGGCCTCGGCATAAATGGGCACATGGGTTCCAAAAGTTCTATACAATATTGAACACTTTTAAAATAAAAATACTTCCGTGTTTTAAAGTCTTCACATTATAAAAACTATGAGATCATTTCATGCTTGTTTGAGTTTATAATTAAATCTATAAGAGGTTGTTTTCATATTTGCTAAGACGGATCTCTGCGTAACTACTCTGCATACGTATTAGGACATGTCAATACCAAGCAGGCGGTAGACCTTCACCAGGACGCATTTGTCTAGTGGAAAAATACAATCGAATTGGACATAGTGCAATATTTTGTATAATATCTACTAAATGAGCGATATAGTGACAACTGGTTAAATTGTAATTAATAAAGCCGATAACCGGGGCACGGTACGGGTGATCAGTGTTTTTAAATAGTTCAATTAATGTTGTCAACTTCCATACATACCAGCTTCATTACTTTTTGCGTATTAATCTTCAACGAATTATCATTCTATTGTAGTTCTATTGTCATGGCTTGCTGGCGCATTTATTTTAAGCGTATCATCCTAATTATTACGATTTACTAAGAAATATAACAGATAATATAACCCAAAAAATATTAAAACCTCTCTTAAAATTACTTTTTAGAGAATTTGTAACCTAATTTTAGTTATTCATTTGTTCGTGCGTAGACTTGAGTTTCATGGCATTATACAAACCTGAGTGGTTTTTGTGTTGTTATATTTATGAAGCCAATGTAATAATTGTGAATTTGATAAATAAATTAAAAAAAATCATATTCCTTCTCAAAACATCAGAGGTTGAGTTATCAAAAAAAAATTTTTATTGATAAGGAATAGCAGACAGGTTACCGGCCCACTTAATGGTAAGCAGTTACCGTTGCCTATAGATGTTGATGTCTCATAGGGGTACAGGAACCTGGGTCACTAATGCCAGAATACAACACAAGGTTCCTGTGGCGACATACTTTCGACCTAGGGGGGTTGCCTTGTCGCCTTTTAAGTTCTAATATTCTTACTCCGCCCAAGAAGAAAATGGTGCTCCATTGTAAGAGACACCTACGAGCATTTCATGGTTCTCATCCTAATTTATGATCTTCATTAATTATATTATTCGTGCAGGGGCGGAGAAAGAACACTATCCTCTGCGGCCGAGGTCGGCCTGTCGTATAAGGCGACAAAACAACCCATCCTAGCTACGTGGTAGAGCCCTAAGCCCGTCTGGATAGCAACCACCTTTGGTCTTAAGTATGCCGCCATGATAATTTTGTGTTGTGTTCCGGCATTAGTAACCCAAGTTCCTGTACCCTTATGAGACAGCTGCGTGTTTGCGATGCCACTGGAGTTGCAAACACCCATAGGCGACGGTAACTGCTGAATTCTAAGTGGGCCAACAGCCTGTCTGCTGTCCTACAGCAATAAAAAAAATTCTACCTCCAGGGACAATGATATCAACTATTTGTATGTCTATACTTAGACAACACAACATTATTCTTACATATGTGTAATTGAATAATCACTACAATATTGACCTCCATGTTCACTGACCTGATTGATAACTTCAATACAATTGATAGTGTATTTATAATACACATTTGACTACAGTAATAATTATTTTTTTATTATAATAATAATCAAAGTCCCCTTACTGAGCTCGTGTGTCCCCTTAAAGAAACCAGCAGTACGCCACGCTTATCCAAAGTGGATTGCCAGGTATGCAGGTGTGCTCACGATGTTTTCTTTTACCGTTGGTAAATGACAATCATGTTATAAGACGAGAAAACTGCCTAAGGGGGGCATTGTGGGTTTCGAACCCTGTAGGTTAGTATTAAAGTCTGATACCAGCTGGATAGCATATACCTTACATTATTAAATTGATAAATAATTCTTATATAGAATCACGAATAGTGTTTTATTTATTATTGTACGAGTATTATTTTAATTTAATAATTGTCAGAAGTCTTAGTGGTAGTGTCAGGACACGATACAATTCCAATCAGGTGGAATACATAAACCAAAATCGTAAATCAACCTCATAATAAATTCTAACTACAATCGTAGGTTTATAATAGAATTAATTTAAATCATTCATGCAAACTAACATTTTGTTTTTAAGCTACATTTAGAGTTAAAGTACAGTAAATTTAACAGGATATGTCTTAATATAGCTCCATAATTAAAAAAATAATAAAAATTGGAATGAATCTAAACGAACTGGTTATACAAACAGAGCTCCATTTGTTTGTAAGTAGTTCTTAAATTATTAAGTCTTATTTTTTAAACTGAAGTCAAAATAAATTTAAACACTATAAAATTAAATTTAAAAGATACTGTGTGTAGAAAAATCAGTAAATAATTTCATTATTATACTTAAAGATAAACGGACAACTTGGCCTTGTGTTGGTATTTTAAATAAAATGTAGCAAATTACAACAAAATATCTAAAACTGAATGATATTATACTCAATGTTAACATATTTTTAATTTTTAATGGGAAAACATGGTCCTTGAACTGTTGTGAATAGACGTGGGATTATTTTTAAATTGTTTCGAATGCAATTTGCTCAAATTGTAATAATTTTTGAGATATAATATGATTTTTTTGCTGCTGAGGAACAACAGACAGGCTGACGGCCCCCTTAATAGTAAGCAGTCACCGTCGCCTATGAATGTTTGCGAAGCCAGAGCCACCGCGAACACGCTGCTGTCCCATAGGGGTACAGGAACCTAGGTCACTAATGCCGGAACAAAGCACAAGGTTATTATGGCGGCATACTTAAGACCAATGGTGGTTACCATCCAGACGGGCTTTAGGCCCTACCAATAGAAATATAATGAAAATATAATAGCTCAAAAAGCGTTGGTAGCTCACTGCTAAAGCCACTAGAGGATAGATCTCTCCAGTGACGCTTGTCTGCAATATTGGTGAAATATATACAACACTAATCTTTATATTTTCTCCGAGCAGGAGTGGAGTAAGAATACTGACCCCTGTGGCCGGCGGCGTATCCTAAAAGGCGATAAAACAGCCTTAACTTGGTGGTAGGGCTCCAAGACCGTTAACCACCACAGGTCTCTTAATATACCTACTGTTATAATAATCACGTGTTATTTCTAGCATTAGTGACCCAGGTTCCACTATATCTAAGTGAACAATGAGGTGATGGTAACTGCTTAATATTAAGTGGGCCGTCAGCCTGTCTGCTCTTCCACGGCAGCTGGTCGCCGTCGCCTATGGACGTTTGCAACACCAGAGGCAATGCCAACGCGCCGGCTTCTAAGAAATTCTATAGCGCCGTTTTTGAAAAACCTTAGCTGGAAGTGGATTCCAAATCCGGAGAGTACGCAACATGAAAGTTCTTAAGAACCGTCTCCTGCAAGAGAGAAGAGGCTAAAGGAAATGGGGATGAACGCTCAGTCCCTGATAGGCTATGATGTACATTGTATAAACGGTAGAATGCACAAAGAGACGCCGTCTCTTCGAAGGCGAAATCCAAATTGTACCCGTATTAAGGATTATTTTCCATGCTACTCTCAATCATGATACCGTAAAAAGTGGAATAACCATGACCTATGAGTTATATGGCAACCGGTATGACACGGCGACGACCTTAGCGAGGACACGGTGCCGAGGACATTGGCATGCTATCTTAGCGGAGTAGGCATGTGCAGTCTGTAATATAAGCCAGAAAAACCTAAGATTTAAAAGACAAGAACCTAACACAATTATTGCAACCCCAAGTTGCAATAATTGTGTTAGTAATATAATTATTATTAATTTAAAACCTTAACAGTATTATAGACGTTGCAAAAATTAAACATTTAAATGAACTAGAATTATATAATAATGCATTTTGTTTATGATTTAGGTTTTACTGGAAATCCTTATTTTTGTCATAGAACAAGCTTTTATATTATATTTCATTATAATGTTTAAGTAAATGGAAAATTACATATTGCTTACGATTTAGAACCATTTTTGTTAATGACTACACGTATAACAATACTTTGTTTATGGATAAATTTGAAATTTCATGCATTGTATAAAAAAATAAAAATAATTATACATAATAACAGCGTTTTAGTATACGCTTCGACTCGGGCCGCCCCCTAGGGGGAAAAAAGTATACCCGCCATGCTAGTACCAGTGGTCTCGGCATACAAGTTTCCTCGCGTTGTTTTCAGTCACCGTCGGTACTAATTATGCTATACTTTAAATATATTTGATGAAGAATTTTGGTTGTTTCCAGCAGTTTAGAGGCCGGACGGTATGACATCGCTAACCTGGAGGATGGGATGCCCTCTAGTATGGGACACTACGTGCATAGACACTTTGGCGGCTTCCCATCTTCCAGATACAAATCTGGTTGCAGGTGCTGCTGCCACACAACAAGGACCTGAAACACCGCAAATATTCGTCCATTGGCAGCGGATTCATATTTGCAGATTTCATTGTTGAGACTCTGGGGCCGTGGGGTCCACAAGCCTTTATCGGGACCTGTCAAGACACCTAATAGGTCACACGGGATCTTTTTGAAAATATTTATATAATTTTCTGTTTATAAATAAAACGTAAATGGAAAATCATTTCCCTTTGTTTAATGGTAGCTTTAGTTAAAAATAAAACAAAGCTTACCTTACAATAAAAATCCAAATTAAACAATCACACTGCACGCATTGCTCTTTGTTGTTCTCTGTTGTAAAATACTAACAACACTAATGTTTGGAATGCGTAATAAACTCGTGACTCACAGATAAATATTATCGGAATGTTTCCTTGTAGAATAACACTATAATAATCGGATATTAATTTAAATTCAATTTAAAAACTACTATAAAATGTATGAAGAGAAAAAAATTTGAATATACAAAAACGTTCTCAATCTTTAAAAAAACGGAATGCATTATTTGTAATAAAAAAAATTAAATAGAACAACTTAACAAAATAATTATAAAAAAATTATTGTAGGTACTTAAAAATAATGTTCAATTTATTAATGAATACTTTGAAAATGATGATTTCCAAATATTTTGAGAATATCCGCGGATCTTTGCACGACGCAGGACCAGAACCGCGGCATGCGATCAACTATTTATCAATGTCGATACATGTATCCTTTGTACCAATGTAAAAACATATACCTACTACTGACGGCAATGTCTTTGATCTATAATTTTTATATAACACGTTTGATACTACTTTTGCAAATTCTTTCGGTATAACAAAAAAAAATGCGAAATGTCTTGTGCAGTGAAGTGTGATATGTTATGTATTTTGTATGATTTCATGTCTTTCTCCACTTTGAATAGCAATGTTTAAACCAAGTATTTCGAATGACATACAGACTGAAACTGAAAGGGTTTTTCAGTTAGTTTAGATTAAATATTTAGATAAATGCTTAGTACATTACAGTTCACAGTTCAAATATTTGCATCACCAGAGGCATTGTTAACGCGCTGTCTGTCTTGAAGATACTTTATAACGCCTTTTTTATTATTTAGAATAAATAAAGAGGTTACTTTGATCATCCTGCACGTGATCAGAGAGTATACTTTCAATAATTGTTTTCCTTTCAGTATTTAATCATCAGACTATTAGCTTGTATCAACTAGTATAAGCCTTCCTTTTATTGTATTTACAAGAAAAATAAGGTCTAAACAAGCCTTTTCAAAAGGTATCTTTTCTTTAAATTTTTTTATTGCTGAGGAAAAGCAGACAGATTGGCAGCTTACTAAACAGTTACCATTACCTATGGCTGTATGGGCGGTTTATGAGGCTCAACCCACATTTAGGAAATGCAATAACACTAAACAAAGGAATTTCTAAAGATGCACTGTATTGTCAATAGTTACAATAGTTAAAATTACAACAATAAAATTAGAGCGTAGGTATAAAAAGTTCCTCACAATACGATATACGCTAAAACTAACGATCTTTGCGATCGTCAATTATATGGCGGGCGCGCGGCTGGTACGAGGCAAGCGGTGAATGACTGGGTGTCGTGAGCGATCGGATGAGTTTTCCCTGACAGCAGAAGGTGGCGTCCGCGAATAACGGTATTTTCTCGCTCAAATATGATAGGGAGCGGTATAAACCGAAGCGCGCCACAGATGTTTGCAACATAAGATTATTATGGCTGTTATTATAGATCAAGGGTGGTAGCCATGCAGACGTGCTTAGGGCCCTACCAATTAGCTAGGGTTGTTTTGTCGCCTTTTACGACAGGCCATTCGCAGCTGCAGGGGTTTGTGTTCTTACTCCGCCTCTGCGCGGAAAATCTTAACAATGAAAAATAACTAATTTAGGATATACACTTATTAACAAAAAACCTATAGAACATCACGTACAGTGAACTATGTTTGTCTCAGCATAATTAACATTATAAAGATAAATTTATATAATAGGTCTTCACCTATGAAATTGCCGTTCTGCAGTACTGGCCATTGCAAATCAAAATAATTTTCGTTTGGCTAAGAATTCTATTTTCAAATTAATTTTATTTTAAAAACATGGAATTATTTTTCCAAAAGTAGTCATTTGTTTATTGATTAGTGTTACATTTTCATCGCATTTCAATCTTTTTCGTCATCATGGATATGTTAAATTACGGCTGAATTAGCAGCAGCTTTCGACGTTAGCGTCAAAACAATATTGGTCCATTTGCGTCAAATTGGCAAGGTAAAAAAGCCTGACAAATGGGTGCCCCACGAACTCAATGATCGCCAGCACGAAGTTCGTGTCGAGACGTGCCTTGCACTGCTCAACAGACACACAAATGAAGGAATTTTGAACCGTATTGTTACCTGCGATGAAAAATGGATTCTGTTTGATAACCGCAAGCGCTCAGCAAGTTGATTGGATCCTGGTTCAGCACCTAAACAATGCCCTAAAATAAAACTTACTCATAGAAAAGTGATGGTCACTGTTTGGTGGTCTAGCGCCGGTGTGATTCATCACAGCTTCTTACCAAACGGGGTGAGCCTTACTGCAGATGTGTACTGTAAAGAACTGAACACAATGATGGAGAAGCTGGCACATCTCCAACCAGCATTGGTCAATCGCTCGTCTCCGCTGCTCCTGCACGACAACGCGCGACCTCATACTGCACAGCAGACGGTCTTCAAGTTGCAAGAAATGGGGTTGGAAGTTCTCCGTCATCCGCCCTACTCACCAGACCTTGCGCCTACAAACTACTACTTTTTCCAGAATTTGGATAACTTCTTGGCGGAAAAAAAATCAAAACCCGAGAGGGAGTACAAAATGCCTTTGAAGAATTTGTTGCCTCCCGTCCAGCTGATTTATTTAAGAAGTACAATCAATAAACTGCCACTGCGTTGGTAAAGATGCATTGATTGCATGGGCGATTACTTCGATTAATACAAATAAAAATACATGAAAAAAATTCGTTTAAATTTTTTCATACAAAACGGCAATTTCATAGGTAAAGACCTCATCATCATCATCATTTCAGCCGGAAGACGCCCACTGCTGGACAAAGGCCTCCCTCAAAGATCTCCACGATGATCGGTCCTGCGCTACCCTCATCCAACCTATTCCGGCGATCTTGACCAGATCATCGGTCCATCTTGTGGGGGGCCTACCAACACTGCGTCTTCCGGTACGCGGTCGCCATTCGAGGACTTTTCTGCCCCAACGGCCATCAGTCCTTCGAGCTATGTGCCCAGCCCACTGCCACTTCAGTTTTGCAATCATCCGGGCTATGTCGGTGACTTTGGTTCTCCTGCGAATCTCTTCATTTCTGATTCGATCTTGCAGGGTAACTCCGAGCATAGCCCACTCCATTGCCCTCTGAGCGACCATGAGCTTTCTCATAAGGCTCATAGTTAGCGACCACGTCTGCGTTCCGTATGTCATCACTGGCAACACACATTGGTTAAAAACCTTCGTCTTGAGACACTGCGGCATTTGGGACGAAAAGATTTTACGGAGCTTCCCGAACGCTGCCCATCCGAGTTGGATTCGACGAGTGACCTCTTTCGCGAAATTGGACCTGCCTAACTGGATCGTTTGACTCAAGTAGACGTATTCGTCAATAATTTCGAGAGTACAGTTCCCAACTGTTACGGGGGTAGGTGCGACATGGACATTAGACATGATCTTCGTCTTGTCCATATTCATTTTAAGACCTACTCCTTGGCAAGCTGTATTGAGGCCATCAAGCATATGGCTTAAGTCCTCCATGGTCTCAGCCATGATTACGATATCATCTGCGAGGTGAGTGATGTACTCGCCGTTGATGTTGATGCCCAGTCCGTTCCAGTCCAGAAGCTTGAAGACATCTTCCAACGCAGCGGTGAACAGCATTGGTGATATGACATCGCCTTGTCTGACTCCCCGCTGCAGTTGGATAGGCTTCGAGTTCTGATCCTGGAGACGGACTGACATGGTGGCGTTTTCATACAAACACTTCAACGCTTTGATATATCGATAATCAATGTGACACCTCTGAAGAGACTGAAGCACCGCCCAGATCTCGATCGAATTAAAAGCTTTCTCATAGTCCACGAACGCCAAGTATAGTGGCTGGTTATACACCTCCGTCTTCTGTATAACCTGCCGCAGCGTATGTATAAGGTGCTAAAACCTTTTCGGAATCCGGCTTGTTCGGGACAAGCCGGATTCCGGTTGAAAGTCGTCAAATCTGCGCGCGAGACGATTCGTGATGACCCTTAAAAACAGCTTGTAAACATGGCTCAGAAGTGATATCGGTCTAAAGTTCTTCAAAAGGGTTTGGTCGCCCTTTTTGAAGAACAGCACCACTATACTTCCGTGCCATGCCTGCGGCGTTTTGCCCTCGAGGATGACGGAATTGAATAGCTTCTGGAAGATTTGCAGGAAGCACAGGAGTACCACCGGCTCTCAGGAGCTCGGCTGTAATTAAATCATCACCCGGCGCCTTGTTATTTTTAAGCTGTTTGAGGGCCATACTAATCTCGTACAGACTGACGTCTGGGATATCTACGGTATAGTGTCGGGTTAATTTGGCTCTTGGGTCTTTAGCCTTGTTGTTAACAGGTACCCGTGTGGTCGTGTATAGCTGTCCGTAGAACTTCTCGACTTCCCTCAAAAGTTCGGGTTTAGAGGAAACGACCCTGCCATCGTCGGTCTTCAGCTTCGTCAATTGGCTCTGCCCAATAGACAAGTCTCGTGCGAATACTTTAGAGCCCTTTTTACGCTCTATAGCCGCCTTTACACAGTCTGTGTTATGGCGGCGGATATCACGAGTCAAGGACTTGGAGATCTGTCTATTTAGCTGCCTATACTGGAAAGCGTCGTCCGGGGACTGAAGGGTCATTTGACGTCTCAATCTGAGATCAATTGAGAGTAGAATCTGAGATTTTACCGGTTCTTTTTGAACGGCTGGCCTTGAAAAACTTAGACCCGGCCGTTTGAACAGCTTCCACGAACCTGTTATTATACTCGTCCACGTCAACGCAGTCATCGAGGCATTCGAAGCGGTTTTGCAATTCGAGTTGAAAGTTTACAAGGTTTTGGATCTGGATGGGTGCAGGTCGGAGCGTAAACTTCACCAGTTGAGACCTCTCCAATTTTGGATTGATATTCAATGTGCCTCTTACTATGCGGTGATCACTCCGAGTTTTCACCGAATTGATCACAGAGACATCATTGAATATCTGTCTTTTGGTCGACATAATGAAGTCAATCTCATTTTTGGCGACACCATCGGGACTAATCCAAGTCCATTTGCGTTGTTCCGGCTTCATGAAGAAGGAGTTCCTCATATACAGGTCCTCCTTCTCCATGAAGTCGGCCAGCCTGGCCTCGGGTGTTCCGATTTCCGAACCCAAATTGCCCGATTCTCAACTCATCGCCGCTACGTTTCCCCAATTTTGCGTTGAAGTCTCCCATGACAACGTTAAAGTGGGTGTTAGAAGTGTGGATGGCTGTTGAGATGTCCTCATACATGGCTTTCACCTCCTCGTCAGGATGTGTCAAAGTCGGAGCGTAAACCTGAATGACTTTCAACGAATACCGTTTGGTAATTCTGAGTATTCCTCCAACTTCTCGTCGGTCTGCAGTGTCTTGACATTGTATGTTGCTAGGGCCAAAGGTCGTCGTTTTTGGTAGCGAATCCGAACCCGGGGATTCTTCGCACCCCCTGCCCCGTCGCTTATGTAGCTGCTACCGTGGCCACCACGAACGGGGCCGCCGGGGACTAGGGGCCGGGGCCTGTGTGTATTTGTCATTTTAGGGGGGAGTTTTTGCCATAATCGCCACGCTTGGCAGGCGGGTTGGCGATCGCAGTATTCGCAGTTGGTGATACTCTTACGGAAACATGCTGCTGCCCATCCTCCGTTCTTTGTATCCCTTAGTCGCCTCTTACGACACCCACGGAAGGAGAATGGGGTGGTGCTATTCTGATGCGACACCACACACTTAATAATACCTAATAAGATATTATTAATAAAGTAGGCAAAAATTATAAATTTGATTGATTTTTATTAGAGTATTTATTCGCTGTCACAGAAGATTGACTCAAGTATTCTTTAATTTATACTTAAAAAGGCGACGATTGCATCCGAATAAAGAAATAAAATTAGTATATTGAAATAAAGTATTACTATTTTACTATCTAAATAAAATATAACGTAGCCTACAGTAGAAATTGATTATAGTCTGACCGCTACCGCTGTACCGCGCCTTAGGTACCCGAGCGGTAAGGCAGGGGAGAGGGAGGGCGATTCTAGACATGGGTAACTCGGTGAAAATCCTTGCGTTAACTCAGTGACTTAACTGCGCCGGCTCATTGAGATAACTCAAAATTGCGCCAATGCGCAACAAAATTAAAACACGCCGAATGAGCAACGAAATGAGCGTCATCTACACGCCGCACTCACAGGTTCTTAGCACAAACAGCTCGCAAATTGTGTTGGCTCATTGTTCACCTATCGAGTGAGTGAAAAATGAATCGTGCATGATGAGATGGGTGTTTTCGTTAAATTTTATCATCGATGCGCATCGTTAATTAATCAACAGTATCCGATGCCGGCATAATTATTTCTGGCATCGATTCATTATACGATTTGCTAAAATTAGGTGTGCAAATAATTATTTAATTAAATTCAATTCAATTCAATTCAATTCCATTTATTCATGCTTATATATAACAATACATTATACATAGACCCTTTTGAGGTATAGCATATATACATTGTCAATTTTTACTTTTAAAACATATTTCACAATTAGCACTTATTTTTCGGAATACAATTTATTGAATATATAATCATTTCTACGTCAGTCATTAGTTACATTATCAAAATTGTCATTAAAATAATCATCAATTGTATAATAAGTCTTATTAATTAAAAATATATTTAACTTCATTTTGAAGGCATTCAAAGACTGAGCCGACTTTATATAAGTTGGAAGATGGTTATATATTCTAATGCCCATATTAAAAATACTCTTGCGGAATGTAGTAGTCTGACATGTAGAACTGCATAATTTTGTGTTGTGTCGAATGCCTTTTAAAGTTGAAAAGCTATTTATATTTTTCCTAACAAATTACAAACAAATTTACTAAAAGTTGAGTTATGTAACTGTGTACTGTAGTTGATTACTATGCATATTTTATTTGTAATATATCTTGTCGCAAAATGAATAGTTATAATATTGTGGTAATATTTATTTTTCAGTCAAGGTTTTGGATCCTGTGGAGAGTACTCATCCAGAGAAGCAGGTTTACATGACAAGTCGCTTGACTCTCAATGCATGTCCAAAATTGATGTTTTTGAACTAATTTTTATCTTTGTCACTTCACTGCACTTTAGAATACAAAATAACAACACTTTTGTACACTAAAACACACTTAATAACAAATTGAAATAAATCAACCATGCTTTTCTTTCAACTACTCCCCACAGAATCGACTATAGTTCTTTGGTTTTGATTTTCGAACGTAAACGTATTCCGTCATTTGTTTTGTTTTATACACAGCTACTCAGCCTTCTGTCAAAATACAACCTTATGGCCAGTAAGTAAATTGAAATCTAGAAAATAAAGATTACCTAGTTATAACTCCATTTACATTTCAAGAAGTTGCAATTTATAAAAATAATATTCGAATTTCCCGGTCCTGCGCTGTGCGCCAACGTATTTTGAAGAAGTGAGTTAATTAGCGCAGTGAACTGAGTTGGCACAATTGCGCGGCGCAGCGCAGTGTTGTCACACATATCTATTTGTCATTCTATCATCAGTCCGTCATCACTCATGGCGACAAGTAGTGTTATTTGTTACGGACTGTTTGTATCAAACGCACATGAGATAAAATATCTAAAGATGGGTCGTGCGTTATCTCGAGATATCAAGACCCACTTTTTAAAGTGGCCGAATATTTTAAGAAATTTTTTATTCATGCAGGGGTGGAAAAAGAATACTAACCTCTGCGGCCGGGGTCGGCCTGTCATAAAAGCCGCCAACTCACTTCACTGCGCTGATGTGTTAACTCACTTTTTCAAATTGCGTTAGCGCACAGCGCAGTACCGGGAAATTCGAATATCATTTTTATAAATTGCAAACTCCGTGAAATGTAAATGGAGTTTTAACTAAGTAATCTTTATTTTCTAGAACTTACTAGCCATAAGGTTTTATTTAGACAGATGGCTGAGTTGACAGCTGTGTGTAAAACAAATGACGGAATACGTTTACGTTCGAAAATCAAAATGAATGAACTATAGTCGATTCTGTGGGGAGTAGTTGAAAGAAAAGCATGGTTGATTTATTTGTTATTAAATGTGTTTTAGTGTACAAAAGTGTTGTTATTTTCTATTCTAAAATTCTTTATCGCTAAGCGGTTTCCAACGAACCATTATCGGCAATTCCAACTCCTCAACGTTACTGGTCATTTGGAGTAGCGGAGTTGTGGACTTCACCAGGAGGAACTTTTCGACTGCGAAGTCACTTGTGATATTAATGGCCTGGCACAAGTCGATGCAAATGCATTATTTAAATATATACTTGCCATCCCTTATAATGATTTTTTAGCGCTGACGAACAGCAAACAGGCTGACGGTCCATTTAATAATAAGCAGTTACCGTCGCCTATAGATGTTTGCGACGCTAGAGGCACCGCGAACACAGTGCTGCCAGTATAGGAGTACTGAGACCTAGGGTGGTTGCCATCGCTTTGTCGCTTTGATGACCTCCGTGGCATAGCGGCTAACGCACGTCGGTACGCTTGCTGAGGTCACGGGTTGGATTCCCGTCCAGCGTCTGGGTGTTTATGTATAATATGGATGTATATACATAAGAAAAGTATATAAGTAGTATATCAGTTGACTAGTATCCATAATACAAGTGCTATGCAACTTAGCTTGGGACTAGATGGCGTTGTGTGAAATGTCCTAATTTATTATTAAATATTATTATTATTTTACGTCAGGCCGACCCCGGCTGCAGTGATTAGTATTCGTATTCTAACTCCGCCCCTGCACGGACAAAAATGATGTCAAATTTGTTCTTTGTCACGGGATTGTAGCATGTTCACCTTCTCTGGATTATCTTTTGAAGAGTCCCCAAAGTCTTCCTGTGATTCCTTTAAATGCAAGCAGACTAAATATCCGGATTCTAAGGATATCATATTCTTTGCTTCACGTCAGACTTCTAACATCTCTAGGAACTTTGATACTGTACTTCAATTCCAATAGGTGATGCTTCAATAGTTCGTTTTTCGTAACCAAGTAAATTTTAAGCCAGCCTCATGTACCCTGGTGATTCTTCGTCATTACCGCGAACAATGTGTCAACAGCAGCAACTGTTTCCGATTAAAATATAATCCACTACGCTGTTGTCCGGTCCAGCTGTTGCATAATAGGATTTCATAGACTGTTTTATGGTAAAGTTATTCTGCACATACATCGATCATTCGATGTCAACTGCATAGGCAAGTGAACGCACCCATCTTACCCACCTGCATCTATTTTCATTCTATTGCACTCTTGCACTTCGATGTCCGCATTTTTTTTAGCACACACAATCTCAGGCATCCCTGCTAGAAGAAATTCATTTATTTAGTATTTCTTAAATCTATACTTTGAGATTGCTTCACTCATACACACATTAAGTTATCACAGGTGTCTGATAAATAAATGATTTTCTTTATTTCTTTCGTTCATCCTCTGCTGGACCTCCACAACGTTGCTAGACATCTGTCCACAACGTAGGTAACCGGTTGCTATAATACGTAATTATACCAGAGCAACTGGCGGCCCTGCAGGTTCATTACTCGATCTATCCGCATCATTCTACGCCATCATCTCAATATATTCCATATTTAAATATTAATATTTATTATTCTTTTAATTCAATTACAAAGGATCAAATTTGAAAGAATTAAGTATATCTTCATCGATATCTCATATTGAATCGTCGTTCCGAACGAGACATTGAATTAAATACCTTTATTTTTTTATCTTAACATGGATATATATTTAGGGTGTAAAGGGTCAAAGACAGCATTGGCCCTATAAAGAGCAAGGTTCAGAACGTGTTATTCCGGTCTTATTATCTAGTAATTGCTGAGGCCATTCGCAATTATTCCGATTCATTTGAAGTGGTTTATAGTATTAAATGAGAGCGTTATCCAGTTTATTTACTCGTAAGTCACTGGATGATGAGAATGATGACCTCTGCGCAACGACGTTTTTTATCCATGCAGGGGTGGAGAAAAATACTGACCTCTGCGGCCACGGTCGGCCTGACGTAAAAAGCGAAAAGACAACCCACCCTAGCTACGTGGTAGGGCTCCAAGTCCGTCTGGATGGCGACCACCTTTGGTCTTAAGTATGCCGCCATAATAACCTTATGTTGTATTCTCGCATTAGTGATCCAGGTTCCTGTACCCCTATGGGACAGTAGTGTGTTCGCGATGTCACTGGCGTTGCAAACACCCAAAGGCGACGGTAACTGCTAAATTAAGGCCGTTAGCCTGTCTGCTGTTCTAGCAAAAAAAAAAAAATAACGTAAGTGCTATGCTACTAGATGGCGCCATGTGAAGTGTCCCATTCATTATAAATCTGCTGATTCGTTTTTCCGGAGTTACAGTTCGAAATGCCTTTCCAAATTCAAGGACATTTTTTCACTTGAAATGTTATTCACACACACAATAGCCAATCAAATATTTGAAACTAAAAACAATTAATTTAATTTAATTACCTAAACATACCTAAACATATTAAATTACCTAAACCATATAATAATATGATAACTAACCAAAAAATCAGACCGCATTTATAATATGGTAATTAACGTCAGAAAATGATTTCACATTCAGTCAGAAAATGAGTCATGACCGTCGTGCGACTAAAGTTTTGAATATTTAACTCCGTAATTTACTATCCGTGTTATATACTATTATATATCATCAATTTCTATAAGGATTTATATGTTTAACTGTTGAGTACTTCAGACAGACTCGACTTGAGGAATTAGATGGAACGCGGCTCTCTGGTCACCAAACTGATAGTTGTCCGGTCAAATGGCTGCCTAGGAGATACGGAGACTCCAATTTTTTTTTACTCATATCGAGTGCATCAATTTGTTGTTATTTATTCTCCCAGATATTTTTGGCTGGACAATTTTAATCGAGAAACCATTGCCGATGGTAGCCCAGGGGGTCTTTCCCCAAAGTAAATCGGGGATTGAGGAGGGCACGCAGAACAGCACTTATGCCCTCATCACCGTAGCGTAGAAACCAGCATAGGAAGGTGCTGGCGGAGTCAACATTCTCCGAGGAACCTCCCATAACCACTGTCTACGGTGGATGAAGGTCATTGGACGTCTTCTGACACCGTTATCCAGTCCTGCATTGGCAGGACAGGCGCTGATTTCGCTGCCCAACGGCCGGGACCAAGAGGTCAATTCCGATCTAAGCAAAAGGGGCATGGCGTTGCGTATAGGCCACGGTGTCCTGCTTGTCACCCGTATCATATTGGTGGCAGTTACCAACCAGGAAGGCAGGGACTCACCGCCTCTATGATGGCAAGACTTGCACTGAAGCGCGCAAATTTGCTGTCTGCAAACAGAGGCTCCTTTCAGAGTGCTTATTGTGATAAAAATCGAAGGCTCTTCAATATTGGCTCAAGCCAAAACTTTACAAGTTTCATTTACAAGGTATTTAATAATCTCCGCGGTGGGACGCTGGCGTGCTCACGATTCCCGTCCTGAGTTTATGTTTAATGTCAATTGGCTATTACCACAAGCCCCCTGCAATTAACTTCGGGCTTAGATGACACTATGTGTATTGTTACAGTATATTTGTTTATTTCTTCTTCTTCAAGTGCCTCTCCAACTAGTGAAGGTTGGCTACCAACTTCTGGAATTCTTGTCTATCCTTAGCGAGTCGAAACAATTTGGATACGCTCGCTATTCCAGTCCACTCTCGGATGTTACGGAGCCACGACTTATTTCTCCGACCAACTCGCCGTTTACCGGCAACCTTGCCCATCATTATAAGTTGCAAGAGGCTATTATTTATCGTGCCTGAGCACGTGACCGAGATATGCAGTTTTTCGTCTCTTGGTGACAGACAAAAGTTCCCTTTTCCGTCCAGCTCTTTATTTATTATTAACTATTTGTTTATTAATAATGTATTTTTCCTACTTGCGTACAACCAATATCTCTTAGTTACAGAACCAGTGACGCAATGACGTATTGCATAATTAATTGATACGCGTGTACTCCTTTGGTATAGATAAACATTATTACCATTCAACACGCATCCTGCTTACCTTGATAGAATTGCTTCATACAGCCATTGTTTGTCAAGAACTTAGAAGGATAGTGACGATTGCATCCTCAATCTCTCCATTACACCATTAAACGAATAACAAGGAGAAACATACAAAGTTGATATTTTTAAAAATTGCGATTCTACGGATGTATGAAGCGTCAACAAAAGTATCGACAGCGTTGAAAGTATTCATCGATTTTTTTTTTTTATTATCGAGGAACAGCAGACAGGCTCACGGTCCACTTAATAATAAGTAGTTACCGTCGCCTATGTTAGCGACCGTTAAAAGTGGACAAACGATGTGACGGAATGGTGTCCTAGATATAAAAAGAGAAACAAAGGCAGGCAGTACCGAATATGGGAGGATGATATTAAGGAGGTGGCAGGACCATGTTGGATGAGGATAGCAAGGGATAGATCGTTATGAAGAACACTTGGGGAGGCCTATGCCAAAGAGGATAATCTCGGAATCGGTGTCTAATACAAACAATATCATTTAAATACGTTGCTTTCATTAACAATCATGTTATTAGTCGCACACAAGTAGTTATAAGATGAAATGTAACATCTAAGATTGTTAATAAAGGCTTTTTTTATTATTATGTTAGCGACGCTAGGGGCACCGCAGTTACCGTGTCTGATATCTTTATATACATATCACAATCATATTATAATACGTTATAATGGGCGATTTCCACCTAAATAGAGGTTTTTGTTCTTCGGTAAATTATTAAATATCTTATAATATAATAATGCTAAAAACAAAATATCACCAAAATATCATATTAACATACTATTAAGGTCGTTATTAATGTAAGTAACAATTAGTGACGGTAAAATATCTACTAATGATTAAATAGACAAGTTATAAATTTAGCACATTAGTTCTAGCTGAGTGCAATTGTGCACGGACCCCGTAAAAGTCGGCGACCCGGCAAGTGCCACCCTGTACACCCAAACCGACACTCGGATATTGTTTGCTCAAGAAGAAACTAATAAAAGTTTCGCTTGAGGATATATTAGCTGATTGACAACGAAATTTCGTGTCCTACTTTCAATGTGAAACGAGAAAAACAATTTAAATAAAAAGGACGATAGATTTTTCCCCAAAAAGGGGTTAATGTCAGGCAGGTGGCCGGTTGTAAAAACTAAGCCACAACTATTTGTTTTGCCGAGCCCATATAATGTGGGATTAGGGCAGGAGGAAGAAGAAGTTCTAGCTGAGTATTCAAAAGACCAGATAATTTCCTGCTGCATGAGTGAATAACATTATAAGAAAACTTAGCTGTGCCCGCGACTCCGTCCGCGTGAAATAGTGACCTTGGGTAGAAGTTTTTGGATATATCTCATGGTTTGTTTTCGATTACAAACCCTATAAACCCTAAAATATAAATGAAATATGCAAACAGCCAGTATTATCGAATACGTACGTTCGAACCTACAAAGTCTAGCCTAAGCTAAACCCTATTTCATATGATTGATGACATAAATCTGAGGTCAACTTAAATTGAACAAATAATTTCCGAAACTTTTCATTTTTAACAAAAGCTATTTTTTTTTCTAAAATAAAAATAGCCTAAGTTACTCCAGTTACTCCTTGATACATCAGCTATATTCCAGTGAAAGTCCCGTCAAAATCAATGCAGCCATATCAGAGATTAGCCGGAACAAACAAACAGACAGACAAAAATAGTTAAAAATGTTGTTTTGGTATATGTACCGTGTATACGTCCAAATGCACTTAGTAAAAAGCGGTTATTTTAATATTACAAACAGACCCTCCAATTTTATTTATTTGTATAGATAAAGAACTGACTCCAACAAGGAGGCTTAAAGGCTAACCTTAAAAATATAGAGACGTATGTAAGACATCTGCTACGTTATAATTGTGGTCAAACGTTAAGCCTACCATTTCAATAATAGCAATTATACATACAAGCTAGTTGCTTTACGCAAACGAACAGACGTCATTAAGTAAAGAACAAAAAAAAAAAAGATATTCAGTGCTCGCAACAGATGGGCGTTGAAACAAACCTCTGAGAGAATTCTGGAGTATTGCGTCTCGGAAATCTTTATCTTCTTTGAGCTCGGAAGCTAAGATTGTAACTTAATTTTACTAGAACTCTCTATATTGTCAATTCTATTGTAGCAGGACTAGATAGCCAAGGACCTCTTCAAGTCAAGATTTTTGAGGACCAAACCTGCCATCTGGTGCAGTTTGTTAGATAATGACGACTGGCTAAACGTTTTCATTCAAGACTTGAGGCGAGATATCAGACGGTCTCAATTTTTACTAAATTTTGTCAAATCTATTCCTCTTTGTTCTAATAGTGATTATCTTGGTAAATAAAATGTTACTTATAGGTGTTGGTGCAAGTATGTACGCTATTTTCACGCTAGCAACCCTCTTTTTTATTGAGATGGAAATGTTTGATGAGCACCCTACGCTCGCAGCGGATTGCGTGGGACTCCAATGCTTTCATTCACTCCTACTGTTTTTTTAAAAGTCAAAGTTCTTCTTTTTTGAATTACAGATTATAAACTAAAAACCCCATTCGTCTACTGCACGATGCCCGAGCGGAGGAATATGCTTGCGTGCACCTAAGGCCCGGTCGGGCTTGGCCGGCCGGTCTCTCTTGAGCATCAGTCGGTGTGTATGATTTATCACAGCTGCCTTCAGTCTTTCACAGAGGTGAGAGAGAGACGCACCTATCGCCGACCCGCAGTTCCGTGGTTCCTCATGCCTACATAACATGCCTTCATAAACTATGTGTATAGCGGATATGAGCAGACAACTTTATATACGTAATTATTATAAAGAAGTCATTCTCACAAATTTTCTTGAGTATATTAAGGATTTATTTTGATCAAAATCGTAAATGTATACTGGATCTTAAAAGATACTCGGATTTTAATGTTCTAAGACATACTGATTCAGGTTAATCTTTCACATTGACGACCTGGCCTTACCTTTAATGTTCGGGCTTTGATTATTTGAATAAAAAAGATCTTTTTTTCTTAAATGTTTTGTATTTACCATTATTATTAAAGCCGTTTCATTTTTCTGACACTGATTAGCTGTTGTAAACGGGGATAAAAAGAAAAAGTCAGGCCTCATTTTGAAATTTGTTTATTTTTTTATAAAAATCTATCTGGGCTTATACGCGGATGTTACTTTTCTATAGAAAGTATTCGTAGACGCACGATCTCTCCTCAATTCACGGGATACCTTGCTGTCAGAAGACTGCGGGGGGATGGGCATGGGAAGGTCGTAATAGTAAAGTGCCCTGGGGGACGGATGGTGAGGGATATGGCCTTTATAACACGGTAGTTACCACACTCCTTCACCGATCCCTTGCCTTTGAAGACTGGAGTAATGATACTCAGCCTCCACTGGTTCGGGATCGTAGCTTCAAGACCAGTCTGAGCCTGGGAAAATACGCCTCAATTTTTCAAGCAGATGTCTTCGTCATCTTAGAATATGTGGAAGTGAATCTGCAAAAAGACTAGGTACATCATTCTAGTGACATAAATTCACTTTGGCAGTCAAGCAGCACTTTGAGCGCTGGATTCAGACTTAACATCCTCGAAACTCGTCAAAAAATTTATTGACTATTTAAATACTTTAGGCAAGAAAAACAAAATAATTCTTCGCTGGAATCCCGGGCCTGCGGATATCATGGGCAACGAAAAGGCCAACGAACTTGCCCGGATAGGGGCTAAGGGAACACAGTACGGACTTGAACCACGCTGTGACGTGTCTAAAAGCCTAATCTGGCTCACCCTCAGGGATAGACGCACCAGAGAATCTATTAAGCGCTGGAACACAGTTCCAGGTCTAAATCACTCCAAAGTGTTAGTAAAAGTCTACAACCGCATGCTGGCGGTCGAAGCACTAGCACTAAACAGGAATCAGCTATGCACCTTAACGGGGGCGCTAACCCAACTGCTGCCTGAACAAGCACCTCAATATCGTAAAAATCAGCGACACCAAAGCTTGCAGATTTTGCAATGAGGCAGATGAAACGGCTCTGCACCTGCTGTGTTATTGCTGTCTTCTGATGCATAAACTTAACCTCATCCTGGGAAACACATTTTAGAACCGGATGACTAGCATTGCCACCTTTCGAAATAATAATAGGATGATCGTCGTTAGCAGCGGGTACTAATCTACGAGTCATTTAAGCGAAGAAGTGAGCCGGCTCTAGCAGGATTTATAATAACTGGTCGTCAAATAGAAGCCGCTAATGGAAAATTGAGAGCTGTCGAGCAAGTAGAATCTGGTGAAAAGAACTTAACCGTCCCTAACAATTGTATGGATCTTGAGGTGCGTAGATTTAGATCTGGACAGTTTAAAAAAGAATGTGACTTAAAAAGCAGAAGGTCCTTTTTAGTCAAGAATATACTCGATAAGCGATTAAAAGCTTTCTATTTCATTATTTATTCTTTTATTTTCATATTTAATAATCTAAGACAAAGTATTTACAATATTTTATTAACACGTTAGACGCCATGTCGATCACTGGCGAAATTTACTTAGTAGAAATTTGTTTTATGAAATGAAGTAATTTCGGAGGGTACGAGAAAAAAGCTATCTTGAAAAATATCTATCTACCAATTAAAAATGTATCTAAACATAACGGGCCGCTGTCAATCGGCAAATACACGTCAAAATGCTTGGCAATTAATGTGTCAAGAGAAGCACCTAAATGTATATTAGAATGTTGGGCAACCTTCAAATTCACGTTCGAAGATACAAGTTGTATGTTTTGTATGTATGATATTGTTTTGCTAGGAGGTAGGGCTCTGACTTTTAAATATGTGACCATAATAACCTCGTGTTGTGTTCATAAGTGACCAGTTTCCATTATGTGTACGCAGATGGCAGCTGGCAGTGGCCCTAGCATGGCAAACATTCATAGGTGACGGTAACTGCTAATACTAAGTGGGCCGTCAGCCTGTCTGCTGCTCTACAGCAATAAAAAAATATTCTTTTTAAAGAAAAAAGGTATTAAAAATAGGATACTTGTAAGAAATTAATAAGAAAATTCAGAGCTTTACTTCAAATATTTGTTTTGTAATCATAGAACATATTTATATTATTATTATAAGTTTTGTAATCATAGAATATATTATTGTAACTTATACATACAAAAGCACTGCAAGCAACACAGTTATAATAATTTATATGTGGTTTCGGCACATTGATTAGATTCCCCACTTAAACAGGAGATTATTAGATTAGTGTGTTCATTTTTTTACCACTACGTCATCGTCACGACTGTGGTCAAACAGAATATTTTTATTTAATTTTTTACACGCTATACATATATATTTTCCTCTGTGCAGAGGTAAGGCGTAAGAATACTGATCCGTGTGGCCGGGGGCGGCCTGTTTTAAAATGCGACAAAACCCTAGCAATGTGGTAGGGCTCCATGGATGGCAACCATCCCTGATTTTTGAATATGCCGCCATAATAACCATGTGTTGTGTTTCAGCATAAGTAGAAATAACATATATAGCTGGCGGTAACTGCTTATTAAATGGGCCGTCAGCCTGTCTGCCGTTCTTCAATCAATTTAACAAAGGACTAATTATTTTAAAACATATTTTGTTCTCAAACTTAAACTTAAAAAAATCTACTATAATAAGTTACTACTTTATATAGCACTAGCCGTGCTATATAAAGCCGCTCCGCTGGGCGATTAACAGGCAAGATGAAATCGAAAAAAAATGATAAAGGGTAATATAATATCTTCGTAAAAAAAAATTTTCAATAAAAAGTATCCTATGTTACTTCTAATACCTCCAAGAATATGTGTACAAGGTTTCATGATGATCGGCTAAGTAGTTTTCGCGTGAAAGCGTAACAAACGAACTTTCACATTTATAATATGTATATGTATAAAATTGACTATCAAGATGAATTAATTATTTGGATGAGATAACGGTATACGATATGAAGGTTCGTTATACCCATTCAGGTCAAGTAGCGAAAGCGAAACAATTACATTTATGTGTTATGTTATATGTACCCTATGTATTTTGTATGTTTAAGATTTTTATCTGTGTACGGGCGGAGAAAGAATACTGACCTGCGGCCGAGGTCAGCCTGTCGTAAAAGGCGACAAAACAACTCACCCTAGCTACGTGGTAGGGCCTTAAGCCCGTCTGGATGGCGACCACCTTTGGTCTTAAGTATGCCGTCATAATAACCTTATGTTGTATTCTCGCATTAGTGACCCAAGTTCCTGTACCCTAATGGGACAGCAGCGTGTTCGCGATGCCACTGGCGTTGCAAACACCCATAGGCGACGGTAACTGCTAAATTCTAAGCAGGTCGTCAGCCTATCTTCTGTCCTACAGCAATAAAATAAAAAGTATTTGTATAAAGAATTGATCAAAACTTATCCGCGCTCATCCGCGTATGCACCATGCTAGATATAAGATTTAGTATCTGGTATGCAATTACAACATATCTACGCTTTTTGTGTACAGTTTGACAACAAGCAACATTGTCACTGTCAAGATACAAAAACCAAGGCCAGTGTTAACAAAATACATAGACGTATATTTAGAGAGGCTGTGGACTTTAGCGAGCTATTAAGATGTAGATGTAGATTATTCTATGTCTACCTATAATTCTACGATTGGTTAATATTAAGTACTGACATCTACATGATGAGCCCATGAACGACTCGTAATAAAATAAAAAGAGATGAAAACATTTTCAGCTCTTTCTGAAGCGATTGCTTTGACTGTCTGTCAACCGTGTGTCAATTGTCTGTCTAGCAAGTCAGATTAAATTAGTCCCAAGGATGCTGGGACCCTTTTGTGACGACTACGTACTGCTCCTACAACTAAGATAAGGTAGGGCTCCAAGCCCGTCTGAATGGCAATCACCCCTGGTTCGCAAATATGCCGACATTATAACTGGGTTGTGTTCCGGCATTAGTAGTGACCAAGTTCCAGTACCACAACGAAGCGTGTTAGGGGTGCCCCTGGCGTTGCAAACACCCATAGGCAATGGTAACTACTAACTATTAAGTGGTCCGTCAGCCTATCTGCTTTTCCTCAGCAATATAATAGGCTGAAAAACCAAATCAATATGCCTTACCAACTACTACTTTGTCTTTTTAACCGAAAAAAAAAACGGAGGAGCTTCTCAATTCGACGCGTATATTATTTTTTTATGTAGACCGTGCTTAACTTTTTACAAAGTAACCGATTTTAATAAATATTTTTTATTACAATAAAACGATAACAATCTGTACAGTGCAATAAAATTCGAGTTAACGCTCTCTAATTTTTGACTATTATAATGTACTAGACCGATCAAGGTAATATTTGTAATTTGCTAGTGGGTAATTTATTTTGAATTAAGTACTTTTAAAACTAAGTAAACTTAATTAACTTTATTTACTGCGGTTGTAAAAACTAAGCCATAACTATTGCAACATGCAACATGTTGTGCTGACCCTATATAATGTAGGATAAGGGCAGGAGGAAGAAGATTTTCATAAATGGAGATCAGCAGATCTTATCTTTATGCTATATATAAAAAAATAGCGCATCGTTTACTACTTATTTTAATAATTATGTGTGTGATTGAACGTTTGAAATCTGAAAATATAACCCATTTCAAGACTATACTATAATTTAGATAAGTTATTATAAAACATACTCCATTAATAATAGTGTTTATAAAGATAATACAAATCAAACTGTCATTATCATGTATTATAATAGATCATTATCGTTTATTTTAGTTTATTGGAATTTTTTATTGGTGTCGCTCATATATATGTGTAGAGTTTAAAAATAGTTGTGTGAAATTGGAATACTTTGTAAACTATGTTGTAGTTGCCCATTAATTACTACCTTTTATTGTCACTGTTGTAGTGTGTGGTGTCGCACCAGAATAGCACCACCCCATCTCCTCCCGTGGGTGTCGTAAGAGACGAGTAAGGGATAGAAAGAACGGAGGATGGGCAGCAGCATCTTTCCGTGAGAGCATCACCAACTGCGAATACTGCGATCGCCAACCCGCCTGCCAAGCGTGGCGATTATGGCAAAACCCCCCCCTAAAATGACAGATACACACAGGCCCCGGCCCCTAGTCCCCGGCGGCCCCGTTCGTGGTGGTCACGGTAGCAGCCACATAAGCGACGGGGCAGGGGGTGCGAAGAATCCCCGGGTTCGGATTCGCTACCAAGAACGACGACCTTTGGCCCTGGCAACATACAATGTCAAGACACTGCGGACCAACGAGAAGTTGGAGGAACTGGAGGAAGTTTTGAGCAGACTGCGATGGGATGTTGTGGGGTTATCTGAAGTCCGAAGACAGGGAGAGGACTCAATAATCCTAAATTCCGGAAATCTGCTCTACTTCCGGGAGGGCGACCAACTGTCCCAAGGTGGTGTCGGGTTTCTCGTTCACAAGTCTCTTGTGAACAACGTTACTGAGGTGGGGAGTGTTTCGACTAGGGTAGCGTACCTAATACTCAAAATTACCAAACGGTATTCGTTGAAGGTCATTCAGGTTTACGCTCCGACTTCGACACATCCTGACGAGGAGGTGGAAGCCATGTATGAGGACATCTCAACAGCCATCCACACTTCTAAAACCCACTTTAACGTTGTCATGGGAGACTTCAACGCAAAATTGGGGAAACGTAGCGGCGATGAGTTGAGAGTGGGGCAATTTGGGTTCGGAAATCGGAACACCCGAGGCCAGATGCTGGCCGACTTCATGGAGAAGGAGGACCTGTATATGATGAACTCCTTCTTCATGAAGCCAGAACAACGCAAATGGACTTGGATTAGTCCCGATGGTGCCACCAAAAATGAGATTGACTTCATTATGTCGACCAAAAGACAGATATTCAATGATGTCTCTGTGATCAATTCGGTGAAAACTGGGAGTGATCACCGCTTAGTAAGAGG
Organism: Malacosoma neustria; assembly: GCA_963693495.1. Taxonomy (NCBI): domain Eukaryota; kingdom Metazoa; phylum Arthropoda; class Insecta; order Lepidoptera; family Lasiocampidae; genus Malacosoma; species Malacosoma neustria. Next base: position 19,699,003 of record OY856377.1, read on the forward strand.
CACATTGAATATCAATCCAAAATTGGAGAGGTCTCGACTGGTGAAGTCTACGCTCCGACCTGCACCCATCCAGATCCAAAACCTTGTAAACTTTCAACTCGAATTGCAAAACCGCTTCGAATGCCTCGATGACTGCGTTGACGTGGACGAGTATAATAACAGGTTCGTGGAAGCTGTTCAAACGGCCGGGTCTAAGTTTTTCAAGGCCAGCCGTTCAAAAAGAACCGGTAAAATCTCAGATTCTACTCTCAATTGATCTCAGATTGAGACGTCAAATGACCCTTCAGTCCCCGGACGACGCTTTCCAGTATAGGCAGCTAAATAGACAGATCTCCAAGTCCTTGACTCGCGATATCCGCCGCCATAACACAGACTGTGTAAAGGCGGCTATAGAGCGTAACAAGGGCTCTAAAGTATTCGCACGAGACTTGTCTATTGGGCAGAGCCAACTGACGAAGCTGAAGACCGACGACGGCAGGGTCGTTTCGTCTAAACCCGAACTTTTGAGGGAAGTCGAGAAGTTCTACGGACAGCTATACACGACCACACGGGCACCTGTTAACAACAAGGCTAAAGACCCAAGAGCCAAATTAACCCGACACTACACCGTAGATATCCCAGACGTCAGTCTGTACGAGATTAGTGTGGCCCTTAAACAGCTTAAAAACAACAAGGCGCCGGGTGATGATGGAATTACAGCCGAGCTTCTGAGAGCTGGTGGTACTCCTGTGCTTAAAATCCTCCAGAAGCTATTTAATTCCGTCATCCTCGATGGCAAAACGCCGCAGGCCTGGCACGGAAGTATAGTGGTGCTGTTCTTCAAAAAGGGCGACAAAACCCTTTTGAAGAACTTTAGACCGATATCACTTCTGAGCCATGTTTACAAGCTGTTTTCAAGGGTCATCACGAATCGTCTCGCGCGCAGATTTGACGACTTCCAGCCTCCCGAACAAGCCGGATTCCGAAAAGGTTTTAGCACCATAGACCACATACATACGCTGCGGCAGGTTATACAGAAGACGGAGGAGTATAACCAGAAACTATGCTTGGCGTTCGTGGACTATGAGAAAGCCTTTGATTCGATCGAGACCTGGGCGGTGCTTCAGTCTCTCCAGAGGTGCCACATTGATTATCGATACATCAAAGCGTTGAAGTGTTTGTATGAAAACGCCACCATGTCAGTCCGTCTCCAGGATCAGAACTCGAAGCCTATCCGACTGCAGCGGGGAGTCAGACAAGGCGATGTCATATCGCCGATGCTGTTCACTGCTGCGTTGGAAGATGTCTTCAAGCTTCTGGACTGGAACGGACTGGGCATCAACATTAACGGTGAGTACATCACTCACCTTAGATTCGCAGATGATATCGTAATCATGGCTGAAACCATGGAAGACTTAAGCCATATGCTTGATGGCCTCAATACAGCTTCCCAAGGAGTAGGTCTCAAAATGAACATGGACAAGACGAAGATCATGTCTAATGTCCATGTCGCACCTACCCCCGTAACAGTTGGGAACTGTACTTTCGAAATTGTTGACGAATACGTCTACTTGGGTCAAACGATCCAGTTAGGCAGGTCCAATTTCGCGAAAGAGGTCACTCGTCGAATCCAACTCGGATGGGCAGCGTTCGGGAAGCTCCGTAAAATATTTTCGTCCCAAATACCGCAGTGTCTCAAGACGAAGGTTTTTAACCAATGTTTGTTGCCAGTGATGACATACGGAACGCAGACGTGGTCGCTAACTATGGGCCTTATGAGAAAGCTCATGGTCGCTCAGAGAGCAGTGGAGAGGGCTATGCTCGGAGTTTCCCTGCGAGATCGAATCAGAAATGAGGAGATTCGCAGGAGAACCAAAGTAACCGACATAGCCCGGATGATTGCAAAACTGAAGTGGCAGTGGGCTGGGCACATAGCTCGAAGGACTGATGGCCGTTGGGGCAGAAAAGTCCTCGAATGGCGACCGCGTACCGGAAGACGCAGTGTTGGTAGGCCCCCCACAAGATGGACCGATGATCTGGTCAAGATCGCCGGGATAGGTTGGATGAGGGCAGCGCAGGACCGATCATCGTGAAGATCTTTGGGGGAGGCCTTTGTCCAGCAGTGGGCGTCTTCCGGCTGAAATGATGATGAATGATGATGACTTTAAAACCAGCAGTTTTTCTTTAATTCTATAAATATCTTTTTATAATAATTTATGAAAATATAATTATATTATCATAAACACTCAGAATATATATATATATATATATATATATATATATATATATATATATATATATATATATATATATATATATATATATATATATATATATATATTGTTATAACTTACACAGCACCATCTAGACCCAAAAGACCCAAAGTAGTAACTCATTTTTTTTATAAAAATACATATGATTCATAAACTCCATAACATCCACACGCGGGACGGGAGTCAACCCCGTGACCTCCGCACGTACGCCATAGAAATCATCAAATAAATGAATAAATAAATATATTTAGTTTAATCAATACATAAGCAATAAAATTCGGAATGTATATACAAATATATGATAGATGTGTGTGTATGAATATAGTTTCACGTGGCGTTTTATAAAAAGTTATCAAAACATAAAAACTGCAAAATATTGCATCTCATGTTAATCATTCTGACATACTTTTACCTCGACTGTCGGGGGAAGGGCGATATATCAGTGTAAATACATCAAAGGTGTAATTACAGAGCATTGTTTACATTTTAACCCAATTTAAGAGATGTAGCGAAGTACACCTGTTGTCTACGCTTGTGATCTGAGAGTCGTTTCGCTTCAATCTTCAGCAAGGACATAAGGACAATCCATATGTTACTTTGTGTGGGAATAAACCAAAATTATATTCTATTATGTATCATCACCATTGCTATTTGTGAGACAATTGATAGAAACTATAATTATTTTCTAAATACCTATTTATGTAGTATTTCTAAATCATTCACTTAATTTTATTAACTACCTTCACTCTCGTGTAAAGTGACGGGATTATCTACTATTTACATACGGGATTATCGTTGTAACGCGTGTAGAACAAGATGTAGGTGCTGATATTCGCCTTCAGATTTTTTGCTGAGACCGAGACACAGACCACTTTAAATTTATTAATCCACTCTCGTTGCACGATGTCCAGTCCAACGTGGTACAATATTATTATTGTTATTTTTTATTGTTGGGAACAGCAAAGGCTGACGGCCCATTTAATAGTAAACAGCGTCGCCTATAGATGTTTCGAACGCTAAGGGCACAGCGAACATGCTGCTGTCCCATATAGGTACAGGAGCCTGGGATGGAATGCCGGAACACAACACAAGGTTATTATAACGCTATTCTTATAGGCCAAGGGCAGTTGTAATCCAGACGGAATTGGGGCCCTACTACGTAGCTAGGATTGTTTTGTCGTCTTTTACGACAGGCCTACCACGGCCGCAGGGGTTAGTATGGATAATGATGATATATTAGCACAGTGGTCGGTAAACTTATTAGCCAAAGAGCCAAATATGAACATTACAACAATTAAAAAAAATTTGGGAACCAAATCTGCTTGTTTAGTAAACTTTTACTACACTAAATAAGTAGTACACTAAATAAAACTAAATTTCATATTCAAGTGCTTACATCTCCTTGGAAAGTTTGAGTAAGTCAGCTTTGTATGTTGCTGTTTTTAATTTTAGGCATGATTCCAAGTTCTCATCAATAAGACGACTTCTCAGTTTACTCTTGATAATCTTCATGATAAACAATATAAAATTTTAATTACCTGTCTATCTTTTTACTTAAACAAACAATTATACATGTTCTCAATTTATAGAAGAATTTAAATTTATCAAAATAAGCTGTATTTTTTTTTCTTATCAAGTATTTTCTAAAAGAAAATATTATTGCGCCTTCCTTGATATTTGTGCCAGAGCCGCACATAAGAAGCCATAGAGCTGGAGCCGCACTTTGCCGACCACTGTATTAGCATAACCGCGATAAGCGTATGTATTAAAGAATCAAACGGACTGACGAGACCGTTACGCCGTTAGCAAAAGACATCTACCCAAAACTGTTATTCACAAATCGCAGCCTATTCTCGTAACAGTTAACGTGTAGTCTAATCGCATTGAAAGACTTGCTTATTGGTATAACAGATACGTTCAGTACTTGCCGGGTTGCCAACGCGCGTACGCCATTACAACTAATTTAAAAATACTGCGTGACTTTTAATTTCAATGCAAATTTTAGTTCAGTAAAAGTAATATTAATTAACCATCCTGAAAATTTCTTAATTATTAAAAATATAAATAATTGGCAGTTTAAAATTTTTTGCAATTATCTGATAATAGTACATATTAATGGTTTATCTCATTGATACATAAAAAAATCATTAAAAAATTAATTACTAGTTTCTAATAAGAATAATTGTGTAAGTTAAGTGAATAAAATAGTGAAGTGAATTGTGAAATAGTTCAAAGCATTAGGAGATCAAATTTGAAAGGAGATTATTGTAATACCACAATGAAGGTAAGGGTTTTTGTTCTTCTTATTTCACTGTAAGATTACAAACACTGTCGTCGGCTTGCAAACAATAATATTATATTCTTAATGTCAGATTTGTAATAAAACATAAGTAGACTTTATACTTATTAAAATATTATACTATTATTTCATTTTTACATAAGTTTGTAGTGTTTAAGTTTCACTCTTATAATGTTTGGTGCAATAAAAAGCAATTTAATTTAATTTATTATTTACCTGCGAGTTATTATTAGTTTTTTATAGTAAATTAATGTCGCTATATAAAATTGTTGTCTTTTCGAAAATAGTACGTGTATGATACTACTCACCTAAAAACCAAGAAACAAATTAAATTTATATAATAATTAAATAGTTCCATTGTAGCCAAAAACATTTTTGTATTAAAAAATAATATAAAACTATTTAATTATAATTATCCAGATTAGAGGATAAGGAATATTAAAAATATAGTATATATTAAAAATATAGTATATATTGAAAATATAGCCCAAATTGTAATTATTTTAGTAAGAATTGTGTGAATTTTCAGACTTTAGTTACATTAATATAATATACCTACATTGATCAAAAAGTTCCCGGACTAACATATAAATGGCGCCACATATGCAAAATCAATTTATAAAATTTCATGACAATTGGACCACGTATTCTCAAGTTATTGTTGTTTGTGTCAAACAATTTTGGTGTATTTGTCAAAAGATGGATAAGAAAGAATTTCATGTATTGATTAAGCATTGTTTTTTGATTGGAAAAAATGCGAAAGATGCAAAAGAGTGGTTTGATAAGCATTATTCCGACTCTTCTCCAGGAAAATCAACAGTTTGTGAATTGTATAATGAATTTAAACGTGGTCGTAGCGACGTCACGACGCTCAACGCAGTGGTCACCCAAATACGGCTGTTAACGAAGAAAACGTCAAAAAAATCCGCAGAATTGTTTTCACCGACCGCAAAATAAAAGTCAGAGATGGCTGAGGTTTCAAAGTTATCGTATGGCAGCGTGCTTACTATTTTACACGACACTTTGGGTATGAAAAACTCGACTCAAAGTGGGTGCCGCGTTTGTTAACAGCTGGACTATTACACTCCAGAGTCAAAGCGCTCCTAAACTGAGTGGGTTGAGGCAGGTGGAAGCATTCCATGCGACCAAAAGACACAACAATCAACAACCAGTATACTGGGATGCGCATGGTATTTTGTTTATCGACTATCTTGAGAAAGGAAAAAGGATCAATTCTAAATACTATACAGCGTTATCGCACTAATTGAGCGAAGAAATAAAGAACAACCCCACATGGCAAAGAAAAAATCACTGTTACACCAAGACAATTCACCATGTCACAAATCAATGGCTACGATGGTCAAAACGCAAGAATTGCACTTCGAATTGCTGCCTCACACCACGTATTCGCCAAATTTGGCCCCCAGTTACTACTGGCTGTTCACAGACCAGAAAAGGATGCTCCAGGGAAAAAGATTTAGCACCAACGAGGAAGTCATTGCCGAAACTGAGGCCTATTTTGCGAGCAAGAATGCTTGATGCATTCTATAAACATGGTATCGAGAAGTTAGAGAAGCGTTGGGTCGATTGTATCGCCTTAGATGGAAATTATGTCAATGAGTGAAAATAAAACTCTTCTTTTCTTTTTTTTTCTTACTTAGTCCGGAAACTTTTTGATCTATGTGTTATATGTACTTGTAAAAATTTTGATGAATCTTTTTTTTTTTATTACGTAGGACAGCAGACAGGCTGACAGCCCGCTTAGAATTTAGCAGTTACCATCGCCTATAGATGTTTGCAACGCCAGTGGCATCACAAACACGCTGCTGTCCCATAAGGGTACAGGAACTTGGGTCACTAATGCCGGAACACAACACAAGGTTATTATGGCGGCATACTTAAGACCAAAGGTGGTCGCCATCCAGACGGGCTTGAGGCCCTACCACGTAGCTAGGTTGGGTTGTTTGTCGCCTTTTACGATAGGCCGACCCCGGCCACAGAGGTTAGTATTGTTTCTCCGCCCCTGTACGGATAAAAACCCTGTACGAATCTTATATGAACGCAAAAATAAAGGCATATTTTCCAGTAAATATATAAACGAGTACAAAACAGTAAAAAAGAAGTAGTAATAGTATAGTAGTTCATGGTAGCCAAGGTCACACTCGTAGATAAATTTTGAGTAGAGCTCACTGATTCTAATCCTATAACAATATGCACCGTTTAGCTAGTTTTTTCTAGCATAATGTGCCTATTGTAACATAATTGCCACGTAAGTATGGTCAAAATAACGAATGGAAAACTGCCTACTACGGGCGAACTGGAAACTTTACTATAAAATGAGGAAAAAAACGGCGAATGTGTGAAATTCGTCATGGACAACTTTTCTAATGTACAACGCGTGAATTACATATCAATAAAACTTTCTTTTTTCGCACGTAAAATGAATTTTTTTTTTCGTATGGATTGATGTTTACTACGTGTGCTAAGCTAATCGTTCAAGAATTTATTTCACTTTACATTTTTACCTTTTGGTCTCGGGGAACACCCCTCTTGACAGGTTCCCCGGCCCGGGGGGACCAAGGGATATGTGGGACTCCGGGAAAGACCGGCCATCCGACTACACACTAAAAAACCTCGCTGTTCTCCTATCGCTTACGCCCGGCCCACGGATATGTGACCTGATCTCGTGGTCCGGACGGGTGTCGGCCCACCCTTTCTGTTGGCAGGCCTCTTCTTTGGCAAACTTTGGCGCCAGGGGGACAGGATTTCGACCCCCGGCGCTCTCCAGTTTACATTTTTACCTACATCATCTTGCTTGAGTAGAAAGTATACCCCAAAATTTGCTTACCAGAAAAAGGTTACATTATAGGGGTATGCGAATATTCGAATTTACGAATTATTCGACACGAATTCGAATCGAATTATTTGATTCCGAATAATTAAAATTCCGAATAAATTATAAAATAATTGTAAAATTATTATTTTACAATTATAATCAACATTATAACTATTTAAAATAATTAATATGTATTTTATAATTATCTTTTATTGAACACTTAGATAAAATAATTAATCACTTAAATGGCACAACACATTCATGTAAAAACGTTTAGTGGAAAGCTTGGTTGTATTTCTGCTTCTCAGCTGATCACTGAAGACAACCGTAAATAGTCAACTTCTGAAGTAAAATACTGTCGAGAGGAGAAGAGACCTGAAGATAGGTTCGATTCAAATACTTTTGAGTGCAGGTTCACACTAGCTATCGTTCTTTCTATTGTTTTGTTGCATTATAAATTGCAAATCGTACAAATATAATAGAAGAAAATCACTAAGTTAATTATATTTTTTCATGAATAAAAAAATTAAGAATATGTATAAAAAACTTAGAGAAATTAATTTCGAGAATTTTAAAACGTTGCACCCGGATTAAACAAAACGATTTGTAAGCATTAAAAACGATTAAAAATTTAATCATCATTAATCGTCTTTAATCGTCATAATCCTCATGGTTTTTCACATTTAATTGCCTCAAATCTTCGAGATAAGATATTATTTTACGATTAAAAACGATTAATGAGGATTAAAAATTTCAAATCCTCATGAATCGTCTTTATTCTCCATTCGGAACCAGAAATTGCAATATTATATTACAAATTTACGATTAAAGACGATTCATGAGGATTAAAATTTTTAAAGAGTTTATTATTATTCGTAAGTAGAATATTTTGATACACGATGTAATGAAATTCAAATCGTAAACAACAAAAAATCCAGTGATATTTCAATAATTCGCGAATCGTTCGAAGTATTAAAAAAGATCGAATTATTCGATATTTTTCGAATTATTCGAAATTTTTCGAATTATTCGATGTTTTTCGAATTATTCAATATTTTTCGAATTATTCGAAATTTTTTCGTATTTCGAATCGAATATTAATATTCGATTCGATTCGAGCGATATTCGCACACCCCTATTACATTATCTATCAAAGAATAATGATAACATAATAGGTGTAATTATAACATATAGGCGTTGCATCTACCTTTACTATGTTGAGGTGCTTATTTAAGCAGCGGTTCTCAGTTTCTTACTAATTATCTCCGTGCAAGAGTAGAGTAAGAATACTGATCCCTGCAGCCGGGGTCAGTCTGTCACAAAAGGCGACAACATAACCCTAGTTAGGTGGTAGCTCCCCAAGCCCGTCTGGATGGCGACCCATTTTTCAATTTTATGTATATACTAGCTGACCCGGCGAACGTTGTTCTGCCATATAAATAAAAAAATACTATAATAAAAATAACTTATGTCCTTTTGCAGGATTCACTCTAACTCTGTACCGAAATTCATTAAAATTGGTTCAGCGGTTTAGACGTGAAAACGTAACAGACAAACAGATAAACAGAGTTATATATTAATACAAATACATAATACGTATTAAGTATTTTGTATGGCTTATACATAAAAGATAGATATATGCTGTCCGGGGCTCTATAAAGGACTATTTAAGATAAACATTTCCATTATACATTAAATACTTGTAACTCTAACGGTTTTTGCAGCGCACGCCAGAATAGCTCGCAGATGGCAGAATTTTTTCCTACTTGATACTTATCGTTATATTTTGGACAAGTCAAGCAACATCTTTATAAATTATAGCCTATGTGTTATTCTGATGATAAGCTATATTATTGGAAAGTTTCATTAAAATTCATTCAATAGTTTTTACGTGAAAGAGTAACAAACCTACATTCTTAGAAACTTTCGCGTTTATAATATTAGTAGGATTACGACAACTTATTGATTCTGTATTTCGCGTAACAAATATAAATAGCGTGTCGTATACATACGATCATTTTCTAGACGCTGATCTCTAGATTCCAAATTTTCTTGAATCCTATCAGCGCGCTTTATATACCCGCGCAGGCGTGTTGAACCTACAATGTCCAGCCTAAGCTGAACCCTATTTCATATGATTGTTGATATAAATCTGAGGTCAACTTACATTGGAATTTTAAATTTTCGAAACTTATCATTTTTAACAAAAACTATTGGTTTTTTTTTCTAAAATAAAAATAGCCTAAGTTACTCCTTGTTACATCAGCTATCTGCCAGTGAAAGTGCCGTCAAAATCGGTGCAGCCATTTCAGAGATTAGCCGGAACAAACAGACAGACAAAAATTGAAAAAATGTTGTTTTGGTATATGTACCGTGTATACATCCTTATGTACGGTATGTACCGTGTGTACGGAATGCACTTAGTAAAAAGCGGTTATTTTAATATTACAAACAGACCCTCCAATTTTATTTATTTCTATAGATTTAAAAATAATCAAAAGAAAAAACTTATTTTAATTTTTTCTTATTTTTATTAAATAATATTTAATAAAATCAACATAAAGTCAAATATTTTAGATAACAGAGAAAGAAAACGACTAGTTAGGAAAACATTAAACATAATCATCATACATGCCCACGTCACACAATGTCACGTTCCGGTGATACCCTTTAACGCGTGACGTAATTTATGGATGACCCCTAATTGCTTGTTATTAAGCAAATATGTGGGCCATACAATATATTATATGATTAAAACAAAATGGTGACTTTTAACTATAATTTTAGAATAGAATGTTTTCTCGTCGGCTTCACTCACAATCATAAAAGAAATTATAGTGAATCAGGTTTGATGGTGATCATGTAACAGCATAGCTGTTACTTATATTTTTGATCAAAAACCGCTGCGTCACCTACGAAAGTTATTACGAAAGTTGTTTTGATATTAAGTTGTTTAATATGTAATAATAAATAGCAATCGACATTACTAACTCTTAGATAATGCTTTACACAAACAACATGTATCTGGATTTTTAAATACAAATGACGGACTTATGAAGAAACTATTTGTATCAAATAAATATTTCCAACAGTTGAGCAGCCACTGAGCCAGCTAGCTCACCTCATTCAACGCAATCTTTTCATTTTTGCAACATTATCCGATTGCAAAAGCCGAATATTATTTTTCTTATTTGTTTTCGGACAAGCATTTGACGATATTCGAGCTGCAATGGCTTTCGCCATTGCGGGGTTAACAGATTTAATTCCCGTCCCGATTCCGGGTGTTTATGTATGATCCGTACTCATTTACAAAAGAAATTTATATAAGAATCAGTTGCCTGGTACCAATAACACAGTATTCTGCTGCTTACATTGAAACAAAAGCGTGTTTTGTGAATTGTCACAATATGTTCATTTATTTTCTCTGCGTGGCTTCACAACAGGAGCCGAAGTATAATTATATACCGCTGACTATTATCAGATGACGACGCTCTTGATCTTGATTTCAATGACCAACGATGACAGGCGCTGAGTTTTTAGAATAATCGATATATTGAACAAAATTTTCGCATCAATGGGACACGCGCTTGCAGAGCACTTCCCCAATTTCGAAGAAGTAAGAAAATGGCTCGATGAATGATTTTTCTCAAAGGATGAACAGTTTTTTTGGGATGGTATCCTTAAATTATCTGTAAGATGGGCAAGATGTATAGAACGAAGTGGCCAATACTTTGAATAAACAAATTTTTCCATTTTCTTGACAATTTTAAATCGTCATAATGTTATAGTAATGAATTATACCATGTTCGAACAAAACTTAATAATTTAAGTTTTTTAATTTAGATTTTGCGATTGCCAATGTCACGTTATATAAAAATAATTACGTGTTAGGTACTTATGTAAAGAAAAAAAAGAAGAAAGATCGCATTTATTTAAGACCATTAAAAAGTTCACATTAAAACCTAATTTTGCCCGAAATTGGAATTAATTCAGTGTTAATTCTGGTTTACTAAAACTTCCATTACGCCCAGGCTATTGAACAATATTTGCTTTTATTAGAACAAACAAGCCTATTGAAAAATAAACAAATGAGTTGCTAGGTCTAAGTATATACTTGGTAATATGTATTTAGTTGTGGTAAAATTAGAAAATTCGTTTTTATGATTCAATTAGAGTTTCGTTTGTTTAAACATACATTATAAGGTAAAAGCCCCAAAGTATATACAGTAAAATTGTCTTTTCTATTAACACTATGCCAAAAATAATAAAAAATGAACAATAAATTGCGATTTTTTCCAGACTAGACAATTTGAGTTATTTACCTAGACCGCCCTATCCACCCTTTCTCTGAAGATATATTATTTCCCTTGTTTCTAATTTAATTTACTCATAATTGGGACCAAAATACGTTAGGTAAATATTGAATTTGTAGCTTAAATCAAGGACAAAACTGAAAGGTGGCCACAGTGGCGTTAATAGAAATCTCTTTTGGCCTTGACAGTTCTAATTACGTCAGAAATATGTATTCGTTTTACAATAAATAATTATACCTCGATATTTCGCTTGCATTATGGTACTTACACTCCTATTTAGTAAGTAAAGACATTCTAAGCATAAACACGTAATTTATATTTCTAAGTGGCATGACCCCAAGCCCCTTGTCTATAAGTATACCACCATAACAACCCTGAGGCACAACACTATGATGGCAACAGCGTGTTTGCGGTGAATGAATGAATGAATGAAAAACTCTTTATTGCATACAGATACTTAAAACTATCATAAAATATGTATACAAAAATATAATGCTGTATGACAAAGGGCGGCCTTATCGCTTAAAGCGATCTCTTCCAGGCAACCCGAAACATGCAGGCGGTGCCCCTGGCTTCGCAAACATCTCAAAGCGATGATAACTGCTTACTATTAAGGGGGCCGTCAGCCATCAGCCCGTCTACAGTCTGTCTGTTCACCAATGAAATATTAAGAAGGAAATTTAATTGCGACCTAGAAAGTTGCGAAGGTCGCCAGATACATAATGCATAAACATTTGTACCTATCATGACTCGACTATGATGCCATTTGGCTGGCTACCTTGTTTTAAGTATTCAACTGCTAAAAATCAATAAATAATTTGTTTTTCACTAAGTGAACCAGGTACTTTTGGAATAAAATATATAAATAATTTTATAAATGTTAAAACAAAAAATCATAAATTCATTTTATGTAAATAAAATTTAAATCACATTGAATATATTAGTTAAAATTCTCATAATTTAATATTTACTGTTTATACATTATTCCAAAACTCTGTTCTTTCCAGTGACTTCGTTTGCACGGGCAAATTAATTATTTGAGATATGGCAACGAGAGCATACGAGAGCGGATGGATAGAAAAGGAGGGGTAGACCGAAAAAGATCGATAGATTGCGTAAAAGATGTGGCAACAAAGGTGTGAATGTTGAGATGACAACTACTAATAGGTAATAGAGGAGAGTAGAAGGAAAGTGTATCTGTAGGTATTTAGAAAATAAAATCAGTTTGCGGTCAGCCGCTGTTTATTATTGCGGGCGCGGCCCCCCCGGGAAAGGGCCGCGGCCCGCACACACTTGGTCGAGAGGGGCGCGCGCCTATCTTGCGCACTTAAATTCTAAGTACTAGGTAACAAATATACTTCTTATATATTTTTCCTTTGTTAATAAATGTACATTAAATATACATTAAAATCCATTAATCTATTCAAATATTATTTTTCACTTCATGTTTATTTCTCCAAACTCGTGAGTAGTTTTCTTGTAAGTGTTAAAATGTATTTCTTCCAGTCGGACATAAAAATTTGGTCGTTCCAAGAAATACTCTTCCAAGCTGAACTGAATCGCCAAGACCCTCCGGACTCAGAGGAAGAAGCGTTTCTGCTCTGCGGCGAAGATGCAGAAACACGCCAGAGGAATATAGAAGAACTACGAATTCTCATCAAAGGTAAATATTTCTCAATGCAGGGGCGAAGTAAAAATACCAGAATACTAACCCTAACTAGGTGGTAGGGCCCCAAGCCCATCTGGATGGCAACCACCCTTGGTCTTTAAGTATAGTAACCTTGTGTTGTGCTCCGGTGTTAGTGACCCAGGTTCCAATATCCCTACGCGGACGGTAGCGTCGCAAACATCCATCCATAGCATTGTAACTGCTTATTATTAAGTGGGACGTTAGTCCATCTGCTGCTCTTCAGCAATAAAAAAATTGCTAATATTTACTTAAACTTTATCATTTACTTTGCTTAGCTCAAAATACATGTAATGCTTTTTAGCTAAGCAAACTATGCGGAGGCATGCGGGGGGGTCACGGTTTCGATTCCCGTTTACGCATGTGTGTTTAATGTTTGTATGTAATATATGTATTTACTAACCGATAACGCCCGCTCTTCTATTCTATAAAAATTATCCTATATTACTTCTAATACCTCCAAGAATATGTGTACAAAGTTTCATGATGATCGGTTAAGTAGTTTTCGCGTGAAAGCGTAACAAACAAACTTACTTTCACATTTATAATATTATTATGATTTACAACACAAAAGTACACAAGTCGTTTATGAGTTTTCTATTATCGATAACACAAGTGCTTTGTTACTTTGGGATTAGATGGATCTGTTTAAACTATCACAGTATTTTTTATTTATGTATGCCTTCCAGTATTTGAGTATAGGGTCCAAACAACTATAATTACAACCTGTTCACATAACTTTTGCCTTACCTACTGTTCATTTAAACGTATTTAACTAAAATTAAATATTGTAAATTTCACGCGCATCTAGACTCAAGTAGACTTTTTTTTTTTTATTGCGTAGGACAGCAGACAGGCTGACAGCCGGCTTAGAATTTAGCAGTTACCGTCGCCTATAGGTGTTTGCAACGCCAGTGGCATCGCAAACACGCTGTTGTCCCATAAGGGTACAGGAACTTAGGTCACTATTGCCGGAACACAACATAAGGTTATTATGGCGGTATACTTAAGACCAAAGGTGGTCGCCATCCAGACGGGCTTGAGGCCCTACCACGTAGAAATCATCAACATCAAGGTAAACAAAATATTCAAAAACTCAAACAAAATGTTGAGTAGGTAATTTTTTAGTTGTAATGGTATTTGTTCTCGGTGCTATTATAAAAACTGTTGAATATGGCAACAATAATTGTTCAGACTTTTTGTCATCGAGAACAATTTTAATCACAACAGGCGTAACTTTATATCTTTTAGACCTTCAACAGGCTGACGCATCGAACCGAATAACATTTGGTTGGCTTTAAATAAATAAATATACTGGGGCAATTCATAACTCGCCATTTAATCTCAAAGGAACATAGCATAGCACTTATGGGTACTGGGTAGTTTATATACTGCATGTATGTATACTTTTCTTTTTTAAATAAATACATATTATACACAAACATTTAGACGCGGGACGGAAATTGAACTTATGTCCGCAGGCGTATTGGCGAGCGTGCGTACACGAAGATTATTAATTCCTAGGTTTGGAAGACAACAACTAGGTAGTTGTTGTCTTGTAAAAACGCGATACTCATAAAATTAAATATCAATTATTCGTTCAGTCTCCGGTTTCAGAGTTGTAATATACCGTGTAATCATTACGTCATCATCTACATATGCATCCTCAAGGTCACACAACAATATTCAATCCATCGCTCTTCTCAATCAGACACAATCGACTTCTTTCTTATGGCCGCATAGCAGAAATCGTTACAATCTTTTAAATAGGTCTTTACCTATATATGAAATTGCCGTTCTGCAGTACTGGCCATTTCAAATCAAAATAATTTTTGTTTGGCTAAGAATTCAAATTTCAAATTAATTTTATTTTAAAAACATGGAATTCTTTTTCCTAAAGTAGTCGTTTGTTTATTGATTAGTGTTACATTTTCATCGCATTTCAATCTTTTTCGTCATCATGGATACGTTAAAAATTCGAGTAATTATGGAATATGAGTACCGTCGTGGCAGCAACGCGGCACAAGCGGCACGCAACATCAACGACGTTTACGGAGCTAACACTACAAACCAACGCATCACCTGTTATTGGTTTGCTCGCTTCCGTTCTGGGAATTTCAACCTGAAAAATGAACCTCACGGTCGTCCGAAGACTTTGGTCGACAATGACGAATTAAAGGCGATTGTGGAAGCTGATGATACACAATCTACGGCTGAATTAGCAGCAGCTTTCGACGTTAGCGTCAAAACAATATTGGTCCATTTGCGTCAAATTGGCAAGGTAAAAAAGCCTGACAAATGGGTGCCCCACGAACTCAATGATCGCCAGCACGAAGTACGCGTCGAGACGTGCCTTGCACTGCTCAACAGACACACAAATGAAGGAATTTTGAACCGTATTGTTATTGTTTGATAACCGCAAGCGCTCAGCAAGTTGGTTGGATCCTGGTTCAGCACCTAAACAATGCCCTAAAAGAAAACTTACTCCTAGAAAAGTAATGGTCACTGTTTGGTGGTCTAGCGCCGGTGTGATTCATCACAGCTTCTTATCAAACGGGGTGAGCATTACTGCAGATGTGTACTGTAAAGAACTGAACACAATGATGGAGAAGCTGGCACATCTCCAACCAGCATTGGTCAATCGCTCGTCTCCGCTGCTCCTGCACGACAACGCGCGACCTCATACTGCACAGCAGACGGTCTCCAAGTTGCAAGAACTGGGGTTGGAAGTTCTCCGTCATCCGCCCTACTCACCAGACCTTGCGCCTACAGACTACTACTTTTTCCAGAATTTGGATAACTTCTTGGCGGAAAAAAAAATCAATACCCGAGAGGTAGTGCAAAATGCCTTTGAAGAATTAGTTGCCTCCCGTCCAGCTGATTTCTTTAAGAAGGGCATCAATAAACTGCCACTGCGTTGGCAAAGATGCATTGATTGCATGGGCGATTACTTCGATTAATACAAATAAAAAATACATGAAAAAAATTCGTATAAATTTTTTCATACAAAATGGCAATTTCATAGGTAAAGACCAAATATTATGCTGTAAAACTTTGGTTATTGAAGTAGGTTATAAGGCTTTTAAAGTTATTAAACAAAATGGCGCATATTTGACCTAAATCGAATCATTATAACTATGTAAGATATAAGCTAGATTGAAATAATGTTACTTTTTACAACTATGTGATATTTTTTTGTCAAACGGAATAAGTTATCTCAATTTATTTTATTTTATCTTGTACAAATTACGCTTGTAACGCAACCGAGATTTTTCGCTCAGATCATCATGATTACTAGGAAACCGTAGATTAAACAAACTAGTAAATAGAGATATGAAGGGCCTTCCCACCTTGAACGAGGTGTTGAATTTAGCCAAAGCATGCTAAGTGCCGTGAATGTTGTATTGCCTTGACACTCGCAACTGTACATTTCATATAAGAATTATTAGAAATCTAATAATAACTTTACTTTTTTTATTGCTGTAGGACAGCAAACAGGCTGACAGCCCGCTTAGAATTTAGCAGTTACCGTCGCCTATAGGTGTTTGCAATGCCAGTGGCATCGCGAACACACTGCTGTCCCATAAGGATACAGGAACTTGGGTCACTAATGCCGGATCACAACACAAGGTTATTATGGCGGCATACTTAAGACCAAAAGTGGTCGCCATCCAGACGGGCTTGAGGCCCTACCACGTAGCTAGGGTGGGTTGTTTTGTCGCCTTTTACGACAGGCCGACCCCAGCCACAGAGGTTAGTATTCTTTCTTCGCCCCTGCACGGATAAAAACTATACACGGACTAACTGCACGGATATTATATACTATATTTTATATTAATATTAAGTTACTTTGTAAATTTTTGGTGGACCATAAAGAATAATCTATCTACCTAGATTCCGCAGGCGTACAAAAATTACCCTTTGGTCTTGAACATCGTTGAGCTTTGTCAGACTTCAGCACACCTATTTATAACTACCGTAATATGTACTTAAAGTAAATTGGCGTTTTACCCTTAGTGGTGCTTAGTTTGGGATTGATGTCTTTTTTACCAAGCTATATTTATTCAATCGAATTAAAATTATATTTCAAACATTTTTCTTGGTGCAGTGGCGGAGTAAGAATACTAACCTCTGCAGTTGTTACGTAGATACCAAGCCTGTCTGGATGGCAACCACCCTTGGTCCATAAGTATGCCGCCATAATGACCTTGTGTTATATTCCGGCATTAGCGACAGCACCGTGTTCGTGGTGGCTAGCGTCATAAACTTCCATAGGTGATGGTAACTACTTACTGTTAAGTAGGCCGTCAGCCTGTCTGCTGTTCTTCAGCAATAAAAAGTAATTAAATCGGTAAAAGACCTTTGCAACTTAATCGTCGGGTCCGAATTCAAATCAATAAAAAGTGTTATCGACTTTGTTGTAGATAGAGGCGAGTGCTACCCTCACAGAATGGACGACGCGTATTTATTGAGATTTCTAAGAGCGAGACAGTCTATACCTGCGCGTGCGCACCGGTTGGTATGTTGCGATTTTTTTCTGTTAACGGTTTCTATACAAAATGTTATCTTGACCTCTTTAAATAGGAAAGCATATTGGATATTTATATTGATACAAGTGTTAATCATACTATCTCATTGGCCAGGGGCAATAATGAAACAAAATAACGAAGCGGCCTTTCTTAAGGAATGTTGAAGGATGGCAGAACTGGATTACTCCGTTTGTACGTTTAGAGGCAATAAAGGCGAGGTACAACTCAGTTTTCTCTTTTGGGTTTGGAGAGTCAAGATTTTCCTCTATATCCAAATTAGGCTATATCTATTCTATTTTATTGTGCTTATTGTCAATAAGAAAAGAGAGTATTACGGAAAACAATCAATAAAAACATACAACATTTCGTGCAGGGGCGGAGCAAGAATACTGAATAATATAATATAATAAATATATAATAATATATAAACCTTGTCTTTTGTTCGTGACCAGGTTGCAGTTCCCCTACGTAACCGGCAGCGTGTTAGTGGTGCCCCTGGCGATGTAAATATATTTTTTATTGCTGTAGGACAGCAAGCCGTCAGCCCACTTAGAATTTAGCAGTTACCGTCGCATACTTAAAACCAAAGGTGGCCGCCATCCAAACGGGCTTGGAACGCTACCACGTAGCTAGGGTGGGTTGTTTTGTCGCTTTACTACAGGTCGACCCCGGCCGCAGAGGTCAGTATTCTTTCTCCGCCCCTGCACGGATAAACATATTTATAGGCAACGGTAACCATTTACCGCAGCAATAAAAAATTAACACACCGTTTCACACTGTGATCAACTGCGTACACCGAGTTCATTAAGATTCAAAGTTAAAAAAAATAATGAATGAATCATATATCCAGTATGGATTAACGAGTTATGGTCGCACCTTCAAGTCTTACATGAATAAAATACATAGACTGCAACATAAAATTTTAAAAAATATTGTTTCCCTAAACATCAAACATAAATTTGTTGATGATGAAAGCAGTCTTTTTAAATACTGCAAGATTTTACCTGTAGAAATTCAATTTAAAAAAATGATACTCAAAGAAAACTTTTTTAATAAAAAAATACAAACTAAAATGAAGCACGCTGTATATACTCGGGCCGCTGCTCAAAATCGGTTTGCTACCAGCGGCGCGAAAAATATGTACGGCAAGCGCACAACTACCTACTTAGTTCCAAGATTATTAAACGATTTACCAACAAATATGAGAGATAATATTATAACCCAAAAAAATATTAAAGCCTCACTTAAAAAATACTTTTTAGAGAAATTGTAATCTAAATTTACTCAGTCATTTGAACGTGCGTAGACTTAAGTTTCGATGGCATTGTACAAACCTTAGTGGTTTTTTGTGCTGTTATTTTATTAAGCCAATGTAATAACTGTAAATTTGATAAATAAATTAAAAAAAAATTATTATGGACTTGGCGATGTTCGTAGCAGTACTTCAGTCGTCCCGAATCTGGATGCTTATGTATATTATATTTATTTACAAAAGAAAAATATATCAGATGTTTAGTACTCATAACACGTGCGCTCTGTTGGTTACATTGTGACTAAATGGCGCTTTGTGAATTATCTTAGTATATTTATACTTACTTTTGATACTCTTACACGGCAATTATTACGTACAAATAACAGACTCTACTTTATAATAATAGACATATTACACATTGTTGAATGAATTCAAGATGATTTAAATATATGTTTTAAAGTAGAAAAATTCATTCCAGCTAGTGCGCTATTGTGACTTCAGAGATCAAAATCCTCATTTATGGCGGGACATCGACTGGTTCAGCCTAACACGTCTGGCAAGTGTTTACGAGGGAATCCTCTACGACAGGCCTGATGTTGGCAGAATTATTATTTTAAGATTGAGTGAGTTATTTATTCAATAATGTTACATAATTAATAAATGAATATTTTGGGACATTTCACACAGCGCTGTCTAGTTTCAAAGTAGCATAGTACTTGTGTTATGGGTACTAGACAACCGTGATTACGGGTAGCCCATAGCTGCGAGGGTGACGCGCGCTGTTCCGTGTGCCCTTCGCAGTCTTGGAATGATGTAGGAGGACGCCGAATGAACGAATTTCTGACCTCCTTGAGCCAACCAAGTAAAAGGCCCGCCCCGACACAAGGGACGGGTCGGCGTCAGCCTGAGCCGCTCGGTCGGCAGGCCATGTTTATTAGTGCTCCCAGGTGATAGAAGGACAGGGGGGTTTATTATGCGGGGTCTCTGAAGTTTTCTTAGAAGCTCCTTAAAGCTAACCTAGATTAGAGAGTTAGCCTTTCGTGTAATCGATGGCAATACCAACCTTTGGCGCACGATCTCCACTGAAAGCGATTCATAGGTTAATTAACGGTAACACTTTTTTTTGTTTTAATTCTTATCATAGTTTCATCCTGGGTGAAATTTATGCGATATCTGGAATCAAACAGTATAAGTATAAATACTAGACATACCTACTTGAACGACAATGTGCTAGCACGATGGTCAAATAATTGACGCCTTTTAATACTCGATTTTACTTTAGCTGTAGCACTTTACTCGATTTTCATTAGTTAGCAATAAATCGAATTTCCTGGTAAATTTTAGTTAATAATATAAATTAAAATGTACACTATTCACTTAATAATGAAGGCAGTAGGCAAATAGTTGTTTTATATTCTCGTATATTATCAATTAAGGCATTTTTTTGCAAACAGTTTCGTGACCGAGTAAATAATTACATAAGTAATATTATTTTATATCAATTATATTTGTGCAGATCAGTGGAACCCAGACAAGATCCCCGTAGAAGACCTGATACGAGGTGGTCTTTTGCTCTTGGAAATAGGAATAATGCAGCCAAAGCTTCAAATCCTCGGTGGAACCGCCATTGTTGATTGTGATGGCCTAACCTTGAAGCAGATTAGACAATTCTCTCCGTCTATCGCTATTCAAATTATGGCTATTTTAGGGGTAAGGTATTGCCTATAAGAACAGAAGAAGAAGAATGAGTTTTATGCACAGCAGACTTCGTTGGAAATATCGACTTACAATTTTTCTCGCAGCTATTCCCTTTTTCGCCGAAGTAAAACAGCCTATATGCTTCATGCCAAGCAAGAGAAAATTAAACCTAAGGCATTTCGGTTGAGTAAATTTGTATCATAGGGCCATATCATTAGATATAACAAAACGATTTGCAAAGCTAGGAACACCGCGAGCACGATACTGTCCCATAGGGTAAAGGAACCTGGGTCTGTAATACCAGAACAGGCTTAATATGGCGGCATACTTATAGACTTAAGGTGGTTACCTACCAGACGGGCTTGGAGCCCTACCATGTAATTTTGTCGCCTTTTATGACAGGCTGACCCCGGGCGCAGAGGTAGATAGGTAGGCAGGAAAAATCTTATTGACTCATGCATATATATTTTGACATGTTAAACTTATAACTAATAATATATATATATATATATATATATATATATATATATATATATATATATATATATATATATATATATATATATATATATATATATATATATATATATATATATATATATATATATATATAATATAATATATATAATATAATATATATATAATAATTCTGTCACATGTTTAATGTAAAATAATTGTAACAAGTTTATTCATTATGTAACCATTTATATACTAAAATGAACTTAATAAAACATAGATTCTTATGACATTAAAGTTTATTCAAAATGACCTCCGTGATTTTGAATACAAGCCTTCAATCTGCGCGGCCAGTCCTCTATCGCAGCACGAACGAGGTCCATGTCAATATCGGCGGCTGCCTTAATCAAGGATGTCTTGAGTGACTCCAAATTGGGATGAGGCTTTGAACACGCCTTTTCCTCCAAGTGTTGCCATATCTTGTAATCTAACGGATTCAAATCTGGACTGGAGGAGGGCCAGTCTTCGTGCCGGATGAAGTCGATTTCACGCGCCGCCAGCCAGTCTTGTGTGCTCTTCGCTCTATGAGCTGGCGCCGAATCTTGTTGGAATACCCAGTGCCTGTTATTGAACATGGTATGAGAAACAGGTTCCACAAGGTTCGTCAGGACTGTATTTTGATACACAACAGCATTCGTTTTTACACCTTTCTCACAAAAATGTACCTCTGTTAAGCCCCAATAAGAAACTCCCAACCATACCATGAGCGAGGATGGAAAATGACCTCGTTGGACACGCGGAATACGGTTGCTCGCTTCTTCACTACTGTGTGCGTACACCTTATCATTTTGTTTGTTGTAGCTCTCTTC
This sequence comes from Malacosoma neustria, assembly GCA_963693495.1. Taxonomy (NCBI): domain Eukaryota; kingdom Metazoa; phylum Arthropoda; class Insecta; order Lepidoptera; family Lasiocampidae; genus Malacosoma; species Malacosoma neustria. The sequence goes on from OY856377.1 coordinate 19,721,194, forward strand.
TACGGTAAACATTTTTTCATCCGAAAAAAGAATTTCCCGATATTTTTTTCGCGCGTACCGCTTCAACAAAGCGCGGCATCTCTCCAGTCTCAGGTCCATTAGACGAGCATTCAAACGATGTCCTGTTTTTCTTCGATATGCCCGAAGCCCTAAGTCTTCATTTAACACCCTTTTCACCGTGGATCTGCTTAACCCCATCTGAAGGGCCAACAGTTTCTGCTTACGTTTGGGATTTCTTTGAATTCGTGCCTTCACAGCTTTTATCACTGCTGGAGTCCTAACAGACCGAGGGCGACCACTTCTTGACCTGTCATCTACACTAGAGTCTTCATTGTATCGTTTGATGGTACGATAAATGAATCTTTTGGTTATATTCAAATTTTTCAGTATGTTAAAAATTTGAATTGGCGCGTAACCGCAACGATGCAACGCAATAACTGCAACACGGTCTTCTTTAAACGTCCACTCCATATTTAAAAAATGAGTAAAATTCTAAAAGTATACATTTTTATTTTCATGAACAATTCGAGATTCGAATTCAATAAACTTTTTTGTGGCCAGCATTCTAAAAGAAAAGTTTTTACTGTGTGACAATACTTATGACCTGACTAGGTATATATATATATATATATATATATATATATATATATATATATATATATATATATATATATATATATATATATATATATATATATATATATATATATATATATATATATATATATATATATAATTAATAATATAAATAAGTTCGAGGTACCCATTGCTTTCCCAACTGTCCCAGGGAGCCATTTCCCCTTTAAAATATTGTCGATACCACATATTTTATAAACAAATTCTAGTAAATATAATAAATACAATTTTATTTTAGCCTTAAAGTATTATATCAGACCCAAATGTTGCTTTATTCTATGAATAAGTAAATGAAACGAAAATATTTCTATCTAATAAATTCCTATAGAATCTTTCAAACAAATGGAGTCTGAATAAACTTAAAATATTTCAGTTAGCCTTTCCAATCCATCAGCGCGCCGTCCATATCATAAACTGTTCGAAATTGATGGAGACACTCTTTCCCTTCTTCAAGCGGTTAGCTCCCAACGAAGAGCTTTGGAAGTCTGTTCGCATCCATGGATATGACTTGAGTTCTTTGAGAAGGTAATAATTATTTTTGGCAGTGTATTGTATTTTTTATTTTAATATTTTGTGACAATTAACACAGCGTCATCTAGTCCCAAACTAAGTACCATAGCACTTGTGTTATGGATCCTAGACAACTGATATACTACTTATATACTTTTTTTTTGTAAATAAATAAATATTATACATAAACCTTCGAACAACAGTGATTTGGTTTAATGGACCTTAGACAAGAAAACTTTATTATGACCATTACCTGTTTAAATCTGCAGCCAGCATCTCATTGATATTGGTCTCTAAACAAGTGGGAGAACCTAACTGGGGTCTTTCTATTTTAGGAAATTTTGGATCTTTGCAAAGTTAGTCACCATACACATGCAGGGTTTCCATACACAATCCCCTGAAAAAAATTCAAGTCATAAACACAGACGCGAGACGGGAATTGAACCCGTGACCTCTGCAAGCGTACCGAAGTGCGTTATCCGTTACGCCACCGAGGTCGTCAATATAATATATTTATATAAAGTAAATAGGTGTTAATAGGTTATAAACTTCTTCTTCTTCCTGCTCTTGTTCCATTTTATGTCCCATCGGCACATAACTTCACTTCCACTCTCTGTTAACCGTCATCACAACGTTCGTTTTTTTCGCTATATCGTCTTTTTACGCAGTACATCCATCCATTTTTTGGTATACTACTCCTTTTGTATCCATCTACTTTCATTCCTAAATTTTTCCTTGTCACATAGCATTCTTTTTTGCATTGTATGGCCATACTATGCTAGTCTAAAGCTGTTTTTAGTGCAATATGAAATAATTAATTAAATATAGCGCCTGTCATATTTTTGCACGCTAAATATATTATAGTAAACTTTTGCTAAAGACTTGAAAGTTTTCCAAAAGTAATTATATATACTAGGAACGTTTCACACAGCGCCATCTAGTCCCAAAGTAAGTAGTAGCACTTGTGTTATGAGTACTAGACACCTGTTATACTATTTAAATATACTATATTTGTGATGTCGTACGTTTTGCACTAAAAAAACTAAAAACGTCGCCAAAGGAGAGTTTCAGGGAGGCACTCAGCAATTTATTTTGAGTCAATATTTAACGCAAGGTTCTAAATTAAAAACTTGGAATACCACTAGACTGAAATCCATTGAAGAAAAATCGGCTCTAAGTTGCTCGAAGAATTAACTAACAAATCTTTAAAAGTAAAGATCTTGAATATTCAATTCACATCTAAAGATATGATTTGTCAATTTTGTTTGTCATCTTTTTTCATTTGATGAATAGTATCGTCAAATAATGATCATAATAAAAAAAATGGGTAAACATTTGACTTTGACTGTCAGCTATTTACAACTTCATACACACACGCACCTCGTAAATATAGTATAGTACAGTACACACATCCACAAAAACTACCACCAGACTGTCAGTCAGTCAGTTGTTGTTGTGATCTCTTGTGAGACTCAAGTATCAAATCTCAATAACTTAAATGAGTGCATAAACAATAATATTAAATAATTATTTTTCCAGGCATGTGGATCCAGAATGTTTGCCAAAACGTTACGGCGGGTATCGGGACCCGGTGTCCCTGGAAATGTGGCTCACGAAAATAAAACAATACAAAGATACAGATTTTGATAAAGAAATGAAGAATTTAGGTTATAAGGTGTAAGAAAATAATGCTTGGTATAAAATTAGTTCCTCGATGCATTTGAATGTTATATTTTTGTGATAGCAACATTTAAGATAATTAATTTTTAGCAACAATTGTTTTAATTAATTAAAGTTCAAATTAAGCTACTGTGTTGTGGTTCAGGGATTTTGTTAATTTAATTTTATACTAATTTCAATTGTTATCAGCACTTTATTCAATTATTATTTATAAATAATTATTTCAACATTTCATTAGTGTACGTTTTTAATGTTAAAAACCAATTAAATTGTGTACAAGTGATAGCCATCTACTTTGGGATTATTCTGTGATACGATGATCTTATTTTATTAAATTGAAATATTTTTCAATATCATAAATCACTTTCATTAATTTTAATAAAACTTAACGGATTTTAGTGGAATTAATAATTTATTAGTGTTTTAAATATCTTACAATATTTTATATAATATAAATGTATTTTTATATTCTTGTTAAGGGTACATTGAAGATAAAGTATACTTGATAATAATATTATATTAAAACATTGCAAAATTATGTTTTTTTTTTTTTTTAATTTGGATACTTGCTAATGTAAGGCCATGAAAGCGAAAAGAGTGCCGGTGAAGTACTTGCAGCTTATCCTTGTGGTGTACGATAGAGTAAGTACTGATTAACATACGGCCGATCTCGAGCTGGCGTCACAGGCAAGTTCATTGTTGCGGTGGGCTTACAGCAACGATCAGTCCTTATCTATTTTCCTCGTGGTAGAAGTAGTAATATCAGGAATAGCGGAGCAGCTACCTTGATACTCTTTACCGACAACATTGTGCTGGTTGGAGAAAAAGAGTCCAGAGCAGGTTGTCTAAATGGCAGGTGAGATCGGAGGATGTTGACTTATAGATAAGTAGAAATAAAATTGAATATCTATTTTCCGATTTAGGGTGCCTATGTCTGCTAAGGTGCTCCAGTGTCCAGTACTACTTATGATTAATCTAAAACGACAGCGAGATAGGACAAGATGTGAAATAAAAGGGAATGCAGGATGGATGAAATGGTGATAGGTCTCAGGGACAATTTACGACCCACGCCGATTTGATTTAGCTGGGCCACAAAGGAGAAGGATGAAATATTGCTGAGATGCGAATGTTGAGATGGATAGGTGGATTACGAAAATGGACTAAATTATAAATTAATGTATCAGGAGAAATTTGAAATAGCGCCAGTGATTAAGAGGCTGAAAAGTGAATAGCGTGGTAGGTACTTATAGTAAAAGTAAAAATGCACTGGGTCAAGGAAAATACTAGAAATGAGAATGAACGGATGTAAAAGGGGATGTGAACCTAAAAAAATGGATGGGTTTCGTAAAGATTGGTGAAGAAAGGTGTGAATGTTGACGACTTAGAGGAGAGTGGAAGAAGAGAACATGTTGTACCTACCCACATTATATGAGAAATAGGCGGGAAAAAGAATTGGCATTTATTAATGTATTTATTTTGATATTAAAATTCTAGTTTGTATTACTTACACTTTTTATTGGAGACTGTCACGATGAATTTAAAAATTTATATATCATCTTTCAGCATCAGCGTAATTTATGTAATATTAGAATATACCTTTAGGTATACAGACCCCAACAGACAATTATTATAAGACATTATTCAAACATACTGGAGGCAACTTACACCGCGTTTGCTGAGATGTCTTGCCGCCAAGAGTCGTCTGTATCACTAGTCAACATAATAGAGCGAGATTCAAACATGATTATCTCTATACTCTAGTCGTCCATGCAGGGGCGGAGTAAGAATGTTAACCACTGCGGCCTGTCGCAAAAGGTGGAAGAACAACCCTAGCTACGTTGTTGGGCCCCAAGCCCTGGATGGCAACCACCCTGGGTCTATAAGTATGTCGCCATAATAACCTTATATTGCGTTCCTTATAGTGACCCAAGTTCCTCTACTCTTATAGGACAGCAGCGTGTTCGCGGACGGTAACTACTTACTGTTAAGTGGGTTTTCAGCCTATCTGCTGTTCCTCAGCAATAAAAAGAAATAGCTACTGTAGTAAATATTCCACGACCGGTTATTCACCAGGCAAACAAAACGAATAAGACATTGAAAACAACCATGAAATATTAAGTAATTTATTAGAACGCGAACAAGCCAATCTCTTTTTATGTTTCCATTCGTATAACACGTTGCTTGCATATTGGTTTATGCAACCACTTTAGAAGGCTGTATTTCGACATAATATATGAAGGTGCCTTACTAAAAGTATCAATAATATTATTTTATGGAAAAACCTGTGCTTTACTGTTACAAGACCAAGGGTGTAAAACTGCGTCATTCGTGTAGCGTGATCATTTAAGTACAGATTATAACACTCTGTCAGAGAATCTAAAACCTCCTTTTTTCCGCGACTTACGACCTTAGATAGCGTGGAGTCGAAAATATCGATCGACTGAAGAATACGCACAAAATATTCTCCACACTAAAATCCACGATATCTAGTATCTATTCTGGTAACTGCTACCAATATATTAGGTATATTCAATAGTTAATCGAATTTATTTCTGGCTACCATTTCTTCTTTATTCTTTTTCCGTCAATTCGCACGATTTACAACACTGGTGATAGTCAAATTCAAAAACTACGATTAAATTAGTCTATATAAAAAAAACACTATTGTTTAAACTGTATATAGATCCGATTCCTAAGATTTAATAGTACCCTCGTCGAACCTGAGAGATGAGGAACTCTGAGAGGGTCGCAGAACCACTATACCACAGACAGGCCACCGATAGCCAATAAAAGCCAAGATTGGCCTGGCAAGCCAAGGTAAGTCAATGTAGAGCTACGGTGAAGCCACGCCAATCATGTGGGTGTACGCCTCCGCGGTTGAGCCACGTCACCGGGAGGTCGTTGCTCCCCGAGTTTATGCCGGGCCAACTAGAGAAGAAGAACATCCAAGAGTAAATTGTTTCAACCTCTTAGTGTATACAATTATATTTTTTATTTACGTAAATATGATTTTCTCGAGAAAATATATGTATTTAATTATTATGTTGAATTGTCATATATAAAATGTAAATTATATCAATTCATTAAACTGTCAAATGGCATTTCTCAAATGTTAAATTTCTCCCCATTAAGTAGATTCTGGATGAATATGATCCAGATATTATATACTGTATCCACTTTATCAAAAAATAAAATGTAAACAAACAAACCAATGTTTCTCAAATAAAGTTAGAATAAAAACAACATGGCGGGTATAATCCGACCGTAATAATAAAACACTCCTTCCAATCGACAATAGTACGTTGAACAGTAACTACCAGCATATAAAACCAGTAAGAGATTTGGAAACATTGTCCTTTTAGTTTCTTTATAATGTAAGTTAGTTATTACAATTAATGTTGTAAATATGTAAATTTTATACGCATTATATTTATCATTCATAATTGTAAAAATTAAATTATTTTATGTTTTTTTCTAAAAGTAAGGAATAGTAATATAAAAAAATAATAATATAGGAGATATTTCTAATAAATAATTAAAAGTTGCTATGATAATTTTTATATCACGTTGATTATTGTAAAATCGACATCCAAAAAACCCTTTTTACGATTTGTTTACATTTTATTTTTTGGTAAAACAGATAGGGTATAGCAATACAGTAGACGTAAACAAGATTGGAAACGTACATTGCTCACGGTAGTCAGCGCGTGCGCACGCGCATTTTGCGTAACAATTTCGAACTTTGTCGGTAAACTTTAATAACCAAAGAGTAAGTTAAAATTAATTACAAATAATATCATAGTTATGTGGATACTCGGTGAAAATAGTTTTTTGCATTTATCAGTTTGAGCTGTTAAAGTCAACTTGATGAAGTTTTTTTTTTTAAGTTTTTATTCAGTGACCTCTTGTTGGATTGATAGACTTTTCTATTACTTTTATGTAAGTATTTTTTTCTATTCTTAACTAGAATATAATTACAATTACTAGTGGAAAACAACTTTTTAAAGATAACGCTTATGCGGTTTTTAATTCATTGTTAATATTTTTGAAGTCTTTATCAACTTATTTGTTCGGGCACTAGCTCCTAATGCCTATACCTAGGCACCTAGGCGGGTTGTTTTGTCGCCTTTTACAACAGGCCGACCCCGGCCGCAGAGGTCAGCTTTCTTTTTCCGACCCTGCACGGATAAAAATGTTACTATAATTAAAATCCCAAATATAACATGTTTATTCGTAAATAAAATTAAAGAATAAATTAGTGTTTTCATTTGAAACAATTTTAGTAATTAAACATTATGATTGGGATTAAGGATGTTTAAATAACGGTGCCTAAGTTCGTAATCTATGACACATTTTTAATAGAAGGTAATAATAGGATGTAATCTTTTTAAGTGCTCGCAATTTATTTATTTTATGTTTACAATATTGCAATACAGACAAGTTTTGCGCAATATTACATTAATTATAATTAAAATTACGTTCAAATTTTGTTTAAATTATTATAAGTATAATATTAAGTCACATAAATAGTTTAATGGTCAATAGAACTCAGCCTGTCACTTGTCTCTTAGAAGACAGTTGGGTAAATTTTCTACAAATATATCGATTTCTTAATATTTATAGAAATGTAAATGTTTATCATTTTTAATTTATCTGGTATTGTATACGATAGAGTTAATGTTTTTGATAATAATTAATGCGAATATAATTATATCTAATAATTTAATTAATAGTTTACGTAAATTATTGTCGAGCAGATGCGACGAATTTGTGAAGACATGACCGCATGTTACTCCGACTTTGGAATGATTTTCCATCTAAAGTTCAATACGGAGATTTTCAAAAAAGGTGTTACAAAATTCTGTGTCTGGCAGTGCCCCTGGTGTACAAACGTCCGTACGCGACGGCGACCATGTACTACCAGGTGCTGTCTACTGAAATCTAGCTGTAAACAAAAACTACTACTATGTTATTATAACCGTCTATAAACTATTCATCATCCACTGGTAGAAATAGGATTTTCCAAATCCTTACCATAAATCCCTTTCATTGGCCTGACCGGGAACTTTGTGTAATCGTCGGCCTATTAGACTGAGAGTGTCTACCTGTCCTGAGACATTGTCTCCAGTCCAGGCCTCCCTTACTCCATCGCTCATCAGTCCTATGACAGGCATGACTAGCCTACTACCAGCTTACAAAATTTCATTGGTTACTTTAAAAATGCGAGGACAATTCACACAGCAGCATATAGTCCCAAAATAAGTAGCATATAACTTTCGTTATGGGTACTAGACAACTGTTATATTACTTATGTACTTTTCTTTTGTAAATATAGCCAGAATCGAGATGGGAATCAAATCCGTGAGCTCCGCAAGCATACAGAAGTGCGTTAGGCGGTACGCCACGGAAGTCGTCAAACGATTGGTTGTTTTACAGATATCCTCATTTTGAATCCTATCCAAAAGAGAATCATCCCACCTAGCCTCCTGAGTGACTTGAAATTTTTAGACTAGTTTCGCCCTCAGTGTACTCAGTCCACTTCTTAGTTCCATACCTTTGCTCGAAGATGTTTTTCCCACAACCCTCGCTATGTACTTCAATTACATATACAATTATCAAGGTGTATATAATAATTTAACTATTAAGTTAGTCAAATTAAATACTATAATATGATATTTAATAAATACTATAATATTATTATAGTCATTATTAAAATATAACTAATAAAAGCAATTGATTTAATGAGGTTCACAATGTCAGCTAATTCAATGAGCGAATGACGCAAGATCATTCACTCGAAGTCGCAAGGTCAGTTCCAAAGATGTGCAAATATTATATGTTATGTATATATATTAATACGTGAAGTATAAACTTTTTACTCCTTTTTACGAAACTTGCGAGTGCAGAAAACTTGTATAAAAATATGAGATTGTCGAGCATTTGCCTCCAGAGAGTGCTGGTATATTTCGACCATATTGCTCGAAAACCCTCCGATAACTTGGAGAAATTAATAGTTACGGGAAAAGTGGAGGGGAAAAGACCCCGAGGTCGCAGCCCTACAAGATGGTCCGATCAAGTGGCCAAAAAGCTGGGCACACGGATCACAGACGCCTTAAACCTCAAAAAGCAGTGGAAGCGGTGCTATAATGATATCAATCGGGAGCATCACGACGCTCAGCAGTGAGCAAACGATTGGAGAAGGAAGAGGATTAAAGGAATATGAGGTTTTTTTAATAAGATCGTAAAAAGCAGACAGGTTAACATTTAATAATAAGCAGTTACCGTCGCCTATGGATGTTCAGGACACTAAATGCTTCGCGAACTCGCTGCTGTCCCAAAGGTACAGGAAACCTGGGTCACCAATGCAAGAACACAACACAGGTTGCATACTTATACACCAGGGGTGGTCGCTATCCAGACGGGCTTGGAGCCCCACCACGTAGCTAGGGTTGTTTTGTCACCTTTTACGACAAGCCGATCCCGGCCGCAGGGGTTAGAATTCTTACTCCACCCCTGCACGAAGGAAAAATGACAGGATGAATGAAAAACGATCCTAAAAAATACTTCTATCGTATTTTACATGCCGAAAAAAATAGTCATATCAGTGCTACATCGGAGCTTCGGGGGGGAAAGCCTACCCAGGTATGTGTGGTTCACCTCACTCCGCTATTGTGATTACTAGCAAATGATGGCTAGCGGTGGTTATAATCATATACCCACCGGTCGTTAGCTGAGTCCTAGTCAGGATCAACTTTTGGTCATTACTCTGCAATGCCACCGGCAACTGTTATTGCATCTATAGTAATAAAAGTTTAAATATTATCAATTTCATTAAAACTAAACTTTGTCAGAGGTCTTTATTTTTTCAAACCAGATGAGATGTCATGTTTGTCGCAGCTGTAATATATAGGTATATTTATTGTATTCAATAGAATATATTATATTTAGTTATTCATTTAAAGTTATTTCTGAAGCCTAGTTAAATATACCCAACAATACGAATAAATAAATAATACGAGTAAATATTTTTTTTATTTAACTATTTTACTAAGCTTTCGTCTTGATCATATGTTTGCAGATATTTATTAATTAACTAGCTGACCCGGCAAACGTTGTTCTGCCATATAAATAAAAAAGTAGCCGATGTCCTTCCCCGAGATCAAAACTATCTCTATCGCGAAATTCATCGAATTTGGTTCAGCGGTTGAAACGTATCCGGATGTTATTAATAACAGCACAAAACTGTGAATACTATTATGTCATGTCTTTAGGGAGACCACGGGGGATGGATATGAGAGGGATGCGGGGATGAATGAGTATAGTGGATTATTTTTAAATTACCCTCCACGCAGACATTTATCCGTGCGGATATCCGGAGAAAGAATATTGACCTCTGTGGCCGAGGTCGGCCTGTCGTAAAAGGCGACAAAACAACCCACCCTAGCTACGTGGTAGGGCCCCAAGCCTGTCTGGATGGCGACCACCTTTGGTCTTAAGTATGCCGCCATAATAACTTTGTGTTGTGTTCCGGCAATAGTGACCCAAGTTCCTGTACCCTTATGGGACAGCAGCGTGTTCGCGATGCCACTGGCGTTGCACACTCCCGTAGGCAACGGTAACTGCTAAATTCTAAGCGGGCTCTCAGCCTGTCTGCTGTCCTACAGCAATAAAAAAATTAAAAGTTACTTCTTATTCCACTGATGATTTAGGGCTTCTCTATAGAGAATGGACAGTATACCGTAGCGGTCTCTTGGTATGCTAGGTTGTTCGGGATGTTTTTCTTTATTGTTTACTTTGTTTTACACGGGGCACTCATGCTAAGAAAAAGTTGAAAATATATTATTTTACTTTACCGTTAACTATTGTGAAATGTAACTTGAATGCTTGAGCGCTCGTCAGAAAATAAAAAACCTCATGGTTATTAAATAATATTCCACGCTTACGAAATATGCTCTACGAACATTTCAAAGGCGTTTGTGATTAGTATAATGTAGGTCACTAGATAACTGAACTTTTGCTAACCGGTTTCAGTCATAAACTTGTTTTAGATTAATTCGTAAAATTATAATACGTTACTTTTGTTTAGTATTTGGGATTTTCATAAAGTAGGGTTAGAACAATGAGGACGACATAACTGTAAGATATGGGATTTGCTACTTAAAGACTCAGTCTGGTTGCGTAAACTTGTAATGGCGGAATGGATGACACCTGCTTACAGTTCCAATTTTGGTGGACAATAAAAAATAACCTACATTACTTAATCGCCAGATATCGCTGTTACGTAGTTGAAACACTCGTCATTGTGACAAAAATATGCAATTTCCTATACTTCAATCTTCCTCAAAGTTGTCAAGAGGCTTGTGTATGATTTATTTGAGTGTAACTAAATAAAATGTGACCGAACCAAGAATCGGGTTTGCACTAAATATTCTGTTGTCATTCAAAGATTATATAATGGAACTTTTAGACACATCTGACAAGGCTGTATAGACTCAGTGTTTTGCGTGTAAGTTTTAACAACAGTATAGGATAGGATATTAAATAAACAAGTCTATTAGTTAGTCTTGTTAATAAAGCATAAATAAAATTATTGGTATGCAAAAAGTGAGTATGTAGCCGTCAGTTAATAAGAAAATTTAGAATATAATACTCGTATTATTTTTCAGTCATACATGTTAGAAATAATTGTACACAATATTGTGAAGCTCTGCATATTTGACTTTAAATATAAAACTATACAATATTTCAGAATTATGAAATGTCAATAACTAACATGAAATTGCGGAATTACTTTAATTTACACAAATTAAATATTTTCTAACAGAGTAAAGGTGTTGCGGAAGATTGTTTCAGGATTTTAAGCATTTTGAAGAAGATTGTTTCAAATAATAGGAGGGCACTCGGTATAATTTTAAGTGAAATCCCGTTTATATATTCAGATATGTTTTGAAAATTTATTTTTCATTAAAATTGTGGTATAATGTCTTCGATCACAAGTACTATTATTGATCGAAGTATAATGTAGTAATATGTTTTATAAAAACAATCTTAGACTTTGAAGAATAAATCGTGTGCGCATATGTCATACTATCGACGGATATACTTCGTGTGTCAACATAACAATAGCGTCTACACAAATTTTCTTACGCCATCAGCCTTATCGGTAGAGTAAGAACTTGGTCCCCAATTTACTAACCTGTAAAACAGTCATACAAGCGCATGCAACACTCGTATTTGGAATTTCGCTGACATAAAAGCTCAAGGAGCCAGAAGGATCAGCCCTTTTTTCTATCCCAGGGAAACCGAATAACCAGCATAGGCTCACTGTTTCCGGCAGCTTAGTGCTGCTGAGCGAGATGTGGTAAGTCAGCGGCGGCCGCAACGGCATATCGAACAAAACCCCTGTCGCCTTATGAGGAGGGTCACAGTATCGACTTTTGGACATTGCTGTGCGATGCCTCCGGTTCGTCCTGAGAGGAGTGTCAGAGGTGGAACACTCCTTTGCCTGCCTTCACTGGGTAGGCCCCCCGGTCCTCCCATTTAGCAAATAAAACTTTAAAGCGCCAAAAGAAAAGATCTAAGGACTATAATCCTATTGTATTGTCAATTAAGTATGAAGAGCATACAAAAGAACGTACCGCGGTCTTTGACTTACGTAAATATAGGCCACTTTACATAATGTGTCGTAACCAGTAGCCTATCTACAGCGCCTTTCAAAGTATAATCAGTCAGCGATCGAAGCCTCATTGATCAACCTTTAATTTGCCATCGACAAACGACATTGCTCAAGAAGTCACAGTTCGTTTAATTCGCTCCCAAAGTTGTTCACAATGATATTTTGAATGCATACTCATTTTAAAGTTATTGTAACATAACATCGAATTTTCTAAAAGTATGCTTTGTTTCATGTTCAATAGATATTCAAAATATTCGTATGTACCTGTGTTTACGGTTTTAAATTTGTATCCTCCTGGGGGTACACAAAAATTGTAAGTTATTAATATAACAGAATTAATTAAATGTTTAGCAATTATAAAATTTGGTGAGCCACAAAAAAACAGCACTGAAATAATTTGGTCGGCATACAAATATTTTGTTTGCAATTAAAAAAAAACCAGGCAGCAATCCTTGTTCCGTAAATAATTTTGATAATGGTCAAAAATTAAATCATAAATAGGCAGCTTTGAGTTTGCATAATAAACATTCAGTCCGCAAAATAACTATTTGATCAGCAGAGAAAACATAGACATGTTTTCTCTGCTGATCAAATAGTTATTTTGCGGACCTTATAGACATATGCAGTGTGTTTGATTGGTATGCATATTTAAAACATGGTGAGCAAAATAACTAATTGGATTGCGTTTTTGTTGAAAAATCGGCAATGTACGTTAAAAGTTCGCGGAGTAAGCAGGCGCGTGACACGAGGAGCCAATAGCGTGCGAGTATTGTTATTCGATGACTATGCGGCGATTATTAGCAGTCAAATTGCAGTGGTAACAAAATGTTTTAAAGAGATTTGTGTGCTTTTTGTGATTTTGCGATTGTTTTATGAGTAAAATGAATAATAATTGTAATGAAGAAGGAATAAAAGTAGCTTCCGACTACGAATCGGATGCGGAATGCTGCCTTGACAATGAAAAATCGGTGCCGGTGGCTAAGAAGAAACCAAAACTGTCTTTGGACTGGAAGTTAGTTCAAAAGTTTGATAACTTCGAACAAGCTAAAACATCCGTGAATGCTGAAGGTACTTGGTCACAACATTATTGTCATCAAACAGATGAAGGAAAAAAGACGTACTATAGGTGCAATAAGTTGCAATGTCGCGGTCCACAATGCTCCTCAAGAATGTATTTGTTATTCGAAAGCACCTCAGATTCAGTGTTAATGTTCAAAACGAATGCTGATCATGACCATGATGAAAAAAAGGAGTTTACCTCGTCGTACGGTTTGAGTGACACCGTGAAGAACGAAATTAATCGATTATTTGATTTAAAAATGAAACCAAAAGCTATAATGGAAAGTCTTTCAAAAATGAAAAATATCAAAAATCCTAAAATATCTCAGTTAAGAAATTATCTGAGTGATCATCGTCGTACTATATACGGCCAATCTACCATAAGTTTAGGAGAGCTTGAAGCTTGGATTCATTCACACTCAAGTCTTCCTTTGGATCCGCGTGAAGTTTTTGTGGTTTGTTCCCGAATTGATGACAGTGACGAACAAAATCCCACTTTTCGGTTTACTATGTCTACTAAATATTTGATTGAAATTACCAAAGATGCCAGCGTTGTTCATGCAGATGCCACGTACAAGCTCATCTGGCAGGGTTTTCCTGCATTGGTCTGTGGAACCACGGATCAAAACCGCAAATTCCACCCTCTATGTGTAACGATTGCAAGTAATGAACAAAAAGAAGATTACAAATTGATGTTCCAAGGGCTTAAAGACAAAATACAAGACATTTTTGAAACTTCTTGGAATCCAAAAGTATTGGTTTGTGATGCTGCTAAAAGCATCCAAAATGCATTTCTAGAAGTTTTTGGAGAACATGTTGTAGTTCGGATGTGCTGGGCACACGCAAAAAGAAAAATTCAAGAGAGGATAGAAAGGATTAAAAACAAGGTGCTCCGTGATAATATCTTAAATGATGTTGATTCATTGCATTCTATTAGCAAAGGAGGCGGCGGGGCGGGAGCGGGAGTCGACCACCACACTCCCCTCCCGCCAACGCAGGCCACGTCGGCGGCGCCGGAGGTCAAGTAACGACCTCCGGCCTCCGTAAAAAGCGGCCGCGGGCGGCCCCTCGGGGGAGGATCCGCCGCCCGCACTTTTGCCGCGAAGGTGAGGGCTGCGTGCTGTTCCGCGGCCCCCTCAACTCCTAGAGTTGTTAGGAGAGCGCCGGGGGGACGAAACCCTGACCCCCTGGCGCCAACACTTTAGAAGGGGCCCGCCTCAAGACAAAGGGCGGGCCGGCGCCGGCCCGGGCCACGAGATCGGCAGGCCATATATCCGTGGGCCCGGGCGTAGGCGATAGGAGAACAGCGGGGTTTTTTAGTGGGTAGTCGGATGTTCGAACATCTTTCCCGGAGTCCCACATATCCCACGGTCCCTCCGGGCCGGGGGAACCCGTCAAGAGTGGTTTTTCCCCGAGACCAAAAAAAAAAATTGCATTCTATTACAGATGATAATATATTTGACGCAGCTTCCGAAGCATTTCTGCAAAAATATAAAGATCAGATCGAATTTGTCACATATTTCAGAGCACAGTGGTATAAAACCGCAATTGGTTCTTGGGAGTGGCTCCCAACTCTCCATCAACCAAGAACGCTTTAGAGTCTTTTAACAGAGTAATAAAGGATAGCAATACATTCCGAGAACGCTTCCCTTTGTCTAGGTTTTTGGTGGTTGCAAAAGAAATAGTAAACCAGTGGTCTAATATATTACTAACCCAGAAGACAATTACATTGCCAACATACCCTCTTTAACTACGAAGCACTGGACTGAAGCTTACCAGTGGGCAAAAAAACCAAAAGTGGTAACTCTGCTACGAAAAGACGACATTTACAATTATTACCTAATTCCTGCTGGTCAAGCAACTAATTGTGAAGTTTTCGACGCACAATGGGAAAGTTTTGACGATTTCAAGAAACAAAATTTCAGCAAGTGGCTTGTCTTATTGCCAATTGAAAGTAACGATTGGATAAAAGGGAGATGTGTTTGTCCATTCTTTTTTAATTTATATATGTATATGCAAGCACGTGATTGGTTTGGCGATTCGCTTAAAGTATGTGGTTCCTCCACTTGAAGCTAAAAATATTCCTATCGGGAAGAAAGCAAACGTGGCCGTCCGTCCAAAGCTAAAAAGGTACTGATAATACAATAAAATTATTAAGCTAATAATAATACGCTAATTTCAAGAACCTTTCTAATCGTTTGATAACTTTATGATTCGATCTCATTTACAATTATAAGAATTTTTGTATATCCCATCATCATCATCTTTGCGTTGTATCCCGGTTGCAGCCCAAACTCTCGCTTCGGCGCCCGGGGTCCGCTTTCCGACTTTTTCTTCTCCACTTCGCACGGTCTTCAGCATCCCTGGTAGTGAGCCCATTGGCACGCATATCACCCTTTACGACGTCAAGCCAGCACTTTTTGGGTCTACCCCTCCTACCGGGGTCCGGCGGAGGCGGCATGGCCAGACATTTGTTACCCACGTAAGCATCCGGTTGCCTTAAAACGTGGCCGTACCAACGGAGCCGACACTCTTGTAATTTATCCGCAATGTCACGGACATGAAGACTGCCGCGAATGCGGGAGTTCCTAACGCGGTCCTTTTTGTATATATTTAATTTTAAAACTCATTGTATAAGAAGTTGCTTTTTTAATTTCGATCTCGATTATAATTTTATTATAAGAATAAAGATATAGCTTAAGTACTTAGGTACCTACTTAATTGTTTTATATTTTTTGATTTATCTTAATTATATTATATAAGAATAAAAAAAATCTTTTATTAATTTACACTTCTATAAATAATATATACCCAAACAGAGAGTAAATAAATTAAATAATCTTTGTAAGGAATGCGCCCATTTTGCGCATGACAAGTAAAGTATGTTTGCTACTTTTATATGCAGCTCAAAATGAACTTTTTTGCTTACCCTCTGAGTGCTTGCCAAAATTTTATTAAACAGGAGCAGCTCATTGCAGCTTATATAATTAATATGCTGTACAAACATTCTTACAGCCATCCAAAATGACATAAATTGCTGACTGATTTTGGAATGTTTGCTGGCCATGAGTTGCTGATCAATTAGCTATTTCTGCTCACAGATTATATTTTTCTGCTCACAAAAATACGAATACTATGCTAACCATTTAAATAACACTCTTAATATAATAGTATAATATTAAGCACTTGGAGTTAGGAATACTGGCCCACTGAGATACAATATTGACCAGTCTAGGGATCAGATAGGGATCAGTGTGATATTTTCTAGGCAAGCCAGTGGTTTGTACATGAACTATTGTTCTGTGTCTTTGTATTTTATTTATAAATAAAGATTTTGTATTCGATTTTTAAAATGTTCATGCGATTTATTTTTCTAGAAATATTATTATTTTTTATTATTTCCAGTGGGCCATGGCTTTTTTGAACATAGCGTTCCAAGCAGAAATAAGCAGATTCGAAGACTCGGAGTTTGATGAGGTAGCCAAAAAGAACTGCAATGAAGAATATGAGACGAGGGCCAAAGCGATTGAGGAGTTACGCCGAATGGTTCGCGGTAAGATAAATACTAAGGTTTAAAAGTTTTTGAAATAATAACTTCT
This sequence comes from Malacosoma neustria, assembly GCA_963693495.1. Taxonomy (NCBI): domain Eukaryota; kingdom Metazoa; phylum Arthropoda; class Insecta; order Lepidoptera; family Lasiocampidae; genus Malacosoma; species Malacosoma neustria. The sequence goes on from OY856377.1 coordinate 19,738,354, forward strand.
TATGGGAGAGTAAACCGCTTCGTTACGTAACGTGTTACGGCGCCAGTCTGTCTGGCTTCCCTTTCTCTCACGCATACGGCAGCGGTAGGCTTTCACTCTCTCCAACTCTAACCCACAGAGCTAGATCTATTCATTCGCATTGCGACTTTATTACAATGAAATACAGTTTAGTTTTTTGAAGTGAAAACTTATTTAGCAGCGTTGTGCACTTTTTTTGTGATGGGCTTCGATTAATAATAGTACTATTTGTGATCGAAGGTGATGGGTAAAAAATGTTAAACTCCCGTCAGGTGTCACGTGTCCTGATCGAAAATTCGTAAGATTCGTAAGACGGAGTATTGCTCCAGTAATACCAACCTTAGTAATAATGATTTAAGGTTTATTTTATAATGTAACTTTTAAATGATTGCATTGCATTACTTATACATATCTATTCGAATTGCGACTTTATTACAATGAAATACAGTTGAGTTTTTGAATTGAAAACTTCTTTAGGCGCGTTGAGAACTTTTTGGGTGAACAAGTTTTGGTTTGTAAAGAAGTGATAATGACCAATTTAAACTTTAACGCTTGATCATAAACAATTTTTTATAAACCGAAAATAATAATCTAATAGCTCGACGATACAATTCACAAGTTATTTAGTTTATAGTACATTGTGGAATAATTTAATTTAATATAAGTTTGAAACAGTTTTTGGAAAAATTGGAAATGCGTAAACTTTAGTTATTTTTGAATCATTTTTGGTTTTATTAATAAATAACCTTTCCTTACATTATCATATTAATATACATAAAATTTAGGTAATAACCTAATCTTTTCTCAAGTTAACAATTTCAATATTAAATAGATCAACTTAGATTACTTAGTTTAAGTTATCACTTCTGTCGAGCGTCCCGAGACGAACACTTTTTTTTATTGCTGTAGGACAGCAGACAGGCTGATGGCCCGCTTAGAATTTAGCAATTACCGTCGCCTATGGGCGTTTGCAACGTCAATGGCATCGCGAACACGCTGCTGTACTATAAGAGTACAGGAACTTGGGTCATTAATGCCAGAACACAACACAAGGTTATTAAGGCGGCATACTTAAGACCAAAGGCGGTCGCCATCCAAACGGGCTTGAGGCCATACCACGTAGCTAGGTTGGGTTGTTTTGTTGCCTTTTACGACTACGGCCGCAGAGGTTAGTATTCTTTTTGCGCCCCTGCAAGTATAAAAATTTATAAGATTTAAAAACAAACCGATATTTAGGTTTAAAAACAAACCGCCAACAATATAGTACGTAATTAGCGGCGCGGCACCTTTAGTCATTTGCAATTACCAGAGACAAGGCCAACGTGACATATACAGGCGAGAACAGAATAGGGGGCGAAAAAAAGATGAGAGCGAAAATAAGCAATCGAAATTTAAAAAAAAAACTATTTAGTTATCACCTTGTGGCTAGACCACGAGCAAGCAGATGCCTAGATTGGCGGACCTTATTCATATTGTGATCTTAGGGGCAACTGGATATTCCCTGAAATTCCTCCGTTTAATCCGAGGATTGAGAGGGACGTGTGGAATAACTACAAGTGGCAAGTACTTGCGATGATGTGATGATGACGAGGTAAATCTCCTCGAAGGTCCGCCGTCTACGAGAACCGAAAGTCGGTAGACGCTCTCTGTCATTAGCGTCTGATCCTGCGTGAGTTGAAACAGAGTAAATTAGTAGTTCGCCGTCTCTTTCGCGGATATTACTACCTGACAGAAGGGGCGACTGCGTTGCATCTAAGGACCGAAAGTCATATAAACAAGAATTCTTCAAAATTACCATATAAATTATACATTTCTTTTATTTGTAGTATTTTTCACGCCTTATAATATTTACAGTAAACGAAGCGAAACAACTTTATTCGACGTCACGTCATATTTTTATACTTTATTCCTTCAAACTTATGTTATCCTAGTACAATTGTGTTAAAAACTTAGTAATAAAATTACAACAAATTATTTTATTTAAACGATCTCTCTGTTCGAGTGGTTTGAGCTTCGTCAGTTCTATAAGTTGAGATAAGGAGCAAACGACTGAGTACCACCACTGTAACGCCAGCGACGAGGATACGGCGCTTTGCACTCTGGTGAGTCCCGTATGGGTTTAGGAACGCCGAGACCTCGTCGCCAACACCGGACTAGACTTCTTGCTCCTTCCTGGCTATCATCCTAATGATGTTTGGAAGCTAAACCAGATATGAAATAAGCGGAGGGAGAGCAAGAGCGCACTAGGCTCCCCTCGTTGGCAACTGACCTTCGGTCGTCGTAATGATTGGACACCCCTGCATAAGAACGAAAATGCCGGGGACCCAGCATACAAAGATTTTAAATAAGCAATCAGTTGTGACATTTATTAGTTTTGTTGTTTTTGTATTTTCAGAGCGAGGAGAATGTAACCCGCGAAGACTTGATGACGCATACTGTCTCAGATTTCTAAGGTGCCGTCGGTTCATACCTGCACTAGCACATAAATTGGTACGAATATAAAAAATCACGTTTGATTTGAATGGTTTCCATATATTTAAAATGCCCTCCGGAAATAACGTTATTGACGATATTGCGTAATCAAAAATATATTACTTGCTTACAGAAAATCTTCCACAATAATTATTCTAAGCTTCCACATATACCAAATAGTTTTTACATATTTTATTGATGGCATGCATAAAAACACTCAAGGTTAACTCTCCAATTAATTATTAATAAGGTTACAATTTGTAAAAAGTAGTAAGTACCTCGTGTGTTAAAAAATAACTTTACAAAACATGTTTCCTAAAACATTATTTTACCAGGGCCGCATAAAGTATGAGAAGTTATCACAGTGTAATGTCATACAAGTTTGTGTGAGCGTGACAAAATTATATATCGAAACGCGTCGCACTTAATCAAACTCCTCCTCTCTCTCGACCTCCGTGACGCACAACTGCTTTTGCACATTGAGACTACTGTGCGGAGCACGGGTTCAATTCCCATATTGCGTCTGGGTATTTATGTATAATTTATTAGTTTATTTATATTAATGTATTATTATTCCATTTTAACTTATTTGTCTCCGATATTTTTTTACTGATTTTTTTCTTTGTATTTTATAATTTATCCTTTATGTAAGTGGGCTCCTGCGGTCCCCGCAGCAACGGGGTCCAAACGGAAGTATAGCACGGATAATACCTACCAGTGCTATTCTACCACCACGTCCTAAGTTCTTTTGTATAATATATTATATAAGTACTTTGTTTTGTTATTTCTCCGAAAAAATTTTTTTGTTTTTTTTTATCAAGATGGTACGCTATGAAGAATTTCGACAGAAATATGCATATCTCTACCACTGCGATCCATTCGGCCTGCAAAAGGTGGAGAATGTCTACGCGGGGGTCTTGCCTGAAAATCCAGATAATGGACGGGTCATACTCATGAGGTTTGGTAAGTCTCTGTCTACCTACTACAATAATAATACTAGCCAATAATCTCCTACTGTTGAGTTATAGCCTCCCTTAGAAGGAACGGCCAGAATACCCGCGATGCTTGTCCAAGACGAATTAGGGGGTTACGCATACCTATGAACGTGGGACACGTTCATAGGTATGCGTCACTAATGCCGGAACACAACACAAGGATAACCTTGCAATACCTTAAGTATACCGCCATAATAATATGGCGGCATACTTAAGACCAAAGGTGGTCGCCATCCAGACGGGCTTGAAGCCCTACCACGTAGCTAGGGTGATATACCTCACTGATATGCCGTGTAGGCGACACTCTTGCAATTTATCCGCAATGTCACGGACATGAAGGCTGCCGCGAATACAGCAGTTCCTAACGCGGTCCTTTCGCATCACTCCACACATCCACCACAGCATGAGGTTTCAGCTCTCATCTCCGTGAGACACAGTTCCTGCTTGTGTCGCTCCAGCACCAGTCACGTTTCACAACCATATAAAAGGACAAGCCTAATTATGAGATTATGATTTTAGAAATCTGTCCCTTCAACTTAACCGGCATCTTGGAGTCATAGATGACACCGGTGACCTCACGTCATTTACGCGGCAGTAACACGTGTCTTGACGTTAGCCGTGCCTTGATCCTAGGTATTTGACCTAGTTCAAACGCTCGACCGTGTCACCACATTATTCGCGATATATGCACTATACCCATCATTTTGTCATTAGATGTTAAAAATCACCTTTCATATTACCCAGGTCACTGGGATTCGGAAACAATCCACATAGACGATGTAGTTAGATGCGCTCTCCTCATGGACGAAGTGGCAGCCATGCAGCCGAAGCTGCAAGTCCTGGGCGTCACCATGATTGTCGACTTAGACGGACTCAGTCTTCGCCACGTGAGACATCTGTCGCCAACGATCGCTAACCAAATCGTCAGTTTAATGGGGGTGAGAACTTATGAAGAAATCTGGCTTTACGCCATAATAGTTGATAGGATCCAGTATCAACTTCCGCGGAGACCTAGAACCTATTTTTGTCTTTTTTTATTGCTCAGGAACAGCAGACAGGCTGAAGGTCCACTTTATAGTAAGCAGTTGACGTCCTCTATGAACTTTTGAGACGCCAGGGCCACCGATAACACGCCGGGGCCCGCGTTATAGAACTGGAATATGAGTCACCTATGCAGTGCCGGATTTACCACATAGCAAGAGTAGCAATTGCTACGGGCCCCGCGCAAAAGGGGGCCCGGCATATTTAAACCCGCTCATCTCGGCCTGAGCGTAATTTTTTTAAATGAAACTTATTAACACGTGGTAACATAATATATTGAATTTATTTGATGTCACAAAAAGGTGAAATGTTACACCTTTTCCTACTAACACAATCTACGTCATACAATCGGTAACCCCCATTATTTCTTTGGCAAAAATAAAACTGAATTTCATACGATAAGAGCACATGTTACAAAAAGTCGCTCGTATAAATGTAAAGAATTTGAATCGGGCCGCGGACCGACTCAAATTCTTCTGTAGACTGGAGACACCACATCAGCAAAGTAGCCAACTGCAAGATCATATCTGGCGAGACTGTCACTGCACAACACCGTCTTCATGTCATGGACCTCTGCGTGAAGTCCAAAGACAAACGTGTTGAGCGCTTCCATCGCCGAATCAGGTGGTGGCTACTTGATGAAGTCACGTGCCAGGAGCTCACTTGAGCCATCGGCGACAAGTGTATTGGTGATGTAGTTTTTACGTTGGTGCTGTAGTTTGAGGTATGGAAGCACCCTTGCGCCCGCCCAGGTGCGGGGTCCTCTGAAAAGATTTGCTACGGGCCCCGCGCTTAATCCGGCACTGCACCTATAGCAAAGCATAAAGGCTATTAGACGGCGTATGCATAAAAGTCTTTTCCGGTTTTACTAAGAGATGGCTCCACCAAACAATACGCCATGTATAAATTCGACACCACGTCAGTTTATTTGTATGACAATAACCTACAAAAACACATACAAATTGAGTTTGCCAATTGATAGCGTCTCTGTTCTAGTGATCATGTCGATGCTTTTTCTATTTCATCAACAGAAAAAGGCAATGGAAAGTCATTGTTTGCTGGTACAAACTTATGGTAAACACGCTCCATCTATCAGGACATGGTTTCGACAATTTAAATGTAGCTATTTTAATATGAAAGACGGTGCGCGCTCTGGTAGACCACAAAAATGCAAAGACGAGCAATTGCAGGGATTACTGGACGATGACCCTACTGAAACTCAAAACTCTTGAAGCCAGCGGTTAACGCACAACGCTATCGCCAATAAATGGTTAATTTAAATCACGCATTGATCGAAAAACGACCGAAATGGTCCAGGAGACATGGCAGTGATTTTGTTACACGACAATGCGCCGTCTCACACAGCAATACTAGTGAAAGACGCTTTGAAATCGCTTGGATGGGATATCCTTTCGCATCCGCCATACTCCCCTGACCTGGCGCCGGCAGACTATCACCTCTTCGCATCAATGGGGCACGCGCTCGCAGAGCAACAAAGTGGCTTGATGAAAGGTTTGCCGCAAAAGACAAACAGCTTTTCTGGCAAGGTATTCATAATTTACCTGAAAGATGGGCTAAGTGTGTAGAAGCGGAAGGCCAATATTTCGAATAAACTCAAAATTTATTTCTTTTAAAATTTATGTGTTTATTTCACCACAAAAACCGGAGAAGACTTATGCATACGCCTGGTATAGAGACCAAGGGTGGTTGCCATCCAGGCGGGATTGGAGCCTTATTACCAAAATAGGATAGCTTTATCGCTTTTTACGACAGGCCGCTTCTCACTTATCTGACTGCATAAAAAAACATCTTCAAAATTGTCACAAACCATATTATAATAAAATGTCACTTTAGTTGCCAAATGTAGGCTACATTTAAAAGCAAAGATATTATATTATTATAAATAAAAATAAAAGAAATCGATAACAAAAACACTTTTGGGTTTCAAAAAAAACAAGTTTCAGGTTATAAGCATATTTTTAATATAATTTTTGCATTAAAGTAACGGTTGTTTTGAGCACAGTAACTACCATACCGTGCGGGTACAAACAAACACATAAAACCTGAGACGGTCAATGGTCCCTGTATGGTCATAATAAGTTCGGTAGACCGAAAAATGTGCTATGATACTAAATTAATGTTCTCCATTATGTGTTCGACAAAGGTTTAAATAATAAAAAAAATCTCATTTTTATACTTTTTATATACCACCTCTTTGCAACGTGTTTGGTTGGTTGTTGGGCAAGGAGAAACGGCAAAAACTCTCCAACAATTAATACATATGAATACTTATTTTTCAATCACAAAACAATACAAGCTTAAGCTGTGAAAAAAATCTGCATCTATAAACGTAAACGTCAATAAAGCTATACTGTTCTAATGGAAAAATTTATTTATCAAAAAGCAGTAGTTTCTTTCTTTTAGCTTTCATCGTCACCATAATTTTACATCCACAGGTTGCCTTCCCACTGACAGTACACGGCCTCCACATGGTGAATTACAGCTGGCTCCTGAACTCATTCTTCTATCTCTTCAAACAATTCATACCCAAACCCGTTTGGAGAAGAATCTTCTTCCACGGATCTGATATGAATTCACTAAGGCAACACATTCGCGAAGAGTCATTGCCACCCGAATATGGCGGGAAATGTCGTCATGTGATCTCCACCGAAGAGTGGATAAGAAAAATTGACGAATATAAAGATGATTATCTTGTAAAAGAATTGAAGGAACTGGGATTTTATGTAAAAACGAAGGAATATAGTATTTATGATAAATTTTCTAATGAAAGTTTAAATAATGAGATTATGTCATTGTCGTGATGGTACAACGCCATCTCTTAGCAAAATTAAAAACTAATAAAACAATTGCCACATTATTCAGCTGTTTTATTACATTATTGTATTAATTATTTTGTTGTACAAATTTGACCGCTGTACACAAATACATTTTTATACATGCAAGAAACATTAAACGTTTAAAATATATTATGACATTTAAATGGACTAGATCGTATGCCCATATAACTTTTTAACATGTTCATAATAGATCACATAAGTTGATGAACAGTTTGTGGAATTTTAACGGTTCATCCGTTGGTATTCTAATTCCACTTACAACCGTTAGATGTCATTGCTTAGAGTGAAAGAAATTAAGATAATATAATACAATATACATGTGATTTACGTAAGTTAAAGAACAAAGATAGCGAATAACCATCTCTTTCTTTTAAAGCCACATTGAATGAAAGAGATGGAACGTATCAGTAATATGACGTAGAATGTGGATATTTGCACATTACATAGTTTTGCTACCCTAGTTAGTATACTTCAATTGTTCAACGTCGAGTTAGCGTTATCAACCAAAAGAACCAACCACTGGTTGGTTAACAGAATTATTTTTATTATTATTCGAGATCTAAAAGAATATGCGAACATGAAATACTAAATTTAGGTACAAAACGGCCAATGCCAGATATACAAAAAAACATAAGTTCGCACTGAATAATAATGTTTATTTCTCTATAAGTTTTGGCCAAAATCTGCCTCACAGGCGCCCATAATGAGTGTATAAGGCTATCTATATTTATGTATGTAAGACAAGAGCGAAGTTAGGTTAATTAGATAAAACCCTTTTGCTATTATATTATTAAAATTCATAATGAATAGATATCTTACTTTAAATTACGAGTATATTAAATGTATATAAAATTCTCGTGTCACAGTTTTCGCTGCCATACTCCTCCGAAACGGCTTAACCGATTTTGAGGAAATTTTTTGTGCTTATCCGGTATCTATGAGAATCGGCCAACATCTATTTTTCATCCCCCTAAATGTTAGGGGTGACCCACCCCCAACATTTTTTTTTAATTTTTTGACATTTTATTATTTATATGGCAGAACAACATTTGCCGGGTCAGCTAGTTAAATGTATAAAATAGTACGTGGCTGTTGCAGTTGTAGTTCTACGTGGCAGTTGAACAATTAGTAAAAAGGATGTTTTTTTCGCTGTAAATGCATAGCGAAAGGTATTATGAAATAAAAAAAATATTATTATTAAAAAAAGTTATTGTATTTTAAATACATTTAACCTCGAAGTTAGTTTAAAAGTGTCCAAGAGTAAAGCACTGTAATAAAACCAATACGTTGATTGATATACCTAATTGTTAAAATTAAGGGTTTCTTGAATCAAATTTGTAAGTAAGATTATTAATGTAAAAAACCTCTACTCATAAACATTAGTACTGGTCTGTATGCGATGGAATAGTAGAGTAGAGTTTATACTATTATAAACAAAAGTACAGTTAATTTAAGTCAACCCATATATTATATAATAAATAACTCTTGTTGTCCTCCAGTATGTCCTTCCTATGTCCACATTGTCGATACAACAGGTCGAATATGTCGAACGAATACTAGGATTACATAAACATCTGCAGCTAGTTTAGCTGATTTAAGAACCTTGACATATTCGACATAATTCTTTTACCGTATATGATTAGCTTATAAGGCTTCCGCATATCTGATGACAGGGACTTAGGCCGGCTCCCTGCCGACACCGGTTCACGTAGTAGCTACGGACCTCCCAAGAACCTGTTTTACCGAAAAATCATGAATAGTCGATAATGGTTCCACTATAAATATAAAACAATTCATACAACGCCATCTATTGTCAAAGTAGCAGGGCTATATACTGATATAACGTTTCTTTCCTATCATAAAATCATCGCGTCACGGCGTTCATCATATAAATAATATAATTATTATTATCGTTTTCGTATAATGTATCGTTTTGTACCTATGAATGCACATACAAAAATATTTCTTTCAATCATGACGGAGCTTTTCTAAAAACAATGTACAGTAATACCCCGCTTAGCGCGACCCCGTTACGCGCGGTTTCACTATAACGCGAGTTTCAATTCCGTAATGTTAGTTCGGTCGGCTGGCAGTTTTGTTTTAACATTTATTGGATATATACCTAGTCAGGTCATAAGTATTGTCACACAGTAAAAACTTTTCTTTTAGAATGCTGGCCACAAAAAAGTTTATTGAATTCGAATTTAGAATTGTTCATGAAAATAAAAATGTATACTTTTTGAAATTTTACTCATTTTTAAATATGGAGTGGACGCTTAAAGAAGACCGTGTTGCAGTTATTGCGTTGCATCGTTGCAGTTACGCGCCAATTCAAATTTTTAACATACTGAAAAACTTTGAATATAACCAAAAGATTCGTTTATTGTACCATCAAACGATACAATGAAGACTCTAGTGTAGATGACAGGTCAAGAAGTGGTCGCCCTCGGTCTGTTAGGACTCCAGCAGTGATAAAAGCTGTGAAGGCACGAATTCAAAGAAATCCCAAACGTAAGCAGAAACTGTTGGCCCTTCAGATGGGGTTAAGCAGAACCACGGTGAAAAGGGTGTTAAATGAAGACTTGGGCTTCGGGCATATCGAAGAAAAACAGGACATCGTTTGATTGCTCGTATAATGGACCTGAGACTGAAGAGATGCCGCGCTTTGTTGAAGCGGTACGCGGGAAAAAAATATCGGGAAATTCTTTTTTCGGATGAAAAAATGTTTACCGTAGAAGAGAGCTACAACAAACAAAATGATAAGGTGTACGCACACAGTAGTGAAGAAGCGAGCAACCGTATTCCGCGTGTCCAACGAGGTCATTTTCCATCCTCGCTCATGGTATGGTTGGGAGTTTCTTATTGGGGCTTAACAGAGGTACATTTTTGTGAGAAAGGTGTAAAAACGAATGCTGTTGTGTATCAAAATACAGTCCTAACGAACCTTGTGGAACCTGTTTGTCATACCATGTTCAATAACAGGCACTGGGTATTCCAACAAGATTCGGCGCCAGCTCATAGAGCGAAGAGCACACAAGACTGGCTGGCGGCGCGTGAAATCGACTTCATCCGGCACGAAGACTGGCCCTCCTCCAGTCCAGATTTGAATCCGTTAGATTACAAGATATGGCAACACTTGGAGGAAAAGGCGTGCTCAAAGCCTCATCCCAATTTGGAGTCACTCAAGACATCCTTGATTAAGGCAGCCGCCGATATTGACATGGACCTCGTTCGTGCTGCGATAGACGACTGGCCGCGCAGATTGAAGGCCTGTATTCAAAATCACGGAGGTCATTTTGAATAAACTTTAATGTCATAAGAATCTATGTTTTGTTAAGTTCATTTTGGTATATGAATGGTTATATAATGAATAAACTTGTTACAATTATTTTACATTAAACATGTGACAGAATTTATGACCTGACTAGGTACATACATAATTTAACCCTACGTTAAAAATGCCGCCTGTAAAGAAAAAAGAGCGTAAAAGCATCACTTTGGAATTGAAGATGAAAGTGTTAAGAAGAATGGAAAATGGAGGCAAAGCAACAATTGTTGGGAGAGATTTTGGACTCTCAGAATCGACTGTGAGAACGATTTATAAAAATCGGGAAAAAATTAAAATCTCCAGCGAAAGTTCAACACCTATAAGTGCAACAAAACTTTCTCGTTCGAGATCATCTATCTTAGAAAGAATGGAGAAATTACTGTCAGTCTGGATCGAAGATTTGAATAAGAAGAACACACCACTAAGTCAAGATCTCATATGCACAAAAGCAAAATCTTTGTATGAGATGCTGAAAACAAAAGAAGGAGAATGGAGTGCCACTCCGACTTTTGCTGCCAGCAGAGGCTGGTTCCATCGATTCAAGCAGCGTTCTAATCTTCATAATATCCACATAACAGGCGAGGCGACCAGCTCGGACATTCAAGCTGCAGCTGAGTTTCCAGACAAGTTTCAAGAATTCGTTAGACGAGAGAAAACTCCTGCTTGTCTCATCTTCAATGTTGATGAGACCGCACTTTACTGGAAAAAAATGCCATCTCGAACATTCATTTCTAAGGAAGAACGTCAAGCCAGTGGTTTCAAAGCTGCGAAAGATCGACTAACACTTCTGCTGGTAATGCCACTGGTGATTTCAAACTGAAACCTTTACTAGTGTACCATTCAGAAACACCCCGTGCAATGCGAGGCACAGACAAGACAAGTCTACCAGTTGTGTGGCGATCAAACAGAAAGGCTGGGTTACACGGGAAATTTTTCAAGAATGGTATTCTAATAGTTTTTGTCCATCAGTCAAATCATACTGTGACAGAAATGGGCTTGAACCTAAAGTTATATTACTCTTAGACAATGCCCCAGGACATCCAACCTCACTTGATACGCCCAGAGACTTAAAAGTGTACGTAAAGTTCTCATTATTACAACCTATGGACCAGGGAGCAATAGCAAACTTCAAAGCTTATTACCATCGCCGTACTTTTAGCCAACTAATTCATGAAACTGACGGGGAAGGAAGACAGTCTATGTGAGAATGGTGGAAGTCATACAACATTATGAAGTCTATTCACAACATAGAAGAGGCTTGGAAGGAAGTTAAAATGAGTTGTATGAATGGGGTGTGGAGTAATCTTTGGCCAGATGTAGTGGAAGCACCTAGAAGAATTGTCCAGATGCAGAGACAAGTGCTTGAAGACATTGCTGCAATGATTGAGGGGTCTGAACTTGAAGATGTCACGGTAGAAGATCTCGTAGAACTTGTAGCAACGCACGACGATCCTATCAGCAATGAAGATCTGATCGAGTTACAGAATAATCCTATCTACGATGAGGAAGAACAAGTAGAAGAGAAAGTTTTATCTTCAGGGGAAATACAAAATGCACTTTCAAAAATTTATTCAGGTTTGGACATATTGCAGAGTATAGACAATAATGATGACCGTGTCTTGACCGTGTATCAAACAATTAAAAACAGTGTTGGGTGTTATGAACGTATTTTACAAGAACGTAAACAAAACGCTACCCAAAAGACAATAGATGTATTTTTCCGTAAAAAATAAGAGTATGTATTGCATAAAGTGTTCTTAGAATTAAAGTGATTGATTAAAATGATTTGTATTTTTTTGTATTAAATTTTGACTATGTTTAATCATAAACCTCGATGATATACGCGAATTTCAGTTAACGCGATTTTTTTCGGAACGTATCCCTCGCGTAAAGCGGGGTATTACTGTATACTGATTTGATTTTTCCGTTATATGTACTTCGTAGCGATGTATGTATAATATAGTCCGAATATTATGTAACGGTAGTATACTATTACAGACATTATTAACGGCAGTGAAATTTTAATAATATGAGATTATGTAATAGACATTTGATATAATGTAATTATTTAAATAAATATTCATATACTTTATTGTCGAATGAGCAAAAATATAATAATAATAACGTAAAAAAGCTACCTTGTAAAAACTCAAGTTTTTTGATTGATTGACAAGTACCTATTTTATTTTATTTCATGCCTTGTCTTGCAATACGTTTATAAATGAATGAGAACAATATAAGTTATTCGACCGTCAATTATAAATAGTTATATTCATTGAAAAACAAACCAATGAGGTCACAAACCAAACGGCAGATTCGTCTTCACATTAAATTAAGATACTGTCTACTTACTTACTCCATCGGCGATGAACCGCACAAGAAATACCATACTAAAAAATCATAAGTAAAATAACAAAGGTGTGATGATATCGTCCATATCATGAACAAGCGATAAATTTGTTGTTTGTGGTTAATACAAAATAAAGAACCGCTAAATCGACACATAACGGACCAAATACTAGGAATACAAAACAAGTCAACAAGTTACGTGTTTATGTTAGTGATACACGCGTTACGACTACGTCATTGCCTCGATAAATCTGTTGTGAATAAACACAACGATTTCGATGATAGTAGACATATTTGTGTGTACATAATGTTTATATTATATTTTATTGCGTTCAGCATGCAACCGACCTACTTGATAACGGTCATCGTCGCCTATGACCGTTTGTCAACTGCCGGCTTCGAAACGTTACAACTTTTTATAGTAAACTTACCTCTGTGGCCGGGGTCGAACTGTCGTAAAAGGCGACAAAACAACCCACCCTAGCTACGTGGTAGGGCCTCAAGCCTGTCTGGATGGCGACCACCTTTGGTCTTAAGTATGCCGCCATAATAACCTTGTGTTGTGTTCCGGCATTAGTGACCCAAGTTCCTGTACCCTTATGGGACAGCAGCGTGTTCGCGATGCCACTGGCGTTGCAAACACCTATAGGCGACGGTAACTGCTAAATTCTAAGCGGGCTGTCAGCCTGTCTGCTGTCCTACGCAATAAAAAAAAACTTTACAACACCTTTCTTGAAAAACCCCATATCGTACTGCGATGAGAAACCACAGTTTTATGTGTTAATAATATTGTAATGTTCCGTTCACTTGTTCACGTTCGTAAGACCGTTGAACGAGTGAATTTGAATGACACTCGCCAAGCTGTTAGCTGCCGAGAGTTGCCACTTCGCCGCCGAATCTGCTGGACATCTATTACACAGACCAGTGGTTGCGTTGATGAGCGTTAGGATGATCTATGTCGAACCCCGACCTACCTATTTTAAATTTATTTTTAAGAAAATGACCTTCAATCTTTTAATTTATTTTTTTTTAAAGGAACTACCATCATTATTTTTTATTAAATCTTTCTTTCAACTAAGGCAGTGATCGGCAACCCGCGGCTCGCAAGACTCATGCGGCTTTTTGACTCCTTGGCTGCGGCTCTTCCACGAAATATTTAGCTAAGTACGGAATATTACTTATTATCTATAATTATTTCCGTAATAAAAAATAAAAGTGTTCTACTAAAGCAAAGCATACCTATGTTAAAAAATGTCTTTGAAAAAAAGGTTGCCGAGCGCTGTACTAAGGCATGTATGTAAGACTATATATATGTTATATGTTATTGTTTATTTATTCGTAGGTTATTGTTCACAATAGTGGTAAAAACTAAGTACTCGTAAATAACCATTACTCAATAATAAAATGCAAGTTTTTTTTATATTATACCTAGTCAGGTCATAAATTCTGTCACATGTTTAATGTAAAATAATTGTAACAAGTTTATTCATTATGTAACCATTCATATACCAAAATGAACTTAACAAAACATAGATTCTTATGACATTAAAGTTTATTCAAAATGACCTCCGTGATTTTGAATACAGGCCTTCAATCTGCGCGGCCAGTCGTCTATCGCAGTACGAACGAGGTCCATGTCAATATCGGCGGCTGCCTTAATCAAGGATGTCTTGAGTGACTCCAAATCGGGATGAGGCTTTGAGCACGCCTTTTCCTCCAAGTGTTGCCATATCTTGTAATCTAACGGATTCAAATCTGGACTGGAGGAGGGCCAGTCTTCGTGCCGGATGAAGTCGATTTCACGCGCCGCCAGCCAGTCTTGTGTGCTCTTCGCTCTATGAGCTGGCGCCGAATCTTGTTGGAATACCCAGTGCCTGTTATTGAACATGGTATGAGAAACAGGTTCCACAAGGTTCGTCAGGACTGTATTTTGATACACAACAGCATTCGTTTTTACACCTTTCTCACAAAAATGTACCTCTGTTAAGCCCCAATAAGAAACTCCCAACCATACCATGAGCGAGGATGGAAAATGACCTCGTTGGACACGCGGAATACGGTTGCTCGCTTCTTCACTACTGTGTGTGTACACCTTATCATTTTGTTTGTTGTAGCTCTCTTCTACGGTAAACATTTTTTCATCCGAAAAAAGAATTTCCCGATATTTTTTTCCCGCGTACCGCTTCAACAAAGCGCGGCATCTCTTCAGTCTCAGGTCCATTAGACGAGCATTCAAACGATGTCCTGTTTTTCTTCGATATGCCCGAAGCCCTAAGTCTTCATTTAACACCCTTTTCACCATGGTTCTGCTTAGCCCCATCTGAAGGGCCAACAGTTTCTGCTTACGTTTGGGATTTCTTTGAATTCGTGCCTTCACAGCTTTTATCACTGCTGGAGTCCTAACAGACCGAGGGCGACCACTTCTTGACCTGTCATCTACACTAGAGTCTTCATTGTATCGTTTGATGGTACGATAAACGAATCTTTTGGTTATATTCAAATTTTTCAGTATGTTAAAAATTTGAATTGGCGCGTAACTGTAACGATGCAACGCAATAACTGCAACACGGTCTTCTTTAAGCGTCCACTCCATATTTAAAAATGAGTAAAATTCTAAAAGTATACATTTTTATTTTCATGAACAATTCTAAATTCGAATTCAATAAACTTTTTTGTGGCCAGCATTCTAAAAGAAAAGTTTTTACTGTGTGACAATACTTATGACCTGACTAAGTATTTATGCAGACGTGATATGTTTTTTTTTTATAATACTGTAATGGAGATAATAGAAAAGAATACGTTTAATGGGTTTATTTTTCAAACGGAGACAAATATGCTTTTCTGTGGTGAATTCTTTGCAATTCTTTCTCAACTTCGGCAAGGAAAGTGGGGTCTATCTCGTTCAATGATTCCTCTGTTTTTTGTTCAGCTGGTGGTAAAGATACAGCGTCAGTAAAGCTGTTCAGACCACCTTCGTCGATATTATCGAAATAATCAAATACCTCTTGATAATTGTAATCATAATTATATTTCCTTCTCCCGTTTCGCATGTATTCAGACATTTTCGATGTTCCGTGTATTAATAGAGTAAAAATTCCAATTTGGCCACTGTTTTGCTCGTCAGTCTAAAACAGAGATTTTAGGAAATGTATATTAACTATAGAAATTCCTTAATATTTATGTTCTAAAGGCAAAGTTTGCTGCACTACGTGAAAACCTGTAACACGGCACTTTTTAACCAACATATTTGACTGATATACTCAGATCAGAACAAACTATTTGCATTACCAAACACTTAAACTAACTTAAATGGTCATTTAAGTAGCCACTGATCTGCATCGTCAAACTTAGTTATTTTGTAATACTAAAGTTGTAATCATTATTAAGTAGGTATGTAGTAGTAAATTATCCCAATTGTAAACCAATATAGACGTCTCGGGCTCGATTCCCAAAATAGTTTGTCCTAGGTAATGATTCTCATCTAATGAAGTGAAACATGCTTCCTGTGTAATGTATAAACGTGGCGTGTTTACACGCCAATTCATCCCATTTCATCTAAGAGGAGGCCGAGCCCAACATAAATGTAGTAGCAACAGCATAATAAAAAATCCATTAATTTCCTGGTTATTGCAACCCATTTCTCAAATTTTGCATATTTCTTTTCTCCATTTCCTTCCGATCCTTCTCTATTTCCACTCCATTGAGGCAATGCTATGATGGCAACCGCTGTTTATTAAAAAATCTTAAACATTTGTTTTAATGTTGAAGTACATTCAATAATGTTGGCGATAGAGGCGCTCTCAAAAAACTTGCTAATTTTTGTTCTGTGTAACACATTCTTACCTTATCTTCAATAATAATTTTCCAAATACCGTTTGGATTTTCACCCCAAGTGCCAACCGACATGAATGGCCAATCGACAAAACCGTTTGTGGACATGTCTCTTGGACGAGGACTTAGCAGCTGTATTTTTGTACCTAAAAAGTAGCACCAAACTTATTTTATTTTTATATTCCTTACTTATTTTATACTAGCTGACTTGGCAAACTTTTTGCCATATAGAAAAAAATTACGTATTGGATAAGATTTCCACAAAATCCGTTTTTAGCGAGCGTTACATCACCAAATAAGTAACTATGCTAAATATCACAATCGGGTTTATATGGTTATTTAGAGATGATACTCCGTGATGGGTGAGATATTACGCTTATAAATATATAATTTTGAATTTTATTTCTACATACAACAAATACAGAAGCGGACTGGACTAATAAATAATGAAATAAATAAAATGAAAGGAAAAGCACGCTGATCTGGTGAAAACTTACGAACAATTACTAGGCAATCATAAACGTATAGCAGTAACCTCACCTTGAGGCGATTCGAGGTAAATGGCCAGCGCTCCGCGGCGACTGTACTCAATGTTTGAAACGAGTTCAACATGCTCCATAAACATGACAGTACATTCCGAAACTTGGATAAGAATTTCGAGGTTTTCGTTTGATGAAAATTCTGATTCACTTGCCGTACTGTGACAAAAGTGACATAATTTATAAATCTTTATATTCAATCTTTAAATCAAACACTTTCGTTTACAAAATCTCCAATTCAAAAAGTGAATGGCTATATTATTTGTCAACATTTTTGTCTATTACAGACTTCGATCAACAATTGTTGATCGAAGATTACAGATAACATTTTTCATTACTAGAGACGTATTAATATTGTTAGTAGGTAGTGCCCCACAGCGTGTTAATAGTGCCCCTGGCGTGGCAAACATCTCGATAACGGATTACTATTGAGTGACTCAGCTATCTAAAGAACAAAGAACGAAGTAGATTTTTATACTTACGGAGATACAATTGCTCGACATATTTGTTTTTCTGGAACGTTCGTCCAGTTTAGGGCTGCGGTCACAAGGGCGCCTGCGTTCATCAGACCAAATCCGAATCTTACATCAAAATGGAAGCCAGCCCTAAAATGTATAATAATAATCATTTATTACGGACAATGTCATCCATAGTGGGTTAATTACAAAGTTCTCTTTAGTATAAATTTAGGTTAGACATGTTAGTAATTCTAAATTAATTAAATTTCTTTTTCTAGTCCTAAAACTATCCTAATCCATGTCCACCATGTCGTTGGATAAGACAGTTAAACCTCACAGCAATGGCTTTCAGGAGGCTGTTGGTGCTATCCGCAAGCGCTGCAGCATGGAGACTCTTTTTTCCTTAAATAGCAGTATAGCCGTCAGCGCGAGCATCGACACACATCCTTTAAGCGCTGCAGTGCCGTGGCAGCCCCAACAGCATCCTGAAAATATTATTGTACTGAATACACAGACCCCCTGATGGTCGCTGCCTACAACTCACCCACAAACCGCCCAAGGAACTTCAAACTGTATACCTAGTCAGGTCATAAATTCTGTCACATGTTTAATGTAAAATAATTGTAACAAGTTTATTCATTATGTAACCATTCATATACCAAAATGAACTTAACAAAACATAGATTCTTATGACATTAAAGTTTATTCAAAATGACCTCCGTGATTTTGAATACAGGCCTTCAATCTGCGCGGCCAGTCGTCTATCGCAGCACGAACGAGGTCCATGTCAATATCGGCGGCTGCCTTAATCAAGGATGTCTTGAGTGACTCCAAATTGGGATGAGGCTTTGAGCACGCCTTTTCCTCCAAGTGTTGCCATATCTTGTAATCTAACGGATTCAAATCTGGACTGGAGGAGGGCCAGTCTTCGTGCCGGATGAAGTCGATTTCACGCGCCGCCAGCCAGTCTTGTGTGCTCTTCGCTCTATGAGCTGGCGCCGAATCTTGTTGGAATACCCAGTGCCTATTATTGAACATGGTATGAGAAACAGGTTCCACAAGGTTCGTCAGGACTGTATTTTGATACACAACAGCATTCGTTTTTACACCTTTCTCACAAAAATGTACCTCTGTTAAGCCCCAATAAGAAACTCCCAACCATACCATGAGCGAGGATGGAAAATGACCTCGTTGGACACGCGGAATACGGATGTTCGCTTCTTCACTACTGTGTGCGTACACCTTATCATTTTGTTTGTTGTAGCTCTCTTCTACGGTAAACATTTTTTCATCCGAAAAAAGAATTTCCCGATATTTTTTTCCCGCGTACCGCTTCAACAAAGCGCGGCATCTCTTCAGTCTCAGGTCCATTAGACGAGCATTCAAACGATGTCCTGTTTTTCTTCGATATGCCCGAAGCCCTAAGTCTTCATTTAACACCCTTTTCACCGTGGTTCTGCTTAACCCCATCTGAAGGGCCAACAGTTTCTGCTTACGTTTGGGATTTCTTTGAATTCGTGCCTTCACAGCTTTTATCACTGCTGGAGTCCTAACAGACCGAGGGCGACCACTTCTTGACCTGTCATCTACACTAGAGTCTTCATTGTATCGTTTGATGGTACGATAAACGAATCTTTTAAAAAATTTAAAAATTTGAATTGGCGCGTAACTGCAACTATGCAACGCAATAACTGCAACACGGTCTTCTTTAAGCGTCCACTCCATATTTAAAAATGAGTAAAATTCTAAAAGTTATACATTTTTATTTTCATGAACAATTCGAAATTCGAATTCAATAAACTTTTTTGTGGCCAGCATTCTAAAAGAAAAGTTTTTACTGTGTGACAATACTTATGACCTGACTAGGTATAACGCTAGCTGACCTGACAAACGTTGTTAAGCCATATATGTAAATGAAAAAAAACAGAACTTAATTATGTTCACCCCTATTTCACTCCCTTCAAGTTTCGTTTTAAATAGCCTAACTCCTTCTCCAAGGTACAATCTATCTCTATATTCATCAAAATTTGTTCAGCGGTTTGGACGTGCAAACGTAACAGAGTTCATTCAACATTTATAATATTACCCGTACATAATAATAATATGGATTTTGGTTACCTAATTCCAAAATACAGTAACGGAAAAAATGAAATATACAAAAAATATGGATTCATTCATAAGTCTACTTGAATGAAGACTACTAAAAAATCGATGTTGAAAAAGTCCTTTACCGTGTTTAGGAATTGGGTAATCGATTTATTTTATGTGTAAGTAACATTATAATAAAGCATATTTTGTGTACCCATTTATTTGCCACCCCGGATTGGCTGATAGCGGTGCATATTCAGAGGTCCATACTATGAGATGCTGGACATCTCGCCATGTTAAGTTCGGACTGGAACAAAACCACCAATAATAACATACTGTGATGATAATGCACACAGCTCCATCTACACCCAAAGTAATCACCAGAGCACTTAGATAATTGAGACACAAGTAATATACTTTTCTTATGTAAATATTTAATATGCTAGCCGCTTGGCGAATTACAGGCAAAAGTAAATCGAAAAAAAAAAAAAAGGCCGATGGTATCCATGAAATAAATAGCCATGTACGAAAAATTGGTATTAGTCCCATCCCGATATGTTCAGTAGTTTTATTGTGATGAACAGACTCGGGACTCGAACTGAACCCGTGACCTCCGTCACGGAGGTCACCTATCAATAAATTATTGTATTAACCTCAACCCACATTATCGCCCTGTTATCACTATTGACGACCTCCTGGCGTAACGGCTAACGCACTTCAGCACGCTCGCAAAAGTCACGATTCCCGTCCCGCGTCTGGGTTTTTTATGTATTTATTTACTAAAGAAAATTATATATGTAGCATAGTTAGTCTAGTATCCATAATACAAGTGTTATGCTTCTTACTTTGGGATTAGATGGCGTTGTGTGGGTTGTACAAGAAAGTTATCACTATTATAGCTTAACATTGACCTTAGTAATTTCATCGCTAAGCAAATTAGTCGCCTTTTTATTTATCTTTCACTCAATAATAATCTATTACTTCCTTTTTTTTGTTCAATAATATAGTAAGTTGAGAGAACCATCCATAGTTGCTGCAACCGTGGAAAGAATTATCTCTCTGACATGATTTGCTATTTACTATGGGCATAAATATATTGCAGCTATGTGTTCCACTTTTGAACTGTATTTTCAAAATAAGAATTTCTTCAACGATCAGAATGTTGCAAAAGTTGTTAGTGATCATCAATGATATTTTTTTATTTATCGTGGTGATCATATTCTAATTTTTTTCTTTCTTAATAGGTTTATATGATTTTATTTTATATTTTACACGCGGATTACAAATTCCTTAAACCCGGGATAACCTAATATAAATTGATGATATTTTAAACAAGTATTTAATATAAGCTTTAATATAAGCCCTATTTTATTCTATAAAGTCTAATGTTAATATAAGCCTCGTATACCCACCACGATTGTCCAAGGCAGATTGGCGGTAACACATACCAGTGATCTCGGTTTGCAGGTATCGGGTTTTTTCATCACCGTTAGTAGAAATTATGTTATAAAATTCACATTAAGCCAGAATAACTAAACGGTGGATGCCGTTGCGGAATTGGAATTCGTGGCCTGTGTTCGCCTCCGCGTCTGATACAACATAGCTACTACGTTTCTAAATTATAATTCACATACGTCATGCAATTCGATGCTCGCGTTATCTATAATCAATCGCAATCAATTCTGATTTTGTGTCATAAATATGTTTTTTATTGCTGTAAGATAGCAGACGGGTGGACGGTTCACTTAGAATTTAGCAGTTACCGTCGCCTGTTGTGTTTGCAACACCAGAGACATCGCTAACACGCTGTTATCCCCGTAGTGGTGCTGGAACCTGGTCACGGAACACAACACAAGGTTATTATGGTCGCATATGTAAAAACCAAGGGTTGTTGCCATCCAGACAGACTTGGAGCCTTACCACCTAGCTTGGGTTGTTTAGTCACCTTTTACGACAGGCCGACCCCGGTCGCAGAACTCAGTATTCATTCTCCGCCCCTGCACGTTGGCGTAGAAGTAGCGGGAGCATTGAGACAAACAGACCGTACCGAGTAAAATACTAAGACCGCATAAAAAGAAAGCGTTCACTCACTTGGCTTGCAGTGCAAGTGCTATAATCCCTGCCGCTAGGGGCGCTGCTGCAGAAGTACCAGTGTGGCTAAGCGTACAGGTGTCGCTAGTGTCTGTGGTAGCCTAAAAACAAATGAAGAAAATTTTACACGCTTTATTTTAATTTAACCTGTAATTATCTAAAAGTCTAATTTAATTGGAAATTTGCACACGTGTCAAAGAGCGAAGACAATACAATTTTATCAAAAATATTCACTTCAGAGTAAGTAAGAATCATGTCATTGTGATAGAATCTGCTATATTTTTGTAACTCTCCTATTATAAATAGTAACTAATGGAATAATTATAACATTTATCGTCAAATACCCCACGATAATTTACTCTAAATTGAATTATTTTCTAAGTTTTAGTAGAATTTTATTTCAAGGTAATTAATTAATCATGATGAATAAATGGACTTTCTATGCTGTAACAAACTCTTCATAGGTAAAAAATATTTTCCACGTTTAGTTATGTTTGCTATTGATGCTTCTGTGGAAGAGCAGACAAGCTGATGGCCCACTTAACAGTAAACAGGTGCCGTCGCCTATGGATGCGACGCCAGGGCCACCGCTATCACGCTGCCGTCTGCGTAGAACTGTGACCTGAGTCACATATTACAGAACACAACAAGATTTTTATGGCGGAATATTTAGAGACCAGAGTTTTTTTTTTATTGCTGTAGGACAACAGACAGGCTGACGACCCACTTAGGATTTAGCAGTTACCGTCGCCTATAGATGTTTGCAACGTAGCATCGCGAAAACACTGCTGTTCCCATAAGGGTACAGCAACTTGGGTCACTAATGCCAGAACACAACACAAAGTCATTATAGCGGCATACTTAAGACCAAAGGTGGTCGCCATCCAAACGGGCTTGGGGCCCTACCACATAGCTAGAGTGGGTTATTTTGTCGCCTTTTACGACAGGCCGATCCCGGCCACAGAGGTTAGTATTCTTTCTCCGCCCCTGCACGGATTAAAATAGAGTGGTTGGCATCCTGTCAGATTTGTCGCCTTCTACGAAGTCTGATTTACAAGCGCGCGTTGTATATACGTTTAATATTACTCGATCTCCGGCAGGGGGAAATAAACTATTGAAAATTTAATCGATGAACGTTTTAAAATATAATTATTCTCTAGGCAAATTTATTACAATTTTTTGATCCTTATAAGCTCCTGAAGAGTAGGCCGCAGCCAGAGTGGAAGAGCAGATTTCACCATACCACGGGAACTGGCCATGCTGAGATGCACTCCCTACAGATATGGTGTAGATGCTTGACGAGTAACTGTAGAAGAGATAACAAACAATGAGCGATGTGAACTACTTTAACTCGTTTATCCCCATTTCCTGGAGCGACTTCTCTTTTTTACGAGACGGTTCTCAAGAACTTTCATATTGCGTACACTCCGAATTTGGAATAAACTTCTGGGGAAGCCTTTCCCATCTCAGTATAAGGGGCTCCTCACTAGGCGTTATAGAATTGCTTCGAAGCTGAATACGCGTGACAATGCCTCTTGTTGCAAACATCTGAGGCGATGATAACCACCTGTTATCGGATGGGCTGTTTGCCTGTCTGCTAAAATTAATTAATTCCAGCTATAAAAAAACGAGTCTATTGAAAATTTTAGAAATAAGGTATCCCATCATTTACTGATGGGATTTAAGGTAGATGATAAATAATAATAAATAAATATATTGAAACAATTCACACAGCGCCATCTAGTGCCAAAGTAAGTAGCATAGCAAAGTAAGTAGTATATGTATATAATAATAATAATAGCCTTTATTTAACAATCTTACAATATAGTTACATTATTCCTATTTAATCCATTAATTGTTTGACACCGGTACGTGAAGATTGTCTTGCTGTCCAGCATAGGCCTTCCCCAGAGTTCGCCATTGAATGCGATTCAGCGCTTGCCTTTTCCACGTGTGTCCCGCAATTTTTTTGATATCGTCTTCCCATCTACGACGCTGTCTCCCTTTCCTTCTTTTGTATTGTCTCGGGCACCAATCCGTTACGTCCTTAGACCATTTATCCTTATCACTCCTAATCATATGTCCTGCCCACCTCCATTTTAGTTTCTTTATACAGTAAGGCAACATCTGTGGTTCTAGTTTTCTTCCTTATAGTATCAAGTTTTATTTTATCTTTTAATTTGATGTTAAGAATGCTTCGTTCCATACTGTGTTGGCAAGTTTCTAGTTTATGTATGTTGTGTTTGGTTAAGCTCCAGGTTTGACATCCATATGTCATGACAGGCAGAATACACGAATTAAATATTTTGCTCTTCGCTTTCATTGGTACGAGTGGGTTTTTCATTACCTCCTTAAGAGACCAGTACCTTTTCCATGTCAAAGTAATTCTGTTGTTAATTTTTTTCGTTGTTAGGTCTATTGGAGATATGGTTTTTCCAAGGTAGATGTATTCCTTCACATATTCTATTGTTTTCCCGTTAACAACTTTAGGGATACTTTCCGAGTTTGACGTTATTTTGGTTTTCGAAGCATTCATTGAGAGTCCCACTTTATCACTTTCATACACCAGTTGTTCTAACATCTTTTGTAGGTCTTTTGAATCTTCGGAAATTATTATTAGATCGTCTGCAAATCTTAAGTGGTTGAGTCGCACTCCGTTGATATTTAATCCGTAATTAGCCCATTCGAGATGTCTAAACACGTGTTCAAGAACAACTGAGAAAAGTTTGGGTGACAAAGGATCGCCTTGCCTTACTCCTCTTTTTATTGGAAAAAAATCTCCATCTCTTTCAGTTCTTATTTTTGCTTTCATGTTCTTATATATGTTGGTAATCAGTCGAATATACTTTTTCTCCACTCCTTGTGTTTCTAAGGCTTCCCAAATTTTTTCGTGTTTTAACGCCAGGTAAAAGGTAATATTGTATTCAGTACATGTCTGGATTATTTGTTTTATGGAGTGGATGTGGTCTATTGTTGAGAAATCGCTGCGAAAACCCGCTTGTTCTTTAGGTTGGTTTTCATCCAAAGTCCTTGTTAATCGATCTAGCAGTACTTTTGAAAATACCTTGTATACATATATTAGGCATCAAGCTTATGGGTCTGTAGTTGGATATATCATCCTTCTTCCCTTTCTTGTGTATTAATATAATAGTTGATATAGTTCACTGTTGAGGTATATATTCTGTGCGCAAAATTTCATTAAATATATTTGTAATAGTGTCTAACGTCATTTTGGATGATCCTACTAGCAGTTCATTAAAAATTCCATCTCCTCCAGGCGTTTTTCCTTTCTTCTGTGATTTGATAGCCTTGTTGACTTCATGTCTCAGTATACAGGGGGTCTCTTCTTCGTCATTTTTGGGACAGTTTGCTAACTGGTTAGATATATCTGTTGTTGCGTCGTTGTTGTATAGTTCGCGGTAATATTCTGTTGCTATTTCTACTATTTTGATTCTATTTGTGTTATTTTTCTTGCTTTTGTGGTGCTTCATGTTATCGATCCAAGGTAGATTGTCTCTTAATTCGGCCCATGCTTTCTTAGTTCCACCTGATTTCTCTATATGGTAATTTAGTCTTTCAGTTCTTATCTTTTCTCTATGTTTTCGTATTTGCAGGTTTATTTCTTTGCTCAGATTTGTTATTTCTGTTCTGTTGTTTTTTCTATCTCCAATCAACGTTTTCCTTTGTATGATCAACTTTCTTGCTTCTGCACCTAATTTGTCTTTTTTCCCTCTTGTTGTTCTCGTTTTGGTTTCAGTTTCTTTTAATTCCTTTTCTAGACCGTCATACTTTTCTTGGACTTCTTTAAGGTTGTTTATTTTTTCTAAATTAGTGTGTAAAGCCTCTAAAATGTTTTCCGGGATTCGTAATGCTACTGGTTTCGTATTGTAAATATTTTTCCTTGATATTTTTGGTTCCAGTGTAAATAGTTGTCCTCTAAGTAGTCTGTGATCTGTGTTGTAGTTAAATTGGTTGACAATATTTATGTTTAAGAACAATTTTGGTTTGTTAGTAGTAATGTAGTCGATTTCGTTTCTTGTCTTACCATTAGGTGACTCCCATGTCCATTTCCTTTTAGGGTTCCTCTTATAGTAGCTGTTCATGATATAAAGGTTGTTTTCCAACGCGAAGTTTAGTAGTCGTTGCCCGTTGTCATTCCTTTTACCAGTTGCATATGGTCCAAGTACTTTGAACTCGTTGGTTCTTCTCTTTCCTATTTAGCCATTGAAGTACCCTAATACAATTATGGTTTTATACAAAGTTGGCATTATTTCGTTGAGTTTGTTGTAAAAATCGTTTTTTATTTCTTCTTTCGTGACCTCAGTTGGGGCATATATCTGTACGATTGAAGCTGTTTGTTTATGGCGAGGTACTTTAATATTCAAAACTGCTATCCTGTCCGATATGCCTCGAAACTCTACTATTTCGTTTTTGAGATATTTTTTAACCATAAATCCTACTCCTCGAAGGCCAGCTGTTTCGTTTTTGTAGTAAAATATATATTTATCATGTTCTTCAGTTCTCTCATCAGCCCTCCTCACTTCACTTAAGCCAAGAATATCCCAGTGTACGGTTTCCAATGCATTTTCTAATTCAAGTAGGGATTCTTGGGATTTTAACGATCTTGTGTTTAGTGTGGCTATATTCAGTCTCGTTTTTTGTTTTTGTTTTTTTCCGGAGTAGTGTTTGTTAGGGTTTTTGGATATATTTTCTTTAAACTCTTGGGGGGTATGGTCTATCTCCCCGCGGTGACCAACCGTATTGGGGATCTGTTTGTTTTTTAGTTCAATTGTTTTTTTTATATTTAGTTTCTCCATCTTCGCGATGTATGTTATGTAAATAAATACATATTATATCGAGCGAGACGGACATCGAACCTGTGACCTCCACAAGCTTACTGAAGTGCGTCCGTGGCGTCCGATGATGATGATCTTCATAATATCTTGCTGAGTAGCTATCTAATCAAATTATGCCAATTATTTAGTATCATACCCATCACAATTGCAGTTGTCGCTGTGCCCTCCGCCGTTGCCATTGGCCCAAACATATATGGCGCCTTTCCCGCCACGACCCTGAAAACACACTATTTTAAATAGAGAGGCAAAACTAATTTAAATTACGAATTTAAGAAAAAACGTTACGGCGCGTACATAGGGGGGGGGGGGGTAAAAATCTCCATAAACTATTTGCTGTTCGTCAGGAATAAAAAAAACATGCGGGACAGTCTTTGGGGACTGCCGATAGAAGTGAAAACTAAGTATCTTGTGAATTGTATCGTCGAGGTATTATTTATTATTATTTCCTTCTTTATAGTAGGTATACAACTAGACCACAACAATAAAATTCCGTATACATATGTTGTCCATCCAAAGGTTGTCTGGAAGAAATCGCTTTCACCGGTAATACCACCACCTGTACGTTTTATTTTTATCCATAATGAAATCTGTATCTGTTTTGTACATTCTTTCTCTATTCTATTCTAAGTGTGGGATTATCAAAATAAACACGCGATTCAACCGTACATATGGGCGCCTTCAAATTAGCCGCAAAGTGTCGCGCTGCAGCACTGCGGCCGCGCTGCTGCGGCGCGACACTTGGCGGTTAACTTAGGTTTAAAGAACTTTCTGCGGAAGAATTTGGATTCCCGCGGCCCCGCGCGCACGTGTGAGGAGACACCGGGGTGGTGGTTTTAGCCGGTAAGAGTCCGGCACGCCCCTCCGCCTTTCCCCAGGCGGAGGTAGTCCATGAGGATTCCCCCCCCCCGTAAAAAAAAAAAAAAAAAAAAAAGGTTTAAAGAACTTTACAGCTCGCTCAAATAAGATTAACATTAAAACATAATATGCTACTTAAGATCTGACATGACTTTATTATATTATAATTTTAGTTTTATATTATTAAATAGCGTTAATATTACTTTTTCAATTATATAAGATGACTACCTTAGTAACGCCGCGTTCAAACGCCTCCATGGCTAAACGGCCCGGGCCCTCCACAGTCCGTCCGTCGTCATTTGGGCCCCACGAAGCGCTGTATATGTCCACCTTGTCCACTGCATAACCTAGGAAACAAATTACGAAATAATTACACAATTTTGATAACCTTATGAAATACTAGCTGAACCGGTAATAGTGTTCTGTTCGTTCCAAATCCAGCCCCCTCGTTGAGCCTAGGGCTCCGGAAATCTGGACGAGGGGCCTGCCGAACATATGCCGCGATCGCGCGGCGCCGTAATGTAAATTTTCTTTGTAATATTATAATACAATTAGCCTATTACTCACCACGAATCCGATGACCTCGTCGTATCGTACCTTAGGATAGGAGGTTCAGGGTGAGGATGTGGCAGGAAATGTAGGGGATGATGAGGTACGGCGTGGCGGCGCAGCCGACACGCGAAACTATCTCCTGGCGCGTGGAAATAGCCGTACCACAACTCCACTTACTTCACAATTGTCCTTAATGAGTTCTAAACTTCTATGCAAACTGGGGAGCCGAATGTACTAATTTTCCCAAGTCTAACCGTACAATTTATACGAGCAGGGAACCGTCCGTTCGTCAAGCTGCGCGCATGAGTGACGTATACAGTGTTGCCGTTGTAAAACTTAAAACTACCGATTGGTTTCGAACAATCACCCGCCCGGACAGGTCCCCAACCTGTCCCTAATCAACTGGCAACCGGGACAACGTTGTGATCGCTCGGTTGAGAACCGAGCCCCCGACCAGAACCTCTGCAGACCGAGGGGTCCCATCCTTACCGGGAAACAGATTAACAATGCGCCCCCTTTTTTTTTACGGGGTGGGGAAATCCTCATGGACTACCTCCGCCTGGGGAAAGGCGGAGGGGCATGCCGGACTTCTACCGGCTAAAACCACCACCCCGGTGTCTCCTCACACGTGCGCGCGGGGCCGCGGGAATCCAAATTCTTCCGCAGCCCCACACTAGTGCTGGCCCGGTCTGTCCGGGCCTCGTCTCCTGCACGGGGTAGTGAGGTGTTTAACTACCCCGTGCATCGCCTCAGAGGCGCGCGCCGACACCCGCGCGCGCATCCACCTCGGGTCCATCGAATAGGGGGCGGGAACTTCCCCAAGTCCCTCACCCCTGGACCAATTTATGGGGGCCGGAAAAGAGCGTTGTCCGCCCTTCTCCTTCGGCCGGTGCGCCTTCTGCGGCCGGGGAAGGGAGTCGAGATCTCCCTCTCCCGTTCCGCAGTTTCCTTCTGCGACATCACGTCCTCGCAGAAGGACAGCACTGCGTCCCACGACTCTGCGCTACCGACCATCCTCCGCACTACTGCCGGCAGCGACAGATCTCCTCCTACTTCATTTGTGAGGACACGGCGCTACTCCTCCCAAGCTACACACTCGGCGAGTGTGTGTTGCGCCGTGTCCTCCCCGCAGTGGACGCAGTGGTGGCACCGAGCGTCCGGCTCCCTGTCTATGCGGCACAGGTACTTGCCGAAGCAGCCGTGCCCCGACAGCACCTGCGTCACCCTAAACGACAGGGAGCCGTGCCTTCTCCCGAGCCAGTCGTCGAGTACTGGCCGGATCGCCTCGACGGTAGCGAGGCCGGCGGTAGGGCGCAGAAGCCTTTGCCGCCATTCCGCCACCAAGACCTGACGGAGCTCCTCTCGGCGCAGCGCGATCTGCCGCTGCGCCGGCCTTGAGCCCCGTGCCCGCTCTTCCTCGCGCCATTGATATAATGACGCGAGTACTTTCGCCTCTAGGTCCCAGGGCGGGGATCCGGCCAGGACGCAAGCCGCCTCGTAGGAAATCGTGCGATACCCGCGGACGACTCTGACGGCCATCGCCCTCTGCGGTTTACGCAGAATGGCGAGAGTGCTGGCCGTCATGTCCAACGCCCAAACAGGGGCCCCGTACAGGGCCATGGACCGCACGATTCCTACGTACAACCGCCTACAGGCGGCGCTCGGGCCCCCCACGTTGGGAAGCAACGTCGAAAGCGCGCCCGCTGCACCCATCAGCTTGGGCGCCAGCCGCCGGAAGTGGGGCCCGAATTCCCATCGGCTGTCGAGCACCAATCCCAGATACTTCATGGTGGACTCGACAGCTATCCGGGCCCCGCTGACCACGATGTGTGATCCCGGCGCCGGCGCACGTCGGGGGCCATGAAACACCATGGCCTCTGACTTGTTTAGGGCCACCTCCAGGCCCAGGCGCCGGATGCGGTTCACCACCTGTGACACCGCAGCCGTGGCTATCAACGTCGCCTCCCTGTGCGAGCTCCCCCGGGCAGTGACAAGCGTGTCGTCCGCGTAACACGTCAAGTCGGCGCCCAACGGAAGTTCGCCTCCCAGCACCCAGTCGTAGCCGATGTTCCACAGGAGCGGTCCCAAGACCGATCCCTGTGGAACACCGCACGATATGAGGTGCCGACCGGCACCGTCACGTCCCCGATAGGTGACGCATCTACCCTCCAGATAAGCCCCTACTGTACGGCGGAGGTAGGGAGGCACGCGATGGTATTTCAGAGCCTCCCGAATACAACTCCAGGGTAGGGTGTTGAATGCGTTGGAGATGTCTAAAGACACCGCCAGCACCACCCCGCCCCGGGATACCGTCTCCTCCGCCAGGGCCCTCACGCGCATGATGGCGTCTATGGTGGAGCGCCCCCGACGAAAACCAAATTGGTTGTCGTCCAGGTCCGGCCCCTCTCTGCACAAGTGGCTGACGAGGCGATCTGCGATAATGCGCTCAAAAAGTTTGCCCGCCTCGTCGAGCAGCACTATGGGCCGATACGCGGACGGCGAGTCCGCGGGGCGCCCCTCCTTCCTGAGCAGGACCAGCCACGACCAGCGACCATCCTTCCACACACTGGGAAACTGACCCTGCTCGAGACATGCCGTGAAGAGCCCCCTCAGTTCGGGCTCTAGCTTCTTCAGAGCCAGTACGAGAGCTCAACCAGGAACTCCGTCGGGTCCGGGCGCTGTGTTCTTAGCCCGAAGTCGCGACACGGCCGCTCTCATCTCTGCTTGCGTCACCTCGGGGACATCGGTGCTCCCCTCTTCTGGAGATTATGTGGCTGAGGGCGAAGCCATCGCCGGGGGAACGTGTCCCACTCGCTCAGGGAAGAGGGCCGATACCACCGCCTCTAGCAACTGGGGTTGCATACTTTGTACCAGTGGAGGCGCCCAGGGACGCAACTTGCCCC
Organism: Malacosoma neustria; assembly: GCA_963693495.1. Lineage (NCBI taxonomy): Eukaryota > Metazoa > Arthropoda > Insecta > Lepidoptera > Lasiocampidae > Malacosoma > Malacosoma neustria. The sequence continues at coordinate 19,769,588 of OY856377.1, forward strand.
GTACCCAACGGTAGGGGCGCCCCCACGGATCCCGATCTAGGGACCCCAGCAGCTCCTCCCTGGCACGCGACTTAGAGTCGCCGACGGCCAGCCACAGAGTCTCCTTGGACGCGCGGTACACCTCATACAGCGCGTCTTCCTCGACGGAATCCCGTCAACGTCGTGGTCACACAAAAATTAAAATAATACGAAACATAGACGTAAAAAAGTACTTTATAACATTTTCCTTTCTAAATAAACCTTTTTTGCATTTTTAACACACAAAAAAGATTTTCAATACAAATAGATTTACATATTTTAATAGTAATGTACATACCTAAAATAAATGCATAGATATAGAATACTATAGATTGGTTATGCGGAAAAGAGAGAATACGAGTATACGTGTGTTAGAGCGCGACAGATAAACGAGACCAAACACCGATACACTAGCGGCCTGTAGTGTAGCGGCCTAGCGCCCGTCGAGGTCGAAACATTATTGTTGTTATTTTATCGAAATCTTGAGTATTTTGTTGTTGTTTATTATTTATTAAGTGGGTTTTTATCATGGTGACGTGTGCAATACCTGGATATATCGCTTCCAAGAAAGAAATCCACAAAATCTTTCATTTTACACGTAATTAAACAATGCCATATTTGCCTCTAAATAAGCTTTGTTCCAATGCGATATCGTATATTTTATATATCAAACGGTAGGGAATATTATCTAGTTTAGTTTCATTATCAATTAAGATGCTTTCGCATCGTATAAAAAGAATTATTAAATACGTGAATTTACGTTGTTTCTAACCTCAAATACCTAAAAGTGTGAAGTGACAATGTCGATAAAAATATCGATAATAGTCACAGTGATCCAAAAATAATCATCAATTAGTTTTATTAAAACCATTCTATAATGACTATTTAGCATCTTAATGATGTTAATTAATGTGGTTACAGATTACCACAAAATGCAGAAATTCGAGGAAAATGGTTAAAAATGGTGAACAAACCGGATTGGATCCCAAAATAATATTCAACCATTTGTAGCAGGCTTTTTTGAAGAAAACTGTTTTGTAAACAGAAGTGCACAAAGAATAAAGCTCTGTTCTGGATCAGTACCCACACTGTTCATGCCGGTAAGTTGATTTGTGTAATGACTAATTGTATCCACTATTGTTATGCATATTTTACATGAAGTTTAAATAAAATGAAATGACTATAGATTATTTTGTCATACTAATAACGATATGTATTCATTATGAGAACATTACCAAAATATGTTTAAGAAATATATTATGTCCAAGAAGGTATATACATATAAATTTAACTGTAAGAAAATATAGTACTATAAAGATGAAAAAAATGGACAGGAGAAAAGAACATCTGACGATCCATTCAATTGAAGTCAGTTTTAATTTTTTGTTAAAAGTAATTATTGATTAGCAACTTTAATGAGTGAATTATAATAGTTGTGATATTACCATGCACATTATAAGCAGAAGCATAATTATTTTAAATTTAAAATTATTATAAAAATGTATGTTTTTGCATGTACATGGTTTGTTTCCTGTGTGTGAATTCTTTATTTTGAAAACAAAATTATGTTAGAGTAAAAAATTTGTCATATTTAATAAACTGTCCTACTGTGTCCTATTAGCTTTTTGAACTATGTGTGTTTATATATGTATTAATTGATAATTTTTATTATTGCTGTTTGTCTATATATTATGATACATTTTACAATACATTATCATATTACAATTATAATTTACAATATAATATTACTAATATCATGATATTGGTAATAGCCCTTGCATAATTTATACGCATAATTTTCTTAAAAGTCGTAGACGTAAACAGGCATAGGGCATAGTTATGTTGAAATCAATGTTTGTAAATATATAATAAATGTTAAATTTTTTTGAAACAGATCAATTTTATTAGGATAATGTTGTGAAGTACTTGATATTGCTTTTAAGTTATTTTTTATATATTTTTTATAAAACATGTTGTCAACAGATTGAATTGAAATCAACACGTAGAGTATCTTCATATGTGTATAGAGATATATCGCCACTTCCTGGATGTTCGAGCGCACATAGTGACATGACAGTGATTACGCCGAGGAAGAAAAAAATGAAGAAGAATATTGATCACTTGAAAAAACGTCTAATCAAAAAAAGTGTGAAAAATATTAGGGCCCAAAAAAAGAGATACTGAAAAGTTATTTAAATCAACTAGTGTCTTAAAGAAATTAAAAAGTCTGCCATCACTACAAAATAATTTAAACACTAAAAATTCTATCAATAAAGATTTGTCTTTTTAATTTTGTAGTTTTTTTGTACTTATTCGCACTAAATACCTAACTATGAATCCCTGTGGATTTATTTATACCAGTTGGTACATGTTATCGAAAAAAATAATTTTGCATGGCGCATCACTAGCACCGTTACACACATGCACATTTACTGCACACCTTTGCATTTCATTTTTGGTCTCGTTTCTTGAAATGCACAACCAATCTATGTATTCTATATCTATGAATAAATGTATATACCTAGTCAGGTCATAAATTCTGTCACATGTTTAATGTAAAATAATTGTAACAAGTTTATTAATTATGTAACCATTCATATACCAAAATGAACTTAACAAAACATAGATTCTTATGACATTAAAGTTTATTCAAAATGACCTCCGTGATTTTGAATACAAGCCTTCAATCTGCGCGGCCAGTTGTCTATCGCAGCACGAACGAGGTCCATGTCAATATCGGCGGCTGCCTTAATCAAGGATGTCTTGAGTGACTCCAAATTGGGATGAGGCTTTGAGCACGCCTTTTCCTCCAAGTGTTGCCATATCTTGTAATCTAACAGATTCAAATCTGGACTGGAGGAGGGCCAGTCTTCGTGCCGGATGAAGTCGATTTCACGCGCCGCCAGCCAGTCTTGTGTGCTCTTCGCTCTATGAGCTGGCGCCGAATCTTGTTGGAATACCCAGTGCCTGTTATTGAACATGGTATGAGAAACAGGTTCCACAAGGTTCGTCAGGACTGTATTTTGATACACAACAGCATTCGTTTTTACACCTTTCTCACAAAAATGTACCTCTGTTAAGCCCCAATAAGAAACTCCCAACCATACCATGAGCGAGGACGGAAAATGACCTCGTTGGACACGCGGAATATGGTTGCTCGCTTCTTCACTACTGTGTGCGTACACCTTATCATTTTGTTTGTTGTAGCTCTCTTCTACGGTAAACATTTTTTCATCCGAAAAAAGAATTTCCCGATATTTTTTTCCCGCGTACCGCTTCAACAAAGCGCGGCATCTCTTCAGTCTCAGGTCCATTAGACGAGCATTCAAACGATGTCCTGTTTTTCTTCGATATGCCCGAAGCCCTAAGTCTTCATTTAACACCCTTTTCACCGTGGTTCTGCTTAACCCCATCTGAAGGGCCAACACTTTCTGCTTACGTTTGGGATTTCTTTGAATTCGTGCCTTCACAGCTTTTATCACTGCTGGAGTCCTAACAGACCGAGGGCGACCACTTCTTGACCTGTCATCTACACTAGAGTCTTCATTGTATCGTTTGATGGTACGATAAACGAATCTTTTGGTTATATTCAAATTTTTCAGTATGTTAAAAATTTGAATTGGCGCGTAACCGCAACGATGCAACGCAATAACTGCAACACGGTCTTCTTTAAGCGTCCACTCCATATTTAAAAATGAGTAAAATTCTAAAAGTATACATTTTTATTTTCATGAGCAATTCGAAATTCGAATTCAATAAACTTTTTTGTGGCCAGCATTCTAAAAGAAAAGTTTTTACTGTGTAACAATACTTATGACCTGACTAGGTACATATAATGAATTGAAATCTTTTAAATACGCCATCTTACGAAGGTTGAACATCGAGTCTTTCGAACTAAATCGAAATAATTGTTTATAAACAATAGTTTATATTATATACCTACAAGAGTAACATCATTCCTTAGTAAGATGACAGTCCTAAGCTAATAAGTATGAAGATACCAATTCATTGAATACTAATTATATTAATGAATAAATAAGATAATTTATTGTTCAATTAAACTGTTCTCATTCAAAAATATCCCAAACATCAAACAACACTTCACAGTTTGCTAAATACCTAATCCTAATGACGAACTCAAAACTTGAGATTGGGAATAGGCAGATTGAGATTGCTTGCTAAGTAATTACTAATTAGGTACCGATACTTTGATGGTATCGGAACATAGAGTTGAGATCGATATCATGTCGCATGTAAAAATCATCGATATTTTAAAATCATTTCATCATGCAATGACAACGACAAAATCATCAAATCATCAATGCTTAAATCATTACTTGAATGAACGCGAACTGTGATTCGGACGAGGCGTCTCAGTCGGGCACTGCGATTTAAATCCAAATTGCGACATTGCCAGGCCGGCCGGTGGGATTCCGTGGGATACAGTCATACATGATTTTTGATAAAAATACCCAGTGCTGGGCGCATGGAACGGCAACAATACTTTCACTTGCGTTTTTTACGCGCGAATTACGATAATATGTACATATTTTTCTAATATATATTAATAATTAATAAATATTAAAAAAATATGTACATACTATATAAATAATTATTATTTAGTGTTTCGTAAATTATTGTTTTGATTAAATGAGCACGACCACCCTTACTTAATTTAATTTTACACGTGCGAAATACACATCAGTAATAGTATTGGCTCATTATAATTGATTTTTTGATAAGTATCTTTTAGTGAATACAGTGAAGTGTAATAAAGATTTTAAAACAAAGAAAATGTTCACCCAGCAGTTCAGCAACAATTCAAACACTTAGTGTATCACTTTGTGCAGTTTACCGATATTTAAAAAATACTTTTGATACCTAACATTCTTATTCAATAAACTGCACAAAGTACCTAACTACACTAAATGCCTAAAACTGTTCCCGAATCGCTAGCTAAACTTTTTCTTCGTTATAATTGAAGTAACATGATCATATACTCAACTAAAAATCATTGATGATTTTGTCATTGTTCTCATCATCGATATTTCTTTGTCATTGTCAATATTGTCATGCAGTCGTTGTCGTTGATACAGAAAAATCATCACTCAGCCCATCTAGGGATGCAAATAAAAGATCGATGTTTTCAAACATCGATGTATCATTCATAAACATCGATGTTTTAACATCGATGTTGAAACCAAAACATCGACGATACATCGTTGTTCAAGAACGATGTTTTATGAACGATGTTTTATCTTTATCGTACATAGACATAACGCGCCATCTTGCGCTCTATCTGTGATCTACATAGATTACCTGTCTCAGTCACAAGCGTACATTTTTCAATTTAGCGTCTCGCTCACTCACTCAGCAATACAAACAAATGCGCGCCGAACGAGGCAGTCGGCCACAGTGTGACCATATGTGGCAGTTTCCTACCATTTTGGCAGGATTGAGCCCTTATTTTAGGCTGTGGCAGGATGTGTGTCAGTTTTTAAAACTGGCTATTGCTACCGCCTTGGATCATCGATTCAAACTGATTCATGTTAAAGATACCACTGCGAAGGGTAAAATCATAAAGTATATAAATAATGTAGCTGTAGCAAATCAGTCTTCTGATGAATCTGAAAAAGGCGATAATCCTGAAGGCGACATATGGAGCTATCATAAAACATTGACTCACTACAACATAAAAAAATAAAACTAAAGCGGATACCGAACTACAAATGTTCATGTCATCCCTTGTCACTCCTATAAAGGGAGATGCATTGGACATATGGGATGACATGAAAGGGCTGTTTCTTGGGCTTTATAGCCTAGCTATGATCTACTTACCTATCATGGCAACTTCAGTACCCAGTGAGCGGTTGTTCTCAAAAGCTAGAACTACAATTACGCAGGAGAGAAACCGCTTATTGGGTGCCAGATTATCCAAATTGTTGTTTTTAAATTCAATTTTGAAGAAGTAAACTTATGAATATAAGTTTGAATTTAATAAATGTTTAATTAATACTTGTTATTTTCTATTATATTATTTTTTTCATATAATATTCTTATTGCCAATAATAATTTATAATATAAAAGTTGATTATTATACATATTTCTTTCATTTGTATTAAAAATGATCATTTCCTTGGATGTACATTTATTTTAAATGGTGATAGGGATGTGTTAGTGTGTACCCACGCTGTTGAATAGTAAGTACGGTAATGAATGTTGGGTAAGGCAAATACCTATAAAAAATACATACAAAAAATATAAATATAATGTAAAATACATATAAATAAAATAAACAGTATTTAGTAGGAATGAGAGCATTGGGAAGTGTATTTGAAAAATGGAGCGACAATGGTGTAAAAAGATGATGTTAGTAAAAGCAAGAATTCAGAAAGGTGTGCTAAGGTGGTTTGGGCGATACATCGATGTTAAAAAAACAATGTTTTATTTGCATCGCAGGAACAAGCGTTAAAAGTTTATGTAAATGGTAATAAAAACATGATATATCGTTCATAAACATCGATATATCGTTAATAAACATCGATATTTTTAACATCGATGTTTCACTTTTGAAAACATCGATATCCTAATATCGATGTTTTTTATGACCGATGTTGCATCCCTAAGCCCATCTCTAATCCTTACCAATAAAATAAATATGAAGTTTATGAAGGTAACTATAAATAAGGTAACTATAACATAACAAAACGAACAACGAAACTTACGAAACGAAGTGATGAACCCAGAATACCTGAATATCACTTATCAAAAATTTTAGAAGTAGGAAAGCGGACCCCTTAGGGTTTCCGAATCCGAAGTGGAGTTGTAGTAGACGTATGCAAGATATATACGAATTAGTCTACATCACTTATGAGGAAATTGTACCGCGATGTAATTTTGCACAACGCCATCTATTGATACATTACTATAACTAATATCATACATACTCAAATGCTTTATAAATAAAGATATGCAGTAAAATTATATATGATATAGTATCTGCTCGCGAATCCGTCTGGATGGACATATAATTATGGACCAGTCTTTCAGGAGACAAAAACAACCCTAGCTACGTGGTAGATCTGGGTGACAAGCACTCTTGGTCTATAAGTATGCCGCCATAATAACTTTGTGTTGTGTTCCGGCATTAACGACCTTAAGTCCCTGTACCCCATGGAGTTATTAAGATACTAACTCTATGCTATACCTTTATGGGACAGCAGCGAGTTCGTGATGCCACTGGCGTTGCAAACACCTATAGGCGACGATAACTGCTAAATTCTAAGTGGGCCGTCAGCCTTTCTGTTGTCTTATAGCAATAAAAAAGTTCTAGAGTGATGAAATATAAGGACTGTATATAACATAAGTAAGGTTATTTCGTACCCATAACTTAAAGTCTTCGTAACGACTTTCGCATATTGAAACGCATTGGTCACGGGTTTGATTCCCGACACGCGTATAAAGATATTCGCACATTACACCGATTCAACGCCGACTCAACTCCAACTCAACTCACAGTATGGCATTGAAATATATAAGCTCTATGTTATCTTAATTAAGAGTGAATTTGTCAACTTGTAAGTTAAAGGTACAACTTTAACTTACAAGTTGAGAAATTCACTCTTAATTAACGTAACATAGAGCTTACATTTCAATGTCATAATGTGAGTTGAGTTGGAGTTGAGTCGGCATTGAGTCATTGTAATGTGCGAATACCTTAAATGTTTATGTATCTACAATAGAAAAGTATGTTAGGTTAGGATGCCCCTCCGCCTTTCCCCAGGCGGAGGTAGTCCATGAGGATTTCCCCACCCCGTAATAAAAAATAAAAAAAAAAACTTCTTATATATATGGTTCCTGTACCCCTATGGGAAAGCAGAGTTTTCGCGGTGCCCCTAGCGTCACAAACATCCATAGGCGACGGTAACTACTTACTATTTAATGAGCTGTCAGCCTGTCTGTTCCTCAGAAATAAAAAAAAACCATAAATCGTTTAAATAGTAAATGTAAAGTAAGGAAACTTTTTTTGATAACTGACAGACAGAAAGGAAAGGAATCTTTCGGTTTCAGTTTAAAAAAAGGTAAGGAAGGGGCGGGGTAGACAAGAATAGCAGGTATTCAAGTAAAATAAACAAAGCATAGACTCCACAAGTTGGTTCAACCGCCTTGTGGAGTCTGTTTTCGAGAATGATTAAACTGTCTAAATTTCTAACTTACAATTTTTAATTAATTTATTTAGATGTCGTTTTGCTTTTTCAAGTCATCTTGGCTTAAGTTCAGGACTTAATAAGCAGCAAACAAATCCTCCCAGACTCGTTCGGAATTGTCATTTAAAACTGTTCTTAAAGATTTAGATAAAGTGGAGCTGTTTGTTAGTCTGGCTCTACGGGAAATCCGTTTTAAAACCGGAATTGTTTGTCTGTAATTTGAAGTTTTTTTTTTTCAAAAAGGAATAGGATTTGAGTTCGAGTAATTATCTAAAGGTACAAGTGAAGTGGTTGAATATTCAATCTGGCTCTTGTGCAATTTACCATGATGAATCTTCAAGCGCCTACCTTTAAACAAACGTACCAGAGAGAGTATTGGTCACACTGGATTAGATTATCAAAGGACGCACCAGGTTGTAGGTCCGACATAAAATCCAATTAAAACTTCGATCACAAATAGTATTATATTTATATATACTCCGATATTTAAAATATCAACTTAAAAATCTGATCGTATATTAAAACAAATATGTTTTAGAACGGATAGTCATCAACCAGCTTTCTTACTGTCATTGCACATTTTAAATTAATTTTTGGTCGCTCATTCCTCTCTTGGCATATTTTTAGTGATGACAAAATATTTTATAACATTTAATGTAAATCAAACAACTTTAACAATCAATGTAGACAATAATTATTGAATAATATAAATAGAAGACAGAGAAATATTTATTCGTAATATGATATTCCAAATTTCCGGAAAAATGTCGTCTTGCCTATTGCAGTAGTACTTCGTGTATGACAAATTATTTCATTATACTTAGTTAACAGGTTAATAATATTTGTATCAATAAATACCGGGTCGTAAAATAAAATGGATTTGTAATAAAGAAATAAAAATACGTGCGTTAAGCGAACAAAACAACTAAGTATGTATCCACTGCAATTGTTACGTCACGTTTCACGGGTATCACCAAGGCGGCATAAATATGAGGCAGTGTTTTGCACTAACAGCAATGATATTTCATATATACAGTAAGCTTATAGCGTATACTAAGGTGATCGTAGTATTAAGGGTTACTTCTTTGCTTGCAATTATTTCTTTTGTAATTGGATTTAAACACGTTCTCTGCTATATTACAAATAAATTAAGGACGTAAGGAAGAAACTTTGAGATATAATCAAAACGAAATATTATTTAGCAACCTAAATATAAGATTAGTTGTAAAAAGGTTCTATCCCAATATGAATGTTTAATGAACTGTTCATCCTACGTTAAAACCAGGCAGGGTTAATAAACTGACAGTAACTTTATTAACCCTTTTGCGCCCAAGGGATATTTCCCTTGGGCGCAAAAGAGTATTCTATTCAATTCCTTTAAATTCATAATTGATTATTCAATTATTATCTATAATACCTATAATAGAGTGCAAAGGCGTCTCTAGCCCATGTAGCGTCCGTGTGCAATCATTACTTTGACGTCCTCTAGAAAGCGTGGTCAAAATGGAAAAAGTACAAATGTTTTAATAACACTATTTGATAAGATTAGACATTGTTATCAGATTAGTTTGAATTACGTTTGAATTTTAAACTTTTCAGTAGAATTGTGCCTCTTCTGTGTTCATAAAAAATATAAAATTTAGCATATTTGTACAAAATCAAAGAAACGATCTGTTTTCTAAAATGTTTAGATACTAAATGAATGAGACTGATTTCGATTAAATAACAAGTAATTTTATCTCTCATGTTTTCCTATCCTGTTTTGTGTATGTGTGCGCCGATTGTATGCCAATTGCCAACGGCGGAGTGTTGCTTGCGGCTGGGACTAGGGAGAGTACGCGGGTGGCGAGTTCGCCACGCGTGGCGCGTTTCGGCCATCTACCGGCCGCTATTGACCATTAAATTGTTTTTAATGTTGATTTATTTTACTTACTCTTGATTTCTTTTCCAATTTTTATGTACTCTTAAAACTGAAATACTATCTTCTCTTAAAGTATTTCTTCAATAATATTTTAACTAATATGATTAAATAGTAGCATTCATTTAAAAACATTGTCTGTCCTTCTTCCGCCATCTATGAGAGAAAGAACGAAAGCATAAATGTCGTCATAACTGATTGTCGAGCTCAATATGGCGACACATTACTACTAGGGCAGCATAATACGCAAAGAGGTATTTCAGTGTACAAGACGTCAGACAGAAGAGTACCAACCTATGGCTTCTCCCTCTATCCTATCCGTGATTCGTCCGTCTAACATTCTGACTCCGCCCACTTTAGAACCCCAGGCAACGCCCACGCCACATTTCAAATTGTTTGCGGTCATTGCTATCTGTGGAAATAATAAATGAAACTAGAATCTTGGTAAAATTTCTGATTAATATTTTTTAATATTGTTAAAAATCAATTTAAACTTTTACGTATACTTACTTCACCAGCACATCGTGTCCCGTGTGAATTCTTCATAACCTTTTCATATCTGGGAGTAGGATCAGGATCACTGTCGTTACTGTCCCAACTTATTTCGGGATCCTAAAATAAAAAAAAACAGTTGTGATAGATAACTCATTGAAATGCAAAGGTGATACGATAAACACGACGATGACGCGACTATGGTAGCAACGACGCGCCAGGCACGTCATATGGGCCGCGAATGTACTAGGAGAGCAAAAACGCAAGGAGGTTACTCAAACAACGTCGCGTATTGAAGAAACAAAACTGGCCTTGGCTGTAATATACTATGTATGCTTTTATTAATAAATTACTTTAAATGATTATCATTCATTTACTTTTATAAATGTTTGTATTAAAATATTTATCATTTATTTTCTACCATATATTTAAACAGGTTTTATTTATAGGTTAAGTTCATATTAAGTTTTTATTTGTTTGTAGGTAATTTATGAATATTTGAAAAATAAAAACACTGATGAAGCGTCGTTATTTGTTAAAATTACACTGCCTATACTTTGTACGTACTCCATAACACTTTTTTAAATAAATATTATATGTAAATGTTGTAAATAAATTAGATTTCTAAAGATGAGAAAAACATAAGATGCTAACCTAACCTAACCTACTTTTCTATTGTAAATAGATACATAAGCATTTAGACTCGGGACGGGAATCGAACCCGTGAACAATGCGTTTCAAAGTCATTGCGAAGACTTTAAAGTTATGGATACGAAATAAACTTAATTATGTTATACATATAAAGTCATTATATTTCATCATTCTAGAACTTTATAAGTGAAAGTCTTTGAGCGCATGAGGGTAAAATTTTTACGGATGAAACGGAAATTAGCGTCACGAAGATGTGAAACGTTTTTTCTAATACTTACATTTTAAACTCGTGATATCTTGATCGTATGGAATGTCCGAATTGCATAATTCAAAAAGTTATTTATAGGTATTGAAGCAGTCTTGAATATGAAGTAAAAACACAAGCCCGCCTGGATGGCAACCACCCTTGGTCTATAAGTATGCCGCCATAATAACCTTGTGTTCCGGCATTAGTGACTCAAGTTCCTGTACGCGTATGGGACAGCAGCGTGTTTGCGGTGCCCCAAGCGTCGCAAACATCTATAGGCGACGATATCTGCTTACACTTAAGTAGACCGTCAGTGCTGCTAAACTAGAGGGGAAGGGGTATCTCTCATGTACTACAGATGGTCACAAAATGGAGGCAAAACATTAGCAAAAATAGGTCACGTGGTTTGTTTAAGTTGCCTTAGGCCATAAACTTACGTAGTTAGCTCGCAGATCTGTGTGATTGTGTTCGATGCCGTCATCTAGAACCGATATACGCACTCCTTTCCCGTTGTAGCCCATTTTGTAGACTGGTAACACATTTAAATCCAATCTAGGAAGCTTCATTACTGTACGGGTATCTTGCTAAAATGCAAAAGTTTATGAATATAATTTGATCCGTGCAGGGACGGAGAAAGAACTGACTTCTGTGGCCGGGGTCGGCCTGTCGTAAAAGGCGAAAAAACAACCCAAGGTGGTAGGGCTCCAAGTCCGTCTAGATGGCAACGATGCCTTGTATTTAAATGCCATATTAACCTTGTTTCGTGTTCCCATAGGCGACGGTAACTGCTAAGTTCTAAATGGGCCGTCAGCATGTATACTGTCCTACAGCAATAAAAAAAATAGAAAATATAGTGATAATTTACACAGCGCCACCTAGTCCCATATTAGTAAAGCGTTTCTTTTATTTGTGCTGTACTAATAGGCAATGGATATACTACAATATCCTATTTTTTTAGTTTCATTTTATATCTTAATACATAATATCTTCTTTAAATAGGTAAATAAAGTGATACAGGTCTGCTGTTGTGCGCGCATCACGGCACAACTATTGAATAGATTTGGTGTAATGAGCTGATTTGCTTTGTATAAGCGAGGGTATGCTGCCTGCTTCTTGGGTATGCAGACTCCCAAGACCAGTAGTGAGACGTTATAGGCTGTTATTACACAAGTACTGAACATATCGGGATGGGACTACTACCATTCGACGAGGAATTTTTCGTAGATAGGCTATTATTTTTTGAATACCATCGACCCTTTCTCGTTTTTGTCAATTTACTTTTGTCTGTTATTCGTCCAGCGAAGCGGGCATGACATTTCACTCAACGCCATCTAGTCCCAAACTAAGTTGTATAGCACTTGTGTTATGGACACTAGATAACTGATATACTAAATATATACTTTTCTTTTGTAAATAAATACATGTTATTACATAAACACCGCTGAACAGGAATTGAACCCGTGACCTTCGCAAACGTACCGACGTACGTTAGCCGTATACATAAAAGACCATATTTTTTAAATGAAACAAATAGACTTACCAAATACCATTCATGTTCCCACAACTCATCGTTAAACAAAGGCTTCTGGTTTCCAGCTTTTGTCCAAGTACCATTTATTTTATTCTCTTCTATTCTTTTAACCCTGCGCAGCTCTGGCTCAGGCATGAAAAATCGTTTTACTCTTAGTTTAGTAAATAACTGTTCTGCCCATCGTACCTGCATTTAAAGTGATGTTTTAAGGGTTGACTCCAACTGTTCTCCAACACTTAGTACCCTAATACAAAATAACTTAAGATTATAACCATAAGTGACATATCCTGACATGCCTAAGCGACTCAGGTTCAAATTTCCTTACGCGAAAGCAGTGTTGTAGCGACGTCGCAAAACATCATAGGCGACGGTAATATTTTTTTTATTGCCTTAGAACAGCAGATAGGCTGATAGCCCGCTTAGGATTTAGCAGTTACAGCCGCCTATAGGTGTTTGCAACGCCAGTGGCATCGCGAACACGCTGCTGTTCCATAAAGGTAAGGGAACTTGGATCACTAATGCCGGAACAACACAAGGTTATTATGGCGGCATACTTAAGACCAAAGGTAGGCGCCATCCAGACGGGCTTGGGGCCCTACCACGTAGGAAATAGCTTACTAATAAATCAGAAATAAAAATACAGGCCTTTTTTAAACAAACGTGCAATTTACGGACACATCCAGGCGAGAACAAACTTTTTGCGTCATACAAATATTTTTTTTATAATTATGCTACATGGAAATTAAACCCATATGACTGGACCAGTCGAGTCATTAAATTTCGGAACCAATATAAGAAAAAAAAATATTGTTGTCTATGACAGAAGAAAGCTTTAGTAGCAAAGACTATTTATAGATAGGTTTATTCAAGGAATTTTTCCTCGTCATTAGTTTAGGTTTTAATTAAACCTTACTAATATTATAAACGCGAAAGTTTGTATGTATGGATGTTTGTTACTCTTTCACGCAAAAACTACTGAATGAATTTTGATATAGTCATAGATTGGACTATAGAGAAGGACAGGGTCAACTAGACTACAATACTACAAATTAAATCCTGAAAAGTAATTTTAGGTCTAAAAGAGCGCTAAACTAAATAACTAATATACATAAATAGTAAATACAAAATAAGTAAAATCACCTCATGCATATAAACGAAGCTAAAATAATAAGCCAAGCTCCTCGTTTGCAAGGGGCTGTACTGTATACTTGTATTTATTTTCAAAACGGCAGCCGTCGCGTCGAATGCCCGAGTGACCTTAAAAGAGGCCACGTGTTCTCGGGGACAAAGCTACCAGGATTATATAAATAAAAAGAGATATAGTGACGTAACTCACCCTCCTATCTTTCGCAAGGGTGGTGGTGTGTTTGCTAGGGGTGCGGCGTCGCTTCTCGTGTTCGTACTTTACAAACACGTACGTATCAGGAAAACCGACCACCTGTTGATGTAAACAATCCATATATGTATTAAAAATAGGGATTATATTGGTCTGATTTTTAAAGCAAGGGTCTAAAGGGCTTCAGTAATCCAGTTGGAATTAGGTATATATTCGAAAAATAGATTCAACCATCATAAGAAAAATAAGAACAAAAACACAAAAAAATTAACATAGAAAACTTGTAAATTAAATCCAAATAATGTGTGTAATAATAATGCGTAATAATTAGAAGAAAGCTAAGGCCACAAATTTTCAGTTTTCTTTAACAAAATACCATTATACTTATTCAGTAAATAGTGACAATGCGATACATTCTCCTTGGAAAGAAAAAAAAAATACTGGTAGGCAATAGGCATAGCCCAGACATTAAATATAATTAGGGTTGCCAACCACAAATTTAAAAAACTAGGATATGATGTTGGAAAAACCAGGACAATTTAGTTTAAAATCAGGACGCAGTAATAGAGTTGCAATACTTATATTAATTCGTAGTGAAAGTAGGTTTAGTTAGAATTAGTTTTTTTTTTCTGCTGCAGAACAGCAGACGGTCCACTTGATAGTAAGCAGTTACTATCGTCTATGTATGTTTGCGACGCTAGGGGCACCGCGAACACGCTGCTGTCCCATAGACATACACAAGATTATTATGGCGGCATACTTATAAACCAAGGATAGTAGCCATCCAGAGGGGCTTGTGACCCTACCACGTAGCCAGTGTGGTTATGTCGCCTTTTACGATAGGTCGACCACAGCCACAGACGTTATTCTTACTCCGTCTCTGCACGGAGACTATAACAAGTTAGTTACAAATATTATTTAATAATAAGTATTTGAATATTAAAAAACAGGATGCTACTTAAAAACTATCCAGGACATCCCAGGACACCACAAAAACTAGGACATATCCTGGGAAAACAGGACGGTTGGCAACCCTAGATAAAATAATAATAATAAAAAACCGATCAATTCCTTTTTGTTTTTTAAAAATAGAAGTCTTTTGATTACGTTGTGTCGGAACGTGTTTATAAAAATGGATAAAATTGAAGTTCGCGCGGTAATAAAATATCTCTGCTTGAAAAATTTTACTACGGAGCTGGTAAATCAAGAGTTGAGAGTAACACTAGGGGTTCTTGCTCCTCCATATACTACGGTTACGCGTTGGTGTGCTGAGTTTGAGCGAGGAAGAACTTCCATTAACGACACCCCGACTGGACAAATGATTAAAAAAGTTTAAAACATTATCTTGGCGGATCGTCGCGTTATTGTTTGTTTTATAGCAGAAGAAATAAAGATTTCTATAGGAAGTGTCCATAATATCTCAGAAACCATAAATTGGAAGAAGATGACACAGTAGTCCCCGCGGTACACGATTTTTGAAGGGATCAAGAAGAAGATTTTTAAAGGGAATTATAGCTTTATAAAAAAGATATGCTCGTACAATATAAACCTGAAACGTAGTCTACGTTGAAAAAAAATAACATTTAATAAAAAATAATTGCGTCATACTTTTTATTGAACACCCCTACTATAACAATGCATACACGTAGTTGTCTTATATCGTCGATCATCATCATCGATCAGTAGGTATAATTATTTACCAAAATTGACAAATTCGTAAAAAAAGTTGAGTTTTTAATATTGTCTTGTATATAGTATACGTATTATATTATATGTAGTATACGTGAAATTAATAATGATAATAATAAGCCTGATATTGTGATAATAAACTGAAATGTGAAACAACTAAAATATGACTGAAATATTAGTGTCAATGGTAACCTCGCAAAAGTGGAAACTGTTTAGATTGCAAAGTACTTAGATCTCGCCAACGGGGTTACTGCCATGTGGCATGTCATGAAACCAACCAGCATCGTACCGATAGTCGTGTCAATGAACGGTTTATAACGAAAAGCCTAGACAAACACCTAGAGCGGCTTTCGCTAGATAAATGGATGTAAAGTCGGATACAGAAGGCGGTTCTGCTGAACACGGCCCGTATTGTGACAAGATTCCCGTCTCACCGCCAGTAGCTTGGGCCTACCTCGCTTCCAGTGATTCACAGATTTGTATATTTTTTAATGAAATTTGTCTTTTTCTAAAATAATGATTAATATTTAAGAAATATATATGTAATTATATTAAAAAAATTAAAAAGAAAATAAATAAAGATAATAATGTACGTATGTATTGTAACATAGACTGTTTGTAATGTACTTAATACGTCAAAGTTAATACACACTCAAACGTTGTTGTTATATAACAAATACGTAGTTGATGCAACGTTATCTGTGAACGTCGGCGAAGTGAGAAAAACAACTAGTATCATGTCCTTTATCACGAGGATAATACATTTAGAAACATCTCCTGCATGGTCTTTTGTTCCTAGTACTAGACGTCTGAAACAATAGAATGTAGGCGGCGCCCAGAGATTGGCAGTGTGACGAGGGCAATGGACCTTTAAATAAGACGCTAAAATTAGTGCTTAATTGTAACATTTCTTTGATATCTTCTGGATATTATTATAATAATAATATATAGGTAAATTTCTGACCTCTATTTTTTCTGAACTATGATTTGTTTTCTGTGCCTTCGTAATCGCTGTTAACCATGTACACTAAGTATTAGCAACTATTGGTTGACGGATATGGTTAATTATTAAATAATAAGTAATTATTTTCTCACCATATACACAACGCCATCTAGTCCCACACTAAGTTCCATAGCACTTGTGTTATGCATACTAGACAACTGATATACTACATATAATTATTTATTAGGTCTTGACCTATGAAACTGCCGTTCTGCAGTACTGGCCATTTCAAATCAAAATAATTTTTGTTTGGCTAAGAATTCTAATTTCAAATTAATTTTATTTTAAAAACATGGAATTCTTTTTCAAGTAGTCATTTGTTTATTGATTAGTGTTACATTTTCATCGCATTTCAATCTTTTTTGTCATCATGGATACGTTTAAAATTCGAGTAATTATGGAATATGAGTACCGTCGTGGCAGCAACGCGGCACGCAACATCAACGACGTTTACGGAGCTAACACTACAAACCAAGGCACCACCTGTTATTGGTTTGCTCGCTTCCGTTCTGGGAATTTCTACCTGAAAAATGAACCTCGCGGTCGTCCGAAGACTTTGGTCGACAATGACGAATTAAAGGCGATTGTGGAAGCTGATGATACACAATCTACGCTGAATTAGCAGCAGCTTTCGACGTTAGCGTCAAAATAATATTGGTCCATTTGCGTCAAATTGGCAAGGTAAAAAAGCTTGACAAATGGGTGCCCCACGAACTCAATGATCGCCAGCGCGAAGTACGCGTCGAGACGTGCCTTGCACTGCCCAACAGACACACAAATGAAGGAATTTTGAACCGCATTGTTACCTGCGATGAAAAATGGATTCTGTTTGATAACCGCAAGCGCTCAGCAAGTTGGTTAGATCCTGGTTCAGCACCTAAATAATACCCTAAACGAAAACTTACCCCTAGAAAAGTGATGGTCACTGTTTGGTGGTCTAGCGCCGGTGTGATTCATCACAGCTTCTTACCAAACGAGGTGAGCATTACTGCAGATGTGTACTGTGAAGAACTGAACACAATGATGGAGAAGCTGGCACATCTCCAACCAGTATTGGTCAATCGCTCGTCTCCGCTGCTCCTGCACGACAACGCGCGACCTCATACTGCACTGCAGACGGTCTCCAAGTTGCAAGAAATGGGGTTGGAAATTCTCCGTCATCCGCCCTACTCACTAGACCTTGCGCCTACAGACTACTACTTTTTCCAGAATTTGGATAACTTCTTGGCGGGAAAAAAATTCAATACCCGAGAGGCAGTACAAAATGCCTTTGAAGAATTTGTTGCCTCCCGTCCGGCTGATTTCTTTAAGAAGGGCATCAATAAACTGCCACTGCGTTGGCAAAGATGCATGGATTGCATGGGTGATTACTTCGATTAATATATAAAATTCGATTAATATAAAAAATTGTACATGAAAAAAATTCGTTTAAATTTTTTCATACAAAACGGCAATTTCATAGATAAAGACCTAATACTTTTCTTTTGTAAATAAATATACATATATTATACATAAACGCTGGACGGGAATAAACGCTCGGACCCGTGACCTCCCGTCAACCACCTGACTGAAACCATGGGCAAGAACAAAATTAAAAGCAGCAATCCCCGGCATATCAGTTTTTGGAGAGCCTAGCCACTCAATATGGTGAGCATTGAATTCCCCAAGAACGATTACTTCCGCGGCGGGATATTGCGTAAAAACTTTGTCGGTAGCGTCTTGAACACGCCCGAAAAAGTGCGCTGTTTCAGTCCATTCTCCGCCATGGGACCGATACAGGCAGGAGTACACCCGGGTGGAACCACCGAAATCTAATCGCACCCATATTATGGAAGGGTCCCTGTCTTCGAGATCGCGAAGACAGCGGCAGCATAAATCATCTCGGACGTACTGAGGTGTCGGGTGAGATGAATAAGTAAAACGTCCGTACTCGATGAATATAATGTTTATTACTGACTACTAACTATAACACGATACACACTTCAGTACAAGCATACACCAGCTTTTAAAAGGAACAAATGTTCTAAATTGTAGTCGGGGTAGCAAAGGTACGATGAGTCGGCCGGGGCAGATATCTGTGTCTCCGTCAAAAACAGTAAAGCCGGCTTTGCCGTTTCAAGATGGTGGTGAACGGCATTAAGATTTGAGTGTATACCTCTGATGTTGCAAAAATCCACTCTGAGTGTGGATTTAAGGTCCGCTGGGTTTCACTTTCTGTTTTTGTGACACTCCGTTTTAGATATATAAAGGGGCGTTTTTTTTTTTGGAAGTTCTAGAGTATCCACACAAAATGAAAAAATTGAGTGTGCTCTTCCTACCCAAACCCACAGGTTGTGTGATGAGTTGGTGCGGGGCACAGAAAGGCCCCGGTCCCTCCCGGAGAATATCACCGGGTCCACGTCCGGTCTACGCTATGGCACGACGATACTCCCCAAAGAACATTTACACCAGTTGGCGGGACAGCCTCCCGACCGAATAATCTAGGTTCGGGTCCCCTACTGACTGGCGAGCGGCCGGCAGATAGCCGTTTCATCGGGTCTCCCTGACCCGCCCCAATCCGTCACGCCTGTAGGGATGTGATGGGATTTTGTACATCTCGGGTTCTAAATTTCGTGGGCACTCCAGAACTTCGGGTAAGGGAAGCTAGAACCTGGGTCACCCATGCTGGAACACAATATAAGGTTATTATGACGGCATACATATGACCAAGGGTTGTTGCCATCTAGACGGGCTTGAGGTCCTACCATGTAGCTAGGGTTGTTTTGTCGCCTTTTACTACAGGCCGACCCCGGCCATAGGGGTTAGTATTCTTTCTCCTGCACGGATAATTAATTCATCTAACTTAACCTATCTAAATTATTATTAGGATATTATAACACTAAAATGAAAAAATACTTAAAAACAATGATGTATTATTGAAATACGAAATCAGATAGTCGTTAAAATTAATAAATTACTTCATTCACATCACTAATCTAAAAAATGCAACGTGAAACTATCTGCGCGAAAGTTTTACCTAGATGTGTTTTTTTTTTAGGAAGTGACTGTTGGCTGTGGTCCTGAATTTAAAAATAATGTTTCATACATTCTGCAAGATATTAACAATTATAAGTTTATTATTAATAATAATATAATAAATAATACACTTAAAATATGAAAATGTCGTATAACTAAATATTCATTCATATAGAACGATTAAAATATATATATAGATTTACGAGTATATTTTTCTTATAAATAAATAAATATATAGATTTTTTTGTACCGTGATATCTATAGATAATGTGAGATAACACGACACTGTCATAAGCATGTCAAGAAAATGGATGCCGTCATGTGGTGTCCTGGACACACGTTTGTACTAAGGCGACATAAACGTAGAGAAGTAACTTGTAACATATGACGTCATATGGGTTTGATATTACTAATACACGACGCGAACACGTGTGTGAATGAATCTGTTTCGATTATTTCAAATCGCACTCAACTAATTAAAAACTGTTAATCCGCAATGTGTTTTAAAACTTACAAATGCTTTCTATAAACACTAGTATAACAAATTATCTACAAAAACACACTGCTACCTTATACCAACACATGCAATCTTTCTATTTAAACTACTCAACATTATATGTGTCACACGTGTGTAGGAATGTGTAGTAGCAATGTCATGTCAGTGGAATCATGTGAGTTTTTGGAATCACATGTGTACTAGGGCGAGATAAGTCGTTAGGAGGTTGCACGTACGTATGGTGGCAAGGGGTGGTGGTATATTGTATATAGGTAGTTATTAGGGGTTTGGTCGTTAGGGTTGATTGCCGGATATCATTAAAAATGAGTCTTAGTCCGTCAAAGTTATTTGAATAATTGATGTAAACATATAATTTTACAAAA
Organism: Malacosoma neustria; assembly: GCA_963693495.1. Lineage (NCBI taxonomy): Eukaryota > Metazoa > Arthropoda > Insecta > Lepidoptera > Lasiocampidae > Malacosoma > Malacosoma neustria. Next base: position 19,790,574 of record OY856377.1, read on the forward strand.
ATTCTGATATATTTTTAGCATTAAATAAAAATACTATTTTTTATAATTATGCTATCCGTGCAGGGGCGGAGAAAGAATACATACTAACCTCTGCGGCCGGGGTCGGCCTGTTGTAAAAGGCGACAAAACAACCCACCCTAGCTACGTGGTAGCGCCTCCAAGCCCGTCTGGATGGCGACCACCTTTGGTCTTAAGTATGCCGCCATAATAACCTTATGTTGTGTTCCGGCATTAGTGACCCAAGTTCCTTTACCCTTATGAGAGAGACAGCAGCGTGTTCGCGATGTACTGGCGTTTCAAACACCCATAGGTGAGGGTAACTGCTAAATTATAAGCGGGACGTCAGCCTGTCTGCTGTCTTACAGCAATAAAAAAAAATCTATGAAATTTATCTAAGCGCTAAGCGATAAATTAGAAGTTTCAAATTAAGTTTTTAATGTCAGTTGGATGGATTAAATATAAACAATATAAGAATTGAAACTAAGCAGATAAGGATTAAAATTGAATATAAATGAATCTGTAACGTAGTAACCCTAAACACTGTCAAGGGGAAGGGCCGGAAGGGCACACAGATGTTGGCAGCATTGCTCTCTTGAATGCATGATCATTCACTGCCTACTATTTAATATTTATTTTAATGCATATTCAGTATTGTTAAACCGAAGTTCAAAATAAAACTTCTTCTTTTGCCCTTATCCCAAACGATGTGGGGTCGGCACAACATGTCCTGTCCTTCCACTCTCCTCTATTAGCCGTCATCTGAACATTCACACCTTTTTCAACCATATCATCTTTTATACAATCCATCCATCTTTTCTTTGGTCAACCCCTCCTCTCGTATCCGTTCACTCTCATTTCTAGCATCTTCCTTGGTGCATGACGCTCTACTCTTCGCATTATATGGCCATACCAGGCTAACCTATTACTTTTCAGCTTCTCAATCCCTGGCGCTACTTTCAAACTTCCCTTAATATACTCATTTCTAATTTTATCCATTTTTGTAACTCCGCTCATCCATCTCAACCATAGATATAGAATATCTCAACATTCGTATCACTGCTGCATGCAAAAATCTTTCATCGTTCCCCTTTGTGGCCTAGCTTTCTACATAAATACATATAATCACGCTTCTTTCCCGTGGGGTTAGGCAGATACCACTTCTTTCTACTTGCTACGATCCTTACATACTTGTTTCGCTTCGTACACTTTCATTATTCCCTTCATACATGCTCAGCTTTCTGATCTATACAATATGACAGGTCTTATAACGGACTTGTAAATTTTAGCTTTAATTTAATTTTACTATTGGAGAAGTTGACAGAGACACGCCTCCTAAGGTAATCGGAGTAAAGGCGGAAATTCCTCCAAAGTCACAAAATTGATGTTAAGTTTTGGTTCTACTTATCTTCAACCCAACAACCTCGTGAGCATTTTCACCAACCAACACAATTTCATCGGTAAACAGCATACGCCAGGGTGCCTCTTCCTGTATTCCTGATGTTACTGCGTCTACCACCAGGAGGAACAGATAAGGACTAAGAGCCGATCCTTGGTGTACACCCACCGCAACATTGAACTTGTCTGTGACGCCAGCTAGGGACCGGACGTGTCCGGTCTGCCTTACTTTATAAAACTATGGTAATCAAATTTTCCGTGCAGATACTGGCCAATGCGTTCGAAGGCGGTTTGTCATAAAAGGCGACAAAACAACCCTAGCTACGTGCTAGGGCCCCAAACCCTGGATTACAACCACCCTCGGCCTATAAATGTACCGTCATAATAACTTGTGTTGTGTTCTCCGGCATTATTGACACAGGTTTCTATACCCATATATAGGTATATAGCAAATTGCATGTAATCGATTTGACAAAGAAATATAAAACAACTTATTTTTTCATAATAAACGTTTTTGCATTTTTTTAAATTGTTTTGAAGTTGTATTGACTCATCACGATATCTCTGGAGCCTTAAGACGCAGAGACGGAATATTCCTTTCGCCGGGTAGTTTCATTAAAATCAAGCTTACTTTTTGTCATTAATAACAAAATAAATTTATTCGCACTTTTATTATATTTACTTTTTTCTGTTATTCGACCAGCGAAGCGGGCGGGAACGTCTAATATATGTATATGTATAATGTGTATATATGTACCTATAAATGTATACAATAAAAGAATAAAATATTAATGACTTATTTCTCACGCATTGTTTATTAGGTATGTACTTGTACATGTAATGAAAACAGTTGTGTTCAGCCGGTTTCACAGGTCGTTCAATCGGTGTCGTAACGGTGACGAACCAGGTGAATCCACCACCTCCACACTTATGATATCCTGGCACTAGCAACATTTTTCTTGTGATTTAAGTAAAAATTCCCGTTTTTCTTTTAATTAATAAATTAATCTTTTAAATAATTTTATTTAATTTTTCTTTAAAAGAAAATATATGTATGTATCCTTTTTTGACTAAATATTAGACTAGACAAGACTAGTTGATGCCCGCAATTCTACCTGGGTTAATTCAGACGAGTTGTATTTGTAATTAATTGTATTTAACATTTACTGGAAATTATTATTTGTCCTGTTCTCTCTTATGTATTTACGTATCGGTCTCATTGTTACAACATCCGTGGCGCAACGACTTTTGTAAGTGCGTCACGGGTTCAATTCTTGTCCCGATTTATGTAAATATAAAACTTATATATATTTTTATTATTGCTGAAAAATAGCAAACAGTGAGCCGGTCAACACGTAAGCAGTTTCTGTCGCCTATGGATTTTCGCGACGCTAAGGCACCGCGAAAACGCTGCTGTCCGCATAGGAGTATCGGATCCTGGGTTACTAATACACAACACAAGATTATTATGGAGGCATACTTATAGACCAAAGGTGGTTGCCATCCAGATGGGCCTGGGACCCCAATACGTAGCTTGGGTTGTTTACGCCATATACCCAATACGTAGTTTGGGTTACCCCAGCATGCAGAAAAATTTGCTTAGTGTTTTTTAGATTAAGGGTAATTTAAAATGTACCACCAAGGCTTTATAGTCAGAATGTTTTTTATGGGAACTCGTTTCCTAATTATTTAGGCCTTCACTTCTGACCTCTGTTTTTTCTGAACCATGATTTGTTTTGTATGCCTTCGTAAGCGCTGTTAACCGTGTACACTAAGTATATTAAGTATGTAATAGTAATTATATTGGTTAATAAATAATAAATATTTAGTTACCATTCATACAGCGCCATCTAGTTCCAAAGTAGCATAGCATATTTTTATCCGTGCAGGGGCGGAAAAAGAATACTAACCTCTGCGGCCGGGGTCGGCCTGTCGTAAAAGGCGACAAAACAACCCACCTTAGCTACGTGGTAGGGCCTCAAGCCCATCTGGATGGCGACCACCTTTGGTCTTAAGTATGCCGCCATAATAACCTTGTGTTGTGTTCCGGCATTAGTGACCCAAGTTCCTGTACCCTTATGGGACAGCAGCGTGTTCGCGATGCCACTGGTGTTGCTAACACCTATAGGCGACGGTAACTGCTAAATTCTAAGCGGGCTGTCAGCCTGTCTGCTGTCCTACGCAATAAAAAAAAAAGTAGGTAGCATAGCACTTATGGGTACTAGACTACTATACTCATATTCTATACATCTATACATATAAATAAATAAAATTGGAGGGTATGTTTGTAATATTAAAATAACCGCTTTTTACTAAATGCATTCGGACGTATAAACGGTACATATACCAAAACAAAATTTTTTACAATTTTTGTCTGTCTGTCTGTTTGTTCCGGCTAATCTCTGAAATGGCTGCACCGATTTTGACGGGACTTTCACTGGTAGATAGCTAATGTAACAAGGAGTAACTTAGGCTATTTTAATTTTCGAAAAAAAATTGTTTTTGTTAAAAATGATAAGTTTCGGAAATTTATTATTCCAATTTAAGTTGACCTCAGATTTATATCATCAATCATATGAAATAGGGTTCAGCTTAGGCTGGACATTGTAGGTTCGAACGTACGTATTCCGGAGGCGCATGGCGTAACAGATGCATTCGATAATACTGGACTGTTTGCCTATTTCATTTGTATTTTAGAGTTTATAGGGTTTGTAATCCAAAATAAACCATAAGATATTTATATCCAAAAAATTCTGCCCAAAGTCACTATACCACGCAGACGGAGTCGCGGGCACAGCTAGTGTGTAAATAAATACATATTATACATGAACGGGTGTTTATGAGACACGGGACGGGAATCGAACGCGTGAACTCCCTCCGCAAGCGTACCGAAGTGCGGCACGGAGGTCGTCAAAGGTCAGATTATTATTGACCCCAAGTAGTGTTACCGATTAAGTTGTCAATTTTTCATTCTTGCTGTACACGTGCATGTTTAAAGATGCATTTAATTATCCTGTACAGATGGCGCGGAAGTATAATTATATAAATCAGATTTGGACTATAATGCACTATAAAAATTAGGCGAAAACCAGTACCTAATACCTTACATATCTCAGTTGTCATTTAAATTATTTTCCAAAATAAGTAAGTTATTAAATGAAAATGGCGCCAATAATTTGTTCTGTTTGAAACGTTCAACAACGTAAAATCTTTTAATCACTTCGCGTGTGTGTTGTTTCTAAATGAAACAGTGGGATCGTCCCCACTGTTTCTTATGTTAGAAATAGATTCACTGAAAGTTGCTGAAAATAATTTCTATCGTGTTATGTTTGCCTGGTAATAAAGACGCTCAACAGCTGGTAGCGTCGCCTGAAAAACTAATTTAGTACATTCGCTTTCGCCAGTTCCTTTTCCATAAATACATACATACATGTGAGTTAACTTGGGTGAATGTAGATGGCGTTTTATTTTGTAAAGATAACTCCATCTGTTGTTTGTTTTTCACAAACTTTTTTTAAATTCTTGCACTTACAGTGCCATCTTTTTTATTGCTGTAGGATAACAGTAGTAATTTAATATTTTAGGACTATGTTAGGAGTTAATACAGTTTTATTAATAACTTATTTGTTATCATGTTAAAATACCACAATATTGATAATCAAATTTTAATCTTAACGTCTGTTAAAATTTCTATAGCTTAGTCACTGATCGACTAATTTTTGCTTGATATTTTTATAAATAAAAAATGTTCTATAATTCTTCTATGATATGCGTACCAATGGGCTCACTACCAGGGATGCTGAAGACCGTGCGAAGTGGAGAAGAAAAAGTAGGAAAGCGGACCCCGGGCGCCGAAGCGAGAGTTTGGACTGCAACCGGGATTTAACGCAAAGATGATGATGATGAAAAATTTTTCTATAATTCTATAACTTTTAGCATGTAAATACGTTAATTTTTTTATTGCTGAGGAACAGCAGATAGGCTGACGGCTCACTTAATGGTAAGCAGTTACCGTCGCCTATGGATGTTTGCGACGCTAGGGGCACCGCGAAAACGCTGCTGTTCTACAGGGGTACAAGAATCTAGGTAATTAATGCCGGAACACAACTTATGATTATTATGCCGTCATACTTAGACCAAAGGTGTTGCCATCCAGACAGGCTTGGAGCCGTTTTTTTTTGTCTCGGGGAAAAACCCTCTCATGACGGGTTCCCCCTGCCCAGGGGGACCGAAGGATATGTGAGACTCCGGGAAAGATGTTCGGCCATCCGACTACCCACTAAAAAACCCCCGCTGTTCTCCTATCGCCTACGCCCGGGCCTACGGAAATGTGGCCTGCCGATCTCGTGGCCCGGGCCGGCGCCGGCCCGCCCTTTCTCAAGGCGGGCCTCTTCTAAAGTGTTGATTCAGGGGGTCAGGGTATCATCCCCCCGGCGCTCTCCTGAGTTGACTCAAGGAGTTGAGGGGGGCTGCGGAACAGCACGCGGCCCTCTCCCTCGCGGCAATAGTGCGGGCGGCGGATCCTCCCCCAAGGGGCCGCCCGCGGCCGCTTTCTACGGCGGCCGGAGGTCGTTGCTTGCCCTCCGGCGCCGACGACGTGGCCTGCGTTGGCGGGAGTAAACTCCCGCTCCCGCTCCGCCGCCCCCTATGCGGACATTACTGCCTCGCAAAAGAAGGCGACGGCCGTCCATCGAGGATCACCCCCGACCATGGACTGAACCAGGGCCGGGAGCGACAGGTCCGCGGCCAATTCCGGACGGGATTCCCATCCCCATCGCGTGCTAGTCAGGTGTGGGTACGACTACCAGACGACACTCCAGAAAAACCAGGGAGTCGCCCAACGTCGTAGTCGGCCCAGCAAGACCAACCGACAGTGAGGATGCGATTCCCGCCCCAGGAACACTCTCTGTGCAGGCGCAGTCGAAATAGGCATGGTTTCAGGGCCCAATCAGGGCCTGGGGCAGAACCCGGGACCCCAATCAGTATTCACAACCATCCCACCGAGGACCACGCCACGAACAGAGAGCGAAGTTGGAAAGGATGTAGGAGATAGACGGGAAGAAAGGTAGGACTCTGTCGCCTCGTACGGAGAGGAGAGTGAGGCGACGGATGCTCGGGCACCTCGGGTACGCACACCCGTGCACTCCTCGGACAGAGGAGCCCCCCTGAGGGGAGGCTTGGAGCCCTACCGCAGCTAAGGTTATTTGGTCCGCAGAGGTTTATTCTTAAACTGTCCATGTACGGAGAATAACGTTATTAATATTATTATTTTTTTCATCTTTCATTAAATATTTTTTAAATGGATTCCAAATTATAATAACGACTTGCACGTGATTACCAAGCATACAAAAATAATTAGGAGCTTTGTTTTAGCCTTTTACACACAAGTATATCTGACCTAATCACGAAGTAATTACACGCTTTGCCTGTCTAGTCTGATTGTGTTTTCCTGGTAACTTGACTGTCTGATGTTCATTCGTTTGGACGTAAAGTAGTTAAAATAAAGAATTTCTAGAATAATCTTTCCGTGGGAGTAATTGTCTGTAGTTATTAAGCGAGATAAGAGACACCTTATTTAAATGAATTGCCTAATGCATTCATTACTAAGCTATGACGTCAGAACGAGTTACAATGTACAAATTAATTAATTTTGACATTTGACGCTATAAATATACCCTTTTTAATTAAATCAGTTTATTCATGTGATCGCGAATAATTAAACCTTATTTTCTTGTAGTTTGATGTAAACAACCGCAAAGGATTGAAATAGAATTAACAGTTTTTTTATATGTAACTAGATGTCGCTGTTCAAAATTAAAACGCGGTATCGTTTGCTGTTTGCCATTTAGTAACTAGTTTTTCGGCTAATAACAAATTATCTCTGGTTTCCCTTCATAACGTATAAATCTTTCGCCTTTTACTAAAGATTTCCGTGGAGGGGAACACTCAAATGAGTCTAACCATTTTTTTGAAGCCTCGTTTACGCGAGGTTAATAATCGTAAAGTCCATTCCATTTTCCATACTTTTATAATTCTAGATATCCGTCCGAACTTAAAACGTTATCTAATCTACTTTCGGTACTTGTGTTTTAAGTCCCGGTTGCAGCCCAAACTCTCGCTTCGGCGCCCGGGGTCCGCTTTCCGACTTTTTCTTCTGCACTTCGCACGGTCTTCAGCATCCCTGGTAGCACAAATGGTAGTGAGCCCATTGGCACGCATATCACCTGTTACGACGTCAAGCCAGCACTTCTTGGGTCTACCCCTCCTGCCGGGGCCCGGCGGAGGCGGCATAGCCAGACATTTGTTACCCACGTAAGCACCCGGTTGCCGTAAAACGTGGCCGTACCAAAATGAAGACTGTCGCGAATGCGGGAGTTCCTAACGCGGACGTGGGGTGCTCGATATCAATCGTTATAATTTTTTACTAGTTCCATTCCGAAATGCAGTTAGTTTAAAAATATCGTACAAAGCACCCCACGCTTTTGGAACAGTGACATTAATTTTCTCGTCAGTAATTTTATTCTTATGTTACAAATTATTTTTTACTTTGATTAACTATAAAAACGTGTTTGTTAGTCTATATCTATACTACTATTATAAAGAGGAAAGATTTGATTGTTTGTTTGTTTGTTTGTTTGCTTTGAATAGGCTCCGAAACTACTGACCCAATTTAAAAAATTCTTTCATTGTTGGGAAGCTACACTATCCCCGGGTGACATAGGCTATATTATATTTTCAAAAAAATTAGGGATCCTTACTAAAACTCCAATAATGTAACCCAAAGTGTAAAAAAATTACCTAAAATATTATTTAAATCGCGTGCGTTGCGAAAACTATTGATGATAGAATAAAATAATGTACTACAACTTTGCAGAACACATCATTATTTACAAAAAGTGTCGCGACAGCATATGTCTAACTATTATAGTTATGCCACAATAAGTGTTCTTTTATTTTAAAAATTTAATTGAAATGCCGCCCCTAGAAAAGGCTCTTTATTTGGATCTTGGTATTAATCCTTATCAAAATAAATTACTTCATATTCAAAACTGCTTCAATACCTATAAATAACTTTTTGAATTATTCAATTCGGATATTCCATTCGAAAGGTATCACGAGTTTAAAAATGTAAGTATTAGAAAAATGTTGCGTAGTCGCTCACCCTGTTCGGCTAGCTAGGCAGCACCATAAGCAATGTAGGCGTGCGTCACTGGGGATTTTACAAAAATTAGAATACTTATTAAAAAATAACGAAAAATAAATAAAAAGTAATAACAAAAAAAAATCATTAAAATAAAAGCTCATAGAAATAATAATATTCAAACTTTCTTTACAATTTTATTTTTTAGTAACCTGACGCAAATAGAAGAGTTTGCCCTCAGGGGCGCTCCTCTGTCCGAGGAGTGCACGGGTGTGCGTACCCGAGGTGCCCGAACGAGCATCCGTCGCTTCACTCCCCTCTCCGTTCGAGGCGACAGAGTCCTACCTTTCTTTCCGTCTACCTCTTACATCCTTTCCAACTTAGCTCTCTGTTCGTGGCGTGGTCCCCGGTGGGATGGTTGCGAATACTGATTGGGGTCCCGGGTTCTACCCTGGGACCTGATTTGGTAGTCGAAACCATGCCTATTTCGACTGCGCCTGCACAGAGAGTGTTCCCGGGGCGGGAATTGCATCCTCGCTGTCGGTTGGTCTTGCTGGGCCGGCTACGACGTCAGGCGCCTCTGCTTTTTCTGGAGTATCGTCTGGTAGTCGTACCCACGCCTGACTAGCACGCGACGGGGATGTGAGTCCCGTCCGGAATCGGCCGCGGACCTGTCGCTCCCGGCCCTGGTTCTGTCCATGGTCGGGGGCGATCCTGGATGGACGGCCGTCGCCTCCTTTTGCGAGGCAGTAGTGTCTGCAAGGGAGGCGGCGGAACGGGAGCGGGAGTCCGCCACTGCACTCCCCTCCCGCCAACGTAGGCCGCGTCGTCGGCGCCGGAGGGCGGGCAACGATCTCAGGCCGCCGTAGAAAGTGGCCGCGGGCGGCCCCTCGGGGAAGGATTCGCCGCCCGCACTATTGCCGGGATGGAGAAAGCCGCGTGCTGTTCCGCAGCCCCCCTCAACTCCTAGAGTTGTTACAAGAGAGTGCCGGGGGGACGAAACCCTGACCCCCTGGCGCCAGCACTTTAGAAGGGGCCCGCTTTAAGACAAAGCGTGGGCCGGCGCCGTCCCGGGCCACGAGATCGGCAGGCCATATATCCGTGGGCCCGGGCGTAGGCGATAGGAGAACAGCGGGGTTTTTAGTGGGTAGTCGGATGGTCGAACATCTTTTCCGGAGTCCCTTATATCCCTCGGTCCCCCCGGGCCGGGGGAACCCGTCAAGGTTTTTCCCCGAGACCGAAAAAAATAGAAGGGTTTAATTTTTAATTTTTTGTTAAATACCCGTGCGAAGCTGGGACGGGCTGCTAGTTTTTTATAAACTATAATTTATTTGTTGTCAAATCCCAATCGGTAAATGTTTTTATCAATTTAACGTTATTTTCCGGCAGAAGGAAAAGAAAGCGTTAATTCTGATAAGGGCTAGGACAAAATCATTAAATTTGTGTATAGTCATCAAGTCTTGACAAGTGTGTAAATTTTTTAAATTTTTGGATCGTTCTCATCATCATCATCAAAGCGTAGTATCCCGATTGCAACCTAAACTTCCGTTTCGGTGCCCAGGGTCCGCTTTCGGACATTTTCTACTGCACTTCGCACGGTGTTCAGCATCCCTAGTAGTGATTGCATTGGCACGTATAATCATCCTTTACTTACCGAATTTTTTGGATTGTTCTGAGTGGGTAAAAATCGAATCCGAAAATTCCGTAAATCCATACTAATATTATAAATGTGAAATTAATTCTGTCTGTCTGTTACATTTTCACGCCTAAACATCTGAACCAATTTGATAAATATATTATTAGGTATTTATACATTATGATTATGGTATTTATATAGATTGAACTATAGTAATAAACTAGCGTGGTTTGGCCATGCAATGCGCAGAGAAGCATACCATATAACCAGAAAAACGATAGAAATGAGAGTGGATGGATACAGAAGTAGACCAAAAAAAGATGGATGGATTGCGTAAAAAATGATATGGCAAAAAGGGTGTGAATGTTGGGATGACTGCCAACAGAGGAGAATGGAAGAAGAGAACATATTGTACCGACCCCATACATTGTGGGATAACGGCAGGAGGAAGAAGAAGAAGAAATAGATTAAACCTTGAAAAAGAATATACGCTACTTTTCATGAAAATGTAACCTGAAGGGGCAATATAGGAGTACATAAAATATAAACAGAGCGCCTGTTACAATATTAGGAGCAATACATTCAAAAAGTATTAATGGTATTAAATCTCCAACAACGGATGAAAAAAATCGAAACACTACATACCGCAACTATTATCTATATATCAGGCGCGATTTAAATGAAAAAGAGGATTGATATCATTAAAAAAATACGCCAATAAATAGCTGGTAGTTTAGTCTACACAGTGGTGTACCAGAATTCAAATTTTCGAATTTTAATCTAATAAATGAATATAGAGATTGTTTCAGTGTGTATTCTGTTGGAATTTCTGCACTTAATCACTTAATTAAATATTAAACAATTTTATGCATAAATAAATTATCGTTTTTTAACTGAGCTTTGAGCTGAGCAGAGCGTGATTGTTAACCAAGCTCTATGACATCCTACCCAAGAAATCTTTTCCTAAAAAACATGGATGTCTCGCCCATAGAAGCCGCCCAAGTCATGACGTTGCTGGATGTAGTCCGCGTGTTGTGTTCTCTACTGTCAATAGAGTATTTCAACGTTATCGGTAGACTGGTATGTTTAGTCGCCGTCCAGGATCTGGTAGACATTGAGTTACGTATGAGCAAGATGACCGGTATATTGTGTCAGTTTCTCTAAGAAATTGCCACTTTATTCAACTGCAGCAGCGGCTCCGTAAGTGTCGAGGGTTGACTGTAAGCTATTCTACCATAAGAAGAAGATTGGCGGTGCATGGTATGAAACCTCATAAACTATCTAATGGCCCAAAGTTCTCTTTTCTGATGAGAATAAGATCATGCTGTATAGTAATGACAGAAGAAAGTATGTGTATCAAAGAGAATGAGAGCGTTTCGCACAGTGCTGCATTGAAGAAAGAGTCAGTTACGGTGGCGGTTCATGGATGGTTTGGGGAGGCATAAGCACCGATAGAAAAACCGAGCTTGCCTTTTTATCTGGACCTCGGTTACCATCATTAAATTGATCACGTAACATCGCAGAGTGTTTGGAGCCTCATGTTGAGCCTCATTTTTATGCAGGACAATGCCAAGGCTCATACCGTAGGCATTGTAAGTGAATACCTGAGCGAAGTCAGTATTGCGGTTATGGGCTGGCCAGCAAGAAGCCCGGATATGAATCCCATAGAACATTTATGGGATGAGTTGAAGAGAGATGAGACGCTTGGCCAACTTAAAACAGCTATACAAGAAGAGTGGCACAACATAACATCGCACAACACAAGATTGTGACGCGTATCCGTTCCATGGGGAACCGCATGGAAGTGGTGATAAGAGAACGGGGAGGAAATACGAGATACTGAATAAACTTTTTTAAACATTTTTCTGTTCTAAATCTTTGTTTCTATTCTAACATTTAACAATTTCTTCTTATAGACCAAAACATACCTGTTGAAAAAAACACAATAACTAAAGAAATTTAATTTTAATTTGAAACATTAATATTCGTTCAATGATACCATATAATATCCACAATTAATTGGTGTTATTTAAATTTTTGGTTAAAAATATTAAACTCATTCAAAGTGTCTCGATTTGTTTGATGAGAAGTGTATATAACTAGCCCTTTCCGCTCGCTTCGCTGATCGAATAACAGAAAAAAGTAAATAAATAAAAGTTTTCCTATGCATACACGCTACAGTGCTATGCAAGTTTGAGACTAGATGGCGTTGTGTGAAACGTCCCAATATTATTATTATTGTATTTCTAATATTATTTTAAATATTACTATTATTCTCACTACTGGTCTCACGGGTCTTTAAGAAGCGGGCAGCATACCCTCGCTTGTACAAAGCAAATCAGCGCATTTCACATACTGGTGTGATATGCAAGTACCTCACGATATCGTTCGTCATAAGGCGAGTAATCTGCCTAAGCGACGCATTCCTTTATTAAACTCGAACTCGGGACCTCTCGACTATTCTCTATGTGCGATGCTACTAGGCTTTTTATCTATATTTATTTTACTATACTCCGGACGCCGAGCAGGAAGAATTTCGTACGTTGACCTTATATTATCTGTCTCGGTCACTCCCGCGTAAATATAATGAGGCTTCGCTCGCACAAAGCAATGACCGCCGTCCGTCATTGTAATATTGTCATGTATTATAATACAATATTTATTCAAGATGAGATCTATGAAAAAAGATAAAGATTATCTTTTAGACATGACGTCTACCTATAGGTAGACGTCACATTAGCGTATATGATTGAATAGATCTTCATGAATCATACGAGTTATTGATTTTTTTAAAGCCTCGTGTACAATTATAGCTAACCTTGTACAAGAGCACCAGTTATTATATTCAAACAATTATGTTCGTTATTATTAGATAATAATAGATAGATTTTCCTTGTAGAATCCGAATACAAAGCGGTCTTAGTGATGTGCTGTATTGTTCATCTTTGAATCATTTCGTATTTATTTCGTTTTTTGTTTCATTTGATCAAGTTTTGTGGAAGGATTTATGAATTTATATTTTGGTTATATTTATTACAAGTTGACCCGAAAACGTAATTCTGCCATATAAATTTTAAAAAAGTAGCCAATGTCCTTCTCCAAGGTTCAATCTATGAATATACCAAAATTCATCAAAATTGGTTCAGTGGTTTAGGCGTGAAAGCCAAACAAACAAACTCACTTTCGCATTTAGAATTAGTTAAGATATTTGGTAAAGAGCATAGTGAGAATTTATTATAATTTTAAAGAAGTGTTAATACAAAATATGTATATATATGATTAATTTTTATGTTAATTATATTTTATATATAGTCTCCATAAACACGTTGTGTTGTGTTTAGTGACCCAGGTTCCTGTACCCACCCCTATAGGACAGCAGCGGCGCTATGGGCACCGCAAACATCCATAAGCGACGGTAGCTGCTTACTATTCTAAAAGTTATAAAATAAAACTAACTTGAACGTTAATCACATGTATATATTTCAACTTCACTTATCAATTATATTTCTTACACTGTCCATTTTTAAACGGTTTTTTTAGTATTACACCGTCTTTTATAATTTTTTTTTTTCTTAAAGCTAAGGCTGTCATCGTCTCAGACGACTAACGACAGCGACACCGGGCGGAAAAGGCATTCCGACCCCGTGGGAGCAGGGTCGATCAGCCGTGGCAGCGTGCTCGGGGCGCGTCTCCTGTGAGGCGCGCTCCCGGCTCGAACGCTGCATGCGGAATATACGAAGGGCAGCCACGAATGGCAAGAATACTATTAATTGGGGACTATCGACTTCACCGGTGAAGCCGATCCTATTCTAATCTACTACCGTTTCGGAGTGCTTATAGCTGGGGGAGAAGAAACGGCGAAAGAAACTCCCCCGCAACACATCTATTCTACGTGTATTTCTGTAATGTGTGGTTCGTCTTTTATAATATTCTGTCCCTAGTTTTTATATCTCGTCGACAGGTGTCTCCCCTCCTGCCATTACTTGCCAATAACCAAAATTAAATATCTACCAAAATATTTACAACAGAAACGGAAACAATTATGATATTATAATATTAAATTAAAAATGTGAACTTAGATTATTTAGGCATTAATTATTATATTATTTCTACAAGTATTTTGTATTAATTTTGGTTATTGTGTTTTTAAACTTTTACAAACTTCCGGTGAATTTTATGTTAAGGAAACCTATCTACATTTAGTTTATTTAGAAATGACATCATAAATTAAAGAAATGTCCACACCAGAATATTTAAGATTGAATCTAACACTATTAAGTGGGCCGTTAGGCCTATCTGCTGTTCTTCAGCAGTAACAAAATATGTCGGCGGCAGCTATGATGAGTATGAAGCTGTTATTACTTTATAAAATCTTAATTTAGTTTATTATTATTTATCTTAATTTAATTTGTTATTATATATATTTCTATACTGCAAAAATATTAATAAAAGTTATGAATATTGTGATTCATATGACCGATCAGAGCAGAAGACATGTTTCGAGTAGGGTCAAGGCGCCTTCTTTACTTTAGTGAGTCGGTGGTTTTGGTGTGTATTCAAGTGGTAATAGCTGATCGAGTTGGATCATTGAGTTTTGTCAAGTAAGATCGGTGCCCTGAACTCGCTGCTCGGTCTTATTTCTGTCACAAATTGCTGTGATGTGTCACTACAAATTCCTGTGTAATAATTATTAAAAGTTAAAATTAAAATAATGTCTACTGTGTAAATTAAAATAGAACCAACGATAATTGTGTTCTGTGCTCACATTTTATCCTGATGATGCCCACTAATGAAGATGTCAGCGCAAACAATGTTTATCCGATATCATATAGTGTAGGTTTTTAACATCGTCATTAAAATAAAAATTCGCCTGTGTAACCGGTTGTTTTAGTAGTAGAAAATACTTTTCCATTTTAACAAAAAGGTCGCCTCTTGTACCTTAATATATTTTTACACGAAACATTACCTTTCCATAATTTACAATAAATAATATTCTATTTATGTACTGTCCATCACTATCCTGGTTCGAGCGAAGACAAACAGACAAATGATTAGCATCTCAAAGTGAGACAAATCGTTCGCCAATGATTCCTGAACATTTGTTACCATTTTCGATGCAAAGTAGACAGCTGACTATCACTGTCCTCTGATTCGATTTCTTTCTAATATTCTTGATATTGTCTCGCAATTAATTTTATACTAGCTGACCTGGCAAACGTTGTCCTGCCATATTAATTAAAAAAGAACTTAACTACTTTCACCCCTATTTCACCCACTCAAGTTTCATTTGCGCGACAAAAAGTAACCTATGTCCTCCAAACCAAACCAATCAAACCAAGATATGTACAACACATCTTTATAACCAAATTTATCAAAATTGATTCAGCGGTTTAGACGTGAAAACGTAACAGACAGACAGTTACTTTTATATTTATAATATTAGTATGGATTAAGGCTACCTGGACAACCTTCCTCTTACATATTGTATGTTAATAATTAGAATTTTTATGAAAAAATACGTCATTCAGATTGAACCTTGTATTCAACATGTACACCGAAATATTAACTCGCTGACGCGGAAATCATTGTTCTGCCATGAAAATTTATTTAAATTTTGGGTAAAATTTCCATAAAATCCGTTCTTAGTAAGCGTCTACATCGCTAAATAACTATGCTCGATTTCAAATCATTCGCTTGTATAGTTTTAGAGATTTTGTGACGAGTGGTTTGAGTCTTTCAAGATCACGAATCCTTAGTTTGTACTGTTAGCTTTTATTTTATATATTCTACATAATATAACCATAAATATAGCGGTGTGGTCCTGAGGCATATCTCATTACTTTTCCCCTTTAACTCTTACGAATAAAATGAATAATACCGTTCTCCATTACATTTTAACACGGGGAGTGACAACCGGCATGTGTCCTGCAACTAACTAATTTTGGTCATTTTTATTCCATCGTTGCTATTTAGCCTAAAAACAGGAATTATTAAAATAAAAATAACTGAGGAGTACAAAAAGTCATGCTTAATTTATCCACATACTCAACTGCTTACCCTAAATTCCGAAGGGATTTGTATGAAACCAACACGAAAAGCTTATTCCGAATATATTTTGAATATTACGTTATATTCTCATAAAACTTTATTAATTAGTTGATCCGTTTTATCATATGATAAAGGCATATGATAAAGTGCGCAATACACTGGCACTTATCTACAAGTGGCTAATATTCTAACGGCGTCATAGCTTTGATTCTGTTATCTGGAACAAACAACGGATATGGAAGTTCATTATGACATTCACTTTATCAAGCTGTGATAGCTCTTTTTAATTTTAATGCCCTGGTAACTTTCATCGCTTGCGCGTGAATAACAGGCGTCACGCATTCCGTTCTATCCATGCAGGGGCGGAGAAAGAATACCAACTCTGCGGCCGGGGTGGGCCTGTTGTAAAAGCCGACTAAACAACCCACCCTAGCTACGTGGTAGGGCCTCAAGCCCGTCTGGACGGCGACCACCTGGGGTCTTAAGTATGGCGCCATAATAACCTTAAGTTGTGTTCGGGCAATAGTGAACCAAGTTCCTGTACCCTTATGGGACAGCAGCGTGTTCGCGATGCTACTGGCGTTGCAAACGCCCATAGGCGATGGTAACTGCTAGATTCTAAGCGGGCCGCCAGCCTGTGTGCTGTCTTACAGCAATAAAAAAATCCTTTAAACTGCCAATATTACTTAACATATCTATACACCGAATATTACTCGTTACACATCGATCATTAATAAATCGATGTTTGCCATACGATTTGAATCGTTTTGACAAATATGGAATCTCTTCGTTTTATTGATAAAACATGTTTGTTTATTTTTAATTGCTGAGCACACTTAATAGTAAACAGTTACCCACGCCTATGGATGTTGGTGATACTAGGAGCACCGCGAACACGCTACTGTCCGCATAGGAGTACTGGAACGTTGGTCGCTAATGCCGGAATACAATTTTACTATGATGGCATACTTATAGACCAAGGGTGGTTGCCATCCAAACGGGGCTGTACCACGTAACTAGGGGGGTTTTGTCGCCTTTTACGTCAGGCTGATCCCAGCCGCAGTGGTTAGTATTCTTTCTCCGCCTCTGCACGAATAAAAATACGTGGTAGGGCCCCAAGCCCGTCTTCTCACCTTTGGTCTTAAGTATGCTGCCATTAATAACTTCGGCATTAGTGAGTCAAGTTCCTATACCCTTATGGGACAGCAGCATGTTCGCGAAGCTGCTGGCGTTGCAAACACCCATAGGCGACGATAACTGCTAAATTCAAAGTGGGCCATCAGCCTGTCTGTTGTCCTACAGCAATAAAAAAATACTAGTACTGTTATCATATTCTGATCTCTGATTCTATATTTACATCATATTTTCTACATTTGACTGGAAAAAAGATAATATGAAACTTTTGTAGAATGTATTCGTTGACAATCATATTAGGATGCAATATTCTGTATTGAATATAAACATCGATATATTTTTCAACTGGATGTGGGCTCATTGAAACCGGCTGCACGTTTGGTTACATTAAGGTATGATTCCGAACTACGCTGCACGCAGCAGTGCTGCCGCGACGCTGCTGCCGCGACGCTGCTGCCGCGACGCTGCTGCCGCGACACTGCTGCCGCAGCAATGCTGCGCGTCATTGCTGCCTAGCTCGGAATGTACTCTCATATAAGCTTATAGAGTTTGTATGGGGACCGGTAGTGCCGCGGCAGCAGTGTCGCCGCAGCACTGCTGCGTGCAGCGTAGTTCGGAATCATACCTTTACAGACACCGCCGTCGTCAGTCATCATAGTCTACTGCTGTTTGTAGGTCTCAGGTTTGCGCTACATATTCCTGGCACCTTGCTTTTACCACTCAGACCCTACTGGCAACATTGCACAGAACATAGGTCTATCGATCTAGGTTATCTTACACTACGTTCGCCAAAACACCGTCTCCACTCTAGGATTCGTTTGCTCCATCGCCCATCAGTCCTAAGACAAACATGACTGACCCATTGCTACTTTAGGACTACTTCTGGCGGATGTTTTCTTTCCGATCCTCTATTTCTTTTGCTGCTCTTTCAATAAGAAGAATTATAATCACGCTACCCTTGTCTAAAGACTTAATATATTTTAGCCAGTGAGCGTATCTAAACGCATCATGCCTTTGTTATTAGGAAATCTCAGTATTTTAATATCAGCTATGTTCCAAGCTTCAATTTCGCACTATGATTTTCCTGTTTGTAAGTATCTGATATGAAATAGAATTTATCTTCTTTTTGCTTCTGTTTGCCTTTATGCCTTTGTCCCCAGGCAATGCTAACTTTCTGGTTTCAAAACCTGAAACGAAAATCTAATGGTGTCATTTCTTCGCTGTGTGTTAGAAGGAGTATTCTATTAGTCATTTAGGCTATGATAGGAACGAAGTGACACTATTTTTCTGATGCTAATTATAAATGGAATAATGTTGATTTTTTAGAAAAAACGTGCATAGCATAGAGCGATCGTGGATCTACATTCTCATTTTAACAGTCCCACCTACAAGTCTGTCTTTCCTCCCCGTTTAATAAAATCATGATATTTTCGACTTCTGTGAGGGTAACAGTCTTCTGAGGCACCAACCCCAGAGGAAAGCGAAGAGATTTTCCTCCGTGCAGGGGTGGAGTAAGAATACTGACTCCTGTAGCCGGGGTCATCATCATCCTTGCGTTAAATTCCGGTTGCAACCCAAACTCTCGCTTCGGCGCCCGGGGTCCGCTTTCCGACTTTTTCTTCTCCACTTCGCACGGTCTTCAGCATCCCTGATAGTGAGCCCATTAGCACGAATATCACCCTTTACGACGTCAAGCCAGCACTTTTTGGGTCTACCTCTCCTGCCGGGGCCCGGCGGAGGCGGCATGGCCAGACATTTGTTTCCCACGTAAGCATCCGATTGCCGTAAAACATGGCCGTACCAACGGAGCCGACACTCCTGCAATTTATCTGCAATGTCACGGACGTGAAGACTGTCGCGAATGCGGGAGTTCCTAACGCGGTCTGCCTGTCTTAAAAGGCAACAAAACACCCCTAGCTCGGTGGTAGGGCTCCAAGCCCGAATGTATGGCAACTATAAAACATGTTTGTGTTTGTGCGGCATGTTTTTAATTTAAAACATGCCGCCATAATGACCTTGTCCCCCTATAACATCTATTGTAACTATGTTTTGAGCAAATAAATTATTTTGATTTATTTTGACTTGTATTCCGGCACTAGTAGACCAGGTTCCAGTTTATCTTTTTTAAGTATCGGTGACCACCCACCATCGGTTGGGCCGTTTGCCTGTCTGCCAATCTCAGCTATAAAAAAAGGAATCTTATGTGAATCATGTAGCAGAATGACAAGTAAACGATTCTAATATAATAAATGCGAATGTGAGTTTAAAGTTTGCCGGGTCAACTAGTTTCTAATATTTATTTATATTACAAAATAAGTGAGGTCTTTGAAAAAACACGATTTCCTATTATTTTTCATATTATTATGCAAAAACCCAATTAAGAATATAATACTCAATAAAGCCTTGTATCTTTTGTTTCAATTGTTAATTAAAAATAACTTAGTCGAATCGATCGCAGCGCAAAATATTCGGACAAAAAGTTAATTGATCACAAGTAAACAGCTTAAATAGCCACTGCGTAATGTTTATGTATTTAGTAAATAAAAAGGTTCGATTTATCGTGCAATGTATAATCTTTTATATATCCTTATAAATATTACATTGAAATATATTATATAATAACATAACAATATTATTATAACAACTATAATTATATATTTAAGTCTGTTCCATATTTATAAGAACTTATAACATGGAAATAGCCATGGGCAATTTTTTATAGATGGAGTTCAGCAGACAGATACCTGATAGCAGTTGTTCACCGTCGCCTATGGACGTTTGCAACATGAGATGCATTGCCAACGAGCTGCCGGCCTTTAGGAAATTCTACAACCATTCCAAATCCGGAGAGTACGCAATATGAATATAAGCCGATGACGGGTGGTGCGGTAGTAGAGAGACGACGAAAGTCCAGTTTCTCAGTACACTTCGTGGTAGGGACGGTAGGATATGCAAAGAGACGTAGCCTCTCTGAAGGTCAAGGGTGTATAGACCGTCTGTATGGGTTCGTCGACAACCAAAACTGCGCGGTCTTGGATGGAGTCTAGGGGATTGAGCTGACAGGCAGGTGCTTCAACGCATAAATGTGAACAGTACTCCATGTGCAGTCTTACCTACAGCTGCTGCTGTATAGTGAAATACTGCGTTGTTGTAGTTGAGGCTTATATGAAGATAACAATTTAGGATATATGATTTTAAAAATGTATTTTACAGTTACGAATAAATCAGACACCATTATTGCCAGATTGCAATTAAACTTTAGGAACACAAAGAAATAAATTATTTTTAGAATTTAGCCGAAGATTGTGCGAAATGGACGAGAAAATTCATGACTGAGAAACAAAACCGGTATTTATCGTTAAAATAATGATAAAAAGTAAAGACAGTACGAATGTCTTTTTAGTATACACTCATGCGCCATAACTGTAGACGATGATTTAGTTTATAAAGGAGGAATTCGCTTAACAAAAAGTAAGAACAGGCCTACAGCGTTATTTTCTAGAGAGTTGTAATCGTCATCGAATAATCATCTTCAGCGATGAGGCTCATTTCTGGACGAATGGGTAGGTGAACAAACAAAATTGTCGAATTTGGGACAATACCAATCCACATGAGATCCAAGAACGTCCAATGCATTTCGAAAAAGTCACTGTTTGGTGTAGATTTTCATAATTCATGTCATCAGTCCATAATTCTTTGAAAACGACGTTGGCCAGGCCATCACTGTCAACGGCGAGCGCTATAGGTCGTTGATTATCAACTTCTTTTGGCCTGAATTGGATGATCTGGACACCAACGTCATATGGTTTCAACAGGATGGCGCTACGTGCCACACAGCTTATGTCACATTGGATATTATGCCCGAGCGTTTTGAGAGCACAGTCATCTCACGTCGAGGTGGTGTGAACTGGCCACCGAGATCGTGCGATTTGACCCCATTAGACATTTTCTTGTGGGGTTTTCTTAAGTCGCAGGTGTATGCGAGTAAGCCACAAACCACAGCGGTCCTCAAAGCCAACATAACCCATGGCATCGGTCAAATTCAACCTGATTTATGCGCCAGAGTCATGGAAAATTGAACATTTCGGATGCGCTCCACCCAGAGAAGCCGTGGCGGACATTTTAACGATGTTATATTCCACACATAATGGCATCAATGTCATGATATGACACACTTTGTTTTATTTAAATTTAAAGATAGGAAGCGCTTAATGAAAGACCCCTTATAATGTGACTAGTTTATTATAAAGGACTAATCTTGTCCTTAGCGGGCAATATGTTTATGACATGACATTATCAATGTAAAAGATGTATCTAAAATGTATATATGGAATTAAATAAAACGAAAATGCTTTGAAATAGAAATATTAATGGTTTTAATTAATAAAAATGTAATGTAAGAATGAACACCATGGATACACCAGACCGAATTATCCTCCCATTCTCGGGAGACGATCGATAACTGTACGCTGTTTACTTACAACCAGTAATTACGGATTGCAATTAATCACATTAATTGCTCAATTTAGTCCAAGATTGTATGTTATACAAGTTTTAAAGGACTATAGACCTTCAGTATCATCATCAGCGTTGCATTCCGGTTGCAAACTAGACTTCCGCTTCGGTGCCAAGGGTCCGCTTTCAGACTTTTTCTACTCCACTTCGCACGGTCTTCAACATCCCTGTTAGTAAGCCCATTGGCACGCGTATCACCCTTTACGACGTCAAGCCAGCACTTTTTGGGTTTACTCCTCCTGCCGGGCTCCGGCGGAGGCGGCATAGCCAGACATTTGTTTCCCACGTAAGTATCCGGTTGCCGTAAAATGTGACCGTACCAACGAAGCCAACAACGAAGCGACACTCCTGCAATTTATCCGTAATGTCACGGACATGAAAGACTGCCGCAAATGCGGGAGTTCGTAACACGGTCCTTCTGAGTAACTCTACACATCCACCGCAGCATATTCATCTCCGTGACACGCAGTTCTTGCTTTTGTCGCTGTAACACCGGCCAAGTTTCACAGCCGTATAAAAAGACAGGCCTAATGATGGTCTTATAGAACACCAGTCACCTCACGCCATTTGGCCCACGCGGCAGTAATGCGTCCCTTGATGTCACAATCGATATCACTAGACACGTGAAATACAGATCTCAGGTATTTTACTTGGACCGTGCGCTCGACCGTGTCGCCGCCTATGCATATGGGTTTGAGATCTGTGGAGTTACAGGTTAGTACTCGGTCTTCGCCACATTGAGCTTCAGACCACCGTTCTCAAGTGACTCGTTCCACGCCTTCACGCGTCGCACCAGCTTACCCCTGTCCGCATCCCCAGTGCGATATCGTCAGCATACATGAGCAGCCATGGAGGCTGTTCATGTGCTCATGCTGTTTAACAGGACGTCTAGTATCCTTAGTTTAGGATCCTTAGTGTACCCCGACGGTAATGGGGAAAGGTTTTGTAACGCCAACAGCGGTCCGAACTACGGAATTGGAGTCGCGGTACATGTCTCGGATAGTCTCAATGTAAGTCTCTGGAACCCTTTAGACTACAGTGCCCACCAGATCATCACCCGAAGAATACAGTCGAAGGCCTTCTGCATGTCCAGAAACAGGCAACGCAGAGGCGTATTCTTCGTCCTGTATTTCTCCGTGATAGTCTTAGGGCAAAAACAGGGTCCACAGTCCCATGACCAGGGCGAAACCCATACTTACATCCCTAGACAGTGCATTCCTGTCGAATCCGAGAGTCGATAACCCTCTCGAAGAGCTTCATGGTGTAGGATATGACCTTTATACCACGGTAATTACCGCACTCCTGCACCGATCCCTTGCCTTTGAAGACTGGAGTAATAATACCCAGCCTCCATTGGTTCGGGATCGTACCGGTGAAAAGTGTCCGGTTAAAAAGGTTGGTTAGGATGCCCACACCAAGAGAGCCCATTGCCTTCCAGGCTTGGATGGAGACTCAATAAATCTGATAGCTTTCCGATTTTTCATGCGGCGAAGACAATTCTAGACTTCTGTAGGCGTTACCGGTGGAACTAATCCTTGATTTCATCTGTACCCCTGTCCAGGTATGGATGTATATTGAGAAACCCGTAATAATAACCTTGTGTTGGTTCGGCATAAGTGACCCATGTTCCAGTTCCCCTACGCGGACGGTATTAGCGGTGCCCCTAGCGTCATAAACATCCAAAGGCGACAGACAGTAACTGCTTACCATTAAGTGGGCCGTCAGCCTCTTTGCTGTTCCACAGCAATAAAAGACAAAAAATATCCTTGAAAGGGTGGACTAAAGGATGATTTGCATAAATTAACTCCAAAATTAAGAATGCTTTCTAACGATTGAAGGTCTGGTACTCGTATAGAATTCGAAAGTATTTGTCTGAAGAAGTGCGTAAAATGCTAGTGGAGTCTATCGTCCTTTCACAATTCAACTATTGTGACTCAGTATATGGACCTAGGCTTTATGATATTACAAAAAATATTTTTTTTTTATTGTGTAGGACAGCAGACAGACTGACAGCCCGCTTAGAATTTAGCAGTTACCGTCGCCTATAGGTGTTTGCAACACCAGTGGCATCGCAAACACGCTGCTGTCCCTTATGGGTACAGGAACTTGGGTCACTAATGCCGCAACACAACACAAGTTTATTATGGCGGCATACTTAAGACCAAAGGTGGTCGCTATCTAGACGGGCTTGAGGCCCTACCACGTAGCTAGGTTGGGTTGTTTTGTTGCCTTTTACGACAGGCCGACCCCGGCCGCAGAAGTTAGTATTCTTTCTCCGCCCCTGTACGGATGAAAATGCTATTCAGAGAGTGCAAAACGTGTGCATTCTCTATTGCTTTGACGTTCATGCACGAGCTCATGTTACACCTTTTCTGAATCAACATAATATTTTGAAAATGGAATGAAACTCATTAACCAGAAATAAATAAAATGCTCCTTTTGTTTTAACATATAGTATTTTAACATAGTTATTGGCATCACATTTCAACATTGAATAAGGAATAATACAGAATATTCCAGGAAATATATTTATTAAAAAATTGCACTCGGGGACTGCCTTTTTTTTTATTCTTTTTTTTATTTGAGCCCGGGCCCACGGATATATGGCCTGCCGATCACGTGGCCCGGGCCGGCGCCGGCCCGCCCTTTGTCTTGAGGCGGGCCCCTTCTAAAATGTTGGCGCCAGGGGGTCAGGGTTTCGTCCCCCCGGCGCTCTCCTAACAACTCTAGGAGTTGAGGGGGGCCGCGGAACAGCACGCAGCCCTCACCCTCGCGGCAATAGTGCGGGCGGCGGGTCCTCCCCCGAGGGGCCGCCCGCGGCCGCTTTTTACGGCGGCCGGAGGTCGTTACTGACCCTCCGGCGCCGCCGGCGTGGCCTGCGTTGGCGGGAGGGGAGTGTGGTGGTCAACTCCCGCTCCCGCTCCGCCGCCTCCTTTGCGGACATGACTGCCTCGCAGAAGGAGGCGACGGCCGTCCATCCAGGATCGCCCCCGACCATGGACAGAACCAGGGCCGGGAGCGACAGGTCCACGCCGATTTGGGCGACGAGGGCGCGGCGCTCCTCGCGTCACGCAGGGCACACGGCGACAGTGTGGTTCACCGTGTCCTCCTCGTCGCCCGCGCCACAGTGGTGGCACCCCGACGTCATCTCCCGCCCTATGCGACACAGGTACCTCCCGAAGCATCCGTGCCCCGAGAGGACCTGCGTCAGGCGGAAGGTCAGGGCGCCGTGGCGCCTTTCCAGCCATTCGGCCAGGACGGGCCTCACCGCTTCGATGGTGGCGAGGCCCGCGCTGGGGTGCGCGAGGCGCTCCTTCCACTCAACCATGAGCATCTCGTCGCGCAGCTCCGCCCGCTTTACCTCAACTTCGCGAGGAGCGGGGCGAGAGCCACGCTCGGCCGCGTCCCGGCACTCGGGGACTGCCGCGGTAAAGCTATTGCATAGCATTTTAACCAACTTATGCAATTATAATTATTTATTTATTTTTATTTAAGCAGTAATTATTATTTTTTCTAAAGTATCGATGTTTTCTATCGATATTTTTTGAACAAGATATATCGATACTCGATAATAAAATACTAAAACTATCGATGTTAGGATATCGATGTACCTAGTCAGGTCATAAATTCTGTCACATGTTTAATGTAAAATAATTGTAACAAGTTTATTCATTATGTAACCATTTATATACCAAAATGAACTTAACAAAACATAGATTCATAAGACATTAAAGTTTATTCAAAATGACCTCCGTGATTTTGAATACAAGCCTTCAATCTGCGCGGCCAGTCGTCTATCGCAGCACGAACGAGGTCCATGTCAATATCGGCGGCTGCCTTAATCAAGGATGTCTTGAGTGACTCCAAATTGGGATGAGGCTTTGAACACGCCTTTTCCTCCAAGTGTTGCCATATCTTGTAATCTAACGGATTCAAATCTGGACTGGAGGAGGGCCAGTCTTCGTGCCGGATGAAGTCGATTTCACGCGCCGCCAGCCAGTCTTGTGTGCTCTTCGCTCTATGAGCTGGCGCCGAATCTTGTTGGAATACCAGTGCCTGTTATTGAACATGGTATGAGAAACAGGTTCCACAAGGTTCGTCAGGACTGTATTTTGATACACAACAGCATTCGTTTTTACACCTTTCTCACAAAAATGTACCTCTGTTAAGCCCCAATAAGAAACTCCCAACCATACCATGAGCGAGGATGGAAAATGACCTCGTTGGACACGCGGAATACGGTTGCTCGCTTCTTCACTACTGTGTGCGTACACCTTATCATTTTGTTTGTTGTAGCTCTCTTCTACGGTAAACATTTTTTCATCCGAAAAAAGAATTTCCCGATATTTTTTTCTCGCGTACCGCTTCAACAAAGCGCGGCATCTCTTCAGTCTCAGGTCCATTAGACGAGCATTCAAACGATGTCCTGATTTTCTTCGATATGCCCGAAGCCCTAAGTCTTCATTTAACACCCTTTTCACCGTGGTTCTGCTTAACCCCATCTGAAGGGCCAACAGTTTCTGCTTACGTTTGGGATTTCTTTGAATTCGTGCCTTCACAGCTTTTATCACTGCTGGAGTCCTAACAGACCGAGGGCGACCACTTCTTGACCTGTCATCTACACTAGAGTCTTCATTGTATCGTTTGATGGTACGATAAACGAATCTTTTGGTTATATTCAAATTTTTCAGTATGTTAAAAATTTGAATTGGCGCGTAACCGCAACGATGCAACGCAATAACTGCAACACGGTCTTCTTTAAGCGTCCACTCCATATTTAAAAAATGAGTAAAATTCTAAAAGTATACATTTTTATTTTCATGAACAATTCGAGATTCGAATTCAATAAACTTTTTTGTGGCCAGCATTCTAAAAGAAAAGTTTTTACTGTGTGACAATACTTATGACCTGACTAGGTATTTATTATCGAGTATCGATATATCTTGTCCAAAAAATATCGATAGAAAACATGGATACTTTAGAAAAAAAAAACATCGATAGTTGAAATATCGATAGATATCGCCCATCCCTACCACACTCACCGCACGTGCGCCCCGTAAATATACATGTAGGTATATATGTATACATAGGTGTACATTCAAAAAGTGTAACTTGAATTAATATCAAAGAAAAAACTAGAATTAATATCAAAGAAAATAATTACTGCATAAATAAAAAATAAATAAATAATTATAATTGTATAAGTTGATTAAAATATTTTTCAATATCGCCCATCCATACGTACAGTCGTACTATATACATACACGTTAAGCGAACGCTCGGCCGAGCTACATGGCAGGCGGAGTGAGGGGGTATTAGGTTTTATTTTCGTTACGGAATTTCTTGATTCGGTCGCCGCGCTCAAAGCCCGCGATAAAAGCTATGCAATAGCTTAAAAAATTAAATACAAAATTATTTTAATATTTCCGAATAATCATTCTGTGAAAAAAGCCACTTATAGTTACAAAATATCAATAATGATGCAAATGCAATCGAGAATAAAATCAATACCTGAAACATAATTTTAATGATGAAGACAATACCTGAGCTATATCTAACCGACAAAAGCATATGATACCATGGAAGAGTATTTAAAAGAAAATTTTAATTTAAATAATTCATTATTAAAACATGTGTTAGCACTCAATAATTATTATGATATAATGAAGAAAATATATCTATACAGGTTGACATTTTGGAACTGATTTTTTTTTAGTTCATATTACAATAAACATGCACAGATCATGAATATGACAACTTAAACACATGTATTTCTTCAAAATAAGGATGATTTGAAGAAATTATCACCCTGGAACATTGGATTTAGGGCACGCAGTTGGCGAACAAATTATTCATATTTTAAGCTTTTATGCGAGCTTCATTTTCTTCAGTCCCGAAAAGAAAGGTTGATTGACTCAGCTCATATTTTATTTATTCATTCATTATAAAATCCAAACAATGATTTAGAGTGACGTTGCACTGAAATAGTAAATATATTTTGGCTACGTAGCTCAACGCCTAACGTCGATTGGCTGCGGGAGGTCATAGGATCGATTCCCATCCCAAGTCTGGGTGTTTATGTATAATATGTATTTATTAAAAGTATATTATTATACGTTTTTTTGTAAATAGTCCTTTTTTTATTGCGGTAGGACAACAGACAGGTTGACGGCCCGCTTAGAATTTAGCAGTTACCGTCGCCTATGGGTGTTTGCAACGCCAGTGGCATCACGAACACGCTGCTGTCCCATAAGAGTACAGGAACTTGGGTCACTAATACCGGAACACAACACAAGGTTATTATGGCGGCATACTTAAGACCAAAGGTGGTCGCCATCCAGACGGGCTTGAGGCCCTACCACGTAGCTAGTTTGGGTTGTTTTGTCGCCTTTTACGACAGGCCGACCCCGGCCGCAGAGGTTAGTATTCTTTCTCCGCCCCTGCACGGATAAAGTATATCAGTTGTCTAAACACACACGCGCACTTTGTTGCTTATTTTGGAACTCGACCGTTTTGTATGAATTGTCATAATATTATGTGTAAATATACATTTACGAGAATATATTTACTTCATATACCTAGTATTGTAGTAATAAGAATGTTTTCGTATGTTGTCGTATCCAAAGTTAAAGTTGTAAAAGACGTGTGCCTATTTTATCCATTCTTCTCGCTTTTAATTCAAAAAAATTAATTTAACGCAAATACAATGTACCACTTAGTTTTCTTTATTATTATTCATTATATATCCATCCTAAGGTTGCCTGGAAAAAATCGCTTCTAGCGATAAGTACATCTTTGATATTTGTTTCTTTCTGTGCTGTATTTTTTTTGTGTGTTGTACAGTAAAGAATGCCGATTATAACATACAGAATATAACTAGATTGATTGAAACATTTTTCTTTCACAAAAGTCAATGACTTCAAAAATACGTATTCAATATTCTTTAGTATATTTATTTTATTGTTCCGATAAAAATCGAAATGAAAAATATAGTAAAAAATTGTCATTAAAAATAATTTAAAATATCATTTCCTAATTATAGTATCAGACAGTAAAAAAAGTAGGAAAAGCGCTAAAATGTATCTTGCTGGTCTCTTTTTTATGTAAATGTTTATGTAATTAAAACTTGGTTAATTTTTTAATTTGATTATATATTGCTTACCGGTCCATTATACTTATATCCCAACTCCAAAGCAACCAGCTGGGCCACTTCCTCCCCACCTTCGACCTTCACTGTCCACTCATTCATGAACTCTTTCGTATGCTCCATGCCGTTATGGACCCCATGGTAGTCACGATCTGATATTGGATACCAGACTAGCACCGTCGTTAATGATACAATCAAACAGAACTCTGCCACCAACATGTTTGCGAGAGTTGGGAAAACTTTTTTATTTTCCGCGGGATGCTACTAGCATGGCCGGTGTCCACGCAAACACTAAGCGCCAGTTGAAAAACATCAAGAGGAAAAATCTTTTTTGCTCGTGTTATTAATTAATGAGTACCATTTTTTGTTTAGAGATTAGCCAGAAACGTTGTTTTATTTTTTAATTGTATAAGCTATATGCAATGTTGGGTTGTTAATCTTTAGAGCGAGATTTGTTCTTTAGATAAAAATTGTTAAGTATTTGAATTTATTATAATTTCTGGTAAATTTTAAATTTAGAATTATACATTTAGTGTAATTATGCTCTTAGCTCGTTTCAAAATTTCACTAAAAGTATAATTCTAAATTTAAAATTCTAAACAGCGATTACAGAAGTATACAAGTTGTAAAACAAATGTAAATGAAATATGAGAAATGAAATATTTTTTCCGATAGTTAATTTTTAATAAAGACATATCAAACATAATTTAATCATCATTCTTCAGTTATGAAGTAATTACCCTATACACTCGTAGATGATATTTTTTCTCTGTGCAGGGACGGAGTAAGAATACTGACCCCTGCGGCAGGGAGCGGCCTGTCAAAAAGGCCATGAAACAAAAACAGCTAGATGAGGTGGTAGTGCTCTAAGCCCTGGATGACAACCACTCTTGGTTTCTAAATATATCGCCATAATAATCTTGTTGTGTTCCGGCGTAAGTGACTAAGGTCCCGGATCCTCTACATCTATAGGCGACGGCAACTGCTTACTATTAAGTAGGCCGTACACCCACCCCAAGCCCGTCTGGATGGCCCTGATCTTTGGTCTTAAGTATGCCGAAATATGAAAACTTCTTTAGGCGCGTTGAACAATTTTTGGGTGGACAATTTTTGGTTTGTAAAAAAGTGTTAATGACCAATTTAAACTTTAATCCTTGATCATAAACACTTCCTTATAAACCGGAATTAATAATCTAATAGTTCGACCATACAATTCACAAGTTACTTAGTTTTCACTTTTTGCCAGTCCTCAAAGACTGCCCCACATGCTTTTTTTTCTTTGTTTTTCTTTCTTTTTTCATATATTTTATAATAAAACATAATTGTTTTGTTAATTATAGTAAATTAAAATATATAAGTAATTTAATAAACTAATCGATTTTTTTTATTTTTTTATATTTCGACCTTGTGGCGACGGTTTTCGCACTTCTGCGGAGGTCACGGGTTCCCGTCCCTGTCAACTAGAACAAAAGAAATAAAACGATATTATAGTTTTTTTTACTCATATTTTAATTAAATCCCATGATAAAGTCATAAGTCGAGAGTATGGTGTAAAAATAATGAGTTTACCTATAGAACTTGTTCAATATGATGCACGAGAAAGCAAGGTGATGATTACCAAGAATGAGCACTGCTGGGTGGTCCCACCTCGACATAGAAATAAAAACATTATGCGATCCCTTGCACTATTGCAGGTTATATACATTTTTGACAACTGAAAATGTAGCTGCTTTACCGACGGAAGTTAGTCGCAATTACTTCTAGTCATGCTTCTAGTACCATCTGTCAACTAAATGTTTTTAGATTTAAGGTACTATTTTATTGACAGCATCAGCACAGTCCAGTACAAATTAAAGAAACACAGTTTCTTTACTTATATAAATCTGCACTGATCATATACAAGAGACAAAATTATATCTACCATATAAACAAGTTGATCTGATATAATAGTTCGTTTTATTTTCTTGCATTTTATAGTCAAAAACCATGCAATGGTATAGAATATCACGATTGACAAGTTGAAGAAGCTAACGTGCAGAAGGAAACTGGTGTGAAAATTAAAAAAATAGTATGAGTAAACCCTGGAAGGATGGTAAGCAGTCACAAACTGCCATAAAACCACTGAATATTTTATTAACGATTGCATAAGCATCAGTGTGTCAGTGAAGCGATGGCGCATGGCCATGAGGCGTCTGTTGGCGCCTGCGCATACAACCGAGTAAATAAACAAAACGGACGGTTTGCTAGTGTAACAATAAATTTTGTCACAAATGATACCCATATATGTATATATAGACGACGTGGTGATCTACCTACTGTCTGTCGCCTACTTTCGTGGATATAGAACGCTTTCTTGCCCGAACGCGGGACGTCTGCTATCAAAAATGACTTACATTCGAGGGAAGGAATCTCCCGGTTTTTCTTTATTTTGAATATACTTTAAAGTTTGCTGGTTTTGATGACAATATTCATCTCTGAAAATTCCAGGTATTTACAACTTCGATCCGAAAGTAAATTTTCTGTGTTGTATTGTCGCAGAGTTAAATATTTGCGTACCTATTTTTAGCAGCTCCTAGCGAAACAACTTTTTATTGTAATAAATAAGTGATCCGGTAGCCGTAAGGTCACCGCATCAATATTCTTGACCTGAGGACAACACGGTCAAAATAAACTTTTAATTGGGATTATTCTTCAAGTTTTAATTTTTTTATTGGCTATTTAAAAAAATAATATTAATATTGTAAGGACCTCTTCAGATATATTTCCAAAGGGCTCATTGGATCCACTTGTGACGAAAGAGCTCTTACTATACACAACAGATGCCTAGTCAATACTGCATTCTCTTCACAGTGATTGGTTACAGGTGCATTAGGTACATGTTGTTCATTTTCAGTAATAGTTTTAATTTTTTTTTAGAATAATTTTATAATATACTTGTTTAAATATATATTAAATAGTGTTGGCAGTATAATAAAGCACTCGTGTGAAAAAAGTGCTAGATTTAAAATTATGTGAAATCCGGATAGTTTCAACAACATGAACTTAAAATGTATACACGAGTTAATAAAACTTGATAAATTAAGATCTTCGTGCCCTTATCCCAGACTACGTGGGGTCAGCACAACATGTTCCCTCTTTACACTCTCTTTTTTTTTTAGTCGTCATCACCACATTCACACTTCTTTTGTCATATCATCTTTTGCACAATCCAATATTTTCTTTGGTCTACCCCTTTTGTATCCATCTACTCTCATTTTAAGCATTTTCCCTGTTATATGCCATTCTTATTTTGACATTATATGCCCTACCAGGCTAGTTTATTACTTTTCAGCTTCTCAATTTCTGACGACACTTTCAAACCTCCCCTAATATATTAATCTAAAATTGTATCCATTTTTTTTTTATTTCACTCATCCATCTCAACATTTCCTTCCCCTTTATGGCCCAGCATTCCGAACTATACAATATGACAGGTGTTATTACGGACTATTATTAAGAGGGTCTCAAATTGCAAATACTTGGGAATTATTATTGATCAACGTTTATGATGGCACTCTCAAATAGATGCTATCGCTAACCGCATACGCAAACTAATCTGGGTATTTAAATCGTTGAAATATGTTGCATCCAAAGAACTTCTGTTTAGAATATACATCACTCTAGCTCAATCTGTTATAGTTTATTGTATACCAATCTGGGGAGGGGCCAACAAGAGTAAATTCATTGACGTTGAACGAGCCCAACGGGCTCTTCTCAAAGTTATGCTCTTTAAAGTTTATAGGTTTTCAACTGAAACCTTATACTCTATTTGTGATGTCCTGAGTGTAAGAAAACTGTATATTCTTAATCTTACTTTAAAAGAACACAATAACACAGAATACAATAAAAAGTTAACAACACATAGGAGAAAGTTTAACATTCATACTTGTCATATTAATACAACTTTGCTCTTCGACAATGTTTAAAACAGGGAGCCTATGTATATAATAAAATCAACGAAATACTTGATATATATCCCATGAATAAAAATTACTGTAAAATTAAAGTATTAAATTGGTTAAAAAATAAAACATACGATGAAATAGAAGTCTTTATAAGACAAACTTAGAATCGGTAACTGGTGCAAGTACAGGAATACTTTAATTATGTAAAACAAATAAATTCGATATTTGCACAACTATAAAATACACACACACCCACATACATGCATACACACACACGTAAACATATCAATCCTTTATTATTTATTTTGTAAATCATATCTTTGTTATTTGTTAAGTCTAGTGAAGAGCTTTTGAAACAGATATTATATACTTACTAAAAGGTTCCTACCACCCATGTATTCTTATTGTAAACAAAGTTTAATAATGATTTATTATTATTATTACTTATAAAATTTACCTATAAACGGCACTCGTGGGTCACAAATTGTTCCTGACACCTGTCGCCATTTTATCCATTATACACTTGGTAAATTCAAATATCAAATATTCAGATATACAGACACGTAATAAATATTCAGATGAAGTTTTACGTCAAACGTAAAATTATTAGAAATATCCGCCTCATCACAGAATTTGTGGCCACGCCAAGTCATAAACCCATGTCCCTGACGCGTTGTTATATCTCCTTATGAACACGCACTGGAGTTTATTTTGGATCTATTACTACTAACTAATCAGATAATGTCAAACTTTTATAAAAAATGTTCTTTCTTCCTTATTATTTAGAAGGCAGTGTTTGCCGTAAATTTTTTATTAGTATGAATTGCTAAATTTTTATTACAATAAAAACCGCTCACATTTATGGGCTGGAGCACCCGCCTGTCAGCTCAATCCCCTAGATTCGATCCAACGGCGCGCAGTTCGTATTGTCGACGATCCCATACTCACAGACGGTCTAGACACGCTTGGACTTCGGAGAGACTTTGCGTCTCTTTGCGTATTCTACCGTCTGTACAACGTGGAGTGTTCTGAGGAGCTATTTAGAATAGTGCCCTCGTCGTCTTTCTACCACCGCACTGCCCGCCATCGGCTGAGTGTTCATCCCCATTTCCTGGAGCCTCTTCTTTCCTGTACGAAACGGTTCTCCAGAACGTTCATGTTGCGTACTCTCAGGATCTGGAATGAGCTTCCGGCTGAGGTTTTCTCAGCGCGGTACGATATGGGGTTCTTCAAAAAAGGTGTTATAAAATTTCTTCGAGGCCGGCAGCGCGTTAGTAATGCCTCTGGTGTTGCAGACGTCCATAGGCGACGGTGACCACCTGCCAGGGTGAGCCGTTTGCCTGTCTGCTGAACTCTCGCTATAAAAAAAAACCGATTCGGACGCAGCAATACTTTTTTATGTTGTCATAAAATACTATCAATGCGATCATATAGGGGAACCTACACTACGTGACCTGTTCAGGGGAGAGGGAGTCTTCAAAATACCACGCTTGGTCACAGGAAGGAGGGGCTTTTTCGTCACGTTGTCAATATTCTCTAAGGGAAATCTTGCCCTTTTCAAGCAACATTCAAATACGGCGCGCAGTGTTCAGCATTTAGTTTTTATTTGTAACCTATGTATGCATGGTGCTCTTTTGGCGTCACGTGACAAACGCTGCATTAATAAAAACAAATATGAGTCAAATCTTTTAACTGTCCATTTGCAAAAAAAGATTGAGAAACAGTTCTAAATACGGATTTATGATATACTACTCGTACATGAAAACTGAAGGGCGATGATTTTCTTCTCTTCGGATGGTTCTCAAAGAGACGAAGCGAAGCAAAAAATTTACTTAAATATATCACATGGAGTGGATCCCTAAGCAACAGATGTTATTTTATAGATAAATATTAGTAGTATTTCACATGATCGGATCCTTCGGCTTGATCAAAATATGAATACAAATCTAAAGCAAGCTTCAATCGCGGGCGAACGTTGTATGAAAAATAACGAGTCCTGCTAGTGGAACTTCTGGACTTCCTGTATCCCGTAGCTCAAATCACTCTTTATTTCTAGGCAAGCTGCCTGTTGTTGCATTCAAGCGCAACGGAATGCAGAACCAAGAGCATTCGAAGACGCTCGACACTGCAAATTTCCTATTTAGAAGCCCTCGTGACGTAGTGGTCGAATGTGAATTGTGCACGGACCCCGTAAAAGTCGGCGACCCGGTAAAAGTGCCACCCTGCACACTCAAACCGACACTCAAATGTTGTTAACTTAAGAAGAAACCAATAAAAGTGTCAATTTAGGATACATTAGATGATTGACAACGAAATTTCCTGTCCTACTTTCAATGTGAAACTAGAAAAATAATTTATATAAAAATGACAGATTTTTCCCAAAAAGGGGTTAAAGTCAGTCAGGCGGCCAGTTATATTTAAAAACTAGCCACAACTATTGCAACATGTAAAATGTTGTACCGACCCCATATAATGTGGGATAAGGGCAGGAGGAAGAATATACATTCTCTAATTTGAGAACTTCCGTGGCGTAACAGCTAAAGCACTTTCGTACATAAGCGGATATCACGGATTCGATTCCCCTCTCGTGTCGGAGTGTTTATGTATAATATATATTTATTTACTAAAGAAAAGTATTTAAGTAGTTTAACAGTCATCTAGTACCTATAACAAGTTTCTCGGTGCAGTATCGGGTGGAATAAGTATACTAATCCCTGCGGCCGGGGTCGGCCTGTTGTTTTGTCACCTTTTACGAAAAAGGCGACAAAAGAACCCTAGCTACGTGGTAAGGCCCCAAGCCCGTCTGTATGGCAGCCACATTTGATCTTAAGTATGCCGCCATAATAGCCTTGTGTTGTGTTCCGGCATTAGTGACCCAGGTTCCTGTGCCCCTAGCGCAAATATCTTTAGGCGACGATAACTACCTACTTACTATTAAGTAGGCCGCCAGCCTGCCTTCTGTACTTTAGCAATAAAAAAAAGTTCTATGCTAGTCCTAGTATATACACTTCTAATTAAAAAAAACACCCCTGAAGTTTGGTTTTGAATGAGTTTAATTTTTTTTTACAATTAATCAAAAATATATATAATGCCTGTTAACTGTGGATATGACAAGGTATAATTTAACGAATGTTAATGTTTCAAATTAAAATTAAATTTATTTAGCTATTGTGTTTTGTTCAACATGTAGAAATTGTCAAATTTTAATGTTAGAAACCCTTTAAGAAGAAATTGTCAAATGTTAGAAATAAATATGTAAAACAGAAAAATGTAAAAAAATTGTTTATTCAGTATCTCGTATTTCCTCCCCGTGCTCTTATCACTGCTTCCATGTGGTTCCTCATGGAACGGATAAGCGTCACAATCTTGAGTTGTGAGATATAATCCCACTCTTCTTTTGTAGCTGTTTTAAGCTGGCCAAGCGTCTCCGGAGCAGGATCTCTCATTCTGACTCGTCTCTTCAACTATCCCATAGGTGTTCTAAGGAATTCATATCCGGGCTTCTTGTTGGCCAGCCTACAACCGAAATACCGACTTTGCTCAGGTATTCATTTACAATGCCTGCGGTATGAGCCCTGTCATTGTTCTGTATAAAAATGAAGTCTTTGCCAATAAAATGTGCATAGGATACCACATGAGGCTCCAGATACTCTTCGATACATCGAAGTGACTCATTTCAGGCGCTTATGCCGCCCCAAGCCGTCCATGAGCCACCACCGTAACTAACTCTTTCTCAATGCAGCACTGTGCAAAACACTCTCCCTCTCTTAGATACACTTTCTTTCTTCCATCATTACCATACAGAATGATCTTACTCTCGTCAGAAAAGAGAACTTTGCTCCATTGAAGTTATGACCAATTTAAGTGCTCAAGTGCAAAGTTGAGGCGCGGTCTTCAATGGTTTACCGTCAATTTTAGGCCATTACCTGGTTTATGAGGTTTCATGCCACGCTCCGCCAATCTTCTACTTATGGTATAATCGCTTACAATCAATCCTCGAACCTCACGGAGTCGCTGGCGCAGTTGAATAGTGTTAAAGCGGCGATTTCTTAGAGAAACTGACACAATATACCGGTCACCTTGCTCAGACGTGACTCGATATCTACCAGATCCTGGATGGCGAGTTTACTCGCCCCCAGTAATACTAGTCCCCGATAACTCTGATATTTTAAACTCTATTGACAGCAGAGAGACTTAGATGCAATCGTGCAGCCACAACACGCTAACTATGCTCTGCATCCAGCAACACCACGACTTAGGCGGCTTCTTTGGGCGAGGTATCTAAATATATGTTTAGGAACACATCTCTTTGGTAAGATGTCACAGAGCTTAGTTCAGTTTAATCACGCTCAGCTCAATTCAAAGCTCAGTAAAAAAAAACGATAGTTTATGAAAAAAAAGTTATTAAATGGAGAAATTCCAACGGAATATACATTGAAAACAATCTCTACATTCATTTATTGGATTAAAATTCAAAAATTTAAATTCAAATTTGAAATTCTGGTAGACCATTGTAGACTGAACTGCCAACTATTTATTAGTGTATTTTTTTATTAATATCCTCTTTTTCATTTAAATGCCGCCTGATTTTGAATTTTTTTTTTTGCTGAGAAGTATATTTATTTATATTTGTATATTTCTCTAATGTGTATCAAGTATTTAGTGCAGCAAGAGGAGGTCAATCGGGGGTCATACGAGGGTATTCGTTCATACCAGTGATGCAACGAGCGTAGGCGTAGAGTTCAGAAGTGTGCTGTACACATGTAAAGTTTGACTATCAGTGTCCAAACGCATCCGCGATGGGCGCGCACGGGCAGTCGAGATGCGCGCGCCGAACGGCCCCGCGGCCTACACCGCTCTGCTCCTCCTCTGTTCTGTTACCCTGATACTCTGCCAGTATGACGACAGAGGATACGTTGCTAAAGACGCATTCCAAGAGGAGCCTATAGACGTGTGAGTGTTTTTTGTTATCCTGGTGAATCAGTGCACATTATTTTATCAAAGCAGTTTATTTTTGCTTATAAAAATTAATAAAATGTATCTAATATGTAAAAAAGTGTGTGTATGCAATTTTGCGATTCATACACGGCAGAAGTGAAACTTCAGAAAAGTAGCCTACAAGAGAATGAAATAAATATAGAGTATCCATTTACTATTTTTATAATGTTTTTACCAAACTCAAAAATTATTTTATATTTTAATGCAAACAATTATAATATTTCGTATATTATTGTATGAAAGCTACAAAAACCCGAACAAAGAGGAGTTAACAATTATAGAAAACACTATATACTTGTATTCTATCTCATTCTCTCGCAGGCCAAATCCTATTTGTGAATGTGTTTACACATTTTTGTCACTTTTTTGTTTTATTGAATTTTCAAATCAAAACGGTCCAATTAAGCACTTTAAAAATTACACAACCAAACTGGTAAGAGATGTAAGTCTACTTTGACATGGATATTACTTACACACTTACATTACACACTTGAATTATTATAGTGTTTTGTATATAATTACTAAAAATAATAATTGTATTTTGCTTCGTAATGACGACGAATTAGTGGCAACGTAATTATTTCAAGATTGGTTTGATCTTACGTAATACAAATATGAAAATCTAAAAATCTACATACAAAATGTTGTTATAAGGTATATAATAACATACATAATGATGTTTTATGAATAAATTTAATTAAATTAATATCAAAAGTTCATCGACACAAGCGCAATCAAACATCATCACATGCACTATGCTTCATGTATGTCAAAATTATTAATAGTACGTGACAGAAACCCTTTGATTCTGTTCTTAGAAATTTATAATCGACTCGGTTTTAATGCTCTTGAAGCGTTATTCATTATTCAAACGGGAACATGCATGGTATTTATTATATCTAAATTATTAGTCAACGAACTTTGTTATGATGCAGCACGAAAACTCTCAGATAAAGACACTATATTAAATAATATATTTCAATTAAATAATTTGTTGGTAGTTTCTACATGATTTTATACATAAAGACAAGTTAATAACTGTTCTGATACCTGGAAAAACGTTTCTAG
The DNA here is from genome assembly GCA_963693495.1 of Malacosoma neustria. Lineage (NCBI taxonomy): Eukaryota > Metazoa > Arthropoda > Insecta > Lepidoptera > Lasiocampidae > Malacosoma > Malacosoma neustria. The sequence goes on from OY856377.1 coordinate 19,829,600, forward strand.
TATAGAAAGTTTCAGTAAGGACCGCAAGAGGGTTGCGTTAAGGCGTCCTGTGTTATTTGAATGCATATTGAGATCTGAAAGAAAATATTTGAAACACGGATAAGAACCTTTATTAATATAGCTGGCGCAATGAGTTCTTGACATCAGTCGTCAGTAGTCTTGATGAGCCGTACGATGCGGGTACCCATTAATAAAGATTGAAATAGCTTCCCTAACAAATTAAAGTAATAGAATGTAAGAATAGTGTGACATGTTTGTAATTTCTTCAATGATTTTGTATCATAAAATAGCAGACAATATGAATCATATACACATCGCCATTGGTTTCAGATATTATGTTGTATTGTTTACATTTAATTGTTGGTGATATGTGGAGACGGTTCTAGATAGAATGGTGTGGTGGGATAATGCAAACTATTTCGAGGATAATCTCCGATTGACGAGTGCCCCCGACGTAGGGAGATCAGGAGGTATGTGGGACTCCGGGAAAAATGGTCGACATCCGACTACCCACTAAGAAACCCTGCTGTCCTATCGCCTACTGCCTCGGTGCACGGATAAACTGACCCGTCGATCTGGTGGCTCAAACCGAAATACAATATTTATTTTAACTACTAGCACTAACTTTACATACAATATTACTTCGACTTATTGAAATCGGTATAATTATTTTTACTTTAATTCTTGTATTATTTCATTCACATATTTCCGAGATACTTAATTATTTTGCAAATTTGTAAAGTTAACGCTCCAGTTCATGATCATGGTTCACTAATGAAATGTACACTCTTCAGTGTATTTAACCTTAATCTGACTTTTTTGGGTGTTTCTAAAAAAAATCCATTCTGGTGATTCTAAGCGCGAGCGTCAATATACGACTCTCCTCGCCAGGTCTCAGCCAAGTTTCATTGATTGCCAGAACGTCCATGTCATGCCGTAATACTGATACCACAAAGTTCTCATGGTTCGTACCTAATGATCCAGTATTTATCAAACCAAATTTTATACATTTCTCAATCATTAAAACAGTTAAACTAAAATATCAAAAAGCATATTATACACAGTAGTAAGGATGTATAGATATAGAACTTATGTATATTTTGTTATTAATTTTCAAATAAATAATTAGGGAAAGTATTTGCTTGGATATGCAGCAAAATGTTTAAAAATATTGTTATATTAATAGTGATATATATTACATATAATATTGTGTATAAATAATTATTATTTCATATAAAAGTAATCAGCCGTGATAGGGTCCTTAAACAACAGTTTATTTTAAAATAATGATATAAAAAACAGTTATACAAAAATGTAGAGAAGAAAAATTTTAGTTAAGTAAAATGTAATAAAAATGTTGAGTGTATACGTAAAATAATTATTGTATGTAATAACATCAGACAGGTTGTCTCAAAAATACGTGAAAAATCGGTATCAGATCGAAACATATGCACCGGAGATTCGTCGTTTTGTCTGGCATACACGCGTCCTTTCTTTGTCCATGAGTACTTCCAGTTCCTCGCACGCAATCAAACAAAATACGGTTGGTTTTCGTCAGTCGTTCATTAACGTATTACGTTCAGTAGGACTAGGACCCGGCATGCCGGATGCCGATGTCGATACTATTGGGAGTACGCGAGTACGCGCATGAAGCAAACCACTATATGCCCGAGACATCTGGGCGTATCCGATCGATTTGATGGTCCAATACGTTCTGCGAACACATCACGCTCATCCAGGGAGACCCCAGCTTGATTGCCAGGACTAACCGGTGTGTTAGTATTGTCAGTTTTCCTAATTTTCTTCTTGTATTCGGGGCAAACCAGGTTTTTAGAAACAGTCCCGTTTTCTGGGATAGCAACACACATTTTTTGATACATGCATACATTTTGTGGACATTTGGCGCACGAAGCTACTCCCGTTTGAGAAATGAAGTTCCCGCAGGCCGTGCATTTTGCCATTATATGTTCTTAGATTAGATTAACACTATCTATCTTTAAAAACTTTGGATTAAGTCCGTAGCAATATTTATTTAGTTTATTTATGTATAATAAAATTATCAGTCTACCCGCAAGTTAATTGTTTAATACTTTCACAATAACAAATGTTGAAACGTACTGACTACGACTGAGCCAGCTAATGACTCTTGATGCAAAAACTCGTAGTAATTATTTAGACACTGTTCAATATGGTAACTTGACTCTTACTACAACTTTTACAGTTTATGTATTTTATAAATATAAATATAAGGAGACCCGAGTTATTTAAAGCCGTCCGTGACGTCACCTCATTATCGTGCTCTTAAACAACATTATGTGGGGCAAATTCTCTTCTTCCACTCTCCTTTATTACCTCAATATTCACATATTTTTTGCCATATAATCTTTTACGAAATTCATCTTTTGTTTAGTCTTCTTTTTTATCCATTCATTCTCATGTCTAGCATATTCTTTGACATAATGACATTTTTCTTTTCGAATATTACCAACAGTACCATCTAGTTCCAAATTAAGTAGCTTAACACTTGTGTTATGGGTAGTAAATAACTAATACACTAAACATATACTTTTGTTTTGTAAATAAATACATAATATTATACATAAATACCATGAAAAGAGACGGAAATCGAACCCATGACGTTTATTCGCCGTTACGTTGTTTAGTTTTTCAATCAATATCATTTTATCCATATGTACAAAACAATGTATTATGACGCGAAAAATTTCAATGAAGTCAAACAGTTAAATAACAAGACATCATAACTGCAAATTACTTCCTGATTGTCCAAGACATTGACCTAAAAAGATAATAATATAGATAGCCCGACGAATTGCCACAATTGTTTTGAGTGTGAATAAATATACCCAATTTAATTCACGACTAACTTCCTTACTGTTTTTGTTTGCCTGGTATCGTAAAGCTGTGGCGTGCGTGGGTGTTAAACCAGCACCTTCGAAAACGTATATAATACAGGTACGACCTCCTTGGCTATTGCCAGCATACGAAGCGGTATTCCGCTTCGTATGCTGGAGACACAGTTCGATTCCCGTCCTGATTCTGAGCGTTTTTTAATATGTATTTATATATAAAAAAAAGTATATAAGTAATGTATTTAGTTTTCTAGCACCGATAACACCCCGTTCGGGTGGAGGCGGTGCCTCTTTGTAAACTGTGGGGACGACTGGGTGCATTGCAAGGGTGTCCCATACAACAACCTCGCGAGACCAATCATAAAATATTTCCACCTTAAAAAAGTACCCATAAAACAAACGGGCTGCTGCTCACTTTGTGCCTAGTGTTGAAAATAGGGTTTTACGGATTTTAAACGCTTGTTTATTTTAATCATTGTTGATGTTTTGTATACTTATCTATAATTTTTTTATAGATGTTATCGTAAATCACGGTCTGTTCGTATAATATGATAAACACCATTAAATTTAGGCTTTACATATATAATGTAGGTATATAGCCCATACGATAAAGATTTATGTCTTTAATTCCTTTTTTAATTACCACAATTGTAAGACATAAACTAATAATAAATAAAATCATAGAGGTTTGCAGTTGTCCGCGCATCACAGCAAAACTGGATAGATTTCAATAAAATTTTCTGTTTTATTTCATAGACATTTGGCCCTTATCTAAAAAAATTACTGCGATATCTCCATTTAATATAAAATTATTAAAGTTTTAAGAAACAACGATTTTTATAACCACTATGTGTTAGTGATGTTTTCTTTTCCGCGGAGAATAGGGACAAGTGATGTACCGCGCATGCGTACGAAAACTTCTCATATTTTTTCAATTTACTTTTTATCTTATTCGACCAGCGAAGCGGGTGGGTACGGTTAGTAAATAATAAAGCTAAAGCGATTCACATAATTCATATAATATATTTAGCTGGCCATTACGTCCCGTTGCTGGATCCGGATTTTTCCCTGGAGGGAACAGATACCTGTTGTGCTGCAAAAGGCAGACTGATGGGGACCCATACGTGATCTTTGTATGCAGGTTTTCTAAGTATATTCCTGCGCCGGCGATTCAGACAGTTATAAAACGCATTAGGCGAGAATAACTTCCTAAACGCTGTATGCCATCGTGGGAATCATGCCGCGACCTCTTGGTTAACCTCCAGTGTACTATAAATACTACTTAATTAACGTACCTATATTTATATAATTTAGTAGCTGTGCCCGCGACTCCGTCCGCTTGGAATAGTGACTTTGGGCAGAATTTTTTGGACATATCTTGTGGTTTATTTTGGATTACAAATCCTATAAACCCTAAAATATAAATGAAATATGCTAACAGTCAGTATTATCGAATGCAACTGTTACGCCATGCGCCTCCGGAATACGTACGTTCGAACCTACAAAGTCCAGCTTAAGCTAAACCCTATTTCATATGATTGATATAAAATTTCCGAAAATATCATTTTTAACAAAAACTAATTTTTATTTCTAAAATAAAAAAAGACCTACTTTACTCCTTGATACATCAGCTATCTGCCAGTGAAGTCCCGTCAAAATCTTTCAGAGATTAGCCGGAACAAACAGACAGACCGACAGACAAAAATTGTAAAAAAAGTTGTTTTGATATATGTACCGTTTATTTGTATAGATAAAGCCCAGTCAATTTAAATATTTCTTTAGTTTCTTAAATGCCTTTATTATTTGACGAACTACAACCAGGGGAAGGTATCCACACCCAGTAACTTATTTTTGACAATTATTTATCCCCTCACTATTCTCCCCTCTATTGTCCACGTAGTAATCCATAGATAAGGTTTTCAATTATTTTTGGAAAAAAGAAAAAAATATTTGGCTCATACTTCTCTTTAATACAGCGCGTGCCGCGTAACACCAAAAGAGCATACATACATAGGTTAGTTAACATATAGTATAACTATAGACCTACGAGTAAAATCCAAATGCTGCGAACTATATTTGTATGTAGCTCGAAAAAACGGGGACTCCCTTTTTTACTGCCGAGAAATAGGGGCCAGGCTAACGAGATTAACGGCCCACTTAATAATGAGCAGTTACCGTCGCCTATTGATGTTTGTGACGCTAGGAGCACCGCGAACAAGCTGCTGTCTACAGGAATCTGGGTTACTAATTCCGGAACACAACACAGTTATTATGGCGGCATTTAGACCAAGGGTGGTTGCGATCCCAACGGGCTTGGGGCCCTACCACGTAACGGTAACGTGTCCTTTAAACAATAATGACTATATGATCAAAACGTAAGCTGTGACCAAGCGTAGCATTTTGAAGACCTCCCAAACCCGTGAACAGGTCACGTAGCATGGATACTTCCATAAAATGATTTATTATATATTAATAATAAAAACATCACAACTACTTCTATGTCTTCATATTCTCCTTAACACCGATTTGGAGTTTTATTTTTAGATCACGCGTTGAATATGCAAATATTATCTTAATCGTGGAAGCTAATGATCGCATACTCATAAGTGATAAGATATTCTTTGTCGGACGCCGAACTCCGGATAATTAGTAATCTGAGTACCACTTGTTAATTACGTTGCCCTACTGTGTTTCAACCTCATCAGCAATTTGATATCCGCAGACGTTATAAAGCGCCATATTTGTAGCGCCTAATTAACACTCTAAACCAGAGGTTCCCAGACTATTTTTCTCATAGATCACTTTCAAAATTTTGTTGGTATATCAATTGATCCATAACACAACACAAATGCTATGCTACTACGGGACTAGATGTCACTGTGAAAATTGCTAGTATACATTTATTTATTATTTTATTACCATGAATATATACCATGAGTATTGCATAATAATATAGATACAAATCAAAACAAAAATCAAACGGAAATCAAAAATAGAGTAAATTAAATGTCGTGTTTATTTTAAAGTTATGTAATGTAATGTCGTAAAGTTTCGGCTGCTTTTCAAGAAATAAACGGAGAACCAAACCGAATGTATATTATATAGTCAAAGATGCCAAGGTTAATTCCTGATTTCGTTGCCATCGAATGCATTAAAGCTTCTTAAAATTATAGTAAAAAAAAATCTAAAAAGCATTAACATTCGATTAACACTATAAAAGTGTGTTTTTTAAACTATATTTTATTTGTTGTCAATTCCCAATTGGTAAATGTTATTATTAATTTAACCCTATCTTCCGTCAGAAGGAAAAGAAAGCATTAATCCTGATGATCCTGATATGAACTATGGGACAAAATTATTAAATTTGTATATGGTCTTGACAAGTGTGCTAAATTATGAATTTTTGATCGTTCAAAGTGGGTCAAAATCTAGTTCGAAAATTCCGTTACAGAGATACATAAGCGTCAAGTCAATAAAAGCGTGGTAAAAATATGACAAACTTGCCATGTTGACGTTTCCAGGTTCGATGGCCGTAATCCATGCCCGACAGAGCGCCTGCTCCGCACCAGGGAAACATGCCACGTGGATGGTGCAGAGATACAATGCTTAAAATTAAAGTGCTGTGACTCGTACACATATATTGCAGGCAGGTAAGAAGTATACAATGTGATTTTCAGAGATGTAGGTATTATAAACATATTTAACACAAATCAGACTTTAGCCTTTTTTTTCTATCCGTGCAGGGGTGGAGTAAGAATACTGGCCCCTGCGGCCGGGGTTGGTCTGTCATATAAGGCAACAAAACCACCCCAGTTAAGTGATAGGGCTCCAAGCCCGGCTATATGGCAACTCCTGGTCTCTAAGTATGACGCAATAATAACCTTGTCTTGTGTTCTGGGAAAAACTACCCAGGTTCCAGTTGCGCTACGCAAACGGCAGCGTGTGAAACAAAATCTATAGGCGACGGTAACTTCTTATTATTAAGTGAACCATCAGCCTATCGGCTGTTTCACAATAATAAAAAAATTAAAAGCCTAGACTTCCTAGAGTTGAAATTAAGTGTAATCTATGGAGTTATTTCCTAAAAGTTAGACATCGAGTCACAGCTCAGTATTGTTACTCAGGTGTTTGGAGTAGAATCCATCTACGCCGAAAATTTCAAAGCAATATTTATTAGATTGTTAATAATTTCGTATATTTTCAGATGCATCCCAAAATCAGTGGACCCTTGCAGCTTGCAGTTATGTGAACAAAAGTGCGAAGTGAGCAGCAATCGACTCTGGTGCACTTGCCATCCAGGGTTCCAATTCAACACAGAAAACTACAAACGAAAGTCACAGCCATATTGTGTAGGTACGTAAAAAAATTGGCAGTCATAGGGACTGCCGATAGAAGTGAAAACTTATAATTATTAAGCATGTCCGTGACGCGAACTCACAAGATTTCACCCATCAAAAAGAAGTTTTCACTTCAAAAACTCAACTGTATTTCATTGTAATAAAGTCGCAATTCGAATAGATATGTATAAAGTAATATGAAATGCAATTTAAAAATTACATTATAGAATAACCCTTAAGCCATTATAAATAAGGTTGGTATTACTGGAGCAATAACATTAGCATGTCGGTGACGCGAACCCATAAGATTTTCCCCTGCCAAAAAGTGCTCAACGTGGCTAAAGAAGTTTTCACTTCAAAAATATTACTTAAAAATAGGAGGATCATGTCTGTAAGTTTAATTCCGACGAAGGACAGAACATCAACACGAGGCAAATGCCCTTTTAAGTATGTACACTACATTTAGTCTCATCAAGTTTAAATGATTAAAGGATTTTTTTATAGCTAGAGTTCAGCAGACAGGCAGATGGCCCACCTTGGCAGATGGTCATCATCATCTATGGGCGTTTGAAGCACCAGGGGCATTTACCAACATGCTGTCGGACTCGAAGAAATTTTATAACGCCTTATTTGAAGAACCCCATATCGTACCGCGCTGAGAAAACCTCAGCCGGGTTAATATCTTTATATCTAAGTGTCTTTATTTATAGTTGTATTGATAATATTGCCCGTTCTAAAATTAACAATTTTATTTCTTCTTACTTTTTTTCAAATAGTTTGTTCACTTCTGGGTATTTACATTCGTCAAACGTATGTTTGTGAAAACTCTGTGCGATATAAAGTTTGATTTATTGCCAAATGTCATTAAAAAAAATAGATGTCACCGCAGGTTCAAAGAAGTTAAAAATCCCAAAATAACTGCCATATAGGTAATGCTGTGGAACAGCCGATACGCTGAGAGCTCACTTAACAGTAAGGACTTACCGTCGCTTATGGCTGTTTGCGACGCCAAAGGCTTATACGCTGTCCGTAGAGGAACTAAAACCTGGGTCATTTCTGCCATAACATAACACAACTAGGGCGATGTATTTCGAGACCAGAGATGGTTGCTGTCCAGACGAGTCCTACCATCTAGCTAGGGTTGCTTAGTCGCCTTTTATAACAGGTTACCCCCGGCTGCAAGGGTCATATTCTTCTAATGCATGGATATTGTTTTATGCCAGTTGTATCTGAAGTTTACAGTTGGCTTAATTGCGATAACTGCGTTACCAGCCTATCACGTGTAACACGAAGATCGTTTATATCATAATAATTATAATCTATTAAATTAATTATAATTTGTGTAAATTGTAATTTCAGACGTAAATGAATGTCTAATAAACAACGGCGGGTGCGAGCAGCGCTGCGTGAATGACCCGGGCAGCTACCACTGCGAGTGCGCTCCGCCGCTCACCCTGGCGGACGACGCGCGAAGGTGTGAAAGAAGGGTACCTATTGCCATATCGGTAAATTTAATTAGATTTAAGGTTTTTCTAAATGCTAAAGGAAAAGGGCTCAAGTAATAATAGTCGCTCTTGTAACTACTTTAAAAAAGGAGCCATTAAAAGTAACCGACAATGCTAGTAAATATTCTTGTAGTTACAATGTTTAAACGGCTTTTGAACGGAAAGCTCAGGATGTAACTGAGAATATATGTAACCAGCCAATGCGCCTTGGACTAGAGTGGCGGTGGCGGGTATACTGTCCGTTCTGGGAGGTTTAAACCCAGTAATGGGACCTTACGAACTGGTACATCATAGATAGAAAAATCTCTTTATTGTTCACCAAATTATAAAAAATGCTTAAAATCTAAATTTATATAATAAAATGGAACAATCAGCGGTCTTATCGCTAATAAACGATTTCTTCCAGACAACCTAACTAGGATCGCATTATGGAATATATAATAGCGGTGCACATTAATAATATAACAATATATATTAAAAAATAGAAGAAAAAAAACGTTAAAAAGTAATGACAAACCTTCGATCAATAGTACCATTTGTAATCGAAGTGACAAACAATAAAATTACATTAATACACATACATGCGATAAAACAATTTATTCATTAAAAAATTTTTCATTATCATTCATTAAATATATTTTTGAAGATAGGAAGTGATTTAGCTTTTCTGACATTCACGGGTAATAAGTTCCAAAGACAGACAACCTGTACAGCGAAGGAATTGAAGTAAAATGAAGATCATCATCATACATATAAAAATGTATATCTAATATTACTGTGTAACTTCCATAGGAACCTCTGCCGCTCGTTAGGGCATCATCGCGATGTTACGCTCCATGCGACACGGTGAATTGGCTCTCCAGAAAAGTGAAGCAGCTAAGTGACCAGTTGCATGCAACCCAAGCAGCACTGAAAAAGTTGATGGAAAACCCTGTTCTCATAGGCGAAGGTAATCGCGGCAATCTGAGCTACATATCATTGAAGTTTCGTTCTTTGAGGCTAAAAAAAGAAATAAAGAGAGAAAAAGAAAAAAGCTTAAAAAATACTTGAACCGTTTTATATCCCATCTTAAATTAGTTTACGTACAGTTGATAACCGCCTGGCTCATGCTGACAATGATAAAGCCGATCTTTTGGGCGAAATATTTGCAGCCAATTCGACTCTTGATGACGGGGGACAATTTCCACCTTCTATTAGAAGATGTGGAGACTTCACAATGTCGGAGGTACGGTTTTCACAAAAAGCCGTGCCACGTGTCCTCCGATCCCTCGACGTCAAGAATTCACCGGGCCAGACGGTATCCCCGCTATTGTGTTGCGAATCTGCTCGGCTGAGCTGTCTCCAGTCCTTTCCCGATTTTTTACTTTATCTTACCGCAAATATTGTGTCACGGCTTCATGGAAGGTTATTCCCTATTCCCAAAAAGGGTGACCGGACGGACCCGTCCAACTACAGACCTATAGCGATAACTTCTTTGCTCTCAAAGGTGATGAAGCGGATTATCGACCCACAATCCTTGGGTTACCTGGAGGATTCCCAGCTGCTAAATGATCGCCGATACGGTTATAGGCATAGTCGGTCTGCTGGGGATCTGGTTGAGAGCCAAGGAGAAGCCCTGGCTGTTAGCCTAGACATCGCTAAGGCCTTCGATCGGGTCTGATATTGGGCTCTTCTTGCGAAGCATTCATCTTACGGGACACTTAGGAGTCTTTGCACGTGGCTATCCAGCTTTCTCGCTGGGCGCAGTATGAAGGTCGTTGTTCATGATTGCTGCTCCAGTGTGAAGCCTACCAATGCTGGTGTGCCCCAGTGGTGTGCTGTCGCCGACGCTATTTATTCTACATATCAATAACATGTCATCCATAGATGGCATTCATTACTGATGATAGCACCGAAGATTCACGGTACGCTGGTCGTGTAAACCTCTCTCCTGCGCTTTTAGAAGAAAGTCAGGTCATACTTTTGTGTGAAGCAGAGAACTCTCTCGAGAGAATCTCTGAATGGGGACAACAAAACCTTGTCCAGTTCAACCCCTCTAAGATGCAAGTCCGCATATTCTCTGCCAAAAAAACCCCGTTTGCACCTGCGCCACATTTCCAAGGAACTCGTCTTTCCATCTCAAGTAGTATCGGGATCCTTGGTGTTGACATCACGAATGATGTGCAGTTTAGGGGACAACTGGAGGGCAAAGCTAAGCTTGCTTAAAAAAAGGTGGGTGTGCTAAACCGGTCCAAGCAGTATTTCACTCCAAGGCAACGGCTTGTGCTATACAAAGCACAGGTCAGACCGAATATGGAGTACTGCTCACATTTATGGGCTGGCATGAGTAGGAACACCCGCCTGTCAGCTTAATGCCCTAGACTCCATCCAACGGCGCGCAGTTCGTGTTGTCGACGATCCTAAACTCACACGATAGTCTAGACAAGCTTGGACTTCGGAGAGACTTTGCGTCTCAGTGCGTATTCTACCGTCGTACAACGGGGAGTGTTCTGAGGAGCTTTTAAAATGGTGTCCTCGTCGTCTTTCTACCCCATGGTGTTCATCCCCATTTCTTGGAGCCTTTTCTTTCTTGTACGAAACGGTTCTCAAGAAGGTTCATGTTGCGTACTTTCAGGATTTGGAATGAGCTTCCGGTTGAGGTTTTCTCAGCGCGGTACGAAATGGGGTTCTTCAAAAAAGGCGTTATAAAATTTCTTACAGGCTGGCAGAGCGTTGGTAATGCCTCTGGTGTTGCAAACGTCCATAGGCGACGGTAACCACCTGCTAGGGTGGGTCGTTTGCCTGTTTGCTGAACTCTAGCTATAAGAAAAGGAAACCTTATGGGTTTCGTAGCTGGTGAAGTGAAGGCAGTGCTTTCACAAACTATTATCTACTTAATATTTTATGCTATTTCACAGATAGTGAAATAAGTACCATTCGATTTTTTTTCTGACCATTCACACCTTTTAGTCGATTTATTAAATCAATCCATCTTTGGTCTACTCTTCCATTTTTATTCATTCATTCTCATTGCTATCATTTTCCTCGTCACATAGCATACTTTCTTTCGCATTATGACCACGCTTGTCAGTTACTTTTTAATTTATCATTGACATTAATTTTAAAAAAATCTTAATAAACTCATTTATAATTTTATCTTGTTCGCATCTCCGCAGCGTGTTCCTCACCCTCCCCTTTATAACCCAACATTCTGATCCATACAACACGACAAGTCATAATATGGATTTATAAATTTCACATTTAAGTCTAGTCATAAATTGTCCCCGAAACCTGTCGCCATTTTATCTTTTTCATTTTACCATTCTAAAAAATTTTTCACTAACTTCACAGAGGGAAACTTTGTACATAGGATACTGGACGCAACAGCACCATTAGAGGGCGGCTACTGTCGCTGTGAAAGAGGACCTAGGGTAATTAAATAATTACATCTGATAATCATCATAAGTTATGTTTTGAAACTACAATCTAATAAAAACTAAAGCTAACTGGGAGCTATTAATAATACTGTGAACGACTTACTTGAACAACTAATTGATCATAAAAACCAAAGATCTTTGGTTTTAGGGAAGCCACTACTTCCTGACTTCCAGGCTCCAGAGCAGTCTCTTGCACGTGTTTACAGTGCTATCATATGGGGTACATTTAGGCTCCAAAGATTGTTATGGCCCTAAATTTTACATAATAATATAAAACGAAATAAGAGCAAGGAGAAATAATTGCCTCTTTTTATAATTTACTATTGTGTTTTAATTCCAATAATGAAGTGTACATTTTATTATATTAGAAAAAATCTATTGCTTAGTTACTATGTAATAATTACATATTTTTTGTTAGGCGTTTGGCATATAAATTCTACAAAAGCACTTTCTTCGTCTCACAAACAACCTTGCTTAGGACTACAGGATTGGGGATGTAATAAAACATAAGATCCTTAATACAATTATATGCAAAAATAATCAGAATAATCTCACAACATAGTTTACAGTGGGCGGCTTTTCAGCTTTGCGGTCTTTAATTTTAATCTAATTTCAGGGTCCGCCAGGTGCACCAGGTATGGAAGGTCCAAAAGGGGATGTGGGGCCTCGTGGTCCTCGAGGAGCCAGAGGTCCTAAAGGATCTTTGGACCTGATGCTGTTGATGCTCGCTGATTTACGATATGACATTCAAAATTTAGAGACAAGAGTTTACGGAGACGAAGAACGGTAAATGGGTTACACACAAATTTAACATAGTATTCACATGGCATAGAATTTTTTATCATTTGAATGAAAATAGATGGGGTAAATCGTTTGTTTTCTACAGCTCCAAAAATTAAAGATGAAGGACATAATATTCAGTTTATTAAATAGTTGGCATTGAAATATATATCCTTCTGGTGATCGTCTTGTTTTCTATTGCAACTATATGTATGTCACTCATTTCTCTATAAAAAGCGCGGATCTTGATATGAACTCAAAACGGCGATTTGTTTATTGACAGTTGCATTGAGTCTTACTAGACTTAGCAGACAGATAAACGGCGTTCTTGATAATCGGTCACCGCCGTTTATGGACGTTAGCAAAACCAAAACCTAGCTGGATGTTTGCGACATTGGGAGCGCCGCTAGCTGCCGTCTGCATAGAGAAACTAGAATCTGGGTCACTTATACCCGAACACAGCACAATATAGTGGCACCATATTTAGAGCCCGTGGGTGGTTGCCATCCAGACGGGCTTAGGGTCCTAACATTTAGCTAGGGTTGTTTTTTCGCCTTTTACGACAGGCCGTCCCCGGCCGCAAGGATATTCTTACTCTGCCTATACACGAAAACAAGTCAAAATATTTTTTTAACAACATTATGGAGTTTAAAAGTATTCACTCGTATTTCTAGACCGGAAAGATTCAACTTGGAGAAGGCGTGGCGTCGCCAGCGTAAGCAAGAAAGATTGGAGAAGGAGAGCAGAACTGAGCAGGATTTAGAAGCTTACACCGCACCAGCTGTAGAGGGACCCGTGGAAATTGTGCCCCATGGTATTTAGCTTGTTTTTAAATATTTTTCATGTGGGTTCTTCAGCATGGTAGGGCATTCAATTGAACTGGGCAGATATTTTTTAAAGACGTGTTCCCCGTACTGTTTGACTTTTTACAAATAGGCCAAAATAAACTATTTGCATTATACAAATATTTCGTTTCAAACCTAGTAGCATTGTCCAGTACTTGCGAGCATTCAGACAATTCACGGGAGGAGGTTTTGCAGATGATCGCCATTCTAGGCAAGAACGGGGTGGCGATGCAACCACAAATCTTCGCGCTGACAGTGCTGTTACCCACTGCCAGTCTGTACAAAGCTGCAAATAGCTTGGTTTAAATATACCGCAAAGACCACGGCCACCAGGGCTTCTTTCGGTGCTCGGTAGGGTGTACCGTGTGTAGGAGAGAGAAAAGATTACAAAAGTTGTTGAGTGCCCACACCCCATGCAACACAGTAATTACAAGCAAGGAATAAAATTGTAAAATGACGGTAACATACCCAGAGGGCACTGTACAACTTAAGTAGAAGAGAACAGCAGACAGTATGAGTTATTAACGGATTCGAAAAGAGTTATTGGTAGGAGATATGTGATATTTTGCAGTGAGCGAAGAAATTTACACTAACCTTGATTTTAAACACTTAAATATAATTGCAAGACCTAAAGAAAAGAACTTTACTTTGCACTTACCAAAAAGTACGGTCTCCAAGAAAGAATATCGACATGTCCCGCGCGTTACAGAGATATACGCGATACTGTCCATCCCACGCTCATTTTTACTATCATCTCACGCGAGAGGATAGTTTTCAAAATCAAAAATCATTTAAAGATTGAACAAAAATCGTTTTATAAATTCATTTGTTTGTGCAGAAGTTTATCCTTGTAACCAGGTATTGTAGTTGTGATTTAAAAAAAATCTTATCCAGAACAAAGAATTTTCGCCTTTGTTGGGCAATTTGGTTTTATTAGAATTATTCGCCTACCCAAGAATTAACTAATCATGTTTCCAGGTCAGATCGGCGAAATCCCCCGCGAGTCCACCACCGACTGGTCCTTGATGAAGGGAGAAACAGACGTACCGGAGCTTCCTTTGCGGCTAATAGACGACATGAACGTGATGGAAAAGCTACGACAGTACCATTTGCTGGGCAACAACACTGATTTGGATGTAGAGGAACCAGACAATGATTATGATTACTCGTTTTACTAGGATTACATAATTATCGAGGAGATGGAATTTTTATTTGTGTTTTTTTTTATCAGTGCCGCGTTAGAACTACTCAGGAAGTTCTGTTATTGCGATCAGTCAACTACCTAGTGAAAGATACCAGGCATGCATAAAGTCAAGCTTTATACCATTAGTGATTGCTCTGCGACCTCTAATGAGAGGCACTGTGTCCGGTAGCAGAATACCTGCTTGCAATAATTTGGCATCATGAAAATGTAACTCTCAGTCAGAAGGGGTACATCCAAAGTGCTGGCTTGACGACGACGTAATGCTTGAATGTTTGACCCCCGCCCCCCCTTGGTGGTTAGGTTAGGTTAGTGACCATTTTTATCAAGTCACAATTATGTGGCGTAAAGTACCAGAAAGTCGCTAAAATACCTTTGTTATGGTTTTAGTCGCGTTAATATTATTTATTAACATTTGAATTGTCTTGTTTTTCTTCGCGATCGTTCTGAAGGGTTAAAAAAACAATGTTACATAACGCGTAGTTCAAACCCAACCCCCCTCCCGCCCCTGTAACATTTTACAAGACCACCCCTCTCCCCCCAAATTCGTTACGTAATACTTGAACGCTCCCAAAGGGACATGCGTGCCAATGGACTCACTACTAGGGATGCTGAAGACCGTACAGATGGAAACGAAAAAGTCTGAAGGCGGACGCCGGGCATCGAAGCGGAAATTTAGGTTGCAACCGGGACTTAACGATAGGACGATGATGATGGAATAAAACCAATTATATTAAAATATGGAATAGTTTAATAAATGTTGATATAATTGTTTTTAATACATTAGTTAGAGTTTAGGTGGAAACAGAGGGTTGATATTGCGCGGCGAGGCGTTTGAACTCGTTCGACTTGGCGTGGTATTCCTTCGTGAACGGGTGGTCGGGGTGACTGTCCAACAGCTGGGCCAAATATCGTGAAGCGACCTGAAATAACACATCAGTCAATGATCATCACCAAATATTGCGACAAGGTGATGCTGCTGCACACCTATCGACGTTAAGTTTTTTCTATCTATAGATGAGATAGCTGCAATTATACAAGCTCCGTGGAGAACGGCTAACGCACGCCGGTACGCTTGCGGAGGTTACGGGTTCAATCCCCGTCCTACGTCTGGATGTTTTTGTATAATGCGTAATTATTTTTAAAAGTTAAAGTATATGTGTAGTATGTTCGTATCTATAACATAAACGCCCTGCTATTTTGGGCCTAGATGGAGCTGTAACATATCCTAAATAAAAAAATTGGCCACCTCCGCTAAGACCCCGATAGAATGAGCCGTTGATGACAAATGGCTACCTCTTCTGCCTCAAATTTCATTTGTTTGTGTGATTACAGTGGATATTTTCTATTACTAAATAAAATAAATATTAAAAAGCTAGAACGTACAACTGCTGGCCACGAGCCTCCCCAGAGGGAATGAACATTATACCCGCCACGCTTGTGCAAGGCGGATTGGCGAGTTACACATACCGTTGCACCATGTTTTCCTTCGCCTTGCATACGTGACAAGTACGTATTGTATAAAATATACATTGCATATAACAAATATCAGTCGCGGCACCTCACCTCCACCAGGCCCAGGCAGGAGGAGTATATCCAAAGTGTTGGCTTGACTGTGTTAAATGGACTCACTACCGGGGAAGTCAAAGACCGTGCAAAGTGGACATGAAACAGTCGGAAAGCTGACCCTGGGTAGCGATGCGAAAGTTTAGTAGGTTACAACCGGGGTTTAACATCTTAATGTGATGTCGTCGTGCAAACCCGTGACCATAGGTTTCCATAGATGATACCTATATATGTGGCTATGGTTATCACGTACTTTCACATCACTTAACTAAGCTGGAGCGTTACCATACGCAAAAAAAAATTGGGCACCTACTACCCGTGCGCAATAAGTTGAGACCTGGGGGCGGTGACGCCACAGACGCATGGTTGTACTGTGCACAAAAAAATATCACAAGTTTCCACCCGCGACTTCGTCTCTACTGCGATGCCTACAGTACAACACGGGAGCTTGAGGGGAAGTTACAGGGGTAGCGGGCGGAGGGTGGCATTCCAGGCGAGTCTCAACTCTTATTTTATATATAGGTTATATCATTAGTGTTATGAAAGTATATATAAAATAGAAAAATATCGAACCAAAAAGAACTAACCAACATGACTGAAGAATAAATAACGTATTATCAATATAGGATCAAAAGCTAAAAGTGATTAATTATTCACATTATTAAATTTTATTATTATTTTATCATATTATTATTATATACATATATATATGCCTATTTTTTTTCTTACTATGTACTTGTGTTTTATTTGATTTCTATTATTGGTATTTGAAATTAGTTTTATACCTCTGGTGGTTTCCCGCTGTGTGTGGCGGTAACCGCGAGTCCCAGGAGCAGGTCCGGGTGCTGCGGGGCACGAGCTTGGGCTTCCGTCAACATCTGCTCAGCTTCCTCCCACATGCCTTAAAAATTTACCATTAAACTAATTAACTTCATATTAAAAACTAAAATAAAATTCATATTAAACTTAAATTTTCATTCGTTGAATTCATCAGGTACCTGCCTAAATAATTAATGATAAGAAAAATGAGTCCATGGCACTTAGTTTGAATTTCTGTGTTGATGAATAAAGGAGTAAATATTCCTCGTTGATTTTTTTATTGCTGACGAACAGCAAACAGTAAGAAGTTATCGTCGTCTATGGATGTTTGCGACACCGGAGGCATCGCTAGCACGCCGCTGCCCGCGAAAGGACACTCGAACCTGGATCACTAATGCCGCCGGCACACAAGATTGGCAGCATACTTATAAACACGTGGCCATCCAAATGGGCTTAGGACCCTATCACCTAGAAGAAGTCTCAAGTTTCTCACTAGAAGGAACAAACACCATTGTTTGTTTGCCACTAGAAGGAAATGCTTGCACACTCAACCGCTTGAAGGCTCGCAGCGAGATAGTGTGCGATCCTCGTGCAATGCACCCGTGCGCCTCAACAATTGATAAGGTCACGTACGTCGGTGGTATACCCAACAAAGCCACCCCAGTGTACCTCTACTTCCTAACGCTAGGGCGCGAGCGCGAACAGTATACCTGACATGTGTCCAGGGCGAATTAGCAGGTCTCACATATTGGTCATCAGGGTATGCAGATTCCTGATGATGTTTTTCTTTACCATTGGTCGACAATTCTGTTATGATATGCAAATTAGAAGAGGAAAACTGGCCAAGCGGTGCATGTTTTGCTGAGCTTGTAATAAATTTTCAAACAAATAAGTATACAATACATATAATAACATAATAAGTACTGAATTACATAAATATTAGCATAACATACCCCTGGAAGCAGCCGCGGCAGCTCCGACCGCTGCAGGACCAGCCCCCAGAGCCCCAAGCCTTTCAGACAGCTCCATAATGCTGTAATGTGCATCTTGTACACCAGGACCACCCTGAAAAATTTATGTATCTCGTTTCAAAGAGGTTGTACAACTATATTATATACATCTCACCACCAAAAAAGCATAAAAATGCCATACATGTAAAAACTTCTCATGGCTTTGTCATTTATTTGATTTCTTTTTACTGGTGTAAATCTACACCAAAAATACTAAGCAATCAAATGCTTTTACAGTAAAAATCATTAATAATATTTGTAATATTTATAAATTTGTAATATGCCCTTTTTCCTATCCCGGGGAAACCAAATGAATAACCAGTACAACGCCGGGCTCCAGTGTGGAAGCCGACGTGGTTGTCTACCTCACGGTGCTAACCTTGCTACAGCCATCTTTGTGCTGCTGGCCGAGATGTGATAGTCAGCGATGGTCACAACGGTATACATAGTAGAACGCTGATCGCCGCCCTTAGCCTTATGTAAGGGCATCACAGTTTCGACTTTTGGTCATTGCCCTGCGACGCGAATGTCACCTGAGGGGAGTGACCCAGGTGACAAAAGAGTAACAGATTAGCATAATGCGGCCATTATGACACATGACCAGGATATGCGAAGCACAGAATGGTATGTGTCAACAAAAGTTTAAGGAATTAGTGCGATGGATACAGAAGAGGACCAAAGAAAAAATAGATGGATTGCATAAAAAATAATGTGCGAATAAAACTGTGAATGTTGAGATCAACCCCGCATATTTTAACCCATATAATGTGGGATAAAGATGAGAAGATGTGTAATAAATATTTATTATACAAGGGCTGTTTGATAACTCAGGGACTATTTGCATAAAATCAAAAATTCGGCAAATAAGCATTTTATTTTTCAACATAATCTCCTTTTAGATCAATCCATTTAGTCCAGGTGTTTCCAAATTTTTTTTATTCCTTCCAAATAATAGGTTTTCTCAAGGCCCCCAAAATTGACACAAAATAGGCGTTTGTTTTGGTTATGACCTCTTCATTCGACCCCAATCTCTCACCACCCAGTCATTTCTTCAGGTTTGGAGAAAGAAAATAGTCGCAGGGGGCTAAATCTGGAAAATATGCTTGATGAGGTAGCAATTCGTAGCCCAATTTATGGGTTTTTTGCTATAGTAACTACACATGTGTGCACTCATTGTCTTAATGGAACATCACTTTATTTTCGCTAAATGTGGTCGTTTTTGCTTTAAATCAATATCGAATCTGTCTAAAAGCTCTGAATAACATTCGCCGGTGATCGTTCTACCTTTCTCTAGGTAATCTAGTGAATGACATCGCGTCCATCCCAAGAAACTGTGGCCGTGACTTTGTTGGATGACAGACCCACCTTGGCCTTCTTTGGTGCACGTTCACCCAGTGAAACCCACTGTTTTGATTGTTCCTTAGTGTCTGGGGTATAGTGATGGATCTATGTTTCGTCTACGGTTATATAAAGTCGTAAAAACTCGTCCAGATTGCGGTTGAATATCGCCAAACACTCTTTTAAAGTGGTCATACGGTTGCGCTTATGGTCTCGACCATAAGATGCATCCACGTGAGCGATCGCGGCACCCATCTCGCGGATAGCTTTTTACAACATACATATAATCACGCCTCTTTCCCGTAGGGGTAGGCAGAGACCACTTCTTTCCATTTGCTACGATCCTTACATACTTGTTTCGCTTCATGCACTTTCATTATTCCCTTCATACATGCCCTTCGGTTAAGGGTACTCTTGACCTGGCCTTTTTCAAGACGTCCCTGATCTGGTCTCGAAACGTCCGCCTAGGTCTGCCCCTTCCAATACTTCCATTTACACTCGCCTTATACACTTTTTTCATCAATCGTTCTTCATTCATTCTCCCGACATGGCCAAACCATCTCAGCATACCTTTCTCAATTTTTGTCACTACATCTTCTTTCAGACCAAAACGTTTCCTTATCTTACTATTTCTTATCCTGTCACTCAGTTTAACTCCTATCATACTTCGTAACGCTCTCATCTCGACTGCATTTATTAAAAGATGGTGGTTGTCGGCAGCAGTGTTTGTTGCATTTAAAATTACTGCGTGGGAAATTTAGTCACAGAGTTATCAAACAGCCCTTGTATATATAAGTTCATTTATAACATATATAAGTTAACTTTTAAAGTTTACACATTAGGATCATAAATCCAGTAACATAATATGAGAGATGCAAAACTCGTTTTAACAATATTTTTTTGAGATTTGTATATTAAACTCAACCCATGCTGATTTAATGGGATTTGATTCAAAATGCAAAATTAAAGGTTGAATATAATATTGGAATACATATATAGAATTGTGTACGAAAAAGTTGATAGTTATGTACATTGTTCCATATTTTTTTTAATTGCTGTAGGACATCACAGACTGATGGCCAACTTAGAATTTAGCAGTTACTGTCACCTATGGCTGTTTGCAACACCAGGCATCATGAACAAACCGCTGTCCCATACGGCTACAGGAACTTGGGTCACTAATGCCGGAACACAGCACAACATTATTATGGCAGCATACTTAACACGAAAGGTGATTGCAATCCAGACAGGCTTCAAGTCCTACCACGGAGCTAAGGGTGAATTGTTTTGTCGCCTTTTACGACAGGGCGATCCTGGCCGCAGAGGTCAGTATTCTTTCTGCGACCTTGCATGAATAAAAACGAACGGTTTCTAATGATATATAGTCATTTTGTCAAAAATGTTACATTAACAAGTTTTCGCCTGCACAGTACTAAGCGTATACATACATATGTATGAGTGATTTCATGAAAGTCCCATATACACGATTGTCTATGTGTGCAAAATATTTGATAAAGAAAAGATCATAAGTCGCACTTATTCTATATTTTGAAGCGATATAATTGTGAATTTTCTACTGGACATATGGCTGCAAGTGTACATAATCATCACTAGGAATAACTGTATATTACCTGTGACAGATTAAGCCAAGCCTGAGCCAATTGTGTCAAAGTGGCATCATCTTCAATATCCTGGAGTGTCTTAAGATGCTTCTTGGCCAGGTCAGGCCTATTCATAGCTAACAAACACTGTAGGGTGAATGCTCTCAATTCCAAGGTCTCAGCATTGTGAAGAATCCTGTAAATAGAAATTTTAATTTGTAATTCCAATTATTGCCATACTATTTATCCTTGTAATAGATACCTAGTAGTACATACAGTTGTAATAATGAGACCAATTTAGAGGTTGCAGGTTTGAATCCCACGGTAGCATATACTGCTTTAGCAGTTTTTTTGGCTAATATGCATATTATACTGTAATTGGGACATTGATGGAAAATATGGTGAGGAATACTGCAAGATCACAGGTATGTCTAATCTTAATTATCGCAATTAAAACATACAAAATTTCACGAAGATAAGTGGATGTTTTAGTTTGATCATCATAATTTATTTTGATGTTGGGACATTTCGCACAACACCATCTAGTCCCAAACTAAGTTGCATAGCACTTGTGATATGGGTACTAGACAACTGATATACTACATAAATACTTTACTTTTGTAAATAAATACATAAACACCCAGACGCTGAATGGGAATTGAATTCGTGACCTCCGCGAACGTACCGACGTGCGTTATCCATTACGCCAAGAGGTCGTCAAGCTTATATAATGATAGCTTATATATGAACTTTCATTTTTTAATCCAAAACTACATATCTGAATACTGATTCTGTACAATAGAACGATTTGTATACAGTATAACAAATTTTAAATGAAGTCATGAGTCATAGATAAAGAGGACAAAGCAAGATATATAATGCAAACATGTAAAATTAAGATGTATTATCATGTTTTACTGTTTTCACTTTCATATATAAAACACATCAGATTATGACTTTATGAAACAAAATCTTACTTCAATGCAGCTTCATAATTCTCTTCGTGGTAGTAGATAGTAGCAGCTACAATAAGGAACACTTCATTCGTCAATTCTGGGCCTTGTTTTGATACCTGTAATATAATTAAGAATCTATATAAATTACAATTGTAACAGAAAACTAAACGGTTTGAAAATGTTTTGAATACTTCTTTATACCATTTGACTTTCCCCCATGCAGGAGCAGAGTAAGAATACTAACTCTGCTGCCAGGATTTCCCTGTTTTAAAAGGTGACTCAACAACCCTAGCCAGGTGGTAGGACTCCAAATCCATTTGGTTGGCAACTGTCCCTGGTTTCTAAATATGCTGCCATATTAACCTTAAGTTGTATTCCAGCAAAAGTAACCCAGGTTCCAGTACACCTACACAGAAGGCAGCGTGTTAAAGGAAGTGCCCCTGGTGTCACATTCATCTTTAGACGAGGACAGTAACTGCTAACTATTGCATAGTGGGCGTTCAGCTTGTCTGTTGTCCTATAGCAATAAAAAAAGCTATGGTTTGTTATTTGGACAGGAGGAAAACTGTTTCTCTAACTAGAATATTACAATAGCTGTATCTGTTTAAATATGTTAGAAAACCCATTTGCATGTGTACTATACATATACGTGCAGGGGCGGAGAAAGAATACTAACCTCTGCGGCCGGGGTCGGCCTGTCGTAAAAGCCGACAAAACAACCCACCCTAGCTACGTGGTAGGGCCTCAAGCCCGTCTGGATGGCGACCACCTTCGGTCTTAAGTATGCCGCCATAATAACCTTGTGTTGTGTTCCGGCATTAGTGACCTAAGTTCCTGTACCCTTATGGGACAGCAGCATGTTCGCAATGCCACTGGCGTTGCAAACACCCATAGGCGACGGTAACTGCTAAATTCTAAGCGGGCCGTCAGCCTGTCTGCTGTTCTACAGCAATAAAAAAAAAATAATACTATTTGGACAACATAATCATAGAGCACTTTGTTTCTCTTGGCATATATGTCATTGTATGACATACTTCTGTCTTATATCAACTTTTTGCAATTACTTATGTTGTCATTATACTATTTTGTAATTATATATATTTCTGTAATTGTATATTTCCAGTGCAAACATAGTTTTGTGTATGTACTTCTTCCAACATCCTATTCTGGGCCAATCACAAGGGAAAGTTACTGTATGATAAAACTTCTATTGATATATCTCATCTACTAGGATGCTTAAGTATGTAATAAGATACCAATCATAATAAAATACCTTAACTAAACACAAGTTTTTCATTCATTCTGATGTTTTGATAGTATAAATGAAGACAGATCTAAACCTACAGATTTATAATATTAAGATTAGAAATCTCATCTAAAGTAGTTTAAGTACTTACGTATTAACACCACCGCAGCTACAGATTTTTAGCAACACAGATGGGGGTGGTCATAAACAAAACAACTGTAACCTACAAGCAGCCTGTGTCTGAACTGTAAACTACTTGTAGGTTATGGTTTTTTTTATGACCACGCATATGAACTGTAGCTGCGGTAACATTCATTTGTAAGTACCGAAGTTTATAATCTTTGCGAAAGTCTGCTTGATCAGTGAAAAGATTGGGACTAGGTTCCTACCTTAGCGTCAAGTTCAGCGACTATTGCTGGCTTATTCGCTCCTGGAGAAAGATAGTCAACTAAAGTTTTCAGAGGCTGCAACATTGGATCGCGAGACTTGAGCTCTTGAAGTACAATCCTGTAGTTGCCTTGCGCTATGTACGACCGGTAAAGGTAGGCATCGCGTTGGAGTGCAACCATTGGATTTGACGGCTGAAAATATAACAAACAGATCAAATAGGCAGTTTAAGTCAATATTAATAATAATATAAATATTAATACACGCACTAACACAGAAATTTCCTTAAAACAAGAGCGATGGGGGAAATTCATGGGTATGTAATACCCAACCACCCAAAATATAAATTCAAGTGGAAAAATAACTTTTAAATAGATTACTTACGTTCACATTTTGAGCCTCATTAATCGCCTGTTGATAATTTCCAACATAAAATGCATTCTTTACATCGATCAACTCATCAACATCTTGCTGCTGACGTGCCATTTTGACAATAATTTATTTGACACTATTGACAGTTAAAGAGCAAAGTGGTGCCAGTATACAAAAAAATTTTAAAATATAGAGTTGCCAAGTCGTAACATTAATTTAATCTTTATTAAATTTAAGATAGTCCTACAAGATGGCACTACTTGTATATTCAATAGTGGATAAACGACGCTACTTCAGTTCAAAGCTTAGACTATAAAACTAAATTCTCAAAATGTCAAACATATATTTTTGCCAATTTTCATCGCCCTACAACATGGAATATCAGAAAAAGAGAGTCATAAAATTTCTCCGCAGACAGCAGCGTGTTAGCAGTACCCCCTGGCGTCTACTATTAAATGGATTGTCAGCCTCTCTGCTGTTCTACAGCAATTAAAAAGAGTATGATAATAAGTTACAAACATACTCTATGGTCGTACAGGAAAAGTATGTACCGCCAAGAGATTTAATCCGAATTCTTTCTACATAAGTCTGCCAGCATTCAAATGTGTATGTATTATTCTATAACTTTAAAAGTTTTTGCTAAGATAAGAAATGTACAATTTGAAAAAAAAAGACCGTAATTTAATTTACGATATCTGTCTATCTGTTGTAGAATTCAAGCACAAATTAACAACGCAATCATTTCTAACATAATTTTAGCACAGAAGAGCGAGAGTAAAGATATAAAACTAATTTGTAAGTATTTTTAATTTTTAAACCTATGCAAAGGGATGAAATTCAGAAATAAACTAGGTAACCACCATGTAACCACAAATTATGGTAGAAAACAGTAACCTTTTTAAATCTGTTGCCCAATTACTTTGTCAGCCTGATATGTGCTTATAGCCCTTAGCTCGCGAGCAAATATAACTGATAAAACCGTACTGATAAAAGTTGCAAATACAGAAGGAACAGCAATCAGATTTTCCTAAGAATTTAGCACCTGCTTATATCAAGTAAAACTCTCCAGAGGTTGACCTGGATCTGAAACGTTTTGGTGGAGCATCTGTGGATCATCCTTTTAAATTCCACTAATTCTACTTCAGGTCCGAAGTATCTGCAGGGGTACCAGTGTAACCATTGGACGCAACAAGAAAAAATCTGCCACCTACGTTATATTCATATACAGAAATACGAAGTATAATGTCTGTACACTCTGTATTTTGTGAGTTATGTAATAGTAAATAAAGTTTGTTTACCTCCATTATTACTGTTTTTACAATACATTTCTGGTTAAAAGGGTCTTGTACCAGGTACCTAGTTAAATTTACTTATTCACGCAGCCGCGAACAATGAGCGAAGAAAAGAAATAAATTTCGGGTATCTACGGGCAAGTAGGTCTCAAAGCCCAGGTACGGACACCTGGCGTATATTGCGACATTTACAATACATGTAACGTATAATCTATACGTTGTGAGGTATGTACGAAATTGGAGCATTGTAATTGTTCCCTATATAAACCTTTACAAAGATAAGTTGTATCAATAGTGTAGTAACTTTACAGATTTATTTCGTTACAATTGATTTTTAGTGAATTATTATTAATTCGATTTTTTTTTCTCTAGGACAGCAGATAGGCTGACGGCCCGCTTAGGATTTAGCAGTTACCGTCGCCTATAGGTGTTTGCAACGCCAGTGGCATCGCGAACACGCTGCTGTCCTATAAGGGTACAGGAACTTGGGTCACTAATGCCGGAACACAACACAAGGTTATTATGGCGGCATACTTAAGACCAAAGGTGGTCGCCATCCAGACGGGCTTGAGCCCCTACCACGTAGGTTAGGTGGGTTGTTTTGTCGCCTTTTACGACAGGCCGACCGCGGCCACAGAGCTTAGTATTCTTTCTCCGCCCCTGCACGAATATAAATTATACGAGTATTGTATCAATATACATATTATACAATATTGTTGTGATTATTCAACTGGATAATTCTAAGTGCATTCAAGATTTACGTTAGAGACGCCGGGCTGTGCTGTGGATATATACCTAATTATTTTTTAATGATGTAGGACAGCAGACAGCCTGACGGCCCACTTAGAAGTTAGCTAGGGGCATCGCTAACACACTGCTAACTTCGTAGACTGCTAACTCGAACCTGATCATTTATGCCATAGGGAACACAATATAAGGTTATTATGGTGGTATATATAAAAACCAGGTTAACTTGGGTTGTTTAGACGTCCATTACGTCACGGAGGTCGTTATTTAAGAGATTTAAAAAAAATTAAATATATATGATGAAAAGATAAACTCCATTAGTAACATGTCCTTTGAGCAAAATATACAGCGAAGGACCGTTCATGAGTCGCAACAAAGCTAGGTCACAAATTCAAGGTCGGTGAACGAGTCAAGGGGAGAACTATTCTCGAGTTTTGAAACAGAATTTAATAAGCTAGAACGTTATTGAGCTTTAAGAGCTCCTTTAATCTCACTGGTGCTTACAGATTTATTATATAACAAATATTAAGAAATGTTATATACTGAAACTTTACAAAAAAAAAGTTGTGGATATACAAATGATAAAACATAACATGAAACAAAACCTTTTGGCATGTGTCACTAAATAAAACATACAACGAAAGAAGCTAATTTTATTAAAAATATTAAATAATTGAGCTTGTTATTATATACTTAAATTTATCTATTAATCTACGGTTACAACAAAATCGCCTTCATGTTCGAATCAAACTTTCATTTAACAGGCGAACGCGCGTGTAAACTTCTGATAGATCAATCGAAAATCCTTTAAACCGGTCAAAGCACATCAAGTATTTTACCTAGAATGTTTCAAATAATACTATTTTCACTAACATACGCCACATACCGATAAATTTTTCAATAAAGCTTACTTCCCGTCACTATCTACCTAAAAATACGATTACATTACATTCAAATTAAATAGATAAAGCGAACAAGGCTTGCGTTTACTACTTTTACTCAATAACTTGAATGGCAGACTGTTGAGTGACCCAATTTGTATACGTGCCCACTATGAAACACTCTTTGATCACAAAGGACAGGGTATTAAAATCAAAAAGGGGAAAATATACTTAAATTAAAAAATTGTAATAAACGCTAAAAAATAGACACATAATTATAATTAAATATAACACATCTATTAAGATCTTGAATAAGCTCTCGTTGATTTATCACACAATAAAAGGTTTTCGTTTTAAAACAAACGAATACATTTCATTCCAAGTATTGTATATAACTAGAAACCGCCTTCTCCTAATTTTCTAGCAGTAAATGTACTCCGAGTCGGAATAACGTTACGTCTTCTAAGGTAATAGATGAACTAAACCATTTATTTATTTAAACATAAAATACAAAGACCCATAGCACAACCGTTTATGTACAAACCGCTAGCTTGCTTAGAAGATCACTCTGGGCCCCTAAGCTAGTGAATACAGTATCTTAGTGGGCCAATATTATTAATCATATAGTATCTTGATATCTTCGTAAAGATCAAAGCGCTGCTCGGCCAGGCCATGTATCATCGAACGGAATGGCTGAAAATCAGTAGGGACTTAGGGACTCTGTCAAGGGAATACGGCAAATGAAATGAGGTAAAACTTTCCATTCAAGTGTGTTTCCAGGTAGTTTTTTTTTTATTTTGATACATGGAGCCGAGTGTTGTCAGGTAACAAAATCACTGATCGTGTCTCTCCTTGGTAGCGGCCATCTTCCTTTTTCTCAAGTTAATACATTTGTATGAGCTGTTATTATACTTTGTATGCTGTTTCAGGAAACTAGCGTTGTGCTAACACGTAATCGCATACTTACATTACAAATGAAAGAATAACCGTCTGTTACGTTTTCACGCCTAAACTGCTGAACCAATTTGTAAGAGATAAAGAAACGGAAAACAAGAAAGAAAAGAAAGAGGTATTCCCGGAAAAGAACTGTCGCGGGCAAAAAAGATTAATGCGGAAAAAGTTACCGGATCGAAATAAATAAAAAAGGACCAAGAAAGTATCCAGCCACGATAGACAGAACAAGTAGTTTAAACAATCAAACAAAAATGTATTTGACGTTAATTTAAATGAGCTGTTATCATTCAAACACGTATAAAACAAAAGAATAATTTATGTAAAGGTTAATAAATACGAAACAAACAAAAGATTTAAGTGTAAAAATTTGGGGTTTTTATAGTCTTCGTCATTATCTTGGTTTGACTCACGCCATAAGTGTTACAAACATCATATATTTTACACCTTTTGAAAGATTATCAAATTTTTAATAACTTGAGTAATATTTTACAGAAGAACAACAAATACCATTATTAGTTTTCCGAATTTGTATGGTCTAATACAAAAGAAGGATTTTACAGTTGAAATTATATACAACTAATATGAATAATATATATCATAAATTAAATAGATTTTTATTGTTGTCGAATAGCAGACAGGGTGACTAATCACTAAAATATAGTAAGCAGTTACCGTTGTCTATGGATTTTTGCGACGTTAGTGGCACCGCTGACACGCTGCAATCCGCATAGAGGAAATGAAACTTGGTGGTTGCCATTCACACGAACTTGGAGTCTTATCATCTAGATAAGGTCGTTTTGTCGCCTACAGGCCGATCCCGGCTGCAGGGGTCAATATTCTTTTCCGCTACAGTATAGTAAATGTACCTAATATAAATCAAATGTTGTGTTTTTGGTTTTAGAAGTAGCGATTTTATTAAATGTAGGTAATAACAATTTAAAAGATTTTTTCTTGTGCATAACTAAGCACTTCTGAACTATTCAACAATTTCATAAATTGTTATTTAAAACGGAAAAGTTTAAAAAGTTTTAAACGGAGGAGGATTAAATCAAGGTACGCTGGCTTCGGCCTGATGAAGGCTTTCGACACTACTACATAAATAGTTTTCCTCACTATTCTAGTTGTTTTTCTCAAGTAAAATCTCCCTGACTCCCTGGAGGTCTAGGGCTATGTGGAACTCCGTGAATGGTGTGCAACGTCCGACTACCTACTAAAATAATGCTAAACTCTTAGCTTTGGAATATGAAATATATCGACAGATAATGTATAATAATATTGTGAAAAACGTATTTGTTTCATTAAATAAATCTTTAGCTTCAAATGCAATTTAAATTAAAACCACAAATCGTTACATCGTTACCAAGAAAGCATAAAAGTAGGTGTTGAAAAAAGAAAATTGTGCCAAATAAAATTTCTCGTCAAAATAACCGTCAAAACGTTCCTGGTTGCAAGGAGTTGCATTGTGAGCGAACGAATGCCGGCCGGTGCAACGACAGCTGTGAGAGCCCTGAGAAAGGGCCTTTATAATGCTTTAGGGCCATTGGCAATGTGAAAGAAATTTTGCACAGCGAAATCTTATCGAATATGAAAATGGGGTGATTGAATTGTGTGGGAACGTAATTGCCCTTATACAAAGGTATGGTATACATCGAGATATGGTATATCAACCTTTACGATCCAAAGTCATAGGACGCCACATTCAGCTTTTATTTTCGAAAGAATTATATCCTCAAAGAAACCAATTAAATATTTACGACAAAATATATAATATTGTATACATTTTGATCACCTAATTGCTTGTTTGGACATCGTTGGAGGAGGCCTTTACCCGACCTGGGGACCTTGCTACTAATCAAACATAGTGTTATAATAATTATTTATTTTCAGAATCAAGTTATAGATATAATAACATAATAACAGTACCTAAACCAAGAAACAATGTAGCAAGATCAAATAAAAGCTTTTTTATTTTTATTATAATTGCTTTGTATGTAATTAAGGGGATGAAATAATGACCAAGTGGTATCTAGAGTCAAATAAAAATTGGCGCCAAATGGACTACTATTTTAAAGACAGCAATGGAAGGGAACGATACGGTTTTCGTATAGACTGAAATAAGTAAGAATGCAGTCGCTACTATAAAAATCTTTCTGTGGGACACATGTAATAATATATATTTGAAACCCTGTTCATTATTTTTTAAACCAAATTTAAATAATTTTTGAAAATTCGTTGTATTTGAAATTGATTAGAAAAATTCTAAAACAATTTTTTGATGTATTACATTTTGGAGTTTGGGACATAGTGAGGGAATGATTTTCAGATATTATTCTTTAAAGATATCCCTATTTCCCTTATATCCTATCCCTATAGATAAGATACCATATGGTTAAATAATTATATTACCAACACTTTTAGCTTCAGTAATTTTCTTTTTAAGAAAAAATTAGTTACCATCATATGTCGTTTAGAGTTTTGTTAAAACTGAAAGGACACGAATTTCGAGATTTCATGAGAATTACCTATAGGTATATATACAATTTAGTCACGGAACTGTGCGCGATTCTCACAGCCATGCTTGCTTAAGAAATTTTTGACGACAACTGTGTAATCTTATCATAGTATTAAAACTTACAGTACATTGTACATTTTTTAATTTTGTCATAAAAATATATACTTATCTGGGTGATTTTATGCTGGGCCAGTCACAACTGCAACGATCCGTCCGCTGTGAGCTCGATCAACAATAACTAGTTATATGTCACAGAATTAATGTCATATTCCCCAAAGATTTATTTAATGGTAGGAAAATATATTTGACCTAACTTCCATTGATCATTACGGTTTTGTCTTGGTCCAACTAACTTCGCATGGTACCAGGACCGCATAAGAGCAAAACAAGTTTTGGCTACAACAAATCCATTTCCCATCTTCGCTGAGTTCCGTCCACATTAACATGATAATCAATGTCTTCCGTTGATAACAAATGTACAATACCTACCGTATATTCTGGCTGGGCGAAATTAGCGCAAAGGTTGACGACCTCTCCCAGCTGCCGGCGAAGGGACGCTACCCTATGAGAAACCACCCTTGGCGGCGCTGCCAAGGGAAAATTTAAAGATCCAAACGTATTATATGTACCAATCGAAATGTACGATTTATATTTTCTTGATATTGTCGGTAATATTTTTAACATAGTAAGAATGTCTATATTTAATACACATCATCAAAAGTTTCAATTTTTGTCCTATTCTGTATTTCTTGTTCTTTTATGTCTTTCTCTTTGCAGTTTTTGTTACTTACACAATTGAAAGAGCTTTCAAATACAAAGGTTATATATGTACATTGTATATAAGAGTAGGTACTTAGGTAGTATTTTAAGGCTGTTTTAGTATCTACTTAAATAACTTTGTCCGGTCGTATCAAATCGATTCATACAGAGGATAGAATATTTGGATGATTTACAAATTCTTCTTATCCGTGTAATTACATAAATTAGATGTTTATAAAAAAGTAAGGAATTTTCTGTTTATAGAAGAATGTTAATTGAACTATGTGAAAAGCAAGGCTTCGACGTTGTGCGATTCGTTAGTTCGAATAGCCTTGTGCTCTTGCTGCTTCCCCATCTCCTTCTTCTCGATAAATAGAATCGGTTGGCTTGCTCACAAGTAGAAAGGAATTTCACTTTATAAAAAACATATCCCTCGAACTGGCGAAAACCTGCATCGTAAGGCTGTTTTACAAACTAAAAATCGACGATGTGTGTTCGGACTAGAACAAACTATTTTATTAGAATTATTTTGTCCGAGTCGTGATCGAACTAGGAATAACCGAATCCGGTCATTTTTGTAGCCACTCAATCAATCGTGTCGTCAAGCTTCATCTCGTAATTAGATGCTGAAAACTTTAAAAAATTCAGTTTAATTTATATATTTTTAATTTGGTTACATTGTCGGGAAAAAAGAAGGTGTACCGTTACGCTTGCTTTTTTAACACAAGAGAAAAGAAGAAGAGTACAAGAAGTACTCGAGTTTCTTTTATCTCATTTATAGATGATCCAATCACTTGGGTGATTGGATCAATCACTGAGTGACCCAAGTTCATATACCCTTACGGGACAGCAGCGTGTTCGCGAAGCCACTGGCGTTGCAAACACCCATAGGCGACGGTAACTGCTAAATTCTAAACGGGCCATCAGCCTGTTTGATGCCCTATAGCAATAAAAAAATACTAGTACTGCTATGATATTCTGGTCTCTGATTGTACTTATACTTAGTCTGGCCATAAATGCTGTTACAATTAAAAATAAACAGAATATTACATTTGAATTTGGAATCTGTCATTTTTATATGATTATTCATTGAGTTTTCTCATTTTGCTGCCAATACATTGTACAACTTTTTGCGATATTAAAATGGAGTGGGTTGATAAAGAAAACCGAATCACTGTAATTGCATTACACAAAGTAGATATGGAGCCAAATGCAATTTTTAAAACTCTCCATACGCTTGGTATTAGTAAAATGTTTGTATACCGGGCTATTAGGTACAATGAGACTTCCTCTGTTTGTGACAGAAAAAGATCTGGCCGTCCACGTAGTGTTCGTATGAAAAAGGTGGTCAAAGCAGTAAGGGAAAGAATTCGAAGAAATCCTGTCCGAAAGCAAAAGATCTTATCTCGGGAGATGAAGATAGCATCTAGAACCATGTCGCGTATTTTAAAAGATGACTTCGGACTTGCAGCCTATAAGAGACTGGCATCGAGATTGTATAGTATTTCGATGCGTACTGGTCATTTTTTAACTGATAATTTAAAAAAGAATAGGGTGTTAAAATCGAAACAATTACTGAAGCGGTACGCAAAGGGAGGTCACAGAAAAATTTTGTTTACGGATGAGAAAATTTTTACAAATGAGCAACATTTTAACAAACAAAATAACCGTATTTATGCTCAAAGCTCTAAGGAAGCTTCCCTTCCCAGTTAGTCGACAGAGTGCAACGTGGGCACTATCCGACTTAAGTGATGGTTTGGTGGGGTATTAGCTATTATATAGCTAGCCATACACACACAGATGTGCCCGCCAGATCTGTCCGACAGACGTGCCTGGCGGACAGATCCGTGCATGTATGGTGAGAACGGACACGGATTTGCACGTCGGGTGCATGCCCGCTGCCCGTGGTCAAATCGAGCGGATCAGGCACGGGGCAGGTAGATCCGAGCTCCCAACTGTGCGTGTGTGCATAGCGACGGATGTATCCGCCAGATTTGATGTCAGTCGCGCACTAACACTCGAAGTAATATACATGAGTTTAATCACAGAAATGGCGTTTAGTGACATTAAAGAGTTTTGGACAAGTTTTATAGAACTTTATAAGTCTTTGCCTTGTTTGTAGAAAATCAAAGATAAGCAATTGTACCTTAACCGCTATATCTAAAGATTTAAAAACACAAGCATACGAAAAGTTTTTCTAGCCATTGCTTTACCCAAACTCTTTTTCATTTTCTTTCTTCGAGACAAATAAAATTACCACATATTATTGCTAATTTATGCTTTGAAATATACATGTTTACAGACGACCGTATTTGCTGGAATTACGATCTCAATCTCAACTGCTGCCCGTATTCGTGTGTGGCGAATCACGGATCTGCCTGTCGGACAAATCCGGCGGGCATATCTGTGCGTGTATGGCTAGCTTATGAAGGAGTGACTGAGCCATACTTTTGTGAAAAAGGTATCAAAACTTCGGCACAAGTGTATCAAGATACTATTCTTGAGAAGGTAGTGAAGCCCCTTAACAACACCATGTTCAATAACCAAGAATGGTCCTTCCAGCAAAACTCGGCGCCAGGTCATAAAGCTCAATCTGCGCAGTCTTGGTTAGAAACGAATGTTTCGGACTTCATCAGAGCTAAAGACTGGCCGTCGTCTAGTCCCGATCTTAATCCGCTGGATTATTATTATTATTATTAGAGAGTACGGATTGCTCTAAACGTCATGATAATTTGGAGTCCCTAAAACAACCCGTACGATTGGCAGTGAACAATTTTCCCATGGAAAGAGTGTGTTTTTTTTTTGACGGGTTCCCCCGGCCCGGGGGCCCGAGGGATATGTGGGACTCCGGGAAAGATGTTTGGCCATCCGACTACCCACTAAAAAAACCCCGCTGTTCTCCTATCGCCTACGCCCGGGCCCACGGATATATGGCCTGCCGATCTCGTGGCCCGGGCCGACACCGGCCCGCCCTTTGTCTTGGGGCGGGCCCCTTCTAAAGTGTTGGCGCCAGGGGGTCAGGGTTTCGTCCCTCCGGCGCTCTCCTAACAACTCTAGGAGTTGAGGGGGGCCGCGGAACAGCACGTAGCCCTCACCCTCGCGGCAATAGTGCGGGCGGCGGATCCTCCCCCGAGGGGCCGCCCGCGGCCGCCTTTTACGGCGGCCGGAGGTCGTTATTTGCCCTCCGGCGCCGCCGACGTGGCCTGCGTTGGCGGAAGGGGAGTGTGGTGGTAGACTCCCGCTCCCGCTCCGCCGCCTCCTTTGCGGACATGACTGCCTCGCAAAAGGAGGCGACGGCCGTCCATTCAGGATCACCCCCGACCATGGACAGAACCAGGGCCGGGAGCGACAGGTCCGCGCCAATTTGGGCGACGAGGGCGCGGCGATCCTCGCGCCACGCAGGGCACACGGCGACAGTGTGGTCCACTGTGTCCTCCTCGTCGCCCGCGCCACATTGGTGGCACCCCGACGTCATCTCCCGGTGGAAAGAGTGTGTGTGATAACTGGCCTCAACGTTTAAAGGACTGTATTGCAGCCAATGGAGACCACTTCGAATAAGTATTTTATATTTTAAATGTTTTAAATTTATGTATTAAGCTAACACACTGTAAAAGTAATAAATGTTATTTGCAATATAATTTTTTTTCCTTTGTTTTAGTATTTATGGCAAGACTAGGTATATTATGGGTATATTCACCAAATTCAGAATATATTTTCTACATTTGACAAGAAAAAAAAATATTATGAAACTTTTGTGGAATGTATTCGTTGACAATCACCGATATTAGGATGCAGTCGATATATTTTTCAACTAGATGTGGGCTCATTGAAACTGGCTGCACGTTTCGTTACATACGAGTATCATTTTGTCTGTCTACAGCAATAATTTTTTTTTACTAATAACAAAGCTCCAGTCAGTATTAGACTACGTATGTGTGGTTATAAAGACCAGGTGAAATCTGAAGGATTATTCCAAACATAAAAACTTACGTAGGCACAAATGTCTAGACATGCCGCCTACGCCGGGCTCCAATGGAAACAAAAATGTCGGAAAGCGGACCCTGGGAACTGAAGTTAAAGCTTGTGACCAGAGCTACTTGGAGACCATAATTTTAACTTGAAGGACGATTGAACCCACAGACAACCATACAGACCACTGACGTAGCCACTGCACTAACTATCCCTTCGTTAGTCTCTCGATAAATTACTCAGTAAAAACGTAAAAAGATAAAATTTAGCACTTAATTCTATCAATGCGTATTATTATCTCTGAAGTTTATATGGGAACATGATCTATAGATGTCTCTAAAACCCTCGTTTTGAATAAGTATGTACGTAGACAACACTACGTTGGCCAAAAACTACATTTTACGTGGAAATATTATTCAATAATTATTTTTACAACTGACAAAATGTATATAAATATTAAATTATTTATTTTACTCATAAAGAAGTTTAATTTGTGGATAAAAACAAATTTAAAGAAATTTGGTAAAGTATTAAGGAGTACAGAAATCTTGATAAAACTCATTTAATAAAATACACATTGAATTCGAAAACTAATAAAAAGGTGTGTGTGTACAAGAATCGAACCGAGACTGTTATAATTACGACTTAATTATAAATCGCAGCACCGTTTAAACCGTTAATAAAGTCCGAAGTAAACATAATAGCTATAACGTCTCAATGCGGGGCCCGAGTCTCAAACTAGATGGAATGGCAAGTATACAACGCCAGCAACTCTTGTCTAGGTAAAAAAATCTGCATTAGGCGAGAAAAACTGCTTAGAAGGTGAATGCCATCGTGGGATACAAATCCGAGACCTCTACATTAATTTCCAGTGTTTATTTATTAAATTACATATTTTCTCCTGACACTGGTAGGAATCCGTGCAGGGGCGGAGAAAGAATACTGACCTCTACGGCTGGGGTCCGCCTGTCGTAAAAGGCGACAAAACAACCCACCCTAGCTACGTGGTAAGCACGTCTGGATGGCGTCCACCTTTGGTCTTAAGGTCCTGTACCCTTATTGGGATAGCAGCGTGTTCGCGATGCCACTTGCGTTGCAAACACCCATAGGCGACGGTAACTGCTAAATTCTGCCTCCAATTTCATTTTGTAATTAAAGTTGTATACAATAAAAGACAAATATAAAATAAGACTAAAAAAAACATCTACTTGGGAGTTTGTTTCGCCGTTTCTCCTCTAGGTAGTGTTTTGTATTGGAAACAGTAGTAGATTTTACACATTTACTAAGTGATCTGCAAAATCTTACATGATACATAAAAATACATAAATGATTTTGAATTGATTTAATATGCATAAACAGGAACTTCAAAGTTACTATAAATTCAAAACATATCCAAAAGAGTTTCAAAACACAGTCACCCCAATCGTCTCAAGTTCAAGAATAAGTACACTACGTGACAACAATGAGCATAGTCAGGTAGTGATTTTTTTTACAACAGTTCCTTTCAGAACATCTGCTCACAAAACCCCGGATAGCAGATGTAAGACGCGCCTTTGTGAGAGTCTTCTACATAATTTTTTTCGCCATACGCACGGCATCTTTTGAAAGTCTCGTCTCGATTTTAAGATAAAACGGATGCTATATAATTTGAAATTGGAATGAAGGATGGATTTTAAATATCGAAAACGATTTCCGACTGTTATATCCGATTTATAACGCTGTCTACTGTTTATTTTTCTTTGTATTAAATATTGCTTTGTGAGTATTTTTTTAAATATAAAAACTGATTTATCTTTAATTTGTTTGGAAGCTTGATTTTATACAAGATTCCGCATGAAAGAAGATGTCCTAAATATTAGGTATTTAGGGCACCTTCTGCTAGATATCTTGACGACCCGGCTGGCTCAGTCACTGCGTAAGTGGCATTAGTAGCTGTCCATGGATTCAACCCCTGCGGACCATAAATTGTTTGTGTGATCTACAAATATATTCTTCTGACCTGAGTTTAAGGGTGTCTGTCAATCGCTCCGTCAAGCTTTGACCGAAAATGAAAATGTTCAAAAAAATCTTAATGCTTGTTCTATACATTTCTCTAAATCAAGATAGTGTTTTAACAAACATGTTATAAAAGACTGATACAAGTCTGTTTGATTTTTTGATATATTTTTCACGGTTTCGTTGTTATATATATATATATATATATATATATATATATATATATATATATATATATATATATATATATATATATATATATATATATATATATATATCTATCGACAAATTATTTGTGCTGAAGAAATCAATCTTAAAATGTATAAAGTAAGTAAAAACACGGAAGGCTGCTTTACAAATATCGACACCCGCCCTTTATTTCAGGGCTCGGCCGGTGACCCCTTTGACCTAGTTTCCATATTTATTTGAACAACAATATAAACCTTAAATTGAAGGTTATAAGGTTAAAAACTATGTACATTTTCCTAAAGGTAAAATATTAGGATACATACACAAACTTTGGAAAACACTTTGAATGTTATGACGGTATGTGATTTGAATTACATATTCGTTCATGTACTAATAAGGCGGGCGGGAAATTTTGTTCCGGGGTTTTTTTACAGCTTTCCTCGGTTTGGGAAGGGAACATTTCGGCTTTCCGAACCTACTTTCTGAAAAAAAAAGGAAATTATCACACACGCTTGTCCATTCTTATAGTATTACCCGTATTACTATGGGTGCATGTTATGGGTGTATCTTACTGTCGAATATACCATACGTCTCTCATACTTCTCCGTAGCTCTTGTATACCATAGTGACAATAACATTTATTTATTTCAGTACAATACATATTACCTACTATTAATGTTTCAAATTAAAAAAGTGCGTGCATATAAAGTACACATGTCAGAAGTGAATTTTTAAAAAATGTTAAGGGTGGACAACCCTTATCACTAAGGGGTATGAAAAATAGATGTTGGCCGATTCTCAGACCTACTCAATATGCTCATAAAATTTCATGAGAATCGGTCAAGCCGTTTCGGAGGAGTACGGGAACGAACATTGTGACACGAGAATTTTATATATAAGATTATAAAGAGGAAAGATTTGATTGTTTGTTTGTTTGCATTGAATATTGTTTGCACTCCGAAACTATTAAACCGATTTGAAAAATTATTTCACTGTTGGGAAGCTACATTATCCCCGGGTGACATAGGTTGTATTATATTTTCAAAAAAATTAGGGATCCTTACTCCAATAATCTAACCCAAGGTGTAAAAAATTACCTAAAATATTCTTTACATCGCGTGCGCTGCAAAAACTATTAATGATAGAATAAAATAATGTACTACGACTTTGCAGAACACATCATTATTTACAAAAAATTTAAATGAGATGCCGCCGCTAAAAAAGGCTCTTTATTTGTATCTTGGTATTAATCCTTATCAAAATAAATTACTTCATATTCAAGACTGCTTCAATACCTTTATATAACTTTTTGAATTATTCAATTCGGACATTCCATTCGAAAGATATCACGAGTTTAAAAATGTAAGTATTAGAAAAAACATTTCACATTTTCGTGACGCTAATTTCCGTATCATCCGTAAAAAATTTACCCTCGCGCGCCCAAAGAAGTTTCACTTCAACAATTAGATATAATAAAATTATAATTGCAAATAAATGAATATGTTACTATTATTTTCTAATAATTTGAAGCATAAAATTACCTTTATAAATATTGTACGCCTTAAAAAGACAAACTGTTGATACAAAATATACGTACCAACATATATAATGTACATGTTACACATTTCTAACAATTATTCAAAAAATAAAATTATGTACAATAAAACATAAGTACATTTTGGTAGCAATACATAGATGCACTAGACAGCGTAGGCATGCTGTATGTAATGTGTATACCACAAGCTGACTCGTATTGCCATTCTAAACTATATTTGTTTGACATTAAAGATCATACCACTAGGGTATTGGATAATTGTACGTTGGTCAAAAGTCCTCCTACACAAGTTTTGTACATTGCTCCTACACTGCAATTGCCCTTTAAAATACATTTAATGATAACTCACAGCCTGGTGTTAGACAAGGATGACTAAGAATAGGAAAGGAAAGACTAAGAAACTTTATCTGTGCAGGGGCGGAGGAAGAATACTGACCTCTGCGGCCGGGGTCGGCCTGTCGTAAAAGGCGATAAAACAACCCACCCTAGCTACGTGGTAGGGCCCCAAGCACGTGGGGATGGCGACCACCTTTAGTGTTAAGTATGCCGCCATGATAACTCTGTGTTGTGTTCCGGCGTTAGTGACTCAAGTTCCTGTACGTTTATATAACAGCAGCGTGTTCGCGATGCCACTGGCGTTGCAAATACCCACAGGCGACGGTAACTGCTAAATTCTAAGTGGGTCGTCAGCATGTATGTTGTCCAACAGCAATAAAAAAAAAGAAGACTGTAGAAGAAGTAACTAGAGCAAGAAAACTATGCCACTAGTGAGGCTAGACCACCTAGACCATCACATACCCTTGTTCGTTATTAATTATATTCTTTCAGACTCCAAGTTAAGGTGGTTATGACGCAAACAGCACGTGCATCCTTGACCTCACTTCCGTGTACTGGAGAGGTTGTTAAACCGGAAATAGTTCGGCAAACCGCAAAGTAATGTTTATTATAGTTATGCCAAATGCTGGGCTTAAGATCTGACCGAATTCGGTTTGCCGAAAATATACTCACCTTAAAAAACTAGCAGTTGAAATGAGTATGAATTAAATTCATATTTAGATATTAGGCGAATATTATTATTCTAGTAAAAATTAAGTTTAATATTTTATTGAATATTATCATATTTCTTTAAAAATAAAAATAAAGATTATTGATTTGACGCCAATTTGATAGGAATTAGTAATCCCTCAACGCAGGGGTAGAGTAAGAATACTGGCGCTGCGGCCAGGTGTGGCCTGTCATAAAAGCTTCAAAACATCCCAAGCTAGTTGGTAGGATTTTAAGTTCGGGTGTATTTCAACTACCCCTGGTCTATAAGTATGTTGCCATAATAACCTTGTGCGGTGTTCCGGGACAAGGAAACCAGATTCCAGTTCCCACTAATACGCTGTCATTCCCGTAGGGACTGACCGATAATCAAATATCTATATCCTTGGTGTCACAAACATTTATAAGCGACGGTAACTGCTTACTATTAAGTGGGCTGTCAGTCTGTCTACTATTCCGCAGCAATAAAAAAATCGGCTTAAAACAGAATGATCGATTTGCACATGCCTAACCAGCCAATATAATTTAGGCGGGTTTTTTGGATTTACGAGGTTAAGTTGTCAAGGTGTCCGATCACTGGTATTTTTTTCGTAATAGCTGGTTATCAAATCATAATTACTTATTATGATACAAAGTGGGCGGAAATGAGAAAGATTCTTAGAAATGTAACGTATGCTTATGGATATATGAGTAATATAAGAGAATTATGTGGTACATAAAGTATGCAAAATGGTCTTGTAATAATTCTAATAAATGAAATAATATTTTCAGTTCAATAATGACGTGGTAGCCAAGTAACACTTGTGAGTAATGTAATGCAACCGCGGTTACGAGTTCAACTCTCACGATGGTATACATTGCTAAGGTCTAATGATTATTACGAATTTACCGCGTATTGTAGAAAAAAACTCAACATGGAACAGCGTGTAATGAAACAGCTTTGAACGAACAAAATATATCTATATTTAGCTACCTAATAATATATAATAGCGTCTGGATGGCGACCACCTTTGGTTTTAAGTATGCTGCCATAATAAACTTGTGTTGTGTTCCGACATTAGTGACCCAAGTTCCTGTACCCTTATGGGACAGCAGCATGTTCGCGGTGCCACTGACATTACAAACACCCATAGGCAACGGTAACTGCTAAATTCTAAGTTGGCCGTCAGCCTGTCTGCTGTCCTACAGCAATAAAAAAATCATTACTAAAAGTTACTTCCACTGATGATTTAGGGCTTCTCTATAGAGAATGGACTTGTTTACTTTGCTTTACACGGGGCAATCATGCTAAGAAAAAGTTGAAAATATATTATTTTACTTAACCGTTAACCATTGTGAAATATAACTTGAATGCTTGAGGGCTCGTCAGAAAATAAAAAAACCTCATGGTTATTAAATAATATTCCACGCTTACGAAATATGCTGCGAAACATAGTACTAGCCCACAGCTGGATTCGAACCTCCCCCTAGAAGGACCGAATAGTATACCCGTCACGCTTGTCCAATGTGAATTGGTGAGTTGCACATGCCAGTAATCTCGGTATGCAGATATCCTCACGATGTTTCTACAATATACATATATTAGGCGAGAAAAACTGACTAAGCGGCATACACCGTGATACGATTCGAACCCAGGACCTCAAGATTGGTTTCCCATTGTAATACCACTGTTCTACCAGGTGTATCAAATATAAGAATTAAATTTAGGATTCTGATGATAAAAAGATTCCTGATGATATCATCAACACAATAAATATTAAATATATTGATATAATTCACACGTCACCTAGTTTCAAAGTAAGCAGCAGAGCATTTTTTATAGAAACAAAACAACTAACATTTAATTTTTATACCTTGCTTTTGGTAAATAAATACATATTATACTAGCCATTCCCGTCTGCTTCGCTGATCGAATAACAGAAAAAAATAATACGAAAAAGTTTTCGTACGCATGGAACAGAATAATATAAAAATCACGATTAAAAAACAGGGGTTGGTCGTAGAAGGGCGAAAATTTGAAGTTGTGTATATTTTTCAATGCTAAATCATAATAAAATAAAAATAAAAAAAATTGTCAAAAAATAAAATATAATTTAGGGGTGGGTCACTCTTATCATTTAGGGGTATGAAAAGTAGATGTTGGCCGATTCCCAGACTTACCCTATATGCACACAAAATTTCATATAAATCAGTCCAGCCGTTTCGGAGGAGTTTAGTAACAAACACCGCGACATGAGAATTTTATATATTAGAGATATCTAGATTCGGTACGGGAATTGAATACGTGAACCTCCCGGGCGTATAAAAACCGCTGCGCCATCGTAGTTAATAACCATTTTTAGATTTAAAGAAATGTGATTAATAGTTTAGCTCTTATCAAATATAGGAAGTGTACAAACACACAGGAGATGAGGTCAAACGGGGTCCACTTCTGCGTATTTCGCCGGCACATAACATAGCACGCCATTGATAACAACAGCTTTGATATTAAGAATGCCGCCAATTCGTATCCAAAATATTGTACTTTCTTGGTGTTTTACTGCATTTAACGGATTTGATGAAAATTATGACAGTAGCATTTTTACGATGCGCACGCACACCGACAGTCCTAAACGACATGTTGAAGTTAACTGATAACTGTCTGTCAAATTTTCGTGAAAACTTGTAGCTATGTTCACAGTAGTTTCTCAAATATTCATAAAATCTACAGAACGTGTTTTATATTAGTAAAAATAAAAAGTATATTTATTCAAAAATATAACATATTATGTATGTTAAATGTGATATTAAATTTAATTTGGTGGCGAATAAAAAAAAGTTCACCTACGTAAAAATTCGTGATAAAAGTGACTTTTAACTATTTTTAAATGAATTTAAAGACTTTAGGTTAATTGTCGGTATGTATAGTTTTTATTACATTATTTTATAATTCTTTTTACAAACAAAGAGTTATTTTAATCAATAAAATGTATTGACTTCGAGAAAGGATATGAAAGTGGCCTCATTATCTGATTACGATACAGCAGTTTATGAAACGATCTGAACACCTTATAGAAATAATAATTTAAAAAAACTAACGGAAAATTATTTATATAATCGATATTAACTAAGGGTTATAATGGGCGGTCTTATCTCTATAAAGTGATTTCTTCCTCCTCGGTTCGGGCTCCCCCAAGAGCGGAGGTCCTGGTGTCCAATTACCTTCACGATGACTCATGATACTAGACACCAAAGTTTATTTATAAGATTTGAAAAATAATAAATACCAGCTCAGATCTGAATGTCTCGGAATAAAAAGTATGGCCGTTTTAAAGGATAAAGTCTGACGTCGACATTAGTATTTATAAAAAAAAACATTAAATACCTATACAGAAGCCAATTGCGGCTATTTCTAGTATTTTAAGTAGTATTTCAACGTTTTCATCATATTAAGATTATGGTGCCTCATATATAAAATAGTGCTCTAAATTGTTTTATTTTTAAGTATACTTAAAAATAAAGCGTATAAAATATGTATACAAGATTTTCATCAAAATATATATTCTAAACGCCATGAAATTTTATATTCTTATAAATCTTCAGATATAATACATTATTATTGTTCTTTATTATTTTTACCGTAGGCCATAATTTCGATAGTTAAAGCGAATTATTCTTATGTTGCAAGGAACAATTTTTATCATTTATTATGTTAATAAATCTAGCGTTCT
The DNA here is from genome assembly GCA_963693495.1 of Malacosoma neustria. Lineage (NCBI taxonomy): Eukaryota > Metazoa > Arthropoda > Insecta > Lepidoptera > Lasiocampidae > Malacosoma > Malacosoma neustria. The sequence continues at coordinate 19,873,456 of OY856377.1, forward strand.
AATCGTGGAGGTATCAACGCGTAGCACGCTATTAAGCGTGAGTTGGAAATAATTACCTTGTAAGCCGCGGCTAGGTGTTAAAGTACGGCAGAGGGCGCGCGGTGGCTCATCACTCAGGGCGGGCGGAAGCTGGGACGCATCCCGCCCAGGCTGCAGCCGTCGGGCGGTGGGCGAGGGGCGCAGGTTGGAGGGCGCAGGGCGGACTCGCCTCCGCCGCGCGCCCCTGCCCCAAGCCGCGAGGCGACCGCGCGCAAAGCGCGTGCGCCCGCCGGCCGGCAATTCAGTTCTCCGCCGCGCTGCAACATAGACGCACGCACGTCGCACATGATAAATCGCGGCGTTTGAAACGATCGAACGCACACCCTCTAATTTTTAAATCACCAGTGACGGAGAGGGAAACCTCTCTTTAACCGACAAAATAGCTTCTCAAGTGGAAATGCCGTCGAGCCTCTATGGCGACCTGGGTGGCGGGGGCCTCGTGGAAGACCAGCGTGCGCTTAAGCTCGCGCTAGAACTTAGCATGTTGAGCCTAGGCGAGCCCCTGCCCACTAGCGACCTGGCGAGCCCGCTAGGATATGCACCACCCCCGGATGACCGTGCTAAGAAATCGCAGAACATGACCGAGTGCGTGCCGGTGCCGTCTTCGGAGCACGTCGCTGAGATCGTCGGCAGGCAAGGTAGGCGAATCGCTGTATCATTCTGTTTTCACGTTAGCTACTCATGCCGCCTCGTCGGCGAACAGCTGTACAGGGCAGGGAGGATTATTTTACGTTGGAGTTCGCATACGCCACCCTTATGTAAGGCCAAGGGCGGCCGCACGTGCCCGTCGCAGCGTTTAGGTTATGTTCGATCAAAATCAACTCATAACGACAGAATTCCGCAGCACTATTAGTTTGCAACACGAGAAATAACCATACAATTACAATTTTATTTGGTTGCCCTCTTTATGGCCTATTATTTTACACCTCAAACGCTCGTAGTATGTTTTTGTAGTGTAGATAACGACGTAGTTTGCCTCGTAGACGGTACGCATGTTAGCGCTCGCCGTTGTTATGCCCCTAGTTTCGGCGCATCGAAACTTAATGTTTTGTGATTATTCGTTGCTAAAAATTCTTATCTACCCACATTACGTAGATAAATATATTAAAATACAAACTTGAAGGTGTTGTTACTCTCTATACTCTCTGCATTTTTGTTTCTAAATTTTTCTTATTATTTTGATTTGATACTCGTAAACACTCATAATATCCTGTTCGTTTTAAAATAGAAAATGTACATGTATATAAGTGTAATTGTGAAAACGAGTATTAATTCCATTGTCTTAAAGGTCAAAATCCCCAATACAGAAGTAATTAAAAAGCATAATACCTATTACTTATAATTTTATCCATATATAAACGTCCAGATTATTTTTAATTTATTATTATAATTTATTACATAAGTACTTCCATTTTTCATTGTTGTATATAATAATTATTTCATTAAAATTTGTCGTCTTTAGTCGTATTATTTTTAAATTATCACATGACGATGGCCAGAATTTCGCATAGTAAATGACTTCGCAAATCATATGTGGTCTCTGTCAAAATAAATGATATATATAAGGTTGGACGCACTTAATTTGTGGTAGCCTGGTGTTAATCAAGACGTAATTATATATCCCGTATACGTTGTAAAATATTAAACATTCACATAGGTATTACGAGTGTGTGTAACCCGTTAATCTTTATTAAGCAGCGTATAATCGTCTGCTTAGGCTATGAGCCTTACCTGGCCTATATAATTTTTACTTCGCAATAAGTTACTGAACAATCACCCCTACTATTTTTATTTAAGGGAAATTTATATACCGAGAAGTTACAAAAGCTATTTCCATTTTAGTACCAACAAATATCTAAATCTATTTTAAATTACATAAAACCACATATCTATCTAATGTCGTTATAATCACGGCGCTGTGGCGTATACCTCAAAACGAGGGTAGATGTCCCAAAAAATCTCATTTCCTACAAAAGGGACATTCCAAGTCAAACTTCATTGGAAAAAACTATTCGTTCTAATTAAAAGATACCTTTTGCCAAAAAAATTGGGTTTGGGGGTACATTTTTTGTTAAGGGTTGTAAAGTTCCGACAAAGCGGGTGGGGACTGGATTTTATCTTTAGCGATTTCTCAAATGTGTGTCGGTTCTACACGGAATCAATTAACCGATGTTTAAAACTTCTTAGATATGACATCTATTTGGAAATATATGATAAAGTGGCATTATGGACGGAACCGCATAATTAAGCGGCTCTATACAAATTGATATCAAATTAGGCTATATAAATAAATATACAGAGACAATTCAGTGTCATCTAGCTCAAAGTAAGCAGCAGAGAGTTTTTGTTATAGATACTAAACAGCTGATAATATACTTACAAACATTTGTAAATAAATAGACATACATAAACGGCCAAACTTGAGATAGGAATTGAACACGTGGCTTCTGCAGGCGTCCAACGTGCGTTAGTCATTGAGCCATGCAGGTCGCAATCGATATAAAGATCTTCTAAATATTACAATAAAAAAGTTTCTAAATAATAATAATTAATCATCATACTTAAGTCCACCACTAGACAAATATGAGCAACTTAAGTAAAATAAAGACGCGACTGGGATCTGTGGTGCCAACTTGGGTGGTTCAGCTGTGGACACCGATTAGCCGACGACGAAGATGAAATGTACTAGGACATCATAACCTTATAACAAGTAAATGAAAACAACATTCCTATTAGACCTTAAACTAAGTTGTAGATTTTGTATACGATTCTCTTATGAAGTCTCACTAAATCCAAACAAACGATTATAATAAATATTTGTTGTATTTAAATCAAATTCTGAAACCGTTACTCATAACCTCTTGTTTCTTGGACCGGTCACAGTAAATAGGGCTCGTTTCGCTCGAAAACCCTTTCATAATATGAAATATAAAAACATGCTACTGAGTTGCCAGGTGAATACAATGGGAATGTCGAGAATAGATCAAAACTCGGGGGAAACCGGTTATTGTAGTAACTCAAGCCTTTATATTTTTACTACTTTGATTATTCTTACTTTATCAATTCAATATCATTGACTTCTTGGCTTATAGAATACTATAACATTCTTCCGTTTCAATTAATTAGAACGAAAACTTAAAGTAAAAAATAAAGCAATCCGCATTTATTAATCGTAATTATAGTAGTATGTAACTATAAATTCAAACAAGGGTTTCTAAAGGTAGTTTAAATTTGTTTGATTGAACACCTCTTTGTTTTGATCTGTCGATACCAGGAAAACAAAGTGGTAGTTATAACAATAATTCTAAAACATTTGTAGTTCATCGGACGTCTGGCAACCTTAGACGCCCATTTCCAGACGACGCGACTGAGAAACACGAAGCTTCGTAACCTTGTCGCTGTACAATTGTGCGGCTTTAGGGAAAGCAAATGACAATGTTTTTTTAGTATTTGTAGCTTTTTTAATTAATAACAAAATTATTTAGCTTTTAGACAAGTTTAATCTCAATCGAGTAGTTGTGATTCCGCTTGTTTGTAACTTTTTCTCTTCTTGCCATCCATCCACATTTTCTTCTAAGCGTTCTATGGTATACACGTGTTTATTTACATAATTGTTTGCTTATGTGCCATGTTTTACTTATTTTAAGACTGCGTTTAAAGTTGAATTTCGAGAGCAATGTCATTGTTGTTATAATTAGGGCGGCGAACAGTTTCCTTTTAAAGCCCCGATGTTTAGTTCCAGTTGAATTTGGAGTTTTATTGCTTTGTTTGCTCGAGGAAAGAATTTGGAATCGAAGTTTAAAGTTTCTATATTTGTTACAGGTTTCGCTTTCCTTATTATTTACATATATAATTTAATAATGAAATATAGAAAATAATTGATAATTGTTGAGCTTCCGGCTGTTTTACCATTGCAGTAGCATATGGTTTTTCAAATATTGTAAAATTTCTTTCAGACCTGCTGCGTGTTGGCAATGCCTCTGTTGCAATCGTTTATAGGCGACAGCGACTACCTGGTGGCTGTTTGCCTGTCTGAACTCAAGCTATAAAAATAGATACCATTGCACATCATGACGTAAATAATACTATTTCAGAGGTTTTAAAAAAAATAGGTTGATCAAATCAATGAAGTTTGAGAATTAACATTAATATGTAGAAATATGATGCCCTTTGTATTCCTTGCCCTTCTACTTGGAAATCGCACAAAGATGTCTCGAGTAATTTTTTATTACATATCTGAACAATACCGGTAACTTGATATCCGTGAACAATTTTCTGTTAACTTAAATGATCTTTCATCTCATTTACCTGATATATAAAACCTCTGTGAGGATTAAGATTGTTTTTTGTTATTTGAGGTTCAAAACTATCGGTATACCTTAATAAGCCAAGTCCAAAAATTGCAGCAATCAAATGCCAGATATTGGTTAGTTCATTAAATCTAAAAAAATATACATCACTGGATAAATCAGCAGGATCACGGGTTAAATTTTCGTCTCAAATGGGCGTTTTATCAATTATATATATAATATGTATTTATTTACAAAAGAAAACTATAAAAGTGTTTAAGTAGAAAGTAGAGTAGTAGAAATCGGATAGGTTACAAAAGAGCTCTGCAGCTTACTTTGGGACTAGATGGCGCTAAAGTCACAACAGATTTATGTAAAAATGTTTAAATACTTGAAAATAAAAATTTAAAAACGGCCAATTCAATTCTTCGTATGTCACGATAATTGTATGCAAAACTGTATTAAATGTGCTTGTTTTATGTAAGCACAACGGCAATTTACTTCAAACAAAAGAATATAAAATAAAATTCCGCGGATGAATATATTTAACTATAAACTATTGCCTATTGAGCATTCCCGTCAAAACCTGATACGACCTTAAATACACTTTTTATATGACATGAATATCAAGTATATCCTTTTATCCTTGGAATATCATATTGTGGACTTTAATACGACGGCCAGTAGGAGAAGCCCTGTTAGCAGTGTTGCCAGCAATTTAATAAAAGTTTTCGGTAACAACACGAGTGTAAAATAAGTTTTTTTTTTTATTGCTGTAGAACAGCAGACAGGCTGACGGCCCGCTTAGAATTTAGCAGTTACCGTCGCCTATGGGTGTTTGCAACGCCAGTGGCATCGCGAACACGCTGCTGTCCCATAAGGGTACAGGAACTTGGGTCACTAATGCCGGAACACAACACAAGGTTATTACGGCGGCATACTTAAGACCGAAGGTGGTCGCCATCCAGACGGGCTTTACGACAGGCCGACCCCGGCCGCAGAGGTTAGTATTCTTTCTCCGCCCCTGCACGGATAAAAACAGACATCCGTTATAAAAAGAGACAGTGAGACATCCTTTTCTGTGTAATATAGGTATATTTGTAACTTTTCCTGTTCTCGATCAATATGGTCCAAGAAAAAAATTTCATAGATGTGTCGAATTTGACAAAAGCTACTTCCGTCTGCGCTTATGCATAATAAATACTAGTTTGGATAACATATTTTTATTTTACTCAATTTTAAGTCATCATTATTTTCCATTAATTATAGTATATTATTCTAATATTATTAAAATTGTAATATTCCTTTATTCATTAAAACATTCTGTTAATTCAGCATGTGCTAGCAACACATGCGAAGACATCTGTTGAGACGCAAAACATTAAAAGGTTGTTTAAAATTCTCGCGTTTACGTACGGACATGTCGTGACGTCACGTCCGGTTGTCAATTCATGTCGCTAGTATCGACATACACAAGTCGATTGCCGATGATTGTGTCAACGTCGCTTGGACCTCCTGTCGGCTCTTTTGTTCTTTGATTTGTAACGCCCGTGCGGACAAGCATTTTGCATCGTACGTATTTCCATGTACTGTTCACTTTTATGGATGTAACACAGATTTAAGTAATATGAAACACATGTTTCAACGCTGAGAGAGTTAAAAGAGTAGGCGGTAAAATTTAACCATATTTGAAAATAGCTAGCATTTATTCTAGTAAAAGGAGCCCGCACGTCACGAGCATTCCAACATAGTAAGTCGTCCTTAATCTCCATAACATTGTTTCCAAACTGCAGTGTTTCGATGAGTAATTCATCCCCGTCTGTCAAGAGCCGGTATGCTGACTAGTCGTTTGGACCGGTTCTACATCAATGACCACCCCTCCCCCACCGTTTACACCTCATCTCTAGATACTCATGTTTCTCAACAATAACTCTCGATTTTGAAGTTACCCGACCGTTTCTTCGACACACAAACGTTACGATTGTCCAAACTATTAGCCACATTCCTCTTGATTTGACGCCTTTGCCGCCCGACAGTAATATTCATTCCAAATAGAATTTGAAAAGATAGAAACAAAAAGACATAATAATATGGGTTTAATAAACTCAATTTCCCCAACAACGAAAGAGAAAACAGTTTCGTGAAGCACACGTACGAGCGGAATGTACCAAGAGCGCACCACCGGCTAGGCGGTGAACGCGAATCAGCGAGATTCGCAATGTAGCTCGGTGTGCGTTCTGGTCGACGCCACCGCAGTCAGGGTCAAGGTTTCAGCTCCTGCACACTGCTGCACGCCTAGTAGGCAAGCGCGGAACGCCCCCGCCTCATTCTCCTGCAACGTATTCAATGAGTGGAAACCTATCAATTAAAAGCGAAACTGATACGTATTGAATAATGCGCTTTCCCACGAGAGTTCTAAGCTAGTAAATAAATTATTTTTGAGCTTTCGAACGACGATAATTGGTTTCTATTTAAAACAATTTATGTCCACTGTGGTCAAACAACACGCAAAAGCGACCATTTCCTACGGCAATGAATGTTGACTTTGTGTTTAATTTGTTGAGTGATCGCTAAATTGCTTGTAAAAGGGCTGACGGCTATTACTAAGACAAGATTACACAAATCTTACTATCCGTTGACGTTTTTTGAATGAAGCTACTCTGACGAAAAAAATAAACTGGCATATATCCCCGACTTGCCGGAGAGGCATCCCGAAATTCCAGGGCTCCGTTTTTTGTGTAACTTGACAGATGCATTCTGGGACGCCACTAACCGCATCTTGCATCCTTATCGCGCTTAAGAAATTAGATTCTCAGTTCGTATATCTTCGTGTCTACTACGTCGAATTTGAGGGTTATTTTAAGGTGCATTTCCCCGTCCCTGTCTGTCGCGGTGGCGCCAACGCCTAGGGAACAGGGAAGCCAAATCGATTCGCTCCTGTTTGTATTGCGCACGTCGCCGTAGCAGCATTCTTAAACATGGTTACTTTTTGTTTTGTACTCGTATGTGAACTAGTCTGGCCACTTGCCGGGGCCAACTAGAGTTCATTCCAAAGCGTCGGCCGTCGCGAAAGAAGCATCGTGACGTCACCGAATATGTCGGCACCCCCACGTCTGCAAAACTTAGGGAGCCTAATGAATGACTTCCTAATTGCCGGAGTAGCACGAATACGTAATCCGGTGCGAAAACGTCTCCATTTAATTATGGACCTTTAGTCGTTTTATATCTGAGCTTCAAATCGATTGTCAAATGCTCCGCGACAACTGGTGCTGGATGCGAGTGGTTGCGATCGGAATGTTTAGTAATAAGCACCGAGGCCCACTTAGTGCATAATGAATCTTATATTATGGCAGCGATGGTCCATATCTGATAAGCGGGATACGTTAAGTTCAATTCGACCTACGTGTTCTGTCAATTTTATAGCCCGGAATCAGATATGCTCTCGGACTATGTTGACAAATCGATCTTGGTCTGTCAGCCTTCGACATGAAGTAGGATTTCATTTTGATATACTAGCCTCTAGGAGGTAATAACAGTGATCCCTCGAGAGTTCTATTATTGCTCAACACGTCGCAGAGGGATTAACCAAGAACACGAAATCACTTTTGTGATTATTTGTCGTTTGTTCAAGTTTAGTTGCCGACGAACTATTATATTTTTTTGTAATACATAGGTATATATTGGGACAATTCATACAGCGCACTCTAGTCCAACGTTATGAGCAGGTACAGAATTGACAAACTAAGAGTACTTATATACTTTTTCTTAAATAAATAAATATTTATATAAACACTCAGATTTGGGGCAGGAATCGAACTCATAACCTCTGCAAACGTCCCGAAGTGTGTTATCGCCAAGGAGGTCATCAGTATTAAAACTTAATGACAGGATACGATGTTAATGCCTTTGTTGGAAATGGCGCAGATGTGCCAAACGTCGCCACGAATGATGGTTCCGTTGGACCCAGCAACGAAAACATGTGTTCTTGTTTACGAACATGTTAATCTTTAGATTGTTAATTATCAAATACGCACTTTTATTATTAGAGAACAGAGGTATAAAGCAACAAATAACACCTCAAGTTTCAACCATGGATATGCGCCGTGCTATGTACTATGTAGTATATGGTTTTAAGTACTGTTGTCGATATATTATTGGCAGTTGGGAGGGAGTAGTGATTTCTCGAATCTTATGTAGTCGAAATTCTCGTTAAAATGAAATTTTTTTCCCATAGAATTAGTAAATGATTATTTAATTATTACCTAATAGATACTGTTTGATGAATGTTATAATAGAATGTTCAAGGCAACTAACGTGTTCCTGAACAATAAACTAAAGAACTTTCAAATTTTCTTCGCGTTAAAATTAAAACATTTGCATACTTTGTCTGCTGTCCTACAGAAATAAAAAAAACTTATATTTAGACTCGGGTATCTATCTTTTGGTTTTGAAATTTCGACTATTGTGAAATTTTCTCAATGATTGGCGCCATGATATGTGCAGTAATAATTAGAAAAATCAATAGAAACTTGACTAGACGATATTGTTTTATTTATACAAATATTTGTATGATTTATTTTATTACTTAATATTTTTGTAATGTTTTTTTTTCATATGTTATCGAAAAAGACAAAATAAACTAGCCTACAGGTATCAAAGGAAGGTCATCAATAGGTTTTCCTTTCTTTACAAGCTATAAAAATTTGCAGGAAAAATTTTTTTTCGTAAAATTTTGTGATAAAACTTTTTGTTTGATAAAAATTTCCAGCAAACATGACAAGTAAAAGTTAATTCACTATAAAATATTTTGCGTCCTTGGCGTAAGGGCTTTTGCAAGGAACTTCCGCAGAGGTCATCTATTCCATTACCATGTGTAATATGTAATTATTTACGAAAGAAAAACATATAAGAAAAATATCAGTTGTTTAGTATCCATAACAGAAGCACTCTGTTTACTTTGGGACTAGATGGCGTTGTGTGGATTGTTCCATCCATACTATAATATTATAAATGCGAAAGTAACTCTGTCTGTCTGTCTGTCTGTTCCTCTTTCACGCCTAAACGGCTGAACGGATTTTGATGAAATTTGGTATGGTGATAGATGATAACCTAGAAATGGTCATAGGCTATAAATAATCACGCCATCGTTCTTAGGGGGTAGGCAGTAGGCAGATAACTAAATTGAGTTAGTGATTTTTTGTGCTTATCCGGTATCTATGAGAATCGGCCAACATCTATTTTTCATCCCCCTAAATGTTAGGGGTAGTCCACCCCTAAATTTTATTTTTTGACATTTTATTATTTTTATGGCAGAACAACGTTTGCCGGGTCAGCTAGTATTTATATATAAGTGTGATATTTTATGAAAATTTTATAAAGTACTTTAAATGTATTTCTATGAAGATTTTTTTTTACTTAGTTACAAATATATAAAAGTTTTAATTTAAATATTAATGACAATAACAATTTGTATATCAGGCAACAATCAATCACATTTAAATGAAACGAAAGTATTTGGAATAAGTTATCGTCTGTTAAACATCTGCCCCAACCGTCTCCGAGGGTTTCACCTGCTTCAGCTGACTTAGGGATATTGATAGTCAAACGTACTTATTATTCTACGTTTACACAACTGTTAAGTGATTTGTGATGTTAAATACTTTAATAATTACGGTAATAAGGATAGTAGTCTTCCAAGATGATGTGTGTGTTTGTACATTTACTAGTAAAAACATACTTAATATGAAAAGAGATAATGACATTTAAAGCAATTTTATATAAAAGAAAGACACAAAAACAAAAGAATCATATAACACACATTAATATTGACATCCTTTTTTTTTGGTCTCGGGGAAAAACCTCTCTTGACGGGTTCCCCCGGCCCAGGGGGACCGAGGGATATGTGGGACTCCGGGAAAGATGTTTGGCCATCCGACTACCCACTAAAAAACCCCGCTGTTCTCCTATCGCCTACGCCCGGGCCCACGGATATATGGCCTGCCGATCTCGTGGCCCGGGCCGGCGCCGGCCCACCCTTTGTCTTGAGGCGGGCCCCTTCTAAATATTGACATCCTAAATTGTTGTACCTATCTCAACATAATATTGTTTTATATAAAACGAAATATTGCTATTGCATTCTTTTTAAATATTTTTTTCCCTTTTTTATTTCTTAATTAATCGATTATAAATTTTACTATAAATAACCTTTAATAATTTCTTGATATCATTATATTTATAGTTACTACTTGATTATATGCGTCGAATATCATGTGGTTTTCTCGTTAATTATAATTCATAGTGCCTTAATGGGCTTGACTTTTTGTTGAGGCTATTAAATGAATAACAATATTAATAAGTATTCAAATAAGACAAGACTTTACCAAAATAGTAGCCTTAACGTAATTAGTAAGATTAATTGCACCTGCCAGTTCGCTTTATTTTTAATGATTGGACAATTCTGCCATCTATATGGCAAGTTTTGCACAATTCGTACATTTCATTGAAAATTATGCTGATCAATGAAGTTGGTTTGGTTTTGCTTTTTAGTTTATGGCTCCAATGCTTTTGGCTCAAATTTTGCCAAGGTCGCAGTAATAGTCGTTAGGTGATGTCAAATCAATGAAGATTAAAAATAATTGCAATCTTCTGTCATAACTACATATTATATATATACATATTTGTTATTTGACACGCACGCGGAATTGTGTAAAATATCAAAGTCAAATTTGATAGAATAAGAAATTAAATATATTTTTATATTTTATTAAATTCTCTTAAATTAACATTGGTAATCTATAAATAAATAAATAAAACATAAACTGGGTTAATTCGTGCAGCGCTATCTAGCCCCAAATTAAGGAGCAGAGCGCTTGTATTATAGGTACTAGATAACTGATATACTGTTTACGTAGTATTACATAGTAGTTTTGTAAATACAGTGTAAAGTCTATATAACGACACTCAACAGACTGTGAATTTTTCATTGTTATAGAGAGTGGTCGTTATATGGAGAGAAATATTATTTTACTATTCTATAATAATATGTATGTATTTACAAATGTAGTACACATTTTACACACGAACATTATTCATACAAATAACAACACTTATTGCGTATAGTCTGTATCTTCGTCTGATGTTTTTCGCTGCTCCAAAATTTTAATTGGATTTTCTTATGTATTTTACTCATATCTTGTGATACTGTCGGGTCGACTTGATTATATAAAAAGTAATTTTCTAATAGTTTCACTAATTGCTTGATCGATGCTTGGTGTAGAGACAAGCTCGTCTGTTTCATCTTCATCCACTTGTTGTTTCTCAGTGTGATTCATAATGCCTTATTTTTTTCTTTAAATAGAGTGAGCGTAACGCTATATAGAGTGTATTATTGTATAGAAAACAAGGTAAACCAACCAAAGTCAAGCTATTTCGACATTTTAAGGAGTTTGTCGTTAAATCGAGTGACGTTATAAAGAGTTTACACTATATATAATTAAATTACTATTTGAGATTGGAATCATATCAGCGACTCCCACGTGCGTTCAGTGCGAAAGCCGTTCTGCCTTAATAATATATATTTTTGACAATATAAAAAATAACACATTTTGGACCATGATTTAGTTAATTGCGATAATAACTATACAATACGCCATATGTCTCGTACGCATGAGTGTCGAAACCTCCTTAGGACATCAATAAAGTATTGTTACATACGGAACCCATCTGCTTCGAATATGACCGATATAAAAGTATTGAACTTTTAAACTGATAATTCGCAAGCACGTTTTAACCAATTTGTACGAGAATCTTTTGAATTATACGAGTATGTGATTGAAAAAAAATTATAATTAATTATCTAACTCCAAATAATTTATTTAGAAAATTATAGCAATATAGGTTTTAAATAAGTATTATTTTTCTTTATTATATTCGCCGTTTCCGTTCATATAAATAACAAAATTCATCATAAACTGAAAGTATTTTCCCGCGCATTCGTACCGACGATTTTTAATTGAATCATAATAAAAAGGGCAACGGCAACTTGCCATTGTTCAACAACGGCCTCTCCGCGACAGCTGCGCTTTCCGTTGCGTACTTAAAACGGAACGTGCGTGTGACCGCGCCATTACATCACTCAGTCACATCGACTCGTTACTAATAAATTATATTACAAGCTTTATTAATTTACTGAATTTGTCAACTAAGTAAGAATATCTATGACAATGTGGAAGCCAACTCAAAACCAGATACAAGTTTGATTCCCACGGTAACCTGAACGTATTAGTTTTTTGTCCTAATGTTTATATTATATCTTATTTACAAGGTTGTGTGTGTGTTATTTCCTTCTTCTGCCCTTATTCCAAACTATGTGGGGTATGCACAACATGTTCTCTTCTTCTTCTTCCACTCTCTATTAGACGTCATTTCAACATCACAACTTTTTTGCCATGTAAAAGTTTTCTACAACTATTTTATTTGTTTATTATATTAATATACTTTTAAATATATTCTAAATAAATCCCCAAAAGGGGATTAACGTTAGGCAGGGGGCAGGTTGTTAAAAGCAAGCCATAACTATTAGTACTCGTACAACATGTACTCAAACGAAAGGGGAACGCGAGTCCGTTAAATTTTCGTCTTCCATGTTTTTTTTCGTGAGACTTTCAAGTTGGAATATAGTTGGTATGTGTGTCCTTATAACTATGCCAATAAATTGTAATACGATTTTGTATGAGAAATACATCGCATCGCTGGCCTCGCTTTGCCTACGTTGTACTAATAAGCTTCTCAAAATCGGCACATAGATTATTGTGCTTTTACATAATGCAAAATTAACATATTTTACACGGAATTATGCCGATGGACTTCCTATGATTCATTTTATTAGTGAGTTATTGCGCATATGTTATCGATTTGAGGTTATCGATATAAAGTTTATAACTTTTATAATAAGGTATAATATTTTATACGCATCACTTAAATAAATATGTTGGGATATTTCACACAACGCCATCTTGTCCCAAACTAAGTAGCATAGCACTTGTGATATGGGTACTAGACAACTGACATACTACATTTTTTTATTGCGTAGGACAGCAGACAGGCTGACAGCCCGCTTAGAACTTAGCAGTTACCGTCGCCTATAGGTGTTTGCAACGCCAGTGGCATCGCGAACACGCTGCTGTCCCATTAGGGTACAGGAACTTTGGTCACTAATGCCGGAACACAACACACACAAGGTTACGGCGGCATACTTAAGACCAAAGGTGGTCGCCATCCAGACGGGCTTGAGGCCCTACCACGTAGCTAGGGTGGGTTGTTTTGTCGCGTTTTACGACAGGCCGACCCCGGCCACAGAGTTAGTACATATATACTTTTCTTTTCTAAATAAATACATATTATACATAAACACCCAGACGCTGGACGGGAATCGAATCCGTGATCTCCGCGAGCGTACCGACGTGCGTTATCCGTTACCCTAAGAGGTCGTCAAATTATACCTTCTCAATGTTATATATATATATATATATATATATATATATATATATATATATATATATATATATATATATATATATATATATATATATATATATATATATATATATACCTAGTCAGGTCATAAATTCTGTCACATGTTTAATGTAAAATAATTGTAACAAGTTTATTCATTATGTAACCATTCATATACCAAAATGAACTTAACAAAACATAGATTCTTATGACATTAAAGTTTATTCAAAATGACCTCCGTGATTTTGAATACAAGCCTTCAATCTGCGCGGCCAGTCGTCTATCGCAGCACGAACGAGGTCCATGTCAATATCGGCGGCTGCCTTAATCAAGGATGTCTTGAGTGACTCCAAATTGGGATGAGGCTTTGAGCACGCCTTTTCCTCCAAGTGTTGCCATATCTTGTAATCTAATGGATTCAAATATGGACTGGAGGAGGGCCAGTCTTCGTGCCGGATGAAGTCGATTTCACGCGCCGCCAGCCAGTCTTGTGTGCTCTTCGCTCTATGAGCTGGCGCCGAATCTTGTTGGAATACCCAGTGCCTGTTATTGAACATGGTATGGGAAACAGGTTCCACAAGGTTCGTCAGGACTGTATTTTGATACACAACAGCATTCGTTTTTACACCTTTCTCACAAAAATGTACCTCTGTTAAGCCCCAATAAGAAACTCCCAACCATACCATGAGCGAGGATGGAAAATGACCTCGTTGGACACGCGGAATACGGTTGCTCGCTTCTTCACTACTGTGTGCGTACACCTTATCATTTTGTTTGTTGTAGCTCTCTTCTACGGTAAACATTTTTTCATCCGAAAAAAGAATTTCCCGATATTTTTTTCACGCGTACCGCTTCAACAAAGCGCGGCATCTCTTCAGTCTCAGGTCCATTAGACGAGCATTCAAACGATGTCCTGTTTTTCTTCGATATGCCCGAAGCCCTAAGTCTTCATTTAACACCCTTTTCACCGTGGTTCTGCTTAACCCCATCTGAAGGGCCAACAGTTTCTGCTTACGTTTGGGATTTCTTTGAATTCGTGCCTTCACAGCTTTTATCACTGCTGGAGTCTTAACAGACCGAGGGCGACCACTTCTTGACCTGTCATCTACACTCGAGTCTTCATTGTATCGTTTGATGGTACGATAAACGAATCTTTTGGTTATATTCAAATTTTTCAGTATGTTAAAAATTTGAATTGGCGCGTAACTGCAACGATGTAACGCAATAACTGCAACACGGTCTTCTTTAAGCGTCCACTCCACATTTAAAAATGAGTAAAATTCTAAAAGTATACCTTTTTTATTTTCATGAACAATTCGAAATTCGAATTCAATAAACTTTTTTGTGGCCAGCATTCTAAAAGAAAAGTTTTTACTGTGTGACAATACTTATGACCTGACTAGGTATATATATATATATATATATATATATATATATATATATATATATATATATATATATATATATATATACCTAGTCAGGTCATAAGTATTGTCACACAGTAAAAACTTTTCTTTTAGAATGCTGGCCACAAAAAAGTTTATTGAATTAGAATTTCGAATTGTTCATGAAAATAAAAATGTATAACTTTTAGAATTTTACTCATTTTTAAATATGGAGTGGACGCTTAAAGAAGACCGTGTTGCAGTTATTGCGTTACATCGTTGCGGTTACGCGCCAATTCAAATTTTTAACATACTGAAAAATTTGAATATTACCAAAAGATTCGTTTATCGTACCATCAAACGATACAATGAAGACTCTAGTGTAGATGACAGGTCAAGAAGTGGTCGCCCTCGGTCTGTTAGGACTCCAGCAGTGATAAAAGCTGTGAAAGCACGAATTCAAAGAAATCCCAAACGTAAGCAGAAACTGTTGGCCCTTCAGATGGGGTTAAGCAGAACCACGGTGAAAAGGGTGTTAAATGAAGACTTAGGGCTTCGGGCATATCGAAGAAAAACAGGACATCGTTTGAATGCTCGTCTAATGGACCTGAGACTGAAGAGATGCCGCGCTTTGTTGAAGCGGTACGCGTGAAAAAAATATCGGGAAATTCTTTTTTCGGATGAAAAAATGTTTACCGTAGAAGAGAGCTACAACAAACAAAATGATAAGGTGTACGCACACAGTAGTGAAGAAGCGAGCAACCGTATTCCGCGTGTCCAACGAGGTCATTTTCCATCCTCGCTCATGGTATGGTTGGGAGTTTCTTATTGGGGCTTAACAGAGGTACATTTTTGTGAGAAAGGTGTAAAAACGAATGCTGTTGTGTATCAAAATACAGTCCTGACGAACCTTGTGGAACCTGTTTCTCATACCATGTTCAATAACAGGCACTGGGTATTCCAACAAGATTCGGCGCCAGCTCATAGAGGGAAGAGCACACAAGACTGGCTGGCGGCGCGTGAAATCGACTTCATCCGGCACGAAGACTGGCCCTCCTCCAGTCCAGATTTGAATCCGTTAGATTACAAGATATGGCAACACTTGGAGGAAAAGGTGTGCTCAAAGCCTCATCCCAATTTGGAGTCACTCAAGACATCCTTGATTAAGGCAGCCGCCGATATTGACATGGACCTCGTTCGTGCTGCGATAGACAACTGGCCGCGCAGATTGAAGGCTTGTATTCAAAATCACGGAGGTCATTTTGAATAAACTTTAATGTCATAAGAATCTATGTTTTGTTAAGTTCATTTTGGTATATGAATGGTTACATAATTAATAAACTTGTTACAATTATTTTACATTAAACATGTGACAGAATTTATGACCTGACTAGGTATATATATATATATATATATATATATATATATATATATATATATATATATATATATATATATATATATATATATAAATTTTTTTTCAAGTTTATATATTCACTATTTATTATCCATTGGTTAAGATTCATATTTTCAAAATATCGTATTAGGTAATTCGCGGAACCGTTACAATTTTCTTTATGTTAAAACTTTTTACTTTTTACCCGCAAAGTGTCTTTTAGAACTATATTTCAAACATCAACTTTTTATTATCATAAAGAACTTTATTTTAACTTAAGAGGCAACAAAACATTCTCATCTTGCCTTGATCAGTCGATTGGAAATACGTGCTACGGTTAATTAAAAAGGGTCTACTTCAGAGTAAGCAAAGGTAGATAATGGTACAATCTTACATCAAAAATAATCAAAACTTCAAACTCACCTTAAACATCTTAAAATTTCGATGCCACTTACAAAGAGCAATTTAAATCTTTTATGTGGAGGAACTTCCTTCATCTCCAAATCATAAAAATCTTCACCACTCCCAACAAAAGGTATTGTCGAAAGTGTAACTGTATTTTGTGACCACAAAAAAGTCCATTCTGCGACCGCCCTTTTATTAACTCGGGTCCTTTAATTCCCGTGAAAGAGTACCTGGCCTCTACCTGCTCGCTAATCAGGCTTATGCCAATGGCGATAAATTAAATGCAGTTTGAAAGTGTCCGAGTGGGATTTATGGCGAGTAGAGTTCATTATTCTCGCATTTGTTATCGGCCAATCGTGTGGGGCTTGTCTGCTCTCAATATACGAATCACCTTGTTTACTGTTCCGCGAATGTTGGCTCGAATTACTTTAATTGACGCGTTTATTACCTTTTTATTATGCGACAACGTTTCCAATGCGCTTGATGAACTCTTCGATTGTAATTACGCTCCAAAATATCAACGACATTTTTACTGTTGGATGGTTTAAATTATTCGCTTTGTACTCCCCAAATTCGATGCTAAAGATTCTTAATCATCGAAGTACTCCTAGTTCACATTTGAGTTTCACAGATTTCTACAACACACACACCACACGTGATAACGCAAGTGCTATGCTACTTACTTTGGGTCTAGATGGCGCTGTATGTTCCAGTATATTTATTATTATTTATGTAGGTCTGTTTATTTGTGTGTAGCGAAAAATCATTTACATGTACATTATTTGAACATTTTTATATGTTTCTATAAAATTTATTGTTATTATTATATACAGAACATTGAAATGTATTCTATAGGATGGAAACTTTAAAATGGTGCATAGTGGGTGGCGAGTAGCGCAGTGGCGAATGGCGGACTCTCAACATGTAAACCGATATTTCCCTCGTGAAAATGTGTTCAATGGTCGGTGTCGTGTTGCTGCATGCGTGCATGCCTTCGGATTTCGGCCTCGGATGCTGGTGCATTATTTCGCGTCGTTAATTATTGTGTATGGCCCTTTTTTGTACTGAATCGCTTCCATAAGCCACCTGTCGCTCTTGGAGATAGTTATCGCTCACTGTTGGATAAAGAAGTGTGTACTCGTTCACCTTCAGCACATGTATTTATAGCAGTGCAACATGAATAAATCAAACGGATACTTGGTAAACGCTTTGTTGGCGGCTGCACACCCAAGCACGAAGCGTTCTGTTTGTGAACGGCGGCACTAACTTGGACAATTCGGTCAAAGCGGTTACAGCTGGCGGAAAGGCGCCATCTGCAAGGCGGCCGCCCCGGAAGCGCAATTTTGTTTTGTTTTCGAATTTCATATCAACTTATGTTCGATTCTCAGTATTATACTGTGTCAAAAGGAACTGCGCAATTATATGTGACATTTGCGGTTACGGTCACGTGCACTTTACGGTAAAAGATTTTAAAACTATTAAACATATTTTTAATTAATTGCCTTTATTAGTTATAACAATGCGATATGCTTTCATTCAAACCTATTATAATTTTGTTAATTACGTAGTTTTACACCTTACGGAACAGGAAAGAACTCGGGCGTCGTTAATGGATTTTTGACGGTACCCATAGCAAATGAGCGTAAATATGGTTCACACGTGGCTCCTACCGCCACTCTTTTTTATAATGTTAGAAAACGAACAGTATACCCGCCATGCTTGTCTTCGGTATTTAAGTTTCCTTGCGATGTAACATGGAATTCACCATTGGAACATGGTAATTGTGCTATAATATGGACATTAGGCAAGAAAAACTACCTAAGTCGCACATGCCATCATGGAATCCGAACCAGATTGGTCTTCAAGTGTATCACTGAGCTACCAGTTACATAAAGAAATATACCAGAGTGGTTAACTCTTAAACTTAAGTTATCTTTATGCCTATATTATAATTTTGGAAACGTGTTCAGCTGGATGCCGTCTGAGTCGGCGCACCTGCCGTCGCGAAGTTTTTACCACTACGCACACATTTAGAAGTCATGCGATGTGGCCAACAGATAAGTTAACTGATGCTCCTGTGCCCTTCCGAGAAATGCGACTTTCGTTCCCGCCTTTGAATTGTTAGATATTCTAATCTTAAAGAAAAAATATCGGCTACTACAAGAATTTTTAACTTTTGAAATATAGTTTGCCATGTTGGAGTGGCCAGTACTATATTATTATTATTGGGTCGATGATGAGTGAACATTACTAACTGTACCTATTCGTTTAGTAATTTATTTATGTAAAAGGCTGAAACTATTAAAATATTTTCCTAATACTTCCATCAAGTGATTAATTTTTTTTAAACGTAATTTGAGTCAATATATATCATTATTCGCGAAGCCACTTTAAAGTCATTTGCATGTCAATTGACACTGGGGGCACTCATTACGCATTTATTTCTTTACACTGAACCTCGCGATAAGCCGGAGGGCACGCATCGCGTACCTTTGTGTTAAGGTTGAGACGCTTTCTCTACAAGTAATGCTTTTTGTTAATCATTTTACGTATTGGATAAGTAAATTTTATTACTTTATTATGTAATATTGTTAGTAAATTGAAGTTTAAAACGCATATTAACTTATATAATTTTATATCAGGTAATTATTGACAAGGTCTTTTTAATTTTTCTGTTCCTAAGTAGTTCTGTTTCAATCGCTCAAAAAGATAGAATTAGTTTTTTGTTCTATTTTGAAATTAATACAACTATTTCAATATCGGCATCATGCCAACATAAAATGACAACCATGAAGCTGTCATATTGACAAGACATGTTAGTTAATGTTTTTTCGCTCATATATAATTTAAAACAAAATTGTTTTACATATGCAATTATGGTAAATATATATTTGGAATTCAATAAAATGTTTTTAAATGTTTAATTATGTATTTTGAATCAAAAATAATATTACTGCAAGTATGCCGAGGCTTCGACTGCCCTTTGATACGTTAATTAAGGAAGGCATTGCTACGTAGCATTTTATTTGAAAAATAAAATATTTATAAGACTAGAATTCTAGATCGCTAGATGACGTGCTAGAAAATCCTTATAAATTTCAAGCATAAACTTAATGCACTTTCAAATGACAAATACATTTTGATGTACCTACCGCACGGTCATCGTACATCGTATATGTCTTTGGCGTACGTCGACAAATCGTCTGTAGCAAAGTAATATCTATTTAAGTTACAATTTCACGAAGAAATAGGCCACGAAACTTCTACGTCATGAAATATTTATTAAAGATCAGCTTTAAAATATTCAATATTACACAAAATTTTCCACGTGAAACTGTTTGGTGATTGGTCACTAAAAGTAATGTAAGCCAAGCCAAAGTACATGTTTTAAAGATCGTGTTTCAATAATGTTCGTATTAAATAAACTATAAAGCGATTACAGTAGACGATGAGCTTGTCGGTCGGAAAGCGAGAGCCGCGGGGCGGCATTCCGCCGTAATAGCCCTTGGCCCAGACCGGACCTGAACATCGATTCTTTTGCAACAATACGTTTTATACCTGATATGTTACTTTATGTGATTGTGATTTCTTTGCGTATTACGTCCCACTGCTGGGAAACTATCAGTATACGCGCTTTTACAAGTAACATTCAGTTTACAGGTTTCGTCAATACTTGACTTTGCTATTCACGTCAGGTCAGGAAAACAATTATAGTGGAGTCATTTTAATAGGTAATATTTGACGTCTGTTAGTTTTAAATTTATAATGAGGTGACCTGCTTAAAAACATCGATTAAAAACATTTTTTCGAAAAAAAAAACAATTCGCATTCAACCAGAATTTTTTTTTGTTTCGTCAATAAACACGACATTGTCCCAATCTGTAACTTTATTTATTTGACGTTAGAATCTTTCTCTCTTCAAAATAATATCGGTCATTATTATAATAAATATGTAATGGTAATTGAAAAAAGTTAAGCAATTGTGCAGTTCTAACAAAACGAAAAAATATATTATTTTATGCCCGGCGTTACAAGGTTACTTTGTTGAATTTTGTTGAATTGTCAAATGTTACATAAAATGACTCCACTATTCTTTAATTGCCCAAAAATTTCTCATCCTATTTATGATTTATTTACCCTCACATATCCCTCGTCCCATTAATGTCAACTTTTTATTAACTTTAGTTCATTCCAAACATGTTTTAATTTTAAGTAAATTTTTAATTAAAAACAATATATATTTATAACAAATATTTATTAGTTTCTAAATATTGTTACCAATTTTATAACTATTTATTTGTACTGTCCTCAGGATTACAGATAGCTTTCGAACCGATCACCGCGTTTGACCCCCCCCCCCCTTTTTTTTTTCGCCATTAAACCTGTCACTTCTTTAATCCACTTAGACATTGGCAAAATCAATGCCAAGGGCGTTGGAGCCACACCTTCAAAAACTGAACTGAACTGAACACTATAGTTAGTTTGGTTATACTTATTTAACGCAGTGAGGTGACTATGTACGTCAATTTTGTTTATAAAAACTGGTTAGCTGTGTTAGTTGTGTAGACTGTGCGCAGTTGACATTTAATTTAACGTTTTCTGTAAATTGTTGTTTTTTTTTCTGAGGAACAGCAGAAAGGCTGACGGCCCACTTAACAATAAACACTTACCGCCTAGAGATGTTTGCGACGCTAGATGCACCGCGAACACGCTGCTGTAAATTTTGCTTTCTTAGGCCAGAAATACATATGTTTTCTTTCTTAAATAATGAATTCCAAAATCGATTTATCTCGCAGCGTAGTCGAACGTGATAGTATCTTGCCTACCTCCATATCTAAATGTATGCTAAATTGCTAACCTTTTCGTTTGTATTGAACAGCAATTTTGTTATAATTGGCAACGCGGCGAACGCTTCTTGGAAATTCAATTTTTTACTCCATTTGTTTAACCGATCGTGTTTTTGCAAGTCGATCGTTTCTTTCTCTTTAGTTCGATCTGTATTAACACAACTTGAACTAAATATTTCTGAACTTTAGTAATTTTTTTAACTTAATAAGTTTTCGTTCTTCCTGCCCTTATCCCACATTAGATGGGGTGGGCACAACATCTCCTCCTCCTACTCTCCTCTGTTAGCTATCATTTCAACATTCACACCCTCTTTTGCCATATCATCTTTTACGCAATCCATCCACCTTTTTTGGCCTACCTCTAATAATTTAACTACTCTCATTTTTTCGTTTCTTTCATTAAGTTTAAATTTATTTCACATCTAAGATCATTTATAATGTGTCCTCAACTTCCAATAAGAATCTTGGGAACTTATTTTCTACTTAGGCGTGATTGAGTTATGAGTCTGCAGTGCTCACAACATGTTTTGACGTTTATCAAGCCGACTGTCCTCCCCAATTTTCAAAGTCATCCTACACCAATGAAACTGCCTTAAATCTCATAGGATAAATCGAAGCATTAATCCAATATATTTTCACTTTCTTTGTAACATTCGTTCTGACGCACATAAAGACAATGCATGGGGTCCGTACATCGTGTTTTTGATGTACATCAAGTCATATCGTACATATCGTCTGTAGCTTAAACAGACTTGGGTTTTCGCTTATAATGATTCGATTTCTTCAGGAAAAAAAGGAAGAAGTATGTTTGAAAGTTAGCTAAGATGTATTCTAGGCCTATTGAAGTTACAGTTTAACTAAAAACACCGTATATAAAATACGTCAAGACGCAAATGTGATTTGACGACTATATTGTTAAAACGTAGGCCGACTGCTAAAGAAGCGAGGAAAGCAAGTGAAAGTAGGCTTCTATTGTTTATCGATAAACATTCGGGTTCGCGTCCTCTGATAAGAATCTTAACCGAATCCAATTGTGGGTCAACACAGCGTTTATTTCCTATTAGAACCGTTAAATCCTGTTGGAACTTTTATATTAATAATAGCTCATGACGTCTACGTGTCGTCACGTATCTATTACGTTTCGATTTCCGTCCCAAGTCTAGTTGTTTATTTATTTATTAATTGATGGATAAAATATATTAGTAGTATATCAGTTGTCTAGTATCCATAACAAAAGCACTCAAAGCGCACTTAGAGATTAGATAACGTTGTGTCAATTCTCACAGTGTATTTACTATTTACTAGCTGTTCCCGCCCGCTTCGTTGGTCGAATAACAAAAAAAGTAAATCGAAAAATATGAGAAATTTTCGTACACAGGCGCGCTATACACCGTTTGCTATACACACTTCCCCGTGACAAAAAACATCACTGAACACGTAGTGCTTATTAAAATAGTTGTTTCTTAAAACTTTTACGGCTATATTAGATGAAGATATCGCAATCATTTGTTTAAAGTAATAATATTTGATTTTATTATTTTAAACAATTGATTTTTTTTTGGTCGCCCAATTGTCTAAGAAATAGAACTTAGAAAATTTTATTGAAATCTATTCAGTAGTTTTGCTGTAATGCGCGGCATAACTGCAGACCTTTATTATTATCATTTTATTTGTATTTTTTATTGCTGTAGTCAGCAGATAGACTGACCGCCCGCTTAGAATTTAGCAGTTACCGTCGCCTATGGGTGTTTGCAACGCCAGTGGCATCGCGAACACGCTGCTGTCCCATAAGGATACAGGAACTTGGGTCACTAATGCTGGAACACAACACAAAGTTATTATGGCGGCATACTTTAGACCAAAGGAGGTTGCCATCCAGACGGGCTTGGGGCCCTACCACGTAGCTAGGGTGGGTTGTTTTGTCGCCTTTTACGACAGGCCGACCCTAGCCTAAAAAAATATATTATAAAGAGTGCTAAATTCAAATATTATTATTTACATATTCTATATAAATAAAATTGTTTGGAATTCTTCTCAATTCTAATAAGAAATAAGCATTTAAATTTCAATCAGACAACGTTTTTAAATTTACAATTGACACAGAAATACACTCCATATAATTAAGGGCTGGGAGGTACAAGGGAAGGGCCGGGGTCCGGGGAGGTACAGCTGACGGGCAAACCACCCGACCGTGAACCAACTATTCAAATGGAAAATTTATTCACAGCTCCCGATATACTTTTTCTATGATGTAATTGAAACATTTGTTTTATGAAAGGTGTATATTAACTACTTTATAAGACCAGTTCTCGAATATTCACTGAAATTTATCCAGAAAACACGTTCTAAATTATTTTCAAAGTTATCATTTCCACGCCCGGGGTCTGTTTTTTGATAATACGACTCTAAGTCTATATGAGCCTTTTTGCATTTCCGCTCTTTCGTGGATTTTATTTTTATTATGAAAATGTAAAAGTATTTAAATAGGTAGTTGGAGGTGTAGCAGAGTAGTGTCTAAAAGTCGATCGTGTTACCACCCACAAACCGTGACGACCGGGGTTTTTAGTATACCGTCGCGACCACATCTTTTGCTAGAGTGGTCGCTGTAGCAGAGTGGATAATCCTACATACCCGCGTCGACTTTCCCTCCGGAGTTCCGATTCGAGAAAGTGCAGTCTTCCCCATTCCCCAAAGTAAAGGTATGGCTGAAAAGGAAAACCTAAACGGTCCCTTACGTTTACGACCTCGTACCAGTAATAATAGCCTTTATCGACTGCAAAATTGATGAGATATTATTAAAAAAACCGATTGGTAGCAAATGTTTGTGCTTGTATCGTCTAATTTAGTATTTTTAGTAGTAAATGATTACGTAAGAATTGCTATTTTCCATTCGCAAAAGCAGTAGGTTGTTATGAAAAAAACCTAACAAAACATTTTAATTGATTTAGTTTTATATTCATTAACTTATTTTTCTAAATATGTCAAACGCATAAATCACAGGTTTTAATTATTTTTCTCGTTGACCAAACTCCGTTCGGATATTTCGGTCAAAATACAAAGGCAGTAAATAATGTTTTCGATGCTTCAGGTATGTCAGAGCGGCCATTAAAATGCCGCCGACATTTTTGTAACAACAAACTTCTGTTGGAATCGGCAAATTCTATATTCAAATGTTTCATAGTCTTTGACACATTTATTTTGTGTTGCTAGGTTATAAATAATATCAGCAAAATTTAAATAGCCTATTTAACTCTTGATTAGTATATTTAGTTATACACATAATTATGACGGGAAATTACATTTAATTCTATAAATATATTTCCGATTTCTAGTTGCCTGGAAGAGATCGCTTTAAGCGATAAGGCCGCCCATTGTCATACAGCATTATATTTTTGTATACCTATTTTAAGTTAGTTTTAGCCTTTGAGGAAAAAACATAATAAAGTTCAAACTTAAAAATTAAATGAATTGTGGTCGAATTTCGACCACTGGGCAACCAATAGTTTAATATTAAACACCTTATGAAATAAATAAATATAAAGTTTCATGCGTCAGAAAATGTCTAGAATTTTGGCAAATTTGCCTGACAACACTCAACCAAAACGAGGACCAAGTGTAGTGACACGCGAATCGCAGAGGTCAAAATTAAATATGAGTTGCGTTCTTTATACGAACAATCTGTTTGATGTCGCCGGCGTTTGAATACGCGATTTATTTCTCATAAACATCGGCTGAACAAACGATTCACAATTCATTTAGATTTTATCGTTTTAAGACGAAATCTAATAACGTCACGGTCGTATATTGAGAGACAAACACGCTGCTATGAGACAATTCTTATTAATTAAATTATTTAGTATAACATCGTGGAATGAGATGACAACTAAAGGAGTCTGTACACTACACCGACATGGAAATACCATGACCGTGCTAGGACCGTATCAAGACACAAAAGCAAACGCTGGTCGGTTACGGAACGGTCTAGTAGGCATAGTCACATACTTTTTAATACAAAGAATATTTTTTGCCTGGCACGTTCCTAGCATGGTCATCGTATGGAACGGTGTAGTGGGCAGACTCCTTTATAAAGTGGAAGAAGAGAACATATTGTGCCGACTCCACATAGCTTGAGATAAGGACAGGAAGAAAAATAAGATCGTCGAATATATAATATATATATATATATATATATATATATATATATATATATATATATATATATATATATATATATATATATATATATATATATATATATATAATAACTATGTATACTGCAATTTGGCGTCATGAGTATAATTCGTGCATATACTATATTAGTGTATAGTATAGTTCATATCGCCATAATCCGCATTGCGGAAAATATAGCTAATAAACACTTAGAATTATACGCACTTACGAATAAAATCATTAATTAAAAACACCCAGTCGACCATTAAGTTCTATTAACGGATCATTTGTTTTAAGAAGAAATATAGATTTAATTAATTTAATGAAATTTACTTATCAGTTATTTATGTTATGTTGCTCTGGAAGAGCAGATAGGCTGACAACCCACCCAATAGCAAGCAGGTACCAGCCTGGATGTTATACTATGCCGTCTGCGCAGGAGTACTGGACCCTGGATCACTTATACTGGAATGACACATGGTTATTATGGTAGCACATATGGAGTGGTTATTATCCAGACGCGCTTTGAGCTCTACCTACCTAGGGTTGTTTTGTAGCCTTTAATGACATGCTGCCCCCCCGGCTGCAGGTACCAGTATTCATACTTCCGCCCCTGCACGAAGAAAAAGCTCATTTGAGCATTAGCAAAATGCTAAAAGTAGTTCTACTCGGAATGCTGGCTACGAATCTAAGTACTTATAATACTGATTAAGAAACCCAAGAGGGTACCTTAGTCATCTAGAGCCTCTAGAGATTTGTTAATACTCAATGTCAGAACGTATGGAGTCGAACTAAGTCCACCAAATTCAGGCCTCGGATGGACAGGGGCTAGTTTTATATGTTTTTAAAGTATGAAACGATTACTTCCGATGCATAGCTAAAATATATTTTAACGACCTCTGTGGCGTAACGGATAACGCACTTCGGTACGCTTGCGGAGGTCACGGGTTCGATCTTGCGTTTGGGTTTATGTATAATATGTATTTATTTACAAAAAAAAAGTAGTACCCATAACACAAGTGCTATGCTACTTAGTTACTAGTACTAGATGGCGCTGTGTGAATTGTCACAAAATATTTATTTATTTATAGCTAAACTAGCTCAGCATTGTTAAAAACGTCTTACTCGTTAAAAGCGTAAAAAGCGCTAACAAGCTTTATAATGCTCCTTAAAGGAGATAATTTAATTAAAATTGATCAACTAATTAGAATCTCATTAATCGTAGTGATTGATACTTAATCGAATCATTCTATTCATCGAACCAAGTGGCGAACAATCGTGAGGCCGAAAAAACTCGAGCTGACGAATCTTCGCACATATTTGGGCACAATTTACCGAGATTTTTGCCGTACCACATGATCCTTACTGTTTTCCTTTGTCACAGGCAAAAAAACTAGTAGCTGTCGTATATGTTTTCAAGTATTTTTATGGGATCTCACTAAACATTCACATACAAATCTACTTTTATTTGAGTATCTACGAGTAGAACGTAGTGCAACCATGTACTGACCGCATTATTATTCATTAAAAACATGTTTGTATGTAATTATGTTTGTTTCGCCGTTTCTTCTCTAGCCAGCAGCGTTTTCTATTGAAAACGGTAGTAGATTTTTGACATTATGATCTTAAATTGAAATATTTTGATTTGATTTGCTATCCTTCAATCAAAATGCCAATAAATAGATGTAATTGTAAATACCAACTGTTACCATTATATTATATAACTATTATATTGGCACTTAATTTTAATAGACCACTGAGAAACCAATAAATAAATAACATGATTACAGGCGGCCAACAATAGATCAAAGCGTCCGACGTCTGATATATCATGTATAGCTTAAATACACGTATTTGATGTGGCACACATTAATAATCTTATTAATATTCACAGATAAATACTATATGTTGGTGGCCTTTTTTTTTACAAAGTTACTTGTAAGTGACTTTGCATCGGTCGAAACACGGTGGTCTCGAGCACCTGGCGATCGAACCCGGAAAGTAAAATGTCAATTTTATACTCAACAATATTAAGACAGAATAAAATAAATAAATTACTATATTTCTTCGATTTAGTTTGGAATCGCATTTAAAACTTAACTCGACAAGAGTTCAATTACTTGAACGATATAATCGATTAAATTTATTCGTTTAATACTGAATAAAGTGTTTATTAACGAATCGTGAGTGCAACGTGTATTATAGGCATTTCCAAATCTACTAAAATTAAATTGGAATTGACGTAGGACTTCCCTAATTTTCTTTTCAATCAGAGTACCACGTGGTACTACGGCAAATCTGCGCATTGCACGCTGACCCCGCCACTCGTACCCTCAGGTTGCCAACCTACCGGTCAATTCCCGAGTACATTGCACTCTGTTACAAAATAACTAAATGTCTTCGTCAGTCGAAGTTTTTCTCTCTTTGCCACAATCATATATTGTATTTTTATACCAACCCAAAACATATTATCATAAGTAGTTAATTAATTTTTAAATCGTGTCCTTTTCAACAGTTTTATTTTTATTGTCCATCCCGAATATGTAACGCTTACTTCACTAATTTATTTTGTTTGCCAAACAAATCTTTTTGCAGCTTACAAATGACCTGTTGATTTGTTTTTATGATAAACTAGATTTATCTTTATATAATAATACCCGTTTGCCCATTACATTTTTTTACTTATTACAAACTTAATCACGTCACTTTTTCAATCCAGTACAGATCGCGGCCTATATGTTGAACCATGACCTTGTATGCGCAGTGACACATTTTTGGGTCTCAAATCGAGTGAGACGTAAGGGGACGTGCGGGATCCATAGCAACGCAGGGACGCTAGCTCCCGCGCAGTGACACCCTGCCCCGCGGCCCCGCGTTACCCGCGCATGCTCCCCGCGGTCTTAGTGTACAATCGCGCATATTTTTTTCTCTTCAGACTATCAAATTTGTGGTAATTTAATTTAACGAAAATGTCTCTGCCTCAACCAACTTTAAAGAGACAGTCGAGAAAGATGATATTTGACGTTAACAATTATTTTTTAAAGAAAATAATGTTACTTTCTGTAAATAAAACTGCCGAAGCTACCAAATTTATCCGTGCAAGGGCGGAGAAAAAGGCGACAAAACAACCCACCCTAGCTACGTGGTAGGGCCTGAAGCCCGTCTGGATGGCGACCACCTTAGGTCTTAAGTATGCCGCCATAATAACCTTGTGTTGTATTCCGGCATTAGTGACCCAAGTTCCCGTGGTTTAAACCGCTGTTGGATTCGTCCTTAGTCCATTTCTGTTCAGCGTGGTATTAGACATACTGTCATACAGCATCAGAAGCACCCTTATGGGACAGCAGCGTGTTCGCGATGCCACTGGCGTTGGAAACACCCATAGGCAACGGTAACTGCTAAATTCTAAGCGGGCCGTCAGCCTGTCTGCTGTCCTACAGCATTAAAAAAATATATGTGTGTCTACAGTTAAAATGATTATAAGAGAATTTAAAATTTCATTGGTTTTAATTTCGCGGGTAATCGCGAGCCTAACATTTTGGTTCAACTTTGATGCCGCGATCTGTAATATAATTGAACATTTACTACGTTCCGATGTTCCCTTCTCGCGATAAGTGACAGCTATTGAAAACTACAAAAAACTCCACTAAACTGGTCGATATAATTTTATAATACGTAAAATGTTTACATTTAGAACGCGAACATGACTTCTTTGTATAGCATGGTGACCGTCCCGACTGCCGGGTGACACGGCTGACCTAAAGACGACCTATGGAACAAAAAACGTAAGCTAACCCATTCACGATCACGACAC
The DNA here is from genome assembly GCA_963693495.1 of Malacosoma neustria. Taxonomy (NCBI): domain Eukaryota; kingdom Metazoa; phylum Arthropoda; class Insecta; order Lepidoptera; family Lasiocampidae; genus Malacosoma; species Malacosoma neustria. The sequence goes on from OY856377.1 coordinate 19,903,314, forward strand.
ATTAGGCAACCTTGAACTAGTTAAATCGGGGAATTATTTTTTAGAACCATGGCAACACCGGTTGGGATACATAATGCACCTTTTCGCTTAACCGCTTTACGCAGACGTATTATTATCTTATTATATTAATATCCTATTATTGTTGGCCCGCGGGGTTGTTATTTTTATAATATTAATTCTAATGCATACAACGGAATTACATGCTTGATCATAAATATTTCGCTTTCTTTAATTGAATATCAGCTTGAACATAGCCTGAGTAAAACTTACTGTAATTATTGTCAAAATTGAAATTTGTAATCGTAATCAAGGATTAAATTTTTATATCATCTTTGTAGACACGTAGTCGTGCGATCCTATTATTGTTATTAATAATTAATTTTCCAATTTAATTATCCATCCACGATTATACCCTGAGGTTACAGGAATAATCAAAAAACTGCATCAGACTTACCGGCAAATACTTTTTGCCATATTAACTCTAGTCGATTCGGTAATTACTAAATTATTAGGAAAATGATCGTTATAGTTTTGGGTATATCACGATCGATATGGTTTTTAGTCGATTTTTTTGGCGATTGCATCAGCGTTGCAGTGATGCACGCCGGGGTCACTAGTGAACCATTTGATGTAGGTCCTAATTACAAATCATAGCCGCCATGCATAGCGGCGCACAAAAAAATAACATATTAATCTTAATTTTACGTTACCATAAATATTATATAGTTTTTATAGATGAGAAACGGTCAGATGAAATATTGCGATATATTTTTTGCAACCCTGATCGATTAGACCGATAAATAAATACCTAAATGGGGTACTAGGACGACATGGACGCGGTAGGTATCGCATTAACTCGCCAGTGTATAAATATGTTATTTGAACAGTATAATAGTAGGTTAGGTGATTGCCTCCAACGTATTGTAATTATGAATCATAAACAAAGAGCTTACATGTTTTTTGGGGTTGATAAAAAACTGCCAAAAGCTAATCTGTTCACAGCAATTAACCTATCAAGCTTTATTTAGTTGAAGGTCGCCAAATTAATAGGCAGTGTTCCTATTATATTCGCCGACAATTTTGTTTTAAATTCGTCAGTAATTATGAGAGGAAAGAATTGCGTGATCGAATTTCGCGACCGTTTATTTTCGAATGGTGCATGGAGAATCTGAATGTACCGACGATTCATTACCAAATTGCCCTCAACAAAAGCTTCAGCCTGTTGGCGTGTTTTGTTGCCAATTACGTTTAACATATTTTAGTAACAAAAGAAGCCTCGCCTCAATTTAAAATTCTTTAAGCGAGATAAAAGCTTTTCTTTCCATCGTTTACGTATAGTTGTTCGTATTCATATTACTAGGACAACAAAAACAAGTGGATTTGAGATCTCAGTACATAGATAAACCAGTTCTGCATAGTACTCTCACACATCGAAGGCTTCCCTATAAACCTGTGCGGTAACGACCTGTCTGATAGATTGCTTCATTGGATACATCTGATGACCGCTTTGTTATTATGCATCCCTAGTAACCACATGACGTAATCTGATATTAAATAGTTTTAATAACAAAATATTGAATATGTGCTTTATTACTAAATATAAAATTCCATAACTGTTAGCGTTAAAATATAACTGCTTTACATTTGAGAAGGTATTGAGTAATTTTAGGGTTAAAAGTCAGTCGACCCACTTCCTTGCGGTTTTAACATCCGCTCCAATCAAAATACGAATGGAAAATGAAATCTTTTTATCGGCCGAATTCCGACAATCTTAATTTTATTGAATTGAGAATCTAGGAACGTTGATGTTGTGAAATTATTTAACAAAAGTATTAAATGACTCGTATACAAACGTTTTGAACATTGACGAAACAGTAATCATATGAATTATGTTATACTTTGATTGTAACAATTACTATTGGTGGTACTAAAGATATTTTATTCGATCCTGTTAAGTTCAATAAACTGTTTGTAATCATTTCAACAGTTATTTTTGACACGTAAACTGGCCAGCTACTTATCTCTAATTTATAAGAAGGGTCCCTTAATGGAAGTGACATAGCCCTAACCAATGAGAATATAGACCCGCGTGCATGCACACCAATATCTGCACATTACGTGCATCCGGCGGGCATCGGGCTTCGTCCGCGCTCCATTGTCCGCCGGATGTCTTGCGGTCGCACGTAATTTACAACCTCTGCACTTCCAGTACATTTATGTTACCCTGGTGTTTCTATTTAATATAACTAGGAATGAACACTGAAAAACGAATTGTATGTCATACATACATAATGTTACATATAGTTTGAATATTTATTTCTAGGAATCATTTACACATTTTGGCGATTGACAGAAAAGGATTTTAATTATTGAGTGCTGCCTTGGCACGACTATCATTTTGAATACTAGTCATTTTGAAGTCATGAATTTTTTAAGGTCATCAACAAATATGCATAATTATATTGTTATATATAATATGAAGGTTACTGTAACACAATAATTTATAGTGCAAAATAAAAATAAAACAATACTAAGCGGATTAATTGGTATACAATGGAGTCAAGCTTACGGACTACCAGACGGTTAAACAAGCGAGAACAATGATCAAATTAGCAAGGTTAACACCCACTGAAGTTTAGGCTTAATAACGTCTATAATAGTACTAACGTGTTTGAAACAGCTGAATTAAGAACTGTATTTTTGAATGTTTGTTTTCAACCCCGACCTACCTCGATGTTGCACTTATAAATAACTATTATCACAATACTTGACCGTTTTACACAGAACAGGGTACCTAGAATAATCAATTATCTCAATGAAGTTATCATATAGTCGCCTCTAGCTATTAAACGGTAGGTAAAAATTACGTAATGGCCAATAAATAATGTTGATTAAGAGTTCATTTGCGCAAATGTCCGGCTGCCACCCATCGATCAACACAGTGGATTTCTTTCATTTGTCTCCCGAGTCGTTGACTTATTACTTTCTCGTAGGTCAATACGTGATAACAATGTTATTGTAATTTTATATTAAAAGATTCCTGTTTACTGCTAACAAATGATATTAATATATTACAGATTAGCCTGTATCGATCCATCGTTATGCATTCGTTTTCTTTTTGATCGCCGAAAGGCATTGTTTGGCGAACATCGAATTTAAATTAAAAGAAAAACTCAAGTAGAATTGAGAACAGGCTACGCGACCGTATCGCCCTTTGTTTTTAGAGGTCTAGATCGCCTAACGGTAACATTGGTCAGGCGTCAGTTTCGGCACGCCGCTTCTCCCGCTTACGTCTCCGCTCGCGCTCTCGCTGCCATTTCGCCGTCTAATAACCCTCAATGTGGTTCATAATTTATAAGGCGGTGCATCTGACCACTTTTTACTCTCGCCCGTTCGCGGCCGCCGTCTGGGAATCCGCAACAAAGACAACAGAATTCCGTTTTGCATTCCGTGAGATCGTGTGTGACGGGCGACTGTAAGTTCTAAAAATCGATTTTACATCGATTCTTAGGCGATGTGCGTGGCCTCGTGATTTATGTCATCCGCGAAGATAAAAATTATTGGCGCGGTATTGTTGGGAGGTCCACCTCTGATTTTACATAAGTTTTATGTTTTACGGTGTAATTGAAGGATATTGGTAAAGACGGGTGACCCACTTTTGGTGCCATAAACCGCTGGACAATCCTTCAAGTTTAACGAAGTCTGCACTTCGACTCTTGGTTTTTTAACAGGCCCGTTGCATTCCCGACTTTACGATCATCTCTGACCGACGTCTGACTTGAGAATCGTAAAAGTACTGATTTTATTTCTTATTGTTCGCCTTTCGCGAAACCTAATTGAAGTTGGTAGGGCTGTTAGTCCTTATGCGTCATTTGCGCAGTTTTTAATTTAACTGTCTAATAATGCTGAATTATGTGTGTTTTAAAGGTAGTGATGACCAATCACTGATGATTTCTCTTCTTTACTTTTTATCATACTTTAACTGTGATGGCATTGAAAATTTATCACATTGTATTTCAATGCAAGCCATTTTGTGCCTTGATTTTTAATATTTGTAAATTAATGTGTGGTGGCGATCACTTGTAGTTGAGTTAATTATCACAAAATAGATCGGCGACCTTCTTTTGCCGTATGAGAATTAACAAAAGCCATTCATTTTCGCTTTAACAAATCCCTACAAAGTAAAGTTGAAGCTGTAGGACAACCCTATAGGATAAAAATAATCAATTCTATTTATTATGAAATATTGATCCCTCAGTATTTTGGAATAAACACAAACATCTCATTGACCCTGACTTCTGTGACGCAGCAGCTTTTGCACGTCCGAATGCCTGCAGAATCACAGGTACTGTTCCTGTCACTAGTTTGGATACACACCGTGTATACTAATATATATACGAAAGAAAAGCTTAAAATCAGCGGAAGATCAGCGCTGGTAAACTCAACCAGCAATTTGCTGAGCTGGGACCAATTTAGAGCTAAATTTGCTTGCTTTTTCTCTTAACATAAGCGCATTTCACATTGTACATTTATTTATTTGTGTTAATGTTATGTATACTCATTTGTGTTATTGTAGTTCTAAATAAATCTTTTTTCTTTCTTTCAAAAGTTGATTATCAATTGTTTAATACCCATAAAACTGTGTGAATTGTCACAATTTATTGTGGATCTTAGCCTAAAATTCCTAGTAGCAAAATAAACTAGAACTAAAGAACCAATTTGTCCCTTTCCATTTGCATCAAGATAGCATTTTCGAAGGCCTTTAGAAGCATATCAAACTTAATTCCTATTTATTCAGCCAATGTTCAGAAGAAATGCAGTCTGAAAAATTTCTTACTTACACAACTGTTAGTGTCATGTTACTTTAGTCACTTAGTGCTTACATTAACGACTGTCCAGAATCCGATCCTAACGAGCATATTTGGAATGACTCACAACAATCGGGCAAGCCGACGCGTCTAGCTAAATTGTGTTTGAAAATAAGTCGTTATAGTTCATTCTTCTCATTAATGATGACGCATTTTCTCTATGGAAACGGAATGGAAAACGACATGAAAACACATACGGACCTAATAAAATAATAATAAATAAATATAGTATATTTTCGCACAATTCACACAGCGCCATCTAGTCCCAAAGTAGCATCGCATTTGTGTTATGGGTACTAGACTACTGGTATATTACATTTATAAATTTTGTAAATACATATTAAACATACACCCACACCCAGACGAGGGACGGGAATCGAATTAATGATTAAAATAATAAACAAAACCGTCGACAGGAGAGGCGATTTACTGAGTAAAGAGTATATTGTAATAAGAAATTTTATAATAATTAATGGTACAATAAACATGATAGCTAATTTGAGTTCCATAACTTACCACCTCGTCCAAGTTGTATTTAAGTTAACAGAAAAAAATTCTATGTATTTGCGTTGCTAGACAAAATGCAAATATAACTTGAAAAAGATGTTGTAGTAATAATAATAATATAATTAGGTTTTTTTCAATTTGTACAATAAAAATAAGTATCACATAAAGCTGTAAATAACCGCAAATTAAGGCCTATTTATGCCAATAATTGACTTGTAATAAGCTAATGAACGTGCACTACCAATGTTATTGAACTTAAAAGTAAAAAGTTGGAAACCTTGTAAACGAGTCTGTAAATATATGCAGTCAAAGACGAGATAAATAAATAAATTATAAATACACTGAGACAATTCACTCACCGTCATCTAGTCCTGAAGTAAGCAGAAGAATTGTGGATACTAGATAACTAATTATATATATATATATATATATATATATATATATATATATATATATATATATATATATATATATATATATATATATATATCTATTTTTGTTTTATTAACTCATATTATTCATAAACCCAGACTTGGATAGGGAATCGAACCTGTGATCTCTGCAGACGATCCGACATGTGAAGCAGTCTGACATGGTAGTCGTTTAATATCTTATTAAAAATAGACTAATCAGACACAGAAAATTTTATTCGTATTGGAGAATAATACATATTTATCCTAGCTACATACGCACATATTAAGTCTTTACCTATGAAATTGCCGTTTTGTATGAAAAAATTTAAACGAATTTTTTTCATGTATTTTTTATTTGTATTAATCGAAGTAATCACCCATGCAATCAATGCATCTTTGCCAACGCAGTGGCAGTTTATTGATGCCCTTCTTAAAGAAATCAGCTGGGACGGGAGGCAACAAATTCTTCAAAGGCATTTTGTACTTCCTCTCGGGCATTGAATTTTTTTCCCGCCAAGAAGTTATCCAAATTCTGGAAAAAGTAGTAGTCTATAGGCGCAAGGTCTGGTGAGTAGGGCGGATGACGGAGAACTTCCAACCCCAGTTCTTGCAACTTGGAGACCGTCTGCTGTGCAGTATGAGGTCGTGCAGGAGCAGCGGAGACGAGCGATTGATTAATGTTGGTTGGAGATGTGCCAGCTTCTCCATCATTGTGTTCAGTTCTTCACAGTACACATCTGCAGTAATGCTCACGCCGTTTGGTAAGAAGCTGTGATGAATCACACCGGTGCTAGACCACCAAACAGTGACCATCACTTTTCTAGGGGTAAGTTTTCGTTTAGGGCATTGTTTAGGTGCTGAACCAGGATCCAACCAACTTGCTGAGCGCTTGCGGCTATCAAACAGAATCCATTTTTCATCGCAGGTAACAATGCGGTTCAAAATTCCTTCATTTGTGTGTCTGTTGAGCAGTGCAAGGCACGTCTCGACGCGTACTTCGCGCTGGCGATCATTGATTTCGTGGGGCACCCATTTGTCAAGCTTTTTTATCTTGCCAATTTGACGCAAACGGACCAATATTGTTTTGACGGTAACGTCGAAAGCTGCTGCTAATTCAGCCGTAGATTGTGTATTATCAGCCTCCACAATCGCCTTTAATTCGTCATTGTCGACCAAAGTCTTCGGACGACCGCGAGGTTCATTTTTCAGGTTGAAATTCCCAGAACGGAAGCGAGTAAACCAATAACAGATGGTGCGTTGGTTTGTAGTGTTAGCTCCGTAAACGTCGTTGATGTTGCGTGCCGCTTGTGCCGCGTTGCTGCCACGACGGTACTCATATTCCATAATTACTCGAATTTTTAACGTATCCATGATGACGAGAAAGATTGAAATGCGATGAAAATGTAACACTAATCAATAAACAAATGACTACTTTTGGAAAAAGAATTCCATGTTTTTAAAATAAAATTAATTTGAAATTAGAATTATTAGCCAAACAAAAATTATTTTGATTTGAAATGGCCAGTACTGCAGAACGGCAATTTCATTGGTAAAGACCTATTATTTATACACACACAAACACACGCACACATACAAACGCTCCCTGATCCCTCGCACTTACGTCGTAAAATATATAATATTCATTTTTGCAGAATTAGTTAATTAAAACTGCTTTTAGTAATTTTATATAAGTTTGTACTATTTAAGTTTCACCCCTTATAATGTTTGGTGCAATAAAAAAACAATTTATTATGGCACTAATTAACTCAAACAACAAGTTAGTTAACTAGTTTTCATGAATAAGAGTTTCAACCGTCTCACTGATGGGATCGGGTCCCTCCTAGAGGGAACCGGCAGTGGTGTACCGCCACGCTTGACAAAGCGGATTGGCGGATTTCCTCACGACGTATTTCACCACCGTTGGTACATGGCTTACGTATACCATTGAGCTACCCAGTGGCATCTACCTATATAAAATTACTGTGTTATAAATATAAATTCCAGGAATCACTGACAAGCATCAAACCTCATTATTCCATAGATTTGGCAAGTTTTGGCTTTTTGGTCTGCCCCTCCGCCGGACCCCGGCAGGAGGGGTAGACCCGAAAAGTGCTGGCTTGACGTTGTAAAGGATGATATGTGTGCCAATGGGCTCACTACCAGGGATGCTGAAGACCGTGCGAAGCGGAGAAGAAAAAGTCGGAAAGCGGACCCCGGGCGCCGAAGCGATAGTTTGGGCTGCAACCGGGATACAACGCAAAGACGCAAAGATGACTAACAAGCATCAAACCCAAACCGTGCACGGTCTTGGCTTCTTAGTGAATTCAATATCACTCGTATCCCAATTACGATAGACTGAATTGTGTATCAGTGTACAAACTGAAAAAATATTATTTTTCAATACGTACAACGTTGCGTACGTCAAGGTGATGTTGTTGAGTGGAATAGTACGATTTTGTTTGTTTAGCCACTCGCGCGCCTCCTGCCGTTGTTTACGGCATTTTTCACATTTTTCCCGATACAAAGATTATGTGTAATGACTTCCAACTCCGTAAACAAGTTGTATACACTCCGATCCCTTCATTTTACTTAAAACTTTAGATTTATATTTTATTGACAATCCGTGGAAGTATGTGAAACATATTCTACGGGACGAACGCTGATTTATCTGGATATAGAACCTTTTCGTATTTTTTTAAATAATAATATCCCACAATAGTATCTTAACTATACAATTTTTTTCCAAAAGTATCCTAAGTTTTTTATAGATTTTTTTGGGTTAGCAGATCTAACGAAGAAAGTCCTTAAAGAGTTAGAACAATAAAACAACATATTTAAATTGTTTTTATGTTCACATAATATAATACTGTAACTACTACTGTGATTGAGTTTGAATATATTCCATCAGTTCTTATTACTTAAAAAAATTACAAAAAGTACATGCGGAATTTCCATATTGTCTATTATATTCTGAAATTTAATTATTTAATACAAATTCTTTTACGAACTCCTATTGTATTCATTTATTTTTCTAATATCCTATCTGGTTAAAACGTAACCATAAAATCAATTAAAAAGGCCGTACTGTGACGAAAATTGATAAAAAAACTTGATATTTAATTTAGAATATTGGCAAACCTGTATCGAATCTACGATTGTATAAAACCGTGCCTCATAAGTCGCCACTTGCCAACCGCCGGCCATGAACTTGCTGGAGAACGAGGGAAATAAAAACTTATTTTGCTCTTTCATTTATAAATAACTACGGTTTATTGGCCGCGATTGGTGTTACAATATATGCACCACGTTCTGCGATTATTTGTAGGTAGATGCGGTGTAGTTTTTATTGTACTTAAAAAATAATATCCTCCACTACATGAGAACTTTCGCCGCAGGCTTTTTTATATTTGATGGAAATACTTATTTACCCTCACCATAATAAGTCTTTTTTTAACCCACCTTAAAATTAATATTAAATTATTTAAATCACACGATTGTTTTTCTTAAAAAGTAAACTACTTATACTACTTTTCTTTTTAAATAGATATTTGTTTTTTTATTGCTGAGGGACAGCAGACAGGCTGACTGTCTACTTATGTATCTAATCTACTTAGGAGTACGTAAACCTGGTTCACTAATGTCAGAACACAACATAAGGTTATTATGACGCATACTAATACACCAGGTGTGGTTGCCATCCAGACGGGCTTGGGGCTTTACCACCCATCAAGGGTCGTTTTGTGTCCACCATGAGACACCACATTAACGTTTTTAAAAAATATATATGATTACATAGAAAATATTTCTAGAACAATCGTAAGCCTCAATGAACACGATATCAAAATCAAAACACGTATTTATCAGGAAGTTATAAATGTATTTTACACAACTACAAGCTTAGAATTTGAAATCGCTATCATTTTATATTTTGCTTATAATAGATTATTCATTGATGATCGCCTGATACCCATAACGTTGAACCGCTTCAATTTAAGGTAGTCCTGAGATTCTATTTCCACAGTAAATTACAAAGGCAGTTAAAAAATAATAAGAAAATTTTAATCTACTTAATTAATTTTAATAGCTTATGTAGGTAGGTCGAATCTCGAAAACAACCGGTTATTGTATATTTGAATACTGCTCTGATCTTTTACATGATATATACATATTTCCCTTCGTAATATATAATAGTGTACTAATAACTCGTCTGTTCTTATTGTATATATAATACAGGCAAACGTTGTTCTGCCATAAAATGAAAAAAAAAAACAAAACTTAATTACGTTCACCCTTATTTCACTCTACAAAAAATAGACTATATATCCTTCTTCAAAGTCCAACATTGATTCAACGGTTTAAGTATGAAAACATAACCAACAGACGGACAGAGTTACTTTTTAAGATATTTAGTCTATAATATGATATTCATCACTCACAATGATTCATATTAATACGCTGTTTTTATTTCAGGTAATTATTCTATTAGTCCTATAATTGAAAGCCGAGTCAACAAATTCATTTATCTGGTAAGGAATTCATGAAGCGCAATTTTTAAATACGCTTTAACAAAGCATGTTGAGTATATATAATACGAGTATTTTTTCAGAAGCCCAAATTGCAGAGGTCTCTATTAGGTTAAATTAATAAATATCTATATATTTTTATTTAAACCACTCAAAGAACAGAGAATGTTGAGTATTATTATATATTTCTTGAGAATATTAAAAAGAAGTGAATTTAAATGAATTTCTGTAATTCGCCACTAGACGACACGGTGCAAACGTAGTCGCGATCAATGGTTATTATGAACTTGAATCAATGTAGATGCGTCCAATAAATTCGTTTATCAAGCCATAACAGAGGCCAGCTTTCTCGTTTGCTGTTTTCGGCACAAAATCCAACCTTGTCTTTGTTGTCGTTTAAGTTTAAGATGTTGTATTGTGTTGTTGATTTACTCAATGCAAATTGTGACTTAAAATATATGAAGTATTTCTGAATTATGCCAGTAAAACTGTTCGTTGTTGGTAAATATTTTATTTTTTTATTATTTTTTATATTAATTTGAACTGTCTTATCATCAAGCTTGTCTATACAATTCCACATTCTAACTAGCGAATTTTTAACATCCTACTTTCTCTTTGTACTATTTTCTTTTCTTTTTTCTGGATTTCTTTTTGTATAATTGTGTGGTGGACAAAAAAAAATTATTTTCTTCCAATCTTAGAAAATGGTAAAAGGCTCACAGAATTCACGTATTATATATGTATATACCTTGCGAGCAATCCAGTAGTGCAGTCCTGTACTTTCTTATTTTATTTATTCAATGACCAACGGATGACGTCCGGTTCGATGTAGCGGATCAGTGCGCGGGTGCATGCACTGACCTAGCCCACGCGTGAAGCACTTTCTTCTAAACTCAAAATGTAACCGTAACTATGAGGCGGACGATCGTTTCCGGCGCCCGTGACGTCACGGCCGTCTCGCCGGTCGCCGCCCCAGCCACGTAACCTTGGCGGTGAGATGCGGCGAATGCCGCAGGCCGCGCCTCGCTCGCGAGCCACTCGTCTCTAGGGTTGCCTGGTTATCATTAATGCTTCAAATCTTAAGACCTATTAACGACCCACTATTCAAACTAATCTGACTTGTAGATAAATAAAAAGAATGAATGGTATTCGGAAGTAATAATAAGATTACTATCAGTAAAAACAATCTTAAAAAGGACAATTTATTAAGTATTTGTTTTTGTTAAATTATAATCAAGCAAATTGAAATTGAAAACACTTGTACTATATATAGGGTTTAGAATATTATCTTTTACTACTTGCATTCTATTATTAGTAGTTAGTACAATAAAGCATAATTTTTTATCTATCTATTTGTCAAAACCCCTAAGTTTACGACTTATGAGATTAGTCTTAATATTTGATGGAATCTCTCATTGATAGTGATAACACAGCTTAAAAATATCTTACATTAAAATAAATTAAATTGGTATTTTAAAAAAGGAGCATAATAAAATGCTTTAGCGTCTACACATCTCAATCCTAACCGCTTGACCGAGTTGAGATTTAAATTCTAGTAGATGGATGGTCAACGTGATTGCTAACACTTGTTTAAATTGTATTAATTTGTGACTTACAGTTAATATAGAATAGAATATTCTTTGTTGCACACAGAAAATAATAAAATAACCTTCAATACATATTATTTTCTTACAATAGTAAAAAATATACATTTATACATTTATTCATAGATTATATTGTATCAATCGGAATCGGGTCCCCAAGATACAGGTCAACCTAGTTTGGGGACCAATGATTTAATTGTTATGGATTTTTATATATGTCAATAAACAATTTATTTATTTATTTATTGGGAAATATGGCAACCCTATTCGCGAATGCACTCCTTTCGTTTTCATTGTTCCTTTTACACATTTATTTATGACATTTGCGCTGCGACATTGGAAACTAACAAGTTCATCGGTCTGAAATGGTAAATGGAAAAATCGAATTAGAAATGCGTGCGCCGAAAGCTCCTTAACATCCAGTCAGATCCAAAATTACACTAATATGAAACAAGAGCAAAAGCAAGGGCCATTTTTCACACGATCGAAAAGGGCCAACCAACTAGGTTGGAGCACGGCGTGTCGGGGTGAGCGAACTCGCAACCTGCAATTTCGGACCGCAAAAGGAACAAGGCGCAACGCGATCGGTGATTAAAAATCCTTTGTCGGTTCTACTAATATTTATATTATTTTCGCGGTGCGCCCGACATCTAATTGGCCTCTCGTATTTGACGCAGGTCCGAGGCCGCCCGGACCACCGACGCTTCATTAGGTTTCCTGTTAACGAAATCATAAATTACACACTTTTTATGTTCACCCGTTAAACTCAAATATCGAGAAACCAACATTCGGCGGCACTACAAAAGCTTGTGGAAAAATCCATTTCCTTAAACACCTCACGATTGAATTTCGTGACAAACGGCCACAAAATATGTGTTTTTATGTATATCGGGTTTCCATGTAGAATTAATGCGACGTAAAAATAATAGTAAACTATTAAAATTACTGCTGGTGAAAGGTATATACTTGATAAGGCAAGTGATTAGTTCCAATCGGGCCTCAGAGCTTTTGATCTGTCCAAGGCCTGGGATATTGAAACTCGCTGGGAGCAATAGCACGCCAAGGCTCACCGCGAACGAAACGGATGCACTATCACTCATTGTTATGGCGGAAATGTCGCGGCCACACGCACGCTTCTCAACCGATCCTCTTTAATGACAAACACCTTTGACTTCTAATCCGACCGGTATGCGATGCAAAGCAGCTACTGCCCTGAGAGGTCCCGTAAGCACGAGTTGCACTTCCTCAAAAGGCAATTCTGAGGAAATGAGACGGGATATATAAGGGTCCACTACAGCATTAGTGTGAAAAGGATGGGTATACGACAAGTACGTTCGCACTATACGTAGTCAGAAGAATATGGCGCTCACGCACGTCGCTTGTCTGTTCGCGATCATCTTGTTACTTTAATTGAGGAGTAAGTACTCTCATTGGTTGGGGTTTCGTGTTTTCAATCGCGGAGTGCTTCGCTCAGTGTCATTTATGTGCCAATATTAATCAAGACGTAATTAAATCTGTCTGCCGGCTTGGTCGTTTCGTTCGATGTTTATGAGTTCCCACGCGATTAATGTCTTTTTAGTATTGACTGTGAGCTTTCGCGGGTATTTGAGGGCTCATCGTTTTTCCCAGTTCTACCAAAACATTATTGACCCACTCGTGACATGTTTCGACCCATATTTGCTTAGCAAGTGTGTTTCATTAAGTCCCTATTAACGTCAAAGAGCAAGAACATTGTGATAGTAAAGACACCCAAGTAAAGGGGGAGATGCAAATCGAAGGTAAACGTACTAAACGTTCATTGACATTATCAAACATTAAAAATAAATAATATATGTTTCGGAATGTCGGTCGACGCTTCGGCTCGCCCTCCCGCCAAGATCGCGTCAACTCTTAATCTGTCGGGCGCCGTGGGTACAGTTTCAAGGATTCCCCGCGAGTGTTAGGATTGAATCTGGAACGATCTACATTTGGTAATGATAAAAGACTTTATGGTAATCATTACGCAATGTTACACTGGCATATTGTAGCCGCCCTGCTTCTATTACCACGTGTCGCTTTATCGCAGATATCATCGCTCCTAATATGTGGTAGTTGGGTTCTCACGACGCCATAACAGAGTGCGTTCACACCCATAAACATGGTGCCGTGTGTAGCGGGCGCGGGGGCGCCGATCGCCGCCCGCCACTCGCGCACTGCTTATTTATGCTCGGCAAACACTCGGCGAGATAAGCCGTGAACGGCGGGCCTGTGCTTCCCACATCTGCCGCGACCTTGGCTCTTCCAGCCCGTTGTATAACCTCCTTATCTGCCACGCTCCCTGCCTACCTCTGGCAATCTACTCACTGGTGGAATCATACCGTGTTTTCCGGCCTCGATAAAATTATCGGAGTGGATCGAGCTTAGCTCAATGCCCACGTGTTTTAACGTAACATTATATACAACTGACTCGAGTTGTGAAAGCATGTTTCACTATCGTTTAGTTTACGAGCGAACTAATAAACTCGTCGAGACCACGTGGGTCTCTCGTTTGTCTCGTTAACTTAACATAATTACGGAGTTTTCATCAGGTCGGACCGGTTTTTGTTCCCGTCTCAGGCGCTTTTTATCGTTATGCTCTAAATCAACGTTAGTTAGCGAAACCGAAAGTTGAATCAGCATTTGAGATATATTTTGAATAAATTTACTGGTTTTTTTCTGAATGAAAGCAATGTGAATAAGAGCAAAAGCGACAAAACTGATGACACTAAAAATAAAGAAATGTGGGTTAGTCAGGAGCGTGAGCCCGAACAACGGACCTTTCGTGGGCTTTTATTATTCCGGTTATAAATTAAGCCGTGCTCGTTAATCGGCCTTTTAATCCGTCTGGGCGTTGACTCCGTTTGTGCCGCGACGCATCACGCTGCATGAATGGTACACTATCCTTGGAACGCTTAAAATGTAAGCGATCAACGTCTTCAATGTTTACGTGTGAAAAGCCCATAATGGTGAGAGTGCGGCGGTCGCGGGATCGACTCATCGATCAGGAATGTGGTTGCATCTTAGACCAGTCCAAGTTCGAACATCGCGCGGCCTACCCGATGATAAAATTACCGGTAAGATATCGATGTGAGATAATCTAAACTTTTTGTACGTTATTGTTAGACTGGAATGATACACTGTTTGAATATTTAGCCATATCCGCTGACTTCATAGCTTATAAAAACAGCGAATAATTAGTCAATAAAAATTCCGCCGATTATATACGTAGCTTTGTTACACGGGTGTTACGTAATTGGAGTAAACGACCTAAGAGTTTGTGGTCCGGCGAAGGTCTCGGCCCCACGTGGTGGCGGTATGCTCAGCCCGAGTCACGTTGCGCGCGCGGCACTATCAGTACCGACAACAAATGCGAATTGCGAATCAACAAACACGTTTAGACCCCACAGCCGAGGGAGTGGGGCTCGTGCAGAGGAGTTACGCTCTGCTCGAACGCGATGATTCTGCATTCTGTACCCACATTCAAAACTTGTTTTAAACAATAACAAAGTGAAATGCGTGAATATTACAGCGTATAGTAACCATTGCTCTTTCAGTAGGTGTTAAGAGTATTTCAAATGGATATAAACGAACGATGCACTTCGCCCTTGACCGCGGCATCGCGGTGCACTCGATGAGACGGAGTAAACAAATTGAATGAATCGCGTACACTCACGTACATGTTAGTACCATTCATGTGTGTGCGCCGTTAACGCACGATAATTCAAGTGCTCTTATGTTTGACTAACGAGGCTACACATGGCCTGTGCGGGAGGCTCGTAAAATTGTACGCAATTTGAATAATTAATATTTCCATATAACGATCAGAAATAAAATTATCATCTTTATGTAACCGCTTTTAATAAATTTTAATTGCTATAAAATTAAATCATTTTAATTAAGTCTTTTGTATGACTTGACTTTTGACGGAGTTCAAAGTCACTGTGCTTTTCCTTTCATATTGCCTTTTTACGTTTAAATCATTAGCATATATCTAAACGACTTTAACATTCACAGTATAAAAACTTGCTAATAAATATTAATTTTGCTAACTACTATTTTTGGCATGGAAATAAAAAAATAGCGACATACTTGTAACTAAGTATAGAAATAAAAAAGTTGAACCGGAAAATTTACAACTACTTTTCCATTTGTATGCGTTGTCTTTGAAAAGACTTAAACGAGTATCCATTCAATAATGGATAAATTATAATGCGATTATTATTATTAACGACAATACGTTCTATTTATTCAAATAATAATGGATTTTATTTTAATCTTTAGTTCACGATAATTATTTCAAATATGTATACCTATACCAAGTATACATATGTATATATACCCAAATACCAAGTAAAAGTTAATATTCATGTAATGTATATTTTATTTGATATTATAATAAACATGAATGAATGAATGAAAACTATTTATTGTTCACCTTAAATATATATACAAGAAAATTAAACATGTTTAATATTAAAATATTTTGAAATTAAATTATTACTGACTGAAGAGTAAAATATGTTTGTTGAACAAACGAGAAGGCAGTATGTCCCAATGCCAACGGAAATGAGGCACGTCGCGTCACGGCTCGCAAGGCGCCCCTCGTAAGACACGAAATACATACAAGACACAATAACACAAGCGGGCCACCGACACCAGCCACGTTCCATCTCATTACAAACCATTCCTGTGTTTACAGAATACTTAAAACATTAAAGAGATGGTCACTATGCCTTTCACTTACAAATAGGCATACAATTTAAGAACTGACAGACTAACTCAACGACCCCTGTGGCGTAACGGATAACGTACTTCGGTACACTTGCGGAGGACACGGGTTCGATTCCCGTCTCCCGTCTGGGTGTTTATGTATAATATTCATTTACATAACAAAAGTATATATGTAGTATATTAGTTGTCTCGTACCCATAACACAAGTGCTATGCTACTTTGCTTGGGACTAGATGGCGATGTGTGATTTGTCCCAGTATATTTATTTAACTAACTTTAATTAACAAGTGTAGTTTTATAGATGTTTGTTTTTTACTAGATCAAGTCCAATAATGAATGTTCGATACTAGGATAGCAAAACTTAATTGGAAATGTTTAATAAATTAAACCACTATTTAGATTACTACTAAATAACAATTTTATTACACTCTCCGTGCCGGGGCGGAGTACGAGTATTAACTTCTGCGGTCGGGGTCGGCGTGTAGGAAAAGGCGACAAAACAACCCACCCTAGCTACGTGGTAGCGCCCCAAGCCCGTCTCGATGGCGACCATCCTTGATCTACAAGTATGTCGCCATAATAACCTTGCGTTGTGTTCCGACATTAGTGACCCAGGTTCCTGTAGCCCTATGGAACATCAGCAAGTAATCATCCATAGGCGACGGTAATTGCTTACTACCAAGTGGGCTGCCAGCCTGTCTACAGTTCCTCGGTAATAAAAAAAGATAAATATTTATTAATTACGTAGGTGTACTTCTATTTCTACGCACACATAAACAAATTAAAACTATGATAACATTTTTATAGCTAATTAAGCAGTAAGCTTCTGTAAACAACTTTCAAACTGGGCCTTAAAAGACGAGACAGGTTTCAATAAACTTCAATATTTCCAATCGTTACAATAAATACCTAAAATCCTTTAAACGACGCATTAAGGCCTGCATACCAAGATTACCAAGTGACCAGTGACCGATCGTCGAGACAATAATTTGCGGAAGACAAATGCATGTACATCGCTTATTCCGTCACTGGCTGGCACAGTAGGGTTTCTACTTATTTTCAAGGAAATGGTTATTAAAAATATAAATTATATATTATTTGTCTAATTTTTAAGTGAAATAAGAATTTATCGTAGAACACGTTTATAAAGAAAATACGTACTCGTATTATAAAAAGTAAAAGATAAAAAAACAATCGTCGTAAATTTAGCCACACTTTTCTTGAAACAGTATTGAAGATACAGGAAAACGTGATCTCAGTCTCACTATCAGTCACAAAATTAATTGAAAGCTAAAAAAATCTATTTTACAGCAGTTAAATTTACAGCAAATTTTAAGAGAAAACAGCTAGCACAACCCTACAACGAGAAAAGCTCCAGTGCGGCTAGTGATATGCATATTGAATTAATGATTATATCGTTGGATAATCAGTATCCATCTTTTGATCAGAAGTGATTGATTACATGGAAATTCTTAAGGATGAAGTCGTGACCTAAATAGATTCTTCGCTACTGCGACTTTCATACTTGAAAGGCTTTGAATAACTTTGATAGCGACGTACAAAGCTAAAAAATTCTCAATTAATTTCAAAATGTGTTATAGGAATACACTGTCTTCCTTTTTCTTACCATCCTCCTTAAATTTCATTTACTGTTTACATGATTATACATATTACTAGCTGACCCGGCAAACGTTGTTCTGCCATATAAATAATAAAATGTCAAAAAATTTAAAAAAAAAATTTGGGGTGGGTCACCCCTAACATTTAGGGGGATGAAAAATAGATGTTGGTCGATTCTCATAGATACCGGATAAGCACAAAAAATTTCATCAAAATCGGTCAAGCCGTTTCGGAGGAGTATGGCAACGAAAACTGTGACACGAGAATTTTATATATTAGATATACAATGCAAATGTCTAGAGATACAAAAGTATGTAACTATCTCTTCTTGAACATGGAGTCAATAAAATAATTTATAATGAGTAATCCAACTGCAAATCTGGTACCTTAGTAGGCTCATGGCAAATGACACAACAATAGTATCGTCAAATCAATGTCTAAATTTAAAGGCCAGAAAACATTAATATTAAAAAAACTACCACGTTTTTTTA
The DNA here is from genome assembly GCA_963693495.1 of Malacosoma neustria. Taxonomy (NCBI): domain Eukaryota; kingdom Metazoa; phylum Arthropoda; class Insecta; order Lepidoptera; family Lasiocampidae; genus Malacosoma; species Malacosoma neustria. The sequence goes on from OY856377.1 coordinate 19,922,089, forward strand.
CATTTGAAAACAATTTATATTTAATTAAACAATTTAATAATAGCAATTAAAGAAAAAAACGGAATGAATTATAAAAGTGAGCAATAAATTGTATGTTGCTCAACGAAATCCTGTAGAAGCCTAGAAACCTAGTATAACTGGCAAGGTCACAGACAAGTTTATAACAGTATTCTCAAAATGTTTGTAAAAATAATTAATATTGCTATGTAGAAAACTCGTCAAATATGTTCTAAATACTTATTGGTTTTAATTTGTTATTATACTTGTATAATATATGTATATAAATACGAGCAATTTATGGTTAGCTGGACAGTTTAGTATAAATGATAAGTCCAAGGTCCGACGAGCCTAAAAATCCAGCCAGGAACCATTATGATGCGGATGATTAAGATCTTAGTGGCTTAATGTTTAGATGAGTTTTGTTTCATTTTGTATTCGTTGTAGTACTGGATATGGCTTTACTCTTGCAAGGTGAAGCGAGGCACGGCGGGGCGGACGGGTCGATGATCGGACGGGCGACCGATTCCGCCGAAGGTCAAGGCTGATCGAGATCCTACGACGCACCACAGACGCGCAACGAAAGAAAAAGTGACAGTCCAATAGACTGCGAGGACGTATAAAAATGAAAGCATTCTCGTGGATAGCGTCAGTATTCCAATTTTGAATCGATTTCAGGTTCTTTTACAAAAAACAAAAAATGGGGTACTCACTTTTTAAACTAAAACATATCAGACGCCTAATTATAGCCGTTAATAGAAAATATTTAAAAAAATATTCAAATCGGTACAGCTACTATTTTTTATTATTTTATTAGATTTTTTTTATATAGAATTGAACTATCATTTTTCAGGCTTTGTTCTTAAATTTTTACTTCAAATAACATTTGTTCAGCCTGTGTTAATAAACATAATTATTATAAAATAGTTCGAAATAAAATACCATATTCATAAAGAACTAGAAAATTAAAACTAGCTAACGGATTTTTGAATTATTGTGTAATATAACAAAAGTGAATTAACGAAATCAATCATTTGGATGACGCTACAAGGTCAGGGAACCTTAATTCGTGTCCTAATCATAACACATAAAATATTTTAAGAAGCTCAGCGACTGTTAGTATTAAAAACTTGCTTATTCCATACTAGTACACCGTGTTGAGACTCGCAAAGCGCCGCCGCTGCCACCGCCGCCGTCCATGGCGGCATACTTAAGACCAAAGGTGGTCGCTATTTTACATGTAAACTTTGTACACTTCAAGATTGTAAATGTATTATATTACTTATTTAGTTAAATTAAACAATAGATCAAGCTATCGAGTTAAGTAAGGATGTTCAACTTATATCCGACTTAAACTCGTAGGGGTAGATTCATAATCTCAAACAGCTTCTACGAGAGTACAAGAAATGGCGGTTTGACGCAAAAGTGGTGAAATGAAAATAAGTGTTGTTTTGGACGTAAATGAAATTTGGTGATAATTAAAATGATTAAATTTATCCTCCAAATAATGTATGTCAGATAATATTATACTGCATTTAATCAGTACGCATATTACAAAAGTTAGTCCTAATAGTTTGTGACTTACAAGTTTGGTGCGGCCGAAACTTTTCACTACAACTTGGTTTAAAAACCAAACTATCTTGTCTATGTTATCTTCAGGTGTAGTTTAGCATCCTTTCACTGATGTTTACATAATAAAGATCACCGGTGAACGGTTTTTGATTAATACACTTAAAAAAACTTCATATCCGTTATATATCGCGGAAAAAATTTGATATCATATTAAACTAAATAATATGCATTAAAATTCACAAAATTATTATTCTTTAGTGCAGGGATTCAAGCTCATTTACACATTTGGTTTTACAATTACGTCTGTAGTCATGCAAAATGTATTTTTCATTGTATCATGTTCAGTGATAAAAAGCACCCGCCAGACATATCGAACGACTTTGTACTTCACGTCTGGCAACGTACCCGCTTGCGTGTACTAATTAAAACGTTCAGATCTGTTGCGGTTATGTTTACGATGTGTATCATTTTTGTTTAATGAGTTATTTCTGGACGGTGTAAAGTAATGACCGAGTCTACGGGCACAAAATACGAGTAATGGAATTAAACTTCGTACTTCCCTTTTGAGTGATATTACGGCACGAAATATCACCGTGCCTCGCCGCTCACGTAGGCGTACGTGCTTCGGCGGCCAATTTCACGCCACCTAGTCCCGGAGTTTATACCGAGGTAAAAAGGCTCGAAGATTCAGGATCGGCAAGAGATAAAGAACTCAGTTGTACCGCTTTAAATGTGTACCGGCTGCCATTACTACGATGTTCTGTTATGATTTGACTTCAGTTGTCCAAGAAATCCGATGCAATTATATTAGTTCCCTAGTTCAGCGTTCTCAATAAATCCTAAGCATTTAATTTTGCCTTCAGTCATAACTATTAACATCACATGTATATATTTATTTAGGAAAGATAATTTTAATGACTATTTGTAGATTACGCAAAAATATTAGACCAATGAAGTTACTCCAGAAGTCAAAATGCATAGATATCAACGAGCGTAGGTATAAAATAATAGATCAATTTCCACTTCTGTACATTCCCATATTTTGTACTAAGACTGAGTCATTCATTCAAAACTACATTTCCAGTATCGGACCAAAAATTACCGGGAAACGAATGATGTTGACTGATGTTTTTAAGTAAGGTATACTTCCAAACATCACTTAACGGAAAATAAGTCACTATTACATATGTATGATTGAAAAACATTACTATAATTATAAGTCTGACTTTTTATAATCTATTTATGACAGTCAAACTAATATATACAAAAGCATATGTTTGTTTGCTAGGTGGTTGGGCTCCATTTCTGTTTGAATGGCAACCACCCCTGGTCTTCAAATAGGCCTCCATAATAACCTTCCTTGTTTAGTATCCCGGCATAAGTGATCCAGGCACCAATTCCTACGCGGAAGGTAGTGCGTTATCGATGCTCCTGGCATCGTCAACATCTAAGGGCGACGATATCTGCTTACTATTAAGCTAATAAATCGTAAGATAATCGAAAATTTGAATTATATTATGATTAATGATATTTTTTTTTGTTTGTATTTTTGTAAAAGTAGTACCTTGAAAAATAACCAACTATCAAAATATTTATGTAACGATTGCAAAAACATAGTACGTACGTAAATGGTGGATTATCATACGATGTGCGTGCGCACCACTAATACGTTTCAGTTTGATGCGATTCGGCACGCGTCGTGCGAATCACGACTTTGCTAGTCCTAGGAAAGACCGTTTATGTGTTTTGTAGTCTTAGTATTGTTACTGTAGAACTATTTAGATTCTAATCACTTTATGGTCAATTTCCAGACGTGAATATATTTATCTAGAAGTCACATCTAGAATGTTCTCGTGGAATCTTCAAATGTTTTTTGATATCCTGCTGTATCCCCATAGCGTGCCACTGTTGGGCTTGGGCCTGGAGGAGCGGACAGTATACCCGCCACGCTTCTCCAAGGCGAATTGTACACCGGTGACCTTGGTAAGCAGGTTGACGTTTTCCTTCACCGTCCACACACGACGATTATGCTATAATATGCACATCATACGAGAAAAACTGTTCAGCGGTGCATGCCACCGTGGCATACGAACTTGGAGCCTCTAGATAGGTCTCAGTAATGCCGCTGAGCTACCAGATTACCTTATAAGCCTGGTTGCATTAGTGAATAGTTAGCAGAATATTAGTTACATGTTTAAGTTTTTTTTTATTAAATTTTAATTCGTTATTTTTTAATCATGTCGAAAAAGTTTAAAATAAACTAATTTTTTGTTTTATATAAACGTTGTAGGAATGTTCCATAGTTGCAGAATAAAACGTTTTTGCATGGGTACTGGTCCACGAACTCAATGATTCAAACTCCTTGATACTGATTGTCATAGTCTTGATTTTTTGGAAAAAGTGCAAGATTTTTTTTCCAAGCTTTTCTTCCTAATTCCTTTTTCTATGCCAAGAAGCATAACATATGGTACTGGACATTCCGTTCTTCTCGTTTGTGAACGTGTAAAATGAGTCTCATTTCTTCACTGACTTTCTATTCTTTACATACAACCAAATAATATCTACTGAAATAGAAGGTATAAAAGAAAACATATTGCTCAACTAAATAATTAGATTTTCCAGCTATGGGTGATAAGAATAAATTATTCTACAGAGCATCGTTTTTACTTCGAGGCATTCAAGTGTCTTTGACTCTTTAATATTTGCCAAAGGTCAGTAACGTTAGGTTATAAGTTTTTGCGAATTAAAAAAAACAAGTTCTTACATATTTTTCCCACGATCGCGATCGACCACAAATCTCACATCATATCTATTTAGGTCTTTTAATTGGTACATATGCTTTTCTGGTATTTTTTTTGTATTAATCTATGAGACTAAAGGTATGAACGAGCGGGGTCGCAAGATCGGCTACTATATTTTTTCCTAAATTTTGGCCCAGGAACGCCTGCGATGGTCACTAGAATCTTTCAAATCTAGATTTTTTTTATTGCTGTGGGCCAGGAGACAGGCTGACGGACCGCTTAGAATTTAGCAGTTACCGTCGCCTATGGGTATTTGCAACGCCAGTGGCATCGCGAACGCGCTGCTGTCCCATAAGGGTACAGGAACTTGGGTCACTGATGCCAGAACACAGCACACGGTTATTATGGCGACATACTTTTTTTTTATTGCGTAGGACAGCAGACAGTTTGACAGTCCACTTAGAATTTAGCAGTTACCGTCGCCTATAGGTGTTTGCAATGCCAGTGGCATCGCGAACACGCTGCTGTCCCATTAGGGTACAGGAACTTGGGTCACTAATGCCAACACAACACAAGGTTATTATGGCGGCATACTTAAGACCAAAGGTGGTCGCCATCCAGACGGGCTTGAGGCCCTACCACGTAGCTAGGGTTGTTTTGCGCCTTTTATAACAGGCCGACCCCGGCCGCAGATGTCAGTATTTTTTCTCCGCCCCTGGACGGATAATGGATGTTTATATATAATACGTATTTTATACAAAGGCAATGTTTATAAGTATATCAGTTATGTAGCGCTCCGCTGCTTATTTTGGAACTAGTGTTGCTGTGTCAATTTTCACAGTATTTGCAGCAAATGTTTTATAATAACTTCGGTCAGTACAATAAAAGTATGCACATCGTCTAGAGTAAAGGTTGTTTGGACCTATTCATAGTCACGTACCAAGACAACCAACTCGGATGCACCTCGCGTTAACTAAATGTCACTCGGTGAGCGTCTCCGCTTTTAGTCGCTCCAAAATAGACTACGCGTTCATCAACCCCTACATTCGTCATCGGAACACGACCAGTCCAACTATCACCTGTTACATCGATGGCTCAGTTAATAGACTTCTCCGTATATCCAAATGAAGCCAGCAATGAACAGAATAGAGCTGACTTTTTTATAGTTTGTAGTTTTTCTCGTCTTACTAATTGAGGTTACAAATATTTGGTTTCTATTGCAAAATTAAATTCCATTGGTTTGTTCACGTATTGTTGTTTATGAAATTCTATACACATACGTTTTTCTTAAAAGCTCAACGAGTTTTAGGTATACTAAAATTACCAAACGTATTGTTAATACCATGTTCACTAATAATAATATGATTTTGCTTACAGAAATGAGATTTTAATCACTTAAAAATAATGTTTATATTCTATTAACAAGGTTTATACTGAATATCGTAACCTAAATTTAATAAAAATCATAGTGAAATGAAACTTATTTTATACGAATACTTCCAACACAATTATTTAATAATAACATCAATTCGATTGTATAGTACAACACAAACCTCCCGTATCGCCTTCAAAGTTAATAGAGTTATGAAAATCCAACCGCAACGATAAAACTGCAATACTGTCATTATGACTGCGCAAAATCTTGATACAAAAAAATTTATTATTTAATATCAATTACCTCTTTAGACCGTATCGAATCTTTTGTCGATTAATCTTATATCATGTATTCTTCAATCACTATAATATCCACTACTACGACACTTTTAAACAAGAATATATGTGGCGCATCTTGTAAATCTGTTTGTAAACAAATCCCCCTTTTTCACGATACAAACGGCTGAGTTTTATTACGCAATCTCGGTTTTATTAGACGCTAACTCAATTTGGAAACGATACCCGTTGGTTCGATGTCAATCTGAATTTGAAATGTTAATTTCTGTTTTATTATTTATTTACGACTTCTGCAAGGCGTGTGTTTTAACCAGTGTCCACTATGTCAATAGTTTTAAAGATTCAATGAATAATTTGATTTCCTAATCTAGAAATTTTAGCAAAGCTATAAAAATCTGACCAAAGGATATTTTGAGTAAAACCAATATATACCAATATTTTAAATTATATCAATTTTTTTCAAAGTTGTAAATAAATTTATACACTGTTTTACATGTATATAAAACTAAAGAAGTCTCGGGTTGACCTCGTAATAGTAATAATTTATCGTAATAGTTTCGAATTGTTAGCATCAACAATTTAATCATTTATTTGATTATTGCATTGATTATCGTGTGTAGGGATTGCCCGCCAGTGCGTCAGTAGTGTTGCATTTGGACATCGACATTTCTCAGCTACGTTATTTCTAGCGTCGCCAGGCGCCAACTTTAGATTAGACACAGAGCTCATCTACATTCAAAGCCGGTATTTGTGAAACTTAATAACTTAGCCCCCCATTCGGGTCTCTAGAACCCGGCGCGTGTTAGTGAGGGTCATTACAGCCGACCGACTTTGATCGGTGGAGTCGATTTTTGGCATAAAAATTATTTGCACCATTGCTCGTGACAGTAAAGTTAATGAGGTTTATTTTATGAAAATTGAAATTGTTTATTCGAATCTTGGATGTAAGTTATAGCTGATGGTAGCGATAATGAAGATTTTAAGGTCGGGTTTCGCTGGCACGTAAACGCTCAGCGTGGGGCGACCGCCTTGATTTCATAACGCGTCCGCATCTCGCAGACGTGTTTGTACGAAAGTTGTTGATTTTTAATGCTTTTATTAACACGTCCTGGAAGCTTATTTACATTTTACATCAACTTGACCTCAATATGATGAATAACATTGAATACGCGTGTGCATATATATATTTATAATAATACAATAACAAGGACATAACATTTATTTAATTTAAAAGAGTAAGTTTTAATTATGAAGAAGTCTATATACATATTTATATATTTATAAAGGATAAATTTTCTTGTAACTTCCTACGATTAATCTTGTTATTTAATTTTTGTAAACAAAAGTATAATTCTGATATTTAAAAATGTACATTTTTGCATTTACAAAGTAAAGGAAGCCACCCAAAAGGTCCAGATAGGAACTTCCTTTCGACTTATAGCGAAAAGCTACTTAACAAAGCGGTCAGGTATCACGGGCTTGCAGTGAACTAGACTTAAAGCTATGTTTTTATATTAAACAGGCATTTATTACACGTTAGTCATCACTATAAAATTACTTCGCAAACTCATATAATTTAAGAACACACCTTAAAGGCTATGAACTCCTAATGCATTGCACTTATGATTTTGTTATTCTTAGGTATAATTTACATGTAAATTTATCTGAAATACGTCTGCATATTATCTCGAATGCTTTACATTACAAATACATTCATTCTAATTCACTCGACTTTAATATTGGCACTCTTAACAAAAACTAATTTACTCGCTCATTCCGTTCATCACGATTGGAGACATCATTTTGAACCTACGAGTAGTTATACTTAGATTTATCATTTTTTTTTTCAATAAATGTTACAAATGAATATATAAATAAATAATGAATATATTATGACAATTCACACAGTGCCATTTAGTCCCAATGTAAGTAGCATAGCACTTGTGGTTATGGATACTGTACTACCAATTTTACGTAGATGGTTATAGGCTATTTATTTTTTGGATTCCATCTACCTTTCTCATTTTTTTTTATTTTTTTTGCCTGTTATTCGCCAAGCGGAACGGGCGTGATCTTTTAATATTATATAATGACCTTAATGTTTTACATAATGAAACTTCAAATTGATTTGATTTTATTGCTGAGGAGCAACAGATATACTTACTTAATAGTAAACAGTTACCGTCGCCTATAGATGTTTGCGACGCCAGAAGCACCGCTAACACGCTGGTGTCCTATAGGGGTACAGGAACCTGGGTCATTAATGCCAGAACACAAGTTTATTATGGCGGCATATTTAAGACCAAGGGTAGTTGCCATCCATACTAGCTAGGCTATGACGTAGCTAGGGTTGTTTTGTCGCCTTTTACGGCATGCCGACCAAATGTTAGGCAGGGGTTAGTATTCTTGATCCGCCTCTGCACGGAGTAACATTATACATTCAAAATAAAGTAAAATTACAGTAATTTTACCAAATGACGAATAATGTTTGTTTAAATTTATCAGCTTTGCAGTTATTACATTAATAAAATAATATCACTAAAAACCTCATGGTTTGTTTTGTACAATGCTATCTTATGTCTACGCTCGTTTAATTGAACGAGAATATTTATATGAATTAATTAGACGGGTATACGTATTCAAAAATTAATTTCGCATGAATCCATACCTCACCGCTTAATAGTTGTTTTAAGTCGGCCGTTTCATTGTGAACGGCGTTCAGGGGCGTGCACAAGTCGCCCTTTGTTTCCGCTTTAATAATATTTGCAAATTAACATCTTGCGACTTTCGTGTAGGTCCAGACTACACGATATGAAAAATTAGTCATTTTTAACTTTCTCTAACTTAAGTCACTAGAATTATATCCATGCAAGCGACAGTCGCGGGCGGGGTCGGCTTGTCGTAAAGACGACAAAACAACGCAAGCTAGGTGGTAGGGCTCCAACCCCATCTGGAGGATAACCTATCCTGATTTTTAAATATGCCACCATAATAATCTTGTTTTGTGTTCTGGCATTAGTGACTAAGTTCCGGTAGTATTATGCGGATAACAGCGTGTTAGCTGTGCCCCTAGCGTTGCTAACACACATAGGCTAACTAAACAGTAACTTCTAAGTGGGCCGTCAACCTGTCTACTGGCCTACAACAATAAAAAAGAATGAATTTGACATATTCGGTAACAATTGAACCTATTATCGGGTAGTAGTTTGTCTTTCTGCCATTCCAATAATAAAAAATAGTTTTAACTAGTTGACTTTCTGCGTCTGCGCAACATAGTTCTTTCCCACTCCTTTTTTGGAGGTATTAATAAATTAGTTATCAGTTTCCATAGTAAAGCGCTGGTTAAATGTCACAATTAAAACAATTTCTTTCATTATAAAATCTAAAAATAACCTTATGAAAGTCAAAATTTTTAATGGTGTGGAACAGCAGATCGGCTGTTAGTCCTCTTAATAGTTTTCAGTCACCGTCACCTATAGATGTTTGCGACAGCAACACGCTGCCATCCCCACAATGAAAGTGGAACATGGGTCACTTATGCCAGAACCCAACTCAAGGTTACTATAGCGGTATAATCAAAGACCTGGGATGGTCGCGCATTCAGTTGGCTTGGAGCCCTATTGCTTAGCGAACCAATTAAACCTAGAGTAAGCAAAACACTATAACTTAGTGAAGGAATTAGTAACATGTCCGATAGCATCCTACGAGGTCATTTCTCAATTTTAAAAGTAGGAAGAAAGTTTTATTGTAACATAACGAAAGCTCTAATAGTATGTTGTTATTTTATGGAGTTCTATATTTTCTTAGTATATTTCTGAGCAACATTAAACTGAGTCTTAAATCAAATATAGTTTTACAGTAATTTCTAGACTTCAGATCGAATTGTTTTAGTTTTGGAAACAGTTGGAAATTTTGGTTTAGTTTAGCATCAAGTTTGGAAATATAATTTCAATCCAGATTGGGATCTCTGTTGCCACCTAGCACTTGAACGGAGTAAGGGTCTTAAAAAAACGTAATCGCTTGTGTAATCTAAGCCTTATAACTGTCGACACAATGTGGGGTCGCCTCAAAAGTTTGGCATAAATTGTTTAAATCACACGTGGTGCTAAAATTTAAAAATGTTGTTGCAGAAATTTGTTTTATATTTTAATTTTTTTTATTAATATTAGGAAATATTAATTAATTTCCGTTTAAACTTTATTTCATTTAAAACATTAAGTGCGATTAAACAATATTTTTAAGTATATAAAATTAAAATTTCAAACTTAAAAATATAAGATAGCAGCATACCAGCGCTTAATATATGAATAAATGAACTTCCGTATATGCTATAATCAAAAGAATAAAAAAATAGAATAATGAAACTAGAATAATGAAACTAGTTTTATTAAAATTTAAATATTATTTATTAACGAATAAATACATCATACGTCACATTATATGTATTACTCATAATAATATTTTTTATCATAAAAATTTAATTCAAAATGGCCGGCATTCTTAGTAATAATAGATAACATCTATTATAATAAAGAGGTACTTCTAAACAGAATTGATTCAATGGCTTCATAAAATAAACCAATCCGTCTTGGACAAATGTGGCAGGTAAACTGTCTATTCCCTCTAAGGGGATGCTCGAGCTCAGCTGTAAAACGTTATGGGCTGTCATTATTATTTTAAGTAAGTTTTACCTTACTTATGTAACTTATGGAAGCTTCACAATTTTAGATACATTTTTGTAAGGTATAAAATCATATAAAATATTATTTATTGCCACACACAGACCTTATAATCAATATACATCTTATATCTTTAAACGAGCAATTCTTGTATATATGTATATTATATATATATATATATATATATATATATATATATATATATATATATATATATATATATATATATATATATATATATATATATATATATATATATATATATATATATATAATTGGAATCTCGGAATCGGCTCCAACAATTTTCATGAAATTTTGTATACGGGGGGTTTCGGGGGCGATAAATCGATCTAGCTAGGAATAATTTCTAGAAAATGTCAAAAGGTGGCGTTTGAGTAGACCCAATTTAAACTGAAAAATGACTTCCTGACATCTATCGGCGAATAATAATACTATTTTTTTTTAAATTGCTTTAACGACACAACAACACTAAAGCTATTCCAGCAGATGGTGTTGTTAAGTAACACGAAGTCAATGAGTGTTTGCTTTGAGGTTAGACTAATTGTTAATTTCCTCCTTCCTAATCAATTGTTAATTTCCAAAAAACGCAATTTATAAAAAAAAATACTGAGCAAAGCTCGGTCATCCGGATATTTCATATTATACTAACAACAATAGTACATATCTATACAAATAAATAAAATTGGAGGGTCTATTTGTAATATTAAAATAATCGCTTTTTACTAAGTGCATTCGAACGTATACACGGTACATATACCAAAACAACATTTTTTACAATTTTTGTCTGTCTGTTTGTTCCGGCTAATCTCTGAAATGGCTGAACCGATTTTGACGGGACTTACTGGCAGATAGCTGAAGTAACAAGGAGTAACTTAGGCTACTTTTATTTTAGAAAGAAAAAAAATAGTTTTAGTTAAAAATGATCAGTTTCGGAATTTTTTTATTTTCTATTTAAGTTGACCTCAGATTTATATCATCAATCATATGAAATAGGGTTTAGCTTAGGCTGGAATTTGTAGGTAACAATTGCATTCGATAACATGATAGTTTGCATATTTCATTTATTTATATATTAGGGTTTATAGTGTTTGTAATCCAAAATAAACTATAAGATATATCCAAAAAATGCTGCCCAAAGTTACTATTCCACGCGGACGGAGTCGCGGGCACAGCTAGTATTTAATATAACACAAAACGTTTCAATGTGCGACAGGGATACCAACTCAGCGTACGTTGTTTTTAGCACAACACTGATTTTCAGTTGGGCCCTTCCATTTCAACATAACAGTTATAGTTATATAAATCTTAGAGATTCATGTAATCTTAACAATTTGGTGTTTTTAGTACTTAACAATAATTGTGTATACTTTCAAGCATTGTGTGCTACATACCTACAGCACATAACGAATCTACGATTGGTCGCTTGCGCAGGGCCATTACCGAATACAAACTCAAGGTCGAGATACTATCGGCTTTATATTCGCGATATTCGGACGCGCTATTATCACCACCTGGCCTAGCTTAACGGCAGGACAGTAGGTATATTCTATTTAAAATCTTTCAAAGGCCTCCTTTGTAAGACCTACTTATAATGTCCTAGTTTGAGAATTCGCCTTGATTTTTTACGTTTAAAATATTTAAGGAGTATTTGTTCCCTTCTCTAAACTCATTAATCTACATTAGGTGACTACATTACTAGTTGGTTTGGTCATGGTCTATAGTTATGTAACATGATTTAAGACTATTGATGCTACCACCTTTCCACATTCTAGATGTCATTGCAAATAATATAAATTAATTAAATACGTAATTAAATACGTAAGTAAATACCAAAAAAATTAGATTCATGCACAATTATATTACAAGAGGAATTATTATAATGGTGTTATAAAATAGTTCGTTATAGTACAATATAAGTAACTAAATGTCTGTGGCCTATAATGCCCTGACTACCAACCCCCAGATATTTAATTATATGATCATTGGACACGGGATATGTGTAATTGAGATCGCAGAACCATCAAGCCATACATAGGCTAACAGAAACCACTGATGGCCTACAATATCCGAGATTGGCTCACCAAGTCAAGATGGGCCAACGTAGAGCTGCGGTGAAGTCAAAACAATCATGTGGACTTGAGCTCCCACGACTCGAGTCACGTCACCAGGGGGTTTTTGCCCCCTGTGTTTATGTTGAGGTAAAAAGTACTAACTCTCCTAAATCTCCCCAAGGAAATGGTATGGGGAAGAAGACCCATTGGATGTTATGACACAAACAACAATACAAACCTTGGAAAAACCCATTTTCAACATAATATATACAATTTTTGGTAGTCGCCTTACAAATAACATGTTAAAGGTGAAATATTCTTGTTTATTCATCGCATATATTTGAAAGTGATATGTGTTTAGTGTATCTTATATATGAGATTAATATACAAGGAAAATTTTATAAACTACAAAAATATTAATTTGATTATTTTCGATTTATCTATTTAACATCTATAAATCATTTTCGATATTTTGACAAATATTAGTTCTATTCGATAGTTTTTAATCTAAATATTAAAAATAAAGGTTTTTATTAAATCCAACACTATCTTAAGTTTAGTTCACTCATAACAAATTACTATTATTACACTATAAAAGCTATGTTTCTATGGTATCTGATTCTACATTCACACATACGATATCAAGAACGGCAACTTTCTGCGTTTAAGTGAAAAAAAGGTAATTTATGTAAATTCATCATCATCATCATCATCCAAGCGTAGTATCCCGGTTGCAACCTAAACTTACGTTCCTTTTTTTATTGCGTAGGACAACAGACAGGCTGACAGCCCGCTTAGAATTTAGCAGTTACCGTCGCCTATAGGTGTTAGCAACACCAGTGGCATCGCGAACACGCTGCTGTCCCATAAGGGTACAGGAACTTGGGTCACTAATGCCGGAACACAACACAAGGTTATTATGGCGGCATACTTAAGACCAAAGGTGGTCGCCATCCAGACGGGCTTGAGGCCCTACCACATAGCTAAGGTGGATTGTTTTGTCGCCTTTTACGACAGGCCGACCCCGGCCACAGAGGCTAGTATTCTTTCTCCGCCCCTGCACGGATAAAATTCTATTATTCCTATTCGTGATTTATGTAAATTATTGGATGTTAAAAAAGTATCGATGTTTTCATTCGTTATAATGATAACGATTCATTTTTGAATTAAATTTTTGATATGAAATATGTAAATAAATATATTCTTTATATGAACATTCCAAATATGTGTCAGGTAAAATACTCTGATAGAGCATTTTTGCAACTGAATTTGATTTCAAATCGCTCACTCTGGGCCGGCTAGTTGTCCGGTGACATTCACCTTAGCCATTTAGTTCAACAAATTGTGAAAAATGTTACGCAATACTTGTGACCTCATGCCATGATTGTAGCTAGCCGGAAAAGCGTTCGCAAATTCGGCAATGAAGGAGGTCGAAGCCACTGTTATCAACATCTAAACACGACTTGCCGGTCATGGTAGCCTGGTACGAGCGCTGTACCTAAAATAACTTTGATATTTCGCCGGCAGATCTATTAAAATTACGTGATGTTTATTCAACATTTTTGAGTCCCAAAAGACCCGTTTTTAGACCTAAACTTAAACGACTGTTTTTATAATAAGCAAACGTTAATGACCTTGTTTTTGAAAACACTACGATTTAAATTTTGGGGTTCTATTCCTAAAAGCGTAAATTTAAAACAATTCCCTATTATTCACTAGGCTTTAGTTGGTATTATGGCATAATAATTTGCCGATAGTTATAATGCAGTTGATGAGTTTAATAATTCAAGTATACTAATTTGCTCTGTAACCAAAGATTAAACAGATTTCAGCGTCAATATAAATTACTCTGAGCTAAGCACACGATCACGAGGGATTCAACCCCCAATTTAATTAGTAAACATTTTAATTAGTTCACTAACAAACTCAAGGAGCGTTGTATCATAATATTAAAAACTATGTATATAAATATACTAAAAAATGTTTGCTCGTGATATCGTGAAATTTAGATTTTGTTGACGTCACTTTAAAATTAATTTGAAAAGCCTCGTCATTTGTTCTGTAAATTTGAGTACACTGATCAACTTATTCTGAGTTTTAAAAAATTAGCGCATAATTTATTTTAATAACAACTATATTTTATATATTTTTGCGTAGTTTATATTACCATAATAATGTAATAATTATGTGTATTATTATTTTTATTGTGTGCACAAAGTTTTTATAATCCGTATTTTTAATAAACTAACATGTTTATTGCAAAGGTGACATTTTATTACTTTAAATATTATAAATTTGTTTATGTTTCATGGGATGTCAAATTCATATTTTCCGCCTTTAATGCTCTCTTAATTTAATTAAATATTTTGCATATTATAATGAGTAATCGTTTTATTTTAATTATCTTTATATTGGGCTAATACAAAACTTATTTCCAAGCTTACATCAATTGCAATGATTCTCGAACTTCAATCTTCATCCAAATTAATAGAAATGACAATAAATATCTCAGCCATTGTAAAATTTAATTATTTATTGGAAATTAAACTGCACAACTGATCACAGTATTCTACTTATCCCTCGTTATTGAAAATATAAGATTACATTCAGTCAAAAAAGTATCGGGAATGCATGATGTGTATATGGTTCCTAATTCAATTTTTTTTTGTTGTTGTTAGATTGGCACAACTGTTTTTCATATTGGCGCGGAGTTTGAGTTGCATCTGTTATTTATATTAAATACAGTGCTGTTTTTAGTTATATCATATCTAGTGTGTATTGCGAATTTCATAATGGACAAAAACATCGAACAAAGAGTTTGTCTTAAATTTTGCATCGCCAATGGAATTTCGTGTTGTGTATTATGGTGATCGCACACTTGTCCGAGCCGAACGCGTCGAACGAGTCGAACGAAACGAATTTTAGAATTCTGTATATGAAATCTCATGAAACCTCGCACACTTCCCCACGTCGAATCGTCCGAATCTGGAAGAACCCCAGAAATCCTAGATGAATTCGGATGGCTTATGCGGTCGACTTAACCGATGGGCTCGCATTCTATCAGTTGCGTATAACAGAGCAACGTGCGAGTACTATTTCTGCTTTCCAGGCGTAAAGGAAATAGAAACGATTTCTTCGACGCGGTCGATTCGTTCGACGCGTTCGGCTCGGACAAGTGTGCGTTCACCATTATTGATCTTTTCCCGGTACTTTCTTGACAGAGTAGTATCCCCATTTCCTGGAGCCTCTGCGCAACGGTTCTTAGTTCATGTGGCGTACGCTTCGGATTTGGAATATGCTTCCAGCTAAGGTTTTCCTATCGCAGTACGATATGGGGTATTCAAAACAAACGGTATTATTAAATTTCTTTGAGACCGATGGCTTATTGGCATTGTCCCTGGTGTTGCAAAGATCCGTTTGCCTGTATTTTGAATAATAAAATATAAAAAATGTTAGCTACGAGTATTTTTAGTACCCTATCCGTAAGGTTTTATATCGCTGCACCGAGATATGTCGGGTTAATTAACCGATAAGGCTTATCGTTCGGCCATGCAATACCGAATGTGTGGGATTGCACAACTTTTTAATATCAAACTTTTTGTACCTGTAGATTCCGTAATCTTTATATATTTATAAAAAATATTTAGAATTCTTCCATACATGCCTACTTCAAATAACTCAAAATAGTCCTTGCAATATCATTGGTTAATATATTACTTACATGCACATGAGTGATGACATGGATAAATCTAAAATTAATGCGAATTTGATTTCCGTCCTGCGTCAAGCGGTATTTTATAGGTAATTATAGTATTTACTAAGTAAAATGTATACAAGTAGTGTTTAAATTGTCCGCCACCCATACATAACACGAGCGTTCTGCTGATTGCATTAATATAAAATATACAGTTATTACTAGGAAATCATCGCCAGGAAGAGGTAATTCTATCAAATCGATGACTCGTTACAATAGCTTACCAAGTACCAGGCGTTTATAAGCTGTTGGAGGGACGTTTACCGTGAGAGTTGGCGACGGGCCAAGCGGGCCAAGCCGGTGCGTTCACCCGCGGTGTAATAATTAATGTTTTTATTTTCGCTAGTATACGATGGGATATCCCAAATATGTTGGCGATGTGGTATTTCGTTGATTCGTCCTTGGCATTGGGCGTCTGCGGGAAGCGTTGTAAGGCACGCGGAATCCGTACGTGACGCAATGTGGACGGTGCCTTATCTACATCGGGACTGTCATAACTTTGCTAAGAGAGTATATTTTAGGAGAATACTAGTAATAAGTTAAATTTATTATATAGGTATGTATATACAGTAGTTACTTAATTTTAGTATAAAATGAGAGCCAAATTCTAAACATATGAAATGTCTAGTTGAGTCTATAGGTTCACACAACTAAATACTTGACTGAAAACATTTCTCGTTTTTTTACTGCTGTGTTCAGGTGATGGGTCTACGGCCCACTTAGTAGTAAATAGTTACCGTCGCCTATGGATATCTGCCGTCGATATAGGAGAACAGAAACCTGGGTCACTTATGCCAGAGTACAACACAAGGTTATTATGGTGGTATATTTAGAAACCAGGGTAAACGTCCTTCCGATAGCTTATAAACGCCTGGTACTCAGTAAGCTATTGTAACAAGTCATCGATTTGATAGAATTACCTCTTCCTGACGATGATTTCCTAGTAATAACTGTATATTTTATATTAATGCAATCAGCAGAGCGCTCGTGTTATGGGTGGCGATTGGCATCCAGACGGGCTGGGGTTGTTTTGGCGCCTGTTAGGGGCTGCCCCGGCCACAAGGGTCACTATTCTTACTCCATTCCTGCACAAAGAAAATTACTGATATTCATATATTGTATATTCAGTAAGTAAATCTCAACACACCTTAGAATAAAATACGAAGAATATAATAGTTTCACATTGCAACGTAAGTAAATGCAAACTCGTACCGGTAAAACGAAAAATGGGTTAAGAGGAATTCTCCGAATTTATTTTTTAGATCACTAACTTTCCGCGCTCCATTGTTTACTGACGCTGTGTTACTTTTAAATTTCACTAATAAGACACATGTTACTTTTGGAAACAAGTAACGTTGTGTTTAATTTATTTCGCAGCCAAGTGGAGGCTAGAAGTGGCACTTTTATTATTTATTTCGAAAGGTGATTAGGCTAGTTTCATTCAACTTAGTATCACTGCGTTCAATTTAATGAACTATTGTGATCACCACGTTGACTATAGCTCATTGGCAAAGCCTGCTTCGTTCATGTAACGAAGCAGTTTTTTGACAGGAGCTGCTCGTATCTCATCTGGTTACAGCATATGTTTCCCTAGTATGAGATTACATTTATGCATCAGGGAACAGCAGTGGCACAGCAGATGCAGAGGCGTTTCATCTGACTCGTTACAAAATCTGCAGGCTTTGCTATCCCTGATCCTTATGATACTGAGGTACTTTTATTACTATTTCGCCTAACGAGCTTAACAAAATACTTACTACATAGGATGAATATAGAATTCAAATGTTGAATACATTTTGAGGACATCTGAACGCCGCGATATCCCGAATAACGCTAATATTTTGACAATCATGTCGGATATACTATATTGTGGCACCCTCTTGGGTAAAATCTGAGCCTAGCAAGACTTCCTACTACTTAGAGGTTAGTATATTTAATGATTGAAATAAATATACATTTAACGTTATTTCCTAATAAAGTGTAGCTTTTAAAATCTTCAGTAGTTTAAGATAAATAAATTTTATGTTTTTCTATTGATAACTACTCGTTTCCGCCCGCTTTGCTGGGCGAATAACAACAACATGGCGGGTCGCACTAACGACAACACTATACGCGCTACAAGGAACGCCCTGCTCTCGGGCTGCCGTAGGCTTGGATTTGTCCCTTCCAGCCTAAATCATGACGACGACAGCCACGGTCGGAAGTGAACGGATCTGGGATGCCACCATTTCTTTTTGTGAGGCGGCCATGTCTTGTCGGCATGGGGAGCCTCAGGACCGCACCCTCTCACCTCTATAACAGTCTACAAAAGATTTCGAACCGAATAGTTGCAGTCCCATATGTTCAATAGTTTTGATGTGATGTTGTGTGCAAGCAACCATATTTTCCTTTTATATATAACCCAGTTATTAACATTAATCAGTTTTACGTTGAAAAAAACAATAACGCACATTTAGATTTGTTAATTATCTATGCTACTTACGTTGTGTCGCATTATTTATCGCAGACTTTTGTATTTTAACATGTAAACAGTTTAAAGAATTAATTTATACATATACGTACTTGTGTGATATTTACGAAAGTAGCTATACTAATAAAAGAACAATCAAATGTTTTATTGTGATTCTTTTAGCTTGACATTATTATCTGCCTATAACATGCGACTACAGGGCTAGAGAGAATGGATAGTATACCTACTGTCTACCTACTGGTAATGTCGGTATTCAAGTTTTCTCACGATATTTTATTCAGTCAGTACGAGTATCAGTAATGAAGCGATTAGGCACAAACATTAGACGAGGAAAACTGCCAATGTGGTAAATGTCTTGGTATTCGAACCCATGACTTTCAAGTCCGATTGTGATAAAACTTGGCTAACACACGTTGACACTTAAATAGAAGAAATCAAATTTAGACATGTCTATAACAACTTTTTTGATAATCTCCGAAGCCCAATAGCGAAAGACTGAAAATTTCTCATGAATTCACAGATACAACAAAAAATGAATATAAAAAAACGAAAAACGGATACAAAAAATCCGCAGAAGTATTTAAAAACTATATACATTTAACAACATACTTCGGTCTTAATTCAAATCGTTAAATCCCCTTTCAAACCGTTATATTGAAACTGAAAGCGTGCACGCCAAACACTTTTGATTTCTTCGCCAACGAAACCAACAACTTTCTTGTGTATAAATTGTTCATTTTAAATTTGGCTCTTTGTTGCTTAATACCAACATATTATACTAAGAACGTGCAAACATCCACTTATACTTAAAATAAGAAGTTCAATGCACTTTTGGTTTTTACCTACTCTTAGACTAATATACCTTTATATCTTTATATTTATTCTTGAAAAGTTGCATTTCAAATTTGTAGTATATTTATTATGATCATTCAAGTTCTTAATCCTTGTTGTACCTATGTTTGCAACACTGTAGCCAAAGGTCTACTATTGAACACGGTCACATCGTACATCTTCCTCGCGCTCTATACATCGATGTATTTTTGAATATCTTCCTACTTTTGACTAAGGAGGTACAAGAAAAAAATCAATGTGTTCAAACCAACTACATTATTCTTATGGGCTCACTGGTTCATCTAAGTCCATATCACTCGAATGTGCCCCTGTATGTCGGTCACACTCGTCCCATGACTCGTGTCTTGACAGTGACATTATAACAATTATACATAGACACACAAGACAGTGTAGTTATTATTGCATATACCATACACTAAGTCATATACATCACACCAACCCTGAAAGAAGAATTTACTATTTGCAAACTAGCAAAAGAAGCCTATTTATTAATCGCCTATTCGTATTTCCGTCCGAGACTACACAATTTTTATTTTGCTGTAGAACAACAGACAGGCTGACGGCCCGCTTTTAATTTAGCAGTTACCATCGCCTATGAATTTTTGCTACGGCAGTGGCATCACGAACACGCTGCTGTCCCATAAGGGTACAGGAACTTAGGTCACTAATGCCGGAACACAACACAAGGTTATTATGGCGGCATAAATAAGACCAAAGGTGGTCGCCAGCCAGACGGGCTTGAGACCCTACCACGTAGTTAGGGTGAATTGTTTTGTCGCCTTTTACGACAGGCCGACCCAGGCCGCAGAGGTCAGTATTCTTTCTCCGTCGCTGCACGGATAATAATTCATACTATGTGGTTAGGCGCTTTATCCTATCCTTTTTTTCCCTGCCTACCCGCAAGTTAGTATAGATGCTGCGATACCTGACGGTGACTTTCAAATAAAACTACTCGACCACCGCTGCGCCGCCATCTCTCTGCTTGAGTAGCGCCCGCGCCAACAACACGTACCGTCGAGTCTTGGTTAAACCCGCACGAGTTTTTATATCTGTGTTATTATAGTGAACCGCTAATTATAAAGACCTGGGCTACAAACCGGAGAACCAGCCGTGGGGGTAGCAGATCAGAGAACCTCAGGTGAGTCGCCGCTCTTTCTGACTTGCTGGGTATTTCCGTCTCCTTTCCTTTCCACTTTAATTATCGAACACGCACTACCTTTGTTTCCCGCACTGCGGGCACCATCTTTCTAGACCTAAGCCGCACTATTCTTTTTACGGTCTGAAGGCCCCATCACTATGTGTATGTATATAAATACTCCGTTTTAAAAGCCGAGGGAAACATTTAAAGGCTATGTTTAAAAAATTTGCATGTAAACAAGACAACGCTATTGATTATGACCCTACAACACTGATATTAATATAATCGTAACCTTGTTTTAATCAATTCTGACCTCAATTATTATTCGGAATTTTGTAGGTAATCCTTTTAGCAATCGTTTGGACACGTGTTAAGTGGGTAGCAAATTACTTTCTTCGACTTGCCAAATGGATCTCTAGCTATATTCAGAGTTACATAACTATTTAGATATTGTTTTTTTACCAATTATCGCGATACAATATAACAAAACAATTTATTAATTAAATCTTTAATTAATTAAAAATGATTCAAAACTGAAAGTCAAAAAAAACGAATACTAGTTTAGATAATAAACTAAAGAAATTTTGAGTGAGTTAGGATGAGAATTGCTTTCTCGCTAGTTTATTAAATTCGTTATTGAATACCTATCGTATATTTCCCATAAATGAATGCATCTTACGTGTTTATCAAAGTTAGCTTAATGTCACACTTACTTACAAATAAATGAGTTAACAACTTTAAAAATCTTAGTCAGTCTAAAATTGTTTATCGTCTGCAATTAAATTATTATTATTTATAAATATTACATTGCATTATAGATGAAATTTAAAAAAAATAGAATAAATCCTCTAAACTTTATATGCCTTTTGTACGTATGGATAGCGTGTATCCAAATATTGATACAATTTTAATAAAACAAAATTCAACCCAATGGCGTAGTGGAAATTAAAATTGCAACGGTAAGCCGCAGGTATCTTGTATTACAAAGGATAAATGATTCAAACATCACTCAGTCATAACACGACGTTTACGCAGACGCTCTTACATTAATAATTCATTACTGCTCTTAATAAACTCATTGATTTGATCCGAGCATTTGTGCGTATACTTTAACTATGTCCAGAAATATATTTTTTATTTCAGTCAGGTAATGACTATTCATGAGCTCTTTTCGGGCTAGGACTATCTCGCTAGAAATTATGATTTTTATGTGGTATGTATCAATAAATAATAATAATAAGGTATGGTCTCAAATGTTAGTATTTCGTAGTTTTATCGCATCAGAAATATTTACTTCGTAGCTGTAGAAGTGCTGAGTTTAGTTACAAAAACTTCAACATCACGTGAACTCACGTGATAAAAGAAAATAGATTGTTTGGGTGATGGTTAGATTTGGTTTTTATGCTTTAGTTGTATCGTCTTACCCATCAATAACGGAACTTAAACCAGTATGGTAGAACTCTGGAGAGGCGCCACGTCGTCCTAATTTTCCGCCTGATGCAGGTCCTCTCGGGGCACGGTTGCTTCGGGAGGTACCTGTGTCGCATAGGGCGGGAGAGGTTGTCGGGGTGCCATCATAGTGGTGCGAGCGACGAGGAGGATACGGTGGACCACACCGTTGTCGTCTCCGTCACCGTTGCCCAGCGTGGCGCGAGGAGCACCGCGCCCTCGTTATCCAAATCAGTGTGGACCTGTCGCTCTCGGCCCTGGTTTTGTCCATCGGAGGCGATCCTGGATGGACGACCGTCGCCTCCTTTTGCGAAGCAGTCATGTCTGCAAAGGAGGCGGCGAAGCGGGAGAGAGAATTGACCACCACGTCACTCACTCCCCTCCCGCCTACGCAGGCCACGTCGTCGGTGCCGGAGGGCGTCGTATGACCTTCGGCCGCCGTAGAATGAGGGGGAGGATCCGCCGGCCGTACTGTTGCCGCGAGGGTGAGAACGCGTGATGTTCCGCGGCCCCCCTAGGTTTGATAAAGGATTGCGCCGGGGGGATGAAACCCTGACCCCTCTACACCAACATTTTGGAAGAGGCCTGCCCTGAGACAGGGCGGTCCAGCGCCGGCCCAGGCTACGAGATCGGCTGGTCAACATATCTGTGGGCCCGGGTGTAGGCGATAAGAGAACAGCGGGGTTTCTTAGTGAGTTGTCGGATGGCTGAACATCTTTCCCGGAGTCCCTCATATCGGTCCCCCGGGCCGGAGGAACCCGTCAAGAGAGGGTTTTTCCCCCGAGACCAAAAAAACAAGTATGGTAGAACTAATTACAAGGAGATATATGTTAATTATCTCCTAATTAATTAATTTATTTAAATGAATTTAAAAGAAATTTCTTAGAGAATGTTCGAGTAAGTTTTTGACCAAATCGATCAAGTCAGTCGGCTGTAAGATATTCTTTAAAATCACGTTAAAATGTTCCGTGAGACAAACTTTTTGTTTTTGCATATACATACTATAAATTTTAAGGTCACCAAATCGTATTGATCGTTTATTGTTTTATAAATTTTGCGGTTAAGGTCATTGACTTGCGGTACAATCTCCAAAGTGATAAAAAATGTGACTCAATTTTACCGAGAAACCTCTAAGAGTCATGTGTTATCGAATGTTTTCGTATCTTCAAATATTACTGGAATGCGTATGTAACATTTCAATGTAAACTACCGAAAAATTTATGAACTTCCAAATGTAAAGAGTGGAATGATCGAATAATATTTATTTTGTTAATGATACATTTATATCGTATACAGACAGTCACTACATTAAAATAATTATTGTGAATCGTGGTGGCAACTTGATCTTAGGCTTCTATGGTAGCGACTAGCATTAAGGCCCAAGTTAACTTCCGGTGCCTTCGGGTCCCCTACGTCAAGGTTCTAACACAGGCTTTGCCTTTCATTTAAAGGTTAGCTAGTAATCACCTTTGTAAAAGGACGGTATAGTCTGACCTGGCCGGTCCTAGTTTCCGTCTAGACTACTACTGTTAAGCCGATGATGACGATTGAAGGCATTGTTAGTTTTGAGGATGTCGTTTTAGATTATAGTTAAGTTGATTTATTTTAATATGCTATAGGAACTACCTATTTTTGAGCTCATCCTTGCCTTGATCTTTTGGACAATAATACCATTGTTTTAAACAATGCATTATTTCATTCGCGTTCTATATTGAAAGTAAAGGATGCTCAGAAACGCGCATACGACCTTGCGATATTCCATTTATCAATAAATATTAGGCTTTTATATATTCAAGGATTTTTTCCGCATGAATTTGAACTTCTTGATTGATCATACGTTTACTTGCAATAACAAAGTACAAACGGAATTTAGGGACTGATGAAAATTCCGAACTAACTTATGTCAAAGGTTTGAGCTAGCTTCCTTCTGGCTAAGTTTTACAATACGCTATACGATATGGGGTTTTCAAAAAAGGCGTTATTAAATTTCTTCGATACCTCTAGTGTTGCAAACGACCATAGGCGACAGTGGTCACCTGCTAGGGTGAGCCGTTTGCTTGTCCGCTGAATTCTAGCTATAATTTTTTTTAATAAATCTTTGAGTGACGTAATTTTATTTTAATCAAGTTATGTTAACAACCTTGCCGATACGTATGAATGATTTAGCTTATTCATAAAAAATATTAAAATTTTCTATTTATTGATGTAAAAATTCTTGATCTTTGTCACTTCAGATAAAATAAATCTATAACAGTTGATTATATGTATTGTCATAGATTTATGTATCTACTATATAGCGACCCATTAGATAATGTATATGCATATGGCCATAGCTATAAATTGTTATAGAAGATTTGAATATTTCTCTGAGGGTAGGCTTTGAATATGTAGTTACAGAAATAATGAGAGACTCTTATAACGAGATTAAGATATTTTTTTAAATTTGTTACTAATTAGTTACCAGGCTATCATACCACCCAAAGAGGTAACCCAAATGACCTCCATAACCGAGTTAAAAATGGCGACAACAACGATTGTGTTAAACCTTTTTGTGTAATAAGATATTCTTAACATTAAGACATAAAAGTTTCCAATTGATTGGTTATCGAATATGACAGCTTTGTCGGGTGTGAAAACATAATCTGATAGTTGACACAGTGTAGTATAATACAGTAGGTGAACTGAAAATAGACCAACTTTACTGCGTATTTGACGACCCCGTGGCTTACTGCTAACGCACTTCGGTACGCTTCGGAGATCCGATTCCGCATCTGGATATTTATGTACATTTTATTATGTTTATGAATATTGTATTTTTTTTTTTGAATTTGTATTTATTTATAAAACAAAAGTATATGATGTAGTTATCTAGTGCCCATAACACAAGTGCTATGCTACTTACTTTGGGTCTAGATGATGTTGTGTTAAATGTCCCAATATGATTAAAAGAAACAAAGATTGGGTATATGAAATATTTTTATTTTGTATTTAAATATTGGTATGAAAATCGAAAGCAATGTAAAATTAGTCCACTGAACTATCATACTGCGGCCTGCCGACCCCTGGGCCTGGGTGTGTTTTTTTCGTGCATTGACCTTGTCTGACTTTTACCTACATCGATGTTACCAAAAATAACTATTTATCATGATGCCGATTTCCAATCCACTTAACAAATTAATAAATTGTTTTATTTGGTTTAAAGATAAGTAATAAAATTTATAGTAGTTCCGAAAATATGTTTATTAATACATTATAGGATAATGAAAAATTTAATTCCATTTAATTGAGTAATTATTATTCTATTTACTCAAGAAATATGCTTTATTAATTTTAAAACTACATACTACAAAAAAACATACGACAAATATAAATAATATATTGATTTTCAATCGCTTTTGGCCAGCAACGTTCCCAAAACGCTTCCTTCGCCCTAAATACAAATCAGCTTTTTGATCCCGGGAGACCTCTATCAAGCGTATAGCGTATTATAGAATAATAAATAAAATAATTATTATTAACTAGCTGACCCGACTAACGTCGTTCTACCATATAAATAAAAAAAAATATATAATTTAATTACAGTCATCCCTATTCCCCATTCAAGGTTAATTTTCGCGACAAAAAGGTAGCATATGTCCCCCTCCCTCTTAAGTGGCCATCCATAAATTACGTCACACGAATTTTAGGAATTTTTAGCCCCTCCTCCCGTCCTTGTCACAAGTTGTCACATTTTTAAAACCCCCTCCCCCTGATGCGACGGCACACATTTTTCAATTTTATGCATCTCTTGATGAGTTCTAGTTGCTAATAGCAATTTGAAGTTGCGTTCACAATTACAGAAAAAAAATCTGGTTTTAAATTTTAATTCTGTGCATTTTTTCCATAAAACCTTCCTCAGAGTTCTAGGAATAAAATAAAATACTCGAATTGGTCCAGCCGTCTTCGAGTTTTGCGCTTAGCAACATATTTTGCGTTCACTATACAGAATCTCTTTTAAAGTTATATGTTTATTATTATTTCCATTATTTGTATGTATTGTATAGATATAAAATTTTAATAGGATATTTATATTAAAATTTTAATATTTTGTATATTTTGTAAACATATTATTATATCCTTCTTAATAGTAAATAGTATTATACAACTAGACCACAATAAAATTCCGTATAGATACATATGTTGTTCATCCAAAGGGTGTCTGGAAGAAATCGCTTTCAGCGATATGACCATCACTTGTTTGTTTTATTTTTTATCCATAGTGAAATCTGTATCTGTTTTGCACAATAAAGAATATTCTATTCTTCTTCTTCCAGGTAAATATCAACCCATGATGTCTTCAAGGAGCTTGATAAGTATAAGAAGCCTTTCCATATTGATCTGCCCTAGAAACTTTGACAATCGCGGCGTTCTGATTACCTTATACTTTTTTATTGCTGTAGAACAGCCGGCTGGCTGCAAACTCAGTAAATAGTTACCGTCGCCTATGGATGTTTGCTACGCCAGGGGCACCGTTAAGACGCTGCCATGCAGAAACTATAACTTCGGTCACTTATGCCGAAACACAGAACAAGGTTATCATGATGGCATATTTAGGGACCAGAAAGAGCCATCCAGATGAGCTTGGGGTCCTACCACCTAGCGTGAGTTGTTTTGTTGCCTTTTACGACATTTCCGCCTCTGCATGAAGAAAACTTAAAATTGTACTCGAATCTTTCCTTCACGTTTTGATTTAAAACGCTTAACTCGATCTCACACAACCCTCCCCTTCTCTTAGAATAACTCATCAGGGTTACAGTAAAATTTATAAATATTCAGATTTCTACGATTAGGGCTCTTAAAGAGAAACTAACTGATTTAATGCACGTAAAGCCGCTTAACACATTATTGTGATTCATTTATTTTACGCATTGATACAAATTATGTCGCCCTGGTAGGCAAGCAATTATTAACAATACAGGCTAAAGTACTAATCCATGCGGTAATAACATGGCATGATTAACAAGGCACTAAAACATTGCAACAGACTCGTTTTCGCTAGTACCATGGTGTAATATGCCAACGTACCTTTCTATGGACGTGCTCGTTTTTAATATAATAATAAATATCTGTTAGTATTTATATAGTCAAAGAAACCATCACCATCTAGAAGTTATATATACATATGTTTTTTTTATCTTTAATACCTTATAGATAATTTTTTGTTTCCTTTTTTCTTATTTTTTTTTTTCATTATATTATTAGGTGTGTACACTACACGCCTTACCAAACTTAAAATCTTGTCCATCCAAAGGTTGCCTGGAAGAGATTGCTTTTAGCAATAAGGCCGCCCATTGTACCTTAACACCGCTTTAAATTGAAATGTATAGTGTAATTATAATGTGTACAATAAAGAGTAATCTAATCTATGTTAAACATCCGGGGGACGGTTTTTGACGTTCGAAAAACGTTAGGGCAAGAAGATTTCAAGTATTATACCTATTTGATACAAATTTGATTAGGATGACCCTGATATGATTTGATTTAACATCTATCGGTACTTACTGACGGTATGAATCGGTTTAAGTCTGCTTCTATTCTTGATTTAGAACTTTCTTCTACAAATGTCGTAAAAATTAGATCAGATCCATTATATAAATATTTATATTTATTTGTATCTCTTTCCTCAAGGGATTATTATCCATGCAGGGGCGGAGAAAGAATACTAACCTCTGCGGCCGGGGCGGCCTGTCGTCAAAGGTGACAAAACAACCCACCCCAGCTACGTGGTAGGGCCTCAAGCTTGGCGACCACTTTTGGTCTTAAGTATGTCGCCATAATTACCTTGTGTTGTGGTCCGGCATTAGTGACCCAAGTTTCTGTACCTTTATGGGACAGCAGCGTGTTCGCGATGCCACTGGCGTTGCAAAAAGCCATAGGCAACGGTAACTGCTAAATTCTAAACGGGCCGTCAACCTGTCTGCAGTTGGAAAAAAAGCGAGCAGAAGAAAACCAACACACTAGGGATATAAGATATAACTGAAACAAAGCGACTATCCTTAAAATCAAAAGCTTTACTAGAAATTACAATACTGCTTACGGGTTTTTAATTAACACAAGTTACACAAGTCTTTTTTAAATTTTTTAAAAGTCATCTATCGACAAGGAGAGCAAAAACCAAAAGGCAATACAATTAAAATACATTATTAATTCTCAACCAATAGAAAAATCTAAGAACAATGTAAATAGGTTTATAAATTTTCCAAACCTTCCTTCGTTTGAAATAGCCAAATGTAGTAAATAGTAATATTCCAAATAGAAAACGACAACAATAAGTATATTTGTCTCGCTTGCACCCACTGTGTCATTGCCGCAACGCCACGTGGCAGTACGTCAACCGTTATTCGAGTAAACCTTATGGTTATAAAGGTAAAGTCTATAATGAATTGTTGGAAAAAACTAATTCTATTTTGTTTTTATAAACTATAATCTATCTTTTCTTATTAGTTTGACAATATATTTTAATCGTTAATGTTTGCATAATTGTGTAACAAATGTTCCTAAAATCTTAGTTAATCGAAGTATAGTATAAATGGTGCTCTCGC
Organism: Malacosoma neustria; assembly: GCA_963693495.1. NCBI lineage: Eukaryota > Metazoa > Arthropoda > Insecta > Lepidoptera > Lasiocampidae > Malacosoma > Malacosoma neustria. The sequence goes on from OY856377.1 coordinate 19,951,065, forward strand.
TATCGTCTTGTAATGAATTATAGGCCAAAACAAATGTAAGGGAGATGAACGGTGCCAATTTCAGTTCGATCAACCCCATACCTCCCCGCACCTCCCCCCGGCTGTCACCCACAAGCGGTAAGACGCACCATTAATCACTCCGGTACGCACATCTTCAAACTGCGAAATATATAATTATAGACCTTATGTAGGAAAAGTTACAGTTCCATTCACTTCGAAGCGCATGCGTGAATTGCGTCCTTGTTTTAATGAATGGGCCGAAGTATACCTCTTCTTACTTCTGTGCCCCTGGTATTATGTAAGCCGGGTGCAATGGCCGTTCCTAGTAAGTAAGCTAGTAAGGGAATCGCCGTTTTCCTCTTGCGTTTAATTTCTCTAAGTACCGTAACTTTTCATATTTCTCCGCATAATTATCAGAAAGAGTTTGTTTCTTTAACAGATAGTTTGTTTTGTGGGATTTGTTTTCATAGATTTTTGTTACTTAGCGTATACGCGTTATTAATTTTTTTCTATATATTTTTTTTCGTTTAATGGTTTGTACATAGTGAAAATGTTAAAGAACAAAAAACACTTAAATAAAGAATTGTATCATTTTAGTTATGGAGAAGGCTTAATAAGACCAGGATGTAATAATAACAAAGTTAGGATTAACATTAAGTTAATAAAAGAGACAAAAGCAATCTGTGTCTTATTTCAAACTATAATATCTGTGTCGAATTTCGTCCAACACCGTCCAGCCGTTCTGACGTGATTGAGTAACAAATGTCGCCCAATCCAATATTTTATGTTTATAATATTAGTTTAGATATTAAACTGCAATTACAAAAATTAACATGAAAACGGCGACTTCAAATAATGGTTCAGTAGGTATAATACCCAGTAACGTGACCCAAATACAAACAAAACGTATTCCATACAAATCCATGTAGTAATTAGTAGGAGCACCGGTAAACGCGCAAGTCAAAAAAACAATAGGAAAACGCGTGTAGCGCGGAATGTAGGTTAGGTTGGCCGGGACCGGCAATGCACCGGTCGCAGACCGCTGCCGGGGTCGTCGACCGGTATCGATCGGGGATGGAGGGTGCCGGCGCCCCTGCGGCTGCCTCCTCCCCTCCCCACGCCACGCTCACGCCTCAAGGAAACTCCACTCCGCTACGGCATGCGTCATTTCGGTCAAGCCACGGCTGAAAAAAACCTCTTCGATTCGCATGAGTGCTACTTCACTACGTTTCTTTCTGCTTTCTCATTATTATGCATTTTCACCGTATTTTTAATACTTCTTATTTTATTTTTCATATAATCTACATTCTACTACAGTTGAGCTTAGCATACATAATGAAAATAACATATTTTAAACAAATACCAATTTCCGAAAACAACGACCAAAGCTAATAAAAATATTATTTCAAACCTCAAAGCACACTTTTAGCACGATCAACTAAAGGTAGACTGTTTAAGGTAATTATTTGCATTACATACACACGTCTTGGTTTCATTTTGTTGGCCCGTATTAATAATATTTACTTGCGTTTTCTTTTATTTTCATTTAATAAGATCACTAATGACGCTTAGAATAAATAATCCTATGAAAATATCAATAAATTTACGAGTATATGCGCAAAACTATATTTTTTAAATCTGGGTATATAAAATATAAAGCTTGTTTGTTTCAATAAAATCTTCCGCCAAAACGTTATTTCCAAAAGTAAGATTTCGTATGTTTATATTAATAGCATTAATTTTTTTTTTTTCAAAAAAATATAATTATAAATACATCTTGTTATACTCATTTAAATGTCCACAACTACTGACGAGGCCTGGCGACGTGCCAAAAAACTGACGAAATCTTTGACTAACTATTGCCCAATATACGGCGATTAAAACGTTCCAGTGATAAAAAATACGATCAATTTACGAGTCGTTGAATGACATACATCCATCTTTCTCGTTGATGTCTTGACTTATAAGAACATATTTGATCATTTATAATTTATTAACAATATTAGAATTCTATTTTTATTTTCAGTAGTGGTCATTTTAAACAGCTAGTTGTTTGTGTGAGTACGGCCTTTTTCACAAAGAAGCATCTTTTTGGAAAAGGCTATATTAGTGGATGGTATATGGATTTCAAATCCATCATCTTCTCCTCGAAGTGCAGGATTTCACAATTTTTTTACCTTTATTGATCTACGAACATGATGTGGTTACCATGTACTTTTATGAACATCTATTGGTACTTTTAAAAATCAATAGACGTTCGTAAATGACAGTTTTTAAAACCAAGATGGTAAATTAGTAATTATTGTTTAAATTATAATAATAACTCTTTATTTCTACAAACTTTATTTTATATTTCTGTTCTGATAACACAAAATGTGCTTAATTTCAAGATAACTATACCCTTGAGTATTTACTAATAAATTTAAAAGCTACTCATATAAACTTCTAGAGATTATTACTTAAACACCTAACATATTTAAGACTTCATTTGCACGGATTATACTTAGTCAGGTCATAAGTATTGTCACACAGTAAAAACTTTTCTTTTAGAATGCTGGCCACAAAAAAGTTTATTTAATTCGAATTTCCAATTGTTCATGAAAATAAAAATGTATACTTTTAGAATTTTACTCATTTTTAAATATGGAGTGGACGCTTAAAGAAGACCGTGTTGCAGTTATTGCGTTGCATCGTTGCGGTTACGCGCCAATTCAAATTTTTAACATACTGAAAAATTTGAAAATAACCAAAAGATACGATAAACGAGTACCATCAAACGATACAATGAAGACTCTAGTGTAGATGACAGGTCAAGAAGTGGTCGCCCTCGGTCTGTTAGGACTCCAGCAGTGATAAAAGCCACGAATTCAAAGAAATCCCAAACGTAAGCAGAAACTGTTGGCCCTTCAGATGGGGTTAAGCAGAACCACGGTGAAAAGGGTGTTAAATGAAGACTTAGGGCTTCGGGCATATCGAAGAAAAACAGGACATCGTTTGAATGCTCGTCTAATGGACCTGAGACTGAAGAGATGCCGCGCTTTGTTGAAGCGGTACGCGGGAAAAAAATATCGGGAAATTCTTTTTTCGGATGAAAAAATGTTTACCGTAGAAGAGAGCTACAACAAACAAAATGATAAGGTGTACGCACACAGTAGTGAAGAAGCGAGCAACCGTATTCCGCGTGTCCAACGAGGTCATTTTCCATCCTCGCTCATGGTATGGTTGGGAGTTTCTTATTGGGGCTTAACAGAGGTACATTTTTGTGAGAAAGGTGTAAAAACGAATGCTGTTGTGTATCAAAATACAGTCCTGACGAACCTTGTGGAACCTGTTTCTCATACCATGTTCAATAACAGGCACTGGGTATTCCAACAAGATTCGGCGCCAGCTCATAGAGCGAAGAGCACACAAGACTGGCTGGCGGCGCGTGAAATCGACTTCATCCGGCACGAAGACTGGCCCTCCTACAGTCCAGATTTGAATCCGTTAGATTACAAGATATGGCAACACTTGGAGGAAAAGGCGTGCTCAAAGCCTCATCCCAATTTAGAGTCACTCAAGACATCCTTGATTAAGGCAGCCGCCGATATTGACATGGACCTCGTTCGTGCTGCGATAGAGGACTGGCCGCGCAGATTGAAGGCTTGTATTCAAAATCACGGAGGTCATTTTGAATAAACTTTAATGTCATAAGAATCTATGTTTTGTTAAGCTCATTTTGGTATATGAATGGTTACATAATGAATAAACTTGTTACAATTATTTTACATTAAACATGTGACAGAATTTATGACCTGACTAGGTAAATATACTAATATTTATAAACCGTGATATTCTTTTACCTTATAATTATACCTTGATATTCTGTTAACAAAAACTTATTCACATATGTATTATCAAGAAGGGAATAAAAAAAAATACCTGGTCCCGGTTTTCCAAACATTAATTATAGACAAGAAGGTCTAACTTTATTGTAAATTGATGAAGCCACGACGAACAGTAAACGTACCTTTTCTTCTCTTACTTGCTGTGTAACAATTATTTATGATTCATGTTCGTATAGTGACGTAATAGATTATATATTTAATTTCTCACTCGCCACCCTTTTGCCAGATCTCTTAAATATTCGTTGTTCCTGGAAGAGACCACTTTAAGGGGTCACCGATTGACTCATCAACGTTTATATCTCAATATTGTTATATAGTGTTTTTGTATTGTTGATCATTAAAGGGTTATTTATTTATCTAGAATACGGTAATAAATTTTCTATTTTATTAATTATAATTGTCAATTAAGAGAAAAATAACGTTTATATTTTCACTTTAATAATTAAATTTATCACGAACCAGATGTACCCTACTGAGGAAATAAATCATAATCAAGAAATAATCATCATAAAATAAAATAAAAATGTTTATTAACATTCGCGAACTGGAACACAACACAAGGTCAATATGACGGCATATTTAGAACCAGCGGTGGTTGCCATTCAGAAAGGTTTGGATACAGAGTTGTGATGCCTCTCTGTTGAGAGCTCAGATGATGAAAGAAAATGGGCACTTGATTTCCTCATAATCAAAACTCTAGTATTTTTTTATTTGGTTGCCTAAATGTCAGCAATAACTAAATAAACACATGTTTAAAATACATACGTTAAAGATAAATTTTGTTATTAAATAACAGCCGGCAAAATTTTCACTTATGAAAGTTATTATTCAACTTATGCAAGAATGTACCATATAAAGAGTATTTTCTATTCACGGAAAATGTACCTTATAGGTATAAATACTAAGAAAAAGTATGACACTATAAATTAATAAATAAATATATAACAGGAAATTTGTATAACTACTTATACTATTTGTAAGATTATAACTGTTTTACACATATCTAAATTTAAATTGTAATAATTTGACAGATGTCAAATTTGAAATGAAATTATTCATGCGATCTCTTTGAAATCCATACTTCCATACTAATATTATAAATGCGAAAGTAACTCTGTCTGTCTGTCTGTCTGTCTGTCTGTCTGTTCCTCTTTCACGCCTAAACGGCTGAACGGATTTTGATGAAATTTGGTATGGTGATAGATGATAACCTAGAAATGGTCATAGGCTATAAATAATCACGCCATCGTTCTTAGGGGGTAGGCAGTAGGCAGATAACTAAATTGAGTTAGTGATTTTTTGTGCTTATCCGGTATCTATGAGAATCGGCCAACATCTATTTTTCATCCCCCTAAATGTTAGGGGTGACCCACCCCCAAAAAATTTTTTTCAATTTTTTGACATTTTATTTTATTTTATGGCAGAACAACGTTTGCCGGGTCAGCTAGTTAATGAATATTTTAAATGCTTTCTACATTCTTTTTCTAATTAAAGTAAGGCTTTAAAATATTAATAGGTACAGGTAAATTTAATAAAATATAGATGATGGTACTCGTAATAACCGATCACGTATCGATCACATACTCCCTCTGGGCCTAATGTTGGCATAAAAGATAAATAATGTTTTATCCGGTTGCAATAACAGAATAAAGCTCACCTAAATACTATATTTCTATTACAATTCATGCAAATAAGCATTGATCATATTTTTTTAAATATTTTCCTTATTACATAACTTCAAATATTAGACCTAACGGCTTCAAGCAATAACGATTCATGTTCAAAATCAAATCAAATAACCTAATTTACGTAACATATAAACATTAAAGTTAATGGAAAGTAACAAAATCTGGAGCGAGTAAATATTAAGAGGAGGAAAGAGATGGGTGATGGTTGAGTGAAAGGAATGTATTTTCATTATTCAGGATGACTTCGCCTGTGCCCTTCTTGTTTCCGTGTATAATGTTTCATAACAATGTATATTATACATATTTTGGACTACACTGAAGGAAATTAGTATTAAAAGATGTTGTATACAAGTATATTTCAAATTTTTTCTGGTGTCAATTCTAACAACGATTACTAAATTTAACTAATATTGTTCAATGAAAATTCGTTCATTGACATTTCAAACCTTTATCCGAAGGCATTTACATATACATTTCGTATATTATGTATACCCATAACGAAATATTATCTCGTATGTCTGTGCTTAAAAGCTAACATTACAAATGATTATTAATTGTGTTAACTTACAAAGTTTCTTTAGAATCTAATTAATAATTTTCTTTTGTAATAATAAATTTTGAAAGTTTCAAGGTAGACCCCGAGAATGTAATCAAATGTTGAACAAATAATAATACTACATATGTTTAGAAGAACTGGTAAATGTTTATTTTATTTTTGTATGTCTCGTAACATGGAGGTTTCTTACATAAAATTGCATATGATCTTCAAGATATCCAGCTAATTCCAGTACAAACTCTCTATTGCGTACGAAATTATTTTTCTTCCCATAGGATTTTAATGGGAGGTTATGGGGCCTCTAGTTAGCACTCTACCTTTCTGTGATCGAATTGTGTACGGTGTATACACAATACATTTCCACGTCAATAAAATGTGCGTTTTATAAACATATATTTATAGGAATTTACCTTATTATTATTAAAACTTACAACACTAATATAAGGTAATGACAAAATTACTGTAATGAAAAATAAGGAAGTCTGAAAAGTTTTACTCTATGAAGATAAATTTACTGAAACTATAAAAGGCAGTTTAATCCCTCGGTCCCCCCGGGCCGGGGGAACCCGTCAAGAGAGGTTTTTCCCCGAGACAAAAAAAATAGTTTAATAGTTCAAAAGCAGGATGCGCTCCACGTTGTTTTCAATAATGAAGTTTCCCTGTTTTGAGCTACAAGACACGGGTTCCTTATGGACTATTAAATTGATATTCCAATATAGTTATATTATAGTAGAGACGTGAGAAATGCATACGCCATTCTCCTCGTCAATAAATTTTATTTTAGCTAATTTAACAGACCATCATCACATTACTGTTGTTGTCAAACTCTTTGCGGATGATTCCAATTTTTCCCTATGTATCTCAATTTTTGTTTATCCTGATATGGCATTTTCCGCATATATTGTGAATATTGCCTATCAAATGCATTCGAGTCGAACAAATCACGCGGCATTAATCACGCTACGTTGCTACGAGGCTGCAGCTACGTGAGCACTGCACTCAATGACGTAGCGAACCAGGTCAGTGCCCCACAGCCTAGACTACGCCGGCTACAAATATTCCGACATAACATTTATTTTTTATTCTTAAAAATCCCAATGAGGTTTTATAGCACAACCTTATTTGTTGAACTTTAAAAGATCGTATCAAAATCAGAGATCAACCCGCTGAACTATATACGAGGCTCTGATGATGACAAAAAGGATCTTCTTCATAATACGGCAGTTACTATCACAGATGCCAAAAGTCATTTAAAATGTTTGTCTGCAATCTGAGATGCTCAGACCTGTTCGCGTTGCCACTGGCATTGCAAACACCTAAAGGCGACGGTAACTGCTAAATTCTAAGCGGGCCGTCAGCCTGTCTGCTTAATTAAAACTGCTTTTGCAAGCATGCTTGCAATAATAAGCAATTTGTTGCTTTTGCGATTTTTAAAAAGTTCCGAGGCAGACTAATTCTAATTTTGGCTGGAAATGCCTTGTCTCATCTTGATATGTCGGTGACGACCACATTAGGTTATTCTAGAAAACAGGTATCGCCGAAGACTTGGAAATTACATTTTTTTATTCACGCACGTTGTTTATCGAGTGAACTAAATTAAAATAATCTGATTTACCTGGCAAGCGGCTACTTACGACCGTAATACATAAATGTCTAGCCTAGCCGTCTCCGTCGGATCCCGACAGCAGAAGTAAACAAAAAATTACTAAGTAGAGTAGCCGAAATTTAGGTTGCAACCGATGATCTTTGATTGACTTTTAGTTATTTAAAAAAGTTGTGATAAGTAATTTGTAAAGCAAATTCAATAATCTGCTATCGTTTCATGAAGCTTATTCAAAAACATCAATGAATTCTAATGAAAATAGAAGGTTATTTTAAGTGTGAGCATTTGCAGTAACTTTACGCCTATGTTAATTTATCTCAGCCCCAGGCTCTCTGGCACCCAGCCAAGATTTTTCCATATGTCACACTAACATAATTATGTTTTATATATTTTATTTATTAGAAAAATATGAAATATATAGAAATACAAAATTTAAGTACAATTCTATAATTATGCCATAAGTAAGTTTGCGATTGCATCTACTATTGATATTATAATATTATAAACTTTCTAATGTAAGTTAAGTATATTCGAGTAAAAAAATTATACCCAGTATATTAAGATTTGAATGTGGTGGTTTATATATTATATCTATTTATTTACAAAAGAATATTTTATATCGTATAATAATAACCCATAACCTCCCACTACTTGGATCGGGGAGGCCCTAGAGAGAACGAACAAAATACCTGCCAAGCTTTTGCAAGGCGAATTAGCGGGGTACAAATACCATTTCAGTATGTAGGTTTCTTCGCGTTGCATAACGTTAAAAAAACCGCATTTTAAGTAAATAGTGCCCAGTACTATCGTATTAATTACTTGAAATATCAAGGATTGTCCAACCTGTCAAAAGTCTCAATTATTCCCTGAATCAATATCAGGGCATTATTAATGTGACGAATCTGTGAATTGATTCTAGTTAACCAGCTCATCACCGTTCGCTAAATCAAAGCGGCCTGATCGAAAAATTATCTTCTACCAACTTGGAATATTTATTTTCTACAAATTATTTTATGAAATAATTAATATACACGAAATTCAACTTTAATATGTATAGATATATGTGCAAAAACCGTTTTCATCTGAAAGGCAAACGTTTTTTTATTTTGCTTCATAATAATATAATTTTCTTCGATAGCTCTTAATGTTGATGTTGCTAGTTACCACAAAGGGGTCATCAACCCATGATTCATAAAATACCCTCATTACAATATTGCCTTTTCCAATTTGACGTACTTGAATAGGGGAGGAAATTTAATTTAACTTAATATTAACATACACTGTTACCAAGTTTTATTGCCTCTGTATTTAAGAAATTGTACACATAAGATCATAACATTTATGAGTACGCCAATAATGTTCGGGTGTATTAAGAAGTCTGGTAGAAATGTAGCCCGCAACGTTGCCATGTTTTTGCCGCATTGGGGTGAGACGAGCGAGCGAGATAGAATAATAAGATTATCCGTGACAATGCAGGACGGAAACTTTGCTCTCGAACTCGTGTACACGTGTCGCCCTAGTTAATAAGTTAACGCCACTAAAACAACCGATATTGACTTTGATGTTCGCCACGTATATGCTCGTAACTTGATTGTACTCGAAGCGAGTCTTGTAGTAAAGATATCTGCATTATTTTATAGCTGTCCGCTATGACGGCCGTCGCAGCTCAAGCCGACAATGCCGTTTGCTAATTGCGCGTTTAGGGATGTGGGCTAGTTATGTTAGGAACAGACTGCGGCGTATTTAGTTTACTAAGAACAAAAATTTAATTATTATTAATGTAATTTCATAAGGTTTGTCACTATTTTAGTCAGTTTATCTTACATCTATTAATTTATATATTTATTGCTTGTTTCAGGGTGCAAGATTAAAGCTCTCCGCGCCAAAACAAACACTTATATCAAGACGCCCGTGCGCGGGGAGGAACCTGTGTTCGTGGTTACTGGTCGCAAGGAGGACGTGGCGCGAGCTAAGCGTGAAATACTGTCAGCAGCGGAGCACTTCTCTCAGATCCGCGCGTCGCGTAAATGTGGCGCGGCGCCGCCGCCACCTGCAGGCGCACCGGGACATGTCACGGTGCAAGTGCGCGTTCCGTACCGCGTTGTGGGGCTCGTGGTGGGTCCCAAAGGCGCTACCATCAAGCGCATTCAGCACACGACGCACACCTACATCGTGACACCCTCCCGCGAACGTGAACCAGTGTTCGAGGTGACAGGCTTGCCAGAGAGCGTAGAGGCAGCTCGCAAGGAGATCGAAGCGCACATCGCGCTACGCACTGGGGCCGCCGGTGGCGCTGCATGCGCTCCGCCTACACCCACCGACGGCGAACCCCTCGCCCAACTGTATCGCGCTAACTTAGCCACGCTGTTACAAACCGAACAAGAGGCAACGTTCTCTTCGGCTGGTTCTTGCTCATCGGGGGGATCGTCGGCGCGGCTCGGCGATCTACTCGGGATTTGGTCATCGACGGAACGTGACGAGGGGCTCGGTGAATCGCCATCGTTCGAGTCTCCTGGCGGAGGGGCGGCGAGTGTATGGGCATGGGGCCCGACGAGGCCTTCGCCCGCAACGTCCCCGGCTCGTGCATGCGCCGTATGTGGAGAGCGCGGCGTAGCAGCAGCTTTAGTCCCTTGCGGACACAACCTGTTCTGCCTGGAGTGCGCACAGCGGCTGGCGGCAGGCGGGGCGCCGTGCCCAGCGTGCTCGTCGCCTGCACACCAAGCGATCCGTATCATCTCGTAAGGCGTCGCGGTCCGCGCATGCGCTAGCGCATGCCCCCCACACGCCTCTCCGCCGCCGCTGACGGACTCGTTGAGTCGTACGTTCTCGTATTAGGGATCTTTTTTACTCGAATCGTTATTAAAAAAATATTTAAAAGAAGTAAAAAATTGCGTAATCGAAATCCTGGTGCCAAAAGTCGGCGCCCCGCCGGCACGGCCCGTCCGCCGCGCCGCACCTATCGTAAGTCGGCAGAGTTGTTCACGATATATTTTCTTATTATGAACGTTTTTTATTAGGTAGGCGGGCGTTAGATGCGCTCGCTGCCGCAGAGAGAGTCGATGTACGTTACGATAGAATTTTGAAAAAAAAATATAAAACTTAAAAAAAAAGTTGTATAATTATTATTATTGATAGCGTAAATGATAAAACGGAAATTTATAAAGCTTACCTAATGTAATAGCGTAAAGTATTAAGATATTATAATGATTACTGGTAATAGGCGAAGAACGGGTGGCGTGGGGAGCGGGACGCGCGGCTGTTGTCTGTTCAGAGTCTAGTGTAATGTTCGTAGTTGAGTGAGGTAAAGTGAATTGAGAGTGGCGTCGCGCCGCGCTAGCTAATGTGTTGATTGTTCGTAGGTAATGAGTCGGTTGTGTACAGGCGCGCGTGCGTACGCGCCGCGCGCCTTTTGTTAGGTAAATGTAGCGCAATGAGTGTCCCGTTCCGGCCCGGCGCGGTCTAGCCCGGCCCGGCCCGAGCGGGAGCCAGCCGCCCGCCTATCCGCTCCCCCGCGCGCCAAGCTCACGATATTTTTGATTATATTATTATGATATTCGCTTAAATAATAAAATTATATTATAAAATACGTACACACTATCAATACGATAATATTAATTAATATAATAATGTTTGTTTTAAGTGTGTTTTAATGTTTAGATTTTTATTGTAATGTTTTTATGGATGATTTTATCTGTATGATTATTATTAATTATTGATTATTATTTTATGCGTTGACGATGTTTAATTTGTGATCGTGCGTGGCTCGCAGCTGCGCTGAGGCTGCTCCGCGCTTCATGCTCGTTCATTTAGTGTTATCGATATATCTCGATTGATATAATATAAAGCTAAATAAAATTAAATGTGAAAGGAATAATAAGATCCATTCATTATATGATATATAAAACTATGTAGGCTGTAGTATGACATTAACTAACCACTACCTACTATTAAGTATTATTATTATTATTATTATATTGAATAAATTATATTTCATAGGAATCATTATTCTGTATAACTTTAGTTAAAATTAACGATATAATGATTATATTATAATACGATATTCATTGATTACTGTGTATAATTGTGTACGGAGTGGACGCATGCACTGCACTGGCAGAAGAGGAGCGAGGGCGATTGTTGCATTTGGTTCACGGGGGGCTGCTTTTAGCAATTCACATATTTTTTTATTTTTTTACCGTTATTAGTTTTTGACTTACTCGTGTTAAGATATGCAAGGATAAAGTGACTGCCTATTAGATTATATTTTAAAAAGTAATGGTTGTGTAAAATCAGCCCCCGTCGTACTTGTGTAGATCCTGCGATTTCGATAATTTTATTTTCATATTGAAATTGATAGACGCTTTAGGTTCAAATAAAGTTGTGAAAATTTGTGAAATTTTGTAGACTACATATCTTATTATAAATCTAATATAAACTATAACTTTCGAAACATATTCTTTTATTTATCCAAGCCCTTCATAAGTTTTTTTAATATGATCTTTATTAGTAAACCTATTCTTAATAGAAAAAGACATGATTTCAAATAGTTATATGGTTCCGGCCAGACATTGAGTTGCAAAAGCTGATAAATAGATAACTCTGCATAAAATTAGAGTGTCTGTTTGTAATATTAAAATATCTGGCTTACACATTCCGCTGTGCCAATAATAAATAAATACGATGGTTTCTAGGTCCGATACTTTCATAGCATAGCATCGTAGTGTAGCAGGCAGTCTCCGTTTGAATTCTAACATTCTTGCTACGCCAATCGTAGCACGTAGCTGTATATTACACTACTACGAACAACTTTCATCTTGAAAGCTTGCTTTTTTATTGTTGTGCAGCAGCAAATAAGTTAACGGCTCACTTAATACTCGTAGTAAAAGCAGTTGCCGTCACCTATATTAATAATTGCGTCGCTAAGGGCACGCAGACCATGAGAATTGGAACCTGAGTCACTTATGAACGTAGGACACGAAAAAAGAGAGCACGAGCTTATTATGACGCCCTATTTATAGACCAGGGGTGGTTCCCATCCAGAAAAGCTTTGGGCCTTACAACCTCGCTTATGGTTGTTTAGTCACCTTTTATGACAAACCGCCCCCAGGCTGCAGGGTTCAGTATTCTTACTCCGCCCTGTACGGAGAAATTCCTCATTTTCATTTAGTATTTTAAATAATTAATGTATTTAATAAATAATACAATAAAAAAAACTATTTTAAAAATGTTTGCATGTTATGTCGTAACATTTTTTTTACCAAACGGCTGAAGTACATAATTTTTAGGAAAGGTTACATATAAAAAGTCCCCTAGTAATATAATTTGCCTTACCTTACCCTTATAATAATGTAATTTGTATGTATTATATATAAAAAGCAAAAGGCGAACAAAATGGGTGAAGTTAGACAGTAAACAATTTACCAATTTCGTTTTATAGATGAACAAATTTATTTTTTATAACCCATTTAGTAACTAAAAAGCAATAAAGAATAAACGCGATTAATAAGTAAATAATAATATTAAGGTGCGTAGAAGATAATATATCCAGAGCAAAAGGTTTAATTCTTTCAATGCTCTTAACGCCATCTAGCGTTAAGCGAGAAAGCAACGTTTAAAAACTGCTTTCGTTACTGCCTATAGTTACCGCATTGACGCTAAATACACGACATGATGGCATGCTCGCCTTACGCAGTCTTTTGTCACTTAATACTTCTTAAAACATTTTTACACATATTACCCGTGAAAAAAAACTACACTGAGATCAACTCTGCAATTCCTGGACAAGAGTGCCAGGTACTGTTTCGTCATAAGAAGAGGTCCGTGTTACAGAAGAGTCTTCCTGTTAAGGCCATTGTGGACTTATTATTTTTATATAGATTTTTTTATCGCTGTAGGATAGCAGAAAGGCCCGCTTAAAATTTAGCATTTTGGTTGACATTGATTACGACGTTAAAGCACACATCGCTGCCGCGTGAACCAAATGGCGTGAGGTGACTGGTGTCATTTGTGACCCTAAGATGCCAGTTAAGTTGAAGGGACAAGTTTATAAGATCATCATTAGACCTGTCCTTTTATATGGCTGTGAAGGGTGGCCGGTACTATAGCAACACTAGCAGGGACTGCGTGTCACGGAGATGAATATGCTGTGGTGGATGTGTGGAGTAACGCGGAAGGACCGCGTTAGGAACTCCCGCATTCACGACAGCCTTCGTGTCCGTGACATGCAAGCAGGAGGGGTAGACCCAAAAAGTGCTGGCTTGACGTCGTAAAGGGTGATATGCGTGCCAATGGATTGACCAGGGATTCCAAAGACCGTGCGAAGTGGAGAAGAAAAAGTTGGGAAGCGGACCCCGGACACCAAAGCGAAAGTCTAGGTTGCAATCGGGATTTGACACTGGGATGATGACTACTGCTCAATGTAAACTGATCAGGCCAGTGGTTACAAATATAACTCTAACCAATCTATAATTTCACGTGGCCATGGGGAGATCTCAGAAATACGAGTCTTCTTCCTGCCCTTATCCCACATTACTTGTATTTTGGATCGGAACATCATATTCTCTCCTTTGTTAGCCGTCATATAAACATTCACTCTTTTTCGCTTTATCATCTTTTACGTAATCCGTTCATGTTTTCTTCGGTCTACCTTTCGTCTTGTATCCATCCACTCTCATTTCTATCATTTTCCTAATCATTCTTCTCTCCGTATTACGTGGCCAAGCCACCCTAGCTTGTTGCTTTTAAGGGCTAGTTCAGACACGTGGGAACCGCGCGGTTACAAATCGTGCGGTTTGAAACCGCAGAAATTGTGATGGTGTTCAGACGGCGACGATTATTAAGCGATTCGCAAATACGGAGCGTCAGTTTGAAAATGGAAGTCGACGAAGAACTATGTGTTTTACTGTGGTTGCTCATAAAAAAAAGAAAAGAAAAAGGCAGTATTGGGTACATCTAATATTAAGTGGCCGACCAGTATATGGTCACTTCGTAACATTATATCCCAAATCAAGAATGTTCAATGGAAAATTCTTGAACTAATTGAGAATGTCCATAAAATCTTTTGATGAACTAATTGGACTCACTTGCTGTGACGTTATAACCGCGCGGTGCCCGCAACGCAACTGAACGCTGAAGAAAGACTCCATAGTAATAGAATCGCGCGGGCAGCGCGCGATTTTATTTTCTAGCGGTTGAGTGGCTTATTCAAGCCGCGCGGTTTTATCTGAACGATTGCGAAATACTCATACAAATAAGATCCGCGCGATTCTGAAACCTCGCGTTTCCCGTCGTGTCTGAACTAGCACTAAGTTTTTTCAACCACTTTCACATTTCCTCTAATATACTTATTTCTAATTTTATCCATTTTCATAAGTCTATACATCCATCTCAGCATTATTTGCATCTCCACAGTTTTTCTCCTTTCATCCTTCTTCTTCTTTGTAGCTCAGCATTTCGATCCATACAATACGACAGCCCTTATTACAGACTTGTAAATTTTACCTTTTGAGTTTAAGTGGTTACTGGTGAGAAACAATATCTGAGAAATACGAGTATTCAAAAGAAATCTTGAAAATTGCAGCTAATGTAGCAGATAGAAACATTCACATAATGTCCAAAAAAATTACATTTAAATCCATGTGTTATATAGAATATACGGAGAGCTGTATCCGCTTCTACCACCGAGGTGGATACCTCAACGTGACCACAGCCGTTCTGTCAAGAGTGAAATGAAGCAGAAGAATGGAATATAAAAAGGAACCTACATTTTAGGACTCGAACCAGGAGAAGTACAAAAATATTCATTGCTAGGAGGTAGGGCTCTAAACCTGGCTGGATGGCAACCACCCCTCGTCTATTAAGTATGCCGAAATGATAACGCTGTGTTGCGTCCCGTCATTAGTGACCCAGGTTCCAGTAATCTACTCGGTGCCTCTAGGACCGACGACATCCATAGGCGACAGGACCTGTTTACAAATAAGAGGACCGTCAGTCTGTCTGCTGTGCCTCAGCAATAAAGATCAAGATTCAACAGAAGTCTGTAACGTGCAAAGGCTTAGTTCGTAACAGAGGTCAAATCATTTAACGAGATGATGATGAGGCGATGAAAGGCAACCATAAATACGATTGTATTATCTTATAAGGTATTCACAATCCATCTGTCTGCAGTTCGTGTCCTGGCTTGCCATCACATTAACCCACTTTCAAATAATTCTTAATAATTGAAAATGTTTCTTATTCGTTAAATTTGTCTAAAGAACATTATTTGTATTTAGTATCCGAAGAAATCAAATTTCTATATATATAGGTATTTCTTATAAAATACTTTAAAATAACAACCGTTAAAAACAATCATAGCGGATTACAAACTATTTCAATAGAAATCTAACGATCGTGGAAAGAATCGAACACTGTTCAGTTATTAAAAAAAAATAAACATCCTGTAATAACACCTGCGCACTCCAAAATAGATCACGTCCTGTATAAAATGACAGTAAAAACGTGTGAACGAGGGAAGAGTCTATTATCAAAAAAGAAATTTCCTGTCTATATCTAAAAAGCTTTTTAATCATTTATTCCTGGGAAAGTGGTTTGCACATAGCCCACCAGCCACGGGTGAAGCCAGCTGAATGATGTGTCAAATTTTAGGCCACTGGTTCAATCTGCTAAACAAAAAACCAGGGACTGACAAAGCAATTGTCTGTTAAAAATAAATTAGGAGAAAGTTATGCCATATTTTTCTGTTCATTTAAGGTTACATTCACTATTCTTTCTCTGCCCCTGCACGTATAAACCATACCATATAGAGGTTCGATTCATACGTTGAGATGCAGCGCTTAGGGAGTTTTTTGGCCTAATGTGCATTTTACAGTTGCTACATACCAACCATATAGGAAAAAACATCGTGAAATAGTGCAAGTGCATACCTACAAAGATCCCCAGTATATGGGGAGAGTCGAGCCCAGCGGTGGACGTTATATCTGTCCATATTTCAGCGCAAGGAAATTGAGCACTGCATACTTGTTGTGCCATGTAACAGCATAGCCATCTGATAACCTCTGCAGTCTTGTCTGTCGCGATATTCTCAGATAGTGGTGGAGTCTCCATTTACCATATGGTAAATCTAAATCAGGGATGGACCTTTTCAACTTTGAAATAAAAAGTCCCGCGACATTATAAACGTCCACGAGTGTTGGTAACGACCGACCATCAGTCACGACAGTGAACCATCTTATCTACCTGAAGCACTAAAAACTGTTAGTATTAGAATAAAATACCCGAGCTACAAGGCCCGCATAGATATAATATATGTATATTTTTATCTGTACCTACAGCATCCAACATCTGTACAGCTTATGAAGTAGCTAATTTTACAACCACGTTATCGAAATATATATTTTCAATTTAAATAATTCTTATTGCTTTACACAAAAAGACCAATTTACGTTAAAAGCTGTTTTTAATAATGAGTATAATAATGTTGTGAAGTATGGTCTCATATTACATAGGACATCCTGGGACAAGATGCTGCTTACAGGGTAATATTATCGACGGGTTAAGTGGATATCGATTTAAGGAAGTATTATAATGTAACACAAGAATATTGTTTATATTTTTGGTGACTAAATATTTAACGAGAATTATGTTTTTTAATTTTATTTTCTATATAGCTACGTTAGAGCAAGGTGGAAAGTAATGCTAGTCAAACTACGAGTATATAATTATGTAATAAGAATTTCATTACATATCAAAAAATTTTTAGTGCCAAGGTTTATTTTATGTAAGAAAGTCTATACAATAGGTTGGCCAAAGATATAATGAGTGATTGATAAATCACATGACTGGAAATTTCTGCAAGCTGAGGTGAAATGAAATGAAATTTGAACTGATTTTTTTTTTATTTTGCGTATGAAATTTACAAAATATCTAGTTCTTAGGCTAACAATAAGATCATCATGTCATTACCCACAGGGCGTCCAAATATTAACACTAATATACCTAGTCAGGTCATAAATTCTGTCACATGTTTAATGTAAAATAATTGTAACAAGTTTATTCATTATGTAACCATTCATATACCAAAATGAACTTAACAAAACATAGATTCTTATGACATTAAAGTTTATTCAAAATGACCTCCGTGATTTTGAATACAAGCCTTCAATCTGCGCGGCCAGTCGTCTATCGCAACACGAACGAGGTCCATGTCAATATCGGCGGCTGCCTTAATCAAGGATGTCTTGAGTGACTCCAAATTGGGATGAGGCTTTGAGCACGCCTTTTCCTCCAAGTGTTGCCATATCTTGTAATCTAACGGATTCAAATCTGGACTGGAGGAGGGCCAGTCTTCGTGCCGGATGAAGTCGATTTCACGCGCCGCCAGCCAGTCTTGTGTGCTCTTCGCTCTATGAGCTGGCGCCGAATCTTGTTGGAATACCCAGTGCCTGTTATTGAACATGGTATGAGAAACAGGTTCCACAAGGTTCGTCAGGACTGTATTTTGATACACAACAGCATTCGTTTTTACACCTTTCTCACAAAAATGTACCTCTGTTAAGCCCCTATAAGAAACTCCCAACCATACCATGAGCGAAGATGGAAAATGACCTCGTTGGACACGCGGAATACGGTTGCTCGCTTCTTCACTACTGTGTGCGTACACCTTATCATTTTGTTTGTTGTAGCTCTCTTCTACGGTAAAAAATTTTTCATCCGAAAAAAGAATTTCCCGATATTTTTTTCCCGTGTACCGCTTCAACAAAGCGCGGCATCTCTTCAGTCTCAGGTCCATTAGACGAGCATTCAAACGATGTCCTGTTTTTCTTCGATATGCCCGAAGCCCTAAGTCTTCATTTAACACCCTTTTCACCGTGGTTCTGCTTAACCCCATCTGAAGGGCCAACAGTTTCTGCTTACGTTTGGGATTTCTTTGAATTCGTGCCTTCACAGCTTTTATCACTGCTGGAGTCCTAACAGACCGAGGGCGACCACTTCTTGACCTGTCATCTACACTAGAGTCTTCATTGTATCGTTTGATGGTACGATAAACGAATCTTTTGGTAATATTCAAATTTTTCAGTATGTTAAAAATTTGAATTGGCGCGTAACCGCAACGATGCAACGCAATAACTGCAACACGGTCTTCTTTAAGCGTCCACTCCATATTTAAAAATGAGTAAAATTCTAAAAGTTATACATTTTTATTTTCATGAACAATTCGAAATTCGAATTCAATAAACTTTTTTGTGGCCAGCATTCTAAAAGAAAAGTTTTTACTGTGTGACAATACTTATGACCTGACTAGGTATATTATATAGATAAATTATTATCAATTATGTGTCTATTATGTGTCTTCCAATAAAAATAATCATTAATATTATAAAAGCATTTCTCCAATAGCCAAGCATTTAATTTTATTCTGAATAAGTTAAGATTAATATGCATTAAATCAGGAGGCAGATTTTTATATACTTTGATACCCATATAATTGGCATTTTTTGCAATGACAAGCTGCATGAGGGGTGGCTGCATGAGTAAAATTCTTTGTGGTACTTCTTAATAATCTTTTACTTGTTACTCCATGTGTTTGGATATTCGTGATATTGTGACATAAAAATAGCTATATTTTTGATATAGAGTGTAAGAATCTTATATTTAAAAAAATCTTATATTTTTCTTTTTTGTGGCACGCCGAACGAATTAGTCCTATAATTTGATCGACACACAAACAATCTATCCATTTCTCACATTTTCATAATTTCTGTACATTGGTAGCGATTTGTGAGATAACTTCCACACCAGTTCAACGAATTTCCCCGGATTCCATATTTATAAAACTTTGACAGTAATCTATCGTGATGTACTAAATCAAATGCTTTACTCATGTCAAGAAAGAGAGCCGCTAAATGCGTATTATTTGATAGGGCTTCGACTGCAAACTTGATAACTTTGTAAATTGCCAGTGTAGTAGTTTCCCTTTCTGAATCCATGTTGATCCTTTTTTTATTGCTGTAGGCCAGCAGACAGGTTGTGCGGCTCGCTTAGAATTTAGCAGTTATCATCGCCTAAGGGTGTTTGCAACGCCAGTGGTATCGCGAACACGCTGGTGTCCCATAAGGGTACAGGAACTTGGGTCACTAATGCCAGAACACAACACAAGGTTATCATGACGACGTAATTAAAACCGAAGATGGTCGCCACCCAGACGGGCTTGGGGCCTTACCACGTAGCTGGAGTTGTTTTGTCGCCTTTTACGACAGGCCGACCCCGGCCGCAGAGGTCAGTATTGTTTCTCCGCCCCTGCATGGATAGAAACGTTACATGTGTTTATTTGATTATTATTATATTATACACTTTTAACTTGTTAATAATTATTACGAGTAACTTAATAAGTAGGACGCGACATTACGTCACTTAAAGTGTGTTAAACACGCTTTACAGAGGGTTGGACCCTAAATAAACGGTCTACAATTTTACTGCGCAATGAATAACTTCCAGTGTAGGTAAATTAGTGTAACATTTTATTAAATCAATTACTTTATTTCCTTCTTTTATATTTATTTTAAATGTCAGTTTTGCTCTTTCGATTAACAACAAAAATAAATATTAAGACATCTCTTATATCGGTCTTGTTATTTATTCAATGTCTGAATACTATGAAAAAGAGACTGATAGGTGATTAAGTGTTTGTGAAAATAGATTCCCAAACTCCGAAAGAAAAGTTAGATTATACAATTTCTTTGCGGCCTGTGATAGCAAAAGTCGCGTCCCACCAAGTCGGGTACATTTTAATTAATCTAAGTATGACACTGCGCGATGCAGGTTGTCTGGTAGAGATCGCTAGAAGCTATAATGCTACAAACTTAAGTTAGTTTTAAGTTTGCAATAAAGTATTTTCATCATTCATTAGCTGAAAAAATCCTATTCATATTTTAAAGATGGCTCACGGACTTACACCGCTAACTGACATAATACTATGTCAACATATTGTTACATGTCTACCGTTTTTTGTACCTTAACTGAACTGGTTAGATTAGCTCCAAGGTGACAGGTTATTCACACGGCCTGGTTTTTTTCTCTTTGTGACAAATGAAATAGAAACTTGTTTTATGACATTCATTTTCTGGTCAAAATCATGTTTAGGTTTAAAATATATAATTCTGTATATTTTTAATGATTATATTAAAGCATAGTGGTACGACATACAATAACCGTGTATGTATGTATAATATTTATGTGTCATGGAAAAGGAACGACGAAAGTCTTATTGTCTGTCTGTTTGACGCAGTTTTAGAGTAAGTTGTTGCATGCTCTCCGGATTCGGAATAAGCTTTCTGCTAAGACTTACTTACCATCGCAGTACAATGTGGGATTTTTCAAAAATAGCGTTAGAAACTTTCTTCAAGGCTGGAAACGCGTTGGCATTACCTCTGCCAACGTTGTTGTAAACATTTATAGGTGACAGTGACCACCTGCTTGCTATATGGTAAGCCGTTAAAATTCAATTCCTTGCACTTTGAAATGTATTTTTTCTGTCATACAATTGACGGACATTTATATACGTACATAATATTTGCATCATATATACATTTTGCCCTTCATGAAGATCGAACCCACAGAGACTAGCGACTGAACCAACCATGTAAAGAAAACCTCTCATCTCTTTTCACTGGTCTCCAAAAACACATCCCAACTGTCTGTCCATTTATCCATTTAATCTCTCTCAAATCTTCCAAGAATCTGAAACGATATTTAGAATATTGATAAATGTAATAGCTATTCAATTTATTCATAAAGAGAATGTTCTTAAAACATAATAATGTTCAATCTTTAGCGGTGAAGGCCGTATCCTGGCCTTGGTGCGAGCACGTGTTTCTCGTTACCAGGCAACGAGGGCTGTTTATTCAACAAATCTAAAGCGAATACTGTTAAATCTCGTAGACAGTTAAATATAGAAAATATAAGCTTAATTTAGTAATTGGGGCTATCTACCTTATATCGAGCTATAATTATGTACATACATGTGTACCACGTAATTTAATAAATAGTTGAAGCAATGATGGAAGAACTGAAAAAATATACAATATCAGCGTAAATCTATCTGTAAGCTTTATTTATATAGAACAATAACATTCTTCTGTGTACTCAGTAAGATATAAGAGGTTCCTGTCAATGGCGGATAATATTTAAAAAACTCATCCAGTAACGCTACTGTTTGGGGCAGATTCTTCCGAGCCACGGATGCTTTGAGAAGTATGTATGTCGTAAGGGCTGTAGAGCATGTTAAGGTGCCGTTGTGGTGTACCCCTCGAAGCGCTAGAAGTGCCGCACCTTCATTAATTATATCGGACAAGACCTCTCGCTCTCAACCATGGGCAAAACCATGGCTGGGATTGAAACCGGATGCACTACTTCTCTACGTGGTAGGGCCCCAAGCCCGTCTGGATGGCGACCACTTTTGGTCTTAAGTATGCCGCCATAATAACTTTGTGTTGTGTTCCGGCATTAGTGACGCAAGTTCCTGTACCCATATGGGACAGCAGCGTGTTCGCGATGCCACTGGCGTTGCAAACTTGACGACCTCGGTGGCGTAACGGATAACGCACGTCGGTACGCTCGCGGAGGTCACGGGTTCGATTCCCGTCTCGCGTCTGGGTGTTTCTGTATAATATGTATTTATTTACAAAAAAAAAGTATATAAGTAGTATAAAAGTTGTCTAGGGCCCATAACACAAGTGCTACTTAGTTTGGGACTAGATGACGCTGTGTGAATTGTCACAAAATATTTATTATTATTATTATTATTTAAACACCCATAGGTGACGGTTACTGCTAAATTCTAAGTGGGCTGTCAGCCTATCTGTTGTCCTACAGCAATAAAAAAAATCTAGCGTCGCCTCCTTCTTTGATGCGTTCATTGTGATTTTAGATAGTGTTAATTAATACATCAGATCGCCTATGAGATGGACGGACCAAGTAAAGGCTGCAGTGGACGTCCCATTACACGTGTGCTCCCGAAAAGCAGCTGTCCGGGAGGAATGGAGACGGATTGTCAGGCGTGTGACTGAAAAATGATGACCACGACCGCTCTGACAAGAGCGCAACGAAAGAGAAGAATTAATACATAACACACATAAATAGTATTTTAGGTAGCGATTTCTTTACTTCTTAGCTGTGAAGCATTCTCTATCTTAATCCATTAATAGCTCCTTAATCAAAATATTAATGAATGTCAATAACGAATAATTAAAATAATACCGACCTAATATTAGTTTTTTTTTATTATTTGCTTTATGTCAATACTACACAATCTACTACCATCATTGGGAAATTAAATGCATAGTCAATAGACCACAGGTAACGACCTCCGTGGCGGAGCGGCTAACGCACTTCCGTAAGCTTGCGGAGGTTGCGAGTTTGATTCCCGTCTCGTGTTTGGGTGTTTATTTTATAGCTAGAGTTCAACAGACAGGCTGTGACTGACCTAGGCGTTACTTTTTAGAATTAAAACTACCAGGTTGCTACATATAGTTCTAATAAAAACTAATGAGGGTATTTTTTTTTTAATAAATTAAAAGATAAAAGGTAAATTTCTTAAAAATAAATTAATTGCAGGTAGGTTGTAGTTCGAACATAGATCACCCCAATGCTCATCAATGCAACCACTGGCCTATGTAGTAGATGTCCGGCAGATTCGGCGACGAAGAATAGATTTGAGTTTATTTTTTAATTTCTCTAAAGTGTGATGGTGGATAAACATTTTTGAGAACTACTCTAAAACTTCTTTTTTGCTTAGGTTTGTACGTGTAGAATGACCTTGAGTTCTAATGATTTAACTATTTTAGTATAAGATTAGGGAGTGGACCGGAATCAGCAGTACAGAACAACTATTCCGGATGGCTCAAGACAGGGAGAAGTTTTCAGAGCTAACGGCCAATCTCCAGTAATGGAGTTGCACTTTCAGAAGAAGAAGTATAAGATTCTGTTGATTTGGCTGTATTTTAACCTGTTCTCTAGGAAGTACTTTAATCTCAAAGTCGTTTTGTATCTGTTCATTCCATAATTTAATAAGTACCCTTTTGGGATAGCAGCGTGTTCACGATGCCACTGGTATTGCAAACACCCATAGGCGACGGTAACTACTAAATTCTAAGTGGGCTGTCAGCCTGCCTGCTGTTCTACTGCAATAAAAAAAATTAGTGGCTGGATATTACTAACTTTATCCACATATATGGTGAATGAAATATCTTTGTTTAGATCCAGTATCTGGTCACTAGCATGTAAGCTGGAACTATTTATAATATTAAGTTGGAACAGTTTGGCTAAGCCAATAAGTATTTGTTTTGCTCTGTTTTGTCATTATGAGCTCTCTGGACTAGGATGAGAACGATTTCTCCTTTTAGAAGAATTTTGTACAATTTTATTTTCTTCGCAGTCATCTGAGTCTATTGTGTGAATTGGATTTTTGATTTGTTCTATATAATCTTGTTTGTATTTTAAGTACTTCCTTGGACTTGTACTGCCCAACGAGCCACTTCTATTTCTCTGTTGAAATCAAAACAGACCTGGGTGCAAAACTTGCTGGACCATTTTCTTGCTATTATTATAGGATTGCAAAACTTTGCCCTCCCCTGAATACGCAGGGCAGCCTGTGTTAAGCTCTGGGAGGGATTCTTCAGCATGGCTGGTACCCTCTTGGGGTAAATTATCTTTAAATCTTGCGTCCATGGTGTTTTATAATTTTTATTTGAGGGTTTTCTCCCCTAACCAGGTTTTCAGTTATAGCGTCTAATGCGCGTTTTTGTCCTTCATACTTAGTTAATACGTTGTAAGGTGCACTTATGGAGTGCGCGTCACAACCGTAGCATTGCCCGGGGAGGACGACTCACAAGATAATATCTTAAGCCCATCCCTGAACCGCGATAGCAGTTCAGTGATGGTGTGGACGTGTTTGAAGGACTTGTCGGTACGAGGACAGTATTAGTCCAATTTGTAATTTTAGACATAATCTACAGTTGTTACTCAGCACTTTAAAGGCATGTATGTAAAGATACCTACCACTGATGGTTTTACCGACCCTACACAATCAATTTTTTTAATGTTTATTTGTTTTATGTCAAATATACAAAACAATACTTCTATAATCGAACGGTAAATTAAACTCATGAAAATTAGATGATTAAAATTAGATATTTGGAAATTAGATGCATAGTTAATATACCATAGATACTTATGAACTTGCAGAAGGTAGTTTTCTAATCTCGGGCGCAAGCTACAATTGTTATTCAAAACGAACGATCTGCAAACAACTTATTCTGGATTAACATCCGTCAAATTTATGTATTTAAAAAAGAAGTGCAATACAAATATCCATCTAATATACGGGTATTGAGTTCAGTCTCATAAAATAGTATAAAATATTTTGCACAACGTAACAGTGAAATATAAAATAAACAACAAGCATCCCTGTGAGGTAAAGATAAAATTAAAAATGTGGCGTGAGGAGGCTGCGGTGGGCGCATCCGGTGTGCGCTTCCGCCGCTCATATTACAGTACAACCTTTTTCCGTTCCCATGGTCCGCTGGAATATCGTTTTTATACAAACCATTAAAATTTGATCGCCATCAATCGACTTCTCAATTTTTCGTTAGGGTTGCTTCTCTTTACTGAATTGTATTTTCTGTAATTTATTATTTCCGTGTTCATTATTAAAAATAAGTAGTCGTCTTCAAAAAACTTTGTTACGATATTTCTTTTGTTCGGACAGTTCTGGGAGATGGTCTCAAAGATATCAAATTACTTTTTCAAATCAAATTTATTTGCTGGATATATATGGTATAACAAGTTGTACAATGATTATTATTAATGTAGCATATTATTAATATAGCATATTAGTAATATAGCATATCTATAAGATGTGCAAATATTTTAAAACATTCATAATTGAAAATAATAAACATTGTCAATTTTAATTATTATCAACTACACAACATTATTTTAAATGTTATAAATTTAATTTTTTATTACATAACTTACTTACAATATCTTTATTATTTCTGTTAATTATAATTAAATCTAAAATATATTAAAATTACATATTCAATATTATAAAATTGTCAATTCCTCTTATAATCAAAAAAATCATTAATTGAATGAAAACAATTACTTAACAGCCAGTCATTATTTTTCTTTTAAATAAGTCAATAGGCAATTCTAAAGAATTTGTTGCCTTCCAGCAAATTTTAAAAAACTTGCTGGAATTTCATTAAATATTTTGTCATGAAATGAGCATTTTTTGTAAAGATAAACTACAGCAAGGAAGGCAGTTTCTTATTTATATGTTTGCATAACTCTCTATTTCTAATTTGCTGATGGTTTGAAAATAATTCCGCATGTTGTTTAGTAAATATACAAATTGTTTAGTAAATATAAAAATATACAAATATGACAAGGCAGAGTTAAAAGTTTGTGCTTTTTGAATATGGGACGGTAAGAATCTAACAAATGTGCGCCAGTCCTGTTCTTAAACATTTCTTTTGTAATTTAAATACTCTGTCTGCATTTGAGGAATTGCCCCATAGCATCAGACCGTATTGCATAATCGATGCTATATATCCACCTTAAAGGGAAGATAAACTGGTTTATACAGCGGCAAGTGAGTTTCGTGGATTTGTAAGGCACCCGGAAAAACACTGTATGCTTGTATACCAGTGTTTCGTTATTATTAGCTCTAGCTAATAATATATTTCCAGGGGACACGCAACATCTTAGAAGATGACAGCATATTGGACCAACGTATATATATTAAAGCAGCTCAAGATTAAAACTAGACTTTCTACTTCAATCTTGAAAAGTTAATAGTAACTGGCAAGATTGCTGGCAAAAGACCTCATGGTCGCAGTCCGATGAGCTGGTCCGACCAAATACGCACCGCCCTGGACACTACGATCTACAATGCGCTACACGCTGCCGAGAATAGAGGAAGATGGCGAAGTATCATTCAGAGAAAGATAATGGAAAAAGATGGTCACGACCCTCAGATATGAGGAATGCGACTGGAGTAAGAGGAGGATTTTAAATTATTCTTCTTCAGCTAGAAGTAAGCCTCTCCAAATTTGTTTAACAATTCCTAGACAACCTTACATAGTAGTCGATACAACGGAAATATTTTAACTGTACACATATCTTACAACAGTACTTCTACAATTTGTTTTGTATCCCATTTTGTGGCAAAAGTGATTATGGAATGTTTTGTGTTCTGTGTTGACGAGAGATTATGTGTATAATGAAAAAACCTTGCGCTGGATCTTGCTTTATTTAAAAATCCCTTTAATATTCTGACTTCAAACTGAGTCCATTGGCACGTACGAGTATATCAGCACGACGATATCAAACCAGCCTTTCAGATCAGAGGGATACCTAAAAATCAAGCAGAGTGAATGTGGGCTGAAGTGTATTTGTCAGAAGCTCGTTTTTCCATCACTTTATTACGGAATTCGTAATTAATGGTATTTTCCACAGCTATGAATCTTACTTTTGTTCTACGAAAAATAGGCCTGTGAAGTGTTAGGAAAGCCCAACCCTCTTGACTCATAGGTTTTTCCTAATTGTCCTCTATAAACGGCCCTTTATATTTACAACGATTTTATAACTAATATAGTGAATTGGATTTGTGTGTTTGTATTTTTATATTACCAGCAATTTGGGTGATATTTTTAATCAAGTTTGCTACCCTTAGAGATCGGAAAAGGTGACAGTTGTACCTATTGCTAGTTCGCAAATGGAAATGGTGTCATTCGGGGGCCTTACGTATGCTGATAGTTTATTGCTAATAGAATAGAGTTCCTTGATAAAAATAGGCGTGCAGGAGCTAAAAAACAATGTTGCTTTTGTAAATCGAGAAAATCCTGAAAGTTAATCCCAGGTTTCAAAGAGGGGTTTGATTTAAGTACTTAAATGAAGGTGATTCCAATTTAATACCAATAATGAATATACATTGATGTGATATTTTTTATCACCTGTTTTTCTCGATTAAAGAGTCGTTTTACAATTTTTTAAGTCCGTTTTCAGTTCGATCATTCACTATTGGCTACTTCATAGTACCAGACACCAGCTGGAAAAAGAATATGACAATCGCCACTAAGAAAAAAAATCTTAATGGTCTGGGACAGCAGACAGGTTGACAACCCACTTGTAAGTAGTAATCATCGACTATGGATTTCGCGATGTAGAGGAACTGGAAACTGGGTCACTTACGCTGGAATACAACATAAGGTTATTAAGGCTGCATATTTAGAGAGCAAAGGTTGCCATACAGTCGGGCTTGGAATGACACCTTTGATGGTTTGTCGCCTTTCAGGACAAGCCGCCTCCGTCCACCAGCGTCAGTATTCTTACTCCGCTCCTGCAATTTAAATGTTTATTCAACTTGTCCAAATAAACAAATATATCTATATATCCATATATCTAACTATATATTTGTCCGTACAAAACCAGAATTTCATTAAAATCGATGATATACAAATTATTTTATTTTTATTCAGTTATACTTTTATATACCTCCGGGTGAATACATTACATGTATTACATTAACCTACTATGAGTATAATTAGTTGTACCACGATTACAAGGTCAACAAGGGGTTGAAATACGTCATTTAATTGTTAAATAGTGCATTGTTTTAACCTGATGACCTTGATAAATCTAGTAGGGTAATGTGAATTAAATTAAAGGGTGGAATTACAGTTGTTTTACATATTTTAATTTTGTAATCTACTTGTGTTACAATATTATAATAAACATAAGACTATATTTTGTATAAAGAGTATAATATCATCAACATTTTGGACTCTGAAGTTCATTCATTCTTCATTTGTCATACAGCTTTATATTTTTGTATACATATTTTAAGTTAGTTTTAAGTATCTGTATGCAATAAAGAGTTTTTCATTCATTCATTCATTCATTCTTGACACCACATGGTGAAACTAGATTACCTCGATGTCCATTGACTCTTGCTTCTATAGTGGCTAGTTAAGTTTTTTATTACTGAAGAACAGCAGACAGCCTAACGGCCCACTTAACAGTAAGCAGTTACCATCGCATATGAATGCGTCTGCTGCCAGGATTACCGCCAATAGGATGCTATCCACGGGTACTGGAATCAGGGTCACTAATGCCGAAAAACACAATATTATTATGCCGGCATACTTATAGACCAGGGGTGGTTGCCATCCAGATGGGCTTGGGGCTCTACTCAGTAGTAGAGTAACCTCAGTAGGTTCTATTATGTATAACATTTATTTACAAAAGAGAAATATATAAGTAGTATATCTGTAGTAGTGTCCATAACACAAGCCCTCTGCTGCCTACTTTCGGACTAGGTAGTGAGTGCTGTGTGAATTGTCACAGTGCGCATATTTTTATTATTATTTAAGGAGTGAAGGGATCAAAGGACTTATATCATAATAATATATACCTAGTCAGGTCATAAATTCTGTCACATGTTTAATGTAAAATAATTGTAACAAGTTTATTAATTATGTAACCATTCATATACCAAAATGAACTTAACAAAACATAGATTCTTATGACATTAAAGTTTATTCAAAATGACCTCCGTGATTTTGAATACAAGCCTTCAATCTGCGCGGCCAGTTGTCTATCGCAGCACGAACGAGGTCCATGTCAATATCGGCGGCTGCCTTAATCAAGGATGTCTTGAGTGACTCCAAATTGGGATGAGGCTTTGAGCACGCCTTTTCCTCCAAGTGTTGCCATATCTTGTAATCTAACGGATTCAAATCTGGACTGGAGGAGGGCCAGTCTTCGTGCCGGATGAAGTCGATTTCACGCGCCGCCAGCCAGTCTTGTGTGCTCTTCGCTCTATGAGCTGGCGCCGAATCTTGTTGGAATACCCAGTGCCTGTTATTGAACATGGTATGAGAAACAGGTTCCACAAGGTTCGTCAGGACTGTATTTTGATACACAACAGCATTCGTTTTTACACCTTTCTCACAAAAATGTACCTCTGTTAAGCCCCAATAAGAAACTCCCAACCATACCATGAGCGAGGATGGAAAATGACCTCGTTGGACACGCGGAATACGGTTGCTCGCTTCTTCACTACTGTGTGCGTACACCTTATCATTTTGTTTGTTGTAGCTCTCTTCTACGGTAAACATTTTTTCATCCGAAAAAAGAATTTCCTGATATTTTTTTCCCGCGTACCGCTTCAACAAAGCGCGGCATCTCTTCAGTCTCAGGTCCATTAGACGAGCATTCAAACGATGTCCTGTTTTTCTTCGATATGCCCGAAGCCCTAAGTCTTCATTTAACACCCTTTTCACCGTGGTTCTGCTTAACCCCATCTGAAGGGCCAACAGTTTCTACTTACGTTTGGGATTTCTTTGAATTCGTGCCTTCACAGCTTTTATCACTGCTGGAGTCCTAACAGACCGAGGGCGACCACTTCTTGACCTGTCATCTACACTAGAGTCTTCATTGTATCGTTTGATGGTACGATAAAACGAATCTTTTGGTAATATTCAAATTTTTCAGTATGTTAAAAATTTGAATTGGCGCGTAACCGCAACGATGCAACGCAATAACTGCAACACGGTCTTCTTTAAGCGTCCACTCCACATTTAAAAATGAGTAAAATTCTAAAAGTTATACATTTTTATTTTCATGAACAATTCGAAATTCTAATTCAATAAACTTTTTTGTGGCCAGCATTCTAAAAGAAAAGTTTTTACTGTGTGACAATACTTATGACCTGACTAGGTACATACTAGTGGTCGCCCAGGGGTCGAAATTCGACCATAATTGATTTAATTTTTAAGTTTGAACTTTATTAGGGTTATTTTTGTAAGGCTATACTTCTATAATCCAAGGTTTCATTATAACTACTCAGTCAATTTGCCATTTTTCTACAACAGTTTAACAGTATCATTGTAATACTTAAAAATGTTTTGCATTGCAAAACCTGCATTATAAATCCGTTTCGTAACCATATATTCGCATTTTGTAAACACTATTCTCATAAATAGACAAAATTAAATCAGTTTAGATTACTTCTACATATTTTTTATGCTTAAGCAAGATGATGTCACAAATTATAAATAATTATATAAATGAAAACAATTCCAAAGTTTCATTCCTTGTACAATAAGACCAAAAAGAATATAATCACTTAAGCCTATAGACAATTAATGTTAGTTTATTAAATATAATAAATAGGTCTTTACCTATGAAATTGCCGATCTGCAGTACGTTATGGGAATTTCGACCTGAAAAATGAACTTCGCGGTCGTCCGAAGACTTTGGTCGACAATGACGAATTAAAAGTGATTGTGGAAGCTGATGATACACAATCTACGGCTGAATTAGCAGCAGCTTTCGACGTTAGGGTCAAAACAATATTGATCCATTTACGTCAAATTGGCAAGGTAAAAAAGCTTGACAAATGGGTGCTCCACGAACTAAATGATCGCCAGCGCGAAGTACTCGTCGAGACGTGCCTTGCACTGCTCAACAGACACACAAATGAAGGAATTATGAACCGCATTGTTACCTGCGATGAAAAATGGATTCTGTTTGATAACCGCAAGCACTCAGCAAGTTGGTTGGATCCTGGTTCAGCACCTAAACAATGCTCTAAACGAAAACTTACCCCTAGAAAAGTGATGGTCACTGTTTGGTGGTCTAGCGCCGGTGTGATTCATCACAGCTTCTTACCAAACGGAGTGATCATTACTGCAGATGTGTACTATGAAGAACTGAACACAAAAATGGAGAAGCTGGCACATCTCCAACCAGCATAGGTCAATCGCTCGTCTTCACTGCTCCTGCACGACAACGCGCGACCTCATACTGCACATCAAACGGTCTCCAAGTTGCAAGAACTGGGGTTGGAAGTTCGCCGTCATCCGCCCTACTCACCAGACCTTGCGCCTACAGACTACTACTTTTTTCAGAATTTGGATAACTTCTTGGCGGGAAAAAAATTCAATACCCGAGAGGCAGTACAAAAAGCCTTTGAAGAATTTGTTGCCTCCCGTCCAGCTGATTTCTTTAAAAACGGCATCAATAAACTGCCACTGTGTTGGCAAAGATGCATTGATTGCATGGTTGATTACTTCGATTAATACAAATAAAAAATACATAAAAAAATTCGTTTAAATTTTTTCATACAAAACGGCAATTTCATAGATAAAGGCCTAATATATTATCAATTAATTATTTAAGTATTTAAATATTATATTATTGTAAAATTAATTTTAATGATCTCTACCAGGCCATAAACTCTTGTAAAAAAAACAACAAAAGCGTAAGTAAGGTACGTATGTGTGTGTATGTTCTGTACACTTCCATGGTTATGTATCATTCGAGCAGTAGTGTGTGTAATATTTATTTTAATTAATTTCATGTTTTTCTAATGGATTTTATGCAAAAACATATAAGTTTTACCTGTGCCAAATTTGATACTCCTTCGTCCGCGCAATTTTCGTAAAAAGGGGTACAAAGTTTTCGCTTCACGTATATATTATATATTAATATACAAGATTACATCCCAACAATTTTTTAATCACATTTATTTTATGTTCAAAAATAAATTGACATATATTTAGACCAAATTAATAGCTGATTAAAAAGGCGTAATATATGAAATTAAATTTATAAGCAATGATTATAATTATATAGCACTCAGCACATATTTTGGTAGAGGCACATACGACTAAGAGAATGGCAGATCAATTTGTCAAAATATCAAAGATTAAAAACAATATTATGATTTTTTAAACATTAGGGATGCTCATTTCCAACACGAATCAAAAATAAAATATGACAGAAATCTGAATAGGCTATGTTGTAGGTAAATATAATATAAAACTCCTCAGAAGGTGCCTTTTGCATACACTAGCCCACACCAGACCTGTCTCGTGCATGTTAATTTTCATTTAGTCTAATAGTATCGCCAGCAAATCTGGGCACGCGATTCTGAAATTATCAAAGTCGTCCTACATTCCGTTAAACTGTTATACTAGTTTACTATATTCATCGTTTACTTTCCGTTTACCTATGTAACGATATTGAGAAAAGTTTTGATTGGTTACGAAATTACCTTTAACGTAGCTTTTCTCAGTTACCGCAAAGCTCAATCGTTACGTACATATAAACATGTCATCAATATAACTTAAGCGTTAAATCCAGGTTGCAACCCAAACATACGTTTCGGTTCCCAGGGCTTGTTTTGGACTTTTTCTTCTCCAATTTGCACGGTCTTCGATATTCCAGGTAGTGATTTAAGCCAACACTTTAGGTTTAGCTCCTACCGAGGCCCAATGGAGGCAGCTAGACATTGGTTCTCTACATAAGTAGTTGGATGCCGCAAAACCACCATGGACCATACCAGCAAAGGCGACTTCTACAATTTGTCCGCATGTATATACAGGGTGACTTTGACAAACCCGTCCAAATTCACACAGAAGAATCTTTAGTAAAAGTTATGAGAAACATGTATTTTAGTTTTGTATCACATAGTACAAAAATGTTGAGTAATCAGCATCACAAAGTCATTTAAAGAACTCGCAATTTACGTAATACGGCGCGAGAGTGCAATGACCTCTCCATCTGTCCTAGTAAAAGGCCGAGGACAGTGGCATTGAACCGGGCGAGCGAATACGCACTACTCGTTTACGCGGGTGTGACAGAAACAGGTAATAACAGGTTAACGACGCTGTTTGCACCATATGATTATTCTGTACGATTGAATACGCACTGCCCGCCATCGGCTGGGTGTTCATCCCCATTTCCTGGAGCCTCTTCTTTCCTGTACGAAACGGTTCTCCAGAACGTTCATGTTGCGTACTCTCAGGATCTGGAATGAGCTTCCGGCTGAGGTTTTCTCAGCGCGGTACGATATGGGGTTCTTCAAAAAAGGCGTTATAAAATTTCTTCGAGGCCGGCAGCGCGTTAGTAATGCCTCTGGTGTTGCAGACGTCCATAGGCGACGGTGACCAGGTGGTCACCTTGGCAGGTGCCAAGGTGAGCCGTTTGCCTGTCTGCTGAACTCTCGCTATAAAAAAAAAGAATTAATGATCCTATATGAAATATTTTATGGTGAAAATTCAACATACAATTTTTTTGCAAAAATGGGTTCCTGAAATGATGTTTAGTGAGTAAAAAAAATTTGGACGGGTTTGTCAAAGTCACCCTGTATAAACACTAGCTGACCCGGCAAACGTTGTTCTGCCATATAAAAAAAAACAATAATAAAAGTAGCCTATGTCCTTCTTCAAGGTTCACTCTATCTCTATTCAATTGAAATTTCACTATTTTGGCAATAATGGCTTATACATAAAAGATAGGTATATGCTGTCGCGCGCTTTTTGTAGGACTATTTAAGAGAAACATTTTCATTATACATTATATACCTCTGCGGCCAGGATCGGCCTGTCGTAAAAGGCGACAAAACAACCCACCCTAGCTACGTGGTAGGGCCTCAAGCCCGTCTGGGTGGCGATGGCGACCACCTCTAAGGGAATGAAGATTAATGTAAAGAAGACGAAAGTGATGGTGTTTGAAAGAGATGAAACAGTGACAGACTGCAATATTGTGATTGGAGATGAACAAATTGAACAGGTGAATGAGTTTGTGTATCTGGGTTCAAAGTTTACAAGAGATGGAATGTGTGAGAGTGATATTGAAAGAAGAGTGAATGCAGGAAACATGGTGAATGGAGCTTTGCACTCCTTTATGAACAGTCGGAAGGTGTCTAACAAGGCTCGTCTGGCTGTGCATGAGGGGGTGTTGGTTCCGACACTCATGTACGGAAGTGAAAGTTGGGTATGGCAGAAGAAACATGAAAGCAGAAAAAATTCAGTTGAGATGAGAGCGTTAAGAAGTATGATAGGAGTCAAACTGAGTGACAGGATAAGAAACAGTGAGATAAGGAAACGTTGTGGTCTGAAAGAACATGTAGTGACAAAAATTGAGAAAAGTATGCTGAGATGTAAGTGTTTACGGCGAGTGTGAATGGAAGTGTTGGAAGGGGTCTACCCCTAGGCGGACGTTTCGAGACCAAATCAGGGACGTCTTGAAAAAAGGCCAGGTCAAGAGTACCCTAAACCGAAGGGCATGTATGAAGGGAATAATGAAAGTGGACGAAGCGAATAAAGTATGTAAGGATCGTAGCAAGTGGAAAGAAGTGGTCTCTGCCTACCCCTACGGGAAAGAGGCGTGATTATATGTATGTATTGAAATATCTAGGCGTCACCCTCGATAAAGGCCTGTACTTCGGTAAACACTTAAGGGCGGGGAGAAACAGAGCACGCTTCGTGCTCGGACATCTCTGTCCTATGATATGCACGAAGAACAAAATGTCCCTTAGGAATAAGGTGACACTTTACAAAACCTGCGTCCGCCCTATCATGACTTACGCAAGTGTAGTCTTCGCCCATGCCGGCAAATGCTACATCAAATCGATGCAGAGGCTGCAAAACAAGTTCTTGCGCATAGCAGTCCAAGCACCGCTTTACATGCGTAACGCAGACCTACACCGCGACCTCTAGGTCTCCTTCCCGTGAAGGAGTACATGGTCTCCCTCTCGTGATGATTCTTCGGTCTCACTCCCCACACCCCAACTCACTGGGGGTGGAAACGGTAAATTATACGCCCAACCGCCGTAAGCACCACGGTAACGCGGGTCTACACCGCGACCTAGAACTCCTTCCCGTGAAGGAGTACATGGTTTCCCTTTTGCGATCTTTCTTCGGCCGCACTGTCCACCATCCCAATCCGCTGGTGGTGGAGACAGTCAATTACACGAACAACCACCGAGCCGCTCCCGCGCGTCTTCGCCCTCGAAACGTGTTCACGGACAGACTCGACTCCATCACTAGGACGCTAAAGCGAATGTTCTCGCTGACGTAACCCTCCACAGTCGGGCATAGACCAGCACGACGAAATAGGTTTAGGGATGTCTTACGCCCCCCATAGCCTATAGACTTACACAATTCACATAATACAAAAATTACACCTAGAATAAATATATTGCGGGAGAGTTTCTTTCGCCGTTTCTTCTCCCCCAGCTATACATATTCCGAAACGGTAATAGATTCGAATAGAAGGGGCTTCATCGGCGAAGTCGACATTACCCTAATAAAAACTCTTACCATTCGTGGCTGTTCTCACTTGTTCTCCATACAACGGTCGAGCCGGGAACACACAGGAGGCGGTTCCCCGAGCATGCTGCTACGGCGGTCGACCCCACTCCCACGAGGTTGGAATGCCTTTGCCGTACGTAGTCGCTGTCGAGTCGTCTGAGACAACAACAGCCTAAACACAAAAAAAAATACAAAACAATTCATAAAATAATATATTAACCCTTTTAGTGCCGGAAGAAAATGATGCTCAGGCAAAGATAACCACGCTAATTTTGCGATTTTCCTAGGGTTTTGGAAAAAGGCTCATAAAAACTAAACGAAAAGTATTATTTACATAATTCAAATAAACAGTATATTGAAAACAAAATAGAGAGTAGAACAGATATATATATATATATATATATATATATATATATATATATATATATATATATATATATATATATATATATATATATATATATATATATATATATATATATATATATATATATATATATATATATATATATATATATAAACAAAAATTTGTCATATAAGTGGATAATAACGGCTATGAACGATGGGTTTGGATAAAGATCCAAGAACACCGTGCCGGCCGCTAGGCTCGATTTCAATGGAACCGCTCTCAAGTATAAATAAAAAATAAACCAAACAAATAGCAATATTTACATAATTCAAAAAGCAGTATATTAATAAAGCTGTTTACGTTTCATTGCGAGTTTGTGGTAGTAAGCATTCAGCACTTTGTTTACATACATTCAAAGCTACGCTACGCTGTCTCCTGAAAGTAGGACGTAAAGCGTCGGTCTCTCTGTCAGACATCTCGAATCAAACGCCGGATGCCTACCGACATGGGTGCCATAGCCGGTGTTAAATAAAGATTTTAATGCATTTTTGATTAAAGTATTTTGAACTAAATTTATAAAAATAGAATTCAGTTTTTCTATCTATGTATAGAGTAAAGGAATAAATACTTCATATCTTCATACATTATTTCATACATACTTTTATCCATGCAGGGGCGGAGAAAGAATATTGACCTCTGCGGCCGAGGTCGGCCTGTCGTAAAAGGCGACAAAACAACCCACCCTAGCTACGTGGTAGGGCTCCAAGCCCGTGACCACCTTTAGTCTTAAGTATGCCGCCATAATAATTTTGTGTAGTGTTCCGGCATTAGTGACCCAAGTTCCCGTACCCTTATGGGACAGCAGCGTGTTCACGATGCCATTGGCGTTGCAAACATTCATAGGCGACGGTAACTGTCCTACATCAATAAAAAAACATTCTTTTTATGTTTTGTCAATAGTCCTGAAGCAATACGGTTGATGTCGCTTCAGTTTTTCGTGTTGTTTTTGTACTTTATGTATTAAATTATTATTCACGCCCTTATCCCAAATTATGTGAGCAACATGTGCTCTTCCTCCGATCTCCTTTATTAGTCGTCATTCCAACATTCATACTTTATTATTATATTATTGTTTATTTCTTTATTTTCCAAATTTCTTCTATCTCGATATTATTTTACAATAACAGTTCTCAAATACTATTTAAAAAGGGCATAAAAATCATTCTCTGTCTTTCTCATCAGTAGCGACTCCTTGAAGGTCGAAACTACTGCAGGTCAAGGTAACAGAATAAGGAACCCCCTTAAAATACGTGCCGTATCCAACCCTTCAGCCAGACCAAGCGAGAGCTTTTCAAGATGTCGGTCAAGGCTTTTCGCTATCAGATCATTTATTATCATATTTTTAAATATTTTTCAAATATAGTTTTCAGTTACTTCCAGAATACTTCGTCATCAATGTTTATTATTAAATAGGCATATGGCCAAAAATCTGCCAATGACATAACATTTTAAATAAAAATATGATCGGTAGAATCCTATGCAAATGTTTCCTTCAGAAGTGGTATTCTTTATAAACAAATGTTTTATACCGGGAACAACCGGTTGTTACTGAACCTTATACTTTAGAGCCCGAAGTATCCGGCTCAGTAGTCCCAAGGCTTCTGACAAAAAACTATGGTGGGTATACTGTCCATGCCCTATAGGGGAGGCACGCACCTAGCTTTCGGACGTTATCGACGTTTATTATATATATTCGCGGAAAACTGAATAAATATCTGGGAACATGGCCAAATTTGTAGCATTGTGACGTCATAAATTATGTGTCCATTGTCCTATGATACTATTTTCTAAACCCCGAAGCGTATCATTAGCTTCGAACGAGGTGTATATTATGGTTTTAGTTAGATAATCTAATTGCTGATTTTGGCCGTGTGGTCCCGGCCGAAGAAAGAATAGGGCCACCCCAAATCATCCCAAGGGAGTCGTAAAAGCCGACTGATGGGTCACTCCCTCTGTCAGCTTGCATGCGGCGAGGGAAGAACACCTCTAGGTTTCCCTTTAGAGGTTGGGAGGTCGGACGGCAGTCGCTCCCGTAAAAACCAAAACAAGCCAAATAAAACATGGGTAGAACAAGGAAAGGATGTGTCACGGATAGGGCGTCGCCGCAAAACGACGCGCAGGAACTTCGCCCGACTCCTGTGACAAGTGGACTAGGGCTGCCGTGCCGTGGGCGAGCACGGCTA
Organism: Malacosoma neustria; assembly: GCA_963693495.1. NCBI lineage: Eukaryota > Metazoa > Arthropoda > Insecta > Lepidoptera > Lasiocampidae > Malacosoma > Malacosoma neustria. The sequence goes on from OY856377.1 coordinate 19,989,557, forward strand.
AAGACACTAGCCCCATCCAAAAGGAAACTCCGCTTCGCAACGTGGAATATTGGCACGCTAACCGGACGCGCGAGAGAGTTGGCCGATGTGCTCTCCAGGCGGAGGGTGGCCGTGGCGTTCCTGCAGGAGACTCGGTGGAAGGCCAGCAGATCCCGGTTCATTGGGAATGGCTACAAGCTGATCTACACAGGTGCACCTGGTGGGGAGAATGGGGTTGCCATAGTGCTCTCAGAGGAGTTCCAGAACGACATTTTGGAAGTGAAACGTCATAGCGACCGGCTTATGGTCGTTAGGGTGCTTATCGATGGGGTAGTTACCCACTTGATAAGTGCCTATGCGCCACAGGCCGGTTGTGACGACGCCGATAAAATAGCGTTTTGGAATCAACTCGGAGAAGTGCTCCGTGGAATCCCATTATCACAGGGGATCGTTTTGGGGGGTGATCTGAACGGTCATGTGGGTGATGAATGTGGGGAATTTGAGCGTGTTCACGGTGGATTTGGGTACGGTAGCCGCAACGCGGAAGGGGAGGACATCCTCAATACGTGTGCGGCTGCCGACCTTGCCATCGTGAACACGTATTTCAAAAAGAGACCCGAGCATCTCATCACCTACAAGAGCGGGAGGAATGCTACCCAAATCGACTTCCTACTCACTAGGAGACACCACATCAGCAAAGTAGCCAACTGCAAGGTCATACCCGGTGAGAGTCTCACTGCACAACACCGTCTTCTTGTCATGGACCTCTGCGTGAAGCCCAAAGGCAAATGTGTCGACCGCCTTCAACGCCGAATCAGGTGGTGGCTGCTTGATGAAGTCAAGTCCCAGGAGTTCGCCTCTGCCATCGGCGACAAGTGCGCCGGAGGTGAGGGCGAACCGGTTCAATCTTACTGGGACAGGATTCAGGCGGCTATCCTTGGGTCGGCGAGAGAGGTGCTTGGCGTGTCTAAGGGCGGACGCAAGTGTGACAAGGAGACTTGGTGGTGGAACGACTCAGTCCAGAGGGAGACAAGGGCGAAAAAAGCCCTCTTTAAGAAGTGGCAAGCGTCCGGATCTCCTGAAGATCGCGACGCATACAGAGATGCCAAACGCGCCACCAAGAAAGCTGTAGCCAGAGCCAGACGAGACCACTTACAACCACTTTACGATAAGTTGGACTCGTCTGAGGGGCAGAAGCTCATATATAAGTTGGCGCGCTCCAGGGTCAAAGTGGCACAGGATATCTCCAAGTGCCGCTGTGTAAAAGACCCCGGGGGCAACTTGTTATGCGAGGACCTCGCGGTGAAGGAGAGATGGCGCTCATATTTCCACGAGCTGCTGAACAAGCAGCATAAAGAGGTGCAGCCGCCAGATCTTCCTCCGAACCAAGGACTAGTGCCACTGATAACGCCTGCAGAGGTACAGAATTGCCTTCGCCGCATGAAGAATCGGAAAGCTGTTGGATCCGATGGAGTCCCCATCGAAGCCTGGAAGGCGATGGGCTCTCGTGGTGTGGGCACTTTAACCGACCTTTTTAACCGGACACTCCTCACCGGTACGATCCCGAACCAATGGAGGCTGAGTATCATTACTCCAGTCTTCAAAGGCAAGGGATCGGTGCAGGAGTGTGGTAACTACCGCGGTATAAAGGTCATGTCCCACACCATGAAACTCTTCGAGAGGGTTATCGACTCTCGGATTCGACAGGAGTGCACTGTCTCGGAGTGTCAATATGGGTTTCGCCCTGGTCACGGGACAATGGACCCTGTTTTTGCCCTAAGGACTGTCGCGGAGAAATACAGGGCGAAGAATACGCCTCTGCATTGCCTGTTTCTCGACTTGCAGAAGGCCTTCGACTGTATTCCTCGCGCGATAATCTGGTGGGCATTGCGGTCCAAAGGGATTCCAGAGGCCTATATTGAGATCATCCGAGACATGTACCGTGACTCCGATTCCGTGGTTCGGACTGCTGTTGGCGACACAAAACCTTTCGCCATCACCGTCGGGGTGCACCAAGGATCCGTCCTTAGTCCGTTTCTGTTTAGCGTGGTATTAGACGTATTGTCAGACAGCATCAGATGCTCACATGAGCAGCCCCCGTGGCTGCTTATGTATGCTGATGATATCGCGCTGGCAGACTCGGACAGGGGTAGGCTGGTGCGACGTGTGAAGGCGTGGAAGGAGTCGCTTGAGAACGGTGGTCTGAAGCTCAATGTGGCGAAGACCGAGTACTTGGCCTGTAACTCCACAGATCCCACACCCGTACGCATAGACGGCAACACGGTCGAGCGCACGGACCATGTGAAATACCTGGGATCTGTGTTTCATGCGTCTGGTGACATCGATTGCGACGTCAAGGCACGCATTGTTGCCGCGTGGGCCAAATGGCGTGAGGTAACTGGTGTCATTTGTGACCCCAAGATGCCGGTAAAGTTGAAGGGACAGGTCTATAAGACCATCATTAGGCCTGTCCTTTTATACGGCTGTGAAGCGTGGCCGGTGTTAGAGCGACACAAGCAAGAACTGCGTGTCACGGAGATGAATATGCTGCGGTGGATGTGTGGAGTGACGCGGAAGGACCGCGTTAGGAACTCCCGCATTCGCGGTAGCCTTCATGTCCGTGACATTGCAGATAAATTGCAGGAGTGTCGGCTCCGTTGGTATGGCCATGTTTTACGGCAACCGGGTGCTTACGTGGGAAACAAATGTCTGGCCATGCCGCCTCCGCCGGGCCCCGGCAGGAGGGGTAGACCCAAAAAATGCTGGCTTGACGTCGTAAAGGGTGATATGCGTGCCAATGGGCTCACTACCAGGGATGCTGAAGATCGCGCGAAGTGGAGTAGAAAAAGTCGGAAAGCGGACCCCGGGCACCGAAACGAAAGTTTGGGCGGCAACCGGGACTAACGCTAGGATGATGATGATGATGATGAATCTAATTGCTGATTTATGACTATGTATGTTATTAGGGGATAGACAAAATCTAAACTAGTAAGTAACAATCGGTCAACTGTGAACGTTTTCAGCACCAGGTACCAAGCCTCGTAGAAATTTTTGCCTTCGTATTTCTGTGACGTAGAACCTCATTCCAAATTCTGAAGCGTACACAAATAGAATGTTCTAGAAGACTCTAGAACTAGTTCCTCTCCTTAACGCTCCCTATTGTACAGATGGCACATAATGCAGTGACGAAATTCTTATTCCAAGTTAAAACTATCTTAACCTTCTTTGAGTATGAGATCGTCGAAAGATAGAGGATATTTTACTTGACCTCTTGCGTCGATGCCTTTCAGCGAGACTTCCTAGCTACGTTTACATAAGAAAATAGAATGTAGTTATACATGTATACGTATATATATGTATTCGTGTACACAGGCCGCTGCGCATACGCCAGTCTATCAGAGCAGTACGTGCTATAAATATACCTAGTCAGGTCATAAATTCTGTCACATGTTTAATGTAAAATAATTGTAACAAGTTTATTCATTATATAACCATTTATATACCAAAATGAACTTAACAAAACATAGATTCTTATGACATTAAAGTTTATTCAAAATGACCTCCGTGATTTTGAATACAAGCCTTCAATCTGCGCGGCCAGTCCTCTATCGCAGCACGAACGAGGTCCATGTCAATATCGGCGGCTGCCTTAATCAAGGATGTCTTGAGTGACTCCAAATTGGGATGAGGCTTTGAACACGCCTTTTCCTCCAAGTGTTGCCATATCTTGTAATCTAACGGATTCAAATCTGGACTGGAGGAGGGCCAGTCTTCGTGCCGGATGAAGTCGATTTCACGCACCGCCAGCCAGTCTTGTGTGCTCTTCGCTCTATGAGCTGGCGCCGAATCTTGTTGGAATACCCAGTGCCTGTTATTGAACATGGTATGAGAAACAGGTTCCACAAGGTTCGTCAGGACTGTATTTTGATACACAACAGCATTCGTTTTTACACCTTTCTCACAAAAATGTACCTCTGTTAAGCCCCAATAAGAAACTCCCAACCATACCATGAGCGAGGATGGAAAATGACCTCGTTGGACACGCGGAATACGGTTGCTCGCTTCTTCACTACTGTGTGCGTACACCTTATCATTTTGTTTGTTGTAGCTCTCTTCTACGGTAAACATTTTTTCATCCGAAAAAAGAATTTCCCGATATTTTTTTCCCGCGTACCGCTTCAACAAAGCGCGGCATCTCTTCAGTCTCAGGTCCATTAGACGAGCATTCAAACGATGTCCTGTTTTTCTTCGATATGCCCGAAGCCCTAAGTCTTCATTTAACACCCTTTTCACCGTGGTTCTGCTTAACCCCATCTGAAGGGCCAACAGTTTCTGCTTACGTTTGGGATTTCTTTGAATTCGTGCCTTCACAGCTTTTATTACTGCTGGAGTCCTAACAGACCGAGGGCGACCACTTCTTGACCTGTCAATCTACACTAGAGTCTTCATTGTATCGTTTGATGGTACGATAAATGAATCTTTTGGTTATATTCAAATTTTTCAGTATGTTAAAAATTTGAATTGGCGCGTAACCGCAACGATGCAACGCAATAACTGCAACACGGTCTTCTTTAAGCGTCCACTCCATATTTAAAAAATGAGTAAAATTCTAAAAGTATACATTTTTATTTTCATGAACAATTCGAGATTCGAATTCAATAAACTTTTTTGTGGCCAGCATTCTAAAAGAAAAGTTTTTACTGTGTGACAATACTTATGACCTGACTAGGTATATACTAATAGATATATAATTAACATTAGCATGTCGGTGACGCGAACCCATAAGATTTTGCCCTACGAAAAAGTGCTCAACGCGACTAAAGAAGTTTACACTTAAAAAAAAGAATGCTTTTACTCTGCTACCCAGCCATTACGTGATCTCGTTGATTTTTAGAACACCTTAGAGTAGAAATGGAGTCAAGGGGAGAGGGGCGTTTCCGACACCGGAGTAAATTATAACATGGATGTATCTGTGATCCTCACGAAGGACAAAATATTTATATGTTTAAATTTATTGGCATAATAATTGTACGTTGTACGGTAACCCCCGTCAATTGTACGTTTATAAAAAGACCATGATACAAAAATTTGCATCTAGTGCAAGGTACTATTTAAAAAAAAAGTTAATCCACGTTAGAACTAGTAAGTAGAATACTTAATTTTATATATTTATAAATCTGTGCAGGGGCGGAAAAAGAATACTAACCTCTGCGGCCGGGGTCGGCCTGTCGTAAAAGGTGACAAAACAACCCACCCTAGCTACGTGGTAGGGCCCCAAGCCCGTCTGGATGGCGACCACCTTTGGTCTTAAGTATGCCGCCATAATAATCTTGTGTTGTGTTCCAGCATTAGTGACCCAAGTACCTGTACCCTTATGGGACAGCAGCGTGTTCAAACATCTATAGGCGAGGGTAACTGCTAAATTCTAAGCGGGCCGTCAGCCTGTCTGCTGTCCTACAGCAATAAAAAAAGCAATAAAAAAAATCAAATAGATCTTTATAAATACCATTCTTCTGTGCATGTAGCATGTATATGTAACTGAATTCCTTCTAAAGGCGTGGGCTGATTTAATGAAAATATTTGTGTGTGTGCAAGGTTTAGATTCATAATTTGGTCTACAACAAATGTTTTTATTTGTGTACAGGACAACCTCTGTCGGATCCGCTAGTATTTTTTTTATAGCTAGAGTTCAGACAGGCTAACGGCCCACCCTGTAGCAGGTGGTCACCGCTGCCTATGGACGTTTGTAACACCACAGGCATTACCAACGCGCTGCCGGCCTCTAAGAAATTTTATAACGCCTTTTTTCAAAAACCCCATATTTTAATGTGATGGTAAAACCTCAGTCGAAAGCTCACTCCAAATCTGGAGAGTACGCAACATAAACGTTCTCGAGAACCCTTTAGTACAAGAAAGAAGAGGCTCCAGGAAATGGGGATGAACACCCAGCCGATGGCAAGCAGTGCGGTGGTAGAAAGAGGAAGAAGGCACCATTCTAAACAGTTCCTCAGAATACTCCCCGTTGCACACACGGTAGAATACGCAAAGAGACGCAAAATCTCTCCGAAGGTCAAGCGTGTCTAAACTATCTATAAATATGGGATCGGCGACAAGACGTACTGTGCACCGTTGGATGGAGTCCAGGGGATTTAGTTGACAGGCCGTTGCTCCAGCTCATAAATGTGAGCAGTACTCCATGTGTGGTCTAACCTGTGCTTTGTATAGCACAAGCCATTGCCTAGGAGTGAAGTAATGCTTGGACCGGCTTAGCACACCCAGCTTTTTGAAGGCAAGTGTAGCTTTGCCCTCTAGTTGTCCTCTAAATTGCACATCGTTCCTGATGTCGACACCAAGGATCCCAATACTCTCTGAGATTGTAAGTATAATATACTATACAAAATATATTAAATATCTAACGAGGAACTTAAGAATATTTTTTTGATTTTGAGTAGTGTGATATAAAACTAGAATAACGTACAGTGAGATACAATGGATCTGTGCCGGGGTAGCCGTCCTCCGGCTCCGAGTATCGACCCCACCCACGTCACAACCGAACTATGTCCTTATACTTTTATGACCTTTTCCGTATCAATACCTTATAAACAATTTATTCTGTGCCTGTGCGTACTAAATTTTGAACATTTTATTACGTAATCAAGCTGGAAATTTATTATGAAGAAATATTGACAACCTCCGTGGGGTAACGGAGGTCACGGGTTCGATCCCCATTCTAAGTCTGAATGTTTATATTTATGTAAAATATGAAGATGATGTATTTATTAGATGATATGATGATGATATCGACGAAAGAAAAGTATATAAATAGTATATCAGTTTTATAGTACTTGCCCATAACACAAACGATCTGTTGCTTACTTTGGGTCTAGATGGTGCTGTGTGTATTCTTCCATTATATTTATATTACTTATTTATTATTACTCTAGCTAACCCGGAAAACGTTGCTCTGCCATATAAATTTGAAGAAGTAGCCTATAGTCCTTCTCCAAGATCCAATATATCTCTATACCAAAATTTATCAAAATTGGTTCAGCGGTTTAGGCATGAAAACGGGACAGATAGACAGTAAGACTTACTTTTACATTTATAATATTATTATAGGATTTAGTTAATTCCGATTGGAAGTTATGAACACACACCTTCCGTTCACCCAATGTAAGGCAGATACTTTTTACTCAGTTTCAAATCCTAATGAATTATTCTACAATTGAATACTCCAAATACACGACATTGTTTAAATGGTCGTAGGACTAATATTACTAATATGTATATCCTCGTGACGAGATCGCGCCTTAGCATACAAAGTATAAAGCGGCTTCAGCACAGTGATTTAACAGTATCCGTATGGTTACCGTCGCTGTTAAAAATGTGTAATAATTAGCATATTTTCAGCAACGAACTATAAAAGGAAAATAATTCAACGAACTAAATACAGCCATCCACAGTCTTACAACGTCCTGGCAAAGACTTAAGATGTCTAATTATTTACATTAACTGTAACATATCCATTATTATATAATTATATATATATATGAGTAACTATTAATTTTTGCTATCATATTTGTTTTAAAGGTAAAAGTCGTACAATGTCTTGTATGTGTGGTCTTGAGATATATTTAGCGTCTGCGACGTCTGGGGGCTAAGTGAATCATAGGTTGTTAATCCCTGACACGTCAGCGAAGGTTTTACAGGCTACGCAATGTTCAGATTTGTTATTAACAATTTATCAGGTTTATTGTTCATCATATACTGGAGATATTTTTTTATAATGTCATCATCGTTTGAAAATCCATGATATAAACTGGAATAACTCACACAATGCCATCTAGTCCCAAACTAAGTAGTATAACATTTTTGTTATGGGTACTAAATAACTAATATACTATGTATATATATATATATATATATATATATATATATATATATATATATATATATATATATATATATATATATATATATATATATATATATATATATATGGTTTCCTTTTGTAAATAAATACAAACATACCCAGACATGAGACGGGAATTGAAACCGTGACCTGCGTACTGGATACGCTAGCCGTTCTGCCACGGAAGTAGTCGCCGATGCATTCAAAGTGCGACTATTCGTAGTAGTTTACTAACTACTTGTCACACAAACTTATGTAAAGAAAGAATTTATTTATTTAGGACAATGATGTTATTACAAAAAGAGACACAACACGTACAAAAAAAATACATGTCCCAAATTGGATCTATCTCAACATATGCTGGTTTTTCGTTAACACGTTAAAACCAACGTTGTTCTTCCAAAAATTCCAATGAGTGATTACACAGAAAATTGAAGAAATTTTTTCTTTAGATAGTTAATTCACAACAAAAGCGTAGTTATGGTCTACATGAGTAGTACTAGAAAAATGAAATCCTAGTTCTTAAAACCTGAGTACAAAAAAAGGTTACATAATGTACACTCATTTGGTACACAGAATAAATACCTAATGATAAAATGTAAATTATGTTTTAAAAGCAAGAAGAAACTAATTAGTGTATAAAATAAGTCAACTTAAATCTAATTACATCTGCTTACTTACAACCGAAAACATATAGAAGATAAAAAAAATACAATTTATTACTAGTAACTGTTGTGTAAATAGAATAAACATCTAAAATTGGATAGTAATTATTATCTTTAATTATAGCTAAAAAAACACACTAATATTACATATACATACCTAAAAACTATTTAAGGCTACTAAATTTCTTTATGTAAAAGAATAAAAGATACCATATAAATAATAAAATTATACAAGTTTATAGTAAATGTCTAAAATGCAACAGAGGTGACAACCGCTAAAACACCTACTTGGAAAAAAATGTTAAATACTAAAGGGGATTTGGTTGGTTAGTACTATGTAACTAAATTAATTCTGGAGTTAAATTCTGGATAACACTCAGTTATACATATTATGTAATGTATTTTTTATTGTGGAAAAACCTGGAAAAAAGCTTATTATTCCACTTTTCTGCTGAGAAACAGCAGACAAGATAAAGGCCCACTTAACAGTAAGCAGGGCGGAGAAAGAATACTAACCTCTACGACCGGGGTCGGCCTGTCGTAAAAGGCGACGAAACAACCCACCCTAGCTACGTGGTAGGGCCTCAAGCCCGTCTGGATGTCGACCACCTTTGGTCTTAAGTATGCGCCATAATAACCTTGTGTAGTGTTCCGGCATTAGTGACCCAAGTTCTTGTACCCTTATGCGACAGCAGCGTGTTCGCGATGCCACTGGTGTTGCAAACACCCATAGGCGACGGTAACTGCTAAATTCTAAGCGAGCCGTCAGCCTGTCTGCTTTCCTACAGCAATAAAAAAAACAATTACGGTCACCTATGAATGTTTGCGGTGCCAGGGGCACCATGAACACGCTGTTGTTCGCATAGGGGTACTGGAACCTGGATTACTAATGCCGGAACACAACACAAAGTTGGGCTTGGCAAGGCCCACGTGCAGCTGTGGACTACGAGTGGCTGATAACTAAAACTAAACTAAACTTATAAACCAAGGGTGGTTGTCATCCAGACGGGCCTAATGTAGCTAAGATTGTTTTGCCGCGTTTTACGTGAGGCTGACCTCCGGGTTAGTAAGTATTCTTACTCCGTTCTTGCATGGAGGAAACATTTTGGGAGGCTTATTGAGGATTCCTATCACAATAACAATTTTAGTCCACCATATTGTAGTCGAACTACATTATTACAAACAATTCATTCAAAAGAGACAAATGTAATTTGATAATCTTGTCAAATAAGAATAAAATATCCGGATGACCGAGCTTTGCTCGGTATTTTTTTTTTTTTTTTTTTTTTGGAAATTAACAATTGATTTTCTTAGTCTAACCTCAAAGCAAACACTCATTGACTTCGTGTTACTTAACAACGCCATCTGCTGGAATAGCTTTAGTGTTGTTGTGTCGTTAAAGCAATTAAAAAAATAGTATTATTATTCGCCGATAGATGTCAGGAAGAGTTATTTTTCAGTTTAAATTGGACGTAGTTTCTCAAAAAGGATCCAACCCACAATATGGTCGAATAATTAGATAGTTCAATGTACTCATTCTGGGCCATATTTACAATTAGCACTTAAACTTATTTGTATGAAAAATGATACATTTACGCTTATATTTTCCTAAGAACCCATACACACAAACAAGTACATCAATGCGGAAATACAGCTAAAACTTTAATCTTTAATAATTCAAAAGTAACATTTTGTGGGTTGGATCCTTTTTGCGTAACTACGTCCAATTGGGACTACTCAAACGCCACCTTTTGACATTTTCTAGAAATGATTCCTAGCTAAATCGATTTATCGCCCCCGAAGCCCCCCGTATACTAAATTTCATGAATATATAAATATATATATATATATATATATATATATATATATATATATATATATATATATATATATATATATATATATATATATATATATATATATACCTAGTCAGGTCATAAATTCTGTCACATGTTTAATGTAAAATAATTGTAACAAGTTTATTCATTATGTAACCATTTATATACCAAAATGAACTTAACAAAACATAGATTCTTATGACATTAAAGTTTATTCAAAATGACCTCCGTGATTTTGAATACAAGCCTTCAATCTGCGCGGCCAGTCCTCTATCGCAGCACGAACGAGGTCCATGTCAATATCGGCGGCTGCCTTAATCAAGGATGTCTTGAGTGACTCCAAATTGGGATGAGGCTTTGAACACGCCTTTTCCTCCAAGTGTTGCCATATCTTGTAATCTAACGGATTCAAATCTGGACTGGAGGAGGGCCAGTCTTCGTGCCGGATGAAGTCGATTTCACGCGCCGCCAGCCAGTCTTGTGTGCTCTTCGCTCTATGAGCTGGCGCCGAATCTTGTTGGAATACCCAGTGCCTGTTATTGAACATGGTATGAGAAACAGGTTCCACAAGGTTCGTCAGGACTGTATTTTGATACACAACAGCATTCGTTTTTACACCTTTCTCACAAAAATGTACCTCTGTTAAGCCCCAATAAGAAACTCCCAACCATACCATGAGCGAGGATGGAAAATGACCTCGTTGGACACGCGGAATACGGTTGCTCGCTTCTTCACTACTGTGTGCGTACACCTTATCATTTTGTTTGTTGTAGCTCTCTTCTACGGTAAACATTTTTTCATCCGAAAAAAGAATTTCCCGATATTTTTTTCCCGCGTACCGCTTCAACAAAGCGCGGCATCTCTTCAGTCTCAGGTCCATTAGACGAGCATTCAAACGATGTCCTTTTTTTCTTCGATATGCCCGAAGCCCTAAGTCTTCATTTAACACCCTTTTCACCGTGGTTCTGCTTAACCCCATCTGAAGGGCCAACAATTTCTGCTTACGTTTGGGATTTCTTTGAATTCGTGCCTTCACAGCTTTTATCACTGCTGGAGTCCTAACAGACCGAGGGCGACCACTTCTTGACCTGTCATCTACACTAGAGTCTTCATTGTATCGTTTGATGGTACGATAAATGAATCTTTTGGCTATATTCAAATTTTTTCAGTATGTTAAAAATTTGAATTGGCGCGTAACCGCAACGATGCAACGCAATAACTGCAACACGGTCTTCTTTAAGCGTCCACTCCATATTTAAAAAATGAGTAAAATTCTAAAAGTATACATTTTTATTTTCATGAACAATTCGAGATTCGAATTCAATAAACTTTTTGTGGCCAGCATTCTAAAAGAAAAGTTTTTACTGTGTGACAATACTTATGACCTGACTATATATATATATATATATATATATATATATATATATATATATATATATATATATATATATATATATATATATATATATATATATATATATATATATATATATATATATATATATATATATATATATATATATATATATATATATATATATATATATATATATATATATATATATATACAAGAATTGCTCGTTTAAAGATATAAGATTTTGATAAGTAATGCGCCACAAGCATCTCAGAATTGTATCGAATAAAAATCAGTAAGAAATCTACTGCGAACTGATTTATTACAAAATGTTTACGATGATTAGAAACTTACGCCATAGCTATAACAATAATCTAATTATCCAAATAATTTCAATTTATATTATTAGCAATCATTACAAAGCTTTTATTCTTCTCATCAAAAATTTGGCAATCGTTACGAGTATAATATAAAATGTACCCTAAAATATATCTTCTGCCGTCACGTTAAGGATCAGATATATGTACATGTAATACCCATTGTTACCTAATAACCTCCCATGTTTACCGAAACCCGAATCCTGTTGGGAGACTCTTTTATGTAATAGTTTTTTATTTTAAATTGTTTTTAAGATGTTGCCAATAATTGCAGGGTTGCTCTGTTGTTATTTTATAAAAAAAATGGCTTATATAAATATTCTTGCGATACCTTTCCAAATAATTTAAGCCTGGGGTAGTGTATTCCTATGGGACGATAGTGTGTTCGTGGCGCCTATAGTTACGCTACGTAGCAAATATCCATAAGCGACTGTAACTGCTTACTATTAAGTGGGCAGTTAGCCAGTTTGCTATTCCTGAGCTATAAAAACAATAAAAAATACAAGGTATTTAAAAATATATATACTCTCCGCTGTGACAACAAAACACTACAACACAACTTTTTAGCGACATTTATATTATCTGGATTCTTGCTCAAGTAAAGAATTTCACAGGAGGGAACTGCTGTAGATAGATGCGCAGGAAACTCCTATGCACCTATTACAAATTACAGAAGGGGTAGATCCAAAAAGTACTAACTTGACGTCGTAAAGGATGATATGCGTACCAGTGGACTATCGGGGATGCTGAAGATCGTGCGAAGTGGAGAAGAAAACGTCGGAAAGCGGACCCTGGTCACTGAAGCGGAAATTTGGGTTGGAACTGAGTTTTAACGCTTCGCTAATAACTACTGCGAACCTATAGTGTACTCGTATGTGACCATACCTAAAATTTTTCTTAATAGCCATGCGCCTTTAATAGGCCAGAATATGTACTATCCCATTACGAACGTTAGGAAAGGCCGATTACTGGATTATTCCTTACGCTAGTACACAGACTACCAAAATAGGTTCTGTTTAGTTTTCCTTGCAGCCGCTAGAACGCTTCTAAGAAGAAGAAGAAAGCTTACTCGAAGAGTAGATCCGTTACTTACGACATATCTACGCCTATATTTGATATGTCCGATTTGTTTAAAATTTTCCAAGCTCAGGTAATTAAGATAACTACAAAGATCTTATGTGAGCCTAATATATTTATAGTTTATATTTATTATATGTCTGCCTTAGATTACATTTAACCTGTCATAATTAAACCTAAAATCAATCAATCAAAGTCAATATGTCCTCGGCTGATTTATACAAAATATTTCTAAGACAAAGGATTAAAAATCATGTACTGAACACGGTGCGTTCGTTTGTGCTTAAGTTTCATAACGACAATAACAACAAAACAAACAATTGTCCCAGCGTTTTTGAACGCGCCCACAACAACAAACAACCGCACACAGATAACCAATTCACAAGTTTCACATTCGAAAATGGAACGCGACAGTACGTAACACTGACACAATAGCCGCACACATAAAAATCGCCCGGGGAAACTCACCCACACATAAATAACGGCCATTCTAATTTGAGCTCTCTATTTTGAACATGCTGATAATAAATACTGTGATACAGGAGGTCTCACTCAACTGGTATATAATAGAAAGAGACGGTTATAAGGCGTGGTGCACACTGTGACACGCAGGTTTCCCGGGAGCCGAGCGTAGTACTAGAGACACATTGATCCACAGGCAGCAGAGCGTCTGGCAACATCGATTGTGCAGTTTCCTGCAACCGGCCGTTGCTATGACAACCGCCCACCTTCTACACCCCGCTCTTTGCCATGTATTTAGAAACTTTTCTGTATTCACTTATTGGAATATTTAGCTGTTATGATAGACGGGGATTTTATTGTGTTTATTTTTGCCTGCCACAGAATTAAAATCTTTAAATAGCTGCAAATGAAAGTATTTAATGGCGTATATTTTTTTTTCCCCCAAAAAGGGCTTAACGTCAGGCAAGCGGGCGGTTGTAAAAACTAAGCCATAACTATTGCAACATGCAACATGTTGTGCTGACCCTATATAATGTAGGATAAGGGCAGGAGGAAGAAGATTTTCATAAATGGAGATCAGCAGATCTTATCTTTATGCTATATATAAAAAAATAGCGCATCGTTTACTACTTATTTTAATAATTATGTGTGTGATTGAACGTTTGAAATCTGAAAATATAACCCATTTCAAGACTATACTACAATTTAGATAAGTTATTATAAAACATACTCCATTAATAATAGTGTTTATAAAGATAATACAAATCAACTGTCATTATCATGTATTATAATGGATCATTATCGTTTATTTTAGTTTATTGGAATTTTTTATTGGTGTCGCTCATATATATGTGTAGAGTTTAAAAATAGTTGTGTGAAATTGGAATACTTTGTAAACTATGTTGTAGTTGCCCATTAATTACTACCTTTTATTGTCACTGTTGTAGTGTGTGGTGTCGCACCAGAATAGCACCACCCCATCTCCTCCCTTGGGTGTCGTAAGAGACGACTAAGGGATAGAAAGAACGGAGGATGGGCAGCAGCATCTTTCCGTGAGAGCATCACCAACTGCGAATACTGCGATCGCCAACCCGCCTGCCAAGCGTGGCGATTATGGCAAAACCCCCCCCTAAAATGACAGATACACACAGGCCCCGGCCCCTAGTCCCCGGCGGCCCCGTTCGTGGTGGTCACGGTAGCAGCCACATAAGCGACGGGGCAGGGGGTGCGAAGAATCCCCGGGTTCGGATTCGCTACCAAGAACGACGACCTTTGGCCCTGGCAACATACAATGTCAAGACACTGCGGACCAACGAGAAGTTGGAGGAACTGGAGGAAGTTTTGAGCAGACTGCGATGGGATGTTGTGGGGTTATCTGAAGTCCGAAGACAGGGAGAGGACTCAATAATCCTAAATTCCGGAAATCTGCTCTACTTCCGGGAGGGCGACCAACTGTCCCAAGGTGGTGTCGGGTTTCTCGTTCACAAGTCTCTTGTGAACAACGTTACTGAGGTGGAGAGTGTTTCGACTAGGGTAGCGTACCTAATACTCAAAATTACCAAACGGTATTCGTTGAAGGTCATTCAGGTTTACGCTCCGACTTCGACACATCCTGACGAAGAGGTGGAAGCCATGTATGAGGACATCTCAACAGCCATCCACACTTCTAAAACCCACTTTAACGTTGTCATGGGAGACTTCAACGCAAAATTGGGGAAACGTAGCGGCGATGAGTTGAGAGTGGGGCAATTTGGGTTCGGAAATCGGAACACCCGAGGCCAGATGCTGGCCGACTTCATGGAGAAGGAGGACCTGTATATGATGAACTCCTTCTTCATGAAGCCAGAACAACGCAAATGGACTTGGATTAGTCCCGATGGTGCCACCAAAAATGAGATTGACTTCATTATGTCGACCAAAAGACAGATATTCAATGATGTCTCTGTGATCAATTCGGTGAAAACTGGGAGTGATCACCGCTTAGTAAGAGGCACATTGAATATCAATCCAAAATTGGAGAGGTCTCGACTGGTGAAGTCTACGCTCCGACCTGCACCCATACAGATCCAAAACCCGGTAAACTTTCAACTCGAATTGCAAAACCGCTTCGAATGCCTCGGTGACTGCGTTGACGTGGACGAGTATAATAACAGGTTCGTGGAAGCTGTTCAAACGGCCGGGTCTGAATTCTTCAAGGCCAGCCGTTCAAAAAGAACCGGAAAAATCTCAGATTCTACTCTCAAATTGATGGATGTGAGACGTCAAATGACCCTTCAGTCCCCGGACGATGCTTCCCAGTATAGGCAGCTAAATAGACAGATCTCCAAGTCCTTGACTCGCGATATCCGCCGCCATAACACAGACTGTGTAAAGGCGGCTATAGAGCGTAACAAGGGCTCTAAAGTATTCGCACGAGACTTGTCTATTGGGCAGAGCCAACTGACGAAGCTGAAGACCGACGACGGCAGGGTCGTTTCGTCTAAACCCGAACTTTTGAGGGAAGTCGAGAAGTTCTACGGACAGCTATACACGACCACACGGGCACCTGTTAACAACAAGGCTAAAGACCCAAGAGCCAAATTAACCCGACACTACACCGTAGATATCCCAGACGTCAGTCTGTACGAGATTAGTGTGGCCCTTAAACAGCTTAAAAACAACAAGGCGCCGGGTGATGATGGAATTACAGCCGAGCTTCTGAGAGCTGGTGGTACTCCTGTGCTTAAAATCCTCCAGAAGCTATTTAATTCCGTCATCCTCGATGGCAAAACGCCGCAGGCCTGGCACGGAAGTATAGTGGTGCTGTTCTTCAAAAAGGGCGACAAAACCCTTTTGAAGAACTTTAGACCGATATCACTTCTGAGCCATGTTTACAAGCTGTTTTCAAGGGTCATCACGAATCGTCTCGCGCGCAGATTTGACGACTTCCAGCCTCCCGAACAAGCCGGATTCCGAAAAGGTTTTAGCACCATAGACCACATACATACGCTGCGGCAGGTTATACAGAAGACGGAGGAGTATAACCAGCCACTATGCTTGGCGTTCGTGGACTATGAGAAAGCCTTTGATTCGATCGAGACCTGGGCGGTGCTTCAGTCTCTCCAGAGGTGCCACATTGATTATCGATACATCAAAGCGTTGAAGTGTTTGTATGAAAACGCCACCATGTCAGTCCGTCTCCAGGATCAGAACTCGAAGCCTATCCGACTGCAGCGGGGAGTCAGACAAGGTGATGTCATATCGCCGATGCTATTCACTGCTGCGTTGGAAGATGTCTTCAAGCTTCTGGACTGGAACGAACTGGGCATCAACATTAACGGTGAGTACATCACTCACCTTAGATTCGCAGATGATATCGTAATCATGGCTGAAACCATGGAAGACTTAAGCCATATGCTTGATGGCCTCAATACAGCTTCCCAAGGAGTAGGTCTCAAAATGAACATGGACAAGACGAAGATCATGTCTAATGTCCATGTCGCACCTACCCCCGTAACAGTTGGGAACTGTACTTTCGAAATTGTTGACGAATACGTCTACTTGGGTCAAACGATCCAGTTAGGCAGGTCCAATTTCGCGAAAGAGGTCACTCGTCGAATCCAACTCGGATGGGCAGCGTTCGGGAAGCTCCGTAAAATCTTTTCGTCCCAAATACCGCAGTGTCTCAAGACGAAGGTTTTTAACCAATGTGTGTTGCCAGTGATGACATACGGAACGCAGACGTGGTCGCTAACTATGGGCCTTATGAGAAAGCTCATGGTCGCTCAGAGAGCAATGGAGAGGGCTATGCTCGGAGTTTCCCTGCGAGATCGAATCAGAAATGAGGAGATTCGCAGGAGAACCAAAGTAACCGACATAGCCCGGATGATTGCAAAACTGAAGTGGCAGTGGGCTGGGCACATAGCTCGAAGGACTGATGGCCGTTGGGGCAGAAAAGTCCTCGAATGGCGACCGCGTACCGGAAGACGCAGTGTTGGTAGGCCCCCCACAAGATGGACCGATGATCTGGTCAAGATCGCCGGGATAGGTTGGATGAGGGCAGCGCAGGACCGATCATCGTGGAGATCTTTGGGGGAGGCCTTTGTCCAGCAGTGGGCGTCTTCCGGCTGAAATGATGATGATGAATGGCGTATAATATTTCTAAATATTTCTTTTACGGTTAAAATGAATATGAAAATGTTGTTGCATGTTATTTATTATAGACCCGTTTCCAGGTAAGTTGGTTTCCTCAAAATATTTCTCGTCACGAGTAATTCTGCATTGTTTAATTATAGGTTATGTAATTTTTAATTCTAAGTAATTCTAACTTTGAATTGGAAATAACTTTTTATAAAAAGTTCAAGGCATAGCGGATTTGGATCTATGATACCAACACTACAGTACCTAAAATAAAAATCATCTATGCAAATAAATAAAATTGGAGTGTCTGTTTGTAATATTAAAATAACCGCTTTTACGAAGTGCATTTGGATGTATACACGGGTACATATACCAAAACAACATTTTTTTACAATTT
Source organism: Malacosoma neustria (assembly GCA_963693495.1). Lineage (NCBI taxonomy): Eukaryota > Metazoa > Arthropoda > Insecta > Lepidoptera > Lasiocampidae > Malacosoma > Malacosoma neustria. The sequence continues at coordinate 20,007,737 of OY856377.1, forward strand.
TTGTCTGTCTATCTGTCTGTCTGTCTGGTTGTTCCGGCTAATCTCTGAAATGGCTGGACCGATTTTGACGGACGTACGCACGTATTCCGGAGGCGCATGGCGTAACAGTTGCATTCGATAAAACTGACTGTTTGCATATTTCATTTATTTATATTTTAGGGTTTATAGGGTTTGTAATCCAAAATTAACCATAAGATATATCCCAAAATGCTGCCCAAAGTCACTATTTCGGGCACAGCTAGTATTTTTTTATAATAATTTACAAATATGTAATATACAAACAATTGTCAGTTGTCGACACCTGTAAAAGTAAAAATACTGTACATTTTTTTTTATTGCTGTAGGACAGCAGACAGGCTGACGGCCCGCTTAGAATTTAGCAGTTACCATCGCCTATGGATGTTTGCAACACCAGTGGCATCGCGAACACACTGTCGTCCCATAAGGGTACAGGAACTTGGGTCACTAATGCCGGAACACAACACAAGGTTATTATGGCGGAATACTTGAGACCAAAGATGGTCGCCATCCAGACGGACTTGGGGCCCTACCACGTAGCTAGGTTGAATTGTTTTGTCGCCTTTTACGACAGGCCGACCCCGGCCGCAGAGGTTAGTATTCTTTCTCCGCCCCTGCACGGATAGAAAGAGACATTGATTCATCATCATCATCTTAGCGTTGAATCCCGGTTGCAGCCCAAAGTCTCGTTTTGGCACCCGGGGTCCGCTTTCCGACTTTTTCTTCTCCACTTCACATGATCTTCGGCATCTCTGGTGGTCAATCTATTAGCACGCATATCAACCCTTCCGAGGTCAAGCCAGCGCTTCTTGGGTCTACCCCTCCTGCCGGGGCCCGGCGGAGGCGGCATGACCAGACATTTGTTCCCCACGTAAGTAGCCGGTTGCCGTAAAACGTGGCCATACCAGCGAAGTCGACACTCCTGTAATTTATCCGCAATGTCACGGACATGAATGCTGCCGTGAATGCGAGAGTTCCTAACGCGGTCCTTCCGCGTTACTCCACACATTCACCGCAGCATATTCATCTCCGTGACTCACAGTGCCTGCTTGTGTCACTCCAGCACCGGCCACGCTTCACATCCGTATAAAAGGACAGGCCTAATAGACCTGTCCCTTCAACTTAACCGGTATTTTGGGGTCACAAATCACACTAGTCACCACGCCATTTGGCCCACGCAGCAGCGTGCCTTAACGTCGCAAGGCATCACGGATACGATTCCCGTTCCAAGTATGGATCCTTATATACATATGGATACATATGGATGGATTTTTTATTTAGTCTTTACCTATGAAATTGCCGTTCTGCAGTACTGGCCATTTCAAATCAAAATAATTTTTGTTTGGCTAAGAATTCCAATTTCAAATTAATTTTATTTTAAAAACATGGAATTATTTTTCCAAAAGTAGTTCCAAGTTGCAAGAACTGGGGTTGGAAGTTCTCCGTCATCCGCCCTACTCACCAGACCTTGCGCCTACAGACTACTACTTTTTCCAGAATTTGGATAACTTCTTGGCGGGAAATAAATTCCATACCCCAGAGGCAGTACAAAATGCCTTTGAAGAATTTGTTGCCAATAGTTTGTTGTCCAGTCCAGCTGATTTCTTTAAATTACGAACATATTTGTTCAGTACTATTTAAAATTGTTTAAATTTGTGTTCTGTATAATTAAAATTTAATATATAGGTATATTAAATTTGTAACCTTGTTGGAAAATGTAATGTTATTTTAAAAGAGGCAATTCAGGAATAGTCCTTATTATTTTCAACAATAAAGTGATTTTGAGTCTGAAAATTGTATTCATATGGCAGTTTTGTAAAATACATTTGCTTTATTTACATTAGTTTTAATTACATTTATTAATAGAACACTATGCAGTCCGTTTTATATTTACGTTTTTTTTTTTTATTGCTGTAGGACAGCAGACACGCTGACGGCCCGCTTAGAATTTAGCGGTTACCGTCGCCTATGGGTGTTTGCAACACCAGTGGCATCGCGAACACACTGGCGTCCCATAAGGGTACAGGAACTTGGGTCACTAATGCCGGAACACAACACAAGGTTATTATGGCGGCATACTTGAGACCAAAGATGGTCGCCATCCAGACGGGCTTGGGGCCCTACCACGTAGCTAGGGTGAATTGTTTTGTCACCTTTTACTACAGACCGACCCCAGTCGCAGAGGTTAGTATTCTTTCTCCTCCCCTGCACGGATAGAATACATGTGTATGTAAGTACTTGTCATTGCACACGTATGGACGAGTGATGAGTTGTCCTGGGTTTGAAGCTCATTGAAAAATTACTAACTCAACTCTGCTTGATTTGACAGCTCTGTTTGATTCCCAAACAAGGTGGTAGATTTTATTCTTAGATGAAATACTGAAGTGAACCTACTTCTCACATAAGATTCGAGTGAAGGGATTAATAGAATTATTGGGAATTTCATTGTGAGATACTTACTGTGCCGTGCGTAAGATTACCGTCCCCTGCGTACGAGGGCAGCCTGTCGTAAAAGGCGACAAAACAACCCTAGTTATGTGGCAGTTCTCCAAGTTCGTCTGGACGACAACCACCCCTGTTTTTAAAACATGCCGCCATAATGACCTTGTGTTGTATTCCGACACTAGTAAACTAAGCTCCAGCTCCTCTCATGGTTGGTAGCGCGTTGGAAATGCCTCTTTTGCAGACGTCTACTTCCCATCGTGTGTTCCTTTTTCCTGTCTACTTATCTCAGCATTAAAAAAATGCGTTTCTAAGCCTGTATTAATTCAACATATAGACGAACGCTAATATGGATGATCTGTAAGACATTTAAGTATATGAATTTTAAATTTATTGTTCAAACTTGCCAGCTTAGCAACCCTTTTGAACCAGCCATTTTATGAACTTCATGAACCAGCCCCACGAAATTTATGAACCGGCAGTGGACGATTCAGAAAAATGGCAGGCGGACCGACAGCCTCCTCGCAGGCAGGCCAACAGCTTCCGTTCTTTCTTCTGTTATGAATTAACCAGTGGCGAAATGGCAGGCAGACTGACAGACAGCCTACGCACGCGACGACGACCGAACGAATAAGATCTGGCAACTACTTGCGGCGCTTTATATGGAAGTGGTCGGCCTGTCCCTCACTCGTCCCCATTCCACACTTCGGAAGCGATTCTCATTGGTCGCTTATATTCCGGAAGTGACTCTCTTTAGTTGTCCAAACATTAAATTCTCATCGGTCGCTTATACTCCGGAAATGTGATTCTCATTGGTTGTTCCGGAAGTGATTCTCTTTGATTGTTTTAAATATTAGTCAGTGTTGCCAATAAGATAATTTTGAGTTCTTGAATCATGTTATCTGGTTTTAATAATGAACACCACCGTAGCAGCGGATTGCAGACACAAAAGAACCTAGACCACATCTTTGTTGGTATTTTCCATTTCACACGAAATTCAGCTACATTTTTAAAATAAATTAAACATTTCATACCATATATAAATTTTTAATTGTTTTTGTAATTATGTTATTAATGTTTAACTCATATAATATTGCATTCATTTTATAAATTTAATGTTAAACAACTTACTATGATGGCAAATTGTTGTGTGCACCTATAATTGGCATATTGGCATAGTTCATATAACTTTATTATTGTAAATATTTTACAAATTGGATTTGATTTATGCTGTTGGGGTACCCTATTAAGTAAATAAATAAAAATTTCATTGTATGAATAATTAGTACTGTTGATACATTTTTTGAATGTTATAAATTTCTGAACGCTTATTTATAAATTCTGCTGGTAAATGTGTTTGCTTTTATTACATTTTTGAAGCGCTACACTAGCGCTGCGGTGGTGAAAAATCGTACAAATCAAATGTTACATTGGATTTTAAATCAGCCATAATCCGTAGTCAGTAAATTCCATTTTTAAATTGAAATTAAAAAACTAAGTGTGTAATTGCATGCTTTAATTTTATGAAATAACTAACTATACAATTAAAAACCTATGGCATACGTCATGTCCGAATTATTGACTACGAACGAACTATACCATAAAAGCAAAGATAGTGCAACTCCTACAAGGCATAAATTTGATTTACGCTAGACGAAGCTCGTAGACGCGATCGAACCCGCACACAAGTATTGAAGCCTCCTTTGCATCCATAGGGCCTTTCGTACAAATATGTGTTTGTTAGGAATTGCAAATATTAGCGGGATACTTTATTGACATTTAAAAAGTAACAGACAGTGATAATATTTAATGGATGAATTTTTGACATAATATAATTCAACGAAGCTTATACGAATTTTTATATAATATTCAATAGATATTATATAAAAATTAAATAACCAGAGTGTACCAGCAATACCTTAATTAAAAGTTAAATAAAGAAATATTTTAGTTTTATTAAATTAATTAAAGTCCTTATTTCTACAGACTATGACAAAATATTTAGTTCTAAATGTAGCTTAAAAATATTCTAAGTTTGTGAGCGTTTCATTCCAATTATAATAAACAAAAGTTTTGCCCACACTTCTGCAATAGGCTGTATGATCCAGCCAATGACAAGACTCCCAGGCCATCTAGTGACACTCTAGCAAGAGTGCTGGGGTACCATAACATGCGACAAATAGAATACCCCTCTGTTAACTCATTGGCAGCAAAGGATATTCATTTTATCTTTCTGCATCTGGGATTCAAACTATATTCGTCGCCAATTTAAGATTATCTGTTTCATTTCACACAATTTCACAAAAAAACAAATATGTATGTAAGGTATAATAACGGAACATTATTAGTAAGTCTTATATGTCAATAGTTTTGACATTTGACATATCTCTCAATTGGACATAAGACATAATGTAAGGGAACACGTAATATGTAATCTAAAATAATATTGAGTACTAAAATTAAAATTATCCGTGCAGGGGCGGAGAAAGAATACTAACCTCTGCAGCCGGGGTCGGCCTGTCGTAAAAGCCGACAAAGCAACCCACCCTAGCTACGTGGTAGGGCCTCAAGCCCATCTGGATGGCGACCACTTTTGATCTTAAGTATGCCGCCATAATAACCTTGTGTTGTGTTCCGGCATTAGTGACCCAAGTTTCTGTACCCTTATGCGACAGCAGCGTGCTCGCGATGCCACTGGCGTTGCAAACACTCATAGGCGACGGTAACTGCCAAATTCTAAGCGGGCCGTCAAACCTGTCTGCTGTCCCACAGCAATAAAAAAAATTGAAAGAAAAGTAAACGTAAAGTATTTGTATAATAAACACCAATACAACAATGTTTTAATAAATACCAAAACAATGAATAATAGAGTATGTAACAAGCACTCTACCAATTATTCTGTATCTAGACGACGCTGTGTGAATTATCGCGATATATTTGTTAATTATAAATTGTTATGTATAAATGTTATAAAATAAAGTGAAATCTGTCAAATGCCAAGTTCTTCACAACTTGATCCAGCATAAAATAAAATAAAAATAAATATAATAAGCCTTTATTGCTGTTTTTTCTTTTTAACAATAGTATTATTCTTTTTATTATAAATATCTAGTTTTTCTCGACAATCGGTTACATTTCTTCTACAACAGCTTGTCCTTGATCCAGTACTACAATTTAAATATAATTAATGAAAATAATCAATGAATATCAAAGTGCGAACGCAGCATGGCGTCATATACCGACACGCCCACCCTTACATAGACACCGATACTGCACCAGACCGAAACAGATCGAAACTGCACGCCAGACTGCCAGATACATCTATAAAATGGCTATCTACATAGTTGCAGTCTGGGTACGGGATTTTAGCATAGTGTAGGTAGACCAGTTAAAAACTAGGTTAAATACTTTTAGATAGATAAATTGATAACAAGAAGAATACTGAATACTAGAAATGAAAGTGGATGGATACAAAAGGAGGGTTAGGCCAAAGAAAAGATGGATTATGTAAAAGATGATAAATTAAAAAAGAGGTGTTGGTGTGAAGTATTTAGATGACTCCTAATAGAGGAGAGAAGAAGGAGAGAGCATGTTGTTTCGACCCCACATAGTTTGGGATAAGGCTTACCTTATGAAGCTTCTTCATATATTATATTTTTATTCAATATCTTCTTCGTCCTTAGAAGAAGAAGATAAATAGATAAATGATCCTTTATTGTCCACAAAAATATATTTACACAGTAATTTACTATTAAACTTTTAGCTAAAAGTACACAATAGGCGGCCTTATCGCTAAGAAGCGACCTCTTCCAGACAGCCTTAAGGACGGAATATGTTCAAGAGCGTTTTGCTATAGGTAGGTACCCTATAAATAACATGAAATATAATAATTGAAATTAAATTAAATCATGTAAAATAATTTTTACTTGGAATCTATTTGATGAAGTAGTAGTATTTCGAGTTATAAGTACTTGTATTGTTCGAAACAATAGCATATATTGCCATATACTATTGTAATATTAATATGGTCTCCAAACTGGTATTTATCAATGATAATCAATCAAACGAGCAATAGCTCGTTTGATTGATTATCATTGATCAACTTAGATAGTGAATAAAATGAACCCCCACTCGAGCACGGCGAGCGTCGCACACTACGTAAGCGACCAACCGTGTGTAGGGTTTTCGTTTTTTTGTCATAAAATAATCCAACTTCAACCTTTAATTATTTTAAACGGTGAAGTTTTTCGAAAAGCGATATAAGAGTATTTTTATTTAACGTTCAATTTCCTACAAGTATACGAAAACAGATTTTTTAAAGCACAGTTGGTAGAGATATGATTTTTTTTTTCTAATACTAAAGAAAAAATTAAAACCTGTAAGGCAGAGCACCTTCCAATTAAAATTAAGAGCTCATATTTGGAGAGAATTTTCTAGAGGTGTCTAGTAACCTATTTTTCAGAGAACAAGTAAAAAAAATTGTCAATTTTTTTACTCACCCTAGTGTGTATGTGTCGAGAAGCCAAAAGATGCTCACGTGTTTGGTAGTTTACGCTAGTCCTTATCATGTTACTCTCAAGTTTATTTACCTTGCATTCCAGTGCCGAGTATTGTTAAAATAAAATAAAATCTCAGAATAGAAACTGATAATTTACTTTTAAGAAGATTTTATATTTATAATTCTTGGACAGATTGAAGTAACTGAGTAGTCCAAATCTATATTTCCAACTGCAATAATAATAGTAGCCTATGACATCGCAGTGTCGATTTAGGGCTCCTGTTACAAGGAACGGACAGTTTAACCCTGTTATCATAGTATGCAGGGTTCTTCAAGTTTTACTTCACTTCACTTCTTAAATACGAATCGACTTCTAATAGACTTGTCTGCCACGTGCTAATAAACTGCAATATGGTTTTACCACACTGAACACTGTATTACTATATACAGTGTAGGAAGTTATAGTAAACTTTGCAATTAATATGAATATTGCAGGTGAAAAAGGTATATAGCGACGGTCTCCGCCCGTCAGGTTATTTTGCAATTCGACTACGGTTGACGAGTCAAAAGGATGATCAATTATTTAGAGTACAATTAGCCGTGGCAGTCTAGATTGCATGAGAGCTATAGAACCAGGTACATTTTGATTAACAGTATCCACAGAATAGTATATAGATGGAAAATTTACAAGTTCAGAAAGATCTGGTGACAGTTCGATTCAAGCCATCGAGATAAATAGGAAGGTATCATGATAGATGGCAAACAGATCACTTTTTTATTTGTTTGTGTACAATTGAAATTTTTATGTACAGAAATTTAAAAGGACAGAAAAGGAAGTTATGTTAGAAAAAGTATAAAAGAAGTTGAAAGTTTTTTATATCTACGTATATAGGTTTTGTCCCTGTACATTAATTACTAAGCTGTCTGAACTATAGAATATTCTAGAGTCTAATCTTTATCTAATCATCTCTAAGCTAGAAGTGAGACGATAAACTCAATAAATAATCAAATTAGAACATGCCACGAACCTCCAGAACTAGCTAATGAGGTAAGTCCCCAATGAACTTCCGTGCAAGAAAACACAGATTCTTCGCAGCCCCGTCCTGCTGTACTATCTCTAGCTAAAAGCCTTTTGACTGCTCTCAATGTTTTTTTGTTTAAAAATCATAATTATGACATGTTTAGGGACGATTGAGAAATTTTTGAGGAACAACTTTCTGACACTGTGTTTATGCAAGAACTTTCAATTGTTAAGTATCAATTATTATCAATTAATGTAACTAGCTACGACCGTTTTAATTAATTTAAATAAATAAAAGAGTACCATTTTGTCTTTTTGAGTTGAAGTCAAGGGCTGAAAACCCCAATTTAGCAATATGAATTCAATTTTTTTCCAACCCGCCACGCGTATCCAAGCTGGATTGGTACTACGCCGATTTGTAGGTTTCCTCGTGTTTACTTTCACCGTCGAAACATAGTACAATAGTACAATTGTATTATAACTTCAGCATTAGGCGAGAAGAACAACCTAAATCGTTCATGACATCGAGGGAATCAAACCTGTTGCCTCTAGGTTAGTCTCAGTTCATACCACTTAGCTACCATATACATGGTATATGTCACAAATCGGTTATCGTAAGAAATAATATATACGCAGTTACAAACACAAATTTAAGAACATCGCAACTCGTGAGCAGCTTCCGGGCTACATTCTCGTCCTAAAATTCAATAATTCGACTGCACTTTTCCTACCACGCACCATTTTCTCACTACTTTAAATATGTCTAATAACGGTTGCTAGTTTTGTAGGAGCAGAATCAAAATTTCACTAAGAAAACCAGCAATGTACATCAAGTATTGAAAGGGTGGAAAGTTGAGCTATAATTAAAGCGTTAATAGTAGCGGTGTCTGTCTCGCCGTTGCTTATTGGGTGCCAGACCTACCCCAAAGTAGAACGAGTTGCCCCCCTTCAGACTGCACCGGATGCATTGTCACAACGAAGGGATTGCCTAGGACACACTTAGATAAAAACATAAATTATTTCATTTATTTAACGTGTTTATTTAAACATTCCAAAAAGCTAGGTGTGCTAAACCGGTCCAAGCAGTACTTCAGTCAAAGGCAATGGCTTGTGCTATACAAAGCACAGGTCAGACCGCATATGGAGTACTGCTCACATTTATGGGCTGGAGCACCCGCCTGTCAGCTCAATCCCTTAGACTCGATCCAGCGGCGCGCAGTTCGTGTTGTCGGCGATCCCATACTCACAGACGGTCTAAATACGCTTGGACTTCGGAGAGACTTTGCGTCTCTTTGCGTATTCTACCGTCTGTACAACGGGGAGTGTTCTGAAGAACTATTCAGAATGGTGCCCTCGTCGTCTTTCTACCACCGCTCTGCCCGCCATTGGCTGGGTGTTCATCCCCATTTCTTGAAGCCTCTTTTTTCTTGTACGAAACGTTTCTCTAGAACGTTCATGCTGCGTACTCTCAGGATCTGGAATGAGCTTCCGGCTGAGGTTTTCTCAGCGCGGTACGATATGGGGTTCTTCAAAAAAGGCGTTATAAAATTTCTTCGAGGCCAGCAGCGCGTTGGTATTGTCTCTGGTGCTGCAAACGTTCATAGGCGACGGTGACCACCTGCCAGGTTGGGCCGTCTGCCTAGACAGGCAGACGGCAGCTCAGCAGTTCAGGCAGATCAGCAGACGCTGATCTCTAGCTATAAAAGAAAGGTAAAATTTTCGCCATTTTAGTAATAAAGAATAGATTTTAATTATATTCTTACAAGCGTACATCCCGTTATATATATTATACAGGGTGACTTTGAAAAACCCGTCCAAATTTTTTTACGCACTAAACATCATTTAAGGAACCCAGTTTTGCAAAAAAAAATTGTATGTCAAAAAAATATTTCATTCCAAGGAAAATATGATCATTAATTCAATCGTACAGAATAGTCATATGGTGCAAACTCCGTACGTTAACCTGTTATTACCTGTCTCTGTCACTCCCGCGTAAATGAGTAGTGCGTATTCGCTCGCCCGGTGCAATGACCGCCGTCCTCGCCCGCTTACTAGGACATTGCCAGTTTTTTGCTGTACCGATACAAAGGTCATTGACACTCTCGCGCCGTATTATGTAAATTGCGAGTTCTTTGAATGACTTTGTAATGCTGATTACTCAACATTTTTGTACTATGCGATACTAAACTAAAATACACGTTTCTCGTAACTTTTACTAAAGATTCTTCTGTGTGAATTTGGACGGGTTTGTCAAAGTCACCCTGTATATACTACTATGTATTTACTTTACATATGTTCAAATAATAAAAAGGACCTTACCTTAATTTTTAAGTTTTCACAGCTATTGTTCTTTTTTTAGTTTATTTTTCATTTTATTGTACTGTGTCATAAGATAAAACATTTAATAAGATTTACCGTGAATTTTCATAGTATTAAAGTTTACAAACCAAAAATTCCGCTATTATATAGCCGAAATATAAACAAGTACCATTTAAAATTAAACTTCTTATTTCCGGAAACTCTTACTTGTGTTTATATTATTTTACTGCGTTATGCTTTTAAACCATAAAATATCACATAGACTCATGCGTCTAGACTAAACTAAACATAATATGTACCTTACAAACGAAATAATATAGCCGTGTTGTCAATCTAGTAGTGCTTTTATACGTGACCGCCGAGCTCTTTCAGGGCCAGTTGAAAACCAGCGTAAAGCATTCGCCTGGTATGAGCTGAAATGAGTCCTATTAGGTGTTCGAATTAATTCGTAGCATTTAAAAAAAATTATTATCAATGGAAAATAAATAAATACACTTATGAAAGTGTATTGATGAAATGAAAGGGGGATGGAGTTTGCAGTTGCCTTCTCCTGGGAATAGGTCACCCCAAGTAGTGACTGTTATATCATCCTTACACATGAGAATTGAAATGAATGAACAATTTAACTTTGCATTAAACAACCAAAAAACCAATATTACTAACAATAAAATTCTAACACAACAAATCTTCCATAAAGAAATGTTTGAGTCTAGACGCAAGACACTATACTATACAAATACTAATTTCATAACGCAAGAAATAGCTCCCAGACCCAGTGAAAGCAACCATGCTAATTGGTCACGAGTATCTGGAAAAAATAAGCCTAATTCAAGTCCAGATAAGAATGAACACCAAAAACAAACAAAACTTGATACTTACTGGTTGTCTCAAAATCCACCAATACTTACAACAAACAGATTTGCTGGCTTAGATGCTGATAGCTCTGAGGGAGAGAAAACTTCTGCTACTGAAAAGATAAATAAGCCTCCACCAATATTTGTAGACAAAGTGGGAAATATCCAACCCCTTCTTAAGATTCTTAATGAAAACGCCCTTGATATGTATAACCTTAAAGTTATTAACAACTACCAAGTTAAAATACAGCCAAAAGATCCAGAGACATACAGGATAATTGTACATCAACTAGAACTTAGAAACAGAGAGTTCTACACATACAATCCCAAGCATGAACGGAGTTTCAAAGTGGTCCTTAAAAACATGTACCCCTCAACCAAACCTGAGGAAATCAAAGCGGCGTTAGAAGAAATACGACATTGCAGTACCAAAATATAGAACATCAAACAAAGAGCAACAAAGAAGCCAGCTGTTTATAGTTGAATTGAAAACAAGCCCAAACAATAAGAGCATATGCTCTTATTGTTTGATGAGATTTATAACCTCGTATATATGAGGTTAAAAATCTCATGAACTGCATAATAACATTTGAACCTCCTCAATCTAAACGTAAATTACCACAGTGGGCCAAATGTCAGCAGTATGGACACACCAAAAAGTACTGTTGCCGGAGCTCTAAATGTATTAAATGTGCTGGTGACTATCTCTCGATTCAAGGAAAGCCAGATCAGACAGTGTAAAATGTGTCCTCTGTGACGGAAATCACCCGGCAAATTATAAAAGTTGTAAAATCTAGAGAGAGCTTCAAAATCTTAAATGTCCAAGTCCAAATGCACCAGAACGCAGAAACACCTATGTTCGCAGAAAGGAACATGGAGCTCCAGCTGAAAATAAAAATCTAAGGATAAAAAACCTCTAAATAGCCAACATAAGTCATACAAAGAAGCACTAACCAATAAAAATCCTCCGAACAATACGACAACCGAGACAAATCCCTCTAACCAAAATGACATGCTTGAATATGAATTAATGAACCTTAAGAAACAAATGATGCAGCAACTGACCACCATGACAAACCTAATATTAGCCCTCACAACCAAGCTGTCAACTTCGACTGCTTAATAATAGCCCTATGGAATGCCAATGGGCCGTCACAACATACCTTTGAGGTTAAGGCTAGAGATACAAAAAATAGATATCCTCCTAGTTACGGAAACGCATTTTACTAAAAGGAGCCACTTTAACATCCAGAACTATAAAACCTATTATACCATGCACCGCATTGGTAAAACACACGCTGGAAATGCAGTTAATAAGATATAATATAAAACATCATGAAACAGTACATTACTGCACAGATGAAATCCAAGCAACAAATGTCGTTATTGAAGACTGGGAGGGACCTTTTACAATCTCGGCTGTTTACAGTCCACCTAAACATAAACTTAAGTTACTAGAGACTACATAAGATTTCTTTCTACACTAGGCCATAGATTCATTGCTGGAGGTGATTATAATGTCAAGCACTATTACTGTGTTGATGGCCATTGAGAAATTAAAGCTTAATATTATTTCCCCCGGAGATCCTACATACTGGCCTACAGACTTAAATAAAGCACCAGACTTGCTTGACTTCTGTATTACAAAAGGCATCCCTAACAAATTTATAACAAGTAAAACGAGCGCCGAACTATCCTCCGATCACTCCCCGGTAGAAATAGTACTAAAAAAGAAAATTACAGTAGTACCTAAACCTTACAAGCTACACTCCAATAAAACTAACTGGAAGCTCTTCAAACAGCTACTGACAGAAATATTAGATTTAAATATTCCTTCAAAGACGGACGACAACATAACAGAAGCCGTTGAACATTTCAATAGCTGCATTCAACAATCTGTCTGGTCTGCTACCCCAGACTGCCGTAGACTCGTACCATAAACCAGATTACCTAACATCTGTAAGAGAACTATTAGCTAATAAACGAAAAACTCGGAAAAGTGGCAAACAACAGGTTATCCTACTGATAAAAAACACCTACACTATCTTCAAACATAGCTAAAAATTCTGCTAAAAGACAATGAAAACCAAGGCATTCAATCACCTCTAGAAAACCTTGATGCCACAGCAGAGAAAAATTACTCTTTGTGGAAAGTCTATTAGCCTGTTACACATACCCTCAAAAATCATGGAGATAGTTATTTTGCTATGATTATCCCCAATTATTGCCGCAAACAAATTATTACCTGACCACCAGTTTGGTTTCCGTCGAAAGCATGGTACTATTGAACAAGTACACATACTAGTGGAACATATAAACTAAGCTCTTGAATCAAAAAAATACAGTGTCGCAGCATTCCTGGATATATCTCAGGCATTTGATCGAGTGTGGTATGACGGACTTCTTTGCAAAATAAAAAAGAGTTCCCTATAAACTTCTACAATCTAATAAAGTCATATCTAAGCGATAGACTCTTTTTTGTAAAACAAGGAGAAGAGTTAACGTCTTTATATGCTATCAAAGCTGGAGTTCCGCAAGGCAGCGTCATGGGTCCCACGTTTTATCTGCTTTTTACAGCTGATCTCTCTATGACCCATGGAGTAGTTGCTGGGACATTTGCTGATGACACAGCAATTTTATCAAAGGTCCATTCTGCAGACATTGCAGCACAAAAGATTCAAAACAGTCTCAATCAGGTATCCAAATAGCTCGAAGACTTGCGAATCAAGGCCAATGAAACCAAATCTGTCTAGGTTACTTTTACTAACTGGAAAGGAACATGTCCATCCGTCACTCTCAACGGCATACCTCTACCCCTAAGAGGATCTAAGAGGATCGTGCCAAGTATCTTGGAGTATATTTGGATAGACGCCTAATCAGGAAGAAGCATATTTTCACAAAGCGATTAGCTATGGGTCAACAGTTGCGCAATATGTACTGGCTACTAAATAAAAAATCACGACTCTCACGTCAAAACTATTGCTTTATGAATGCATAATAAAACCCATATAGACATATGGCCTCCAACTCTGGGGAACAGCAGCAAAATCAAACATTGAAATAATACAGAAATTCCAATCAGAGATACTAAGAATAATAACGAACGCAACTTGCTATATCTAAAACATTAGACTTCATCACGACCTCTGCGTCAAAAGTGTTGTAGGTGAAATTTCGGAAAGGACAAAAGCTTACAGGAAGCGAATCACTAATCATCCAAATATCTTCTTTTTCATTCCAGCGTCAAATCCCGGTTGCAACCGAAACTTCCGTTTCGGTACCCGGGGTCCGCTTTCCAACTTTTTCTACTCCGCTTCGCACGGTCTTCAGCATCCCTGGTAGTGAGCCCATTGGCACGTATATCACCCATTACGACGTCAGACCAGCACTTTTTAGGTCTACCCTTCCTGCCGGGTCCCGGCGGAGGCGCCATGACCAGACATTTTGTTCCCAACGTAGTTAGCCGGTTGTCGTAAAACGTGGCCACACCAGCGAAGGTGACACGCCTGCAGTTTGTCCGCAATGAAACATGAAAGCGGACATGAAGGCTGCCGCGAATGCGGGAGTTCCCAACGTGGTCCTTCCGCGTCACTCCACACATCCACCGCAACATATTCATCTCCATGACACGCAGTCCCTGCTTGTGCCGCTCTAGCACCGGCCACGCTTCACAGCCATTTAAAAGGACAGGCTTAATAATGGTCTTATAAACCTGTGTCTTATAACACTTCCACTAAAATACGATGAGCTTCAGCAGTAATCTTTTTCATAATAAAATAAAGAAGTAAAACTCCCCGCATAAACACTTTATTCGGCATAAATGTTGAAATATTTAATAAATTATACGTTTATATGTTATGAGGGGAAACCAAAGATATTTAATAAATTATAAAGTATTGTTGATTACGATTCAAAGAAAGGACGTTCATGGATAGTTGTTTGAAGATGAAACATTACTGTCGTTGACAACGAAATACTGTCCTACATACGCCATCTCTCGTAAAATGCTACAAATGAATTCCAACACCTAATATTTGTCACCACCACCTGATATTATGCTTTTGTATATAATATGTATGTGATTTTATTAACACGCTTTTATTAGCTTCATACATTGTTAGTATGTGCCTATCGTATATAACGGAAACTTTGAACATGATTTAGACCCCCTTTTTTTTTTTTTTTTTTTTTTGGTCTCGGGGAAAAACCTCTCTTGACGGGTTCCCCCGGCCCGGGGGGACCGAGGGGTATGTGGGACTCCGGGAAAGATGTTCGGCCATCCGACTACCCACTAAAAAACCCCGCTGTTCTCCTATCGCCTACGCCCGGGCCCACGGATATATGGCCTGCCGATCTCGTGGCCCGGGCCGGCGCCGGCCCGCCCTTTGTCTTGAGGCGGGCCCCTACTAAAGTGTTGGCGCCAGGGGGTCAGGGTTTCGTCCCCCCGGCGCTCTCCTAACAACTCTAGGAGTTGAGGGGGGCCGCGGAACAGCACGCAGCCCTCACCCTCGCGGCAATAGTGCGGGCGGCGGGTCCTCCCCCGAGGGGCCGCCCGCGGCCGCTTTTTACGGCGGCCGGAGGTCGTTACTGGCCCTCCGGCGCCGCCGGCGTGGCCTGCGTTGGCGGGAGGGGAGTGTGGTGGTCGACTCCCGCTCCCGCTCCGCCGCCTCCTTTGCGGACATGACTGCCTCGCAGAAGGAGGCGACGGCCGTCCATCCAGGATCGCCCCCGACCATGGACAGAACCAGGGCCGGGAGCGACAGGTCCACGCCGATTTGGGCGACGAGGGCGCGGCGCTCCTCGCGCCACGCAGGGCACACGGCGACAGTGTGGTTCACCGTGTCCTCCTCGTCGCCCGCGCCACAGTGGTGGCACCCTGACGTCATCTCCCGCCCTATGCGACACAGGTACCTCCCGAAGCAACCGTGCCCCGAGAGGACCTGCGTCAGGCGGAAGGTCAGGGCGCCGTGGCGCCTTTCCACCCATTCGGCCAGGACGGGCCTCACCGCTTCGATGGTGGCGAGGCCCGCGCTAGGGTGCGCGAGGCGCTCCTTCCACTCCACCATGAGTACCTCATCGCGCAGCTCCGCCCGCTTTACCTCCACCTCGCGAGGCGCGGGGATGATTTAGACCCCCTTCAAAATGTCGGATTAACAAGAAATTTGACATACTTATCAATAACAACAATGCAATAATTTATATAGTTATTACTTTATTATTATTTATATAGTTTGTATCCTTACCAGGATCCTCAGGAATAATGAATGATTACGTCATGCGAGCGTGACGCCAAAAGTAAATCGGGGTCTTTCCCGCGCTTTAGCAAATCGCCGCGACCGCCGCGACCGCCGCGACCCTTTGACCCGCCGTCGCCGACAAACCTTGGTAACAAGTCGCCGTGAAGCGTTTGCACCGATTTAACGTATTTTTGTAGAAGTAAGAAATATAATAATGTAAGTAATTTTATAATAGTAATTTTTAACACAATTTTATAAGCTTCATACATATGTTTGTATGTGCCTATGTAACGAAAACTTTGAACATGATTTTAACGTCGGATTAACACGAAATTTGGCATACTTATCAAGGACCAATGACAATTAAATATTTTAAGCAGTTATACTCGTTAACCTCAGTAGGATAATCAGGATTAGCGATTTTTTGTTTCCTAAACTGGTAGTGTCTTTGTGCCAAGACCAAGAATTGAAACTACCAGGCGCGCCGATCATCTATTTCTCAAATAAGTTACCGACTTTAAATAATATGAAATTTTAGGAGATGGAGCCTGCAAACCGGCTATCTCATCCAAGGGAAGCAGCAGGTGCCCAAATTGCTCATTTTTCGGATAGTTACCAACTTAGAATGAACCAATGAATTTCCGATTTTATTGAAAATAAAGCTCCCTCCCGCTTAAGCGATTGTATGTTATCACTTCTAATCATACAGAGTCGTGCGTTGCTCCTATTTATAAAGAAGAGTGAACTTTCAAGGCTAGGAAATCAACAAGAATAGAAGTTAGACTAACAAATTCATCGTCTCAGATTGCTTCGTCCCGTCGAACTTAACGAGACTTAACACTCATGTATGCCGATCGGTGTAACTTGTTACCGTATCAGATGCACCTGAACTCTGCTACTGAGACAGACTGGGGCATAGACTCCAGAAGTTTCTGCTTCCCTTTTTGCATTGATCCCCTTTCGCCACAATTTATTTTTCAAAGAACCACAAGAAATCAAATTAAAACTCGCAAATATGGCGGTTGACCCGCCTGGATGTAAAGAAATCACAACGGTCACTTATTACTGTAAAAAGAATTCATATGTCGTCCTTTTACTCCGTAGGTAAATAATATCCCTATTCATATTTCTAACCAGGACGTTCTTATATTATTACCTACCGTCTAAAGTATCAAGATTGTTTAATAACGCTTGTTTTATTTGAGTAATTAATTAAAATGTCGTATTTATAGTTAACATCCAGCTTTGAGCATGTTTGAATGCTTAGCATTTCCCCCATGCCAGGTAGGTATAGTTGTGTAGGCAGCGTACGAGAGCGTGGCAGCCGGCGGGCGGTGGTAGCCATGGCGACCGCCGGATACGCCGACAGCTTGCAGCCCTGGGCATTCGGGTGGCCACGTTGTACTCTTTTTGTAATTATAGTAGATATTAAAGATTTGTAGCCCCGTTTGAGGGCGCAAAAATGTTTTTCGATATAAATAAACATTGAAGAACTCAGGCAGAACACTAGTTAATTCTATTATTGTAACACCTTGCCTACGATCTGCCGCCCTGATAAAAAGTAACTCCATATCATAATTTCGAAAACTCTAGAGGTTTTCTACTACTACTAGTAACTAGTAGTAAGTTTCTGTATATTTATATTCGAATTTATTTATTCATTCTTTAATTACTAGTTAGAATTTGGAGCTTTATTATAACATACATACATACATATAATCACGCCTTTTTCCCGTAGGGGTAGGCAGAGACCACTTCTTTCCACTTGCTACGATCCTTACATACTTGTTTCGCTTTGTCCACTTTCATTATTCCCTTCATACATGCCTTTCCGTTTAGAGTACTCTTGAACTGGACTTTTTTCAAGACGTCTCTGATCTGGTCTCGAAACGTCCGCCTAGGTCTACCCCTTCCAACACTTCCATTCACACTCGCCTTATACTTTTTTTTCCTCAATCGTTCTTCATTCATTCTCTCGACATGGCCATTATAAATACTTTATTATAAATACTATTAAAATTACATTTAATTTTTATTTTTAAAAATTATTTCAAAAATATGTTCTCCCTTTTTATTATGAATAAAAAGTTACAATTTATCAAGACACTAATATGGTACAGAGCTGTAATAAAATGTTATTTACACATCGTTGTCAACACCAACACTCAAAATAAAAAAAAATCGTAAGCACAAATCTCTGAAAATATTCGAGAAAAAATACAAAAGAATAAACAATATCAGTCTTATGAAATACAAATGTATTATGGAACAAAATATGTTAAAGTATTTTTAATATTTTATACATAATACTTTATTTCTCATCGCCTTATTAAAGTCATATCCACTTATTACATTCTTTTAACTATATTACCTTTATATTTTCATTGCATGCGTTTAGAACCTACTACGATGCAGTCGTGCAGATAGATATACACATCTTTAACACATCACCAGTTCGTCGTCGGAGTTTAAAAGATGTTCCACCATTTGTCCTATTATTAATAGCTGTTAAAACTTTAGACAGCGTGAATAGCTATAGCAATTTACAAGTGGGGAAATATAAATGAAATTAAATCAGATTGTAAAGGCTTTCAGACGGACGTTGCAGAGCCCCCTCGCTAAGGGTGGCTCCAGACGGCTGTCTGCCGCAGCCTACCTGCATAGTTACTACCTACATATTGCATATAAACAAGTAGTATTTTGTGAATTTTTTACTTTAAAAATTGTAATAATACATTGCATAATTACCTTGTTATGTTTGCTTAGTTTGGGGTGTAATAGTTGTTTGTTTAGTATTTTAATACATCTCGAATTCCAAGTGACAATAATATATGTGAAATACAGCAAGGATTTCCCTATTTCACACTGCTTAATTTAGCAGATTTAATCCCTAATAAAATTCACTTCAAAACTTCTTGCTATTTTTAATACGCTTATAATTTTTTTTTTTTGTAGAACAGCAGACAGGCTGACGGCCCGCTTAGGATTTAGCAGTTACCGTCGCCTATAGGTGTATGCAACGCCAGTGGCATCGCGAACACGCTGCTGTCCCATAAGGGTACAGGAACTTGGGTCACTAATGCCGGAACACAACACAAGGTTATTATGGCGGCATACTTAAGACCAAAGGTGGTCGCCATCCAGACAGGCTTGAGGCCCTACCACGTAGCTAGGGTGGGTTGTTTTGTCGCCTTTTACGACAGGCCGACCCCAGCCGCAGAGGTTAGTATTCTTTCTCCGCCCCTGCACAGATAGATAATTAGCTTGGTCTCACCCCTTTCAAAATTGATTTGAAACTTTGCACACTTATCAAAGACCGATGACAATGCAATAATCTGTATAGTTTGTATCATTATGCTTAACCAAGATCTTCAAGATTACTGAATTTTCGGACTGGTTCTCGTCCGATCACCGAAGTTAAGCACAGTCGGGCGCGGTCAGTACTTGGATGGGTGATCGCCTGGGAATACCACGTGACGGTGGCTTTTTGCTCTTTTTTACACGCTTTGTATTAACTTGACCTATATGTAACTGAATTTTCGGACTCGATTTATACCCACTTTAAACAATCAAAAAAATTCAAAATTCTACCGAAACGCCATCTGGAGTTTAATTTATAACACGGAAAGATGGCGTTAAATTAATAAAAACATTAACCGATTGGGAATTGACAACAAATAAATCATATTAATACGCTTTTATTTTATAGTTAATCAAACGAAAAAGTTAAAAATAAATTATAGTTTAAAAACTAAAAAAAACACGCATTCATAGAAAATCTAAATAAAAGGTAAAAAATTATTTTCAATAAATTTAAATAAAAAATAGTGTGATTAACAAAGAAGTGCATTTTGTTGTAAAAAAGCGTGGAGTACTTTTTAAGATACATATTTTCAAAATGACTACTTCTACCAATATTTGTCAGTAATATATTTATTTACAACAATTAACAACAAGCACCTCACATTTTTTACAATAAAATTCATTTCTTTATTAGTCACATTATCCTTAATTTAAATTTATTGAAAATGATTTTTACCTTTTAGTTTGATTTTCTATAAATGCTTATTTTTTAAAAACAATAACTTATTTTTAGATTGTAAAAAATATTTTGACCCGTTTTTTTTACTTTGGTTTAAATTTTTTCCTTTATTTGTAAAGGAAAAAGTTTAAAAGTAAAAGTCGTTACGAGAGCTGGCTGAAGGACTAATCTATATGTAGCCTTTTGAATTCCTGTGGCTCGATTGTAGTATTCTTGTTAACTGGGACCGTAAAACCAGTGAAAATTTAAGTGATTTCACCAATTTGTATCATTTTATATAAATTAATTTTATGAGAGAAAAGGTAATAATAAAAGTGTGTGT
This sequence comes from Malacosoma neustria, assembly GCA_963693495.1. Taxonomy (NCBI): domain Eukaryota; kingdom Metazoa; phylum Arthropoda; class Insecta; order Lepidoptera; family Lasiocampidae; genus Malacosoma; species Malacosoma neustria. Next base: position 20,028,490 of record OY856377.1, read on the forward strand.
TCTAAATAGAACAAAATGCCCGGACGGGATTCAAACCCATGACTTCGCTGGTGTTCCAACGTGCAAAAGCTGTTGCGCCAAGGTTGGCAAATTAATTATGAACAAACCTTTACTTCTCACTTCGAACTAAATTTGAAATGTACTTTAATACACATTATTATGTGGTCTCAACTCATGCAACCTCTATATAGATTGTTATTCCCTAGTACTTCAAACGCGTTTGCCACGTGTTAGTGTGTGTGGAAAGGCGGGCGGTCGTCATGGTAACCAATAATCTATTTTAAAGTCTAATGCAGCCTGGAGGTTTTTACGTTAATTTGAAAGCTAGTGTTTTCTTTTTGTAATAATCATACAATATTTTCATTACATTCCTTTTATACGGCTGTGAAGCGTGGCCGGTGTTAGAGTGACACAAGCAAGAACTGCGTGTCACGGAGATGAATATGCTACAGTGGATGTGGGGAGTGATGCGGAAGGATCGCGTCAGGAACTCCCGCATTCGCGGCAGTCTTAGTTGTTACGGCCGTTTTACGGCAACCGGATGCTTACGTGGGTAACAAATGTCTGGCCATGCCGCCTCCGCCGGGCCCCGGCAGGAGGGGTAGACCCAAAAAGTGCTGGCTTGACGTCGTAAAGAGTGATATGCGTGCCAATGGGCTCACTACCAGGGATGCTGAAGACCGTGCGAAGTGGAGAAGAAAAAGTCGGAAAGCGGACCCCGGGCGCCGAAGCGAGAGTTTGGGCTGCAACCGGGATTTAACGCAAAGATGATGATGATGATACAATATTTTCACTCTTATATTTTCTTACAACGTTTGTTTCTTACTTGAATTTGTTTAAATCGCAGCAACACCATTTTTTTAAATGTGCATACCTAATATTAAGCGACTTTTTAAATAAAGAAACACAGCAGCACACAGCAGCGTGTTCGCGATACCATTGCAAACACCTATAGGCGAGGGTAACTGCTAAATTCTAAGCGGGCCGTCAGCCTGTCTGCTGTCCTACAGCAATAAAAAAAATTAAAAGTTATTGAAATGAGTCTCTTTAAGCAAATTTGTATTCAAACCAATGTGCAACCAGAACTGTATATGGTACAATTTGATCGTAGCTACGGTTTTTCCGGGCTCCATGCCAAGACAGTGACTTAAGTACTTTTCGTAACCCTTCGCTTATCATACATGATAGATGAAATGAAAATACGGAACTGTCCATAACTTATATCTTTAAACGAGCAATTCTTGTATATATATAATTGGAATCTCGGAATCGGCTCCAACAATTTTCATGAAATTTAGTATACGGGGGGTTTCGGGGGCGATAAATCGCTCTAGCTAGGAATCATTTCTAGAAAATGTCATTTTATTCGCTTTTTTTATTGGAAGAAAAATAACAAAAAGGTGGCGTTTGAGTAGTCCCAATTTAAACTGAAAAATGACTCTTCCTGACATCTATCGGCGAATAATAATACTATTTTTTTTAAATTGCTTTAACGACACAACAACACTAAAGCTATTCCAGCAGATGGCGTTGTTAAGTAACACGAAGTCAATGAGTGTTTGCTTTGAAGTTAGACTAAGAAAATCAATTGTTAATTTCCAAAAAACACAATTTATAAAAAAAAATACCGAGTAAAGCTCGGTCATCCGTATATTATAATATAATTCCAAATATTTGTCTACAATTCCTTGCACTACTAATATATTCACGAATAATATAGTTAATGAAAATATGTTGTTGTAACATTTAACAGCCCATGAAGTCTTACTGCTAGGTTCAGGTTTCCCAGAGGAAACAAATAAAAATAATTTATTTCAATACAAGATCTTACGGATCACTAATTCAATTTCTATTCTTATTCGAACACCCCGACCAGACCGCATACCCGCCACGCTTGTCCAAGGTGTATTGACGGCTTACACATACCAGTAATCTTGCATGTAGCTCGCCTGACGATGTTTTTTTTTTCACTGTTAATATATGGTATTGTATGTTGTATTGTACACATTAGGCGAAAAAAGCCAAAATCAATGTCCTTTTATCTGGTTTTAATAATGAACACCACCGTAGCAGGGGATCGCAGACACAAAAGAACCTAGACCGCATCTTTGTTGGTATTTTCCATTTCACACGAAATTCAGCTACATTTTTAAAATAAATTAATCATTTCATATCATATATAAATTTTTAATTGTTTTTGTAATTATGTTATTAACTTATTTAATAATACAGATTTAATGTGAAAGAACTACGATAATGGCAAATATTGTGTGCACCTATAGTTTGTGTACCGTATTAAATAAATAAAAAAAAATTTCATTGTATGAATATATTATAGTACTGACATATATATATTGAACGCGCCCGCGGATAACGGGTTCGATTCTCTTGCCAAGTCTTGGTATTTATGTATAATATATATATATATATATATATATATATATATATATATATATATATATATATATATATATATATATATATATATATATATATATATATATATATATTTATTTACAAAACACAATCATAAAGTAGTAGGTATATAAGTTGTCTAGTACACATAACACAAGCGCTCCATTGCTTACTTTGTTACCAAATGCCGCTCTAAATAATTATTATTTATTTATTTCTAGTCGCATCTCTCCATACCATTGGATGGCTGTTAAAAGATTAATGAATCGAACTGGCAACTTAGAAAACCCGAGGGACACAACTGTTGGAGTCTGAAATATATCCACAATTACAAAAGGATTCGGTTCTGAAGGAGGTGCAAAATACCTCGCATGGTACATTATGTGTATCTCAACGCGAATAAAGTAAAAAGATGCGAAAATATGGTTTTTATTGGCTGACAGTATATATATAGGTAGTTGATATGTTTACAATAGATGCTTAACAACATGCTAGCGTGCTCGAATGCGTTTTATGGAGACACTGTCATAAACAAATATCAAATGGGAAATCATATTCTGAGCAAATAATCAGTGTACCTCAATGTATCTCATTACTTAAATAAGCTATGAAATATCCTAATAGCTATATTGATTCGCAACGTATCTCCACGCCAACGCTGCAACGTGCGACGTACTAGTGAACTTTGATAATGAACCGAGGGCGATTGCCCGGGACAGGGAGGCACAGCCCGCCCGCCTCCTCTCGTGGCCGGGATGCAACGACCTGCAGCCACTTCCGACCCCGCCTCACCTAGCTGTCTGCTTGCACCAGCTTCCGTATCATATACAGTTATGTAGATATACGTTTTACTTACCTAACGGTACTACTCTCGAATCATGTTATACTCTGTTTTATTTTTGAAGTGAAAACTTCTTTAGCGGCTTTGTGCACTTTTTTTGTGATGGGTAAAAAAGGATAAATTCGCATCAGATCACATGTCCTGATCGAAAATTCGTAAGACGGAGTTTTGCTCCAGTAATACCAACCTTATCAATAATGACTTAAGGTTTATTTTATAATGTAACTTTTAAATGATTGCATTGCATTACTTATACATATCTATTGGAATTGCGACTTTATTACAATAAAATATAGTTGAGTTTTTGAAGTGAAAACTTCTTTAGGCGCGTTGAGCACTTTTTGGGTGAACAATTTTTGGTTTGTAAAGAAGTGTTAATCATTTTAAATTTTTTCACTTCTTTATAAACCGAAAATAATAAGGCTCGACCATACAATTCACAAGTTACTTAGTTTTCACTTCTATCGGCAGTCCCCAAAGACTGCCCCGCATATTTTTTTATCATGGTATGGAATTATAACGTATTTTAGGTAAAATATTTAAAATATTTTTTTTAAATATACCTGGACAATTACCACAGCACCAACCAGTTTCAAAGTTAGTAGCATATCAATTATGTTATGGGTGCTAAATATCTAATATTCTACATAAATACCTACATATTATACATAAACGTCCAGATGCGCCACAGGAATCAAACCCATGACCTCCGCAAGAGTACCGAAGTGCGTAAGAAGTTGCGCCACGGACCTCATCAATATACAAGTGGAAAAGGTGCCTAATCGAACAGTCGAAACAGATAATATGGTTTGATAGCTGCAGAAAAAAAAATTCTACTTGTCCACCACTTATAATAGGACTAGGTAATGACCTCATTAAGCATCAATGAAATGATATCATTAGTTCAATATCTTAAGTATCGCTTTTAAATCTAAGGCAAGCTTTTCTTTCCATCATGCTTTTTTCAGCATATGGATGGTTGGTCTTTAAATACCCTCATAGTGATAACCGTGCGTATATCTTTTTATAATTTCTAGTAACACTAAAGATAAGTATTGTAAGATAGCGTGAGGAGGAAAAGAAGTTCCACGAAGAGTTGATTCCGCCGCCAGCACTTAAGCCGCAACAGTAAGAGCATATATGTTCTTCCGCGTATTCCTTCAATCTCAGATTGGTGCATGAGATCACTGGGGCCAAATCCTTAGGCTCTTGCTCACACCAAAGAAAAAGCCTGCCCTAACACAAGGGGCACCCGGTGCTGGCCTCGACTACGGTATTGGCTTTCCCAGGCACTAGGCGATAGTAGTACAGCGAGGTTTGTAGTGGGTATGTCCGAAGTGCACATATGCCCTGATACTCTCGCTGTCAGAGTGGGGGGAGGAAGTCTTCCTCGACCTAAATCATCATCAATCAGCTGGTATACTACTAAACTGCTGCTTGGGAGGTCAGAGGGCAGTTACCCAAGAACTCAACAAGGAAAAGAAGTAACGGGAAAAAAGCATAAACCAGTAGAAAATAAATGCTGAAGACTTATGTATTTATAAGTGTGTGTAATTTCAGTTTGGTTTACAACAGCAGCTACATTGCAAAATTCTTAAAAAAAAATTAACTTCAAATGAAAACACAAGCCCTCTACCTGATATTTCAGGTAACTACCATTGTAGTTGGGTCTCGCACCTGCTGCAAGGCTTCGCTCTTAGCGTATGATTAGCAGAAATTTAACCTAACACTTCAATCATACTTCGGAACATAATAAAAATCTCACAGCAAATAATGTTTTTAATTTAATTTTATTTCATTTTTATTTATTTATTTAATTAAATAAAACGGCGTAGTCAGTTATATAATAATATCAATTAGTACAATTGACGACCTCCGTGGCGTAGCGGCTAATGCACTTCGGTACACTTGCGGAGATCACGGGTTTGATTCCCGTCTCGCGTTTGGGTGTTTAAGTATCATATGTATATACCCATAACACAAGTGCTATGCAACTTACTTTGGGACTAAATGGTTGCTGTATGAGTTGTTCCGGTATATTTAAAAAAATACTTTCAATATTATACCAAATATACCTTATGATTCCACGCCGTAATAACAATGAAGTAATATGTGAATTGTCCCAGTATATTTATTTATTATTATTATATTATAATTAATAATTAGTACAAGTCAGCAATTATTTATCAATAACTCACAAAACTGAATACATAATATCAAAATGTAATCCCAATCATCCCCAAAAATGTTTAAATCATGATCTTTATTCAGGAAAGCATTTATATTAATTTAAATAGTAATTAAATAGTAAATTAACAAATAAATATGTTATGACAGAATTTTATGTGATACACAGCGCTATGTAATCGCGCTTGTGTTATAAACACTAGATAATTGTTATATTATTTATATACTTTTGCTTTATAAATATATATGTATCAATAGACATCCAAACTCCGGATGTAAATTGAACCCATGACCCCGCAGGTATTTCTATCTGCGCAAGCCATTGCGACACGAAGGTAAACTGAGTGAAGGATGCCAAAAGCCAAAAATAATTTTGTAAAATATTCCGTTACATACATTTACAAGTGACAGTAATTAACACAAAAATCACAACCGTGTACATAAGTACACGGTATGTAATGTGTACTTATGTACATTTGAAAAATATGCCTATTTACAAAATTTTATCAAAATCATTGTCGTTTTCAAAGTTACAAAATATACAGAGACGAATTCCGAAATTACGACATGTGCTGAGAACATGCGTAATACTTGGACATCGAGACAGCTTAGTACTTAAACCCGACAAAATATTGAAGAAAGAAAGTTCTCCTAACTATTGAATATTTTTCTGAATCCAAACTCTTGAATTGAATGCACAGATTGTAATCACGCAAGAGCATTCCAAATGATCCAAATACTATTTAACTAATTTTTAAATCTTCTAATAAATTTAGAAAAGAGAATTTATGAAATATTATTATTTTATATCTTATTAAACAAAACTCAACTGTATTTTATTGCAATAAAGTCGCAATTCGAATAGATACGTATAAGTAATGCAATGCAATTATTCTAAAATTACATTATAGAATAAACCTTAAGCCATTATTAATAAGTTTAGTATTACTGGAGCAAACAAAACGTTTCACATCTTCGTGACGATAATATTGCATTTCATCCGTAAAAATTTTACCCCCATCCGCGTAAAGAAGTTTCACTTCAATAAATTAAACTACAATACCTTGATAATTAATCTTAATATAATTTCATTCATAAAATTGATTTGTCAAACATTGTACATTGTTAAAGAAATTAATTACTTCAACACCCATTAGAATATTCCACAATAACGAATACATAAAAATCAAATTGAAATAATATGAAAACTTTGCCCTTCGACGACCTTTCAATCCCATCAGACAATCAAAATATGATTGCCAAACAACTATGACCTTTAAGCCGTCGCGATAGATCATACTGTTTTATACACTCTTAAAATTAAATAACGCATACGCGTAGGGTTCGTGAGAGGGGATCAGACAGAAAAATGCACTTGGAACCCCACGTCTAGACTGCAGACTGTCTGCCGGGTGGCTGGGCAGGACTAGGGGACCCAAGGACGTCTAGGACGAACGACCCTATGGCTTTCAATTTCAACCCCATTGAGTTATTGAAGCTACGACATGTGCAATGTTAAGATAACATGCGTAATACCTACATATACCTACAATCCATTGTACATTGTGCTCCTTTAAAATAAAAATTATAATTTTAGATATTACATTCGAGTAAATGAATAAAAATTTTGTACCTATATGGAAAGCAATAGCCAGTGACGTTGAAAAGTGATAGATAGATTTCAAAATGAAATTTGGCACTTTATGTTTATTATATATGATAAATACTTTATTATACAATAATATGTATAATATATGATATATATGCAACCCGTTGTTAATGCCTCTGGTGCTGCAAACGTCCATAGGCGATGGTAACCACCTGCCAGGGTGGACAGTCTGCCTGTCTGCTGAACTGTAGCTATAAAAGAAAATATTAAATATTGAAGTTAATTTCAATATATAGTTTCGAAATTGATTCTCATAAGACGCATCTGAAACCTGATTACCGTGAATAAAAATTTTAATATTTAAAAAAAATATTATGTTAAAACAACAAATATAAAGCAATTGACCTTGGTCTACGTGTACAAAGTAGCAGGAACAAGATAGTATTTTATATCGTTCTTCTTTATATGTATAGCATTCAAATGTTTCATTAAGGGGTCAATTATGTTTCAATTATATGATCTTATCCGTGCAGGGGCGGAGAAAGAATACTAACCTCTGCAGCCGGGGTTGGCCTGTCGTAAAAGACGACTAAACAACCCACCCTAGCTACGTGGTAGGGCTTCAAGCCCGTCTGGATGGCGATCACCTTTGGTTATTATGGCGGCATACTTAAGAAAGTATGCCGCCATAATAACCTTGTGTTGTGTTCCGGCATTAGTGACTTAAGTTTATGTACCTTTATGGGACAGCAGCGTGTTTGCGATGGCACTGGTGTTGCAAACATTACAGTAACTGCTAAATTCTAAGCGGGCCGTCAGCTGGTCTGCTGTCCTACAGCAATAAAAAAAAGCGCTACAAAGGGAAAAAATTGATGTATATATTTTTTTAGTAAATAGCTTTCTTAGAGATTTCTGATTGTTTCTAATTTCGAAGTGAATGTTTACTTACATACATACATATAATCACGCCTCTTTCCCGTAGGGGTAGGCAGAGACCACTTCTTTCCACTTGCTTCGTAGACAGGATCGTTCCTTACATACTTGTTTCGCTTCGTCCACTTTCATTATTCCCTTCATACATGCCTTTCGGTTTGGGGTACTCTTGACCTGGCCTTTTTTTAAGACGTCCCTGATCTGGTCTCGAAACGTCTGCCTAGGTCTACCCCTTCCAACACTTCCATTCACACTCGCCTTATGCACTTTTTTCGTCAATCGTTCTTCATTCATTCTCTCGACATGGCCAAACCATCTCAGCATACCTTTCTCAATTTTTGTCACTACTTCTTCTTTCACACCACAGCGTTTCCTTATCTATCTATTTCTTATCCTGTCACTCAGTTTAACTCCTATCATACTTCTTAACGCTCTCATCTCAACTGCATTTATTCTGCTTTCATGTTTCTTCTGCCATACCCAACTTTCACTTCCGTACATGAGTGTCGGAATCAACACCCCCTCATGCACAGCTAAACGAACCTTGTTAGACACCTTCCGACTGTTCATAAAGGAGTGCAAAGCTCCATTCACCATGTTTCCTGCATTCACTCTTCATTCAATATCACTCTCACACTTTCCATCTCTTGTAAACTTTGAACCCAGATACACAGACTCATTCACCTGTTCAATTTGTTCATCAATGTAATTAAGTGAATATTTAAATATCTAAATTGTCTTTATCATTGCGTATTTTATTTCCCCTTGCCAAATTGTGTTCAACCCCTTAGTGTCGATATCTGAGTATATTCAGCATACCTAGTGTATAATTTTGGTCGTATAGTCTGGGAATAGGTACTGTGTACATGTGCTTATATCGGTGCATGGCGCGTGTCGCAATGCGCACAGAGTGAGGATAGGTCAGGCTCAATGCATTTTCATCCCAGACGATTGGGGTTGTTTTATTGTATGGCTGTGTGTGCGAGTGTCTGGTTTTGACTACACGAACATTTTTGATTGTAGGCATATAGGTAGATACTTTCATGTTGCGTACTCTCACGGTCTGCAATAAGCTTCCGGCAGAAATTTCCTCAGAGCGGTACGATATGGGGCTCTTCAAAAAAGGCGTTATAAAATTTTTTCGATGCCGGCAGCGCGTTGTTAATACCTCTGGTGCTACAAACGTCCATAGGCGACGGTGACCACCTGCCAGGGTGGGCCGTCCACCTGTCTGCTGAACTCTGGCTATAAAAAAAGATAGTTAACACTAAAGTGGATAGTTAAAGTGTTAACAGTTAACTGTGTATTCCGGAAAAGTAGTTGCATCAAGATTGATAATATTTTGTATTTAGTAGTGAATATTATTTAGCATAACTTTTATATCACTGTTAAGTATAATTAAACTATTCGTATTTAAAAACATATTGTGGTATTTATTAATAACAGTTCCCCATCCTTCCTAAAAAACAAACACCCGTGATTTTTCTATAAACGCTTACGAACTCATTTTGCATTGTTACTACTAAACGGAGTTCCAAGTTTTAATACTGAATAGTATACATTAATGATTAGAAAATTTTTTATTACTCGATTCACAGAAAATGACTTCTTAGGAGTACCCGAATACAGCAATGAGATATTTATGAGCTGTTATTTCCTACATAAATAAGAGCACTAAATACATTTAAAAACTAAATAGTAAATAAAAGTAATTCTAAAGCTATAGAAATAAAAAAATAACAAAATTTCTGTATTGTACTGGAATATAGCTCGAATAAATATTATTTAAATAATCCATCCCACATTATATGGGGTCGACACAACATGTTACGTGTTGTAATAGTTGTGGCTTAATTTTTACAACCAGCCACTTGCCTGACGTTAACCCCTTTTTGGGGAAAAATCTGTCATCCTTTTTATTTAAATTATTTTTCTCATTTCACATTGAAAGTAGGACACGAAATTTTGCTGTCAATCATCTAATATGTCCTCAAGCGACACTTTTATTGATTTCTTCTTGAGTAAACAACATCCTAGTATTGGTTTAGGTGTGCAGGGTGACACTTTTGCCGGGTCGCCGACTTTTACAGGGTCCGTGCACAATTCACATTCGACCACTACGTCACAAGGGCTTCTAAATAGGAAATTTGCAGTGCCGAGCGTCTTCGAATGGTCTTGGTACTGCATTCCGTTGCGCTTGAATGCAGACACAGGCAGCTTCCGCACAATGCGTCCATTTTCATATATTTTAGTAGTGGCTCACAGCAATATTCCTTTTGGCAAGTAAGAGACCTTAAAACTTGTAGCTTTTTTTCACAACAATACATAACCTTCGGCGAAGGACATCGTGGCAAAAAGGGATAGCACATTTTTTTCTGTAGGACAGCAGACAGGCTGACGGCCTGCTTAGAACTTAGAAGTTACCGTCGCCCATGGATGCCCGCAACACTAGTGGCATCGCGAAAACGCTTCTATTGCATAAGAGTACAGGAACTTGGGCACTAATGCCCGAACACAACGTAAGGTTATTATGGCGGCAAACTTAAGACCAAAGGTGGTCGCCATCCAGATGAGCTTGGGGCCCTACCACGTAGTTAGGGTGGGTTGTTTTGTTGCCTTTTACGACAGGCCGACCCCGGCCGCAGAGATTAGTATAATTTCTCTGCCTCTGCACAGATAAAAATACATAGGAGGATCTTCACAGCACGTTGTTGTACAAGGGGCCACTAACATCAGACATACTGTAATTGCTCGCAGTCTTCAGGATAAAAGGTGTCATTTTTATTTAGATTTGACTTTTTTCTTTTGTAAGTTTTATATTATAATAAATAAATTTCCACTAAAATTTTGATAATTTTGACGGATTTGACTTTTTTGTAATTAATAATATTATATAAATATTATTTAAATAATTATATATTACTTTAATGAGATTTTGTAATAATACACAAACAAAAAGCCTCTAAATTAATTTCCTATCAGAAATGATTTTTTGTAATCCACAGTAAATGGGTTTATAAGAAAAACACGTGGTAAACAAAAGTGCAAAAAAAATCAATTCTACGCCATAGTTATACTTATTCGTAGCACGTGCGTAGCGCTACGGTGCTTAACCATACCTTGTCACGTAGCCATGTGTACACTCAAGACATTCATTTCTTTACTCCCCGCTTTCAGTGCCGATGTTTGGAGTTAATAGTTTATGACATTGTACTCAACAGTTAAGAAAATAATCATAATGAATATAATATTCTACGGAATCAGAAAAAAATTCTGATTGATTTTTATTAATGATCAAGTAAACAGGTAAAAGTTAACTCAGAGGGATTACCACATCTTGTATATTACAAACTCAAGTTCTTGTAAATTCCCGTCCAGATGCAATCGATAAATCAATTTGCTTCAGATCTGCCTTCCGGGAGAGGCTAAAAATACTAGTTGCACACCCGTAAAGTTAATTTAATTTATTTTATCTTAAACAATTAAAATTTATTTAAAGAAAAAAATAAAAATATTATTAATCTATACCTCAATTACCTATTAGGTCTTTACCTATGAAATTGCCGTTTTGTATGAAAAAATTTAAACGAATTTATTTCATGTATTTTTTATTTAAGAAGTAATCACCAATGCAATCAATGCATCTTTGCCAACGCAGTGGCAGTTTATTGATGCCCTTCTTAAAGAAATCAGCTGGACGGGAGGCAACAAATTCTTCAAAAGCATTTTATACTGCCTCTCGGGTATTGAATTTTTTCCCGCCAAGAAGTTATCCACATTCTGAAAAAAGTAGTAGTCTGTAGGTGCAAGGTCTGGTGAGTAGTGCGGATGACGAAGAACTTCCAACCCCAGTTCTTGCAACTTGGAGACCGTCTGAAGTACAGTATGAGGTCGCGCGTTGTCGTACAGGAGCAGCGGAGACGAGCGATTGACCAATGCTGGTTGGAGATGTGCCAGCTTCTCCATCATTGTGTTCAGTTCTTCACAGTACACATCTGCAGTAATGCTTACCCCATTCGGTAAGAAGCTGTGATGAATCACACCGGCGCTAGACCACCAAACAGTGACCATCACTTTTCTAGAGGTAAGTTTTCGCTTAGGGCATTGTTATTGAACCAGGATCCAACCAACTTGCTGAGTGCTTGCGGTTATCAAACAGAATCCATTTTTCATCGCAGGTAACAATGCGGTTCAAAATTCCTTCCTTTGTGTGTCTGTTGAGCAGTGCAAGGCACGTCTCGACGCGTACTTCGCGCTGGCGATCATTGAGTTCGTGGGGCACCCATTTGTCAAGCTTTTTCACCTTGCCAATTTGACGCAAATGGACCAAAATTGTTTTGACGCTAACATCGAAAGCTGCTGCTAATTCAGCCGTAGATTGTGTATCATCAGCTTCCACAATCGCCTTTAATTCGTCATTGTCGACCAAAGTCTTCGGACGACCGCGAGGTTCATTTTTCAGGTCGAAATTCCCAGAACGGAAACGAGCAAACCAATAACAGGTGGTGCCTTGGTTTGTAGTGTTAGCTCCGTCGTTGATGTTGCGTGCCGCTTGTGCCACGTTGCTGCCACGACGGTACTCATATTCCATAATTACTCGAATTTTTAACGTATCCATGATGACGAAAAAGATTGAAATGCGATGAAAATGTAACACTAATCAATAAACAAATGACTACTATTGAAAAAAGAATTCCATGTTTTTAAAATAAAATTAATTTGAAATTAGAATTATTAGCCAAACAAAAATTATTTTGATTTGAAATGGCCAGTACTGCAGAACGGCAATTTCATAGGTAAAGACCTATTATTTGCTCTTGAAATCTATCTGAAAGTTTTATCGTATATACTTCTCTGTGTTTTATAAAATATATACTTTTGTTTATAAAAAATAACCAATTTATATCGGCGCTGACGGTTTTTGGATTATTTTTTCTTCTTCTATCGGATGTAGAAAGTTTCCACATTCCAAATTTCACTATTAAGTCCCAGAGATAGCGTTGGTGAGGAATGGGTGTTCCAAAATTACTAGGGGTACCCAAATATCTTAATTACATTCTGACAGTGTTTGAGAGACTACTTCCTACTGTTCTCCTTAAATATGCCGGCGAACAACCTTTGCGACCTGAAAATACTAGGGCGGCATAAACTGTAGGTGGTTGCATACGTACGACGCATAGTCGATCAGGGTTGCGGAGCGCGGGGCCGACGCGGCGAGGCGCATTGCAGGCGGGTGAACGGCCCCGCATCGATCCCTGTCCTCCCCGCCACCCGCAACCCCCAGCCCCTCCCGACCCGGCTTGCGTAACCCCCTTTCCGTGCTTATGTAACTATGACGCCACTCGCGTATTTCCTCATGCTTCTTTTAAATGCATTATCATAAAAATAATATAAATTTAAGGTATATATAACGGCTTCTCAATTACAAAATCCTACTTCAAATTACAGGAAATTGTAATAATCACTATCTTTAAAAATCGATTTAATAAAATAATAAGATACACAGTTAGTAAAATATTTGTAAAACTACTTTTCAAGACAATACGGTCCTATATACTCTTTCGTTTCCCGCCATAAGTCAGTGGAAAGTAATTTGCTACCTACTCGTAATTGTCATAGACTAGACTCTAATGAATACTGGTATTACTCCATTTGCTTTTACTATCCTAGTACTTCTACCCAATAAAATACTTCTACCAAATTTAAATCTACAACACAACTTCACCTTATTTTATCTTCTAATACACACATACATATAATCACGCCTCTTTCCCGTAGGAGTAGGCAGAGACCACTTCTTTCCACTTGCTACGATCCTTACATACATGTTTCGCTTCGTCCACTTTCATTATTCCCTTCATACATGCCCTTCGGTTTAGGGTACTCTTGACCTGGCCTTTTTTCAAGACGTTCCTGATCTGGTCTCGAAACGTCCGCCTAGGTCTACCCCTTCCAATACTTCCATTCACACTCGCCTTATACACTTTTTTCGTCAATCATTTTTCATTCATTCTCTCGACATAGCCAAACCATCTCAGCATACCTTTCTCAATTTTTGTTACTACAACTTCTTTCAGACCACAACGTTTCTTTATCTCATTATTTCTTATCCTGTCACTCAGTTTAACTTCTATCATACTTCTTAACGCTCTCATCTCAACTGCATTTATTCTGCTTTCATGTTTCTTCTGCCATACCCAACTTTCACTTCCGTACATGAGTGTCGGAACCAACACCTCCTCATGCACAGCCAGACGAACCTTGTTAGACACCTTCCGACTGATACCTTCCTAATGATAAAATTAATGATCAAATTAATCTCATTTATATATAAACAAAAATAATTATGCTATTTCAAAAATATTTATCAAAATGTTCTATAATGTGATATATAAATTACATCGATATAGGTATTAACATGCAACAATTACCTTTTTCCATTTATAAACTCATTTTCGATTTTCTATCCGTGCAGGGGCGGAGAAAGAATATTAACATCTGCGGCCAGGGTCGGCCTATCGTAAAAGGCGACAAAACAACCCACGCTAGCTACGTGGTAGGGCGTCAAGCCCGTCTGGATGGCGACCACCTTCGGTCTTAAGTATGTCGCCATAGTAACTTTGTGTTGTGTTCTGGCATTAGTGACCCACGTTCCTGTACCCTTATGGGACAGCACCGTGTTCGCGATAATACTGGCGTTACAAATATCCATAGGCGACGGTAACTGCTAAACTCTAAGCATCAACCTGTTTGCAATAAAAAAAGTCCTTTTCCAAACACGGAAAACTGGACTCTTTCAATTATTTTTAAAAATTCACATTATGGTATACGTAATAACGTCTGAATTATATATTGAATAGCGAAATTAATACTCCAAAGCTATTGACAAAGTAACGAAATGCAAAGTATGGCATGGATCATTAAGAGATTGTTATCATAGCATTTAATTCCGTTATCAGTCTAATAAATATAGAGGTGCATTGTGCCGTATATCATTAGTATGAACAACAGAACCACAAATAATATGTATTTATAAATAGTTCAGTGGCACATCGTAAAAGCAAAATTAACTTAGAAACTAATCTGTCATTGCATATTTAAGTATTATTACTAATAAATATCATATGAAAATGATTAGTATATATTTTCTAATATCACATTGTTTGTCTTTGTATGCGACATATTCTTATTATAATAATAGGATGTAGTTAGAGTTTTATCTTTATTTGTTGTAAATTAATATTTTTTAGATATTATGTTAATATTTTATTATTGTAAAGTATGTTTCTGTAGGTTTTTTGTGTAATAACTGTCTTTAGTACCATACGTTTGAAATACGATCGATTTAGATGTTTATATGATTAGCTGATGGGACACGATGCTTCTTAGCTTTAGAAAATAGTAAGTAGTAATTTCAAATTAGATTTCTTTAGTTAAATAATATTCATATACTCAACAAGCAATAACATACTTTCCATTAGTAACTTTCATTAAATCGTTTTGACCTAAATGACAATGCATGATAATAATCACGTAGATACGTGATGTTTAAAATAAGCGGAAGCTACGTTCCATAGCCGCGTAGCCCGTAGCGGGGTTACGCCGTAGCCGGGGTGCGGTCGCCGACCCCTGGCCGTGAACGGGGGCGCGGCTCGAGTCGCACTGCCGCTTCCCCCGCCCGCCGCAGCACTCGCCGCAACCAGCCGCAGTAGACACGTGCGCGCCGCACCCCTACCGGGTGATAGCTACAGGAGGATTTACTTTTCACATTTTCAGCACCGTACTTTTAGAATACAATTATATTGTACTTTTAACTAGCAATTTATGAACAAAAAAAATATTTTGATTCGTCCACGGTGTCATGCTTATATATCACCACTTTAACGTTGGAATTGGAATCAGGATTTCATATATATAGATAGAATAGAAAAAAAGAACCAGAAAGATGGAAAGTGTAAATGAACTACCAGAACTACCAGTCATTTACTGTCACTTCTTCTTTGAGATTATGACACTGGTTTAGCAGGTTAATCTGTAAGTTAAAACAACTAACTCTACACGTAAAACTGTTGTCACGAACTTCCTGCCACCCTCACTTGCTATGACAAAATCTAAAAGTTATTGATAACATTTATATGTATGTGTACACACGAAATATCTAGAAATTAACTGCTTAAGAAAACGGACGCTCACTGCTTAAAGATGAAAAGCTCGGAAGAACTAGAGAAATGCAACTCATTTTCATGTATGTTAAATCAAACAGTATTCAAAATTTTTAATATTCAAGTAATCTATATTTTAATTCAAGTAAAACGTCGAAGTCAACTATAAAATTAATATTCCGCCCAGAAATTTAAAGCATCATACCGTATCTGCATTACTCAGGCAAGTCACGCACACAACCACTCATGAACTCACACATTGACAATTGCCTAGATCTGTCCACAACTAGTACCACCGCCACACCCCCGTTTCGTGTCCGCATAGGGCGGCACTCACACACATAAAAAGTTTAGAGGAAAATTCACTCGCACATGCGCAACTAGACCGGTCGAGATACAGATAATGTGGCAGTGTGCGTTGGAAATCTGTGTTAATGTACTTCCGCGTTCATATTCGTAACACGCTGTATGTAAGGGTGGGGCGCGAGTGTGCGCGGGTGCATCGACTTCGCTTCCTGTTCCGCAAGGTACAACGGCCTCGGGCCCTGATTTATGTCCGCTAGTTTGAGGGTTTGCGTGTTATTGTGACGTTACCGCCGCATAATGCGCCTAATCTGCTTTATTTTAATGATGACTGATATATGTACATACCGTAACGATAAATATGTATTTCAAAATTATATCTGTTCTCCTTATTTAATACGGTTATTTTATTTAAAGTAATCTCTTGGTACATTAATTAAATTTTCTTATGTTTACACCTTTTATTTTAAACTATCGTACGGCTACTATTATTTTATAGTAGTTGTAGTTTTAAAATCATCTTACCAAGGATATCACGTTTAAATCTAGAAGAACAAATTATATAAATAGCATTCTAATATTTGTTCAGTTTAATTATATTCTAAATTTGTGGTATATAAATACACAATTTAATCACTTTTGTACACTGTATACCATGAATAAACTAATAATATTACGCTCGTGATATAAACAGCATATAAGGAAAAGCTTAGAATGTTTATACCAGAGACAATTTTAAAACAAATTGTAGTACATCGATACCCGACTAGGCCTGAACTTGTTATAATGACACGACAAAGCTCATTGAGTGCAATGTTGTAAAAAAAACTTTACGTATAGGTGTTTCCTTTGAAACGCCTTTGCCTCTGAATTATTGACCACTATTCCGTCAATCATAATTAGCATCAATTAACAACTAAAAAGCGCCAAAACAAACATTTGCAGACTCGTCTCATCCCTTGTCCTCCCTCGGTTTACGATAAATGTTTAATAGATACTCTGTTCTACCAATCTATGCTGCGTGGTAGAGTTGCAAGTTCTTAAAACCAATAATTTTTATCCCAGATTGCCTCAGAGATAATATTCTAAATTTGAGTTATATTGCTAAGTAATGCAATGGACAAAACATATTTCATATTGAGTTCCAAATCCTTTGGTAACATTAGTCATTTTATTAAACACCATATCACTTTTTATTGTGCGATGTTTACAGTTTTAAAGTTATTTATCACAGGAAACTACTTATAAAAACAGAAGTTATTTTAACTTCTAGCTTATAATTTATGTTAATATCTTAAATTGTAGTAAATATGGCAACACTAAATGGAGGACCATTCAGATTGATATTCGTCTATAAATCTTCTTGTTATTTATTATCAAGATTTCGGCTTGCGTGAGATTTTCCGTCTCTAAAATGGCACCGTAAATCTCGTTTTACTTATTAGAATATTATTGCTGTCAAAAACATATTCATGGTAAACTTCGGGCATAGCTAAGAGTGATGGGAGGCTGAAGTCCGCGATTCGCTTACAAATATTAGCAAAAGAATGGACTTTGCTTTTAAAAGAAACTATTGTCTGTAAATTTGGATATAGACATAGCGATATTCATATTCTGTTCTGAAGTACTTTTATATTTATTAAGCTAATAAAGATAAAAGTGTTCGCTCTTTTCTAGTTCCAAATCTGCAATCATTATCAAGCCAAAGTGCAAGTGACCCTACAGTTTCATGTAAAATGATCTGTGGCGTAAATGAGTTAAATGAAAACCGGCATTGATAGTAAGCGTATTGTACAATATCGAAAATGATTCTCAGGCAAATGGTTGGTAAGTACTCCTGACTGTAAGAGGCGACGAGTCGAATATCGGAATCAGTGGTAAATCTTGGGAAAGGGCTCTGTTTTTGAAGTTTAACTCCATCATCATCATCTTAGCGTTGAATCCCGATTGCAACCCAAACTCTCGCTTCGGCGCTCGGGGTCCGCTTTCCGACTTTTTCTTCTCCACTTCGCACGATCTTCGGCATCTTTGATGGTCAGTCCATTGGCACGCATATCAAATCCTACGACGCTAAGCCAGCACTTTTTAGGTCTACCCCTCCTGTCGGGGCCCGGCAGTGGCGGCATGGCCATACATTTGTTCCCCACGTAAGTAGCCGGTTGCCGTAAAACGTAGCCATACCAACGAAGGCGACACTCCTGCAATTTATCCTCAATGTCACGGACATGAAGGCTGCTACGAATGCGAGAGTTCCTAACGCGGTCCTTCCGCGTTACTTCGCACATCCACCGCAACATATTCATCTCCGTGACTCACAGTGCCTGCTTGTTTCACTCCAGCACCGGCCACGCTTCACATCCGTATAAAAGGACAGGCCTAATAGATCTGTCCCTTCAACTTAACTGGTATTTTGGGGTCACAAATGACACCAGTTACCACGCCATTTGGTCCACGCGGCAGCAATGCGTGTCTTAACGTCGCAATCAATGTCACCAGACGCGTGAATAAAGATCCCACGTATTTCACCTGTTCCGTGCGCTTGACCGTATCGCCACCTGTGCGCACGAATGTGGGATCTGTGGAGTTGCAGACCATGTACTCGGTCTTCGCCACATTGAGCTTCAGACCGCCGATCTCAAGCGATTCCTTCCATACCTTCATACGTCTCCCCAACCTACTCCTGTCCAAATCTGCCAGCGCGATATCATCAGCATATATGAGCAACCATAGGGGCTACTCATGAGAGTTTCTGATGCTGTCTGACAGTACATCTAATACCACGCTGAACAGAAACGGCCTAAGGATGGATCCCTGGTGTACAGTGATGGGGAAGGGTTTTTTGTCACCAACAATGGTCCGAACTACCGAATCGGAATCGCGGTACGTGGCTCAGATAATATACAGGGTGACTTTGACAAACCCGTCCAAATTTTTTACGCACTAAACATCATTTAAGGAACCCATTTTTGCAAAAAAAGTTGTATGTCAATTTTTCACCATAAAATATTTCATATATGATCATTAATTCAATCGTACAGAATAGTGCTATGGTGCAACCTTCCTACGTTAACCTGTTATTACCTGTCTCTGTCTCTCCCGCGTAAATGAGTAGTGCGTATTCGCTCGCTCGGTGCAATGCCGCCGTCCTCGGCCTTTTATTAGGTCAGATGGAAGAGGTCATTGACACTCTAGCGCCGTATTATGTAAATTGCGAGTTCTTTGAATGACTTTGTGATGCTAATTACTCAACATTTTTGTACTATGTGATACAAAACTAAAATACATGTTTCTCATAACTTTTACTAAAGATTCTTCTGTGTGAATTTGGATGGGTTTGTCAAAGTCACCCTGTATATTGACATAGGTCTCTGGAACCCCTTTGAACCGCAATGCTCACGAGGAATACAGTCGAAGGCCTTCTGCAAGTCAAGAAACAGGCAATTCAGAGGCGTATTCTTCGTCCTGTGTTTCTCCGCGACAGTCCTTAAGGCAAAAGCAGGGTCCATTGTCCCGTGAGCAGGGCGAAACCCATATTGACATTTCTGAGACAGTGCACTCCTGTCAAATTCGAGAGTCGATAACCCTTTCGAAGAACCGTGCAGAGACGGAGAAAGAATACTAACCTCTGCAGCCGGGGTCGGCCTGTCGTAAAAGGTGACAAAATAACCCACCCCAGCTACGTGGTAGGGCCCAAGCCCGTCTGGATGGCGACCACCTTTGGTCTTAAGTATGCCGCCATAATAACTTTCTATTGTGTTCCGGCATTAGTGACCCAAGTTCCTGTACTCTTATGGGACAGCAGCGTGTTCGTGATGCCACTGGTATTGCAAACACCCATAGGCTGCTACTGCTAAATTCTAAGCGGGCCGTCAGCCTGTCTGCAGCAATAAAAAAATGGTGTGGGACATGACCTTAATACCTCGGTAATTACCGCACTCCTGCACCAACCCTTGCCTTTGAAGACTGGAATAATGATACTCAGTCTCCTTTAGCTTGGGATCGCACCAGTGAGGAGTGTCCGGTTAAAAAGGTCGGTTAAGATGCCCACACCACGAGAGCTCATCTCCTTCCAGGCTTCGATGGGGACTCCATCGGATCCAACAGCTTTACAATTCTTCATGCGGCGAAGACAATTCTGGACCTCTGCAGGCGTTACCAGTGGCACTAGTCCTTGATTCTGGGGAAGATCTGGCCTCTTGGTGCTGCGTGTTCAGCAGCTCGTGGAAATACGAGCGCTATCTCTCCTTCACTGCGAGGTCCTCGCATAGCAGGTTGCCCACAGGGTCTTTTACACAGCGGCACTTGGAAATGTCCTGTGCCGCTTTAACCCTGGTGCACGCCAACTTATAGAGGAGCTTCTGCCCTTCATACTATTCCAACTTATCGTAAAGTGGTCTCGTCTGGCTCTGGCTGTTGAGTTTTAACTGATTGGTAATAAATTGTAAGAGTTGTGTTTAATTTAATTAAGATTGTATGCTTGTCCGCTCCCTAATGGCGCAAAGACAAAGTATTCGATTCAATTAGTACATCTCAACGTATAAAGCCTCCCATAATAAAGCGGTGAGTCACTGTACCGCACACACCTCGTTGCAGACGACGGGCCAATATTTGATTTAAACATCGATATTAGGCATGTAATCCACGGTAAGTAGAGAACTATAATTTTGCTATATAGGTAAACAGGTGGTATTGATGCTACTGTGCACCCTCTAAGCTAAAACACATCTTGCAATGAAGGAGAAATAACGCTCGTATATCCACGAGTTACTGAATAAGCAGCACAAAAAGGTGTATCGCTTGACTAAGCCTCTGCTAAATATACACATCAAAAAAGTCTAAGCAACATGCATGATATTACAAATTTACCATTTATACTAATTAATTTCTAAGTCTTTACTCACTCAAAGTGCGTACGTATGTAAACTATTTTTGTTATTGATGACTACTGGCTGGTTGTAAATAAAATCGATTATGTTTTTTTTTTCATAAAATTAAATGAAAGGGAATTTGTTTGAATTTAAGTGCGTTTTTATTGCTACGTTTAGTCTTGATTTTATAATTTTACCAACCATTTAAATAAAGTTAGCGACAGAATTGAATTGTTAGATATTCTTTACGTCATGGAGCGACGTCATTTGACGCCAAATGTAATGGAGCCATAGAGCTGTAGGGATGTTGCAAACGGGAAGTAATCAATCTCAGGTATCTCGGCATTTTGGCATTCATAGAAGTGTTATTTGTCGTCTTTGGCAGCGCTACAATAATACAAGGAAACCCGCTGAACAGCATCCAGGCCGTTAAAGGAGTACAACCACTCAGCAATACCGGTACATACAACTGACTGCAAGATGCCAGCCGATGTTAACCGCTCGAGAGATAAGTTTGAGGCTACAAAATTCAATTGGTGTTGATGTAAGTCTCCAAACTGTGCGAAATCGACTGCATGAGTACGGCCTACGAGCTCGACGCCCAATTAGGTGCCCACCGATACGTCACGGGAATCGCGCTGTCGAAATTAATGGTGTAGAGAATGCAGAACATGGACCCAGGAACAATGGGATAAAATTATGTTTTCCGATGAGTCGCGATTCGGGTTTAGGCCTGACACAAGAAGGGTACGAGTGTACCGTCGGCCCGGAAATACTGAAAGGCTCAGATGCATTCAGGAAGTTCATCCATACAGCGACTCATCCACCATCCTAAAATTTAAATTAGTACATGTTGCTTAGACTTTTTTGATGTGTGTATATCGCTTGAAGAAGTCTCTATATCTTGGCCTTATGAGAAACTAGAAACTCGTCAAAAACAATAAAGTCCAGATCGAGATTTGGAAGATGTTGGCTGCTCGTGGTGTTTAAACGAACTTTTTCTGATATGATCCTGAGGGATCATTACTCCAATTCGACTGAAGTGTGATATAGTGAGTAGCAATATGGGCTTAACCGTGCTCACTGATCATGGATCCGTTTTTCCTAAAGACTGTCAAGAATTAATACGCCTCTCGATTACCTAGTAATAACTGAATTCGTCACATTGATTTGGTGAGCCCTGGAGTACATTATTGGGTAAGATTTTGTAATATAGCTTTCATATATAATTCCTTGTAGTGTAGTACATGTATATTGAACGCGTCGCCAGCAAAGTTGCAGTCTATTGAGCTCGGAAGGGGGCACAAGTGTACGTTTGCCGTGCAAACTTTCGCAAATGCGTTGTTAAAAGGTTCCCTAGTGAAGATCAATAACTCCCGCCGCATCTGGCAGCCTGGTACCTGTATCGTCGTTTTGTTGTTGTTTCTTTCTGTGAGCTCTCTTTGGTTACATTGAAAAATGTATCTTATTCATTTTATAAAGATTATATTATTATAAAATACTTGCTGTTTAACATGGTTACGTTGAACTAAGAAGAAGAAGAAAGAACAACATTCTTCTGTAATAACAAACGTTAATTTGTAATAAACTCCTAATGTTTTGGTCGCTGAGATTGGCAGCTAGGTAAAATGACGACTTCCTGGCATAACGGCTAACGTACGTGGGTACATTTGCAGAGGTTATGGGTTAGATTCCCGTCCAGCGCCTAGGTTATGTATAATATGTATTCATATAAAAAAAAAAAAGTATATATGTAGTTTATTAGTTATCTAGTACTCATAACACAAGTGCTATGCAACTTAGTTTGGGACTTGGCGTTGTGTGAAATGTCCCAATATACTTATATTACTAGTTGATCCGGCAAACGTTGTTATGCCATATGAATTTAAAAAAAAGTAGCCTAGGGCCCTCTCCAAGATCCAATCTATACCTAAATTCATCAAAATTGGTTCAGCGGCTTAGGCGTGAAAGCGTAACAAACAAACAAACTCACTTCTGCATTTATAATATTATTTAGGATAAAAAACTTACAAAACTTGCAAAGTGCTCACAGTGAGACAGTTATATATACTGCATGTAATTATATTTCAGCATTGTGTCACACCATTTGTGGCAGTGAATAAGCGTCTTAAACATAAAGTTTGCACTCTTCCTAATTCAAATGTAGCTTTTACAAGAAAATTTTCTATTTATTTAGGACCTCTTATTTATAATAAAATAAATTATGATATTTCATATCATCATGATATCAATTTTATACAACTCCAACACCCTCATAAGCCATGAATGCGGCACTGAATCATAAGCCTTTTTATAATCAACCCAAGTAGTGCAGAGGTTTTTTCTATTTCGACGGACTTGTTTATTGATAGCCATATCTACGAGGAGGAGCTCTTTCGTACCACGGGACCCCAGCCTACATCCATTTTGAGTGTCCGCCAAAATTTTGTTGTCTAAGAGATGTTTCATTAATTTTGTTCTATTATTATTATTATTATTAAAACTGTCCACCCGTTAGTAGGTGGCAACGTCGCCTACAGATGTTTGCAACACCAGATTCTGCCAGCTGACTGCAGATCTCGAAGAGGAACTGACAGAGGAAAGTGTGACTTGTCACTGTATATACCTATATATTGCATTACATTTGACGATATAATGCGCAGGGAATAATGCCATATAACAAGGAAAATGATAGAAATGAGAGACAATGGATACAGAAATAGAGGTAGACCAAGAAAGGTAAATGGATTGCTTAAAAGATGATATGGCAAAAAAGGTGTGAATGTTGGGATTAGGATATTTTAATAATGTATTTAGTACTAGCTGTGCTCGCGACTCCGTCCACGTGGAATAGTGACTTTGGGCAGCATTTTTTTGGATATATGAAATCAACTTAAATTGGAAATTCAACCTACTAAGACCAGCCTAAGCTGAACCCTATTTCATATGATTGATGATATAAATCTGAGGTCAACTTAAATTGGACTATACAATTTCCGAAACTTATCATTTTTAACAAAAACTATTTTATTTTTCTAAAATAAAAATAGCCTATGTTACTCCTTGATACATCAGCTATCTGCCAGTAAAAGTCCCGTCAAAATCGGTGCAGCCGTTTCAGAGATTAGCCGGAACAAACAGACAGACAGACAAAAATTGTAAAAAATGTTGTTTTGGTATATGTACCGTGTATACGTCCGAATGAACTTAGTAAAAAGCGGTTATTTTAATATTACAAACAGACCCTCCAATTTTATTTATTTGTATAGATGTTAACTAGCAAGGCGAGTCTACATATCATTTAATGTCCCACAAATAAATATATTTACTAAACATAAACGACAAAACCATATTGAATATATTTAACCTTACTGGTGATATTCTGGCTTTTTAGCTTTCTGGATAGTATTCAAATAATGAAGTAATACTTAAAGAATTCAGAAGTTAAATCCCTGCTACATCCGTAGCTTTCACGTTTAAGCCTTAAATGCGCTGTTAGCAGTTCACTTCGACGTCACGTCGTGTCACGTCGTGTCACGTCGATACTCTTCCATGATACTTACCTTTCTTGAACCTAGGAGCACGTAGTCATATAGCTGAATTTGTTTTATGGTGTCTGCTATCTAAACCTTCAAAAGAAAAACCAAAAGGTCATAACATAGCTCATCCTATTTCCTGGGACATCGTTTACTCTCTAGCTATGAGTATTCAAAACAAAGATGGAATGTATCTATCTTGATGGATTGCGGTGATGTGGCGAAAGTAGGTGAGAATATTGAATTGAAGGCTAATAGATGAAAGTGAAAGAAGATAACTTATTGTGATGACTCCACATAGTTTGGGATTCGGGCAGGAAGAATATGATAGATACAAGATGAACTGGACTAGTGCTTAATCAGAAACAGGCAAACCTGTTTAACCATATATAGACTAATTTGTTGGGGTTTTGATTGATCGATAGACTGTAGTGACACGCACCCCACGTAAAATATTGATGAATCAAAATATAGGCCCATCGGGTCAGTGACCTCTAACGGGTTACTGTGAAATTACTAAAGCCGGAAATTACGTTATTGGTGAGAAAAGAAAATAGCTCATCATTTTAATTCGTAAATAGATCAGTAGTAGATCAGACGATCGAATCATGTTGATTAATGACCTCCGTGGCACAATAGTGTTTGGACATCGAAACGCCTGCAAGGGTCACGGTTTCAATTTCGGTCCCGACTTTAAGTGTTTACATATTACATATAATGTTTATTTATTTACAAAAAAAAAAGTATAAAAATAGTCTAGTAGTATCAGTCTAGTAATATCCATTAACACAACTGAATATTTAATACGATAATACGGAGAAATTATCTCCATCTTATTACGACGGTATACTGATAAAAACATGATATAGTAACATTTACATTATTCGTAATTTATTCTTAAAAAATAATTGCGGCATTAAGGGCATTCTATTTAAAGAATATAATTGCCGTTTTGTTATCTGTTTTGAGAATCTAAAATGTTTTTTTTTTTGTTATTTATTCCAATAACTTTCCATTTAATCTCGCAACTCTAATCCCTATATGCGAAATATATTTCACTGTTAAAATTAAGTATTCACAAGAACGATCTTACGCGGTATTTATTTTTTATTTTTTTTAATGCTGTAGGACAGCAGACAGGCTGACGGCCCGCTTAGAATTTGGCAGTTACCGTCGCCTATAGGTGTTTGCAACGCCAGTGGCATCGCGAACACGCTGCTGTCTCATAAGGGCACAGAAACTTGGGTCACTAATGCCGGAACACAACACAAGGTTATTATGGCGGCATACTTAAGACCAAAGCTAGTCGCCATCCAGACGGGCTTTAGGCCCTACCACGTAGCTAGGGTGGGTTGTTTTGTCGCCTTTTACGACAGGCCGACCCCGGCCGCTGAGGTTAGTATTCTTTCTCCGCCCCTGCACGGGTAAATTTTTATTAATCTAAATTTACCTGCCTTTATCCCAAACTATGTGATCGGCCCCACGTGTTCTTTCTTTCCACTCTCCTCTGTTAGCTGTCGTTTCAACACTTACACACTCTTTTGTCTTGTTATCTTTTAATTAACATATTTTTCTCTTCTTTAGTCCACACCTCCTTCTGTGTCTACTGACTCTGAATCCTAATGCTTCCATTGTTACATGGCGTTTTTCTCATGATATAACCATACCACGCTGGTCTGTTACTTTTTAAATTTTCAATCATTGTCGCTGTTTTATTTCCACAGATATAACATACATCTACACTCCTTTGCAAAAAAAAAACGGGCACCTTACAGTCACTGGTTTTTCGATGGATAATATTAATGTTTTTAACACTTAAACTCCTGGAATCGATGTTTTAGGCAATGTAAACATAGAGCCGTGTTAAATTGGACATTTTAATGGGTATATTGAAATTAAGACCATGATAATTTTTTAAAACTATTAAAAAATAATAATTAATAACAAGTATGATCTCCCTCGCAGGGATTACGTCGTGTAAACGTTTTGGCATGCTTTCCACCAGGCTTTTGATGGTATGGGCGAATCGCCTGACGGCCAAAACAACGGCGCTGCTACGCAAGCTGCAGCGCGTCTTGGACGTCAGGGCGATAAGAAAATACCGCACGGTATCCTTCGAAGCGGCCTCCCTGCTGGCTGGCTGGATCCCTACCGTAGGACCTCGAGGCTCGTGCCCTGGCACCGTTATGCCAGTGGCGCCGGGTCGCGGTCGAGCGTAGCTCTCGCCTCGCGTCTTACGAAGTAGAGGTAAAACGGGTGGAGCTGCGCAACGAGGTGTTTCTGGTGTAGTGTTCCGTGGCCCCCCTCAACTCCTTCAGTCGATTTAGAAGAGCGCCGGGGGGACAAAATCCTGACCCCTTGACGTCAACACTTTGGAAGAGGCCCGGGCCTCGAGATGACAGGCCACATATCCGTGGGCCCAGGCATAGGCGATAGGAGAACAGCGGGATTTTTAAGTGGGTAGTCGGATGGTCGAATATCTTTCCCGGAGCTTTAGATGGTATCCTATGAAATGTGTTCCCATTTAGCCGATATCACAGGTTTAAGCTCCTTGATGATTTTAGGGATGGTTGCACAGATTATACTCGCCTTTTAGGAGATCCCAAACGTACTCAATGGGGACCAACCTTAAGGTCGGGACTCTGCGCTGGCCAATCCATAGGTTGGATTGTTTTGTCACCTTTTACGACAGGCCGACCCCGGCCGCAGAGGTCAATATTCTTTCTTCGCCCCTGCACGTATAGAGATGTGTGCAACGTTTTCTCCCTGAAACTTGCCTTCTCTGAACGCAACCTGTCTGTTGGTATCGAGTCCAGGTTCTTTGGACGGTTGAACGACTAACGTTCAACCGTTGTAAGACGTAACATCGGCTACCTTCTTCTTCCAGCAACGCTATAATTTTACTAGCTCTTATTGCTTTTTCTGCCATTACAATAGATACAAAGATATCTTTTTTTTTTGTCGCGGGGAAAAACCTCACTTGACGCGTTCCCCCGACTCGGGGGGACCGAGGGATATGTGGAACTCCGGGAAAGATGTTTGGCCATCCGACCACCCACTAAAAAACCCCACTGTTCTCCTATCGCCTACGCCCGGGCCCACGGATATATGGCCTGCCGATCTCGTGGGCCGGGCTGGCGCCGGCCCGCCCTTTGTCTTGAGGCGGGCCCCTTCTAAAGTGTTGGCGCCAGGGGGTCAGGGTTTCGTCCCCCCGTCGCTCTCCTAACAACTCTAGGAGTTGAGGGGGGCCGCGGAACGCAGCCCTCACCCTCGCGGCAATAGTGCGGGCGGCGGATCCCTCGTGGGGCCGCCCGCGGCCGCTTATTACGGCGGCTGGAGGTCGTTACTTGGCCTCCGGCGCCGCCGACGTGGCCTGCGTTGGCGGGAGGGGAGTGTGGTGGTCGACTCCCGCTCCCGCTCCGCCGCCTCCTTTGCGGACATGACTGCCTCGCAGAAGGAGGCGACGGCCGTCCATCCAGGATCGCCCCCGACCATGGACAGAACCAGGGCCGGGAGCGACAGGTCCACGCCGATTTGGGCGAAAAGGGCGCGGCGCTCCTCGCGCCACGCTGGGCACACGGCCACAGTGTGGTCCACCGTGTCCTCCTCGTCGCCCGCGCCACAGTGGTGGCATCCCGACGTCATCTCCCGCCCTATGCGACACAGGTACCTCCCGAAGCAACCGTGCCCCGAGAGGACCTGCGTCAAGCGGAAGGTCAGGGTGCCGTGGCGCCTTTTCAGCCATTCGGCCAGGACGGGCCTCACTGGGATTACACGAAAAACATCTTATTTAAAAATAACGAGAAGTTAGTTTTAGTTGTCTGATAATCCTTTAAGCGCAAACCCGCGAAATGTAAGTAAAAAGTCAAAAACTGAAAAGGCATTATTTAGTTTTAGGGACTATATATTTATTTTTAAAAATAAAACTTTCGAATTTCGAATTAACCTTTTATCATACTCAGACTCTTTGTTAAGTGCCAATAACACAGTTTAGCTATTAAAACCTCTTTGGAATTAAATTATTATCAATAATGTAGAAAAATCAAACCTGTCCATTTTTTATTGCAGATGAGTTTATATATGAACCAAAATTTGCAGACCAGCTATATAGCATTGCAAATCAGTTATATAACAAATATTTTCCCTATAATTATACAGTCAAATTGCGGACAACCTTATATCGTAACAATAGCGTACTCCAAGTCAGAAATAAAAGTAAAAGCATTCCATCATTTTCCTTTACTACTATGGGGTTAAAGTATGAAATTGCCGATTTGTACTGAAAAATTAAAACTTGTTATTTTTCTAAGACATATTAATTTAATCAAAATATTTACCCTCATTACATTACATACATTGCTGCCATAAACAGTAGTTTATTTATGGCTTTACGATAGAACTCTAGGGATCTAAATTCGACAAATTGTGTGAAAGCATTTTGTACTGCCTCCTGGGAAGAAAAATTGCGGCGCGTTTATGCGCAGTCTCCTCTCCAAACACAGCGTTGATATTGCTAGCCTTTTCTGCCGCATTAGTTCCGCGTCTGAACTCGTATTCAAAAATGACTTGGATATTCGAAATATCCATCCTTCAGATCTAAGCTGATTTAAAAAAAACAATTGAATATCCAAAATCTAATGTTGCACATTTTTTTAATAAGAACCTCATAGGTATCATTTAATTTTGAAAAAAGTTTCACTCGATAATTTCGCACCATGATGGTTTTATGTCAATTCAAAGTATATATTACTATAAAACGGCTATTTCATACTTTAACCCCTATTATAATGATACCTGTATTTCATTCGTCTGGTGACATCCGATGTGATGTCAATGTGAATTAGTCATATGACGTAATGACAGTTTATTCGGGACCATAAAATAAATAAACTGTGACAATTCACACGACGCCATCTATTCCCAGAGTACACACCAGAGCGTTCGTGTTATGCGTACTAGACAATCGATATAATACTTATATACTTGTGTTTTGTAAATAAATTTATATTATACATGGACACCCCGACCCAGACCCCAAACAGGGTAGGAGTCGAACCCATGACCTCTAGGCTGGTTCTGTGTGATACCATTTGATTATGACATAAATTCATCGACACATAAATACAGAGCAACATTCTCCCCAGTTTTCTTAAAATAATTTCTTCCTGTACGTATCATATTTCGTGTAACAAACCCTACGTGCAAAATATTCGTCTCTTAAATGAATTTATCTGACAAATATTAATTTTCCCGACCAAATTTATTATGTATCGAGCAACCTCCAATCCCATGGGACAATGACTTTATAAATTATTGAAAATTTGTCATCACTGTTAAAAAGGGGTGCCATGGAAAGTCCTCGACCCCATTCCGACCCTATACTCCAACCAGGGCACCATGAGACGAGATAATACAATTAAACATGATCGTCACACCTGACACGGAGTGACAACGTTGTTGTTATAACTACTACATATTTATTTATTTATTTTAGTAAGACCTAATAAATTACAGTATGTATATATTAGGTGACCAACTATAATCTTTTACTGAGTTTTGTACTCTTTTTTCGCAAACTGTACTCTTTTCAAATCCTGTACTCTGAAAGTACTCATTTGTATAATTTTATACTCATTTGTATTTGTAAAATTCGTAAAAAAATTTAGATAATTGAAGAAATGGAACGATGAGAAAATAGAACTTGACAAAAGATGGGTAGAAATCTTTCGGAATTTTAGAGTAGAACATATCCCACATGAAAATTTAAAAGTTTTAATAGAAATTTCCTTATGTTGTCCAGGGACTAATGCTGCTGCTGAAAGGGCATTTTCACTAGGGAATGATTATTGGAGCAGTGAGAAGTCGCAACTTTCTGTAAAAAGATTATCTGCTATCTTAACAGTCAAATTTAATATGCAAAATGAAAGTTGTTCGGATGTGGCTACATTATTAGACGAACATCCTCATTTAGCAAAAAAAAATCCACTCCGAAGAAAAATAGGTTTTTAAAAAAAATAAAGTTTTTATCGTTTTTTCTTTTTTTTACCTATGAAATACTTGCAAAGTGTACTCTTTTTGAACAAAAAATAGTTAGTCACCTTAGTATATATAATCTAATATTCTTATAGTATATATAATCTAACAGCATCAAAAAAGTTTTTACCCATCGAATTTTTGAATGTGCTATCTTTTATTATGAACAAATCGATATGGAACCTTGCATCTAACTGTTTAAATATATGTGTTTGCACTACGAATAAAAAAGCTATTTTACATATTTAAATATGACGTTTACACGTTTCCGGTCGAAAGCGATCTGGAATCAATATATTATTTATTAGCTTTCGTGTATTTTTTGTAATATAGTGTATTTTAATATAAATTGAAACATGACTGTAATATAATTAATAAAATTAATATTTTAGATCTGTAATGTTATGTAACTTTTTTTATTTGTTTTACACTAACAATTTTGTTTTACTTTAGTATTTATGAGCAAGCATCTGAAGTACACGAAGCCTGTTTTAAAAGTTTCTGCCAGATACTGGTAGCAATATAGATATGTAATATACAGTTAATTAAAGACATAGTTAATTCCGTTTTATTTTTCTAGCGCCATATTTGTTTATATGTATAGTTAGTTGTTGACTGTACTCGTATGTGTGACGAAATTAAAACCATTTAAAGTCATGAACATGGTTTTGATGTAAATCAATTTTTAAAAATAAAATTATTATTCGTAAATATATTTTAAATAGTTTATTAAAAAATATATTTTTGAAAGATAATCTGTATATATAGTACTCATAACCAAATTTAAGCATAACATTGTCGACTTCGTTTAATATAAAATCATAATAACAATAATCATTAAAATTTTATGTATAAGATACAGGACGGTTTTATTTTAACAGAGTTAAGTAAAATAAGTGATTAACCGCAGTAAAATTAATAATGCTATACTATGTATATAGATTGTATATGTAGCATTAATTTAGATATTTATTTTAAATAAAAATATTGTAAAATTTATTAAAAGAAATATCGTGTTAACCATATATATCTAAGAACTGTATGAGTAAACCTGAAATTATAATAGCCCAAAAATGCTTAAGTAACTAATAAGTAATAAAATATATAGGTACACTATTAGAAAATATATTTTGCACAATGTAAGCTCCTTGGCTAAATTTTTAAATTTAAAATTATATATTTAAAAGCTACGTTAATTTAGCAATAGTCACTTTTCAAAATAATACATTAGTAATAAGTATACGCTAAAAATAGTCCTGGAACATTGACTCAGGAGGAGGAATTAAAAAAACAAAGTTAAATTAAAATTTACTTTAAAAACCACACGTAAAAGAGATTTACATTTCAATAACATTTTTCATTTACTTACGTTATTATAATACGTTATTTATATTATATATTTGTATATAATACATATCTTTTTTAAGCTGTCGAAGCATTCCTAAACAACAGTACGCAGTTTCCATAGAAATGAGAGGGGATTTCAATGTGTATTAGCCAGGGGCCCCATGGATCGATGGTAGGTTAGAGAAGCACCCTCGATGGAAACTAGGTCATGTCCCCTATAACGTACACCCTCGCTACCAGGGCTCGAAAATTGTTCAAGAGTTCTCAGCTTAATCGCGATGTACCTTTGATGTTACATTTTTTATTATTACACTCTCTGTAAAAAACATTTTACGAAATAAATATTAATTAAAAATATTAATTTTAATGTGGTAAGAACCTCTTGCCTTATTATGTAAAACTCAATAAAATATCTCTATATAAATAACACAATATATCAATTTAATAAAAATAAACACGTTAATATTAAATATAACTTAATACACTAACTACATTTAAAATCGTTGTTGAACCCACTCTTGTGATAAAAAAATGTGAAAGTTGTACGTAAGTTTTGTTTGTACAGGCCGCTTTTTGCACTTTATGAAATGTGTCCTAGTCCTAGGGCTTTTTATAATTTAAGATATTTTAAAGGCTTTTTATATTAGAAGATTAAAGACAATATAACTTAAAAATAACTGATATTGTTAGTAATGATTTAATATATTACTTTTATTATTTACCACGTGTAATTTGATTAACAAATAAGAAAACGGAAGATTCTCCGTTATAGTGATTTTTAATCCTGATGAATAACAGTCAGGATGACGGCCTACTTAGCAGTAAGCAGCTACTGTCTATAGGCAACCGTCGCAAAAACCACGCTAGGGGCACCACGAACACACTGCTGTCCTAGAGGTACATCAGTATAGTCTATTGAGAGCTGTAAATCTAGCTC
This sequence comes from Malacosoma neustria, assembly GCA_963693495.1. Lineage (NCBI taxonomy): Eukaryota > Metazoa > Arthropoda > Insecta > Lepidoptera > Lasiocampidae > Malacosoma > Malacosoma neustria. The sequence continues at coordinate 20,061,661 of OY856377.1, forward strand.
AAAGCTAACGCCAGCCTTTGAATTTCCAGGAAGGAGTTTATTGGATCCTTTAGATTGTTGCACACTTGTGACACAACACTATTAAAATTGCAAATCCAATAACAAATCCTAAAACACTGTTGTTATAAAAGTTCGGAATTAATAAAGTTCAATGCCCCACATAATATAATCCCAAAGAGCCATGGAGCGGGCTATGTTAGGCATCTCTCTACGAGATCGAATCGGGAACACAGTGATCCGGAAGAGAACGAAATTGGTCGACATAGCCCATGTGATCGCTAGCAGAAAATGGAAGTGGGCGGGCCATATATGCCGTAGACAGGACAACAGGTGGGGTAGTCGGGTGCTTGAGTGGAGGCCTAGAGTAGGGCATAGAAATGTAGGCAGACAACCGATGCGTTGGACCGACGAACTTGTTGTAGTGGCCGGTAAGGACTGGATGCGAAAGCCGCTAAACCGAGAAGAATGCCGTGCATTAGGAGAGACCTACACTCAGCATTGGGTGGTGAAAGGCTGAAAAAGAATACCCCACATAAGGTACGGCTCACGCGCCTCTACCGGCCTTAGCCATTAAATTCCGTTTCACAAATATATTTCGACTACATAATTACAGCAGGTGTTTGCACGAGGCACGTTCTTATTAAAGCACAGACCGCCGCGTGAACAGTAACGCTTTCAAAGTTCATCCTAAGGTCGTTGACAAAGAATTTTGCTGAGACTTTTTTTCTTATTGCTGAGGAACAGCAAACAGGCTGACGGCCCACTTAACAGTGAACAGTTACCGTTGCCTATGGATGTTTGCGACGCTAGGTGCGAACATGTTGCTGTCCCATAGGGATACAGGAACTTGGATCACTAATGCTGGAACATAACACAAGGTTATTATGGCGGCATACTTAAGACCAAAGGTGGTCGCCATCCAGACGGGCTTGAGGCCCTACCACGTAGCTAGGGTGTGTTGTTTTGTCGCCTTTTACAACAGGCCGACCCCCGCCGCAGAGGTTAGTATTCTTTCTCCGCCCCTGCACGGATAAATGTGCGAACAGGTGCGAACATGTTGCTGTCCCATAGGGATACAGGAACCTGGGTCACTAATGCCGGAACACAACACAAGGTTATTATGGCGGCATACTTAAGACCAAGGGTGGTTGTCATCCAGACGTGCTTAGGGCCCTACCACTAGCTAGGGTGGGTTGTTTGGTCGCCTTTTACGACCAGCTGACCCCAGTCGCAGTGGTAGAGAGAGGTAGAGAGTATTTTTACTCGGAGAAGAGATACTTCTAAGTATAAGAATCTTACAAATGCTTTTTTTATTGGTGATGAACACACTCAAGCCCATTAAGAGGAAGCAGTTACCCTTGCCTATGAATTTTTGCGATACTAGAGGCCTCGCTAACAAGCTGTCTTCCACGTAGGAGAACTGGAACCTGCGTCATTTATTCTGCAACACAGCACAGGGTTATTATGGCGGTATATTTAGAGACCAAAGGTGGTTGCCCTCCAGACGACTCCAACGAAAAAAGAAAAGTAAATTTTTTGCAGTGTTTTGAACAAACCTTTGATTCGAGTCCTTGTAAATTTTAACTATTCTCTGATATATCGATTTAACAAAAAACGTTACTATTGTTAGTCCAAACTTTCGAAAGAGCTCAAATGGCTGTTCTCAAATGAGGACCTATAATGAAACCGGTTTTTTTATAGATAGAGTTCAGCAGACAGGCAAACGGCCCACCATATGGGCGTTTGCAACACCAGAGGCATTACTACACACACGCTGCCGGCCTCGAAGAAATTTTATAACGCCTTTTTTGAAGAACCGGAAGCTCACTCATTTAATATTATAATGTCAATATGATGTAATAATGTTTACTTCTTTTTCTTATTATTATAACAAAGTTAAATAATTTCCACGCCGATAACGAAAAATTGATGAGTATTAAATAATAAATGACGGTGATCAGCTGTCGCCAAACTCTCATATTAACATGAAATTAAACAAAATTACCCAGCGTAACAATGGAACGCTGCAATATTAAAGGATACAAATAAAAAACTTTAAAGGTGATATAAAAAGTAAACATCTACGTGGTGGCACCTAGCACCCACACCTGGCTCAAACCTTTCAATCAGAGCAGCTGCCTTATTATCCTAGCCCGAGAAATCCTTGTGAAGTTAACAAAGGCGCAAGAATAAGGCGATGCGGGTCGGCCGCGGTCGTCAGCTGCAAAGACAGCTTGCGTTGTAAAAAATAGGCCAATAACTCCGATGGCGAAAAAAAACTTAAAAGAAATGTTAAAGATGGCGGCAGGTGCGGCGTCAGCTGCGCACGCACCTTTGTAATAATTGCACTGCGCGGGCGCAGCGCTCATTTTGTTTACGTCGCGGCGGCGGAACGTACTTTTGTGTTGTTTTGTGGCGGTGGCGGCACAACTCGACCCGCACCTTACGGCCAACGGAGACTGTCACTATCTTACCTATAAAAATTACCTTCAATAATTGCAATATTAAATTCGTACAGTTGTTTTATAGTGCTAGATATGAATTTATTTTAAGGTCATTTACGCGTCAAAGAAGTATAATTTTTTTTTTATTATTATAAAATTAATGAAATAGAAGCATGAAATGTGGACAGACACAATGCACTAAGGGGGTTAATTTCAAGATAAAACTTTGGCTTATTCAAAACTGATCTGTGTGCAGGTTTAAACTTGAGGTTTTACTTCGTAATAAGATTTTACTATCAGTAAGTAGCAATTGTGGGAATGGAGAAACCTGCACACCGAGTTCACCGGTTTGTGTTTGTACAAAGAGAAATGCATAATGCCAAAATATTATGTATATTACCCGTCCTTTTGGGGAGGCGTGCGACTAGTTGAACAAAATGGAATATTATTATTTTGTTGCATATTGCCCAATATGTATATGTATGTAAAAATAAATCCACTCAAAACTAAATATTTTAACCTTATATTGTTCAAATGTATATATTTTTAAACATCAAGATATTAAAATTTATGTTTGAAAATATACAACAGTAATGAACCGATGTGAATGAACTTTTCTCCTTACTCTATTGGTAGTTTACTAATAAACATGACATTATTTTCAGATAAATAAGGACAGCTTTAATCCTTACGATATATATAATATGACTCCAACTAAGGACTTTTGTATCCACCTGCACATAGTTCGAACAAACATCAATACATTTACCTGTTTATAATTAACAGGCGTTCGTTGGTTTCCTTTTCTCCCATTCACAAGCGAGGGTAGTTGACCGACGCAAGGTGGACTGGACCAAATGTCAGCCTAGCGGTTTTAAACCACATTACAACATAAATGCCTAAGGATATAAATAAGTTTGTTCCACTCTTTGTGTAAAAATAAATTGGAAATTTGTTACATGTTTTTACACACAGAAGGACTGAGCCAAGTTTAATGATTGAGAGCGTTAATGAAATATTTTTGCTGTTAATTTTGGCATCCCTGGTCTACAGCTTATGGCCCTTTGTGCTCATAAACTAGTTGATATTTAATATAATTTTTGAATTTCCCATAAGAGGCAACTATCTCAGTTAAGTTTTTTTGGTAGATCCTCAAAACACAGTTATCATTTTAATTACATAAGATTATTTTCATTAAAAATACCGTTCTCCTTGTAAAGTACGTCATCGTTTTACCGTGTGAAATATTCGCACAAATCTTTTAGTGTATTGCGTTGGTAAATATTTCCAAAGTAATTAACATAATGTCTGTTACCTGTGGATCCCTATTTATAGCTATGCATAATAACAATACTAAATATTGATAATTGCCAGGTCATAGCCGCGGGCGTAGTCCGTTAGAATATTTTTGTTCCTTACAAATGTTATATATTTACATTAAATATTATGATAGTGTTATAAAAACTTAACAAGTTCAGTGTTCCTATTAAAAGAACAAAAATAGAATACTTCTATATGATTAAGAATGTGTATTTTATATTCTAATATTATATTCTAACGGATACTATTTATTATTCTATCTTTTTTCATTCGTTGTTGAAATGTGTTCGCGCACGTGTCGATGCATCTGCTGGGTTGACCGTGATTAACTATTTCTTAAGGATACATCGAGATACTATTAGTCATTTTACTGTAAGACACGTTCCAACTATTCATTTTGAACATTACTATTTACTGTATTTTGTATACTTTACGAAGGAGTGAATTTATATCAGCTTATTTCTTCATGACTTAAAGTTTATTGCACCGGTGTCAACCAACAATAGATTGGGGAAAAAGCTTTTTTTAAATAAGAGAGGAGATCAAAAAGTGATTACAATGAGTGTTAAGCGTGATTATAGTTTAAAAAAATTATTCCTAACAAGTAAGCACACTTAGTCCACCTTTTTTCTAAAAGCCAGATTCCTTTTGTCTCGACGCTCCAAAAACCGCTTAAGAGTGGTTATCACTTCGCTATCGTCTTCAATTTTTTTTACCTCAGAAGTGTTCCGTGGCCGAGAAAAGAGATTTAAGTCGCTGGGAGTTAAATCTGGTGAACAGGACAGGCGTTTGGGCAGTTCGAATCCCGATTCTTGAACGGCAACTATCGCAACTGCAGCTATATGTAATGCATGATAATGCATTGTTTTGAAAAATCGAAAGTAAATATTTTTTATTTAGAAATTAAATATTACTATATACGGTAACACAATATAAACTTAAGCTAATTGTTATCATAAATTGGCATCAGCTCAGCTACTTCCGCTAAAGCCAGGCGGTGTTGTCACAGACAGCAGTCATGAGCGCGTTTATTAATATTGTACATTTTTTAGAACAATAATTAAAAACCTTAAAACATTAAATCCTGGTGAAACAGCACTCTAGCTCGCAGTTTACCGCGATTTTTTCTATAATCGCCTGCGCAATTTATTCATTTCTGTCTCCGTTGTATAAGCCCGAAATAGTTCTGTTTAATCTATCTAATTAAATATTCCTGAGCCATAAAATCAAAACGCTACTTCGACATCATAGATACTATAATCTACACTTCCAGGTGCACAGAGCCGTTAACGGCGCGTGCGCAGCCAGTCCACCTGTTCGTGGCCACAGTCAGCGTATTTAAAAAGTAATTTAAAATCACATGTCTTACGAAACGGTTAAAACATCATCACCTTAGTAAGGTCATCAATCTCTACAAGTTGAAAGTTAAGCTATCATCATTAATTTTCATCAGCATTTGCAAGTTTCAATTGTATAATTTATAATGCACCCTAAAAAGTGTCTACGTGGTGGCAAAGTTGTACTACTCGACGCACAACAGAGGACACTTTTTTTATTGCCGTAGGATAGCAGACAGGCTGCAATGCCAGTGGCATTACGAACACGCTGCTTTCCCATAAGGGTACAGGAACTTCACTAACGCCGGAATAGATTATTATGGCGGCATACTCATAGAACCAGTGTGGTTGCCATCCAGATGGGTTTGGGGCCCTACCACGTAGCTAGGGTTGTTTTGTCGCCTTTTACGACAGGCCGACCCCGGCCGCAGAGGTCTGTATTCTTTCTCCGCCTCTGCACGGATAAAATTCTGATCATAGCATGGAGTTCTATTCTGATCATAGCTCTTAGGCAGTTTTTTTATACAACTTGTATATCATAGCAGAATTACCAACACACACTGAAATTACCGGCATATCGTACCAATCCATCTTGGACAAGATTGGCAACTGAGCTTTTTCCATTAGGATGAGGCCCAAGCACCGACTGGAACAGTAGTCAGTTATAACGACGACGTCTATGGCGTAGCGGCTAACGCACTTCGGAATGCTTGCGGAGGTCTCGGGTTCGATTCCCGTCTCGCGTCTGGGTTTATATGTACAATATGTATTTACTTACAAAAGTATACAAGTAGTATATCAGTTGTCTAGTACCCATAACACAAATGCTATGCTACTTACTTTGGGACTAGATGGACACAAAATATTTATTATTTATAATGCACACTAAAACTATCCCGATACATTCTGCAGACTCGATCAATTTTATTTTGAAACGAGGCGTTTCGGCGCACGCGCTCATGTCGTTGCATCTGCCGCCTAATTATTCTACCTGCGCACCCGTCGGCCGGCTTTCTTTCACTTTTTTTACAAATAAATGGTTATCACATTAATTTCATCGAAGTTTGGGGCATTGGCCACATGTCTCGGATAATGGGTCACGGAAACAGGTCGGTCGTTGCATGGTAGGACGCTTCTATGACGTTTGATTACAACCATGGAGCACCTCTACTTGGTAAATAAAAATATAATAAATAATTTGAAAATCGACAACTTCCATGGTGTGACGGGCTAACACGCATCGGTATGCTAGCGAAGGTTGCGGGTCCGATTCCCGAATCGCGTCTGGGTGTTTATGTGGGTACATGTATTTATTTACAAAAAAGCTACATATATAATGTATTTGTTATCTAATACCCATAACACAAGTGCTGCTATTTAATGATCACACGTACAGTACCTACGTTTAAGGCAAGGTGCCTTTTCACTTGATATGCTTTTTAACTGTAATAATTGCAAACTGTAATGCAGAGCTTTCTACAAAGAATTTACGATAAATAAAACCAGCCCTAAATTATTTGCTGATCATACAAATAATCTGACATATTTGGGTATCGAACCCACACACGGCCGTATAAGGCTACTAAGGGGACATCCATTAATTACGTGAGCTTGTGGCGGCACTAGGCGGCACTGACGTCTGGATAGAGCAGCAACCAAGTTGCTGCTCTATCCAGACGACAGAACCGACCCTCACGAGACCGATCCTCGTCATCATCTCGCGGTCCTAAAAGATGTTGGTACCATCGGAGGTGGGGTAGTAAAGCCACTAAGTGTGTAAAACCGTGCACCTGGGAATCGGAAAACCTAAGCCGCAGTCAGTAATGGCGGCAACTGACTGCCATAATATTGGCCGCCGCTTGTTTGTCACGGGCCAAGTGACCAAGCGCCGTTTCTTAATTGATACTGGATCTGACTTATGTTGTTATCCACATAGTTGGCTACCGTCACGCCGAAAAGCTACCAACTATGACTTAAGCGCTGCCAACGGTAGCTGCATTAAAACATTTGGCACAATTAATCTTAAACTCAATTTTGGTCTACGCCGTGACTTTATCTGGCAGTTCGTCATAGCTGATGTCAATTCGGCCATTATTGGCTCTGATTTTTTAGCATTTTATCACCTGTTGCCAGACTGTCGCAACGAAAGGATAGTCGATGGAACCACGGGACTATCATCCATGGCTCCCACCACTGATATTGATCAACCAAGCGTTCGAGCAGTCGCATCTGGAAAGCCCGTTTTCATCGAACTTTTGGCGGAGTTTCCAGACATTGCACGTCCACCTGGCTTGCCTCGAGTTGTTAAGCACAATACGGTCCATTACATCAAAACGACGGATGGGCCTCCAATCTCGTGCCGCCCTCGACGTTTGGCGCCCCAAAAGTTAGTCTCGGCTAAAAAAGAATTTGAGGACATGGTGCGATCTGGTACAGCTCGACCATCTAAAAGTGCCTGGTCATCACCGTTACACATGACCCTTAAGAAAGACGATACTTGGCGGCCATGTGGCGACTACCGCGCATTAAACGCCAGAACAGTACCGGACAGATACCCCGTGCGCCATATACATGATTTCGCCCATAATCTCTCTGGTTCGAAAATATTTAGCACTATCGATTTGGTAAAAGCATACCACCAAATACCAATCGCTGAAGAGGACGTGCCGAAAACTGCAATCGTTACCCCGTTTGGCCTCTTCGAATTTCCTTTCATGACTTTCGGGTTGCGAAATGCGGGGCAGACATTTCAGCGATTTATTGATGAGGTCACTCGGGGTCTCGATTTCTGTTTCCCTTACGTGGATGACATCCTCGTCCATTCCCCTGATGAGACTCTTCATCTGGAACACCTTCGAACTCTCTTCAAACGCCTACAAGATTACGGAGTCGTGATTAACCCCTCCAAATGTATTCTAGGAGTAGCTGAAGTAAATTTCTTGGGCTATCACATAAATAGCGAAGGTACGCGCCCTCCTCAGGATCGCATTCAAGTTTTATTGGATTTTCCACCTCCTGAGACTGTACAAGGCATGCGCCGCTTTCTCGGCATGCTAAACTACTACCGGCGTTTTGTTCCTCATGCTGCCCAATATCAAGCCCCACTAATTGAAGCCCTGGTTGCAACCAACAGCAAAGGAGCTAAGCCATTTCCTTGGTCTTCGGAATTAATTCAGCAATTTGAAGCCTGTAAGAAAAGCTTATCCTCGGCAACACTATTGCAACATCCAGTAAACAGTGCAAGTTTGGGTCTGTTCACTGATGCATCCAGCGTCCATATTGGATCTTGCCTCCAGCAAAAGATAAATGGTCAATGGTTTCCACTTTCTTTTTTTAGCAAGAAACTTACACCAAAGCAACAACAGTGGCCGGCTTATTATAGAGAATTACTAGCGGTGTACGAAAGTGTCCAACATTTTCGATATATCCTAGAAGTCCAGCATGCCACAATATTTACTGACCACAAGCCACTCCTATACGCTTTCTTACAGCGACGAGAGAAGCTACCACCTCCTCAGCTAAACCAGTTATCCTTTATTAGTCAATTTACAACGGATATACAGTACATAAAGGGTGAGGAAAATATCGTCGCCGACACGATGTCGCGTATCGATATCAATGCCATCTCTTTAGATCAAGATCATGATTTGCTTGCAAAGTCACAGGCCTCGGATTCAGAACTGGAAAACTTGTTACAAAATGGTTCTAGCCTAAACCTCACTAAAATTAGTCCACCAGGAAGTAATATACCAATTTATTGTGATGTTTCTACGGGAAAGCCGCGACCGTATTTGACACCTTCCTTCCGAAGAGCAACATTCAACAAACTACATAATCTGAGTCATCCCGGTATTCGCACCACTACACGCCTTATGACAGAACGTTTTGTTTGGCCATCAATGAAAAAGGATTGCCGTACCTGGTCCCGAGCTTGTGAGGCGTGCCAGCGTAGCAAAGTCTCGAGACATAACTCAACTCCTTTGGGTACGTTCAACATACCATCTGGGCGATTCATGCACATTCACATTGACATTATCGGGCCATTACCAGTCTGCAATGAGTACCGGTATTGTTTAACTGCAGTTGATAGAGTGTCTAGGTGGCCCGAAGTTTGGCCTATGCGATCTATCACAGCAGAGGAAGTGGCAGAAACTTTTACCAGGGAATGGATTTCCCGCTTTGGAATACCATCAGTTATCACAACGGATCAAGGCTCCCAATTTGAATCTGACCTGTTTAACCGACTATTATTGCAATTTGCCACAAAACGCATTAGGACTACTTCATATCATCCCTGCGCAAATGGGATGATTGAGCGTGTCCACAGACAGCTTAAGGCAGCGTTAATGTGCCATAAAGACTCTTGGATGAGATCTCTCCCTATGGTCTTGCTCGGAATGCGGTCGGCTTTCAAAGAAGATCTCCAAGCCACAGTTGCAGAGACTGTTTACGGGGAGACTTTAAGACTTCCCGGAGAAATGTTGATACCTTCCTCAATTTCAGACAAAATTGAAGACGCCACGGATTTTGTAGTACAATTACGCCAGAAGATGTCAACTATCCGCCCAGTGCCCGCCTCTCGACACTCTAAAGACTCAACCTTTATATTTAAAGAGTTGGCAACTGCCTCACATGTCTTTTTGAGAGATGACACCGTTCGCCGGGCACTGCAACCGCCATATACAGGTCCATTTAAAATATTAGAACGCTCGCCCGATGGAAAAACATTCACTCTAGCCGTTAAAAACAACAAAGTTGTAGTAAGTGTAGACAGACTTAAACCAGCTTTTATAGATCATACTGATAATGAACGCATTCAAGCTGAACATCTGCCTACCCCACCTAACCAAGATAAGTTACCTGTCAACCAGAAAGAGTTGCCAACGGTAGTACCAATTCCCATAAAAGTTCCAGATGAGAAAGTTAAACAGCCATATACCACACGCTCTGGCAGACGTGTTAGATTTAAGAATTTTGACTGATCATACTTTATTAGTATTATTATTTGTAATTATTTTACTAATAATTGTTAATTTCATTTGTAATATTAATACTGTAATATTTTTTTTTAATTTTAGGCATAAGTGATTATAGTAATTTATAATGTTATTAGTAGCTCGATACTGTTGTTTTCAACTTTAAATTTTTGTTGTATCTTTCTCCGTGGGGGGGTGGTGTGGCGGCACTAGTTGCACGTCACATCACTAACCACGATAAAAAATAAGGCGGTCAGATTTTGACAACTACTAAGCGTTGGTTTCCCTTCCCGGCAAAAATGTAAATACAATTATCTAGTTTATAATCATAAGCCTTGTACATTAAACTTCTGCCTTTGGAATAAACGACTGTAAGCATCCACGCTCCCCGGATTTCATTTATCTCCGACAATACGACCCGGAGGTGTCTGCGACCTCCACAAGCTCAGAATGGGGGGAGGGGGTCCAATGAAATCTCACCAAATCTCATTTAAACCGAGGGGGGATAATCGAAAATCTCACCTCACCTTCAAAAAATATCAAAATATTACAGATATTAAAAAAATATGTTTGTATCTGTTTTTTAACTTTGAATTTTATTTAATTTAAAATAAGTAACTATAGTATACCTGAACGGTTTATTATTTTCCCAAACAGTAAAATTAAATTTAGTTTAAAATAATTTTTAGCGCCAATTTCACGTAAGGGGAGGGTCCAGGCAAATCTCACTTAGGGGGGGGGCGGGGAGAGGTGTCAAACTGATTGAAAAATAGCTCACGTAATTAATGGATGTCCCCTAACGTAGAACCAGTGTCGTAAAAATACCCAAAAAGAGCATTTTTTTATTGTTGAGGAACAGCAGACAGGCTGACGGCCCACTTGATAGTAAGCAGTTACCCTCGCCTATGGATGTTTGCGACGCTAGGAGCACCGTGCACACGCTGCTGTCCTATAGGAACCTGGGTCACTAATACCGGAATAGCACAAGGTTATTATGGCAGCATACTTATAGAACCAGTGTGGTTGCCATCCAGACGGGCTTGGGGCCCTACCATGTAGCTAGGGTTGTTTTGTCGCCTCTTACGACAGGCCGATCCCGGCCGCAGTTTAGTATTCTTACTCCACTCCTGCACGGAGAAAGCACGAAAATATACAATTGTTCTGCTTTTTAGGTCTTTTTCTAACCGTTTAATTCCCGTTACATGTAATAATTTCACCTTTTTTTCTCTGTGACTTCTTCCTTTAACTGATCACAGCCATAAAAATGTAGTTTATATTTGATTGTCCCAGGGACGAATACAGTCTCTGTCCCACCTCGAAAGCAAAAGAAGTTCAATTTCTTTTAACAGGAGTCCAAATCGTTTACAATTCAATTTCTTATAAATAAATGAATGTGATATTGTTATAACACCATCTAGTCCACAAAGCCTTCGAAAATAAGAAATATTGTTGTGCTGCATTTTTGGACATCTCTCAAGCGTTTGACCGAGTTTGGCATGAAGGCCTATTATGTAAAATAAAACAACTACTTCCAACAAACTATTACATTTTCTTAAAATCATATCTTGCTGAGAGATTTTTCTATGTAAAACAAGGAGAAGAAACAACCAGACTCCATAGGATCCATGCCGGAGTTCCTCAAGGGAGCGTGCTTGGCCCTACTTTATATCTAATCTTCACTTCAGACCTACCTATGACCGACGGCGTTTTAATAGGTACTTTTGCGGATGATACAGCAGCTCTAACTGTCCACGACGAGCCTACACAAGCCAGAAACATGCTGCAAAGATACCTAGACACTATCACAGAATGGTTAAGTGCTTGGCGAATAAAAGCTAACGAAACAAAGTCAATACAGGTAACTTTTACCATGAGACGAGAAACATGTCCCCCCGTATCGCTTAATGGAGTTCAAATAGCTCAATCAAACGTTGCCAAATACCTTGGAGTTTATTTAGACCGTCGTCTTACCTGGAGAAATCATATCTTCACAAAACGAAAAGCCCTGGGAATACAGCTAAGGAAAATGTACTGGTTGTTCAATAGGAAGTCACAATTGTCACTAGAAAATAAGCTACTACTATACAAGTGCATACTCAAACCAATTTGGACTTACGGAGTTCAACTGTGGGGGACTGCGTCCAACTCAAATATAGAAATCCTACAGCGGTTTCAATCAAAGATGCTTAGGATAATCACAGATTCACCTTGGTTTATTACCAACCAACAATTACATCATGACCTTGGAGTTAGGACAGTTCAAGAAGAAATAAAACACATGATGAGATCCTACAGAATTAGGCTAAACCACCATCCAAATGTATTAGCATCGGGACTGATGAATATCGATACAGCGTTCAAAAGGCTGAAAAGAAAGTCACCTAATGACTTATAACTTGCACGATAGACCTACCTTCATAAGCTTCACCACTTGCAATAAAGGGCAAATGTCACTGGACAGACCGCCCTCCAAGACACTAAACATACTTAACTAGTTGCTGAATGTTAATAATGAAACAGATCGCAAAAATATATACAAAAAAAAAAAAAAAAAAAACCATCTAGTCCCAAAATAAGTTGTAGAGCACTTGTGATATGGTTACTAAACGGGTATACTGGTTATTTTTTTTATTATATAAAGTAGTGATTAATTGCTCAGTACAATAAGAACAATCAACAATTTTCAACTCTTTTAATATACAAAGCATTTTGAGTAATGACATGTTATCACATTTTATAATGCGATTCTAACAAATTCTCAATTACTTACAGTCATTTTGATTATTATGGTTGAAATTCAACTGGTACCTAGAAACATCGACTGACACCGAACTTCACAGCGAGTAAATGACTGAAAATGTACTCCGGTGCAGAACTACGATGAATTCCAACCACAACGTCATTATCAAAGTTTAAGTTATCACATTTTAATTTAATCTTTTGCTTGAACCAACATTAAAAACATCATTTACCTATTAACCGGGTATGACAAAATATTTATTCGTCATATTATGTCTTGCAATGGACATGACGACATTTGTCGTCATTGAAATTTGGAATACCACTTGGAAATAATTATTTAAATTTGTTCAATTTTTTCTTTTGTTTGATGGTATAAAACATTTTATCGAAATAAATAAAATTAATGAGTTAAGGACCATTTCCTTTTATTACTTGTGGTGTGATGATATTACTTATGAAGTAAAACTCATTGTAAGATGAGTTGAACGAAAGTTAGTTCCCCGGTTAACAGGCTAATAAAGAAAATCTCACAAATGACTAAAAGGAAATATCTGAATAGATATATTTTATTTAGAGTTTTCTTCCTATATTGAGGAGCGCATTCCGGACTTAGCATTTCATATCTTCCTAAATTTTATACACTTTATTCTTTATTGCATTAAACATATATTAACTATAATTTAATTTAAATTTATTATAATATTTTTTGGAGATAAACTCTGAAATTGTTTTATTTTTTAAAAATCTATAAAATGTTTCCTATAAAGAAAAAATACATTTTTCAGTAATTCTTTAATATACACATTTTGCATTTTTGAAGCGAATTCTGTCCACAAATTGAGCAGTCAGAGGGTTAACCACTAAAATTTAATATCTCAGATTCTTCGACAGCTCAGGGCAATGTTTTAATGGAAAAAAATTTAATGTATGTTTGGGCATAAACATATGGGCAGATACGTCCGACAAGTGTGGATCGATGGACTTCATAGCACCTAAAACACTTACAATGTCGAGTCTAGTGCATAATCTCATAGAATATAGAAATCAAGTTCATGCTCTCTTATACCTAAAAAAAATATTCAGTTTTGTGTACAAAAATTGAGAAAAGAAAAAGTACTATCAAAAATAAGGAACAATTCCCTGCCGAAAGCTAAAATATACTTCTTTTTTCAAATCAAAAATATACAAAAACCAAAATAATAAATTATATAAATATTTTATAAAAATTACCAAGAAAGCTACAGTCATTAATAGGTACTGAACTGTATGTTTAGCGTAATTTTATTTAAGAATTCTAAAATTGTTTACTTAATAAACTTTAGGATACAAATGTATAAAGATAGCAGCACTTCACCTAGCGACAATTTAACGTCAAATCGCCATAATGTTTTATTGTCGTTTTTTGTTAATACCAATAACGCATTACTGAAATGCAATTTAAGGTATCGAATTAATAATGAATTTTTGATGATCATGTTACGTTACTGGTCAGCTTTATTTTTAAAAAACTTTACAAATTTCTCCAAATACATTTGTTATTTTTAACGCCATTTTGAATTCCACACGAAACATTAATGTCATATGTGAAACAGCGATCAGAAAATAAAGTCCTTAGACTCGGTCACCTCTGTGAGAAATGTAGAGGTAGCCGGGGTCAGCCGCACAGACTCCGGCCGATATATACACGGCCTACGTCACCATGGCTGCCGCCGGCCCGCGATGGAGGAGCATGTGAAAGCATATCCTTACACTGGGGCGTTGGGAATAATGGAGTGGTTTCAGTGGGTACACCAGCGACATGTATCCCCATTGTCAACTGTAGAGGATGTACGGGCTCATTGCACGGGAGACACACCCCGCTTTTTTTTATTTGTAAATTACAAATTACAGGGCAAAAATTAATTATTTCTATAATTATAGAAATAATAATTTAGGTCGGTAGTAACACTGTTTAACTCAAAATAATGATACCCAAGCAAAAGATTAAAACATCGCACCGTTTCAACGCTACATTCCTAACGGAGGGCTTAACTTATGATGCATATTTACATATTTTACACGAAAAAAATGTTAGGTCTGTTCCAAAACTCAGTTCGTACAAATTCTAGCCATTCTTAAACATTTATCTTCTATTTTGAACGAAATGGCAGTTTGAAAGTATAAAAACGAACTGATTGTTGGAACATACCTCTAATTTGATGCTTTTTTGCCAAAACGATCCTATAAAATATGTGAAAAAGGTTTTCACGGCAAATTGTCATAATTATGAACATCTTTGCTGCTTTTAATCAGCCGTTTCCACCAACAGGAGACAACAAATGTCATTTGGTAATGATTTTAATCTCTCTCTTTACGAGATCACCGAAAATGGATGAAAGTGGGTTAAACTTGTATGTTAGCGAATATCAAAGTAACTTATATATGAACTACAATTACATAGAGAAAAGACAGTCTTTCTGTTTGTCACTTTCTTCTGGATAAACTCGAAAACGACCGATATAAAGAAATCGCGGATAATAAAACTACTTCATTACCAGATAATATCCACGCAGGTGAAGTCGCGGCCGGCTTCTATGGTAACATATAATTATTATTACAGTGTTTCAATTACAGTGCAAATGTATATATTTATTAATATACAGGTTCTATCGAAAAACATCTTTCCGGTACACCCTGTATATAAGATAGAATGAAATTCGGCAAATAAAGCATCAAATCACCGCAATTAATATTAACAAAATGATTTCGCTGTAACTCACTCACGCACATTTATATCTTTCATAACTATGACGGTATAATTTAATTATTAGACGAATGTCACATTAATCAAAAGAAAAAAACAATTTCCATTTTCACATGCAAACTTATTGATAAATATTGACAATGTTTCAAAATCACAAATATCGTGTCACCGTTTGCTAAGAAAACCGCTGTTTAAGAAAAAAAACAGTGAAATGTGTTTTTTCTAATATTTTATGTCACATATTTTTTTTTTATGTATATTTCATGTGTTAATATAAAATATGCATTATAACTGACGTCATAAGCGATATTTTTGTTCAGTGACTTTTTATTAAATAATTACAGTTGTCTAAAACACATTATTTAATAATTTGCTATAATATTGTAAGCACAGAGTAGTTGAATGCTGAATGAACGAATATTTATTCTATCGCTGTGCAAAAAAACAACGATACTGTGGTGTTGGCAACGAATCATCCCCATACCTTGGACGGCCAAAAAACAAATGAGTCTATTCTTGACCAGCTTCGCATTAAAGTCAGGCCGTCGGGAGCCTGTTATCTGAGTCTGTTATCGGAAGATTCTTAGGTACTTGGGTCACATTGCCCGACGACAGCCGGATAACTTGGTTAAGCTGATCGTGACGGGCTAGCTGGTGTGACCCAGTAACCACCCTCACTGGCCTTCCAATAGCAACCGCTATTCGAGAAGCTGAGGACAGGACGAAGTGGAAACAGCTTACAAGACAGGCCACGGATAATTTTCAAGGACACGACCTCCAGCAATGAAGAATACGATCGAGAAGTGCCAAAAAAATCTGTGTTCAGTTGAAATATTTTTATATTTATGGATGAATGGCCATTATGAGTTTGTCATAGAACTAGGGTTGTATTATTCTGAAATAATTAAAGTTAATATTAAAACCAATAACCTTGTATGTTGTTCTAGTGATTTTTGTAACATATTATACAAAACTATATTATGAATAAACGATTGACGAAAAAAGTGTATAAGGCGAGTGTGAATGGAAGTGTTGGAAGGGGTAGACCTAGGCGGATGTTTCGAGACCAGATCAGGAACGTCTTGAAAAAAGGCCAGGTCAAGAGTACCCTAAACCGAAGGGCATGTATGAAGGGAATAATGAAAGTGGACGAAGCGAAACAAGTATGTAAGGATCGTAGCAAGTGGAAAGAAGTGGTCTCTGCCTACCCCTACGGGAAAGAGGCGTGATTATATGTATGTATGTATGAATAAAAGACACGGCACCGCATGTATACACAGAATGTTGGTACCGAATCAAAAATATTGCGTGATCAAACAAAAACTATTACATTCATAGTTATTTTTAATTATAATAATGTATTGAAATGCAATTGAATACACCGTCACTAATAATTGTTGTTTAATGATTTTCAACACATTTTTTTTTTATAATATATATAAAATACTTAAATTCTGAAATAGATGATTTGTAGTTAGTAATAGAAAATGAACAAAGTTTTAAGTTAAAAAAAATATATTTCTACCTTCATTTCTTACTTTTAACCAATCTAGATGTTTTCCATCCGGAGTGTGACAGGGCGGAGCAAAAATACTGACGCTACGATCGGGTTCGGCCTTGTGTTCCGGCATTGGTGATCCAAGATTCAGTACCCCTGTGCCGGCAGCGGCATGTTTGTGGCTGCTATACTCCAGACGCCGAGCAGGAAGAATTTCGTCCGTTGACCTGTTATTATCTGACCGACGGCGGTCATTGCTCTGTGCGAACAAAGCGGCATTACATTTACGCGGGAGTGACAGAAACAGATAACAACAGGTCAACGGACGAAATTCTTCCTGCTCGGCGTCCGTAGTATAGTGTCGTGCACATCCATAGGTGACGGTAATTTCTCAATATTAAGTGGGCCGTCAGCCTGTCTACTGTAACACAGCAATTAAAAAATTCTGTACCATCCTATCAACAAACTAATTTAAAAATAACTAATTCTTTTTTCACATTTAAAAGAGGCAATAAATTAAAGTCCGATATTTTCTATAATAAATAAAGAAACACAATTTGTTTTGAAACCGATTCTAATGTTACTATTGGAAAATAAAATAGATTGTATTTAGCCAAGCAAAGCAGAGGTGGGTTGCTAGTGTAGTGATAATACAGTTTTCTAAATATTATTAAATTCAAAATCAAATATTTCAGAACGCGCACTGCATTTACGATCTTATATTTTTTTTTTAATTCTTACAATGTCGCAAATGCAACTATGATTTAGCGCTAGGAGAGTGTTACTGGACTATGAATTCTATCTTAAAAAAAGGAGTCGACAAGTGTGCGACTTCGAAGTAATGTCCTGAGACACAACCGATTTGACGCTGAACGGCTTAATCGTAGTCAATGTCCGTGTTGTACTGAGCTGTGCTGCAATCCCCAGAGTCAGCCCCCGGAGTCCGCGAGTCCGTCGTCGAGGAGCCCGCCGAGGTGGAGCTAGTGGAGGAGCTGCTGTGGCCTGGGGTGACCACCATCCTCCGCCGCACGACCACCCTATTCGCCAAAGCCGGTGGGATTCGTAATAGCAAACCTAGAAATGCAATAGTGACTCGATCAAACCACACACACAACTGTATGGGACCTACATAGTAAAAAAAATATATATTGGGCCATTTCACACAACACCCGTGCAGCGGCGGAGAAAGAATACTAACCTCTGCGGCCGGGGTCGGCCTGTTGTAAAAGGCGACAAAACAACTCACCCTAGCTACGTGGTAGGGCCCCAAGCCCGTCTGGATGGCGACCACCTTTGGTCTTAAGTATGCCGCCATAATAACCTTGTGTTGTGTTCCGGTATTAGTGACCCAAGTTCCTGTACCCTTAAGGGACAGCAGCGTATTCACGATGTCACTGGCGCTGCAAACACCCATAGGCGAGGGTAACTGCTAAATTTTAAGCGGGCCGTCAGCCTGTCTGCTGTCCTACAGCAATAATAATAATAAAAAAACACCGTCATAACACTTGTGTACATGCATAGCAGTTGTGTTATGGGTAGTAGTCAACTGATATACTACATATATACATTTCTTTTGTAACTAAATACATACTATACATAAACACCCAGACGTTAGACGGGAATCGAACCCGTTACGCCAGAAGCCATTGTACTCGTACAAGACGGATTGACGGATTACATTTACCGGTGATGTCAATATACAGGTTTCCTCACATTTTCCTTCGCCGTGGGTAGATTGCAATTTTTCAAATTAATGTAATATGCAAATTAGGCGAGAAAAGCTTGGCTAAGTGATGCGTATCATCGTGGAATTCGAACCTGGAGCCTTTAGGTCCGTATATCAAATCACTGAATAGGTACCTGCCCAGAATTCATGACACAAACGCTCAGCTTCTTGCTCTGGGAGTAGACAAGCTGTGATAAATCATGTATAACTTACTGCCCGGCGGCCCTCGTGGCTGATTATCTTGTCTGGCCCCAGGGGGCGCTTCTGGCATGAGGTTGCGCCGGCAGATGGGACAGGTGGCGTGCAGCTGCAGCCAGGGGGAGATGCATATCGTGTGGAACATGTGCTCGCACTCCAAATGCGACACTTTCTCATCTAAACAGTAAACAAACACTAGCTAGCTCTATAATTGGACACTGACAAATGATGATTGTAAAAAAAACGTACTTTACAGATATGTGAAGGAATTCATTGAAATAAATGACAAACGTCATCAGCATCCAAATGGTTAGTCCCAGTTGTATTTGTTCTTACAAACTTGTTCTTACTAACACCAAATTGACTATTACTCATGGACAACGCACCAAACCACGGAGGAAAATTTAAATATATATCTTGATAAAAAAACACATTAAACATTTATAAAGCTCACAATAATATTATGGTTATAATGATTATATAATATTAATTAGAAAATTTATCATCATTATTATTAAATTTATCATCATTATTAATAAAAAAACATTATGTCCCCTTCATTCGACATCCCCTCCCCTACATAGAGCAGATGCCCAACAAAATGCCACCATCTGAAGACCTTCATACCATTGTAAGCTCGATTAAGCTTACTTAATCGAATTTGAACAATATGGCTCAAAATCCCACATTAAACCAAGCTATAACAGTTAAAGAGAAATGTATCAGATGTATAGATTTTTATTTATTTAACAGTTCCACGTTCATGTGATCGTTGTGAAGAACTGTATTCACTAACAAACTTCCTGACTATAACAAAATATTTGCGTGCTATGAATGTCTTCCATATCGAATCAAAATCATTTACTTCAATAGAATAAGATCTTACAGATCACTTATTGAATGTCAAGAATCTACTACCTTTTTCTAAACTAAACGCTGGCTAGAGATGAAACACCCTAATGAGTGTTTTTTCAATCTTATTTTATATTTCTCCTTTCTCCGTGTAGATGCGCAGTAAGAATACTAACCCCTGCGGCCAAGATTGGCCTGTCATAAAATGCGACAAAACAACTGGCTACGTGGTAGGGCCCCAAGCCTGGTTTTAAGTATGCCACTGTAATATCATTTTTCCTATACTCCTATGGGACAGTAGCATGTTCGCACTGCCTCTAGCATCGCAAACATCCATAGACGACGGTAACTGCATACTAGGCCGTTAGCCTATCTACTGTTCCTCACCAATAAAAAAAATAAACAATTTGAAAGTAATTAAACACGACCATACGAGACCGTTTGCACACCTACCGAGCCAGCTATGTCGTCAAGACCTCGGATCACATTCTATCACATTATTTATAGCTAATAACGTCCCACTACCAGGCTTAGGCCTCCTCTAGAGGACGGACGGTACATCCGCCACGCTTGTCCAAGACGGGTAGGCAGGTTACATATACCGGTGATCTCGTTGTACAAGTTTCCTTCACCGTTACTAATATATACTAATGTTTTTGAAAGCGCAATGTCGATTAATTTTTGTAATACGACATATCAATGACTATAATCAAAAACGATTAAAAATTTTCTAAAAAATCTTTAGAAAATGATTGTTTTAAAAATTTTAGAAAATAAATGTAAAACCAGTCTTATTACCCAATAGAAAGTTCTCCCAGCATATGGAACAAGATGTGTTTGCAGCGGCCTCTTCCGCGGTGACGGGCACCGAAGGCATCTCAGCGATCTGCTCCCGAGTGAGGGGAGGCGGTCCAGAGTTCTCCAACTGACCGAGGAGTTGGGCCACTACAGAGTTCAAACCTGAAATTTCCAATGGTATTCCTATAATGTCTGACATAAAACTATAAAGAAACAAGCACACGGTTGCAAGTACAAGTACAACTGTGAAAAATGTTTCCTTATCAAATCATCAGTATGTTTATTATTTATAATTAATTAGTATCTTAAATAAGTTCTTGCTGTTGTTTTTTATCACAAGATGAATGCTTTATTTAAAATATAAACGATAAAATATTTAATTTAAAGTATTGTCATCACTCCAGGGACCACCTGCTTTCATCTTTCTGAAAGTAAAGGAATGTCAAAAAAAGATGAACAAAGCTATCATTTAGTATTTTCGTAAGAATGGAAGCTCTGCTCAGTCGGGCCATCGAATGGAGTAGATGAAAAAGAAGAGCAGAAACACCTCGCATAGTCCATGTGAATATGGCGGGTGGGATAAAACTTTCCCTTGAAATGTTTCTAGGCAGATTTTTTTTTGTTTTACTACACGAGGCCGAGCGTTGTCATGTTTTTCTTTTTTGAGGCCATTTTTCTTTTAGGGCTTGACTGAAACACATCAGCTGCAGTCGATAGCAATCTTCCGTGATAGTCTTAATCAGTTTTGGCAGCTCATATTGGGTGTTGGAATTAATTCATAGCATTTTTTAAATGAAAAACAATTAAAATATAATAAAAAATACACTATAATTTTTTTTTAAATAATATACATAACATTTTTTTATAGTGTAAGTATTGGCCACCGCTTTCTACTACTTTTGACTATCTTTCAGGCAGGGTACGAATACCGTGTCGAAAGAACGCCTCGTCTTTTGATGCAATCCACGAATCGACCCATTTTTGACACTATTCGTAAGAGAACTTATGCTCAGACAGACTATGAGCCATCGAAAGAAACAAATGGTAATCTGCAGGAGCGACATCTGGAGAATACGGCGGGTGCGGTAGTACTTCCCATTTAAGTGTTTTTAGATAAGTTTGTACCGGTATTACGACGTACGGATGAGCATTGCCGTGCAGCAAAATAACTTTGTCGTGTCTTTCGTAGTATTCCGGCCGTTTTTCTTTCATCGCACGACTCGATCGCATCAATTGCAGTTAGTAGCGATCCCCAGTTACTATAACTGGGGATACTTCCTTCGGTTACAGCAGCTCATGATAAAACACCTCTCTGATCCCACCAAATACACAGCAGGAGCTTAGGCCCATGGATATTTTGCTTTGCCACTGATGTTGATGGTTGGTTGGGCTTAACCCATGACTTTCTGCGCTTCGGGTTGTCGTAATGGATCACCAGCATTATTCATCACCAGTGACAATTCGATGCAAAAAACCTTTTCTTTCCTCCCGTTGAAGCAGCCGTTCACAAAACACGCCTCTCAATGCCCCTTGGTTTCAATTCATATGGGATCCAATGTCCCTCCTTCTGGATTATGCCTAAAGTTTTGAGAAGTTTTCCTACCGTTGATTAGTCAACTTCCAACGATATATACAATTCTTGAAATGTTTGCGATGAGACTTCATTGAGCAATGCCTTCTCTTAAAAATTATATCTTCAGATTCTTTCAGCACACCACAGAACGCTCTTTATCCTCAAGTTCAACATCATTATATTATACAAGCGTCGAAACAATTCTTCATGCCGTATCCGACAATGATACGTGCTGTGGAGGCACAAAAGTAGATATTTTCAAAACTAACAAAAAGTTACTTTGTTTACATAGTGAACATGAATTATATCATTATACACGGAATTATTAGATGAAATACAATACCTCATTATGTGTTATCATTCGAAGTTCCATGCTCAGAACATTACTATCGCCATCTTTGAAGAAACATGGAAGAAGAACTTACAGGGTGCTAATACATACAAAAACAACATTACATTAGTGGCAGTGAAATGCTCACCTTCACCGCCGAACACGTAATCACCGGGGGCGCCGACTAGCACGAAGGGCGCTCCGGCCGTGACTGCACTCGAGTCGGGCCTCGCACCGTTTATCATCCATATGAGCTGCTCCATTAGTGTATCGTTGCGAATTGTACCACTGAAAAACATAACACTTTATTCAAACAAAATAAAGAAACAGGGAAAGAGAGGGAAAGAGAGAAAGAGAGAGAGAGAGAGAGAGAGAGAGAGAGAGAGAGAGAGACAAAAGTGGCACTAGCTCTCTTGTGAATCATCAATGTTATTTCTATTATTTTTTTGAATTCATCTATCTATACATCTCGCCTATCAGTACATAGTTGTCTTTACATCATGTACGTATAAATCGCTTCCTAAGACCGGTCAATTCCAATTACATTCTTATTATTTTTCTAATTGAATACCTAAGTTTATAGTTTATTTTCTCCTATATTTTATATTGTAACTAAAAAAAAGGTTTTCATTATACACTGAGGCAACTTTTATTAATTATTTTTATGACGATTTTGTTAACAGTAATATAAAAGTATTTATAACAAAACATAAATAAAGGATACAAGTATAACACTGACAAGATATTGGCTTCGTACTAACTAAAATGTATAGTTGACACCACTTTAATCTACTTATTGCGTCACCATGCAATGTAGACGCTTGGTCGGTATAAGCTTTCTAAGAACTTCTGAAAATATAGATTTAAGAACGAATAGACTTTCATTACATTTATTTATATTATAAACAATTTAATAATTTTAAGGATTTATGACTAAATGATAACTCCAAAGAGATTCGAAATTCCCATTGGTATATTAAAAAACGAAAATTCCCAAATCTACTTTATTTAAACATCTAAATATTAGTGTCCGACCGAAACTGGTTTTCCGGTCGAAACCGAAGCCGAATATTCGGCCGTGGGTTCAGTTTCGGCCAAAACCGAAACTCACGTGGTCAAGTATAAAATTCCTTAAAATAACGAATTTGGTGCATTTTACCCATTATTATTTAAAATTACGACATGAAATGGAAACACAGTATATTAATTTTGTTGTAATCATTTATTTAATATAAAAAAATATTAATAATATTTTTATTATTTTTTCAAATTAAGTTCTCATAGCAAAATGTTTATCAGTTATCAATAATCAAATCACTAATTGTTACTGTTTCATTAAATACTAAGTATTGGTATTTTGAAATCTTATTAATTAATACTTTGGTTTGTATTTGTACTTAGAAGAATCATCAATCTCTTTTAGGTACTTATACCTCTTATATAAAAATAATGATTACTAAAATTATTATTACTCTTAGTTCCAGTCTCAACAAAGATAATCAAATCGCACATTTAGAATTAACAAGGATATCTAGATCACAATTAGTAGGACAGTCATACTTACATTTATTTAGTGTAGTAAATGTAAGTAACTACTAAACTACAGTAAACATTTAGATTGAAAAGTTATAAAATCAAATTAAAAAAAACTTCTAAATATCTTATATTTAGGGTTACTTTTTTGGTTTTTCGTATTATTAATATTCATAATTAAAGTCTTATATTGTACGCCAAGAAAAGCAGATTGTCTACGTTTCCGCCACGTAAATTATTGTGACGATCCGAGTATATTTGGCCAGCAGCAATGATCAGCTGTTCACTCGGTACACTGGTAGGTGGAGCTGAAAGGTATTTTAAAACTGCACTTCTCAATATAGGATATGGACTGCTGTTCCAATAACTGTATATGTCAGCATTACGTTGTAATAATGGCTCCGACAGGTAAGACTGAGTCTTGCGTCGGGCGATAACGCATTGACTAAGTTATGTTGCTACTTCCGAAATCAGTTTCGGTTTCGGCATAAGTTTCGGCCAATTTTGGCCGAAACCGAACTTTCGGTCGGATACTACTAAATATATATTTTAGAAAATTATTTTGCAATTCACAACTTACGAACAACTTCTTAAAAGTTTTATTTAGCACATTTCATTTCTAACAATGGACGCACAAAAGTATTATTTGCTCTATGTATGTTGATATATTCTTAGAAGGCAATAAGTTATGGAGCTGTCTCGATGAAACCCAGCACGAAACAGGTGTTGAAACCAGAGATAAAAAGTGGACAAATGTGATCCGAAAGTTCTAGAGAAAGATAAGACTCCTTTTTTCGTTTGTTTTATTGTGTTGTTTTTGTAATGTCGCGTCCCTCGGCACGTATTAAGTTGTCTTAAGGATAATTCTCCACTGAGGAGTGGTATTTATTTTAATTGGATATGCAACGGGAATTATATCAAAATGACCCCAAATATAAAAAGAACCTGAATAAAAAAATTACTAGTAAAGGTGAATATTAGAGAATAAGTTTCATTTTAAAAAGCATAATTATTTTTATTGAATAAAATTGTAGGAAAATTAAAATGTAGGATGGTTACGTGTAAAATCATTAATTAATTTTATCCGTGGAGGGGCGGAGAAAGAATACTGACCTCTGCGGCCGGGGCGGCCTGTCGTAAAAGGCAACAAAACAAACCACCACGTACGTGGTGAGGTCCCAAGCGCGTCTGGATGGCGATCACCTTTGGTCTTAAGTATGCCGCCATAATAACAAGTAATAACTTTGTGTTGTATTCCAGCACTAGTGACCCAAGTTCCTATACCCTTATAGGACAGCATCGAGTTCGCGATGCCACTAGCGTTGCAAACACTCACAGGCAATGGTAAAATCTTTTTTTCTTTCTTTCTTTCTTTAATACCCCTGTCTCTTTATTCTTCCCATTGTCCAACGTTAGGTTTGCTGGAAGAAATCTCTTTTAGGGTTTTAAGCTCGTCTATGTACATTTATTTATTTTGTAACTTATATGTACGCTTATGTTGCGTACAAAAATTAAATAAATAGACCATAATAACCCTAATATAATGACCCACAGCAGGCCTGACCTACCGTACACGCAACGGATAGTATACCCGCTAGTCCAAGTGGGATTGGTATGTTACCCATAGTGTTGACCTCGGCGTGCAAGTTCCTTCACGATTCTCCTTCACCATCCGTACGTGACAATTAATTCATAATATGCACATTAGATGAGAAAATTGCCTAAGCGATGTATACCATAGTGGGATTCGAATCCAAGACCTGAGCCTAATGGAAAAATATATATTTTGGCCTCCGAATGTGATACCATTTGACTACCTATATACCTATTTTTTTTAATACAATTTCTTACCTTCTTCCTCCGGACATGAGGATTCCTAAATCGTTTAACATCGGCCTCAGTCTCTGGAAATAAAAAGTGTTAATAAAAAAAACCTGAAGCCGAAAATTTTTATATCCTTATTATTAGGAAGCTCGTATCGTGGTCTTTATTTTAAAGTATTTGGTAGCGAGGTAGTACCGCACTCGGTGATCAACTTAAAGGTCGCGGGTTCGATTCCCATAATGGCATGCACCGTTTCGGCAGATTTTCTCGCCTGACATGCACATTATAACATAAATGCCACGTCCTAACGGTGAAAAGAAATCGTGAAGAAATCTGCATTATTGGCGGTAATACCGGAAGTTCCCTCTGGGGGGGGGGGGGTGATTTCAGTAGTGGGACGATATGCGTTATTGTTATTATGTATTTACATAAAAAGTTCTGGAGGGGCCTATTTTTTTTATTTGAAACAATAAGTCTAACACGTTAATTTTTGCTCGGCATTTTTCAGTTCATTACACAAATTAATTTGAAAAAATGCGGACATCGAATGCTTCAAAAACAACGCATTTATGGTGGCAATGTAAACACATTATTTTTTTTAATATAAAAATATTGGCTGGGCTCAGTCTGTCGTAAAAGGCAACGAAACACCGACCTAGTTACGTGGTAGGACCCCAAGCCCGTGCTCGAGGAGAGCGCCGAGACACGATATTCTGACTCCCTAGCGGCAACCTTATAGAAGAGGCCCACCCTGACACAATACAGGGTGACTTTGACAACACCGTCCAAATTCACACAGAAGAATCTTTAGTAAAAGTTATGAGAAACATGTATTTTAGTTTAGTATCACATAGTACAAAATGTTGAGTAATCAGCATCACAAAGTTATCCAAAGAACTCACAATTTACATACTACGGCGCGCAAGTGTCATTGACCTCTCCATCGGTACCGCAAAAAACTGGTATAATGACAAAGTACGAGGCCGAGGACGGCGGTCATTGCATCTGTGCGAGCAAATACTCATTACTTTTACATTACA
This sequence comes from Malacosoma neustria, assembly GCA_963693495.1. NCBI lineage: Eukaryota > Metazoa > Arthropoda > Insecta > Lepidoptera > Lasiocampidae > Malacosoma > Malacosoma neustria. The sequence goes on from OY856377.1 coordinate 20,088,596, forward strand.
TTTACGCGGGAGTGACAGAGACAGGTAATAACAGGTTAACGTACGAAATTTGCACCATATGACTATTTTGTACGATTGAATTAGTGACCATATTTTCCTTGGAATGAAATATTTTATGGTGAAAATTTGACATACAATTTTTTTTTTGCTAAAATGGGGTCCTTAAATGATGTTTAGTGCGTAAAAAAATTTGGTCGGTTTTGTCAGTCACCCTGTATATAGGCGGGCCGGCGTCGGTCCGGACCACTAGATCGCCAGGCTACATATCCGTGAGCCCGGGCGTAGGTGATAAGAGAACAGCGGGATTTTTAGTGGGAAGTTGTAGGCCGATCATCCTTCTTACAAATCCCTCGATCCCCCGGGCCGGGGGAACCCATCAAGAATAATGTTTTCCTCGAAAGCAAAAAAAGGACCTCAAGCCCGTCTGGATGGCAACCACCCTTGGTTTTGAGTATGCCGCCATAATAACTTTGTGTTGTGTTCCGGCATAAGTGACCTAGACTCCTGTATCCCTATAGAACAGCAGTGTGTTCGCGGTGCATCTGGCTTCGCAAACATTCATAAGCGACATTAACTGCTTACTATTAAATGAGCGTCAGCCTGTTTGTTGTACCTCAGCAATAAAAAAAAATAAAAAAAACTTTAAATTTTATATTACGATTTATTCATACACAACACATCAAAATAAATATAATTCTTGATTGGCCTAAGTTTTGTAATACAATTTCTACCAACCCCTATTTTTTTAATGTGTGTCACTACTAGCGTAGCTATATGTTTTTCACTTTACCAAAAAATAAAATGTAAACAAACAAACCAATGTTTTTCAAACAAAGCTAGAATAAAACAACATGGCGGGTATATTCCGACCGTAATAATAAAACACTCCTTCCAATCGACAATAGTACCTTGTACAGTACACTTATAATTACCAGCATATAAAACCATTAAGATATTTGGAAACATTGTCATTTTAGGTTATTTATAATGTAAGTTAGTTATTACAATTAATGTTGTAAATATGTAAATTTTATATGCATTAATATTTATCATTCATAATAATTGTAAAAATAAAATTATTTTGTTTTTTTCTAAAAGTAAGGAATAGTAATATAAAAACACAAGAATATAGGAGATATTTCTAATAAATACTTAAAAATTGTTATGATAATTTTTATATCATGTTGATTATTATAAAATCGACATCCAAAAAACCCTTTTACGATTTGTTTACATTTTATTTTTTGGTAACGTGCTTATAGTAATAAATTGACGGACTCATAAACTGCATCAAAGTTCAAGATTACTTTGAAATGATTTTTTTAATAAGTATGCAAACTTTCTATACATATTTAAATTGAAACCTCTAGCTTGGTTCGTGAACTTTAAAACAGCGTAGGGTCATATCCTTAAGTTTAAGTTTGTGTACTAGAAAGGACTTTTTTGAAGAAAAAACAGAAATTTAAGGATTGGTTTAATTAAAAAATTGATTTTAACAATAGACACAAACTTTATGCAAGGGTTTATTTATGTTTTAATAAGGTGTATTACCTCCACGTGCCCTTATTACGGATTCTAATCGGTTCCGCATAGATTTTATTAGGGTTATATTGTAGCATTGGTGCGGGAGGGCTTGGATCAACGAAAGATTGGTAGAAATTTAAATTTAAACTAGTCTACGGTTTCTAGAATATATAGAAGGTTTGTGGAGACAGGTTCTTACAGAAGGAGACGTGGTACAGGCAGGACTCGAGCAACCACCGGTCGTGATGACCGATTTCTTGTTACAATTTCCCTGCGAAATCGTTTCCTCACGTCAGTTAACATCAAAACAGAGCTTAATGAAGTGCGTGGAGTAAACATGAGTGCACGAACAATAAGAAGAAGGTTAAAGGAAGCGGATATCACCCCTTTTAGACCAGCAAATGGTCCAAAGTTGTCTGTAGCTCATAGACAAGCTCGGTTAAGATTTGCGCGTGATCACCTGAATTGGACGGAAGAGCAATGGGCCTCCGTATTGTTCACGGACGAGTGTAGGACATGTTCATATGGTGCAGATGGTCGCAGAAGAGTCTATCGTCGACGTGGGGAGCGATATGCTCAAAGTTGCATTGAGGAGCATGTTCCTTTTGGAGGCGGTTCGTGTATGTTCTGTGGCATATCGATGAACGGGCGAACAGAACTTGTGTTCATAGACATGGTCCGTCAAAACGGTAATAGAGGGGGTTTGACTGCACATCGCTACATAACAGAGATCTTAGAAGATCACGTGGTGCCTTACATGGGATTCATAGGCGAAAATTTTACTTTAATGCAGGATAATGCCCGGCCGCACGCTGCTGCACAAGTTCGACAATATTGCGAAGAGGTTGGGATACATACAATGAATTGGCCAGCACGCAACCCGGATCTTAATCCCATTGAGCATGTTTGGGACAATTTAAAAAGAGCTGTATATGCGAGAAACCCTTTGCCCACGACAGTGGCAGCACTCAGAACAGCACTTTCAGAAGAATGGGACAATATTACGCAAGATCTTTTAATAACCCTAATAAAATCTATGCGGAACCGATTAAAATCCGTAATAAGGGCATATAGAGGTAATACACCTTATTAAAACATAAATAAACCCTTGCATAAAGTTTGTGTCTATTGTTAAAACCAATTTTTTAATTAAACCAATTTTCCTTAAATTTCCGATTTTCTTCAAAAAAGTCTTAAGGTCCTTTCCAGTACACAAACTTAAACTTAAGGATATAACCCTAGGCTGTTTTAAAGTTCACGAACCAATCTAGAGGTTTCAATTTAAATATGTAAAGAAAGTTTGCATACTTGGTTAAAATATTTATTTCAAAGTCGTCTATTACTTTGATGCAGTTTATATGTCCGTCAGTGTACATTTTAAATTTTTTAGTTTTACGAAACTCTTAGATTAATGCCAATATATTTTTAAATGCCATAGCGATTCGTGAATAAGACGGATTTATTCACGAATCGCCAATGAGATTCTAAGCGAAATACCACACATCACAAGATATCTATTATAATATCTGCATTCTGTACACCCGATTCTTGATATTTAGCTTAATCACACATTTCGCGATGTAGAGATACTCACTAATAACGGATTTTACGGCAATACTATCGAAAAAGGATTTTTTGTTTAATTCATATAGCAGAACTACGTTTGCAGTGGAAAAATATATGGAAAAAATTACCTACAACATTAATAAAGGTCGATCAACAATATTATCGTGACAGTGCGAGGTGATAGTGGACTGCACCGCATGCGACGTATGAGATAACAGTAAAAATATTTGTTATCAAACTTTCAAGAGCACAAATGAAGAATAGTCGCATATATGGATTATAATTGTATATACATGAAGTTTGTTTAAGTTCTTTAATAATAAATGACAATTATTATATTTTATTATAACAAATATTACATATTTGTTATAAATTAAGAGAAACTTTAAATGATAGTAATAACAATCCGTAATATATAAATTCTGAACTAAATATTAAAAAAACATGTTGGCAAATGATTATTTAAAATTGAAAACAGGGTGGGGGGGGGCAATCTGCGGCTCTTTGAAAGATTATTTGTGGCTCTCGATAAATATACCGGAGTTCTCTATTCATTTTGTGTTATTGTATTTAAAAAAAATATTATCCTTCCATACGTGTTTCGAAATATATTTTAAATTACAGAAAACAAATAAGAAAGACTAACGCAACATTGTAACAAATTTAATTTCCGTACAAGTGATACTCATGGATCAATCATACACCACTTTAAAATTCGTGAAATCCAAACACTGATACCAGTATCAACTAAACACCATTTGAAAGAATTACAGAGAAGTGCTGTCACCAATTATTCACCAAATTTTAAAGAATTATTAAAAGAAATGTGTTTAATTTTTAATATTTAAATTCAATACACTTATTTTGTACTTTTATTTCATCATCATCATCATTTCAGCCGGAAGACGCCCACTGCTGGACAAAGGCCTCCCCCAATTATCTTCACGATGATCGGTCCTGCGCTGCCCTCATCCAACCTATTCCGGCGATCTTGACCAGATCATCGGTCCATCTTGTGGGGGGCCTACCAACATTACGTCTTCCAGTACGCGGTCGCCGTTCGAGGACTTTTCTGCCCCAACGGCCATCAGTCCTTCGAACGATGTGCCCAGCCCACTGTCACTTCAGTTTTGCAATCATCCGGGCTATGTCGGTGACTTTGGTTCTCCTGCGAATCTCCTCATATCTGATTCGATCTCCGAGCATAGCCCTCTCCATTGCCCTCTGAGCGACCATGAGCTTTCTCATAAGGCCCATAGTTAGCGACCATGTCTGCGTTCCGTAAGTCGTCACTGGCAACACACATTGGTTATAAACCTTCATCTTGAGACACTGCAGTATTTGGGATGAAAAGATTTTACGGAGCTTCCTAAACGCTGCCCATCCGAGATGGATTCGACGAGTGGACCTCTTTCACGAGATTGGAGCTGCCTAAGTGGATCGTTTGACCAAGGTAGACGTATTCGTCAACAATTTCGAGAGTACAATTCCCAACTGTTACGGGGGTAGGTGCGACATGGACATTAGACATGATCTTCGTCTTGTCCATGTTCATTTTGAGACCTACTCCTTGGGAAGCTGTATTGAGGCCATCAAGCATATGGCTTAAGTCTTCCATGGTCTCAGCCATGATTACGATATCATCTGCGAATCGAAAGTGAGTGATGTACTCGCCGTTGATGTTGATGCCCAGTCCATTCCAGTCCAGAAGCTTAAAGACATCTTCCAACGCAGCGGTGAGCAGCATCGGCGATATGACATCGCCTTATCTGACTTCCCGCTGCAGTCAGATAGGCTTCGAGTTCTGATCCTGGAGACGGACTGACATGGTGGCGTTTTCATATAAACACTTCAACGCTTTGATATATCGATAATCAATGTGGCACCTCTGGAGAGACTGAAACACCGCCCAGGTCTCGATCGAATCAAAGGCTTTCTCATAGTCCACGAACGCCAAGCATAGTGGCTGGTTATACTCCTCCGTCTTCTGTATAACCTGCCGCAGCGTATGTATGTGGTCTATGGTGCTAAAACCTTTTCGGAATTCGGCTTGTTCGGGAGGCTGGAAGTCGTCAAATCTGCGCGCGAGACGATTCGTGATGACCCTTGAAAACAGCTTGTAAACATGACTCAGAAATGATATTGGTCTAAAGTTCTTCAAAAGGGTTTTGTCACCCTTTTTGAAGAACAGAAAACGAAACGACCCTGCCGTCATCGGTCTTCAGATTCGTCAGTTGGCTCTGCCCAATAGACAAGTCTCGTGTGAATACTTTAGAGCCCTTGTTACGCTCTATAGCCGCCTTTACACAGTCTGTGTTATGGCAGCGGATATCGCGAGTCAAGGACTTGGAGATCTGTTTATTTAGCTGCCTATACTGGGAAGCAACGTCCGGGGACTGAAGGGTCATTTGACGTCTCACATCCATCAATTTGAGAGTAGAATCTGAGATTTTTCCAGTTCTTTTTGAACGGCTGGCCTTAAAAAACCTAGACCCGGCCGTTTGAACAGCTTCCACGAACCTGTTATTATACTCGTCCACGTCAACTCAGTCACCGAGGCATTCGATGCGGTTTTGCAATTCGAGTTGAAAGTTTACCGGGTTTTGGATCTGGATGGGTGCAGGTTGCAGCGTAGACTTCACCAATCGAGGCCTCTCCAATTTTGGATTGATATTCAATGTGCCTCTTACTATACGGTGATCACTCCCAGTTTTCACCGAATTAATCACAGAGACATATTGAATATCTGTCTTTTGGTCAACATAATGAAGTCAATCTCATTTTTGGTGGCACCATCGGGACTAATCCAAGTCCATTTGCGTTGTTCCGGCTTCATGAAGAAGGAGTTCATCATATACAGGTCCTCCTTCTCCATGAAGTCGGCCAGCATCTGGCCTCGGGTGTTCCGATTTCCGAACCCAAATTGCCCCACTCTCAACTCATCGCCGCTATGTTTCCCCAATTTTGCGTTGAAGTCTCCCATGACAACGTTAAAGTGTGTCTTAGAAGTGTGGATGGCTGTTAAGATGTCCTCATACATGGCTTCCACCTCCTCGTCGGGATGTGTCGAAGTCGGAGCGTAAACATGAATGACCTTCAACGAATACCGTTTGGTAATTCTGAGTATTAGTTATGCTACCCTAGTCGACACACTCCCCACCTCAGTAACGTTGTTCACAAGAGACTTGTGAACAAGAAACCCGACACCACCTTGGGACAGTTGGTCGCCCTCCCGGAAGTAGAGCAGGTTTCCGGAATTTAGGATTATCGAGTCCTCTCCCTGTCTTCGGACTTCAGATAACCTCACAACATCCAATCGCAGTCTGCTCAAAACTTCCTCCAGTTCCTCCAACTTCTCGTCGGTCCGCAGTGTCTTGACATTGTATGTTGCCAAGGCCAAAGGTCGTCGTTTTTGATAGCGAATCCGAACCCGGGGATTCTTCGCACCCCCTGCCCCGTCGCTTATGTGGCTGCAACCGTGGTCACCACGAACGGGGCCGCCGGGGACTAGGGGCCGGGGCCTGTGTGTATCTATCATTTTAGGGGGATTTTTGCCATAATCGCCACGCTTGGCAGGCGGGTTGGCGATCGCAGTATTCGCGGTTGGTGATGCTCTCACGGAAAGATGCTGCCGCCCATCTTCCGTTCTTTGTATCCCTTAGTCGCCTCTTACGACACCCACGGGAGGAGATAGGGTGGTGCTATTCTAGTGCGACACCACACACATATTTATGTTTTCAATAAATATAATTTATGTAAAAAAAATGTTAGTATGTACCTTTTTTGCATACCATTTTAATACATATTTAAATGGGGCTCGCGAAAATTTTCAAATTTTGAAAAATGACTCGAACAATCGAGCTTGGCCACCCCTGATTAATAAGCTTCTATGTGTTTAATCCCGATTTCATCTGTTTCACGGAGTCCGGGGGCATGTCTTTGTCTTGTGTAAAGAAGCATGAAATGTGTCAATTCATGAATATGCCTGCTCAAGTGGGTGGAAGTAAAATAAAATTTATTCTAGATTTTATGGCCAAAATTTATTATGACTTAAATTTCATAGAACGGTGGTCTGAAGCTCAATGTGGCGAAGACCGAGTACTTGGCCTGTAACTCCACAGATCCCACACCCATACGCATAGACGGCAACACGGTCGAGCGCACGGACCATGTGAAATACCTGGGATCTGTGTTTCATGCGTCTGGTGACAACGATTGCGACGTCAAGGCACGCATTGCTGCCGCGTGGGCCAAATGGCGTGAGGTAACTGGTGTCATTTGTGACCCCAAGATGCCGGTAAAGTTGAAGGGACAGGTCTATAAGACCATCATTAGGCCTGTCCTTTTATACGGCTGTGAAGCGTGGCCGGTGTTAGAGCGACACAAGCAAGAACTGCGTGTCACGGAGATGAATATGCTGCGGTGGATGTGTGGAGTGACGCGGAAGGACCGCGTTAGGAACTCCCGCATTCGCGGTAGTCTTCGTGTCCGTGACATTGCAGATAAATTGCAGGAGTGTCGGCTCCGTTGGTATGGCCATGTTTTACGGCAACCGGATGCTTACGTGGGAAACAAATGTCTGGCCATGCCGCCTCCGCCGGGCCCCGGCAGGAGGGGTAGACCCAAAAAGTGCTGGCTTGACGTCATAAAGGGTGATATGCGTGCCAATGGGCTCACTACCAGGGATGCTGAAGATCGCGCGAAGTGGAGTAGAAAATGTCGGAAAGCGGACCCCGGGCACCGAAACGAAAGTTTGGGTGGCAACCGGGACTAACGCTGGGATGATGATGATGATTAAATTTCATAGAACTAAAATATACATTTTAAATCAAATTGATTATTTATCTCATATACCAGCACTTAGGAATTGGAGCCACATACTCTTGTTCCAGGGACATTGTGAAAGGAGACAACAAAATGTTTACTGCTTCAAATAACAAAGCTAAGGTTAAAAAAAAACATAATTGAGCCTTATGTAACCAAAAAGATTAGGGAAGGCCATTTGTAGAGTAACTTATGCAGATAGTATACAAACATACATACCTCTCCTGTCTGTGGAGTTGAGTCAGGGCCAGTGCCGTCAGTGCCAGTGCCATCAGAGCCAGTGCTTCCGTTATCAGTATTTGAATCATTGACATTGCTCATGTTTGCATCATTGAAATTAAAACTCATTCTACTATCATCCACTTGTTCAACAAAACCACCAGAACAGAATGGGCAATTGAGCTCCTGTAAAATAACAAAGTAACATTTACAGACATGACATGCGTAATATTGATGACATTCGTGGCGTAAGGGATAACGCACTTCAGTACGCTTGCGGAGGTCACAGGTTTGATTCTCCTCTCGCATCTGGGTGTTTATATAATAATATGTATTTATTTACAAAAAAAGGTATATAAGTAGTATATCAGTTGTCTAATACCCATAACACAAGTAATATGCTACTTAGTTTGGGACTAGACGGCGTTGTGTGAATTGTCACAAAAAAATATATGAAGATCCTTTGGTAACAACCTAGCACAATATACCCACTAAAACCACCAATGTTTCTCTGCTGCCCAACCCCTAGGGAGGAGGTATATACTTTCACATGCGCCTCCCACCTGGATGGTGTCTCTGCTCTGATTGTTTCTCGTTTAGGTATCCATTCACACGTTAATTCAAGTCAGTAGTGATCTCCTGCTTCAGCTGCATTTTGTACAAATCATAATAAATAATACATCCTGCTGTTCCACATAACAACATCCCACAGGATCCTATGGGGTGCCACAGCTAAACTCGAGCCTTCCCTAAAGGGAAAGGACAGTATACCCATCACGCTTATCCAAGGAAGATTAGAGGGTTACACACACTGGTGGTCTTGGTATGCAGATTTCATCACTATGTTTTTCTTCACCATCAGTACAAGGCATTTATGCTATAATATGCACATTAAGCAAGGAAAACTGCCTGAAGATATTTCAAAGCATATACATTGGCTTTTGTAAATGATATATTAACATCACCATGGTTGGTGATCTGCAATTCACTGAAATACCCCAAACAGAGTGCTAATTCGATCGTTTAACAACTATAAGAATTTATTGAAAGCCCTTTACCTGGTTTTCTACATATCTCATATGAAGAGGTTTCCCAAAATTTAGTAAGATTAGTTTCTTATCCATATTATAGGTTACTAGAGATGGACATATCTATACATACTTATATACAGTTATCTCCAATAGACATCTAACATTGAGATCAGTATCAAAATAGTTTATAAGGATCTCATTATTAGACATCTATTAGAGAACAACTTTAATAGTTATCTGATCAGGGCCTAAATTAGTCAATTTCATTAAGTAGGGATTATATATAAAAATTGAAAATATATATAATTTGATTTCTTGCACTTTGAGAACACTATGTATATAAAACTATTATTATTAAATAGATCAAAACTTATGAAAATAATAAAAAATACCAAATAAACAAAGGATACATTAAAACACTTTCTATGTTTTTATTAGCAATATCACTTAAAAGATTTATTTATTTTTTTACTAATTAACAATGTTATCAAATAACTGGCAGTAGGTCCAAACCTATAAAGATAAATGTCTCTCTCTCTGTATGCTGGTTATTAAATTTTAATGGGGTAGAATCTATAAAATTAAAATGATAGAGGTTTGCAGTTGTGTGCTCATCATCCGCAAAACTATATGAAAACTTTCTAATATTTTTTTTTACTTTTTCTGTTATTCGACCAGCAAAGTGGCAGAAATGACTATATTTGTAATATGATATAAACAATTAATAAATCTTGTTATATAACATTATCAATGAAAAACCATGAATATTAAATTCAAATAATAAGAATAAAGAAATCAATCAATTCAAAAAATCTTTGGCAGGATGAATGAAGCTAAAGTCAATAAGTAATTCAAGATCTATAAAATAATTATTTCAGTATTCAGTAGATTTTAGTAGACAATGTAATTATCACATCTGATTGAATTAGAGACCAAGTGCAAACATTCAATACCAAAATGTAGGTGTGGTTTTACATATTTAAGACTAATTATCAATACTGAAAATAGTAATAACGGTTCTAAGTCATAAGAAACATTAAGTTCTTAAACAGAGAAAAATCTAGGATAGGATAGTCCAATAGGATGCACATTGTACAATAAGAAATACCTGAATATAGAAATCCAGGATAGATCAAAAATTTATAAACACTAAACATAGTTGACCCACACTTGACATATTAAATTTGACTGGGATCTATATACCTCAATATAATTTTATTTATATATTTTTATAAAACAATATTCCTGCAATTTTATTTTTAAGAATTCAACATTTATTGTATTAGTAAAATATAATATTACATCAAATAATAATTATTAATAATTTATAATTATTTCATCACCAAAATATTTTTACTATAGTTCTGAATATATAAGGATTATATATTTTAGGATTAAGTATGATATTTACATTTTGAAATCTTATATAAATTATATTATAGTCGATTGATAGATTGAAATACCATACATGAGTATGTATTTTAAAAATGTACTGTGTATCTTATTTTGTATGCTGAATAAAACAATGCTATAATCCATGTAACAATGTAACTTGTTTGAATCATGGACCTATATACTTCAGTGGTTTAAATTGATTATTTCTGAAGTCTTTTACTAGAAATTTTGTAAAAGAATTGTCACGCAGTCTGTTATGCACCGGCTGTGATAATAGCCACATTGATAGAATTAGTCACCAAAAATATTATTGAACGCAAAATAAATACTCAGAAGATCTTGAAAGATGATACTTTTACAATATAATTTGTTGACTATACAAGAAAAATCGGAAAAAATCCTGAAATTATTGATTTTTACCTGCTGAACGTCTTCATAAACTATGCTACATCTGTAGCAGTAAAAACGAATGGGAGGCCTTGGCTCCACTAAACCATCGGACATTTTTATTGATTTTAAACACAAATACACCGAATCCTCCAATATTTTCTAATGTGCTTATAAGATTTAGCTTAAATTCTGAAAAAAATATATATAAATTTATCTATCGCCATTTCTCTAGAGTAGTCGTGTGTAACTCTTTACTGTACCGACTCACTGTTCCGAAACATTTAGGTGTTCCAAAAGATTGGAACATGAATAATGTTTCAAATGCATCATTTGGAACATTTGGAACATCAACTCTTTGTTCAGCGCTATCATTCATGTCGCTTACGTGTGAGAGAGACCGACGGGGACATATTGAATCAATGAGTAACAAGCGTAGCGAGAGAGCGGGACAACAAATAAAATATAAGCAAGTGAGAATGAGATAACAAATGAGACGAATCACTTTACTATTTTCGATACCCTGTGCAGTGTGCACGTAATAATGACCAGTATGGCGTTTGTGTCTTTGATACTGGGATGTTTTTTGCATTGATACTTTGTTTTCGCGCCTAATTATTGTTTGTTCTTGCCTCAGTTTGAATTTTACCAAAACAAAACAGTTTTTTGCCGCTCACCCTACTTTACCCCATCCATTGTTATATCTTTCGCCACGGTGGTCCCTTTCACAAACCTATTCAAATTCATTTTTCCTCAAGTTGTTTTTGTAACACCAACATGTGTTCAGTTTAGGATGAATGGAGCTATTTATTTAAGTGTTTTGTTTATAATAATAAACAAAACACTTAAATAAATAGCCTCAGTTTGAATTTTACCAAAACAAAACAGTTTTTTGCCGCTCACCCTACTTTACCCCATCCATTGTTATATCTTTCGCCACGGTGGTCCCTTTCACAAACCTATTCAAATTCATTTTTCCTCAAGTTGTTTTTGTAACACCAACATGTGTTCAGTTTAAGATGAATGGAGCTATTTATTTAAGTGTTTTGTTTATAATAATAAACAAAACACTTAAATAAATAGCTCATAGTTGAGTAATAACTCAACTATGGTGTAGAATTGAAGGTTGTAATTCTAAAGGGTCTAAATGCCAAAAAAATAAAATAGATATTATTACAAACATACCCCTTATACGCCGATGCAACTATCTTGGATCCACGTTTTAAAGGATTCGCTTTCAGAGAAGAAGAAAAATATAAATCGGCTTTAACGACGCTACGACGGCAGCTAGCAACTTCAACTTCTGCAACTAATACGGCATCATCTACTGAAAGGCAGGAATCTGCACCTCAACCGGTAGCGTCTACTTCCAAAGCATCGCTATGGGATGATTTTGATGCTGAACTGAATCAGTATCTCAGACCACAAAATCAAATGGCGTCGGGAATCAAAGAAATAGATAAATATTTAAATGATGAAATGTTACCCAGAAGTAATGATCCTTTAATATGGTGGGAAAACAGAAAAGGAATTTACCCCATATTATATTATCATTATATTAAAAAAAGATTTTGCATTATGGCGACATCAGTGCCATGCGAACGCGTATTTTCAAAAGCGAGCCATATGATAAATACGCGTCGGACCTTGTTAAAAGATGACAAAGTGTCAAAAATGCTGTTTCTAAATTATAACTTATAATTTTAATTTAGACAAATCATTTTAATATAAAATAAGAATGTACATAATGTAAATAACAAATCAAATCATTGTAAATAGAATCGATTTTTAAATACGCCAGCTAGTCTAAGCATCTGGCCGCCAGTCCTAAGCCTGGATAAAGTATGAAGTAAAATCGGTTTAATGAAAATGAAAATAATCTCACAATATATTACATTTTTTCAAATATTACTATAAATATTTAGCTTTGTTCAACCCTAACACCGTGTGTCTCAATATGCCTGCGATACGACATGAACATCTGTATTTTGAACTTTGACAAGTTTGACACGATGTTTCAAATGAAACAATACAACCATTTATATCTCTGACGCAATGTTCCAAATGAAACAATACAACGATTTATATCCTTGATGCAATGTTCCAAATGAAACATATCAGTGATCCGGAACACTTTACTGTTCCAGATACAAATGTTCCAATCGCAAAAATGTGACATTTCTCCCACGCCTACTCTAGAGGCACAAGTCTATTAATTTTATTTTTATTGAGAGATGTCAAATAGTGATGTCTAATTTTTGCCATAGACAAGTAACAACTACAGTATAATTTTTAGTCGATGCTACGATTCGTTATGTTACAATCAATCTAATGTCAAAACGGCAAAAAATCTAAAATTTTCGAATAGTAACATTTCTATTTTCACAAGGTTGCGTGTTGCTGTGGATCGTATTTAGTTAAAATAGTTTTTGTTGTCAAGCAAATGGGTTTTACTCATTAATGTGATATTTAATATAGTGAATAATGTATAGGCTATTCATGTCTACCTTTTTGGCTCATAAGAAATTAAACATAACTGTATTCTAATAAACCAGACAGTAGTGTCTTCAAGCATGAGTGTTATCAAATATACTTAAAATAGAAACAAATAATGTGGTTATCTATCAGATCCCTTATATCACCTTCTATTTGACCTAATTTAGTATTTCTTCCACCTTTATTAGTGTAATGTTGTAGTATAAAGTTGTAAAGTGGGTCAAAGTGAAGTTTTAGATTACAATGAATGAGAAAATTGGTGAAAATTTCACAAGCTACATTGGCAAGTCTGCTCTGGTAAGATTTAGAGTTTGAAATAGTTGATTTACTCACTACATCTAGGGTTATTCAAAATTTTATCATTTCATGTTGGTAGTTAATTCAAGCAGTTCATTACTATGAGATTAAATTCAACACTGAATAAACAGCCTGTCTCAGTGTAGGCATCTAGTCATTAATAATTTACCATTTAGTGGCAACTATACCTTACATTTATGTAATATATACTCAGGGGATCTTTATAAAATGAAATAATAGTATTATTTATTGCAAAACTTAATTTTGTATACCAATATACACTAAATTATACCTAATTAAACTAAATTATAGAATATTTTTAAATTTAATTATTTTAAATATATCTTTATTATTAATCCTTGTTTATTGATATGTGTTGTACTTATTATTCTTTTGAAATCCCATAAAACTCATAGCATCACCTTTTAGTAGCTAATCAAAGTAATTATATAAATTTCTGCCTCTAAAATTAAATGGAAGTCACATATTAATTATGGGAACATCCATACCATGTGTTATATTGTTGTCAAAATACTTAAGACCAAAGGTTGCCATCCAGACAGGCTCGGGGCCCTGCCCCATAACTAGGGTGGGTTGTTTTGTCACCTTTTACAAGGACCCCGGCCGCAGAGGTCAGTATTCTGTCTCCACCCCTGCAGGGATAATACTTCCACATCAACCCTAATTATCATTTTCACAGAATATTATAAGTTGATTTTGGGTTATTGAGTGAGAATTGTTATATTTATTATTACAACAGTACTGTTAGTGAAACAGTTTATGAATGATTACTTGATATATAGTGATACTTTTCTTACACAAAATCAGATAGACTTTGGATGAGAATGGTTCCCTTTATATAATAAATATAATTATTCTATTCTTGTTAATTTTGGCTCCAACGCTTTGAGCATTGATTTTGCCAATGTCGGCGTAAGAGAAGATTTAACCAGTGTTTATTGCGAGTTAAATGTTAATAAGGATAGGTATAATAATTTAGCTAAAAGTATTCTGAAGACCTAGTGACAATGTAATATACAAATGATAAAGTGACTATATTATAAACATATATCATTTAACAACAAAAATTTACTTAGTATATATATATAAAAATAGAATCAGTGTTAAAAGGAAATTTACATTAATAGGTCGAGGAAAGTCTTTAGGTAAGATATCATATAGAGGGTGGGTAATTTTCGGGCATTCAAAGAAGATGTGTTGAAGGGTTCCTTCAGCAAATTATAATTAAACATGATGTGATTGATACAACAATAAAATATTTAAAAAAATAAATGAATAATGCATGATAAATGACAGTTCCTTTGACACTAAATATGTACTAAATATACCTTTTAATGAGGAAGAAATACTTAATTGTTATAAAAGTTTGATATAACTGTACTATTTTATGTGTATCTTAATACTTACAGAAAAATGGAGAAAATAATGGATCAAAACAAGATGTGAAACCCAAACCGAAACTTTTAAATGGTAAGTAAGTTTAGTATTGCTTATCCATATCTGTGGACTGTGTGACTTTATTTTAACAAACAGCTAAAAACAAAGTCAAAAGGATATAGCTTTTACATACTAAATATGTAACATAGCTTATAACATACTAAGACCTATTTGGAAGTCACAG
Organism: Malacosoma neustria; assembly: GCA_963693495.1. Classification (NCBI taxonomy): domain Eukaryota; kingdom Metazoa; phylum Arthropoda; class Insecta; order Lepidoptera; family Lasiocampidae; genus Malacosoma; species Malacosoma neustria. The sequence goes on from OY856377.1 coordinate 20,103,977, forward strand.
GTTTCAGATCTCATATTAGCATGTACCTCTTAAACAGTTTTTCTTGCATGTGCCAAGTTTTTCATTCAAGATTTGGTGTTCAATAGCAGGAAAAGCCAGCCTTCTTGTAAAAACTTATTTTTCATATTATTTCCATGCAAGTAAAAGAAATTTCATAGGCAACAAATGTAATGAATTGAATTGCAGTAATTTGCACAGTATGCAGGTGATCCCAAGCTTATTTGTGAAAGCTTTGGTTGCAGCTGGAATCAACCACTTGTATCATCTGATAATAATCGTAGCATGTCTAACATATGTCGAAAAGTGTGCTGGTGTCACACGTTCGATTTCCATATGGTGTCTAATAGAAAAAAGTATATTATGTAGTATATTAGTGGTCTAGTACCCATAACACAAGTGCTAAGCTACTGACTTTGGGACTAGATGGTATTGTGAAATGACCCAAAAAAATCATGATGATGATTAGATAATCAAAAGATATGATATTAGAAAAGAATTCCATAAGGCTTACTGGTATTCACTTTGTGGAAAGTTGTAGAGCACCCTTAAGGTCTCTTGCTGTCCTACTTTTGCCTCATGTATATATAAAAAGTATGTATGCTCGTAAAGAAACATAGCCTGTATTTTATCCTCAGACACAGTATTAAACATAAAAGCAAGCTTATCCTTCCAAGACCTCTGTGAGCGTGAGCGTACCGAAGTGTGTTAGCTGCTATGCCAAATTTCGTCATCAAAATTTTATGGCAATTTTAATTTACAATAAATTGTCAGAACATTTCAGAGTAATTTCCAGTGTCTCACAATTTAAAAACGAAAGTGGCTTTTAAACAAATGCTTTTACTATATTAAAGAATATTTAAACTGTACATACACTGTATATAACATGTGATTATTCTTACATCATTCCAGCTCAAGGGAGGGTGGCCTGTCTTAAAAGGATAAAACAACCCAAACTAGTTGGTAGGGCTGTAAGTCTGTCTGGATGGCAACCACCCCCTCTTCTCTAAATATGTCGCCATGATAACCTTGTGTTGTATTCCGGGGCGTATAAGTGACAATGGCATAAGTGACCCAGATTCCAGTACTTCTATGCGGACAGCATTGTATCGCAAACATAAATAGGCGACGATAACTGCTTACTATTGAGTGAGCCGTCAGCCTGTCTGCTGTTCGTCAACAATAAAAAATTTGATTTGGATTTTTCACTTTTAAGATTTCAGGCCCCACATTTTCTATGCTGAATATCATAATGTCTTTATTACTCTCCAAGACAGGAGAAAATCAATTATATTTTAATTTCAAATAAGACCACATAATACGATTTATTTTGCTTAGATGTCGAGATACGAATCTAGATCCTTTTGTGTGCAAGCATATTTACGCGTAAGAGCTGAAAATTAATAATAATATATTTGTTAGAAACAATAAAAATACATTGCCGTATGTATACGATAACATTTATGTCCTTTGAATATTATCGATGATATATGTATTACAAAACTAATCATTAGGCATTCAATGTGAATACATAACTGTATCACCATTTATAGTGTCCCAATACTAACGCTACGATACCATTAGGAAGTTGTGGCCCATAGAGCATTCGAATGTGTTCACAAATGGGCGTACTTCGAAAAGGTATGTTTTTAATAATAATGTTATTCGTGTTATTTATATCCTGTCTTAAAAAATAAGTTTAATTTTAATTACATAAAAAGTAATAATAATACACAATTTTAATTTTTCTTTAAATAATCACAAGTTATTCCATGAAAAATATATTCACGTAAGGTATCTTTGAATGAAATTCGTGTCTTGCAATTATTATATTTTTGCAAATACTTGTATATCCCAGATAAGCCTGAAACTAAAATTTTCTGAAAATTTTGAAAAAGTTACATTATTTAGTTTATTAGATCTTATGCAACATAAAAAAAATTATGAAAAAAAAATTAAGTGTAAGGCTTTCAGGGAAACAGCCGTCCTATATGTAGGACAGTAGGATAATAAGAGGAAATAAAAGACCATTTATGACAAAACAGAATGTAATCAAAAAGTGTAGTTTATTAGATAACTATTGATTATATTACCCATTGTTATATGTAATTTACTAGATTAACACTATTTATGAATGATATGTTTCAAAACACTTGACACACACTCCAACATCACATTTCTTGCAACGTGTCAAAAACATTTTTTGTGACATTGACGACAGTGTGTTTGCTTCGATTGAGGAATAACCAGATGATTCATTTGGTCTTTACGACTATCAGCATGTTCATGATGGGAGGGTCGGCTAGGCCCTCTTTTGGCATTTTTTCTGTTTGATTCAATCAAAGCAATTGCTACCCTTCTGCGAAAGCCAAGATGATCCAGTTTTCCATGATTTATTTTATATAACTGCCATGCATTATGTTTGGCAAGATCAATCATGTGTGTGAGCAACGGCATGTACCATTTCTTACCTCGTATACCAATTCGGTAATGTGAAATATTTTCATCAGACCGATCCACTCCTCCCATATATTTGTTATAGATGGACACCATATGTGGTTCTTCTATGACAATGTTTCTCTTTTCACTTTGTGAGAAGCGTTTGGCAGATTGTTTAGGATTTATTCCTACAGCATTAGAAGCAATACTGAATATATTATCAAATCTTTCCCTAGTCATAGCCGAGCTGATCAATTCATTCTTTGTATCAGGGGAGTTTTCCCAATACATTCTTCTACGGGGGAGCCATGAATAACCACTAACCAACAATATGCCGATGAAACATTTCATATCTTCAGTGGTTATGTCTCCAGGCAAATTCTTTTTGACAGCATATTTATTGCTCTCTGACACCAACAACGAAATAACATCTTCATCTAAGAAGTTTTCAAACCACTCAATTGGGCGCTTATCTTGGCAAGCGCCTTGAACATCTGGCCAATTCACGGGATTTTTTGCCAAGTCCCGTTTTCTCCATGCGTAGATACGCCTACGTTTAGTTCGACCTGTAGAATCAGAAGGTTCTTCTTCTGTATCACTCACCATAATCTGCCCTGGAATCATTACTTCAGCCGGTTGAAGCAGAATGTTTCGTGGCAAATTATTCAAAGTTACATTATCTTCTTCACCCGAATCTTCGTCAGTGAGACAGTCAGGATCAACAGGAGGAGGTAGAATACATATCAGTCGTTCTCTATAATCTTCTTCATTATCAGAAACATTTTCTAAAGCATCTAAAATTTCATGCGCAGCTAACGGTCTGTAAAGAAAAAGTTGTATTATTGTACTAAAATCATGTATATTATCCTACTGTCCTATATATAGTACGCTAGTATTTGTAACAAGTTATACGTAATTTATTTATATTATTTTGCTAGAATATTTATTTAGTACAAAAGTTAAGGTTATCAACTAGATATTAACACAGAAAAAAACAACTCACGAGTAAAATATAACTTTTTATACATACCTGTCATTTGCCATGTCTGCAACGCACTTTTATTTCACACTTATAAGGTAAAATATAAGGTAAAAACTGTTAAAATAACTGTCTTTTTATTTTTTCTAATAAAGCTGACACGTTTCTTAATGCAAATCCTAAGACTAAATAATCTTAGATAAAGAGGGTATTCTGATATTTTTTTTTATTTCTACTGTCCTAAATATAGGACAGTAGGCTTATCTGGGATATATTAGGTTCATGTTACTATTTAATTATTATATTATTATAGTCGCATTTTAGTTTTCTTCTCATTGTAATATTGGCGTCAGAACTTTTTGTGTTTTTGAGACATTTAATTTTCTTATTTAAACATGTACGAATATTGTCTGTTACAATTCTCCCTTTCCAGTTGTAAAGCAATTTGCGCAGAATTTCTTGCCCAACTAGCCCCGTTCTATATTTTTTTTTTTTACTCGATTCGCTTCAAAGGAATAAACTGAACGGTTTACGAAATGTTCAATGACCGTGAATATCTTTGAGTCACCGCTTGAAACTGTTTGTGTTGTGAGTGGCGCCCGCATTGTGAAATGCGTTATCCTTTAATGTGATTTTTGATGTTTTTAAAAGTATTATCTAACACGTTCACTGCTAAGCATTTTGACGAGTATAATATATGTGTTGTTCTGTCATAAATTTCATTTTGGATAGGATTTCCGTATTGTATGTTGCGGAATGAGTAACTATGCTAAATTTCATTTGTGTATGTAGTTTGAATGGTATATAGTGATGTAAAATATATATATATTTTTATTAGGTTAATAGTTTTCAATATGTTATGATCTCTTTTTCTCGCGGCCAAAAATAAACCTAATTTGACATTTCATAATAATGTAGGAACATTATCAATATGTATAAACTCAATTAGTTAAGAAAAAATTACGACAAAGTAAGCGGTCTCCAGTGACCAACATGACGTCTAATGGGTTAAAAAACTTCGTTCGTTATTTTGCACAACTACTCGTCGTCCAGTTACTTCCTCCTCAACGTCATAGGCTGTGAGATCGTTCGCACCGAAAATCCGCGTGAAATTAATAGCCTTGACTTAATCATTTTTTAAATGGTTTCTAAGTCTTTTATCTTGGTTTCTTTGTGACTAGAACCGGTGCCCTTGGTGTGTTCTATTAAAAAGGACAAACAACAAAATCCATAGAGAATAACCTCAATTATTATGCAACCCTAAACACACTACAAACATCAACAATCTTCAAGCAAGTGGACTGAACAGATGCGCTCATTGCGAGAGCATTTTTAACCCTTAACTGGTATTATGGGGGCCGCGCGAGCCCCACGCATGACTTTTACTTTATTTCCTAACAAGCTAAGTGGTCATCATCGTGGGCACCTACTATTTTAAGTATTCTCATTTCGTTGCTATTCGCGGTGGATGCAGGGCATTCGGCGCTGTATCACTTATATGAGGTCCACGCGGCCCCCACAATACCAGTTACGTTAGATTTTTGGCATGGAAATTTTTATTTTTTTCTTATTTTTTTATCTTCTCTTTCTGAATTTAAAGCTAAAATAACAAATCTTCTTTTGTGCCAGAAAAAAATCAAAGCATTATAATGATTTATTCAATGTTTCAACACAAAAGGGTTAAAACGTACAAAGAAATTAGAGATTATTAAGATATACAACTCCGCAAAACTTGAAGTGTAATGGAATGCTTTAGATAAAAATGCGCTAAGTATCTCACTGAATTCGACGTTGGCCAAGTGTAGTACTTCCTGGTATTTTAAATATTGCTTGCTTGTGTAAAACGGCTATGTGATGTGGTTCAAATACTGAGAAAACGATGAAGCGTGGAACTACATAAAATATGTAGATATGGAACTCATTAAAGAACACATCATAAACAGAATAGCTGAATATGTATGTTAAGTGCCTAAGAGATTTGTGTAATAAAATTGACAATTTCTTAACAGCTAACATGGCGTCTTACCCTCGACGTCTAATGTTGCTAATCCAAGCCAAAACGCCTTAAAAAGAGGACGCTGTCAGTTAACGTGATAGGAAAAAAGATGGGAAATTTGTTACAAAGTGCAATAATTGTTCACAATTCATTTGCAAAGTCCCTAGTAGAACAAAAACACTATGTGATAATTGTCCGACGAAACCGTCCGCCTGGCGTGAGGGAGACTTTCGGTCAGTGGGGGCGCCCATGGTCGAAGCTTGCTCCGCACCGTCTTGTAGGGTCGCCCCCAAAGATCTTGGTCAAGACTGGCCAAGAGCTCCTCCCATGCCGCAACCTTCGCCACGCGGATAGCGAGTTGGAGGTTGTTTCTGGCACTTTGATAATCCCCGTAGAGCCGAGCTTCCGCGGCTGCTCTGTCCGCGTCACGTCTTCGAAGCTTGGTGTACTGGCGGTGGGCATAGTTGTATGTCCTGCGGAGCCGTTTGAGTTCCGCATTCCAGCAGTACACCCGGTGCGGGGCCGGTGTGGCCCCCGACTCGGCATCGCCGCGTCGCAGACGTCGGTCATGAGCAACTGCAGGTTTTCCGCCTCCTCGTTGATGTCATCGGAAGATACGTCGCCTGACCCTGACGACGTAGCGACGGTCAGGGCCTCGCGGAAAACCTCCCGATTCATCTTTCCTAGTGTCCAGCACGGACAGTCAGCCAACGGGGTCATCTGGGCTGGAGGCTCTCGCTAACGGGGGGAGTCGTTGAACCGTATGTAACGATTATCGGACAGCGTCTCGCGAGCACTCTCCAGTCTTGCACACGGTGGGTCAGGAGGGCAGATGCGAAAGAAACGTCGAATTCGACATTTCTTTTCCCGTCGTTTCTTGGCCTGTCTTTTGGCCACGAAGCGGCTGGTCCTTTCTGCCTCCTTCTGTTCCACCGTTGCAGTGGCCGGTGCGGCGGCAGATACACAGCGGCAAGCCACCCCCCGACCATGTGATTGGCTGGTCTGCTGGCCGCTGCGCAGACCACGCAGTGTGGCCCAGCCTCTTCAGTTTGTTGGTAGCCACCACTGGGACAAGCACGTTTGTTGTACACGTACCCCGTCGAACGTAATTTTGCCCTCGGGGCAGCTCGTAGCGCGAAAGATGGCTGCCACTATGTCTCACGCCGTCGTGCAGTCGTCGAGGCCCGAGATGCGCACCTTTATGCACTTCTCGGGCCTCGCAATTTTGGCGTCCTTCTCAGGGAGGACGTTCCTTAGCTGCGTGACGAGGGCATCGACTTTCGCCCCCTGGTCGGAGCCAGGAAGCTACATCATGCGAGCCCCCGTCCACACGATCTTCATTTTTAAGCCACCTTTAATCCCTAGGGCGGTGATGTCCACTTTTTCTTTGGCCTCCGCCATGAGGCCTCCATAGGTAACCTCCTCTCCGCAGCTTTAGGGCGGACGCTTAGCGTAGCCGCGTCACGTTGGTTTTGGGAGCCCTGAGTTTTCGGAGACCCCTCCCCCTCCTTTTCTTCTTAGTAGCTGGCAACGGCTGCCACTGTACCCAGATGGTATGGCTGATGCCGCCTGCCTGGTCACGGGAGACTAAGGGACAGTCTTCGAATTACTACTTCTTGGTCTTCTTTGTGACGATCGTCCACCCATCTCCTAAAGGAGGTGGCGGAGGTGCTGTCGTCAGCTTTTTATCCACTGATCGCGCCTGTTTTCGGGTGCGGGTGTGGCTTCTGCTCCCTGTTGATCCACGTTCTTGCGCTTCTTCGGAGCGGAGATTAGCGAGAAATCCTTTTCTGATAGATCTGGCCGTGTGACTGCCGCTGCCTGCCGAACCTCATGGGCCAGAGGTGGCCGGTATCATGGGGCGGGCAGCACGCGGTCCTTCAGCCCCTCCAGCTTGGCATCAATCATGGTCTTGTACTCCGACTTGGACCATGAAGCCGCGCATGAAGCGCTGGCAACCGGTCCCACTTATTCGGTTTCAGTACGGTACGCGAGCTCAGAGAACACCTCCCGCACTGTCCTGACTGAGTGCTAAGGGCCTTCTGGCAGGTTAGCAATTAAGTCTCTGACACCCCGGCCACCTCTGAAATGGTAAGTTCAATTCTACTTTGGCACCAAGTGTTAATGTAGTTGAGTATAAGTTTTGAACATAAATTATAAATAAGGAATAATTTTTCAAAATTAGATATTTCCTGTTAATTGTGCACTATTAAACCATAATTGCTAACAGTAACTTAAAATTTGCTGAAATTATTCATAATTTATGTTAGTAACTATATAAAGAATCTTTGAAAACTGTTACAAAGGGGGAAAATAGCTCTTAACGACAATGTTTTATCATATCTCATGTTAATAATATACATATATTATGATATTAACAACATGAGTCATTATTTGTTTACTTTTTAGGACATTGGTGTTATTATAAAAAGTTGCCTGTTCGTGGAGAACTAGTTTATGTATGTATAGATGATATATACGAAAACCTGAATTCTCAACCGTCGAGGTCATCCCTAGACTAATCGTAATATTTTGAAGAGCTCCCCCCTGAATGGGTGAAGTAACATTAGTATGTTCACTAATATTTAGGTCAACTTAACATGTAATTCCTCTTCCAAACTTTTAATAGTATTTGCATCTTTTTTAATGCTGAAGAACAGCGGACAAGCAAACGACCCACCGATATTAGATGTTTACAACACTAGAGGCAATGCCAATTTGCTGCCGGCCTCAAAGGCAAACAGAAACCTAGTTTACTAATACTGGAACACAACATAGGGTCATTTCAGCAGCCTTTTTAAAACCAAGGGTGGTTGCCATCCAATTGGACTTGAAGCCCTACCGCCTAGCTTGTCGGCCTTTTCTAGCTTGTTTTGTCGCCTACTATAGGCCGCCCTCGGCTGAAGAGGTCAGTAATTCTTACTCTGCCCCTGCACGGTAAAATCTAAAGCGAACCATTTGAAGCCCGGCCTCCGTTTATGAATACTGTCACAACGCAAAACGCACTTTTGCTAGATTTCATCTTGTCCAATGTGATAATTTTTTTATTTATCATTTTTTATTCCTGCAGGGGTGAAGAAAGAATACTGACCTCAGCGGCTGGGGTCGGCCTGTCGTAAAAGGCTACAAAACAACCCACCCTAGCTACGTGGTAGGGCCCCAAGCCTGTCTAGATGGCGACCACTTTTGGTCTTAAGTATGCCGCCATAATAACTTTGTGTTGTATTCCGGCATTAGTGACCCAAGTTCCTGTACCCTTATGGGACAGTAGCGTATTGGAAATACCACTGGCGTTGCAAACACCCATAAGCGATGATAACTGCTAAATTCTAAATGGGTCGTCAGCTTGTCTGCTGTCCAACAGCAATAAAAAAAATTATCAACAAGAGAAACTGCCATCATAATAACAAAAAAAAAATATCATGATCCATACGGTCCGTGAAATAGATGAAGAAGTCTTTTGTCGCATGCATCATTCAGGTGCAATTATCTTATTCTGGGACACACCCATTTAACTAAGTAGTTAGGAAAAGGTAAAATTCTTGTTATTTAGGCTTTATTACAGTTGTAGCTAAAGCTTTATATTAAATAAAAGAAAACGAACCATTCATTATCATCCTTGCGTTGTACAGGTTGCGAACCAAACTTTCGCTGCTGTAAGGGGTTCGCTGTTCAATTTTTCCAATTCTCACGATTTTTAACATTTTTAGTAAGTCTATTTTAAACACGTTTTATCTTTTACTACTAGGCAGCACTTTTTATGTCTTGCCTTCCTGCCGAGGCCCGGCGGAGGTAGCTTGTCTTAATATCTGTTCCTCACGTAAGCAGCTTCTTGCCGCTAAACGTGGCAATACCAGGGGAGACAATTCTCTTGTAGTTTGCAATATTACAGACGTGAATGCCACTGCGAACTGGAGTTCCTGACGAGATCCTTCCGCGTCACTGCACGCTTCCATCGCATCATATTCACATGCGTAGTGACTGTTCGTATCACTCTAGTAACCTTTTTTTATTAAGTAGGAAATATTAAGATTACAATATGTACGTAAATGGCTTAAGGGAAACCCCTCATACAGTCGATGACTCGTGATGACGTTACCACGTTGACGTAATATTTAATTTAGTTTATTTACAACTTTGAAACTCATTTAAAATTATAAGGTGGTTTTACCGAACAATGGCTTCTTTTAATTAACAGTTTAACACGTTGAACGCCATGATGGACACATCGTGTCCATCATGGCGCTGACGTCATGCTTTCTCCCAAGGCCAAATATATCAAGAAATCTAAAAATCGTAATCTTTTGTTATTTATTTATTTAGGAAATAACTCAAAATTAATTGGGCGTTTTAAGGAAACAGCGATGTACTCATTATTTTCCTAAATGTCACGTGACAGACATTTTTGAAAACAATTTGTTAAAAAGATGATGTTTCTAATAAAAATTTATAAATTTGTCTGTCATATATTTTGATCATGGAATTTATTGATATTGCTGACATTAAAGGGTAATTTGAGATACAATATTTGCACGCCATGTAGACTATTTCAAGAGGACACCATTTTTGTATGACATCATATGCACCTTGTTCATGCAAATAAAAAATATTTGAATTTCAGCAGATAGGCAAATTGCCTACCTTATAACAAATGTTCAATATCGCCCATGCATATTTGCAACATTAGGGGAATTATCAACACGACCACATCTAAGATATTTTATAATCATAGGAAATGTACAGAATGAGATAAAAGACATTATAAAGTTTTTCCTATATCTGTGGTCTCTTCTTTGTGCGGTATTATATTGAAGTTTCCATGTTTCAAGGTTTCACTTCCATCACGTGTGAACTGCACACACGTTTTTATATTTATTAATTTATCATACCTTTTACAAACAAATATTTGTGGCATACGGGATCAAATCTTTAGCTATTTTTAATCTGTTACATTATAGAAGTACACATGCGTACAAAGTACGTACACACAAGTTTTTATGGCTCTATGCTTTATTTTTTTTATTGCTGTAGGACAGCAGACAGGCTGACGGCCCGCTTAGAATTTAGCAGTTACCGTCGCCTGTGGGTGTTTGCAACGCCAGTGGCATCTCGAACACGCTGCTGTCCCATAAGGGTACAGGAACTTTGGTCATTAATGCCGGAACACAACACAAGGTTATTATGGCGGCATACTTAAGACCAAAGGTGGTCGCCATCCAGACGGGCTTGGGGTCCTACCACGTAGCTAGGGTGGGATGTTTTGTCGGCTTTTACGACAGGCCGACCCCGGCCGCAGAGGTTAGTATTCTTTCTCCGCCCCTGCACGGATAAATATTTATTATTTCTCTATGATACTTATCGTAGAGTAATACAGATTTTAAGAGGAAACATTTTCTTTTGTGCAGGTGAACTAGTGACGGGTGAGGTCCACAGCGTGGTGATGCTGACGCCTCTCAGTGAGAGGGACCGAGGTCACTTCGGGTCGCTGTTCATCACAAACTACAAACTATCCTTCGTGCCATCAGAAAAAATAAACACTGAAGTAAGTTAGTCGATACTGCTGATTCGGTGGCTACGTATGTTATCGGATATCGTCATGTCTATAGTTTCGATCCCATGTAGGACAAAATTTATATGATTAGCAAAGATCTGCAGACAGCTCAATTTAAAAAAAAAAGTAGTTTCATAGAGACTTCATATGTATAAAGGATTTAAATTATATAGTCAACAACAATATTGTCTAAGCTGCGAGTCTCGGTTGCATTCTAACTGTGCTTCGAGACTAAGATGCGTTATTTATATGATATGTAATAAATGGTATGAGATTCATGGCTTGTTCAAGGTTTACCATATATGTCCTCAACGAAACACCCAAATCTCATTCGTAGTGTTACTAGGTGCGCTAAGTGCTATCAGAAATACTAAAATAACTAATACATATTGCATAAAATGTTAATAAGGGTGTGAATGTTAGGACGGTTAATACAGGAGAATGAACATGTTATACCGACGCGACCCCACATCATTTGGGATAGGGGCAGAATGATTTGCAGTTTTTTTTTATTTATTAAATCTACAGTAATACTAGTTTCGTATATTTATTACAGTAGAACCTCGATAAGATAAAGACCAAGGGAAACATTAAATAATTTGAGTTATTGTAGTTTTTACTTACTAAGGGTTTAAGTTAAGGAGTTTTTAATGGTTTGTATTTTTACTTCAGAGGTTCGTTTATGAGCTTTGTTTAGAAATTATGTATAGAGATAGACGAGCTAGGCTAAATGCAAATGAAACTTTGAATTGTTAATACATACGCACTTTATTTTAGGGTTAAAGGTACATTTATTAAAGTATATTTTATTATACATAAAAACTCGGTATATTATTTTTTTGTTTCAACAATTCACTTTCTGTCTCAATTTTTATTTTATTTATTTGGGAAACAAACAATTAGAATACATCACAATATAAAAAAAAACATAAAAATTAACAAATCAGTAAAGTTTCCACTTATAGGTATTTTAATTTTAATATTAAATAAAGATTAAAGTATAGAAAATATCATCCTAAACCGAAGGGCATGTATGAAGGGAATAATGAAAGTGGACGAAGCGAAACAAGTATGTAAGGATTGTAGCAAGTGGAAAGAAGTGGTCTCTGCGTACCACTACGGGAAAGAGGCGTGATTATATGTATGTATGTAAAATATCATCCTATTCCAAACTGGACTGCAATGTCTTTCCTCTTCAAACCACTTTTCATTGCTTCGATCGCTTTTAATTTCTCATCAGCTAAGTTACCATACTTTTAGACCTTAGTGTATTGTTTACATTTTTTGAAGCCATTTTTAGACACTTGTAAGCAATAACAATGGTCTACAGGGAACCTTTTTTGTTTGCACATTCATTTAAATTGATAGATGATTGAAGTTACAAATATATCGTCGTCCTTACAACTTTGAGTTACTGAGGTGTGACGCCCAAATTATTCCTTTAAGTTATAGAGGGTTTTTATTTTAAGTAAAAGAGGTTTTGGACTCCGAGAGGAGGGGAACACAATTTTATGAATTTATAGGGGTTATTAAGTTGTCGAGGTTTATGTTATCAAGGTTCTACTGCACATCCATCTTTTATTTGCTATTATTACTATCCCTCCTTCTGTATCCATTCACTTACATTTACCTTGCTATATGACATTTTTTCTTCGCATTATAAGGAACCTGTTACCACGTAATGGTAAATTGTGATATGTTCCCAGCAGGTGACGTGCCAACGGAATTATTTACTAGGAACTCACGACGTGCCACTCACAACCGTAGGGGCGGTATGGCTGACGGACGGAGGCCCCGTGAGACGGAAGCGGCTCATGCCCTACGGAGACATGCCGGGGAAGGTTAAAGGCCTCCAAGTTATTTGTAAGGTATATAATTTTTCATGACTATTTTAGTAGATCTATTTCAGTTCTTTATTGAACCATTAAGGCGTTATAAGGATTTTTTTATTGCTGTGATACAGCAGACAGGCTGACGGCCCTCTTAGCATTTAACAGTTACCGTCGCCTATGGGTGTTTGCAACGCCAGTGGCATCGCGAACACGCTGCTATCGCATAAGGGTGGTGGTACAGGAACTTGGGTCACTAATTCTGGAACACAACACAAAGGTATTATGGCGGCATACTTAAGACCAAAGGTGGTAGCCATCCAGACGGGCTTACTTTTACGACAAGCCGACCCCGGCCGCAGAGGTTAGTATTCTTTCTCCGCACCTGCACGAATAAAAACGTGGCTATGTATTTATACAATAATTCATAGCCACGTTATTGGTTAGTTTAAAAAGTTTTTAATATAGTAAGGGGACCTATATCTTGTCCGTCCGTAAATGCGTTAAATTAAGATGGCGCTACTATAGCATCAGTGTAAATTTTAGAGGAAAGCACCGAAGTTATTAGTGTGTGAGTGGGATAAAGAATTTTTAGCTGGGCTTTCTTCAATTCGTCTACAACAGCTGCATTCATATCATACACTGTAGCTGCACTAGCGCCACACTCTGGCGGATTTTTTAACTATAATTTACAGCGTACAACTGGCCACTTTTACTATATCTCCCCCGTATGAAACGGTTCTCATTAACTCTACCCCCCCCCCCCCCCCCCCCATATATTATGGTAATTCTAATAATTAGTCAAGTTAAATCAAAAAAATATATTTTTATTATTGCCTAATATAAATACAGGGTGTCCGGTGGCAGAATTAGGATTTCAAATTTAAATAATAAAAAAAACTTCAATTTGTTTTATTTTATTTCTATGACTATAACAAAGAAGGAAAGTGCGGGTTTTATGTCTTAAAAATTATTTCGTCTAAATGTTGACCGTCACGTCGGACACACTCTTGGAATCTAACTTCAGTATTCCGCGCCACTCGCTGGAGAAGGGATGTCGGGATGCCATTAACCTCGCGAACGATATTATTTTTTAATGCCGAGATGGTCGCTGGCTCGGTTTCATAAACTTTACTTTTGAGGTACCCCCACAGAAAAAAGTCCATGGGGGTGAGATCCGGCGACCTGGGTGGCCAGGGGATGTCAGCGAAACGGCTTATCAATTTGTTAGGAAAAAATTCACGAAGAAGCGCCATGGTCTCTCTAGCAGTGTGAGCCGTGGCGCCATCTTGCTGAAACCATGTGTGTGAACTGTAGGCAGGATGTTTTCTCAATATTGGCAGAAAAAAATCGTTAAGCATGCGCCGATAAGAAACGCCGTTCACAGTAATGACTTGTTCCCGTAGATTTTCAAAAAAATAGGGCCCGATTATTCCTCTGCTTGACAATGCACACCAAACCGTCACTTTGGGACTGTGAAGTGGCTGTTGATGTTTTAATCGTGGGTTCTGTCCTTTGGGTGACCAATAACGGCAATTCTGATTATTTACACTTCCATTTAAATGAAAATGGGCTTCATCACTCCAAAAGATTGTGTTGACTGTTCGAAATCGCTGCAACATTGTCTCGCAGAAACTTTTGCGCAAATTGTAATCATTAGGCTTAAGCGCTTGCACAATTTGGATTTTAAAGGGGTGAAATTTAAGGTCTTTTTTCAATATTTCGTGCACAATCGTTTTTGGGAGCCCTAGAGCAGCCGCCCTTTTGCGCACGGGTTGACGCGGGTTATCGCGTAAACTGTTTGCGACAAGTTCGATGTTGTCATCAGTCCTCGAAGTACGGCTGGGTCCTGGCCGCGGATTATTTGCTGCTGAACTTGTTGTCCTGAACCTCCGCACCCACAATCGAATCAAATCTTCGCTTGGCGCATCACGTAAACGTCGGATATTGTACCGCGAACAAAATCTTCGACGAGCAACAGCACAGGAATCGTTTGCTTTAAAATACGCTTCGATTGCGAACGCACGTTGTTCACCCGTCCACTGTGACATCGTGACTAAAGAACGCGCACGAATGACGAATCGAACGTGACCCCCCGCCCGCCCCTCCGCTCAGCGGTATTAGAACAGTTTGAAATTTAAATCCTAATTCTGCCACCGGACACCCTGTATTTGTCGGTATGTCTATATTGTTTTTATCGAATAAAATAATAGATTTTACTGACATAGTAATATTTAAAAATAAATATATTCTATAACAATTGATACAGCGTCTCCATATAATTCCAAAGCCAACAAGTTCGCTTGTGTTATGGGTACTAGACAACTGATATACTACTTATAAACTTTACTGTTGTAAATAAAAAACATACACAAACGTCTAAACTCGGAACGTGAATGCCGTGACAGACAAGCATAATTTTATTTATGACAAATTTTAACAAACCCTCCTAACCCAGAGTATGTGGGGTCGGCACATGTCCTGTCTTTCCACTCTCCTATATTAGCCGTGATCTGAACATTCACATCTTGTTTAACCTTATCATCTTAAAATCTTGTAAAAACACAATCCATCCATATTTTCTTTGATCTACTCCTCCTCTTGTATCCATCCATCCATCCGCTCTCATTTTTAGCATCCTCCTTGTTACATGACGCTCCTCTCTTCGCATTATATGACTATGTCAGGCTAACCTTTTTTTTACTATTATTTTTTTGTTACTAAATTTAACGATAAAACAATATTGAACTAAATAATTTTATTAAAAATTAATAGCAATATTACTCCCAGTTAAAAAAAATAGCTCAACAGGCGTAATTTATAATACGCCACCATTTTTTATCCTGGCAATCCTAATCAGGATAACGAAATAATCTTATCGAATTATAGCATAGTCATCGATCCTTGATAAGTCTATAACGTTTAAATGAAATCTGACTGTTTGAAGTGGGACAAAATCAAGTTCAAAGGAGTCTATTACAAACAAACATACAGGTGCAACTGATAAAAGTGTGCTAGAAATCTTTTTTTTATTAGTTTCATTCTGAAATACAGAATTAGTTTAAAAATATCGTACAAAGCACCCCACGCTTTTGGAACAGTGACATTAATTTTTCCGTCAGTAATTTTATTCTTGTTATGAATTATTTTTTATACATTTTAGTTTGATAACTATAAAAGCTGTTTTTTTAAACTATAATTTACTTTTAACATTTTAGTTCGTTTTGCTATAAAATATAATTTATGTGTTGTCAATTCCCAAACGGTAAATGTTTTTAACTAATTTAACGCCATCTTCCTGATAATCCTGACAAGGACTATGGGACAATACAATACAATACAAATTTATTTTTATACACATTATTTAAAACACATTATTTAATTAACAAAAACATCAGCCACTGCCCCCAAACTAGAAAAGTATCTGTGTCTTGGAGGCCGAGGCAAAAAATTTCCATTGCATAATCCGTGCGGTGTGGGTGTGTGTATATGAGAGGGAAATTAAATGTTGTGTATGAATACATTACATAAGTGTATATACAATACTATACAAATAAGAAGAGTATTTTATATACAGACATACTGGGAAATAAAATATTATGAAAAATATCATGTCATTGGTTTGATTAGATTTTCAGTGTCATCATAATTAAGTTTTTGCAACCAGTTTGAAACAAAACAAAATGATTAAACTAGTGTATTGTCAAGGTCTTCAAAATCGAGTCCGAAAATTCCGTTACATAGATACATACAGGTAAAGTTAATAAAAGCGTGGTAAAAAAAAAACATTATTGTCCTAAACTGGATCCAGACTCAACATGGCGCTCGCCAACTTAGACCAGCGCTGTTCTCCCGTCTGGACCATTCGGATGAACTCACTATTAAAAACATATTAAATGATGTTTACAATAAATGTTTGAAATGACTTCTTCCAGATCCGTCTCGGCCGCTTATCTAATCAGATCGCGCGTGAGTCAGGCACGTGGGCTTAATAAGATTGATCACTACACCGGTGTAATTAAACAATTATATGACATAATAAATAATAAAAATCAATATATCGTCGTGGTACATGCCGTATGGTCGTATGTGAAAAAAATTAAATTTTTACTTTTTTGTATGTAGGTATCAAATACATGATTCCGTAACGTTTACAAAAACTCCTATATCTCTATCTACCTTATTATTATATACTCAATTTTAGTACAAAATTAATTAACACAAATCTTATATAGCTAAAAGCATGTTTTTGATACCTACATGCAAAAAAGTAAAAATGGAATTTTTTCGACATACGACCTATTTATCTATGGACCTATTGCATGTACCACGACGATATATAATATAATACGTGAATCAAAAATTCTTTTACTATAAAAATTGAACTGATGGAGGACTATGAAATATGGAGGATCTATAATTACCATTATACATAATAACCTTTGCCGTGAGGGTAAGCGCACGCATGTTGATCCGTGTGTCCCCATCAATCAGGAATTGACGCGGAAGAGCGCCGGTATACGAAACACTGACCCTCGGCGCAAACCGTGGAAGAAGCTCGCCCCTTGTGTCGGGACGAGCCGGCGCGGCGCCTGCCTGAGCCATGAGATCGGTGGGCCAATTTATTCGGTACGCTTGCAAAGGTCACAGGTTCGATTACCGTCTCGAGACTGGTTGTTTATGTATAATATATATTTATTTACAAAAGACAGTTTATAATTAGTATATCAGTTGTTTAGTATCCATGACACATGTGCTATGCAATTTAGTTTGGTACTAGATGGCGTTGTGTGAAATATCCTTATATATTTATTTATAACTGCGATGTACCGACAGTGAAGGAAAACATGGTGAGAAAACGTGGACATCGAAATCACCAGTATGTGTAATCCACCAATCTGGTTTGGACAAGCGTAGCCGGTATTCAGTTCGTTTTCTCTAGAGGAAGGACCGAGCCCCGCATTGGGACGCTATTATTATTATTATTTATTTTAGTGTTTTTAAATTCCAGAACATGAAAGTGTTGACGTTCAGTTTCGCAAACTGCCCGATAGACGGCGGCAGGAAGATAGCGCTGGCGTTAATGCATCACGCGTTCCCCAAGCGCCACGATCTGCTGTTCGCCTACGAATGCAAAGAGCCCTACTACCCTACGATACCATCAGACATGAATATGTTCGGCCAGCCTGGACATTGGAAGCGGGAGTTGGAGAGGTGCGATTGCCCGCATTGGAGGATCACGTGCATCAACGGGACATCCGATGCGTTCATGTTGACGGCCGGAGAGACCCTGATTGTGCCCAGTACGGTCTTGGATTATAATCTAATGGAGACGGCGAGACATTTCCGTTCTGGCCGGGTGCCCATTTGGGTGTGGGGTAGACCCGAAGGCGCCGCGTTGTTGAGGAGCGGGGAGTTGCTGCCTACTGAGCATTCGGCCACAGCTGAGAGTGTTTTATTGGAACAGGTAAGGTCTGCGAAATAACACGTTTGTTTACGGGGGGGGGGGAGCTTGGGTTTTCGTCACGTAATCAGTATCTTTATAGGTATAGATACACTTTTGGTGTTACGCGGCTGGCGCTGTATTATGCTAAATATGAGCCTTATTTTTTTTTTAACTCTATCTGCTAAATATTATAATAAATTATTGGAAACCATATTTATTACGTGAAAACTACAGGGGAGAATAGAACCCATTTCTTCTCATATACTACGGATAGACCACCAAATTGGCCAAAGTCCCTCGCTTTAGGGATGTAAAAAATGGTCAATATTAGGTCACGTAAGTACCTTCACGAACGCGTTCTCGCTTCATTACTTTGTTTCAGCCGTCATTTGAGGACAGATCGATAAGAACTAGCAATTAGTACATTCTGCTGAATAATGTTAAATAATGTATGTAAAATTATTTATATGTAATGTATAAATTATCCGTGCAGAGGCGGAGAAAGAATACTAACCTCTGCGGCCGGGGTCGGCCTGTCGTAAAAGGCGACAAAACAACCCTAGATACGTGGTAGGGCCCCAAGCCCGTCTGGATGGCGACCACCTTTGGTCTTAAGTATGCCGCCATAATAACCTTGTATTGTGTTCCGGCATTAGTGACCCAAGTTCCTGTACCCTTATGCGACAGCAGCGTGTTCGCGATGCCACTGGCGTTGCAAACATCCATAGGCGATGGTAACTGCTAAATTCTAAGGGGCCATCAGCCTGTCAGCTGTCCTACAACAATAAAAAAAATGGATGACTGATAATATTCTTCCTCGGAATAGAGTACTATTAATAGATTTCATTAACGTTGAGAAGTATATGAGTAGTAATCAGTCGCCAAGTACCTATAACACAACTGTTCTCCCGCTTAGTTTGGGGACTAGGTGGCGCTGTGTCAGTTATCCCAATATTATATTTATGTATGTTTTTTCTTCGTACAGGGGCGGAGTAACGATACTAACCCCTACATCCGGGGTCGGCTTGTCATAAAAGGCGACAAACAACCCTAGATACGTGGTAGGGCCCCAAGCCCGTTTGGATGGCGACCACCCTTGGTCTTAAGTATGTCCTCATAATAACCTTGTGTTGTGTTCCGGCATAAGTGACCTAGGTTCCTAGCAGCGTGTTCGCAGTGCCACTGGCTTCGCAAACATTCATAGACAACGTTAACTGCTTATTTTTAAGTACTTACTACTTCTACGCTCTTGCACGAAGAAAGGAATTTAAAATGTTAGTATGGATATGGTAATAATATTTTTCAGATCCGTCGCTCTCACCCCAAGTTGACCCCGCCCCACGTGATATACCTGTGCGGGAATAGTTATATGAACAATGGTGGCTCGAGCGTGCTGCCCCCGTTGGCTACTTTGCAGGCGTCTTATAAGAAACTGGTGGAATTGTGCACTCCTACGACTCTTGGTGGATTTTGGGTAATTATGATAAAAACATACGAAATGATTGTTAAAGTGTTGTTACGACGTGGCGAAACATGGTGAATTTAGTTAATTGTTCTATTACCACAAAAAGTGAGAGAACTTGTTATTGGCGCCATATTTATATTATATTATCTACAATATAAATTATGATAATGGTCCACTGTTGGGCTCAGACTTCTTTCTAAAGGTAAAAAACTGTATAGGGAATATGCTTGTTCACTAACAATTACTACTACGTGACCCGTCTTCAAATTACCACACTTGTCCCAGGGAAAAGGTGGTGTGGTTAAATTTTCGTCACGTACACAATATTCAAATATTTTCAAATTTAACGCGTTTATTAGCGTTGAATTAATAGAGGAAAATATGAGACATATTATTTTTTTAACTTTTGGTCTGTAAAGAGTTATTGAAAACTGTATTTGTGATTTCCTTTTTTTTATTGCTGTAGGACAGCAGACAGGCTGACGGCCCACTTAGAATTTAACAGTTACCATCGCCTATGGATGTGGCATCGCGAACACGCTGCTGTCACATAAAGGTACAGGAACTTGGGTCACAATGCCGGAACACAACACAAGGTTATTATGGCGGCATACTTAAGACCAAAGGTGGTCGCCATCCAGACGGGCTTGATGCCCTACCGCGTAGCTAGGGTGGGTTGTTTTGTCGGCGTTTATGACAGGCCGACCCCGGCCGCAGAGGTTAGTATTCTTTCTCCGCTTCTGCACGGATAAAACTGGAAACTACTGAATCTTTTCCTACGTGAAAACTGGATGGGGAGGAGGGGGTTCTCTCGTATACTACAGATGGTCATCAAAGGGAGGGAGGGGGGGGGGGGTCATCAAGTGGTGCACGCCCTCGTGAGATTCCAAAATTTTTTATCGTTATGGGACAACAAATAGGCATGCGTCCCACTTAATAGTAAGCAGTTACCGTCGCCTATGGCTGTTCGATGACGGGGGCACCGCGAACACGCTGCTATTTTATAGGGTTACAGGAACCTGGGTAAATGGCCTTGTTGGGTAAATTGCCAAGTTAGAAGACCAATGATCACATTAAACGAGAAGAGCTTAAGAATCAAATTTAATTATGGCTACGGCCGTGCACTTCGCTAAAACACTATAAAAGGCATCAATAAAGTTATGACGAATGTTCCGTTACAGGTCCAAGACTCGCAGTACTACAACTTCTTGGATTCGAGCAAGTGGCTCCGATACGTGGCCACTTGCATTGCGTTCGCGGACGACGCCGCGCACCACCTGGCGGACAACGTCACCGTTGTGCTCCAAGAAGGTGCGTTATTCGTCTGCTTTTAGAGTGATAGTGATAAATCTACAGTAACAAATCACACAGCGTCATCTAGCTCAAAAGAGCAGCAGAGCAGAGCTCATGTGTTATGCGTAGTAGACAACCTGTATACTACCTATGTAGGTATATTTTACCTATGTATTTTACGACAAACCTAGTCTGATGAACCGACGAACTAAGGACAAACCCGCTCCCCTTCCTTTTAACCAGTGCCTTACCAATCGCGATTTACTAGGAAAGATCCGGTACCGTGATGTGTGGCGCAAATTTGGGGAGGTCTACGTCCAGCCTTGGATGACAATTAGCTGACGGTGACTATGTACATATTTCTTCTTCCAAACATTTAAAGTCAAGCTTGCTTTGGGTGGCCTTAATAAGCCTTTTGTGGAGGAATTTCTTGATGCACACCGCTGCACCGCCGCGAGGCCCTAAGTGCGGCAGCGTAGTGATTTACTTAGCAGCCTTTAAGGATATCCTACGAATTTCCCATCAAGAAGTTTCTAAAAAATATATATTACTTAAAAATAGTAAATATTCAACACATGCGATAATTACGTATTTCAACGTAATCTACCGTCCTACAAAATTTTTGTAATTAATTGTTTTAGGTGATGGTGTAGACTACTGTGCCGTGGTGTCGTGTCTAACGCAGATGCTGGTGGACCCTCACTTTAGGACCATCTCAGGGTTCCAGTCACTCGTCCAAAAGGAATGGGTCGCTTTAGGACATCCCTTCTGTGATAGGTAAGTTTTCATATCAATATTCATTCCTACATCAATTGCTTCGATAATCCCATAGGAGTCCCCAGGGTCTGGAGATTCCCTACAATGGATAACAAACGCTACACTTAATATGTATTAGGTATATATTCAACAAATTTCTCCGAACATTGTCGGAGTAAAAACCCTGACCCCTTGCGGCCGGGGTTCGGCCTGTTCTAAAAGGCGACAAAACAACCCTAGCGGGGTGTTGGGTCATGAGCCCGTCTAAATGACAACCACCTCTTGTCTATAAGTATGTCGTCATAGTAACCTTGTGTTGTGTTCCGGCATAAGTGACCCAAGTTCCAGTTCTCTTATGCGAACGGAAGCGTGTTAGCGGTGCCCCTAGCGTCGCAAACATCCATAGACGACGGTAACTGCTTACTATTAAGTGGGGCGTCAGCCTGTCTGCTGTTCCGCAGCAATAAAAAAATTATGGGGAATAATCGATCCCAGAATATTCACACTCACAGGAAACTTGAGGAAAATACTGGAAAAAGCATTTATTATCTTAATCAGAGAACAAAACCATACAAATAGATTCAAATCTAGTTCCTGACACCCAATTCTTTCTGGATTCTTGGTAAAGGATGTTTAAAATACCTGAAAATATATAGTGCAAAAGTTGCTATCACAGACAATTAGAACATACCTTTTGAAGTGATAACTTCTTGTGGGAGGGTAAACCGCTTTGTTACGTAACGTGTTACGGCGCCAGTCAGTCTGGCTTCCCTTTCTCTCATGCATACGGCAGCGGTAGGCAGGCTCCTCTTCTCTCACTCTAACCTACAGCGCTAGATCTATACGAATTACGACATTATTACAATGAAATACAGTTGTTTTTTTTTTCTTTATAAAGAATCTACATTATGGTATAATTTAATATAATTTTGAAACAGTTTTAGGAAAAATTTGAAATTCGTAAACTTTAGTTATTTTTGAATTATTTTTGGTTTTATTAATAAATAGCCTTTCCTTACATTATTATATTAATATACATAAAATTTTAAGTAATGACCTAAGCTGTTTTCAAGTTTGTCAAACAATTTCAATATTAAATAATTCAACTTGATTAGTTTAAGTTAACACTTCTGTCGGGCGTCCCGAGACGCACACGTTTTATTTTTCTAAATAAAAACTAGCATATTAACATTTTCATTACTGCTAATAAATAATTTCTACAACAAATCCTCAAAGAAAAAAAAATGGCTTTCCTTGTATTTTTCATCAGTGTCAAGCATATTTTATTCTTGTATTTATATTTTTCAGATTCGGCCTCCCCCGGCCGGGCAACCCCAAAGACAGCAAAGACTCCCCAACCCCCCAACATTCGCCCGTGTTCCTGCTGTTCCTGGACTGCGTGTGGCAACTCACGCAGCAGTTCCCCGGCAGCTTCCAGTTCACGGAGACGTATCTGACGACGCTGTGGGATTGTGCCAACAACCACCTGTTCGATACATTCCTATTTAACTGTACCAGGGATCGGGAATTGGCGTTAACTAAGGTTAGTACTTTATTATATCATTAAACATGGCGCCTAAGTACGCAATTAAGAAGTTTGAGCCGCAATATATACGATATTTACTTGGGAAAAAACTTTTGTGGGCCTCTTCTCGGCTACAGCTCTTCACGATGCTTTTCTTTGACCAGAATGAGGTTCTTTCGTTAGTTTTTTTCGTAATTTTTTTCTTAAGTAATACCATAATACCAACCTTATATCTGAAAATAAAATTTCGGAGCCTGTTTATTTTATTGTTGCCGATGTTCCCTTTGTACAAAGAAGTAAATAGAAAGAGATGTGATACATTTCTTAGATCGACGAATGCTATATAATTTAGTTTTTTTAATTCTTACGTTAGAATTTCGTTCAACGACCGGTGTGGGATTGGGGCGAGCAGTTCTCGGAACAGGACAAGTCCTTGTTCTACAATCCACTCTATTTCGGACAGAACGCAATCAACAAAAACCAAAGACTATGTAAGTATAATTAATACAATACTAATAAAGTCGAAAGTAAGAGAAATATTTATGAAAACTATGTTTTGTAAACTTTATTTTGTGAGAACTCGGAATTCGTTTGCATACAAAGACGCACTCGTTCACGCACGCACTCACAATACAAGCACTCGGATTCGGCTGACGTCCAGCAGTCCGTTGTATGTAAGGGTCGTATAGAAATCGACGAATCGAATAGACCCTAGATTTGTAAAAATTACTAATACGTATATATATATATAAATGTAAGTTCATAATAATTCGTTACTTTATTATAATCGTTAATGGCTTCAATTGGCTACATCTTGTAAATTAAATGTGTTCAATGACCAAAAATAATATCTTTTTATTCACTAAAAAGGAAGGTACTTCTCAATTTCTAATATTGTTCATAATATAAAGTAATTGTAAAGTAAACATTATACGAATTTCAAAACCAATCAATGTGTTTTTGTTAATAAATTGAAATACCACGTGTTTTAAACAAAATTAATAAAAATATGAATCTAGATACTAAATAAAATACAAATAATATAAAATAGATATAATAACAAAACTGGAGTGGTAATAAATAAATAAAAAAAGAAAAGAAACAAACCACAGGAGAAAATAATATGTCTGGGTGAAAGATATAAGAACCCGAAAGATGAAGGTGTAAAAAATACTGCCCACGTCGGAACAAGCAGCCCAAAAAATCGGTTCAATCAGAAGGATCCCTTTGTAATAACGAGACACTAAAATGTAGAAATAGTTGGGATTGGTTTCTTCCCCCTTCCTACTGTACTGGATTTCTTTCATTATTAAAATATGTCGTTCTATGACGTAAAAATATATAGCAGATATTTTTTATTATATATTAATAATTTTTTTTTTATATATCGGTCTTCTAAACAGAAAACATTCAACAACATGATTATACTCACAAAGATTGGTCTATATTTCCGAGAATGTTTTCCTCTGGAAGAAGACACTACTATGATACATTACAAATATTTATCCTACATCAAACAAACGCATACAAACACAAACACACACAAAGCTTATCTATCAAATAATCTGTGAATAGAAATACACTGTAGTTTAATTGTTGGTCTAAGCAAAGAATGATCTCAATTTGAACTTTTTTGAGGCAATAGACCCAGCAAATAAATCTACATGGTTACGAACGACATTACTCCTCATAATAGAAGCATAATTTATTTTATATATGTTACTAGCTGACCCGGCAAACGTTGTTCTGCCATAAAAATAATAAAATGCCAAAAAATAAAAAATAAAATTTAGGGGTGGACTACCCCTAACATTTAGGGGGATGAAAAATAGATGTTGGCCGATTCTCATAGATACCGGATAAGCACAAAAAATCACTAACTCAATTTAGTTATCTGCCTACTGCCTACCCCCTAAGAACGATGGCGTGATTATTTATAGCCTATGACCATTTCTAGGTTATCATCTATCACCATACCAAATTTCATCAAAATCCGTTCAGCCGTTTAGGCGTGAAAGAGGAACAGACAGACAGACAGAGTTACTTTCGCATTTATAATATTAGTATGGATTATTATTAATTTTATGTTTTCTCTTTGCAGCGCAAGCGTCTCTTCCAAGTAAGTCCGCTCCAACCCTTTCGAGACTAGAGCCCTGTACTTCGGTGGGCGGTATGGAGCTGTGGTCGCAGTGCTACGAGCGCTGGCTGCTGCCGCTGGACGCCCCCCACGCCGGCCAGGTCCAGTACCACGTGCACAATTACACCGTACTCAGAGATGTAAGATGATTGCCTTTATCACTATACTCTACACTCGACTGACGTGACTTGAAATTTAGCATAGTTAATGTTCCGAATGACCGAACATTAAAAAATACCACCAAAATATTTCTTATCGTCAGATCCAGAGATTGAACGATCAGCTGACATCGCTAAGCATACTATCAAACCGCCATTCCAACGGGGACTCGGACAACCCAGACCCGAACGACTCGCAGCGTCCCCTGGTGACTCGATTCTACCCGTTCAGTGCAAGCAAGGGGGAGGTGTTGACTGGAAATCTGGATGCGATGCAACTGAGTCTGATCGATGCAAGTCAATTGATCGAATCGCAATCCTTGCTCAATGCACCTGATTAATTGAAACAAGTGAGGTGAGTCGAAACATATTTTTTGAAGTTGTACTTCTTTTGGTACGTTTGGGAAAAAATTGAGAGTAAAATTTTTACGATGCGACATGATGAAGTTAACGTAAATTTACGTGATAGCTCGTAACTAAATTTACAGTAGTTTCTCAAATAATAATAATAAATCTACAGCAAGTGTTGTGTTTATCCGTGCAAGGGCGGAGAAAGAATACTAACCTCTGCGGCCGGGGTCGGCCTGTCGTAAAAAGCGACTAAACAACCCACCCTAGCTACTTGGTAGGGCCTCAAACCCCTCTGGATGGCGACCACCTTTGGTCTTAAGTGTGCCGCCATAATAACCTCGTGTTGTATTCCGGCATTAGTGACCCAAGTTCCTGTACCTTTATGGAACAGCAGCGTGTGCGCGATGCCACTGGTGTTGCAAACACCCATAGGCGATGGTAACTGCTAAATTCTAAGGGGCCGTCAACCTGTCTGCTGTCCTACAGCAATAAAAAAAAGTGTTTTATATGAATGGAGATAAAAAATATATATGTATTCATTAATATGTGATTTTAAATTATATATGATGGTGAACGATAGGCCATTGTGGAAATTCGTGATAAAAGTGACTTTTATCTTAAAAAGATTTTTAATTGCATTTATAGATAGATATATATTATTATTTTTATTATTATTCCTTTTACACACTAAGAATTGTGGCATACGTAAGCGTAAACAACTGGTTCAGTTCCATTTCAAGCTCATCTCCGGATGACTCCGTGACGTCCGTCGTTTAGCGTCCGTTCCCACTCTGCGTGTTTGTGATATGTATTTATTTACAAAATATAAGTATATCCGTAGTCTAGTATCCATAACCAAAGCGCTCCGCTGCTTACTTTGAAACTAGATGGAGCTGTGCAAAGCGTCGTAGTATATTATAGCTTTATATAAGTAATTATTTTATGCATATGTATATAACTGAACTCTTTCTAAACGGCCGGCAAACGTTTTTCTGTCATATAAATTTAAAAAAGTAGCCTATGTCCTTCTCCAAGGTCCAATCTATCTCTATGCCGAAATTTATTAAAATTGGTTCAGCGGTTTGGGCGTGAAAACATAACAAACGTATTAGTAAGGATACCGTAACAATATAATAATATTTTTAATTGCAATACTTTATTCGTTACTTTACAGGTAGCGTGATAATTTCAATAGAACACGTCAAAATTGTTTTATATTCAGTTAATACGCCATCTTATAAGTATATCAATGAATGTAAAAACTAACGGTTATCTAACATGTGACATGTATTGATTTTTGTAAATAATCAAATTTATAATGGCTATGTAATATAATTTAATTAATATATACAAATTTATAAGTTATTTTTAATCATCAGACCAGTTAATTTAGTTATTGATTTTTTTTATCATGGGATCGTGAATACTAACCATGTCTGTGATTTTTTCACAATCACAAAATCTACGCAAATTTTGGCAAAATTATGTATGTTGTCCCTTTCTTTCACTTTATAATAGACAGAGTAGGACATACGACAACTATATTACTAATACTATTTACGAGCAAAGTGCAAATGCGTTTGTTACAAACTCAGAGATATTTTTTCATCTAATAAAAGAGTTGTGTTTATTATAAAAATATATAGAAAATTATAGTGATACATTGGAAGTGATTTTAAACGAAATCTAAATTAAAATACAAACAAAATGTTTCGTCGCGATCGTAGAATAATATCGGTTTTGAAAAAAATACGACTTTCACTTTTTACCATACTTGGATCCTACATAGTCTAAATATTATTGCTACATCAAAGAAAAATTCTATGTAATTTGGATATGTAATGAATCAGTCGGTAAAATGTCCGATTTGATAGGCGCTCATAGTAAAATAAAATGACGCTTGTGTATTTTTCAAATGGCTGCCCTGTTAAGTTTAATATATTATGTAAGATCCGTCACAATTTTACGCCTATGACGGTTTGTATGTCAGAAAAATGTTTTGCCATTTCTGGCATATGAATTATAAAAATGTGTACAGAGTTTCTAAAGAATTGTGATTGTTGCATTTCGACATGCATGATTTATACGTATCGGAC
Source organism: Malacosoma neustria (assembly GCA_963693495.1). Lineage (NCBI taxonomy): Eukaryota > Metazoa > Arthropoda > Insecta > Lepidoptera > Lasiocampidae > Malacosoma > Malacosoma neustria. Next base: position 20,131,995 of record OY856377.1, read on the forward strand.
GTCAATCGCAATCATAATTATTGTATAAATAACTTTGATTAAAACTAGATAATCATAAAAAAAACTCCGTTACAAGTGCATTGCTAAACCATTTGTTAAAAGTGATTAAAATATTATATTAAAGAATATATGTCTGTTTTATATTTGAGATTGAAGATATAAAAAATGTATGCGATTACATATATTTTTATAATGCCTTAGTGTTGCAAACGTTTCCTTCGGAAACATTTGAATTCTAAATCTAAGTTATAACTGAGATTCTTATATAATATATAAGTGTAAAATAGGCTTTTTAGGCACCAATCAAGTAACAACAGGAAGTTTTTGTTACCAACTTGTAAATGAGTCGTTCAGCGGAAGATTGTTTTTTTTTTTTTATTGTGGCAATACCTTTAAAAAGATCCCGATATCTTTGGGGAGTTAGGACGAACATAGGACTCGCTATAAACCGCGCTGTTCTTCCTCCATGTGCCTCGGTTAACAAAGTAGAGTCAAACCTTGTGAACTAGGCAAGCTCCAAATCTTGTTCTATTTAGCATCGGAATAGTGAGTTTATCAATACATGTATTATACCGGTGAAGTACACTTTTGTTATCCGTAATGAAATCAGTATTTTGTGTAATCGTATAATTGTTCCATATCCGCTGAATGACTCAAATGTTATTAATTGATGTATTTAAGTATGTGTACATATTTTTTTACATAATTTGTAATAACTAAAATATGTTCAATTTTTAATCGATTATTCGCAACGTATATATATTCAGTGGTACTTATGATTAACGAGTATTATTGTATTGGGTTTTATTACTAAACAAACTAGTATATTATTTAATAATCTATCTTATACCGTTCATCTAGAACGGCAATTCACTTTTGATTTTACTACACATATATGAAGAAAAAACATTATTATGAAACCGGTCGGATTATTATTTATTAAGCAACCCCCACAATACCTGCAGTCAACAACAATTTTCAAATCAAATTTTATTCAAATGTACATAAATATAAATAAAAATGTTATAATACAAAGCAATAATATTATAATGTTGATTATATTTCATAGTCAGTAGAATAACTTGGCCGGTAGTCCGGCGGCCCAGACACTAGGCGATAAGAGAATAACAAAAAAAGTAAGTTTTGATAGGGTTGTCTCACGGAGTCCCACATACCTTTCGTCACTCAGCGGCAGTGGGGGACTCTTAAATTTATTTCTCAAAAAAAATACCTTTTGGTAGTGCAGAAGCTCCTGGCCTCCAGTAGATTTGTTCTCGTGTAAAGGCAGAATTCTTCTTGTTAACTCTGCTCTCGATGAAAGTCAAAACCAGATACTGTCACTCCGTGTTTTATTAAACACTTACAAAAATGGTGTATAAAAAAGATGCTAACAAAACTAGATAAATAGATGTGTGAGCGAGACAGAAGATGTGCTATCGCGCGTCCTTTGTGTATAATAATAGAACGGCTCCTTACGCATGGGAAAAGTGAAGAACTTACAATTAAGCGTTTTGCTGCTACAACTTAAACGTTGCGAATAATCCGTTAAAACTTACACCGTGCATATTTTAGTTCCGGTTGTATATGAGGCAGCTACACAGCCATATTTATTTATTTTGAACTTGTAAAGATGCTGTAATATCTTCCATTTTTTAACCATTTTATATAATTGTGAGGGCTAATTCACAGAGTATTGTCAATTTGACTGATTAACAGTCGATAACAGACATTCCCTTTGTGTAATATTATTTTTTTATACTTTTTATATTAAATACATGTTGAACTAAGTACAGATGCCATTTTTTCTGTATTTAATCGGGTTGATTATCGGACATTTGGATGTCTATGCGGGAAAAAATATACATACTATATTTGTAAATGCTTGTATAGGTAGGAATTTTTAGTAATAATAAAATAAACTATCACTCTTTCATCCCACTGGTGGGCTCAGGTTCCCCTTATAGGGAACTAACAGTATACCCTCCACGCTTCTCTAGGGTGTTACGAACGCACTCGCCGACTCTCACCTCGTATATTCTAAGGTTGATTAAGTGATTCTTTCAGCATAATACCGTATTAAAGTTGTTCAATTTTATTTATTTTCGTTTTACTCTATACGCCATTACTCTTTTCTCGTTATAGAATACAATATTTTCCGTCAACTGACACCTGTGACAATTCTCGAATTCGGATACTAGAGCAAATAATGTTATTTCGGTATTTAGGTTTCATCACGATGTTTTCCTTTGTGTTATAATATGCAAATTAGAAGAAAAATATTGTCTAAGCAGTGCCCATAAGATTCGAACCAGTGTGTGCTATCCCTAGGCTTCCAATTACCTCATACCTGACTGTTATTTAGTAAAGTGAAAGAGCTTTGTTTTCTTACTAAATTTCCCAGGATTTGTTGTGTTTACTCTTTTGAATATTGTATGTAAAATGATAAAGAAATAGTATATTTTGTTGGAAATATTCTAAGTGTGAATTAGCCCTTACTTGACGCTTTATTATTACAATATTGTAATTTATTTTAAAATAATACCATTATTTCTACTCAAAATCTGCCAGTGATTATATATGTAGTCATTTTCTTTCGAAAGTGCTAGAACTGGTATGTAATAACAGATTTATTTCGATGAATATCACATCTGCAAGACTTGAAAGTCGTGATAGAAGATACTTCAGAAGCAGTGAATATGTTTTAATGGCGGTTTCCAAACAATTACACACTCTCCCAATCTATGTCATATTAGTTTAGATCACAAAAGAAATCTGTTGGTTCAACAAATTTATTCAGACTCCCAGATTTAACGCATTCAAATGTTTTCACAAGTATAATCTTAGATCAAGGCTTGATCGGAGCTCGCAACTACACAACTCATCTTGTAACAAAACACCGCGATGTAAAACTAACTAATAACTTCGAAACAAATTAGACAGATTTCCTCCCTAGAGCCCCAAAAAATTCTTAACCCACTCTTATAACACCAGGGATCGTACGCAAAAGCTCCAAGTCATTATTTCAACGAAGAGGTATTCTCGCAGATATATTTTTAACGACCTCCGTAGGGCAACGGCTAAAGCACTTAGGAACGTTTCCGCAGTTTACAAATTCCCGTCTGCAATATATATTTATTTACGAAACAAATAGTATATCAGTTGTCCAATATCCATAACACAAGCGCTTTGGCCTTGGGACTAGATGGCGCTGTTTCAATTGTCCTAGTATTTCTCCGTTTTTATCCGTACAGGGGCGGAGAAAGAATACTAACCTCTGTGGCCGGGGTCGGCCTGTCGTAAAAGGCGACAAAACAACCTACCTTAGCTACGTGGTAGGGCCTCAAGCCCGTCTGGATGGCGACCACCTTTGGTCTTAAGTATGCCGCCATAATAACCTTGTGTTGTGTTCCGGCATTAGTGACCCAAGTTCCTGTACCCTTATGGGATAGCAGCGTGTTCGCGATGCCACTAGTGTTGCTAACACCTATAGGCGACAGTAACTGCTAAATTCTAAGCGGGCTGTCAGCCTGTCTGCTGTCCTACGCAATAAAAAAAAAAAGTATATTTATATTTTAGTCTCACTTAGCACAGTCTGGCAGAGCAATATTCATCGAGAGATGTGTTTAATATAAAAAGCTACAGCTTCCAAAGCGCTTCAAAAGCCGACAGACTTAAAAGTGTAATAAGTAAGTAAATAAGGTTAGTTATTTATTTATTGCCAAGTCGAAGAATCAATCCAGTAAATAATTGTTGACTTGTTGAAACGAATGTTTATTGTGTATAGTTGTAATATTTTTCTGTAATAAGTCAATTGTAATTAATGATTCTACGAACTGTTATTGCGTGTCGCTTGTACAATAAAAAAATGAACACTATTGTTTTCTATTTTTTTTATTTTACACTTTAATGTTTTATAGCTTTAAGTATGTATCGGAGAATACTAACGCGGCCTGTCGTAAAAGGCGACAAAATAACCCACCCTAGTTACGTGGTGAGACCTCAAACCCGTCTGGATAGCGATCATCTTTGGTCTTAAGTATGCCACCATAATAACCTTGTGTTCCGGCATTAGTGACCCAAGTTCCTGTTACCCTTATGGAACAACATGTACGCAATGCCACTGGCGTTGCAAACACCCATAGGCGACGGTAACTGCTAAATTCTAAGCGGGCCGTCAGCCTGTCTGCTGTCCTACAGTAAAAAAAACTACATAAACCAGGTTGTCCTCTACACTGACGGACTCATAAACTGCATCAAAGTAATAGACGACTTTGAAATAAATATTTTAACCAAGTATGCAAACTTTCTATACAGATTTAAATTGAAACGTCTAGATTGGTTCGTGAACTTTAAAACAGTGTAGGGTCATATCCTTAAAAGTTTAAGTTTGTGTACTGGAAAGGACCTTAAGACTTTTTTGAAGAAGAACAGAAATTTAAGGAAAATTAGTTTAATTAAACAATTGGTTTTAACAATAGACACAAACTTTATGCAAGGGTTTATTTATGTTTTAATAAGGTGTATTACCTCCACGTGCCCTTATTACGGATTCTAATCGGCAATGACCGCCGTCCGTCATTGCTCTGTGCGAGCGAGGCCTCATTATATTTACGCGGGAGTGACAGAGACAGATAATAACAGGTCGTCGACGTACGAAATTCTTCCTGCTCGGCGTCCGAGCTATACCTAGGAAGAAGTTCTGGACGGAACATCGTTGGTGAGACATGAGACTGTGGTGAAGCGAAGCGAGTTGTGTACTGAAACAGAAGGTATTTTCGAAGAGAACTAGTGATGATAACGTTTGCCTTCACAAATCCTTGCATATAAGCTGTAATAAAATTTCGAAGGTGCACGGGTTCCTGGCCTCCATTAGAATGTTGTTGCTGGCTCGGGTAAAGTTCCTTCTATTAAGTCGTTTCTGAAAGTCAGATCCAGATAAGGTATTCCATATTTTATTGGGACAAAATGTGCTTAATATATTTACAAAAATGGTTAAAAATAAACTAACAAAACTAGATAAATAAATTTTAATGAGACAACAGATGTGTGAACAAGACAGAAGATGTACTATTGCGTTTAACGCGTGCCGTTTAAAAAAGCGCGATGCTGCTACATATTCAACTTTATAGGAACATTGACAACAATATTGACTAATTTGTAATTTCTTTGTCCTTGGCCTCCTTGAGCCTCCTGATTCTCTCCATCTGCTTCTTGGCGATGCGTAGTTTGTGGACCAGCATCGTCCTTTCCCAGCTCCACTTCGTCCAGCGCTGTTGGAAATGTCACTTTTATCAGTATTCTAAACGTAGTAAGGATTGTCTCGTAACTTTTAGGAGATGGAGGGTAGGAGCTAAGGAGAATCATCTGAGTGTCAAGCTGTACGGTGTATAGATCCAAAACTCACCACAGTGGTACTAGTTGATATGTGTGGTCTGAGAGCTGGTGAACAATTTAGAGTAGGTTCTTGAGGCAGTATGAAAATTTTCATAATAGTCCTTGAAAGACCCCTAAATAAAAAATTTAAGTCTGGCTAAAGGGTAGCGGTCCCTTACCAAACCTTGAATTTTATTATTAAAAAAATATTTTTATTACATTTCAAAATTTAAGGGATTGAAAAATAAAAAGTTGATTTTTCCCCTCCTAGATTATCGAAAATGTAATCCATATGGGCGTGTGAACAGTACAGCTTATCTTGAAGTGTGAGAGAGGACTGTACCTCTCGCTCAAGGTTGCTGCAATTTTTTTAATTACGGTGAAAATTTAAAAAAATCACCTCACATTCAGGACTGCAATCGAACCAGTGGCCCTCGCAAGCATTTCGACGTGCTAAATTCCGTACGCCATAGAAGTCGCCAAAATAATAAAAGGCAAAATAATTCAACGAATTGTTTTATTACTATAATAGTTATAAATAAAAACAATTTCTCCATTAATAGTAAACACTTCTACACGCCAAAGCGTTCCAAACAAAACATCTACTTTCAACCACCCCAAAAATAAAACTAAATGCAATGGATATGTGCACATTGAAAACAGGCAATTTCGGTAACTATGACGGCCAACAGGACCCTAAGCCCTCCCTAGAAATACCTAAGCATGTCTACTACATACAAAATTTGTAAAAGTATCCCTTTTGCGTCTTCGGAGTCCAGGGTTCCACTGCCACATGCATAAACACCGTGGGTGCTCCTCTCGCAAACATCGGCAATACGAGACACCCGCTTGTAAGACTCAGGCACTGGCCACGTTTTACATACAGCCTTGTAAATTCTAATTATTCACACCTTTTCATAAAATTTTAACAAATTAATTTAAAAAAAAAACAAGCAGTTTATTAATTACGTCACTATAAGTTCTATTATAATTTTTAACTGCCCAAACACGTGAAGTGATCTCTCCATGAGTTCTGTTCAATAAAAATCTATCGATATTAACTGTCTAAATAAAATATTTATATATAACACCTGCCCCTGCGGCCCCACAAGGGTAGTATATATATCAAATGAATAAATTTATATGGAACATTTTATATTACACAAAATATTTTTACAAAAGAAAACTCATGCATGAAGTATTAAACAGTCTTAAATTCAAGCTAAACAATAAAAAGGGCAAAATTTTGGAACTATTTATAATAAACTCGAAAAAAAAAACAATACGACTAACATACCTACATAAAATTAACCCATGAACAACTATTGTCTATTTTAAAATTCGAGCATGTCTGTCATATAATTTGTTTTATATACAAGAAATATAATAGTTGCAAATGTTTGTGAGTACATAACTGTAACAATATATAGTATATAAAAGAAAATTGTAAATGAACATAAACATTGAGTTCTATCAGGCCGTATGCAAAAGGTGTTTTTGAGCAATTTCTTCGTGTTTTCTGGTCAGTTATCATCCTCTTCATTCTCAAACATATCATTAAAGTCACCAGAATGTTCGTAATCTTTCAGGTCCTGTGCAAACAAATTGACAGGGTTAGTACTGGTACATGTGCAGAGCTATCGGTAAATAATGAAGAACTTTGCAGAACTGTACAGCTGAAGTTGATAGCAAACCATTTTTAAATGTCTAATATAAAATTTTCGACATTGATAAGAATAGATAGGTACGAATATCCCATTGTGACAATAATCAGAAAATGAAAGAAAAAGGATTTGAGTCGTTCCCTTTGCACAGTTACTATGTCAATTCGAGATAATAAAAAGCACACAATGCTCCTTTTCGAAACGAAGGTGACGCCTATCCGTGGCTGGGGAGCGCCAAAACTCTAGGTTCGCACCGGTTAATTAACACCTACAGCCAAATCTTTCCAAATAATACTGTCTTAGAGTAAAAGACGATGGTGTACCATCTGGTCGAGCTCTTGATTAGGGCTAATACCAAAACCTGAAGAGAGGTCAAATTCGGATGCATTTACACCACAAATCAACTGATTATTTTATGGTTCGCATAGAGTTAGTAACATTGAATGTTGATTACATTCAATAATCACTTCAATAGTAGGGCCCCAAGCCCCACTGGATGGCGACCACCTTTGGCCTTAAGTGGCATACTAACTATAATCAACATTAGAGACCCAAGTTCCTGTACCCTTATGGAACAGCAGCGTGTTCGCGATGCCACTGGCGTTGCAAAAATATACATATATGTGTATCAACACATATATACAAGAAAAATGTTATATATATTATAGCAGTTCCGAGAGGTTGTTCATTGTTTAACAATAACCTTTTAACCAATCATGAAGTATTTTATATTAATCAAAGAAATATTTACATATTCATAATCAATAAAGAAATGTGGTAGATATTAATGAGAATGAATTAGAATATAACATTATACAGAATTTCATGTGTTCTGCACATTTCAACACATAAAGGAAATATAAGATCCATTTTTCGTATAATTTTAGTTTCTCTAGAATGTATCATCAAATCTAGAATGTATGTATAACAAAGTGTAATGATGTACAATGATAATGATGTCATACAAAAATTAATTACATTGAAAAAAGAAAAACTGGGAAATATTTCAAAACCATATAAACTCCAAATTAAACTCGTATAGCCGGATCCAAACTACAGATGACATAGAAACAGAAATTGACAAACTAAACAAAGCCATACACGTGGCAGCTAAAATAGCAACTAAAACAATGAAAAGACTTCCACCAAAACATAACGAATATCCAAAAGCGATTAAGGACTTAATAACAGAAAGACGATATCTTAGAAAAATATGGCATAGAACTAGATACCCATCAGACAGAAAAGCTTTTAATAGAGCTTCTGAAACTTTGAAACAGTTGACAAACGCTTTCCAAAATGAGAATTTGCATAATTTTCTGTCGGGTCTAACCCCATCTATCGATACAAATTACTCCTTGTGGAAAGCTACAAAACACTTAAATCGCCCAAAACTACAAATACCTCCAATAAAGAACTCATCGGGAGGTTGGGCTAGATCAGATGTAGAAAAAGTTACAGCTTTCGCAGAACACCTTAGTAAAGTTTTTCAACCTTTTCCAGAAACTAGTCAAGAGCATAACATTGAAATAAAAAGATACCTAGATAGTGCATTACAAATGTCGCTGCCAATACAATCAGTAAGTAGCAGGGAAATATTAAAAGAAATACAAATTCTTCAAGAAGGAAAAGCTCCAGGATACGATCTAATAGATGCTACTCTACTAAAAAGACTTCCTAGAAAGGGAGTGGCACAAATAGCTAAGATATTTAACGCCTGCCTCAGACTGTCCTATTTCCCTGCACATTGGAAGATTGCACAGGTAGTAATGGTACCCAAAGCAGGAAAACCACCACAAGTCGTTACTTCTTACAGACCCATAAGCCTTTTAAGTGTCACCGGAAAACTATTTGAAAAAATACTGTTAACTAGAATAAAAGTTCACCTTGATGATATAGTCCCAAACCATCAATTTGGTTTCCGAGAGCACCATGGTACTATAGAGCAAATACACCGTATAGTGGATACTATAAACAGAACGTTAGATGGCAAAGAGTATTGCTCTGCTGTTTTTCTGGACATAAGTCAAGCATTCGACAAAGTGTGGCATGAAGGTCTCTTATATAAAATAAAAAAATTGCTACCTAATTCATTCTTTCTTGTGATAAAATCGTATATACAAGACAGATGCTTTGAAGTAAAACTTAATACTGAGCTATCAGCCTTATATGAAATAAAATCTGGAGTACCGCAGGGCAGTATACTGGGGCCAGTATTGTATACGATATATACAGCTGACCTACCAACCACGGAAAAAACGACTGTCGCCACATATGCAGATGATACCGCAATTCTGTCTACGCACATCAACCCAGCAACTGCATCTGCACAGCTTCAATCGCATCTTTTTCAAATCGAGAACTGGTTAAAAATCTGGCGAATAAAAGCTAATCAAAGTAAATCGGTCCACGTCACATTTACTCTCCGAAGAGAAACTTGCCCCCCAGTGACATTAAATGGCGAAGATATCCCTCAGGAAGAATGTGCAAAATACTTGGGAATGCACTTGGACAGAAGGCTAACATGGCAAAAACATATATGGACAAAACGAAAGCAACTGGATACCAAGTTACGTAATATGTACTGGATACTGGGTCGACATTCACGACTGCGCCCTGATAGCAAAATGACAATTTATAAAGCCATCCTTAAACCTATATGGACATACGGCATTCAATTGTGGGGAACAGCCAGTAATAGTAACATAGAAATACTTGAGAGATTCCAAACCAAAACACTGCGAACAATCTTCAACATTCCACAATACATAAGTAACAAACTGATATACAACGACCTAAAAATAAACACTATCAAGGAAGAGATAACAAATTATAGCATTAAATATCAGCAGAGACTATCTGGACATAAGAATAAGTTAGCTATTGAACTAAGTGGACACGGATCGCTTCAGCACAAACGATTGAAAAGGCATAGTCTGCCTACGTTGTTCGGTAGATTTAAACAGACAAAGTGAAAGCCCCCACCATTTAGTGAAGGCTCACTGAGACTGAAATCACCTCAGATATCTAAATCGGACAAATGCAAGGCTTATTGTTTATTAAAACAGATTGACATGACGCAGAAAAGTTAAAAAAGAAAAAAAAATTGAAAAAAGAGCCAAAGCTACGAAATTAAACGCAAGACACTAAAATATGTAGTTGTATTCACCTGAAACATGCCATTGGCCACTGCGTATCCTGTCATAGCGATAGCTGCGAATAGTGCTGCCAATATTTTATTACGGGTCTGATTTGGAAAGTTGGCCACTTCCCTGTCTGATTGTGTGCCCCTGGAGTTCTTTTTCTCATTTTGTTTGTTGTATTCTAAAAATTTTTAATCTACATTATATTCATATGCTTTATGTTTATTCAGTCTGTTCGTAAAATAACTTTTTTTTATTGCTGTGGAACAGCAGATAGGCCAACGGCCCACTTAACAGTAAGCAGTTACCGTCGCCTAAGAATGTTTGCAACGCCAGGGGCACTCCTAAGATGCCTGTTGTTTCAATTTCAATGGTAACTCACATTCTACAACTTCAATAACATCTTATTAAAACTCCAATTTTTTTATGCACTTGTTGATTTGATGAAACAATACACTGTTTTCGTGCAAGAATATTAACCCCTGCAGTGGGATCGGCCTGTGGTAAAAGGCGACAAAACAACTCTAGCTATGTGATAGGGGTACAAGCCTGTCTGCATGGCACACTGAGTCTATAAGTATGCTGCCATAATAACCTTATGTTCTATTCCGGCATTAGATTCCTGTACCCCTATGGGACATCAGCATGTTCGTGGTGCCTCTAGTGCCGCAAACATTTATAGTCGACGGTAATTGCTTACTATTAAAGTGGGCTGTCAGCCTGTCTGCTCAACATCAACAATAAAAAAACAACAGTCACTATCAAAAATCCATCTTCGTTTCATGATAAAGGCATTAACAATTAAACTTACCATCTGTAACATGCCTAAAGTTCTTTTGATTTATTCTAGCCACAAACCTACTAAGATTTGCAATTCCTTTAACATGGTTGGCTAACGTAGAATTTGGGAATGGAGCCTTCACTAGTGGTGCTAAATATGCAAATACTATTGCATCAAATGAGGAAGGACGGTTTCCAAAGAAGTATTCACTCTCTCCCAGCCTGTCTGAGAGTGTTTTAAGGCACTTTTCTGCTTCTGAATATATCTGAAAAAAGATGTTGTTAATCAACAAAACCACTTGATAAAGGTTATGATCAAAATTCTAAGATGGCATCAATAAATACTATTGAATTGACTACTTGGACAATTCACACAGCTCCATCTTCTAAAGTAAAACGTTGGTTTTATTATCACTGATGAATATTTTATTAGCTGTCTATAAAATATTCATATAGTTATCTTTTGTAAATTAATCCATATTATATACTCCAAGTCAGGATGGGAATCCTTAACCTCTGCATGCATTCCAGTGTGTGTTAGCAAGAACACAGAGTTGTCAAATAAAAATGCATATAAACTTTTACCTGTGGCAATATGAACGTAAATAAGCTTGACATACCTCTACTGTGGGCACTGATGCACAGGACAAAATCACTGTTAGTTATTAAATATTAACATAGCTTTTAGCTTTTACTAACCATTTATGGACTCAGCGTCTGAATTAAATAAATAAACATTCAACAGACCACAGGTGAATGTGTCTATATATATATAATAGACAAGTGAATGCTTATGATGAAACATTGGAAAAAAATGGATCTAAATGGTGGTCATTAATCACGAACATAAAAATAAATTTTATCTTTCTATGGGTCCAATTCTCTTTTTATAAAAATAATATATTGGAACTGTTTTTAAAAACAAAATTAAATAATAAGACATTGTAAAAAAATATAGTAAGAGAGAAAGAAAAAAATGTTTATTTAGAGCCAAAAATAATAAAATACTGTTACAAATATTAATTCCCCTAAAACATGCTCTACTCAGCATAGTTGGTTATAGAAACCAAGCCAATAGAAACCGCTGGTCTTCTCCAGAGGCCTACAAGAATATTAAAAACTTGTAAAATAAAGATAAGATAAATATCTATTACATTATTTCTTTATTTAACAAACTTTAATATTTCTAAGTAAATCCCATGTACAAAAATAAGTAGAGCATCAGAAGAAACAAATCACTGTCATCTTTAATGATGCCATAGGTATCTTGGGGCCATTAATTTCATTGCTCGAAAGTATACCACCTAACTTTTATATTTATTGTAACAAAACAAATGTATATACTTACTGTTTTTTCAATTTCCTTAAGATCTGTATGTTCTCCATATAATGCATCAATCATTTCCTTAGCTGCTTTTTGATACCGCGATGGATAGTAAAAATTGAATGGAATACGTAAAGCTTTGGCATATGTTGGTCTTGTTATGTCACCGTAGTTCTTTTCATCCACCCACCAAGTATATTGAAATGCTGGATATAACTTATCTCTTAAGTACTGTGTGAATGCACTTACTTCTGCTGCCTGTTTTGGATTTAAATGAACATCTGTGCTATAATGCTGGAAAAATAAATAAATATACTATAATAGAATGGTACAATTACCCATAAATAGCATAGCACTTGTGTTATGGGTACTAGACAACTGATAAACTACTTATATATATCATAAATAAATACATAATATACATTAACAACTACAAAGACAGGAATTGAACCCTTGAACTCCACAAAATAGCAAAGTATGTTAGTCATTACACCACAGATGTTGTCAAGTATTAAAGGTTTAGTATGATATTAATGTGGAGGAAATAAAAACCACCTTATCTCATTCCCAATGTGATGTAAAAGGTTGTTCTACTAACTAGCAGCAGAGTAAGAACAGCTATTTTGAGTTTCCTTTCTCGAATTAAGAGCTCTGGGGGCAGTTACTCTTTATAACTAAACTAGCTACAACTGTTTTCTTAGACTGCATATGGCACTCAGAAGGAAGGACTCCCTGCTCATACATACAAAGATATATGGACAACATGGGAGTTTCTTCTTTGGGTTATAGCTGGAGTAAAGCAGCCTTGAGTCAAAAATTATTGTTTTTATACTAGTTCAATAAACCGACTTGCAATTATAACAATACATGACTTTAAAAAATATATAAATACTAAATGAAACTTTACCAATGATTTTAAATGGTCCACAACCTCTTCAAAATTAGATAACACTATACGGCCATCTCGCACCACTGGCAATGTTCCTTTGGGAGTAAAAAAAGGATTACTCGCCTCCCTGACTTTGACTGGAACTCCGATAAATTTCATGTATGTCTGAAAATTTTAAATATTCGTAATTTTGCCGGTGTATTTACAAGTATTGAGGTTATTAATTAACACTTACTAAAACTTTAAGACATTCCAAATCTATGGAAGCTAAGCCCCATTCTCCTCGCCATATATCTAATTCTATACTGCTCATGGTGTATGTATTAAAATAAATTTTACAAATGTTTTCAATCAGTTTGTTCTATGAAAAATTACTTGACATTTCATTTTCAGTCAGTCAGGTTCAGGTAGTGTTGCCGCTTAGGAAAAAAAAAAGTCGCCAGACCTCAATGAAAATGTCCCTAGATATTAAGAAAAAAGTACTCAAAAAAATCCCTAGAAGTCGCTAAATATTTTTTTTTTATTATCTAATTTATTTAGGGGCTTTTCATAAGAATATAATGTCAGCCCCATTTTATCCTAATTACATATTACAAAAAAAAATCTAATTTCTAAATCTTAAAATTATTATAAATGAAAACAGCGGCAGCAGAGAGCGGCCTCGAAAGGATGCTCTGGAAAACGCCCACTTCCCACAAGTTGACTCGCAGAGATCGTACTAGTCGCTCCCTACTGTCTTTCGTTCGGACACATTCCATCAAGAAATGGTGTACATCATGAATTTTTCCACAGTTTGTGCAATAAGGACTATTGCTCCTGCCCACCAGGTGATAAAATTTATTTAGTGGAATGTGTCCGGAGCGCAATCTATGAGCTATTACACAATTCTTCTATCAACCTCACTATTGGCAAACCAGGGGATACGAGGAGGCTCGCTTTGTAAAGTTTTATACCAGATGCCTTTTTCTCTAGATATTACGTTAAAATACTCTTTCCATTCTTTATAGTATTCTTCTTTGTATTTCACTAAAACTTCATAACTATTTGCTTCAATTAACAACTCCGAACCTTCAGAAATAGCTTCAATTTTAAAAATATAGTCTAAATAAAAGCAACTCTGTCATTTAAATTTGCGAATATATCACTGTGACAAAACGAACAAAAAGCTTTAGTTGGATCAGTCATAACAGGTTTCAACCACATTTTAAACTCTTCTTGTTGTTCCCATTCTGGTCTATACTTTTGAGCGTATGTCTTCTTTCATAAAGGAATATCCATAATATGATTTTGATAATAATGACGACAATACACACATAGACACTTTATAAAACCGGTTTGTTCTCTGAAAAGTAACAAATAACTTAAAAACCGGGCATTCCTTCCTTTGAAAAAACGGGATGATGAATGAATGAGACAGAAATAGCTATAGCTGTACATCTTTTGATAGAGTGAGACGCATAAAACCGATCGAACAAAAAAATATCGAAAAGTCGCTAGATGTCGCTAAATTTATTTTTGTCGCTAGATGGAAAAAAAGTCGCTAGACACATCCAAAATCCGCTAAATCTAGCGACAAAGTCGCTAAAACGGCAACACTGTCAGGTCTTCAGGTTTTGTTTTTTACTAGTGAAGTACATGATTCAGTTCACATAATTTCGACTATTTCAAAAAAATGTCGACTAATACTTGGTTATAATCTACGCAAATTGGTAATGCGCCTGAACCTGAAACAGAAACTTGTCAAATAACTGCCCTTGTGACGTCATCAGTAAAGAAAAAATACAGTTAACAAAACGTTATATTCTCATTTAAAAAAGTTTAAGGAAATTTGATGTGTTTTTTAAACTAAATGTTGTAATAATGTTTAACTTTTAATCATCACTATCATCATTCACACATTTTTGAAAATCTTAACTTCAACTCCACTCTTAAAATCTACATCAGACTCAGGCACCGTCCTATTACCATCGCTCCGTACGACGAAAACGATCGTGGGACCGTGCGTTCAAATATACTGATTTAAACTGAATGTCCTATTGAAGGTCGTGCGATCATGCGATGCGACCAAATTATTTGAACGCTTCCTATTGATCGCACGACCGTGCGTTCAAATATACTGATATATAATGAATGTCCTATTGAAGGTCGCCCGATCATGCGATGCGACCAAATTGTTTGAACGCATCGTATTAATCGCACGACCGTGCGTTCAAATTAGCGGTGGGCGTTGCGACAACGGACCGTTTCCGAAGACCGTTTTATGTCTTGCGACGGTGCAACCGTTTTTACGTCCTGGGTCCAAACAGTCTTCGTTGCACACACCAATCTTCGAATTACTTCATGCGATTTTCTTATTTTATCGCTAAGAAAATACGGTCGAGAACGCATTGATTCGGCTATTACACTCGTCGCGACGTCGCGTTATCCTTATCGTACCTTAGCAGTTTTTACAATAAAAAGTATGCTTTTTGGCAATGTACTAGAGTCTATATTTTATTAATACTTCTCAATACTGTCGCTTGTGACGCGACGGTCAAACCTAGAAGCTAGAAACTGTGCATCTCTGTTATGAGCCATTTTGAGAGTGATAGCATCGCTCGAGGAGAAACGTTTTCTCATCTATCTTCTTCCCGCAATCAGTTTCATCATACGATGAAATCACATCGCATCATCGCACGAGCGTAATAGGACAAACATTTTCTCATCGCGCGATCAGTTTCATCGCACGATGAAATCGCTTCGCAGCATCGCACGAGCGATGGCAATAGGACGGCGTCTCAGAATTGGTATCCGAGTCTGATGTCTCGTAGAATCAGTATCATTTCCCGTGTTAATAATAAATAACTCGTCGACCAATCTATCTTTTCGCCAGTATTCTTCTTCCAGTCTCTTCACATGATCTACCTCCTTTTTCCAATCTTCAGGAGTGATTGATTGCAAAGCCTCTAAAGTTAAAGATTCGATCTTACTCTCCAATTGTTATACATTCTTGTCTGAAACTCTTTGTTTTACGAGGTTCCAAATATATGATATG
Organism: Malacosoma neustria; assembly: GCA_963693495.1. Lineage (NCBI taxonomy): Eukaryota > Metazoa > Arthropoda > Insecta > Lepidoptera > Lasiocampidae > Malacosoma > Malacosoma neustria. The sequence continues at coordinate 20,148,202 of OY856377.1, forward strand.
GGTCACAGTTGTATGGTGGCAGTCTAACAACTTCGTGACCATGATCAGCCAATACTCAATCAATAATGTATTTCTTCGGCGTTTGGTGATGTTTTTTATTAAATATAATTCCGGTTTTGTGAAATATTCCGGGAACTCATTGTTATGTGCATGGAGCCACTCAACCATCACTTGTTTTTTTGAGCTCATGGTGGGAGTTCTTTCTTCTTCTTTACTATGGTAAGAAGCGTTGTCCATTAAAACAATACTGTTCGGTGGTATATTGGGCTTTTCTTGTAACCATTTCATGAAATTTTGAGTATTCATCTGGTCATGATAATCGCCTGTTTTTGTATCCGCTATAAACATTAAAAGAGCGTTAATGACAAATCCTAACTCACTCCCACCATGAACTATAATCCAGCGGCGACCAGGGCTATCATTTTTTTTCACTCCAACATCAGTGTCGGACTGCCAACTCTTTTTGACTGTGTAATGGGCGTTATCCACGTCTCGTCGATATAAATCACTTGTTTTTGTCAGCGCCAAGTAAGTCATTTTATCTCATGCTACGTAAATATTTAGCCCTTCAAACTTGAATATAGGGCCTTTCAATTAAATGCAATCGGTTTTGGTAGCACTTTTTAAATCGGTATCCTAGTTTTACCTTTATTATTCCACGTAGTGTGTACACTTCCTGTATAATCCAAGTCCTTTTTTGCAGCAGCTATAATTTTACGCATAGTGGGTATTTCTTTGTAAACTGTGTACATTGTACTAATAATATTTCTTAACGCTGTTAACGCAAAGTCGTCAAAAAACTCTTTTTTATCCCTCTTTTTTTTAATCGGTGTTGTGATTTTACTGCCACTAGCAGTAGTAGTTTCCTTTTCGCGAATTATCTTTGCCACTTTATTTTTGACAACTCCTGTAGTACACGCTGTTTGACCTTGACACTAACTACACGCTGTTTGACCTTGGTTGCATTTTGTAAGTGGTCTAAAATTTCTATTATAGTTTGCTTCGACATCATTACGTCCTCACTAGAGTCTGATGTATTTTTCATGATTCGAATTACATTCCGAAGTAGTAACTTGGTGTCCTCCTTCTCTTTTTCAGAGTAATCATCCACTCTAATAATGATTTTACGATCTTGACTGTGAATTATTTTTCTACTCGTTTTAACAAAACAATAATAACAATTTTTATCCGTGCAGGGGCGGAGAAAGAATACTAACCTCTGCAGCCGGGGTCGGCCTGTTGTAAAAGGCGACTAAACAACCCACTCTAGCTACGTGGTAGGGCCTCAAGCCCATCTGGATGGCGACCACCTTTGGTCATAAGTATGCCGCCAAATAACCTTGTGTTGTGTTCCGGCATTAGTGACCTAAGTTCCTGTACCTTTATGGGACAGCAGCGTGTTCGCGATGCCACTGGTATTGCAAACATCCATAGGCGATGGTAACTGCTAAATTCTAAGCGGGCCGTCAGCCTGTCTGCTGTCCTACAGCAATAAAAAAAAAAATAACAACAAAATCACCAAATGTTGCTAACGGTACTGACGTCACCAACATGGCCGCCAGGCGCATTACCAGTTTGTGTGGCTATATAATGGACGAATTTATGACTTCTAGTTTTTATATAATAGTTAAGGTATGCAAAATCCATACCATAAACAATATAAGGCATTTAAGGCAATCTTATCAATCCGTTGGAATTGCACAGCAACAGTAAACTAATAATATTGATAATTGAAAACATTTATATAACTTATATTGATGATTTACTTATATTTTAAAGTTATATTTGAATTAACTAAAATATAGAAGTTAGCTTATGTTTCTCGAACAATAATCAAGTAACAATATCTTGACTGTTTATCATTCTTTCACTGATATGCTGGCGACGTTTAATCAACGTAATATCCATGCTATACTAGTTTCTGAATCTTGGTTGTCTCCTTGTCTCCCTTCGACATCATATAACTTGCCTGGTTATCAACTCATCAGAAACGATCGCACGGGCGGTGGTGGCGGAGGCGTTGCTATATATCTCAAGTCTCATATACCTTTTACAATTGTCAGTGAATCTCCGCAACCTCCTGCTTCTAATGCTGGCGAACACTTATTCATCGAGGTGAAACTAAACCAGGGAATGATGTTGTTGGGAGTATTCTATAGCCCTTCCTTAAGAGTGAATTACTTTTCTTCTTTTGAAAGAAAGAAAGAAAGAAAGAAAGAAATATTTTATTTCAGAACAAGCTGAACAATTACAAAAAGAGTTTCTTAAGTAATAAAAATAACAATAACTATAACAAAGAAACAATAAAAATATGTGCTATCTATAATGTGCTTGTCCTAAAATAGGGTCAAGCTCAGCATATGCTGGCCAATAAGGCCAGCGCCGATCTTCCGCTTGAACCTTATTTAAATGATGTCACGGCAGACTATACACAGAGAATATGTTTATGTAAAAATACACTTTCATTTTGTTACGAATATGATATATAATAATTTGTTAGTGACTGTGCCTAATATAATATAATAAGGACGAACCAATGAATGTAAAATAGGTAATAAAAAAAGAAAAAAAAAATGAATATATACATATCGCTTATCTTTTTTTAGCTTTTGAAAGTGTATTAGAAAGACTCGTTCCCTCTTACCAACATACTATCATCATGGGTGACTTCAATACATGTCTTTTAAAACGAGATAATCGTAGTGCTTCCCTGGAGTCTTTAGTTGCAGCTTCTGGTCTAACCATACTCCCACTAAAACCTACGCACTTTTTTCCAAATTCCACCCCATCTCTTCTGGATTTAATTATTGTTTCTTCGCCATTACTTGTTCTTTCACATGGGCAGAGCCCCGCGGATGCTTTCTCATGTCACGATCTTATTTTTCTCTCTTACGACGTTCATCCGCCTAAGGCCAAACCTAAATTTATAATGCAGCGTAATTTTGGTGGTATAGATTCCAAATCCCTTATTAGGGATGCCCAAAGATTGGACTGGTCCGGAGTTTTTAATGCAGCTGCAATTGACGAGAAGGTTTATGTGTTTAACACAAACATACTGAAGTTGTACGACACGCATGCACCAATGCGACGCGTTAAAATTAAACATACTCCTGCTCCATGGCTGACCGATGAAATTAAGAAACTTATTCATAAAAAAACACTGGCAAAGAGTAAATTAAAAAATCAACCAAGCGAGCAGAATAAATTGGCTTACATAACACTACGTAATCGCTGCAATAGGGTGTGTAGGGACGCTCAACGCCGGTTTATACATAAATCCGTAGAAAATAGTAATCCATCCAAAGTATGGAAATTTCTGAAATCTCTTGGAGTTGGCAAGTCTAATCAGAATACAATACCCAAAAATTTCAATATTGATAATTTAAATAAACATTTTACGTCCACTAAAAATTTTGACAGTTTAATCAAGTCAAATACATTAAAAAATCTTTCAACGGTTTCAACTCCTTCTCACCCAGTATTTTGTCTAAGTCCTTTAACTGATTGTGATGTTGAGAGTGCTTTATTATCTATTTCTTCGAACGCCATTGGCAGTGACGGAATTAGTCGGAACATGATCGTTCTTATTCTGGATGTTATTCTCCCGGTTATTACCCATATCTTTAATATCTCACTGGATTCCGCTACCTTTCCGACTATTTGGAAGGAAGCGCAAATTATTCCTCTTCCCAAACTTAATAATCCTACTTCTTGCGCAGATTTCCGACCTATTTCAATTCTTCCCTTCCTCTCCAAAGTCCTAGAACGTGAAATCCATAAGCAATTGACCAATTTCCTCAACCAAAATTCACTATTGAATAACTTTCAGTCTGGTTTCCGCCCAGGTCATAGCACTGCGACAGCATTGATCAAAATAACTGATGACATTCGGATGGGAATGGAGAATGGTATGTTGACAATTCTGTCACTGCTCGACTTTAGCAATGCGTTTAATAATGTTGATTATGATCTATTACTAGGGATTCTTCGCACCCTCAACATATCTCCAACAGTAATTGGGTGGTTTCACAGTTACCTGCATGGACGCCGGCAGCGTGTCCGTATTGATGATAACTATTCATCGTGGTGTGACGTGATAGCCGGCGTGCCTCAGGGCGGCGTTTTATCTCCTTTGTTGTTTTCCATTTTCATTAATTCTATTTCCGATAAAATTACTTCTTCCTATCACCTCTACGCAGACGATTTACAAATTTATGCACAAGCTCCTGCCGATAAGATTAGTTCTGCTATAAATCAAATAAACGTCGATTTAAATCATATATGTCAATGGAGCAATATGTTCGGACTTGCTGTAAATCCAAATAAAACCCAGTTAATTGCCATCGGTAGTCGTAAAATTAGGAGCAAAGTTAAATGGTCATCTTTACCGCTGGTTGTTTTTGATAACATACATATACCTTTTCAAGACACTGTAAAAAATCTAGGCGTGGTATTCGATAACGAGTTGTCTTGGCAACCTCAAGTATCTGAATTAAGTCGGAGGATTTTCTTGTCTTCTAGGACACTTAGGAGATTAGGGAACTTCCTGCCCACTGCCACCAAGGTTACGCTTGCAGAGTCCCTTTTGCTCCCCATTCTTGATTATGCTGACGCCAGCTATATTGATTTAACCCAAGAGCAGCTAAATAAACTTGAGCGTCTTCAGAATTTTTGTATTAGGTTCATATTTGGCTTGCGTAAATATGACCATGTCTCTGAATTTCGATCGAGGCTCAAGTGGCTTCCTATTCGCTTTCGCCGGAATACTCACATTCTCACTATCCTTTATAACATTTTATATAATCCCTATACTCCCTTTTACCTTAAGGAACGTTTCGAATTCCTTCGCCTTTCTTCGTCCGAAAAATTGCGCTCGAGTACGTATCGAAAGCTTGGGACACCTGCACACAGTTCATCAATTTATGATAAATCCTTTACAGTGCAGGCTGTCCAGCTTTGGAACTCATTGCCACTTTCTGTTAGAGAAGCTAAAACATTGTCAACATTTAAAAATAAATTACGCAGCCACTATTTGTCGGTAAATAATTATGCATAGCCAACTCTCTAGTTTGTTGTCTCTATTAGTGTCATAGTTGTATTAATTTCGAAAAGTTCAATGATATATATGTATATATGTGTGTGTATGTGTATGGATAATTATATTAGAATTATTTATTTATATTGTTTATGTGTATATTGTATGTATGTATGTATTTTTGGAATATATGTATTTATTATTATATCTATATTCCTATATTTATAGCGCCATCTTCTCGCCAGATATTTTATCCAAATTCCTTTTGAGTACGGTTGCCTTTTTTTTTTTTTTTTTTGGTCTCGGGGAAAAACCTCTCTTGACGGGTTCCCCCGGCCCGGGGGGACCGAGGGATATGTGGGACTCCGGGATTTTTCCGACTACCCACTAAAAAACCCCGCTGTTCTCCTATCGCCTACGCCCGGGCCCACGGATATATGGCCTGCCGATCTCGTGGCCCGGGCCGGCGCCGGCCCGCCCTTTGTCTTGAGGCGGGCCCCTTCTAAAGTGTTGGCGCCAGGGGGTCAGGGTTTCGTCCCCCCGGCGCTCTCCTAACAACTCTAGGAGTTGAGGGGGGCCGCGGAACAGCACGCAGCCCTCACCCTCGCGGTAATAGTGCGGGCGGCGGGTCCTCCCCCGAGGGGCCGCCCGCGGCCGCTTTTTACGGCGGCCGGAGGTCGTTACTGGCCCTCCGGCGCCGCCGGCGTGGCCTGCGTTGGCGGGAGGGGAGTGTGGTGGTTGACTCCCGCTCCCGCTCCGCCGCCTCCTTTGCGGACATGACTGCCTCGCAGAAGGAGGCGACGGCCGTCCATCCATGATCGCCCCCGACCATGGACAGAACCAGGGCCGGGAGCGACAGGTCCACGCCGATTTGGGCGACGAGGGCGCGGCGCTCCTCGCGCCACGCAGGGCACACGGCGACAGTGTGGTTCACCGTGTCCTCCTCGTCGCCCGCGCCACAGTGGTGGCACCCTGACGTCATCTCCCGCCCTATGCGACACAGGTACCTCCCGAAGCAACCATGCCCCGAGAGGACCTGCGTCAGGCGGAAGGTCAGGGCGCCGTGGCGCCTTTCCAACCATTCAGCCAGGACGGGCCTCACCGCTTCGATGGTGGCGAGGCCCGCGCTGGGGTGCGCGAGGCGCTCCTTCCACTCCACGAGTACGGTTGCCTGGAAGAGATCGCTGTAAGCGATAAGGCCGCCGATTTTTCACCGTCAATTTATTGTATACTTGTGCTGTAATTTGTAATTTTGGTGATAAATAAAGCGTTATCTATCTATCTATTCTTTAAAACGTATTTCTTCTTCAATTTTAAAAGATGTGTTAGTAAAATATAACATACTAGCAGCCCGTCCCAGCTTCGCACGGGTATTTAAGAAAAAAATAAAAATTAAACCCTTCTATTTTTTTTCGGTCTCGGGGAAAAACCTCTTTTGACGGGTTCCCCTGGCCCGGGGGGACCGAGGGATATAAGGGACTCCGGAAAAGATGTTCGACCATCCGACTACCCACTAAAAAACCCCGCTGTTCTCCTATCGCCTACGCCCGGGCCCACGGATATATGGCCTGCCGATCTCGTGGCCCGGGCCGGCGCCGGCCCATGCTTTGTCTTAAAGCGGGCCCCTTCTAAAGTGCTGGCGCCAGGGGGTCAGGGTTTCGTCCCCCCGGCGCTCTCTTATAACAACTCTAGGAGTTGAGGGGGGCTGCGGAACAGCACGCGGCCTTCTCCCTCGCGGCAATAGTGCGGGCGGCGGATCCTCCTCCGAGGAGCCGCCCGCGGGCGCTTTCTACGGCGGCCGGGATCGTTGCCCGCCCTCCAGCGCCGACGACGCGGCCTACGTTGGCGGGAGGGGAGTGCGGTGGCGGATTCCCGCTCCCGTTCCGCCGCCGCCCTTGCAGACACTACTGCCTCGCAAAAGGAGGCGACGGCCGTCCATCCAGGATCGCCCCCGACCATGGACAGAACCAGGGCCGGGAGCGACAGGTCCGCGGCCAATTCCGGACGGGACTCGCATCCCCGTCGCGTGCTAATCAGGCGTGGGTACGACTACCAGACGACACTCCAGAAAAAGCAGAGTCGCCTGACGTCGTAGCCGGCCCAGCAAGACCAACCGACAGCGAGGATGCAATTCCCACCCCGGGAACACTCTCTGTGCAGGCGCAGTCGAAATAGGCATGGTTTCGACTACCAAATCAGGGCCCGGGGCAGAACCCGGGACCCCAATCAGTATTCGCAACCATCCCACCGGGGACCACGCCACGAACAGAGAGCGAAGCTGGAAAGGATGTAGGAGGTAGACGGGAAGAAAGATAGGACTCTGTCGCGTCGGACGGAGAGGGGAGTGAGGCGACGGATGCTCGGGCACCTCGGGTACGCACACCCGTGCACTCCTCGGACAGAGGAGCGCCCCTGAGGGCAAACCCTTCTATTTGCGTCAGGTTACTAAAAAAATAAAATTATAAAGAAAGTTTGAATATTATTATTTCTATGAGCTTTTATTTTAATGATTTTTTTTGTTATTACTTTTTATTTATTTTTCGTTATTTTTTAATAAGTATTCTAATTTTTGTAAAAACCCCAGTGACGCACGCCTACATTGCATAAGGTGCTGCCTAGCTAGCCGAACAGGGTGAGCGGCTACCACGCAACATTTTTCTAATACTTACATTTTTAAACTCGTGATATCTTTCGAATGGAATATCCGAATTGAATAATTCAAAAAGTTATATAAAGGTATTGAAACAGTTTTGAATATGAAGTAATTTATTTTGATAAGGATTAATACCAAGATCCAAATAAAGAGCCTTTTCTAGGGGCGGCATTTCAATTAAATTTTTAAAATAAAAGAACACTTATTGTGGCTTAACTATTATAATAGTTAGACATATGCTGTCGCGACACTTTTTGTAAATAATGATGTGTTCTGCAAAGTTGTAGTACATTATTTTATTCTATCATCAATAGTTTTCGCAACGCACGCGATTTAAATAATATTTTAGGTAATTTTTTTACACTTTGGGTTACATTATTGGAGTTTTAGTAAGGATCCCTAATTTTTTTGAAAATATAATATAGCCTATGTCACCCGGGGATAGTGTAGCTTCCCAACAATGAAAGAATTTTTTAAATCGGGTCAATAGTTTCGGAGCCTATTCAAAGCAAACAAACAAACAAACAATCAAATCTTTCCTCTTTATAATAGTAGTATAGACGATCGCTTAATTTAATATCCCGCATATCAATCATATGATTATTATAAAAATATAATATTATTTATAGTTTTTTGTCACCGTGTCCCATCAACTGAACAAAAATAAGTTATGTGGTGTAGGCCCCACGTTGGGCGCCAGATATAGTGTATGGTTCCGGGTTTGTATAGGTTAAACGACGGGTTACATTTTAAAATAGTTTATTTAAAACATCGAGGAAACGTTTATAGGAAATTAAGACATTTTATAAAACTACGGTTACGATCGCGCTCGGTCAGATGGCGACTGCCAACTGCCAACAACGGCGGAGTATTCCGACTGGAGGAAAGTCCCGGGTGGCGAGTATCGCAAAGGCGGCCTGCCACGCGTGGCGCGCTTCGGGTATCTCCCGGCCGCTATAGTTATATATTATTTTGGAGGTGCAGGGGTTCCTGGCCTCCAATAGGTTTGTTTGTTGAGGCAGAGTTCTTCTTCGGAGGTCTTCTTATGAGTAGTTTTCCAAATAAAAGTTACTTCCAGGATTCCATAATTTATTAATAAAATGCACTGTATATATTTACAAATATAGTGTGTGAATAGCTGCTATGTTACAACGATATATGATAAAAGATGCTAAGTTAAAACGATATAAATGTGTGAGTGAAACGGAAGATATCTGCGTATCGTGTCGCACAACGTAAATATAAAACGTTGCGGTTTTCTACGCTCGCCGCATTTGTCTCGCTTGCTTGTGAGAGTGAAGAGCAGATCGTGGTGCTGCTACAGGGCTCCCCCTCAAGCGAAGCGTACCGGTGGCTTCACTCTTCGTCCGCTACGTGTATGGTGGTCTTCACAAGTTGTCCTGTTCAAGTTTTTGAATGGCGTGATGTTTGGTAAAACAGGGCTGGTCGTCTCGCTGTTACGTTGTGCAACAGGGGTGGTCTGTTGATTCGACTGTAGAACGAAAGCGGGCTTCAGACGGTCAATTGAAATGGTTGCTTCCCTTGTGGGAAGTTTGACCTTGAAGAACTTGTCGCTTCGTTTCAAAACCGGGTATGGACCTTCGTATGCTGGTTGGAGTGGCTTTCTGATTGCGTCGACTCGGATGAGGACGTTCTTACACGTTGCCAGATCAGGATGTATAAATGTCTGTCGCTCACTGTTGTGGCTAGTTATTGCTGTCGGTGTTAGATTGTGAATGGTTTCTTGAAGTTTCTGGACGTAGTTTTCGTTTACCGGTATATTTTCAGGCTTTTTCGGCACGATGAAATGACCGGGTAAACGTAGAGCTTGTCCGAAAGTGAGTTGCGCGGCACTTGTGTTGGTGTCTTCGCGCACTGCATTGCGTAGCCCTAGTAGGACGGTCGGTAGCTCGTCGATCCATTTGGTGCCTTGTTGTAAGCGAGCGGTCAAAGCAGTTTTTAGTGTTCGGTGAAATCGTTCGACTATCCCGTTGCTTTGTGGATGATATGCTGTTGTTCGTGTCTTATTGATTCCGAGTGACTTGGTTAAGTCGTGGAACAGCTGACTTTCAAATTGGCGTCCTTGGTCCGTTGTGATTGTAGTGGGGCATCCGAAGCGGCATATCCAGTGCTCGTAAACAGCCTTGGCGACTTGTTCCGAGGTTATGTCGGTTAGTGGGATAGCTTCGGGCCAGCGTGTTGTGCGATCGATCATAGTGAGCAGGTACCGGTGTCCGTGAACTGTAGTTGGTAGAGGTCCTACTATATCGATGTGCACGTGTTCAAATCGCTCGGTTGGCGGGAACGTTGCTGGTTCGCTGTGCGTGTGGCGCTGTGTTTTAGCGCGCTGGCATTGTATGCATGTTTTTGCCCAGGTGCCTATGTCGGCATTCATGGACGGCCAGAAATATTGTTTTTGTATCGTTTTCCTTGTGCTCCTTATCCCAGGGTGGCTGATGTTGTGGATGGAGTCGAAAACTTTGCGGCGATATCCTTCGGGTAAATATGGACGCATAGTTGCAGTTGAAGCTTCGAAGTGTATGGCTTTGTTGCAGCCGGGAATCCTTGCTTTCTTCATTTTTATATTTGGTGAATAACTGTTGTAGAATTGTTGTAAGTGTGGATCGTCCTCTTGCGCTGTGGCAAGTTCGTCATAGTTTAACACCGTTGGTACATCGATAGTTTCGATGCGAGATAGTGCGTCGGCAACTGGATTGTCCTTCCCGCTTATGTGGCGAATATCTGTGGTGAATTCGCTGATGAAAAGTAGTTGGCGTGCGCGTTTTTGAGTTTCGCTGTCTGACGGTGGCTTGTTGATAGCGTACGTCAATGGCTTGTGATCCGTGTAGATGATGAGTGGTCGACCTTCGAATAGTTTTCGAAAATGTTTTACAGCCATGTAGATTGCGAGTAGTTCTCGGTCGAATGTGCTGTAGCGTTGCTGCGTGTCGCTGAACTTCTTAGAGAAGTAGCCGAGGGGTGTCCATTTGCCGTTGGTATGCTGTTGTAGTACTGCGCCGGCGCATGTGTTTGATGCGTCACACATGAGCGTCATGGGTTGCGACATGGACGGAGATGGGTGCGCAAGTAAGGCTGCTGTTTGTATGCTGGCCTTACAAGCGGAAAATGCTTCGTTGGCTTCTGGTGTCCAGTCGACCTTGGTCTTGTCGCGTTTCTTGGCGTTGTGCAGATAGGCGTTTAGTGGAGCTTGTAGTTCGGCGGCTTTCGGGATGCTGTCACGGTAGAAGTTGATTATCCCGAGAAATCGGCGAAGTTCTTCGATTGTTGTCGGCTTTGAGTAATTGGTAATAGCGTCGACCTTTTCTTGTGGTGGTTTGATGCCATCGCTCGACACGTCGTAACCGAGGAATGTGAGGTGAGATTTGCCGAAATTGCATTTTGACGGATTAATTGTTATACCGTAGTTGTCGAGTCTTTGTAGTACGGTTCTTAAATGTTCCTCGTGTTGGGTTTCGTTTTCTGATGCGATGATGACGTCGTCAATGAATGGGAATGCGAAATCTAGGCCTTGGAGTACTTGATGTATGAATCGTTGAAATGTTTGGCCTGCATTTTTGAGTCCGGGTACCATGCGTGGGAATTCGAAGAGACCGAAAGGTGTGGTCAGTGCAGTTTTCTGGATGTCTTCGTCCTTGACCGGCAGCTGGTTGTATGCTCTGTTGAGGTCAAGTGTGCTGAAGATGTTCTTCCCGTGTAGCATGTAGGTGAAGTCTTTAAGCCGTGGTACCGGGTAGCGATCGTCGATGGTGACCGCGTTGAGTCGTCTGTAGTCTCCGCATACACGTAGGTCCCCATTTTTCTTCGGTACTACGTGTAGTGGGCTCGACCATGGACTCTTGCTAGGACGACATAGGCCTTGCTGCATCATGCTTTCAAATTCTTTCTTCACTGCCATGTACCGGTGTGGTGCGAGTGGACGTGTGCGGCAGTGAAGTGGTGGACCAGTGGTTTCGATATGGTGCTCGACGTTGTGTTTTGGTATCTCTTTAAAACTTGACGGCCGTGTGATGTCGGGGAAATCTGCGAGTATTCGGTGATACTGTTGCGTGACGTCTATGCTGCGCACTGTAGGCTCTGTTGCAGGGACGAGAGGTGCCCTTACCGATAGGTTTGTCACCTTGTCGATAAGAGTTCGGCCTGCGACGTCGACGAGCAGCTTATGGTGTCGTAAGAAATCGGCTCCGATGATGGGCTTGCTGACTGCTGCTATGATAAATTTCCACCGGTAAGGTCGTCGTAGTTTGAGGTCTAGTTCTAGCGTCTTCTCGCCATATGTTGGAATGCGTGTGTTGTTTGCGGCGTATAATGAAAAAGGGGTCGGTTTCCCTTTGATGTCGCCGCGCCGCGGCAATACCGACACATTCGCGCCGGTGTCGATAAGGAAGGATAGCCTTGAATTGCGATCGTAAACAAACAGGCGGTGTGAAGTAGTATGGGCGTCTTGCGTGCTGGCTAGCTCTTGTGTAGGTGGTCGCGTTGGTTCACGGTGTCGCCTGGTGCTGCGATTGCTGGGGCGATGTGAATTTGTGCGATGTTGAATTGGCCTCTGTGCATGCTGGTTAGCTTTGAGTTCGGCCAAAGTGTTGCTGAGCTGTGTGATTTGTGCCAGGAGGACGCTTAATGATGGAATCTGGGCCTCCGGAATCTGTGCGTTGCTGGTGTGGTTCTGCATGGCGGCTGGGCTTAGACTGCTCTCCAGTCGTGCAGAATTTCAGCGTTGCTGCCTTACAGTACGAATGCCGGTTGGCGTTGGGCAGAGGTTTCTGCCTGCATGTGGCTCCTGGGAAGAGTAGTGCGGCTCGGAGGTGGCAGTCGGTTGACGTTCCTTCGACGAGCAGGGATTCTCTTCAGAAGGTGTGCAAGGTCACCACTTTGGATGTGGGTCTCTTGAGCACGTTGTTCCACGGGTTCACCACTTTGGAGGTGGGTGGCGTGGCTTCTTCACGTCGGTTGACGGCTAGTAGATCACGTCGGTGGACGGCTGGTAGGTCACGTCGGTGGACGGCTGGTTGATCACGTCGGTGGACGGCTGGTAGGTCACGTCGGTGGACGGCTGGTTGATCACGTCGGGGTCACCACTTTGGAGGTGCAGGGGTTCCTGGCCTCCAATAGGTTTGTTTGTTGAGGCAGAGTTCTTCTTCGGAGGTCTTCTTATGAGTAGTTTTCCAAATAAAAGTTACTTCCAGGATTCCATAATTTATTAATAAAATGCACTGTATATATTTACAAATATAGTGTGTGAATAGCTGCTATGTTACAACGATATATGATAAAAGATGCTAAGTTAAAACGATATAAATGTGTGAGTGAAACGGAAGATATCTGCGTATCGTGTCGCACAACGTAAATATAAAACGTTGCGGTTTTCTACGCTCGCCGTGGACACAATCTGTTGCGAAGTTACATTCGCAATCGATTGCGATCCGCCTTACGGGCGATTCGACCCCTTACAAATCCACGCGAGTGGTCAGCCAAGGGATACCCAGCGGTGATAACGCACTTGGCTGAGGCGTGCCCCGAGCGCCTGCCGTTCCCCTTCAGGGAAAGGCAATCTCGGACGGGTCTGGACCACCCGGCCTTGGGGGGACCCCTAGTCGGGCCCAGATATCGCCCGTTTTTCCCACCTTCCCATCCCTCTTTCCATTCTTTGGGGCTGAATTTCCCCCAAAGCAGCTAGGGGCCTTCGCACAATAAGATCGGCGAAGGAACTATTCATAGCTTAGGGCTCACCCTAGTACTCACCCCTCTGCCTACCCCGGCAGAGGGACTTTCTTACACATCCACGCACATCCCCGGGCTGTCCCACCCGAGGATGGACGGGAATAGGGACCTGCTATCGCTGTACTCGCTGGACGGAATCTTGAAATTCGTCCAGCGAAGCGACACCAAGACGCTGATGTTGCTTCAGAAGCACATCAGTGAGCGTTGCAACGCAACGCAACCCCGCCCCGCGACCCCGCGAGAGCCGCTTACCCCGGCCGAAATCGCGCCCCCCCCTTCCGTCGCGTCCGCGCTCCGCAGAGCCGCCGCGCTTCCTTCACCCGCCGCGCCCGCGCCCCGCGATCACGCGCATGCCGCCGCGCCGCCGACTCCATCTTCGAATGCTGCTGTACCGACAGCAGCAAACGCGCCGCGTCCCCCCGCCGCACCCGCTCCGTGTGGATCGGCGAGTTCCCCCGCGACGCTCCCCCCCGCCGGCTCCGTCCTCAACGGAACGGCGCAGTCTTTGAAGGCTCTCATGAGCCCGTTCGCTTCAGGGTCTCCGGCTTCACCGGAAAAAAAGGGCCCCGAGGCCCAAAAAAAGCGCGCCCCAAAAACGGCATCCGTGTCGGAGAGCGACACGGACTCGTCCGAGTCGTCCTCCGACATGGAGGTCGACCCCAATGTGGACTCGGAGGGTTTCCGAGTCCACACCAACAAAAGGAGGCGTAAGGCCCCCTCGTCAACCTCAGGCTCCGATGCTGCGCCGGCCAGCAAGGAGCCGCGTCAGGCAGAGCCGACGGCCCCAACACCGCGCCGCGAACGCCCCCCACCCCCCCTCATAATCAGAGATAAACATCTCTGGAGGGACATTCACGCGGCCCTCCCGCGTAAAGCGATCCGTCTCGTGGAGGCACGAGACGTTAATAATGGTATTAGGGTGACCGTACAGTCGCCCGAGGACCACCGCAGCCTCACGCGATACCTACTGGAGCACCGTATAGGCTACTATACGTATGCGCTCGAGGAGGAGAAACGTCTCCGCGTCGTCATCCGCGGACTCCCGAAGGAGATAGGAACCGCCGAAATTCTGGAGGACCTCCGCGCGCAAGGCCTCCCAGTCCACGAGGTGCACCGGATGCACCGCAGTAACACCAAAGAACCATATAATATGGTTCTGTCGATCCTTGACCTCACAAAAGAGGGCAAGGAAATCTTCAACATTAGATCGGTGTGCGGGCTCTCAAAGCTTATCTTCGAGAGCCCACACAACAAATCCACGCTCCGGCAATGCCACCGGTGCCAGCTTTACGGGCACTCGGCGCGCAATTGCCAGTCCCGCCCCAGGTGCGTGAAGTGCCTCGGGGACCATGGTACCGCGGAGTGCACCCGCACCAGGGACTCCCCCGACCCACCAGCCTGCGTCCTTTGTGGGAAGACTGGGCATCCCGCGAATTACCGCGGGTGCTCGGCTGCCCCTAAGCCCAAGATTAAGCCCAAAGGCAAGCCCCCAAAGGGCAAACGCCCAGCGGCTGCCCCCAAACCGGTCTATGTGCCGGCACCTGCCCCGGCGTTCAACGCCTGGACAGGGCTGCCCACCCTTCCACCCCCTCGACAGGCTATAGCTGGCTTCACAGCTAAGCCTGCTCCCAAACCGGCCCCAGTCGCGACCTCCGCGGCACCGGTCACCGCGTCCCCCTCTGCCGCAGAGGACCTTGCACTTGCGACCAAGTTCGCAAAGTCGCTCCCATTCGACCTCCAGGAGGTCAGGATCTTAGCGAATAAGCTAAGACAGGCCAGGTCTGTACAGGACCAGCTCCTCATCGCCATAGAGCATGGGGAGCTGCTTCAGATCCTCGCCAGTCCCGCAACCCATTAATTCCCAATGGATTGCGCAAGTAGGGAAAAACCCCGCTCACTGACTCTGGCTACGTACAACGCTGACGGCCTGCGTGACCAACGGGAGTTGGTTCATGAGTTCCTGAAAGAAGAAAACATAGACATTCTTCTCGTGCAGGAGACCCTTCTCAAACCCAGCATTGGCGATCCTAGGATCGCCAACTACAAGATCATTAGGAACGACAGGCGTACCGCCCCTCGGGGAGGCACGCTCATCTACTACAAGAGGTCACTGCACTGCTCCCCAGTAAATGTGCCTCCGTTAGACAATCTCGAAGTTTCTGCCTGCAGATTAGCGATGACAGGCCATCAGCCCATAGTCATCGTCTGCGCGTATCTCGCTTGCAAGCGACCGCTACTTCAAGCGGAGCTTGCATCTCTCTTCAGTCTAGGCCCGTCGGTTATCATCGCCGGCGACCTAAACTGTAAACATACTAGCTGGAACTGCTCCAGCTTCAACCCTAACGGCAGGACCCTCCTTCGTCACTCTGACGAGCTGCTTTTCGGCATCCTAGCCCCCATTACGCCCACCCGGTACCCGTATAATCGGGCCACCGGAGGCTCGCCCAACGTTCTCGATTTGGCGCTACTGAAGGGCGTGTCCCTCCAGTTCCGCTCAATCGAATCCCTAGACGACATCGACTCGGATCACCGCCCGGTCGTCCTTAGACTAGGCCCTTCGCCAGACCAGACGCCTCAGACCAAGTCAATCACCGACTGGTCCAGGGTCAGGGACTCACTCCAACGCGGAGGACTCGCTGACCCTGAGCAGGCCCCAGCCCCCATTAGGACCCTTCAGGACACGGAAGGGGCGATCGAAGCCCTCACCGGCCACCTCCAAAACGTCGTTCGGGAGTCGACTCGGCAAGTCCCATGCGGGGACGGCCGATTTGCGCTCCCGAGGGACGCGAGGGAGCTACTGAGGAGGAAGAGAGCCGCCGCCCGAGCCTATGACAGCTTCCCATCAGAGGAAAACCGAGTCGCCTTTCGTTCACTTCATCGGGAAGTGAAAGCCCGCATTCAGGAGCTCAGGAACCAACGCTGGGAGAGCCTGCTCTCGGAGATCTCCCCAACGCACCAGGCATACTGGAGGTTGGCGAGATCGCTGAAAGCGGAATCCCTCTCGTCCATGCCGCCTCTCGAAAAACCCGACAACACTGTCGCGTTTGACGATGACGAAAAGGCGGAGTGTCTCGCCGAGAGTCTCAGGGAGCAATGCTCCCCCAACACCGCGCACGTCGACCCGGCCCACCTGCGCGTGGTGGACGCCGAGGTCGAACGGAGATCCTCTCTTCCCGCGGAAGACTCACTCGAGCCTGTCACGGTAAAAGAGGTACAGGACCTAATAAAAGGCCTCAGGCCCCGGAAAGCTCCCGGAGCCGACGGCATCTCCAACAAGCTGCTCAAGCTACTCCCTATACATCTGTTGATGATTCTGGTGAGCATCTTCAATGCCGCCATGGATAACTGCTCCTTTCCCTCCGCCTGGAAGGAAGCCGACGTCATCGGCATCCGAAAACCAGGAAAGCCCGCTGCGAAACCCTGCAGCTACCGTCCGATCAGCTTGCTCAGCGCGCTGGGCAAGCTGTACGAACGCCTCCTCTTGAGCAGACTCAGAGACTTCGCTTATGAAAATAAGCTGATCCCCGACGAGCAGTTCGGCTTTCGAGCCCTACACTCGTGCCCCCAGCAAGTGCTCCGCATCACGGAACACGTGCTCGCGAACTTCAATCGCGCCTCCAAACCCTGGAAGACGGGTGCTGTCTTCTTCGATGTGGCGAAAGCCTTCGACAAGGTCTGGCACAACGGCTTGATTTACAAGCTGTACAAACTGGGAGTGCCGGATAGACTCGTGCTCATCTTACGAGACTTTCTCCTTGATCGGAGCTTCCGCTTCAGAGTGGAGGGCACGCGCTCATCTCTCCACCCCATCAGAGCCGGAGTCCCCCAGGGCTCGGCTCTGTCCCCCCTACTTTTCACGCTGTACACCAGCGACATGCCCCGAACCCCACAGGTACATCTCGCCTTATACGCAGATGATACCGCCCTCTTCACTTCCGATATCAGTCAATATCGGATCTGCAGTCGTCTCAACACGGCGGTTGAGACGCTGGGCAACTGGTTCCGCACTTGGCGGATCGAGTTGAATCCGGACAAGAGCGCAGCGATCATGTTCGCTCGCGGCCCCCGCACTCAAAATGAGAGTCGGCCGACTCAAACGAGGCGGCAGTCTCTCGTCCCCATACATCTATTTGACCGCGTCATCCCTTGGGTTGACGAAGTCAAATACCTAGGAGTCACTTTAGATAGAGGCCTGTACTTCAGCAAACACATCAGGACGGTAAGGAACAGAGCACACTTTGTGCTCGGTCGCCTCTACCCAATGATATGCGGGAAGAGTAAGATGTCCCTTAGGAATAAGGTGACACTTTACAAAACCTGCATCCGACCGATCATGACGTACTCGAGCGTAGTCTTCGCCCATGCCGGCAAATGCTACATCAACTCGATGCAGCGGCTGCAGAATAAGTTCTTGCGCATGGCAGCCCAAGCGCCACTTTACATGCGCAACGCGGACCTTCACCGCGACCTGGAGCTCCTTCCCGTGAAGGAGTACATGGTATCCCTTTCGCGATCCTTCTTCGGTCTCGCTCCCCACCATCCCAATCCACTGGTGGTGGAGACAGTCAATTACACGCCCAACCGCCGAGCACCCCACGCACGTCGTCGCCCGCGTAACGTGCTCACGGATAGACGCGACCCCATTTCTAGGACGCTAAAGCGAATGCTCTCGCGGACGCAATCCCCTCCAGTCCGGCATGGACCAGCCCGACGAAACAGGTTTAGGGATGCCTTCCGCCCCCCATAGCCTGTAGACGCACACAAACCACACAGTACATAAATACACGTAGAATAGATGTGTTGCGGGGGAGTTTCTTTCGCCGTTTCTTCTCCCCCAGCTATAAGCACTCCGAAACGGTAGTAGATTAGAGTAGGATCGGCTTCACCGGTGAAGTCGATAGTCCCCAATTAATAGTATTCTTGCCATTCGTGGCTGCTATCAATTATCCCCATGCAGCGTTCGAGCCGGGAGCGCGCCTCACAGGAGGCGCGTGACCGAGCACGCTGCCACGGCTGATCGACCCCGCTCCCACGGGGTCGGAATGCCTTTTCCGCCCGGTGTCGCTGTCGTTAGTCGTCTGAGACGATGACAGCTTTAGCTTTAAGAAAAAAAAAAAAAAAAAAAAAAAAAATTCTACGCTCGCCGCATTTGTCTCGCTTGCTTGTGAGAGTGAAGAGCAGATCGTGGTGCTGCTACATTATTATAATTTATTTTCATTCAGTTGATATTATAAAAATATAGTAATAATTAATGTTTAGGATCATGACACGGACGTAGCTTTTCCAAAGTGTTAAAATAATTGTATATTAGCTTAATAAGCTTGTACTATTAACCATTTTAGAGCAAGGAGTTGTCGCTTTTTGCGGTGGTCCACTGTCGACTACCCGGCACCAGTGTGACCAGATTTAAATCGAACATTATGCCAGTTACTCGTATAAATTCTGCTAAAATCTGCTTTGTTTTTGTAAATAATTCCAAAATTCTGCTAATAGATGAGGTCATCATTTGTTTACAAGGTTTTAAAAGAAAAAAAGGCAAATAATTAATTTCAAATATTTATTAACCAGTTATAACTTCTAATTTTATGTGGCGTCCATGTTTTTCTAAAGAACTGTCGAACTTTGTGCTGCTTTAACCATATTTTTTTTGGCGTAAAATTGACGCATCCACCTTGTTCTTTAACTGCCTGTTTGACATGTAGAATTGCAGCAACATGTTCATTTTTAAATTTGTTCCGCAATTCGGTTTTTATATTGTTCATTTGAGAAAATAGGCGCTCACAAGCTGTATTAGACATAGGCAAAATCATCATGGATTTTGCAAAATCAACCAAGTGCGGATACTTTTTAGTTCTATCACCCTTTTTTGAAATTCGGCCCCAAAACAGTTTCTGTGTTCAAACTCATAGGTGTGGGATTAGAACTTTCTCCAGATTCTAACAGATCGGCCACTGTTTTGTCTAATTTTACCTCCTGATATTCGGAGTCAATTGCTTGTATGTCAGATTCTTTAACTAAATTAGGAAATTTAGAAACAGTTCTGACCAAACTTGTGAATTCTTTGTATAAAACGTTTTGTGGATCAAGAAATTGCATTTGCTCAAATAGGTCATTGAGAGGTAGACGTGACTAGATCAACGCAAAGTTTAATCAAAAAAGACTATATTCGTTGCAGTAATGTTGTGATTTCCGTTTTTTTTTGTTTTACATTTCGAGCTAATGATTCAATTAGTTTCATTACGTGCATTCCAAGGTATATTTCTGATAGAGGCAAAAAATTTACAGATGATGTCGGATCCAAATCGGAAGTGTGTGTGCTTCTCAAATAACCTATATTCATGTAACAACTTAAAAGAAGTACAAGCATATCTGCCGAATCTTTGTATACTCTTTGTACTGTGGAGTACTCGCATTGGAAAATAACATTCATTTTATTTGGGATAAGTAAAATATAGTATATGGCTTAAAAGTAGAGTTTAATAATATCATTTTCAAAATTTTGAACTAAAAATTCAGCTGATAGTATATTTATCTTCCCGATATTCTGCACGGAAATAAAGTTGCAGTGGATTCCATTGTTCAATAACTCTGTTGATGCATGCATGAAGTGATAACCAACGTATATCGTAATGCTGGAGAATTTTATGGTTTTAGGAATTTAAAAAATTTTGGAATTCTTGAAATTCACGCTGACGTTTGCTACTATGAGCAAAGTATTCATAAACTTCCTTGACAATTTGGCTCAAACTTCTTGGCAAAGTATTTTTACTGGCGTGACTTACAGATAAAGCGATAGAATGGCAAACACATTTTACGAACACATAATGTGGATTAATTTCTCTAATCTTAGCAATGACACCACCTTCATTACCAAACATCACGTTTGTATTATCAGCACCAAACCCAATGCAATGTTTTATATCTAAGTTAGCATTAAAATGTGAAACACAGTTAGATGTCAAATCCTGCTACGATTCTGCGATGGTTTTGTGAGATTCCGCCAAAAAATTCCGTATTTTCAGATCTGCAACACAATCTGCTAAACCTTAAATTGGGGATCTAATTCTGCTAAAACCGCAGAATTCTGCTAAATCTGGTCACACTGCCCGGCACAGTGGCGTGGCGAGGGGGGGGGGGCAAGGGGGGTCATCATGCCCCGGGTGCTACTCACAAAGGGGCGCCAAATGGACCGTAAAATATAAAATAGCTAGATAATTATTATTAAAATTGATTTCTGGAAAATATATTATAAATTTAGTCTCAGTATAATAAAATAAATGTTAATTCGTAATTATAAAAAGAAACAACAATTCTAGATGATCATATACATTTCAAAATCTAGCCTTGTTTTCTCTAGCCTATGCCTTTATTTATTTTACTTTATTTATTTGCGAGTATATTTTACATATAATATATATGGTATGGTTTATGAATGGTATGGCTATATGGTTTTCGAATGGGGGGGGGGGGGGGGTGCTAAAAAGATATTGCGCCCCGGGCCCCTGGGCGTGTGTTGAGCTCGCTACGCCACTGAGTCCACATGATTGCTTATGTTTTACTATGGATTCGTTTTATATGTGTATTCTTAACCGAAAAATATATTTATAATATTAAAATGTATATAATAGTTTTTAATTAAATTCAAAAACAAAAAGAATTCATTCAATTACATTACACGGAAACTAAAAAATTTGCTAAATAATTGTAAATGTTCTTTCATTTTATTCTACAGTTTTTATCGGCTAGTGCTAAAGAGACAAAAACAGGAGATGAATTTGTGGAATGTCGGAAAAGCAATGTATTATAAACTCTCATATCAGTGGCAGCTAAAAGTGATAACCTAGATATTGAGAGAGAACGTAGGGCTTTAGCTGTCCGATGCAATATGTTGGCTCGCAGATTTGCAAGGTGTGGACGGGATGTCAAGCTGGTTTTGTTCAAGGCCTATTGCCAAACCTTCTACACCTGTAGTCTGTGGCTGAGGTACACGCGGGCGGCAATCGATGCCCTGCGAGTGCAGTATAACGACGCCCTCAGGATTTTGTTGGGGTTGCCTCGTTTTTGTAGTGCATCGATTATGTTTGCAGAAAATGCTATTGACAGCTTTCAGGCCCTCATGCGTAAACGTTGCGCAGCTACCTCAGCTAGGTTCCGTGATAGCCCTCACAGTATGGTGGCAATTTTATGCAATCGGTGGGATAGCCCAATGATTCGCCACTGGGTACAGCTGCACGCACCAGTCGCGACATGGACATTTTGATCATTTTATATTTGTGTTTACTAACAATAGATTTTTAAGTTTACTTATAA
Organism: Malacosoma neustria; assembly: GCA_963693495.1. Taxonomy (NCBI): domain Eukaryota; kingdom Metazoa; phylum Arthropoda; class Insecta; order Lepidoptera; family Lasiocampidae; genus Malacosoma; species Malacosoma neustria. The sequence continues at coordinate 20,169,942 of OY856377.1, forward strand.
TTTACTAACCCACTATGGACATGATTTTGTAACTGTCTGAAATAAATAAATAAATAAATAAATAAAATATACACGATATTGCGAAAAACACAATATCAAATAAACTACTTGTCACAAAACGTTTATGATTTTATAGCTATGGCACAGCAGACAAACTAAAGTTATCGTCACCAGGGATCTTGCAAATATTCATAAGTGCTTATGAGGAATAAATTGTATTCTACGACATTATTGTCGCAGACACTAGGAGTGCTGGCTGGAAATCTTAGTGTGACACATATCAAAAGACTTCCTAACCGATATGCAAAAGACCATACAAAAATTATACTAACCAATGGCGAAAACAGAAATCAACAAAGAAATTGTAAGGGGTTTTAAAATGCACTTCCTTGAAAATGTACGTTTGTTGCGACGGGTAGCGCTAGCGAATTGAATAATCGATTTGTATTTTTAAATCGTCCTTAATCATCAAAACGATGCTGTAATCGATACGTAATGTTTTGAATCTAGAAAAGTTGATCTCTGTGACATATGTCAAACTGACATTGCTAGGGCTGCAGGATATAAAAAATTTTGAAAGTAATTATCGACGTTTCTTACTATTATCGATACTAATGTAACATATAATTGGGTTTAATTTAATTACAAACATTGCTAAATTAAACGAATAATTTAATAAAAAATACATTTATTCTCTTAAAGGAGTATACCCCAAATCCATTTCTGAATCGCTAGAACAATCTTGTAAGTTTATTATAAACTCTTGTTCGCAAATATTATCAAATCGGACGTCCCGCTCCCAATTTTCTTCTATTAGTTTTCTGCATTTGGTTACCACCTTCTTCCAGTCTTCTGCAGATACATTGTCAAAGGCACTTTTTAATTTGCCACGAAAAGCGGTTTTGTGTTGTGTCTGGCAGCGTAACCTTAAAACATATTTTTACTAAGATTAATTATACAGCAGTTAATACTAAAGTACCTATCTAACCCTTTTCATGAGCTATATTATCTAAGATACGTTTGAGTACTAGGTTTGTGCAGACCAACGAGTCTTAATAATTCATTTTTGAGCATAGATTCATTGGCCTCTATTCCTTTTTCTTGATGATTTCTAATTTTCTGTTTTCCCAAGTTGGTGATTTATACTTTTGGCCCGAGTGATATAGGGCGTTATCCATAATAATGCAATGTGGCTCCTATAAATTATCTATTATCTATAAAAACCACTCCTTAAATTTCTCAAAATTCATTTCCTTGTGGTATTCAGTAGTTTTAGTTGATTTGAATGCCAATAGGCAATTAGACACAAAACCAGATGACGTTCCAGCAATGATTAATCTCTGACCGTTGCCTTAGGGTATTTTGGTGGTGGATTGTGTAGTATAATCGGTCCAAGCTTTGGATACAGTATGATTGGCGTTTACCCATGTCTCGTCTAGAAACACTACTTCGTCCCAGTTTGTGATTTTTTTTTACTTTTCGGAGAAAATTCATTCGAGCAAGAGCAACGTCGGTTCTTTCCACAATAATTTTTCTTTTGTCACTTTTTTATAGCAAAATCCAATATTTTTCAATATCTTCGTTAGAGATGGCAAGCTTCCTTTTAACAAGTCGGTGTCTTTGAGGGACGCGGCAAGTTTTTTTAATGTAGGCAATTCGCCCCGTGTATAGTAACCATATACATTGTTGCAAATTGCAGCGACATCAAAGCTGTCAATGTTTATGACAGAAGCAGTCTTTGCCTTTTTTTATTTGGCGTGGCAAGTTTTTTGTCCTCGTCTTCAGTCAATACTGCGATTGAAGATTCACCATACTTTTCTTTGCTGATGCGAATTACTGTCGCATTTCTAATGCCAAGAGCATCTGCAACTCTATCACATACTTTCTCCATGGGTAATATCGCCATTTTGATTCTCTCGCTCAAAATATTCACGTAAGCGAATCACAAACTCACGACTTTGATTGTTCAAAACAGTTTTCTTCGTTCTCTTTGGCATTATGCCAACAAGATACTAACAATAATAACAAAAGATAACAAAACTCAACAAATTAACAGCAATAGTAACAAAAACAAAGTAATGAGAATGGAAAATGTAGCTTAAACAAGGCGTCGGCACACGTATGAGCACAAATTATTAAGAAGTACTACGTACAGACGACCGCATCCCGTATATTTACACTACCATAAATAGTAATTTATCAGGAACCAGTTTCAACTGACAGATTTTTTTTATTTGCACAGTTGCACACTAACGCCAAATATAACACCAGAATTGTTATATATGTGGGATTTTGTCCCCCACGGCAAAAATACCAACTTGTATCCGGTATGATTTATGTAACAATTTGAGCATAAGTACATAAGTATAGTTCCTAGTGGTAGTCTATTTTATAGGTTAGTTTACCTAGCCATGCTAGGTAAACTAACCTGAAAGGTATTGAGGAGAATAGAGGTTCATATTAAACAAGATGGCGTGGCGGCGAGAAATTGGAGAGAAATGGGATTTTATTTACTCACTATTATTTTAGATCAAGTATGTACACATGTAAATAATGTTAAGATATTAAAATATAAAATAAAATTAAAAGATAAATTTATTTTATATTGAGTTCTATTTAAAATATCGATAATTTATAGTCCTTGGTCACGATGATTCATCGCTCATCACTAAGTAGTTCGGCAAGCCCATAAAGTATAACATTGACTGATATATGTCTGTACCTACGGTCTGTACTAGAAATTCAGGACTTCATAGGCGTGATCTTACTGACAGCTGTCGCAGAGATCAACTCATCAAGCTCAAGCTATATTTTATGAAGTTTATTGACTAATTTTCTGTCTCATTAGGAATATAGGAATTTATTAACAAATCAAAATTCGTGTAACTGCTTGATTGTGAAACAAGTGCACATAAAATTATTTCTACACAGATCGAAAATTATCATAACTTCACGAATTATACAAACACTATATAATTTTGAAGCCGGTATAATCAAGGAAACATGTCTATTCAATGGACAGTTATTGCTGGATTTCTATATTTCGAAGTTTTTGTGGTTACTATTATGATGTTACCCTTATTCAGTCCCAGGAGATGGCATCAGTTTTTTAAATCTAGGTTATTTGCGATGTTCAAGCAACATGCAGAGTGGTACTTTTACGCTTTACTCGGTGTTATGTGCTTACTGTTAATAGATGCCATAAGAGAGATGCGAAAGTATTCTCACACTCCTGACAGTTCTTATGTCCATTTGGATAGTGAAATGAAAGGAAACATCAAACTCTTTAGAGCTCAAAGAAATTTCTACATAACAGGATTTGCCATATTCCTCTCATTTGTCATCCGACGCTTAGTAACAATGATAATAATTCAGGATGAATTGAGCATCAAGGCTGCACAAATAATCAAGAAGGCAGAGGATACAGTAAATCAAGCTAAAACAACAGTTTTAGTAAACACCATGCAGACTGAAGAGGTGAAGCAATTAGGAGAAATCAAAAATCTTCTTGGTGAAAAACAAATTGAACTTGAACTGGAGAAGAAACGAGTTAAAGAACTTGAAGAGGAATCGAGTAAATGGAGACAGAAGTATGAAGAAGTGGTAAAAACACTTAACGGAAAGGGGGATGAATAATAATAAGCCTTAGAAATATTAACTCATTAACCTGTTTACAGACTAGAGTAATTATTTACATTTGTACTTTAATTGTAAAAATTGTTCTAAAAGCCAAAATCTGACTGCAGTTTATGATTTTTTGTTGTTTTTTTTATACCAAAGAGAATGGTCAAGATTAAATTTTGAGGGAGGTTTAATTAGAAAGTTTTATTTGGGGTAGATGTTTACTCTGGTTTGTATGGATAATATGGTGTCTAAATCTGTTTATGAGATTAGGTTTATGCTACATGGGGTTTGTAATAGATATGTTGTAGCATAAATTCCACTTTTTTTATAAAATTTTACTACTAATGTTTAGATTACAAAATCAAACTGTTTTGTAATCAGTTTTAATTATTTATCATTATTGAATTTTTTTTATATTTGATATAAGATTAAAATTGGTCATGTTATAAATATTTGATATAACAATATTTTTAGTCTATATTAATGTATTTGGTTTTTAATTAAGTTGTTAAGAAATGTGTAGATAATTAAAATGTAAGAAAGTTGTTTGAATCTTTTAGCATAACTCATTGTAACATTGATTCTTTAAAACAGGTGTCAAAATTAGTACTTATTAGCTTTTAATAATAAACATGTTAATGAATTTTTGTAAATTGTTATTTTTATTGTAAAATTGTGATGCGAAACTATTTATATACTGTAACTAATCTTAAAATCAAAGACAAAAATATAAAGTAATAGCTTTCAAATAGTTACATGTCCACTGTACATGAAGAATGTGAAATTTTATTCAAATTACTCAAACTCCATTTATTATTTACAAGAAATATGTTGTAATTAATTTTAAAACTACACTTTATTACAAAAATAAGTAATAATTAAATTAAAAAATAACTAAACATGAAAACTAAATAATATACCTTTAATTTCAAGTTTACAGGAGTTCCCTAATGGGACAACAATGTTGTCGAGTGTTAAATTTACTATGAGAAAGAGAATCGTAAGTTGATCCTTGAAGTTGTACAGAGGTATAAAATTTCAAATTAAAAAAAATATTTCGTTATTAAAAAATATTTCGTTAGATTATGGGAAATGAAAATTGCGATCCGCGACGTCTAAAATTAAGAGCTCAAATTTTGACGAGGTCTTTGTGTTCACATCTTCGGAGAGAATTTGCCGACCATTTAAAGAAAAAAGTTTTTTTTTAACATCCTAATATATATATTTATTGATTCCAAATCGCTTTCAACTGGAATCATTTCCAAAATTTCAAAATGCTGGCTGCATTATCGCGTTGGGTGGCAACATTTATCCTTTGCCCTAAAGTAGTCTAAGGCCCTAAATAAAAATCAGCTTTTTGATCACGTGAGAGAGAGATCTAGATTCTATCAAGTGTTTTGACAGGTTGACAGGTCTCGATATAGGCTTGTGGACTGTGGACCCCACAGCTCCAGTCTCAACACCGAAATGCGTAATTATAAATCCGCTGTCAATGAATAAATATTTTCGACGTTTATGGTCCTCTTGATGCGCAGTAGCAGCACCGGCTACCAAAGCTGTATCTGGACTGGAACATGGGAGGGAAGCCGGTAATGTCTCTACGCACGTAGCGTCCCATTAAACCTTATGATAACCCATGCATGCTTCAGGGCACCAACCGTTCACCAACGTCAACCCATCCGGTCTCTTAAATTGCCATCATCACGACATAGTCCATTCTTACTTATGTATGTTACTGGGATATTTTAATGATTTTTTTAAAATAGAAACAAATAATTTTAAAGTTCAAATCATCTAAACTTCAAACAGACGTAGATCTTTGTAACTAAACTATGCCATAAGTTTATATATGTAATATTCATTACTTTTAAATACGCCTATTTTAAAGTTAATGGTTAATTTAGCATTATTTTTACTTTGTCTCTTTCTTTCCTATGCATTATTGCGGAATCAAAACGTAAAGACTAGTCTTGAGCAAAGTAACTCACCAAGGAGAAAAGAAAGATATATATCTTTTGGATATAGAGATATATAGCATTCTTTTATATCTTTAACTCTTTATTTTACCGTGAATAATATCAATTGCAGACAAGATGAGTTAGTGATATTAACCTCTTTTTTAATTTAAATATTAAAACTGAAACAGCGGTCTGATTTTTCTTCATACTTGACAGGCTTAGGACTGTCAACTTAGTTACAAAAGTCCATAAATCTATTTTTATTAATCTTTTGGAACTAGGCTGGCGTGACCAATGCCGTAAACTAAAAACAAATTTTAAGAATATACGAAACAATTACAATAATTTATCTATTGCAAAAACAAGTAATGCTTTGCTAAGCTGAAGCTGCTCAAAACTAAACCGAAAAAAGTATTAAAACAATATTTTTATACCAGTGTTTGATATATACGTATATTCAAACAAAACTAAACGACAACATTATAGCAATACGATTTATTTTGGCTTGCTATTATATTCGAACTCATTCTATTATAAGAAAATACGCGTTGCACCCGGCTAATCCCTCTGTCTCGTTTCTTCTCGATCTACTCAGTGTGAAGTGAGATATGAAATGTATCGAAATATGTACTGTAAAGATAAAGATACAGTTAGAGTACAAGAGATATAGAGATAAAATAACTCTTCACTTGGGATATATATCTTTTGAGTTAATCTATCCTGAGTTACACACCTTTAGTAAAGACGTTTTCTAAAATAGAAATATTTTGAAAGAAATTTATGAAAGCTGATTTGTGTTTGTGTTCTTTGAGGTTTTTGAAATTTTTGAATTATAATTTGTTATTTGTTTGAATTTATGCAGTGGAATAAGCCTTTGTTAATTAACATTAATATCGTAACCCATTAAACTGTTCCGTTAGTCTTATTTATGAATGTGGGAATATTTAATAGAGTCAATCTTAAGGTAAAAAATTAATTTTATCAAGTACGATATTAATTACATCTTCATCAATAATATTTTTGTTTCAATAATTAGGTTTCTATGTTCGAAATCGATTTTCTCGCAATTTACTGATACAAACTACTGATATTATTACAGCAATATGTGATTTACTTGTATATTTGTTTAAACAAATATATAATATGAGGCTTATGTCTCCAAAGGGCTTGTAATTTTTTTTACGTTTTGCCGATACAACATGAAAGTTTATTAATACCTAAATACTAGACTTAATAAGATCATGAAAGTACATTATAATTTCGTGGATGTAGACCGCTTCCAGATCTCTGCTGATATATTTAAAAATAATGTTGAGAATCAACATTATTTTGTTACAAGTTACCTAATATTTACTGTTGAAATAAAGTGAATTTTAATCAAGTGATTTGCAAATTGCTTACAATTTTTACTACTTATTTATTTTTCAAATACATGCTGTTAGTACATAAACTAAATTCATAGCTCTAAAGATACAAATTCTTTTTTTTTATTATATTATATATATATATATATATATATATATATATATATATATATATATATATATATATATATATATATATATATATATATATATATATATATATATATATAGATATATATATATACCTAGTCAGGTCATAAATTCTGTCACATGTTTAATGTAAAATAATTGTAACAAGTTTATTAATTATGTAACCATTCATATACCAAAATGAACTTAACAAAACATAGATTCTTATGACATTAAAGTTTATTCAAAATGACCTTTGTGATTTTGAATACAAGCCTTCAATCTGCACGGCCAGTTGTCTATCGCAGCACGAACGAGGTCCATGTCAATATCGGCGGCTGCCTTAATCAAGGATGTCTTGAGTGACTCCAAATTGGGATGAGGCTTTGAGCACGCCTTTTCCTCCAAGTGTTGCCATATCTTGTAATCTAACGGATTCAAATCTGGACTGGAGGAGGGCCAGTCTTCGTGCCGGATGAAGTCGATTTCACGCGCCGCCAGCCAGTCTTGTGTGTTCTTCGCTCTATGAGCTGGCGCCGAATCTTGTTGGAATACCCAGTGCCTGTTATTGAACATGGTATGAGAAACAGGTTCCACAAGGTTCGTCAGGACTGTATTTTGATACACAACAGCATTCGTTTTTACACCTTTCTCACAAAAATGTACCTCTGTTAAGCCCCAATAAGAAACTCCCAACCATACCATGAGCGAGGATGGAAAATGACCTCGTTGGACACGCGGAATACGGTTGCTCGCTTCTTCACTACTGTGTGCGTACACCTTATCATTTTGTTTGTTGTAGCTCTCTTCTACGGTAAACATTTTTTCATCCGAAAAAAGAATTTCCCGATATTTTTTTCCCGCATGATGTCCTCCCAGACGTATCCGTCGACGGCGACACCCTTAGCTCGTCCTTGCCTGGGCTCTTGCATGAGCGCGAGCATGACTCGCAAAACCAAATTTTGTTATGAAGGTCCTATTACAAGAAGCGCAGTAAAGAGACCCACTTGAATTGCGAGTATAGTTGTAGGAGGGCTTGGGTCGAGTTTTTCGGATCAGGCGTTTGGCGTCAAGGTTTTCAAGACGGGAACGCTCAAAGTTTTTTATACCCGTGTTGACAGCAGTTCGCCACTCCGACCTCTGCGTTGCAAGCTCCTCCCATGACTCACTAGACATGCCAATTGCAGTCAAGTGGCGTTTTACGACATCCCTGTAACGCAGAAACTGTCCTCCAGGCTTTCGTTTACCTGAGCTAAGCTCAGAATAAAATACCTTTTTTGGTAATCTGGAAGACTCCATGCGTACAAGGTGTCCACACCAGCGTAGTTGGCCTTTCATTAGCATACACTCCATTCCAGCGAGCTTAGCTCGACGTAGAACCTCCGAGTTTGGCACACGATCCTGCCATCTCACCTGAAGAATCGCCCGAAGACACTTCATGTGGAAGGTATCAAGGCGTCTGATATCTCCCTTGTAAAGACACCAGGTCTCCGAGGCATAGAGCAACAATGGTAAGATTATGGCCCTGTAGACAGCGAGTTTTGTGTGGAGTTTCAGGTCATGTGATTTCCAAACTCGTCGGTTAAGACCACCGAAAGCCGCAGCTGCTTTGGCGACTCGCGCAGAGATCTCAGATTCGAGACGATTATCACTGCGCAAAATAGTTCCAAGGTACCGGAAGGTACCCACTTCCGGCAGTGGCTTTCCTCGTAGGTAAACAACACCATCGTCCGCAGATTTACCTTTCGCAGGTTGTTTTAGAATCTGGGTCTTAGAAGCACTGATTACTAAGCCGAATTTACGACAGGACTCATCTAATTTGTCCAAAAAACTCTGTAGGTCGCCCAAACTGTCAGCCATAAGGCAGACATCGTCGGCGTACAGAACATCTATTACTGAAACAGAGTCCATTTTGCGTTTTGCTCTGAGACGTGCGAGGTCGAAAACGCTTTTGTACATGCGGACATTTATGGTAATCTTGCCATTACAGCTTTTAAGAGCGTCATTCATTACTGCAGCGAAGTAGATAGCGAAAAGGGTCGGAGCCATTACACAGCCTTGCTTGACACCGCTAGTGACTGGGAACCGGTCTGTAAAGTTGTTTTCGTGACGCACACGGGCTGTCATGCCCTCGTGGAACTGGCGCACTAAATTGACAAACTTTGCAGGACAGCCACATTTTTCCATAACAATCCAGAGGGCGGTCCTGGAAACACGGTCAAAGGCCTTTTCTAGGTCCACAAAACATAAATAGAGGTCGCGGTGTTGTTCAAAACTTTTTTCTTGAAGTTGCTTGACTACAAAGATGGCATCAACCGTACCTCTTCTAGGTCTGAACCCGCACTGGGTCTCCGGAAGGAAGCTTTCAGCTAAATTACTAAGGCGACTATTGATGATGTGCGCCAGAATTTTGCCAGCTGTGGAAAGCAATGCAATGCCTCTAAACGAGCCACAATCAGAGAGGTCCCCTTTGCCTTTATATAGCTTGCTAATAGAAGCATCCTTCCAGTCCTGTGGAACCATCTCAACATCTGAACATTGACATGAACTCTTTTTTCCCATTTATGGAATCCATCCATCTTTTCTATGGTCTGCCCTTCCTTTTGTATCCATCCACTCTCATTTCTAGCATTTTCCTTGTGACATGATATTCTTCTTTTTGTATTATACTGCCCTACTATAGCTTAGTATGGTCATATTGGCTTATTACTTTTCAGTTTCTCAATCACTGGTAATCTATGATCAAACATTGTAATTTTACCCATTTTTGTAACTCCACTCGTCCAACTCAACATTAACATCAACATTTCCCGCATACCGCTTCAACAAAGCGCGGCATCTCTTCAGTCTCAGGTCCATTTGACGAGCATTCAAACGACGTCCTGTTTTTCTTCGATATGCCCGAAGCCCTAAGTCTTCATTTAACACCCTTTTCACCGTGGTTCTGCTTAACCCCATCTGAAGGGCCAACAGTTTCTGCTTACGTTTGGGATTTCTTTGAATTCGTGCCTTCACAGCTTTTATCACTGCTGGAGTCCTAACAGACCGAGGGCGACCACTTCTTGACCTGTCATCTACACTAGAGTCTTCATTGTATCGTTTGATGGTACGATAAACGAATCTTTTGGTTATATTCAAATTTTTCAGTATGTTAAAAATTTGAATTGGCGCGTAACTGTAACGATGCAACGCAATAACTGCAACACGGTCTTCTTTAAGCGTCCACTCCATATTTAAAAATGAGTAAAATTCTAAAAGTTATACATTTTTATTTTCATGAACAATTCGAAATTCGAATTCAATAAACTTTTTTGTGGCCAGCATTCTAAAAGAAAAGTTTTTACTGTGTGACAATACTTATGACCTGACTAGGTATATATATTATGTTCTGCCCTATTTCATCTTGTCAAGTTACATTTTTACAACAAAAAGCCTATGTCCTTCTGCAAGATACAATCTATCTCTATACTGAAATTCATCATAAAAACATAACATACAGACAGACCGAGTTATTTTCACATTTATAATATTAGTATGGATTATTAAGCCTACCACTTTCTTCTATTTTTCAGGCAGTATTATTTTTTCTTTGATATTATTTGAATAGGATACAGGTTGGAGGCCCACTTGATAGTAAGCAGTTACTAATGCCTATGGACATTTGCAACACCAGAGACACTGCTAACATACTGATGTTTGTGCAAGGCAACCTGGGCCACTTATGCCGAAACACAACACAAAGTTATTATGGCAGCGTCTTCGATCAACAGTTACTATTGTTGATCGAAGGGCAGTGTATTTAGAAATTGAGTGGTTGCTGTCATGTCATCCTGCCTGCTGTTCTATAGCAATAAAAAAATTTATAGTTTGGATTTCTACCGTTTAGCTGGGATCTTTTGTCACCTTCTGGTGGCCTTAAAAAAAGAAAAATCTTTTACAAAGCTCAATTAACTTTATATTGAACACCCATAATTTTATGTTATCAAACCTACCCTCAACACCTTCCGGTTTAGATTCTGGTTCTACCAAAACAAAATATAGAAACTGTAACCCTGAATATGTCTCTGGCCAAATGACAACAATGCACTTTGTTTTAAAGCTCAAATTTCAAACCTGGCAAGTTAGTTATCCATTGAACCAGTTTGAACTGAACAAATTGTGGTCACATTTAGACAACATGGCTCGCTCTAAATTTCCTTACTAAAATTGATGAATTTCTCTTATCATTAATTCGAAGTACTTGTGAAAAATATTTCGAATTTTAGATATTATTAACTTTCATTGAATTTAATGAAAAATTATTATGAAAAATGGAGTGAATGCAGGATGAATAAAATGGCATAAGGAACGAATTGTGACCCACAAGTGCCATTTAGACTTAAAATAAAATTTATGAGACCATAATAGGATTTTTCATATTGTATGGATCATATTGATGTAAATGTTGAGTTGGACGAGTGGAGTTACAAAAATGGGTAAAATTACAACGTTTGATCATAGATTACCAGTGATTGAGAAACTGAAAAGTAATAAGCCAATATGACCATACTAAGCTATAGTAGGGCAGTATAATACAAAAAGAAGAATATCATGTCACAAGGAAAATGCTAGAAATGAGAGTGGATGGATACAAAAGGAAGGGCAGACCATAGAAAAGATGGATGGATTCCATAAATGGGAAAAAAGAGTTCATGTCAATGTTCAGATGACAACTAATAGAGGAGAGTGAAAGGAGAAAACGTGTTGTGCTGACCCCACATAATTAGTTTACGATAAGGACAGGACGAAGATGATACAGTAGTAATTATTGCCAGCTGCTGTAATGCTGATCATAAACAACTTTATAAAGAAAGTATCTATCCTTGTTTTCCAATTACAGAGCATAATATGACTCAGTGGCGCACAATGCCGAATTATGCTTATGGATATTTGGAACGTGAATTAGTTATCAAATGCGCCAGCAGAGTGCGCTAAGTTCAGTGTTGAAAAAAAAACAATAGAATATAGATTCGAATTCTAGGGCTCACTACCAGGGATGCTGAAGACCGTGCGAAGTGGAGTAGAAAAAGTCGGAAAGCGGACCCCGGGCACCGAAGCGGAAGTTTGGGTTGCGACCGGGATGAACGCTGAGATGATGATGATGATAGATTCGAATTCTAAAATCAAATTGTATTCACATTTTTAAATGTGGAATATAAAAAAAAGTCAATGTTTGTACCTTCATCCATACTTACACATATTTATTTTTACACAGTGAATTAACTTTATTTCCAAAAAACTATGATGAAACCGAAACAAAGCTTTAAAATTTTTTTCATTAATAAACAATATTACTTAAGATAAATAAAATTTCGGTCAATGCCAACTTAAAGAAAAAACACTTGTTAATTTTCTATCAGTGAGTTGGTATTGGATTGCATGCATCAGTTTTGAGAGTGCTCAATTGTGCAAAGCATTGCTGTAGTTGAAACATCAATGTTGAGCATTATGTCGCATAATGCGCTCTAGTGCTGTAATTGGAAAACAAGGTATTATTCATAGTGAATACTTTAGCAATATATCCTAATAATACAAATGCGAAAGTAGATATGGTTTGTTTTTGTTTGTTACGCTTTCAAGGTTAAACCGCTGAACCAATTTTGATGAATTTCGGTATAGTCATATATTGGACCTTGGAAAAGGACATAGGCTACTTTTTTAAATTCATATGGCAGAACAATGTTTGCCGGGTCAACTAATTGTATATAATTGGTCCAAGCTATAACTTGCTTCACACAATTAGTTGTATGATTAATAAAAAAATGTTCAACATCCATTCCAGGCTAAAGACAGTGGAGGCATGTATTCAGAATGGAGCTCGCTACCCCTGGAGGGCGGCGGCCGTGGAGTGCTGGGTTCCGTTGGTGGACGCGAAGTAGTGCTTGCTGTTGTCAAACAACTTGCTTCTCATGAACCTAGCCCACTTAACACAGATGCTGAGGTATATAAACATCTTACTCAATTGAAGTTTACATTTGATACTAATATGTATTTTGTTATCTGGGATAGCAAATGGAGGCTTTTGATTGGCAGTTGGCACAATGCTAGATTAGCATAATTCAAATTAGAAAACTCATCTAAGGGACTACGGTCTATGATCCTTTATTGATCCCTTATTCAAACCCCAGTAATGCTCAAGAGTTACTGAAGTGGTTTAGTAGGGTATACCGGTAGTTAGGGTATACCAGTTATATGCACCCCTAACTAGGAAAGGGGTTCATTGCATAGGGAATCCCACACTATTAGGTTTTGCTGGTGGCATGGTGTACATTTCCATTAAAAAAATATGTTATATATATAAAGTTTTAACTTCCATAGAAATCGGACTCAACATTAGTGAAACGCTGGTCATGATTTATAGAGAATGAATAACAGTTCACTGACTTTGTAGGTGGAATGGGTCCTAGAAGTGATCCGTTACGGCCTCTCGCTTCCACTGCAGGAGCATGAGTCACTACGTGACTGCGTGCGCGTGTGCTGCGCGTGGCTCGCGCCCCTCCTGCCCCCTGCGCCTCCCGCAATGCCTCCACCACCTGCGATCCCTGCCCCCGTAGCCGCGTCACCTCATAAGTACGCAAGACAGATATTGAAGCATCTGCAGAACTTGTTTGTGCCCAGGCCTAATGAGAGTAAGTTTATTTTAGATTTAATATAGTAAAACTAACACAAATTGTAAATAAATTCCTTTCGAACATTTAATAAAGTCTGCAGTAAAAGCTTTCAATTTAAAGCCTTGAATATAGATCTGAGCTAGGTATATATTTATGGTATACTGTATGGTATATTGTATGGTGTACTGTGTATATTTTAGCCGCATGGTTCTAGTCTCAAATATGAATAGGGCTAACCTTCATATTTATTTCTGTCTTTAGTACGGAGTCGTATGGCTCAACAATCTCAACCATATAACCCACAAATTAACCTACGGACCCAAACAGAATGCCGGATTTCATTGACTTCTTTGCCATCAAAGGCCTGTCCAGACTATCTTCAAATGGAAATATGCCTGGGCACTGAGACAAATCACATACCCGTGGTATTGACAATCCGTACTACCACCCCCAATACTGAAAGAAGTCTGAAACTATATAATAAAAGAACAGATTGGCCCAGATTTCGTGAGTTAATGCAGGAGAAACTTGATCTCAAAATACCCCTAAAAACCGAGGCAGATATTAATGTTAAGATGCTGCTAAATCGCTACCTTGATACAACAAAGCTGTTAGAACTGTACCCCGGTTAGTGCACAGCAACATCATCAATGTAAAGCATTTTCGGAGAACATACGTTTGAAAACATCTAGAAAAAAACGTACGTTTATCGTATATGGCATTAGCAGACATCCTAGCGACAAAAGGGAACTTAACAAAGCGGCTAAGAAACTGAAAACCCTTATATCGGAGACCAACGATGTCACCCTGGAGACATACCTGAAAAATATAACACCAACACAGACTACAAACTACTCATTATGGAGAGCGTGTAAAAATTACAATCGACCAGCGCTCTATAAACCTCCACTCCGGACACAAGTTCGGAATTGGGCAAAAACCGCACAGGATAAGGCTGATGCATTTGCATATCACCTCAGTCAAGTTTTCAAACCAAATGAGGCCGGACCGAATGCAGATGAATCGGACATAGACTATGTTTGTATCAGGATCTCCAACTAGAACTACCTCTGAAAATGGTTACATCGGGAGAAGAAGGGAGAAATAATTTGTCGACTGAAAAAGCGATGAGGCATATTTGATGAGAATCATCATCATCATCTCAGCGTTCATCCCGGTTGCAACCCAAACTTGCGTTTTGGTGCCCGGGGTCCGCTTTCCGACATTTTCTACTCCACTTCGCACGGTCTTGAGCATCCCTGGCAGTGAGCCCATTGGCACGCATATCACCCTTTACGACGTCAAGCCAGCACTTTTTGGGCCTACCCCTCCTGCCGGGGCCCGGCGGAGGCGGCATGGCCAGACATTTGTTTCCCACGTAAGCATCCGGTTGCCGTAAAACGTGACCGTACCAACGGAGCCGACACTCCTGCAGTTTATCCGCAATGTCACGGACATGAAGACTACCGCGAACGCGGGAGTTCCTAACGCGGTCCTTCCGCGTCACTCCAGACATCCACCGCAGCATGTTCATCTCCGTGACACGCAGTTCCTGCTTGTGTCGCTCCAACACCGGCCACGCTTCACAGCCTTATAAAAGAACAGGCCTAATGATGGTCTTATAGACCTGTCCCTTCAACTTTACCGGCATCTTGGGGTCACAAATGACACCAGTCACCTCACGCCATTTGGCCCACGCGGCAGCAATGCGAGCCTTGACGTCGCAATCGATGTCACCAGACGCGTTAAACACAGATCCCAGGTATTTCACTTGGTCCGTGCGCTCGACCGTGTCGCCGCCTATGCGTACGGGTGTAGGATCTGTGGAGTTACAGGCCAAGTACTCGGTCTTCGCCACATTGAGCTTCAGACCACCGTTCTCAAGCGACTCCTTCCACGTCATCACACATCGCACCAGCCTACCCCTGTCTGAATCTGCCAGCGCGATATCATCAGCATACATGAGGAGCCACGGGGGCTGCTCATGTGAGTTTCTGATGCTGTCTGACAGTACGTCTAATACCACGCTAAACAGAAACGGACTAAGGACGGATCCTTGGTGTACTCCGACAGTGATGGGGAAAGGTTTTGTGTCACCAACAGCGGTCCGAACTACGGAATCGGAGTCACGGTACATGTCTTGGATGATGTCAATATAGGCCTCTGGAACCCTTTTAGATCTCAATACCCACCAGATTATCGCGCGAGGAATACAGTCGAAGGCCTTCTGCAAGTCAAGAAACAGGAAGTGCAGAGGCGTATTCTTCGTCCTGTATTTCTCCGCGACAGTCCTTAGGGCAAAAACTGGGTCCATGGTCTCACGACCAGGGCGAAACCCATATTGACATTCCGAGACAGTGCACTCCTGCCGAATTCGAGAGTCGATAACCCTCTCGAAGAGGTTCATGGTGTGGGACATGACCTTTATACCGCGGTAGTTACCACACTCTTGCACCGATCCCTTGCCTTTGAAGACTGGAGTAATGACACTCAGCCTCCATTGGTTCGGGATCATACCGGTGAGGAGTATCCGGTTAAAAAGGTTTGTTAAGATGCCCACACCACGCGAGCCCATCGCCTTCCAGGCTTCGATGGGGACTCCATCGGCTCCGGCAGCTTTCCGATTTTTCATGCGGCGAAGACAATTTTGGACTACTGCAGGCGTTACCGGTGGCACTAATCCTTGATTTGGAGGAAGATCCGGCGGCTGCACCTCTTTATGCTGCTTGTTCAGCAGCTCGTGGAAATACGAGCGCCATCTCTCCTTCACCGCGAGGTCCTCGCATATAGGGTTGCCCCCGGGGTCTTTTACGTAGCGGCACTTGGAGATATCCTGTGCCGCTTTGACCCTGGAGCGCGCCAACTTATATATGAGCTTCTGCCCCTCAGACGATTCCAACTTATCGTAAAGTGGTTGTAAGTGGTCTTGTCTGGCTCTGGCTACAGCTTTCTTGGTGGCGCGCTTGGTAGCTCTGTATGCATCGCGATCTTCAGGAGATCTGGACTCTTGCCACTTCTTAAAGAGGGCTTTCTTCGCTCTAGTCTCCCTCTGGACTGTGTCGTTCCACCACCATGTATCCTTGTCACACTTGCGTCCGCCCTTAGACTCGCCAAGCACCTTCCCCGCCGACCCAAGGATAGCCGCCTGAATCCTGTCCCAGTAAGCTTGAACCGGTTCGCCCTCACCACCGGTGCACTTGTCGCCGATGGCAGAGGCGAACTCCTGGGACTTGACTTCATCAAGCAGCCACCACCTGATTCGGCGCCGAAGGCGATCGACACGTTTGCCTTTGGGCTTCACGCAGAGGTCCATGACAAGAAGACGGTGTTGTGCAGTGAGACTCTCACCGGGTATGACCTTGCAGTTGGCTACTTTGCTGATGTGGTGTCTCCTAGTGAGTAGGAAGTCGATTTGGGTAGCATTCCTACCGCTCTTGTAGGTGATGAGATGCTCGGGTCTCTTTTTGAAATACGTGTTCACGATGGCAAGGTCGGTAGCCGCACACGTATTGAGGATGTCTTCCCCTTCCGCGTTACGGCTACCGTACTCAAATCCACCGTGAACACGCTCAAATTCCCCACATTCATCACCCACATGACCGTTCAGATTACCCCCAAAATGATCCCCTGTGATAATGGGATTCCACGGAGCATTTCTCCGAGTTGATTCCAAAACGCTATTTTATCGGCGTCGTCACAACCGGCCTGGGGCGCATAGGCACTTATCAAGTGGGTAACTACCCCATCGATAAGCACCCTAACGACCATAAGTCGGTCGCTATGACGTTTCACTTCCAAAATGTCGTTGTGGAACTCCTCCGAGAGCACTATGGCAACCCCATTCTCCCCACCAGGTGCACCTGTGTAGATCAGTTTGTAGCCATTCCCAATGAACCGGGATCTGCTGGCCTTCCACCGAGTCTCCTGTAGGAACGCCACGGCCACCCTCCGCCTGGAGAGCACATCGGCCAACTCTCTCGCGCGTCCGGTTAGCGTGCCAATATTCCACGTTGCGAAGCAGAATTTCTTTTTGTCTTTAGCCGTGTTCGCCCACGGCACGGCAGCCCAAGTCCACTTGTCACAGGAGTCGGGCGAGGTTCCTGCGCGTCGTTTTGCGGCGACGCCCTATCCGTGACAAATCTCTTACGTGTCCGAACCATATATATTTGGCTAGTTTTGGTTTTTACGGGAGCGACTGCCGTCCGACCTCCCAACCCCTAGAGGAAAAACCGAGAGGTGCACTTCCTTTGCCGCATGCAAGCTGGCAAAAGAGTAGTCCATCAGTCGCCTTTTACGACTCCCTTGGAATGACTTGGGGTGACCCTATTCTTTTCACTGGCCGGGGTGACACGGCACGCATATTTGATGAGAATAGTCACTCATAATAAGGCTGACTGACTATATAAAGGAAAACGGTGCGCTCCGCTGGGAGTACTCTAGCATCCTTCACACCAACCTGCCTTCAACACATCTGCTGCAACTGCAACATGACTCATCGCATGATAAAAAGGAGAAAAAAGTAGGGAGTAATAAACGGTGACGATAGAATTACTTGTACAAGGTTGGGGGGGTCAGAGTTCAGTAACGAGCAAGGCACAACCATTTTCTGTAGGGCTTTCTCAAGAGAAAGAGGTCATGGGCTTGCTAATGCAAAATAATGCACACCGATGTAATTCTGTGATGATATTGATTACAAACTCAGTGGCGCTACTGCTTTCTCCAGTCAGTACATTTGTAGCAGTCACGGGTTTGATTCCCATTAAAAGTCTGGGTATGAACACCTGTGGGTGATATGTATATATGTACTAAAAGAATAGTATATCGGTTTTCTAGTACTGCTGTGTGTATTATTACAGTATATTAATTTACACACAGTACCATACCTCAGGTTCTGAAATGTATGAAGAAATATAAATTCCTGTAAAAAAAAGGTATGTCTGTTATTGATAATTGTTTATGTGCACTGTTTTTCTTTTCAAGCACTCGCTTTTATATATCAAATGGAATTGGGTGAGTTATAGTAATTTTCTTTTTTTATAGCTTCCAATAGTATATAAAATGAGTTTAGGGGATAATTGGAGGGTAAAGTTAAGCTTGCCTCCAAAAAGCTAGGTGTGCTAAACTGGTTCAAGCAGTACTTCAGTCCAAGGCAATGGCTTGTGCTATACAAAACAGGTCAGACCGCATATGGAGTACTGCTCACATTAATGGGCTGGAGCACCCGCCTATCAGCTCAATTCCCTAGACTCGAACCAACGACGCGCAGTTCGTATTGTCGGCGGCGATCCTATACTCACAGACGGTCTAGATACGCTTGGACTTCGGAGAGTCTGCGTCTCTTTGCGTATTCTACCATCTGTACAAAGGGGGAGTGTTCTGAAGAACTATTCAGAATGGTGCCCTCGTCTTCTTTCTACCAGCGCACTGCCCGCCGTCGGCTGGATGTTCATCCCCATTTCTTGGAGCCTCTTCTTTGTTGTACGAAACGGTTCTCTAGAACGTTCATGTTGCGTATTCTCAGGATCTGGAATGAGCTTCCGGCTTGAGGTTTCTTTCTGAGGTTTCTCAGCGCTGTACGATATGGGTTCTTTACAAAAGGTGCTATAAAATTTCTTCGAAGCCGGCAGCGCTTTGGTAATGTCTCTGGTGCTGCCAACGTCCATAGGCGCCGGTGACCACCTGCCAGGGTGGGCCGTCTACCTGTCTGCTGAACTCTAACTATAAAAAAAGATCTACATGAATTATATAAATTACAGGCGGTGACTTGATAAGCAAGCAAGCAGTTCTCTGCCATCGTGTACTCCGCTTGGCAAGGGCATTAGCTGACGGGGCTACGCTCGGGGCGAGCGAGTGGCGCTCTCTCCTCCTGTTACTCCTTTCTGCGGCCAGTGCCCTCCTCTCACCTCCGGCTCCTCACCACTCAGCTGCCGAGCAACTATGCGAGAGGGTGTTGTGTGTTCTATTTGAAGTGTGGATCTTAGCCTGTCATAGGTATTGTATAATCATCATCATCTTAGTGTTAAATCCCGGTTTCAATACAAGATTTTGTTTCGATGCTCGCAGTTTGCTTTCTGAATTTTTTAATTGTCTCATCCCGTAAAACGGGAGCGACTGCCGTTTGACCCTTCAACCCCAAAAGGAATGCCGTTGTCAAAACCTCGTGCGTTGTTCAGGGTGCACTGACTTGCAGGGTAACTTGGGCCTAGAATACGTTGATGGGGCCCCTTACATACCAATTAATAAGTATTGTATATGTTACATTAAAATTAATAGCCATTGGTCGTAAGTACGACTGCAGATACGACCTTAACAGACCTGTATGGTCGGATCTCCAGATTTGATCTCCACGGAGGATAAGGTATTTGTTTGTTCTGATTTGGATATATGTGTTAGTCAATTATCTGTGGAAAAACTCTGTGGTATAAAGTTTCACCAAATGCAGGGAATTGTTTAAAAAAGTTACCAAGTTTCTTTGACATGTAGGGCGTTCTGATGAGGAATATTTCTAGTGCCTGTTTCGGTAACTATGATATTAAATTGTTGGTCGAAATAAAAGAAGGTCTAAAGATCATCCTTAAATTATTTGTTACATTTTACACAGTCAAGTATTTACTTATGATACTTTACTGAAATAAACTGAAATACCCTTTATTGCTTCTGTCAGGTGTTTTCCTTCCCCTCCCCTGTGGCGTACACTGCGCGAGCAGTGCATGCGCTGGCGTCACCGCGCGCCTCTCACCGAGCAATGGACGCGCGCCTCGCTCTGCCTCACCGCCAGGCTGCTGTCGCATATGTACGGACCCTTATTCCCTGCTATGCCTATTAGTAAGTATATTAAAGTCTCTTTTCAACGTAAATCAATTCTTTTTTTATTGTAAAGATAGCTAAGGCTATATTTAAATATCTTTTCAAAGTGTATTAACTATACTTGTATATGTGTGGGATAAATAAAAGCCATGAGTCGGAGTTTTTATTTTATATATTAAAGAAATAAATATTTTAGCTTAGCACTTTTAGTACGTACATTCCGCCATCTTGTTAATTTATTTTTTCAGTCACTCCATTATCCGCTGTCATTCATCCTCTGTCTTGCCATATGTAATTTAATTTTAGGAGAAATTATCAATGCTCAAACTAAGTATAAAATTTTTTCCTTCAAAAAAGTGTGAATATTATATGATACAGATATATGCTTTCCAATTATTCGCTTCGAAACAATAGGAAAGAGGATGTTAGATACCAAAGACAAGAATTTGAGTTTCAGATAGAATTTAGAATGGAGTACTCTTTATTGCATCAGTTATTGATACAAAAGAATACAAAACTTAGCTTAAAGGATTTTGTGGGGATATGTATCGCACGAGTCGAGGTGGCACAGAAGTTATAGCAACAATGATATATTTAAAAAGGGCATAGATCCCTGTTAAGGAACCATTGTTTTCGATCCAGGTGAAGAAGATGCGAACCTAATCCCGTCAGATATGAGCACAGAAGCTGTCATGCAGAGTTGGTATCGAATACTTCACACAATCGGCAACCCAGTGGATTTGTGCAGGCCACACATTATTAGCCAAACACCTGATTTCTTGCAGGTGAGGTCTTTAAAATAACAATAAGAAAAACGATGATACCCTATGTACCTTGGAACAATGTATTTATTATAAATAATGGAATCGATATGATTAAATGTTTTTTACAAGATTCTTCAGGATTTTATATTCTTGATGATTTGTTATAAAAATGTTATAATTTTAAGCTGTAAAACTTATGCTTAGGTCCTAAGGATGTTCTAATTCCCCAAGTTCCACAATATGTGAATTATAATTAGTTTACGAGGTTTGTTCCGAGGATTTTTTTATTGCTGTGGACTGGCAGACATACTGACGGCCCACTTAATAGTAAGCAGTTATCGTCGTATGTTCGCGACCCCAGGGGCTCTGCTAATACGCTGCCGTCTGCATAGGGGATCTGGGCCATTAATGCCGGAACACAAGATTATTATGGCGCTATATTTAGAAACCAAGGGTGGGTGCTGTCCTGATAATGTTGAGCCCTATCGCCTAACTAGGGTTGTTTTGTCGTCTTTGTTTTGTCGACATCCTCCAAAAAAGATTGTTCTGTTATCCGGTGTGCTTGTTTTCTTACAATGTTTTTGTTAACATGTAATAATATGTACATTGGGAGTACATAACTGAGAGGAATTGATCTCACAATCTCTGCGAACCCCAATCACAGCGATACAACTTGGTTACCATAACTTATTTTTAATATTATTCTTACAATTCAGTACTCAATAACCCAAGAAGAGGGTGCAAAGGATCCAAGCCAGCACCCTTGTCTCCAAGCACTGCCTTCGATATTCCACAAGGCGATGAAAGGAATTGCTGCACACGTTGATGCGTTTCTTGGTGAGTGTGTAGTATTCATATAGTGGCACATTTTTATCATTTGTTGTGTAGATACGACTAACATATAGTTAATTTTTAGGGTTTTGTTTGAGTTTTCTTCCGTATGCTTTGAAAATATTAGAAATTAGATGTAATATTAAAACATATTCAAAGATCATTATGAATTATGTGTTTTCCATGGTCTATCCATCAATATAGTGTTTTGTTGAATGGTTTGGGCATGATCTGTCCGGGTACTCGATCTTGCGGGTTTGATCCCCGCCAGATTAAATTTTGAAAATTGTCTTTAATGTCTAATGAGGACTTATGTAAATGTTTAGTTTGGGGATATACATTTTTTTTTAATTATAATTTCATTACTCATAGCCATATTTTTTAATAAATTAAATTTTGAAATGTATCAATATTATAAAATTAATAAACTGTGTACCAATAAAATATAATGGACATGATTTTAGCTACTATCTTGTAATATGAAATATAATATTTCTATAAGAACATAAATAGTATTACCACATCACTGTAAAATAATGCACGTTTCGCACATAATTATATTGACTTATAAAATTAAATTTTCCATCAAATTTAAGCAATATCAATGTATACTACCTTATGCACTTACATTATATGTATCACTATTTCTGAATTTAATAATGTTATGTAATTTCTTTTAAATGGTTCCCAAAAATGTTGGTATTTTTTTTGTAATCATCTTATTGTTCATAATTAAAAGATATAAATACAATAAATTAATTTGTTAACTATGCCTATTTTTGTTTAAATAATTAGAAATTAAAAAATTTATATCATCTTAGAATCAGATTAAATTTTGCATTGAAGTAATATCATAAAATATGATATACAACAATTTGGTATGAAAAATAACAACCTAAAATAATATTAACCGTAAAGATAGCAAGTTCAGTTGTCTCTACAATTGAATAAATTAGCACAGACATATGGTTGCCTAAATCCGGATTGTAACAAAACTTCATGTGCGTAAATTATTTTTTATTACTATATAAAGGTGTCTCAGTAAGAGTGCACTTTTTCATTTTAAAATAAAAACAAGTATTTTATGACAGAGTTCTGATATTTTTATTGTATTGTAAAGAAGACATGTTCCGATTAAGTATGGAATAAAATATCCGGCAAATGACCCCCACGGCTCCGATGACAAGCCATTACTCTTTTCATGAAATTTTCCATGACTTCCACAGAGATGTATGTGGCTGTATCTCACCGATGACGCGTTGGATTTCCGATTTGAGCTCAGGAATTGTTTCGGGTTTATTCGCATAAACCCGAGATTTTACAAAACCCCAGAGAAAAAAATCGCACGGCGTTAAATTGCACGATCTTGGTGGCCAGTTGACATCAGAATTTCGTGAGATAATGTGTTCTGGAAATCGTTGCTGCAATAAGTAGATTGTTTCATGCGCGGTGTAGCAGGTTGCACCATCCTGCTGAAACCACATGTTGTCCAGATTCATGCCGTCCAGTTGAGGCCACAAGAAATCCATTATCATATTCCTGTAACGAATGCCGTTCACAGTCAATTTCGGCCTCATTTTCTAAAAAGTAAGGTCCAATCACGCCGTCTGACCAAAATCCGCACCAGACAGTTACTCGTTGTGGGTGCATTTGTTTCTCATGGATTGCATGAGGATTTTCTGAGTCCCAAATTCGACAATTTTGTGTATTCACGAAGCCATTCATACGGAAATACGCTTCATAGGAGAAAATGACTTTTTTCAAAAAATTAGCATCATTATTATTATTAATTATTAATTATTATTAATTATTATTATTAATTAATAATAATAATTTATTTCAGAAACAAGTCCCATACAATACAATACAATACAAATTTATTTTTATACACATTATTTAAAACACATTATTTAATTAACAAAATTAACAAAAACATCAGCCACTGCCCCCAAACTAGAAAAGTATCTGTGTCTTGGAGGCCGAGGCAAAAAATTTCCATTGCACAATCCGTGCGGTGTGGGTGTGTGTATATGAGAGTATGTTGTGTATGAATACATTACATAAGTGTATACACAATACTATACAAATAAGAAGAGTATTTTATATACAGACATACTGGGAAATAAAATATTATGAAAAAATATCATGTCATTGGTTTGATTAGATTTTCAGTGTCATCATAATTAAGTTTTTGCAACCAGTTTGAAACAATGTTCTTACATTTTGATTTATGGTAGGAATAAAATTTTAATTGTATGTTCAATTTATTATATAGATATATGCCCAAAAAATCAAAAAAGCGATGGGAAGAGCTAGTGTTACAGAAACGTTTTTGAGATATCTTATTTTTTATTCGTTTGGTACATCGTGGATTATATTTTGTAATGGAATGCTGTCTTATAACAGTTTGTAGTATAAAAAGTTGACGTACTGTAAGTACTTTGGTTGTCTGATATAGGGCTGTAGTTGGATGGAAATAAGGGAGGGAGAACAAAACTTTCAGCACACATCTCTGTGCTCTTTCGAGTTTCAGTAGATGAGTTTTACAAGAACCTCCCCAGACTGTAATACAATAAGTTAACAAAGATTGACATAGAGCAAAGTAGGTTTTCATGAGAATTTTATTGTTTGATATGTGACGTAGGTTTTTAAAAATAAATATTAGTTTTCTTACCTTAGATGTAACATAGTCTATGTGTAGTTTAAAGTTTAAATTTTTGTCTATAATAATTCCGAGGTATCTGATACTAGAAACATTTTCCAATTTTGGACATGTACATTGATTCAATGAATAACTACACGAGTGTGCAAAAATATTCAGATTAAGAGTTAGCAAAATATTAGAAGTTCTGAAAGAAAATGCAATATATTTTGTTTTATCAACATTGAGAGTTAAAAAGTTGTTTGACAACCAAAGATTAACTTGGTCGAAACCCAATTGGGCAGATTTATATGTATCTTCCCATGTTTCACCTGTAAACACGATAGCTGTATCATCTGCAAAAGTGACCATCTTGCCATTAGGGATCATTAGCTGACAAAGATCATTTATATAAATAAGGAAAAGAGTAGGGCCTAGTATACTACCCTGTGGTACCCCATACATAATATCGACCTCATCACTCGTCCAATCTCCAATCTTAATGCTCTGCTTACGACCCTCAAGATAACTTTTGAAAAATTTTAGCTGTGTATCTCTTATACCACAATAATGCATTTTTTCTAATAATAAAGAGATTTGGATGGTATCGAACGCCTTAGCCAAGTCAAGAAATATAGCTAAGACCCTTCTACCACCATCCATACTACTAATTATAAAATCAGTGAGTTTGTGGACCGCATCACTTGTGGATTTACCTTTACGAAAGCCATATTGCGCATCTGATATAAGATACTTAGCTTCAAGAAATTGAACTAATTGTTTGTTAACTATTTTTTCAAGAATTTTAGATAGCGCTGGCAAAATAGAAATTGGTCGATAATTGCTAATGAGTCGTTTATCACCACTTTTGAATATAGGATGTATAATCGCATGTTTAAACTCAGAAGGAAATACACCTGTCTTGAGTGATAAGTTGAAAATATAAGTCAGTGGTTCAGAGAGTATATCTCTGTATCGTTTTAATACAGAACTAGGTAAATTATCCCTACCAACGGCACAAGTGGACTTCATATTACCAATAAGCGACTTTACTTCATCAGCATCAGTTGGCAAAAGAACGAACGAATTGACATACGAATTCATTGCTGGAGGTTTAGTTAGTAGAGTATGTTTTAGGCCAATTTTCTCAGCGAGATCCTTTCCCACATTTGCGAAAAAGTTATTAGCAGAATTAATAGCATATTTTGGATCATTAGAAATCAATTCAGAAGCAGTGGACTTAACTTTGTTTGTGCCTGTAATAGTTTTAATAGTCTCCCAAAGCTTTCTATTGTTTGTACTATATTTTTCAAGAAGATTTTGTTCATATTGAAGTTTTATTTTTTTGAGTAAAGAATTGCAAAAGTTTCTATAACGGATGTATGTAACTTTTAGTGTATTATTTGTTGGAAACTGTTTTGATTTTAAATGAAGCCTGTCCCTATTTCTCACACACCTCACCAAACCCGGTGTAATCCAAGGTTTTATTGGGCAAAAACGCCTTGATAAACGTTTTTGTAAAGTACATTGTTTAATAAGAGTAGTAAGAGTATTATTTAAAAAGGTCGTTGCTTGATTTGCATCATTAATTTGATATATTGGAGTAAAGTCAATAGTATTTATTGAATTATCCAAAGCTGAAAAATTAATTTTATTAGTATATGTGGAGCTCAACATTTTATTAGGTAATAGCTTCAAGGAAAGCATCACAGTATAGTGATCTGTTAAAGTGGTATGAGAGACCAGGCAGGTTACATTATGTTTTGTTTTAACAATCCAATGGTCCAAACAAGTAAGTGTATGAGTTGGTTTGGTATGGGCCGGTAGCAACCCATGAGAAGCAAGGAGATTTAGGTATTCATATGATCGCTTGTCTAAAGTTGAAGGTGCAATGTCAATATTTAAGTCTCCAGTTAACAAGATATTGTTGAACCTTTTTAAACTAATAAGCAAGCGGTCTAATGTTTCAAGAAATTTAGAAATATTAACCACACTTGGAGAACGGTATATTGCAAGAACAACAGTGTTATCATTTATTTTGATTAAAAGACAATTTGCATCCTCTATTTGGGGCTCTGTAATTATGTAAGGATATGCAGATTTACAAAAAACCACAACACCTTCATTTTGGGTCTTGTTTAATTTAGTTGATTCACTGTTGTATCCCTTCAGAGAATACACAAATGGGTTTTTGGATAGCCAACATTCTGTTAAAATTATAATATCCCAGTCAACCTTAGACATAGACAAGAGGATCTGGAATCCATCAAAGTTACGGTTCAGACTTCTTATATTTTGTGTAATTAATTTCAAATTGTTAACATTAGAATTTAGCAGTGTATTACACTTTTCTATAGGGCAAGTTATACAGTTAGCTAAGCTCAGATCATCCAAATCATCATCTATATTGAAATCGAATGTTGACTATAAAAAATAGTATGATAATCTGATATAAATTAAGTGACACTGGTAATAGTATTAGTAGTATTAAAAAAGTAAAATCATAAAGGTAAGTGAGTAATTTCGCATCATGTATGCAAAGTAATGTATAAATTAAATCATATATATGTTCATCCAGGTATATAATACAATAAATAAAAATTAATATAGTATATTGTAAACATAATTTTTTGAAATGTGTATTAAGTTTATTGGTGTAAGATGTTTCACAGTTAGAAGGAGTGTGCAGAATAGAGAAGCAATATAATATTAATTTTAAACAATACTCTCTCAAAACAAATATTTTCATTTTAAATAATAATAAAATTAAGCTGAGATAATAAAATGATAATAATTGACAATTCTGATTAATACAGTTACATATTAACATCAGTATTATAAGAACATTTATTATAATTAGTCATTGTGTTGAACTTTTGTTACCCATTTGATTTAATTGAGACTCATTATTGATTACAATATATGAACTGTTATTGTCTTTTCTTAACAGAATGCGCCCATTGGAAACCCAACAAAACCTATAATTATTTTCCTTAGCAAAAGATCGGGCCATGTATGAGAGTTTTTTCATTCTTGCTGTAATCTGCTCTGCTACAAAAACTGGCTTAGGGGGACCCTCAAGTCCTAGATGAGACGAATTTATTTTCATAGTTGGATGGTTTTTATTGTAAGTCTTAGCAGCTTGCAAGAAGTTGGTTTTCAACATACCCGTCATAAATTCTATTGAGATAGATGAGGTTTTGTTATCCTTTCTAGAAGGTAACCGGCAGACATCTCGAATGTCTTCCTTCAACACATTAATTCCTAATTCCTTACTTAGATACAGCACAGAGCTATAAATACTTTCTTTTGTTTCCTGATTTATTTTTGGCACATTTCGAAGTTCAGCACAATTTTTTATCATATATCTATCAAAATCTTCTAATTTATATTCTAACTTTGAGATATGATTGGTGACAGCTGTTTTTTGCAATTCAAGACTTGTGATTTTAGATTCTAAAAAAGCTAGTTGATCAGTCATAAATGTCATAGCCTTTTCTATATCCTTGTTAGTATCTTCAATTGTTGAAAAGTGCATCGACTTCACATTGCTCCATTACCCATTGAACGAATTGCCGGCGCTTGCCGTGGTCTGCTGGTTTGAGCTCCTGAGTTAACTGAATCTTGTACGCATGAAGGTGGAGGTCTTTAGTCAAAATTCGCTGCGTAGTGCTTCGTGAAATTTGAAGTTGTTGAGAACGATGTCGAATTGATGCTTTCGGGTTTTCGGCGACACTCTCATTTACAGCAGCAATGTTTTCAAGAGACTGACCGGTACCTTGATGCAAAGGATTCTTATTATCCATAATTGACCCAGTTTCTTCAAATTTTTTGACCACTCTTCGAATAGTTGACACATTAGGTGCACTTTCTTGGCTGAAAATTTGGCGAAGTTTGCGAGCGGTTTCAGCGTAACTTTCCCCATTTTTGTAATGAGTTTTCACAATTATAACGCGTTTTTCTTTCGAAAAGCGCTCCATTTTTAATAATCGGAATAAACTGAGGTGACAGCTGTCAAATTTCAGAGTTGCCACTTGCATGAAAAAAAAAATTCCTATTTTAAAAAGTGCACTCTTACTGAGACACCCTTTACTATAAATTATATTTGCAGACATACATTTTTCTTCTAGTAAGTTTTACTTGATATGCTTTTTGAATTGTCCAGAGACAATATAGAATAATCAAATCAATGTTTAATGCACCTAGAATGCATTTTAGTCTATTACTCTTGCAGCTTTGAGATAAACGCATAATGCAATCAAGAGGTTTCCTTGAAATTAAGTAACTAACATTTTTTAAATATTTTTAAATTTCCTTCTGAGATATTTTAAGATATCGGGAAATTATTTTAATTGTAGATTTTGCTGAAAAGAAAATTGAATTATGTTTTAAGAGTCAATGAGATAATACTATGTCAAAATTATAACACAGATTTATTAAAACTTAAAAATGAAAAAAAATAATAGTCAATGATATTGTAGTTCGTAGTAAGAATTAAATGTTTTAATATTAATTTTGACTAACAAACATATTTTCCTCCCTCAAAATTGAAGGGAAAGTACTAACAACATTGATTTTTTTTTGAGATAAGAGGAAACTTGTTGGTTGCATATTAGGTCAGTGTACATTCAGTAGAGTGAGTAATGCAACGGGTGTGCGGTGGGTGACAGGACGGGGAGACCGGTGGTGGGGAACGGGGAAGGAGGCAAAGGAGGGGCCAGGCGGTGAAGGGGGAGCGGAGGACGGTGAGGTGACGCCCCCCGCGCACCGGCGTCTTGCCAAGTCCTTCAGCGTGTCCGCCTCCAGGCCCAGGGACAAGCCAGTCGAGAGAAGTAAGAATAGAAGTGGAACCACTGGAGTTTATAACTCAATGTATTTTCGGGCAGGAAATTAGTACACTGAATGGTCCAAAATACATATTATATGGATAGTCAGATTATGTAAATGAAAATCTTTATATAATTTCTAATTTTATCTTGTCTTTAAATACATTGGGCTATAGTCTCGTTATCAGTGGTATTTTTGAAGATGTCATCCAGAAGTTCTGAATAGGAAAATATCACTTAAAAAGTTAACTCAAACACGCTCACATGTTCCACTTGGAAGACAATGTACAATGCTTTTAGAGTCAAAATATAAGCGAACGTCTTGTACAGACAGTAATGTAACCGTTTTCTGCCACTCCTGTAAAAGTAGGTGTTACGGAAGGAGCCTGAAAGATTTTCTCCATGACTGTACTAAGTGTACCTTGAACTCCAAAGACACCAGTTTCGGTCGTAGTAGCGATGAATGTGAGAAGGTATATTATACGAATAGGTGTGCTTTCTCCTTGCAGGGACGGAATAAGAATACTAACCCTACGGCCGGGATCGGCCTGTCGGCAAGGGCGATAAAAGGGTGCATAAGTATGCTGCCATAATAACCTTGCGTTGTATTCCGGTATTAGTGACCCAGGTTCCTGTACCTTTATGCGAACAGCAGCGTGTTCGCGGTGCTCCTAGCATCGCAAACGTCCATAGGAAACGGTAACTATTAAGTGGGCCGTCAGCCTGTCTGATGTAGCTCAGCAATAAAAAAAGGGGTACTGAATATATACGAGGGGAGGTTGCCATCCAGATGGGCTTGGGGCCTTATCGCCTAGGGTTGGTTTTTTTAGCTCAGGTTTCAGTATTTTTACTCCGTCCCTGCATGAACAGTAAAATTTAAAACGATATACATACTAGAAATAATATAGTGTAATTTTTTTTTCAACTATACACTGTAATTTATACACATGTGGCTTTGTTTTGCTTAAATCATAGCGGTAGAATAGTTAACAAATTTTATCCCATTTTCTTTTATTTATGCACTGTTTGTGTTTGGTTTTTTGCATGCATGTAACATGATTCTATTATTTGCTTATTTTTTCCCTTTTTTATACATTATTTTAATTTGCGATTTAATATACATAATATTAAAAGTTGTTTTATTTATTTTTTTACTTTTAGCATATCGTTTATTTATTTTAAGTAATAATTTAATATATCCCATAGCAAAACGTATTGAAAAACTTTGTTTATGTCCAATGTATCTAACCTACCTGTTCATTCACGAATTTTGTATTTTACGAGGTCCAATTACTAATATGTTCTAAAGCGTCGTTCAGCAACAAGATGCAAACAGACCACTCTATACTTAACACTATTGAAATAAGTATATCTGTAGATAAATGTGAAAACTGTAAAATATACGCAAAATAATCAATAATTTGATCTCAATCGAGTCGCGTTCTAGAGATCTTTGGTTAGGAGAAAATCGAGTAAATCTAGATTAACAATTGTGTGCTCGCCAATCATCTTTGTGAAAAAGTGTCAAGTCTAATGACCTTTCAGTCTAGGAGGACGTCAGAGCTAACCTGTGGAATGATAAGATTTGCTATTATTTATGATTGAATAATTAAATACGTATAGTTTTATCCTTATTATTACGATACAGGCACTCCGCGTACTTCTCTAATTGGACTGACAAGTAGCAGGCCAGTGAGCGTGGCACCAACTACCCCACCCAACTCATTGACGTCTCAAGGTAAGATTATTAGGGCTTCATCGCTACCCCATGTTTTTCTAATAGAAGTAGGTATTCAACAGCTATCACGATGCGATGTGATGGATAAATTCGCTGTAACCTGATTTCGGGCGATTATTGTACCTAATGTACGTTTTTTTACGTTCTGAATACATTAATCAGTAGCCAACTATAATTGAGTTTATTATAGCGTATTTATTTATTGCTGAAGAACAGCAGACAGGCTGACGGCCAAATTAACAGAAGATACCTTCGCCTATGGACGTTTGCGGCAGTAGGGGGCACCTCGAACACGCTGCTGTCATTAATGCCGGAACACAACACAAAGTTAGTATGGCGGCATACTTATAGACCAAGGGTGGTTGCCATCCAGACGGGCTTAGAACCCTACTACGAAGCTGGGGTTGTTTTGTCGCCTTTTACGACAGGCTGACCCCGACCGCAGAAGTTGGTATTCTTACACCGCCACTACACAGAGAATTTGAAAAATTCTGAATTTGAAAAAAAAATATTTTCGCAGTTTAGGTCAATTTAGACCGGAAATCCCCTGAAGACTCGTGAAACCTTTTTTAATATAATAAAAATATTTTTTTATTAATGATATCAAAACACAATTAATTTGCCAGTGTTAATCGCGTTACCGCCAGTGTTAACGCAGATGATTTGAAAATATATAACGAGACATAAGATATTTCGGACTGTTTAGCACTTCAAAGAGATGTTCAAAGAATATCAATTTGGTGTAAAGAAAATAAAATACTCCTCAAAGTTGACAAATGTTTCATTGTATCATTTTCTAATAAAAAAATATCGAAACCTACAATTATTATATAAACAATCAACTTTTAACTCGTAAAAACATAATTAAGGATTGGGGAGTATTTTTTGATGACAAACTTATCTTCAGAAATCACTATACTAACATTGTCAAACGAGTTTATTTGAGACTTGGGTATTTGTATCGGTCCACTTATGATTTTAGGAAAGTCCAGCACGTACTGTAGAACTCACTATTTTGGAATACGTAGTAATGTTATCTTTTTCAAACTATTTACACAATTTTGTAATCAGTTTTCCTCTTTTATAATCACTTCCTTTACATGTTAACTTTGTGGGTGCTTTACGAGTCCCAACCCAAATTATTATAACATTAAAACTAATGGGAGAAATTAAACAACGGAATTTCTAAAGATGCACTGTATTGTCAATAGTTACAAAGGACTAGAAAGTACGAATAGAAAGTACGCCACAATACGATAAAACTAACGGCCTTTGCGATTGTCGGTTATATAGCGAGCGCTCAGCCTTCCATCTTGGCGCGCGGTGGACGACTGACTGGCAAACGATTTCCAATGGGCTCCCCCAGACAGCAGAGGGTGGCGTCCGCGCCTAAC